>JARFIW010000544.1:0-4800000 GCA_036346225.1 Platerodrilus igneus
AACCTAACTCTTAAAAATCCACATCCGACCTAGGTCGGAAATTTCACCCTATGAGGCAATTTCACCTAACCTAACATCCTACATATATTCGACATATATCCGGATATACCATTTCGAATGGACCTGCACCTTGACGAAGTTCTAAATTAATAGAACAGGTGAAATGGTTGGTGTTCTAATGAGCTAAAGAGCCAAACCACAGGTCCAACCAAAGTAGTAGGGTCGTTAGTGAGGAACCAGACTAAGACAGGTCCCCGAAAGAGGGCAGCGGCTCTTTCGGTACTTAGATTGGCAGAGACCATAGGGGTCGGTATGGCAGTTCAAGACACACTACCGCGATGTGGAAGGCAACGGAAACCACCACATTATCTCCCAAGACACAGCGTACTTAAATTGTAATAAATATGATGGCATTCTCTGGGGTAAAAGATTCCGAGTTAAAATAGTCCCCATTCGGATCTCCGGGAGGGACTACTTCGGAGGATGCGATCGGAAAGAGAGTCGGAAACATTCTGCGAGTCGGAGCGTGGAATGTTAGAAGTATGAAGCAAGTAGGTAAGCTAGAGAACCTAAAAATCGAAATGAATAGGTTATCACTAGACATAGTAGGGATTAGCGAAGTTCGGTGGCCAGAGGCGGGGGATTTTTGGAGTGGAGACTTCAGGGTAATTCATACAGGAGCAGAGGAAGGAAATTTGGGTGTGGGGATAGTTATGCGGAAAAAGATAGGATACTGCGTAGAAAATTACTTACAAAAGAACGAAAGAGTACTCATGGTTAGATTAGAATCTAAACCGGTAAACACAGTAATAATACAAGTATACATGCCCACCTCTAGCTACAGTGACGAAGAGGTAGAAGCCATCTACAAAGATATCGAAAACATATTAAGATACGTAAAAAGACATGAAAATTTAATAATTACGGGGGATTTTAATGCCGTGGTAGGTGAGGGTAGGGAAGGAGCGGTAGTGGGTTTATTTGGTTTAGGCACGAGAAACGACAGGGGAAATAGGCTGGTAGAATTTTGTGACAAGAACAATTTAATTATCACAAACACATTATTTCAACATCATGCTAGAAGACGATATACGTGGAAGATGCCAGGAGATATAGGAAGATATCAAATAGATTACATTCTTGTTAGACAACGGTTTAGGAACCAAGTAAAAGACTGTAGAAGCTACCCAGAAGCAGATATAGATACTGACCACAACATCGTAATTATGAAGGCCGCACTTAAATTTAAGAATATGAAAAAGGAGCGGAATAAGGCACTTGGACTTAGAGAAACTAAAAGATAAAGATATTCAAGAAAGATTCGAAAAGTCAAATGAATTGCTCATAGATATCGGGAAAGTATCTGATACTAAGGAAGTAGAAACAGAATGGAATAACATTAAATCTAGCCTAGACATGGCGGCCAGAGATATTCTGGGCTATACACAAAAGAAAATAAGAAACCATGGATAACAAAGGATATCCTGAATTTAATAGAAGAAAGACGAAAATACAAAATAAATCAGACGAAACTGGAAAACAGAGATACAAAGCCATAAAATGGGAAATTATTCGAAAATGCAGGAAAGCTAAAGAACAGTGGATTGATGAAAAGTGCAAAGAGGTACAAACGAAGATGGAAATAGGAAAAACAGACGAAGCATACAAATTAATTAGAATCAATTTTAGGGATATAAAACCGTATAGCAAAAATATAAGGGACGCACAAGGAAACGTCATTATAGAAAACGTAGAGAAAGTGGGTAGATGGCAAGAATATATAGGGAATGTATATGCAGGAGAGGAACTAACTGCATTAGAACAGGAATCAGACATTGAAAATGAGGACTTGGGATATCCGATACTTAGAGATGAGTTTGAATATTAGCATTAAAGAGTCTGAAAAATGGTAAGGCGCCGGGTACAGATAAGGTGCAAGCAGAAACTGTAAAAGCCGCTGGACAAGCAGTAACAGAACGTCTCTTCCAACTTGTAAGCTATATGTATGAGACAGGCGAGATACCCAAAGATTTCAAACGTAGCATCATAGTTACTATACCAAAAAGAAAGGCGCGGATAGATGTGAAAATTTTCGAACAATAAGTTTGACAGCACACGTGTCAAAAATATTAACTAGAATTGTGCAAAGACGAATGGAAAAACGGGCGGAAGAAATAATAGGAGAAGACCAATTTGGGTTTAGGCGGAACAGGGGAACACGGGAGGCTATTTTAGCTCTGAGAGTGATAATGGAGAAAACAATAGAAAAGGGGAAAGCGTGTATATAGGGTTTGTAGATTTGGAAAAGCTTTCGACAATGTAAAATGGAAAAATGTTTGAAATACTCAAAAGATTGGAATGAGTTATAGGGATAGACGAATAGTACATAGCTTATACAAAGAGCAAACAGCAGTAATAGAATTAGAGCAGGAACGTAGAGAAGTAAACATTAGGAAAGGGGTGAGACAGGGATGTGCCCTATCCCCATTGATTTTTAACTTGTACTTAGTAGAGGCAATGAATACTGTCAAATGCAGGAAGACATTTGGAATTACTATGCAAGGACAAAAATTGATATGCCTAGATTTGCAGATGATATAGCAGTATTAGCGTCTAGCAAAGAAGAGTTAGAATCTGCTCTTAATGAAATGGAAACGGTTCTGACAGAGAGATACGGTATGAAAATTAACAAAACTAAAACGAAAGTTCTAGTATGCAAAGGTGGGGAAAATAAATCAAAACAAGAATACAAGTATGTAACACTAACATACAAGAGGTTAAGGATTTCTCTACCTAGAAAGCCAAATAACGCAAGATGGGAAAAGCACAAAAGATATAAAACAAAGATTAGCACAAGGTCGTGCTACATTTAACAAGAAAAGCAACTACTGTGCTCAAAGACCACAAACATAGAAACAAGGAAAAGATTGCTTAAAACATATGTGGAGCACAGCACTGTACGGATGTGAAGCCTGGACAGTAGGTGATTAATTGGGGTTAAGGAGGTTGATATAAATGTGTGTATAAATATAAATATGCAAATTACAATGAAGGACCAATTGCTTTTATAGCAATAACGATAATGGTGGAGCGTTATGTAATAACAAAAAAGACAACTACCAACTAATTAAGGAAGGGTATAAATACCTTAAGTCTTGCGCCGCTGGGGCAATAGACACTTTCACGCACAAAGCTTTGTCCTGCGCCGCTGGGGCAATAGACACTTTCACGCACAAAAGCTTTTACGGAGAACAGGTAACACGCTCGACCGTGTCGGTCTCGCTTTCAAAGTTCTAACACAACCGTCCTTTTCAAGGGTTCGAAGGCGACTTGCTTCTCTAAAGGCTCGAGTACGACTGTCACTTTATGCACTGTTATTGCCGGTATATAAAATGTTTCACTCAAACTGTAGGATGCACGCACAAAGTATTTATTGTCACAAAATACCGAATTGTTCGATGACGACGTAACATACCGCCCACCAAATTCATAGAATTTTGAAAAGGAGGGAAGTAGGTTGGGTGAAGGAAATCACATGGGATTTGACCTTGCTAGGAAAGGAGGTAACAAAGATAGGGTGGTGCACTACAGCGAGCGATATTACCAACTATGCAAAGAATAAAATATATATATGTAAATAAGCAAATATGTAAAAATAATATACTACTATACATGTAAAAATGTGTATATACATCTAAACATAAAATAAAGTTAAAATACCGGTAGCGGCGCTAGTTTGACCAAAGGTCGTTTTAATGTGCCATGTGCAGTTTTGATCTGGGTAATACGTGCTGCCGGTAGGTCTCCATAGGAGGAGTTACCAGGACCGGTTTGGTACGAAAACATCTATGACAGGATGATAAATAATTTCTGATTGAATGTTTAATAGAAAGGATCCAGAAATTCTGTTGGATAAGATACGCTGTGGTATTAACACCGGGATGGCAATACCTTTCATGAGTTGACAGAATGATAAGTTCGGTTAATCGGTGCCGCTGAGGCAATAACGCAGGAAACTTTTCGGAATAGGAAAGCGAAGAATGTGTCAAGCGCCCACCTACTCTTAAGATGTTTTGTGGATCAACAAATGGAGAAAGTTTTCGCAAGCTTTTAGGTAATTTACGGTTTGCCTTGATCGAAGCTATTTCCTTTGAAAATGTAACATTTTGTACATGCCGAACGATAATCATGAGAGCATTGTGTAATTCAATGTCTGTTAAGGGACCCGTATGACGTTGAGCCATGGGTTTAGAAGATCTATAAATGTAAGCCACGATGCCTTGGATTTTATATAACGATGAAAAGCGGCTTAGTAAAATGTCAATGACGTTTGGATCTGCTTGAGCGACAAATGTTAGGATCTTCTTTTCCGTAGTTACCTCAGCAATTGAGGTTGACAATGTTGGTTGAGGCGGCCACGAGTCACTAGGGTAGTGAAGCCATTCAGGCCCCGCCCACCATAGCGAACATGAGATAACCGCGCTTGGCATTAATCCCCGAGATGCAGGATCAGCCGGATTATGCGAAGATTTAATATAAAACCATCGGCTAGGTGCAATGATTTCTTGAATGTGGCTAACACGGTTTGCCACAAAAGTTTTCCAACGAAAAGGTGGAGAACGTATCCAAGTGAGAGCGACCGTAGAATCACTCCACGCTGAAACATCGGAAATGTCAATCAAGCCTTGATAAGAACGAATGGTAAAGAAAGTAAATCGGTTAATAAAACGGCGGCACATAATTCCAAACGTGGAATTGAAATGCGCTTAATTGGAGCTACTTTTGTTTTAGCGGTTACAAATTGTACAGTTATTTCTCCGGTAGTTTGATTTATGAACTGAAAATACACTACCGCTGCATACCCTACCTCGCTAGCATCGCAAAACCCATGCAAATGACAAGTAAAAGGATCCGAAGGGGGTAAACAACGTGGTAACTTTAATGACGATAATAACGGCAACTCTTCTTGGTATTGCTGCCATTGAGACGAAATGTCTGCTGGTGGGATGTCATCCCAATTTAAACCTAACATCCACAGATGCTGGATTAGGCGTTTTGCAAAAGTGTTAGTGGGGCTAAAAATCCTAATGGATCATATATTCTGGCAACTTGTGAAAGTATGTTGCGCTTTGTACATATTTGGTTTAATGGTTTAACCCGAAACGAGAAAATATCTTCTGTAGGTGACCATTGAAGACCTAATATTTTTATTGATTCGTCAGAATCGAAATCGAGAGAAGTATATTGGCAAAAATCTGACGGAATGCCCTCCAAAATAGAAACTGAATTAGAACTCCATTTTCGAAGTTCAAAACCAGCCAAATGTAAAAGTCGGATAAGTTGATCTTTAACTTCGCGGGCCGATTGTATAGAATCTCCACCGGCGACGAAATCATCAATATATAGATTTGACCGTATAGCCTCAGCGGCTAACGGAAACCTTTGCCTTCGTCAATGGCTAATTGCTGAAGAGTCTTTAATGCTAGATAAGGCGATGACTTAATACCATAGGTCACTGTATTAAGCTGATATGTCTGGATGGGTTCTTCTGCGGAGAACCGCCAAACAATTAATTGAAACTTTCGATGTTCTTCGGTAACCAAAATTTGTCGATACATTTGGCGAACATCACAAGTAAAACGAAACGATGAGTACGAAATTTCAGTAAGATTGACGAAATGTCGTTTTGGAGACTAGGTCCAGCCAATTGAGTGTCATTAAGTGACACGTTGTTTTTAGCCTTTGCAGAGGCGTCAAAACCACACGAATTTTAGAAGTATGACCTTCTTCTTTAAACACAGGGTGATGGGGTAAAAGTAATTATCGTTCCCAACGGGCGGAGAATCGAGTAATGCCATATGACCCGCATCAAGATAGTCCTGCATGAAATTGTTGTATTGGGCGCGTAGCTCCGGTTGAGCATGTAATTTGCGCTCCAACGAAAATAGTCTTTTTTTAGCCATCTCAAAGCAATTATCAAAAACGGGCAAAGTATCGTTGAACGGTAACGCAACAATAAAACGACCGCTAGGGTCACGAGAAAACGTGTTTTCAAAAAATCAAATCTGCCTTTTCTTCTTCTGGAGAAGTATAAGGCGTGGATGGCAACTCTTCTATCTCCCAAAACCGCCTTAGGGTCTGGTCGATAGGATCTTCTACAGACGTAAAAAAATGCTTGGACAGTATCAGACTGCAAGCTTTTTGTGGGACCAATAATAGTCCAACCAAAGATTGTATTTATGGCGGCAGGCTGAAGAAACTTGCCATGTATAACACCGCCATTGATGATGAACGGATAAACATCTGCTCCTAGGAGCATGTCAATGGTTCCTGGAGAGTTCCAGGTCGGGTCTGCAAAGTGCAGGCCGCATAAGTGTTCCCAATTATTAGGAACTTCAACGCTAGGTAATTTGCCAGATATTGACGAAAGCACAAAAGTTGTGACTTCTAGAGATTTTTCAGAGTCTAACATAGAGCGAATGGTGCAGCTGACGGCACCCCTATTGACTGCTGAAGTTGTCTGCCCAAGTCCATAAATCGGAACTTGAGAACGTATGCGTGGAAGCCAAAGTTTGCTCACGCAATCGTCTCGAATAAAGCTAGCTTGGGAACCAGGATCTAAGAGTACCCTGATCGGTTTGTATCTACCAGAACGATCTTGAACTTCCACAACAGCAGTGGAGAGTAAGACAGTAACCCCAAGATTTGAATTCGTCTGTGAAGACAAAACATTTGCCGGAATAGGAGAGGCTGACTGCGTCCTATTGGCATTTTTATGCATGTGTGTAGCGGTCGGTTCAGCTGAACGGCTAGAAGCAGGTTGCGATTCAAAATGTAGCAAGGTATGATGCGGCTTGGCGCAAGTTCGACAGGAATTATAAGATTTGCATTGCATGGACGCATGGTCTGTTCGTAAGCAATTTAAACAAAGGCGTAAGCGTTTGACAATGTCGAAACGTTCTGTCGGAGTTTTCTTTAGAAACGATTGACATCTGTAAATTAAGTGATTGCCCTTGCAGGAAGGACAATGGTGCGCAAATGAATTCTTTGAGTCACTGGAGCTACTTGGTGTGTCCAGTGAAACTACGTTAGAAGAAACTCTTGGTTTAAATTGAAACGCTGAGGATTTCTTAGGCACTGATGTGTGAGATGTATGAACAGTCGTCGAATAAGAAGCAGGTGCGGTTGAAGAAAAGGTTTCCAACGCTGCACATTGTTGGGTTAAAAAATATCTCAAATCCTCGAAATTAGGTATTTGCTTCGGATCCGATTGGAGTTCGAAGCGTTTTCTAGTGAACGGATCAAGTTTTTCTAAAAGCAAATCGACCAGAATAAAGTTCCAATGTTCAGTGGGAAACTTTAAGTTAGTTAGAACAGCAAGGTTCTCCGAAAAACAATCAATAAGTGCCCTAAGTTTCTTAGGGTCTTCTGATTTTAAAGGTAGAAAGTCTTTCATTGCTTTCCAATGCAAAGTTGCCAATAAACGCGGATTGCTAAATCTCTCACGCAAGGCGTTATAGGAAATAATAAAATTATCCCCGAAATGGGTACAGATTTAACGATTCTTAAAGACTCCCGGTACAACAACTGATAAGATAATTTAATTTTTCGATATTGGACAGCGACGCGTTATTATAGACCAGGCTGTCAAATAAATCGATGAAAGATGAAAATTCAGTTACCTCATTATTAAAAATTTGGAGCTTTAACGGTAACAATTTTGATACCGTGCTGCTTGGAGCATTTTCGATGATTTGTGGTGCTTTCATTTCTTGCATCGTATCGAGATGCAGCAGTATGAAAAATAAGCGGAATCTACTTCCTTCCGTACAGCGTTGTAAGTTAATGAGTCTACCTCGTCACATGAGGCCAAGACAGCGACTAAAATTGTATTGAAATTTGCATAAAGGTCATGTATTCCCTTGTTTGAATAAGGAACAATGCCTTTAAACTTGGGTCACTTTGTATAGAATTACAAAGCTCAAATATTTCTAAAATCCGTGTTTTCAGTAATTGAGTTCTACCACATGTGCCTTCTTCGGAGCCATAGTTATTTTGTTATTTTGAAAGATCTACACTAAATGCTATAAAACCGTAACGCTCAGATGTACGCGAAAATGTTAAAATATTATGATTGTTCAAAGCACGAAAAATGTAAAATAGGGTATAACCAATAAATCACGTTTTATGACTAACGGTTCGTCAAACAAAAGCGTGAATATAAGATGTACCGCTTAACAACCCGAGCGGCTTACTATCAAAAGATCACAGGAAACGTGGTTTTAACGTATTTGCCGAAAGATGCAGCTTTACATTATATTACTCCTGCAGATGTTCAATATTTTACCGTAAACCGCCTGAAAAGGTTTGTATTGATACTAAAACGTACAATAGCTTTTAAATACAAAGCAAACCCTTTCCTTTTCGTTTAAGAAGTATAAAGCGATTTATAGTTTTCAGGTTGCTTTGCTTTATACCGCTAAAATAAATTTAAAACTGAAAACTGACAAATTTTATGTTATGATTTGTTTGTAATTAAAACGCTTGCTGGTTTCAATTACGGCGAAATCGCTTAATTTAATCTAAAGAAAGTATGTAGCTACTATTATACATATTTTAACCCGCTAAATGGAGCTTGAAACACAAATTTTAAAAGCTAAAATATTTACTTAATTAAAAGCTCGCTGAAATGCACAATAATATTTAATTTAGGACATGTGTATAAAACCATAAGACTGGTGAATTCGGATCGTTTGGACCATATGATTGATTGGGGTTAAGGAGGTTGATATAAATGTGTGTATAAATATAAATATGCAAATTACAATGAAGGACCAATTGCTTTTATAGCAATAACGATAATGGTGGAGCGGTTATGTAATAACAAAAAAAGACAACTACCAACTAATTAAGGAAGGGTATAAATACCTTAAGTCTTGCGCCGCTGGGGGCAATAGACACTTTCACGCACAAAGCTTTGTCCTGCGCCGCTGGGGCAATAGACACTTTCACGCACAAAGCTTTTACGGAGAACCAGTAACACGCTCGACCGGGTGTCGGTCTCGCTTTCAAAGTTCTAACACAACCGTCCTTTTCAAGGGTTCGAAGGCGACTTGCTTCTCTAAAGGCTCGAGTACGACTGTCACTTTATGCACTGTTATTGCCGGTATATAAAATGTTTCGCTCAAACTGTAGGATGCACGCACAAAGTATTTATTGTCACAAAATACCGAATTGTTCGATGACGACGTAACAGTAGGAGAAGCAGACAAGAAAAAGGTAGAAGCCTTTGAAATGTAGTGCTACAGACGTATGATGAAGATATCATGGACAGACAAAGTTAAGAACGAAGAGGTACTAAAAATGGTAGGGGAAGAAAGAAATATGTGGAAAACGGTAAAAAATAGGAGAGATAGGATGATAGGCCACATACTACGGCATGAGGGAATAGTGCGGAATATATTAGAAGCAGAGATCGGAAAAAAGAGAAGAAGAGGCAGACCTAGGTTAGACTACTGCACACAGATAGTAAAAGATGTAGGCTGTAGGGGTTTCAGGGAGATGTGTAGACTAGCCCAGAATAGAAATCAATGGAGGTACGCATCCAACCAATCCCAAGATGGATAAACTAATGACGAAAAAAATAACTGTGCTTAAACATGATGAGTATTATAAGTAACTACAAGAATTGGTTGGGCAATATTCTCGAATAATGTTAAGTGTGAAAGGATTTACTGGAAAACCATTATTTCGGCAAACGTCTAAGTGTTGGGGATCTTGGTAGCCACAGGTTGCTTAACCCCCTTCACTGAATCTCGGTGAAATAGGGCATAAAATTAGAAAACAATAGAAGGGGAACGAGCTGTATACACATGCTATGTGAGAATTTCAGGGAACTATGTAGGCTATCTCAAAATATAAATAAGTGCAGGTACGTGTCCAACCAGGAAAACCATTAATTCGGCAAACGTCTAAGTGTTGGGGGATCTTGGTAGTCACAGGTTGCTTAACCCCCTTCACATATTGTGTGAGAATTTCAGGGAACTATGTAGGCTAGCTTAGAATATAAATAAGTGCAGGTACGTGTCCAACCAGTTTTGAGACGGAAGACCTAATGACGAAAAAATAAGCGCAGATAAATCTGATGATTAGTATAAACAACTAGTTGTTGGTTGCGAAATATCTGCAACTAATATTGACTGTGCGAAAAGATATATTGGAAAATATATTAAATCGGTAAATGGTTAAGTGTTGGGGGAACTTGGCAGCCACAGGCTGCTTACCTCCCCTCACAACCACTGAAGGTAGGAAAAATAGGGTATATAACTGTAAAACAATAGAAGGTGACCGAACTGTATCTAACAAGAAAGAACAGCACCTATGAGGAAAGACAACAAACATAGAACAAGAAGAAAATTGTTGAAAGCATATGTGTGGAGCACAGCACAGGATGCTTATGAAATACGGGCAGTCTGAAACGCAGACAGAAAAACGGTAGCAGCTTTTTGAAATACTGTGCTTCAGATGTATGAGGACGATAGCATGGACAAACAAAGATAATAACAAATAGGTTATAGAAATAGTAGGGAAACAAGGATATCTGGGGAAAAAGAGAAATAGAAGGGCGGAATACGTTCTAAAGTTTCTTGGGGAATAGTATGGGATATATTACAAGCAGAGATAGGAAAAAGAGGTAGATGTAGGCCTAGATCAGATAGTGATAGATGCAGACTGTGCAAATTTTAGGGAAATCTGTAGGTTAGTTTAGAATAGGAAACAATGATGGTACGCGTCTAACCAGTTCCAGGACTGAAGACCTAATGATGATGATCCGGATATATGTCGATGCGCACCCCTGCCCAGTCCGACCTAGGTCGGATTAAATCCGACTTAGGACGAATAACAAAGCTGTTCCTAAACAAGAGAATGTAAGCGATATGACGGTGTCCAACATATTCGGCTATCTTCGGCAATATGCGCCTTCACTCTGTAGGATACATAAGGGGCAATTTTTTGTATTCAATTTAGTATTCGGCAGTAGCTAGAACGGTAAACATGAGCGTCTCCAAGGTGATTAACGTTCCTCAACTTCTTGGTAATAAAGTGAAACCAACAAATGAGCGATTTGGATTGTGGCTTTTGGCAGAAAATATGTGCAACAATAATCTGGTGACAGATATTGGTAATATTTGTTATGTCGAAGGCGAACAGACACACCAATTACAGAACCATTTTGTGACAATATAAGTTGGTTAAAATTTACGACCTTTCTGACGCCGAGCAAACATCCGCAAACAAAAGAATGTTTATCCTAAAAAAAGAAATTTGTGGTGCATTTAACAGCTATCTACGAAGAAAGTTCGACCGATTTGTTTCCGCTAGGCATGGTGTTAAAGCTAAGCTTCCGTTTTCTCCGGAAAGCACTAACAAGATGGGCCAGGGAGTAAAAGAAATTATCGGAAAAGAAGATCTCAAAAGCATTAATAAAAAATTCCAAAATCCTATATGTCTTCCGTACAAAGTGGAACTAGCAGATGTTAAGTTGGAAACTTTATTGGAGGAACTACCAGATATATTAGACGGACTCAAAAAAGATTATTACTATCTTTTTGACATGGAGGTAACCCAAGATTTTGCGGGCATATTTAGCAATATGGAGATGTGTAATTATCTAACTACAAACCATAACTTTTGCTATAAGGGCGAATACGAAGAAAAGTGCAATATTATAGTTGACAACGATAAAACTGTGGGAAACTGTGGGAAACAACAAATTTGTGTGTCAGATAACAAGTCCTGGTGTTAATAAACAACTTGGCAATCATATGCTAGATTTTTTACATTGTTCAGATGTACGTTAAGGGAAACATTTGCGCCTACTTTGGCCAAAGAACATGGTATTACGCGATTAGAAGCGACAATATACAACTGTACAATTGGAAGCTATGTCAGTGCGGAAGGGGCGTATAATCCCTTAAAAGATTGTTTAACCTTGTAGGAAGATAGTAAGTTATACTTCCTAAAGGCGCCAATGTAGTGTCTACCACTTGCCAAAATGTGGAGTAAGCTATCGGACTAGCTACAAAATAGCTGCTGTTTAGTGTAACCTACTACAGTACGTGTATTGGGGGAATGGCAATACGAAGAAATTGACGGGCTTGCAAATTAAGTTGTCCGAAAATCCAAAAAAAAGGGAAAAATTGATATAGTATGTGCTTTTGGGCTTTTAATTTTAACTATTTACCTGTAAATTATTTGTAGATAGTAGAGGAGGAAGACAGCCAAGATAAAATAAAAATCTTATACAAGTGCTACATTAAAGCAGGTAGTACATATTTTACACAATCTGCAACATCATATTCTACAATTCCAAAAGAAATAGTCATTTTGGAATTGGGATTGATAGATACGCCTAACATTCGTCCAGAAGTTGTACGACAACGCATAAATATTGGCAGGAAACTCTATCCGTTTACGCTAAACAAAATTGCTTCATTATGCACGTCATACGCTGTAAGTGGAAGAAAAAGACAACTGGAATCAGAGGAAATGGATGCAAAAAAGCGAAAGTTGGACTACATGGAAAACACTGCAACAATACGCGAACAATACAAAGATGTGTTAGACAAAGAACATCTTATTAGAGAAAATGAGGAAGAATTAAAAGATTATTTTATATGCCGATGGACTGACTTAGATACATCCGGTTTCTACAAGCTGTTTGCATTTGTGGTTAGTAAAAATGACTCTTTTAGTTATGTAGGCGTGCTTGCGGAAAAAGATGGTACTAAATCCGTATATTTTTTAAAAGGTTATTCTAAAAACGTATTTATCAAAATGGCAAATAACATAGACGAACTAAGGATTGCGGGTTTCGTAACCTTAGCGTACACCACACGCAAAAGGGTTCCGCTAAACATTGTATATTTGCCTAGTAAAGAACCTTTCGGATCATTTAAAACCGAGGGTCTGACGACCTATATCAACCATATATTTCCAATAGTGGTGGACATGCAGCTACGCAACAGTGAGTGAGAGAATAACGATTTCCTCCAATACCGACAAGAAGAAGTCGATCAAGCTAACAAGATACGTATACAGGATATAGTGAGAAAGCTGCGATTAAAAGATTGTCATAAGCTGCAAGAATTACACGAAGGAATGAATCTGGTTGTCGGTGGTATCAAATACTTTATAGTATATAGAGACAAACTACATTTTACAATTCGAAAACCTAGACGGTCTCTACGTATCAAACTATTGGCAAGAAAAGGAGATAGAGGACTTGGGGTGTTGATGTAAATTTTAAGCTGGGAATAAAATTAGATAAAATTAAAACCACTCCAAACAAACATAAAGAAAGCACTGTCTTCTGTGTATAACTTTGTATTAAAATTTAGTTTAAACGACTCCATGCTTGGTATTAAATATTTTTAAATTTTGTTAATATAATATCAGAATAAAAATTTTAGAATAGTATTACATTGCTCTTTATTTATAAAAGGCTATGACATCACCACTAGGGATGTCTCTGGGGTGTACACGAGGGAAGCGAATGTTAACAGTCACCAATCATCTAATTCTTTATTTGGGTGGTATGGAGTACTTGCCGGTGTATGTATCCGAAGTAAAAAAACACAATTTGTACACGTAGATTATTAATAAAATTAGTTTATTAAGTGAAGATGCGTAACGTCATTCCTGGAAGCATATCAACCTATACATGAGGGGCATAAAGATATAGGTCTAAGATAGTTGTTTATATTTGTATAGATTTTGTAAATCTATTGTATATATTAATTTTCAAATTCCATAATTTCTAAGTTTGTCATCCACCTTCCAAATCATTCCTGCTTCTATTCTGGTAGACAGAGTATACGTGTTATCACCACGTGATGTTCGCGGGACACAGCGGTTTTAGATGTTTAGGAAATGGTTGGTTAAAGCATATGTCTTGGGTAGCAAAAAAAAGAGTTTTGAAGGTGGAGTTAAATAAAGATGGGTAAAAACTAGAGGTTTGGGACTTTAAAAGGCGTGACTTTGTAAGGGATCGTCCTATTTAAAATCTATTTACAGATTTGGGCTCCCTAGACAAATTTAATAATAGTTGATACCAAACAAAATATAGTTATCTTAAAAGAGTGACTACCCCGCGAATAATAAATACAATATAACGCTTGTCGACAAAAAAGTTATAGGGAAATTTAAAGACGAATTTAATGGGGATCTAGTATTATAATTCGTTGGTACAAAAGCCAAGTCCTACTGTATTGTAAGCGAGAAAGACACTATTAAAAAGCTTGGGAGGTCTCACAAAGTGTAGTTAAGTAAAACCGAGGATCTTACAACCTATAACGAGCATATATTCCCAAAAGGGGTGGGCATGCAACTACGAAACAGTACGTGGGAGAATAAGGATTCTCTCCAATAAGAAATTAAAGTTTTCATGTTCCTAGATCCAGTCATTGGGAAATGGTAGAAATGTTAAGCCTATAAAGGCGATTATTAATTGTGGTTTAGAAAAATAGTAGTTTTTGTGGACTAAATAAAATAGCTTAGACTGATTAATGTATATGGTTACATATTCTCGTACATATCCACAAACATCTGCTTACGCCCGCATACGGACATGGCGATGCCGGTAGTTTAGTTTAACAAATAGTAGGAAAGATACGTTAGGTGTTAGTGTGTGGAAGCTCATCGGATCGTTGTGTTAAAAAAGAACGGTGCGGCGAAATGCATGGTGGTTCTCGTTAGAATAATCAAAAGTGGTTAATCGATCGTATTATATGATTAAAATGCGAAAGTGTAGAAGCCTACATTTAATTATCAGACAAAGAAGTGTGCGATGTGCAATACTTTTAAATAAAATATAGAATGCTGCTTTGCAGCGGTCCTAGCAGTAAAAAAGGCGACTGACTTTTTCAACCAACTACAAAAATAGCAATAGCGTGGAGAAGGGGCATGCATGTATTATACAGCGCACTGTTACTATAAAATATGTTGGTTTACGGGTAGCTCGAACGTGAACAAATTAAATTTTAATCTATAATTAACCGCGCTCGTAAAAATGGGAAACTAATGGTTAATTTTAATGCCGCTAAGCATATACTTTTGCTTGGTGATTCATTTAGAAAATATTCAAGCCTGCCATTTCCTAAAATATGACGTAGAAATTATTTAAAATTAAATTGCTTTATTAGTAAGTATTCTGTAGACAACAAGTTTGGTATTCTCTTAGTAAAGGTTTAAAGTGTTTTATTAAGTTTTTGTTTATAGTAGCACTGCATCTTCTACTGCACGACTTGCAGCCAATTTGTGTGCGTGTGCTACCACCTTTTTGGATTTTTAATATGCACGCGATGCGATTATCGATCCGTATAACATGGAATACGTTTTTGGTGACTCTACTAACTGCATTTGCAGCATGGACGAAGCGAACACAGCGCATGCATTGGTGCTAAATGTACTAGACGAGCAGCAAGGATTGGCAAAAGATGGCGTCATTTAGTTCCCCGCTAAATCCTCAACTTCGTTCGGCTGTCTTCGGAAACCTTCGGTTTGCATTCTATAGGGTACATAAATCAGGTGCACTAGAGTAAGCTTTTTAGTTATAAGTTAGTTCGCTTACAAGTTTCACCTTAGTCCTATAGTGCGGATTTTGTTTTGTACTAAAATGGTACCTGCAAATGTTTTTAAATGCGACCCCTGTCACGTCTACTTTACCAGGAAGGATGCCTTCAAACGGCACCAGATCAAATGTCGCGGTGTAACATCGTCCAGGGTTAAGCTTATACATCCGTCAGCAGCAAAGTACCTAAGCTGTGGGTTTTGCGGTATCGCTTCTACGAGAATGGACAACTTACTGCGACACAAGGAAAAACAGCACGGTGTGTATTTCTATTAAAACAAACCTTTATTGCAAGTAATCGCGTGAAATAATTAAATCTAAAAACATATTACTTTTGCAAAAAATTAAGAACCTATAATTATTAAATATTCTCTGAAAAACAAACCACAAAGTTAATATAGAAGTTTAATAATTTTTTAGTAATATTTATGTTATTACGTTGACTCATAATTGGACCACCCGGTATATAAATTTATTTGTATTACCTATATTTTAAAAACATAGATCCAATTGAAATAATATGATTAAATAAAACCGAACATAATCCATTTACATTCTCATTAGCAAATAGTTTCTTAGTGCATTTTAAGACGACCAACGGTGCTGCAGTTTACTCAGAATGAACTGTAGTTAGTTCTAGAAACTGCTTCGTTTTATTATACCATTTACATAAAACATACTTCCTATTTTTTTTCACTTCTTGCAATCTGTTAATTTAATAATTATATATGGATCCGCCATTTTAATTATCTTTTAAACAACATCAAATGTAATTTTAACGCAATCATGCGCGTCATCCTCAAATTATACAGAATGATCGCGCTCCTTCTTTCTTGCCCTGCATTCCAGTTTCTTTTGCTTTTACACTCCGAGAGAAGATTGCTTCAACAGAAACAGAACAGCCTACAATTAGGCATTATTATATTTTTTATTTGTCCGGGTTAGTTACTATTAAAGCCGACCGCCTCGAGCAAACAAACTTTAACAACTTAATTCCAACAAGAGATGAGTTTTTATTAGGTTTTTTAATTGGACAGAGACAGGCAGGGTTGCCAACAGGTATTTCGACATGATGTTGTGTCTTATTACGCGTACAACAATGTTAGTGACCTTGCGTCTTAATCGAGGGAAATTAGTTCCTTTCTTGGATGATGATATTACAGTTTTGATTTGATTTTAATGATCAGATTTTAGATGGTGTAGTGCAGAGTATATAGCCGGTGGCTTAGGTAATTTAAAAAAGGATTAGAGATTATTTATGTTTGATGCAGTACGTTGAGAGACCTAAAATTCTTCTAATTAAGCGTTATTAGTTGATCTTCTTTAGCTAAAATATTTAGTACCACAATCCACCAACAAATCGAAATAGCAGTCATTGATCGAAAATTACTGAAGCAAATTTTGTACATGGAAAATTTAATTTCAAAGCTAAGCTTGGATTTTCTTATCCAAATGCGCGAAATCGCGAAATAATACATCAGTCATATTTGTCGCACTTTTTAAGAGAGTAGTTAAAAACATTTAGCTTTCGTTCCTGAAATATAATATTTGAAATATCCGTCGTGAGAACCAGGATAAAATAGTCCTTTTTTCTCACCCCTGTACCTTTTGGAAAATACTTTTATTTCTCCCAGTGGAAAAGCAACGAATTTTATACAGGACTTTTTTCAAGATCGGATAGGTCGCGAAATGAAAACCACAGTGAAAATAAATATATAGATACATCTTCCAGCTACTTCTCTACATAGTCCTCCGACTTAGACATTTGACGAACGTGGTACCAAGCTCCCAATACCCTCGTGCTAGAAGGCGACCGTCTGTGGTTTCAGTCAATTTTCTGAGCTGGTCTGCAAAAAATCACTCAACACCGAAATTGTGAACCTAAGATTTTCTCTATTCATCTGATCCACTCGGTGAACAAGATCATTGGTTGGTACACACTCGCTTCCCTAACCAACTGCATCATTAACGTCTGCACGTCATGTTTCAAAGTTCCTGCGTATGACGCACTTTCTCGTCACTCATGAAAGTTGTAACGTACGCATTACACTATCATCGATAAATTTTGGCTGCATTGCACCCCTTGGCATCAAGAAATTGAATGACAACACGCATTTCAAACTTCGCGGGGACTTTATTGTTCTAGACACGTTTACGTGCTTACTGTGCGATCAGAAATGATAACTTCAATGCGACACAATCGACGGGTATACTAGAGACAATTGAAGTTTACAACAAAATTTCGTGCATTACTGAAGAAGTATGGAATTTATTATTATTGTGCTTGCAGTACAATAAAAACTTAGGTCGTCGAACGTGTTCTTGTAAAAGATATTATAATGAGGCGTTGCTTGGTCTACACTATACCAGAGTAATACAACTGACGAACTTAATTGACAGTTTACAAGGGGTTGCATTTAAGAACTTTATTAAGTTTATAATAGAAACTTTCTAGATGTTATTTGCATAATTTTAGTACGTTCCTAGAATAATCCAAAATTATTGGTTGTGTGTGTAAATTGTCGTCATGAATATCACTTAGCTTAATTTCATCCAAGCTTTGATTATAATACTAGTTACTATTCACGTCTTAACCTATCAGATCGTCATATAAATAAATTATTGTTAACACAGCAGTAAAATAAGCAGCTCTACGTGATATAAATTATTGTAGTAATAGTTATAAGTCAACACTTAGTGCCTCGGTAGTAATTGAGAAGGTAACATTGTAGCTTCAAGTTGTTAGTATTTGAACTGTTAGCGATTAGGTGGAAGGAAATCGTCTTGAGTGAGCATTTTAGAATATCACTGTAGCTACGAGTACAAGAGCTTGAACCAATTTATAATAAAGAACTGTTGTTATTGAAAGAGTTGTTGTTACACTGGTGCCGAGTATGTGCGGTAGTAGTGAAAAGGCCATTTAAACAATTTCCTTTTGTATGTATCACTCGTAATCAACAATAGAGGACGGATTGTAAAATTATTTCCTTTATATAGGACTTCAAGTCAGGCATGTAGGAAAATTCTGCGAACCTCGCCACGAAATTAGAAAAAGTAACACGATTGTAAAAAAAAAAAATTTATAGAAAAATTAGATCAGAACGCAAAAGCCTTGGAACAATTGAAAGAAAATTTATACAGGAACCAAGAGAAACAGCAGAAGACCTAGATTTGAACGTAAAAGTAGTTGAATAAAAACCAATTGAAAATTACAGCTAATCGATAGAGAAGTTTATGCAGGAAGTTGTAAAATACGCAGAAAATCTGGAAATTTTTGGGCGGCTTACAGACGTTAGAAGCACGTCTATACAAACTCGCGAAAAATGAAAGAAAAGTACAGGAATTGGAATAATGGATTAATTCCTTACGAGTGTAATCACAAGACTCCTTAGCTCTATTGATCGGGATAAGCAAACCGACGTCAAGGTTCAGAGTATAGCCATTCACATTTTTGAGAAGTCACCTTGGCAAACACATTTCAAGCAATCCGATGCTGTTGCGAAAGCTAACGACTTGAACGATGATGAAAAGGCAACCGTATTAGTTGTCGCGTTACGAGATCAGGCCTTAAATATTGTGCAAGCCATATCACATTATAGTCAAAAAAGCTACGGATCTTAATATCAACACTGCCAATAAAGTACGGCGATTCCCCTGCAACACGCGTACCACACTAAAGAACAGTTACCAGAAGACCAGAGAAATTTACAAGAGCTCGAAGCAGATATTGTTCAGTTAGTGAGACTAGCCTACCCAACAGCACCGAAGATCCTCTTAGAATTGGTGAGAGTACAGATTCTTGTTGGTGGGATACGTAACGAGGAAATCGAGCTAGCAAAAAGACTGGCTCAGTTAAAGACTTTGCATGATACAATGACACATGCCTTAGAGTTTGAGGTAGCAAAGCAAGCAACGCAGATTATTTGTGACAAGGCAGAACGCTCTAAACAGAAGCGGAGGTACTTCAACGGGTACTTTGTGACCAGCGGTCGAAAAAAAGGGCCACGGTACAAAACCATTAATTTAAGCAAAGGCAAAATCGATGTAAACAGCTCTAAAAAGAACACAAGGCACCGAAATTAATAGATGTTAGAATTGGTCAACGGAAGAAGGCGAAAGTCAACCTGCACAGATTCAGCTCCGAAAATGGCTACGTTACGTAGCGCGAGTAATGTGCGAACTTTTTGGTCGGATTAATTTGATCCCACCTCCTATCGTTCATCTTCCAGCTTTCACCTTTCACCTCCTACTTTCACCTTCCACTTCTCACAGTTCTCCTCTCGCCTTCTTTTCAAGGTGGCCGTTTAAGACACCTCCATTTAACTCTTATTCGAATTCGCTGTGGTTCTTTCATTTAAGCTTAGATCTTCGCAAAATTTTGTGTATTTAATAAGTAACATCTAATTATAACTTTTATTTTCTAATTCGTAATACATTTACATTTACACACAAAAACAACCATTTTCTTATTTTTACTTGAAGTATTTTTAACTTATTTATTTGAATTCTTATTTTATAATTTAAATCTACATTTTTGTCTTACAGCTGCTTTTCTAACCAGTAATTTGATACGTACAGTTGGTCCTGTTTTCGAACTGCAAAATATAACGGACTTAATTTCTGTGTTCTACTACTTTCACTGTAACAATAAAAGTTTTCAACCCTCCGCTCGGACTTATTAAGTTACTCCAGCTAGCGACACTTAATAATGCTTATACAGACCTTTACTTCTTGCATATGTATTTTATCCACTTGTTCTGCTTCTTGTATTATAGAGGATATATGTTCTGTATTTTACCAGACATCCGAAGAAAAACTTAGGTCTTCAACTTTCGAAAGTGAGTTACAATTTTTTGTTGTAGTACCATTAATCTTAAATGTTACAAAAGGTCTTCCGTGGTCAGGCAAATCAAATCCAATTCGTTAGAACGAACTAGCACGAATCCCTCTTTTGCAGGCCATAGTGCAAATCGAAGTACTTTTGAACCCTCGTCAACTAGGGCTGCTGAATTCGTATTCTGATGATCTATACTGTTTGACTCCGAGTCATTTCTTAACTTTTGAACCTATTTCCGTAATTCCAGACACTGAATTTAGCGAAATTTCCTCTAATCGTTTAAATCGCTGGCAATTGCCCCCGGCAGTTACAGTAAAGTTTCTGGAAGCGTTAGAAATCAGAGTACATCCATACGCTTTGGCAGAAATCCAAATGGTTTGATGCTGGGCAATCGCTACAGCTTAATACCTTAATGCTTGTCAAAGATGATAATTCGCTTCCTCTTCAATAGAAGTTGGGTATCATTATTCAACTGCATCCCGGGAAAGATAACGTAGTGCGCGTTGCGACTGTAAGAACAGCACATGGGACTATTAAAAGACCGGTGCTAAAGCTACGCTCTTTGTTAATAGGATAGCAATTAATCCATAATTACATATTTGTTTACTTGTAACGATATCTTGAGCGTCGCTTCCTGTCTATACCTGACATAAGTCAAAAACTTGACACTTTCAGAAATGATTGACAAAAATGCTACAAGTAATTGAAAGTTAAGTTGATGTATGTTGTAACATTTTTTGCTTCCACTCGTTGGATACGAATGAAGCTTTACTTGTTCGCGGCTAAGTCTGGGAATTACCCCAAGGGTGAGCAATGAGAAGGGGCGTGGGGATGGTGTAAACTCTACAATAAGCTAATATAAAAAGAAAAAAGGGGATTGAGCGCCACTGTATCTATATGGGCAATACTAGAAACTCTATACTCCTATGAGAAGATACAGAAACTCATGGGATATAAGCACCATAAAAAACTTACAACTTAATGAACTAACATATCTGGAAACCTATGGAACATACTTACAACCTCTTCGATCTCGATGACCCTGAAAGAAAAGGTACACAACAAATTCCCTACTAAAAAAACACTGTTTGTGCTTTTTAAGAAAAGCATACTAATAATTACGGGTGGATAATCTTGAAATTACCACACCAAAGATATTTAAATCAAAAATGAATACCTAGAACAAATCAGTTGTAGCATAACTGTGTTTTTTAAATTACTTCAGCCTTCGTCTAATTTCATTATTCAAAAAACTTATTTTCTTTAAAATAAATTTAGTAAAATTAATTATGCATGGAATAAAAAAACTTGAGTCCAAAAATGAAATTTAATATAGTTTCTCTCTTTTTGTTTCTTTTAAATATGATTACAAAAATGAAATAATAAAATTGAATTCTTTATAAATCTGTCTTGGCATAACAAGACCTTAATTTTAATAATATTTTATAACAAAATTTCTGATACCAAATACACAGATCTGTTTATTGGTTTACATATGTTTCACATAAGTTTAATTTATTTCTTAAAAGAATGTAAATTACGTGCAGCTAACTTGGATAAATAACATTTCAACTTATTCAAGTATAATGACCTTATTAAAATTTGACATCTGTAATGAACTTTTTAAAAAACAGGAAATGGACTTTAGAATCTCAACATTTTAACATGTGAATGCTCCGCGTGTCTTGCAAAATTATTTTAATAGTATTTCTTAACAATTATATTCCACGTTGTTCTTCATGCACAAAATTTAGTATAATTAAACAATTTTCGACTACAATTTATGTGAGCACATTCAAAGTCTCACAAACATAACAAAAGAAAGGTTTGATACCTGTTTTTAATTAAGCTGTTACCCCTAGTTATCGAACAGCAATGCACATTTTCTGGAATCCGTTTACTAACTTGTAGCAACAAAACCTCGAACAAAAACTCTAATTTCTTCATAAACGAACATTGTCCCAATCTCTTTATATGTATTTCTAGTTACTTCATGCGCTAAGGAAATAAAGATATTTTATATTAGTATTAAATTATTTGAATAATGCGATTTCACCGTTAACAAATAACAAATACCGACTCGAACCATTTTTAAACTACCACCATCACGCTTATTCTGAGGCCCCATTTGTGAAAAGCTTGGTAGCCCATCTGTATACGATGCAGTCTCAACTACATTCTCAAATACAAATGGCTGACTTCGTTATTCGTACCGTACAAGTAAGGAATAGCTCATCTGCTTTGCACGTCACCTCGTGACCGTATTCACGCAAACGCTATCCTAATTTTAACGACTGAAAGTGTATAATCCGCCTGTAGGTTAGGCAACACAAACGACTAGTTCCCTTTTAAATAGGTTTTCTGAGTGTATATTATCATTAAATATTTCTAGGTAAAGCATTTAAGCTAATTAAACGGTCATGATTTCCTGTTCCATTGTGGAATAGTTTCTTTCAGATATAACAGTAACAAATACAAGAATCAAATACCACAGACTAAAATTGCACAGATGTGATTCTTCCAAAAATAGTGCTACAGAATATATATTCGTTACAATGTTGACATACCTGATTTAGATTTGTGAAATTTCCCAATCTTCACTATCAGTCCCGGTATTGTAATTGGTTAATACGTCAGTCGCGATAGTTGAAGATACT
Source organism: Platerodrilus igneus (assembly GCA_036346225.1). Lineage (NCBI taxonomy): Eukaryota > Metazoa > Arthropoda > Insecta > Coleoptera > Lycidae > Platerodrilus > Platerodrilus igneus. The sequence goes on from JARFIW010000544.1 coordinate 23,126, forward strand.
GATTCAAATTCTGTCTGGAACTTTATATTTTCTACCTTAATAACTAATTTGATTTGAAATGATCATTTGGGATTTGCATAAAAGTTTAAGATATTATTTCACCTTATTAACTATAATACATTAGTTCCGTTACTTACAACTTTTTGGGTAATTTTGTACATATTAGCTTTTACTTTACTTAAAATAAAACTTTGTTTATTTTGATGGCCGGGATGTTTAAACTCCTATCCCACTTTCCCTATTTCTAGTTGATGCCTCCTTGCTCACGCAGCAAGTTTTAGAAGCAACATCCAACAAGGGTTAAAAGCAGTGTGTAGGTTATCTACGAACCACCGAAAGGGTCATATAATTATTATTGTCGTGAGTGAACACGGTGCCGTTTAAGTATGGTTAAACAGATTACCTTTGCTCTACTACAATCCACGTTGTTAGTAAAGAATAATTCAAGTAAGTGTTTATGTAATTTATGCTCGTAGGATTATAGCCATTAGAATCTAATCCGCTAAATACGGCGATAAAACAGGTGTACATGCCCACCCCGAGCTATAGTGAGGAAAAGGTAGAAGGAATCTACAAAGATAAAAGAGGACATACTAAGTTACGTAAAAGGACACGAAAACTTAATAATTACGGGGGGATTTTAATGCAATGGTAGATGAGGGTATGGAAAAAGGCACTTTGACTTTGAGAAACTAATAGATAAAGATACTTTCAAAAAATTTAGAAAAAAAGTCAAATGAATTGCTGAAAGATATCGGAAAAATTTCTGATACTTAGTAAGTAAAAACAGAATGGAATAACATAAAATCCAGCTCAGACATGGCAACCAGAGATATTCTGGGTTATACACAAAATGAAGCTAAGGAACCATGAATAACAAAGGATATCCTGAATTTAATAGAAGAAATGCCAAAATACAAAAATAAGTCAGACGAAACAGAAAACAGAGTTACCAAGCCATAAAATGGGAAATTATTCGCAAATGCAGAAAAGCTAAAGAACGACGAATTAATGAAAAGTGTAAAGAGATACAAACTAAGCTGTAAATAGGCAAGACGCGCAAAGCATGCAAACTAATTAGAATGAATTATAGGAATATAAAACCGTACAGCAAAAATATAAGGGACGCGGGAAGAAACGTCATTATAGAAAATGTAGAGAAAGTGGTTAGATGACAAGAATATATAGGAAATATATATGCAGAAGAGGAACTAACAGAATTGGAACAGGAATCAGATATTGAAAAAAATGACTTGGGATATAATATACTTAGAGATAAATTTGAATTAGCATTGAAGAGTCTGAAAAATTGTGAGGCGCCGGGTACAGATAAGGTGCAACACTAATTCAGTAAACTTTTGTTTTACAGCTTGTAAAACCAGCTCAACAATTAGTTGAAACTTTTACAATTTACGTGTATTAAGCATCAAAGCAAGTTAACGTGTACCAAGTTTTGAAACACATGCAAAAAAACTTATAGCTATTTACGAACCAAAACTGCAATAGTCGCTTTACGACAAAGTAAGACGGGATCCCCGTTCTTCTAGCAAAGATAACAGCGTTTGCAATTTGAAACGACTTCATCCAAATCAACTTCTATAATTCCTTCCTAGACAAATTTCTTGTTAGGCAAAGTTTAAATCAATTATTCTTGTCGAGTAATATTTGTTGCGTTCCAAGTGTCGAATCATATCCTGTCGCAGTACATTCTGTAACAGTCGTGTTCTCAAGGTTGAATTATGTCACTTTCTAAAGGTTGCATCTTACGTGTGTCCTTCTAAAGGTTGCATCTTACGTGTCGCGCTAAATAAATTACCTCAAATTACATAAGTTTGTATAATATATACATTACCAAACGTTATTCGAAGATATCTTCACCATTTGTAGTAGATTCGAAGATTGCCGGCCTCTAGCCAAGGGTACATGTTGATATCGCTATCACCTGTGGCCGACTATCACATAACCAGCTCGAGCGGTCGCGCCGTCAAGAGGGGAACGAAACAATCAAACAGAGATGTGCTTGCTAATAGCTTTATACGACACAGATATCTGAATATAATTAGATTACTAAGGAACGATGCAGGCTTAGCGCATTACTTTTGAAGTTAGTGCAAATAATTATTATTATTAATAAAATTGTTACATTATTCTTGAAATTATATGCAAAGAATTATTATTGAAAATAAAATTGTTACAATATCATAGTCACTATACCAAAAAGGAGAGGCGCGGATAGACGTGAAAATTTTAGAGAGATAAGTTTGACAGTACACGTGTCAAAAATATTAATTAGAATTTTACAAAGACGAATGGAAAATCGGGCTGAAGAATACTAAGAGTAGATCAATTTGGGTCTAGGCAAAGCAGGGAGGCTATTTTAGCTCTAAGGATGATATGGAGAAGAAGATAGAAAAAGACAAAAGCGTGTATATGGGGTTTGAAGACTTGAAAAAAGCATTCGACAATATAAAATGGAAAAAATATTTAAAATACTGAAACAAATTGGAATGAGTTTTAAGGATAGACGGATAGTACACAGCTTATATAAAGAGCAAACAGCGGTAATAGAATTTGAGCAAGAAGGTAAGGATAAATATTAGGAAACGAATGAAACAGTGATATGCCCTATTCCTATTCATTTTTAATGCGTTGACTAGCTCAGAATAGAAATCAATGAAGGTATGTGTCCAACCAGGTCCTAGACGGAAAACCTAATGACGAAAAAATAATTGTACTTGAACCCAATGATTATTATAAGCAATTACAAGTGTTGGTTTGGCAATATTCTTAACCAATGTTGATTGTGCGAAAGGATTAATTTGAAACCCATAATTTGGAGAACGCTTAAGTGATGGGCGATCATAGGTAGCCGCAAGTTACTTAATCCCTTTCATATGCCTTATATGTGATTTTCCAGTGCTCTACCCGAAATTACTACATTGGCCAGGAGGCGAATTTTTTGTTGCCTGGAAATTTATAATTTTGCCGATCCCTTGCCGTTCCAGGCAAGGTAGGGATGTTTAACGTGCGTAACAACACACACACGGGACCTCCATTTAACCTCACATCCGAACGAGGGCGTAATTTTTGTAAAAAATGCTCATCTGCCATTTTTCAAGCAATCGGCCGTGTCGGGATTCGAACCCAGGACCTTGGGATTCGTAACCTTACACTTACTTCATTGATCCATGGCGACCCCCCTTCATATACCACTAAATATAGATGAAATAGGGTATATATATATATATATATATATATATATATATATATATATATATGTATATAAAACTATAGAAGGGGCACCGAGCTGCATCTAACAAGAAAAGGCACCGGCTATGTTTGAAGACTACAAACATGGAAACAATTGTTGGAAGCATATGTGTGGAGCATATTACTGTGTGGCTGAAATATTAACGAAGAGTAGTAGAAGCAGACAGAAAAAATACAGAAGCCTTTTGCAATGTGGTGCTTCAGATGTATAATGATGATAGCATGGGCAGACAAAGATAATAACATAGAGGTAGGTTGTAGAAATAGTAAGGAAGAAAGATATCTGTGAACGCAAAAAAAAAAGAAAACAAAAAATAGGAGAAATAAGAGAACAGGCAATTGGGGAATGGTGCGGGATATATTACAAGCAGAGATAAGAAAAGGAGTACCAGAATAAAGCATTAAAAGTTGTGTAAATCAAGGGGCCTACTGCTACTGCATTGAAATATCTACACTTAGTTGAATATAGTAAAATCTGTGGGTGTGATTTCAAAATCACTTTAACTGCTCACGATTATTCGCTATTCTTAATTCAGCTTTGTGACTATGCCAAATGTAAATTGTTAATGAGACATGACACTTTTAGCCCTGGATGATGCTTCAAAGATTACATCAATGAATTTACCTGAAACACCTCTTTGCGAGTACTGTTCATTGTACTTAAACCTGATGATAATTATACGCAACTACAGGTATGGGCTTTGTAATATTCTTAAGTAATGTTGATGTGCAAAAAGATTTATGGAAAACAGTTAATTCGGCAAATGTCTAAGTTTTGGGATCTTAGTAGCCGCAGGTTGCCTAACCCCCTTCACATACCATTGAATATCGGTGAAATAGGGTATATATTTAGAAAACAATAGAAGGGGAACAGAGCTGTGTTTAGGCACCAGGAATTAATTTCAGGGTAATGTGTAGGTTAGCTCAGAATAGGAAACAATGTAGGTGCGCTTTTAATCAGTTCCAGGACTGAAGACCTAATGATGAGTTCTCCACATAACAGAGAAATTACGTTCACTGAATTGCAAAACGCTAGTTATAGTCGTTTTTCTCTTATACTCTTTGTATACTTCTACAAAGCTTTTAAAACATTTCTACCTACATATCTCTTTCAACCAGTGTCAAGATGCTCATTTGAACAAAATACTTTATTTAATTGCAACATTTATATGGCATGAACTTATGAGTCCGAACGCAGCAATGCAAACATATTTATTTATTCGTCTGCATACAAAGGGGGGTCTATGTCATAAAACGTAAACGTCTACAGCAGGTGGTGAGTGTGTAATGGATGTTTTCCGGTCCCTAGGTTCTTTTAAGAACCAACTCACAATTAACAAAATTTCTTCCAGCCAAAGCTGAGGGACAGAAAGCTCTTTTCTTTTTTATATAATTGAGACGTCAATATTAGAAATACAATTATAAACGAAATGATGTAGCTTGAAGATGATTGCATTTAAACGACAGTGAGTATCAGACCTATAAACCGACATTTACCGAAAGATATTTATGAGACAGATTTAAAGACAACTAATTTACAACGGACTGGAATTAGATGGGCGCGGCACTTTGTGGTATCTAGTATTGGTACCAGTTAAGATATAAATTCTGAGTATCTCCGCTTTACACGTTTTATAAATTTAAATTTTTATTGTAGTTTGGTTGGTGTAATAAAATTTATAGGAAGCAATCAAGAAATTGCCGCTGTTAATAGCAGTGGTTCTCAAAATACATTTACCTGCAGATTTATTAAGTTTAAATCTGTTTCATTTTATAGAGAAGGGAAACTTCGTATGTTACGTATGGAATGAACCAATGATTTTGTAATGTACATTTCTAGTGTGCAGTGTCGATGTTTGACTATAAAGTTTGTTGCGCCGTACACCTTTTAGAGTTTTATGTATATCGTAAACTTGTAGGATCATTTCCGAGCCCCTGTGAAGTTGGCACGACATTCTTTAAATTTAAAAAAAACAAAAATAGTTCTAGTAGCACTTTTCATAGTTCTAGAGTTCCTGATAGAAAATAAAAAGAGTTCTGCATTTTTAATACAAAAAAATTGCAAATGAAAAATTGTCGTGCTAACTTCGCGAATCTAGCACGACACTCCCTCCTGTAATCTATAAGAAACCAATAAATATCACAACTTTTAGCAAGAGTTCCCGTTAGTTCTAATCGAGTTCCATCTCTATATGTAATTAAAATAAAAAATTGCAACAATTAGGTTATTTGCATAAACGACGTATATTGTACCCAGCACGACACTCGACGAAAACGTGTCGTGCTGATTCTTTCTAGCGCATTTTTCGATATATATCGACAGTTCTACATGAGTTCCACCAACTACGATCACTTTTAGCCAGAGTTCCAGTGGCTAACCATTTTTAAATAATTTTTTAATTTTCGGTCTAGCACGGTACTCGGAAAAAAGTGTCGTGCTGTTCATTTCTAGGGAATTTTTCGATATATATCGGCAGTTCTACATGAGTTCTAACAACTACGACCACTTTTAGCCTGAGTTCCAGTGTCTAACCAATTTTTTAATTTTTGGTCTAGCACGACACTCGGAAAAAAGTGCCATGCTGATCATTTCTAGCGAATTTTTCGATATATATCGACAGTTCTACATGAGTTCTAACAACTACGATCACTTTTAGCCTGAGTTCCAGTGTCTAACTATTTTTTAATAATTTTTTAATTTTTGGTCTAGCACGACACTCGGAAAAAAGTGCCATGGTGATAATTTCTAGCGAATTTTTAGATATATATCGACAGTTTTACATGAGTTCTAACAACTACGATCACTTTTAGCCTGAGTTCCAGTTGCTAATCGTTTTTAAATAATTTTTGAATTTTTGGTCTAGCACGACACTCGGAAAAAAGTGTCGTGTTGATCATTTCTAGCAAATTTTTTGATATATATATCGACAGTTCTACACGAGTTCGAACAACTACGATCATTTTTAGCCTGAGTTCCAGTGTCTAACCATTTTTAAATAATCCTTTAATTTTTGGTCTAGCACGACACTCGGAAAAAAGTGTCGTGCTTAATCATTTCTAGCGAATTTTTCGATATATATCGACAGTTCTACATGAGTTCTAACAACTACGATCGCTTTTAACTAGGGTTCCAGTGGCTAACCATTTTAAATAATTTATTAATTTTCGGCATTATATATATATATATATATATATATATATATATATATATATATATAATTAATATTCTTCAATTATGGGTTTAAGATCAGCTGGTAGGATTTAAAAGTAAACTCTTTTTAAATGCCTAAATTTTCGGATCTTTATTGTATCCTTGATCACAGGCTTTTCTAAAATAATGTTAACTAGGCTAAAGTTTACATAAAATAAATATAACTTACAAATTGAGAAAATAAGATTGACATCTAAATGAATGGATTTTGTATATAAAAGTTTTAGATTTTATTGCTTTTTGCAGTTGTAAAATTGTATAATTTGTAAAAGTATTAAAATGTCAAAAAAATTTGTTTTTAAATTGATGGATTGTATGATTTTGTATGTGTGCCTAAAATTTCTGTTTGTAGGAGTGTTTGTGCGCATGTTTGCTTGTGTTGTGTGTATGCGTGTGTGTGTGAATGCATGTGTATGCGTTCGTGTGTGTGTGTGTAAGTGTGTGCATGCGTGCATATGTGAGAGTGAGCGCGAGTGTGAGTGTGTGTGTATTTGTGTGTGTGTGTGTGTGTGTGTGTGTGTGTGTGTGTGTTAAGAGAGAGAGAGAGAAAGAGAAAGAAGAGATAGAATAAAAGTACATATATATTTTAGTGTTACTTGAGTTATGTGTTTATGTACTAACAATTCTTGCATTAACTATTTATTAACTATTGCTCTAAAATTGTTTAAAAATGGTTAGACACTGGAACTCAGGCTAAAAGTAGTCGTAGTTGTTAGAACTCATGTAGAACTGTCAATATACATCGCAAAATTCGCTAGAAATGATCAGCACGACACTTTTTTTCGAGTCTCGTGCTAGTCCAAAAATGAAAAAATTATTTAAAAATGGTTAGACACTGGAACTCAGGCTAAAAGTAGTCGTAGTTGTTAGAACTCATGTAGAACTGTCGATATATATCGAAAAATTCGCTAGAAATGATCAGCACGACACTTTTTTCCGAGTGTCGTGCTAGACCAAAAATTAAAAAATTATTAAAAAATGGTTAGACACTGGAACTCAGGCTAAAAGTGATCGTAGTTGTTAGAACTCATGTAAAACTGTCGATATATATCAAAAAATTCGGTAGAAATAATCAGCACGGCACTTTTTTCCGAGTACCGTGCTAGACCAAAAATTAAATAATTATTTAAAAATGGTTAGACACTGGAACTGAGGCTAAAAGTGCTCGTAGTAGTTAGAACTCATGTAGAACTGTCGATATATATCGAAAAATGCGCTAGAAAGAATCAGCACGACACTTTTTCGTCGAGTGTCGTGCTGGGTACAATATACATCGTTTATGCAAATAACCTAATTGTTGCAATTTTTTTATTTTAATTGTATATAGAGATGGAACTCGATTAGAACTAACGGGAACTCTTGCTAAAAGTTGTGATATTTATTGGTTTCTTATAGATTACTGGAGGAAGTGTCGTGCTAGATTCGCGAAGTTAGCACGACAATTTTTCATTTACTATTTTTTTGTATCAAAAAGGCGGAACTTTTTTTATTTTTTAACAGGAACTCTAGAACTATGAAAAGTGCTACTAGAACTATGATTGTTTTTTTCAAATTTAAAGAATGTTGTGCAAACTTCACAGGGGTCATTTCCGAATGGTTAAGATTCGTAATATTAACCTTATACGCTATTTCATTACTAAAAGATAACTAGACTACTTTAATTTCGCTATTGGACATTACTCGCGGGAGTGGTTACAAGATTGGGTAATTAGCTAGATACGGATTATTCAATCGCGGCAGCCAAATTGTAAATTATGAAGGTGGAAACAAACAAAAAAAATAGAGAAAATCAATGCTACTGCGATAATTAACAAAGTGATTGTCACTTTATTGAAATTTCAAAGCAGATCCACGAATTACTCAATAAATGACATTTCAATTTAACCATTTTATTAACCTGAAAAATTACAACATTAATAAAACGACGAAGACTATGTACGACCATACAAATTAACTTGCTTCTGTGAATTAATGCAATTTTAACTTTGGTGTGAATTTCGCAGAATTCTTTCCTGTTGTTCTACTGAAACACGTATATTCCTTAGATCTCAAGTTGCGGATTGTTTGAGCATTGAGTTCTTTGCCTTCTAGTTGGTTTTATAAGACCAACTACAATGTATCACTCCTCAAACACTGTCGACATGCAAAACTGGGCGTCGGTGAAGTAGTTTTGACGCTAAGTCCAAATCCTAAATTCTGATGTAAACTTCGTTACTAATTAATATAACCGAAAAAGTCTTGAATAAATATTTGTTATAAATTATTACAATTCCACATTTGTGAGTACTAATCACAGTTTTTGCAGTGGATGGTGGAACGGCTTCAAATAAGTACCGACTTTCCTATTTCTAATCCTTACTTTTTATACCCAAGAAGCTGGGGAAGTTTATTCAAACATATTCAGTTTTGTACTTACCTAGTGTTCTACATTCCTTATTACAACAATAACCTAGTTACTTCATAGTAGTGATGTAAGGCCGGTCTGAATTCAAAACGGTGTACGCGTATGTTTTTCCATGTAACATACACGTGCACCGTTTTGAATTCAGACCGGCCTTATATACTTTCAATGTAAAATACGTGTGGGCACGTTTTGAAGTCAGACCGGCTTTATATTACTTTCAATGGAACATACTTCAAAACACACACACACACACATACCTATGTTGAAAAATGTAAGTGCAGAGAAAATGTGTAGCTGTTTTGAATTCGGTTTTCTAGCGAGAAGTTATAAAATAAGTCAGATGCAAAATATCGCATTTAAGTCAATTGTGTTTAATTAAAGTGGATTCTGATTTATGTTTTTTACTTATGTTTAGAGGCTGCAAATACACATGGGCTGGTTTCAATTCAAAATATGTGTTCACTCTTGTGATAGGTTAAAGAGTAGGTTGACAAAGTACGCAGATGGTAGTAATCTGCTATATAAAGAGATTGCTCCTAATATTAATTTAATTAGTCGAAGTTTATTGCATATATTTACATACCTACATATACAAACATGTATATAATTGATATTCAGGGATTTAAATACAAGAAAAACGAGTTTGTGTGCGAAGAAATTGCGGTTTTGGACATGTTGTTAGGTGTTGTTTGGCATTAAATTTTTAAACTGTCAATGCAATCTAGTTGTTTGAGTCAAGATCATATAAAACATAACGACTGGCTGACAAGGAATATTCATGGTCTTTCTTGGGATGAATCTTTAACGGCTGGAATGGTGTCATCATATATAGCGCTTTATTTGAAACAAATTATCCGGCCCGGTGAAGAAGTATGTGTGAAGGGTCTAGAAAAGAAGAAATTGACGGAAACCTATCTAATGCAAAACGTTGTAACCGATATGCTTGCACTAGGTTGTCCTAAGCTATCGGAGTTAAAAATCAACAATCGTTTACTATGTAACATCCATTGTTATAGACACAGCAATAATAGTCTGCAATGTGCAAAACAAAATACTTTATTATTAAAAGAATGGTTTGATAATAATAAAAAAAACAATAGAAAAGATTGTGTCTGTATTATTATTGTAGTCACTAAGAAATTTTTAATGCTAATGTCTGCAGAAAAAACGACTAAACTCAGTCAGCACGAATGGGACTCTCAACCCTGAAAGCAATTATAATTGATCAACGCAATAGCTCTTTACTGGTTTTACAACATTTAACAAATTGTACAGATATCTCGAAATTTGCCAAAGACAGACAGACAGCTGATTGCACCAATTTCTCATTCTCGCTTTTAAAGCATAACAAGTCGCAGTTATTAAATCGCAAACTCAGTTATCTGCAAGAAGTATATAAACGAGGAAATTTATGAAATGCTCCAACTTAAAAAAAAAACTAGAAATAAATCTATTGAAATATATGCTAACGTTGCAATTGGTGGATCTGCTCACGGAATCAAGAATTTTTTTCCAGCACTTCATTTGAATTGACTATAAACTACTCAATAATTTTAACCTAACCACTATCATTATTCTTCCTGACAAAGAGAATTTTAAAAAAAAGTTTTCATTTTTGATTTGTTCTATAGAACACAACTACAACTTGACAATAAAGATTGAGCGATTATCACACACACATCTTGAGTATATATATAAAGGTATTAAACAACAAGAACAGCAGAAAATTCAACCCATGTCAGACAGCGTTTTTTATTTGTCAACGATAGTCTAGTCTATTGCTTGTTTAGCATTCGCATTTCTATAGTTACGTATTGAAGGCAAGATTAGACCAAGTAAATGCATTGAGAAAATTAAATCTATATATTAAGCCAACGAATACATACTCTGTATTGGTGTCATCAGGTCGTACGTTGCAATTGGTGGATCTGCTCACGGAGTCAACGATTTTTTCCAGCACTTCATTTGGATTGACTATAAACTACTCAATAATTTTAACCCAATCACTCATTATTCTTTCCTGACAAGGGCAATTTTAAAAAAGGTTTTCATTTTTGATTTGTTCTATAAAACACACAACTACAACTTGACAATAAAGATTGAGCGATTATCACACACATATCTTGAGTATATTAGAATATTAAACAACAAGAACAGCAAAAAATTGAACCCATGTCAGCAAGAATTTAATGCTAAGGTATTGTCTAGATAGCAATTGTAGAAATATGAAATCTACAGAAAATTTAATAAACTCAGTCAAGTATAAATTTAATGCTGACGTCCGCATAAAAATAAAAGCGAGAAATTTAATTTAACATCAGCAGAATAATAAATAAATTCACTCAGTCAGCATTAATGGAAGGCCGGTCTGGCTTCGAAACGGTGCTCGCGTATATACCATATTTTAAAATTAAAGTTGTCAATTGCAAAACCACAAAAATTAAATTTACCTAGAAATCATTTGAAATATTTACTTTTTTTCAGTACAACTGAAAGAACTTGACTTCTATACATTTTTTAATCGATATCATAGACTTTTTTATTGTCTATTTTTTGTAGTATTGATTACAAAAAATTACATACGAGACTGTGAACTGTATTCTCGTATTGTTGTATTGTTTCACAATATCACCTAAATTTTTCCCTTTAAAGTTTTAATTACACGTTCCACAATGCATGCTTTCTTTATAGAAAAAACGCTATAATGGTTTATGCCATAGGTTTGCATTAAGGATTGAAAGTTTTTGTTATAATATTCTTTTGCCATATATTTGCATTAAGGATTGAAAGTCATAATGTGGTGCATTGCGTACCCCAAGTTTTTTTGCTCATTGGATTCATATCTAACCTAGGTTAAGAGTTTTTTTCCACTATCCATAAGTTTGAAGTAGATTTTTTCTGGGATACTCAAATCATTAGGGATTTTTTTAATTGAAGCAATATTTTGGGAAAATTGTATCATTAATAAAATTTACTGAGATTAAATCCATCTAATCCAAGATTAAATTAAACTGTCAATTTTTTGTAGGTTTAATAGTTTACACTCATGCTATGTGCAAATGAAACGTTAACAAAACCGATCTTATATCTATTATAAATTTAATTTTTAATATCTTGCATTAAAACAAAAATAGAATGCCGTTTTTTCTGGTTTGATTAGGTACACAAATTTTTTAAAACCAGTATTAAAAAAAAAGCATCTGCAGTTTTATCCTAGAATTAACATTGCGAGTGTAAGTTGAAATAAAAAAAAATCGCATACCACAAGCATTTTTTTTTATAGTTGTAAGGAAGTTATAGTTTATTACACTTTGAGAGTTTTGCTAGTGTTTTAAACTTTGTTTAGTTACCTGGAGATAAATCTAGTACCTTAAAAAAATCAATCAATCACACCTTAATCGTAGGGTAAAATAAAACCTAATTTTTTAAAACCAATATTAAAACATTTATGCAAATAGCTATAAATTTAGACATTTGCAATTTTTCAGAAAAATAAAGCAAATTCGAAATCTTGCTGATAACTATAAAAAAATGCATATTTGCAATGTGTTTTCAGACAATGAATCAAATTCATTATGTTGCTAAGAGAAAAAAATTACAAATTTGCATCGTTTTCTGAAAAAATTGCACAAGAAAATTTTATATATTCGGCTATCTAATTATACTAATGAATAAAAAACAGTACGTAAGCAAAAAATAATTATGCTCTCGGCAAAAAAAATACCGATAACGATCAACATTGCATTCTTTGAGCCTTGGTTACTGCTTTACAAAATCTTCATAGAATATCTAGCTATCAACTTTTTTGATTCAGTATTACGCTACAATCTCATTCGTTTCTTATTGTATTAAAGAAATAAAAAAATTGAAAAGCTCAACAATTTCGCAATTAACCTATATTGCATAGAAAATATTAAAAAATACGCCTTTTTTTTGTTTAAGTAAAAATTTAGGGAAAAAATGGAATCTATTAATCTGATGTGCGTTTCTTGTTTCATGCCATCCTGTAAATGGAATATGCAAATCGTGATTTTGTGCAACGCATGGCATTTTCTATAAAACTTTGTTAAAGCAGGTGTAGGATTAATTATAGCATGTAGTAAAACTAACTTATGACGGAGGTTTAAAATAATTTTTTTTAAATTCAAGGAAGGCATAGAGTAAAATAAAAAACCTAAATTAGTTAAATGTCGTTTAAAATAATGCGATGCAAATGGTCCTTAACTAATACAGTAATATTGAAATAAGTTTTAGATTATTGGCGACATAATTTACACAAAGTTCATTACACGAGCAATGCTAGGTCATGAAATTCTTTCATTGTCAAGATGTTGCAACAATAAATTAAATTAAACTACGTTAATTGTATGATAAAACTGCAGAATGTTTTTTAATACTGGTTTCTAAAAAACGTTTGTGTACCTAATCACAACCAGAAAACAGCATTCTATTTATGATAGGTACAAGATCTCTTTTGTTAACGTTTCATTCGCACATAGCCATGAGTGTGCAAATTATTAAACAAATGACAGTTTAATTTAATTTTGTATTAGATTGATTTAATCTCAGTTTACAAAACGGATGTAGAAACAATTTTTGACTTTTAATCTGAGTGCATGAAATGCATGTGATCTAAAAGTTGCAGAGCTGCCTTCAGTATGTAAATATAAAAATGCTTGCATAGCGAATTGCTTTGGACGCAATTGTTAAAATCGCATTTATTTAGGTTTTGATTCAAGACGATTTTCAAGCTTGAATGGTTTAATTCTTAAAAAATATTCAGCAGAAAAATTAACACTGAATTTTAATTTCCAAACAAATCCAGTTTTAATAAGCAAAGTATCTGATTTCGCGTTTTATTAACACTTGCATCGACACGACAACCTTGCATCATTTCATTCAGCTGTGTTTACGGAAAATATGCTTGCTCGCAGTACAGTAATAATAATATTCTTATACAACCTTTGATTTATGCTGTGTGTACAGAAAATATGCTAGCATTGCAGTGCTATTTTTATGGTTACATATAAAAAAATTTCAGAAAAAGTAAAGCAAATTTGAAATATCTCAGATTAAACTGTCAATGTTGTTTAATAATTTACACACACTCATGGCTATGTGCGAATGAAAAAGGTTAACAAAAGCGATCCTGTACCAATCATAAATAGAAATGCCGTTTTCTGGTTGTGATAGGTACACAATTTTTTTTTTTAAAAACCAGTATTAAAAAACATTCTGCAGTTTTATCATAATACAATTAACGTCGTGCAATTTAATTTATTGGAAGCTATATAGCAGTACCTTGACAATTAAAAAATTTCATGATGCAGCATGATTCGTGTAAACGCAATTACAACATACCTATATATATATATATATATATATATATATATATATATATATATATATATACATAAAAGTCAATTTTTGTTAAGTTTTACTGAAAAATAAATTATGCCACCAGTAATCTAAAACTTATTCTATATATTACTATTTTAAACGAAATTAAACTAATTTAGGTTTTTTATTTTACTACGTGCCTTCGTTGCAATTTTTTCAGACAATAAATCCAATTCGTTATTTCTGCTGAGGCATAATTATATTTGCTTACATACTGTTTTTTATTTATTAGAATAGATTACAGAGCTGAATGTATATAACATTTGCAATTTTTTCAGAAAACGATGCAAATTTTTTAATTTTTTCTAACTGGTCAGTTTCTTATTTAATATAAATACTTCACGTAGATTTTACCAACAGTGTTCAATCAGATCTCTTGTATAACTATTAGTTACTACTACTAGCAACTTTAACAAATGAGTAACTTATCATCGATCAAAAACGGTAGCAGTACCAACGTAAAAGTTGTAGAACAATTTATATTTCATTCTAACGAAGACTTGATTAAAGAAGTTTTTGGTTCTTCACCTCAACTTGACACTGCTGCTATTTTTGATAGTGACGTAATAGATATATCACGGTAAGTGCTTTTTCTCATTTATACATGTATTTTAATATTAATAAATTTGTACGTTTTAGGAGCAATGAAATGTCCGAGTCATACAAAAGAAAAGGGGAACCTACAATAATCTGTTATGTTATACTCACAGATCCGGCAAAAACATGTTGGCTATGAAAAAGTTATGTGCAGGACCTAATATGGCCGTTTGCTGTGAAAATGACAAATCCTACGAAGATGACACAGTAGAGTTGCTTAATGCATTTAAAAAGCGTGGAGAGAAGCTACTGTGTCGTCTAGATTTGGAACTAGAAATAATAAAGCAAAAAAGAGAGGAACTGGCTGCAAGGGAGCAGCAGATACTTCAAAAACGGGAATTAATAAATACTTTTTTATTTATAAATAGTTAGATTTTAACAGTAAATAGTTAGATCAAAATATTCAACAATTTGTAAAATAAAAAAGTATTTTATAAAAGTTTCTCTTTTGAAACAAGACTTTCTCTAAACAAGGTAGTAAACTCAAAGTAAAACGCACATAAATCAGAACCCACTTTAATTAAATACATCATTCTTTATACAATCGACTTAGGTGTGTTATAATAAAATAAACAGTAAAGAACAAGATGTTTACTATTATTATAATAAACTAATTTCTTAGATTAGTGACATATTATTCTGAAAATTCTATGTTGACAGTTAGACCGATCGATCCCTTACTAGTTATGTATACGTGTTTGTTCGAGCCAATACTTTCATTTAATTGTTTCACTCCATGCACTTGAAGGTTTTCAAAATATCTCAATGGCAATATACTTTTGAACTTTTCTGTTTCCACTAATACTCTTTCTCCATATTTTGAGGCAAGGAATTTCTGTTCCCACGTTGTACACGTATTTTCCGAACACCCTGTATAACATCAAGAAACGAAAAGAAACCTAACCATATATAGAATTCTGGGTTAAATATCCGCAAATGTGTGTACGTTCGTTAGAGCAAAGGGCATTTGAAGTATATTCAAACTTGATAGAACCGAAATTTTGAAAATAAAAGTACATGGTGTAAATCATAATATAATAAAGTAATACCCACTAACATATAAAGTAAGCACAGAATCCGGCAATGTAAAAAAATTAACACCCTGTACAAAATATTTTTCAAAAACGAATTCGTATGGTTAATAATGATTGGTACACAGATTTTAGAAAGCAAAACCTTCAGTTTTGTCAGTTCTAAATCGTGACAGATAATTAAACTCGCGAATTGTGCAGAGTTGTGATACTCTAATACAATAAGGATAGACGAAAATATTTCGAAAACCACGTAATTGAAAAGTATTTTATTGAAAATGCTGGGATTAAAAAATTATTTGTCAAAATGTTAAACTGTTTGTTCATCCCCACAACGTTCAATAATATTTTGTCATCCAGTAAAAACTATTTATAAATATTCTGATCGTTTACGCTCTTAAAATTTAATTTTCTGTCACGGTTTAGAAAGCTTTTAATTCCAAAAACCTGTTCCTTTTGTTACCAGTGTTACAGTTTTATTAGTCTGAAACACTGTTGATAAGGGATAATATTAGTAATCACACCACAATGTAGAACAATTTTTAGATATATAAAAATCTTAAATTGTATCTTAAACGGCCATTTTTTTTAATTTAAAAATTTAAAAATACTAAATTATTTATTATTCCCACCACCTCTAACTGAATTTTCTCACCCTTGTGGTTTTTGAATAATAGTTAAACATACTCTTATTATATTCGAGTAATCCAACTCTGCATAGTTCCCAGAACTTGATTGTTTGACACCGTTTAGAATTATGTTCCACTTCGTTAATTGAACTGCCGTATTTATTATTTTAGGTGGTACATGGCTTTGGTAGACATGTGACTAATAAGCCTAAGGTTCCAGGTTCGCATCCCAACACTGTCCGATTGAAGAAATGTTAGGCCAGCATTTTTCACAAAAATACGCCCTCGTTCGGATGAGAGGTAAAATGGAGGTCCATGTGTGAGTGTTGTCACGCACGTTAACGATCTCTACCTTGCTTGGAACCGCAAGGGTTCGGCAAAATTCTAAATTTTCCAGGTAAAAAGAAACTCGCTTCCTGGCCAATGTAGTACTTTTGGATGGAGCATTGGAAAATCAAACGCAGTGCCATATCTATTAGTCCGACAATATTTTATCATTTATAAAATTATTGCTCTTCATCAGCATACCGAAGCACATTTTTCACAAATGTTAAACTGATTGTGTTTTCTCACACTTCAATAATTTATTTCCACTCATGCAATTTGTAAAAAATATTTGTTATTTTAACTGAAGAGAACAACTCGGCACAGCTCTTAAAGATTTGGTAAAATTATTGCAAAAATAATTATTTGTCTATATATAAATTTCCCATTTCGAATGGACCTGCACCTTGCCGAAGTTCTGGATTACTAGAACAGGTAAAATGACTTGCGTTTTCTAATGAGCTAAAGAGCCAAACTACAGATCCAACCACAGTAGTAGGGTCGTTAGTAAGGAACCAGACTAAGACGAAAGAGGGCAGCGGCTCTTTCGGTACTTAGATTGGCAGAGACCATAGGGGTGGGTATGGCAGTCTCAGACACACTACTTCGCTGTGGAAAGCGATGAACCACCACCTTACCTCCCAAGTACATAGCGTACCTAAATTGTAATAAATATTATGGCATTCTCTGAAGTAAAGGATTCCGGAGTTAAAATAGTCCCCTATTCGGATCTCCGGAAGAGGACTACTTCGGAGGATGCGATCGGAGATTTTAGAATAAGAGTCGTGAACATTTTGCGAGTCAGAACGTAGAATGTCAGAAGTATAAAGCAACTAGGTAAGCCAGAGAACCTGAAAACTGAAATGGATAAGACATAGTAGGGATCACCGAAGTTCGCTGGCCAGAGGCGGGAGATTTTTGGAGTGAGAACTTCAGGGTAATTCATACAGGAGCAGAGGAAAGAAATTCAGGTGTGGGGATAGTCATGCGAAAAAAGATAGGACACTGTGCAAAAAATTACTTACAAAAGAAAGAATGAGTATTCATGGTTAGATTAGAATCCAAACCGGTAAACACAGTAATAATAAAAGTCTACATGCCCACCTCTAACAACAGTGACGAAGAGGTAGAAGCAGTCTACAAAGATATCGACGACATTCTAAGATACGTAAAAAAGAACATGAAAATTTAATGATTACGGGAATTTTAATGCAGTTATAGCTAAGGGTAGGGTAGGAGCGGTAGTAGGTTTATTTGATTTAAGCAAGAGAAATGATAGGGGAAATAGGCTCGTAGAATTTTGTGACAAGAACCATTTAACCATCACAAACACATTATTTCAACATCATGCTAGAAGACGATACACGTGGAAGATGCCAGTAGATATAGAAAGATATCAAATAGATTACATTCTTGTTAGACAACGGTTTAGGAATCCAATAAAAGACTGTAGACTACCCAGAAGTAGATATAGACTCTGACCACAACATCGTAATTATGAATTAGAAGCAGAGAAACGAAAAAAGAGAAGTAGAGGTAGACCTAGGTTAAGCTATTGCACACAGATAGTGAAAGATGTAGGCTGTAGGAATTTCAGGGAAATGCGTAGGCTAGCTAAAAATAGCAATCGATAGAGGTACGCATCCAACCAGTCCCAAGATGGATAAACTAATGACGAAAAAACAACAGTTTTTAAACATGTTGATTATTATAAGACCCTACAGGTATTGGTTGTGCAATATTATCAAATAATGTTAATTGTGCGAAAGAATTTACTGGAAACTATTAATTCGGCAAATGTCTAAGTGTTGTGGGATCTTGGCAGTCACAGGCTACTTAACCTCATTCACATACTACTATATCTCGGAGAAATAGGGCATATAATTAGAAAACAATAGAAAGGAAACCGAGCTGTATATAGGCTGTCTAGTGATTTCAGGGAACTGTGAATGCTAGCTCAGAATATAAATATATGGTGGTACGTGTCCAACCAGTTTTGAGACCAAAAACCTAATGACGAAAAAAAAAGCAGATAAATCTGATGATTATTATAAACAACTACAGGTGCTGGTTGTAAAATATCTGCAACTAATGTTGACTGTGCAAAAAGATATATTGAAAAAAATATTAAATAGGCAAATGTTCAAGTGCTGGGGGAACTTGGCAGCTACAGGCTGCTTACTTCCTTTCACAACCACATGTCGGAGAAATAGAATATATAATTGTAAAACTATAGAAGGGGACCGAACTGCATCTAACAAGAAAGAACAGCGCTTATGATCAAAGACAGCAAACATAGACACAAGCAGAAATTGTTAAAAGCATACATGTGGAGCACAGCACAGCATGCCTATGAAATACGTGCAGTAGTCAAAGCAAACAGAAAACTGTTTTCTCTTTGTCGCACGTTTTCGGGTATAATTTTAAGTCTTTTTAAATTTGTAATTGTAAATCAAATAGCAAAGCTGTCATCCCTTGTCCCGTTACATCCTGTCATAAAACCTCCTTTGTGCCTGTGAAATTAAGTTGAAAAAAGGGGTAGTGACAGACATTTGCTCATAGACAGCGAAGATAAGCGGTTGTGTTGTTTCGATAAAGTGAAGTTAAGTCAATAGTGTCGCCGAATGTGAATTTATCGATAAACCCCTAAAAACAGTGATAGTGCAAACGTAACACGTCCAATAATTTCCTAATAGTTCACTTCCTTCAAAAATAAGAAGGACAATTAGAACAATAAAATAACGCGGAGGTAAGTTGATGTATAAAATTATAACACCTCGCGCGTTAAATTAAACATGGCCTTCTTACGCCGGATTATTTAATTAATTAATTAATTCCTATTCCAGTCGTTCCTCATTAATACTTTTAATTTATTAATTGTCGTAGTTTTGATACATTTGGGCATGTTACATTTAATAGTATAGAAACATTTGGGTATAACGGTAGATTTACAATACATCCTTTTTCTTTGTAGCAAGGATTAGTAACCGGTCGGTTTACTGTATGTAAACTAAATTTATGAGGGGTTGTATTTTAAATCCTTACCTTATTTTTCGTAATCAAGTTTGATAAACCAATCGGGTTCATTGAACTTAGTATAAATAACAAAGGGGTTATTGCAATTTATTTTCAAACATTAAACTTTCTGTCGAGCGAGAATTGTAATTAGTTGCATTTGTGGAATAATAATTTAATTTCCGTAGATTAATTAGTGGTTGTAGCGTATTTGAGTACGAATTGTTTTTACGTTAATTTTATTGTCATTCATTAATCAGATATGGTTAAATCAATTGATGAAACTATTCTTAAAGCTAAGTTTGTAATAAAACGGTTGGATCATATATACAGTAAGATTAATAAACAGGAAAATGTATTGATTGCTGTAATTAGAGCATCCTTGAAAAGTGTAGAGCAAATTGAAACTTATTTCAAGTTTCTTTGCAAGGATTTTTTCTTTGATCAGTAAAGTAAACAATTGGACGAATTCTCGGCTCTTAGGGTAAAAATCGATAAATAGATATTCGTATTATCGCTGAACAATGTAGATAAGATCGTAACCCGCAGGTGGAAAATATGAATAATCCTTTGTCGATAAATAGTGGTATTTGCTTGAAACACCTATAGGTCCTGCGGTTCTCAGGTTGTATTTTGGACTATGAAAACTAGCATGCAATTTATAAGCGATAAATTCATGATAATGTCACCTTGTCCCCTGTCGAAAAATTTTGCTCTCTCGTAGATACACTAGATGATTCGTTGCGTGCGTTAATAAAACATTTGCCATTGGACGATTGTGCATACTATGAAGCCTATAAAATCATTACTAATCGTTTTCAGTCCAAGAGGTTATTACTTTCGGCATATTCTAATGCTCTCGAAAAATGCTCTAAAGTAAGATCCTCAGACTCGCACACGGAACTCCGGCAATTATTTAGTTGGTTTGATAAAAATATATTCATGTTAAAGCAAATGGAAATAGATTTATTAGATTTCATGTTGTTTAATCTGTTAACGAAAAAATTAGATACAAACCTTTTAAAGCGTTTCGAATTAGAAAATAGTAACGAGATTCCTCATTCAAAGATTTAAGGTCCTACATTGAAAACAATGTAAAGTATTGGAAATAAATGACATTGCTTCAGAAACATACTTAAAATCTCGAGATTCCGTGAAACAAAGGGAAAAAAGAAAGTTCGTTAGCACTTCGGCTAAAACTTCTTTAGTTGGTACCACCAATGATGGTAAAATTGCAGTCTGTGTTAAGCTGTGCATCCTATTTATAGATATAAGCAGTTTCTCGATAAAACCTCTAAAGAAAGATTTGAGGTGATAAAGGTTAAAAATCATTGTACTAAATGTTTAACTACTCACATTCGATGAAAATTGTAAGTTGGATTGATCGTGTAAAAATGCCAACAATCACACAATTAGTTATTTCACTTTGATAGACGAGAAAAATCGGTGTCTCTACGCAGACAAACTCATTGTCACAGGTCAGCGTTTCTTCGGAGAGCGGCTCCTGGACTTACTACTTCTAGTAGACCTAGTCAAGACAATTTGTCGTTGGTGGTTGTGCATGAACAACCTGCCACTAGCTCGTTATTTTCGATGTCATTAGAACATACATACGACCACGTTGTTAGCTACGGCAATGATGTCGGTGCTCGATTACACAGAAAAATTGCAACCTGTTCGTATAATTTTAGATAACGGATCCGGCTAAAGTTTTATGACTATAAGGTGCCGTCAGAAATTAGGTTTGAAGAAAATCAGAGTCAATGTGACTGCTCAAAGATTCGGCTTAAATTCCTCGTTGGTGTCTGGTACACTATTGTGTGTATTCAGCCCCTCGGGAGTAAGGTCTCCAGCATATAAAATTGATTGTTATATTTTACCTAACATTTGTAATCAATTACCTTCGTCGTCTAAAGGGAGTCAAGGAATGGTTGCATACTCGAGGTTTGGCCTCAGCTGATCTTAATTTTAATATTTTTGGTAAGATTGACATGCTACTCGGAGCTGAAATCTTTGCTCAAGTTTTGTTAAACGAATCTCGTTGGGGTGTCGCTAACAAACCAGTTGCTATTAAAACAACCGTTGGTTGGGTGTTAACGGAAAAGGTCGTTTCCCAGAATAATTCTATTACGTTGTTTTGTGCTTTTGTTGAGCCCTTAGACAGCGAAATTCGTCGATTTTGGGAATAAAAAAATATGCCCTTCAGGAAACACGTTTCTCCTGAAGAAGGCGTTACAAGGACGGTCGTTTTGTAATGTCCTTGCCCTTTAAAATTTCTGAATCCCCATTCGTGGCTCCGAGATCGATTTTTATTAAAAAAAATTTGTCAATAGAACGTCGTTTGCTAAAAAAATCCTGACTTGTATTCGGATTATAAAAAATTTATGGAGGATTATTTGAAAAGCAGTCACATGGTTCAAGTGGAATCGCCTGAAAATTCGTCGGTTCATGAGAGGATGTACTACATTTCCCATAAGCGTGATAGCACTACCACCAAATTGTGTATGGTTTTCGATGCTTCGTGTCTGAATCAATCTGGAAATTCATTAAATGATAGCTTGGCTATTGGCCCTGCTCTGCAAAAAGACATTGCAGTTTTGTTATTGCACTTTCGTGTGCAACCTATCGTAATTACAGCTGATATTAAACAAATGTATTGGCAGCTTTTGGTTAAAGATACTTATCGTGATTATAAACGTATCGTCTGGAGATTTTCTCCGTCGGAACCTATGATGGACTTTAAATTAAATATTGAGACTTATGGAGTTTCGTCGTTGCCTTTTTTGGCCTTGCGTACTATTCAAGCATTGGCAAGGTTAGAATCGATTAATTTTGCTTATGTGTCATCGGTATTGGCAAGCGATATCTATATTGATGATTTAGTCACTGAATGAAATTCGATTAAAGCTGCAAATCTATTAATTGATGAGTTACATATTATTTGCGCTAGTGGTGGTTTTCAATTAAGAAAATAGAATAGTAATTGCTTGGAAGTAATGTCCAACTTGAAGGAGTCCCTCTCCAGTTCGGAAACAATTACATTTTAAGATAAAGATAGTGGTTTAATAAAAATTTTGGGCCTTTCGTGGCGCACTCTTACAGATATATTTTTATACAACTTAAACGTTGAAAAGTTGCACTAAGCGTAATATTTTGTCAGCTATCGCAAAAATGTTTGATCCTCTCGGTTTGATAGCGCCTTTAGTACTTTTCGCTAAACGATTAGTTCAAGATCTTTGGCTTTTAGGCCTCGGTTGGGACCAAGAGCAGCCACTGGAAGACGTAGAAAAATGGAAACATTTTTTGGGTGAATTGCCAGCGGTTTCGAATATTGAGATTGCGCGTCGCATCCTATGTAATAATTTTAAAAAGGTGGAGTTACATAGGTTCTGTGATGCTTCTGAAGCCGGGTATGCAGCTATTGTCTATTTTCGTTTGTTCGATTTAGAAGGTAATATTGCCATGTTATTAGATTTCGCAAAATCGAAGGTTGCTCCTAGTAAACGCGTTTCATTGCTCCGTCTCGAATTGTGCACTGCCGTACTCTTGGCAGCTTTAGTAGATTTCGTCAAAAATACTTATACAGATAGTTTATCATTTAGTAGTATTTTCGCGCGGTCAGATTCCACTGTTGTTTTGTCTTGGATTTGGTCTTCCTCGCATAAGTGGAAGACATTTGTTAGTAATCACATTTCGCATATTCAGCGAATTGTGCCTCACGTGGATTTTTGGCTTCAAAGTTGGTTCATCATTCATTATGGTGGACAGGACCTTCCTGGTTAGCGCGTGTTAGCGAAGAATGGCCAGTAACGTCGCTGCCAAAACTTATCGACTTATGGACGTTGAATATCGTACTCTGTCGTTAACAGTCGTTATGCCTGAGAATTTCTTAGATTCGTTATTGGATAAATTTTCAAAACTGCAGGAAATTTGTAGGATTATTACTTGTGTTCGTCATTTCGTTCGTAATGTTCGATGTCCGGCGAATTTGCGTTCAAAATATTCTGATGGTTTATCCCTAGCTCTGCAGCAAGAAGTTATACATTTATTGATTAAAGGAGTTCAAACAATTTTTTTTGACCAAGACATTGCAAATATTAAAACTGTAAAACTTGTATGTAAACAATTACGTAGCCTTAGTCCGTTTCTAGATAGTCGTTATTTGTTCTTCCCACCCTACAATAAATATTTTCCACTCATGTAATCTATGAAAAATATTTGTTATTTTATATGAAAAGCACAACTTGGCACAACTCTCAAAGATTTGGTAAAAGTATCGTAAAAATTACTATTTGTCTATTTAAGTATAAATTTCAGTATTCTTTATCTACTATATGAATTTCAACGCATTGCGTAGCGCAAATTGGTGCCAATCTCTGCCAAAAAGTTGATTTTATTATTAGATCAAAAGTGCGATGCTAGAATAATTTTGTACGAAGGCGTAGAAGGGCCACAAAAAAATCGCTCTACTTATTTTAGATAAATTTCGACTTTGATGTCAAAATTTAGTTAAATTTCGTCTTCGATCTGGAAATTTATTAAATTTCGACTTCGATCTCGAAATACCAACAAGAATAAACTTTGACTGTAAGTTAAAAAAATCCAGCAAAATTTAGAGATAGAAGTCGAAATTTAACTAAATTTCGACATCGAAGTCGAAATAGTTTAATAAATTTCGAGATCGAAGTCTAAATTTAACTAAATCTCGAGATCGAAGTTGAAATTTAATAAATTTCGAGATCGAAGTCGAAATTTAACTAAATTTCGACATAGAAGTCGAAATTTAAGTAAATTTCGAGATGGAAGTCGAAATTTAACTAAATTTTGAGATCGAAGTCGAAATTTAACAATATTACAACATCGAAGTCGAAATTTAACTAAAATATACCAAGGCGTAGAAGGGTCATAAAAAATCGCCCACTTACTTTAGTTAAATTTCGACTTCGATGTCGAAATTTAGTTAAATTTCGACTTCAATTTCGAAATTTAGTTAAATTTCGACTTCGATCTCGAAATTTATTAAATTTTGACTTCGATGTCAAAATTTACTTAAATTTCGACTTCTATCTCGAAATTTTGCTGGATTTTTTAAACTTACAGTCAAAATTTTATTCTTTTTGGTATTTTGAGATCGAAGTCGAAATTTAACCAAATTTCGAGATCGAAGTCGAAATTTAAGTAAATTTCGACATCGAAGTCGAAATTTAACTAAATTTCGACTTCGATGTCGAGATCGAAAAAAAGAACAGCAGAAAATTCAACCCATGTCAGACAGCGTTTTTTCTTTGTCAACTATAGTCTAGTCTATTGCTTCTTCAGCATTCGCATTTCCATAGTTACGTATTGAAGGCAAGATTAGACCAAGTAAATGCATTAAGAAAATTAAATCTATATATTAAGTCAACGAATACATACTCTGTATTAGTGTCATCAGGTCGTACGTTGCAATTGGTGGATCTGCTCACGGTGTCAACGATTTTTTTCTCCAGTACTTCATTTGGATTGACTATAAACTATTCAATAATTTTAACCCAATCACTCATTAATCTTTCCTGACAAGGGCAATTTTAAAAAAGGTTTTTATTTTTGATTTGTTCTATAGAACACACAACTACAACTTGACAAAATGACAATAAGAATTGAGCGATTATCACACACATATCTTGAGTATATAAGGATATTAAACAACAAGAACAGCAGAAAATTCAACCCATGTCAGCAAGAATTTAATGCTAAGGTATTGTCTAGATAGCAATTGTAGAAATATGAAATCTACAGAAAATTTAATATACCCAGTCATGTATAAATTCAATGCTGACGTCCGCAGAAAAATAGAAGCGAGAACTTTAATGCTAACATCAGCAGAATAATAAATAAATCCACTCAGTCAGCATTAATGGAAAGCCGGTCTGGCTTCGAAACGGTGCACGCGTATATACCATATTTTAAAATTAAAGTTGTCAATTGCAAAACCACATAAATTAAATTTACCTAGAAATCATTTGAAATATTTACTTTTATTCAGTACAACCGAAAGAACTTGACTTTTATACATTTTTTAATCGATATCATAGACTTTTTTCTATTGTCTATTTTCTGTAGTATTGATTACAAAAAATTACATACGACAGCGAGTACTGTGAACTGTATTCTCGTATTGTTGTATTGTTTCACAATATCACATAAATTTTTACATTTAATGTTCTAATTACACGTTCCACAATGTATGCCTTCTTTATAGAAAAAACGCTATAATAGTTTATGCCATAGGTCTGCATTAAGGATTGAAAGTTTTTGTTATAATATTCTTTTGCCATATATTTGCATTAAGGATTGAAAGTCATAATGTAGTGCATTGCGTACCCCAAGTTTTTTTGCTCATTGGATTCATATCTAACCTAGGTTAAGAGTTTTCTTCGACTATCCATGAGTTTGATGTAGATTTTTTCTGGGATACTCAAATCTTTAGGAATTTTTTTAATTGAAGCAATATTTTGGGAAAATTGTATCATTATTAAAATTTACTGAGATTAAATCCATCTAATCCAAGATTAAATTAAACTGTTAATTTTTTGTAGGTTTAATAGTTTACACTCATTCTATGTGCAAATGAAACGTTAACAAAACCGATCTTGTACCTATTATAAATTTAATTTTTAATATCTTGCTTTAAAACAAAAATAGAATGCCGTTTTTTCTGGTTTGATTAGGTACACAAATTTTTTAAAACCAGTATTAAAATTTAGGGCCACAAAAAATCGTTCACTTATTTTAGTTAAATTTCGACTTCGATCTCGAAATTTAGGTAAATTTCGACTTACATTTTAAAATTTACTTAAATTTCGACTTCGATGTCGAAATTTAGTTAAATTTCGACTTCAATCTCGAAATTTAGTTAAATTTCGACTTCGATCTCGAAATTTATTAAATTTTGACTTCGATGTCGAAATTTACTTAAATTTCGACTTCTATCTCGAAATTTTGCTGGATTTTTTAAACTTACAGTCAAAGTTTATTCTTGTTGGTATTTTGAGATCGAAGTCGAAATTTAACTAAAATAAGTAGATCGATTTTTTTGTGGCCCTTCTACGTTTTCGTAAAAATAAGTGAGCGATTTTTTGTGGCTCTTCCACGCCTTCGTAATTTTGTATTTATTTAATTTCTTCGGTGTTTAAAGTAATCGTTTTCGAGTTTGCGA
Organism: Platerodrilus igneus; assembly: GCA_036346225.1. Taxonomy (NCBI): domain Eukaryota; kingdom Metazoa; phylum Arthropoda; class Insecta; order Coleoptera; family Lycidae; genus Platerodrilus; species Platerodrilus igneus. The sequence goes on from JARFIW010000544.1 coordinate 50,205, forward strand.
AACAAAGCGATACAAACATAATGCAACATTGCTCAATTAAATAGATCTCAGAATTAGAAAAATGCGAAGCCTTAAAAAAATGTTTAATTTTTATTCAATATGTTGTGAATTAAGAGTTGAGATTTGCAGTAGTTCAGTGCAAACACAGCACGAATACACAATGAACAAACCTAGAAAATAAAAAAAATACAGCATCTAATTTCACACACGTACCTATGCTCTTATTTTAATGTGAATTTTGTCGTAAGTGATGAAATTCTTTGTACGGTAGACATTGAATCGTCTTATCTAATAATAAAAGATTTCACTGTAATAAAGTGGAGCGAGTAGGAGTCGTGCACTAGAGATGCCAGCTTTGACTCCAGACGAGTAGTACCAAGAAACTATAACGTATGATAAGTTATCCATGTGATAATTTTTCTCTCTGGTAATGTGATGAACCGTAGTAGCAGATGCCAACCAAAATAAAACCAACGAATATAGATATTTTAAAGTAACCGTTATTTGAGGTTTTTGAACATCTATTACGTGCATCTCAAAACTAATTATGTTCTGTAATTACAGCTGACAGTGTGGGCTTTGAATTGATATAAAAGCATCATCAAGATCCCATCTGTGATGCGGGTTGTAAATCTGACACCTAAACATCCCATAGAAATGCTGTTATATTTTAAAAGATCGTTGAAGTCTTTTGTTGATGAACAACCATAAAGGAGAGATGCCTTTATACAAGTTGTAGGTTTCAAGTTCTTCTGGGAAAATCACCTCATCTACCTGAGTTTATGGCGTTTTATATTTTTATTGCTTTTCAGAAAAATATCTAAGTATGGATCTATGTGCTGGCGGAATATTAAAAGCAACGCATTAAAATACTTAGAAAATTTTAACAGTGAACGCTTTTCGATGGAATAATAAATGAATAATAAATTTATATTCTAAGAATATAACAGCAGAGTGATTGATTTACTTTTGTGATTCGATTTTTTCTTATTCTACATCATGCTGCATACGTAATTTAGGGTTTAACAAGTTATTTGATTTAAAAGAAAACATGGTTTTGTTTTTATGTCTTATGGATGTAGCTTCAGTAATGTGTTTTACAATAAAACATTTAATTTTAACATTCCTAAAGGATTATAGATTTTGTAATCGCTGATAACTGCTTTTGTACGCGAGGTAGCCACACTAACACCAGCAAGAGTTATATCAGTGACAGTAGGGAGAATTTGGGATTGCTTTAATCTGTTATCCCTCAAAAGTTCTGTGTTTTTGCATGCTAGATAACCATTGTTCGCAGTACGATAAAATTATCAACAATAACACTATTTATGAAATCCCCATATTAGAATATATATGATAAAATTCGAGAAGTGTTAATAAAGTATGCTTTTCAAATTGTACAATAATGTTTATGAGGAACCGAACACTCTTAAATTAGTTTTAAGTACAGATTCATGTATGTTATCAAATGCTCAAATAACACACAAGTAACATTAGCATAAGGCAAGAAAGCATTTTCAATTAATTTTATGCAATAATTAATTTGAACGAAAAGCTTTAACAAATTTCAGATTTTATTAATTATATTTAATAATTAACGGTAGGATAGAGATTTATACGCATAACAACAAAGTTATATTTAACGCTCGCTTTCTTTTAAATACTTAAGAAATAGTCGTTTATTGTTGTGTAATTAAGATAGAGCATAAAACTACAATGCCCGAGGAATGTTTTTTCACAAGCTTTTTCTGCAATTTATCATATAGAAGGAAAATTATAAGTATAGAAAAAGATCCATGAACATTCTGCGAGCTGGAGCGTGGAATGTTAGAAGTATGAAACAAGTAGGTACGCTAGAGAACTTAAAAATTGAAATTGATAGGTTAGAACTAGACATACTAGGAATTAGCTAAGTCCTATGGCCAAAGGCGGGGGATCTTTGGAGTGGAGACTTCAGGGTAAGTCATACAAGATCAGAGGATGTAAATTCGAGTGTGGGGATAGTTATGCGAAAAAGATAAGACGACGTGTAGAAAACTACTTACAAAAGAACGAAAAGAGTACTCATGGTTAGATTTAAATCTAAACTAGTAAATACAATAATAATACAAGTATACATGCCCACCTAGTTACAGTGAGGAAGAGGTAGAGGCGATCTACAAAGATATCAAATACATACTAAGATACGTAAAAGGAAATTAAAATTTAATAATTACGGGGAATTTTAATGCAGTGGTAGGTGAGGGTAGGGAAGGAGCAGTAGTAGGTTTATTTGGTTTAGGCACGAGAAATGACAGGGGAAATACGTTGGTAGAATTTTGCGACAAGAACAACTTAACCATCACAAACACATTATTTCAACATCATGATAGAACACGATTCACGTGGAAGATGCCAGGAAATATAGAAAGATATCAAATAGATTACATTATTACTAGACACCGGTTTAGAAATCAAGTAAAAGACTGTAGAAGCTACCCGGAAGCAGATATAGACACTGACCACAACATCGTAATTATGAAAGTCGCACTTAAAATTAAAAATCTGAAAAGATGAACGGAAAAGGCCACTTTGACTTTGAGAAGCTAAAAGATAAAGATATTCACGAACGATTTTAAAAAAAAATCAAATGAATTGCTGAAAGATATCGAGAAAATTTCTGATACTAAGGAAGCAGAAACAGAATGGAATAAAATTAAATTCAGCTTAGACATGGCGGCCAGAGATATTCTAGGGTATACACAAAAAGAAAACAAGAAACCATGGATACCAAAGGATATTTAATAGAAGAAAGACGAAAATGCAAAAATAGATCAGATGAAACCGGAAAACAGAGATACAAAGCCATAAAATGGGAAATTATTCGCAAATGCAGGAAAGCTAAAGAATGATGAATTGATGAAAAATACAAAAAGGTACAAACTAAGATAGAAATTGAAAAGGCAGACAAAGCATACAAACTAATAAAAATAAATTTTAAGGATATAAAACCGTATAGCAAAATATAAAGGACACGGGAGAAAACGTCATTATAGAAAATGTAGAAAAAGTGGGTAGATGGCAAGAATATATAGGGAATTTATATGCAGGAGAGGAACTAACAGGAATCGGACATTGAAAATGATGACTTGGGATATGCTATACTTAGAGATAAGCTTGAATTAGCATTAAAAGGTCTGAAAAATGGTAAGGCGCCGGGTACAGATATGGTGCAAGCAGAAAGTCTAAAAGCCGCTGGACAAGCAGTAACAAAACGTCTCTTTAGACTTGTAAGCTATATGTATAAGACAGGCGAAATACCTAAAGATTTCAAACGTAACATCATAGTAACTATACCAAAAAAAAAAGATGCGCCGATAGATCTGAAAATTTGCAAACAATAAGTTTGACCGCGCACGTTTTAAAAATATTAACTAAAATTGTACAAAGACCAATAAAGAAACAAGCTGACGAAATACTGGGAGAAGATCAATTTGGGTTAAGGCGAAACAGGGGAACACGGGAGGCTATTTTAGTTCTGGGAGTGAAAATGGAGAAAACAATACAGAAGGGGAAAAGCGTATACATAGGGTTTGTAGATTTGGGAGAAGCATTCGACAATGGAAAATGGAAAAAATGTTCGACATACTCCAAAAGATTGGAATGAGTTTTAGGTATAGACGGATAGTACATAGCTTATACAAAGAGCAAACAGCTGTAATAGAATTAGAGCAAGAAAGTAGAGAAGTAAATATTAGGAAAGGGGCGAGACAGGGATGTGCCTTATGCCCATTAATCTTTAACTTGTACATAGAAGAGGCAATTAATACTGTCAAATGCAGGGAGACATTTGAAATTAATATGCAGGGACAAAAGATGATATAGCGGTATTAGCAACTAGCAAAGAAGAGTCAAAAGCTGCTCTTAAAGAAATGGAAACAGTTCTAACAGAGAGATATGGTATGAAAATTAACAAAAATAAAACTAAAGTTATAGTATACAAAATAACGGAAAATAAATTAAAAACAAGAACACAAATAGGTAACGAGAGCTTACAAGAGGTTAAGGATTTCTGCTACCTAGAAAGTCAAATAACGCAAGATGGGAAAAGCACAAAAGATATAAAACAAAAATTAGCACAAAGTCGTGCTACATTTAACAAAAAGAAGTAGCTACTGTGTTCAACAACAACAAACTTAGAAACAAGGAAAATATAGCTTAAAACATATGTGTGGAGCACAGCACTGTACGGCTGTGAAGCCTGGACAGTAGGAGTAGCGAACAAGAAAAAGAAATATGGTGCTACAGACTTATGATGAAGACATCGTGGACAGACAAAATTAAGAACAAAGAGGTACTAGAAATGGTAGGGGAAGAAAAACATATGTGGAATATAGTAAAAAATAGGAGTGATAGAATGATAGGCCACATACTAAAACATGAGGGAATAGTGCGGAGTATATTAAAAGCAGAGATAGGAAAAAAGAGAAGTAGAGGTAGACCTAGATTAGACTACTGCACACAGATGGTGAAAGATGTAGGCTGTAACAATTTCAGGGAAATGTGTAGACTTTGCTCAAAATAGAAATCAATGGAGGACGCTACCAGCCAGTCACAAGATGGAAAAACTAATGACAATAATAATTACTGTACTTAAACATGGTGATTAATATAAACAACTACAGATATGCATTTTGCAATACTCTCAACTAATGGTAATTGTGCGAAAGGATTTACTAGAAAACTATTAATACGGCAAATGTCTAAGTGTTAGCGATTTATGGTAGCCACAGGCTGCTTAACCTCCTTCACACACCACTGAATCTCGGTGAAGTAGAGCATATAATTAGAAAACAATAGAAAGGAATCGAGTTGTATATAGGCTGTTGAAAGAATTGCAAAGAACTGTGTAGGCTAGCTCAGAAGATAAATAAGCTGAGGTACAAATCCAACCAGCTTCAAGACGTAAAACCCAATGACGAAAAAATAAGTGCTCTTAAATCTAATGAGTATTATAAGCAACTTACATAAAAAAATCCCATAGAACGCTGTACTATGGTTCCATTTTTGATATACCTAATAACTACTGATAACTGGGATGAAGTTGATACGTCTGTGGTTTTATCGATTTCCCAAGAGAAATAATCGCATGATTTTATTTCAGAGCTAATATGTTCGTTTAAAGCGATTCTATTAACTCGTGCTGAATTGTTTTTGAAGTACCTAAAAACACCGACTTAGTGTCGTTCCTTTGAATTATTGTTGAGAAATAGTATATCCTTTTTTGTGTTCCACAAATTTCTCTCGTACGGCAACTTGCATAAGATGGAGCTTACGTTTATTTGCAATAAATTCTTTAACGTCCGTCATCATGAAACTTCAGAATGGAACTAACCATTAACATCTTCTTCTATATTTATATACTCGTCGAAATTTTTTTTTAATCGCCCTCTATCGACATCAAAATCTTTTACAATAGTAACAAAACTATGTTTCGAGTCACCACCATTCCCGCATCGCTGACAAATTTGTTTAAATTTGAGATATATCATGTCACTGCTTATATAATTCAAAAATATATGTCTGAGATTGGTTTCATCCTGCTTCCAGATTACGACAACATTTGTGTTATCTCTAAGCCCATTTTTTACAGCGCTGGCATAGGTTTGACATAAGTAAAAGAAATCGATGCTCTTATGTCTACCAAAAGAGAAAAACTGCGCAATCCTGCTTTGTTCGTTCACAGGAATATCGTCAAACACAACAATTGAATCATTTTTGGTATTGCTAGGCCCCATTATATATAAATAAAATTAAATAAAAACCCTTAACCACAAAAAATATTTAAATTAGATACGTATTTCGACCACTATGTGGTCATCATCAGTAGAAAAAAAAAATTAGCTGTTGTTCTGGAATACTTCAGAGGATATTCTCCTCACCACTTAGGCTGAAGTGAACCTTCCCAACCTATAATTTACTATATTGTTGCTTTAAACACTATCTAGGATATTCTCCTCACCCGCAGGCTGGTGTTCTCAACAACAAACAAGTGAATTATATAATCATCATCATTAGGTCTTCAGTGCTGGAACTGGTTAGACGCGTACCATCATTGTTTTCTATTCTGAATTAACCTACATCTTTCCCTGAAATTTGCACAGCTTACATCTATCACCATCTGATCTAGGTCTACATCTACCTCCTTTTTCCTATCTCTGCTCGTAATATATCCCATGCAATTCCCCAAAAATGCCTTAGAACGTATTCTGCCCTTTTGTCTCCTATTTTTTTTCCACAGACATCCTTGTTTTCCTACTAGTTTTATAACCTATTTGTTATTAACTTTGTATGTCCATGCTATCATCCTCATACATCTGAAGCACAGCATTACAAAAGACTGTTACCGTTTGTCTGTCTGCTTTTCCTACTGCCCGTATTTCAGAGGCATACTGTGCTGTGCTCCACACATATGCTTTCTACAATTTTCAGTTTGTTTCAGTGTTTGTTGTCTTGCATCATAGGCGCTGTTCTTTTTTGTTAGTTGCAGTTCGGTCTCCTTCTATTGTTTTACAATTATATACCCTATTTCTCTGACATTCAGTAGTTGTGAAGGAGGGTAAGCAGCCTGTGGCTGCCAAGTTTCCCCAGCGCTTGAACATTTACCTATGTAATATCTTTACCAATGTATCTTTTCACACAGTCAACAATATTTGCAAATATTTCACAACCCACACCTGTAGTTATTTATAATAATCATCAGATTCATCGGTGCTTATTTTTTCGTCATTGGGTTTTCCGTTTTGAAACTGAATGGACACGTACCTGCACTTATTTATATTCTAGATAGCCTACACAGTTCCCTGAAATTCTCACACAGTCTGTATACAGCTCGGCTCCTCTTCTATTGTTTTCTAATTTTATGCCTTATTTCACCGAGCTTCAGTGAAGGGGGTTAAGCAGCCTGTGGCTGCCAAAATCTCCAATACATAGACATTTGCCAAATTAATAGTTTTCCATTAAAACCTTTCACACAATTAACATTATTGAGAATATTGCCCAACCAATACCTGTAGTTCCTTATGATAATCATCATGTTTAAATACAATTACTTCTTCGTCATTACTTTATCCATCTTAAGACTTGTTGCATGCGTACCTCCATTGATTTCTATTCTGAGCTAGCCTACACATTTCCTTGAAATTCCTACAGTCTACATCTTTCACTATCTGTGTGCATTAGTCTAACCTAGGTCTACCTCTACTTCTTTTTTTTTATATCTCTGTTTCTAATATATTCCGCACTATTCCCTCATGCCGTTGTATGTGGCCTATCATCCTCTCTCTCCTATTTTTTATCATTTTCTTATGCATATTTGATGTCGCGTTCCAAACCCCAATTGAGTTATAGAAAATCGATATTGCTGACCGCATCGCATAACTCCACGTGGATTGAATACGTGCGTTTTGAAACCAATGTTTTTATACCCGTCTCTATCTGTAGCATATTATTAATCGTGCATCTCCTCAGCTCTTTAAGAAACTTTCTTAGTTTGTTATTCAAAGTCACTGACGGTTGGAAATATATTCTATGGAGCCCGCTTTATTATGCTGATAAATTCGAAGAAGGTAACCTTTTAAACATGCAGGTGTTCTTAATTATTGTCCGTTTTAAAACAACATTTCTTGGAGTCTATATTTCAACGTATCCTATAAACTGACGTCTGTTTGTCTGTTACCAAGAACCTTTTCGTCTTGGGATGATTGATTTTCTATACCCCGGTGTGTTTTCTAATGCTATTACACGTTGAATTAAAATAAATTAAATTAATTATGCGTTTCTATTTGTTTTTAAATCTGGTTTTCTTTATGAACCTATTACTTTTCAATTATTAATTATAAAATTTACGTCCATACATGTCCGTTTAAATTAAATAAATGAAACAAATTTTGCGCGTAAATAAATTGTTCGTTTCTTTATACAGGGTGTTTGAAATTGCATTGCTAACCCAAATTTTACCCTTTGAATCCATAACATAATCCCCCTATTTCAATTCTAAGAAAACTCCCCAATGTTTTCTTGAATTTAAATATCTAGCTATTTACCATCTAATCTTACATGCTATTTCTATACACCTATCTACTCACCTAACACTACCTGTACCTATTTATTCAACCTATCACTACTTGTCTATCTATTTCTATCTATTTTACCTATCTCTACTTATTTCTATCTATCTACATCTATCTTTATTTATACTTAACTATTCACACCTATCACTACCTTCTATCTAACTATTTCTATCTATTACTAACTCTTCACTCTCTTATTTCCGTCTATTTTCTCTTTTATTTTACCCTTTCGTCATATATTGACTTTTTAAGTACCTCACTTTTGTACTTTTCTACCTATCTTCACCTTTATACTCTTCTAGCTATTTTCTACTTATGTCCCTCTGTTATTTTTAACCTTACCTACTATCACTATCTATATCTTAGCCTATCTATACACACTTAACTCTATATCTACATCTAACTGTCTCCCATATTTATCCTATACCTAATTTTATTTTTCTATAAACACCTATCCTTAGTTATCCTATTTCTACTTCTCTATATACACCTATTTCTGTCTCTACCTATTCAAATTCTACACTACCATTCACCTATCTTTATATTTTTGTCCATTAACATGTTTCTTTATTTAAATCTGACTCTTTTCTTGATCTTCTAAGTCTTTCTTCTCACCATCCTAATACACTTCATCCCTATTTTTCCTCCAACTATTTTTATACTTATCATCCCTGTTACTTCACATAAAATAAACTCATCCCTATTATCCTGACTCTTAACTATTTCTTCTTCTGTCCCTGTACATGTCTGTTTCTCATTTACTAGTATTTCCTTTCCTGCGGACAAACCAAACGATACTACCTCAACATTTTCATCTTTTCTCTCTAAAGAAAACTCTTCATCTCTTCTAGACCCTTCATGTACAATATTCACCCCATAAAAATCTCCTAAATTCAAATTACCAAAATTAACTTTACCTCTTAACTCACTTATGCCTACTTCTAACTCTTGTGTGTAATCTAATGCTGTTTTCGCCTCTACCTTTCCTAATTTGACTAGTTATACTCTAATAATGTTGCACTCGACTTTACCTCTACTTGTTCATCCTTTTCGTTCACTGCCAATTGTACCTCTTCTAACTTTTCCCCATTATATTCACCTGAGTCGATCTATTTCACCTCTCCCTCATCTTCCACCATACTATTAATACATAACACCATGTCATCCTCTGTGACTTTATAACTTGCCTTCCAAGGCAATATCCTATCCCCAATCCTAACTATTTTCCTCTTCATATCTATTATAACACCTAACTTCATCATACAATCGACCCCTAATATCCCTTTAAACTTTAACCCAGGTACAATTATAAATTCCTGTTCACAGCTAACTGAACCTAACTCTACTTTTAAAATAACTACGCTATTCACAACAGCAAATCGCTTTTTATTCGGCGCAACCAAGTGACTTCTTTTTATTTGCATTATCTTGTCACACACTTTATCCTTAATTTCATTGACGAATTCCTCCGATACTAAACTCGTCTCAGCTCCTGAATCTAATAATGCTCCTACATTTTTTCATAAATTTAATATCGATTATGGGCAAACAAAATTTTGCTATTATTTCTGACTCAACTTCTTTCTCTATTTTTAAAAATTTCCCTGGATGTTCATACTTGTGCACAGTGATGTCTGGTGGTTTGTCCTGGTCTAAAAAATCCTGTCCAGGTCTGGTCTCCCTACTCGGTCCCTATCTCGCTACTACCTCCGCATATGCCCGTGGTATGTCTGCCTGGTTAGTATTCTGATTTCCCCTCGTGTTTGTCGTTGTCCCTTTCATGTCTGGTGAACTGATTTGTCTAATCATGTTCGGTCTAGGTGCAGGTCCCCTACCTACACTGTTGCTCCTGAAAAACGTCCGTCGAGGTTCCCAGTTCTGTCTATGGTATGTAAAATTGGTCCCCCGTCTTGCGTAGTTGTCCCGTCTTTGCTCAAATCTAACTGCATTCACCTGTCGTTCCCTACTTTCCCGAGGTCGTCCACTATTCACGTCATCATTCCTGTGCAGGTATTCCAAAAACATCTCCCTGTCCACAATATTTTGCAACGCTACATGTTGCCTCACCTCAACCTCAAAATGTCGTGATAAATACTTAATTATCTGTCTGTCAGTCAGTGGTGGATTTAGTTGCTTGGCTATGCTATACTTCCGTATAGCATATTGCTCCCTACTTCCTGCAAACTCCCCTTTAAATTTTCCTGTGATAAGATCGTCTCGTACTTGGTCCTGTCTGTGGTCACTCCAGTAATGTTTAAAGAATCTGTCTTCAAAGTCACTGTATGTGTCAATTTCCTGTCCATTAAATTGTACCAAACTTCTGCATGATCTTTCAGTAAAGCTTTCACAACATTAAGTTTCGCCTGTTCGTCGTATAAATTATTAACCAAACGTCTAATGTTATTAATGAATATTTGAGGGTTTACCCTACTATCCCCATAAAATTTCATTTGTTAATCCAGCGACATATTACCTGTTACAAATCTTGGACCATCCCCCATCAAAGTCGATATGTTTTGTTTAATTCCGGTCACTTCTCTCTCGACCTTACCTAACTGATCCTTACATGAGTCCGTTACTTCTGTCATTTTAGCATTAACCTCATCCTCACAGAAAAACCTTACCTCTGTCGGTAATTGTCCCATTTCCTGATTTAAACCTCTAATATCACGCTCATTTTTATCTACCCTATTTTCTACTTCCCCATTTTTATCATTAAACTACTTTTAAAATCTGAAAATTCTTGCGTCGAATTACCAATTTTCTGATTAATTTACTCAAACTTTCGATTCGATTCATCTCTAACCCCGCTTAACGTCTCATTTATCTTTTTTTTATTCTTCACCCATTTCTCTCATCTCCTCAAATTTCCGATTTGATTCGTCCCTACTTAATCTCATTTTTTCTAACATTCTCATCATCAATTCATTCCCAGTTTCTCCTGATTCCGTCCTCGACTGATCCCTACTACCTCCAGCTTCCTCCATTTTTCTTGCTTTATCAAATAAGGCACTATCGTCATTTCCAATTTCCACTCCTTGACTTCTTAACCACTCTTTTCTCTGCATACGCTCAAATCATCACACACACACTCAAACTTTATTTTTAAATTTATCTCAGACAATCTCTCTCTCTCAGATCGCCAGTTTCCTGGAATAAAATTGCTTAAATTTTATTTGGAGCTCGTGCCGCACGTTCGGGTCGCCATAAGATTGCTGTGGTCTCACAAAAATTCGTGCCCCATCGTTGGGCCGTCCATAAGATTGCAGTGGATCGTGGGGTCAGTCTCTGGATCTCCCTAAAACCTATTCAAATTCTAACGTTCTGCTGTCATAAAATTGCTGTGATCGGACTTATGGGTTTGGCATCACTGTGTCAACACTGATTTTCAAAAAAAAACAATAAAAAAAATTTATAAAAATATGCTTACCCGTTTATTCTGCTGCAACAATCTTCAGCAGATCCCCTGGCTAGCTCAGCTGTGCCTCTTTTCAGATACCTAAATTTACAATCATTTTTCCTTCCCACTCACACATCATTCAATAAAATCACTAAATAATACTACAATCATACAATCTTTATTTACCGCTATTTACAAACAATTATTCACAGATATATACAGTTTGGTACACTAATTACAACTCAATAAGTGATATTTTGTAAAGTCCGTGTTTTAAATTTTTAATTGCAAACACATTTAATACAACACGAGTAAATGGGCCCCAAATAATACCCTATATTTATTGCACACTGGCGCATGGTGAGCTCATAATAACCCAGTTTATTAATGTATGCCTTTTACCTTGCATAAAATTACTACAAAACTATTAAACCCATGTACCCTTAACAATTTAATTTAAATTCGTAATGAAATTTAGTAAGCTTTACATACACCTTTTTTTTCAGTATTTAAAATACCCTAATAATTGCCACGTACACGTATCTTTCCCAATACGTTAAATAACCATAAATGACCCCCAAAGTTCACTCACACATCACAAATAATTCCAACAGTTTTTCAATTAACAGCAAATTCAAATAAGTTACCTGGAAAATGCGTCAAGTCCCCACCTCCTTTGATGGTGCTCTATCTTCCAGAACCCCTTGGCTTTGTGACTATGCGCTCTGATCTACCAGATATTTATAGATGATAACCTCAGCATACGCCGAGCTCTGTGCTACCAATTACCATTCCATCCCAGCATCCAAATTCACGTATATTATACTTTTGTTTATTGCTTTATTAGCTTGTTATGGTATTAGTTAGACCTCGGTTAATTTAATTCACTAGACACTACTCACGTTACTAACTATAAGGCCTCTACTTACCACGTTACAAGTGCTAATACTACGTTTACTGAATTATGAAAGTTTTCAATACTCACAAATCTCTACTATAACGTCGGTTGAGTATTATACGTAGTCTATAGTAATGAAAATACAAAGAGAGGATGAGAATACAAAGAGAGCCCTACTAATTTTCTTAGAGTATTTATACAACTCAAAATGCCACCTCTAGGCCACTCTTTAGGCGAAATACTTAATTTAAAATAATACTTTTGCAAATTTTGATATAACCGCTTTAAAGCTTCCAGAAATTCACCTCGTGGACGTGCTATATAATCCGAAAAATCGCATTCACCTGTCGCGTGTTCGTCCGTTGTAAAACTACTTGTTTCAACCAATGATACCGTTCTGTGTCGTCATAAAACTTCGCCTGTAATATTTTTATTCCTCTCTTATGCATATTTGATGTCACGTTCCAAACCCCAATTGAGTTATAGAAAATCGATATTGCTGACCGCGTCTCATGACTCCACGTGGATTAAATACGTGCGTTTTGAAACCAATGTTTTTATACCCGTCTCTATCTGTAGCATATTATTGATCGTGCATCTCCTCAGCTCTTTAAGAAACTTTGTTAGTTTGTTATTCAAAGTCATTGACGGTTGGAAAGATATTCTATGAAGCCCGCTTAATTATGCTTATAAATTCGAAGAAGCTAACCTTTCAAACATGCAGGTGTTCTTAATTATTGTCCGTTTTAAAACAACATTTCTTGGAGTCTATATTTCAACGTATCCTATAAACTGATGTCTGTATGTCTACTACCAAGAACCTTTTCGTCTTGGGATTATTGATTTTCTATACCCCGGTGTGTTTTCTAATGCTATTACACGTTGAATTAAAATAAATTAAATTAATTATGCGTTTCTATTTGTTTTTAAAACTGGTTTTCTTTATGAACCTATTATTTTTCAATCATTAATTATAAAATTTACGTCCATACATGTCCGTTTAAATTAAATAAAGGGAATAAATTTTGCGCGTAAACAAATTGTTCGTTTCTTTATACAGGGTGTTTAAAATTGCATTGCTAACCCAAATTTAAACCTTTGAATGCATAACAATATAAATATATATATATATATATATATATATATATAATATTAAATGTTTTTATTGGGTTTGAGGTCAGCTGGCAAAAAGAAAACTCTTTTATAATGCCTAAATTTTGATATATTTAATCCTTGATCACAGGTTAAGATGAGTTGTTTAATTAACATCAGTATTAAACATAACTTTTTAGTTTTTCACTTTTGCGTAGAAGGATATATAATTTGTATAAGAAGAAATGTAAAAATAAAAATTAAAATTATGAAAAAATCTGACAATTTTTAATTTTTATTTTTACATTTCTTCTTATACAAATTATATATCCTTCCTACACTTAAAAGTGAAAAACTAAAAAAGTTATGTTTAATACTTTGATGTTAATTTTTTAAAACAACTCATCTTAAGCTTGTGATCAAGGATTAATTATATCCGAAAATTCAGGCATTATAAAAAAGTTTTTTTTTTACAAGCTGACCTCAAACCCATTAAAAACATTTAATATTACTAGAAGGTGATTATCTTTAGAATATATTATATATATATATATATATATATATATATATATATATATATATACAACAGGTAAGTATTTTATGACCTTATTTTATTATATAATATAGTGGGTTTTAGGTTGAGGATTAATACTTTATTACCTATGAATATATTTATTTTTCAGAGGTATAAATTGAGGTTTAATATATGTAGGCATCAGATATATAATAAAATAATGTAAAGGTTGTTGAAACATATACTAAAATTACTTTGTATATATAATAATATATATATATATATATATATATATATATATATATATATTCTTTCTTCAAAAAGAACATCTTAATATATACAAAGTAATTTTAGTATATGTTTCAACAACCTTTACATTTTTTATTTTTATTTATATATCTGATGCCATTACATATATTTTAAACCTCAATTTATACCTCTGAAGAAGAATATAAATATATTCGAAAATTTAGGTAATAAAAAAGAGTCTTATTAATCCTCCAGCAGACCTAAAACCCACTACTTATATTATATATATATATATATATATATATATATATATATATATATTAATTAAATTTATTGGTTCTTGGTCATTTTCAACTATCTTAGTTATATGGTGTTTGTTGTGATGAAATGAAACTGCTCAATCAATCATTTTAATTCAATACATATGACGCGTTTCGGTTTTCCATTTTCAAATATGTTTCTAAAAATACTATTACACAAATTACTATTAATAAAAGTCTAGATTTATATATACCTTAAGTTAACAATATAAAAATGTTTTTAAAACTATATTATTTTACATCTTCACTAATACCTAACTTTAACTTATCTGACTACATTTGTCATTCAACTTAACCTTTAAATATCTTAATTATCACTGAGTAGAAATTAAACTAGATACTATAAATTATAATATGAAGCAGATGGTACATGAGAATATTTCTACTAGTTTTTTGTTGGTTTATTTGTGGTGAATTAAGTTGTGGTATATATTGCAAAAATCATCTTGGTCATTTTTTGAATTTATGGCATTTGGGTCTTTTTGGATTTGTATTGTTTCTAAAAGGTTTCTTTTCTTATCATTAACTGCGGTACTCAGGATACAGACATTTTCGAAGTCAAACTGGTGAACTTTTTCAATGACGTGTGCTGCAAGGGCAGTGCTCTTTTAATTAGAAGTTTTTATTGTATATTTATGTCCATATATGCGTTTATGTAAGTACTGTTTTGAATTTCCAATGTATAGCCCCGTGCAATCCGAGCAATTAATTTTATAAATTGTGTATGTTCTGTTTTTTTTTGGTATGCTTTAGGTTTAAGTTGGGTATAGAAATTTTTTATTGAATTGTTTGGTTTGTGTGCGACGTGTATATCATATGCCATCAGACATTTTTTTATTTTTTCTGAAAGCCCGGGTGTATACTCCATTGCGATCCTATTTTCATTTGTATGTGGTTTTTTAGTGCCTTCATTGTTATAAATTTTATCTACTTTTTCTTTAATGGTTTGTTTTACGAATGATGTAGGATAACAATTATTTTTAAGTGTATTTTTAACCATTTTTATATTTTTAGGTCTGTAATCATTATGTGATAGTAAACGGCACGTTCGACAAGGTTGTTTACGACATTTTTCTTATATTGTATTGGTACATTCGATTGGAAATTTAAGTATCTGCCAGTCCACGTGGTTTTCCTGTACCAGTCTGTTGTTATTTTGCCTGCTGTGTTGTATTTGATGAGTGTGTCTAAGAATGGTACAGATTTGTTTATTTCTCTTTCGTATGTGAATTGTAGGCGTGGATGAAATCCATTAAATGCATTCATTGTTTCATCAATTTTATTTTCAGGTAGACATATGATACAGTCATCAACAAATCTTTTGTAGAAGATAGGCTTAAATTTTAATTGGTCGATAGCATTGTTTTCAAGTTTTTTTAGTACCATATTTGCGATGGTGGCTGATATTGGAGAGCCCATCGCAGTACCAAATATTTTCACATAGATATTGTTCTCAAATTTGAAATATGAAGCATATATATATATATATATATATATATATATATATTGTATACAATTTTAATAAAAATAATACATATACAACATTTAATTGAGAATATATATGTTAAGAACTTCTGTGAAAGGATTATACTTAAACATAGAGTCATGTATAATTAAAACATAAGCCTTCATTGTCGTTTCAAAATTTCTTGATGTTTCCTATTCCATTCTTACGTCAACCGTTGCGTCCTTGATGCTTTCAATTTTGATTACGACAGTCGATTATAAAGACGGGCGATTCCTTAACCTTGCTGTAGTCCATTAAACATTTATTAGAGGTCTTGTTCGGATAGTATTTTTCCAAGAAAGTTGCTTATGATATGTATACCGGTAGGTAGTCATTTTGTTCAAAGTCCAAATTCATGCGATTTTGAGGAAACGCTTGAGAGTTCAAATACTCCTTGACATTGGTTATGTAGGCATTGGTAAAGCTTGTCGCATTTTCTTCTTTCTTGTCGTATTTTCTTCCATTTTGAAGTGCTAATATTTTCCATCGGGCCTTTTCCGTTTCGCTCAATACTTTAGTTCGCCATACTTGCGACTTTGATTGGGATAACGATGGTAATTCGTGCAAATCCCATTTTCTGAATGCTGCCATTATGCTAGATTGATCCTGCATCTCAGACATCAACAAAGTTCTGGCATAGTCGCTTAATGAAATGTGAAGCACCTCCCATGAAATACGTTGTATTTTGAACGTCACTGTATTTCCAATCGACTTGTAGCAGTTTACATCAGATTTCGATGGTCAACGCATGACGCACATGAACTACTACATTTACTAAAAATAATGAATGAAGATCTGAGAAGGCATCAAATAGAAACAGTAGAAAAGTTGAAACTCAATCTTAATATAAATTATTCTTCTTTGAAAATAATAAAAGAAAAACAAGAAAATTATAATCAGCAAACATCTGAATTACTATTACCCACTGAACAAGATCTCTGAGGTGTCGTAATTAGTACATTATAGTGTCAAGATTGTATGCATATTTTACGTCGCAAAGAATTCTTTCTTGATTTGAGCTTATCTATATCACAAAAACAAAAATCTGCCAATATTACTACTCGAAACAAAAAAATGAAAGAACATATATCATCAAAACAGAGAATAAAATAAGGATTATAAAAGTAGGATTTAATGATAGTAGAACTTCTACTATTTACAAAACTGGAGAACTGGAGAACTGGAGAACTGGAGAACTGGCGAACTTAAGAAAACTTAAACTACGGGTCGAACGCTGGCACAGAAGATAACATTGAAGAAAATACATTAATTCATAAAAAGGTTTCTATTGAGAATAATACACCAAACCCCACATTTAAGTCAATTACTCAAGATATTCCAAATAATTTCCTTATATAACAATACAAACATATTAAATTGGATAATCCAATTTGTGAAAGTAATAATGTTGTCAAAGACATTAATGATGAATTCGAACGACATGAATCACAACCTGCTTTTGTAAAAGATAAAAGAATACATACAAAAGTAGACTTAGAAATATTATCTTTATTAAACGATAAATCTTCCGTTTTCAATGACGATAAGGAAATTGATGATTCACATACAGCTTTTAATGCACGTCTAGATAAAGAAGTAGAAGAAGATCATTGTGTAAATGATACATGATGTCAAGACACCCGTGTGAAAAAGACTTATATTCTTTGCAATCTTGCTTAAGCGAATTCACTGCATATGATTTCTTTAATGGAAAGAAACATGGTGAGCTTGATAAAAGAACTATTTATCCTAATGCTACTAAGAAAATTCGAATCTCTAGTCCACCCGCTGTACTGATTTTGCATTTAAAACGATTTCAGATTTTAGAACTTCAATCTGCGAAGCTGAATAACTTGTTTCCTTCCCTATGCTACTGGATATAACGCCTTTCTGTTCAAAACGATATCAAGTTAAAGTGTTATATACATTATATGGTGTTGTGTAACATAGTGGTTCACTTCACGGGGGACATTATGGCAGATATATAAAAATAAGAATTCCGTTAGAAATCGATAGTTACCGTTGGCAATTTTTATTTAAAAATCAACAACAGATCTTGTTCTCGTTGTATATAAGTGCCAAAGGTAACGCTGAAATTCCATTGGAAAAATTACACTTGTGTTACAGAAGTGTCCGCAGAAAGGATTCTTGAACCACAGACCTATTTATTATTTTATGATCAAATATGAAACTATTTGTAGATATAAATTGATTGTCAAATTTTTATAAAATTAAAATAAAACCTATTGAAATCTTTTTGTTAATATCGACGATATTTGTGAAGTATTTTTAAATAATATTATTTTAAAGCTATTTTAACCTATAGTACGCAGCGGCCGACTTATTTAAAAAAAAATCTTTTAAATAGAGTAGTTTTCTCTGTTGATTACAAAACGCAGAAATTTGTACCTAAATTTTTAATTTATGGTTAAAATTTTGAATTCTTTAAACTGGTTCTGCGTTCAGGCCATTTACCTTAATTTTATACTAGTTTTAAGATTATAAACAAAATAACAGAATTAAAAGCAGAATTGCCTTCAGTTTTTTTTTCATTTATAATAAGGAGCGCGAAAATAGCACGTGGTTTTCATTTGATCACATAATGAACCTTGTAGCTTATAATTTATGTACTTAGTTTAATAGCAATGAGGGGTTAAATATAAAATACAAGTAAATTCTGTATTATGATCAAAGTAACCTCTATCCAGCATTCAACTTTAATCATGCACCTTGTTAAACCTCTTGTGTTTTGACTTTGATGTTTTTAATTTGAATTTGCCGCACCATACACTTTCCGTTAGAAGATGCGTCTTATGTGGCACTTGCGAGAGGGTAAGGATTTTGTTAGTATTAACCTGGTGGTTGGCGTGGCCATGTTTTTAAATAATAACGAAAAATAAATATTTCTGAATTGATATTAGTGTTGTCTTTTATTACAAGAAGAGAATGTTATTATTTTACAGTCCGTAATAACGTTAATATTGGTCCTTCGAGCCGGATATCATTAAAATTTGGAAAATTTGAAATCAATTTGTTAGATGTAGCGTGCATTTTTAAGGTTACGATCATCCAGCTAATTGATGGAGATGACGAAATTAGAAATGAAACAATTTCAAGCATACACGGTATATACATAGCTAACCATTTTAATAATTACAAACACCTACAACAAGAATTTGGCGTTTCGTTTACATTTACGCGATGGATAATTAACAAGGTCAACAGCCTGAGAAATTTAACTTACTGTAAGTCTATCCTTTCTAACACATTAGTCGTGAACTTGTTTTGATGCACTTGTTTTTCATACATTCAATTCCTTATTCTTATATTAGGTAATTTAAAATGGAAAACGAAACTTTAAAACGTTTATCTCACAAAAGAGGTGTTTATAAATCCCAACTTACATTATTTGAAAAAAGCATGCGATTACTCACATTACATGAGCTTTCTAGTGCAGAAGCAAAAAATGTACAACAGCGTTTGAGTAAAATAGAACCTGTTTATGAATTATTCAATAAAGTTCAGTTCGATATTGAATTACCAGATGATGATTTAGATAAAAATTTGCAGGAACGGGAAACCTTTCAATATATATTTTTCAATTTAGTAAGTGAAGCTCAAGGTGCTTTATACAAATTTGATCATAACATAATGCCTAAGATTGAAATGCCAGCTGTTTCAGATTCCCACATGCCACGTCGTTGCGCAAACTCGCAAATTACTGTAAATTGACAAAATTAGATCTTCCGGTACTCGATTCAAAATTCACCAGTTGGAAACAGTTTTCAGATGCCTTCCTGGCCATGGTCGACAACAATCCTGGGCTTGTCAGATTGTCAAAATCTTTTCTATCTTCGGGCTTCATTAAAGGGTGGATCGTTAAATATGATCTCATCGCTCGATGCAAGTAATACTAGCTACAAGATTGCTTGGACTAGGTTGAATCAAAGGTATAACAAAAAACACAAAATCGTTGATACTCATATACAAGAATTATTAAATATTGAGCATATCTCTAAAAAGAATCATTCAAGTATGCGTATACATATTGACAAGCTGCAAAATCATGTACAATGCTTAAAATCGTTAGGTCAACCAGTTGAGAATTAGAATGCACTGCTCGTTCCAATAATTCTAAATAAATTAGATGTTCATACCATTCGCGAATGGCAATTCAAACTCAATGATGATCCTAATAATGAAGATGTGCTCACATACGATGAATTGATCAAATTTCTAAGTCCAGACAGGGAGTACTTGAAGCAGTGAACGCCAGATCTATCTTTACCAATCATCTCAGCTAAAAAACGTAGTCCTAGACAGACAACCTTTACAAAACACAAAACATTTACTGTAACAACTGCAATTTGTCATCATTGTCAAAATGAGCATTTCATACAAAATTGTAATTCATTTTTACAATTAAACCCAACAAATGAAAATGAAAAAGTGAAAGCACTTAAACTCTGCATAAACTGTCTACGTAAAGGGCATTTTATGAATGAGTGTAAATCGGGATCTCGTAGAATTTGCAATAAAAAACATCACACCATCTTGCATATCCCACGGGAGCAAGTTACCGCTGCTACCCAGGCACATGTAGTTTCAAACAAAAAAGAGCCAAATAAGCTTGCTGAATCTCAAGTTTCTGAACATACTGTCACTGAAAGTGTTACATTGTCTGCTGTGACAGAACCAACAGTCCAGTTTTTATTATCTACCGCATTAGTAAAGGTTAAATCCAATCAAGAATTTAAAACTGTTAGAGTCTTGTTAGATTTTGCATCTCACTCTAATTTTATCACTGAGCATGCGTGTAAATTACTAAAACTAAATGTTATTCCCACAAATCTTTTAGTGATTGGGATAAATCAAAGAAACACTCGCATAAATTATGAAACAGAATTGTTTGTATATTCAAGGGTCAACAATTTTAACACAAAAATTAAGTGTTTTGTGTTACCCCTAATCACAAATGCATTGCCCAGTACATCGATCAACATAAAGGAATTCAAAATCCTTTTAAACATAAAACCTGCTGACCCGACCTTTAATAAGGCAGGAAAAATTGACATTTTAATTAGTGTTACCCTGGGACCTAATATGTATTGGTCAGTTTAAAAACGAAAATGGTAGCACATTTCAAAAAACAAGACTTGGGTGGTTAGTAGCAGGTATAATAAAAGGCAATACGCAACATCAAGTCTCATCATTTTTAACATTAAACCCATTAAACGATAATCTACAAACATTTTCAAAGATTGACGAGTTTTGTACTAAAGACAAATATTTTACCCAAGACGAGCAATATGTGCAATCGTTTTTCCAAGAAACGTGCTGTAGATGGGAAATTCATAGTTAATGTTCCACTTAGATACAATTTACACGAATTAGGGGATTCATATGAAATTGCTGAAAAACGCTTTATGTCTCTTGAGAAACAGTTTGAATCAAATAAAAAATTGAAAAGGCTTTACACAAATTGTATTAAGGATTATCAAAATCAGGACCATATGTCACTATGGAAGATAAATGACAACATATCATTTTATCTTCCACATCATGCAGTGATAAAAGAGTGCTCTACAACTACACTCCGAGTTGTATTCCACGGGTCATGTATACCTAAACGGAGTTTATCCATCAATGCTCTACAGCACGTGTGGCCTACATTGCAAAATGATTTGGTTCAATAATAACTCGCTTTCGAACACATGCATACGCGCTTCCTGGTGACATTACTCAAATGTATAGGCAGATATGGCTCGATCTTGGCGATAGAAAATTCCAAAAAATTTTATGGCGGGAAGACACTAACCTTCCTCTTTTGACTTATCAATTAAATACAGTTGCTTTTGGAATGACTTCAGTCCCTTATCCTGATATCAGGTGTTTTTTTGAAATTGGAGAATTAAAAAAGGACTCATTTCCTAAAGAAGCTGAAATAATAAAGCAAAAATTTTATGTTGATAATGTATTATTCGGAGCAAATTCGATACAAGAGCTACAAGAAATTAAAAACAACCTGACTCAAATACTTAGCGAGTTTGGATTTACTCTAAGAAAGTGGAGAAGCAACGTAACTCAATTATCAGAGAAATCAGAAAATTTTGATGTCATTCCTATTAGTTAGATGTTAGGCATTTTATGGAATCCAAGAAGCGATTGCTTCTCATATTCAGCCAGGAAAGAAACACTACTACTAAACAATGTTTCAAAGCGCAGTATTCTTTCCGTTACTGCTCAGCTTTTGACCCAATTGGTTTGT
The DNA here is from genome assembly GCA_036346225.1 of Platerodrilus igneus. Lineage (NCBI taxonomy): Eukaryota > Metazoa > Arthropoda > Insecta > Coleoptera > Lycidae > Platerodrilus > Platerodrilus igneus. Next base: position 72,564 of record JARFIW010000544.1, read on the forward strand.
TAGCACCTATTATCGTAATTGCCAAACTAATCATTCAAGAACTTTGGCAACTAAACTTGAATTGGGATGAAACAGTTCCCAACAATATTCACACCCAATGGACTTCATTCACAAATGATCTAGATGTAATTAATTAAATTGCAATTCCAAGATGTGTTATCCCACAATCATCAATTTATGAAATACTTGGGTTTTCAGATGCTTCAGAAAAAGCATACGGTGCCACAATTTATTTGAAATCGGTGTCACAAAATGGACAATATGTAGTTAATTTGATAGCATCCAAATCGAGGGTTTCCCCTTTACGGGTAAATTCGCTGCTTGGGCTAGAAGTATTAGCTGCTGTATTACTCGCAGAGCTAATGGACAAGATGAAAAGTACGCTAAATTTAGAATTCACTAAAGAATGTTGCTAGAGTGACTCAAAAATAGTACTCAGTTGGCTAGAAGCGAATCCCGGCAGATGGTCTACTTTTGTTGCAAACAAAGCATTACTAATACAAGAATTGACTAATGTCGATGATTAATATCACATTAGTTCTTTGAAAAATCCTGCAGACATTGTATCACGTGGCATGATGCCAAGCAAACTAATTGACTGTGAGCTTTGGTGAAAGGGTTCACCATGGTTAATGGCAATACAAAATTATGCTTCGAATGATTACAGAATTCCAAAAGATTTGCCAGAACAAAAAAGGATTATCCAAACCTTTCTGAGCATTACGGAAAGTTCAAACGTTCTTTTTGAAAAATGTTCATCATTAACAAAATTAACACGTATCACAGCTCTATGCTTAAGATTTAATCACAATTGTAAAAATCCCACAAAAGGACTAACGGAATGCTCACAGTTAATGAGTTACATGAAGCTTTACATAAATTACTTAAAATGACACAAATGCAATCGTTTTCAAAAGAATATGGTGATCTGGCTAACAGCAAACCACTTCATAAAAAGGGTAATTTATTGAGTTCAACTCCATTTATTGATAATAAGAGTTTGATAAGAGTAGGGGGACGTTTAAAAAATTCAAATTTTAATTTGGCACTTGCGCGAGGGGTAAGGATTTTGGTAGTATTAACCTGGCGGTTGGTGTGGCCATGTCTTTAAATAATAACGAAAAATAAATATCTCTGAATTGCTGCTAGTGTTGTTTTTTATTACAAGAAGAGAATGTTATTATTTTATAGTCCGTAATAACGGTGAAAATATCGTGCTTTTCAAAACATTATGTAGAATAACTGTAAACTATATTCCGATTGATATGTTTTTTTTTCAAAACCAGATGTAAAAATAATAAATATTAGGAGTATGTAAATCTAATTTTGATAACAGTAACTCCATTTTACGGTATATTAATTCAAAGTGTAACACGTTGAATGCTTTTAAACTGAAATAAATGACTTGTGTATACCGTTATTTGAATATTTCGCATGATTAATAATCACACAATTTTATTTATTTCCTTGTCAATCACGAGCCAATACATATTAACTGTAACACAACGAATTTCAACAATTACGTGGGAATTTATTTAATTCTAAGTAGAAGTTTAAATGCATGGTTGAACTAAGTGTTGGGTTGGGTCAAACACGAAATCCTTCTTAGATGAAACCAGTTCTTCACAATAAAGACGTATCTGTCAGATTTTATAGGCGGTACGAGAAGTCATGCTGCTCTATCCGCCCAACAATCTTCTGGCTGGTGCCAAACCAGTGCTTTCGAAAATGTTTCAGAGTTAGTTGTGTTAAATTACGCCTGATAAAAAATAGTCCAACTATTTATGAATACGATATGATGAGCTACAGTTTAATTTCAACTCGATTTATTTTTAAATATATAACAAGGTATCAGTCTTCAAAATTATGTAGGGTAGAATATGTTGATACAATTTGAGTAGTATTAATTAGAATTTTGATATACAATCAAATCACGATAAAACACGTAATTTCTTAAACTGAAACTTTCCTATATTAGAGTCTCAACTAACCATCTGCAAACAGCGCCCTACGCTCAGTAAAAAATTCGAAGGAAGCAAAATTGACAATATAGATTATTGAAATAAAACTTTATTAAACAAAAAATTTCAAAAGTTTAAATATTCGTAAATTGGTAACCCCAAAGTAGAATAAAAACTACTTAAGTATTTTGATTTAAATTAATTTGATATTGGAAAAACAAATAAATGTGTTTTTGTTAGGTAGAACTACAACCAAATCTAGTCTATATAATCGTCCGCGCACTTGCGAATATACTTAAAAATATACAGTCTTCTCCCATATTTTACTTTCGCTATTGTGTAACATTGTAAAGTATTTAACTCTCTGTGAAATTAATACGGCTAAATTTTATATTTCATGAATTTTGTCATTTTTAATTAGTAGTTATATGTACCTTTCTTATAATATTTGTTTGTTTTTGACCAGATAAACCTAAAGCTTATTCTGCTTAAGTCTCATTAGTAAATTATTCTTTGTTGGAGTCTATGGCCGTCAAATTTTCTGTTTGCTGAAATTAAATGCCCCATGTTGATACGCGCATAGATGTAACGCGTGCGCCCTGATAGAGAAAACGAGTTTATAACGGACAGAAATATTCGTAAGCATTCTTGTTAAAGACGTACTAGGAATTATGAAACCAAGATGCTTGATAAAACCACAGCCTGGGCGTAGAGGATCGCCATTCTATACCCCCATAATATAGGTGCTTACAGAGGTGTGAAGGCAAATCTGCTTTCGTTAGTGGCCAGTATAAAACACAATTTTATTAACTCTAGATAAGGTTTTCTTCAGCGGAAACAACAAATTACGGCGGCTCCGTGGCGTAATTGGTATGTGTGTGACTACTACGCCCAAGGTCCCAGATTCGAATCCCGACACGGTCCGCTTGAAAAATCTTAGGCGAGCATTTTTCACAAAAATACGCCCTCGTTCGGATGAGAGGTAAATGGAGATCCCGTGTGTGAGTGTTGTCACGCACGTTAAAGATCCCTACCTTGCTTGGAACAGCAAGGGTTCGGCAAAATTCCAAATTTTCCAGGTAAAAAGAACTCGCTTCCTGGCCAATGTAGTACCTTCAGGTGAAGCATTGGAAAATCACACGTAGGATATAGAAGACATCGGAGAATCACCAAATTACCTCCCAAGTACACAGCTTACTCAAATTGTTATTTAAGATGATCGCATCCTTTGAGGTAAAAAATTTCCAAGTTAAAATAGTACCCCAATTCGGATCTCCGGAAGGAAACTATCTCAGAAGATATGATTGGCAAGTTTAGAGAAAGAGTCGCGAACATTCTGCGAGTCGGAGCGTGAAATGTCAGAAGTATGAAGAAAGTAGGTAAGCTAGCGAACTTTAAAGCAATAAATTTTTTGTTGAGCTTCCTTGTTGATGGATAAGGTGAAGCCTTAATTATTCGCGGCTAAGTCTGGGAATTACCCCAAGGGTGAGCAATGAGAAAAGGGTGTGGTGATGGTCTAAACTCTACAATAAACTAACAAAAGGAAAATGGGTTGAGCGCCACTGTATCTGTATGAACGGTTACACTAAAGATTCAATACTCCTATTAGAAGATACAGAAACTCACGGGATATAAACGCAATAAAAACTTACAACTTACTAAACTAATGTATCTGGAAACCTCTGGAACATACTTACGACCTCTCCTATCTCGATGAACCTAGAACAAAATCACAACAAATTTTTTATTAGAAAGACACAGTTTGTGCTTTCCAATAAAAATACATGCCAATAATTGCAGGTGGATAATATTGAGATTACCACACCAAAGATATTTAAATCAAAAATAAATACCTAGAACAAACCAGTTGTAGCATATCTGGGCTTTTTAAATTACTTCAGCCTCGTATAATTTCATAGATCAACAAACTCATTTACTTTAAAAATTTAGTAAATTTAATTATGCATGGAATAAAAAAACTTGAGTCTAATAATGAAATTTAATATAGTTTCTCTTTCTTGAATTTTTTCTTTAAATATGTTTACAAAATGAACAAATAAAATCGAGTTTTCAATACATCTGTCTTTGACATAACAGAACCTTAAGTTAATAATAATATATCAAAACAAGTTTTGGCACCAAGCATTCAGATCTAAGTATTGGTTCACATATGTGTTTCAAACATTATTTCTAAAAAAATCGAATCACATGTAGTTAACTTAGACAAACAACTTTTCATTTATATCTGGTTTTAGAGGCTTATTAAAATTTTAATATGAGTAAATAAATTTTTTAAAAGTAAGAAATGGACTTTGAAATATCATATTGTTAGCAAGTGAATTTATGCAAATTTTACAAAATTATTACTGTAGCAATTCTTAACTATTTTCTCTCACGCTGTTCTATACATACAAAATTTAACATGACCAAACGATCTTCGAAAATTATTTATGTAAACATTCACGAATCCTCACAAACAAAACAAAAAAGAAGGTTTGATACCTGTAGGTGTTGATGTTTTCAAATCTAATTATTAAACGTCGACGTACATGCTTCGAAATGTGTTCATCAAATTGTTGTGACGAAACTTTAAATCACGGCTGTACTTAGACTGATAAATGAACAGCTTTCCAATCTTGGATTCAACTATAATACCTTCATTCTAGTCCATCATTTTAATTCTCCGTAATGTCATACGCTAAAGGGATGAAAATAATTTATAAGTTATTTAATTAAAGCGAGCTTACCCTTAACAAATCCTAGCACAACAATTCAAGGGAGGCGCGTTTCATTGCCTTGCCGGTGTCACAGGAGCTTGGCGCTTCGTACTGTGTCCCAAGGCAACCCGTCCCCCCCATTATAACCACCCCACGCCAATGCGGAGGCCCCACTTTTGCAAGGCCTGAAGATTCATACTTTCTTAAGAAAAACCCTGCCAACTCGACTACATCTAGCAAAGCAATGGCTTCCTTCGTTCCTTTTTAATACGACACCTTATTTGCGTCGCGCAATACCTCGTGACTAGTACACGCGTGCGCTATCCTAATTATAACGAATGAAGAGGAGGAATTCGCCTGTAAGGTAGACAACACAAACTACTAGACCCCATATAAATACGTTCCTTGAAAATTATAATATTATTAAATATCTCCGTGCAAAGCATTTAAGTTATTTAAGTGGACATGATTTCCTGTTTTCATATAGAATGGTTTCTTTTAGATATTATAACATCAAATACGAGAATTAAATACCACAGAATAAACTTATGCTGAAGCGATTCTTATAAACATGGTGCTATAGATTATATATTCGTTACAACTTGAAAATTAAAATGGATAGGTTAGCATTAGATATAGTAGGGATCAGCGAAGTTCGGTGGCCAGAAGCGGGGGATTTTTGGATCGAAGACTCTAGAGTAGTTCATACAGAACCAGAAGAAGGAAATTCAGAATTGGGGATAGTTATGCGAAAAACAGATAACACTGTTTAGAAAACTACCTCTAAAGCACAAAAAAGTATTCATGGTTAAATTTGAATCTAAACCGGTAAATACAGTAATAATACAGTATACGTGCTTACCTCTAGCTACAGTGAGGAAGAGGTAGAATCGATTTATAAAAATATCGATGACGTACTAAGATACGTAAAAATACACGAAAATTTAATAATTGCGTGGAATTTTAACACAGTGGTAGGGAAGGAGCGGTAGTAGGTTTAGATTAGTAGGTAAAATTTTACCATCTAAAATACATTATTTCAGCTTCATGCTAGAAGACGATTCACGTGGAAAATGCCAGAAGAAGTAGGAAGATATCAAACAGATTATATTCTTGTTAGTCAACGGTATAGGAATCAAGTAAAAACTGTATAAACTACCCAGAAAGGGATATAGACACTGACCACAACATCGTAGTTATGAAAGCCTACTTAAAGTTAAAAATTTGAGAAAAATGAACGGAAAAGCACCTTGATTTTGAGAAACTAAAAGATAAAGATACCCTGGAAAGATTTGAAAAAAGTCAAATGAGTTGCTAAAAGATATCGGAAAAATTTATTTGACTAAGGAAGTAGAAACAAAGTGAAATGATGTTTAATCCAGCTTAGACATTTATCCACGAAAGATTTGAAAAAAACGTAAAATCAATTGCTGAAAGATATCGGGAAAATTTCTTATACTAGGAAAGTAGAAACAGAATGGAATAACATTTAATCCAGCTTGCTCATGGCGGACAGAGATATTTTGGGTCATACACATCAGAATAATACACATACAAATACAAAACCGTCGATAATAAAAGATATGCTGAATTTAATAGAAAAAAATACAAAAACAAACCGGACGAAGCTGGAAACAGAGATACAAAGGCAATAAATGGGAAACTTTTCACAAAAGCAAAAAAAATAAAGCGCAATGGTGTAACTATTTTTGCTAGGCCTTACGTTGGATGGGTGCCACTGAAACGACTTCTGTTTTACAAAAGACTAAAACGTCTTTTTTTCTACATTAAGGCGCTAGAGAACAAAAGTCTTCCTACATAGCTAGGGTCTATTCCTGGGTAGAGCAATGAAAAGTGGGGGGGGGGGAGTCGAATTCTGTTTGCAAACCAAAGTTAAGCTAAATCAAATAGGCGCCACCATGTCCTGAGATAATTACGATAATTGCAAAGCACAGTTCTAAGGGCGGACGTGGAAACCCAAAGATAAAATGATCGCCTTCGTTTACAAAAACCTGTCTTATTAAGATAAGACGCAGCTCCTGTAAGAAATTGCAAAGATTAAATAAATAAAAAAGTAGAACACTATTTGTGTCCTATAAAAAAAATATAAAGAAATAATAAAAAAAATATTTCCAATATAATATTGACATCAAATTATTACTCAGAAAAATTTTAGCTTTATGTAATTAGATTTGATCGCATTTGACCAAAATAAAAGTCTTAGATTTTGAACGCGCGACAAACTTAACTAGTATGTACATCAATGTACACTACAAAACTACTATACAAAATTTTTGAACAAAATAAGTTGCAAAAGGACAGTCTTCATTTAGTATTAGTTAAAACCATACTAAATCAAAAATCAGAACAAAACGAAACAAGCAAACAATTGATTTACTTATAATCAAAGAAATGACTGAACTGGAACTAATCTTCAGGATCATCATTTTCATCTGGATCTGATGCAGCAAAGGTCTTCAAGTCCTTAACATGCCATTTTCCGGCTTTTAATCCATCCTCATTCTCTAATTCATATACTAAATTGGATTTTTTTTTCGAACTTTGCACAAAACAAATTTTGGAGCTAACTTAGCGGAGAATTTATTATCAGCACTTGATAACAAAAGGGGCCGAATAATCTGGCTGCGAAAGAAGAGGTGCCATCTACCGGCTTTAAAATCATCAATAAAAAAACTAATCACGACGATAGCTAACAAAAAAAATGCCTGTGTTCAGGTACACTCTCCCCCTACTACCAACCGAACTGTCGAAACAACTACAATGCTTCACAACGCCTAAATTTGCTAGAGTGATAAACCCTCTACGAGTCTCAACTAGACTAACAATCAAAAATTACATCAAGTCAAAAAAAAATTATGATGCAAAAATTCTAACGCGACCAACTCACCTCGAGTCTCTTCTAGATTTACGTAATGCTGAGCGACCAACACTTTCTGAGTCTCGTCTAGACTAACATACTGCTGAGCGACCAACCACGACGACAAGTTCCGCCTAGACTAAATTGCGTTGCAATGCCGATCTAAATAAAAATCTGCTATCAAAAACAAAAACGTGCCTATGCACAAGAGCAATGTTCAAATGATATGACGACAACTCAAATCGATGTACCCTTAAAAATAGAATCCGTAGCCTTATCATCAAATTCGGACAAAATGTTTTTTATTGACTCAAGCGAATTAAACTCCAGGCTATCAGCTTCTTTAGCTAACAGTCTACCAAAAATGTTTCTCAAGAACTGGTTTTTCACTCACTACTCCTTTAATCCTCAGTTCATATTCCAGTTCCTCTTTAAGTAAACAAACAATTTGGAATTTTTCAGACATGATTGTAATAGTATAATATTTTAATGAAATCAAATTGATAAATCTAAATGATTTAAGCCTTACGAAAATTGTCAAAACAAATTCGGGCAACGAAAGATCAAAGTCAAAAAGTGAATTTGGTAAAAATAGATTTTTGCTAAAACAATATCGAATAAAATCTTTATTGGGTCAAAATAAAATTAAGGTTAAAAATAAATTTGACTAAGGTAATTAATTGACTGAAGGAGGGTCAATGTCTCAACTAAACTTATGCTAAAACAAAATTGCTTCATGCACAGCTATTGAAATGTAGACATAATATTTAGTTTGTATGGGCTTTGTATTATTTCTAATTAAAATAATTCTATTACTGTCTACTTTTTATTCGCTTCAAATCGTACTCCTTATCTGAGTGATGTTGAAAAATATCGTTTAGTTTTCTGGCCAAACGCCTTTTGCTTTTCCCAACAAACCTAACTTACAACCACAATATCTCATTATCTCTAGCTAGAAATTTTAAAATCTATATATTTGCTTAGTAATTGAAAACATCAACATATGAAACTCAATTACCGGACTTTGAGACCTGGCTAGTAGTTTAAATTAAATAAAAATGTTATTAACTTTTATGGTATCTGGTGTTTTATTACGATATAAAGATAGACCAGATGGGGTTACTAAAAATGTTTGAAGCTAGACACCATTTTTCTTTATTCAAATTATTACTTTTGCACTAAACGACTTAGAGGCTAGTTTCGGCGCTTCTGCCACGCCCTATAAAATTCTTCTGGATGTGCGGCTAATTTTGCATAGTGAATAATATGAATTTTTTACAAAACAGAAAGTATTCAGTGTTTTATTACGATTAAAAATAGACTGTAGTCACTGAATATGTGTGAAACTACATCCCCGTTCTTCTTATCCAATCGGCGGAAATTTTTATTTTTGCAGAGATAAAGGAGTAGTTAAATCCATTCTTCTACCCCCTATAAATATTCTTCCGGATGTACAGTTAATTTTGCATAATGAATAACAGGAAATTCTCGTGAAACAAAATGAACGATATCTGGTCTTTTATTATGAAATAGAAATAGGTTGTGGCCACTAAAATGTGTGAAACTACTACACCCATTTTTCCTTATCCAAACGTTGCAAATTTTTACTTCTGCACTGAATGATTTATAGGTTAATTCCGGCACTTTTTCCACCTTGCTATAAATATTTCTCTGGATGTGCATTTAATTTTGCATAGTGAACAATATGAAATTCTCATTATGCAAAATGAGCAGTTAGAGTAGGTTTTCAATAAAAAAGTGAAATTCGTCTGCATAATTTTCTCAAAATATTTTATTTAGTGCTTTCTTTACTTACTCGTTAACTTTACTTTAAATTTTTCTAACCGTTGCGCAAATTCTATTACTTTAATTATGATGAACAATTTGCGTTAACCTTTAATTAGATTCCTTTGTACATGTTGAATAGCTGTAACTTTGTTATGTGTAGTTGGTTGTTCAAAAGCTTTTGCTGGAAACATCTTTAATATCCCTATTTCTGCAGCGTCATTGACATACCGGTTACATCTTTGACTGTTAATATATTACAGCGGCTTCAACCTCAAAGCTTTGAAGTGCGTTAAGCTGCACTTTTGCAACGAACGGCGAAGATTCAGTGCCGGATGAACATAACGCTGTAAGATTTAAGATACCATTATTATTTATTTACGTTCAGTATTTATTTATTCGCATTGGAAACTTACAATACAGCACTGCAAAGAAGTTTGTATATTTTTGCCATATTCTTAAACACGCATAACACGTCTTTGTCTTGGTGACTAAATATTTTTAAATATTCATAAATTATATTTCGTGTTGCACATGTACACTTTAATGTTTTTATATGATTACAGTAAAACAATAGCTTGTTTTATCAAAACCAGATGCAAGAGTTAAAATTATAAGCTTTCATTAACTGGCAACCCTAATTGCTTCTAAGTTTTCTTTCTTAGGTTTACGTTTATAATCCTACTGATTGATTGGGGTTAAGGAGGTTGATATAAATGTGTGTATAAATATAAATATGCAAATTACAATGAAGGACCAATTGCTTTTATAGCAATAACGATAATGGTGGAGCGGTTATGTAATAACAAAAAAAGACAACTACCAACTAATTAAGGAAGGGTATAAATACCTTAAGTCTTGCGCCGCTGGGGGCAATAGACACTTTCACGCACAAAGCTTTGTCCTGCGCCGCTGGGGGCAATAGACACTTTCACGCACAAAAGCTTTTACGGAGAACCAGAAACACGCACGAAAATGGTGTCGGTCTCGCTTTCAAAGCTCTAACACAACCGTCCTTTTCAAGGGTTCGAAGGCGACTTGCTTCGTTAAAGGCTCGAGTACGACTGTCACTTTATGCACTGTTATTGCCGGTATATAAAATGTTTCACTCAAACTGTAGGATGCACGCACAAAGTATTTATTGTCACAAAATACCGAATTGTTCGATGACGACGTAACATACCGCCCACCAAATTCATAGAATTTTGAAAAGGAGGGAAGTAGGTTGGGTGAAGGAAATCACATGGGATTTGACCTTGCTAGGAAAGGAGGTAACGAAAGATAGGGTGGTGCACTACAGCGAGCGATATTACCAACTATGCAAAAATAAAAATATATATATGTAAATAAGCAAATATGTAAAAATAATATACTACTATACATGTAAAAATGTGTATATACATCTAAACATAAAATAAAGTTAAAATACCGGTAGCGGCGCTAGTTTGACCAAAGGTCGTTTTAATGTGCCATGTGCAGTTTTGATCTGGGTAATACGTGCTGCCGGTAGGTCTCCCATAGGAGGAGTTACCAGGACCGGTTTGGTACGAAAACATCCATGACATGATGATAAACAATTTCCGATTGAATTTTTAATAGAAAGGATCCAGAAATTCTGTTGGATAAGATACGCTGTGGTATTAACACCAGGATGGCAATACCTTTCATGAGTTGACAGAATGATAAGTTCGGTTAATTGGTGCCGCTGAGGCAATAACGCAGGAAACTTTTCGGAATAGGAACGCGAAGAATGTGTCAAGCGCCCACCTACTCTTAAGATGTTTTGTGGATCAACAAATGGAGAAAGTTTTCGCAAGCTTTTAGGTAATTTACGGTTTGCCTTGATCGAAGCTATTTCCTTTGAAAATGTAACATTTTGTACATGCCGAACGATAATCATGAGAGCATTGTGTAGTTCAATGTCTGTTAAGGGACCCGTATGACGTTGAGCCATGAGTTTAGAAAATCTATAAATGTAAGCCACGATGCCTTGGATTTTATATAACGATGAAAAGCGGCTTAGTAAAATGTCAATGACGTTTGGATCTGTTTGAGCGACAAATGTTAGGATCTTCTTTTCCGTAGTTACCTCAGCAATTGAGGTTGACAATGTTGGTTGAGGCGGCCACGAGTCACTAGGGTAGTGAAGCCATTCAGGCCCCGCCCACCATAGCGAACATGAAATAACCGCGCTTGGCATTAATCCCCGAGATGCAGGATCAGCCGGATTATGCGAAGATTTAATATAAAACCATCGGCTAGGTGCAATGATTTCTTGAATGTGGCTAACACGGTTTGCCACAAAAGTTTTCCAACGAAAAGGTGGAGAACGTATCCAATTGAGAGCGACCGTAGAATCACTCCACGCTGAAACATCGGAGATGTCAATCAAGCCTTGATAAGACCGAATGGTAAAAGAAAGTAAATCGGTTAATAAAACGGCGGCACATAATTCCAAACGTGGAATTGAAATGCGCTTAATTGGAGCTACTTTGGTTTTAGCGGTTACAAATTGTACAGTTATTTCTCCAGTAGTTTGATTTATGAACTGAAATACACTACCGCTGCATACCCTACCTCGCTAGCATCGCAAAACCCATGCAAATGACAAGTAAAAGGATCCGAAGGGGTAAACAACGTGGTAACTTTAATGACGATAATAACGGCAACTCTTCTTGATACTGCTGCCATTGAGACGAAATGTCTGCTGGTGGGATGTCATCCCAATTCAAACCTAACATCCACAGATGCTGGATTAGGCGTTTTGCAAAAGTGTTAGTGGGGCTAAAAATCCTAATGGATCATATATTCTGGCAACTTGTGAAAGTATGTTGCGCTTTGTACATATTTGGTTTAATGGTTTAACCCGAAACGAGAAAATATCTTCTGTAGGTGACCATTGAAGACCTAATATTTTATTGATTCGTCCGAATCGAAATCGAGAGAAGTATATTGGCAAAAATCTGACGGAATGCCTTCCAAAATAGAAACTGAATTAGAACTCCATTTTCGAAGTTCAAAACCAGCCAAATGTAAAAGTCGAATAAGTTGATCTTTAATTTCGCGGGCCGATTGTATAGAATCTCCACCGGCGACGAAATCATCAATATATAGATTTGACCGTATAGCGTCAGCGGCTAACGGAAACCTTTGCCTTCGTCAATGGCTAATTGCTGAAGAGTTTTAATGCTAGATAAGGCGATGACTTAATACCGTAGGTCACTGTATTAAGCTGATATGTCTGGATGGGTTCTTCTGCGGAGAACCGCCAAACAATTAATTGAAACTTTCGATGTTCTTCGGTAACCAAAATTTGTCGATACATTTGGCGAACATCACAAGTAAAAACGAAACGATGAGTACGAAATTTCAGTAAGATTGACGAAATGTCGTTTTGGAGACTAGGTCCAGCCAGTTGAGTGTCATTAAGTGACACGTTGTTTTAGCCTTTGCAGAGGCGTCAAAACCACACGAATTTTAGAAGTATGACCTTCCTCTTTAAACACAGGGTGATGGGGTAAAAATAATTATCGTTCCCAACGGGCGGAGAATCGAGTAATGCCATATGACCCGCATCAAGATAGTCCTGCATGAAATTGTTGTATTGGGCGCGTAGCTCCGGTTGAGCATGCAATTTGCGCTCCAACGAAAATAGTCTTTTTTTAGCCATCTCAAAGCAATTATCAAAAACGGGCAAAGTATCGTTGAACGGTAACGCAACAATAAAACGACCGCTAGGGTCACGAGAAAACGTGTTTTCAAAATCAAATCTGCCTTTTCTTCTTCTGGAGAAGTATAAGGCTTGATGGCAATTCTTCTATCTCCCAAAACCGCCTTAGGGTCTGGTCGATAGGATCTTCTACAGAAGTAAAAATGCTTGGACAGTATCAGACTGCAAGCTTTTGTGGGACCAATAATAGTCCAACCAAAATTGTATTTATGGCGGCAGGCTGAAGAAATTTGCCATGTATAACACCGCCATTGATGATGAACGGATAAACATCTGCTCCAAGGAGCATGTCAATAGTTCCTGGAGAGTTCCAGGTCGGGTCTGCAAAGTGCAGGCCGCATAAGTGTTCCCAATTATTAGGAACTTCAACGCTAGGTAATTTGCCAGATATTGACGAAAGCACAAAAGTTGTGACTTCTAGAGATTTTCAGAGTCTAACATAGAGCGAATAGTGCAGCTGACGGCACCTCTATTGACTGCTGAAGTTGTCTGCCCAAGTCCATAAATCGGAACTTGAGAACGTATGCGTGGAAGCCAAAGTTTGCTCACGCAATCGTCTCGAATAAAGCTAGCTTGGGAACCAGGATCTAAGAGTACCCTGATCGGTTTGTATCTACCAGAACGATCTTGAACTTCCACAACAGCAGTGGAGAGTAAGACAGTAACCCCAAGATTTGAATTCGTCTGTGAAGACAAAACATTTGCCGGAATAGGAGAGGCTGACTGCGTCCTATTGGCATTTTTATGCATGTGTGTAGCGGTCGGTTCAGCTGAACGGCTAGAAGCAGGTTGCGATTCAAAATGTAGCAAGGTATGATGCGGCTTGGCGCAAGTTCGACAGGAATTATAAGATTTGCATTGCATGGACGCATGGTCTGTTCGTAAGCAATTTAAACAAAGGCGTAAGCGTTTGACAATGTCGAAACGTTCCGTCGGAGTTTTCTTTAGAAACGATTGACATCTATAAATTAAGTGATTGCCTTTGCAGGAAGGACAATGGTGCGAAAATGAATTATTTGAGTCACTGGAGCTACTTGGTGTGTCCAGTGAAACTACGTTAGAAGAAACTCTTGGTTTAAATTGAAACGCTGAGGATTTCTTAGGCACTGATGTGTGAGATGTATGGACAGTCGTCGAATAAGAAACAGGTGCGGTTGAAGAAAAGGTTTCCAACGCTGCACATTGTTGGGTTAAAAAATATCTCAAATCCTCGAAATTAGGTATTTGCTTCGGATCCGATTGGAGTTCGAAGCGTTTTCTAGTGAACGGATCAAGTTTTTCTAAAAGCAAATCGACCAGAATAAAGTTCCAATGTTCAGTGGGAAACTTTAAGTTAGTTAGAACAGCAAGGTTCTCCGAAAACAATCAATAAGTGCCCTAAGTTTCTTAGGGTCTTCTGATTTTAAAGGTAGAAAGTCTTTCATTGCTTTCCAATGCAAAGTTGCCAATAAACGCGGATTGCTAAATCTCTCACGCAAGGCGTTATAGGAAATAATAAAATTATCCCCGAAATGGGTACAGATTTAACGATTCTTAAAGACTCCCCGGTACAACAACTGATAAGATAATTTAATTTTTCGATATTGGACAGCGACGCGTTATTATAGACCAGGCTGTCAAATAAATCGATGAAAGATGAAAATTCAGTTACCTCATTATTAAAAATTTGGAGCTTTAACGGTAACAATTTTGATACCGTGCTGCTTGGAGCATTTTCGATGATTTGTGGTGCTTTCATTTCTTGCATCGTATCGAGATGCAGCAGTATGAAAAATAAGCGGAATCTACTTCCTTCCGTACAGCGTTGTAAGTTAATGAGTCTACCTCGTCACATGAGGCCAAGACAGCGACTAAAATTGTATTGAAATTTGCATAAAGGTCATGTATTCCCTTGTTTGAATAAGGAACAATGCCTTTAAACTTGGGTCACTTTGTATAGAATTACAAAGCTCAAATATTTCTAAAATCCGTGTTTTCAGTAATTGAGTTCTACCACATGTGCTTTCTTTGGAGCCATTCTCAAAGATTCTGAAAGGACTACAATAAACTGTTGTAAAACGGTAAAGCTAAATGTGCACTGAGAAATATTAAAATATTATGAGTTGTTCAAAGCACGAAAATGTAAAATAGGGTATAACCAATAAATCACGTTTTATGACTAACGGTTCGTCAAACAAAAGCGTGAATATAAGATGTACCGCTTAACAACCCGAGCGGCTTACCATCAAAAGCTCACAGAAACGTTTAAAACATGTGGCTTAACATATTTGCCGAAAGATGCAACTTTACAACCTTATTCCTCTGCAGATATTTTCAATATTGTAATACAAAACGTGCAATAGCTTTTAAATACAAAGCAAATCCCTTTACCTTTCTTGTTTAAGAAGTATAAAGCGATTTATAGTTTTCAGGTTGCTTTCTGTTTTATGCCGCTAAAATGAATTTAAAACTGAAAACTGACAAATTTTATATTATGAATTTCTTTGTAATTAAAACGCTTGCTGGTTTCAATTACGGCGAAATCGCTTAATTTAATCTAAAGACAGTATAAATAATGTTTACACATTTTAACCCGCTAAATATGGGCTTTAAGCACAAATTTAAAACTGAAATATTAATTAATTAAAACTCGCTGAAATGCACAATAATATTTAATTTAGGACATGTGTAACCACAGGACTAATGAATCCGGATCGACTTATAGGGCCAATGATTGATTGGGGTTAAGGAGGTTGATATAAATGTGTGTATAAATATAAATATGCAAATTACAATGAAGGACCAATTGCTTTTATAGCAATAACGATAATGGTGGAGCGGTTATGTAATAACAAAAAAAGACAACTACCAACTAATTAAGGAAGGGTATAAATACCTTAAGTCTTGCGCCGCTGGGGGCAATAGACACTTTCACGCACAAAGCTTTGTCCTGCGCCGCTGGGGGCAATAGACACTTTCACGCACAAAAGCTTTTACGGAGAACCAGAAACACGCACGAAAATGGTGTCGGTCTCGCTTTCAAAGCTCTAACACAACCGTCCTTTTCAAGGGTTCGAAGGCGACTTGCTTCGTTAAAGGCTCGAGTACGACTGTCACTTTATGCACTGTTATTGCCGGTATATAAAATGTTTCACTCAAACTGTAGGATGCACGCACAAAGTATTTATTGTCACAAAATACCGAATTGTTCGATGACGACGTAACACCTACCTTGCTCGAAATTGTTAAATTAATTGTTACAAAGTTGTTTCCGCATGCATTGTATTATAATTATTTGTTGTTACATTAATATTCAACATAATTAATAATAAACACGCTCTCGAATAAACTCCTTAACTTAAATCCCTTTTCTAGTATTAAATTCTCCAACAATACCCGATATATTGTACCTGTTCAGATAAGCTCACTTTACCATAATTTTCAACTCAAATCCCTTGTTAATTTATTATCCATTCGTATAAATTCCATGTCTGTTTTAAATCCTTCCGCATAATTAATAATAAATACTCCTTCTAAGAATTTCTCAACGTAAATATAGTTATTTTGAAACGACAAGTTCTACAATTAATTAGTCAAGATTATGTTTAGGTATCTGTGAGCGTGTTATACCTTCCGATAACGTATAATTGAGTTCTAGTGGGTTTCCCATCTAAAGATTTGTCGAAATAATATATCCTACTATTTTCCGGTAAAACCGTGTTTTCCAGTTTCAATCGCGTTTTGATAACGCGGATGTTTGCTTTTCGAGTTTGTGTTATTTTGAAATTCTTTTAAAATTTGATTTTGCAGCTTGTGCGTTGAGACACTTGTAAAAACTACTCGTTCTGTTACTCCAAGAGCGATGCACGTTTCTCCTCTATCAAATGTGTAGATTTGGCGTGTATCGGTAAGCGCTCCTGAGTTGTTAATATTAGTAAGATTTTCTTTTTTTTTTGGTTTTTAGCTGGAGGCTAAATTGCTTGCTGCGTAGCCCCATTATTCCTTGATTTAGATCAACTGCTCTTGCATGTGGACCGCCATTGCAATTACGGTAGTAGCATGGTTGCTGCTGACTACCGCGGCGATGCTGTGCCAATTCGCTTTCGAGGGCTGACAAGATAAGTATCCCGACATATGTATGTGACTTGTTTTCTTTTTCTAACATACCCAGTTATAAACCCAATTTAAAATTAAATACGCTAATGTTTGTTCTGGTAAAATCCTTACTAGAAAAGTTTCAAACTTTAATGTTTTTGCTTTTTGTACATAACCCATCTGCTTATACGAAAGTATCAGCAGTATTTTTTTTACAGATTACAGTTATAACAAATGCTTCGTATGGTAAAATCCTTACTAGAATGGTTTCTAAATTTAATGTTTTTTTTAATTAACCCATCCGCTTATACGAAAGTATCAGCGTTATTCTTTTTGGTACTGATTAGATTTATTGCATGTTAGCTGCGAATTGCGCACATCGTGGAATAATTAGTGAATTTGTGGATAGAGTAAAATTGTTTTATTAAATAGTAACCTTGTTAATTTTGTTTTGTTGTTTCGATAGAAATTTCTATATTTGTGTTTTTTATTGTAAATAGAAAATCGTTGGCGATGTATTATTTTTGTGTTGTTAGAACCCCCTCTCCTCACCGCATTGGTAGTTAGCCTGGTATATTTACGTTTTCTTCCGGCTACGTCATGGTACATAGCATTGTACTTAACATTTTGTTACAAAAAAGAGCGCGGGATCACTATCAAATATGGGACACACGAGACTAACCGATTGTTCGATGCTCTATTTAAGTACTGTGTTTATTATTTACGACTACCCACTATGGAGATATAATTCTCACATATTTTTCGAAGTTGGTAACATATTTACAAAATTGAAAATTTAAAGTTTAATAGGGTGCTGTTTTCAAGTTTATAAAAAATGCCGTTGAATGTCTTGTTCGATCTAAAGTCGCGGCGGTATCCGGCTATTGGAGGCGCCGTCAATGCAGATGAGGCTACTCACTGACTAATGGACACGCTGGTACTTTACATGTGATTTTCCAATGCTCCACCCGAAGGTATTACATTGACCAGGAAGCGAGTTTTTTTTACCTGGAAAATTTGAAATTTTGCCGAACCTTTGCTGTTCCAAACAAGTTGGGGATCTTTAACGTGCGTGACGACACTCTCACACGGGACCTCCATTTTATCTCTCATTCGAACAAGGGTGTATTTTTGTGAAAAATGCTCGCCTAACATTTTTCAAGCGGACCGTGTCGGGATTTGAACCCGGGACCTTGGGCGTAGTAGTTACACACACACCACTACGCCACGGAGCCGCCTGACACGCTGGTACTAGAGATGAATCTAATTTAAGTTCGTGGTGGTGTCGGGACTACGACTGCTACTCAGCGGCTAGTGAAAGTTGTTACATGCCAAATTGGCACTTAAACATTTTTTAGTTTAATTTTGATGTGCGAAAGTTTCGCGCCACAAATTCAAAAGACTTGGCGTATATTTCCGTCACGTCAGAGTGCGCTTGCGCCAGATCGCGCGGCGCTAGTGGCGGAGAAGTGTTTCCGTGAGACTCTGTAACGTGGCCGTTTGCCTTTGAATATCGAGAAGGGCGGTCGTGTCTGGTATCGTATCTTCATTTTTATTATGTAGATTTCCCTTGCTTATCTTTGTTTGTCTTTACCTGATTAACCTATTCCTTATCGTTCCGCTACATATAGGAATTTGATACGGCCCTGGAGCAGTCCCACGACCCGAGAACGAGCCGAAGTCCATGCTCCGCCAACAGCACCGGAGCAGTCGCCATCTTTAAACACTCCGGAGTAGAGCCCTGAGATCCAGTCGAAGCCATTTGGATCGACGTTAGGCGTACCCTCCGTTAATTGCCTTAGAAGGGGCCATCAGCAGCCCTGATGAACGTGCTGACGACATCTTTATTTAACCTGAAGGAAGCTGTACCTATTTAGGTAAGTGCCTTGATTGTTATACTGCATTTCGAACATTTATTTATTGCGTAATTGCGCATTTAATTTTGTATATTGGAGACGTCATTGACAGATGGGCGCGCCAAAATCTGTACAAAGATTAGGGTTACCAACTGCCGTGGTGTCTAGTAAACCGCGCTTGCGGAGTTGTAATTATGAACTTTTAAATTGTAAGAAAGTACCAGAGCTAGCAATGGGGCTACCCGAGCTTATGAAGAGGGTGACAACTACCTGTATTCGTGTAGACGCCGGTGTTGATTTCCGGAATAAATTTTCCCGACAAGTTAGAGCGAAAGAAAGTACTGACTTCAAATTTTTTATGGAGGCAGTAAGTATGTACGTCGATACAAAAGAAGCTGTAGCGCTTGGAACTACATTAAATAGACACCAGATGGAAAAGGAAAAAGTTCTTTAACACAAACGCATTAAATAGTAATACGATTGTGCCCTGTATCTTTTTTGATTCTATGAACAGAAGTGTTTATCAACCGTGGCATTTCAATAAATTTGAACGTAACTCAGGTCCATAAGCAATTTTAAAACCGCAAAAAAGGGAACGGATTTCAATATTACGTATTATGAAGTCAAATACAAAAATGTAAGCATAAGTAGTTACCCAAAGGGTGAGCAAACAGAATAATTATGATTGTAAATATTCGTACAATGGTTATGTCACTTTAAAAATCTTTAAGAGTAATTAGAGAAGTAAATAACCGTAAAATTATTAATATGCTGGCTCCGTATCATAATTATCCCAAAAATAAGAGCGCTTCTTACAAATTTGAGTAACATTAAGAAAATAACGTTACATGGAAGCACGTGTATTTGTAATACAAAGTAACCCCCAAACAATATAATAAGTATATTCATACAATAGAGTTAATCATCACATTGACTGCCACTGAGATGCAGTAAATCTGACCCCCAACAAAATTTTATTTGGGCAAGACACCCTTTTGCATATTGATTGTATTTTTATTATTTTTGTTGTAAAAATGCTTATCTTATTTTCTTTTTCATCATCATTGGTTCTTCAGTTCTGAAATTGGATCGACACAAGTTATGTATCCCCCAATCTATATATGTATGATAAAATAGAATTTATTAGGAATTATTAGAAATTGTTAAAGAAATTATAAAGTAAAATGCAACAATGGAATACAAGGATAAACCGGAGAGATTATTAACAGTTCACAAGCAAGTTGTGAGAACGGATGCAATACATTGTATTCCAGACGATAGTGATACTGAAGGTGACAGGTCACAGACGGTTAAGAAACCGCGATTACTTAGAAATTAAGATTGTTACATTGTATAATGAATAGAATTACGAAATAAGCTGACATGAGCTGTTCAAGTTCCCATTGACAAGTGAGAGGTAGGGACAACATAAACACCTCGACAGCCCCAAGACCATGAGTCAGTCTTAAATATTTCAGCTTTAACATTGCAGTTTGCTTAGGCTACTCACAATAAATAAACTCCAGATACTATTTAATTTTCGACTTAAGAGTATTATAAATCAGTTTGTCAAAATTCAATTGTATTTTCTGTTTAACCAAATAAATTTTGTTACGAAGAATTGGAAGAAGTTTTTAAAAAGATAGTTCCCAAGGCCCGAAACGTAACACGCGTACCCTCATTGTTCTCTATTGTGAGCAAACCTACACATTTTGAAATTTCCATAATCTGCATCTTTCACTATCTGCGTGTTATAGTCTGATCAAAGTCTACCTCTACCTCTTTTTTCTATCTCAGCTTGTAGCATACCCCGCATTATTCCCCAAAAATGCCTTAAAACGTATCTTACTCCTCTATTTCTCTTATCTTTTATTGTTTTCCTCAGATATCTTTATTCCCTTACTCCTTCTATAACCTCTTTGTTATTAACTTTGTGTGTCCATGCTATTATCCTCATACACCCGAAGCACAACCTACCAAAAGGCCTCTACCGTTTTTCTGTCTACTTCTCCTATTGCACCTATTGCGTAAACGTACTGTGATGTGATACTTACATATGCTTTCAAGAATTTTCTCCTTGCTTCTATGTTTGTTGTCTTCGTACATAGCTGCTGCTCTTTCTTGTTGGATGCAGTTCGATTCCCCTTGTATTATATACAAATATATACCCTATTTTCCCGATATTCAGTGGTATGTGAAGAGGTTATGCAGGTTGCGGCTACCAAGATCCTTCAACACTTGAACATTAGACGAATTAATAGTTTTCCAATATATCCTAATGCACAATCAACATTTGGTAAAATTATTTCAAACCAACACCTGTCGTTGTTTATAATAATTATCAGATTTAAGTGCAATTATTTTTCATCATTAGGTTTACCGTCTTGAAACTGGTTGGGCGTGTAACTTCACTTCTTTCTATTCTGAGCTAGCTTACATAGTTCCGCGACATACCTACTGTCTAAATACATTACATTTGATTTTTCCAATGCTCCACCCGAAGGTACTACATTGGCCAGGAAGCGAGTTTTTTTTTACCTAGGAAATTTGGAATTTTGCCGAACCCTTGCTGTACCAAGCAAGGTAGGGATCTTTAACGTGCGTGACAACACTCACACACGGGACCTCCATTTTACCTCTCATCCGAACGAGGGTGTATTTTTGTGAAAAATGCTCGCCTAACATTTTTCAAGCGGACCGTGTCGGGATTCGAACTCGGGACCTTGGGTGTAGTAGTCACACACATACCACTACGCCACGGAGCCGCCTACTGTCTAAATACAGCTTGGTTCCTCTCTTATTGTTTCTAAATTATATGCCCTATTTCACCGAAACTCAGTAGTATGTGAAGGGGGTTAAGCAGCTCGTGGTTACCAATATCCTCCAACATTTAGACGTTTGCCAAATTAATGGTTTCCAGTAGATTCTATAGCACAATTAACATTAGCTTAGAATATTGTAAAACCAATACCTGTAGCTGCTTATAATAGTGATCATTAAGCACAGTTATTTTTGTCGTCATTAGGTTTTCCATCTTGGAACTCGTTGAACGCGTACCTCCATTGATTTCCATTCTGAGCTAGTTTACACATTTCTCTAAAACTCCCAGTCTACCTCTTTCATTATTGTATGCAATAGTCTAACCTATGTCTACCTCTACTTCTCTTTTTCCATATCCCTGCTTTTAATATATTACGCACTATTTTTTCATTCGTTAGTATGTGGCCTATTATCACATCTTTCCGATTGTTTACTGTTTACCACATACTTCTTTCTTTCCCTGACATTTGTAATACCTCGTTGTTCTTAACTTTGTCTGTCCGTGATATCTTCATCATACGTCTGTTGTACCACATTTCAAAGGCTTCTACTTTTTTCTGTCCTCTTCTCCTACCATATAGGTTTCACAGCCGTACAGTGCTGTGCTCCACACATGTATTTTCAACAATATTTTCCTTGTTTCTATGTTTGTTGTCTTTGAACACAGAAATTGCTTTTTCTTGTTAAATGTGGCACGACCTTGTGCTAATCTTTGTTTTATATTTTTTGCGCTCTTCCTATCTTGCGTTATTTGGTTTCCTCATTAGCAGAAATCCTTAACCTCGTGTAAGTTCTCGTTACCTATTTGTATTCTAGTTTTCAATTTATTTTCCCCTCCTTTGCATACTAGTATTTTAGTTTTAGTTTTGTTAATTTTGATACGTATCTCTGTGTTAGAACTGTTTCCATTTCATTAAGAGTAGCTTGTAACCCTTACTTGGCAGATGCTAATGCCGTTATATCATCTGTAGAGCTAAGCATATCGATCTTTTGTCCCTGCACAATAATTCCACATGTCTTCCTGCATTTCACAGTATTCATTGCCTCTTCGATGTAGAGGTTAAAATTAATGTCTCCCGCTTTCATAATATTTACTTCTCTACGTTCCTGCTCTAACTCTCTTACTGCTGTTTGCTCTTTGTATAAGCTATGTACATCCGTCTATCCCTAAAACTCATTCCAATCTTTTTGGATATTTCGAACAGTTTTTTCCATTTTGTAAGTAATTTTCTACACTGTATCCTATCTTTTTCCGCATAACTATCCCCACGCCCAGATTTTCTTCCATCGCTCCTGTTTGAATCACCCTAAAATCTCCACTTGAAAAATCCCCCCCGCCTTTGGTCACCAAACTTCGCTGATCCCTACTATGTTTAGCGCTAACCTATTTATTTCGATTTTTAGGTTCTTTAGCTTACCTACTTGCTTCATACTTCTAACATTCCACGCTCTGACTCGCAAACTTTTCCCAACTCTTATTCTGGACTTTCCGATCGCATCCTCCGAAGTAATCCGAATGGGGGACTATATTAACTCCGCAATCTTTTACCCCAGAGAATGCCATCATCTTAATATAATTGAGGTACGTTCTGTACTTGGGATGTAGTGTGGCGGTTTCCCGTTGCCCTCCACATCGCGGTAGTGTGTTTTAGACTGCCATTCCGACCCCTATAGTCTCTGCCAATCTAAGTACCAAAAGAGCTGCTGCCCTCTTTCGGTATCTTAGTTTGGTTCCTTACTAACGACCCTACTTCTTTGGTTGGATCTGTAGTTTGGCTCTTTAGTTCATTAGAACATGCACCATTTTACCTGTTCTAGTAATCTGGAACCTCGGCAAGGTACAGGTCCATTCGAAATGGAATGATACCTGTAATAGAACCTAATATAAAAGGTGATCTTGAATCCACCGAATATTGGTTTTAAGCAAAAAAGCTTGTGATAACTCAACAAAAACAACCACGGCGATATGCTAGTTAATTGTCTTTCACTAAACTTAGTATATTCATAAAAATTTTGGATTATTGCGTTAGGTCATGTACTAACTTGCACAACACATAAATTCTCGGGCAGAAAAATTTTTGGCGGTCTGTTTCGCTCTTTCTACTGTTAGAAGAAAGTGGACGCGTAAAAATGGGCAAAGTTTAAAAAAGCGGAAGCTTCAAGTGCTTACCAGTAATAAACTACAACTTCTTAGCGGCGGCGGCGATGGCAGGACAATAAGCGATCAATCATTTGCTGATCTTAAACGTTTATAGCTCCATAGCTACGAACACTTTGTAACCACCC
Organism: Platerodrilus igneus; assembly: GCA_036346225.1. NCBI lineage: Eukaryota > Metazoa > Arthropoda > Insecta > Coleoptera > Lycidae > Platerodrilus > Platerodrilus igneus. Next base: position 96,671 of record JARFIW010000544.1, read on the forward strand.
CGAAACGAAAAACAAACTACCAATTGAAGCTAAACATTCAAGTTTACACTAAAATTCACCCAAATAATTTACTAGCAGCCAAAATCCGTAGAAATTACGAACGTCTAAACACTAGAGCAGCTAGAAATCGAATCGCCGCGAAAAATCGCATCAAATGCTTTGTTGACGAGGTGAAGCTAACCTTGGAAGATAAGCAAGTGCTCTTACAAAACAAAAGGCGATCGTGCATAATAATAAAAATTTTTATTTATTAGACCATAAAATGGGGGAGAAAATTAATACATAACTATTCAGAAACTTAAACCGTAACAACCTGCTTTCTTACAACTTCGTACAACTTTTCTGTACAACAGTGCTACACACAAAGCAAAGTACTAGAAGATTATTTGCGGTCAAACCATAAATTATATTACGACGTATAGGAAATGACCTACAAGCTACATCTTATGCTATAATTAAAATCTGTTTTAAACTATAATCTACAAACGGAACATTCTTGCCATCTAGTTACTTTCTCTACATTTTCTATAATGATATCTCTTTCCGCGTCTCTCATATTTTTACTTTACGGATTTGTATCCCTAAAATCATTAGTTTGTCCGCTTTGTCTGTCTTTCCTATTTCCATCTTAGTTTGTGCCTCTTTGCACTTTTTTCATTCATTAATTGATCTTTAACTTTCCTGCATTTGCGAATAATTTCCCATTTTATGGGTTTGTATCTGTTTCCCTGTTTCGTTTGGTCTGTTTCTGTATTCTAGTTTTTCTTCTATTCAATTCAGGATATCTTTTGTTATTTGTGATTTCTAACTTGTTACGTTCATTTTCGTAAATAATTGATTAGTTTATATAAAATAACTTTCAACTAAAATTCCTTTGGCGTTAAACACGAAAATTAATTCCGTAAATTAGAATAACCCTTTCGCGTGTCTAAAATTGTATTTTAGTTAATAATAAATATCCTATATATTTTACTTGATAAATCTTTCTGCTCATTAAAAATAAATATTCTTTCTAAGAATTTCTTAACGTGGAATTTACGCAATAATTAGATAGCCGTCTTTCCAAGTATTCACTAATTAATGCTGGTGTGTTTTCCCTTTTGAAAGAATTCAGCGAAATTATTTCAATAAATTCGGGTTTTCCTGTTTTATTTCCTTTAACAAGATTACTCTGAGCTTTGGTGCTTTAGCTAAACAAATTTAATATTCACTTTCTGTTCGAATAGCAACAAGAAAACATCCGTCCTGTTTTGCTTCGTTCCGTTTTTCTTTATGCGAATTGCTGGCACGCATTATAGCGTGGTGAGTATTTAGGGTTTACAAAACGCGATTTTTCGGTTTTAATCAATTAATTTATTGTTCGTAATTATTCTAACTTTCTGCGGGGGACACGTTAATCCCTTGTGCTGTCGTTTCTTCTGGTGATGGGAGGCCAAACGCGTTCTTCCTGGGCGTAGGCCTACCTACTCGCTGACGTGGACCAGCGACTGACTCAACCTCGACGTCAACAACTCGAGGGTGAGTTTTTCTTTGTATTCGCTACTTACTTTGGAACCAGAACGTCTGGGATTTTACCGTTCAAATATCAGGCATTTCCAAATTTAATTCTTATATACGAAAATTATTCAACTATTTTGGTATTTACTGCTCTTTTATTAATGCTTTACTATTTGTTTCTAAATCACTAAAAATATACTACTTATTAATGTAAAAACGGTTTAAAGACTTGCTGGCATGTCTGAAAACGTTGTTGCCATTATGTTTGTAAATATAGGTTAAGTTTATATTTACGATGATCTAGGGCTGTGGTTATTAGGGTTGCGTTTGGTTTTTTTTTAATAAATAATGTCAGGGGGTAATTACCTAAAAACTACAGCTCGCCATTTTCAGGAGTAATTTTTTTTTAATGTTTGGGGATTTCTCATAATGTATATGTAAATTGGGGACATTGATTTTTTTGGGTTGGGTTTGGGAATACTGTGTTCTGTAAATATTTTGTTTAATTATAAGTTCTTTTTTTCTTTTGTATGTTTTGTTTTGAGTGTGAATGAGTGAGTATTAATAAATTTTCTCTCTATTTATTTCAGGTTTCTTTTTAATTTATCTATAGGTATAAAACCCCGCCCACTCACCGATTGAGCCCGGTCATCCTTTCTTTTTTTTCCTGGTTTTTTTATAGGTACGTAAATGTACGTAGCAAACTTTCTTTTTGTGTATACCCGAGAATATATTCGGACGCCATATCTAAGCTGTATTTAATGCTATTTTGTTCTATTTCTACTTCCTTAGTATCAAAAAATTTCCCGATACCTTTGAACAAGTGATTTTATTTTTTGAAACTTTTGTGGATATCTTTATCTTTTAGTTTCTCAAAGTCGAAGTGTCTTTTTCCATTCCTTTTTCTCAAATTTTTAATTTTAAGAGCGACTTTCATAATTACAATGTTGTGGTCAGTGCCTATATCTATCTCTGAGTAGCTTCTATAGTCATGTGCTTGATTCCTAAACTGTTGTCTAACAAGAATGTATTCTATTTGATATCTTCTTATATCTCCTGTCGTTTTCCATGTGTATCGTCTTCTAGCATGATGTTGAAATAATGTGTTTGTTTTACCAGGCTATTTCCCTTGTCACTTCTCGTGCCTAAATCAAACAAACCTACTACCGCTCCTTTCCTACCTTCACCTGCCACTGCATTAAAATCCCTCGTAGTTATTAAATATTTCATGTCCTTTTACGCATCTTAGTATGTCTTCGATATCTTTGTAGATCGCTTCTACCTCTTCCTTACTGTAGCTAGAGGTGAGTATGAATGAGTATGAATTATTACTGTGTTTAGGTTCTAATTTAACCAGGAGTACTCTTTCATTCTTTTGTAAGTAGTTTTCTACACAGTGTCCTATTTTTTTCTCATAAATATCCCCACACCCAAATTTTCTTTTTCTGATCCTGTGTAAATTATCGTAAGGTCTATGCTTCAAAATTCTCCCGCCTCTAGTTAGCGAACTTCGTTAATCCCTGCTATGTCTAATGCTAACCTATACATTTCTATTTTGTTACGTTCATTTTACGACAGTAAATTAAAACCGACCCTTTTCTTACATTATTCATTCACATAGATTCCGCTTCAATACGCAACCACCAACCTGTATATTTTGCCTTCCTACAATAAGCACGCTTATCAGTAATTTTATCTGAACGCATTTACTGGGAATTTGAAAAGTTTACTCTATAATTTAAATAGTCGGTACCTTGTTTTCGGTGTCCGCTAGCTTGCTACACATTACTATAGTGTACAATTAATACTTATACTGCTACGACCGAAAGATTTGTTGAAATAGTTTATTGTACTATTTGATGAAGTTTGGGTCAAGTTTCTAATCTCCTTTTTGGTATGTTGTGATGCGCTTGGATTGAATTATTAATTCTTGTTATTGAAAACGAATTGATTACTCGATCCTTGCTATATGTGGCAAAATTACTTGTCGTTCCCCTATTATTTTGTTTTCTCATCTTCAAAATTTCGTGCATACACTGTGTGGTGAGTATTCGGGGTTTTAAAAAAAATTTACTTTTCGGTGTCAATAAATTAATTTTTACCTGTATTTATTATAGCTCCTTTCGGTGGATCGAACCATCTGTTGCATGGCCCTAGATTAATGAAGCGTTTGCCGCTTCTTTTGTGGAGGGAAGACCCGAGTTGCGTGATCCCAAGTCCATCTGCTCCGCCCTGTTCTGAGGGAGGGTGCGATTAATACTACACCGTGGACACGCGGGTGAGTCTGTTTCCTGTTCTTTTATATGGGTCCTAAGGAACTGTAGCAACCGCATGTGAATAAAGTCCCATGAATGACTAAACTTTGTAGTTTTGGACAGATTGTCTTGGCGTGCAAGGATATTTTTTATTAATAATGCAATATGTGATGACTTCTTTATTGGAGGCGATTTGATGTAGTTAAGTTTATGCTACGGCGATAGTCAATATTAATATTGTATTTACTGTGACCATTTTATTTATTTAATTGTAGATTTACCATGATGATTTAGGGCTGTTGGTTTTAGTGTTGTAATGTTGCATTTTTTTGTTTGGTAATTAATAGAGGAGAGTAACCTAAAACTGCAGCTTGCCATAAAAAAAATTGATCTCTTTTGGGTCTTTTTTGCTGACGTATGTATTTAATAATGATTTAATTTTTTTTTATTTGTTTGTTTATACTAAACTGTTACGTTTCTCCAAAATGTCACTTCATTAATTATAATTAGTAAAAAGCCTTGTTCCTTTCTTTATTTCAGGCCTTTCTTTTATTTTTTTTATATTTGTAAGACCTCGCCAACTGATCCCGGTCATTCTTACTTTGTCTTTCACCCTACGTCGATGTACGTAGCAATTTTTAAGTTCTCTAACTTACCTACTTGCTTCATGCTTCTGACATTCTGCGTTCCGAAGATGCTCGACAATTATTTAAATGCTTCTTTGAATTTATGAGGTCTCATATTTATATTTGGTTGAACCAATGGCCGATATTTAAAAAACAATTTGTTATGTTCATTTTCGGCAATAATTGGTTATTTTATTTACAATAATTTTCAACTCAAATCTTTTGCTAATTAATTATCCGTTTATCTATATTCCATGTCTACGGTTAAATAAAATCGTCGATTTGCAATTAAAAAGAAATACGCTGGCTAATAATTTTCAATTAAAATCTACTTTGCTTCTAAAACAAAACTTTATTTGATAAATTAAATATCCTGTATATTTTACTTGGTAAATACTTCCGCTAATTAAGAATAAATTCTACTTCCCAAAATTCCCTAACGTAAAGTTTACGTTATACTCAGATAGTTGATAACGTGTAGGAATGTTTGGTTGTTTTCGTTTTTCGTTATGAAGATTTTGCGCACGCAATACGGCATGGTCTGTACTTAGGGTTTTTAGAAAATTGTACTTTTCGTCGAAATTAAATTAATTTTTACTGCTAATTGTTCTAGCTTCTTCCGGTGGTCTTAAAGCCACGATGAATGGTCGTTCCTTGCTGTAATTGAAGGCAAAGTGGGTTTTTTCTGGGTGTAGGTCCACTTACTCGTTGCTGTGGACCAGCTAGTGACTCAACCCCGACGTCAGCAACTTCGAGGGTGAATGTTTTCTTTGTCCATTATATACGATTGCGCCCATAACGGTTGGAATTTTCGGTTTAAGGTCATGCATTCTTAAATTTAATCCGTTTAGACGACAATTAGTGAATTAGTTTGAGATTTATTGACACATGACTGCATTACAATTTGCTTTTAACAACTAAGTGTGTACGACTTATTAAAGTGAAAATGGTTTGAAGGTTTGCTGGCACGTTTGAGAATGTTGTTGTCATTAGATGTATGTACTTAGTTTTAGATTTACTATGCTGATCTAGAGCTGTTGGTTTTAGAGGGGTAATTTCGCTTAATTTCTTTTTTTGTTGAAACTCAATCTAGGAAGTAACCTAAAACCGGCAGCTCACCATTTAAAAAAAATGATATGTTCTTTTGGTTGATATTTTTTTAGATTTAGTGTGTAATTATTTATTGCGTGTACATATTGTGTTTAAATAGATTTTTTTTGTTGATATGTTGTGTTTTGAGTATGAACGAATGTGTGTAATTTTCTTTCCCTATTTCAGGCCTCCCTTAATTTTTGTTGTATGTATAATACCCCGCCCACTCGCCGGTTGAGCCCGGTCAATTTCTTTCTTTTGGGTTTTTTCCTAGGCTACGTCAATGCACGTTGCAAATTACTTATATGGTATTCTGCTTCATGTTCAAATCTATCTTTTGTAATAAAGGATCACCTGTTGTTTTAAGTAATTCAACAGCTGCTTATTCAAAAGCTAAAACAATCTTGAAAACCGTAAGAAACATCGTACAATAAAGGAAAAATTGATAGTTAGGTCAGCGTCGCGACGCTGACATAACCTATCAATTTTTCCTTTTATCTAACCTAAGTCCACACAAGTCCAACTAACCTAACCTAACACCAGACAACACCAGCTAACCTAACTCCTGACAAGTCCACATCCAACCTAGATCGGAGGCAATTTTACCCTATGGGGTAATTTCACCCTATGGGGCAATTTCACCCTATGGGGCAATTTTAGACGTTTTCCGGTGTTTCTACTAACTGCATTCGCACCAACAACGATGCGAACCGGGTGCATGCATTGGTGCTGGACGAGCAGCAAGGATTATGACGTCATTTAGTTCCCCGCTGAATCCTCAACATCGTTCGACCGTCTTCGGAAACCTTCGGTATGCATTCTATAGGGAACATAAATCAGGTACGCAAGAGCATACCTTTTAGTTATAAGTTAGTTCGCTTACAAGTTTAACCAAAGTCTTATAGTGCGGATTTTGTTTTGTACTAAAATGGTACCTGCAAACGTTTTTAAATGCGACTCGTGCGGTGCTTCCTATACCTGGAAAAATGCTCTCAAACGGCATCAGAGCAAATGTCGTGGTGTAACATCGTCCACGGTTAAGCTTATACATCCGTCCGCAGCAAAGTACTTAAACTGTGGGTGTTGTGGTATCGCTTTTACGAGAATAGCTTACAGCGACACAAGGAAAAACAGCACGGTATGTCATTAAGCAGTAGACGTTCAGCTCCGCCAGCTGCTAAAGGGCCTTGTACGAAGCAACCACGAATTATGTGTAAAGTATGCGATTTCGAAATGGAAAAAACTACGTATGCCGCACACTTAAGGAGCAACAAACATAAAAATGCATCAGTTACCGCTACTAGCGACGATGGTGTAGAAATGGTTAGCACAGCGTTTAACAATCGTATGGCTAGCTATCCCATAAAGAACGCCAGTGTCGGCGATGGAGTGTCCGAGTTTCTTTGGAAACAGAAAGAACGATTTATTCGATTAATTAATGAAAAAAGAATACAACATACAGCAATAAAAGTCTATTGCGAACTCTACGGTGTTTACACCAAAATGGGGGAAGAGACTACCGATGTGAAACCCTTTAACACAAAAATTATGGTTATAACGTCTTCTAGTAATCTGAAAAATATGTACGAGGTCTTAAACGAAACCATGTAAACACCAACTTTATACCGAATTAATTAATAAAATCAGTTTGTCGGGCAAGGACAACAAAAGGTACATCATTCCAAATAGTACAGCAACCTACGCATGGGGCATAAATATATAAGGTAGTTACTATATTTTATTGTGTTTCCTTGTACAAACAATTAAGGTAGGTCAGTAAGCAGTATTAAATTGCTATTAATTGACTCGCATTTAGCGTACTTTCCTACTGTAATTAGCGTATTTGTTTGGAGAAGATATACACTTTTAGAAAGAAATTATATACAGCTTTCACATGTAATTCGGGGGATGATTACGTTAAAGTCGACCTTCTCATTTACATATTAAAAACACATTACATTGGAATGTTTTTACATTATTCTCATATTGTTAGATTAACGACAATATGTCTTATTGACCGTAAACACTTTTCCGCTCATATTAAACAGTACATTAATCTCTTTTTGTTGCAGGTCTATTTAAACAACACATTAATGTTTTTTTTGTTACAGGTTACTTTAACCTACTTGGATTTAGTTAAACGAAGAAAATAATGTTATACTTTGTAAAAATTGTAATTCGTATATTAAACTGTAAATCGCATAAAATATATTATTAAATTTTTGCGTGCTTAATTTATTTGTGTTAATACTGCTACGTGTTTGGTTAAAGGATTCTAGATATTAAAAAAGATAGATGATTAGAAATTGACATTAATAAAAAAAAAATCTTAAAATTGGGATAATGCTATCTAAAAAATTCCTAGAAATTCGGGTAGCTGAGAAAATTCTAATATTAATTGATACCAAACAATATAGATTTATCTTGAAAGATGCATTGGGTAGTCGAAGAAAGCTATTTGGTTCAGAATGTTAGCGGTAAAAATTTTAAAATGAGGGTAGCTTTCTGGGGGGTGATGCAATCTAAAAAATTCCGAGATATTCGGGTAGCTGAGAAAAATCTAATATTAATTGATACCAACCAAGATATATTTATCTCGTGGGTGGAAATGAGGATGCTAAGATGAAAATGTAAGATATATTTATTTCGAAAGATTAAAAATGGCTAGTCGAAGAAAACTTTTGCGGTCCACAAGGCAAGAGCAGGAGGAGATTCATCTCCCTCATTTTCAGCTTATGGAATTTACATGTAAATTGGTCCGGATGTGTGTGGAAATGAGGTATTCTAAAAATTCTAGAAATTCGGGTAGCTGAGAAAATTCTAATATTAGTTGATACCAAACAAGATAGGTTTATCTCGAAAGATGCATTGGTTAGCTAAAAAACTTTTCTTAGTTTCTTGGTCTTAAAGCCACGATGAATGGTCGTTCCTTGCTGAATTGAAGGCAAAGTGGGTTTTCTGGTTGTAGGTCCACTTACTCGTTGCTGTGGACCAGCTAGTGACTCAACCCCGACGTCAGCAACTTCGAGGGTGAATGTTTTGCGGCGATTATATACGATTGCGCCCATAACGGTTGGAATTTTCGGTTTAAGGTCATGCATTCTTAAATTTAATCCGTTTAGACGACAATTAGTGAATTAGTTTGAGATTTATTGACACATGACTGCATTACAATTTGCTTTAACAACTAAGTGTGTACGACTTATTAAAGTGAAAATGGTTTGAAGGTTTGCTGGCACGTTTGAGAATGTTGTTGTCATTAGATGTATGTACTTAGTTTTAGATTTACTATGCTGATCTAGAGCTGTTGGTTTTAGAGGGTAATTTCGCTTAATTCGTTTTGTTGAAACTCAATCTAGGATAACCTAAAACCGGCAGCTCGCCATTTGAAAAAATGATTTGTTCTTTTGGTTGATATTTTTTTAGATTTAGTGTGTAATTATTTATTGCATGTACATATTGTGTTTAAATAGGTTTCTTTTGTTGATATATTGTGTTTTGAGTATGCATGAGTGTGTGTGTAATTTTCTTTCTTTATTTCAGGCCTTCCTTAATTTTTGTTGTATGTATAATACCCCGCCCACTCGCCGGTTGAGCCCGGTCGATTTCTTTTTTTTTGAGTTTTTTTTTCTAAGCTACGTCAATGCACGTTGCAAATTACTTATCTGGTATTCTACTTCATGTTCAAATCTATCTTTTGTAATAAAGGATCACCTGTTGTTTTAAGTAATTCAGCAGCTGCTCATTCAAAAGCTAACAATCTTGAAAACCGTAAGAAACATCGTCCAATGAAATAAAAATACGACTGTTCTTTACGAAAGAAAATGATATCACTTAGTTCCAAAATATGCGTCGGGATGTTTTCAAAAAAGCATTTATTTGATGAATTGACGATGGTCACACTTTTCAAATACGTGAGGACCTTTCTAGAGTCTAGGTGATTTTGTGCATATTGGATGTTGCAAACGAGCAGCTGCTTAGTAGATATTGATCGTTTCATTTCATTGCAGAATATTTTAGTTTTCTGATTTCGTAGGTTTCTGCAAGCATAGGTGAAACGGGAAAACTGAACGTTCATGAAAACTGTATCACTCAAATACCCTAAATTTTCCTTGGAACAATTTATAATACATTATATTAATTGTGCAAGACGTAAATAAAAAATAAGAGAGTTTATGAATTTATGGAAATGTTATTTTCTATTCTTAACATTACTAGTTGCAGTGATAACAGCAGAAAGTTGTACTCTAAAAATGGTAACAATTTACCTCCGAAATGCAATACACAAACTTGTGGGAATGACCTGTTTTATATATGCACGTGTATTCTAATAAATATACGTGTAAATATATGTTCAAAATAGATACAGATATAGATAGATATAATCGCTTAATCTTTATTAATTTAACCTCATCATTTTTAAAGGTAATACTAAGGCATGCATATAATAATGTCGTTCAGAGAATGTGCGTTATCATTCTAATTTATTATCGTAAGCATCAAACCCTCATTGTTAATCTAAGAAGAAGAGCTGCTTAACATTTTTAAGATTGTAGATAAAAGGGACACCATTTCTGATTTTGACTAACTTACAATCATGGTTTGGAATAACAACTACGATGGCTATCTTCCTGAGTATCTGAATTATTGTGGATTAAATATTAAGCCGGAAACTGGTCGCAGCTACGTAGAAGGAATTTTGTGTACAACTTAAAACGAAGCTTACTGGTATAGCATTCAAATGAATTAAAGATTAACAAAATCAAAATCCCGGTAAATCTAGTGTTGAACCTTCGGAATTAATCTGGATTTTTTAATATGATGCGCTAGTTCAGATATATCTAGTAGAATTGCAACAACCGGCGAAAATATTAAAGTTAAGTGTCTTTTGCCCATTAGAAGCTCATAATGCGTTCTAAAATAAACCGTTAAATATTAAGGCCAGAAATCGTATACGTAATATTGAATGTTGTTAATTAATCTTTAGCATAAAGCTAACTAAAATTTGAAGGTTTTGTGTTTATAGGCGTTTTGATATTTTGTGATATTTGCAGGTCCAAAATGCATCCTAGTACGCTCACAATTCAAAACTACCACCAAAAGCAAGAAGTTTGTAAACATCTCAATGTGGTTAGCACAAATTTTGTGCGAAACATTAAGCTAATCGAAATGCAAATTTCTTTGACTATTTTTATGTATTATTTGATATATCCAAATACGTTTTATCTTGCCCCAAAATTCGAAACTAACACCAGTAACAAAAAGTGGATAAAAATCTTACCTAGGTTGGTGCAAATTCTAGGCTCAACAACAACCTCAATACCTTCTAAATTTTTTACTTCTTTGGCAAACTATAGGTTGGATTTGTACAAAATGTGCTTCCATGCGCCCCTCAAAAATTCAATACTAACACCAATACTGAAAAGCTGTAAACATCTCAATGTGGTTAATACAAACGACAGGTTTAACGCTAAGGTAATAAAAACACCACTTTATATTTCTTTTATTAATTTGAACTATTGTTAACTATTATTACTTGTACATTAAATGCGTTTCATTACCTCCAAGCATTTCAAACTATCGCCCAAATAATGCAATTGATAACTCTAAATTTGAATGGTGTAAGCACTACACTCGACACCAATAAAATTAGTTTTTTTCTTTTAAATTTTAATTATTTTCAGTGCACAGCGTTTAACAATCGTATGGCTAGCTATCCCATAAAGAACGCCAGTGTCGGCGATGGAGTGTCCGAGTTTCTTTGGAAACAGAAAGAACGATTTATTCGATTAATTAATGAAAAAAGAATACAACATACAGCAATAAAAGTCTATTGCGAACTCTACGGTGTTTACACCAAAATGGGGGAAGAGACTACCGATGTGAAACCCTTTAACACAAAAATTATGGTTATAACGTCTTCTAGTAATCTGAAAAATATGTACGAGGTCTTAAACGAAACCATGTAAACACCAACTTTATACCGAATTAATTAATAAAATCAGTTTGTCGGGCAAGGACAACAAAAGGTACATCATTCCAAATAGTACAGCAACCTACGCATGGGGCATAAATATATAAGGTAGTTACTATATTTTATTGTGTTTCCTTGTACAAACAATTAAGGTAGGTCAGTAAGCAGTATTAAATTGCTATTAATTGACTCGCATTTAGCGTACTTTCCTACTGTAATTAGCGTATTTGTTTGGAGAAGATATACACTTTTAGAAAGAAATTATATACAGCTTTCACATGTAATTCGGGGATGATTACGTTAAAGTCGACCTTCTCATTTACATATTAAAAACACATTACATTGGAATGTTTTACATTATTCTCATATTGTTAGATTAACGACAATATGTCTTATTGACCGTAAACACTTTTCCGCTCATATTAAACAGTACATTAATCTCTTTTTGTTGCAGGTCTATTTAAACAACACATTAATGTTTTTTTTGTTACAGGTTACTTTAACCTACTTGGATTTAGTTAAACGAAGAAAATAATGTTATACTTTGTAAAATTGTAATTCGTATATTAAACTGTAAATCGCATAAAATATATTATTAAATTTTGCGTGCTTAATTTATTTGTGTTAATACTGCTACGTGTTTGGTTAAAGGATTCTAGATATTAAAAAAGATAGATGATTAGAAATTGACATTAATAAAAAAAAAATCTTAAAATTGGGATAATGCTATCTAAAAAATTCCTAGAAATTCGGGTAGCTGAGAAAATTCTAATATTAATTGATACCAAACAATATAGATTTATCTTGAAAGATGCATTGGGTAGTCGAAGAAAGCTATTTGGTTCAGAATGTTAGCGGTAAAAATTTTAAAATGAGGGTAGCTTTCTGGGGGGTGATGCAATCTAAAAAATTCCGAGATATTCGGGTAGCTGAGAAAAATCTAATATTAATTGATACCAACCAAGATATATTTATCTCGTGGGTGGAAATGAGGATGCTAAGATGAAAATGTAAGATATATTTATTTCGAAAGATTAAAAATGGCTAGTCGAAGAAAACTTTTGCGGTCCACAAGGCAAGAGCAGGAGGAGATTCATCTCCCTCATTTTCAGCTTATGGGAATTTACATGTAAATTGGTCCGGATGTGTGTGGAAATGAGGGATTCTAAAAAATTCCTAGAAATTCGGGTAGCTGAGAAAATTCTAATATTAGTTGATACCAAACAAGATAGGTTTATCTCGAAAGATGCATTGGTTAGACAAAGAAAACTTTTTGTTAGGTTTGCTTATAGAGCAAAGAGCAAAATTTAGAGGTTTGAGAGCTTTAAAAGGGTATAACTTTGCAGAGGGTGGTCCGATTTTAAATCTGTTTACAGATTCGGATTCTGCGTAAAATTTTAGACTAATTTAATGTATCGCATGTATAAAACAAATTTATGCGGACGGTCGGAAATCGCTGCTGCTGGTAAAAAAAAATCTTAAAATGAGGGTAGCTCCCTGGGGGATGATGCTATCTAAAAAATTGCTAGAGATTCGGGTAGCTGAGAAAAATCTAATATTAATTGATACCAAACAAGAATTTGTTATCGTTCGGTATTGTTCGGTGGGGGCGGCGTCTGTAAGCAAGTAGGCTGAGCTTAGTTCATAGTTTAATGAACATAAGAAAAAATCATTATAAATCGAAAATAAACATAATAGTAAAAGCGAAATCAAATGGTTTCAATTGTTAGGATGTCTTCAGGTGACTTCCTGGGGGTTGTGGAGCCAGGAGTAACTGTATGCACCATTTAGTGGGGTGTGTAGGTCTTCGGAAGGCTTCGACTTTCTTCGGGAAGCTTTGGATGTTGCTTCAGAGGCCCCGTGTGAACGTAACAGTGAAGATTAAGACATATATACAGGTCGGCGAGGTCCAGACATCTTCGGTGGTGCTTGGTCCTCGTCGGTAATCTTCGTGTGTTTAGTGGTGGGTAGCAATTACGTTAAAGCTATTATGAACTGAAAGTTTATATACACTTAAAAACTACTATTTACAAATATATACAAAAGCAAAGGGTCAGAAGGTATTCGGCGTCTTCTGGAATCTTCCACGGCGTCGTGGGGTTGATGCTTCTACGGGGATGTCGTCCCTGTGGTAGAGCTTGACTGGTGTAATCACAATAACGGCGTCGGTGCAGTATGGAACGGAGTTGAGCGTTCGCACGTGCTTGTTAATTGTGTGTTAATGAATTACGACGACGGCCTCCAGGTACGGCGGCGGTTAGGGTAACGTTTAAGGCAGGACGCAGGCTATGGTGAGCACTGCGCTTAGAATTATTTGGAAAGGTCTGCAGACTATGAGGAGCACTGCAGGTGGAGGAGGTGAACCCCAGGCTATGATGAGCACTTGAAAGATGAAAAGTGGTTAGTCGAAGAAAACTTTTTGGTCCAGATGAGTGAGGAAATGAAGGATTCTGGAGGAAATGAGGTTCTGATTCAACCAATAATGGTCTACTAATACATTATATTAATTGTGCAAGACGTAAATAAAAAATAAGAGAGTTAATGAATTTATGGAAAGAGTTTTAATAAAAAAGTATGTTGTGTTACAAAGTGATTTAACGTGAAGTTTGGTCATGTTATTTTGATAACAATAGAAAGTTAGTACTCTGAAAATGGTAACAATTTACCTCCGAAATGCAATACACAAACTTGTGGGCATGACTTGTTTTATATATGCACGTGTATTCTAATAAATATACGGGTAAATATATGTTCAAAATAGATACAGATATAGATAGATATAGTCGCTTAATCTTTATTAATTTAACCTCATCATTTTTAAGGTTATACTAAGGCATGCATATAATAATGTCGTTCAGAGAATGTGCGTTATCATTCTAATTTATTATCGTAAGCATCAAACCCTCATTGTTAATCTAAGAGGAAAAGCTGCTTAACATTTTTAAGATTGTAGATAAAAGGGACACCATTTCTGATTTCGACTAACTTACAATCATGGTTTGGAATAACAACTACGATGGCTATCTTCCTGAGTATCTGAATTATTGTGGATTAAATATTAAGCCGGAAACTGGTCGCAGCTACGTAGAAGGAATTTTGTGTACAACTTAAAACTTCTGATATTAAAACGAAGCTTACTGGTATAGCATTCAAATGAATTAAAGATTAACAAAATCAAAATCCCGGTAAATCTAGTGTTGAACCTTCGGAATTAATCTGGATTTTTTAATATGATGCGCTAGTTCAGATATATCTAGTAGAATTGCAACAACCGGCGAAAATATTAAAGTTAAGTGTCTTTTGCCCATTAGAAGCTCATAATGCGTTCTAAAATAAACCGTTAAATATTAAGGCCAGAAATCGTATACGTAATATTGAATGTTGTTAATTAATCTTTAGCATAAAGCTAACTAAAATTTGAAAGTTTTGTGTTTATAGGCGTTTTGATATTTTGTGATATTTGCAGGTCCAAAATGCATCCTAGTACGCTCACAATTCAAAACTACCACCAAAAGCAAGAAGTTTGTAAACATCTCAATGTGGTTAGCACAAATTTTGTGCGAAACATTAAGCTAATCGAAATGCAAATTTCTTTGACTATTTTTATGTATTATTTGATATATCCAAATACGTTTTATCTTGCCCCAAAATTCGAAACTAACACCAGTAACAAAAAGTGGATAAAAATCTTACCTAGGTTGGTGCAAATTCTAGGCTCAACAACAACCTCAATACCTTCTAAATTTTTACTTCTTTGGCAAACTATAGGTTGGATTTGTACAAAATGTGCTTCCATGCGCCCCTCAAAATTCAATACTAACACCAATACTGAAAAGCTGTAAACATCTCAATGTGGTTAATACAAACGACAGGTTTAACGCTAAGGTAATAAAAACACCACTTTATATTTCTTTTATTAATTTGAACTATTGTTAACTATTATTACTTGTACATTAAATGCGTTTCATTACCTCCAAGCATTTCAAACTATCGCCCAAATAATGCAATTGATAACTCTAAATTTGAATGGTGTAAGCACTACACTCGACACCAATAAAATTAGTTTTTTTTCTTTTAAATTTTTAATTATTTTCAGTGCTTTAGTTATTTGAAACTTATACGGAAACCAAACAGTTCATAGCCTCGTTAGGTGTTAGTGTGGAAGCCCATTGTCGTTTGAAAAATGTTTGGAAATTATCAGAACAGGAGCGGGTTGAAGTTTAAGTTAGATGGATGATTGACCGAGTTTTTTCTACCTTTTACGAGGCAATCGGAAGTTGACAGACATCGAGCATCTAATTCTCTATTTGGGTGATATCGAGTACTTACCGGTTCTAGAAATCATTACGTGCGGCCGATCGCTATGCGAAAGTGTAAAAGCCTACAGAAGCAAAATTTAATTATCAGACGAAAAAGTGCGCGATGTGCTATAGAAAGTATAAAAAAATGGTGCTTTGCATCGGTCCTAACAGTAAAAAAGGAGAGTGACTTTTTCTAGCAATTACAAGAATAGCAGTAGCGCGGCGAAGGGGTATGCATGTATTATACAGCGCATTGTTACTATAAAATATGTTACTTTACGGGAAGCTCGAGCGTGAACAAATTAAATTTTAATCTATAATTAACCACGGTCGTAAAAATGGGAAGTTAATGGTTAATTTTAATACCGCTAAGCATATACTTTCGCTTGGTGATTCATTTAGAAAATATTCAAGCCCACCATTTCCTAAAGTATGACGTAGAAGTTATTTAAAATTAAATTGCTTTATTAGTAAGTATCCTGTAGACAACAAGTTGATATTTCCTTAGTAATAGTTTAAAGTGTTTTTATTAAGTTTTTGGTTATAGTAGCACTGCATCTTCTACAGCACGACTTGCACACAATTTGTGTGCGTGTGCTATCACCCTTTAGGATTTTTAATATGCACGCGATCCGTATAACATGGAAGACGTTTCCGATGTTTCTACTAACGGCATTCGCACCATCGACGATGCGAACCAGGTGCATGCATTGGCGCTAAATTTATTGGACGAGCAGCAAGGATTATGACGTCATTTAGTTCCCCGCTGAATCCTCAACATCGTTCGGTCGTCTTCGGAAGCCTTCGGTCTATAAGGAACATAAATCAGGTACGCTAGATTAAGCATTTTAGTTATAAGTTAGTTCGATTACAAGTTTAACCAAAGTCTTATAGTGCGGATTTTGTTTTGTACTAAAATGGTACCTGCAAACGTTTTTAAATGCGAGCCCTGTCACGTCTACTTTACCAGGAGGGATGCTCTCAAACGGCACCAGAACAAATGTCATGGTGTAACATCGTCCACGGTTAAGCTAATACATCCGTCGGCAGCAAAGTACTTAAACTCTGGGTCTTGCAGTATCGCTTTTACAAGAATAGCTCACAGCGACACAAGAAAAAACAGCACGATATGTCATTAAGCAGTAAACGTTCAGCTCTACCAGCTGTTAACGTGTCTTGTACGAAACAACCAGGGATTCTGTGTAAAGTGTGCGACATGGAGGTGTTAAAGTCTGCATACCCTGGTCCTAATAGTACGGCAACCTACACATGGGGTATAAATATATAAGGTAGTTACTATATTTGTATATATTTTATTGTGTTTCCTTGTACAAACAATTAAGGTAGGTCAGTAAACAGTATTAAATTGCTATTAAATGACTTGCATTTAGCGTACTTTCCTATTGTAATAACCGCATTTGTTTGGAGAAGATATACACTTTTAAAAAGAAATTATATACAGCTTTCACATGTAATTCGGATGATGATTACGCCAAAAGTCGACCTTCCCATTTACATATTTAAAACACATTACATTGGAATGTTTGTACATTATTTTCATATTGTTAGATTAACAACAATATGTCTTATTGATCGAAAACACGTCTCCTCTTTTTTACATTAATCTTAATTTCTATTTTTGTTGCAGGTTAACCTGCTTGGATTTGGTTAAACGAAGAAGATAAATGTTATACTTTGTAAAAATTGTAATTAGTTTATTAAACTGTAAATCGGATAAAATAAATTATTAAATTTTTGCATGCTTAATTTATGTTAATACTGCTACGTGTTTGGTTAAAGGATTGTAGATATTAAAAAGGAGAGCTGATTAGAAATCGACATTGATAAAAAAATCTTAAAATTCGGGTAGCTCCCTTGGGGAATGGAGCTATCTAAAAAATTCCTAAAGATTTGTTTAGCAGAGAAAATTCTAATATTAATTGATACCAAACAAGATAGGTTTATCTCGTGGTTGGAAGTGTGGAGAAAGATTTATCTCGCAGAGGGTATGTGTGTAATTTTGCAGGGCGTGGTCCGATTTCAAATCTGTTTGCAGATTAGAATTCTGCGTAAAATTTTAGACTAACTTAATGTATCGCAAGACTAAAAAAATGTTTAAGGACGGTCGGAAATCGTAACAGGTAAGAAATCTTAAAATAAGGGTAGCTCCCTGGGGGATGATGCAATCTGAAAAATTCCTAGAGATTCGGGTAGCTGAGAAAAATCTAATATTAATTGATACGAAACAAAATAGGTTTATCTCAAAAGATGCAATGGCTAGACGAAGAAAACTATTTGTTAGTTTTGTTTATAGAGCAAAGAGCAAAATTTAGAGGTACCGGAATTTAAAGGGGTATAACTTTGCAGGGCATGGTCCGATTTCAAATCTGTCTACAGATTCGAATTCTGCGTAAAATTCTAGACTAACTTAATGTATCGCAAGACTAAAAAAATGTTTAAGGACGGTCGGAAATCGCAACAGGTAAGAAATCTTAAAATCAGGGTAGCTCCCTGGGGGATGATGCAATCTGAAAAATTCCGAGAGATTCGGGTAGCTGAGAAAAATCTAATATTAATTGATACCAAACAAGATAGGCTTATCTCGAAAGATGCAATGGCTAGACGAAGAAAACTATTTGTTAGTTTTGCTTATAGAGCAAAGAGCAAAATTTAGAGGTAACGGACTTTAAAGGGGTATAACTTTGCAGGGCGTGGTCCGATTTCAAATCTGTCTACAGATTCGAATTCTGCGTAAAATTCTAGACTAACTTAATGTATCGCAAGACTAAAAAAATGTTTAAGGACGGTCGGAAATCGCAACAGGTAAGAAATTTTAACATCAGGGTAGCTCCCTGGGGGATGATGCAATCTGAAAAATTCCTAAAGATTCGGGTAGCAGAGAAAATTCTAATATTGATTGATACCAAACAAGATAGGTTTATCTCGTGGGTGGAAGTGTGGAGAAAGATTTATCTCGCAGAGGGTATGTGTGTAATTTTGCAGGGCGTGGTCCGATTTCAAATCTGTTTGCAGATTCGAATTCTGCGTAAAATTCTAGACTAACTTAATGTATCCCAAGACTAAAAAAATGTTTAAGGACGGTCGGAAATCGCAACAGGTAAGAAATCTTAAAATCAGAGTAGCTCCCTGGGGGATGATGCAATCTGATAAATTCCTAAAGATTCGGGTAGCAGAGAAAATTCTAATATTGATTGATACCAAACAAGATAGGTTTATCTCGTGGGTGGAAGTGTGGAGAAAGATTTATCTCGCAGAGGGTATGTGTGTAATTTTGCAGGGCGTGGTCCGATTTCAAATCTGTTTGCAGATTCGAATTCTGCGTAAAATTCTAGACTAACTTAATGTATCCCAAGACTAAAAAAATGTTTAAGGACGGTCGGAAATCGCAACAGGTAAGAAATCTTAAAATCAGAGTAGCTCCCTGGGGGATGATGCAATCTGATAAATTCCTAGAGATTCGGGTAGCTGAGAAAAATCTAATATTAATTGATACCAAACAAGATAGGTTAATCTCGAAAGATGCAATGGCTAGACGAAGAAAACTATTTGTTAGTTTTGCTTATAGAGCAAAGAGCAAAATTTAGAGGTACCGGACTTTAAAGGGGTATAACTTTGCAGGGCGTGGTCCGATTTCAAATCTGTTTACAGATTCGAATTCTGCGTAAAAATCTAGACTAACATAATGTATTGCATGGATAAAAAAATTTATAAGAACGCTCAAAAGTCGCTACAGGTAAGAAATCCTAAAATTGGGGTAGCTCTCCGGGGGATGATGATATCTAAAAAATTCTTAGAAATTCGGGTAGCTGAAACTTCCTCCACCACATTTTCTCCTTATGGGAATTTATATGTAAATTTGGGAGGAAATGTGGATGCTGGAGGAAATGTGGTTCTGATTCGCCTGTCAACCATCTACTAGTGGCAAAGATGATAAGCGTCGGTATGGTACTCTAAGACACTACTGTGATGTAGAAGGCAACGGGAAACCGCCACATTACCTCCCAAGTACAGAGCGTACTTAAATTGTTAACTAAAATGATAGCATCCTCTGGAGTAAAGTTAAGATAGTCCCTATTCGGGGGACTACTTCGGAGGATGTGATAGCTAAGCTTAAAAAAAGAACCGGAAACATTTTGGGGTTCGGGACATGGAATGTTAGAAAAATCCAGCAAGTAGGTAACCTAGAAAATATTAAAACTAAAATGGATAGGTTAGCATTAGACATAGTAGGATTTGCCAAGTTTGGTGACCAGAAGCGGGTAATTTTTGGAAAAGAGAATTTAGGGTACTTCATACAGAATTGGAGGAAGGAAATGCAAGTGAAGGGATAGTTATGCGAAAAACGATAGAGCATTGCGTAGAAATCTACTTGCAAAGGAACGAAAAAGTACCCATAGTTAGATTAAAATCTAAACCGGTAAATACAGTATCAACACAAGTTTACATGGCCACCTCTAGCTACAGTGAGGAAGAGGTAGAAGAGACTTACAAACGAAGTAATACAAAGAGTCGTAAAAGATTATGAGAATTTAATAATTACGACAGATTTTTAATGCAGTGGTAAGCGATAATTTGGAAGGAGCGATCAGCTGTGGGTAAATTGGCTCAGAGAAACAGTCGACACGGAGAAAATCCGGCTTAACTGTCTTTTCCATTTCCAAAAGTTATAATTTAAAAGATAAGTAAGTTTGATGAGTATTAAATTAATACAAAGTAAAACCTACGACGTCAGGTGAAACGACACAAAGACACAGATTGTGAGCTAGGTGATGCTGTACTTCCCATAAGGTGTCTGTATTAAATATTACAATTTTGCTACTCCTGTCCTGATGAGCCCCAATTAGAGCGAAACGCGTCGACGGGATGCCCTGGTGGCTTTTTATTTTGTATTAATTTAAAACTTATTAAACTTACTTATCTTTTAAATTATAACTTTTGGATATGGAAAAAAACAGTTAAGCCGGATCTCCTCCGCGCCGACTGTTTCTAAAACCTGCGCCGTCAGGTGAAACGACACGAAGATTAAATTGTGAGCTAGGTGATGTTGTACTTCCCATAAAGTGTCTGTATTGAATATTACATCCTTGCTACTCCTGTCCTGATTAACCCCAACTAGGGCGAAACGTGTCGACAGGATGTCCTCGTGGCTGAATTTGAGTCACTTGCCATTAATTCTTTTTTACTTTGTATATATTATGTTACGTGCCAATCAAATTGGCACTTAAACATTGTTTAAGTTAAGTTTGATGTGCGGAGGTTTCGCGCCATAATTTCAAAAGACGCGGTGCGCGGAATTTTAAAAGACTAGGCGTGTACTTCCGTTACGTCATAGTGCGTTTGCGCAGATCGCGCTACGCTAGAGGGTTGGACGAATAACTTCGCGCCAACGTGAAAAAGACAAAAGAGTGGGGAAAAGTGGTGAGAGTTTTCGGTTAGACGCTTTAACGTGGCTGTTTTGCCAGAATCTTCAAGGAGTGTGGACGCTTTGAGGTATCGTATCGTGTTTATCTTATCTATGTAGACTTCCTTTGCCTAATTGTCTTTGTCTGTTGCCTTTACCTAGTATTCCTGCCCGATCCCTGCATAGGTAGATAAATTTGAAGCCACCGAGGCGTACCGTACTGCACGACCCGAGATGACGAGTCACCATCTTTATTTACTCCGGGAGGGAGCCCTGATGAACCTTGATGGAGGCCTACCTTAGCGCAACTCTGTCAAATGCCGGATATCTTATGTGAGTATTCTTCCTGTTAAAATTATTCGCTTTTATCTTTTATTGTTTATATATGTAAATTTCCGAAGTATTGCGCGATATACAGTTTGCATTGGTGACGTCATTGGTAGTTGGCAACGCGGAATCTGTAATAAGGTTCGCGCTTCCATCCGCCAGAGGTGTAGCCCGCTTTACTCATTGCGCTTGCGCGATGTATTTATGAACTCTTAAACTGTATTACCGACTTTGTAACTGTATTTATCGACGTACTCGTAAACTGTTTTATCGACTCTTTAAGTGTAAGAACTATCACCAAATAAATTGTAATAATTAAAGTGTATGGGATTGCAGCCCAATATAAATAAGTTACACCTGTGGACCTTTAACTACAAGAGTTGGTAAATTAATTAACACTTAGATATCATTAACGACAAAACACTGAACGATTTATACTTCAATTTTATCAAATTCAAAATATTCAATTGAACTGTACTTGAGATTTCATTAAACACTAGCATGGTGAATAATTTACACTTATTGCACTAGTAATTATCTACATACATTTAAAAACTAGAAACGATTACTCCTGGTTGATCCTGCCCTCTCAGGGCGCGTCTAGTAGTCAGCGTTAACCTTGTGGTTTCTGAGAAACGATAAGATTTTAAACAGCATTGGGTCTTTTTGATTGAATTCAACAGTAATAAAATCACAAAATACCATAACCAGAAGATGTATGGCTCTATTTATAATTGGTATGTTTTGTTATTAAACCAGAAAGGATGATGAAAACCAGCTACCTAAAAAAAGGAATGCTTATTATATGTAACGTAATTAAGATAAGATATGTTTAAACAAAATACCCATGTCAGAAATAAAATGTAATGATTTATATTCTATGTTAATTTAAGGACTGATTATTATTGTAAAAGAAGGCTTGTAATTGTGAATTGCATGATAAAAATATGTAAAACAGTAGGCTAAAGGACATTTTTAAGTTGAGATGCCTAGGAAACGATTATTATGTATTATGATGTTTTAAAAAATGGGAATTAAAATTTTTTATGGTGATTAAAGAAGCTTTTTGAATTTAATCTTGTTCATTATTGAATAAAGAAATATTTGAATACTGTGTAACGTCACCAAAACTGAAGATATATGCCAGCAAGTACTGTATCAAAATAAATATAAAAGGTTAATACAAACTTGTTGAAGTTAAAAAGGGTGGTGTGAAGAAGAAGCCAGAATATACTCGTGTAGTAGCAACAGGAAGATGGATTCATTATAAAGTAGTTGGTAGAATGAGAGATTTTAGTACGAATCCCAGGAGCATCGTAGGAATTGGTCATCATACTTGGAACCAGTTTTGATAACTCAATAGTTTCATCAAAAGTACTACAAACTGTAAAGTATCCAACTTTTCATTAATGTGTATAATTTGTATTTATTATTTGTTGTTTCAGAAACCTAAAATTAAAACCAACTACTAAAAATTTTACAGATACTCTTTAAGTAGGGTACTTAATTCATAAAGCAGTCCTATAACGAAAGCTGTGAAGAGCTGTACATTCACTCCGGAGTTTAAAAAAAGGTATTTATTACAGTTACTATCTGAAAATTAAAATTTAAACACCCAGTGCTGTCATAAATAATTCAACGACATATACATTTAGAAATTAGGTTAAGGGTTACTTACAGTTATATCGAGTTTGGTGTAGAAATAAATTTACCGGCATTTGTGTTTTTCAGAAGTTTATTCTGATTTAATACAGAGGGAGCCAGTATCCACATATTAACAATTTGATATTTGTTCATAGAACCCAGAGCTAGTATCATTTTATAACGAAAATTACCACTTACTGGTGGTGGTTAATTGAATATTTTAAGTAACCCGTGTTGTTCTTTAATATCCCAGATGGAACCAGTGAACTTTAAGGAAGGATTTCCTTAAAATGATGGAGCGCAAATATCTTCCGACTATGCTAGGGGTCTATTCCTCGGGTAGAGCTAATGAGGACTGGTCGTGGTTCTTTTTACGAAACATTATTTGCTTACTTGGGCTTGACTCATACCAAAACAGGGGCTTAGGGAGGGCGCCACCAAGTCATTAATTTTTAAACACAGGGTTTCCCTAAGGGGGACTTGGAAGCTTGTATAGAGGAATATCGTATTAACTGCTAACGCAGAAGCTGTAAAGAAAATTTAATTAAATTAACAAGGTGAGGACGCAAGGGGTATACTCTTGCTACCTCACAATAAAACTGAGAAGATTAAATTATGCACACAATTCTATAAACACAAATATTAGGCTTGAAATTCTGAAAAAACAAATAGAGCTTCTCTGTTAATTAGAAGCTACCACTATCATTACCTCGACGGTACTTATGCCTTTTTTCATTGACTTGGTTACACTATATTTAAACGCATATGTTCAAAACAAAACAATTAATTAAGAGATTTAAAAGTTGATTCTTTAATAAAAAGTTGTTTCTTCATAAAAAATTGTATGTATAAAATTTACGTTTAAGAATAGATAATACAAGTTTCATCTACCCTGAGGTAAGATTATGAATTCAAAAAAAAATATCAAAAACTTTAAGTGTTTCTTTTACTACAAAATTTAACTCAAATCTATACCAAAAATACCAGAGCTGCTATTCGGTTTACAAATATATATGAAAATATCTAAATTGTCTAATTATTCAATGTTTATAAGCTGTAACTAAAATTATACATAAGTGAGACTTTAATCAGAACTCTATGGATTTGCTTAATTTCGTTAATAATAACAATTGTTATTACACTGTATATATTTTGGCAAATAAATTTATCAAAGTCCTTTCTAGTTTGTTAAACAGAATTATGGCACTAATAGGTCATCGTAAGGTTATTTTCTGGTGCAGCCTTGTATCAAAGTTCGCCAAGTGCAGACGTGATGTAAGAATAATACAAATTTCTCACCTGCTGGTGTTGTTTGTGTGATGGTACTACTCCATGTGTAAACAGATGTTTATACATACGGTGCTTGGGCAAACCATTGAGTCGCCTCCTTGTGTTGTACAGCTGCGTGATCCTTGTACCTGACCATATGAGCTTAAAGCGTGTCTTCTATACGCACCAAAGGGACAAACCAAAATCCATAACAACGGTTATTGCAAATACGACAAACTACGATGTACTACCATGTGTAGATCGTTACCAAAATAATTATCCTCGTGTAGCTGTCTACATAGTTATTTGTAAATTCATACTTGCAATTTCAAAAAGACCAATTTCATTAATTATTGGACTTTAGATTCAAACCATAAAATGTTTATCTACTTTGTAGAACATTTCTTTAAAATTTAAACATACAGCTTCCTCGCAGAACTTTTCCATTAAATCCAACTACTATCGTTAAGTTGAGGGACGGCCATGCTAGACCAATACTTTTCTTATCGCTACACCGACGCGATTGAACTATCAATTTGATACTCGTAAGTGCAAATAAACGATTAATGTCATCTTGAAACACAACATTTAAACGGCCTAATTTTATAAAACCATATAAAACGGAATCTATGTAACAAATGAATATACAAAGCAGTCTTCAATTGAATATGCACAACAATTATTTAAATAAAAATTTTAAAGGTGTGTAAAATGAATGTTTAAGTGAATATTTTATCGTGGTATAAAAATAAGGAAAGAGCGCATTATTAGAAATCACTGAAGCAAGTGTCCATTACACTTGGATTCTTCCACTATGGCTTAAGGCTACACGCAAATTACTTGCTAGAACCCTCAGGTTCCCCATGTTAATTCGTGACAAGAGTTCTAGCCAAAGGGACCGCTGGCACCTTGTGCACGACATAGGAAAGTTGTTTCGCCTTGATATATATTTATACTAATATTTAACGCCTGATGTTAGCAACCAAACTAGCATCTCTGTATTGCGGTTAGACCACATGATTCCAATACAGATATTTATTTAATTGGAGACGTTTACATGATATAATGGACTAGAGAAAGGCTGTATAAAACTAATAATTTATTGGTGTTATGCAGTGGTGAAAAAAACTGTTACACTGCATCTCTCCAAAAAAGCAAAAATTTTTACTTAGGACCAAAGATGTTTTTTATAACCCTAAACGAAAAACTAACTTTAGGATTGAATCCTTAATAACTGACCTGTGTGAGAATAAAAAATAAAAATTGGAAAAATTAAAAATGGGGGAATTTGAATAATAAAGAGCGAGTGTTTTAGTAGCTACGCGAGTTATGTATCCACCAATTACCTATATATATTGATATATTGAATCCAATAGGAATTATTAGAAATTGTTAAGTAAAGTATAAGTTCAATGCAACATTGTAACACAAGGATAACCCAGAGAGGTTATCGACAGTTCATGAGAACGGACATGCAACTTTGCATCCGTGAGGGCAGTGATACTGCAGGTGGTAGGTCACAGGCGGTCAACATACCGCAATTACTTAGAATTAAGATTGATACATTGTAACAAAGTGTAAAGCAGACATGAGATCTGCAAGTTCCCACAGCCGTGTGAGGGGCAGGTTATTATAAAAAGCCCGGGAGCTCAAGGACCGGTAGTCAGTCTTCGAACTCCATACTTCGTTGTTCAAGCTACTCACTAGTACAATAATTATTTTTTAGTATTATGTACAAGTTATCTAAATTTCAAATCAAATAAATGTGTTAAGAGTTTGAAGTTCTTTTTTAAAGACACAGCTCCCAAGGCCCGAACCTTAACTGGCGCAGCGGTAACGGATGTGAAAAGGGCACTGAAAATCCAAAAATCGGAAGATTGGTGACCAAGAATTTTAATTCGAAATTTTGGCAGAACCCAAACCAAGTTGGAGGAAGAACAAACATAGTCTAAATCCAGCAACAAACCAAGTTGGACAAGGAACAAGAATCGTCTAAGTCCAACAAACAAACCAAGGTGGACAAGATACAGCATCGATCGAACCCACCAAAGAAACAGATGAAATTAATGTAAGTTCATTTCCATACCTTTTTTAAAAAACCAGAAGCCATAATTGATATATGCTAGTATTATTATTATTGATTACCATTTATTATTATTATTCTATGAATTTTATTTTATGAATATTGTTTTGAAAATAATTACAAAGTGAATTATTTCCAAAAAAAAACGAGACCTTATTAATCTATGAGACTTGAATGTTAAAGAGATTTCTTTTTCTTTAAAAAAAGCAAATGAGACTTGAATTTAAAAGAGATTCTTACCACAAATATTAAAACAAACTCAAAATAAACCAAAAAAATAACGAACGCACACTCACTAACACCAAATAACTACCGCGATTCAAACGCACGTTTCAACCCGGCAAACTAGAAACACAGAACGCAATTTAATTTCAAAGCTAAAGCTAATTCGAACAAACAGCCACGGAACGATTATTCAAAACATTGACCTTATAAATTATAGCAAAACACTCTGATACGGTAACCTAAAACCACCTAAGATAAGCAAAGTCGCGAAAGAAGCATCTTTTATTAAAACCTCAGAGAATTGCAATAACTTCAGAACTAAAGCAACGCAGTTTTGCATTTAATACCTACAAATAATTAATCCATAAAAGCGTGTACAATTGCAATAAACACGGAATAAAAAGCTAAACGTTTTTCAATTAAAATTATTCATCATTTATAAAGTGCATTATCCGAATGAAGTAAACGGTAATCATAAGAAGCTTTAATTAAAACCTACATTACGAGAGATTCAATTTCCAACAAGCATTATAATTAAATACCGAGATATCTAAGAATAAACGGACATAACATTTTATGCAAGCAAGTACCGAAGTAAAGCATCTAATTTCTATTAACACCTGTAAGTACTAATTACCTCAACGTACGTGACTAAATTACAAAGTAACAAAGACTACATCCTTTAGTATTTAATTTCAACGATAAAGTGCAGAAGTAATTGACCTGCAAGTCGTAATTAGAATACAAGACAGACCTACTGTACGTTTACGCAACTCAATAAAACCCACGGAAAGAGTATTAATTACAAATTAACAGAATTAAACTAAAACAAAGCTAAGCAGATAAAGCGAGAAACTATTCTTCAGAAAGATAAAAACAGGCAAATCCAAGACTACGGTAATTAATTCAACATTATTGAATATAAATCTCACAAGTACATCACCGCACTGTTTAATTAAATACAAGTAACAGCGACTACGATTTTAAAAATAACTCGACGCAGACTAAACGTAAAATTAACAAATCCTAACCAAAAATAATGCTAAAAAATAACAAAATAAATTTCAACCTTTACCAAATTTTTATTTAACCCAATCTAAACTTAAAATTAACAAATCCAAACCAAAACTAACGCTGAAAATAGCAAAATAAATCTCAATCTTTACAAAAGTTGAATTTACCTAACCTAAATAAAAAATTAATAAACCCAAACCGAAATTAACATTTCAAATAGGAAAATCATCCCCAATTTTTACAAAATTCGAAATTATTCAATCCAAAAGAAAAATTAATACATCCCTAGCATAATTAACGCTACAAATAGCAAAACCAACCCCAATTTTTACAAAATTTGAAATTTTACAACCCAAACGGAAAATTAGTAAATCCGAAGCAAAAATAACAATACACATAGCGAAATAAACCTCAATTCAAAAAAAATAATTTTTTTTTGAAATTACCCAAAATCGAAAACAACCCTTAACCAACAAGAGTAGCACAGCCATGCGACTCTATTTGGAGAGAATACAGATATATGATGGCACGGAAGCACATCTCTCAAATTTCATTGGAGCATCTGAAATGTTCCTAAAAACCTTCTACAAACCCGGAGATGACGCAAGAAATTCAT
The DNA here is from genome assembly GCA_036346225.1 of Platerodrilus igneus. Classification (NCBI taxonomy): domain Eukaryota; kingdom Metazoa; phylum Arthropoda; class Insecta; order Coleoptera; family Lycidae; genus Platerodrilus; species Platerodrilus igneus. The sequence goes on from JARFIW010000544.1 coordinate 125,016, forward strand.
TGCTTATACGCTTGGTAATAAGTAAACTAACCGGAAGGGCACTAACCTTAATCGCCAGTAGGGACGATTTACAAGAATGGGAACAATTTAAACAATTACTAATTGCATATTTTGGAGACCAACGTAACATAAAACGCCTGGTACGAGACCTAATAAATCTTAGAATGGAACACAACCAATCCCCCTACAAATTCGGAATGAAATGCCAAGACGTGAGAAGTTTAATACTAACAAAATTAAAAATCGAAGAACCCGATCAAAACGTTAGACATTTAAAACAAAATGTATGACACCGACAAAACATTTATTTACGCTTTCCAACACCGAACATTGATAAAATCAGATTCCAATACCCCAAAATCTAGAAGAAGCTATGAACCCTAGTCATTAGAGAAGAAAATGTAATGTATTACCGCAACCAGACAAAACAACCCCAACGCGAATAAAAGTTATTCACCAATAAAACCATACAAGCCACAAACAAACAAACCTCAAAAAATTCACACCCTTTATTTTACAAACAAATCAACCGAAGGAATAACCCAAGTTTTAATTAACCAATTTTAATAATTAAGATAAACATTTTGCAAAACCCAAGGTTTAACCCAACCTTTACGTTAACCAAAACACCCACAAACATTTAATCAAAACCTAAACAATAAACACTAGTATTCAACACAAAACCCAATAGAATTGTACACCAATTCATAATAATAACAACAATACCATTATTACAAACCAACACAATGGATACATCATCTGGTAACCCAAGACAAAATACACATTTTAGAATATCCGACCAAACCCTAATCAGAAATGGTAGCGAATTTAAAAAGAGCAATACAAACAAGAAATACAAAAATTAACATTGACCAGAATAATTACATTGAGACACCTACCATGAATGAATCAAACCATGAAGAAACTTATGAACCCGTGAACAATACGAAACTTATTAGGAGTACGATGAAGAAAACTCGAACTCAAAATTTTCAAATGGACCAATTCATAACCGACCAAACTTAACAAACTTAAATAACATAAACCACTTAGTATTACCATACATAGAAATACCCCACGCCAAATTCAAACTATTAATCGACACCGGATCATCAAAAACATTAATTAGCCCCAGAACCGTACAAAAACATTATTTAGATTATGTAGAAAGAGAGCCATTTAAAATTAAAACAGCCCATCAAACGACAATACACCAATTCGTAGCCAATATACCCTTACCGAGAACATTTAATGTTAAAATGAAACATAAATTTTGTGTATTCGAATTTAACGACAAATATGACGGATTAATCGGAATGGACCTTCTAAGAAAATTAGGAGCCAACATTGACATTACAAATCGCTTATTAAGGACGAAATACGGAAAAATCCCAATTAAATTTCAAAACACACAAATTGAACAAAAATACACAATAGAACCCCGAACGGAAAGAAAAATAAAAATCCCAGTAAAATCTAACAAAAATTTAGGAATAATAAATCATATGACATTTCAACAAGGAGTAGAAACCCCAACTGCCTTAGTACAAATAAAAGATAATTATGCAACCACAACAATACTAAATTCAAACGACTATCCCGTAGAATTATCATTGACAGATCCAACTAACGTAGAACTAAATTTTAACGAAATGGAAATAGACGAAAATTTAGAAAACGATTACAACCCAATAGAACATGACGAAATGTTAAGAGAAAATTTAACTAACATCCGCTTCAATACCGACATCAATCAAGAAGAAGAAAGATCAATTAAAAACTTATGTTTTGAATACCGAGACATATTCCATTGCGAAGGAATACCATTAACATTCACCAACACAGTAAAACATAATATCGAGTTAACAGACGAAAAGTCCATTTTTACAAAAGCATATAGACTACCTCATGTAAGCCAAGAAGAAGCTGACAGACAAGTAGCAGACTTATTAGACCAAGACATAATCCAGCACTCCAACTCACCATGGAGCAGCCCCGTGTTAATAGTACCTAAGAAATTAGACGCAACCGGAAAGAGAAAGTACAGAATGGTAATAGATTATAGAAAGTTAAATGAAAAAACGGTAGATGACAAATATCCACTACCAAATATAACCGAAATTTTAGACAAATTAGGCAAATGTCAATATTTTACAACATTAGACCTAGCATCAGGGTACCATCAGGTAGAGATGGAAGAAAAAGATATATCAAAAACAGCCTTCAGCACACCTAGAGGACATTATGAGTTCAAACGTATGCCATTTGGATTAAAGAACGCACCCGCTACTTTCCAGAGAGTCATGGACAATATACTACGAGGAATACACAATGAAAAATGCCTTGTATACCTTGACGACATCATAGTTTATTCCACATCATTGGTAGAACACATAGAAAGATTGAAAGAAGTATTCGAAAGACTTAGACAAGCACATTTTAAAGTACAATTAGACAAAAGTGAATTTTACAAAAGAATTATCATTTTAGGACATGTAATAACACCCCAAGGAGTAATGCCAAATCCAGACAAAACAAATGCAGTTCTAAATTACCCATTACCAAAACAACCAAAGAAATTAAAGGATTTCTAGGACTTAGTGGTTACTACCGCAAATTCATTAAAGGTTACGCTCAGATAACCAAACCCCGACAAACTGTTTAAAAAGGAAACAAAATTGAACACACCCGGAATTTATTAAAGCCGTAAACAAAATTAAAAACATATTAACGAATCACCCTGTATTAGAATACCCAGACTTTACAAAACCATTTATACTGACGACAGACGCATCGAATGTAGCATTAGGCGCAGTATTGAGCCAAGGAAAAGTAGGTAGCGATAAACCCATCAGCTACGCATCCAGAACCCTAAATGAAACCGAACAAAAATATAGTACCATAGAAAAAGAATTATTAGCCATAATTTGGGCAACAAAATATTTTAGACCTTATTTATACGGAAGAAAATTTTCCATATACACCGATCATAGACCACTAGTATGGCTATGCAAACTGAAAGAACCGAATTCAAAATTACAACGATGGAGAATCAGACTCGAAGAGTACGATTACGAAATTATATATAAAAAAGGAATTTATAACAACAACGCAGACGCTTTAAGCAGAATCCAACTCAATGCATTAGAAACGGAATATATTATAGGAAACGTAGACGAAGCAGGAATAAGGGAAGATCCAGACGAGATCGACACGATACATTCGACACAAAACGAAGAACCTAAAAACGCGATTAAAATTTTAAACGAAGCAATCGATATGAAACCCAATCAATTTATAATAACCGAAGTTTTAAATAACCCCAATCCAGTAAAATATACAAAAGTAGATAACAAAAAGATATACCAAATTCAAATAACTAAAGATGACAATGAGGAACAAATAATTAAAATTCTAAAAGAATACTCCCCCGAGAAAAAACGATTTTATTTCTATTTCAACACCGAACATTTATACCAAAGATTTTCAGAATTATACATTAAACTATTCAATAACTCTGGCCCTGAACTCATTAGATGTACTAGAAAACTAATAACACTAGACGACCCTGACAAAATAAACGATGTAATTAGGAATCAACACGAAGGAAAAACCAACCATCGTGGAATTAACGAAACTATAAAGTAACTTGTAAGACGTTATTATTTTAAAGACATGAAGGAATTGACCACAGATTTTATTAACCAATGCGAACTATGTGACAGAGCGAAATACGATAGGAAACCCCCAAAGATACCTTTAATGTTAACCAAAACACCCGACAAACCATTTCAAAAGCTACATGCCGATACTCTAGTAGTAGAAGCACAAAACTATCTAACAATTGTAGACGCATTCACAAAAATAGGCCAAGCAATACCAATCACGTCCAAAAATAGCATCGACGTGACCCAAGGATTTTTATAATATTTCACATTTTATGGAACACCCGAATCAATAACTTTAGACAATGGTAGCGAATTTAAAAATGAGACAATACAAAACACTTTAGAACTACACAAAATAAAAATTCATTTCATAACGGAAAACCACCCTGAATCAAACGGACTAATTGAACGATTACATTTAACCCTGTTAGAACAAATTCGATTATTAAGAATAAATTACAAAAAGGAACATATAACCAATTTAATGTCATACGCACTAATCGCCTATAATAACACAATTCATTCATCAACAAATTTTACACCCTTAGAATTAACCCTAGGACATTCAGATTCACGAAATCCCTATGACATACACTACAACAAGGAAGTATATCAACAATATGCAAAAGACCACAAACAAAAACTAAAAATAACTTATGACAAAGTAAAAGATAAATTAGAGAACGATAAGGAACGTATCACTACAAGCCGAAATAAAAATACCGAATCAAATAAATTTTCAATAGGACAAACCGTGTATGAGAAAAACTTTCAAAGCAAGCGACATAAAACAGCACCCAAAAATTTAGGACCATTCAAAATTAAGAAAATATCAGATAAAAACATAGCAGTAGTAGACAACGGTAAAATAACAAAGTACATTCATTTGAAAAACCTAAGACACCCTGTAATTTCAGATGGACAACATCACCCTTACCGTCAACCTCCGCCCAGGTAGAACGGACAACCCAATAACAATAAATAAAAAACAACCCCGGTATACTATCAATAAACTAGGCAGTATACAAATTACAATATTTACTAAAATAATATCCACCCTTACTTTAATGCAACAAATTTTAGCAACGTTAGAAAACGCAGTAACATTTGCAAAATTAAATACCCTATACTCTAGTATTATTGAACCAACCGATTTATTAAACGAATTAATAAGAATTAGATCATTTATAATTAACAGTAAATTACCTTTTGATGTAACAGAATCGAACATTCTAATATTTGAAAAGATAGCTATAGTAAAAGGCTACATTAAGAATAACGAAATAATTATTTTAATAAAAATCCCGATAGTAGAAAGTAACAATTATAATTATTATCATTTATTTGCTTTTCCAACAAAAGTTACTAGCACATACCAAGTAATCATACCCAAAACCAAATTCCTATCCCTAAATGAACTGAGATATGGTTATACAAACGAAAAATGTACTGAAGTAACACCAAACCAATATTTATGTCAATCGATGACGACAACAACCATTAAAGAAGACAGCCCTTGTGAAGTACAACTATTAAAATTCTCAAATCATTACGAAAACTGTGAAGCCAAACAAGTGCAAATAACTAACATGAAAATTCAAAAAGTTACAGAAAACAAATGGATAGCCATTTTCCCAACAGAAGTAATAGCAACCATCCACTGCAACCAAGATGAAAATAACCAAGCATTAATCGGAAGCAAACTAATTACCTTCAAAGAAGACTGTTATGTGAAATTAAAAGAAGAAGTAATCAGAGTTTATCAAGATCCCATAGCAACAAAGAAACTTGCAAACCTACCGGAACTACAGTTCAAGATACAACAAGAAGACGAAGAAATAATCAAGAAACCTCTGAAGCTAGAGCATCTAGACTTAGACGATCTCAACCACGCCGTGAAATTAGTGGAAAGTTATAAAGAACAATTAAGTGAACTCAAAACGCCAAAGTTACATTATAATAATATAAGTGTTTGGACAATTGTATTAATCATTTTAATAATTTTTGTAATTATATATGTATTTTACAAAATGTACCTTAGATATAAGAATGAAGGAAACAGTTCTAGATTTAAGGAAACAAAGAGAAAAAAGGAAACAATAAGTATACCCTTAGAAACAATGAATTTTAAATGAATTTGAATAATGAATTTTATGTATTTAAAATTAAGAAAAACCTTAATTTTTCATTTACAGTGGGAGGAGTTATGTCCCCCAATTACCTATATATATTGATATATTGAATCCAATAGGAATTATTAGAAATTGTTAAGTAAAGTATAAGTTCAATGCAAAATTGTAACACAAGGATAACCCAGAGAGGTTATCGACAGTTTATGAGAACGGACATGCAACTTTGCATCCGTGAGGGCAGTGATACTGCAGGTGGCAGGTCACAGGCGGTCAACATACCGCAATTACTTAGAATTAAGATTGATACATTGTAACAAAGTGTAAAGCAGACATGAGATCTGCAAGTTCCCACAGCCGTGTGAGGGGCAGGTTATTATAAAAAGCCCGGGAGCTCAAGGACCGGCAGTCAGTCTTCGAACTCCATACTTCGTTGTTCAAGCTACTCACTAGTACAATAATTATTTTTTAGTATTATGTTCAAGTTATCTAAATTTCAAATCAAATAAATGTGTTAAGGGTTTGAAGTTGTTTTTTAAAAACACAGCTCCCAAGGCCCGAACCTTAACTCGCGTACTATACGTGCTTAAGGAAACCAAATCGGTATGACACTATCGGGAATTCTCGCAATCGAAAAGTCCAACACTCTCACGGAAAAAAATTAACAAGATTCTCAGGTCTCTATCAAACTTTACCAACTAGAACAAAGACAAGAGAGAAACTCTTCAAACTAATATTAAACGAAAACTACCAACAATGATACTAGGGATAGTACCTAGACTACAAAAAATTTGGATCTCTAAACTATATACAAAACTTATGTAAGTTATAAGTAGTGTTGTACACTTTTGTGCAGTTTTGGTACAACGATCCGTTCTTATATTGGTAAGCATGATGCATGGTATTTAGAGTTATCGCAGATTCAATATGCAGTCAATTCTGCAAGACATAAGGTTACTAGTTGTTTCCCAAATTTTTTAGTTTTTAGTAGTCATGTTTCTTTAAGTAGTAAATTTTATAGGTTAGAATTTGAACCCCAAGGTGATATTGGAAGATATACCTGGCAGTAGACCTTTAAATGTGTTAAATCGTCAAAGTATGTTTAAGGTTTTAAGGATGTTTGTACAAAACTTCATTCGGCGTATGAACGTTCAAGTCGTCGGTACAATTTGAGGAGACGGCATATTTCTTTTAAGGTTGGAGATCGTGTTTGGAGAGTAAACAAAGTACTTTCTAGCGCAGGTGATAAGTTTACCGCCAAGTTAACAGCAACATTTGTGTTGAGTAAGGTTAGTAAAAAGTTTTCAAATTTAGTTTGAGTTAGGTAGTTTAGCTGATTCATATGCGGACAATTGGCAAATACCGTTCTCTGCCATAACATCCGAAAATAGTGATTCAGAGAGTGAGTAGTGTTGCGGTTTTAAATTTATTGAGTCAGTAAGTGGTTACCATATTTCTTTCTAATTGGGTTTGAATATTTTCTAAGTTTTGAGTATATGTTGTTGCTGTGGACAAGATATTTAGTTTAGTGTATACGAGTTACACCATCAGGTTTTGTTGTTAGTGGTAATTGTTGATACTTGGAGTTTAGAAGTTGATTCCTAATCTGTTTCGAGTGTTGGTATTATATTAGTATTGATATTCGGTTTTAGCGCATTGTTAAAGAAATCTTAGAAAATTGTCTATCTGGATAAGTTATTATTTCCTATAGATGGAACTTGAAGAAAGCTTGTGTTGTAGTTTGTTAGTTTAGTGGTGTCTTTTTTGTGGATGGACAAGCACTAACCTTGTTTTGTGGGAGATCTGTATGGATAGAACACAGAGGAGTCGTTTTTTAATTTTGTTAGTAGTTAGAGACCTCATTGGAATATTAGAGTTTAGCTTGTTTTGACTTCAAGTCAAACGAAGTTTAGTGAGAGTTATATTAGATGATTATTGGTAGTATAGAGTCTGTGTGATTTTAAGTATTAAAAAAAGATTTTGTTGTTGTTGGGCGAAACAGAGGTGTTCTGTATTAAGTTGTAGATATTGTTGAGGTGGTGAAGCAGTGCGTTTCCTGTCAGTTGGTGGATATAGTGGTGGTGTTGTGTGGTGAATGCAGTGATGCAATCCACCAATCATAAGGTGGAGTGATGTGTTTCGGTGAAGCAGCGTAATGTTGAATTAGTTTTTTGCTTTTAGTTAATGACGTTTTGTTTGGTGAAAGCATTAGCTTCAATATTCGAAGTTGTGAAGATTTTTGAATTCTCGTAGACACATGAATCACAGTTGTATATATAGTAGATGTAGAGTGCTGATGGTACATTGGATTTTAAGATGTTAATTAGACTTTGATAGATTTAGTGGAATCAGCGTATCCGCTTTATATATAGGTTGATTTGTATATAGATATTAGAACCATTTATTAGTTAGATCTGATGTGTAGTGAGATCTGTTGTCTTTCTTCTCTTATGCTGCCGAGTGTCCCCTACCGAAAATGTCTCCCCGATTTTAACTTCCATTTAAACTCACTCAGTACATGTTTGTTCCATTACATGTTTATTTAGTCGTTCATAATTTTTTTTTTGTTTAAGTTTTGGTTGAGTTATAGATATTGGTTATGGTTTAATCTTATTTAGTCGTAGTTAGTAAGTAGCGATAGGCTTGATTTGGACTTGTTAGGTCTACAGGGATACGTTTTGTAAAAAAAATCTTTCCAGGTCGCAGTTTCGTTTTAGTTTGAAAATACAGTGAGGTAAAGTAATTCAAAATACATTTACATAAGGTAAGGATACTTTTAATTAAATTTGTTTGGACAAAATTCGTTGGTTATTTTTTTTAATTTGTCCCGTTCCTAAAAAGGGCATCTGGTATGTTTAACACATCAAATTGAACAACTAACCAAGTTGCATCAATTAAAATGGTGGGGTTTAACCTTTTTATTTTTGATGAATTCTCTTTATAATTTGAAGGACTCTTTTTACGTTGTAAAATTGTTTACTCCCTTCAATGTAATTTAAAATTGATGTTACCACAAGTTTGACTTTGTATTTAAGATGATCAGAGGTTAATTTAAAAGTGAAAATAATTATTTTATCTTGTACTTGGATCAAAATACTCATTCTTTTTGAAATTATAAGAAATTAACCATGTCTTAAGAAAACCTTGTAAGTTTTGTAATGCTAGCAGATCTGATAGTTATTTGATCCCTAGTGTAACTTGTAGAAAAGTTTTATGACATGAAATCAATTCCTTACAATTATATTTGAATGTCATAACGCCTTCTTGTAAATCCATATGTGAAAAATACTTGTTTGAAAAGAAATTTACTTATTTTGAAAAATAGAAGCATTTTATTGAGATTCTTTTGTAATCTTTGGTTATTCTACAGTTATGAAACTGTGACATATTTTTATGTTTATTATATTATTTTTGGGTCATAGACAATGATCTCAATACAGGTGCTAACTGTAATTTCCTTTTCAGATGTGGTTTCTTTAAATTGCAAATACTAGTCTCGAGCTTTAGATATGTATTGCACTAGGGTCTCTACATTTTCCCTTGTGTGTAGTTCCATCTAGTTGTTGAGTTATTAGATGTCGTGGCGCCTTTCCCCTTGTTTTTTTTATAGTTTTTCGAACCGTGTTGACAACAAATCTACTACCATTCCTGTGCCCTTTGTGGAGCTCATGTCCAAGCTATTACTCAGTTACGCTTGTTCCACCAAAGTTAATGACCTTGTTCCATACTTGTTAAAATAACAAAATATATTTTAATAGCGCTCAATTATGGAGCAAAATTAGAAAGTTTGTTACAATTTATTTAAATTTACGTATTGTCGGCTTAAAATCAGAATTCGGGATTTTACATTTATTGGAGTCAGCACACATCTATATATGACCTGTCTTTGTTCTCAAACGATGAGATCATATGACGCCATTATTTCTTTGTAGACAAAACTAATTCACGGCTGTACTAATTACAATGATGACTTCATATCTGGCCTTTAAAACTGACATATGAATTTGACAATCTTTGATTATGGATCGAATGTGATTAAAAATAATTTTGTCTTAAATTGAAATTCATAGAAGCCTAAAACTTATATTTCCTAAAGGGAATAACCGTAATCGATTGGTGGACTTTACTTATACAGAAACCATTCAAAGGAAATGTGATTATAATTATTTTTAAGGGAACTACTCATTGTATTAATATTACGAATATTATTATTAATTTTCGAAACATGTGGCCGTGAATACCTGAACTTATAGTGTGTTCGTTGGTTTAGTACCACGTCAGATTGTTACTACCGCATCATCAACCTGTTGTACATTTTCTTAATTTTCTCACACTTTTCTCATTTATAATAAAATCCACATTACCTAAACCTCAGTGGATGGTTCTACATCCATCTAGGTTATTAAAAAGATCTAACAATTTGTATTGCCTAGTAACTCAAAGTATGTAAATTCGCCACTGCTCAAAATTAAAAATTCGCAAGATTTACATTGTAATTAATTCATACAGATTAGTATCGAATGAAAATACACGGTTAAAAGCAATTTAACCTACGATATTTAGTAAGAACCGTACAAAGTGCGTTTCTGAAATCTGACCATCTCTCTATCTGCCAAAAGAACCTTGCTAAACGCTACATTTTACGCCAAGAATGTATTCAAAGACAAATTACTATTTGAGACGAAGGATACCCAAAATCTAGGTAGGCGTAATACCTAACCTAAGATGCATTCAAAATGTAATACAAAGCCAGCACAAAACGGTCTGACATAATGAGCGAAACGTGGACAGATGGACGTAATTTAAAATTTTAACAAAGGCTTTCAGGCTCCAGTACCTTATCCATCATTAGAAGGATTTTAAAGATTACATCGCGTCACCGTCGATTGGAATTACTGAATATACCAACTCGTTGAAGCATAAACGATTCGAAAAAGAGCGCACTGGGAATGCTTTTAGGTTTTTTTTATAACCGAACAATTTGTTTTGCGACCGGTTTTTAAGCTACATCCAAAAATTGTTTTATAGAATGACACTTCTATTTTAATTAAGACATTAGTAGCTTCTTCGGGCGTGATTGTTATCAGTAGTTGATTTGCATTTTGGATTAACAAACATGTTAATTGTACTTTCTTGAATGATTTATTTAAGATGATTATGTAGATCAACTCTAAGAAAAAATCGCCCGCAAAAGCAAGCCCTGATATAAATCTCGAATCGCTTGACAAAATCTAAGTGCTTCATATTACACAAGACAGCTCTTGTCTTATAAATTTTAGTCCTTAAATTTAATATTTACATGCTTCGTTTATATTAAAATATAAGTTGGGTCAAGATTTTATGTAAATGAGAATACCTGGGGACTTTCTCTTGATGTTGTGGAACGACTTCTTCTAAACTCAAATATTACTTTGTAAGTGAGGAAGCTGACCGGTTGTCCAATATTTACCGAGATATTTGATACCCAGCACGTGAGTTCAATATAGTTATCAAGTTTCCATTTTAAAATTTAATTTGTTTAGCCTTGGGCTACTTTATGATTTTGTTGCTTCGTACGCAATGAACTGTTGAAGTAACTTGTCCAGTGAAGCGTTTGAATTATTTGGTAACTTGAGCTCTTTTTAATCGCCGTTTATATACATTTTGACTAATTACAAATATTTACACCCAAGGAAATCGTGGGAGTTTTTTTTACAACTATTACTAGGGAAAAGTGGGGCAAGATAGGAAATTTTGATTGAGAGTATAATTAGATATTTCACCGTTACGCACATTTCTGTACCATTAAAAATTTGTTGGTTATTGGTCTAAAAATTATTCTTAATTAAATTTATGGAGAACACTAATTATTAAAAAAGTCATTTTACCCCCTATGTAAGGTAAGACAGGAGGGTACCCCTAAAGGACTAGATGGGGTTTAAGAATGATCATCATATGTACGCCTACTGTAGTCAATATAATGGAAATTTGAAGTTACAGTAAAAAAAGATAAACTTTAACAAGAAACAATTAAATTTTGGCGAGGGTTCACAGTAATAATACAAGTATACATGCCCAACTCTAGCTACAGTGACGAAGAGGTAGAAGAGATATACAAAGAGATGGAAGACTTACTAAGATGCGTAAAAGGACATGAAAATTTAATAATTACGGGGGATTTTAATGCAGTGGTAGGTTAGGGTAGGGAAGGAGCGGTAGTAGGTTTATTTGGTTTATGCACGAGAAACAACAGAGGAAATAGTTTGGTAGAATTTTGCGAGAAGAACAATTTAATCATCACAAACACATTATTTCAACATCATGCTAGAAGACGATATACGTGGAAGATGCCAGGAAGTATAGGAAGATATCAAATAAATTACATTCTTGTTAGACAACGGTTTAGGAATCAAGTAAAAGACTGTAGAAGCTACCCAGTGTCGGATATAAACACTGACCACAACATCGTAATAATGAAGACCGCACTTAAATTTAAAAATTTGAAAAAGAGAAGCAGAAAGAGACACTTTGACTTTGAGAAACTAAAAGATAAAGATATTTAAGAAAGATTCAAAAAAAGTTAAATGAATTGCTTAAAGATATCGGGAAAATATCTGATACTAAGGAAGTAGGCACAGAGTGAAATAAAATTAAATCCAGCCTAGACATGGTGGTCAGAGATATTCTGGAATACACACAATATAAAGATAAGGAACCATAGATAACAAAGGATATCCTAAATTTAATAGAAGAAAGACGAAGAAAAGTGTAAAGAGGTACAAACTAAGATGAAAATAGGAAAAACAGATGAAGCATACAAACTAATTAGAATAAATTTTAAGGATATAAAACCATATAGCAAAAATATAAAGGACCCGGATGAAACGTCATTATACAAAATGTAGAGAAAGTGGGTAGATGGCAAGAATATATAGGAAATTTATATGCAGGAGAGGAACTAACTGCATTAGAACAGTAATCAGACATTGAAAATGATGACTTGGGATATCCTATACTTAGAGATGAATTTGAATTTGCATTAAAGCGTCTGAAAAGGGTACAGATAAGGTGCAAGCGGAAACTCTAAAAGCCGCTGGACAAGCAGTAACAGAACGTCTCTTCCAACTTGTAAGCTGTATGTATGAGATAGGCAAGATACACAAAGATTTCAAACGTAATATCATAGTAACCTACCAAAAAAGAAAGGCGCGCATAGATGTGAAAATTTTTGAACAATAAGTTTGACAGCACACGTGTCAAAAATATTAACTAGAATTTTACAAAAACGAATGAAAAAAAAGCTGAACAAATAGTAGGAGAAGATCAATTTGGGTTTAGGCGAAACATGGGAACACGGGAGACTATTTTAGCTCTGAGAGTGAGAATGGAGAAAACAATAGAAAAGGAGAAAGCATGTATATATAGTTTGTAGATCTAGAGAAAGCATTCGACAACGTAAAATAGAAAAAATGTTCGAAATACTCAAAAAGATTGGAATGAGTTATATGGATAGACGAATAGTACATAGCTTATTCAAAAGCAAACAGCATTAATAGAAGTAAAGCAGGAACGTAGAGAAGTAAACATTAAGAAAAAGCTGAAACAGGGATGTGACCTATCTCCGTTAATTTTTAACTTATACTCGAAGATGCAATCAATTCTGTCAAATGCAGGAGGACATTTGTAATTACTATGCAGGGACAACAAATTGATATGCTTAGATTTGCAGATGATATAGCGGTATTGGCATCTAGCAAAGAAGAGTTATAAGCTGCTCTTAATGAAATGGAAAGAGTTCTAACAGAGAGATGCGGTATGAAAATTAACAAAAATAAAACTAAAGTTCTAGTATGCAAAAGAGGGGAAAATAAATCAAACACAAGAGTACAAATAGGTAACGAGGACTTACAAGATGCTAAGGATTTCTGCTACCTAGGAAGCCAAATAATGCAAGATGGGAAAAGCGCAAAAGATATAAAACAAAGATTATCACAAGGTCGTGCTACATTTAACAAGAAAAAGTAACTGCTGTGTTCAAAGACAACAAACATAGAAACAAGGAAAAGATTGCTTAAAGCATATGTGTAGAGCAGAGCACTGTACGGCTATCAAGCCTGGATAGTAGGAGAAGCGGACAAGAAAGAGGTAGACGCCTTTGAAATGTGGTGCTACAGACTTATGATGAAGGTATTATGGACAGACAAAGTTAAGTACGAAGAGGTACTAAAAATGGTAGGGGAAGAAAGAAGTATGGGGAAAACGGTAAAAAATAGGAAATATAGGATGATAGGCCACAGACTACGGCATGAGGGAATAGTGCGAAATATATTAGAAGCAGAGATAGGAAAAAAGAAAAGTAGAGGTAGACCTAGGTTAGACTACTGCAGACAGATAGTGAAAGATGTAGGCTGTAGGAATTTCAGGGAAATGTGTAGGCTACTTAAGAATAGAAATCAATGGAGGTACGCATCCGACCAATCCCAATATGGATAAACTAATGACGAAAAATGTAACTGTACATAACATTATGATTATTATAAGCAACTACAGGTATTGGTTGGTAATATTCTTGAAAATGTTAATTGTGTGAAAGGATTTACTGGTAAACTATTAATTCGGCAAATGTCTAAGTCTTGGGGGATCTTGGCTGCCACAAGCTGCTTAACCTCCTTCGCTGAATCTCGGTGAAATAAGGCATAAAATTAGAAAACAATAGAAGGGGAACCGAGCTGCATAAAGGCTGTGTGAGAATTTCAGGGAACTCTGTAGGCTAGCTCAGAATATAAATAAGTGCAGATACGTGTCCAATCAGTTTTGAAACGGAAAACCTAATGACGAAAAAATAAGCGCAGATAAATCTGATGATTATTATAAACAACTACAGGTGTTGGTTGTGAAATATCTGCAACTACTGTTGACTGTGCGAAAAGATATATTGGAAAAAATATTAAATCGGCAAATGTTCAAGTGCTGGGGGAACTTGGCAGCCGCAGGCTGCTTACCCCCTTCACAACCTTACATTTGATTTTTCACCCGAAGGTATTACATTGGCCAGAAAGCGAGTTCTTTTTATTTGGAAAGTTTTGAATTTTGCCAACCCTTGCCGTTCCAAGCAAAGTAGAGATCTTTAACGTGCACGACAACACACACACGGGACCTCCATTTTACCTCTCATCCCAACGAGGGTGTATTTTTGTGAAAAATGCTCGCCTAACATTTTGCAAGCGGACCGTGTCAGGATCCCCCTTCACGACTAAATGTCGGAAAAGTAGGGTATATAATTGTAAAACAATAGAAGGGAACCGAACCGCATCTAACAAGAATTAAACACAACAAATTCAATGTTTTGTAAAACCTTTCATGGAATTCCAAATATTTACTCGTGATCATCTTTTTTGACTTTCCCCGAAAATTTAGTGAGGGGAGGGGTGTTTTAGCACACATTTTTCAAATTTTTTGTTATTTGTTGAGAACGCAGTCAAATCATGTATCGCATATGTAATAAACTTTCTTCTAATAATTATCATTATTTACATGATGTGATTGTAAAGATTATCACTAACTAGCTTGTAATGGATTCGCAGCTTACGGATAGTTTGCCAATTCTCAATTAGAAATAGAGAAATTTGTAAAAATAATATAATAACAAATTTTTTTCCTTGATACAAAAGAATTTTATGATTGCATACCTTTTTGCTGACCTAACCTATCAATCTTTCCTGCTATCTAACGTAAGACCGCACAAGTTCAACTAACCTAACCTAACTTCAGACAACACCGAATAACCTAACTCCAAACAACGTAAACTCACCTAAACCCTCCAACTTAGCCGCCGACCTAACCCATCATTTTTTCCTCCAGAAAATGCCAACTAACCTAAGACCGCCATGGCGAGCGGCCATGTTAGCCCGCTTTGGCGGGGTAACATGGCCGCCTCAGGGCGGTTGCACATTTCGTCAGGTGTATTCGGGTATCTTCGGAAATATACGCCCCCACTCTATAGGGTACATAAGGGTCAATTTTTCGTATTCAATTTAGTATTCGACAGGTGCTAGAACGGTAAACATGAGCGTCTTCAAGGTGATTAACTGCTTGGGAATAAAGTGAAACCAATAAATGAGCGATTTGTATTGTGGCTGCTGACAGAAAATATGTGCAACAATAATCTGGTGACAGATATTGGTAATATTTGTTATGTCGAAGGCGAACAGATACTGACTGGTGGACTACACACACCAATTACAGAAACATTTTGTGACAATATAATGTTGGTTAAAATTTGCGATCTTTCTGAAGCGGAGCAAACATCTGCAAATAAAAGGATGTTTATTCTATAAAAAGAAATTTGTCGTGCATTTAACAGCTATCTGCGAGAAAAGTTCGACCAATTTGTTTCCGCTAGGCATGGTGTTAAAGCTAAGCTTCCGTTTTCTCTGAAAAGCACTAACAAGATGAGCCAGGGAGTAAAAGAAATTATCGGAAAAGAAGGTTTCGAAAGCATTAATAAACAATTCCAAAATCCTCTGTGTTCCATACAATGTGGAACGAGCAGATGTTAAGTTGGAAGAACTACCAGATATATTACACGGACTCAAGAAAGATTATTACTATCTTTTGACATGGATATAACCCACAATTTTTGCTGGCATATTTAGCAAGATGAAAATGTGTAATTATTTAACTACAAACCATAACTTTTGCTACAAGAGCAAATACGAAGAAAACTGCAATATTATAATTGACAACGATAAAACTGTGGGAATCGATTGTTTAACATGGCTAACAAACCATTGCAAGAATTAAGATAAACAACAAATTTGTGTCAGATTGGTGTTAATAAATTATTTGGAAATCATATACTAGATTTTTACGTTGTCCAGATGTACGTTTAAGGGAAACATTAACGTCTACTTTGGCCAAAGAATATGGTATTACGCGATTGGAAGCGACAATATACAACTGTACAATTGGAAACTATGTCAGTGCGGAATAGGTGTATAATTCCTTAAAAGACTGTTTAACCTTATTGGAAGATAGTAAGTTATACTTCCTAAAGGCGCCAATGTACTCGGTACCACTTGCCAAAATGTAAAGTAAGCTATCGGACAAGCTACAAAATAGCTACTGTTTAGTTTATAATAACCTACTACAGTACGTGTATTGGGGGAATAGCAATACAAAGAAATTGACTGGCTTGCAAATTAAGTTATCCGAAAAACCAGAGGAAAGGGAAAAATTGATAAAGTATGTGCTTTCGGCTTTTAGTTTTAACTATTTACCTGTAAATTATTTGGAGATAGTAGAGGAGGAAGACAGCCAAGATAAAATAAAAATCTTACACAAGTGCTACATTAAAGCAGGTAGTACATATTTTACACAATCTGCAACACCATATTCTACAATTCCAAAACAAATTATTATTTCAGAATTGGGGTTGATAAATACGCATAACAATCGCTTAGAGGTTGTACGACAACACTTAAGTATTTGCAGTAAACTCTAACCGTTTATGCTAAAGGAAATTGCTCCATTATGCACGCCATACGCTGTATGCGGAAGAAAGAGGCAGCTTTAATTAGAGGAAATGGATGCAAAAAGGCGAAAGTTGGACTACATGAAAAACACTGCGACAATACCCAAACAATACAAAGATGTGTTAGACAAAGAACATCTTATTAAAGAGAAGGAGGAAGAATTAAAAGATTATTTTATATGCCGATGGACTGACTTAGATACATCCTGGTTTTACAAGCTGTATGCACTTGTGGTTAATAAGAAATACTCTTGTAGTTATGTAGGCGTCCTTGCGGAAAAGGATGGTACTAAATCCGTATACTTTTTAAAAGGTTATTCTAAAAACGTATTTATCAAAATGGCAAATAACATAGACGAACTAAGGAATGCGGGTTTCGTAACCTTAGCGTACACCACACGCAAAGAAGTTTCGCTAAACTTTGTATATTTGCCTAGTAAATAATCTTTTGGAGCATTTAAAACCGATGTTCCTACAACCTATAACGACCATAAGTTCCCAAAAGTGGTGGACATGCAACTACGCAACAGTGAGTGGGAGAAAAAGGATTCCCTCCAATACCGACAAGAAGAATTCGATCAAGCTAACAAGATACGTATGCAGGATATAGTGGAAGAGCCGCGATTAAAAGATTGTTACAAGTTGCGAGAATTACAAGAAGGAATGGATCTGGTTGTCGGTGGAATCAAAGACTATATATATAGAGACAAACTTCGATACATTTTACAGTTCGAAGCCTAGACCGTTTCTATGTATCAAACTATTGGTTAGAAAAGGAGATAAAGGGCTTGGGCGACTATTTAAATTTTAAGCTGCAAATAAAATTAGATAAAATTAAAACCACTCCAAACAAACATAAAAAGGACTGTATTCTGTGTCTAACTTTGTATTAAAATTAAGCTTAAATGCCCCCATGCTTGGCATTAAATATTTTTTAAATTTTGTTATGTATAATGTCAGAATAAAGATTTTAGAATAGTATTACATTGCTCTTTATTTATAAAAGGCTATGACGTCACCACGACCTTGGAAAAGTAGCCGAAACTTGGCGATGTGATGATTTTACCTATATGAAAAGATGTTGTAACAAAAAATAAATGTTGTAGATAAGGACATTAGTGTACAGAATTATAGAGATATTGTAAGTAACAATAGTAAAGCCCTTATGCACATTATGACATGCATACGCAGTCAAAAGCATATAATTTATACGCAACTTATGAATAAAATCAGCTTGTCTGGAGACGACGACAAACGTTTCATCATACCTGGGAGCACGTTAACCTATGCATGTGGCACAAAGATATAGACAAGTTTTATTTTGTATAGTTTAAGTATGTTTATTTGTATAGTAGCTTTTTGTGTATAGCAGTTTATAAGATTTCGTGGTTTTAAGTCTCGAGTCGAAATTAAATAAACAAACAAATTTGAAGGTTCGGGTATTTATAATTAATTATTTTTCACACTCGCCTAATTAAACATGCTAAAACTAGTTGTTAGAATTGTTTGGAGAATTCCTAAACTACTTGGTAAGTCATCAACAATATGTGAAAGTTGTATGGAGTGATGTGGATGGATGTAAAGTGATGTGGAGGATGTGGAGTGATGTGAAGGGATGTGAAGTGATGTGGAGGGATGTGGAGTAATGTGGAACAATGTGGAGTGATGTGGAGGGATGTGAAGTGATGTGGAAGTGTGTGGAGTGATGTGGAGTAATGTAGAGGGATGTGGAGGGATGTGGAGTGATGTGGAGTGATGTGGAGGAATGTGGAGGGATGTGAAGGATGTGGAGGGATGTGGAGGGATGTGGAGGGTGGATCGAGTGGATCCACCTGTGCCAGACACCCCACAAAGGACCTACTGGGATAACATCAAACCACATACAACCCTTTCAAAATCATTTTTTCCAGCATCAATTACCCTAATTTTCAAAAACACTTATTTTGTTTCGCAAGATGTTTTTTTATATACAAAAGTTTGGTACCCCAATGGCTTCCTCACTATCACCTATAATTGTCCAAGTAGTAAAGTACCATTTGCTAGACTCTGAAATACCTCATTTAAATTTTGACATGAGTTTCCTTGTGAAATATATGGGTGACATCTTACGTTCAGCTCCACTTGAAAAAATACCACATATTTTAGATTGTTTTAATATCTGAAGTTTAGTCATAAATTGGAAGTTGAAAGTAGAATTCCATTTCTAAAAACTCTAGTCATCCGAGATTCGGCAAATAAACTGTTGTTCGGTTGTTATAAGAAACCCACGAACTCTGGAAGGTATGTCAATTATTTCTCCAATAATTCTTTTGGCCTTAAAATTAATGCCCCACTCGCTCTCAAACACAGGATACAGATGATCGCAAAATTGCAAGTTATAAAGAAAATCCTACAAATTTTAGAAATGACCCTTTGCAATAATGGTTACCCTAAGCAAATGATTAAAAAATTAGTTTACATCAAATGGTTTGGCAAAATTAAACTCGGACCTAACATTTTCATTTACAAAAAAATTGGGCTTTTTGCAAGCTATAACTTCTTTGCTAGCAAGAATTTTACGCCAACCAAACGTTTCAATAGCAGGTATTTATGAAAAATTAGTGAAAAACTTTTTCACAAAATTAAAAGACAAGACTAACAAACTAGTTAGAAGTAACATTACTTATAACTTGTTCCTGTGGGAAGGCCTATGTCGGCAATACCACCCAACGATTAATGGCGCAACACATTAACAACACCCTTCATACTACAAATTATGGAGAGGCAGTTATTTTGGATTCTGAATATAATTATAGAATGAGACATTTTAGAGGCTTATTATATATACAATGAAGTGGATGCCATAAACTTCAGACATTATACCCAAAATATGCACCCTATATGTGAAAAATGGTATAGGATTTCACAGAAAATACCTTATTTGGTAACAACTCGGAGGTGACCCAATGAGCTTGTTTGTTAGAATTTAATACGTCATATGTGATATACATCTATCCTTATCAAAATTGTTTTCGAAATGTATTCATTCAGTGCAAGTTGCTGGCGGATAAAGATGAATCTTTGCGACGTCCAGTTTGTCAAAAGCAACCGCCTTTAATGCAACTACAGTGAAGACATTTTTTGATAAATTGGAAACAGTTTACCAAAAATATAACTTTAGTGCAAATCGGATATTTAAAGCCAACGAAATTGGTTGGTCTACTGTTTCAGATTTGCCCCAAATTATTGCAAAACGCGAATCCAAACAAGTTACGGAAGCAACTTTTGCTGAAAGGGATCAAACTGTTACTGTGCTAGGATTTATATCAGCTTTTGATAGTAGTGTATCACCAGCATTAGTTTTAAAGATTGTATGTTGGAGAATTGCCTCATCGGCAGCATCGGATTTTGTCACAAAAGCGGCTGAATCACAACTGACAACTTTTATTTAGCATTTAAACATTTTGTAGACAAGGTCAGATAATAAAAAAATCAGCCTGTACTGCTTTTGATCCATAACCACGAAAGTCATATCAACATTCATGTAGTGTCTTTGGGTCGTGCATCGGGTATTATAGTACTTACCTTTCCTCCACATTGCAGTCATAAGTTGCAGTCAATAGATGTGGCTGTATTTGACCCGTTTAAACCATACTTTAAAGCTGTATAAAACGACAGAATGGTAATGAATCTTGTACGAGTATACACCCAACCGCACTTCCAACCAATTGACCAATAAGCACGCAGCATGCAAATAAAAAACATGCACGCATAAATCGTCCCTCAATCAATAATGGCACGTCCGCCACCCCTACAAATAAACCGTCCAATCATTCAGTAGAAACAGAACCTTCTGTATAAAAGTAGCTCAAACGCTAAAGCAAATTACTTTTTTTGTTCTATCTTCAAGAAAGTCATCAAATTTCTTATAGGGAACTGAAGAGTCCTCAAACTCTCGTGACCTAATTGATTTCTTTCGTTGCTACCAATTCTACGGTATGAAATGATGCGAATTCTTATAACACTGCGGACAGGATCCCGCCACAGCTTGGACCCGCTCCACTTCCACATCCAAAATTATCAAGACTACCTCCTAGGGCACGTGGCACCAACAAGCACACCATCAAAGCGCTCCATTTTTACGAACTAAGGAATCCGTCGTACGTCGCCGTCAGTCCACCAGGTGCTAGATACCGAAGCTATGCAAATCAATTATCTCCACGAAGTGCCGCATTGCATTTAGCGTAACCAGAGCCACGACTACTAATTACCATGAAAATCTTCAACTACATGACATTAGGTCCAGATCTTCGTCTTGAAACCTCAAATTCCAATTCTTAAACATAGCACATGTTCTGCAACTTTACAAATTAAAGTACTTTCAATTCTAGTGACAACAGCATTTTCACTTTAATTACGCACAAAAATGTTTGTAAATAGTTTGTTTGTGCGTGTCATGCCTTTAATGTTAATGCATAACAAGTTAATATCAGTATTTTAACTTATAAATAAGTGATATTTCTGGTACTACAGAGCATTAGCAAGGTGACCACAGATAATCAGAACATATCTTTATAAAAACCATTTAACAATTGTGGCACTACCTATAATCAGACATTTGAACCAAGTTAATACAAAAAAAGTGTAACTAGTGTTTTAAAAGAACAGTTCATAATCTGGGTTAAATCGCTAATTTAAACTTACACATATTTGAATTGAAAGAAAACAGTGCCTCGCAATAGGGTGAAAATTATAACACGAATTATAACACACAATCTCCTAATGAATTTTAATAGTTTAAATAATTAAAGTACATGTTTCTGATCTCAGGCTGGAACCATCTTCAGAGTAACAATAAATGAAAAGGTTACAACGGTAAATAAATCATGATGTAAAGTATTTAAATCATCTAGGAAGGAGTTTACACACATGTTCAAAAGGAGAGGTTAACTCTTTCCTAGATGATTTAAATACACATCATGGTGTAAAATTTACAGTTGAACATGAGTTTGAAAGAAGGATTCTGATTTTAGACATTTTATTATACAATAATTATTTTCTTGTAAAATACAGTATCTACAGAAAACCAACAGCCACTGATAACATCATTCTTATCATCCCAGGTCCTAAAAATTACCCAGTTTCAGTTTTCTCATCAGAAGACTCTTCTTTCTCAAAAATTTTTTTAACAAGAATTTGACATCATTAAACAAATTGCAGTTAATAATAATTATCCGATTAGTATAATTAACAATTACCTTAATAAAATACAAACTAAAATTAACTCAACAACTAAATTAACCCCAGCTAACAATAATAATAAAGTCCTTTTCAGTATTCCCTATTACGACAATATTTCGTTTAAAATTGAAAATATGTTTTCAAAATTTAATGTTAACATTGTTTTCTCTAATACTAATAACCTTAATATAATTTTAGTTCGCAATAAGGTCGCGATTCTTTTATTAGATCATTTAGGTATCTACAAACTAAACTGTTCAGCTTGTAACTGCTTCTATATTGGAAAAACTGGTCCTAAGTTCAATACACGTTTCAAAGAACACATATCTTCTATTACAAAATTTAGATTAGATCCAACTAAACAATAATTTCAACTCAGTGGTCGCCCGTCACATGGTCAATTTTTTCCCATATTTACGATAAAAATTGTTTTGAAATATTACACCTCCAAAATAAAGTAACAAAACTTAATTTTTTTAGACATTTTTGAGATTACAATGGATTTTGTTTGAATGAGATGGTGAATTTTGATCACAACATTATTTTCCTTAAATTTATAAATAGAATTTGTGTTGGTAATAATTAAGTTGGTAACATGCTCATTACAACTATTATATTCATAACGACCAAGTTTTCGTCCATTTTGTTCTAATGTCTGTCGACGTTAACTTAGAAGAATATTTATTAATTGATTGAATATTTGACTACTCCATGGGTTTTCTTTCGTGGAGGGGCTCCAAATTTAGGTCAATTTCCACCCCCAATCGAAATTTGAACTTTTTTCTACGTCATTCGTTTTTGCATCGTAGGTGCACAAATGTGCACAGTGAACGAACGTTTGTGCACTTCTCTATACAAAGATACGAAAAAAATAAAAATGGGGGCTATGGAAACGGCAGTCCCCCACCCACCAAAAAAATTTTGGATTCTTTTATAGCCAATTGTTTGTGCATCGTAGGTGTACAAATGTGCACGGTATACGAACGTTTGTGCACATCTCTATACGAAGATACGAAGAAAATGAGGTGGAGGCGCTGTAGAAGCGACAGCCCACACCGAAGAAATTTCGGATTTTTTATAGCCAATCGGTTGTGCATCGTAGGTGCACATATGTGCACGGTATAGGAACGCCTGTACACATCCCTATACGGTAATACAAAGAAAATTAGGTGGAGGGGCTGTAGAAACT
This sequence comes from Platerodrilus igneus, assembly GCA_036346225.1. Classification (NCBI taxonomy): domain Eukaryota; kingdom Metazoa; phylum Arthropoda; class Insecta; order Coleoptera; family Lycidae; genus Platerodrilus; species Platerodrilus igneus. The sequence goes on from JARFIW010000544.1 coordinate 148,734, forward strand.
TTAGCCTCCTCCGCCCGAAGAAACTTTGGATTTTTTAATAGCCAATCGTTTGTGCATCGTAGGTGCACAAATGTGCACGGTATACGAACGTTTGTGCACATCTCTATGCGGAGGTACGAAGAAAATGAAGTGAAGGCGTTGTCGAAACGGCAACCCGCACCGAAGAAATTTCGGATTTTTTATAACCAATCGTTTGTGCATCGTAGGTGGACAAATGTGCACAGGGAACCGACGTTTGTGCACCTCTCTCTACAAAGATACGAAGATATTAAAATGGTGGGGCTGTAGAAGTGGCAGCTTCCTCACCAAAACGATTCTAAATTTTTTTATAGGCAGTCGTTTGTATATCGTAGGTGTAAAAATGTGCACAGTGTACAAATGTTTGTCCACTTCTGCATACTAAGATATGAGAATATTATTTTTGGGTAGCCCAAACAAAAGCGGCGACGTACCACCCATGCAATCCATATTTTCTAAAAGCCAATCGCTTTCGCATCGTAGGTTGACAGCAGCACACGGCGTTCAAACTTTTATGCACTCTCGCAATCGATGTGAAAGACTAACCAATACATGTATGTGAAGTTGGCAGCATTTTATTTAATTTTACAAAAAAAATTGTGCTATAATTAGGCGCCATTTTGTGCCGTTAAAACTAAATTTTGCGCTCTTTTAGCATTCACGTTATTATAAAAATTTTTTCTGGCCAAGTTCACGCAGCCACGCTGTTTTCGCTTTTTAAAAAAAAAGTGCCATAAATAGGCGCAAATTAGACAGCATTTTGTGTCGTTAAAACTAAATTTTGCACCCACCTGGCAAACAAGTTATATTATGCCACAACAAATTTTTTGAAATTCAAAAAGTGCGGCTAACTTCACGCACCTAAGCAATACTAGTTATGCAGAAATTAATTTGAGTTGTCCACATAAACAGCAACAATTTTCCTACGCGCCATACTCTAGGTTTTTAGTGATTTTTGTTGGCGTGTATTGCACATACATAGTTCAGCAAAAATCTCAGTGTTTGTGCACTTTCGTACACTAAGGTAAAAGGAAAGCGATTTACAGAGACCGGAGATCGGCAGATACACCCACCAAATATTTCTTACGATTATTGACATTCCCACTCACATACAAAACTCCAGCCGTATCCAATTCCTAACTGGTCATGGAAAATTCCTATCCAAACTACACTCCTTCCACCTAATACCCTCTCCTCTATATCTATGCAATCTTGATTCCTCAAAACCCCAGAACATCTACTATACCACTGCCCCGCCCTAACGCCCATCCAAAATACCTTCAAACAAATTATTCAACTTGACCTATTTTCCCCACTACCCGATTTTATATTCTTAACCACTAACTTTCCCTTCCTTTACATGCCTTCCCACAAGAAATTTTAGACACTAAATCTCCTATATCCCCACATTAACCCCTCTAACCGGCGATCAAACACGAAAACAACAAGTTCATACTGTATCAGACCACAAGAAGCTCCACCCTCCCTGCCCTGGATCAAGTTTTTGACGTAACCCGAAAGTAAAAGCGAGTGTAGGGAGAAGACCACCTAAAACCGAATGAACTTTAATTTATTTTGTTTTTCTTAATTATTTATTTCCTTTTATTTAACTTAGACTGTTCAAGCTAGGATGGGCCAATGGCCTAGGTATAGTTTAAAATAAAGAATATTCATACATACATACATACCGGAGATCGCAGAAATGGTAATTTCTTTACTAAACAAATTTCTTCTCTTTTTTATAGATAATTGTTCGTTAGGGCGTAGCGTTTGTACACTTTCTTAAACTATAATATAAAAAATAAACATAGAACTGCCTAAGTGTCAGCGTCCATCAAATGAACGTCGATTTCTTATAAAAAATTTGTTGTGGACGCATAATGAAAAATGGGACGGCAAAGAATAGGCGGACAGAGGAGGGACGTGTTGGTGTGCTTGGGCGTCTTGGGTTGCTTACCGTTCACGCCTTAAGCACTTCTTACTACTTATCGTCTTTTTTCAATTGTTGGTTGGTTCCACTAACGCTGGTGTTCGAAGTGTTTTGTTTTGGAAACTCCTATTTTAGCTATGCCGAAATGCATGTCCATATTTAATATTAGTTTACATACAAACTGTTTTTAAGCAAAAGAATACTCCCTGAGAGACGTAAATGTGTCAACCGTTCCACCGCCTCGAGTTCTTCGATGTTAAATTTTTCAACAAATCGGACGAAAACCGAAGTTATTGTAGTAAATGAATTAAGGCGTACAGCGATTGAAGAATTAAATGTTGATCATGGTAAATCAAATTTACAATTTTGACGGATGCTTCAAACCACGACAACAAGAATGTATATCTTCTTTTGATGCACTTTTGTCCACCATACGAAGGCATACAAGTAAAATATTTTGATCTCCAAGATCAACATGAAACGTCTGATATTTTCAGTTTATTTTCTTTGCATCTCTGAATAGAGAAGTGCACAAACGTTCGTATACTGTGCACATTTGTGCACCTACCATGCACAAACAATTGGCTATAAAATCCCAAATATCTTTGGTTCGGGGAGAGGCGTCTGCCGTTTCTACAGCGCCTCCACTTTATTTTGTTCGTATCTCCGTATAGAGATGTGCACAAACGTTCGTATACCATGCACATTTGTGCACCTACGATGCACAAGCGAATGACGTAGAAAAAAGTTCAAATTTCGGTTGTTGGGGGGCTGTGGAAATTGACATTTCAAATTTAAAAAATTTGTAAGATAAAATACTAATATTATTAATGACATAAGACTCTTTCTTCCCTATACTTTAATGGTAAGTTAATTTATTAAATCGCCATTTTTTAAGAATTTGTATATTACAGATTGTCCAGTGTTGTAACCTTTTAATTTATTGTTAACCTGAAGCTGGACCCCGCATGATGTCTGAAACAAGTAATTTTGTTATTCAAACTATTAAAATTCATAGGGAGATTGTGTGTTATAATTTTTCCTCATTAGACTTATAAGATCATGATCTGAGGTTCATCCCTGGTATTTTCAGTTTGCTCAAATTGAAGAGCTGATCGTTGATATATTACTTTCGTCCTTTTATTCTTACAAAATTTTTAACTAGTACCCTAATCGATCTTTATGACAATAGCAGCCTGCGCGTTCTAAATTCTATAGGCGGAATACCTTATTCATAACGAATTCCCATCAGTCGTTTTTAAACTACGAAGAAATTTTGAGTTACCTGCATCAAGTAAGAACAAAAAGACTTCTCAAAATCTGATTTTGTACCACCAGTTGCTACACAATAGAACAAGAATAACTGTAAACGTCATAGTCATAGTGCACGTCATTATTGTCAACGCTATTAGCCATTGTACTTTAGAATAATACTTCCGTCTTTTAACGCACGTTGAAAGACCTTACGTTATAGAATCTTTTGTGCTTCATGCGAAATAAAGTCGTTTTTCTTAGTGATGTTATGTCTCAATAAGCAAGCGGTTCCTTTGATCTCATAAGCCGACTCTAACGTGATGTAATCGGTAATTTTCAAAAGCTTTGAGATTACCGCCTTACGGTGTTACTGTATGTTTATACTTATAATAACCAAGAAGCCTTGTTTTAAATCATCACAGGAGAGCATGTACCGATAATTACTACAATCAATATATTTATTGTTGGTCAATTTATTTATCTTCTGATTTTGCTGTGTAGAAAATCTTAATAATAATTTTTTTCTGAATATATAGTAAATATTACACGTAAGAAATGAGTTTGTTCAAGTAATGCAAGTGTATCTTTCACACACGTGTAGTGGGTTGGAAGGGACAAGCTCAGGAATGAAAGGGGCTACAGATATAATGCTATCTAGCATATGCTTTTGGTGTCTACATCAAAACATAAAAATGTTTGGATTCTTTTGGCTCCACTATTTTTGACTGGGACAGGTAATTTTATTATGCCTCGCTTAGAAACATCAGCGATTTCTTCATTGTCTGATAGATATATTTTTGGCCAACAGTCTACTTTAAAATTTGTTTCAGTCTTCATCAGGTTGAAATTCAATTATTTCTCCAATAAAATGTTTTATTGCGTATTTTATAGAAAATTTCTATTGCCGAGTTATGTTCCGCCTCTTACTCCGGTGCCCAATCTGTCTAGCCCCTTTCAGCATAATGAATACTTTCGTCTGTTTCGCTGTCACATCTACTGATCGTTATTTTTTGTGGTTGTTGTATTTTCTGAATAAAATGAATATTTTTGCAATTTTTTCTTCAGATATTAAATTTCTTTTAGCTGTATTCACTTTCTTATTGATTTATTCATTTAAGTTAGCTTTTATTTTAGTTTTTCCGGAGTTACCGTGGGATAGTGAATGTTTTAGTGGTGTAGAGAATTTGTCATGCATATTAGACTTTTGAGGTTTTTTGTTTTTTTTATATTTTTTTTTTTTTTATTTTTAAACATCCGCTACACTAAAGTTCAAATCAAATCAATTTCCGCGCCATGTTCGTTATCACCTAACTTACTATTTCCCTAAGCTGTAATTATCTGCTTCAAACCTAACCACCCTACCTGCAAATTCCTTAAGCGCGACCCAGAACGTATTCTGGTTCGCGACCTCCTGGACCTCCTCCAAGTTCCTAGGTTATCTTACGCATTCGATAACCAAATTCTGTCAGCTAACCCCCTATAAGAAACTTCGATGGGGTAATCGAAGTGCACGTGTACAGCACTCTCCGATCCCCCGCCGCACTCGTAACCGTCGTCATTTCCAAAACCGAACCTTCTCAAGTAAGCCTTAAACGCCTCATGACCTGTAACGAGCTGCACCATTTTATGATCGAATTTAACCTCGATTCTGTCCCTAGCCCTTATACTTGGAATAAACCTATACGCCAATCTACCTGTGGTGGCGTTATTCCACCTCTCCTCCCATTGACTAATCGATCTTTCTCGCAGCTTCCTCTTGATTAGCAACTTAGATATTAACGAATATGACGAGCGAAGCTCCCCTGTGGCTGCCTCCTTAGCCAACTCCTCAGATCTATTGTTCTCCCTGTTTCCTTGGTGAGACCTGACCAGAAATAACTTTAAATCCCGAAAACCTAGCGCTATGCACGCTATTCTCCAGACTTCCTCTTGAAGATTTGTCGAGGTGAGCATATTTGACAGGGCTACTAAAGCGAATTTACTATCGCTGATGATCTAGTACCCACTCGCGCAGAAGTGGTTGACAATATATTCTATAGCTTCCCTTAAAGCCGCCATTGAAAGATGGTGCTCCAGTTTGCGATTTTAGTTTGAAAATAAAACACCTTCATTTCCTCCTTGTACACAACAAACGCCGCGCCTGCCTGCCCGTCATGCATCATAGAGCCGTCCATATATTCTAACGCCTTTAGCACTTTCGTACCCTTCAACAAACTGAATCCCCTTAATATGCGCCGGGTGTCCTAATTTCCGAAATAGCTATCTTCCTCTCAACTTCCCTATCACCTAAGCCAAGCTTTCGATCATATTCTGTCTACACCTCGTATCGATAATTTTCGATCTCTAATTTCCTTTATAACGAACTCGATCGGAAGAATCCTACTAATAGCCAGCACCGCCTCCGTAGAGGTGGTCCAGTATGCCCGCGCCGCCTTCACCGCCGTGATCCTCTGGACGCTTGCCAGCTGTCTACCTTCCCTAAACTTTACAACCTTCCGCCCAAACCGATGCTGGGTACAACATCGCCGGCTCGATTGCTCCTGTATAATCCGTCTTCAAAGACTCTTATCTAAATCCCCAATTGATTTTAGCAGCCGCCATCATTCTACTGGATATTTCGCTTCTCTTGGCCCTAATGTACTGCACATGCGCTTTCTAATTTAATTTATTGTCGATTTTGATTCCGAGGTAAGTGATAGCTTTCCTAAACCCTGGCTTCGTACCAAAATAAAGCCCTTCGATTTCGAAGTGTTAAACTTTAATTTAACCCCCTGCGACCGTTCTAGCAGCTTCTGTAGTGCCTTGTTTGGTTTGGTGCGTATTTCCATAACCAACCTTGACCTAACAATCAATAGCGTGGCATCCGCAAATCCTACAATTATGCACCCCTAGGGCAATCGGCTCCTAAAGATGCTTTCATACAAAAGTTTCCAGAAGATTGGCCCCGAAAAAGACCCCCGCGGGCAACCTCTTCCCCAGTTCGCGATACAATTTCCCCCGGAATATCTATCTGCGCCAACCTTCCTGTAAAATAGCTTTTGACCAGCGACATCAAGTTCGCCGAACAATCCGTACGTTCCAATTCGCAAATGATAACTGTCCACCAGGCGGCGTCGAACGCCCCCGAGATGTCTAGAAATACAACGACACAATGCTCCTTGGCCTCCCTGACTCTCTTGATCTGCCCTAATACAAATTATAATGCATCGTTCGTCGACTTTTTCTCTGCAAAACCAAACTGTTGCTTGCTAAACCCCCCGCTTTCCCTAACCGAATGCTCTATCCTCGTAGTCGTAACCCTATCTAAAGCTTTACCGATTACCGGAAGCAGACTAATTGGATGATAGTTGCCCGGATCTGACGCGTCCGCCTTTTTAAGCTTAGGAAGGAACTTCACATTCTGAGCTTTGCAACAACCTGAAAAAAAGCCCTTCTCTAAACAAAGCCTAAACAACCCGGCAATGACGTGCGGGACCGACAGGCACGCCTCCAGAGCTATGTCGGAGGTGATTCCGTCGGACCCAGGCGCCTTCTTAGGGTTCATCCTTCTAGGAGCCCTAACGACCTCGTGCATGCGAATTTCCTTATCGCTGCCTGTTCCCCTAGCCTCTGCAGCTCCTCGACGTATCGTGTCGTGCAGCCTCTCGTCCTCCTCTGGATTATCTGATGGAAAGTACCTTTCTAACAAATACTCCGCAGTGGTTTTAAAACCATCTGTGTGTTCGCCGTCTAATTTTCTAATATTGCCGAGCGCGATTTTTTTCTGTTTGCCTCTTATTACGCGATACACGGTTCCCCACGGTTCTTTTTCTTAGTTACGCGTGCAAAATTCTTTAAATTTATTCGATCGCGTTTCTTCTATTAGTATTTTATATTTATATTTATATTCAATTTGTGGTGCCTCTCGGCAATTTACTATTTCATTTTGATGCGCGGGGATGCTTTTTCTAAATTTTTGCTTAAATTGTTCCCAATTCGCTTTTTTATTACAGAACCGCGATTGATAATCGCCCGTTTATGGGTGTTTCGACGTCGATATTCCATGTTATTAATTTGTGATCAAAGAGTGTGACCTCGTCTGACCTTAACTCCCAATCTTCGACTGCCCCCTAACAAACCGTATGAAACTACCCCTATGCCCATCAAACGTAGGTGATTCATTGTTATTAACGATGCTGAGATGCCACTCCGTCAAGAGATCAGAAACTTGCGAACCCCTATCATCTTCCTGTAGACTACCCCACAGCGGCGACTTGGCGTTGAAATCGTCGCCGACGATCAGCTTTCAATTTCGACCGACTTTACGAAATACGACCTCGATTTGATTAATTAATTTTTCGGTTTGGGGATTTTCCCGCCGAGAGTCGACCGGCGGAAGGTATACGCTAATTACTATTATTGTTTGCGATCCTGTTTTTATCTCTGCTGTCGTTAAAAACTCATTTGACAAATTATTTAATAAAATACCTGCACACGTCGCATTATTTATTATTATGCCGCTACGCGGCCGTTCGTTGCTTGATTTTAATACGGTGACCCTCCTCCCAAATTCTGTTATTTTGTAGCTATAAAGTTGCGAATCCTGTATAAGCCGGGTGTCAATTTTGTTTTCGTTCATTATTGTAACGAAATTATTTCTGGCCCCTTTACCTTTTCCTAAATTAATTTGCGCAAATTTGACCTTCATGCTCCTCGGAACATCGTTTAATGTTCATAGTCGATGTTCCTGGTGATGACTGCTTTCAAACGCTGCATCGTTGGGCACAGGCTAGACTTGGCGTCGTGACGAGTGTCGACCCTGCACTATCAACCCTATCGTTTCATCTCGCACAGACAACACAACAAAAAACTGCGCGCCTACAGTTCTTGAACTCATGCCCCACTTTGGCACAGTTACCGCAAAACTGGACCCACTCCTTACACTCCGCTGACTTATGACCGAACTCGTAATAGCAACGTGCCTAACAACACACACACACACACACACACACACACACACGGGTCTTCCATTTTACCTCTCATCCGAACGAGGCGTATTTTTGTGAAAAATGTTCGCGTAACATTTTTCAAGCGGACCGTGTCGGTGTTTCGAAGCCGGAACTTTGGCATAGCAGTCACAAGCATACCAACTACGCGACGGAGCCGCCGTCTTTTACACATCACTGAAATATGGATATATTTAGGAAACAATAAAAGAGGAACCGAGCTGTATCCAACAAAAATGAGCAGCGGCTATGTTTGGAGATAACAAACATAAAGCAAAGAAAAAATTGCTGAAAGCATGTGTGGAGCAGAGCACTATACGACTATGAACTAAGGACAGTCGGAGGAGCAGACAAAAAATTTTGAAACCTTTTGGAATGTGGTACTCCACATGTATAATGATGATAACATGGATAGACAAGGTTAATAACAAAGAGGTTCTAGAAATACTAAGGGAAGAAAGATATCTGTGGAAAACAAAAAGAAATAGGAGAAATAGAAGAATAGGACACGTTTTAACGGGGAATAGTGCGATATATATTACAAGTAGAAATAGGAAAAAGAGAGGTAGAGATAGACCTAGATCAGACTATTACAGGCAGATAGTGAAATGTGGGCTCTAGGGATTTCAGAATAACGTGTGGGTTAGCTCGGAATATGAAACAATAGAAGTACATGTCTAACCAGTTCTGAAAACTGAAGACCTAATGACGATGATGATAGCACGACATAATTACTAAAATTAGTTCGAGCAAAACAAGACACAACTACCATCCAAAGTGCAGACAGTTGTCAGCGCGATATACTTTTGATGAATGTTTAGTGATGGTGGTAAAGATAAAAATTATTTTAAAATCGTTATACGGCGAAACGATTGCAAAAACTGATTGAATTACATAATTATGGAACTAAGCAGAACAAACTTGAACTGCCTTCAAAAATGTAAAGAGTCGCCAACATGACACACTTTTACCAAGTATCGTTCTCGCATTTAATATTTAAAATTTCTAAAATTGTTATTGGAATTTGGTCTGAAATACTTTATCATTGGAACGGGCACATTGTTTTTTCTTTTTGTAATTCAAACAAGACACGTAGTGTTATAACGTGAAGTTAGTACGACTGTTTTTTCTATTAATTTTTTTATATTATAATTGAGGATACCAATTTGATTTGTTTTCAGGAACTGTATAACTACGAAAAGTGTTAGAGGAACTCTTGTTCTTTCTTCTTTTAAGTAAAAAGCTGTAATAACTTCACACACAAGTATTGCTTTGTAAAAGAAAGTATTCTTAAAAGGCAATACTTAATTGAATTTATGGTAATGGACAATTCTTGTTTTGGAAAATAGATTGCGTATAAAGCATTGCATAAGTAGGCGCGCTAATTTAACGTAACTACTTCTGTGTAGGCGATTTATTTATATGTACGTACACCATATGCGATAATGTGAAACGAGAATGTGTACTTTAACGATATCTTGACAGTTTCTAGGAAATTTTATTACGTAGATAAAAGTTATGGTAAAATAAATTTCCTCGTATTGTCTCGTCTCTTACCTGCAACCTAAAAAGCTGTAAATTGTAAACATTTTTTAAATTTGATATTTCGCGCAGAGAATCATAAAAATGTTTCAGAAACCATCTCCGACTAACACTCTTTTTACTACTGGTTTTGTCCGGCTCTAGACCATTTAAAGGAAAGAATTATATTGCTTTTATTTTTAAAGACAAACCAATCGAGCTTGGTTTAATTGCCTTTATAAATTCCTTTCTTGGGTTTCATTTCAGGTGGAAATTGTAGAGCTAACAGCCCATCCCTAACAATAGTTTAAATTACTTAGAGAGGGAGAGGGGTCCAGTGAAGGAGAAGTGCAGTAAAATTAAAGACACCGTAGTTTGGGCATAAACACATATACACACCCCTTCTGGAGTAGCGAACTAAGCAATAGAAAAATGGCATCATAGAAGATGTTAGAAATCTTTATAGGAACTCAAAGGTGTGTAAATAAAGAACGACATTGTTTTTTTGAAAAAAAGAAAACAAGAAAAAACACTATGTTAATACCGCCAAACGCAGAAAATTTTTTATATTTACACTGATTATAATGATTCTCTACACTCTTAAGAGTGTCAGAAAAATTCATTCGTTGATAAAACAGAAAGTAATTTTATGTAACACTCAAGTAACGCATTTTTAGTAGAATACAAACGTTTACCGTTTCTCTAAACTTTGCAAATTGGTTTGTGTAAAAAATTGTCACGAAAAATTTCAGTCAAATTAACGGCCACTTAGAAAAGTGCTTAAGTAGCAGCTTTTGGGTTGGGGGTGGTGACAACTTTTGTTCCGGCTAGTCAGAGTGAGATTCTAATTCAGTGTAGATCACAAAATGTATTGCATCAATTATATTAATAAAGGTCGGTATTGAATCAGAACCTGGACAGGTAATGCCAAGGCGCCAGGAACTGATAAAAATAAAGGAGCGTATGAAATCTATAGTCCTAGTTCCAACAGACTTCGAAAGAATCCCCTTCCGGATCATAAATATCAAACACGCAACTTCACAAAATAACTATCTTTAATACCGTATCGGAACACAAAAATAAATAGTGACAAAAAATCTAAACACCAGTTAAATTTCAATATTACATCAATTACGATTAACACAAGCATAAAATATACAAAATTTTTTAAATATTACCGTAAGTAACCCCGCACGAATGCATATCAGGGAAAAATAACTTTTAATTTCCCACTCACTTTAATGTTACTAATTACTCATGTACTCATTTTCCGTTGGCCAAGAAAGCATGTAGTAGTACGTAACCTCAATTTCATATAAGCACCTCGTAGGAGCAATCTCTAATAGGAGTGTAAACATTAGATACCTTAACGTACTGTTGAAATATTTCACAAATAATCTTAATAAATCACCCTAGCCAGTAAAGAGGGTGCCAAGAAATATACTAAAACTTGGTTTTAAATATTAAATTTTGTACATCAGTATTACTAAATTTTGACTGAAGTAGATGTACTTCTTATGAACAGCAATAGCTTGAATTATTAATATTAGGTTGCTACGTAACCGGAAAAAGTAAATACCAGGCTGATTACCAACCGCGAAGAGTGGGGGGGGGGATTCGCCTACATACCAAAAAAACACATAAACAAAGAAAAGTATTAAATTTAAGTTATATTGTAAAGGACAAATTTTATAATGGATCCACGAAGTGCGCATTTCGTAGCTAACATGTAATAAAACTCATTGCAAAAAAAAGTAATGCTTAGATTTTCTCAATAGCAAGTGTGTTAAATTATGGTATTCAACGTAGATTTTCTCAATAGTACGTGTGTTAAATTAAAGTATTAAATGTAAGTTTTCTCCATAGCAAGTGTGTTAAATTAAAACATTATATGTAGACCAAGTTGTAGTAAGAATTAAAGAAATATAACCAGAAGCACTAGCGAAGCTAGCTTTTAAATGTGTATGGTGAACTGGTTTCACAACATCAACCTCTGATAAATATTAATCCTCGATGAGCATAAAAGAGAACGAGTCACATACCACTATCCGTCGGGATGCTTATCTTGCAAGCCGTCGGGGCCGAGTCAGCACAGCAACGTCACGGTAGTCAGGATCCATTCGCCCTGCCACCGTAACTGTAGCAGCGGTCTACAGACAAAAGCAGTTGGTTTACGCCAACGAACAGTTGGGCCTACATAAAAAAGAACCCATTTGACCTCCAGCTAAGAGCTAAAAAGAGAATCTGATTAGAATGGGTAAGCGCGGGAAAACTCACCGATATACGCAAGATAACTCCTACTTGTCGAACAAAAAGACGTGGATCGCTGTAGAAAATATTTCAACGCACAAGATGCAGAATCAAATTAAAAATTGGTTCAAATAACACGAGTTCGAACTGCAAGCATCGCGTTATCAAAGCGCGATTAGCAAACTGAAAAACACACTATCAAATAATAGTAGTAATTATTCCGACAAGTCTGTAAATGGGAAACACAAAAGAAAGCAATTATCCGTTATCGGAATGTTTAACAAATTAACGTATACCTAAAACAAGGTATTGACTGTTTAATTTATCGAATAAATTTTTCGTTTTAGAATGAATAGATTTGAAAAAAATGTTATAATTGCGCGTACTATTGTAATGAGGTAAAAATATAGGATTAAGTTTTGAATAGAAACAGAAGCTAAGTGGATGAAAAACGAATTACCACAAAAAAGGACGCATTTGAATCTATCGTCAAAAATAACCATTGAAATGATCACCCTTAAAGCCCCAGTCAATCCATATTAACTTTCGACTCGTATAGGTTTCAAACCCCCCTAAATAATAAAGTGAAACAAATCAAATAGCAGAAAACCGTCGAGTGACAACTTCCGCTTTGGCACATATATTGTTAAAATCTTCCTTAATGCACCTGTAAAATTCAAATTTACTTGCGACTCGTATAGGTATAAAAATCGACCCGTCTAAGCTTCAAAAACCATCTTTTAATGGTATAAATAGGAAAAAAAATCCGAAGTGGTAAGAGGCCATCGAGTTACACTTTCCGCTTTGGCACATATACTGCTAAAACCTTCCTTAATGCACCTGTAAAAACCAAATTTACTTGCGACCCGTATGGGTATCAAAATCGACCCGTCTAAGTTTTAAAAACCATATTTTAACGATATAAATAGGAAAAAAATCAGAAATGGCAGAAGGCCATCGAATTACGCCTTCCGCTTTGACACATATACTGCTAAAACCTTCCTTAATGCACATCCAGAAACCAGATTTACTTGCGACCCGTGTGGTATCAAAATCGACCCGTGGGAGCTTCAAAAACCATCTTTTAATGATATAAATAGGAGAGAAATCGGAAGTGGTAGAAGGCCATCGAGTTACACCTTCCGCTTTGGCACATGTATTGCTAAGACCTTCCTTAATGCACCTGCAAAAACTAAATTTACTTGCGACCCGTATGAGTATCAAAATCGACCCGTGTAGCTTCAAAACCATATTTTAATGATATAAATAGGAAAAATCAGAAGTGGAGAAGGCCATCGAGTTACACCTTCCGCTTTGGCACATATATTGCTAAAGACCTTCCTTAATGCACTTGCAAAACCAAATTTACTTGCGACCCTATGGGTATCAAAATCGACCCGTGTAAGCTTCAAAACCATCTCTTTAATGATATAAATAGGAAAAAAATCAGAAGTGGAGAAGGTCATCGAGTTACACCTTCCGCTTTGGCACATATATTGTAACCTTCCTTAATGCACTTGCAAAACTAAATTTATTGCGACCCTATGGGTATCAAAATCGACCCGTGTAAGCTTGCAAGAACCATCTTTAATGATTAAATAGGAAAACAATCGAAACGGCAGAAGGTCATCGAGTTACACGTGTACTTTGGCACATATATTGTTAAACTCTTAAGATAGGAAAATAATATCGAAGTGGCAAAGGTTAACCGAAACCTTCCTTTGCTATGATATATAGAAAACATCAGAACCTTGAAGTGCACCGTGATACAACGGGTCAAGTAAATTTGATATTTAGCGTGCATTAAGAAAGGTTTTAAAATATATGTGCCAAAGCGAAGGTGTAACCCGATGCTTTTGCTCACTTGATTTTCCTATTTATATCATTAAAATATTTTGAAGCTTACAGAATCGATTTTGATACCATACGGGTCGCAAGTAAATTTGATTTTACAGGTGCATTAAGGAAGGTTTTAAAATATATGTGCCAAAGCGGAAGGTGTAACTCGATGGCCTTCTGCCTTTCTGATTGTTTTCCTACTTATATCATTAAAGATGGTTTTGAAGCTACATGGGTCGACTTTGATACCCATACGGTCAAAGTAAATTGGTTTTTCAGGTGCATTAAGGAAGGTTTAACAATATATGGCCAAAGCGGAAGGTGTAACTCGATGGCCTTTGCCACTTCTGATTTATTTAATTAACTGACACGTCATTTATACTCCATTGAAAATATGGTTTCTGAAGCTTACACGGGTTTAACAATATATGTGCCAAGATACCTACGTGGTCTGCATGAATTTTTTTTATCATTAAGGATAGTTTTAAGGATTGAGTTCTTAGTATTGTATGTGTCAAAGACGAAGATATAACTCGAGGGGCTTCTACCATTTTATTTGTTTTACTTAATTATTTTAGGGAGTGTTTGAAACCCACACGGTCGAAAGCTAATTTGGTTCTACTGGGACTTTAACGGTGATCATTTCAATAGTTGTGCCAAAGCGGAAGGTGTAAGTGTAACTCTCTTTCTGAAATCGCATTTTGTCTATTCAATAAGGTCTACACGAAAAATCTACTGCCGGGATTTTACTGCCAGTTGAACATCTTCTTCCTCGTAAAAATTACTGCTAGAATTTTATTGCTAACTTCACACCAAACTATTCTTATTTAGCTTATGGAGTGGAATTTCTATCGGATGATGAGTGAAATCATATGACAATAGGTTCAAATACACTTCGTCAACATTCTGCATGCTACAGTACGTCCTACAAACATAATGCTAGCATTATAGTTTTAATACGTAGTCACCAATACCCTATCTATTTCGTAATACAATAGTTAGGTCGACGTTCATGCTGACGGTATCTAAAAGTGCACGAAATAAACCCAGACCATCATATACTATCAGAGCTTTTATTTGTTTTCACTGATAGATAATTATACATTCCTCGTTTCATGTTGTGCAAAAATTTACTGTGGCAATAGTGAACAAATTCATCTAATTCCAATAGTGTATGTAAATGTCTTCGTCTTCGTTATTTAGATGGTCCAATAAACGCACCAATTACCTTTTTAAATAGATTTGAAGTTTTTAAAAAACTGGAAAGCCTGGAGCGAAGAAAAGCTTTACTTGTTACGTTTCGTTTTGTACATTATCGTATACCACTGGGATGTTGAAATAATTTTTTTAAAGACGGTACCATATCTAATACTCAGCTCATATCATTTTTATTTGTAGAGGAGCTAAAAGGCAACAAAAAAACTATTATCAAAAGTATTAATATTGTTGTCAGTTCAGCTACTCACCGCAGATTTTAGGTTATTTAATCAAAGTGAATTTCAACTTAGAATTATTTCGATCTCCAAACGATAATAAATATAACGTACTTGTAAATCAAAAATTAATTGTAATTTCATTATAGAATAAATTGATTGAAGAAGTTTTTTAGAAAAGCCTTTTTAAAAAGCCGCTCTAAGATGCCCAAAACCTATCTGGCGCAGCCGGTTGGATACCAAAAGGCATTAGCAGGATCCAAAACGAGGAAGCTAGTGGTCTTGAATTTCTATCTTTAATCTTGGCAAGAACCAACTGGGCAAAGTACAAGAATAGACTGAGTCCAGAAACAAAGAGGGAAAAAAATAATGGAATTGGCAAACAAACTCTTGTAAGTACCAAAGTTCATTTTCCTAACCATCATTATCTGAAAATTGATATTAGCTAGTAAATAAAAAAAATTTTATGTACAATTTTATTATCGCAATTTATCATTCCTGAAAGGAATTTACTGAGAGAACTTATTTAACAAAGGAATTATAAAAATCATTTCATGCACTTATTAATGCAACATTTAACAAAACAATTATAGCAAATTTATTAGTGCAACACATAATTACTCATCACAAATCTGAACAAGAGCGTATATTTATAACGCAGTTATTGCAGGAATTTTTACTCAGCAAAACCTGAAACTCTTCAACCGCATCAATTCTAATATCTGTAAAGTTATAAATACACACTTCAATGCGATAGTAATTGATGAGACAATAACCAAGCAGAAATTCTCAATGTAAATATAGCGCTTTATTATTACACATAAAATATACGTAAAGCGATTCCTTAAATAACTATATACACACTAAACTGAACAGTAACAATCCAAACTGAAAAGTAACAATACAAACTAAACTGAAAAGTTACTCTCAATTTATACAAAAACCTGATACAAACTGAACTGAAAGCAACCATTAGCAACCATGAATTCCGATATGAAACTCTACCTCGAAAGTATACCCCAATATGACTATTGAGCATCTTTATCACCGCGTGCGAGATGTTTTTAAAATCCTTTTACAAACCAGAAGATAGCGAACGCAACGTTTTACTTTTACGCCTGATAACCAGTAAACTGACCGGAAGGGCATTAACACTGATTGCCAGTCGAGAAGATCTGACCGAGTGGGAGGAATTCAAACATATCCTAATTGCATATTTTGGCGACCAACCAAACAACAAATGTCTGGTCCGCAATTTAATAAATTTAAGAATAGTAAATAACTAATCACCCTATCAATTCGGTATAAAATGTCAAGACGTACGAAGTTTAATTTTGACAAAACTAGAAATTGAAAAACCCGACCAAAATGTTCGATTATTAAAGACGAAAAGGTACGACGAAATGGCTTTAGAAACATACATCAATGCCTTACCTGAACGCTTATCGTACAAAATAGGATTTCAACACCTCCAAAATTTAGAGGAAGAGAACGTTATGTACTACCAAAATAGACTATATAACCCAAACGCAAACAAGAGTTACTCACCTATGAAGACCATACATGCCGCGAGACAAATATCCACCTAACCGAAATTTACACCATTTGACGCACAAATGAATCAACCACGAATTAACAACCCAAACTTTAATAACACAAATTACCACAACCAATTTAGACAATAGCCGAAGCAAACGTTTAATGCAAATTTAATAAAACAAGCATTAACACCAAGATTTAATCAAAACAAAAATAAACCAAAGCAAACATTCGGCGCAAACCCCATCAGATACGTCCGGATGACGAATTACCATCCTAACGGTTATTACAAATCAACTTCTATTGACACTTCATCTGATAACACTAGACAGAACACAAAAATATCACAAATCAGACAAAACTATAACCAAAAACAAAACTTCACTTCCGATGAACTATTCCATCAAGAAGTGGAAGATTTTAATAATTATGACACGGATAATTATGCAATCTCTAATAAAGGCAATAAAACCAATCATTCAGAAAACTACGAATGCCACAACCCCTATGAAAATTACGAAGAAGACGACGAAGAAAACGCGTGCTCAAATTTTCAGTTAGACCGATTCAAATACGACCAAACGTAATCAATTTAAATAACATCAATCCACAAATTTTACCCTATATGGAAGTACCTCACGCAGAACTCAGGTTATTAATCGACACCGGATCAGCCCCAGAACATTAAAGAAACATTATTTAGATTTTGTAGAAAGAGAACCTTTTAAAATTAAACAACATTTTACCAATTTATAGCAAACATACCCATACCAAAAACTTTACACGTATAAATAAAACATAAATTTTGCATCATTGAATTTAACGACAAATACGATGGATTAATAGGAATGGATCTCTAAAAAAATTAAGTGCAAACATAGATATAAAAACCCATTTACTAAGAACAAAACACGAACAAATCCTCATTAAATTCCAAAATAGTAATATTCAAACCGAGCAAAAATACACCATCGAACCCAGGACAGAAAAACAAATAAAAATGTTAGTAAATTCGAAAGAAGACGTAGGAATTATAAATCATGTCATTCTAACCCGGAGTAGAAACATTCACAGCATTAGTCCAAATAAAGGATAATTACACCACTACAACAATTTTAAACTCAATTGATTACCCCATAGAACTATCCTTGACAAACCCCATAGACGTAGAAGAAGTAAACTTTAGCGATTCCAACCCTACAGAACACGACAGGATGCTAAGAGAAAATTTAATTAACATTCATTTAAATAACGACATAATAACGGAGAGGAGATAGCAATTAAAAACTTATGTTTCGAATACCGAGATATATTCCATTGCAAACGAATACCTTTAACTTTCACCAACGCAGAGAAACATAACCAATTTTCACCAAAGCATATAGACTACCTCCAGTTCCTTTCCCTAAATGAACTTAGGTATGCTTCACGAATGAAAAATGCAAAGAAGTAGCACCAAGTCAATATTTATGCCAATCGTTAACGACAACAGCTATTCTAGCAGATAGCCCCTGTGAAGCACAATTGTTGAGATTCTCGAATCACTATAAGAATTATGATCTAAAATCAGTACAAATTACGAGTATGAAGATTTGAGGAGTTACGGGCATCAAATGGATTGCTGTATTTTCACAAGAAATAATGACAACCGCCCATTGCAACCAAAACGAAAATAATTTAACATTAATTGGTAGTAAAGTAATCACCATAAAGGAAGATTACTATTTAAAATTGAAAAATTAAATTATTCGAGTATACCAAGACCCAACAATAACGAAGAAATTCGCAAACAGGAACTACAGTTCAAGATTACACAACCCGAAGACAACGAAATCACAAGAAACCAATGCAACTAGAACACCTAGACCTAGACGATCTCAACCAAGCCGTAAAGCTAATGGACAACTACAAAGAACATTTAAGTGAATTAAAAGTGCCAAAAGTACATTGTGACAATGTTAGTGTTTGGACAATTTTATAAATTATTGTGATTATTTTATTAACTATGTTTTTATTGTACAAAAGGTATTTTAGTTATAGGAACAAAGAAACGAATTTTAGTAATAAGAAACAAGAAACAAAAGGAATTAAAAAAATAATAAATGAACCCTTAGGTACAATGAGTGTCAAAAATTAAGCAAAACTCCTTAATTTTTATTTACGGCAGAAGGAGTTACATATCCCCCAAATTAGAATATTCACTGTGTCCGAGATAAGGAGGGCCACTATAGGGATCTTGAAAACGGTATGAGATACAGATTTGATTAAATGGGAGAAAAGTTGTGTAATCAAAAGCCTAAAAAGATGGCGTTTAGAAATCCCCAAAAAAGTTTTTGGTTTTTGAGATATTTCGAAAAAATTGGATTTTTTAATTTTACATATTATTTTGTTCTGGCGTTAATATGGCACCTAGGACAAAACCGAAGGCACTTCTCCACAGCAACTTTTAATGTCCCTTAACATGGCATTGTCAGTTTCTTCACCTGACTTTTCGTCTTTGCGGAACCATTTTCAACTTTTTTTTAAATACCGTCCTGGTGATCTGGTATCAGATTCTGAAAGCCCTTTTTATGCCGAATTCAACGATGTATTACACTTTATGGTTTAATTGCGTCTTCGTTTTTTTTCGGCATTAATCAAGAAAATTCCTATTACGGACCTGTAGTGCATAGTTTTTAATTTTAAAGAATAAACAATTAGCTATACCAATTAATAGTTTAGTCATTTAGGTGTTTAGTAATAGTCTACTGGCTGAGTTTATGCACTAATTTAATAGAATAAACAACAAACAAATAAAATTAAATTAACAGAAGACCAAAAAATTAAAAGCTTGCTTTGGAAAACAAATGAATGTGATAGCGGCGTATTTGGATTGACAATAACGTTAGTTTTTGGTGCTTAATTTATTGTGAAGTAATTAGTAATTTGTTCCATTAATTATGTTATCTAACGAAGAAAAGTTTGATATGGTGGCATGCTTCATTTCGTCCAAACGAAATTAGTGGCAAACCTTAAAGCATATGGTAGTTTTAAAAAACCTGTAGTTTCTCGGAAAAAGACCAGCAATGAAGAAACTGTACATAATGTTTTGTTAACCGTCACAGAGGATCCTGAAACATCAGTCCGGCGGATTGAACAAAACGTTGGTATACCAAAATCAACGGCACATTGTATTTTACAAAAACAAAATTTACATCCTTATAAGTACAGAATTTGTCAAGGACTTAGACCAGGTGATTTAGAACGTCGTCGCTTATTCTCTGAATGGTACACAAGAAAATGCCAGGAAGCTATGAATTTTCCATATCAAATAATATTGTCTGATAAAAGCATGAATATGAATAACGTTATTTACAACAGACGAAATGTTCATTATTAGTCTGAAACCAATCCACGTTTAAACAAAACATCAAGGCATCAACACCGTTTCGGTTTTAATATGTGGGCTGGGATATTCGGCACAACGATTGTAGGACCGTTTATTTACCACCGTAACTTAACATCCGAGCGTTACCTACATTTGCTGCAAAACGATTTAGTGGATGCTCTCGATAACGCCTCTGGCGACAGTTCGCAACTGTTGGATACAGAAGGATGGTGCACCTGCACATAATTCCAGAGCCGTTCGGTAATACCTTTCAATGAGATTTTCAGAGATGGTGATTAGCACGCATTCTGAAAGACCCTGGCCAACGCGTTCACCCGATGTAACCCCGCTTGATTTCTTTGTATGGAGGTTCGTTAAGAATCATGTTTATCAGCAAAATTTTGCTACAGAACAAGACCTAAGGGGGTTAGTTCTGGAAGCATTTGCTTTTATTACTCCACAAATGTTGACTCGAATTTTAGAATCGATAATTAGAAGGTGCTATTTATGTTTGGAAAATAATGGAAGTTTGTTCGAACATATGCTCTAAATTTAGTTGTTTTGTTTGTGTTCGTTAATTTAATTTTATTTGTTCGTTGTTTATTCTATTAAATTAGTGCATTAGCCAGTAGACTATTACTAAACAGCCTAGTATGACTGAAACTATTAATTGGTATAGCTAATTGTTTATTCTTTAAAATTAAAAACTATGCACTACAGGTCCTTAATAGGAATTTTCTTGATTAAGGCCGAAAAAAAAACGAAGACGCAATTAAACCATAAAGTGTAATACATCGTTGAATTCGGCATAAAAAGGACATTCAGAATCCGATACCAGATCACCAGGACGGTATTTAAAAAAAAGTTGAAGATGGTTCCGCAAAGACAAAACGTCTGGTAAAAAAACTGACAATGCCATGTTAAGGGACGTTAAAAGTTGCTGTGGAGAAGTGCCTTCGGTTTTGGTCTAGGTGCCATATTAACGCCAGAACAAAATAATATGTAAAATAAGAAAATCCAATTTTTTCGAAATTATCTCAAAATCAACAACTGTTTTGGGGATTTCTAAACGTCATTTTTTTAGACCTTTGATTACACAACTTTTCTCTCATTTAACCAAATCTGTATCTCATACCGTTTTCAAGATCTCCATAGTGGCCCTCTTTATCTCGGACACAGTGTATATGTAATTAAATGCTCACCGTAATTTTAGTTTATTTAATCAAAGTGAATTTCAACTTAGAATTATTTCGACTTCCAAACGTTAATTAATATAACGTACTTGCAAATCCAAAATTAATTGTAATTTCAGTATAAAATAAATTGATAGAAGTTTTAGGAAAAGCCTTTTTAAAAAGCCGCTCCAAGAGGCCCAAAACCTATCCGGTCTCACCTTTCCCAGCTTTTTTCAAGATTCCCGCGTTCCGATGATAATAATACTATTATACATATATCCGACATTGAGCTCCACGAAAACCAGTGAAACGGAAACATATTGTACAGTTAGATCTTAAGAACAGTACGAGCACCAGTATACTATATAAACACTATAAAAGTTGCTTTTAGGAATATATAATCCTTTATTAGTACTTTAATTATTTGTATTACGATACAGCTTTATTACTTTGCAGTGTGTCTGTTATGTACCTTCCTTACTATGTGCTTAGTAACACACAAGATATAGGAAGTTACACAAATAGATAACTAACTTATCCAAACAGTTCGTAGTGACAAACATAAATACTAATTAAAACGTTATAAGTGTTCACTTTACTTATTCACCTTGAGTAAATATTGAAGTTAGAGGAAGGTAATCTCAGTCAACATCGCTACTGTTTTTCTTGCTGTTAGAACAATCGCCGTCTTTATTTGTTTTAAGATACTTTAAATGTAAAACAGCTGCCTGTCATTTACATAATATTATGTGAAACCCATATTTAAAACTTCAGGGATCATTCAAGCGAGTTTAATTTTGTTAAAAGGACACGAAGCGACCCTAAAACGGTGAACACCGTAACCTAAACTAACAAAAACCTCTGATTTGTTGAGTGACTGCTTTTTATTTACAAAGTTCGTCAGATATACAGATATTAGATCAAGAAACCAATTGATTTGTATATTTTTTTAAAATACCTATTTATTTGTGCAAGAAAAGCTAAAACAGAATTGATGTATTTTGCTGTTAATACGGGGTAAGATGTCTACTAATGCAATAACGCATCCAGGTTTTCTATCCGGTGGTAGGAGGATGCGGGACACCTTCAACAAAAATATCCTAAAAAGATTATTCAGTTTTTCAAAAATTTCATATTTATAGTATCAGCTGTGATGAAAAATATAATTAAAAGAATATTATGAAAACAATAGGAGTTACAAAGAACAAATAGTTCAACCAAGAAAGATATGACTACACATTTAACTTTCTGCTTTTTGTGCAAACGTATATATGTATATCGAGATTGTTCATAAAAGCCAATCCCACTAATTTGCTTTAGTAGTGAGGAATGTATGTTGTGGTACCGCCGCCGCCACTAATAGTTTTTTAAATGAGTTTTCTAATTAATAACCCTTTAGCACTAATAGTTTTTTAATGGAATTTTTCATTAAAAACCATTAGCAGTAATTGCTTTTTTAATGGGGCTTACCATTAAAATTCTATAAGCACTAAACGCACTTAATGGGTTTTCCCATTAAAATCCCATTAGCACTAACCGTTTTCTAATAGGGTTTTTCTATAATACACATTAGCACTAATAGTTTTTTAATGGATATTCTCATAAAAACTCCCATTAGCACTAATAGTTTTTAATGAGTTTTCTCATAAAAATCCCATTAGTACTAATCGTTTTATAATGGGGTTTCCCATTGAAAACCCATTACCATTAATCCTTTTGAATGGGGTTTCCCGTTAACACTAACCGCCTTTAAATGGTAAAACCTATTAACTAATAGTTATTACTTAACCTCAACTTCCGCATAATTTTTTTATTTCTTACGTTACAATTTTTTCGAATTTCAGCGAACACCTTGCATTTTTTATAAGAAAAAAAGACTCAAGCGGGATTCGAACCTGCCCTACCCACAGGTACTTTAACCGCTTCACTCTAGAATCAATCGAAATTATTATTTGCAGATCTCATATTATTGTTAAATGCACAGATTCCATATTAATTTAAAGATTATTTTAAGAGTTGTAATCTTTGTTTTAATTTCTTACCTTTTTAAAAAACTAATGAGGTTAAGGTTTTCTTGCTAAAATATAAATGGAATGCACTTTTATATCAGGATCTGCAGTGGGGTTTTTTGAATTGTTATTCCTACTAGTATAACTATACACTTGATTTAATCCAAATTAAATAAACAATAACACAATGTCATTATTTTAGTGAGTAGAAAAAATATATTATTAATAATTTTTTTTAGCCAATGATATGTACAACCTAATTATTCTTATAAATGTTTTTTTACAATATTTACAGAATTGAAATGTTGCCGAACAATAAAAATAAAAAAACTGCTGAAATGCAAACTGCATAAACAAATTGTCATATACTTTAATATGAAGTCGTCAAGTATTTTAAATTGAGCTCTTTTAATTGTTTCAGACTTGTACAAAATTGAAGTCCATAGATTAGTAATTAATTCAAGCAAAAAATTGAGGTTAATGAATTTTCATGTGTTGCTTTAAAAAATTTTAACAGTACTGTTTTAACTACTCATAGAATTAAAATTTTGCTATTATATGATGAATAACATTTGTAATACCTGTTTGCGTGTTTGGTATGTAGATAATTGTTGTCACCTGATAAATAACTTAATATAGGTGTTACCTAGGGGCCTCAACCAGAATTTCCTACTACGACTCCAACAAGGACGACATCTGTGAAGATAACAGCTTCGAAAAAACACAATTGGACAGCGTGCAAGGTCAACAACTTTCCATAATTTACGATTTCATCACCAGAACGCATTTTGTGGATTTCAGGCAAAATAACTTATTAAACTGTAGATTAGTTATACGAACAATTGCTAACAATACTCTTCAGAAATGGTATCTGCATTGCAGGGTGCATTAAGATGTCCCAAACTTAGTGTTTAGAATTCACCATGTGCAAATTCTATTAAATTAATACGTATTTCTGATACCAGAGCGAATACGCCAGGATCAAAATTATTTCCACGTGCCTCCGGAAATAATTGATTACTGCGTACTTCTCGCAATAACTTAATGTCACGTGAACCCGTAACTAAATGCTGAAGTGAAAAATCATCATCAGATTTAATAATTTTATATTAATAAAAGCGAAGTAAACTTACCCACTTTCGGCTTTGCACGTTATAACAAAGTGAACAAACTAAGTTATGAGCACCTAAGTACTTGATGCTTTTCAGGCCAAGCTCAACTTCGCAATTAGGAAAATCCATTTGCCTGCAGTGCTTAAATCAAAGAGGAAGACAAAATTCGCGTATCTAACAAAGTATGTAATATCCCTCTAAGCACAGATGGTTTCTAAAACTAACGAACGAAATGTTGTTTTTAACCAAACACGTTCCCAAGTGGTCTGTATGTGTGGTTGTCTATCTATCAGAATAAGTAGAATACATTGCCTAACTAACAAAATTGGTAACAAGAAAATTTAAACTGTTACAGAGCACATTTATATATGAAAAAATTTAGGATGATAAAGAAACTGCTTACAGATTCTATTTTTAGATAATAATTTAAGAGAACCTAACTTTAAATTTTATATATACTTACCCCTGTATATTTTTATCAACAGACACCCCTAAGTAATATAATAGGCCTCTGCATCGGTCAACAAACACTTAAAGACTGAACAATTTGTGGATTAACTTTTTATTAATTATCCCAACTTTCCCCGTCGATTTAATTAAGAGTATCATTGTCAATCGGACTACCACCTTAAAACGTAAGAATAAAAAAAGAAATTTAATACATTTATTTAAAATAATTTTTCAACGAACTTCGTTCGTTTATGAAATCGATTTGTCGTCCGTCTGTCTGTCCGTCCGAGGCCTTTCTAATGGTCGGACATCAATGTGTATTTACATCAATCGATTCAGCTCGGTGTGCTGAGCTTAAGTTTTGATGTCAGTTGAAATCGGGCCACGGGGACGCCGTGCCCCCGCGATATTCCGTCGGGAAAATTAAAATTTCAAATAGGTCCAAAATTAATGTGCGATACATATTTGAACTCCCTTAACATAGCTGAGTCGAAATATGCTACCCCCCACAAAATCTGACCACGGATACCCGACCCCCCCGGGGAATTAATTTTTATTTTATCTGAATACTTATAATTATTACAACATAATAATTTTAATTTCTTTAAATTGTTTTAAAGTAAGTCTACATTTGGAAGTTCGTTGCGACAATGCCTTGCATTTTCAACTTGTTTGGTATTGACGTTACAAATAAGTAAAACAAGAAATATTATAATTTTAGTAAAATATATACATGTATTTTTTAACTATCAATCACTGGGTTAACCGGAATCTAATGAACTAGTAATAGGCACATCTCTAAACATTTGGGCGAGCGATCGCTCAACAATCGCATCTTCTAAGTACTGGATGGGGTGATATTAATAATTTCCAAGACTGTCACGTAAGTTACATTGCTGTAAACATTAAACAAAAAATTTGCTACGTTATGAAGCGAACGGGTCAGACAGAAATAAAAAGAATGCTTAAAGTGAAGACCCTTACGAATCACGATTACAAAACAGAACACAAGAAATGTAGAAATACCAGGCTAACTACCAATGCGGAGATTGGGGATTCCCAGCAATACAAAAAAATACATCGTCATCGATCTTCTATTTACAATAAAAATTAATTTAAACAAAAGAATTTGCTTTAATTCAACAAAAAAAGAAGAAATAGTTATATTACAAAGAACAAATTTTAAGAATTGACGTATGAAGTGCGCATTTCGTTCAACATGTAGAATTCATTACTAAAAGAAAGAAAAAGAAATTACTCTTTATACTTTCTCATAACACCAGGGTATTAAAGTAACAATATTAAGGGTAGAACAAATTCTAGTAATCATATAATAAAGTACTATAGAGCACCAGCGACGCACTAACGACAAAAGTAGAAAAAAAGAGGTGTTCCCGATGTATGGAAAGACTATCATAACATACCTCTATGTGCCAAGATACTATCGTGTGCCCATGGCATCCACGGAGGTGAATCAGCTAAGCGTCAGTGTGCTAGCGTCCAGATGCAGCTTCACCAAGGGCGACAGATTTTGAGCGCTGCGACATGCACTGCAACAGCGGCACACATACCAAAGCAGTTGGTTCTACATAAAAAGAATAATCGGGCCGACATAAAACAATTTGGCCTCCAGCTAAGAGCTACAAAAAGAGTTTTACTAGTATTAATAACGCGGGAAAACTTACCGATACAGCCTCTACACTTCTTATCAACAAAAAAAAACGTGCATCGCTCTTGAAGTAATAGGACGAGTAATGTAGAAAATTCATATAAGGACGAACTGCAGAATCAAATTTAAATTGTTTTTAGCAAGAATTTAATCCAAACCCAGCGTTATCAAACGCAGGTGTTAAATGGAAACTTGAAACAAAACTTAACAAATAAGTACGATTCATTACTCCAACGAGTCTCTATGATTGGGTATAATAAGAAGTAATTATGCGCTATAGAATTGTGTATCAAGTCAACGGATACCTCAAACAAGGTACGGGCCATTGAGATTATAGAAGAGCTTATCGTTTCCAAATAAATAGATTTAAAATGAAAAATTAATATGAAGCGTACTTATTGTAGGAAGGTCTAATATACCGGGTGTTATTTTAATATTAAAGCAGAATCTACGTACATGAATAATGTAAAAAAAGGGTAGGTTTTAATTTACTGTCGTAAAATGAACGTAATAAATCGCCCTTCTCCCCAGCAAAAATTAAAAGGTCGGGGTAGAAAAACAAAAGTAGTGCAGGACAGGACAGTACTCAGTATAAGAAACAAAAATAAATTACGTAATAAAATAAAAAAACCCAAAAAAATCAACTGATAGGCCAACATACAATAATATATAGAACTAACTAAAACTAAAACCGCTTAACGAAAAAGAAAAACAAAAGAAAACACTCCAAAAGCCAAAAAAAAATTCTATCCGGCTCGAAATACAAGTGTACCGGACTAAATCAAGTCGTTTAAAGAATATAAGAAAAGGAAAAGTAGAAGATAGCAATCATCGAGGACAAAGATGAAATGAAAATCTCTAGTAAAAAAACAGTAAAGTCTTCAACTTCAAGAAAACAATTTGTTTCTCGCGAAAAACCCAAAGCAAGAAAGGGGATGAGGAAGAAAACCAACAGTACAAGCAAAAACGGGGACAATAACTGTCAAGCCTCAAAGAAAGCCAGGGAACAACAAAAACGCTGGATAGAGAGAAAAAAATCAAAATATTTCATGCTGTGGTACCCAAGAATAGAGACAAACGAAAACCAAAAAAATAAATCCTAACTAGGCATAAAGTAGACTAAGTCGTGCTTTCCAAAGAAAGAAAAAATGGTCTAGAAGCACATACCACAGGAAGTGGATCGAAAAATTTTATCAAATCAGCACAAAGACCGACAGAAAGTAACACCAGCCACAGGAACGAGGAAAGAAAGAATACCATCAAACAACAAGTACAAGAACCACAAAAAACCCCTAAAATCGCACAAAATAAAACAAAACCGAATCCCATTGTACGTATGTATGAGTATGTCTGTACGTGAACGTGTGCATGCACGTGTGTGTGTGTGTGTGTTGATGTATGAGTATGTGAATGTGTGTGTGTTTTGATGTACGAGTATGTGAGTGTCTGTGTATATGTTGGATCGCTTTAGTCGCTACTTACTTCAAGTTGGTCGTACCATGGCGCTATTCCATTCCCAGACCCACACGAGTGAAAGGAAAAGAAAGAAAACCCAGAAAAACAGGGAAGTAAATAAAGCAACAAGTACAAGAACCACAAAAAAGCCCTAACAATCGCACAAAAGAAAACAACGCCGAATCCCAGTGTAGTTATGTATGAGTAAGTGTGTACGTGTGCGTGTGCATGCGTGTGTGTGTGTGTTGATGTATGAGTATGTGAGTGTGTGTGTGTATGTGTTGGACCGCTGTAGTCGCCTCTTACGGCAGGTAGGTTGTACCATGGGGCTATTTTATTCCCGGACCCATGCGGGTGAAAGGAACAGAAACAAAGCCCAGAAAAACAGGGTAGTAAATAAAGAAATCTTAAAGTTCAGAAATCAAGTCCTAAGGAGAGCAAAATCGGCATAAGAATCTGGGGGCGCGAGGACTAGATATTGAGATTAAGACGTTTGCGCCGCCAGCAGGAAAACGAAACGAGGTCAAGAACATTAGGATTTCGCCGACATACATCTTCAGGTTCTGAATTAACATAAACTAATTTATGTCTCTTTTGGACAGTTTTCTGCAAAACAGAAACAACAGGGAGTGTAGTAGTAGTAGCACGCGGTTGAGGAGGTGGCGGCGAGGATAGTTAAGAAACTCAAAACGCGTTATGGAAGAAAGTAGTTTGTTTTAGAATTGGTTGAAAAAAAGTTGACGGTAGAAAAGGTAACATCATGGGCTGTCAGAGTATCAGCTGTAGAAAAAGAAAAAGTATTGACTGTAAGAGAATCAACTTTACGAAAAGAAACACAAGCAGAGCACACTTCAGTTACAGTAGATAGAGGGACAGAAGCAGATAAAATTTCATCGATGTTAGATAAATGACTAGCGGTATCACATTTAGGAAAGAAAACAGCATTGGCTGTAAGAGTATCCCTTTAGGAAAAGAAGCAGAATCCGATATTGCTTCAGCAACATTACATAAAGAAACAGAATCAGGTAGAATTTCATCCACTTTACAAGAACAAACAGCATCAAGTAGAACTTCGTCAACGTTAGATAAAGGAGTAGAATTAAGTTTATCAACATTAAAGAAAAAAGCAGAATCAGGCAGAATTTCATCAACCTTACAAAAACAAACAGCTTCAGGAAGAACTTCATCAACATTAGAAAAAGAGACACCAGCTAGAATTTCACCAACCTTAGCTAAAAGAACAGAAGCAAGTAGAAATTTATCAGCATTAAATAAAGAAACACAATCAGAACGAATTTTGTCAACACTAGAACAATGAGTAAGAGCAAGTAACGTTTCATCAACGTGCGATAAAGAAGTAGAATCAAGTAAGAGTTTGTCAATGTTAGACAACGGAGTAGGAACAGACAAAACTTCAGCCACAATAGGAACGGAGTCCTTGACAATAGCAGATAAAGAAACAGGATCAGGTAAAACTTTGACGACAACAGACACAAGAACTATAGCTATAGGTTCAGTAACTTCAACAGGACCTTCTCTATCCGTATTAGGAGTTATCGTCACTTCTGCCACAGCTGTTATTGCAGACACGACAGAAATTTCTTGAGTAGAACCATTTAAGAAAGCAGAGACAGGCAAAATTTTCACTACAGCAACAGGCATTAAAGATACAGGTTCCCGAACTTCAACAGTACCTTTTCGGTCTGTATTAGAAGTTATCGTCACTACAGCTGCATTTGTTATTGCACACACGACGGAAATTTCTTTAGTAGTATTATTTTTCTCCATTTCGAATGGACCTGCACCTTGCCGAAGTTCTAAATTACTAGAACAGGTGAAATGGCTTGCGTGTTCTAATGAGCTAAAGAGCCAAACTACAGGACCAACCAAAGTAGTAGGGTCGTTAGTGAGGAACCAGACTAAGACAGGTCCCCGAAAGAGGGCAGCGGCTCTTTCGGTACTTAGATTGGCAGAGACCATAGGGGTCGGTATGGCAGTCTAAGACACACTACCGCGATGTGGAAGGCAACGGAAACCACCACATTAATCTCCCAAGTACACAGCGTACTTAAATTGATACAAACATGATGGCATTCTCTGGGGTAAAAGATTCCGGAGTTAAAATAGTCCTCATTCGGATCTCCGGGAGGACTACTTCGGAGGATGCGATCGGAAAGTTAAAATAAGAGTAGGGAACATTCTGCGAGTCGGAGCGTGGAATGTTAGAAGTATGAAGCAAGTAGGTAAGCTAGAGAACCTAAAATCGAAATGAATAGGTTATCACTTGACATAGTAGGGATCAGCGAAGTTCGGTGGCCTGAGGCGGGGATTTTGGAGTGGAGACTTCAGGGTAATTCATACAGGAGCAGAGGAAGGAAATTTGGGTGTGGGGATAGTTATGCGGAAAAGATAGGATACTGTGTAGAAAATTACTTACAAAAGAACGAAAGAGTACTCATGGTTAGATTAGAATCTAAACCGGTAAACACAGTAATAATACAAGTATACATGCCCACCTCTAGCTACAGTGACGAAGAGGTAGAAGCCATCTACAAAGATATCGAAGACATATTAAGATACGTAAAAGGACATGAAAATTTAATAATTACGGGGATTTTAATGCCGTGGTAGGTGAGGGTAGGGAAGGAGCGGTAGTAGGTTTATTTGGTTTAGGCACGAGAAACGACAGGGAAATAGGCTGGTAGAATTTTGCGACAAGAACAATTTAATCATCACAAACACATTATTTCAACATCATGCTAGAAGACGATATACGTGGAAGATGCCAGGAGATATAGGAAGATATCAAATAGATTACATTCTTGTTAGACAACGGTTTAGGAATCAAGTAAAAGACTGTAGAAGCTACCCAGAAGCAGATATAGATACTGACCACAACATCGTAATTATGAAGGCCGCACTTAAATTTAAAAATCTGAAAAAGGAACGGAAAAAGGCACTTGGACTTAGAGAAACTAAAAGATAAAGATATTCAAGTAAGATTCGAAAAAAAGTCAAATGAATTGCTGAATGATATCGGGAAAATATCTGAAACTAAGGAAGTAGAAACAGAATGGAATAACATTAAATCCAGCCTAGACATGACGGCCAGAGATATTCTGGGGTATACACAAAAAGAAAATAAGAAACCATGGATAACAAAGGATATCGTGAATTTAATAGAAGAAAGACGAAAATACAAAATAAATCAGACGAAACAGGAAAACAAAGATACAAAGCCATAAAATGGGAAATTATTCGAAAATGCAGGAAAGCTAAAGAACAATGGATTGATGAAAAGTGCAAAGAGGTACAAACTAAGATGTAAATAGGAAAGACAGACGAAGCATACAAATTAATTAGAATGAATTTTAGGGATATAAAACCGTATAGTAAAAATATAAGGGATGCACAAGGAAACGTCATTATAGAAAACGTAGAGAAAGTGAGTAGATGGCAAGAATATATAGAGAATTTATATGCAGGAGAGGAACTAACTGCATTAGAACAGGAATCAGACATTGAAAATGATGACTTGGGATATCCTATACTTCGATACGAGTTTGAATTAGCATTAAAGAGTCTGAAAAATGGTAAGGCACCGGGTACAGATAAGGTGCAAGCAGAAACTCTAAAGGCCGCTGGACAAGCAGTAACAGAACGTCTCTTCCAATTTGTAAGCTATATGTATGAGACAGGCGAGATACCCAAAGATTTCAAACGTAGCATCATAGTAACTATACCAAAAAAGAAAGGCGCGGATAGATGTGAAAATTTTTGAACAATAAGTTTGACAGCACACGTGTCAAAAATATTAACTAGAATTGTGCAAAGACGAATGGAAAAACGAGCTGAAGAAATACTAGGAGAAGACCAATTTGGGTTTAGGCGAAACAGGGGAACGCGGGAGGCTATTTTAGCTCTGAGAGTGATAATGGAGAAAACAATAGAAAAAGGGGAAAGCATGTATATAGGGTTTGTAGATCTGGAAAAAGCATTCGACAATGTAAATTGGAAAAAAATGTTTGAAATACTCAAAAAGATTGGAATGAGTTATAGGGACAGAAGAATAGTACATAGCTTATACAAAGAGCAAACAGCAGTAATAGAATTAGAGCAGGAACGTAGAGAAGTAAACATTAGGAAAGGGGTGAGACAGGGATGTGCCCTATCCCCATTGATCTTTAACTTGTACATAGAAGAGGCAATGAATACTGTCAAATGCAGAAAGACATTTGGTATTACTATGCAGGGACAAAAAATTGATATGCTTAGATTTGCAGATGATATAGCGGTATTAGCGTCTAGCAAGGAAGAGTTAGAAGCTGCTCTTAATGAAATGGAAACGGTTCTGACAGAAGATACGGTATGAAAATTAACAAAACTAAAACTAAAGTTCTAGTTTGCAAAGGTGGGGAAAATAAATCAAAAACAAGAATACAAGTATCTAACACGAACTTACAAGAGGTTAAGGATTTCTACTACCTAGGAAGCCAAATAACGCAAGATGGGAAAAGCACAAAAGATATAAAACAAAGATTAGCACAAGGTCGTGCTACATTTAACAAGAAAAGCAACTACTGTGCTCAAAGACCACAAACATAGAAACAAGGAAAAGATTGCTTAAAACATATGTGTGGAGCACAGCACTGTACGGCTGTGAAGCCTGGACAGTAGGAGAAGCGGACAAGAAAAAGTAGAAGCCTTTGAAATGTGGTGCTACAGGCGTATGATGAAGATATCATGGACAGACAAAGTTAAGAACGAAGAGGTACTGAAAATGGTAGGGAAGAAAGAAATATGTGGAAAACGGTAAAAAATAGGAGAGATAGGATGATAGGCCACATACTACGGCATGAGGGAATAGTGCGGAATATATTAGAAGCAGAGATAGGAAAAAAGAGAAGAAGAGGCAGACCTAGATTAGACTACTGCACACAGATAGTAAAAGATGTAGGCTGTAGAGGTTTCAGGGAGATGTGTAGGCTAGCCCAGAATAGAAATCAATGGAGGTACGCTTCCAACCAATCCCAAGATGGATAAACTAATGACGAAAAGATAACTGTGCTTAAACATGATGATTATTATAAGTAACTACAAGAATTGGTTGGGCAATATTCTCGAATAATGTTAAGTGTGTGAAAGGATTTACTGGAAAACCATTATTTCGGCAAATGTCTAAGTGTTGGGGGATCTTGGTAGCCACAGGTTGCTTAACCTCCTTCACTGAATCTCGGTAAAATAGGGTATAAAAGTAGAAAACAATAGAAAGGGAACGAGCTGAATACACATGCTGTGTGAGAATTTCAGGGAACTATGTAGGCTAGCTCAGAATATAAATAAGTGCAGGTGCGTGTCCAACCAGTTATGAGACGGAAAACCTAATGACGAAAAAATAAGCGCAGATAAATCTGATGATTAGTATAAACAACTAGTTGTTGGTTGCGAAATACCTGCAACTAATGTTGACTGTGCGAAAAGATAAATTGGAAAATATATTAAATCGCCAAATGGTTAAGTGTTGGGGGAACTTGGCAGCCACAGGCTGCTTACCTCCCTTCACAACCATTGAAGGTCAGAGAAATAGGGCATGTAACTGTATAACAATAGAAAGTGATCAAACTGCATCTAACAAGAAAGAACAGCGCCTATGAGGCAAGACAACAAACATAGAATAAGAAGAAAATTGTTGAAAGCATATGTGTGGAGCACAGCACAGTATGCCTAGGAAATACGGGCAGTCTGAAACGCAGAGAGAAAAACGGTAGCAGCCTTTTGGAATGCTGTGCTTCAGATGTATGAGGACGATAGCATGGACAGACAAAGATAATAACAAATAAGTTACAGAAATAGTAGGGGAACAAGGATATCTGGGGAAAAAGAGAAATAGTAGGGCGGAATACGTTCTAAGGCATTTTTGGGGAATAGTATGTGATATATTACAAGCAGAGATAGGAAAAAAGAGGTAGATCAGACAGTTATAGATGCAAACTGTGCATATTTCAGGGAAATCTGTAGGTTAGTTCAGAATAGGGAACAATGATGGTACGCGTCTAACCAGTTTTAGGACTGAAGACCTAATGATGATGATTATTTTTCTAAAGCAGGGATAAATTCTTGAGAAGCTAGCTGTAAGTCGCTAATTCGAAGTATGGGTTGCAATGGTCGTGGAGGCACAGTCTGGGGCGAAAGTAAATACGTAGGATTCATTTGATCATCGTTTGAATCGCAATAGACAGAGGAAATTTGATTCCTGTTAGTAGAGGTTCTGTTAGTAGAAACGTGTTAGCCGTAACAATCAATATTATAATTTGAACACACATATGGTTGAAAGGGATAGAATGTGCTGGTAGTATGGCGAGCAGAAGGAGGTGCTGAAAAGGATGTAGAACTAAAGACGGAAGAAACTTTGTTTGTAGCTATATCTGCCAAAAAAGGATATGTTTGGATAGCAGTAGCAGCATGACCTGGATGAGGTACGGAATAAAACGTAGAGTTTGCAGTAGAAAAAATTTGGCTCCTAGAACTAAAAGCAGAATTTGAAGTATGATTCGAGGATCTATTAGTAGTAGAATGACAGTTTGGACAGTTGCGGCGAGAAACTTCCTTATGTCCGCAACCATAGCAATGGACTACTTTAGGACGGGTACAACGTGTCGAAAATTCTTTATTTTAGTGTCAAAGGAACCGCAGAGATCAGCTAAAGTAAGAAGTAATTGATTATTAGCTTGGCATTTCTCCTGCGATGAGGACATCCTAGAAAAGCGTCGTTCTGTATGCAGCCATAAGGAACTAATGCGTTTAAACGCAGGTGAAGACTTGTCCCCACTAATTGTAACCAGAGATTATTTTAGCTCTTGGATCGCAGCTGTAACCGCTACCAGTTTGAAAGCGAAATCAGATTCCACGGAAATAAAATGAAATCCTTGTTCACGTCGTCGTGTCGTTTGAAAATTGCTCTTTGTGCATAAGCACGTTTTTGATTTTGTTAGCAGATTTTGTTTAGATCGGCATTGCAACGTAATTTAGTCTAGGCGGAACTTGTCGTCGTGGTTGGTCGCTCAGCAGTATGTCAGTCCAGACGAGACTCAGGAAGAGTTGGTCGCTCGGCATTGCGTAAGTCTAGACGAGACTCGTGGTGAGTTAGGCGCTCTAGAATTTATTTTGCATCTTTTTTTGATTTGATGTAAATTTTTGATATTGTTAGTCTAGGTGAGACTCGTAGAGGGTTTGTCACTCTAGCATATTTAGGCGTTGTGAAGCAGTGTAGTTGTTTCGACAGTTCGATTGGTAGTAGGATGAGAGTGTACCTGAACACTGATTTTTTTTGTTAGCTATTGTCATGATTAGTTTTTTTTATTGATGATTCATAAGCAGGTAAATGGCTTGTAGTTGTTGGTGATTGGTTCACGAAGTATTCGATTTTACAACCTTTGCGTAGTGCCACGGCACATTTGATTGAGAAGTTTTTGGAGG
The DNA here is from genome assembly GCA_036346225.1 of Platerodrilus igneus. Taxonomy (NCBI): domain Eukaryota; kingdom Metazoa; phylum Arthropoda; class Insecta; order Coleoptera; family Lycidae; genus Platerodrilus; species Platerodrilus igneus. The sequence continues at coordinate 184,216 of JARFIW010000544.1, forward strand.
AAAAAGTATTTCTTGTCTACGGAGTGCCGCAATTTGTTATTTGTGATAATGGTCCACAATTAATTGGTCGTGTTTTTAAAGCCTTGTGTGCAAGGTACGAAATTCAAAAGATTTGGTATAATGCTGTTTATGCTCCCCAATGCAATTTTGTGGAAAGAATCAATAAGACAGTTGGTACTGCAATTCGTTCATACGTAGAAGAACATGATACGTGGGATAATGAAATATCAAAAATTCAGTACGCAATTAATTCAGCAAAACATGAGTCCACCAACTATTCTCCAAATTTTTTAGTCTTTGGTCGTCAGGTACCCTTAAGTGGAAAAGCTTATAGTGAGAATTTTAAACCTGGTGAGGATGTTGATGTCGTCTCCAGTAGTAAGTAGACCTTCTTATGTTTTGGATCGTCAACTTTTGTTTGATATTTTTGGAAATGTCCGTGAAAATTTGCATGTAGCTTATCAACGTTCGAGTAAACGCTACAATCTTAGAAGAAGAGACATTTCGTTCCAAGTCGGAGAAAGTGTTTGGAGAGCTAATAAGGTACTCTCGAGTGCTGGTGATAAATTCTCCGCTAAGTTAGCTCCAAAGTTCGTTATGAGTAAAGTTCGGAAAAACATTCCAATTTAGTGTATGAGTTAGAGAACGAAGATGGAACAAGAGCCGGAAATGGCACGTAAAGACTTGAAACCCGTTGATGTAGCGTGTCCAAGTGAAAATGATGATCCTGACGATTAGTTCCGGTCTGGTCATCTCTTTGATGTTAAGTAATACAGTAGTGGTTTGCTTTGTTTTGTTCCGATTTTTTGACTTAGTGCCGTTTTACTAATTTTGAGTATTTTGTTTGATAAGTGGAACAAGTGGTTAAGGATTTTCTAGGTTTTGTAGGGTTGAGGTGTGCATTGATGTGCACGCTGGTCGTTTTGTTCGCGCGTTATTTGGAAATGTGTTTAGAAGATGTCGTTGACAGATATCTTTTTAATGTAGAAGTAGGTGGGCTATTTAAGTTGTTGGTCCTGATTTCTACATATCAAGGTAGAGAGAATATTGATTTATTCTTTCCCTTGTTTTGACCGTTCGAAATATTTTTGTTTGAGTAGGTCAAAATGGTGAGCCTCACCATTTGGTCCATCACTGATGGGACCTGTTGTTTGGAAATTAGTGTTAGGATAATCAGTAGGGTGTAGGAGATCACAGCCCTATCTGGTTCAATTTTGTTTTTGAATTTGTTAAGTGACCTTATGGTTAGGTTACCTTAGTTTTGATTATCTCTTTGCGATAAAGTGATAATATTTTGTTTTTGATTTTGTTAAGTGACCTTATGGTTAGGTTACCTTAGTTTTGATTGTCTCTTTGCGATATAGTGATGATTTTTTGTATTTGAAATTTGTGCGCAACCTTTTGGTTGGGTTAATTTTGTTTTGATTATCACTTTGTGATAATAGTGTTTGAAATTTAGGCCTATTAGTAGGGTCTTCCTTTGATTGTCACTTTATAGTGATAATATTTTGAATGGTTATGCTGTTTTGAAGTAGTAGCATTCTTTTTTTGTAGATAGAGCTAATAGAGCTCCAGGAAGTGAAGTTTTTTTTGTGGAAGTTGTGATAAATTGTGAAATGTTTGGTTACAGTTAGTAGATACTAGCCTTGGTAAGAATAAGAACCTCTAGTTGAAGGATTATTCTGAGTTTGATTTTGATTAATTTTTTCCGTGGAGTGTTAGACTTTCTAATTTGACCCCTCCCAATTTTGACTAATACCGATTGCGACTCCCCGATTTTGTTTCCCGATGGACGTCAGGTACACGTAGTTACCAACACACTCGAATTGTAAATATTTGTCTCCCTCGTTTGAATTAATTCGTAAAAATTGTTTTGATAGTTAGGAAGGTAGAAAAGGCTAGTATATTTAAAAAAATTTTGTATTTGTTATACTAAATTCCTTGAAAAAATTTTTTTCTTTTAGGAAAGGGTAGTGTAACAATTTTATTTTCGAATTCATAATTCGCTTCATTTAAGGTACGACAATAGTTAAACACCTTTATTAAGTAAAGTCATAATACATTTTACAATTAAAATATTACATTGTAACAGCATCTTGACTCGTTAGTCTAGTTGTTTTGGATGGCGGTGTATTTCACACCCAGTCGCAAGCGCGTAGAGAGGAATGACAACCCCCCCCTTTAGGATCCTCCCATCGTACGAGAGCACGAGATAGGCACTCGGCCATAGGTAAAAGAGGCAGCAGCATGTTTAAGAGAACAATGGCGAGTGACCTGCGGGTCGGTTTGATTAAGTGAAACATTTTCTGAATAACGGTTGGTAATGTATACTCGTTATTATAGTATTAATTTGAAAATTTGTTTAGCGCAAACCAAGATTAGACGACGAAACACTACAACACTTAGGCGATGAGAAGTTAAACAATAATAACTTAGAACTGTGAATCAACGTTTAGAAACCATTTCAATTTAACACATGCTTTTAGAGGATGGAAAGCAGATCTAATTAACAGGAGATCAGTTGTTGATCCGAGCCAAGATACTACTTTGTTAGGATGTAAGCAGTTAATTCCGCATGACGATGCACATCCTATTTCAGCCTATGAAAGCAGTTTTGTTTGGTTCGTAGTAATTTTAAGAAATTCAATTGTGTTCCACTCAGGAAACACGCTATTTTATTTTGATACGTATAAATACGATTTTGTTATTCACTTTATCTGTTGCTAAGCTGGATTTCCCAGCGCCAAACTTAAAATTCACTGTTTATTTAGTCAGAACAACACGTTGCTTCACTATAAAATAACATGTGTAATTACGTCATTTGTTTGTTTGAGATATACTGCTGACACTTGTATTTATGAAAGCAGATGCTTAGTATTTTATTACTACCAACTTTGAAAACGAGAATATCGTTATGAACATTTTCATTTTAAACTGAAATTAGCACATGTAACTTAACGAGAATATTTTGTATTTTAATTTTGACAATGTAATAGACCTAATCAGATCTGAATGGGTTAAAACTATTAATGTAACAAGTACACTTTGTTGTAATATTCTTGATCTAGAAACAGATTGATAAACCTTATCTTAAATTTCCAAACTACTACAAGTAATTATTTAATTTTGTTGCATTCAATTTTATTTAAAGTTAAAGGAATTCTTTCTAGTAAATTATTAACCTAAGTTTAAAGTTTTTATTTTGATCAAGTGTGATCAAACCTAGCAACCCAAAAAGGCAATAAGAGTTGAATTTTGATGCCACCCTTATGTAGAAAATATTCTTTTATTTTTTAGGCATATTTGAGGACACAGACAGTGTTCCCATTTTCTATGTTGACTTAATTATTATTCTTTCTTACAGGAACAACGTCTTATTCTGTTAAGACAGGTTTTTGTCACCGAAGGCGATCTTTTTTTCTTTGGGTCTCCACGTCCGCCCTTAGAAATATGCTATGCTTTTAACATGAATCAATCTGGACTTGGTGGCGCCTATTTGTTTTAATTTGAGTGTGACCCCCCAACAGATTTCGACTTACCCCCTCATTGCTCATAGCTCTACCCAAGGAATAGACCCCTAGTTACGTCGGAAGACTTCGTTTTACTGACACCAAATGTGGGGCTGGTGTTTTAGTAGTTCTAGTAAGTTTGTTTCACTAGCACACATGCGTGAGGCTAGCGGAGCCAATTAGAGAAAAAAAAATAGTTACAATATGATAACACAAATATTGTCATTGAAAATCCCATAAATACAAATGATTCCGTGCAATAGGTAGTGATAATCGAACCAGACGATCTAAATATGAATAAAAGTATTCAGAACCTATATAAGCAACGATTTCCAGAATTGGGAAATATAGACACAGACTTTGAAGTAGTGGAAAACTTTATCAGAGTACGGTCAAAAAAACCGGAATATATGACGAACAGAAAAATGATAAAAATCAGATATAATGGCACAGAAAAGGATATATTATTTAATCTTTTGAGAATTAATGATGAAACAAAAAAGGATAAAGGTGTAGCATTTCAGCATGTGAAGGGAACGAGTATTGAATATCGTATTTCCGTTAAGTTAAGTAGAACGTCAGCTAGTAGTTCTTTGCACGTAAATTATTTTGTTTGCTGCCTTCCTTAGAGAAGGGTATGTTTTCACTAAGGTTGTCGGATAGAAGGGGAGTCAGTCGGATGCTGGCTACGCAACCGGTAGTATATCGGCCCTTGGTATGGGCATTCTACGTGTGTAGTTAGAAAGCGATTCATGTACCAATTGTTGATTTGTAATATGATTAAATTAGTAAAGTAATGTAAATGTGCGGGCGAGATTATACTAATTTTTAGTTACGCCATAATTCTAGACGTGTAGTAATTGTGTCTGCTGTGCATAGTACGTATGCGCATCGTCATGTTTTAAGATTGGGGTTCGAGGAATTTCATTGCTGTAAGTTAAGTTGTAATCTGCCCAGCGTAGATTCTAGCGCTTTGGAGAGACTCTGTAAGTACTTTACATTGTTTAATTGCAGTTTATCTTGCGCCTTGCTGTTTAATCAACGCCCTGTAATTAGTTAATTAATAGCACGTTATGTATACTGCTATGTGAACATTTAATTTATCTATTTTATGAATACAATAATTTTTGAATGCGTAACCGTTATTTCGAATTTACTCTCTACTCATTACCTTTAACGAGCCAATAGAGGAACATTGCAAAGAGCAAGATACGTACGCCATGGTGGTGGAATGGAAGGGCAAAGAGTATAAGACTCTCTGGACAGAGTTAAAGCCGAAATTTAAAACTAGCGGTGTAGTCACATCAATTGAGTCAGTGCGAAGTACAAGCAGAAGACAAATATTAATTACCACAAGAAAAGAGCCGGAGATAATCTTCCAAATACAGAAGATAGTAAGCGAAAGCGACGGAGAGGCTAAAGCGTATAAACTAAAGCGTATAAGCTTAATACGCGAGAAGAAACAGAAACATTTCACATAAAAGGAATGGATGTCACCACAGACAAGCAAGAGATACTAAAAGCCGTGGAGGAAAGTGTAGGAAAACTTTCAGGGAAGTACTATAGGTTAGGAGAAATAAGGCCCAGTGGGTATAACAAGATGTCGGTTACACTAACGTTGAATAAAAATGATGCGTCAAACTACTAGGAAATCGAATACGAGTCGGTTTGGTGCCTTGTAAGATAGACAGAAGAGTTGGTTTAATAAGGTGCTATAAACGCTGGGGATATAATCACCTGGCAAAAGAATGCAGAGAAAAGATTAATCAGCATTGTGCTACCAATGTTGTGAAGAGGGACATAATGCTAAGACATGTGTTAATTAGGGTTTTGTATTATGTGTAACAGCGATAGCCACTCGCCAGGTAGTGGACAATGTGCAGTGTTCAGAAAAACACTACAGGCTGCGAGAGAAGACAAAAAGCAGCAGGATAACTAATCTGTGATATAATGTGTGATATATATGTCTGTGAATGTCTTGAGTAATTATAGTATGTATATAAAAATTATAAGTGTTAATGTCCTTTGAAAATTTTGTCGTTTCACCATATAAATCTACAATGGCCAGTTTCAATATATTGCAAATAAATGTTAACAGAAGTAAAACTGCACATGATGTGGCAGTAGTAACAACAGCCAAACTTATATGTGATTTTATATTAATCAGTGAACCGAATGTATTAATAGCACTAAACAGAAACACGTACGCCAACAGATACAAAACCGCGATGATAATTAAAAAAGACATTAGACATCGGGTAACAGATGTAATAGAAAGAAGCAGTTTTGTGGGCATTGAAATAGACAAATACACTATTTTTTCGGTGTATATCAGTCCTAATTGTGGCGCAGAACATTTCGGGATGTGTTTAAAAGAAATACATGCAGCAGTAAGGAAACAACGTAAAGAATGTATTGTTGCTGGAGATTTCAATGCTAAAAATGTGATCTCGGGAGGCAGGGTAACGAACGAGAGGGACATGGATTTATGAATGGGCACAATCCCTAGAATTGGATATTTTGAATGATGGACAAAAGCCTACTTTAATAAGAACAAATGGAGTCTCACACATTGATGTCGCCATGGTTAGTAGTCGAATCTTGGAATTAGGCTTTTTAATGGCAGGTATTAATGGAAGAATTGTGCAGTGACCATCGATACGTACCACTAAATTTGGAAGAACATTGTTACAAACCGATGTGAATGAGAGGTAAAATCGACCCAGAACAACTGGTAGAATATTTCAGAACTATCTGTAACACTCGAGAACTAACCAAAATGAGCATAAAAGACATTACTGGTAAAGTTATGCAAGCTTATAAGAAAACAACAGCTAGGATTAAACTTGATCCCAGAGGAAAAATGCTGATGGAATGCAGAAGTAACGCCATTGATTAACGATAAAAAAGTTAAGAAAGAGGTATTAGAGGGCCAGAGAGGACACACAAGAGCAAGCCACAAGGTTGGCAGAATATAAAGAAGCAAGGAAAAAATTAAAGTTTAGTATTATAGACCTACATAAGAAATGTTGGCAAGAGTTATGTAACAAACTAGACAACGATATATTCAGAGATGCGTACGCAATCATACGGAATTAGTTAAAAGTCGGATGCTCAAAAACAGATCTGACCAGTGCACAGAAACCAGAGCTATTCTAAAAATTGTTTGTGAAGAAGAAGGAAGATCTACAAAACATAGCAATAAATAGAGAACGACGACAACTTCAAGAGCATACCCGAGATTTCTGCCAACTATTTACATTGGACGAGATTAAGGATGCGTGTAGAAAAGTAAAAACAGGCAAAGCACCAGGGCCTGATGGTATACTTCCAGAAGTGATAAAAATCATAGTAGTGGCAGAACTACAGAATTTTCTAAAATTCTTTAATAAGTACTTAGAACAAAGGAGGTTCCCGGAAGAATGGAAGGAGGCAAAATTAATACTACTTGAGAAACAAAGACAATATACAACAGAAACAAAAAAGTATATACCCATTTGTGTGTTAAACGTTTTAGGAAAGATGTTTGAAGGTCTATTAAATACACGGCTTCTGGAAAAAATAGGTAGGAATAGAGGGTTTCATATAAATCAGTATGGTTTTAGAAAAGGAGGAACGACTACACATGCAGTAGAGAAAAATACTTTCACTAGTGGAACAGAACGTGTGGGAAAAAAGAGAATGGTGTGGATTAGTACTCATCGACATTCGAAATGCTTTCAACACGGCATCTTGGGAGAAGATTATCGAAGTACTTAACAACAAGAGCGTGTCAAAATATCTGGTCGACATGATTGCGTCATACCTTAGCAAGCGCACTGTAAAACTAGACCAAGAACAACGTTGTGAAGTAGAAGCAGGAGTATCACAAGGGTCGGTATTAGGACCGACGCTGTGGAATATGACATAATCATGGATATAAAAGTACCAGATAGGGTAGAGTTAATATGCTATGCTGATGATCTTGCGATTTTAATTCCTGCCAACTTGAAATGATGGTAAGAGGAAGTATTAGGTCTGTAGTGCTCTGGCTTAGAAGTAAGGAGCTGGAAATGGCGCCAGAAAAAACAAAAACAATAATGTTTAACCTAAGTCGAAAACCAAAAAAAGTTAGATTTGTAATCAATGGACATCTAGTAGAACCCAGTAAAACGGTAAAGTACTTAGGAGTACATATTGACCATAAACTCACTTTTACTAGTCACGTATATAACACCATCGAAAAATCCAAGACAACGATGAAAGCACTTGCGATCATGCTACCTAATATTGGAGGCCCACCAGAAATGTAAAGGAGAGTGTTTTGCATGGCAATGCAGTCAGCATTACTTTATGCAGTACCCGTTTGGGAAAATGCCTTGCAAATTAAAAGATGTAAAGATGAACTAAATAAATGCCAGAGAATTTTAGAGTTCGAGTAAGCAGAGCTTACAGAACAGTCTCGACTGAAGCACAATGGTTATAGGAGGTATCTTTCCGATACATCTTCTAATAAAGGAAAGAGCAGCATGCCACAGAATTTTAAAGGAGACCTAGAAAGAAACAAAGCGGAAGTCAAATTCGAAACGAGAGACGAGCGTTGGAGAAAATGGCAAGCTGAGTGGGAAGAATCAGCAAAAGGAAGGTAGACTGCTAAACTGATCCCGAACATTCGAACATGGGTGCCTCGTAAATACGGAGAAACGAGTTTCCATTTAGCGCAGGTTTTGAGTGGACATGGATGCTATGGAGAATATTTATATAAAATAGGGAAGCAGATAACAGCGCAATGCTGGTTCTGTCAAAAGACAAACGACAACGTAGTACATACACAGTTTATGTCCACGCTGGGAAAAAGGAAAACTAACATTCGAGATTTTGATTGGAGAGATTGGACAGACACTATTCTGATACAAATTATGTTAAGAAGTAAGGACCATTGAGACAGAATAGTGACATTTGTAAAATCAGTTATGTTAACAAAGGAATCCGAAGAAAGGAATAGAGAAAAAGAAGAATAAAACCCCGCAGTAACTCCAAGAAATGCCTATCGGTGGTCCCGAGGCTACTTGTCACGAGCGGGAAGAGAGGGAAGGGTTTAGTTTGCCAGTATGAGTTCCTGGGGAGGGCCCGGATGGGGGGGATGATCTCACTTTTCCGGTATATTCTTAACAGGAGCTTATATGAATCCAACACTACTTACCGTATAAGATCCTCGCGGTAATTGCCTTCCCCATTGTAAGGAACTTGGGAGCCGCAAGGCGAAAGGGTAAATTACTATGGGGGCATCGGAAGATTCCTAATCCTCTATAAAGAAAAAAAGTTATGTTAGGTTAGGTTAGGATAGGTTAGACCTATTGTCTAACCAATGATCAATATTAGTAAAATAAAACAAAATTCCCATAGACGTATAATGAAAGAGTATTCTAACCATAATCTTTTAAGGGGTCGTTTCCGTACAAAATGAATAACATATTCTTGGTCAGGGGAAAAATCGCTATCGAAATATGTACACGACCCCTAAAAAAGTGTCTTTCTAAAACGAAGTCTTACCATGTACGCCCCTACGGACGGCCCCTAAAAAAGTTCGTTTGCACGGCCAAAAGTGTTTTTAAATTATCTATTTTTAGTAATAGTTTTGAAAATAACAAGTCGGTGCGTACACTAAAAGACGTTTTTTTTGTATAAATGCAATTTCCGTTCGAAGTACGGGTACTTAGATAAATTCGTTTGCACTGTCGAAAATACTTTTACATTCGTTGTGATTTAGAAAATATCGCCGTTGTATTAATTTTTTATAACTTTATGCAGCAAAAGCATATTGCTACTGTACGATAATTTGTTGGTGTGAGCGTGTTGAAAAATCTAGCCTAGGTGTGCATCCTAGAGCTTAAGTATAACAATCGATCGTATTACATTTGAATATAATTAACGGAACTAAAAATACAAGGTTGGCAATATTAATGAGCAACAAGTAGTTACGCTCCGATAGTATCATTCATTTATTGATGGCAGACATCAGAACATCGTTTCCTAAAATAATTACCAAATAATGGATAAAGACAGCACTGTTTCCAATTTAGAAATAACTTGTATCCTAGTCTTCAATTCATTAAGACGAAAACATAATTGATGAGCTTTAATAAACCCAAGTAAATTTACAACTACACTAAAATTAAGCCATCAACATGAGAAAACTGGTCGACTATAGATCCTAGACATATAATAATGGAATAATGCATCCCCAGCTGGCAATAGCAACTCTGAGAAGAAGAAAGATGAACAGCAGGAACCAGTCAAACAAAAAGGAACAACACATCATAAACATTGTACGCCAGAATGGGACAGGTTGCTGAAGAGTTCTTGGAGCCAGAAGGAGTCAGAAAGTAGGTACTCTGTTGGCTGTCAGCCCATTCGACACAACTTAATCCCAAGTTTCTAGATACAAACCCGCGCTGGTTACGGTCGAAGAAAGACGTGTATTTGTTAGAATCGACGCCGCACGTTCAGCGTCTTTTAAACTTGTGTGTTGTGTATAGTTTGGTGATTGTTTTGGGACGTTAAACGATGTGATAATAATACGATTACGGTAAGTTATGAAATACCAATTAACATTCTTTCTATATCATCCAAAAGTTTGTATTAATTTAAATAAAAAAGCTGTACGGAGTTTAAGTTTTAGCATAGTATGCTTGGTACACGCTATTTTTTACTTTAGCTTTTATGAGCGGAAATCCATTTACCGCGAGCATGTGTATAACACTCGTATACATATGGGGACACGCATTGCAATGCATTCGAATTTTGTATCTAAATAAAGTTGTCTGTCGCCCGTAATTTATTATCTAGCCCGAGTTGAATACGTTGAAAAAGACATACTTAGGTGTAATTCGGTGAATCGCTCAGTAGGAGACTGAAAAATCCTAAAACGAAACCTTTGTTAGAGGCTTTTAAAATCAACGTAATATCTATGAAAATCTATTTTATTCGTCCTTAATTAAAATTCAAAGAGTGCAAGAGCGCACTGTGGTTATAGTCAGTCGTTTTTTGAAAACAAATATATTCTTTGGCATTTATTATACGAGCGTGACAGTTCAATCCAAACTGTTTATTTAACAAACACTTACAACATCAAAATATAAGTAGTTCAACTAATCAATCTTTTAAGCAGTTATGAATTGAGGTGGTTGCCAAATGGCTTGTCTTACATAAATAACAGCCGCTGCAAAATAGGAGAGATGACAATTCCAAGTGATAAAATTTCAATGTTAGATTTGTTGTTTCTTTAAGTGACAGTGCATTCGATGTGTTGCTAATTCCGAATTCGAATACTTTTTATAAATTGCACCGTTCTAAAAATAATTGGAATAATAGTCCTAAAAATTTACATAAATAAATCCTTTTTTTGAGTAATAATGTCGATTTGAATCGGATAAGATAATGAATTTGAAACCATAAAAATTTAATAAATCGGAAAACCACTAGTTATCTTTGTCTGCTCTTTATTTTCTTTTTCATTCTCTTCTTTTCCTTATTCTTTCATTCCGCTTCCTACACTCTCATTATTTCAAATTTAACAAACGTTAGAACTTCGTCTGGAATTACTTCACTTATGTTCTACAAGTCCTCTTTTTAGGAAACCCAGACAATCGCATAAAATCATGCATGGGCAAACTTTTTCCTTGTAGGGCCGCATATGTGTGTTCAAAATGTTTGGCGGGCCGCCGTGTCAATTTTTTTATATAAAACCACAACAATCTCATTAAACAATTTTTTTATTCCCCCCAAAAAAGAAATGCATATATCAATGGGAACTATGCAGTTGTTCACAATCATCAACAAGCTTATTGAAATTTGGTATAATTTGCTGGTACTTATGCGCAACACAGACTGTAACTTGGCATCAGTCAGAAGTGACCCGTTTCTTGATTTGTTGATTTTCATGGTAGAAAGCAACCGTTTACATATATATGTGGAAGCAAAAATAACAGACATTTTTCTTGCAGTCTTTCAACTGTGGAAATTTTGTTGGGTTCAGATCTGCCTACAAATTCAACAGAGTTTTAGTAGCAGAGTCTGCTTTCAATGCACCTTCTGCCTGCAAGTAGATGAGTTCCATTTGTAGAGGAACTGGTGCTGTTTCAACTTCACAGCTGAAGGGAGATGTCAAGATGTTGAATTGTGGTTCCAGAGATTTGAAATCCACAAATCTTCTTACGAATTCCTCATTCAGTTTGCAAATCTGGCCACCATATTTTTCACAATATTCGGCTAAAACAGTCTGAGTCTGCAAAATTGGGAAATGAGCAAAATTTTGACTTGAAATGATTTTATAGCCACATATAACTCATGTGCAAAAACACCTTGAAACGACTTTTTTGCTTTACAAAAAACTGAAACGTCTTTTTGTTCTATTGTACTGAAAGCACCACTGAAACGTTATTTCTTTTACATTAAGGCGCTAGTGAATCAAAAGTCTTTTGACATAGCTAGGGGTCTATTCCTGGGTAGAGCAATAAGAAGTGGGGGGAAGTCGAATTCTGTTTGCAAACCAAAATTAAGCTAAATCAAATAGGCGCCACGATGTCCTGAGATAATTACGATAATTGCAAAGCACAGTTCTAAGGGCGGACGTGGAAACCCAAAGATAAAATGATCGCCTTCGTTAACAAAAACCTGTCTTATAAAAATAAGACGCAGCTCCTGTAAGAAATTGCACAGATTAAATAAATAAAAAAAGTAGAACACCATTTGTGTTCTATAAAAGTATATAAAAATTAAAAAAATGTATATCCAATAAGATATTGGTACCAAATTATTACTCAGAAAAGTTTTACCTTTGTGTAATTAGATTTGATCGCATTTGACCAAAATAAAAGCTTAAAATTTGAACTAATTGTTTACTAAAAAAACTCTTTTAAAATATCGGAACTTTTTAACAAGAAAAAAATTGTCATTATCAACTACATCAAAGTTAAAGTTTTGACTTTTTTTTTTTAAAATAACCAACTATACTTTAAACATGAACCTGTTATAAATATTTGAGTGTTAACAATTTATAAGCATGACACACTGAATTACGTTCTAACCTGGGCAGATCTTTTCAGGTAGATTACAATTACCAGAATCTTACATAACGTGTATTTGAACTTTCATATTTACGTTTACTAATTTATGTATAGATAAAAGCTGATCACACAAATAGGAATATTTTGTTTAAATTCCATTACAGCTGCACAAAGCATCTGCTTTCAAGACAACATCCGTCAACTGTGCAAAACAAAAAAAATATAACGTCGAAAACATACGTTGAAGTTATCGAAGGTTCGTATAGAACAAAACTTGTTATTATAGAAAGCTAATCTGACAAAATTTTGTTCTACGGCTTATAAAACCAGTTCAACAATAATTGAAATTTACACAATTTACATGTTGTAAACATAATAGCAAGTTTACGTGCTCTAACTTTTAAAACACATGCATGAAATATCTTATAACTAATAACGAACCAAAACTGCCTTTGTTGCTTCACGATAAATCGAGATGGAAATTTCGTTCTTCAAACAAAGTTACCAGCCATTCTAATTAGATACGACTGCATCCAAATTAACATCCATAATTTCTTATTAGACAAATTTCTTATTAGACAAATTTCAAATCGACTGTTCCTAAATAACAGTACTTCTAAATTTTTGGATCCTACATGACGAATTCTACATGTTTCATTCTACGTGTCGCGCTAAATAAATTAATTCAAATTAGATTAGTTCGTAAAATATATACTTTACCAACCGTTAGTAGAAGACATCTCAACAGTTAATATTTGATGCGAAGGTTGCCAGCCTCCAGCCGAAAATACATCTTAATAAAGCTGTTGCCAGCGGCCGACTAACTTGTCGAAACTAGAACCGAGTGGTCGGGACGTTAAAGGCGTGAAATACGAAATAAACAACTAGAGATGCGCTTGGAACTAGCTTTATGTGACACAGATATATTAATATAAGTAGATCGATAGGGAACAATGCATGCTTAGCGCATTATTCTTGCAGTTTCGTGTTTAATTCATTCAGCTTATCCATGAGGTCAACAGCAAATGCAAAGTCACAAAGCCATTTTTCATTTTTAACCAAGTCACAGAAATCAGAAGAAATACTTTTCATATCTAAAAATAACACAATTTCTTTTTGTATGTTCCACACTCGTTTCAATACTTTTCCTAAACTTAACCAGCGAACATTAGTATGGTAGAGTAAATCAGTTAATTCTGATTCCATGTCATCAAGGAAGGTTCAAAATTGTCGGTGATTGAAACCTCTTGCTCTTATTAAATTTACAAGACGCACCACAGGATCAATAACGTGTTTAAAATCAAGAACAGGCTTTCTTGATAGTTGATACAGTAATCATAACACTGTGTGATCAGGACAATGTTGTTTCACTTGATCGTTCAACAATTTCACTAGTCCTGAAGACTTGCCAATTAAGGAAGGAGCTCCATCGGTGGTTATGTTTGCTAAATTATTTAACTTTAAACCAGAATTAGACAAGCACTTTTTTAAATTTTCGTGCAAATCTTGGCACGTGGTTGTACCTTTCATACATTCCATTGAAAGCAATTCTTCACTGATTTCAAAATTGTGCTGAACGCCACGTATAAAAAAAAATCAACAATTGAGCTATATCCTGCACATAATGCTTTTATCAAGTACCAGAGAATACCACAGAAAATTTGAAGCAGTTTGAAGCAGCTGATTCGTCAAATTGGAAGACATATCCTCATTTCTCCGCACCACAGTTCTGCGTGACAAACTAATACGTTCAAATTTGGCCTCTGAACAAACAACATTAGTTACATCCAGCATAGTCTTTTATAAATTCACCATCAGAAAATGGTTTATTATGTTTCGCAATACTGTTTGCAATAAGAAAACTTGCTTTGGTGGCATCCCTTTGAATGGTAGATTGTCTTTTTAAAGTAGTTGTGTCCTGTTTTAACTTTTTCAGCAGGTCATTAACCTTGCGCTGTGTTTCAGATTCCAAAAATTCTGACAAAAATTAGGATGTTTTGTATGTAAATGCTGTTTCAGATTGTATTGTTTGAACACCGCCTGTCACAACAGATGAGACACACGACCTTTATTCCTATTTCCGTAAAGAAGTACTTTCCAGTCCATTCAGAGTTAAAAATTCGGCACTTACTATCTATTTTTTCCTTTGCTGGCTTGGAATTACTTACTCATTGAGTTATTAATTTTGTTTTACCTAAAATAATAAAAAAATTATATATTAATTAGATATAAAAAACAAAAATATTACAAACAAAAACTTTACATTACATATAAAATACAATAACATTAAATAAAGCATAAAAGAAACGATCACAACTATTGTCAAAAAATCAGAGAAACCAGAAACCAATAAAATAGTATTTAATCAGCGCTTTGCAGTTACTGTTACTACGATCAATAAAACCAATAATTCCATATCTGTTTTTAAAAATTTTGATCTCATGTCTTATGAAATAGTACTTTTCCTTAAACATGTCTCTAAGATCAACAGTGTGACTTATATTCGGGAGAATACGGTATTTCATTTGTTAGGAGAAAATGGGTACTTACAAAACTTCAGGTCGGGAACAGGTAGTCAGGTAGGTAGGTCTTTCTGGCAATCAATGGCATGTGGTTCTGATTTCGTCCCACTCAATACTTCCTTAAATAAGCACACCACAACCAACTACATTGGTCAAGCCCAACTAGTTGACCTTAAAAATTCCTGAAATGACGTCATTATTCTTTGAAATTGCACAAAAACGTCCGTGCAACGTTAAGAAAATGTCCGTATGATGTGAGAGAACGTTCACAGAACATAAGAAAACGTTTGTGCAACGTAAGAAAATATCTGTACAACATCTTTTTTAAAGTTTTGTAAAATAATTTTAAAAGATAAAAATTTTTAATATTTAGAAACTCATGGCGGCATGGCAGAACGTATTTAACCAGAGCCCTGTTTTATTTATTATTAGAAATGATATAATTTCCCTAAATCTTATTTACTTACTTATTTTTAGAAGTACGGCTCTCTTTGCACAATTATACACTCTTTAAAATAATTTTCACTTAACTTTCACGTGAATATTTATCACATTTGAGTATAGTGACTGCCCAGGTTCAAAGTATACTAACTCAATATTCAATTGTTAAGATATTTATAAGATCGGCCCCCTTTTGTTTCTGATTCGTTGACTCCACGTGCTGGGCGAGACCAAGTGTATTATCACTTGTTATTTTGGGAATTTTACCAGTTGTATGTATTTTAATTGCATCAAGCGATGCTCTTGGTCACGTAAATTCTTATATACCTATGCATTTACTTCAGAAATCCCAGGCATCTTCATTCAATCGATAACGTCGTATTGTTTGTTGGCCTTATTCTAATCTGAATCGAATAAATTTTGTGTTTGTTTATTTCCTAATAGATTGTATTTTTGAGCAAATGTGATACTTTTAAATCACGTACGCTTTTCAAATAATGCATAATTTCTAAGTTCGTTTAAGATGATATATCCACGCATTTTTTTGAATATTTGTCTAGTCAATTCATGCAGGTTTTTCACTGATTTAAATTCAATGCGTTTCATTACCTTTTCAAATTCTCATCTTTGCTCATAGCTACTCTTGGATATGTTTTAATCGTTTGTACTGCTATATACAGTGTGCTCTCAACTAATAATGTTTATAATGACCTATTTACTCTTCTAATATCTGTAATTCCGTGCTTCTGTTACTTGGGAGTTTCCCTTGTTTATTCTACGACCCCTATGACTTAACCTACCCCTAAATCAACCCTATAATTACAGTGATATATATATATATATATATATATATGCTGTCTTCCTGTCGAGCCCCAATGTTAGGCGTCATAAATTACAGTGGTTTTCTCGGGAACCAAGTCGATTATTTTGTGCCCCACAAATTTAACGTTTAAATTGCCCTGTCTTTCGTATTGGCAAGAAGCTCCACTGTTGGGTCGACATAAATTGCTGCAAAGTTACCTGACAACGAAGCCCCAGCGTTGGGCGTCCATAAATTTGTTCTGAATTTTCGCGGAATTTGAGTTGATATAACACTTACTGAAAATTTAAAAAAAAAACACTAATTTTTACCAAAATCAATTTTTGAGTTCAAGCTTTGATTACGAAGCGTTGGCTAGTGAGTACCTTCTGAAGATGCTTTCCAAACTGACACTCCACGGTTAGTTATGCTCACAGCTTCTTCATGGATACTCACCACAGCTACTCATTTTCTCAAGAACCTTTATAATTAATGAAAAAAATAATTCGACATACAACCCTTTTATTCTGACAACATAATAATAAACTCACACAATCTCAATATTTACAATATTTATTCACGTTAAACATTTTATACCCCTACTCGGCAATAAAATCATCAACCTAATATCCCCACGATTTTATGCTCCTCTACATTTCATTGTCTTATTTTAAAGTAGATGAGCCTATCCCAGAACCTTAATTTATTATCCCCTGGTCTATGGTGAGCTCAGTATAAACCTTTTATATGTGTGCACACATTTTTGCATTTAAAATTAAACAAAAGACCCGTTTACCTCTTACATCTATGAAAATATTATACTAGCATTTACACCCTCAGATTTATAATAAAAAAATTGTCCTTTACATATGTCAATAAAATTAATTTTCGGTTCATAAAAATTTTCACAAAATAAAACTCAAATCACTTATAGTTTACATAAATCAGCACCAGCACAGCAGTTTCAACAAAAAAATTCGTTGCTTGGAGAGTCTTCTTCCAGATCACCACCTCTGTAGATGTCTTCCAAAATGATTACACGTGCATGGATCACTCCATGTTGCTGCCTTCCATTGTGAACAGCAATCCCATCTCGAACTCGTTGTTCATCCAAATTCTCAACAATCCCTCTGGACTGGTGTTCCAGGTCCAAACACTACCTCTTCTTCCACTCAATGCGCAACAAGCACCCTCATTCATTTGTAAATAATTCTGTACTTACAAGTAATCCTGCTTTAAGTACTACTATGATTTACTACTGTTCACTCCGTTTAAACTAAGTTGCATCTACTTGTGCATCAAAATACTTGTAAATTTTAAGTCGGACTGCACTGTTTGAAGTTAGGATGCTCTTTTGTAGACTTGAAAAATAAGAGAGAGAGAATGCCGCCTTCAGCAACACTTATATAACCACAGTCCCACTTGAGTTGCCTGTATTTTTGTTACCCATTTCTTCTAAAGTTTACAAACGGCCACTCAATTCCACAAAATATACCTGCACGTAAACACAACGGTCTTTCAAAACTTAGAAATCATCAACATAAACACTTCATTACCGCGAAAAACTGTCTAAACTTGCCAACCGTCTAAATATTCCTTGAAATTTTCACTCTTCTGTTCACCCCACACAAATACAATCACGCTTCTCGTGTACTTCTTTATACAATTATCTCCCTTGCACCCTCATAATAACATCTCTCAGCCTTGTCTTCTTTTCCTACCTAAAGTGTCTATTGCCTTTCTGATATCTCTTTCTGTCCCGTGTTTTCTGTCTTTGTTGTAGCCCTCCTATTACTATATTGTTCACGGTTATTTCTCCCTTTCTTTATGTGTGTCTTGAAAAATCGATACCATCTACAGACATGTTGCATGTTCGTCCCGCTTATTGGTTTTTAAAGTATACTAGTCTGACACGCGCTTGAAAATCTTTGTCCCTTAACCATCTGATATTTTGCATTTGTTTCTGTTACGTATTAAATATTGTCTGTCGCCTAATTTTATTGATATGTTTTGAACTAGTAAACCGTTGCTGCTAGCCTTGCGTTTGTCCGTTAACACAATTTACCTCAAATTGTATTCTCAGCAAACTAGCTTTTACGAGAATCGTTTATTTACTCCACGTCTGTTACATGAAATCCTTGACTGTTTTAACGTGTTTACAATAGTAAACCTTGTAACATTCGTTGATTTTTAACTTATGCTGTATTTAATAAATGTAACGTGCTTAAATTATTGATCCATACACTGAAAAGCTTTAATACTAATAACCTTTGTACACAATTTTCGACCTTGTCGTCATTCTTAATTGTTGTTCTTGTACAAAATTAACGTAAACATATTAAACCTATATTATAATATGTAATTTCATCCCACTTTAATTATCGTTTTAAATAAACTATTAATTTTTATATACAGAGTACCTATAAATACAAAACACTTGGCCTATTTACGCCTATCTAAGGGGTTGTTTAATGGTGTACTTCATAGTAAAGGTTGTTTAGAAATGAGAAATTACCATGGGCAGCAGAAAACTGCATTTATTTAGTAAAGAATTGAAAAATGGACATAGTTTGTAAATAGTAGGCAGTCAACATCCTGTATATAAAGTATAAGTAGTTTTAAGCGACGCAAATACATATAGGAAGACGCATAGTTAGCGTAGGAACCAGGATCACATGCATTAGGTAAATAGTAAATATTTAATATCCTGTAGATAAAGTTTTAGTTAATTTAGGCAATACAAATAAAGATATTTTTCAGTGGAGGCACGCGTACTTATAAGTAAACATAATAAAGTGTAATTAGACACGCATTCAAAAGAGTTCCAAACAATTAGGCTAATACGGAGATAAGAAATAGAGCTTCGAGATGCATAATCCGAAGGCGTATAAGTAGCTAATAACTGTGATAAAAAAGGAGATTAAAAATTGCGTAACTAACATGCAGATATGAAAATTAAAACTCAAATTGCATCAGTTGTTTATGGAAAAGCAATTAGATTCATCAAAACACCGCATGTTGGATAACGAAGACAGCTGCGACCAGGTCACAATTATTGGAAAGCATAGAAAATTACATCAGAAACTACTTTAAATGCAAATATTTTATTCGTTAAGGTGAGCGACGAGTTTATAGACCATACCCACTGACAGAGTGGGAAATCAATGATATATTAGCAGGTACAGTGATAACGAAGTCAGTTTACAACTCAACAATGGCCGAAGTGCGCCACTATGAAATAAAGTGATGCGTAATAATAATTCAAAGTGAAAAAATAGTATAAGTGCCAAGATGAAAATTATGATTGCCGATTAAACAATTTTTAAGTCCGGGGAAAATAAACTACGATTTCCGAGTCCGTGGAGAATAAATGTAATTTCGAGTCAGGGGACAATGATAATAAGAATTCTATTCTAAAGCCGGGGAGAAAAATACAAGTTCTGAGTCAGGGGAAAATAAATGATAAGAATTCGAATTCCGAGTCCGGAGGATGATAATCCAATTCTAAGTTTGGGGAAATTGATAAGAAGGAATTAGTATGAATGAGATGACAATAAATTGGGGTGCATAAGTATAAATTAATAATAGTAGTCCAGAGGGTGATGGCAATAATTTAAGTGCAATGGTTCAAGCGTGTGGATAGACAATATTTCGAATGGGCATGTAATAATTCTGAATTGGGGGAAGATAATTTTTATTCAAATGGATGCGTCAATGCGAAGAAAATAGACCAGGTTAGATTTTTAGTTATAAGACATTATTTTTCTATTTTTTTTTATTTGAATATTGAATTTGCTTAATATACATTAATGTGACGAAGTTTACCAAAACAAAGGATTTGAATTGTATAAAGTGCGTGATATGATAAGAGATTTCGAACGTTCTACACTTCTTTTATAAAGATAATAGGTTTTTTTGTGACTTTGGGTTTTTGATTAAAAGTATATGATTTTGATAAATGAGATTTACAACATAAATTAAATGAAAAGTGAATTTTAAATAATTTACAAAAACTGTACAAAATATTTGTTTCATTATATAGAATCGAATTAACTGAATTTATAATTCTAAATAAATGCTAGTCTAGGTCATAAGATAAAGTTAATGGGAGTGATTTGATAATTTAAACAGTTCAAGGAGGAGCTACAAGTTGAATACGAAACTGATAATGAGTAAAGCGGTAACGTATCAAATTTTGTTTTGGTAGACAAGGTTGGTTCAAGATAAAATTCAGTTAAGTTTCTGGAGGGAATTTATAGCAATATTAATAAGACGGCCCAACGTCGGAGGAGATAATTACAATTCTTGTTTGTTCATAGCAATATTAATATAACAGCCCAACGACGGGGCTCGATAATTCCAGTAGTTCATAGCATAAATAATATGGCTACCCAAGCTTGGGGCACGAATTAAAACACAAAAAATACAACCTGAGATTAAGAGACACGAATTAAAACACAATAAAATACAACCTGAGATTAAGAGGCACGAATCAAATCAAAAAATAAATTTAAAAATACGATCGCAAGATTTAAAACGAATTAATTAAGCTAAACCGCACATTTAAATAGTTTCAATTAGCGGAAAGACAAGAAATTTGTACAGTAATTAAAGTTAGGTAGATTTATTTAGTATTTAAAAGTTTAGAGTAAATATAATAATTTCAAAATGGAGAAAGGATCCCAAGAAAACATAACGTTTGAGAGAAGTTTGAGCGAAGAACCGAGAATTTCTCAAGCAACCAAAATGGTGTAGATCTTAATGGCATTAAACAATAAGATGGACAGGAGTGAAGAAGCCATAAAAATAATTACAACAAAAATGGATAAAAACAGCGAGAAATTGGGGAATGAAATCAAAATTCTTAGTAATGGACTGAAAGAAACGAACCAAACGATCGCTGAAATAAGGGAACAGATGCATGAAAGAATTGGAAGAGTTTCTGAGGAAATAGACAGTCTATGGGACCATATTACTTTAGTTAAAACAAAACAAGAAAAATACGAAAGCAAGTCCAGTGATGAAATTACGGATTTAAATATTAAATTAGGTAAAATTGAATATAATTGCAAAACGGAGTTCAGATCAATAAATCAAGAGATAAATAATTTAAAAAGTAATCCAATAAATTTTAATAGAGAACCAATTAAGCTAATTCAAACAAACCTTTCAATTGAACAGTTTTACTACATTTTCCGGCACGGAAAACTAAATCCGAAAATATTTCTGAAAAATTTTAAAATGTTGATACGGGATTCTACAGATGAATTATACAAATTAAATTTAATCAAAGTAATACTGAGGGAAAATGCTAAAAAGTGGTACAATTTGGTGGAGAGTGAAATAGAAACATTTGAACAGTTTGAAGGCAAATTTTTACGTCAATTCTGGTGTGACAATAAGCAAAATAGAATTTGGGATAACCTAAGTATGGGAAGATATAATTCAGAGAAAGGGATGGGGCGAGAATTATATGCGATTGAGAAATTTACTGTAGCGAAGCAATTGGAGCCTCCTTTAGAAGATAAAGATATTATGAGATATTTAGCAGGTCATTTTAACGCTGAAGTAAAGCGATACATAACGACGCAGAATATAGTAGATAGAGATACGTTTATTGATTATTTGCAGAGATATGACGATTTGGAAGTTGATTATAAAATGGAAAATAATGTTAGGGATCGACGCACGAATTTTATAAGGAATACGGAGACTCGGAATAATTATCAACGGAACAATTACCATTATGATCGTGGAAGAAATTTTAAAAGTGGGAACTAAACCAATTTTAATAATGATTTTAGGCAAAACAGGAATACTGGTCAGATACCAAGGCAACGGATAGAGAGAACGAATCATGAAGGAAATTATAATAGTAGAGGAATAAATAGGGAGGAAAATGATGATCGACGGACACGAGCTAGAAATATTAATAGCACGCAAATAAGGAATACGAATCGCACAGATACAGGGATAATGAGTCAGGCAGGACCTTCAACGCGAAATCGGGATTTTTGAGTACGGACGAACCAAGGAAAATTCTACGAATTAACGGATATGAAAACCATCGCGAGTTTATTAAACATGAGATGGTAAATGAATTATGAAGATTTGAAAAGAACTTATTACCAATAATTAATTTAAAAGTGGAAGATAAAATAGTTAAAGTGTTAGTTAATTGATACTGGGGCAGAGGCATCACTTGTTGCGGAAGAATTTGTTAAACGAGAAAAATTGGGGGATAAAGCGATACCTATAACGAGGTGTAATTTAGTGGCACCAAATAATAACAGATTTAGTGTGATAAATGAAATGGTAATTCTGAGATGTGAAATGGGAGATGCAATATGGGAAAATGATTTTATGGTAGTTCCTGGACTGAAGATAGATGTTATATTTGGGATGAATATGATAGATAAGTTGGGGTTGAAGATAAATGCGGAATGCAAAAAGATTGAGTGTAATGGGAAATATATTAAATGGTATGAAGAGGGGAATATTGAAATAGAAGACGACTGCGTGAATATTAATCAGTTTAGTGAAGAAATAGATAATGGGGGTAATGAAAATGAAGATATTAAGTGTCCAGATGATTTAAGAAATAGGGTGAATATATTATTGAATAAGCATTCAGAATTAATTGGGTCAAAGTCGAGAATTGCCACGGGTTATGTGCACAAGTTGGAAATAATAAATAAAGAGCCGTTTAACACTAAAATATATCCTATTCCAGTAGTATTTGGGAATAGAGTGAAGAAAGAAATTGAAGAAATGTTACGTGAAGGTATTATAGAAAGCTCCAGTACGAATTTTGTGAATTCATTAGTAGTCGTCGTGAAGAAGAGTGATGATAGTATTAAGTTGTGTATAAATGCAAGTGAAATTAATAAGCGAACGAAGCCGCAATACAATTGTCCACCAAAGATAGATAGAATATTAGGGAAAATAGGTAATAGGAAGATTTATAGCAGATTATGTTTAAAAAGTTCATTTTGTTTGATTCCATTAGCGCGAGAATCAAGGAAGTATACGGGTTTTTCGGCAGAAGGAAAATTATACCAATTTAGGGTGGTCCCGGTTGGTTTGTCCTCGAGTACGGATGCATTTGAGAATGTGATGAAGAATATTTTGGGACCGTGCGAGGACTTTAGTATCCACTATATGGATGAAGTATTGATTTTTAGTGATAGTGTAGAGGAACACTACGTACAGTTAGATAGGATATTGTTAGAGCTGAATATAGCTGGTTTGATTTTGAATTTAGGAAAGTGTAAATTTTTTCAAAGTACAGTTAGATTTTTAGGGTATAGGATAGATAATAAGAATAGAATTAGGAAATACGAATTAAAAGGACCCCGATTTAAAAATAGGACTAGGAAACATGAATTAAAAGGACCCAGATTCAAGAATAGTAAGGGGGAAGTTAGAAATAAATTTAATTTAGTTAAGATACCCATGCAAAGAAACATGAATAGAAAAATAAAATGTAAAATAAATTTATGAATAGGTATACATAGAATAATAGAATAGGATTTGGACATAGGAATAGGTATAGGTATGAATAGTGTAGTATAATAGGACATAGATATGAGATTAGATGAATGTAAATATGGGATTAATAAAGCAAAAGTTAGATTTTCAAAATGGAAATATAAATATAACAATTTTACACCAATGTGAGTTTAAGTTTACGTTGGGCGCCAAAAAAGGGCATTGTTATAAAATTTTATATTTTAATATGGGGGAATTATGCTGTGATAAGGGGTTGTTTAAGGGTGTACTTCATAGTAAAGGTCGTTTAGAAACGAGAAATTACCATGGGCATTTATTTAGTAAAGAATTGAGAAATGGACATAGTTTGTAAATAGTAGGCAGTCAACACCCTGTATATAAAGTATAAGTAGTTTTAAGCGACGCAAATACATATAGGAAGACACATAGTTAGCGTAGGAACCAGGAACACATGCATTAGGTAAATAGTAAATATTTAATACCCTGTAGATAAAGTTTTAGTTAATTTAGGCAATACAAATAATAATATTTTTCAGTGAACGCACGCGTATTTTATATGTAAACATAATACAGTGTAATTAGACACGCATTCAAAAGAGTTCCAAACAATTAGGCTAATACGGAGATAAGAAATAGAGCTTCGAGATGCATAATGCGAAGGCGTATAAGTAGCTAATAACTGTGATAAAGAAAGGAGATTAAAAATTGGGTAACTAACATGCAGATATGAAAATTAAAAGTCGAATTGCATCAGTTGTTTATGGAAAAACAATTGGATTTATCAAAACACCGCATGTTTGATAACGAAGACAGCTGCGACCAGGGCACAATTATTGGAAAGCATAGAAAATTACATCAGAAACTACTTTAAATGCAAATATTTGATTCGTTAAAGTGAGCGACGAGTTTATAGACCATACCCACTGACAGAGTGGGAAATCAATGATATATTAGCAGGTACAGTGATAACGAAGTCATTTTACAACTCAACAATGGCCGAAGTGCGCCACTATGAAATAAAGTGATGCGCAATAATAATTCAAAGTGAAAAATAGTATAAGTGCCAAGATGAAAATTATGATTGCCGATTAAACAATTTCTAAGTCCGGGGAAAATAAACTACGATTTCCGAGTCCGTGGAGAATAAATGTAATTTCGAGTCAGGAGACAATGATAATAAGAATTCTATTCTAAAGCCGAGGAGAAAAATACAAGTTCTGAGTCAGGGCAAAATAAATGATAAGAATTCGAATTCCGAGTCCGGAGGATGATAATCCAATTCTAAGTTTGAGGAAATTGATAAGAAGGAATACGTCTGAATGAGATGACAATAAATTGGGGTGCATAAGTATAAATTAATAATGGTAGTCCAGAGGGTGATGGCAATAATTCAAGCGTGTGGATAGACAATATTTCGAATGGGCATGTAATAATTCTGAATTGGGGGAAGATAATTTTTATTCAAATGGATGCGTCAATGCGAAGAAAATAGACCAGGTTAGATTTTTAGTTATAAAACATTATTTTTCTATTTTTTTTTTATTTGAATATTGAATTTGCTTAATATAAATTAATGTGACGAAGTTCACCAAAACAAAGGATTTGAATCGTATAAAGTGCGTGATATGATAAGAGGTATCGAACGTTCTACACTTCTTTTATAAAGATAAAAGGTTTTTTGGTGACTTTGGGTTTTTGATTAAAAGTATATGATTTTGATAAATGAGATTTACAACATAAATTAATTGAAAAGTGTATTTTAAATAATTTACAAAAACTGTACATAATATTTGTTTCATTATATAGAATCGAATTAACTGAATTTATAATTCCAAATAAATGCTAGTCGAGGTCATAAGATAAAGTTAATGGGAGTGATTTGATAATTTAAACAGTTCAAGGAGGAGCTACAAGTTGAATACGAAACTGATAACGAGTAAGGCGGTAACGTATCAAATTTTGTTATTGGTAGACAAGGTTGGTTCAAGATAAAATCCAGTAAAGTTTCTGGAGGGAATTTATAGCAATATTAATAAGACGGCCCAACGTCGGAGGAGATAATTACTAATCTTGTTTATTCATAGCAATATTAATATAACAGCCCAACGACGGGGCTCGATAATTCCAGTAGTTCATAGCAATACATATATTCACTTATATAAGTTTGTCGGTTTAGGTTTCTTAGTTAATAGCTCTAATGTTTTATAAATATTAAATAAGTTAGTTCATACTTATTTTAGTGGGCGGGGTGTTTGTTCTCTTTGTTGAACGTTTTCATGGTTATTTTTAAGTCATTGTAAATTCGTAGTTGTAAATCAAATAGTAAAGCTGTCATCGCTTGTCCCGTTATATGCTGTCATAAAACCTCCTTTGAGCCTGTGAAATTAAATTGGAAAAAGGGGTAGTGACAGACACTTGCTCATGGACATCGAAAAGAATCGGGTGTTCGTTCGGTAAAGTGAGTGAAGTCAATAGTGTCGCCGAATGTGAATTTATCGATAAACCCCTACAAAACACAGTGATGGTGCAAACTTAACACGCCCAATAAACCGCCTTACAGTCCACTTTGTTGAAAAGTAGGAACGACACTTAGAACAATAGAATAACGCGGAGGTAAGTTGATATATAAAATTATAAGACCCCGTGCGTTAATAAACAGATATAAATAGTTGAAAATTGCTAAACAGTAACCGTTAGCTGAAGAATGCACACAATTTCAGCGTATTGACTGCGTAACGGGTTCACAGCATTGGATCGCGATTTGAAGCTAATTCCTGAATTTTCCTAGCAGTGTCAATTAAAACGTGCATCTTCAGAGAAAAATTTACAAACATTTTTGTACAGAGTGTACAAACATAAACGATGCAACTTTAAAATAAAAATAATGGGTCAATAACATCCACAGTAGCCGCAATTATTAAACGATTAGTTTCAGCTTCTTGTCGGCAAAAGTTCTTTCAACCTACTACCGCAGTACCAAGATATATTTATTCACTCATTAGTTACTGTTTTATCTACGTTGGAATCATGCGTGCCTAAAACTAATTCAAAACTGGATTTACTAAAACCACTTAATAACCTTTTCCGTAAAAAAAGAAACATTCTACCTTAACATATTTTATTTTTGGATGAACGGTTAAGTTTGCTAATTATCTTCTGGTGTAGTGTAAAGTGGCTCGCGTGATAAATAAACAAAAATGCTGTCTCAAACTATACAAATAGTGGACCATCCTTCTATTTTGGCTTCACGAAAAATCCTAGCAAAGTAAGCTTGACGGATTGGATTCTGTTCTTAAATATAACCGATACATATATAGAAAAAAGTTTATATCTATAAATAGCGAGTTTTGCTTTTTATTTGGTAAAATAACTGCAAATTTAAAACATTCGGCAAATAACGTTTTAATTAAATATTCTTTTAGAAAATTTGTAACGAGCGACTGAATCGTTAGACTGTTGAACTTTGAAATGCCCGGAAGGGACGGGAATTCCGTAACTAATTAAGGGTGCACTGGTTTACTACATTGGTGCGGGAGTGCGTCCCTGTAGAAACAAATTGATAATTGCAAAACGTAATGGGAAATGAAGTTACGTTATCATACACAGGCTTTTTCCTTGGTACTGTCCTAGTTATCGGGCACCAACTTGTCCTGTCTACGGTACGATCCTCTGGAAGACGAGATTTCCTAATGGATCCTGATTATGCCGTCCTTCTGGTGGAATAGAGTTCTTTTTACAACCAAGTTATATACTAAACAAAGAAAACAAACACTTTTGTCTAAGCGTATCACTTAATTCTATTTCACTACAATAGTCATAACAGTTTCCCGCAAAAAGGTACATGTTAAAACTTCATACAGTTGGAGGTCAGCGATTGACAATATAGATGGCCTTATCTTATATTATTGTTGTGCTACACATATGGCGAAGCAATAAATCCTTTTCGCTTCACCAACATGACAGTCTCGTATCGTTCTTCACCGACTCAACACCTAATCACTACAACCGCGAGTGCATAAGTGCTGCTGCCCGACCAGGTAGCGTCGACCGGTAAACAACACCTATCTTCGCAGGAGTAAATTGGTGAGCAACATTGCAAGGTAAGCAAGCATTAATTACGGTTTGACCTATGTTACTGTTTTTCGCGCCTTACCTCCAATTGCATACAATTACAGTCCATTTGCTAAGCTTTACGCTTTGGCAAACGTTCTGGAGCTGTCCCGATTTTTTATACACTCCAACGCGTACCACACAAAAAGTGGCCCTTCGAGCCGGATAAGCTTTGAATTATAGTCAAAATTAATATAATTCATTAGCTGGATCATTAAAATTTAAATTATTACATTAATTCATTTTCAAAACTATTTTCTAAAAGTGGGTTTGAATATTAAAATGCATTATTTCTATTAAAGATTTCAAACTTCAATTATTATCAACAAAACTAGTACTTTGCATTTAGCATCAAAGGTGTTCAAAAACTTGTTCCAATTTATTTAAAGTTTGTAGTTCATTAACATCTTGTTACTACGCTTATCAATCAGCTGTGTAGATAACAAAATAAGTCAAAGGACTTTAACGAAACTGTTTGTTTCCATTTTTGTTTGTAAATATTACGTACCTAATGCACTTAACTTGTTAAAGTCTGTACCAACATTGACATCGCTTCTCCACGAGTACTGTGTTTACCTTTGAGGCTTTGCAACTGCGTTACATTTTCTATTAGTTATTTGTGATTTCAATTTATTACGAGTATATCTGGTAGAATATGGAACCAGAACGTGAAGTTATGGTTGAATTTAAACGATTAACAAATCGCAAAGAAAGGTACTGGAGACGTTTGCAAGATTGTTACGATTTAATTTCAACGTTACCAACTAATCTTGATCAATTTAAAGCTCGTGTTAGTCAGCTGGATGACGTAAGAACAAAATTTTTAGATATCTTAGATGAATTATCGTCACTCTCTGACGTTTATAAAACCTTATTTACGGATATCGTTAATCTAGAATCTACGTTCAATACTATGTACTATGATATTTTAGCTAATGCGGCGCCCAATGTAAATACTATTGATATTTCTGGAAATACCAGATCTAATGTTCATTTACCAGAAATAAAAATAGATATATTTCGAGGTGACCCTGAGAAATTCGGTGTGTTTAAATCTCTATGTGACAACATTATTCACAACAATAACTTAATGATTGCGAAAAATTCACATATTTGCTTTCTTATTTGGATGCGACGGCATTGAAGTTCGCACAATCTGTTCGATTTGCTCCAGAAAATTATATGGTTGTTTATAATCTCTTAGTTCAACGCTACACTAATAAACGGCTAAATGCTAACCATTATTTATCCAAAATATTTTTACTAACTCAACTAAAGACGGATTCCCCACAAGTTCTTAGTGATTTATGTGAAACCCTGCAAGCCAACGTCACAGCTCTTATCGACATGCAGCTACCTGAGTTGGCGGATTACATATTTTTATTTTTTTCCCTCGGTTTATTAGACCCGAAGTCGAGACAAGAGTTCGAAAAGGAACATTAAAATCAAACATTTCCGAAATTTAACGATTTTATTAAATATTTACGCAACAAATGTTGTATCTTAGCACTGGTGAGCGGTAACAATAATACACCACCATCAAAAAATGTGTCTAGTCCACCACAAAGGGCTAACCCTCAACCATATTATACAAATGCTTTAAACAATAAGCGTGTAACAATGTCCGCACAGGAAGTTACTTCACGACGATTTAATGCAAAGCAGGCCGTTTCTAAGCCCTGTCCTGCCTGCGACGATCAGTTCCACAAATTTTACAGATGTCCAAAATTATTAGCTTTATCAACTCTAGAATGGCAATACATGGTAAAGCAATATCATAGATGTTTTGCGTGTTTATCACCACATCCTCTTTTGACTTGTAAGTCAAAAAAATCAGTGCAAACGGTGCGGTAGTTAAATGCTCCATACGCTACTGTGTATCGAGGCACCAATTTCATGCAGTAGTCCGACTCCGCCACAAAGCGCGGCAGGACACTCTGTAATAAAAAATTATTTCTTGCTTGATTTTTTATTATTAACTTTATCCTCGTGACTATCAGCTAAAAAAATTATACTTTTAAATTTCTTAAACCCTAACCAAGGTTGAGAATTTCTTCTTATTAATGTAAGCGCAAGGTAAAGTTGGATGGAGAATGGCTTGAGATAAAGAAAAACTCTTAAGACATAAGCGGCTAGTCGAGTTGGGTAGATCATGAGCTTGGGTCATGGGTTGTTAAAAGACCAAAAATATATTTAATGAGCGCCACCGTATTTTTCAATACAATAACCAACATAATTTAACTGTGCTTGTATAAGGGGAATGCGGAAACCTTATGTCAACACCACCAACATAGCCATAAAACCTGAATTTCACTCTTTAAAACACACTTACCAAGACCTCAAACACCAGGTGTCGTACAGATGTCTCGGCTTGACCTGTGAACAAACAAAGGTACAACATGGACACCATTTGTGTCCTCAAAATATTTGCCAAAAATAAAATAATAGAGTTTAGGCTTCTAAAATATATACCCAGGGAATTTGTTTTCATTACACACAATTTCTAATCGGGGATGACTTGTAATTTTTTTACTTGAATTCTAAATAATAAAAAGTCATTCAAAAACAAAATAGATTCTATTTGGATAAATTTCTGGATTCATGTAATTATAATATTTAAATTCGTATCTCTTAAAAAAAATTTCACTTAATTATTTTTCTAGAACAGAAATATACTAGTAAAGTTTTGCATTCAAAATTAGGAAGATCTCTGAATGGATCTTTCTACAAAATTTAAATATACTGACTTGAAATTTTCTAAGTTACTCATAATACATAAATTTCTTTAAATCAATGAAGTACTTCCTTGACCTTCACAATAAAATTTAATTATCAAAGTGCTGATATTGTAGAATGTAATTACTCTAAGTTATTTTTATTTAACAGTAAGTACGCGAATTTCACATGTCGATGAAAAATGCAAGTTCATGACCTCAAAATATTTAAACATATTTTAAATTAAAGTAAGACGACATGTGACGTCTAGATAGGACAACTGAATCTATGTTTTTTATATATCTGACATAAAATGTCATTCACAGCTTTACCAAATGTACACTTTGTGTACGTGTAAACATTCTGACACACAATAGATTTGTTATTTAATTTGCTGTTTCATTAAAAGCTTTTTACGTTACTCAAATTTTTAATGTTAGATTTTTTATTGCAATTTAATTAATGTTCAAAGTGATTAAATCCTAAGGTACACTCACGTGCTACGAAACTGCTCTGAACGAAAGATATAGAACCTTGACCTCAGCTGTCGGAAATTTTCATAACCATCGAATATCAAAGTTCTTCAGAATACAACTATTACATAACGAAACCAACCTCAGCTTGATTGAATTTAATTCTCCAACAAAATTTTAGCTCCAAGATTTACTTATTTGATGTTATTTATTGGTGAAGTTGAAATATACGGAACACATATGAAATTGCCTTCTATGATACTGCATTTTATATTATATAAGATGTAACCATATATAATCTTGCCTTAAAATATTGCCTTAAGATATTTCCTTAAGATATTGCACTAAGATGAAAAATATTAGTATAATCTATTTAATTAATTTATACCAACTGTATTAATGATGTCAAAGGGGGCTTCCATCTCTTAGGCCTGCAAGGATCAACTGAACCGCTCTGAGTGAAGCTTATAGAAAATCATGCTCGCGCTACAGCTGTTAGGCTCGACCTCCAGACACCAAGAATCAATCAATTAATCTTTTTTTTTCTAACACTGTTAGAAGCCACGTACTTACACACGACCATCTTGACTTCACTTATCCTGCAGAGCAGCTTGCCCGTTCGAACGCTGATAATGAAGTGAACAAATTGACAACTCGACAGAGCTTAGTAACGAACTTTAGAGCATAAAGGTAAAGGAATCTATGTGTTATTATCAATTTTATGTATTAATTTCTATTGGACGGTAATTCACAAATTAAATATTTTAAGTTATAGCTGTTTTATTTTTATTTTAAAAAACGAATTGTAACTAGAAAAAAAATACGTTACAACTCTTCAAATGCCGTTAATTCGGCTGAACATTTTCCTGCTCCAGTCTCTCATGTTCATTCCTGTGCAAATGAACAGGGAACCGTTGCGCTTTTAGCCACGGCGCAGGTACGAATTTTAGCCTGTGACGGTAGTTGGCATCGCTGTCGCTTGATTTTAGATCAAGGGTCGCATTCTAATTTCATCCCATTATCTTTAGCTAACAAGTTAGGTCTTAAACGCAAGAAATGTCCTTTTGAAATACGTGGAGTAGGCCAATCTCCGCTAGAAAAGGTTCATGGAATTGCTACCTGTAATGTTACATCAATATATGATCAAAACGTTTCTTTAAATTTACAGGCTGTTGTTTTATCTCGTATTACCGCAGATCTTCCGATAGCAAATTTATCTAAGTATTTAATAGACAAATTTTTGTCCCTACAATTGGCGGATCCTGAATTTCACATATCCGCTCCGGTCGATATGCTGTTAGGTGTTCAAGCTGTCTTAGATGCCACACCCAACGATTCGTTGCGTTTAACAAGCAAGCCATCGGCGCTTCTTACCTCGTTTGGTTGGGTTATTATGGGTGATGTACCAGCTTTAAGTCAACAGTATTCAGGTGTTGCGTTGTACACTAGCATTTCGGAAGAACCGTCTCTTAGCGATACCATTCGTCCCTTCTGGGAAGCTGAAGAAATACTATTTACGCCGCCAATGTCGCCTGAAAACGTGGCTTATGAAAATTATTTCAAGTCCACTACTATACGAAACGAGTTAGGCCAGTATGTGGTTCGACTATCGTTCATAGAAAACATTTCCCGAACATTAGGTTCAACACGAAAATTAGCTACCAATCGCTTTCTAAAACTAGAAGCTCGATTTGCACCCGACCAAAACTTTTACAAATTATATTCAGCAAATATTGCTAATTATATATCGCAGGGACAACTCACTCCCGCTGTGAAACAGTCCCTATATATCATGACTCACCACGGCGTGGTTAAAAATAAGCCCTCTAGTACTCAAGTCCGAGTCGTGTTTAGTCCTACCAATAGGGATATTAATGGTACAAGTCTCAATGATATTCTTTTACCGGGCCCCAAATTACAATCTGATATTGGTCTTGTAATAACAAGATTTCGAATACCTCAAGTCGCACTCACTTGCGATATTCGACAAATGTTTAGATCTATAGTCGTTCACCCAGAAGATAGAAAATTTTTACATATTTTTTGGAGGTTTCACCCTTGTGAACCTTTAACGGAATATGAACATACCCGCGTTATTTTTGGCGCTACTTGTAGCCCTTTCCTTGCCATTCGTGTTCTACAGCAGTTGGTAGAAGACGAAGGTCACTCGTACCCCCGGGCTTCCAGAGCCCTTAGATCATCAACTTACATTGATGATATTTTGACTGGATCCGATTCTGTAGAAGAAACTCTCCTTCTAAAAAATGAATTGATAAATTTACTAAAACTAGGTAACTTCGACTTAGGAAAATGGGGAAGTTCACAAACTTAAGTTATTGATAAGTCGGAGACGGACGTTCTAAATCTACCGAACTCTAATCCTACTTTGACAACACGTGATGTTCTGGGTCTGTTGGGATATGGGTTCCGATACATTTAGATGTAAAGTTCCAAATATTGCAGACATCCCTACTAAGCGAGGAATTTTGTCACGCATAGCACGAATATTCGATATTAATAGTTATTTAAGTCCATTTACGGTTCTTCTCAAATGCCTTATGCAACGCCTATGGCTACAAAAGGTGGATTGGGATGAACAATTGCCCGCAGAAATTCTTCAAGAATGGCAGCAAATTCAAATTGAACTGCCACTTCTCGAATACATAACAATACCACGATCTATTTAGAAAATCGGCAACAGTCAAGCCCGTTTAATCGGATTCTCCCACGCCAGTTCCGTAGCGATGGCCGCTGTTGTGTATCTGCGATTAGAAGTTGATGAAAAAATATATGTACATTTGATAGCTTCCAAAACCCGTGTAGCCCCTTTGAAAACGTGGACCATTCCTCGACTTGAATTAGGAGCGGCATGTCTTTTGGCAAAACTAATGAAACATTCAGCATTAGCATTTGACACCATCAATTTACTAGAACCAATATGCTTTAGTGACTCTACAAACACACTGACGTGGATTTGTACGCCACCTTATCAGTTAAAATTATTTTTTGCGAACTGAGTGGTGCAAATTTATGAAAATCAACCCACAGCCATATGGAGATACGTTCCCAGTTCTGTGAATGCTTCCGATCCTGCAAGCCGAGGATTGAGGCCATCCGAACTACTGAATTGTACACTCTGGTGGCAGGGTCCTGATTTTTTATTCCGCGATTATTGTGATTGGCCAAGTGATAAAGACACACACAATATTGCAGACGGGTTTAAAGCCGTACAATACGCACTCGTCTCTACTGTTGATGTGAAACGATACTTGGTAGTACTACAAAGGTCCTCGAACTTGCTAAAAGTTCAACGAATTTTTGCGTACGTTAAAAGGTTCACGTTTAACTGCCTTGCACGCAAACGTAATCTTGCAAGGACTACTGGTCCGTTAAATGCCTCTGAGTATCGTAGCGCTCTCACATTTGCCATTAGAATTACTCAGTACGAGCACATCTACGATGATATCGTCTTACTAGAAAACGGGCAACGTAGCACAAAAATGTACCGTCTGTTGTCACCTTTTCTTTCTCCCACGGGATTAGTCATGGTGGGGGGCCGTTTGCGCCATTCCAGCCTTTCCATAACTAGCAAACATCCCTACCTTATCCCAAAAAACAGCAGGTTAGCTGTATTAATATGTGATTACTATCACATATATTCAGGCCATGGGGGTCCGCGGCTAACTCAATCATTAGTTACCCGTACATTTTGGATTCCTTGTATCTGTCCATTAATTCGAAGTAGAATATTTCGCTGCCTGACTTGCTATCGCTTTCAAGGGAGGCCTGTTCAGCCTCCTATGGCAGATCTTCCGCTTTATCGCCTCGAACCCGGAAGATGCTTTACGCATACCGGTTTGGATTTTGCCGGTCCTTTTACAATCAAGCTATCCTCGTTGCGGTCGACAAAATTTCAAAAGGCATATATTGCCCTCTTTATTTGTATGGTGTCACGTGCCATTCATATGGAGGTTGTCACAGCTTTAACAACGGAAGCCTGTCTTGCTGCATTAGATAGATTTATAGCCAGACGCGGGTTACCCACGAACATATACTCCGATCAGGGCCGAAATTTTCGTGGGGCGGCTAGAGAAATGTTAGAAATATATAAACATTTTGATCAAGCTAACCCCGTCATTGCGCACTACTTATCCTCTAGGGGTATAGATTGGTGTTTAACCCTCCCTATGCACCCCATTTTGGGGGGCTTTGGGAAGCCGGCGTCAAGAGTGCTAAATTTCACTTGAAATGAATAGTGGGTAGAACGACACTTTCTCTGGAAAAATTTAGCACAGTTGTGACCCGCATAGCAGGAATCTTAAATTCCCGTCCATTTTGCGCACTTACAACGTCACCTGACGAAGGCACGGATGCCTTGACTCCGGGCCATTTTCTAACTGGTGGACCTTTAATTACGCGGTGTGAAGTGGACCTACAAAATGTTCTTGCGAATCAGCTTAGTCGTTGGCAAATGTCCCAACAACTTGTACAGAGCTTTTGGAAGTGCTGGTCCATAGGGTACTTGCACAGCTTACAGCAAAGACCTAAGTGGAACACCCTTTCCAAAACCATAGAAGAAGGGGATCTAGTACTTTTTTTTTCTCCCGATTCACCCCCGGCGTATTGGCCTTTGGCGAGAGTGGCGAAGCTTTTACCGGGTAAAGATGGTGTAACAAGAGTTGTAAAACTAAAAACACCCACAGGCGAAGCGGTCCGCCCAATTAACAAGGTGGTACCACTTCCTTCTCCATAACCAATTCAGCATTCTAACATGCAATCTTTATTTTTTTTCTTCTTTCTCTACAAATTATGTTTTATTTTATATTTTAATGCAGGAAGCAAAATGCAGAGTACTCGATTAATTTATACATACTTAAACATTTTTTTTTAAATTTCTATTTTTATTTTTTTCTCCCATTCATTTCACGGTATACAACAAAATTTACCATTTTGGGTGGGGGTATGTTAAAACTTCATACAGTTGGAGGTCAGCGATTGACATAATAGATGGCCTTATCTTATATTATTGTTGTGCTACACATATGGCGGAGCGATAAATCATTTTCGCTTCACCAACATGACAGTCTCGTATCGTCCTTCACCGACTCAACACCTAATAACTACAACCGCGAGTGCATAAGTGCTGCTGCCCGACCAGGTAGCGTCGACCGGTAAACAATACCTATCTTCGCGGGAGTAAATTGGCGAGCAACATTGCGAGGTAAGCAAGCATTAATTACGGTTTGACCTATGTTACTGTTTTTCGCGCCTTACCTCCAATTGCATACAATTACAGTCCATTTGCTAAGCTTTACGCTTTGGGAAACGTTCTGGAGCTGTCCCGATTTTTTATACACTCCAACGTGTACCACACAGTACACATAACTTTTACATTACATAAATTTACACAGCTACCCCCTAAGTAAACGATTGTTCGATCAATTATAGTATTAGAATATCCGACGATATTTATTTGGTTAAATCCTCAAATATTTTGTATTGTCTCTAACTCATTGGGTGTTAAAATACTTGTACTGATACTGAAAATTCCTGTGATACAGATGGTGATTTATGGCCTTTTATAGTGACTTTAGGAACTATAGAAACCGCATTGATTCCACGTCTGATCCTGAAAGAAGAACCCTGGCCGAATTTGAATGCAAATACTGTTGTCGATGTTGGCTAATTTTTTTACAATCCAACAGAATATGTTTAACTGTAATAGAAACATGGCATGTAGGGCAACGATTATCTGGTAGTAGAGGCATGAATGTCAGATTTGTATGCCCTATTCTTAAACGCGTTATATTACCACTTGTTCTCTTATTTTAAGCTTAAGAGCTGCAATTTTACATAATTGGTTGTTATACAGGTATTTGAACCACTCGTCTATCTGGTGTAGCTATTTCTTTATAGGTTTTCGTTTGATAGGTGCTTTGAAATCTTCAGCGGTCGTACGATCTATATCTACATTGGGCTGTTTACTGCTGTGCGTGCGGGGCAGTCTGCCGCCTCATTTTCCCTAGTCCGGACACCAAATAAAGATAATGGTTTTATTTGCTTCTTCAAGATATGCAATTAAGGATAATGTATTTTCTGTGCATACTACTATTTTGGACAAGCTTGTATTTTCCACATACCTTGACGCTTGCCAGGGGGCAACGAATGCGTGGTGTCTTCTATAGCGCTTGCACTACCATCACAATGACTTGTTCGTGCACCGTCTGTATATATAAATGAGCAATTTTTGTAATCGCTATGAATTTGTAGGAATTTGACGGAAACCAAATTTCGAGAGCTTTTCATTCTTTTTATATTTGCATAATCTAATCTAGTTGGACATTGCCAGAACCAATAAGGTCATTCGGAGACAGATTTTTGGTACAGATTTGTAATATTAATATTAAGCGATTGAAGTAATTTTCTGACTTGTATGTTTTTTTTTGATAGTTATCCAAACCCGAGGAAGTGGAAAGCTTTTATAGCCAAAGTGTGGGGGGGACTCTCCTTGCGGCATACCCACTAAAACCACTCCCCCTAGCGGGTGCGTCTGCCAAACGGCTTCGCCGCACTGCAACCTAAAAGACTTATTTTGCTGACCCTGGTTAAGTCGATTAGTATACAAGTCCTGGGTCTATCAGTGGATTTACTATATACTAGTGCCCCACCGATTGAACTCAGTCCTAGCACCTTTCCCTTGCAAATCCAACGTTCCTGGATAAGAGCTATATCGCAGTCTCCCATCAGCTTACATAGTGGACGGGTTTGACTCCATCCAAGTCCCTGATTCGACTTTTTTGGCTTCCCTCAGCTTTCTACGCTGAGTTCCCGAAAGCCTCTTTGCTTGCAGTCCAGTGCCTGCAAGTTTTTTTATAGTATTCTTCATGTTTGGTGTTACAGACACCGGTCTTGCAAGCGGACTTGCATCCCAGGTCTACTCCACCTCGATGGATACATTTTAGTTACCCGAGGAGTCCCCCATTGCTGGTTCCACCTATTCAGGTTCAGTTGTACTAGTGGTACTAGTATTATTCATGATTGTTCCCACGAGTACGGGGGATGTAAATGGTCACCAAGCTGGGTGCCCCCTGTTGGCATGGAAGGCGTGAATAAAACGGGGTGCCGCCCTGTTCCTCGAGTTTTGGACCGATTGGGACTGGTTAACTATCCAGCCACGCATCCCCTGGGCTCGGTCGTACACCGCAGGATTTAGGAATTTTTAACGAGTTTGTCTCCTTTTGGTCCGGGTGGTTAAGCCAAAACCCCCACACCCTCTTGCCCGTGAGATATGACCACGACGACAGGGATGGCACGGTATTACGGTATTGCAGAATTGTCCCACCGGCTTCGTTTATTTCAGTGCAGGCCCATTAGCCACGAAATTTCAGCTTGGGTTGAGGGTTTGGTCCGCGGGATCGTTTTCACTTGGCTAGGGAGAGGATTTTTGTCCCGCATCAGCACAGTCTTTTGCTCTCCACCGTGTTGTGGGTCTTATACCACTCAGGCACTGGGTCACTGAAAGAGATAAGCTTATCACAATCCTTTCCAGAGTAGATAGCCAATCCCTTGGCCGTATATCCTGGGATTTCTTCTATCCGCCACCTGGAGACGCGCCCAATGGGTAACCAACCACATGGGATTAGTATGTTTAATGGACTAGTGATTGTTTTCAGAGTTGCATACAGTGTTTCATATTCGGCGTTTTGTAAACAACTGTAGAAAGGATGCTGCTGTTGGAACCATATGCCAACGTTATAATTGACCATAATTGACAATAATAATTATTAATAATTTTTTGCATTATATTGCCAGATCTTTTATATAGGGCTTCCAGTTTAGTTTTGTTTCATACATTCACGCACATGACTTTGAGCATAGGTACACATGGGATAGATACTTCTTCAATACTCAGCTGAGGATCAGAATGTTCTTTACACAATCTACCAAAATGAATACATTTGCATTTTTCTCCTGATAGCTGAAAACCCAGGCTCTTAGCTTTACTTGATATACTTCGTATTGCCTCTTGGAGGTACCTTTCTATTTCTGATATTGATACATCAGAGTGGACGATTACCAAGTCATTGACGTATATTGACCTGCATATTTTTTTCGGGAATTGCTGATATCACGTCGTCTGTTGCGAGTGCAAACAATGCCACACTAAGTGTGGATCCCTGCGGAACGCTATTTTAAAGAAAAATGTTTGCGAAAAGAAGTTCCCTACTTTTACTTAAAACTGGCGATTTCTGAGGATATTCTGGATGAATAACGGCAGGTGCCCACTGAACCCCCACTCGAGTAAATTTAGAAGTATAGCAAGCCTTCAAGTACGATCATAGGCTATCTCGATATCGAAAAAGACTGCCACTGCGTGTTTTCTTTTTGCGAAGCTGTTAGCATGCAATGTTTAAGAAGAGCTTGTTGATCAGCTATCGATCAATGTTATTATTTCGACACGGTCCTCTTGAAAAGTGTTCGGCGAGCATTTCTCACAAAAATACGCCCTCGTTCGGATAAGAGGTAAAATGGAAATCCCGTGTGTGAGTGTTGTCACGCACGTTAAAGATTTCTACCTTGCTTGTAACAGCAAGGGTTCGGTAAAATTCCAAACTTCCAAGTAAAAAATACACGCTTCTTGATCGATGTAGTACTTTCGACTGGAGCATTGAAAAATCAAATGTAGTGTCGATCGATGTTTTCTGAACCCTATCTGCGCAGAAAATATCATGTTGTGTTCGTTTAAGCACCATACTAATCTACTGTTAAAATTGTTTTCCATTATTTTACAACTAACTGGTCAAGGATATTGGACGATAGCTGATTGCCAGTGTTGGATCAAATATTGTATTCAAAATTTCAATTCGTTTTCATAGTAACTCGAGCGGATGTATCCTAATTTCATCAATGTCTAGATTAACAAATTTAATTCATAAACGCCACCGACAAAAAATACATAAATAGTTAATAAAACTTGAAGATGACTTAGGCTTATTGGGCACTAGAGTTAAATGAGCGCTAATCAATTAGAATAGCCTTTATATAAAAAGGAGGGTATGGGTACGGTATGCTTTTTTATTCTAATAACCTTTCCTGAAAGGTTAGCAATAGATGAAAATTTATCTGTTTTAAGGAACATTTTGAAGACTTCGGACTGTTTAACTGGCCGATAAGAAAACATACGGCAAATACTCGTATTTTTAAATCATATACAAAACCTTAACTTGAAAATTTAATCTTGTTAAGATAGTCTGCGCGGACAAGAAAAAAGTAAAGTAAGCAAAGAAAATAGCTCGAACCAAGTAGCGCAACAGAAAACAGAAATCCAAAGAATGCCTTACTAGATAAAAAAATAGCAGGGTGAGGTGGGCCACAAAGAAGAAAAAAGGAAAGCTCAAGAAAGGAAATTTAACTTACAAAACTTCTAATTCAAAAAGAATTATAAAAAAAGGGAAACCAATCCGCGTAGAAAACAACATTCATCAGTAGGGTATTTTTGACAGTTCTGGGCCCACATTTCCACCAGCATCCACATTTCCACACACATCTGGACCAAATTTACATGTAAATTCCCATAAGGAGCAAATGAGGAGATTCATCTCCACATTTCCACAAGCATCCACATTTCCACACACTTTTTACATGTAAATTCCCATAAGGAGCAAATGAGGAGATTCATCTCCACATTTTCACAAGCATCCACATTTCCACACACATTTTACATGTAAATTCCCATAAAGAGCAAATGAGAAGATTCATCTCCACATTTCCACACACATTTTACATGTAAATTCCCATAAGGAGCAAATGAGGAGATTCATCTCCACATTTCCACACACATTTACATGTATATTCCCATAAGGCGAAAACGAGGAGATTCATCTCCACATTTCCACACACATCCACATTTCCACACACATCTGAACCAAATAGTTTTCTTCGTCTAACCAATGCATCTTTCGAGATAAACCTATCTTGTTTGGCATCAATCAATATTAGAATTTTTTCAGCTACCCGAATCTCTAGCAATTTCTTAGATTGCATCATCCCCCAAAGAGCTACCCTCATTTTAAGATTTTTTACCAAGATCGATTTCTGACCGTCCTTATACATTTTTTTAGCTATGTGACACATTTTGCTAGTCTAGAATTTTACGCAGAATTCGAATCTGCAAACAGATTTGCAATAGGACCACCCCCTGCAAAACCCCTTTAAAGACTCTGAGCCTC
Source organism: Platerodrilus igneus (assembly GCA_036346225.1). Lineage (NCBI taxonomy): Eukaryota > Metazoa > Arthropoda > Insecta > Coleoptera > Lycidae > Platerodrilus > Platerodrilus igneus. Next base: position 225,573 of record JARFIW010000544.1, read on the forward strand.
TAAATTTTGCTCTTTGCTCCCAAATCTGAACCAAATAGTTTTCTTCGTCTAACCAATGCATCTTTCGAGATAACCCTATCTTGTTTGGTATCAATTAATATTACATTTTTCTCAGCTACCCGAATCTCTAAGAATTTTTTATATAGCATCATCCCCCAGGGAGCTACCCCATTTTTAAGATTTTCTGCATGCAGCGATTTTATGACCGTCCATATAAATTTTTTAACCATGTGACACATCTTGTTAGTCTAGAATTTTACGTAGAATCCGAATCTGCAAACAGATTTAAAATCGGACCATCCCTTACAAAGTTACTCCTTTAAAGTCTCAAACCTCTTTAAATTGTTTTACTCATCTATAACATATGCTTTAAACAACCATTTCCCTAGAAATCTAAAACCGCAAAGATTTTAGATGAGTTCTTTATAAGCCATAAGTGTTTAATATTTAAAATCATTTTTTCAGACAGTAATGTGCTGTTTTCAGAATATCGCAAAAACCCATGACTTTTAAAATTTTTCTGGTTTTAACATAATTACATGCACAATGCTAAATAGTTGGAAAATACGTAGACGAGAACAAACTAATTGCTTTACAATTATGTGACGTATAGTGAAAGTAGCGTAAACCTTTCTTTTTTATTAATTAGCGGCTATATGATTTGAGAAATACAATAGATATGCTCAATGTCATCCATTAGGAAATTTCCGTATAATTGCTGGTGTACACAATATACTTTCTATTACGACCTCGACTAGGAGAAATGCAAACTTCATCTTGTAATACGGATCGATTAACGGTTTTCAAACCGCATAAAAACGCGATCCGATTAGTAAAAACCTATTCCTTCCGTACGTTTCTTTGGCGAGTAAAAGTACATCGATATTTTAAACAATCGTTTTTGTGCAGTGATTTTTTGTGAAGATTTAAGGTAGGTTTACATTTATTTGCAAACACCAATTAATGTGTATTTTGCCATTGTTTCTGATTGTATTTTTAAAACATTAATTTTTCCAAAGTAATGCGCTGTTTTACATATATATTTTTTTCAAATTTTAAAGATAGGCTTTTAGCTAGACGAATGTTAGGCGTATCTATCAACCCCCCAATTCCAAAATGACTATTTCTTTTGGAATTGTAGAATATGCTGTTACAGATTGTTTAAAACATGTTACCTGCTTTAATGTAGCACTTGTGTAAGATTTTTATTTTATCTTGGCTGTCTTCCTCCTCTACTATCTCCAAATAATTTACATGTAAGGTGGGCGAAGAACTTAAAAACTACGAGATCTTAAAACTAATATATACAATAGATTTACAGCATACCTCTTCCTCGGTTCGGATACTCCATCGTCGAAACTGGTGTTCTTTATGCGGTAGCTAGTCATACGGTTGTTAAACGCTATGCTAACCATTTCTACACTATCTTTGCCAGTAGCGGTTTTTCCAGGTATAGGAAAAAACTGCAAGAGTTGCATTTAAAACGTTTGCAGGTACCATTGCTGCTTTATGCTTCCTATAGAGTGCAAACCGAAGGTTTCCGAAGACAGCCGAAAGAAGTTGAGGATTCAGTGGGGAACTAAATGACGTCATCTTTTACCAATCCTTGCTACTCGTCCAGTACATTTAGCACCATGCGAATGCAGTTAGTAGAGTCATCGGAAACGTCTTCCATGTTACACAGGTCAGCAATCGCATCGCGCACATATTAAAAATCCAAAAGGGTTATAGCACACGCACACAAATTAGTTGCAAGCCGTGCAGTAGAAGATGCAGTGCTACTATACACAATAACTTAAAAAAACATTTTAAACCTTTACTAAGGGAATACCAAACTTGTTGTCTACAGAATACTTACTAATAAAGCAATTTAATTTTGAATAACTTCTACGTAATATTTTATTAAATGGTAGGTTTGAATATTTTCTTTGGAAACAATCGAAGATTGTCGAAGCCACTCTAAGAGTGCACAAACGCGGTCACTAAACCAATCAGCATTAATACCGAGTATTCTATGCTTTCGTAGATTTCTCATTTCTTAAAACCAAATCTTCCGCATAGCGGTTGGTAGCACGTAATAATTTCTAGAACCGGCAAGTATTCGATATCGCCCAAATACAGAATTAGATGCTCGATGTCGGTCAACTTCCGACTCCCTCGTCAAAGGTAGAAAAAACTCGGCCAATCATCCATTATACTTCGACCCGCTTTCGTTCTGATAATTTCCAAACATTTTTCAAACGACAATGGGCTTCCACACTAACACGTAACGTATCTTTCCTATTATTTGTTAAACAAAAACTACAGGTATCGCCATGCCCGTATGCGGACGCAAGCAGATGTTTGTGGATATGTACGAGAATATGTAACCATATACATTAATCACTTTAAGCTATTTTATTCAGTCCAAGAAAACTATTATTTTTCTAAACCACAATTACTAATCGTCTTTATAGGTTTAACATTTCTACCATTTCCCAATGACTGGTGCTACGTACATAAAAAATTTAATTTCTTATTGGAGAGAATTCTTATTCTCCCATGCACTGTTACGTAGTTGCATGCCCATCCCTTTTGGGGGTATATGCTCGTTATAGGTTGTAGCACCCTCGGTTTTACTTAACCACACTTCGTGAGACCCATTAAATCTTTTTAATCGTATCTTTCTCGCTTACAATACAGTAGGACTTAGCCCTACTACCAACAAATTCTAATACTGGACCCCATTCAATTTGTCTTTAAATTTCCTTACAACTTTTTTCTCGACAAGTGTTATATTGTATTTATTATACGCGGGGTAGTCACTCTTTTAAGATAAATATATTTTGCTAGGTATCAACTAATATTAAATTTTTCTACGGACCCCAAATCTGTAAATAGATTTTAAATAGGACCACCCCATACAAAGTTATGCGTTTTAAAGACCCAGATCACTAATTTTTGCTCATCTTTATTTAACACCATCTTTAGAACTTTTTTTTGCTACGCAAGACATATGCCTTAGTCAACCATCTCCCGAGAAATCTAAAACCGATGTGTCCCGCGAATTCCATGTGGAGGTAACACGTATACTCTGTCAACCGAGATAGAAGCAGGAAAGATTTGGAAGGTGGGCGAAGAACTTAAAAATTATGGAATTTAAAAACTAATATACACAATAGATTTACAAAATCTATACAAATATAAACAACTATCTTATATCTTTACGCCCCATGCGTAGATTGTTGTACTATTAGGAATGATGTACCTTTTGTCATCTTCGCTCGATAAACTAATTTTATTAATTATCTGCGTGTACAAATCGTGTTTTTACTCCGGATACATACGCAGACAAGTACTCCACACCAAATAAAGAATTGGATGCTTGGTGACTGTTAACATCCGCTTCCCTCGTGTACGCCCAGACACATCCCAGCCCATGAGCACCCCTGCGCATGCACACCCCTGCCCATGCGCATCCCTACGCGTGCGCACCCCTGCCCATGTGCACTGCCCATGCGCATCCCTCTCTGTGCGACTGCTATTTCGGGGTAACGTCACAGCCTTTTATAAATAAAGAACAATGTTATATACTATTATAAAATGTTTATTCTGACATTATACATAACAAATTTAAAAATATTTAATACCAAGCATGGAGTCATTTAAACTTAATTTTAATACAAGGTTATACACAGAAGACAGTCCTTTCTTGATGTTTGTTTGGAGTGGGGTTAATTTTATCTAATTTTATTCGCAGCTTAAAATTTAAATCGACACCCAAGTCTTCTATCTCCTTTTCTAGCCAATAGTTTGATACATAGAGACCGTTTAGGTTTTCGAATTGTAAAATGTACCAAAGTTTGCCTCTATATTTAAAGTCTTTGATTCCACCGACAACTGTTACGTGCCAAAGTGGCCCTTAAACATTGTGTTTAGGTTAAGTTTGATGTGCGGAGGTTTCGCGCCATAAATTTCAAAAGACGCGGTGCGCGGAATTTTGAAAGACTAGGCGCGTACTTCCGATACGTCACAGTGCGTTTGCGCAGATTGCGAGACGCGAGAAGGTTGGACGAATAACTTCGCGCGACGTGTAAAAGACAAAAGAGTGGGGACAAGTTTCCGTGACGCTCTTCAACGTGGCTTTTTTGCCTGAACTATCGAGCGGAGTGGACGCTTAGAGGTATCGTATCGTGCTTATCTTATCTATGTAGATTTACTTTGCCTAATTGTCTTTGTTGTCGACCTTTACCATGTTCCCGTCTTTCCCTGCATAGGTAGGTAATCTGGAGCCCTAGGCGAACCGCACTGCACGACCCCGGGATGAACGATTTCATGACTGCCGTAGCTGGCCGGAGCGCTTGAAGGAGCGTTGGCAGGAGTCACAATCTTTAATTACCGCAAAAGGGCTTTGAGTAGCCTGATGGACTTTAATGGAGGCCTACCCTAGCGCAACTCCGACAAATGCCGGATATCTTATGTGAGTATTCTATCTGCTAATTGATCGCTTTTATCATTTATTGTTTTAAATATGTAAATTTCCGAAGTATTGCGCAATATAAATTTTGCATTGGTGGCGTCATTGGAAGATGAGCGCGCCCAAATCTGTATAAGGTTAGCGTCACCATCCGCCCGTGACGTTGCTTATTTTGCGCTTGCGCGATGTAGTTATGAACTTTTTAACTGTATTTATCGACGTTCTTTAACGGTAATTATCGACTCTTTAATTGTAAGAATTATCGTTTTTTAAACCGTAAGACATCCAGATTCATTCCTTCGTGTAATTCTTGCAGCTTGTGACAATCTTTTAATCGCAGCTTTCCCACTATATCCTGCATACGTATCTTGTTAGCTTGATCGACTTCTTCTTGTCGATATTGGAGGAAATCCTTATTCTCCCACACACTGTTGCATAGTTGCATGTCCACCACTTTTGGGAATATATGGTTGTTATAGGTTGTGAGACCCTCGGTTTTAAATGATCCAAAAAGTTCTTTACTAGGCAAATATACAATGTTTAGCGGAACCCCTTTACGTGTGGTGTACGCCAAGGTTACGAAACCCGCATTCCTTAGTTCGTCTTTGTTATCTGCCATTTTGATAAATACGTTTTTAGAATAACCTTTTAAAAAGTATACGAATTTAGTACCATCCTTTTCCGCAAGAACGCCTACATAACTAAAAGAGCCTTTCTTACTAACCGCAAATGCAGACAGCTTTTAGAACCCGGATGTATTTAAGTCACTCCATCGGCACATAAAATATTCTTTTAATTCTTCCTCATTTTCTCTAATAAGATGTTCTTTGTCTAACACATCTTTGTATTGTTCGCGTATTGTCGCAGTGTTTTCCATGTAGTCCAATTTTCGCCTTTTTGCATCCATTTTCTCTAATTCCAGTTGTCTTTTTCTTCCACTTACAGCGTATGGTATGCATAATAAGGCAATTTCCTTTAGCGTAAACGGATAGAGTTTACTGCCAATATTTACGCGTTGTCGTACAACCTCTGGACGAATGTTAGGCGTATCTATCAACCCCAATTCCAAAATGATTATTTCTTTTGGAATTGTAGAATATGGTGTTGCAGATTGTGTAGAATATGTACTACCTGCTTTAATGTAGCACTTGTGTAAGATTTTTATTTTATCTTGGCTATCTTCCTCCTCTACTATTTCCAAATAATTTACAGGTAAATAGTTAAAACTAAAAGCCGAAAGCACATCCTTTATCAATTTTTCCCTTTCCTCTGGTTTTTCGGACAACTTAATTTACAGGCCCGTCAATTTCTTTGTATTGCGGTTCCCTCAATACACGTACTGTAGCAGGTTATTATACACTAAACAGCAGCTATTTTGTAGCTTGGCCGATAGCTTACTCCACATTTTGGCAAGTGGTACCGAGTACATTGGCGCCTTTAGGAAGTATAATTTACTATCTTCCAATAAGGTTAAACAGTCTTTTAAGGGATTATACACCCGTTCCGCACTGACATAGCTTCCAATTGTACAGTTGTATATTGTCGCTTTCAATCGCGTAATACCATGTTTTTTGGCCAAAGTAGACGCAAAAGTTGCCCTTAAACGTACATCTGGGCAACGTAAAAAATCTACTATATGATTGCCAAGTTGTTTATGAACACCAGGACTTGTTATCTGACACACAAATTTGTTGTATATCTTAATATTTGCATTGGTTGTTAGCCATGTTAAACAATCAATTCACGCAGTTTTATCGTTGTCAACTATAATATTACACTTTTCTTCGTATTCTCCCTTATAGCAAAAATTATGCTTTGTAGTTAAATAATTACACATTTCCATCTTGCTAAATATGCCAGCAAAATCTTGGGCTACATCCATGTCCAAAAGATAGAAATAATCTTTTTCGAGATCGTCTAATATATATGGTAGTTCCTCCAATATAGTTTCCAACTTAACATCTGCTAGTTCCACTTTGTACGGAACACATATAGGATTTTGGAATTTTTTATTAATACATTCGAGGTCTTCTTTTCCGATAATTTCTTTTACTCTCTGGCCCATCTTGATAGTGCTTTCCAGAGAAAACGGAAGCTTAGCTTTAACACCATGCCTAACGGAAACAAATCGGTTGAACTTTCTTCGTAGATAACTGTTAAATGTACCACAAATTTTTTTTTTTAGGATAAACATTCTTTTGTTTGCAGATGTTTGCTCGGCGTCAGAATGGTCGCAAATTTTAACCAATATTATATTGTCACAAAATGGTTCTGTAATTGGTGTGTGTAGTCCACCAGTCAGCATCTGTTCGCCTTCGACATAACAAATATTACCAATATCTGTCACCACATTATTGTTGCACATATTTTCTGCCAAAAGCCACAATCCAAATCGCTCATTTGTTGGTTTCACTTTATTACCAAGAAGTTGAGGAACGTTAATTACCTTGGAGACGTTCATGTTTACTGTTCTAGCTACTGCCGAATACTAAATTGGATACGAAAAATTGCCCCTTATATATCCTACAGAGTGGGGGCGCATATTGCCGAAGACAGCCGAATATGTCGGACACAACCATATCGCCTACATTCTCTTGATTAGGAACAGTTTTGCTATCCGATCTAGGTCGGATTAAATCCGACCTAGGTTGGATTAAAATCCGATCTAGATCGGATTAAATCCGACCTAGGTCGGAGGGAGACACTTTCACCCTATGGGACAATTTCACCCTATGAAGCAATTTCACCTTAATCTTATGGAGATAAATTCAAGGAACTTTGCCATTAATACACCCCCACAAAGAGACTTAGATCCGATTATGCACATAAAGAAATAGTTTAATATTATTGCAATATCACAAAAGTTATACACAACAACCAATTTTAAATAAATTGTCTTTGAAACTTTAAATGAATGTCATGACTAAGTTTTATCATTAGAGTAGTACCATATCTGAACCGAGAAACAGTGGAATAAAGTTGATAGCACTAATTGCTTTTTAATGAGTTTTTTCATTAAAAACTCATTAGCACGGATTGCATTTTAATGAGTTTCCTCATTAAAAACTCATTAGCACGAATTGCTTTTTAATGAGTTTTTTCATTAAAAACTCATTAGCACGGATTGCATTTTAATGAGTTTCCTCATTAAAAACTCATTAGCACGAATTGCTTTTTAATGAGTTTTCTCATTTAAAACTCATTAGCATTAATTGCTCTTTAATGCGTTTTCCCATTAAAATCCCATTAGCACTAATTGATTTTTAATTAAAAACCAAGTGTGGACCTAGGTTAGATAAAAGGAAAAATTGATATGTTAGGTCAGCGTCGCGGCGCTGACCTAACCTATCAATTTTTCCTGGAAAAACCGCTACTGGCGAAGATAGTGTAGAAACGGTTAGCATAGCGTTTAACAACCGTATGACTAGCTACCGCATAAAGAACACCAGTGTCGACGATGGAGTATCCGAACCGAGGAAGAGGTATGCTGTAAATCTATTGTATATATTAGTTTTAAGATCCCGTAGTTTTTAAGTTCTTCGCCCACCTTACATGTAAATTATTTGGAGATAGTAGAGGAGGAAGACAGTCAAGATAAAATAAAAATCTTACACAAGTGCTACATTAAAGCAGGTAACATGTTTTACACAATCTGTAACAGCATATTGTACAATTCCAAAAGAAATAGTCATTTCGGAATTGGGGGGTTGATAGATACGCCTAACATTCGTCTATCTAAAAGCCTATCTTTAAAATTTGAAAAAAATATATATGTAAAACAGCGCATTACTTTGGAAAAATTAATGTTTTAAAAATACAATCAGAAACAATTGCAAAATACACATTAATTGGTGTTTGCAAATAAATGTAGACCTACCTTAAATCTTCACAAAAAATCACTGCACAAAAACGATTGTTTAAAATATCGATGTACTTTTACACGCCAAAGAAAGGTACGGAAGGAATAGGTTTTTACTAATCAGATCGCGTTTTTATGCGGTTTGAAAACCGTTAATCGATCCGTATTACAAGATGAAGTTTGCATTTCTCCTAGTCGAGGTCGTAATAGAAAGTACATTGTGTACACCAGCAATTATACGGGAATTTCCTAATGGATGACATTGGGCATATCTATTGTATTTCTCAAATCATATAGCCGCTAATTAATAAAAAAGAAAGGTTTACGCTACTTTCACTATACGTCACATAATTGTAAAGCAATTAGTTTGTCCTCGTCTACGTATTATCCAACTATTTGGCATTGTGCATGTAATTATGTTAAAACCAGAAAAATTTTAAAAGTCATGGGTTTTTGCGATATTCTAAAAACAGCACATTACTGTCTGAAAAAATGATTTTAAATATTAAACACTTATGGCTTATTAAGAACTCATTTCTAAAATCTTTGCGGTTTTAGATTTCTAGGGAAATGGTTGTTTAAAGCATATGTTATAGATGAGCAAAACAATTTAAAGAGGTTTGAGACTTTAAAGGAGTAACTTTGTAAGGGATGGTCCGATTTTAAATCTGTTTGCAGATTCGGATTCTACGTAAAATTCTAGACTAACAAAATGTGTCACATGGTTAAAAAATTTATATGGACGGTCATAAAATCGCTGCATGCAGAAAATCTTAAAAATGGGGTAGCTCCCTGGGGGATGATGCTATATAAAAAATTCTTAGAGATTCGGGTAGCTGAGAAAAATCTAATATTAATTGACACCAAACAAGATAGGGTTATCTCGAAAGATGCATTGGTTAGACGAAGAAAACTATTTGGTTCAGATTTGGGAGCAAAGAGCAAAATTTAGAGGCTCAGAGTCTTTAAAGGGGTATAATTTTGCAGGGGGTCGTCCTATTGCAAATCTGTTTGCAGATTCGAATTCTGCGTAAAATTCTAGACTAGCAAGATGTGTAACATAGCTAAAAAAATTTATAAAGACGGTAAGAAATCGATCTTGGTAAAAAATCTTAAAATGAGGGTAGCTCTTTGAGGGATGATGCAATCTAAGAAATTGCTAGAGATTCCGGTAGCTGAGAAAACTCTAATATTAATTGATGCCAAACAAGATAGGTTTATCTCGAAAGATGCATTGGTTAGACGAAGAAAACTATTTGGTTCAGATGTGTGTGGAAATGTGGATGTGTGTGGAAATGTGGAGATGAATCTTCTCATTTTCGCCTTATGGAAATATACATTTAAATGTGTGGAAATGTGGAGATGAATCTCCTCATTTGCTCCTTATGGGAATTTACATGTAAAATGTGTGTGGAAATGTGGATGCTTGTGGAAATGTGGAGATGAATCTCCTCATTTGCTCCTTATGGGAATTTACATGTAAAAAGTGTGTGGAAATGTGGATGCTTGTGGAAATGTGGAGATGAATCTCCCCATTTGTTCCTTATGGGAGTTTACATGTAAATTTGGTCCAGATGTGTGTGGAAATGTGGATGCTGGTGGAAATGTGGGCCCAGAACTGTCAAAAATACCCTACTTTCATCCAAAACGTATCTCAAAAATCGACGGAAAAATAATTAATACATTCTTTACTTACCCCACGCTAATTTTTACCCTCAATCCTAATATTTCTATAAAACAAAATTAAACAAAACAACAAAAAATATATTGTTGATTGATTTCAGCCACTAGTTTACTCCAATTTTTAAATATGTGACATTACCTTAAATTAAAAATTCTTATTTAAAAACATATATTTACCAAGTGTCCACGAGCACTTTATAAAAGTAATTCCTGATAAATAAACACCAAAAAAAAAGTAATAGTAAACAACAATAAAAAAAAACAACCATCTACTGGTCGAAATGCATTTCGCTGCAGCTGAAAAAAATTACTAGGTAATAACGTCACGCATAAACAATGGTATAACAATATTTTTATTTAGAAAATTTTATGCGCAGTCAGCTTTATAATTCATACTCAACTAATAACAGCTGTTTCCATCAGCATATTCCAATTTTAGCAAAGTAAGTTTAATTTCTAAACCGTAACATCTCTGATTGTGCGATGTGTATTCTTTATCTTTTATGCGTGAAATCTTCAAAACGATGCCGAGAAGAAACAGCAAACTCACATCTTGGCATGATATCCCTGTGCTATAGGCTAATCAAAACGCGTCCTTGAAGGTTTTGATAATTCGCAGTTGGAGCACAACAGCTTTTGCTAGTCGACATCTGCTAAATCACTTGGCACCTCATACTGTTATTTCAATTATATAGGATTACCCTGTTGGGTAAATTTTACACTATAATTTAGAAATCGACAAAATTTACTAAAATTTTCCTTTATATACATTTTTCTTAATTATCTTTATGAATTAAAATAGTCTTTATTTACGTTTAGATCCATGCCTTAGCATCCAGGATCGTAGTCAAAATAATAAAAATTTCAAATTTTACATTTATGACATAAATTGAAGGTGCTTGTTGATTTATTAATGTTTGATTAGAATAAATTAGCTGAAAATTTTAAAGATTAGAAGAATGAGTGCCTTCAATTTGTGTTGCGTCCGTAGTAGTAACTTTAAATGCGGTAAAAATCATTTTAATACCGCTTGACCGAACATGAAAATATCATCACACAAATTTATTTATCTTCAATCAAAATGTGTTAAGTGTTAACTTCTAGGTATTAGAATTGCATGGGTAAAAGTATAATAGTTCTGAACTGAAAACAAGAAAATGGGAAATTATTTAAATTTAGATTATCAGTCTTATCTGTGGAGGTGCAACAGAAAAACAAATCCAATTGCCTATGATTTTTACTATCTTGCGTCATCGTTTCACTAAAACAACATTCTTCAAACTGTATTTTTTCTCTATTATTTACGCAAACGAAACTGTTCCTTAAAAAGAATCATCCTAGATTTGTAACCTAAAACTGGTTTATTGACCATATTCTCCAACCGGCTTATGTGCTAATTCTAAAATTGGTTTTAGCTGGTGCTAGCTCTGAGCAATCAGGTGCTAGGTTTTGATTCAAATCGAACAATGCCTGGGGGAGAGCTAAAGAAATCTTTAACATTTCGCCACCATCTTGTTTTTGATGTGCTAACTTTCTCGCTTGTGGTGCTATTTGATGCTAGGTCTAAGCCATATAGTTATAGGTTTTGCATCCAGTCGGAGCACGGGGCGGTGCTAGTGTCAAGTTGGCTCCCAGAATATAGTTGGCCATATTTCTGAAACTCCTTAGCTGCCAGCTCTAAAATTAGTAGTGCTAGCTGATGCTAGCTCTAAGTAATCAGGTGCTAGTTTTGAATCAAATTGGACAACTGGGGAAGGTAATTACATATCTCTAAAAATTCGCCGCCATCTTGCTATCGAAGTGCCGACTTTCTCCTTTGTGGTGCTAGCTGGTGTTAGACCTAAGCTAGACTAGTGCTAAGTTTTTGAGCTAATCGGAGCATTGGGGAGGGCCTACTGTCAAGTTGCCTTCTCCCCCTGAATATAATTGACCATATTTTTGAAACGGCTTAGGTGTTAGTTCTAGAATTGGTGGTGCTAGCTGGTACTAGCTCTAAACAATCAGGTGCTAGGTTTTGCTTAAAATCGGTTAACGGGAGAGATTGTTGATGGACCTCCAAAAACTTTTGTATTAAATTATACTCTATATTTATTGTGATCTTACCTTATAACACTACTATTTATAAATTATTGTTACTGTAGACTTTACTGTTAGAGAAATTTTTTGATTAAAATAAATTACTAAAACCATAATATTTATAGGTTTATTTCTTTATGTTGTTTTTATTGGACAGACTAACGTTCTGCGGTGATATTTTTTTGTTCAGGCACTCTAATATTAATTTAGGTAGTTACTTTGTGGTATCGCGTTTTTTCCGTTCCCCACCCCAATTCCCAATTGTGCCTTGCCAGTTCATTTTTCTTGTTGTGTCACAGGTTTATCGTAACATAATTTCTGGCGCCGCACGTAGTCCTCAATTTTCTATTCCTAACGTTTTGCCCCGTTACATTGTTCATCTTCAGGTTCAGTTTTATTTAAAAATAAAATATTTTTGTTCATTTTATCCGTCGCTTAAAAGTTCATTATTTTCTGTTTCACACAAGATTATCGAACTTGTGCTTTCACTTAATTCTAAAGTCGAAAACACTTTTGCCTTATTTATTTACTGGCATTTCATACTTTGCTGTTTTGTTTAGTTGATGCTAATGATTCTTTTCTCGGAATTTAATTATTTTTTTGTGCTTTGAAAACTTTAACAAGCGTTAGTATATTCTACTACTTCTATCCTGAAATAAATTGTTTTGTTTCAGATATATTTTTATTTATTCTGTGGCCCATGCACCATGGAAAATCGTCGTACCTTCTGAGCAGCGTAAACATTTGATTACCTTTCACCACGATCTTCTCACTTCCGATAGCTGTGGTGTGATCAAAACTTCTTCACAGCATCTTCGCACCTATTATTGGTCTTGTCTCGAGCTGACGTCAATCGCTACAGCAGGCAATCCTGCCTGGGCTGCCCATAAAGTTCAACTGTCATCTGTTCCTGGTTTCTTCCCTCTTAGAGCTTAGCGTTCCTATCATTGGTAAATCTTTTTCTGTGATCTTGTAGGTCCTATATCCCGTACCACTAAAAGTTATTTTAATAGTTTTGTAGTAGCAGATTACTTTACTAAGTTTGCTCTTTTCTTTACTTTGCACAGAGCTACTTCACCGACAGCTATTAAAATTCACGAAGAACCAATCATTCTACCCTGTGATATTCCTCAATACTTGATTATCGATAACGATAAAGTTCTACAGTCGCCAATTCATTTCCTTGTGTGCCCGATATCATTCCAAAATCCTTTTTACCGCCCGTTATCATCCTCAAGCCAATCTTGCCGAGCGCGTTAGTCGTACTCCAAAAACCATGATTGCTTCTTAGTTCATGACAACCATCGTCATTGGAATGACAACGTTTCCCAATTAGTTTATGCCATCTGCACGTCCCAAACATGATATCGTTGGTTACACTGCATTCTCTGCGTTGTTTGGTAGAAAACACATTCTTTCTGGCGATTACTTTCTCCAACTGTCCGAATTAACTATATGTATATACCGGATCCTAAGCATACGTTACCTGATCCCGCGCATTCCAAAAGTATTCATTTTCATATTCTAAAGAAACTGTCTCCTGCTTATCGGTATGCCCATAATCGTTATAATATTTGATGTCATCCTGTTAAATTTCAATTAGGAGATTCTGTTTAGCGTCCTAATTTTGCCATGTCCGGCGTTTCACATCACTTTACCATCAAACTTGCTCGTAAATTTCTTAATCATTTTCCCATTATCTATCAACTCACAGATCCTTTCGGTACCAAAAGCATCTAGTACGTCAAACACCTTAATCCTGCCTATTCTTATGATCATAAGGTTTCCGATATTTCGTTACTGTTCTTTTATCGCCACACACTTCTAAAACCTGGTTATTTGTTCTCCCGTTCAAATTTTTCATACTGACTTTGTGCTTCTTTGGTATTTTTTCTTTCGGACCTTTTGCTCGTGGCTTTTGGTATTTTCGTTTCATTCCTAAACGCCGCATCCGGTTTTCTTTGGCTGGTTTTACTTTTTGTCTGGTCCTTATAATTACTTAGTTTGATTTTCTAAACCCCCCCCCCCGCGCTTCTTGTGGTATGCTTTGCAGATCTTTCTTCTTTTCTTCACTTTTTAAGGTATTGTGACTTAGTCGACTTTTCGAGTCTAATAGTTATTCTTTTCCTTGATTACCTGCTTTTATGGACAAATTAAGGTTCTGTCGTGATATATTGGTTATTTGAGGTGCACTAATATTCTTTTATTTCAGTTAGTTAGTTTATGGTATCGCGCTTCTACTACTCTCCACCCCAATCTCCAACTGTGCCTACGCGGCTCATTTTTTCTACTTTGTCGAGGGTTATACCATAATAATTTTTTTAGATTTCATCAGAAGAAGGTCAAAATATCTATACGATTCATTTTCAGCATACAGAAATTATAACACATCTCACAAACAGAGGGAATTAGAATGCGAAAAATCGCAAGTTTCTTTGTGGACTTGTATCTGGCATGGAATTACTATGGGTGAGCAAGGAAGTTATTTGCAAGATATAATATCGCTTCGCACTAATTCATCATCTTAATTTAAGATGATGCTGTCTGTTGACAGCGTCAGCATACATTATTTCCTTATTTTAACGTTTCTTTACACAAAATTTAGCAAAACTATAATTCCTAGTTTACCGGATAACCGAAAGTCTATGAATTACTTCTCTTCAAGTCTATATTAAAAATCTTCGTGGACTCCGAAATTTATATTTCACTAATCTGTGAATTGCAGCGACATTCATTACGTGACATCGCATGCTAACTATATACATATGCTTAACAATAACTCACGCTTTATAGTAATTAGTGGAATTTGTTTGAAAAATGTGTAGGTAGAAAAGAGAGAGGCTAATTATTTAACCCATCTAAACATCGCTTTAAATTTACTTTTATATATACTTTTTTTTGTGTAATGAATTTTGGTTGTAAACAAAATCATTTATTATTATTATAACACACAAAAAGATTGCCATTGAACGTCAACGATAGGATTATCAACGTGTCATTAAAAAGCAATTTTTATTTAATTTCTTGTGCTAATTTCCATTTTTCGTGCAAATCTTGAAAAGGCGGTTACATTCCAGAGCGTTTATGCAATAAACATTTGCTTAATGCGTTTGAACTGTTCCGCTTATTAACCAAGCAACGAATCGTGAAGTTATTTTATTCTGCTCAAGTTAAACAGCCATGCAATTAAGCTTTAATTCGTGCTGTAATGAGCTGAATATAATTTACATGCAAATTTTTTTATCATTTTTCAAAATAAGGCAAGTTTTCAATAACGTTGATGAGAATCAGGAGAACATTCTTTATATGAATCGCAGTACAGATCATAAGATTCTTTTGACATTGATTTTCGGTTTTGATTTCCAGGTATAATTATTTTTACAAGTAGAAGAAGGACAAGTGCCCTTTTTTTCTTAATCTTCTTTGGGAATTAAATCACTCATAGTTTTTAAAATCATCTCTATTTACGTTTCGATCCATGACCTAGGCCATGGATCGAAACGTAAATAAAGATTATTTTAAAAACTACGAGTGGTTTAATTCCCAGAGATTAAGAAAAATACTAAACAAACCACAACAAACATACAGGGAATAAGGACAAGTGCCTTTCACATGCCATATCCATTACTCGGCTTCTTGGAATATAACTGTATATATTGCTATGATAATAGGGTGATTTAAAGGTGATTTAAAGTTTAGAAACCTAAACAGTTTCATCGTAAAATGGGAGTAACTCGACAATTAAGCAACCAGCCAATAACGAGCATACTGTATATAAATCACAATTAAGTTTAATTCACGAAAGGAAGCTCATCCTTCGAGAATCATATCATATTTAGTAAGATAAATAACTTGTACGTCGTATAATGCATTTTAAATTAAATATACAAACATGAAATTGAAAAGAAATACGCAGGTATAACAGTTTAAACGCAACGAGTTTTATTGAAATAAATACGCGATTATTGAAAGGAAATAATCTGGCTTGATAGCAATAAACAAATCTCATTCAAAATATTAACGCACCAATAAATGAATGCATTCAAATACGTCATCATAGAAACTTAAATACGTGACCAACAACATTGTATTTTCATAAAATCCAACAGATTTTAGAGTACTAAATAACAAATGTTTGGTTACACGATAAAATTTGAACAATAGCAAATATAAACAAGAGAACGTGACTTAAACGAAGGTAAAAGTTGGATTTTCAGAAAAGTATGCTATGCAAACTACGTGCCTACGTTAGAGTATACATCACCACGACACCGGCCTGGATGGTAAAATTTATAGAAAGTTCGAAGGCTGCAATGATAAAGGCAAAGTACAACGCCTCCATCAACAAAATACGCGAGTAAAAGCAATAGCACAGTTGGAAGGAGGAGTCTTTATGTAGATCACAGACTTAGTAAACAATCAGTATATCTTCGACAAAGGCATAAACTATACCAATTCAAAGCTGAATATCACGCGAGTAAAAATAGAAGAACTTAAATAATTATTAAGTGATTGAAAGATTTTTAAAAGTCGTGACAATTCAAGTGCCGCTAAATATAATAGAAGTTGCCGTTGACTGTGAAAAACGTAAGTAATAATTATTAATTAAGTCTAATATTAATGCTTAATAATTTAAGGGCACTAAATACACCATAAGGATATTCTAAACACCCTCTAGGGATATACTAAGTATCCTTTAAGTGTACTCTAAGCATATTCTAAATCTATTCTAAATATACTCTGGGTAAATCTACATAAATTCCAAAGTGAACGAATTTAAGAAACGAATTTAAGTCGAAAGGAAAATTAATCAACAAATGGTTATACTAGGCAAAGCTGTACTACTCAATAAGTAAGAGAACTTAAATGGAAACAATCTAGGGTGCTGACCAACCACATGTAGAGGCAGAAACGAGCAGGAAGAATGCAGGTCAGAGATAAAAATATTATTTATTAGTGTAAGGCTTTATTTCAATTTTTAAGCACAATTTTTATATATTGAAATATTTAATTTGTTAGAGGGCATCAAAAATCTTTTGAAAATTTATGTAGAGAAAAAGAAGGTCATTTGAACGTTCAAAGGTGCTTCTAGTAACAGACAGTGGTATTTTTGCTGGCTTTAAGAAAGTTATGATTTAGACATAATGTGATAGATATTATTATTTTGAGTCAGGGGTTAATTTTATAAATAACAAATCAAAGTATCAAAAATATTAAACTATAAAGTGTACATATTTATGTTCATCATACAAATTTTGGTTTATTTTGTTTATATCATTCAAATAGAAAGGAGCTATAGTAAAAGGAGGATTAAACAGTTTTTGTTGTCGTATCGGCGTGCGCTTTGTGTGAATTGGACTAAGCTAGTTGAGGCATATAAGAAGAGGTATCTTTAAAAGTTTTTAAATAGAAGTTATATTCAAAACAAAAAGAAGCATAGAGACAATCACCCGTATATCACAACAATATATATATATTACTGTGATATAGCCCCTAGGTTGGTGTGCCCTTTTTTATTGCTGTGGTATAACTCTTTTATGATCGGCATATCTATTTTTAATGGTGTGAATATCAACCCCTTTAAAAATCCTATAATTTCTTGAATTTGTTTTAACGGCTAGCTCACTGAATGGCGTACTTCACAACAATAAAGATTGTTTAACCCATTTTCTTTCTATCTGTTGAAATAATTTAAATGAAGCAATCCAAGATTACACAGTATAATGATTGATAATATGTAGTTTTATGTCTATTCAAAAATTAGCCCTTGAATAAATTATTCACATTCACCAAATTTAATTTTCCTGAAAGCCAACTAAAATATCTTTGTAATTACTCTTAAGTACCTTTCGAACGTTCAAATTCTCAATTGACCTTTTTGTTGACCCTTACAGATATAATGTATCGCATATTAAAATTGAAACAGTCTTTAACAAATGAAAAAAATTAAGATCTCTAACCTGCGTTTTCCTGTTGTTGGGTTTGTGGATGATTTGTATATTGTAGACGTTAAGGAAATTTTTTTAATTCTTTTTGATAAACCCGGATTGTACAATTAACTTATACGCTCTTCTTTTACTTGTTTATTTTTATGACAGTTATTAAAAACTTTTTGAATTTTTGTTTTGGCTGGTAAAACGATTTTGGATCATTGTTATTTTCTAGTATGTTTCTTACTAACTTTATATTTTGATGTCGATATCTATTATGTGTTAATTTTATTGCTCTGTCAACTAAATTATTTATGACATTTATTTTGTATTGCTTAGGTACATAGGAGTTAAAGTTAAGGTATCTACCACTCCAGGTGGTTTTTCTGTACCAGTTGGTTGAAATTGTTCCCGCAGAATTATAAGTAATGAGCATGTCCATGAAGGGGATGGTTTTGTTTATTTCTTTTTCGTGTGTAAATTGCAACCTTTGGTGAAAACTATTTAATGAATCTAATGTTTCTTTAATTTTATGAGTTGGTAGGCAAATGATGCAATCGTCTACGTATCTTTATAGAATATTGGTTTGTAATTTAAATTATTAATTGCGTAGTTCTCCAGCTCTTTTAACACCAGGTTGGCAATAGTAGATGATATGGGTGATCCCATTGCTGTAACAAAAATTTGTGCATAAAAATAAACAAATTAAAAAAATAAACTGGTTAACATATAAACAAAAAAAGAGGTTTGCGAAAGAGAATTATAACACCAATAATAAATGAAGTATAAATTTAACAAATAAAGATATTCCGCCCGAAGTCAAACACTGTTTAAGTCTAGGTAAAAAAATTTTCCACACCACCAAAACAAACAAATTATGAGAATATTATCGCAAATATAGAAAATGGAATAAAAACAAAAACAACCACTGAAAAAATTGAAATACGAAATAAAATTTGCAATATTTTAACCAACCACCGCAACACAAGCCTTCGGCTCGTGCCGCAAACTTTATCTACGTGAATTATTACCTACATTACCGTATGTTGAATAATATACTATTAAATATATACTATTGACCAAAATTAAAATATGATTGTACCATATTTATAAATAAATGTAGAGTGTGATATGAAACAAAAACCAGAACAACGCAAACAAGCCAGTGAAATGGGTTCTAAGCCGAACATCACAAAATGTTGGCAATATATTATAGGGCCGCTACCTCCTAGTAACCGTGGAAATAAATATATTTTAACAATATGTGATTATTTTAGTAAATTCAGCATGAGAACAGCAAAAGCTACTAGAGGATAATGTTTTCTTACTCTTTGACGTACCAGAGTACTTGAAATGTGATAATGGAACGCAATTTACAAGCAATGAATTCAAACGCTTTGCAACAGGTTGTGGGATGAGAATGGTTAACAACAACATTATATCATCCTGAAATAAATTCTTCAGAGAGTTATCATAGAACGATTAAGGTAATGATTTCATCGTTTATTACAGACAACCAAAAAGTGTGGGATCAAAATTTATGTAAATAGCTTACGCATTGCGTTCAGCATAATCAGAGGTCACAGAAGATACTTCCTATTTTGTAAGTTTTGGAACTGAAATAATTTTAGACGGAAGACAGTATGCTAAAGACCGCGAAAAATTATTAATAATTAATAATACCGAGGCAACAAAAACTGAGATCGAGGTTTCAGAAAAGTTCCAACGAATAAGAGATTTTGTAATTAAAAAAATTAAAACAAGCTTACGAGAAAGCAAAACATGACTACAACCTAAGGCATAGGCCAATACAAAATAACGTGGGAGATTTTGTATGGAAAATAGAGTGTAATCTATATAACGCACCAAAAAATGTTTCTGCAAAATTGGGGAAAAAATTTACAGGTCCTTACAAGGTTCGGAAAAAAGTAGGTATGAAACAGGAAAGAGCAAAGCTAAATGGCATGTAAAGAATTTAAAGGCAGACAGTATTCCTGAAACTTCAGAAAGATAGTGAAAGAAATCCTTAATTCCTTTTACAATGTGTGCATGTTATAGTGTGTTTGTTAGTTATAATATGAAATATATATATATATATATATATATATATATATATATATATATAATACAGTTTGAAGATAATGACCTTGCACAAATACGATATATTATTAATGGGTTTGAGGTCAGCTGGAGGAAAGTATACTCTTTTTTAAGGCCTAAATTTTCGAATCTATTTCAAATTCTTGATCACAGGCTTTCTAAAATACAATTAACTAGGCTAACATATACATGAATTGCTATTAACTTACAAGGTGAGGATATATATTAAATTAACATAGATATTAAATCGAAAATCTTTTAAAATAATGTTTGCTTCAAGTTGTATAAAAATTGTATAATTTGAATAAATATAAAATGTCAGATTTTGAAATCTATCAGTTTCACTTTTGTTATTAAAAGTTTTAAATATAGGATGCCTATGTGTGTGTGTGTGTGTGTATGTAAGAGTATGAGTGTGTATACATGTTATATTTATATGAGTGACCATGCATATTTCTGATTATGTATTTTAAATCTGTTTGTTTGTTAGTGCGTATGTGTATGTGTACATGTGTATGTATGTATGAAGGTGATGTGGATGTATGATGTGAAGTATTAATCACTACAATATCAATTATTGCATTAGGTACAGGTTAATTCTGAAGACTAAGTAAGTATGTATAAATCGAACTTAAACCACCAATATCTGTTTTTATTTATACAATTTTTTTTGCGAAAAATATGATACATTTCAAGGAATAATCTTTTTTTTGTATCTTTTTCTAGTTCTAAAATTTTAGGATGTTCGAAATCAATTTTGTGATCTAAATTGAGCGAGTGACTTGATAAAGCACAGGAATTTGGTTTGATTCTAATGTCACTTTTGTGTTGGGTTATACGTTGCTTTAAAAATTGTGACGTTTGTCCAATATAGGGTTACCACAATCTATACAATTAATTTGATATACAATGTTTTTTGAAACAAATCCAGTGTTTTATCTTTAAATTTTGAAAAATAGTTCCTAATGTTAAAATATTCTTTTAGCGTATTTGAAATTGTAATTTTAAATACTTGAGTTAATTTATTAGTTAGGTGATCATCTATGTTTGGTAGTGTTTTGTATAGTTGTAAAGTTTTGTTATTTCCGTTAGTTGTGTTATTGCTATCTATATTACCATCGTTATTGTTTGTATTAATGTATTTTTTTGAGTTATATAATAATTTTGTGATAAGGTCTATAGGATAGTTGTTGTTTTGTAGAATATTTGAAAGTTTTTTTATGTTCTTATTATGAAAAGAGGGATGGGATATTTTTAAAATTCGTTCTTTTAATCCTAAAATAAAATTTAGCTTTGTTTTAAATGGATGAAAGGAATAATAGTTTAAGTATCTGTTTGAATGTATCGGTTTTTGATACCAATCTAAAATGATTTCATTTTTATCATTTCTAATTATTAATTATTTCTAATTAATAAAACACTGGATTTGTTTCAAAAAAACATTGTATATCAAATTAATTGTATAGATTGTGGTAACCCCTATATTGGACAAACGTCACAATTTTTAAAGCAACGTATAACCCAACACAAAAGTGACATTAGAATCAAACCAAATTCCTGTGCTTTATCAAGTCACTCGCTCAATTTAGATCACAAAATTGATTTCGAACATCCTAAAATTTTAGAACTAGAAAAAGATACAAAAAAAAGATTATTCCTTGAAATGTATCATATTTTTCGCAAAAAAAATTGTATAAATAAAAAAACAGATATTGGTGGTTTAAGTTCGATTTATACATACTTACTTAGTCTTCAGAATTAACCTGTACCTAATGCAATAATTGATATTGTAGTGATTAATACTTCACATCATACATCCACATCACCTTCATACATACATACACATGTACACATACACATACGCACTAACAAACAAACAGATTTAAAATACATAATCAGAAATATGCATGGTCACTCATATAAATATAACATGTATACACACTCATACTCTTACATACACACACACACACGCACACATAGGCATCCTATATTTAAAACTTTTAATAACAAAAAAGTGAAACTGATAGATTTCAAAATCTGACATTTTTATATTTATTCAAATTATACAATTTTTATACAACTTGAAGCAAACATTATTTTAAAAAGATTTTTCGATTTAATATCTATGTTAATTTAATATATATCCTCATCTTGTAAGTTAATAGCAATTCATGTATATGTTAGCCTAGTTAATTGTATTTTAGAAAGCCTGTGATCAAGAATTTGAAATAGATTCGAAAATTTATATATTTATATATTATATATATATATTATATATATATATATATATATATATAAATATTTTGGATGTGTTCTTGACCTTCTTAAATAGATAATATGGGTATAATAATCTTGGAATTAGGTCATTACTAAATCTTGGTATATTGGAAAAGTTTCACATATAAGCAATAACAAATGTAGTGGTAATCTTTTATTTGACGCGTTTCGGTAACACCATAATCAATAAATTTATCTATAAATACTAAAACAATGTGTTAACAATTATTAGATTTTAATATATATATATATATATATATATATATATATATATATATATACATACCTTTGTGCAATTTTAATTATAGTATAGTATAAGTCAAAACAAACAAATAATTCTACAAACTATGAAAAATTACCACAATTTAATTTGTAAAAGATGAATCTTCTGAATATTAACAAAAATATTCTACTATTATTTAGACTATTAAAAATACCCACATATTTGAATACACCATGTTGCAGAGTGATTAAATATTAGATTATATAACCAATTATATTATTGTTATTCATACTATTTATTGAAGCGAAACTGTGATACAAGTTAAAATGTTAGTTTGTAGAATTATTTGTTTGTTTTGCCTTATACTATACTATAATTAAAATTGCACAAAGGTATGTATATATATATATATTAAAATCTAATAATTGTTAACACATTGTTTTAGTATTTATAGATAAATTTATTGATTATGGTGTTACCAAAACGCGTCAAATAAAAGATTACCACTACATTTGTTATTGCTTATATGTGAAACTTTTCCAATATACCAAGATTTAGTAATGACCTAATTCCAAGATTATTATACCCATATTATCTATTTAAGAAGGTCAAGAACACATCCAAAATATTTATATTTTATTAATGGATTAATTCGTTTATAAACTATTAATGACACGGACATTTATTGTTACTACATTTTTATAAAAGAAAAATTATTAGAAACCAGTGATTGATTGTTACCTCAATATTTATTATACCATGCAAACCAACAGAAACCAACACACACAAAACAACTATCGCTTGCTTTATGAATACCACACCTACATAATAAAACTCGCAAAAGAGAAAAATAAGAGAATATTTTTGTTAAGATGTAAATACAATTATATTACACCTACGTTTCTCAAAATAAAACCTAAAACATCTGTTTTTGAACATAAATATAAAAGCCAGTATCTAAAATATCTACATCAATTTTACTTACAATGCATTAACATTAGTATTACTCAATGCTATTCAAAATTAACTTTATTCACTATAAACTTTTCGAAATAAAAAGAAAAATAACACAAAACTATCAACCGGAGTTTGTTAAAAAAAATTTTTCCGATCAATACATAATTTATAACAATATTTTTCGAAAAATTAAAGAAAAACAGATAAATAAAATTAAATGGCTAATAAACAAAACACAGCAACAAAATAATTTAACCCATAACCACAAAACAAACAACAAATGGATTATAAATTTGACAAAAAGATCTATTCCAACCGAAGTTTTGAACTGTCTTAGTTTAGGAAATAAATTTTCTGCGAACAAATTAAGAAATACCAACTATGAAAGAATTATTACTAATATTGAATGTGGAATAAAAGAAAAACCCGCTAATGAAAGAACAGAAATTCGTAACAAAATTTGAAACATTCTTACCAACCACAAAACCACTAAAATCAATTTAAATAAAAACCATAAGAATCGAAATAATTATTTAGCAATAAAGGAAACTAAAAAATTCTTACTTTATAATAACGATATTTATATATTACGAGCTGATAAATGTAACACTACAGTATTAATGCTAAAAGAAGATTACATATACAAAATGAACGAAATTATAAATGATAATACCACTTACACCTTAAAAACAATTGACCCCACGCTACAAATTCAAACCAAAATTAACACATTAATAAATCAATGGCAAAAAAAGAACTATATAACTACTTACATAAAAAACAATTTGATTTGTCATAATGGTCATGCTCCCTACATATACGGGCTACCAAAAATCCATAAAGTCAACGTTCCACTTCGACCAATAGTCAACACAAGAAATGCACCCACTTACAAACTCGCTAAATTTCTTATTGAAATTATTAAAAAAATTGTCGGACAAACAGATTACCACATAACAGATAGCTGGGAATTCCAAAAGTTTATTATAAAACAAACTGTACCACCAAATCACATAATAATCTCTCTTGATGTGCAATCGCTATTTACAAACATCCTCACTAATCTAGCTATTGATATAATAAAAAAGAAATGGAATAAACTAGGCCCACTAACAACACTTCCAATGGAAGGATTTACAGAAGCCATAAAAATATGCATTAACGAGTCTTATTTTAAATTCAATAACAAAATCTACACCCAAATTTTCGGAACCGCCATGGGATCCCCAATTTCATCCACTATTGCCAACCTAGTAATGGAAGAACTTGAAAATTATGCCATAAATCAACTACAATACATACCAACATTTTATAAAAGATACGTTGATGATTGTATTATTTGCCTACCTTTTGATAAAATCAACGAAACCTTAAAAGCATTTAACGGATTCCATCAACGTTTACAATTCACCGTTGAACTAGCAGTTAACAGAACGATTCCATTTCTAGATATCCTCATAAACTATAATGATGAAGGATTAATTACAACAAATTGGTACCGAAAAAACACATGGAGCAGTAGATATCTAAACTTCAATTCCTGCGTACCAAAACAATATAAAACTAACGTTGTTAATAACCTAATTGAAAGAGGCATAAAATTAGCACACCCTAAATTTAGATACAACAATTTAAACACCATTAAGACTATATTCAAAGATAATTGCTATCCCATTTCCGTATATAAACCAATAATAAAATCAAAAATACATAAAATCTACAATAATCAAAATAAAAATAAAAAACAGCCAGAAGAAACCAGAATTGGAATTATATATACCCCAGGACTCTCTGAAAAAATTAAAAACTGTCTTCAAAAATATAACATACAAATAATTCATAAACCCAACTACTCATTTAAAAATTTTTTCACCAAACTATTTCCACCCATCGAACATAACAATAAGACACACACAATTTATAAAATTAACTGCACAGGATGTCCTGGGGTATACATAGGTAATACTAAACAATACCTTCGTAAACGAATTTATGCGCACAAATACAGCATAAAAACTAATAATAAAAAAAGTACTGCTCTTGCTTCTCATGCAATTGACAACTTACACCACTTTGATTTCAATAATGTAGATATTTTAAACACTGAAAACAATGACAACAAGAGAAACGTAATGGAAACTTTACAAATATATAAATATCCGAATACCATAAACTCAAAAACTGACCAAGATGGATCTATGAAAATTTACCACAATTTAATTTGTAAAAGATGAATCTTCTGAATATTAACAAAAATATTCTACTATTATTTAGACTATTAAAAATCCCCACATATTTGAATACACCATGTTGCAGAGTGATTAAATATTAGATTATATAACCAATTATATTATTGTTATTCATACTATTTATTGAAGCGAAACTGTGATACAAGTTAAAATGTTAGTTTGTAGAATTATTTGTTTGTTTTGACTTATACTATACTATAATTAAAATTGCACAAAGGTATGTATATATATATATATATATATATATATATATATATATTAAAATCTAATAATTGTTAACACATTGTTTTAGTATTTATAGATAAATTTATTGATTATGGTGTTACCGAAACGCGTCAAATAAAAGATTACCACTACATTTGTTATTGCTTATATGTGAAACTTTTCCAATATACCAAGATTTAGTAATGACCTAATTCCAAGATTATTATACCCATATTATATATATATATATATATATATATATATATATATATATATATTGCTGTGATATTTGTTCCCCACGATTGGGCATACCATAAAATGCTGTGATATTTTATTATCCCCTTTGATATTATTTTAATATTCAGCTCCACGACTTGGGCGTACATAAAATGTCGTGTTATTTCTGTAGAAAAACCCTTGTTATTCTCGCCCCACGAATTGGGCGCAATAAAATGCTGTGATATTTCAGCCACCCGATTCGGCATGTCATAAAATGCTCTGATATCCCCCTATATTAGTTCCCTCGGTTGGGCAGACCTCAACTATCTGATTCAATTAAATAAAGCAATTCTACAATACACAATATAATGATTTAAATATTTACAACCTTTTTAAAATTTTTCCCTTTTTCAGAATATTTACATATACCAGATTTAAGAAATTGAAGCCAGCAAAACGAGCCTTTTGTTATATTTAGAGATCTTTTGAAACGTTTCAAGATGCCTATTGCTTTTCATAAATTTATCAAAGAAACCTCGGTTTTGTTGGCTCTTACATTTGCGAAAAATTATTGAATTGAAACAGTTTACGGAAATAAATTATATCAATATAGCTAACCTGGAGTTGTTCAGTAGTTTCTCTGCATCCTCAAGAGTTTTCGTGTCCAGTCTGAATATTTAGAATCGAAATTGGAAGTCGACATCAAAACCAAAATACTATCCAAATCGTTATTTAAAATCCCATACGTTAATCCAATAAAATATTTGCCATCTCCGTAATTAATAGAACATTTACCATGTCAGTGATTACCAAATTAATTTAACAGGAGGTAATCTCCCAAGTCGTCTCCAGAGTCGTGTCCAGAGCCCTGTTTTACATATTTTAGAAATTGTATAATTTTACTAAATTTTGATTACTTACGTCTATAATAGATCGGCTCACTTACACAATTTTTACACTTTTATAAAATGATTTTCATTTTACTTTCGTTTAACTGGTTACGTGAATAATTTAGCACTTTTGAGTATCGTGACAGCCCAGTTTAAAATGTATACTAACTCGTTGCTCAATTGTTATCGTATTTATAGGCCTTGCCTCTTGTTTGCTATTCGTTGTTTTCACGTGTTGGGGCGACACCATTTGCCTGGTCTCTTGTGTACTCCGGGAAATTTTACCAATTGAATAGTTCAAATACTTGGAGTTGTCACGTATTCATTTACATACTATTATATTTAATTGAGAAATCCCACGAATTTTTGTTCATTAAATCACGTATTCATTGTTGTTTGCTTATTCTAATCTAAACAGAAATAAATTTGGTGTTTGTTTATTTTCTAGTTAAATTGGATTTTTGAACAAATGTAATACTTTATGTCACGTACGATTTATTCAAATAATGCATAATTTTTAGCCTGCGTATACGATGATATATTTAACGCACTTGTTGAATATTTATCTAGCCAATTCATATAGGTTTTCCGTTGATTTAATTTTGATGCATTTCGTTACATTTTTAAATCTTATTTTTGCTCGTAACTACTCTTGGATATGCGTTTAATCTCTTGTACTATTATATACAGTATGCGCTCAACTAACAATATGTATAGTTACCTATTTACTCTTATAAAATCTGTAATTATGTGCTTTTGTTAACTGGAAGTTTCTTTTATTTATTCTACGACCCTTATGACTTAACCTACCCCTAAACTACCCTATAATTATAGCATCATATATATATATATATATATATATATATATATCATATGTATATATAAAAATAAAAAAAATAATTACGTTTTTCTTGACGAAGGGGATGATGTTACAGTTCAGAAAGAGTTAAATTGTATATAACACATCCACCTCATTTCTCTTTCATTTTCTATTGCGGATTCATTTCGAAAAGTTATTATTAGTATAGTCAAATTATTGATGGCCATTTAATTTTCTTCACTGTAGAAATAGTACGCAAGGTGTTGCATTATTATCATTGTTTAATAAGAATGAACTAGTTTGCAATGCGGAAATAAATAAAATGTGATATAACCGAGTTCGATGTCGTACAGGTGATTAGGGTATTTGTTCGTATAAATTTGTAATATTAGAAAATATGGTGGAACTTATGTCATGTCATACTTGCAGGCCGAAGAGTATTAAATAGAAATTGCCGACTGTGTCTATTAAAAATAAAAATATATACAATTTGTAGTTTGTTGATGATCGCAGATGTATCAAATTCTAAATTTGGATTTAAAATAGATACAGAAAATAAATATAAAGTGTAGTAATTTGTATTTTTCGATTTTGAATCGGATCGACGGTAATATTTCTACAAACCTTCTGTACTTAAGGTGAACATTTTCAATACAGATGGTTTTAAGAATGAAATGACTTATTCTACAATTATAGGCCTTTCCGTATTTCCATTTTTGACTGTATAGTCGTGGTGTGTCCGGAGTTAATTGTGAAGAAGCATCACCAAAAATTTGTGGTACTTGATACGTATTGTCGCAAATGCTGTGTGCGAGTAAATTGCTTACCAAGTAATCTTTCCACTTCAAGCTGTTCCCAAGTAGCGATGCTAGAGCCGTTCCAACGAGAACATACGTCCCTGCCAACCAGCTAGTCCATCATCGGATAACAAGAATTTGAACCAATCACGGTATATGTATATGTAAACACACAAATTATTACTAAATTGTACACCCTCATGCAATTGCACTCAGGTATTCTAAATTGTGCTCATGCCGTATGTCATTTAAATTTTGGTCTTGTTATTGTAACCATATTCTTTAGTGTGAAATAGAAGAGAAATTTCTGAAATTAGACTTCACGTTTTCCTGGATGAAATTAGGGGACGAATACATAACACTTTGTGATTTCACATCGATTTTGTTGATGCCGAAAGACTTAGCCACCGGTGTTGGAAGGGAAGCCCTGGGAGGTAATGTATACTTCTGCTATTCCATAATCCCATTGCGTAGCATACGATGATTTTCAGTATTGAGTAAATCAAACTTCTTATCAAAGGAATGTGCGTCTTAAAGGCAATAGGCAAGATAGATGTAAAGAGTAAAATAATCAAAGAAATAAAAGCCTTTGAGGTGCAAGGCGCAATACTAAAATATAGAATAACTCTGGCTGCTTGAATAAAGCCTATTGAAAGCCTACGTTTAGAACGAGGCACTTAGGAGCGAAACAAACATTAAACTTGAAAAATATAGAAACAATCGAGGTGTGGTACTATCGAGAGTGTTTAAGATCTGTTGGACAGATAAACTCTTACAAATGGTTTAATCCTACACTGCCCAATTTTAAATATTAAGAAAATAATTTTTTTTCAAAGTTATTACAGGAGACTAACAATGGGAAAAATAATTTTAAAAATCCTTTGTTGTTTTTTGAATATATATTTTGAAAAAATTAGATACATTGGGCTTAGTGCAACAAAATTATTAATAATACATTTTAGGTATGGAATGTCATAAAGCAGTTGCTGTTTTTGTTTAAACATAAATGTACACCGCATTTACCACATTTTATTCAGGAAAATGAGGTGTATTTAGGCATTTTGCATCTTTGACGCTTTTCGTCATGGATTGGCCAGTGCGCAGTTGCATCGGTCCTGACATCAACAGGAGGTATATACGCAGTTGTAGCAGACCTTTGTTTTTTTTCCTGAATTAAATTATGGACAGAGGAGGTAGATGTTCTACCATTTTTGTTCGCGTTATGTTTTATATTGAAGTGGCATAAACAATAGGCAACCTCGGCTCGAAAATCAGCTAGGCGAATCGCTGTTTCGTTTTTAACTTTTTTACTCGTTTGTAGAGTAGCCAACTGTTGATGAGTGCCATATCTAGGAGATGGCAGAATAACCTAATACACCATTTTTTGGATCGTATTTGAATTTTATAGTGACCAATTAAGCTGTCACAAAGATCCACGCTACCCATATGCTTATTATATTGAGTAACAACATAAGGGCATTCAACATTAGCCACACATTTTTGTTTGCGGTCATATCTCGAAACATTAGACGTCGGTAATTTTTCTGCAAAGGACGATAACAATGTGACAACCTTGTTGTCCTTCCACAAGACTGCGGACACTTCAACTCCTTCAATGTCTGTCACATATTCAAATGACATTCCTCTTGCTTTCTTCTTTATTTCATTTTCTTTGGGCAACTTGCAATTTGGTATCCTTGGTCGGCGAACTGTGCCCAAGCTATGAATACCATTCTGTGCAAGATACACTACTAATGGGTGTGAAGTGTAGAAATTATCAAAATACACTATATCTTTTATTTTTTGGAACAATTCTGCAAAGACGTACAACAGTATTTACAGAAGCCCTTAAATCCGGTTTACCTGCTGTTCGGAAACTTGGATCATTTTCCTTGCCGGTATACATTTCAAATTTGTATGCAAATCACATAATAAAAAGAATTTATAACCCCATTTATGAGGTTTTGCTGGCATATGCCGAGCGTTCGTAGCATATAATTGCTCATCGACATCTAGGCACTGTTTTAATGGTACAGAACCAAATTTTGCATTCAGCTCGTCAATAATTGGACGTAATTTATACAATTTGTCAAAGGTGGAACTGTTATTGTCAGGCATGGAATTATTGGCAGCAAAATGTATAAATTTGCGAATTTTTTTAAATTCTGAACGTCCCATGATATTTTGTATTTGAAGGTAACCTAAATTATTGGACCAGTATGCCCTAATATTAGGTAGATGTACTAGTTACCTATAAACACAAATACCCATATATTTCTTTATATCTTCAGATTTAAAAGGGTAGGTTTGTTTATATCTTTCTGTGTAGAATAAAGATATGATACGTATACAATTATATCCATCAAATTGTTTGCAAAAAAATATTGGAAAAAACTGTATGGAGAATCCATATTCAAGAATTTTTGGGGTATATTGTCATCTCCCAAAAACTGCAAATTTTCTTCATTCAAATTTAGATGTTTATGAAACCATCGAGCGTTAGATGTTTTTTCTTTTAAATTATTTGTTCTTTGTATTTCTTTTTGGACGTCTTTTCTATTCTCTCTCTTTTACTCATTTCTTCTTCTTCGTCATAAACGGGATCATTATTTACTAAAATTTCTGTTTTCCGGTCGTCAAAAAGATTTGGCATAGATTCTATGTCAAATAGTCCATCTTCTTCATCATCTGAACTGTTTATTCAGGTCATTCTCGCCCTTCCAAAGACATGAAACTATCTCTTTTAATTCTTTTTCACTAAGTGATCTTTTCATGTTACCCGACATAGCTTCAGTCTGAAAATAAACAATAAAAAAAAAGAATCAATAAAATCGGCTAAATCGTCTGCAAGTTTTAGTTGGACTCACACACGCACGCACGCACGCACGCATGCACGCACGCTGGTAGCTATAATTTCCTGTTGGGCAGAATATTTACTCAGCTATTAGTCAATCTTCAGCGAGTAGAATAGTATCTGAAGTAACAGCTGCATTACACAGACCTGAAATATTTAATAGATATATGTGTTTACGCCAAAAAATATAGATGAACTACGAGAAAAACAAAATGAGTTAGTGTTTCAATTTTATTGCTTCAAATATTTGAAATATAATATAACTTATTATTACAACAGATTCTACCAACTCTATAACTTTCCTGGAGTTGTAGGTTGTATAGATTGCACGCATATTGCAATTTTTCTACCTGCAATAA
Source organism: Platerodrilus igneus (assembly GCA_036346225.1). NCBI lineage: Eukaryota > Metazoa > Arthropoda > Insecta > Coleoptera > Lycidae > Platerodrilus > Platerodrilus igneus. The sequence continues at coordinate 257,526 of JARFIW010000544.1, forward strand.
ATGATACCCTATATCCAGAAGTAATGGTTGTGAACCGAAAACATTACTATTCAATAAATACACAAATGGTACGAATATAATTGAAATATCTTGTATTTTGTAGTATAACCGATCTGAAGGCTGACCCAAACGCCCTCTATAAACGGCACACTGAGCTCCATGATCTAACATCTAGTGGCAGTGGCTCGACAACACCTACGTTATGTTGTTATAATGTAGCCCAAGTTCACACTGGGAAGATAGCGTTAAAACGGGAAGATTGAAATAAAACTACAGAATTTACCTAACTTGACTTTTAATCAAAATAATAACCGCTAAATAGGTCATTGGCATGAAAGCATATAAAAATGACATTCAAAGCAAACAGTGCTGTACTCAACCTGGGCGATTGGGGAAAGAGCACGACAGAGAAAACCCCAAACTGCCCTAACACATCTCGACAAGAACAGGTGACGTGCAAGTACTCAGATCACCAACATTGAATTTAAAGGGATGTCAACTGTTACTCAGACATACCACACATAACAACTGAAGAAACGTTAGTGTGGACCAGCTAGTCTTTTCTGGTACGTACTGAGGTCGGCTAGGCCAATACTACCCAGCTAAAGTTGAAGAAGGGAGACACCAGGAAGATGATGTGCACCTTGTCTACAATGTTCCTTTTTTCACGGACATAAAATGTTAGTAATATTCAACAAGGCTCAAACACACGCGCCCACATGCGTACATTAACAGTTTTCAGCCCGTGTTACAAAATATTTCACATAGGCTAGCCGACTTCCTATTATTTGCAAGAGTTCAACGACAAGTACATTGCAAGACGCTATGAATCGCTGAAATGAACTTATGGTATGATTGTGTATAGTTAAAAAGGCGTTTATTATTGAATAAGCTATATCCAACATAGTCATGAATGCAAATGCGAAGGCACGAGATGGTCGGTTATACCAGAGGTTCAATTTAATTACATCATAACAAGTAGCACAAACGTTAAATACTAGTTAATTATATAGGAACATCAGCTAGATAATAAGATAAACACAAAACAATATAATTAAGTTTAAACTAAGATGTGAGCGATGCAGTTGAATATGTGGTTAATATGCTAAAATAAAACAATTACACATAATAAAAATGTCAAATGAATCACAAATATCAAACAAATATAGTATAGAAATATATTACTGTTCATATTCAAACTTGGTATCTAATTTGGCGATGTTGGTACTTTTTATTAATTGCGCGTAAAATTACAGCAATGGTAGATTCTGCAATAAGTGCAATGCAATGGAAGTTCGAACTCTGTATTAAATACTAAATAGACATTATTTCAAATGAATAAATATTAGCTTCGGTCGTTAAAACAAACAACGCTCCTTTATACATAAACATGTTCAATAAAATCGTAAATCAACATGAAAATTACATATTACACCTGATAAGTAAAACAACTGGCAAATTCAGAGATAAAAGCAACAGGTAATCATAAATATTTCCATCAATGTTTACATAAATAACGGTTTTACAATAAATACTAACATCACACTCAAAACGAGGCTGGAATTACAAGATGTAATGGGATTAGCTTAAATAGCAACTACAATATAAACTTATAACACACTACCTTTAATACAACCGCCAAGGGAAGTTTTTCGACCTTTTTGAAATCGAAAAACAAATTCCTTTAACCAAGTCAACTAGATCGATCGTCCCTACACATGAGCCCCGTATAATGTAAATTTTGACGTCATGGAATGCGTTCAGAAACTTGCAAGTGGTTACTGAGCTATTCTAACAATACCTTCAAATATCGAAATGTACACTATAATATTTGCAATAATTATCAACCAATGAGAATTGACTTAGAACCACTACGGATCACTACGATTCATACTTTCATTTTTTGAATAAATGCAGATTTGTGATGCCAAGCTGAAGATCATTTATATGTGTGCTTGTTATCCAGGTAGCACAAATGATGCATTTGTAAGGAACAACAGGAATGCCCAAACGTACATGGAAAATTTTCATGAAGATGGACATACATAATATTTTCTGTTGGGTACGTAAAAGTAACATCCTATACAAATTACATATATAATTTTCAGGGGACTCGGAGTGCCTACCTGCAAACTTGTTTATTTAATCCGATTCCTGGAACACCTGAAGAAATATTTAATAACAAACTAACAAGTGTGCGTTCTATAATTGAAAGATGTAATTGTGTCTTGAAATTAAAGTTTAGATGTCTTATTAGACATACAACATTGCACTACAGTCCAGAGAAAGCATCACAAATCATCAATGCTTGTAGTGTTTTACTCAATTTGTGTATTGAAAATAATTTACCCGATGTTCCCCCAGAAGAAGCAGACCGCAATTTAGATTGGGGCATATTTAACCAATTTAATAATGCAGATGTACTAATTAGAGCTAAAAACAGGGTTAATCGACAACTAGAAGGCAGAAGAATGCAAAGATTTTTGGTACAGAACATTTTATAATTATGTATTGATGAAATCAAATTTTTAATATGCAGTAGTGTTTATATAGTGTATGTTAAAATAGTTATATGTATATACTTAAGCATTTGTAAATAAAATAGAATAATAATACAACTGTATATTGTAAATAAAATTTAAATGTTTTATTAAGAACTATTTTGAAACAATATTACTAATTGCATTGACCAGCTGATCCATCCTCTTGAATTTCTTCTCTATATTTTTTCTTTTCTTCTAAAGCTTTCCTCATTAAAATAAGTCTGTTATTGTAGTATTTGTTTTTTACTTGTTGTTTACCAATCATATGCTCATTTAAATTTTCCGAAGCTTTAACAGCATTTTCTAATCTCTTGACAGCTGCTGTGTTATGTGTTTTTTCTTTAACAGGTAAATGTTTGTTTGTTGATGGTCCTGCTTTGCAATCGGTTGCTGTACTAGTGTGTTGGTTTCTGTACAAAAATTGTCTGCAGGAACATTCACATCTACGTTGATATCATCTTCATTAAGTTTCATTTAAATAATTTCAAAGTTATCGTAACTTTGAAATAAACCACTTGTCCTGTCAAACGTTACACAAGATTCTTGAGTATAAGGATGATCTTCTGCTGAAATAGCACCTGTTAATGCTGCTACTTTTTCGTCTAAAGGTGTTAAAATTTCTGTAGAAATAGATCCTCCACCTGTGCGACATACCTCTTTATTTATAAGGTTTTTCTTTTGCTCTTAACCTCACCTTGAATATACTTTCATGTTTAACAAAATATCAATTCCTAAGGTATCAGTCAACATCTAAAGAAACTTACCTTTCGTCAAGCTTTTCGATCTTTTGTGGATCCGGGTATTACATTCAATTTTACTGTAACTTGTTCAATAGCTTTTGGGCATCTCTATATGTAAAATTTTCATTAAATTTACCATCGCGTAGGTTTTTATGTGTCTCCATAAACTCGATCAAATATTGTTTTTGTTTGCCATATATTTTTTCGAAATAACAATTTCTCTATTTTACTTAATCTAAAGGCAGTACATGAGATCAAATGGCGCGAAGTCTACAATACAAATGTATCAACTAAATGCCTCTTACATTTCAACCGTGGTTATATTTAAAAAGTTCTATAAATACAACACCGGAAGCGTGGTTTAATAGACACTATCGGTGGTTGGCAGCGCTAATCTTATACAGATTTGGGCGCGGTTCATCTACCAATGATGTCCTTAATATTGCGCAATACTACGTAAATTTACATATTAATTATAGAACAAAGATAAAACGAACAATATAAACTTTGAAGTACTCACATTATAGGTCCAGGTTCCCGCGAAGTTGCGCCAGGGTAAGCCCCTAACCAAGTCCAATCAGGGCTCCTCCCGGAGGGAATAGAGATGATACGCCGAAGCTCTCAAAAGCGTTCGGATCAGCTCCGGCCAGCTAAGGTAGTCATGAGGTCTTCATCCTCAGTCGTAGAGATCGGTGCGCCTAGGTGACGGCAGATGTCTTACCTATGTAGGAATTGGACAGGAAAATAAGGTATGAGGGTAGACAAACACAGATAATTAGATAGGATATCTACATAGGTAAACCTAACGATACGTTACCAGAAAAGCGACCACTCTGCTCAAAGGTATTGGCGAAAAAGCCACGTTATAGAGAGAGAACCGGAAACTTCCCCACCCCTTTTCTAGTATTGGTCCAACCCTCTAGGGACACGCACACTGCGCAAATGCACTACTATGACGTACGGAAGTACCGCCTAGTCTATTTAAAATTCCCGCGCACTGCGTCTTTTGAAATTATGCCGCGAAACTTCCATACATAAAAACTTAACCTAAAAACACTGTTTAAGTGCAAATTGCACGTAACATGCCTTGTTTCCATATTGATATTTAGATCACTCTAAGAACTTAGCACATACGTTTAGATTACCGTTCGAGAATACACAAATCAACAAACCACAACCTGAATAATTAGTGTACTAATATATTTAGATCAACTTCGAGAATCGACTCCCAGTTAAAATACGCTTAAATAACCAGCTCTATAATACTTCTAGTTGTTCATAAGTAATCTTTAACTGTACGAGTGTTGGAGTTTTGTAATTCAAACCTATGATAAATTATAAAATCGGTTATATTCAATTAATTATTTCAAATGAAGTTGTCAAGGGGTATGTCATTTGTAGCGGATGTTAACTCTATCATCACACGCAGAGCACTGAACAAACGTTTTTTTTTATAGTGGTAAAAGATTTTATATCCGCTGTGTGGGACTCTTCCTTGCCGAAGCAAGGACATACCCACTAAAAATCCACTTTGGTGTCGGACTCGAGATCTCTTGTCATAAACGCTTATAGGGATCCCGTGACTAGCGTAGCTGGACTAGGTCCTTCATCGCCGTCGCGAATTGGAAAAAACATGGCGTTACGCGCAGTTTATTCCTTTCGGACGTCTGATAGAATTGCAGCAAAGATTATTGCCGGAGCATCGCACTGGGGTGTGTACAACGTTGCCATAGGACATCTTCATTCGCGCCCAGAGCTCGTATGAGCTGGTTTTCGTGATCTTCTAGAGATCCGTAAAACCTCTCTGTGTTCGACCGGAGCCATTTCTTGACGGTTTGCAGATCAGCCTCTCTGTGAAGCTAAGCGTTGCGAATGAACCAGTGAGCTCCGAAGACTTCTCTTAGGGCCTTGTTCTGGATCACCTGGAGTTTCCGCTTGAGCATTTCCACTGCGTTACCCCACATTGATGATGCGTATGTAAACGTCGGTCTGGTTATCGCCTGGTAGAGCCTGTTACGTTTTAAATTAACGTTTTATAACAGTTACGTTTTATAACAATATCTATTTAACAAACATTAATAACAGCCGTACTATTGAAATAGACCAAATACTTTATTAAGTGTACTTTTACAACTTGTTCATAACTGATTATTATTATAACTCAAACATATGTCAAATTGACATCTTTCAATATATTAAAACATCAAGTCCTCTATGAATAAGTGATGACTACACTACAGTTCATGTATACAATACATGACAGAGCCTAAGCTTGTTTGAAGCGTTCAGCTTACTTTGGCGATTGGTCAAGGGGTATAGCTGAACCATAACACCCTTGGCCTTGTTTGCCGCATACTCGATGTGAGCTTTTCAGGTGAGCTTCGAATCAAGGATCACCTCTATAAACTTGACGTCTGAACGCCAAGGTATAGGTTCGTCTCCAAGTCGGTGACGTCGCTTCGAGAAGAAAACTGCCATGCTCTTTTCTGGATTGACTTCCACTCGCCAGAGTCTTAGCCACTCCTCGAGAGTGTCCATCGCCGTTTGCAGTCTCTGCATAATGAAGTGCGGAGCACGGGACCTGTCTAGAATGGCTGTGTCGTCGGCGTATAGTGCCATCCTGGTGTCTACCGTCTTCGGTAGGTCGCTCACAAAGACGCGAAAGAGTGCCGGCGAGAGGAGAAAGTCTTGGAGGATCCCAGCTCTGATTCTCCGCCTCGTCGACCGCACTCCGTCCAGCCTGATGCAAAACCATCTATCGTGAAAATAGGATTTTGTCAGTTGGACGAGAGCGCATGGTAACCCCTCTCCAGCATCTTGTAGAGTAGCCCGTAATGCCAAACCTTGCGAAAGCTTTAGACACGTCCAGGAACAGTGCGCCTGTTGACTGTCGGCAGCCGAAACCTTACGGAACCCAAACTGTTCTTCCTGGATCACGTCGTGTTCCTGCATCGCTGCCTGGAGTCTCCTTAGAAGAACGGCTTCCACTATCAACATGGCATTGATGATTCCGGTTAAAACCCGGAGGGCGTTTTCCGGCAGCGCTTTCAGTGCTCGGTTGGAGATTCCGTCCAGTCCAGGAACCTTTCTGAACCTTAAGCCCTTAATAAGGCCCTTAACTTCTTCAACCGTGGTAGGGTCGAGTTCCTAAGGGTCGTCGTCCCTTAGCCTCCGTCGGACGTAGCGGTGAGCCTGTTCGATATGCCGAAGGTCTGCGTGAACATAGTTCGGCTCGAACTGACGCTCCGTGCTGTCTGCGAAGACTTCTGCTTTTTCAGAGACTGAATAGGCTAAGCCTGTTTTGCCATGGATAGGAGGCATTGGGGACGTCTTATTCTTCAGTACTTTAGACATCCTCCACAGAGAGTCGTCCTTGGCTCGGAGGTTTTCCAGTCTGGCTTCCCAGGCCTCATTTCAGTGCTGCCGAATTGCTAATCGCATTTCGGCGACCAATCGATTATACCGGAGTCGTTACGTAGGATCCCAGGTTCTATGCCACTGACGCCTGGCACGGTACTTCACCCGGATGAGGTCACGGATGTGCAGAGGGAGGATGTCCTTGTTATCCGCTACCGGTCTCATGGAAGTGGCTCTACTGACCGAGATCTGTATGCACTCCCCGAGGCGGTCCACCTGCGCCTCCAGCGCATCAGCTGTCGGTATGTCATTAGACATCCCTACGAGCGACATCGCTAGGCGGGCGGCAAATGCCGGCCACGAAAACCTACGGGTTTCGTTGATGACCGGGGCTTGCTCCCCTCCGAGATGAAGTAGCATCGGGTTATGGTCAGAACTGAGGTCGCTGACAGTCCGTCACTTGGTGGAGTATCACGACGTATAGTACATCTGGCCTGCCTCTATTGCCGTAGTGAGTGGGTTCTGCTGGTCCTTAGACCTCGACCTCACGTCCGTCAGCAAACTGTCAAAGTATATGTCCATTGCGATTCGCTACCCGACTGTTCCAAGACGAATGTTTGGAGTTGAGATCCCCTGCTAAAAGCATAAGTTCTCTTGCATCCAACAACGCGTCCAGGTCCTGCGTGCTAAGCGGTTCGCCACCTGATCGATTACAAACCGAGATCAGGCGTAGAGGGCCGAAACCCTCTAGTACTATGCATACTGTAGTCGCTTCAAGTCGTTCTAAGTCTGATAGGTCCACCACATAGTGCTCCAGGCTTGCCTTGACGTGCGCCGCTGTGCCTCCTCTGACGCCATATCGATTGTTGTGAAACAGCCTGTAGTTGGGAAGCCTAGGCTCGTCTCGTGCGCTGAGGAACATTTCGTTCACCAGGACAACGTCTAGGTCCTGTCGCATCGCGAACTCCAGCAACTGAAATCGCTTTCCCATCAGCCCTTGCGCGTTTCAGAACGCTTTCTGCAAGGTTCTTGGATTTCCGCGACGTTTATCCATTAAAATGGAGGAGTTCGCTGAGATCCTTGCCGCAGGCAATTAAATCCATGAGTAAATCGCCAAAGTTTTTGGTTTTCGTGATTATAGGCAGCAGCTTTCTGGCAATCGCAGTCAGCTTCTGGAAGTCGATTCCAGCGAGGAGTCCGATGATTGAACCCCATTGCACGCCTCTACAAGACGGTGTCTCACTGGCTGCCGCTCCACCGTTGGGGTGGGTTGGGCTGCCTGGGCTGGCTTCTTCTCAACTTGCGCAAGAGCAGGGCTCTTGGCTGTCGGTGTAGAGATGGCCATAGCCGAGCCGTTGGCGACGCTGGCGTAGGATTGGGCTCCCACAGCAGCGGCCCCCCGGCGTCGACTTCGCAGGACAGACGCTGACCGGTGCCTTTGGTGCGGTCTCGTGTTGCCTCTTGGTTACCACCCAAGGTTTTGGGAATGCAGAGCATCCCCTATAGCTCGCTATATGCGCGCCACCGCAGTTGACGCACACCGCAGGAACTTCCTTGCTTTTGGGGCAGGTGCCGCTAAGGTGGTTGCCGGCGCACTTGACGCACTTAGGCATGACCTTGCAGTTCGTCTGCGTATGCTCGAATCGCTGGCACTGGTGGCATTGCCCTACTTCAGAACGCCGGTACGGTATCTCCACCTGTACTCGTAGGGGCAGCACATGTTGGAGCTCGAAGATTTGCTTCGCCTCCGTGGACTTGGTCAAGGTGACCATGACCAGGGGCAATGCTTGTCTTGGTCGCTCCTTGTGCATGCGTGCACACGAGAGTACTGGAAGTCCGCGTGCGACGAGTACCGTTCGGACGTCCATGGCTGCGATATCCTCCGTCATGCCCCTCAAGACCACCTTGAGCGGCTTGTCGACCTGAAGGCGATAAGTGTGTTTCTCTTCGCCACGCTCAGACAGAAAACCCGTGATCCCACGGTAGTGGTCGGGGTCGCCGGAATGATGCTAATCCCGTCCTGGGTGTTGCGCGCCTTGGTGAACTGTAATCTGCGACGGCTGAGATCTGCCGCAATCGCCACCCACTTGTCCTTCTTGCGAAGAACGACAGGGGGTACGCGGCGGCTCCGAGCCGACGCAGGGTTCGCACTGATGGCATCGGACTCCATACTTTCTGTTGCTTCCTCTTGCGTAGCAATCGGTTTATACCGATTTGTTGTCGGCAGGTCGGCGGCGGTGGTCGTCTTCGACTGCTTCGACGTCTTCTTCTTCTTCGGCACCGTGAAGCCGTCGTCACAGGCCTCCTCCGAAGCGTAGTCAATGGCGCGCTTTCGGGGGTCTTTTACTTCGGCGCCTGGTGCCATCGTTGCGTCCTCGTCCGCCATCGTTTCGTTAAATGGCGCGGGTAGCAATGCAAGCACTATGTCCGCGCAACGCATCAAAACGTCTCCTCCAGACACGCACGGTAAGTTGAATTACTTTCGGACTAGCAGACTCACTAGCCCGTTTAGCGTCAAGGTGTCTTAAGCGAAGCAATTCAACCCAGCGCCCGTGACTGAGATTGTGGCGAAGGTGAAAACGGGTTCCACTACGTTGATCCGGGATGATTATCTACGGATTGGCAGACTCACCAACCCGTTCACAGCCCAAGGTGTCTTAGGCTAGATAATCGAACCGGATTTAATAGCGGAACTTTCCAATATTCAGCTCTATCAAAGTACAAAAGCTAATAATAGCTCCTGCACGTTCGCAGAACTAAACAAGGGGCGATTCTTTTTTAATGCACTAATAAGTGCGACTCGATGATCGTTGATCCTTGATGGCTGCTCTGCTGGATTCGACGTTGGTAGATGATCTCGCTGAACTAAATAATACTTAAAAGTACTATTTAGTTAATCTCTCTGGACTGCACGTGCTCTCTTGTTGAAATCTCGATCTCGACTCCAGTCCCCAGTCCTGAACAAACGGAGAATTTGCAGTTGACTATATCAGAGTACACGTGCTGGAAATAGAACAAAGCAAAGAATCTCGAGAAATTCCAACTAAGTTTTTGTGCTACCCAGAAATCTATACTTTCATTGGTTAAACTAAATTTGAAGAATCCTTTGCAAAAATCAAAAATCGAAAACGCATTTCATTGGTTAAAGACATCATTAACGTTTTTCAACACAGAAAGAATAGGAACCAGAACTGTATAAATATAATTTCAAATTCTGCAGAAGACATTCATAGTGCTCTCCATAGCCTAGGAATCAATTCTCTTGAATTGCTCCCCATAGCCTGCAAGACCCGCCCAAGCAGCGCTCTCCATAGGCTGCTTTACTTCGAAACGCAGCACTCCCCATAGCCTGCGTATTCTCCGACGGCGACGCTGTCCGACAACGTACCCAGGGGACGTCATTCATAATTTATCAGTCCATAATTAACAAACCACGTATGAACGTTAAACTCCGTTCCATACTTCACCGATAAATCGTTATTGTGATTGCATCAGTCAAGCTCTACCACAGGGACGACATCCCCGTCGAGGCATCACACCACGAAGCCTGCCGAAGAGTTCAGAAGACAAGCGAAGACCTTCTGAACCCTCTTTTCTTGTGTATATTGTAAATTAGTAGTTTTTAAGTGCATACAATTTTATTTCATAATTTCTTTTAACGTAAAATTGACCCACCACTAAAACACGAAGCCTTCCCAAGATATCCGAAGACCACCGAAGATGTCTGGACCTCTTCAACCTGTACATATCTCCTAATCCCCTTTGTTCAAGTTTACGCTGGGTCTCATAAACAACTTTCGAAGCCGAAGACTTCCGAAGACTTATACACCGCGTTAAATTGTGCATACAAACATTTAATCAATGTTCAAGTTTAATTCTGGCTCCACAGCAACCATGAAGCCATCCGAAGCTATCCGAAGACTTCCGAACTGCTAAATTATTCAATTTCACTTTTTATTTTATGTAATTTTGGAACTTATAATTATTTTGCTTATGTTTATTAAACAGTTAATCAAGCTAAGCCTACTTGCTTTAAGACGCTGCCCCCGTGAACGATAACACGGATAACTATGCGTAGAATCATACACAAATAAATACATTGCTCATACGTAGCATTTTAATTACCGCTAAGATACAGTTTATTTGTAGAAAGTTCAAAAAGACCTATAAATATAAACTTCAGGACGCTCAAATACATTAACGATAATTATTTCAATTAGAACATGCTTTCTGTGCCATATTATAAAGCAAACATGCTTAAAAGATTCTGCCAAAATACACTGTTTGTGCTGTAATTAGTAATAGACTGACATTTACAATTTAAAAATAAGGTCATGAAACGTGCTAGTAGAAAGACCTAAACTGTCTGGAGAAAATTATTTTATCATACTTTGACATAATCAAATAAAATTTGATATCTCTGTAGTGTATACTGAAGTGTAATTGAAACCATAGCTATAAATCAGTTATTTAATTTCAGATAAATTACAGTTGTATAAGCGATAACTCCCATTTCCTTTGATTTTATGTGAGAATATCCTTTGTTTCCATGCCTCCATGGTACTATGGTTGTGCAATTTATAGATAAATCAATACGCGGTGTATATCTGAACAAAGTGAAGGTAAAAGTGTCAAGTTTGTTGACAATGCTTGTTTTATTGGTGGAAAGTAAGATTGATTTGTAAAATTTGTTAGATAGATTGAGTTAGATGTTAATACATTAAAACTGAATGTTTGTTTTTAATAGATATGAGTCTAGATTTGAAAGGTCAAGTTAGTATAAGTACCGAGAGCGTGGAATAAATAAATAATATTGTGTTTCGAGGAAGAATGTTTAGAAAGCATGAAATATTGAATAACGAAATCAGTGTTTAATCCAGGGGGTGACCAGGAGGGAATTTCACCCCCGAGCGTTATAGAATCCCCCCCGGGTAACATTAACCCGAGTGACATTAACTTTAGTAATAATGCGTAATATATTTATAGAGACCAAAGCAATGTTTAGATATAGACACAGTTAGTCAGGTCTAAGTGCATTAACCTTTTCAAAATAATCTTTTTCACTTTTAGAAACACGCCAGTCAGTCTATGAAACAATTGTTTGACGTTGTATTAAACCCTTATACAACCCGCATACGAATAGAAAGAAGGGTTAAAGACAGAACAAGCGCCGGAGCGAAGAAGTCCTTGTAGAATATGGATTCTTACATTGACTTGTTGGCTCGCTGTTTATTTATTGTTATTCTACTTGAGACATTCGTGTCTTTCGTGTTAAGAGAATGAATTGAATACTGTTTATTCATAGCGAATATAATTATGAGATTAGTCATTTAAGTTGTTTTGTGATTTAAAAGTTATTGACTACAATTATAGTACTTGAACTACAGTATTGCCCGAAATAAACAGTACTGAAATTGTAATTGTTTTGTATATTTAAAAAATACATATTATTGACACTTTATTATATGTTCTAAATGTGCACCTCCTCGTTCGAGACAGACTTCATAACGATGTTCTAAGTTTCTGGTCATGTTATTGAATAAGGGTTGTCTCAGGGCTGCGAAGAAGACTCTAACGGCATCCTTTAATTCATCGATGGTTTGTGGTGCCCGTTTGAAAACGGCATTTTTAGCCATGCCCCAAATGTATGCGTCTGGAGGTGTGAGGTCTGGAGAATGTGAAGGATAAGGGAAGTCAGAAAATCGTGATATGAATTTGCTTGGAAAATGTTCTTGAAGAAATTGACGAATTACGGCAGCAGTATGGCAAGTTGCCCCGTCCTGCTGAAAAATTGGTTTCGAAATGCCAAGTTACGTGCACGACAGAATGGACGTAGATCAGGGATAAATCGTGTTAAAATTTGTCTGTACCTCTGTTGATTAAGTGTGACTTGCCTACCATTCTCTTCGATAAAGTACGGACCAATGATTCCGTGTCCGGAAACAGCACACCAGACACTCACTTTTTCACTATGTAAAGGAACCTCTTAAACCTCATCGGGTCTGGCAAAGCCCAGAAATCGATTTGTGCGACGATTCACATAGCCTGACAAGTGAAAATGTGCTTCGTCTGAAAACCAAACATTTTTCAAAAATTCAGGATTTTCATACTGTAACGCGAGAATTCTGGCGCAATATTCCACTCTACTGCGATAATCCCGAGGATGTAGTTGTTGATGTACCTGAATCACATACGAAAATGTACCCAGCTCCTTCAGGATTCTTTGAAAGGAAGTTCTTTTAAATCAAGTTGTAACGCTGTCCTTGCCTGGCTGACTTTCGGATTTTCTAAGATTTGCTCAAAAACACGTTCATGGTTATTGTTGTTGTTAACTGTCCTGGGACGCCCCGAGTTTCCTTTTCGTTGGCACAATACACTACCTGTATTTCTAAACTTTTCAATAACCTTCAAAATTACAGCATTACTTGGAGAACGTTTATTAAACCTTTGTGTGAATTGATCAGACACGTATAGCAAACTTGCACCATTACGTCGGCCGATTCCGTATGAACGAAAATAATGCTCTACCAGAAACACTTTCTCCTCTGTACTTAACACCATTTTTAACAATTAGGCCCTACTAATTACTTGTTTGAGGTTTACTTGACAGGTCTATACTAGCTAACTTGAGTGTGGCAGCGCACGCATAAAAACACCGCCAACTTAGTTTCAGTACTGTTTATTTCGGGCAATACTGTATTTAAATTATTATAAGTTACTAGATTCTGGCAATAGCTCTTAATTTAATTACAGAAATTTTTAATCCAGTTTTGCCATGTCAGAAATTAAAAGACAAATGGGTATACCTAATTTTTTTCCAAGAGACAAAAAGTGGACACGGTTGAAATTAAATCGAAAACTGAATAGCCACATCGGGATGGTGGCTATGCTGTTGAAACTGGTGGTGTGGCTTGTTGTTCTGTACGGACTAACAGTGATAGTATTGAAGGAAAGAAAATGATTCTGCGTGATGTTGATAATGATAAAAAAAGCAAGTTAATTTTAATAAAAATTGGATGCTCAAGTATCCCTGGCTGTATTGCGATGAAACTCGCGGTGCGGCATTTTGTAAGCTTTGCGAAATATTCTTCAAAAGAGATTCGAATGCCTTACAAAAAACGTCAGATGTATTTATCATCAACCGTTTATCAATTATCGAAAAGCTACTGGTAAATAAAGCAAGCTTGAGAAAAACGCTAATTCTGACCTTCACACGCGTAGTCTGTCTATGGAAAAATGCGTTTGCAAAATGTGAAAGTACCAATTCATGCTTTATTAACCACTGAAAGTGAAATGCAAATAGCCGATAATAGACAGCCACTATCCTCTCTTATTAATGGTCTATATTTTCTAGCTAAAGAGGAAATTCTACATACAACTAAATATGAACCTCTTGTTAAAAAAATATTGCTAAAAAATAATATTTCTTTAAGTAAGTGGGTGCAATCTCAAAGTCATCGTTCAATGTACATTAGTAAAGCAACAGGAATTGAATTTCTTTCCTGTATAGGCGAGGTATTGAACATACAAGATTCAAATAATTTAAATAATGTAACAGAATTAACTATTCTTTTGCGTTACACAGATGAGAATAAGTTAATTAAGGAAAAGTTTTTGTGTTTAGTTGAACTAAATAATTCAGATGCAAACACGATTACTGAGATTATTATTAATGAACTATTACGTAGAAACATTAGTTTGAATCAAATGGTGGCATGCGCATTTGATGGAGCAGCAACATTTTCTGGAAATATATCGGAAATGAGACAACGTTTATCGGAAAAAGTGGAACAGAAAATTTCTTATGTTCACTGTAGGGCTCATATTTTAGCACTATAGCGTTAACTAGTGCACGTAATAAATACCCCCAAATTAAAAGAGTTTTGCATGTAGTAAAAGACATTTACAAATTATTTTATAAGTCATCCAAAAGTGAAAGAATATACTACATGATGTGCAAGCCATATTAGAAGAGCCTATTTTAAAAATTCCAGAATCAATTGATGTGCGTTGGCTTAGTAACTATAAATCAATAAATGCTGTAAAAAATATTATGTGGCAATAATGATGACATTCTTACATTTTGTAGTGAATTCTTACAGTTTAAAAGTTCGATAAATACAACACCGCAAGCAGGGTTTATTAGACACCATCGGCAGTTGGTAGCGCTAATCTTATACGGATTTTGGGCGCGCTCATCTGCCAATGACGTCACCAATGCACAAAATTAAGACGCAATTATCTGAAAAATATATACATTTAAGACAATGGATTATAATAGCGAAACAAATTAACAGAGACAGTACTCACATAAGACATCCGGCGTCCGGCGGGATTGAGTTAAAGTTGGCTTCTCTAAAGTCCATCAGGCTACTGAAGGCCCTTTTGAGGTAGTTAAAGATGGTGACTCCTGCCAACGTTCCTTCAAGCGCTCCGACCAGCTACAGCAGTCATGGGCTCGTTCATCTAGGGTCGTGCAGTACGGTTCGCCTAGGCGGCTACAGATTTTGTCCTACCTATGCAGAGAATGGACAGGAACATGGTAAAGGACGACAAACAAGATAATTAGGCAAAGGAATCTACATAGAATAAAACAAGCACGATACGATACCTCAAAGCGTCCACTCCACTCAAAGGTTCTAGGCAAAAAGCCACGTTACAGAGAGCACAGGAAACTTATCCCCACTCTTTGTCTTTTACACGTCGGCGCGAGGTTATTCGTCCAACCCACTATTGACGTGACGGAAATACGCGCACCGCGTCTTTTAAATTTGTGGCGCGAAACTTCCGCACATCAAAATTAACCTAAAACAATGTTTAAGGGCCAATTTGATTGGCACGTAACAATCGCGACAAAGCCACAAAAGAAAACACTTAAAAGAAGAAAAAAGTCTGTTAGCACAGTAACAGCTTAAAATCTAAGTCCTAACTACCCTACATAAAACCTAACTTAAAACCTACAAAATGTTTATATAAGGCGCCACCTGGTTTTTTGACCGATAACACGTCTACCGAATTACCAGGAAACGGAATAGGTAGCCCCATTGTTTTTGACTACACTAATCATCGACAGCACAAATTTGTCGGGGAGCATGAAACACTACTTAAATTAAAACGGATGCGACAAGTCGCCTAACCTATCTAAACTAAAGCTAACATTAAAGTTTTTTCGTGCAAACACATATGAGCGGTGCATCAAAACTGTTCTTTATTGGCAAAAAATGCCCAAATTTAAAAATGTTTATCAGAGTGAGTCACTATACACTCTAGAAAATTTTGTTACTGGTACTTTGGCTTACTAACGATACACATTAAAACTTGTCCATGACATAGTTGTGAATCAACAAATTTACCGAAAGTACCACCCTACTAAATCCTTACACCGCTAACCTAACAAATTACATTTCTATATCCGGTTAGCTTTTTCACTTAAATTTCAAGAAAAATAATTCCCACGTCTGGTCATAGATACCACACGTTAGGAAGATAAAAGATAAGACAAGATCTCAAATTGTTGTTAAAGATAGTAGATAAGATAATGATATTAAGCTTAAATTGTTATCCTCAAATGCAATGAATAAGATAACGGTATCAAGCTTTAGTTATTATTTGAGATACTAGGTAAGATAACGCGATAATAAGCTAAAGTTATTATTAGAGATAGTAGGTAAGGTAACGCGATATTAAACAAAAGTTATTACTAATGGTAGTCGGTAAGATAACGATATTCAACTAAGGTTATTATAAAAGGTAAATGGTAAAATAACGATATTAAAACTAAGGGTATTATCAAAGATAATAAATAAGACAAAGATATTGGCTTAGTCATTACCAAAGACAATGGATAAAGGTAAAGATAGAGTGACTCCGTGGAGTCGTAAAATGGGCATTTCTCGTACCCTCTAAAAAGAACAACCTGTGAAGCAGGTCCGTTTACAATAAACGGCACGAGGGACCGGCAAAGGCATTTGGGTGCATCTCTGCACCCGGCGTTGATCGATATCGGTGATATAATCACCCGATACCCACACGGTATATACGGTATATATAAACTCATTCACTCACACATTCACACACTCATACATACCTTCACTGCCAGTGCCCATGCGCTGACAGCGGCACCGCATGACCTCACGAAAGATTCCCAGAGACGGGGTCCAGGTGTCTGTGATAACCTCCCGCGCAACCACACGGTGACTAACGGAAATGAAAAGGCAGTAGAGAAACAGGAACGGTAAAAAGAGGGAGGTCGGTTATTTGGAATGCATAAGAGGCACTTCCAGGTAGAAGAAAGTAGAGGAAGGGCTCGCATTGAGCAAAAGAGACAGAGAAAGGTGGATAGCAAAGCGCTACTCAACCAGCCAATGTAGCCAGTAGCTCGGAGTGAGGGAACATCACTCTTATGTGGCAGACGGGTGTTCCGGGACAAGAACAGGTCCACCGAAAGAAGAATAAGGCATAGCGGAGACAGCGGGATAAGAAAAAGTATAGTTTTTGGACAAGCGTCCGAGAGAAGGTAGAGAGTTGTTCCTGTTAAACACAGCGCAGTCTGAAGGACCACCTGCGATATTAATCCGACAAGATAAGATATATCATATGTTGAAATTCACTAGGCTCCTAAGAGAACTAGTACCATCATTTTCCTAACGAGTGCATTCACTACGATAAGAAAATCAGACAAAAGTTGACACGACAACTTAAGTATCATTACAGATACAAACACACAAAAACCAACTGTTTTAAGGTAGTTTTTCAAAACTGTAGCACCCTAAACACACAACGATGCCTAATTATAAGCAGTTAAATACAGGTACACTGTCCCAATATGCTAAAACAACCGAGAATTTAATAAGATATCAATAAGAAGCAATAGCGCCTCACCACAAAGTTCAACAAAAAACAATGAAAAAAAAATGTTTATAAGTTATGGTGATTTAGTAGAAAAAGAAACAAAAAATGCTGTAGTAAAATGTGGGCGACTGCAATAATTCAGAATAAAAACACATGGAATAGGCAATCCTAGTTTTTTGCAACTGCGAACATGAACTATTTCTTACAATGGCATAGGCTGCGCGTGTCCTATGTGAGCCCAAAGAAGAAAAACATTCACTCTAACATCAGCTAAAACCAATCATAAAAATTCAATGAGTTATTACAACCAAAGTTACGACAATTACCACACAATTAAACGATGTAAGACAAATACTAAAAACCAAATAATATGCTGTAGGAAAAGTTCGAGGATTAATTAAATGAAACGAGATAGTTATATTGGGGGGTGTAAAGAATAAAGTGATATATAACTAACGGTAAGTTCAAGGAAAAGTGAACCAAAAGGGAAAAGATAGCCAATTGAAGGTAAGTAAGTTAAACGTGTAAAAGGTATATACTGTACACAAAAGAGGGAATAAGTAATCAAAGTTAACTAATTGATAGCGGGGGCTAAAAACATTAGATACATTATCAGAGAAGTAAAACGTGAAAAGCTTTTAGATGTACGTATGGTTGAACGATTTTAAAGATAATTTTAAGGCATTTAAAGAGATTTAAATTGATATTTGAAGAGATAAGAGTAATCAAAACTCGATTCACTAACAAAATTGTTGAATAACAAAAAGATATTTTATAAAACATATATTTACTAGGATGGGAAGCTCTTGTTTGAGTTTTACCTAAACCAATAAGGAAAAATTTCAACATCATAATTAAAAAAAAATGATTCACAAATTCTAAAGCGACAAACTTACCAACCAAATTCTCGTCTAGACTTATAATGCTTTACGACTGGCCCTTGGATCTCGTTCTAGACTTACAGAGCTATACGACCAAATCCGACAGTAAATTTCGCATAATGGATGTTAAAGTACGTTGAAATATCGATAACTAAAAAAAATATGCAATCAAGACAAAATCATACTCGCTACATGAAAGAAAAATTCCACGATACATGTATAAAGTAACAGTATTCCAAATTATTGGAATGTTCTTTCGATATTGCGGGAGTTATCAACAACTATCGTAAATGAGTTTAAATAATAAAACGTTAACGGAAATTCCTTTATTTTAGTATTCAAAGGAGCAGATATAAAGAGATGCAGTTTATTACAACATTTTGGAAGGTAAAAATATGGTTAGGTAATTTCGTTACTATATATAAAGCAAGAACCTCTATAAAACGCATTTATAGGTTATACTGTTTAAAACATACAAGGGAACAACTTTTAAAACTATATCCAAGCAAGATGATATCTAAGAGAAAAAAATATATTAGGGTTAGGTCAAAATAACGCTTTAAAAAACACTAAAAACTCAGGTAAGTAGGAAATCTATATTTAGACAAATAATTTTGTTATGTATATGTAATTATGAGTTATACTAAATGATTTCGGTTATAGAAAACGCTTCAAATTATAAAAAAAAGTAGATGTGTTATTTACCAAATGCAACAAGGTTCCGTTAAACTAGCATTTTCAAAAGATATTCTAAAGCTCAAATCGTTACGTTATGCTTTTAAACACAAAGTTTCTTATAAAGGTAATTAAAATATTAATTAAACAGGTAAATGACTAAAGCATTTTTTAAAAGTGTAAACACAGAAGATAATTTATGTATGGTTTTTTTAAAAAAACAGGAAGGGTTATGTTTAAATTTAATATAAATAGATAACTTCCGTAATAAACGGTGTTTAAAGGATGCAATTACTTAGGTGATTGTTTGTTTATTTATGTATAAATAATTCGCTTACCCGTATAATACAGAAGTAAGGTTGAGGTATAAATCCTTCTAAAACTTGGAGTTCTGTTTAGAACACTAAACACATATTTCAGATAATTATAGTTATACACTTCATTTAAAGTTACAGTAAATTAACTAGATTAATGTAGCATTTTTTTAAGACAAAAGGTATATATCACAATAACCCCAAAATTGCAGTTTTCATTACAACAGCTGACATGTCAATTCAGGAAAATCTCTGGGGAATTTACAAGATACCAATCTGAA
The DNA here is from genome assembly GCA_036346225.1 of Platerodrilus igneus. Classification (NCBI taxonomy): domain Eukaryota; kingdom Metazoa; phylum Arthropoda; class Insecta; order Coleoptera; family Lycidae; genus Platerodrilus; species Platerodrilus igneus. The sequence goes on from JARFIW010000544.1 coordinate 277,168, forward strand.
ATTTAAAATCCACAGATATCTCAGAAAACATAGATAATGACGTTTATTAATTTAATTTTAGATGAAAGAGCTATTTAAATACATTAGTTAATACATTCTATAGTCATAAAGGAATCATACCACCTAAAAACCACGTTGGACGGCAATTCTTACATTTTATAGTGAATTCTTACAGTTTAAAAGTTCGATAAATACAACACCGCAAGCGGGGTTTACTAGAGACCATCGGCAGTTGGTAGCGCTAATCTTATACAGATTTTGGGCGCGCTCATCTGCCAATGACGTCACCAATGCACAAAATTAAGACGCAATTATCGGAAAAATATATACATTTAAGACAATGGATTATAATAGCGAAACAAATTAACAGAGACAGTACTCACATAAGACATCCGGCGTCCGGCGGGATTGAGTTAAAGTTGGCTTCTCCAAAGTCCATCAGGCTACTGAAGGCCCTTTTGAGGTAGTTAAAGATGGTGACTCCTGCCCACGTTTCTTCAATCGCTCCGACCAGCTACAGCAGTCATGGGCTCGTTCATCTAGGGTCGTGCAGTACGGTTTGCCTAGGCGACTACAGATTTTGTCCTACCTATGCAGAGAATCGACAGGAACATGGTAAGGGGCGACAAACAAGATAATTAGGCAAAGGAATCTACATAGAATAAAATAAGCACGATACGATACCTCAAAGCGTCCACTCCATTCGAAGGTTCTAGGCAAAAAGCAACGTTACAGAGAGCACAGGAAACTTGTCCCCACTCTTTGCCTTTTACACGTCGGCGCGAGGTTATTCGTCCAACCCACTATTGACGTGACGGAAATACGCGCACCGCGTCTTTTAAATTTGTGGCGCGAAACTTCCGCACATCAAAATTAACCTAAAACAATGTTTAAGGGCCAATTTGATTGGCACGTAACAACATGTGAACATATACATAACGATGGAGCAGATTTTGCTTCTTTGGCAGGTGGAATTTTGCTATCACTGAAAGAAATGATTTGCTGCACTAACAAAAAAAATAGTATATATAACTAAAAAATTTTGTGGGTATATGGACAGCATGTTTTTTTGTCATGGCTACATAAAAATCTAGTACAGGAAAATTAATAAACTTAAGAGATGAAAGTTGTTCTGGAGACAAATTCAAAATTAGCGATTTACTAATGTGTTTGGTTGTAATGCAAATTGTAGTAGTTACAAAAGCGAATAATTTTTTTATGTCCACAAATTTTATTTGCACTTAGCACAAATTATACTTTGGAAATGATACAAATGTATTGGCTAGTAATGCAAACCTGTATTAGTTAACGAAAGTCAGTAATTTGGCTTTACTATCAATTTTCATTTGCAGTTGACACAAACTAAAATCTATAGCTGAAATGAGTAGGTTTGTTACAGATGCAAATGAAGATTACTACTTTTATTAATGTAGCAAATGTTATTTGCAGTTGGCATAAACTTAAATTTGTATCAAAAACTAGCAGTGTTTGTTAAAAGTCAATTTTTCAGTGATTGCCTAGTAGATGCATTAATTCTTTTGCACCATTTTCGTCCAATAAACCTATACTGTCAAAATCTAAACCATTTTCTGCAAAAAAGGAAAAATGCATAATTTATCACAATTTATCTCATAGTTTAATCTGAAAGAAAATTTAACAACCTGTAAATTATTATATGCAATTAAAAGGCCGCTATATAATTTTTCACAGAGAAATAACTATTAAGTGAATATACCACTTAACACTAATCCTGAAATACATTGATACATTCCTAAATAATTCCTTAATCGAAAACAAATTAGGTTATATTTCTTCTTAGGCTAGATCCATTCTTCTGTAATAAGTTATTTATGCTTATTATTGTTGGTGAACATGGCACTTTAGCAACGGCTTTGCGTTAGGAGTTATATATACATCGGTTATACTAAGGTAGACGATGAATGTGTAGACACCACTTCAGCGCTTATGCTAGAAACGATCAACTTCATTCTCATCACTAAAGCAAATACTAGCCGTAGCAAACAATTTATTCTCATTCACATTAATAAACTATTTTGCTATGCTCGCAAATAAAATTATTATCCAGTACAAATTTACTTATACAAGTAAAGGTGTATTTGCATCACAACATACGTTTGCTGCAGCGAAAAATGCATAGTGATGTAAGTACAAGAATATTTGCAGTGATTAATAATACACCTTTAACTAAAATAAATTAGTAACACATAGAAAACTATTTCTTTCATGGTAGAAATGGAAAAAATCTAGTTTTCTTCTTACTTTGTGTGTTTTGGATGAAGCTTTACTTGCAGTTTGTAACTTGAGCAAAGTTTTGCAGAAAGAAGATTTAGTGCTTTCAAGTTTAGCGGCGCTCATTTTTGCAACTTGTAGTATTTCTTCACAATGTAGTGAATTCAATAAAGGTGGTGAATTATTTTAAAATTGTGAAAAATTAATTAATAAATCTTCAATTTCTCGAAGAATTATTGAAAATGAGCCCAAAATTACAACGATAACTTCGGCTAAAAAATTTGTTGATACTATGATAGAGCAAATGAAAACTCGTTTTAACGATAAAACAGTTCAATTAATAACATTGAGTTCTAAATTGCAATCAGTAGAAGCATTTGTCACTCTGACCATCGACGATATCATCGAGTTATGTTCGTATCTTAATATTAATGATGCTGAGGCAGTTTGGGCAGATATTCGTTCCTTTAAGTATGTTTTGAACACTGGGCAACAAAACAATAGCAACATCGTTTCATATATACTTGATTCAAATATAGGATATGAATATCTAAAAGATTTGTGCATTCACTTATGTATTTGTACGAAGCTTCACAATCGATTGGAACAAGATACACTAAATTCATGTATGAAAATTAGCATTGAAGGGCCGGAAGAGCTATCCCAGGAATTAATTAACAAGGTGTTAGATTTATACGCCGTGAAGAAACAGCGCAGAGTAAGACTACTCAAGTGAAATACATGTTGTTCATGTATACTTAAATTAATTTGTATATTGATTAAAAAATATCTTTCTAGAAGTTTCTCTTCCTCCATCGCCGATATGTAAAAAGTCGGAGTTTAACACATACGAATCCCTCCCGATTCGATATAAATCCCCTCCGGTAGAAGTAAGTGGTCTGAATTCAACACTGAACGAAATTGAAAAGAGGGTGAATACCTTAGGTAAATTAGTCGGGAGAATATGATCCGTTGGGACGTATGAAATTGTGTCAAAAAAGCATGCAATGTACAGAAGCGTACTGCTCCTTGTTGTTGTATGTGAAACTTGAGTGTGTCGGGGTGATATGAACCAAAGAAATGCAGTCAGAATCGGATTTTTGACAAACGTATGTGGTAAGACTAAAAGGAACATAGTTATAAAATCAAACCTAAAGATTGGCATTGAAAAAAAGTATTGCGATGGTTTGCTCAAGTAGAAAGAATAAGTGACGAACGATTAGTTGAGATATTGTACAAAAGAAGGACGAGTTGTTCTAGAACAAAAGGTAAGTTCTGAAGTACGCAGTTAGACGTGGTGAATGAAAGTGTGAAATGAAAAGCTTTAAGATTAAATGGTCCTCTATGAAGAAATTCAGGAATGTTAACGCGGCATGAGACATGCGTCGGACTAGCAAGGTATGGAAGGAGACCGTTAACAGAGTCCAAAGATCCTGAAAGATTAAAATTGATAAAACAAAAGTTTTGAAAGATTTGCTTACCTTACTACGTACCTAGACGTAGCCGGAAGAAAAGTAAGCACCAGGCTAACTACCAACCGCGGAGAGTGGGGGGATTCGCCTACATACTACAAAGAAACAAAAAAAGTGCATCGCCCACGATTATCTATTAACACATAAAAATAAATAAAGGATTCTGTACAAACAAGTAAAGGAAAATAAATTAAGCGTTACTGTTTTACAGCCAACAATTATATTCTACGGACAATTTAGAAATTTATCTACGAAGTGCGTATCTCGTATTTACACAGCATAAAATTAATCATTATCGAATAAAAACTGTGAGAGCTTTGGTCAAGTGTTTTTAAATTTTTACCTAATAATTTTTGTAAAGTAACTAATTAATAAAACGAATAAATATGTGCGTTCTTTTCTCACGCATCTTTAAAAATAGTACATCGCACATGTAGAGTGATAATATCAGATCGCAGTAACAAATAATATTTCTACAATGTGACGTTTCATGTCACGTAACTACACTAACCGTTGATGGAATATGCAAGTTATGTATTTCAAATGAATTAGATAAGGAAGTAGTATAAATAGAGGTAACGCTAGGCTTAGAGATTAGATCAAGTATGACATCAGTGTTGTAATGTTCTCACGCTAATAAAAATTTTTAAAAAACCGTTTTTGAGAGTGATAAACATAATTGGCGCAGTCAGTACGGGATTTTGGAAATTTTCGAATCGCCGGAAATTTTCGTTTCAACGATTAACCAAAATCAAGAACCTTGAAAGTGATATATCCATATAGGCAAGCGAAAATTGCTTTGGAAATTGCTTTTAGGAAAATCAACAACTGTTTGTACTTTCGAATTCGAGAAACGAAGATTTTTGTTAGCAGTTTGGAGAAGGAACGAAATCGTCCAATCCAGACACCAGCCCAATTTTGGAAGGAACAGAATCGTCTAACCAGGGCACTTAGTTTAAGAAAATCATGCGAACTCAATGCATCATATTAATGTAAGCTAACTTTGAATTTCTATTTCTGATATCTTATAATTGATTTTCAATTGATGAGTGATTGTGATATAAACGACTTAACAGTCTTGATAGAACGTATTAAAATAAGTAACGAAGAAATTTTAGAAGCAAGTTCAGATAACACGAACGTAGATATTCTAGGAATAATTCAAGGGCTCGTTCAAATATTTTGGAAAGCTCAGAAAATAGTATCAGTAATTTAGATAACTTAATTAATTTAAACATGGCAACTGAACAAACAAATTATCAATTGCTAAAATTACACTTAGATTCCATCCCCTTACGATGGAAACCCTCATACCTTGACAATATTTATCGCAAATTGCGAGAACGTAATTAATGTATTTGCTAGTCAAACAAATATTCAGTTAAATAGTTTCTTGCTTAGAGCAATTATAGGTAAATTGATAGGTAGAGCTCAGATATTAATAGGTTCACGCATAGAGTTAAAACTTGGGACGAAATTAAAAACGCGTTAAATTTATCTTTTGGAGATCAACGCGATATTGATTGCCTTATCCAGGATTTAATTAGTTTAAGACCAAATAAACATGAAACGCCATATAATTTTGGAATGCGTTGCCAAGACGCAAGGAGTTTAATAATTGCAAAATTAAATTCATTGACCATTTCAGCCGAAGAACGTACTATTAGACTTAAAAGTTATGATGACCTTTCGCTTAAAACATATATTCGTGGATTGCCAATAACCATTCAAACAAATGTTAGATTACGCAACCCTAGTAGTTTAGAACAGGCTATGGGATTAGTTATCGAAGAAGAAAATTTCTTATACTCAACACAGAGAAATAGTAACTTAAATTCAAATTCAAATTTCAAACCCATTTCAAGAATGACGCCTAGTAGCTATTCAAATCACTCTAACATTCCATTCAGACAGAATTTTAACAATTTCAATTATAGGTACCCAAACACATTTCAAAATAACCAACCTTCATATTCGAAATTTCAAACGCAAAAGCCTCATTTTCAAAACACACATTCGAACAGATTTCACACCCCTGTAAACCATCAAAGAACATTCAATCCAAGTTCCCATTTTTATAACAGGTTTGGTATGCAAAACACGCCATTTAGTAACAAACAAAATTTTACAAGTTCATCTCAAAGATTTGCTCAAGTTCATCCAAATAACATATCCAATTTTAATAAAGACGAACCGATGGATACATCTTCTGGAAATACAACTATTAAACCCCAATTTCAATCTCAAAGGTTATACAATCAGAATATAAATAGTTCAAACTGCAATGACCCTTATTTTATAGAACGTGAGAATGATTGTAATACTGCAAACTATAATGCTTATTGTGATCACGACGACCTCGTTCATTCTTTGAAAACACACGAGACGTTTCAAACCCAGCCGCTATATAACACCGATAGAAACTATATCCAGTTTCCTGATAACGCGTGTGAGAATATAAATTACGATGTTAATGATGTAAATCCTACTCAGCAAAATTTTCCACAGGTCATGCCTTGGAACAACGAGAGGTAATACACGTAAACACATTCAAGCAAGATTTACCATTTATTATTATTCCTGAAATAAATGCTAGATTTTTAATCGATACTGGTAGCACCCGTAGTTTGATAGATCCTGAAGTAGCACACAAATTTTATACGAATTTTATTTACCCGGAATTTTCAATATTCAAACAGCACACAATATCAGCTTTCACAAAGAAGTAGCACGCATACCACTTTTTCAAATCTTTAACGTAAAGGACTATTACAAATTTTTCCTTTTCAAATTTAGTAATAATTTTCAAGGTTTAATTGGAATCGATTTACTTCGACAATTAGGCGCAAATCTTAACTTAAGCCGGAAACAAATAATAACCCCGTATGCGACTATTCCTATTATTCTAAATTTTGAACCAGAAATGAAAATAATCAATTCACAAATTATTCGATAATTGTAACCGAGCGTTGCCGACAAGTAATAAAAATCCCAGTACAAATGCGTAATGGAGTCGGAATATTAAACCACACGAATTTTGGAAATGGACTTGAAACACAAAAAGCTTTGGTTAGTGTTATTGAAAATTTCGCGACCATTGTAGTCACAAATATAAATGAATATCCCGTTAAAATTTCTATTTTTCAACCTTTCGAAATTGAACCCATAAACGATATTGATGTAAATTTTATCGAAAATTTGGAAAAAGACCTAGAATTAGACGAACCACAGGACGATAAATTAAAAGGAAATTTGAAAGATCTTCGACTTGATCACTGCAATAAAGAGGAAAAAGATGCTATAAAGAAATTGTGTTTAGAATACCGTGACATATTTTATTGTGAAGGAGTTCCCTCAGTTTTACTAGTGAAATTAAACATAAAATAAATTTAAAAATGATTCTCCAATTTTACAAAATCATATCGCCTCCCAGAAATTCACCGCAACGAAGCAAAAACACAAATAAAGAAAATGTTAGATCAGGGCATAATTGAAGATAGTGTTTCGCCGTGGTCTTCCCAATTTGGATAGTGGAGAAAAGATTGACGCATCTGGTAAACGAAAATGGCGACTTGTAGTAGATTATAGAAAATTAAATTCCGAAACAATTCCTGACAAATACCCATTACCTAATATTAATGAGATTTTAGATAGGCTAGGCCGTGCAAATTATTTCACGACCCTAGATTTGGCCAGCGGTTTTATCAAATCCAGATGGACCCCCAAGACGTTCAGAAAACAGCATTCAGTACCCCGCAGGACATTTTCAATTTAAACGGATGCCTATGGGTTTAATAAATGCCCTTCGACATTCCAACGTGTAATGGACAGAGTTTTACGCGGACTGACAGATCAATCGTGTATAATTTACCTTGACGATTGTCTAGTGTTCAGTTCATCTCTTCAAGAGCACTTAGAAAAATTAAGAGAAGTTTTCGACAGATTTAGACAACATAATTTAAAAATACAGTTAGACAAATCAGAATTCCTACAAAAAACCGTAATGTATTTAGGACACGTAATTACCCCTACAGGAGTTAGACCAAACCCAGACAAAATAACAGCCGTAAAAAATTTTCCTTTACCACGCACAGCGACTGAAATCAAAAGTTTCCTTGGACTATTAGGTTACTATAGACGTTTCATAAAAGACTTTGCAAAATTACAAAACCTATGACGAAATGCTTAAAGAAGAATGCCAAAGTAATACACGACAAAGATTTTCTAGACAGCTTTAGAACTTGTAAAGAAATTTTGACCAACGGACCTGTACTTCAGTATCCCGACTTTGAAAAAATTTATTTTGACGACAGACGCGAGTAACTATGCGATTGGAGCAATATTATCGCAAGGAACCGTACCCAATGACCGACCAATAGCGTACGCATCTAGGACACTAAATGAGACCGAAACAAAGTATTCGACAATCGAAAAGGAACTTCTTGCAATTGTTTGGGCATGCAAACATTTTCGACCGTATTTATTTGGACAAAAGTTTATATATATACTGACCACAAACCACTGACATGGCTTTTCAACTTAAAAGACGCAAACTCAAAACTGACAAGATGGAGGATAAAATTATTAGAGTATGACTACGAAATTCTTTATAAGAAAGGAAAATGTAACACCAATGCCGATTGTTTATCCCGGATACCAGTCAATGCCTTAGAAACAGGATCTCTTGCAAATAATCCAGGTGACATAGATGACTATATAACAGAATTTTTAAAAAGTTTAGATAATGAACCGCATGACGAAAATCAATTTCAAACAGAATTACCCGAAGAACCTTAATTAAACACTCCTGAACCTGCATGGACAATACATATTCCTGACGACGACAACATATCTACTCAACATTCTAACTCTAATGGAAACACGAATAAAGGAATTGCTATTTTAGACGAAATTATAAATAACAAACCACGCCAGATTTTAGTTTACCCAAATTTGTATTACAAGACGGACGTAACGTTAGAGAATGAAAGCGACCCCACAATTATAAAAGTCAAAATTCCAGAAATTGCCAATGACAAACTAATTTTGGATTTTCTAATTCAGTACACAGACCCTAGTAACACTTATTATTTACATTTCAACAAAGACAAATTGTATAATGACTTCAACGATGTATATCAACAGCATTTTTCTGAAAATAGACCAAAGTTAATCAAATGCACCAAATTGATTAATACACTTAAGGATATCGAAGAGCAGACAATAGTAATTAGAAACTACCATGAAGGTAAAACGACTCACCGAGGAATAAACGAAACCTATGAAAGACTCAAACAAAATTATTACTGGAAAAATATGAAAACTAGTATAACAAATTTTATAAATGAATGTACATTGTGCCAAAGAAATAAATACGCTAGACAGACCCCATATACCCCAATAATGCTAACGGAAACGGCAAAAGCCCATTCGAAATTGTACATATGGACGTATTTACTTTTGATGGAAAAATTATTTAACATTAGTAGACGCTTTTACAAAATTAGCTCAAGCTCTATTTATAAGTGGAAAAACGGCTATAAATATTAGTCAAGCACTTATAAAATATTTTACTTCTTTCGGTATACCCCAAACCATTGTGACAGATAAAGGAACGGAATTTAACAACGCTACAGTTAAAGAAATTTTAGGACTACACAAAATTAATGTACATTTCACAACATCCGGACATCACGAATCCAACTCCATAGTTGAAAGAACACATTCCACACTAATTGAACACTTAAGACTTTTACGCGATATTTACCCCAAAGAAAGCGATTTAATGGACTATGCTATAATAGGTTATAATAACTCGATCCACAGTGCGACAAAATATACTCCCTTTGAATTGACGTTTGGACATACAAATTGAGAGACCCCAATGAAATCTTTTAACCCTAACTTTTATTCAGACTACGTTAATAACCATAAAGAAAAATTAGAACACGTATATAATAAAGTAAATGAAAAATTAGTCGAAAATAAACAGAAAATAGTAGATAAGAAAAATACCAATGGAGATACTAATCCAGAATTTAAAGTAGAACAAATAGTTTTTAAGAAGAATCCTAAAAGAGAAACAAAAAGATAAGGTGTTTTAGGACCGTATAAAATTACTAAAATATTAGATAAGAATAGGGTAGAAATTTCAAGAGAGAAACAAAAAATAAGGAAATTACATTAAGTAAAGAAATTATACATATTAAAGAACTAAAAAGACCCCCTGTTACAGATTCGCCCTCTGCACAGTCACAAGACGAATTGCATCCCAGTTCTACAATTTAGACGACAACCCCGGACTTCTTCCTCTTCGTTTAGGCACAGCCCAAATAAAACCGATTTTTGGACATTTATTCAAATTTATGATATTGCTAATATTACAAAAACTTTTTGACTTTAAAGGCTCAATATGAAGAAATTCAAAATACACTATCATTATCCCCACATGTATTCCAATTCAATCAATCATTTCACAATTCGTATCACACAGTCCAAATTTTAGAAAATAAAATTGAGATACAATTAAAACAATTAAATCCGCTTTGGAATAAACGAGAAAAACGATCTCTTTTAACGGTGTAGGCTCAGCATTAAAGTTTATCACCGGAAATTTAGATTATAACGATGGAGAAAGATATGACAATGCCATTTCATCTTTAACTAATAACCAAGAAAAATCAAATCTTTAATTAATGATCAAATAACTCTATTTCAAACTTCCTTCAGAATTTCGAAAATAACTCTAAAATATTAGCTCACAATCAATATATTCTAAAAGACCGAATCGAGGAGATTTCAAAAGAAATTAAAATTTAAGTATTGACAAGGTAGAAACTTTTCATTATTTTGCTCTAGAAAGATTAGCTTTGCAATTTTCCACAAATTTTCAGATTCTATATGATCTATTGGAACGAATCGAAGTTGCTATTACTTTTTCTAAATTAAATATTTTCATAATGCTATGGTAGAACCCCATGAACTATTTTCTGAACTAACCACAGCCAGTAAACAGTTACAAGGCAAGAAATTCCCATTCGAAGTGACAGTACTCAATACGTTGCTATTCGAAAAATCATCAATATAAAAGCTACAGTAAAGATAACAGTATAGTGTTTATTTTGGAAGTACCAATTGTTGAAATGGACGATTTTATCTATTATCATTTATATCCATTACCTACTCCACATCAGACTTCTTTTAAGATGATCATCCCTAGTGCAAAATACCTTTTGTTAAACGACCACACCTATGCAGTTTCTGACACAAATTGTTATGAAGTCACTCAGGCAGAATTCATTTGCCATCAACTACAAACATCAAAAATTACTTCAACAGCACCATGTGAAATTGAATTAATAAGATACGCCGATAATATACGTAATTGTCACCAAATACCGGTGAAGATAACCACAAAGAAGATTCAAAAACTGGAGAAGAACAAATGGATCATCGTAGTGCCTCATAATTTAGTTGTTATATACAAGTGCGGAAAAGTGAAAACAGCATTCCTATAAACGGTAGCTATTTGCTAGAACTTAAAGATTCTTGTGAAGTGTCAATCGATGAAGTAGTGTTAAAACTTTTGTTAATGAAATTTCTAGTTATAAGAATATTGTATTACCACGCTTAGAAGTTTATGCCAATAATTCAAAAATGCCAAACTTTGACCTTAAACCTTTAGAAATAGATCCGATACATCTCAATGAATTAAATGAGGTCTATCGAGGTTTGGAAAATGAAAACTAGAATTAAGTAAATTAGAAAGTCCTGTAATCAATTTTAAGAATATTAGCTTTTATACGATAATTTTGTATGTCACTATTATTTTTCTGATATTATATTTAATTTATAGATATTTTTAAAGAAGTCAATAGCTAAACATGTATACGAAGATAGCACAGAACATGAGACAAGGAACTTTCCTGGACTTTCGAACTCTGGTTCCCCATAGTTCTCATTTAGGGCCGGAGGAGTTATGTATTTCAAATGAATTAGATAAGGAAGTAGTATAAATAGAGGTAACGCTAGGCTTAGAGATTAGATCAAGTATGACATCAGTGTTGTAATGTTCTCACGCTAATAAAAATTTTTAAAAAACCGTTTTTGAGAGTGATAAACATAATTTGCACCTTGACGCACCCAAAAGAAAACAAGTTGCCTACCTGTAGGTACCCTGATACGTAGCTCGCAAGCCGTCGGGGTTGAGTCAGCATAGAAACGCCAAGGTCGTCAGCATACATTTACTCTGCTACCATAATTGCAGCAGCAGTCTACAGACAAAAGTAGTCGTTCTACGTAAAGAAAGAAGTTGTTTTACATAACGAAACAAGTTGTTTTCCATAACGAAAGAAGTTGTTTTACATAACGAAAGAACCCATTTGGCCTCCAGCTAAAAAAAGAAAGCTAAGAAGAGCATCTGATTAGAATGGGTACGCGCGGGGAAAACTCACGGAGTACACGCAGGACACCTCTTAGTTGTTGAACAGAAAGACGTGTATCGCTTTTTGAAATACAGTGACGAATAAAATGTAGAAAATCCTTCGACACACCAGCTGCAGAATCAAACTCAACAATGGTTCAAACAACACGAATTCGAACTGCCAATTACTAGCTTAGCGAAGCGCGTTAAAACTGGAAAACCCGGGTTTATATCGGATCGCGCGTGATCGTATCTCAACAAGTCGATACCTTGCAACAATAGAGAAAACCATTATACGGCGATCGTAAGATATACCAAGATAGCGGGCACCTAAAAACGGGATATAACTATTTAGGTTATAGAATAAATTTTCGTTTTAAAAGCAAAAAGGGATTTGAGTTGAGGAGTTTATTCGGGAGCGCGTTTATTATGAATTATGTTGAAGAATTTAAAAATTGAAACGGAATTTATTCAAACGAGTATTGAATTAACAAGGGAAAAATTATAAGACAAAATTGGAACGTAACAACCTCTTTTAGGAAATGGCGCAATGCCTTTGTAGGTCTCTATGTACGTATGCAAATTTGTTTGCATTATGACAAGCATGTTGCAGCCACAATAAATAGTTACTATTTAAGTAGACATAGTAAATCAAAAGGAAGACAATCTAAAATGTCGGATGGCCATGTAGTGGCGGAGAGAAAACTAGTTTTCAAAATCTGTTATGTATTTTTAAGGTTTTTTTCATTTTAAGCCAAGGTTATTTGTTTCACAATTATCTAGGATTTAAAACTATTTAATTCTGTGACATATATCTTCTTTTAACTCATTCCTCGCATCTTTAGTGGGCGTTCCTGTTGTCGCAGGAAACAAGAGCGGCTCCGTGGCGTAGTTGATATTCGTGTAACTATCACGCCCAAGGTCCGACATGGTGCGCTTGATAAATGTTATGCGAGCATTTTCACAAAAATAGCCCTTGTTCGGATGAGAGGCAACATGTAGGTCCCGTGTGTGAGTGATACCACGCACGTTAAAGATCCCTGCTGTGCTTAAAACAGCAAGAGTTCGGCAAAATCTAAAATGTTTCAGTCAAAAAAAATCGCTCTCTGGCTAATGTAGTACCTTCTGGTAGAGCATTGGAAAAATAAAACATTGCAAGAAACGTCACGCTCCCTGTCCCTACTACTGTCTCGTTTTTCAATTTTTTTTCGATCGCATGCGCGTAAACTGTTTGAGGAATTTTTCTGACTAGGGTACTTGTGTATCTAGAAATACACGGTATATCTTTTACAGGTGTCTCCGTGGCGTAATTGGTATGCGTGTGACTACTGCGTCCAAGGTCCCGGGTTCGAATCGCTACACGATCCGCTTGAAAAATGTTAGGCGAGCATTTTTCACAAAAATACGCCCTCGTTCGGATGAGAGGTAAAATGGAGATCCCGTGTGTAAGTGTTGTCACACACGTTAACGATCCGTACCTTGCTTGAAACAGCAAGGGTTCGACAAAATTGAAAATTTTGCAAGTAAAAAAACTCGCTTTCTGGCCAATGTAGTACCTTCGGGTGGAGCATTGAAAAATCACATGTAAAGTATATCCTTACCGCAAGCTTTTAACCGCAAATCTATACTTTTAGTCCTTATTTTCTTATGGCTCTAGCCATAAACTCTCTGCTCGCAGTAAAATATGCCAAATAAAAAAATATACCACTTTGTGTACATTTTTAAAGTACCAATCTTCAAACGTTAAGTAACTGTAAATACAGATCAGTGCCTTTGCTTAGACTACAATGAGTTATGAAGAATTCAATTCCTTAAATTTTATGCACACCAAAATGTTTGTCTAGATTCATAGAACTAACTGCATAAAGTCTTAGCCTAGATCCCACCAATTAATATTGTAAAAATTCAAAACCTTAAGTGTTTCAAAATTTTATTGATTTATACAACCGGTCAAAAGAGTGCAAACTGTTAAAGTTTATTTGAACCTATTGGTTGAAGTACGTCAGTTCGTTTGTTCAAAATTACTTTTTTTAATGTTTAATTTCCTGAGGTTTAAAGTAATTTTAATTCTAAACTGCATTTATTTATTTAACTTTTTTATATTTTTGATTTTAACTATTAAACTTCGATGTTAACCAATTAAAGTTAATTTTGGCGTGTTGCAGTAAAACACGCACACGTGCTACCATGTGCATTTGTGTCACTCAAAATGAGTATCTGTAATGTTAATTACTAGTACTACGCTAGTTATGTATCCCCTAATCTTTATATGTATTATAAAATAGAATTATTAGGAAATTATTAGAAATCATTAAGAAATTATTAAGTCAAGTACAACAATGTAATTCAAGAATAAATATAAAAAAGGTTATTAACAGTTTATGAAAACGGATACAATACAATATATTCCAGACGATAGTGATACTGCAGGCGGCAGGTCACAGACGGTTAAGATATCGCGATTACCTAGAAAGTAAGAGTGTTGCAATGTATTATGAATAGTATTAAAAAATAAGCAAGTTCCCACAGACATGTGAGGCTCAGAGACAACATAAATACCCTGGGAGCCCCAAGACCAGCCAGTCAATCTACAGTATTTCAGCTTTAACATTGCAGTTTGCTTAGGCTACTCAAAATATAAAACTCCAATTATTATTTAAATTTTGACTTAGAGTATTTTAAACCAGTTTGTCAAAATTCAATTGTAATTTCTGTTTAAGTAAATAAATGTTGTTACAAAGAATTGGAAGAAGTTTTTAAAAAGACAGCTCCCAAGGCACGAAACGTAACTCGCTGTGTATAAAAGTTGCTAGATGAATTCTGAATTGTCCACCCAATTAAAATTTGTTATTTAAACTGGTCGGTTTATATAATATTAAATTATAATAATTTATTTTCATAAAAGTCTTAATTTACTGCATAAGTTAAATTTATAATGAAATATGTGACCACATCAACCGCAGCCAATTCTAGGAAGTCAACAGATATAGTTGTGTAGGATGTTTCATATAATAAGCGGCTAATCTCCGCACACTCGGTCCCCATGCAATAATTTTCCGTAGTATTGTTTTCTAAATTTTCGTTAAAATTTAGTTTCTTTTACTAAAACTCTCTACTTTCAAAATACAAATCAAGTTAACAGATTGGCAATATTTGACTGAACTTGGCAGAATTTAATCACAATGTCGAAATTCATAAATTTGAGTTGCATAATAGGAAGACTTTTTGAGAACAAGTTAGGAAAAGTCACATGTGTTTATTTGTTACATGCCAAACTGGCTATGTATCATTCTTAGATTTAGATATAATTTGTAAGTTAATTGCCGCGTATTTTTAAATTAATAACGCTAACCTCCGTCGTTGCTGACAGTTGCGTTTGCGCAGAAGGAATGCGGATGTGCGCGAGTGTCGAAAGCGGAGATTAAGCCACGAGACATGGACCAGGCAACAACTATCTAAGTGTAGTGTAGTTTTTAAGAAACGGGTATGTAGGCTTCCTGTACCTTGCTTCTATCGTACCCGTTACCTATCTTCCTTTAACCCCTTACGAGTTTAATGAAAGTTGCGTGACGGACGGATAGCAAATTTGATGTTCAACGTGGCGTAATCAAACTCACCTTAATCATCGCTGGATCCTGAGATCAAGTTCCGAGATACACATCACGTGAGTAATTTGATTTTACTTAAATTGTGCATGCAAATTTGACAGCGATTACATCATAAACGTGATCTGTAGAAAATATAACGGTGGCGAGTAAATATGCCGCGTAAATGTAACACATTCTGGAACAAAGTATCATGCGCGTCCCTTCTCTTAGATTAGGCGAGTTTTAAACAGGAACTTACTGTTTCCAAATCAAGTTCATTGTAGTACTTACAAAGTTTTGGTTCAATAAACAATATTATTAAATCCGTGTAAATTTACAGAGTCCTTGGCCGTTTATTGAGATTGTTCTCATTACTGAATGTTCTTTTTAATGTATCGTATAATTATATACCTATTAGCTAGGTGAACTGCATTCAAATTACGAAAGTTAACCAATATAATAAGTCGAGACCTAGACCAACTCGAGGCTCTCGAATCGAGACCGAGGGTTCGAGAACGATAACGTGACCAAGGTCGAAAGTCGAGACGGACACTGCTCTCGGTCTCGGTGTCGTCTATCACTAGGCGGCTCCGTGGCGTAGTGGTATGTGTGTGACTACTACGTCCAAGGTCCCGGGTTCGAATCCCGACACGGTCCGCTTGAAAAATGTTAGGCGAGCATTTTTCACAAAAATACACCCTCGTTCGGATGAGAGGTAAAATGGAGGTCCCGTGTGTGAGTGTTGTCACGCACGTTATCGGGTGGAGCATTGGAAAATCACATGTAATGTCGTCTATCACTAGTTTGACATGGCATGATGCAGAATCATATTTTGGTAAATGAATAGTCACATGACCTATTGCCATTTTTAGATATAAATAATCTCTGGTGTTTCTAAATAAAGCGTCTAATAATTTTAAGTGCAAGATTAAATGCTTCCTTGCATTGCCATATAATGGTTTGTCTATAATTACTTTTTATTAAACTATTTATCTTTGCTACAGCTTAAATAAACACACTCTAAATATTACGAAAAGTATTCAATTTGTACTGTAATTAACATTGAACTTGCGTTAAACGATTCGGGAATAGTATGAATGGTATACATAATTAAGTAGAAGAACATAAACGATATAGAAATAATGACTTAAACGTGCCTTGAAATAATCAATAAAAATGTATTATCTTCTGTTGTGTAAATAGTAATGTGATGCGAGTCATTGAAATCATAAAAATAAATCATTTTATAACTTTTAATAACAGTTGTACAACTGATAACTGTCACTTGCTTTGTTTTATATGAGTAGCATGTTGTTTGTGTTACAACATTGACGTTACCGTTCCAACAATTGATTAATATTTAGGTAAAAATAGTAATCTGGTCGGTGGTGGATGAATCAGAAATGGCGAGCTGTCCCTTATCCTCTCAGCCGTTTAAAAGTAGCTACATAATATTGTACGTCCCTGAACGCCCAAGAAGTAATCAAAAGTATAAATTTTAAAATAATATACAAATACCTTATCAAAAATGTATGTGCGTGTTTATTTACATAAATGCACAGCTACGTTGTTGCACTGTACTCAGGGGCGACCCCAAGAGATAAGCGTAATAACATTGGTTTTGAGTACTTTATCATTCTGGTCGTAAAAAGTAATGGAACATAGTAAAGTTTTCTAAACCAAAAGACATTTTTCTAGGAAATAGTTTCAGTTGATGCCACTACTTTAATGTCTGGAGGCTAGTTGTGAAAGGGTGGATGTTTAGAGAGATAGCTTTTGGGCCTCTTGAAGCGGCTTTTTTAAAAAACTCTTCTATCAAATTTATTTTATACAGAAATACAATAATGATTTTAATTACAAGTACGTTATATGCAGTAACGTGTGAAGATCGAAATGATTCTAAGTTGACTTTCACTAATTAATTAAACTAAAATTACGGTGGGTAGCTGAACTACCAACAATGTTAAAGTTGTGAAGTTCTAGACTACTGGCCATCTTGGACTCTCAAGGGTATTTATGCTGTCCCTGTTCCTCACATTGCTTGTGGGAACTGTAGAGCTCATGTCTGCTATTTCTTTATTTGATACAAAGTAGTAC
The DNA here is from genome assembly GCA_036346225.1 of Platerodrilus igneus. Classification (NCBI taxonomy): domain Eukaryota; kingdom Metazoa; phylum Arthropoda; class Insecta; order Coleoptera; family Lycidae; genus Platerodrilus; species Platerodrilus igneus. The sequence continues at coordinate 294,996 of JARFIW010000544.1, forward strand.
ATTTTAATTATCTTAATCCTAACAATAAGTTTTTTATAATCTACTGTGACCTGCACCTGCAGTATCACGTTGCGTCTGAAATACAATGTATTATTATCCGTTCTCAAGATTGGTTTATGAACTACGATTAATCTTCTGTAATATGTTCTTCAATTATACATTGTTGCAATCTAACTTAAGATTTAATCATTCTATTTAATTATACATATGTATTGATTTGGGGGATGTGTAACTAGCGGCACAAAGAGTTTTGTTAAAGTATAACAACATACGGTCGTAAACCGTCAATCTCTGTATAACATTTGTACCATTCAAGAAAATTGGGAAAATCTAGTATAACACAAAGCTGTTTTGCCCTTATGGGATTTAAAATTTAGGCAGAATCCCTGTGCATAACAATATGTTTTTTTTAAATATACAAGTAACAAATAAATTAACCCACGCTTTCATAACAGTATTCGAATAGGTGTATTCATGGGATAGTTACACATTTTTAAGGTAATCGTAGTGAATTAAAAACTATTGAACAAATGTGCAGTGAGAACTGTTATATCAAATACTGCTTACTTTTTTGCAATAGTGATAGTGGTGTTAATGGTACAAGTAGACCGACACCGCAAACAAATCGGCTCTTTAAGGAAAAATGCATGTGCAACACGAGCAAACACGACAAATTCCTTTTCATGTACTTGATATGTGTGAGAGAGAAATAGACTTACATTAACCTAATTACAGACATAATTAACCTATGCTTGTCCCACTAGCCTAAGGGCATTTTATTAACTTGCTTCTTCTAACACGTTATTGCCGTCACAGAATTTTACACTACTGGAAAATAAAACTTCCGAATGGACCTGCTCCTTGAAGAAGTTGTAGATCAGAACGGTGGAATCGCAGTGCGTTTCAGTGATCCAAAGAGCCAAACTATAAGACCAATCACAGTATTAGGGTCTTTAGTGAGGAACCAGAGTAAGACACGTCCCCGAAAGAGAGCAGCTACCTAGATTGGCAGAGATCATAGGGATCGGTATGACATTTTAAGACACACACACACGCACACACACGCACACGCACACGCACACGCACACGCGCACGCGCACGCCACGCACACACACACACACACACACACACACACACACACACACACACACACACACACACGTACACACTACTGCGATGTGGTAGGCAACGGAAAACCACCACATTACCCCTCAAGTACACAGCGTACTTAAATTGTAATTTACATAATGCCATCTTCTAGGGTAAAAGATTCCGGAGTTAAAATAGTCACCCATTCTTATCTTCGGGTGGGGACTACTTAGGATGTGATCGGAAAGTTTAGAAAAAGAGTCAGAAACATTTTGCGAGTCGGAGAGTGGGAGGAGTCCTGTTAGAGGTTCTATTTTGTAGCAGTTTTGCAGATTGAAATTCCAGATGGTTGATTCATAACTTATGGTAGTATGATGGATTTAACTAGTTTCATCTAAACCGGTAAGCTACAAATCTTTTGTTTGTTGGCGTTCACTTATATGTGGCTGAAACTTATTATTGGAAAATATCCTGAGGCACATTTTAGTAAATTAATATAATTCCACATGCATTTTTACCACCTGCTTGAATATTTTTAAAAAGTGGCAATTATAAAAAAAAAACTTAAACGTTTGTTTGCTTGATAAACGGGTCAAATGTGCTTCACGTAGATAAGAACTTAATAACATTTGAGTGGTTTAAATTTTTAGTACTTTGATTTCACACATGTTAGTGAAATAAAATGTTTTTTTGAGTGTTCTAAAGATAAAGTCTAGCAGTCTTTTTCTTAATTAGATGCACTAAAACATTTGAATACCTTTGTGAACCAACATGTCAGATCTGAAATTGGTGAAATTAAATAATTATGTAAATAAGTTTTTGATGACCTAAGTTTTGGTCCTGAAGATTAGTATGCGAAATTTATTGAACTTGTAAATAAACTTGAAATTTTTTGTACATAGTTACCTTGTGACACTAAAGATAAATTATTTAGTAGCAATTATAAATGGTCAAACATTTTAATAACTTTTATTTTATGTTTGAATTTTGAAAGGTGAGAGTATTGATTGAGGGTAAAACTTTGTGAAAATATTCTAACCCATATGTTATTTGATTTTGAAACGCAAATAGCTGTTTCCGTTGTTTTATTAATATCACTGTAAATTTATTTCAGGCATCAACCGTTACTCTAGTAACCATCATTGTGTTAATTCGCCGGAAGGTTTCTACTCTTTACTTTCAGGTTTGTCTATCAAATACGTTATTTTTTAAAGGTGTAGTGACGCCTGGCATATCCGTCTTTCTATTTAAACCTCCTCTATGTCTCATCAAAAATCTGCTGAAGTTAAAGTTCAGAGCTAGACCGAGGACCCCAAATCTCTCGAGTAGCGTGAGGCTTCGTAGTAGCTTCTGCGAGTCTTTTTACCTTTTTTGTGGGGATAAGTGAATTACTTATACTCAGTGACAGTAATTTACGTTCAAGGTACGACAGGCTCGTCACCTAAAATAAAGATTAACCACGACATAGAACTGTTCACGGACTTCTTCCTGGCGACACTGAGGAATACAATCCAATGTCATATGCTGACAATTCTATGGGAATTAGTCACCTTGTAACATCTCATATATAGGCAATTATTAAACTGCTATATGTTCGAAGGATTGCCGTGATTCAGGCGCGAAAATGTAGTCGACCCGTTTATCGATCCGCGCCGTCATGCGCGTGAGTTTTAGGGCATCTGCTTTACGTACTTGATCCATCATTATTGTCACAGATGTAGTCCGCAAAAGACATATATTAAACGTGGTAGGAAGTTCCCTACCAAGATGGGGAGTTCTAAGTTGGATTCGTGGGAGAAATATGTCGCCTGGTGTATGAAAAGGGGCATAAGTTATGCTAATTGAAGACAATCCGCAGCAAAAACTAGGTCGATAAAACGCAAGCAGTTTCACCTTTAATTTCATCTACAAATGTCATCTACAAGTTTCATCTTTAAGTATAAATAAATTTTGGATTACGGAATTGATTAGTATGGTTTTGGTTCGTATGGATGTCGATAAACTTTCGACATGATGATGCATTCATTTGTAAGGTGGTTGAGTTGCACGTGCCTGTAATCTGCAGGTGTTGTAAGTGTTGAAAACGTTCCTTTGGTGAGTACATTGTAATTTGTTGTATCAAACACTGACCCGAACAAGAATTAAGCTTACTTAGAGGATATATAATTTTCTAAATGATTTTTTTTAAGAAAATTCAATAAATTTCTAATACTTAAATGTATAAAAGTTTCCTGTTAAACGACTTTAAAATTGTAGCATAGTTTCATACACTAACGTGTAAAAGCTTTTCTATTAGTATAAATTATGTGACGCAGAATATAAGTAAAACAATTGGCTTGACGATTTAAGAAGAGTTTTAGTGTTTTGAATACAGAATTAAAAGTTTTTGGTAAAAATAAAATCACTTTATTTAAAATATGTTAGATAATTTGGCTAAATTTGTTGTTTAATTGTTAAATTTATATAGTCGATTAAGGCACATCTTGGTTTAACATCTGTCAGATAAACACCTGGACTTGCATGTTTACTTAAGCAAGTACGTGTATGTGGTACAAATGAATTGTATGATAAGCTAGTCTTTGACTTATCCTTGTGAGCCGAGAACAAAGATCTTTGCTTGAAGCATTTGTGTAATGTTATGAAATATTAATTTTATGATGGGCTTCACACATTAACAATTGCTAGGTTTGAAGCTTTTGTTCAATGTAATGAAATGTTATTCTTATGATGGGCTTCACCCACTAGTAACTGCTAATTTTCTTAATTCAGCATCGATAAGACCTGTTCACTTCATGTCTTATAATTTTGGTTGTCTTTAATTTATCTTATTAATTTTTGTTTATACAAGAACTTGAAATAACGTTATTACATATCTGCAAACTAAGGCAATAGTTTTATTTCTGAAAATTCTAGCTACAAGGTTTAAGTGTATAAGAAACACAGTTATGTTGTTGAGTACTATCTTCAGGTATAAGTTGATTCCCTTAAGTTTTATCTACGTCTTTCCTTAAGAAGATTATTTTTGTGTTTATGTGTGTGACTTAGTGGCGCCCTAAAATTGTATAAAGTTAATTAATAAAAGACTTCCCCCCCCCCTCTCATGCCTCCGTGGGAATAGACCCCGAGACTAGTCCGTGAGCTTATATAATTCTTTTTGGTAACACTGTTTGGCTCTATGTTCCCTTAACTGAAGCCACCCTCTGCATTATATTAACCAAAAAGTTAAAATCTTATAACAACCTGCCTCACCAAAATAGAAGAAATTGTAAAGGAGGCAACAAAAATGACAACCGATTCCAAGCCAGAAGCTAGATATCTCTACCCGCAATAGAGCCACTACCAAGGTGCCGTTTTTGACCACAACGACATTGGCCTCATGTCTGCTCAACCAGAGCATTTGGAAACGACGCATCGGCTGAGCACTATTGGAACATCGCCCGGCCGGGCAAAAGGATCTAGCGTGACTAAATTCAAGCCACAATGATCATCTACTGAGGATTTCCGTCACCATACACAAGACAATGTTCAACGCTCTGCTAGATACAGACGTATCGTCATGTATGATTAGGGAAGATTGAATACTCACGGGTAGAACCCTGCAATACCTCTGACTATCTATCCGAAGCAGGGGCAGAAATGCCCATCAAAAAGATGGTTCGCACGCCATTAACCCTCCGACACGTGACGGACCGCAAAACTTTCTTGGTAGTAACCAACCTGGCAGAGAATGTCATCCAGGGGCAATCCTTGCTTTGACGCCAGAAACTGATAATGGATTACGAACGAAATTCCATATTCTTCGAATCACACAACCGCAAGACGCTCCACTAGAACCAAAGGGTGACGCCCGTTATCTCATCCACAAACCTCCCACGCCAACTGCAACTCTCCAGTTTACAGTCGAATCCTTGCCCGAGTTCAGCAGCTTTCGGGAAGAATTCCGACCTGTCATCAATGCGCCAATACAGGCAAATACCACTGAAAGCACCAGCAAAAACTGCCTATTACCACTGGACACAACCCCATGCAGACCACGGGCCAATTACGCAGCCTTCGTCAATCTGCTCAAACGTGTGCGAGCTGTACGACAAGAAAGTCATACAATTGGTCGGATGTCCCTAGAGGTACCACATCCGTTAGGGTGAACTCTACCAGCCCAGCAGTAAGCAACCACAGAGAAGCCCGAATACCGCTACAGGCCTACATATGCCCATGACGAGACCCCGCCCCATGGAGTTTGACGAGAACTTATTAATTTGTATATTAATTGATCCCATAATTGTTTTATCCTGTAAATAGGTGTACATAGTATAAATAATAGTCAGTCAGGAGATCCAAAACTCGCACACCGTATCTAAGAATTTAGGTGTCGCTTACAACCACCGGCACCAAGCCGTCCGTAGCACCCTCTGTTCATAGTAGTTTCCCGTTTGAAACCCGTTCAAAACCTAAATATTTTAATGCCAAATCATCGGAAAGTAACACCAGGGAAACATCTTTTAAACCGACTATCACTAATAAATGAAATGAGAATTAATGATTAGAAAAAAAAATGTATTAACTATTGCGGGTCAATAACCCCAATATCAAAACGCATGAATAGGTAACTCTATATTTGACGTGGATGATTATTGTACGTAGGTAATGCAGAATAACGACAATCTATACGGACTCGTTATATGCAATTAATCATTCCTGGTTAAGTTTTCAACAGGGAATTCATGTGTAACATATAAATAGCATACAATCCTACACTATTAGCTGCACTGACTTTAGGCGGCGTTTTAATTATTCTAAAGGCTCAGCTTATTTTACTTGGCACTGGGCACTTGATAATTGTTTTAATTATCGTATGTTTTCTATGGCATAAAACACTTTAAACGTTGTGCCAAAATGTTTGATTAGTACCACAATTTGAACTCAACCGACATGAATTAAAAATAGATTATGTGAAACATACATGGAGTAGAAAAACATAAATCGTCTGGACGATATAATTTAATATGCGACAATAACTTTATTCTTAAAAGCACCCAATTAAAATTTGATATCTACTATTGCGTAGACGGAAATATAATGAAAGTCACTGAAACTATAATAATAATTCAAATTCTAATGAATTACTGTTGTGTATACCCATAAATTTTATTGCTTTTGCTTTCGTAGCTGTCCGTTCTTTATCAACGTTGATGCTGCCACTCCTATAAATAATTATAATTTTAGTAGATACAGTAAACTAGAACAGCGGTATAATCAAGAATTGTGGAAGTTATTCATGTTGCCAAACAATACAGATTATTATGATTCTAAAAGATTAAAAAAGGTTATGCATTTTTTAAAACCATAACGTCTACTAGAAATTATCAACGAGCATAAATTTTAAGCCAGAACATGATAATAAGTTTTAAGCTAAATCAATTAAGGAGTTCAAAGAAGTAAGGTTATCTTTCATTATGACATACTAACCGGTTTTTATTTTCTTGCTTATTTATTTTTGTCCAACACGATATTTGTTTCCCGATATCTGATGGATGTCTGTTATGTGTTTTTGGTCATTGAATCGGAATTTGCAGTCAGTATTTTCATATCACCCTCTGGCATTAAGATATTCGTAAATGGATTTATAATCTAAAGCACATTGTAGCAACGTAATCCGGCAGGTGACGAAGGTTCTACACATAGATGAAAAGGCTTGTTTAAGATAAATAAACGCCGCGTAGAGGATGAGTAGTAGTTGATATCTAAAATGCGTATATAAATAGATATAAGATTTAAATCATGATAGTCATTAAGTTTTCAGTTCTGGAACTGGTAAAACACGTACCTCCATTGTTTCCTATTCTGAGCTTACCTACACATTTCCCTGAACTTCCCACAGTCTGCATTTGTTACTATCTGCGTGCAATAGTCTGATCTAGGTTTTCCTATATCTGCTTGTAATATAGCTCGCACTAGTCCCCCAAAATGCTTTAGAACGTACCTTATCCTTCTAGTTATCCTATTTTTTTTGTTTTCCACAGAGGTCTTTATTTCCCTATTAATTCTATAACCTTTTTGTTCTTAACTTCGCATGTCCATGCTATCATCACCATACATCTAAAGCATTACATTTCAAAAGGCTTCTTGCTTGTCCTGTCTGCTTCTCATACGGTCCCTATTTCATAGATGTATAGAGCTGTATTCCACACATATTTAAAACAATTTTTTCTTTGTTTTTATGTTTGTTGTCTTCCCACATAGCCGCTGCTCTTTCTTGTTGGATACAGTTCAGTTCCCCTTTTATTGTTTTATAAATATATACCCTATTTCATCGATATTTAGTGCTTTGTGAAGTGGGTTAACCAGCCTGTGGTTACCAAATCTCCCAACACAGACATTTGCCGAATTAATAGTTTTCCAATAAATCCTATCACACAATTAACATTAATTGAGAATATTGCAAAACCAATATTTGTAGTTGCTTATAGTATAAATCATCAGGTTTAAGTACAATTAGCTTTATTTGCAATATGGTTTTTCCGTCTTGCAACTGGTTGGACTCCTACCTCATGACTTCTATTTTGAACTAGCCTACACATTTCTCTGAAATTCCCACAGCCTACATCTTTGAGTATTTATATGCAATAGTCTAACCTAAGTCTACCTCTACTTCTCTCTTTTCCTATCTCTGCTTCTAGTATATTCTGCACTATTCCCTCATGTCTTAGTACGTGCCCTATTATCTTATCTCCTTTATTTTTTACTGTTTTCCGCATATTTCTTTTTTCCTCTGCCATTTCTAGTACCTCTATGTTCTTGACTTTGTCTGTCCATGATATCTTCATCATACGCCTGTGGCACCACATTTCAAAGGCTTTTGCCTTTTTCTAGTCCGCTTCTCTTATTGTCTAAGTTTCACAGCCGTACAGTGCTATGCTCCACACATATGCTTTCAGTAACCTATTCCTTGTTTCTGTTTTGAACACAGTAATTGCTTTTTCTTGTTTTATATCTTTTGCGCTTTTCACATTTTGCTTTATTTGGTTTCCTAGGTAGCAGAAATCTTTAACCTCTTGTAAGTGCTCGTTTTCTATTTGTATTCTCGTTGTTGATTTATTTTCCCCTCTTTTGCATCTTAAACTTTAGTTTTACTTTTTGTTAATTTTCATACATTATAGCCTTTTTAATTATTAAAAGGGGTTTATTATTTGGTTTTTACTCCTATGTGACCAGCTGTAAGGCACAAGGAAGTTTGACGAGGATTTCCAGTAAGTGTAAAGAGGCCACGGCAAGTTTCGGTGGAAAATGTCTCGTAGATTAGGAAACCTCAAAAGGCTAAGCGGCTAGTCGAACTATTTGCTCTGGGTAGAACATGAGCTGTGGGTCGGGGTTGGACTGCGACCAAAAATGTAAAGAATATGGCGCCACCGAATTTTTGTATACGAAGAAGACCTTACTTAAGTCCCTTGTATAAGGCGAATGCGGAAACCTTTACTCAATTACCGCTATACAATATATTATTGAAACACAATCCCTAAAGTTTCTTACCTTATGGCTCGGCTTTGACCTTTATAGATGCACTGCTACACCTGTGAACAGATTAAAACAAAGATAGCACTGTTTGTGCATTTATATCCAAAATTTAATAATTAATTCGAATCAACCTTCATTCATTCCAATTAATAAGGATAGTCTTGACCAAATAAAAATCTATTCCTTTAGTATTTAGTAAGTTATTTACAAGACATCTTTTTTCTTTAATATAAGTTTGATCAAATTAAATTATTGAAAGATATGTACATAAGTACTTGATAGTATAAGTACTTCTCACAGATAAAACATGGTAATTTCCATTAGAAATGTATAGCAAAATTTATTTAAATATGAGTGAGCATGAGTTTCTTTTCTGAATATTTAGCTATAAATAACAATTTCGGTTGGTTTTAGTAGCACTACTTAACCTCACAAAAATATTCCACTTAGCAATTAGTGAAATATGAAATGTAAAAATTTAATTTCTAAGATTTGAGTAAATTATGTTTCAAATAATTAAATCAATTTTCATTAAATATAGAATTTAACTTTTCTTATCTCATAATGACATCTATCGTATATTAAATGTATTAATAAAAAGATTTAAAGTGAAAATTTACAGGTTCCTGTTGCTTAATTTGAAAAATAAATAGTCTGTCATTCACCTAATGAATTTGAACATCACCACGTGATCAAACAAAAAAATTATTTGTCTGCTATATCCAATGCTACAGCTGACGTATATGAAAGTAATTTACATACCAGATGTTCATCCGATGGAAAAATACCTGCTAGGTATATGGGCCATACCCGGAATTATAATTGATGATTTATAATTCGCTTGTTTCAGCAACTAGAATACAGGAATCTCCAAATTCCATACAACCAAATTAGCTGCATACTGAAATTCTAAACAGCATCACAGCGTCCATATTAAATAATTGATGCACGCCAAATCGACATTCGTACAAAAGTTAACTTCACTAAATACTGATAAATTTCATTTCTTGTCCAAATAAATTAGTTATATTTCTTAAATTTTCCTAAATTTACCTAAATTTTCCTAAGTTGCACTAAAAATATTGATTTAGTAAGACTATAAATTCAGTACTACTTACTGTTAGCTAAAGGCCATTCAAACAAAATAACGTCTCGTCATCTGTGAGCTAATTACAGCAAGTGTGGACATCAAAAGTGCGCGTCGTCGAGACGATAACATTTTAAGAAAACAGTTTTTGATTTTCTGATGCTTCCAACATGTGGACTGAATTAACGTCATCGTCCTTGCGTTCAAGGAACAATTGACCTCTTCTGACGACAGCTGAGTTGGAAGTAATAATATCACGCGGGTTGCCGCCTGACAACACGCTTAATATTACAATCGTCTAACAGAGGGAACTCTTATGATGACACTAACAAAAAGGCATCTTTTTGTCACCGCATAATTTAAAATTTTACACTTTCGAATTGAAAGCTAATATTGTATTCGACAATATGTAATATGTATTTTGTAGATTGTGTAGCATTATTATACTTAAGCTGGTTGTTAATAAATTAAATAGGTTAGATACCTATAGAAATATTATCAGAAAATAAAATTGTTTACAACATTAAGAGCTGCTTCTAACTCTTCCTTACTATATGCTTATACAGAATAGCATCTGCAAATCTAAGCATATCAACCGTTTGTCCCTGTATAGTAATTCCAAATGTCTTTCTGCATTTGAGAGTATTTACTACCTCTGCGATATATAAGTTAAAAATTAATGGGGATAAGGTACATCCCGGTCTCGCCCTTTGCCTAATATTTTACTTCTCTTCTTGTTCCTGCTCTAATTCTATAATCGGTTTTGCTCATATATATACACGACTTCTCCTTTTTCTATTGTCTTTTCCATTATCACCCTCAGAGCTGAAATATTATCCCGTGTTCCGCTATTTCACCTAAACCCAAATAAATCTTTTCCTAGTACTTCTTCGAACTGTTTTTCGATCCGTCTTTGTACAAGTCTAGTTAATATTTTGGATACGTGTGCTGTCAAACTAAGTGTTCGAAAATTTTCACATATATCCGCGCCCCTTTTTTTCCATAGTGATTATGATGTTACGTTTGAAATCTTTGGGTATCTTGTCTGTCTTATACATATGGCTTACAAGGTGGAAGAGATGTTCTGTTACTGCTTGTCCAGCAGCATTTAAAGTTTCTGCTTGCACCTTATCTATATAGGGTGTCTTACCATTTCTCAGGCCTGTTAATGCTAATTCAAACTTATCTCTAACTATAGAATGTCTCAAGTCCTCGTCTTCAGTGCTGTTAGTTCCTTTCCTGCATATAAATTCTTTATATATTTTTGCCGGGTAGCTGCTTTATCTACATTTTCCATAATGATGAATCCTTCCGCGCTTCTTATAATTTTGCTATAGGGTTTTATATTTCTATAATTCATTGTAATTAATTTTTATGGTTCGTCTGTCTTTCCTCTTTCCATCTTAGTTTGTACCTCCTTGCACTTTCCATCAATCCATTGCTCTTTCGTTTTTCTGCATTTGCGAATAATTTCCCATTTTATGGCTTTGTATATCGTCTACCAGCTTCGTCCGCTCGGTTTTTGTATTTTCTTCTTTCTTCTGTTAAATTCAGAATATCCTTTGTTATCTGTGGTTTTTTATTTTCTTTTCTTCTCCGGGAGGGGATTACTTCGGAGGATGCGATGGAAAGGATCAAAATAAGAGTCGGGAACATTTTGCAAGTCGGAGCGTGGACTGTTAGAAGTATGAAGCAAGTAGGTAAGATAGAGAACCTAAAAATTGGAATGAATAGGTTCGCACTAGACATAGTAGAGATCAGCGAAGTTTGGTGGCCAGAGGCGGGGGATTTATGGAGTGGAGACTTCAGGGTAATTCATGCAGAAGCAGAGGAAGGAAATTTGGGCATGGGGATAGTTATGCGAAAAAAGATAGGACGACGTCCAAAAAACTACTGACAAAAGAACGAAAGAGTACTCTTGATTAGATTAGAATTTAAACCGGTAAACAACGTAATAATACAAGTATGCATGCCCATCTCTAGCTACAGTGACAAAGATATCGAAGACATATTAAGATACGTAAAAGGACATGAAAATTTAATAATTACGGAGAATTTTATTGCATTGGTAGGAGAGGGTAAGGAAAGAGCGTTAGTAGGTTTATTTGGTTTGACACGATAAACGACAGGGGAAATAGGCTGGTAGATTTTTGAGACAAGCATAATTTAATCATCACGAACACATTATTTCAACATCATTCTAGAAGACGATCTACCTGGAAGATGCCAGGAGATATAGGAAGATATCAAATAGATTACATTCTTGTTAGACAACGGTTTAGGAATCAAGTAATAAACTGTAGAAGCTACTCAGAAACAGATATAGACACTGACCACAACATCGTAATTATGAAGACCGCGCTTAAATTTAAAAATTTGATCTGCGTATAAATTAATTAGAATCAATTTTAGGGATATAAAACCGTATAGCAAACATATAAAGGATGCGGGAGGAAAGGTCATTATAGAAAATGTAAACACAGTGGGTAGATGGCAAGAATATATAAGGAATTTAAATGCAGGAGAGGAACTAACAGCATTAGAACAGGGATAAGACATCGAAAATGATGACTTGGGATATCCTATACTGCACGATGAGTTTGAATTAGCATTAAAGGGTCTGAAAAATGGTAAGGCGCCGGGTACAGATAAGGTGCAAGCATAGAGTGATTTTTTTTCTTTTGGGCTTCCTTGTTGCTGGCTAGCCTCACGCATGGGCGCCAGTAAAACAATTTTTCTTTCTTTTTACCTGGCCTCCACTCGCTGGATAAAGTGAAGCTTTAATTATTCGCGGCTAAGTCTGGGAATTACCCCAAGGGTGAGCAATGAGAAAGGGTGTGGGGATGGTCTAAACTCTGCAATAACTTAACAAAAAGAAAATGGGTTTAGCGCCACTGTATCTGTATGAACGATAACACTAAAGATTCATTACTCCTATGAGAAGATACAGAAATTCACGGGATGTACACACAATAAGAAACTTACAACTTACCGAACTAATGTATCTGGAAACCTCTGGAACATATTTACGACCTCTTCGATCTCGATGATTCTGAAAGAAAAAAATACACAACAAATTCTCTATTAGAAAGACACAGTTTGTGCTTTCCAATAAAAAACAGACTGGATAATATTAAGATTACCACACCAAAGATATTTAAATCAAAAATGAATACTTAGAACAAACCAGTTGTAGCATATCTGTGATTTTTAAATTACTTCAGCATTCGTATAATTTCATTATTCAACAAACTTATTTTCTTTAAAAATTTAGTAAAATTAATTATGCATGGAATAAAAAATTTGAGTCTAAAAATGAAATTTAATATAGTTTCTCTTTCTTGATTTTTTTTTTAAATATGTTTACAAAAATGAACTAATAAAATTGGTTTTTCTATACATCTGCCTTTGACATAACAAGACCTTAAGTTAATAATATTTTAAAACAAGTTTTGACACCAAATACCCAGATCTGATTATTGGCTCACATATGTTTCTCATAAATTATTTCTTAAAAAAAAATTGAATCACGTGCAGTTAACTTGGACAAACAACTTTTCATTTAATTCAGGTATTATGAGCTTATTAAAATTTAACATCTGTAAATAAATTTTCTAAAAAGCAAGAAATGGACGTTGAAGTCTCATATTTTTAGCAAGTGAATTTCTACAAATCTTACAAAATTATTACAATAGCATTTCGTGGCAATTTTCTGCTACGCTGTTCTTTATGCACAAAATTTAACCTGACCAAACAATCCTTGAATACTATTTATGTGAGCATTCTCGAGTTCTCACAAACAAAACAAAAAAAGGTTTGATACCTGTATATGGTGATGTCTTCATCCCTAGTTATCAAACTGCGACGTACATCCTCTGAAATCTGCTTATCAAATTGTCGTAACAAAACATTAAACAACAGCTGTAGTTGCCCTGATAAACGAATAACTTTCCAATCTTTTATTCAAATCTATCACCGTCCTACCATATCATTATGTTATTGCAACATCTTAATATATTGTTCCGTCATACGCTAAAGGAATAAAAATATTTTATAAGTTATTTGGTTAATGCGATCTTACCGTTAACAAATTCCGACACAACAATTCAAGGGCGGCGCGTTCAAGTGCCTTGCCGGTGTCACAGGAGTCAGGAACGTCACTGTGTCCCAAGGCGACTCGCCCCCCTATCTTTACCATATCACGCCGATCCGGAGGCCCCACTTATGCAAGGCCTGAAGATTCATGCTTTAAGAACAATGCCAACTCGACTACATTTACAAAAGCAATGGCCGACCTCGTTCCGTTCCAGTACGGCACCTTATCTGCGTGGCGCATCACCCCATGACCGTATTCACGCACGCGCTATTCTAATTCTAACGAATGAAAGGGAACAATCCGCCTGCAAGTAGGCAACACAAACGACTAGACCCCATATAAATACGTTTCTTGAATGTATATTATTATTAAATATCTCTGTGCAAAGCATTTAAGTTATTTAAGCGAACATGATTTCCTGTTTCATTATAGAATTGTTTTTCTTAGATATTATAGCATCAAATACGAGAATTAAATACCACAGAATAAAATTATACTGAAGCGATTCTTGCAAACATGGTGCTATAGAATATATATTCGTTACAAGCAGAAACTCTAAAAGCCGCTGGACAAGCAGTAACAGAACGTCTCTTCCAACATGTAAGCTATATGTATGAGACAGACGAGATACCCAAGGAATTTAAACGTAACATCATAGTAACTATACCAAAAAAGAAAGGCGCGGATAGATGTGAAAGTTTTTGGACTATGAGTTTGACAGTACACGTGTCGAAATTATTAACTGGAATTGTACAAAGACGAACGAAAAAACGAACTGAAGAAATACTAGGAGAAGACCAATTTGGGTTTAGACGAAACAGGGGATCACGGGAGGTTATTTTAGCTCTGAGAGTGATTATGAAGAAAACAATAAAAAAAGGGGAAAGCGTGTATATAGGGTTTGTAGATCTGAAAAAGCATTCGACAATGTAAAATGAAAAAAAATATTCGAATGAGTTATAGGGATAGACAAATAGTACATAGCTTATACAAAAAGCAAACAGCAGTAATAAAATTAGAGCGGGAACGTAGAGAAGTAAACATTATAAATGGGGTGAGACAGGGATGTGCCCTGTTCCCATTAATTTTTAACTAGTACATTGAAGAGACAATGAATACTGTCAAATGCTGGAAGACATTTGGAATCACTATGCATGGACAAAAAATTGATATGCTTAGATTCGCAGATGATATAGCGGTATTAGCATCTAGCAAGGAAGAGTTAGAAGCTGCTCTTAATATAACAGAGAGATACGGTATGAAAATTAACAAAATAAAACTAAAATACTAGTATGCAAAGGAGGAGAAAATAAATAAACAATAAGAATTGTAACAAAAATATCATTTACTTCATTCACTTGTGTTTACGGCTATAGTGTAGCAAACTCGTGACGCCACACCTGTATAAACAAAAGATAAGAATGCCAACAGTCTGTTTCGAATTGCGGTTATGAATAGACGTACAACGACTCTCGCGTTCTAATTCCAATTTATATTATTGCATTATTCGTTCTTGTAATTAATATTACAGTACGCTTTGTGTTATGTTAACCCTTTATACGTATTTAATAGTTGCAATAACTAACGTTATTGCTTTCGGTGATTGTAAACAATCTCTGCTATTTGGTTATACTAAACTTGTAAATAAACCACATGGACACTATTAAACGTTAAGCATAGCTTTACATTCTGTTTTGATTAATTCAAGCCCGTACCCCACGACCCTACTTGAGTTTAAATAAATGAAAATAATATTAAAGGCGCCCAAGAACTCAATACAGCCGTGCAATAATATTATAGAATACAAATATGTAACATGAACTTATAAGAGGGAAGATGAGAAAGATGGGAAAAGCGCAGAAGATATAAAACAAAGATTGGCACAAGATCGTGCTACACTTAACACGAAAAAGCAACTACTGTGTTCAAGGACCACAAACATAGAAACAAGGAAAAGATTGCTTAAAACATATGTGTGAATCACAGCACTGTACGGTTGTAAAGCCTGGAAAGTAAAAGAAGCGGACAAGAAAAAGGTAGAAGCCTTTGAAATGTGGTGGTACAGTCGTATGATGAAGATATCATGGACAGACAAAGTTAAAAACAAAGAGGTATGTAACGTGCATTTTTGTAGTTCTAACATGTTACGCTATCCTCAATTTATCAATACATTTCTACAAATTACTATTTCTATATTTAATATTTATTAACTCGTTGACGAATGCGTCGTGTTATAATGAATAGATTGCATCGTTCTTGTCTTGCCGTAAATATAAATTTTGTTCCTTATGTGGATATACAAGTCTAGATAAGATACGATAAGCGGTTGTAATAGAACGAGTTGAATAAACAGACGAAGAGTCGTGTTTTGTTCTTTGTTCCGATATACTAAGTACGTTAAAAATACTGTTTCCTCTTTGCTTTTGAGAATAGTGAGAATTAATGCGGGATTTAATTTTCGTATTGTTCATGTACGAGCAGGGCACGATTTTTTAGTTGTTTTCTTGTGAAATAAAAATTGTATATTAACTGTACAAAGTGTAGTTCTAATTCCTTTTGAAGGAAGTATGCTTGATAGGCGAACGTGTGTACTCGACCTGCACGTGTGTTTTACGGAACATTTGACGGACGGTTTTTATTGCTTACGCGTGCCTACTAATTGTTTTTAGTTGTTTTTCTTGTGAGATAAATGTTTTAAGGAACATTTGACGGACTTGCTTCAGTGATACACGTGCTTTACCCATTATGGTTCTTGTTAGTTGTTTTGTCTTTTAATATTGAAACTGTGTGTGCGATCTAGTTTTGCGGTCCTTTTCTTTTCAGCGTAGCGCATACTTTGGATTATTTATATACAGTAATACTGTAGTTTCTGAATTTTCTAACAACAAAGAATCTAAAATAGATCATTGTTTGCGCAAATTTCGTTATTTGTGAAATATAACAGATTACCGGTTTGCAGGGGTATTGGTTGAAGTTTCTCACTGCTTTTTGGGATGTTTGTGAGGTACCTTTGGTCCCAGTTGAAGTTGAACTAGTGCTTCAGAATATTTCGAGATTGTTGTCTTAGGAAATAGAATTACCAAGAAATTTATCAAGGCTACATAGTTCCGACGCGTGATGGTGTCTGCTGCTAACACCAGTGAAATATGTAGGTGTGATTAGTGTAACGTGTGATAAGTTCCATCAACACCCTCACAGTCAAGGGTGAAGTGCTTCGTTAGTGCAGGACATCGTGAATCCCACACTTCAATTGCAAGGAAGCGTTGCTGAAGGACTTTTTGTAAGTTGAACTATTTCCAACTTGTTATTACTGTAAATATCTATCCGTTGCTTTACCATATCTTTGTCGTTCTGATACCTTTTACAATAGACTTGCATGCTATTTTAAAACATAAAAAAAAAGAAAGAAAAATCAATACTACTAAATTACTCATACCAATTGTGTCTTATCTATTTATCTTTTGTCAACATTTTATCTGATTTATGTTTAATTGGTGTGTGAGGAAACGTTTCTGCTACTCCCCAATATTACCTCACTTTGTACTAAACATTTTTCTGTATTGCTTTTACCGTTGTTATATTATATAGTTTATCTAAACAGTTTCTTTTTTTTAGATTCTACAAAGTACTGAATAACTTAGACTTTTCATTGCTGCTATGCTTATTCTTTTCTTTATTTCAGGTTTGCCTAACTTTTTTTGTTCTTGCAGGTTTTATCACTAACTCCTTGCAGCCGCGTACATTGTATGTTGGTCTGCTTTCTACAACTCCCCCTAATCTCCGACTGAGCCCGGTCATCACTTCTTTGACTTTCTTTTTGTTACGCACGGCTACGAGCCAACGTAACATAACTTTGGCGCTCAACATGGCTGCCACGAAAAAAAAACGTAACAAATTTGGCGCCCAACGTGGGGCCACAAAAAAAAACGTAACAGGTACTACAAATGGTAGGGAAGAAAGAAATATGTGGAAAACGTTAAAAAATAGGAGAGATTGGATGGTAGACCACATACTACGACATGAGCGAATAGTGCGGAATGTATTAGAAGCAGAGATAGGAAAAAAGAGAAGTAGGGGTAGACATTGGTTAGACTACTGCACATACATAGTGAAAGATGTAGGCTGTAAGAATTTCAGGGAAATGTGTAGGCTAGCTCAGAATAGAAATCAAGAGAGGTACGCATCCAACCAGTCTCAAGCTGGATAAACTAATGACAAAAAAAGTAACTGTACATAAAAATGATGATTATTATAAGCAACTACAAGTATTGGCTGGGCAATATTCTCGAATAATGTGAAAGGATTTACTGGGAACTATTAATTCGGCAAATGTATAAGTGTTGGGGATCTTGGCAGCCACAGGCTGCTTAACACCCTAAAACATATCTTTATACGTTGAGGCGTCAGTGCTACGTTTTTTCTTTATATCTGGGCGCCAGTGAACAAAAATCTTCCGACATAGCTAGGGGTCTATTCCTGGGTAGAGCAATAAGAAGTGGGGGGGGGGGGGTGTTAAGTCGAATTTTGTTTGCAAACCAAAGCTAAGTTAAATAGACGCCACGATGTCCTGAGATAATCACGATAATAGCAAAGCACAATTCTAAGGGCGGACGTGGAAACCCAAAGATAATAAGATCGCCTTCGTTAACAAAAACCTGTCTTATAAAAATAAGCTCCTATAAGAAATTACAAAGATTAAATACATAAAAATGTAGAACACCATTTGTGTCCTATAAAAGTATCAAAAGTAAAAAGTGTATATCTAATATGATATTGGCATAAAATTATTACTCAAAAATTCTACCTTTATGTTATCAGATTCGATCGCATTTGACCAAAATAAAAGTCTCAAAGTTTAACTAATTGTTTACTGAAGTAAAAAACTTTCTTTTACAATTTCATAACTTTTAACAGGTAAAAAATATTCTCAACAATAAAGTTTATAACAAAATCAAAATTTAGTTTTTTTTTAAAACAAAAGACAGATCACTAAACATAAGCTTGTTTTAAATATTTTATCAAAATAATTCATAAACTCAATGCATTGAATTATCATTTCTATCCTGGGCAGATCTTATCAGGTAGATTACAATTTCATAATTAGTTCGTAGCGTGTATTTAAATTTTCATTCTTAGATTTTATAATTTATCTGTAAATAAAAGCTAATTACAAGATTGAAGAATGTTTCATTTGAATTTTTTTGAAAGCTGCACAAAGCATCTGCTTTCACGGCAACATCTGTCAAATGTGCTACAACACAAAAAAATATGACGTCGAAAATATACCTTGAAATTTATCTGAAGTTCAAATGGAACAAAGCTTACAATTACATATACCTAACTTGACAAAATTCTACGGCTTGTAAAACCAGTTCAACAATAATTTAAAATGAAACAGATTATATGTTCGTAAACATGATAGCAACTTTCGTGCTTTTTATATGATAGTCTGTTTGTCAAATTTTAACGACATTCAAAACACATACAAAAATTTCTTATATGTAATAACGAACCAAACTGCCTCTGTTTCTCCAAGACAAATCCGGACGGAAATTCATAAGCCCCAAACAATGCTTCAAGCCATTTCAAACTTGGGACGACAGCAATCAAAACCAAAATCTTCACTTGTCCTTATTTATCGTTTTTTGTAGGCGAATTCTTGTACAAAACCATACAAATTACAAACCAAAATCTTACTTGTACTTTATCTATCGTTCTTCGGTGGCGAATTCTTCGTTGACGAATTCTTCGTTGACGATGTCTTCGTTGACGCATTCTTCGTTGACGCGCTAAATAAATGAAACCAAATTAAATTAGTTCGTAAAATGTATAATTTACAAACCGTTAGTAGAAGTTATCAAAATTGTTCCAGGTCTACCACGACCTGACCCGCTCACACAAATAATTCAACCGAAGGTCGCATGCCTCTAGCCGGGAATACATCTTAATAAGTCGGTTGCTAGGGAGCGACTAACTCGACAAGGCGAGGAACGAACGATAGCGGCATTAGAGGTGGGAAAATACGATAGACGCAGCATTGCATAGAGGTGCTCGCCAAAATAGCTTTATGTGACACAGATATTTTACTATAAGAAGATTATTAAAACGAAGCGTTCCGTTATGTACCATATGAAACCTTAATAAAGAATAAGGCACGCATAGCGCATTATCCGCGTAATTCAATGCGAATAAATACTGAACAAATCAAACATGTTACAACCCTTCATTGAATCTTGGTGAAACAGGGTATAAAATTAAAAAACAATAGAAGGGGAACCGAGTTGTATATAGGCTGTGTGAGAATTTCAGGAAACTGTGTAGACTAGCTCAGAATATAAATAAGCGCAGGTACATGTACAACCAGTGTTGATACGGAAAACCTAATGACGAAAAAATAAGCGCTGATAAATCTGATGAAAATTATAAACAACTACCGTTGGGTGTGAAATATCTCTTACCAATGTTGACTGTGAGAAAAGATATATTGGAAAAATATAAATTCGGCTGGGGAACTTGGCAGCCACAGGTTGCTTACCTCCTTTCACAACCGTGCATTTACATTTCCAATGCTCCACTCGAAGGTGGCCAGGAGGCGAGTTTTTGTTGGCTGGAAATTTAAAATTTTGTCGAACCAATGTCATTCTAGGGAAGGTAGGGATCTTTAACGTGCGTGACAACACTCACACACGAGACCTCCATTTAACCTCTCATTCGAACTAGGGCTTAATTTTTGTGAAAAATGCTCACTGCCATTTTTCAATCAGTCGGCCGTGTCGGGATTCGCAGGACCTTTAGATCCGTAGTCTTACGCTTACTACATTGACCCACGGCGACGCCCCACCTTCAGAACCACTGAATATTGGAGAAATAGGGTACATAATTGTAAAACAATAGAAGGGGACCGAATTGCATCTAACAAGAAAGAACGGTGCCTATGGTGAAAGACAACAAACATAGAAACAAGAAGAAAATTGTGTGGATCACAGCACAGTATGCCTATGAAATACGGGCAGTAGGAAAAGCAGACGGAAAAACGGTAGACGCCATTTGGAATGTTGTGCTTCAGATGTATGAGGATGATAGCATGGACAGACAAAGTTAATAACAAATAGGTTAAAGAAATAGTAGAGGAACAAGTATATCTTGTAACCTTCCTAATTATTTGTCTTTCTAAATAATTAATGAGGAAAAATTTTCTTGCTAAAATAGAAATGAACTGCACTTTAGCTCAAAGCCTGCAGTGGGTTCTTTGAATTGTCATTCCTACTAGTAAAACCATACATTTGATTCAATCCAAGTTCAATAAACAGTAACACATTGCCACTATTTAGCGAGTAAAAAATATATTATAAATAATTCTTTAAACCAATGATATGTACAAACAAAAATTTGTATTTTTTAAAATATTTACAGTATGGAAAAGTTGCCACTTGAAAAATAAAAATAAAATAAAAAAATTGCTGCAATGCAAACAGCGTAAAAAATTTTGTTAAATATTTTAATATTGAATGAAGTCGTCTAGTATTTAAATCGAGCTCGTGTTAATTATTTCAGACTTGTACAAAATTGAAGTCCCTAGACATAGAGAACATATAGCAAGTCCTTAGATTAGTAACTGATTCAAGCAAAAAAATTTAGGTTAATGAAATGTCATGTGCTGCTTTAAAAAAATGTTACAGTCCAGTTTTAACTATTCGGCGAATTAAAATTTTACTATTATAAAAGGAATAAAATTGGAAATACCTGTTTGCGTATTTGGTATGTAGATAGTTGTTGTCACCTGATTTAAGACGTTGATATCGATGTTACCTAGCGGGCCTTAACCAGAACTTCCTATTATTGATTGACCAAGAACACATCTGTGCAGATAAAAGCTTCGAATACACAATTGGACAGCGTGCTCGATTAACGGCTTTCTTTAATTTACGATTCCATCATCAAAATGTATTTTTGTGAATTCCAGACGAAGTAACCTATTAAACTGTAGATGTGGTATACTGACAACTGCTAACAATACCCTTCAGAAATGATGGCGGCATTGCAGGGTGCGTTCAGAATGGCAACGAATAATTTTTGGGTTGTTCCAAACTCAGAGGTTAGAACCATGTGCGATTTCTATTAAAAACATATATTTCTGATTCCAGAGTGAATAAGACAGGATCAAAATTATTTCCACTTGCTTACGGGAAAAATTTAGTATTGCGTGCTTCTCGCAATAATTTAATGTCACTCGAACCCGTAACTAAATGCCACTTTATTGAATCCGTAACTAAACGCTAAGTGAAAAAACCTTTATTAAATTTAACAATTTCAAATTAATAAAAGCGAAGTTCACTTTCCCACTTTCGGCTTTGCACATTATTACCAAATGAATAATCTAAGTTATGAGCACTTAAATACTCGATGCTTTTCAAGCAAAGTTCAAGTTCCCAATTAACAAGACCCATTTTTGTGCAGTGCTTCAATCAAAAAGGAAGACAAAATTCGCGTATCTAACCAAGTAGATAATATCCCTCCTAAGCACAGATGGTTTCTAAAATGTTGTTTTCAACCAAGCACGTTTCTACAAGGTCTTTATGTATGTATTGTTGTCTATTTATCAGAATAAGCAGAATACGTTGTCTAACCAATAATATTGGTAACAGAAAAATTTGAACTGTTACAATCTATGGAAAAAAAATAGGAGAAATAGAAGGACAGAATACGAAGAAGGAGGTAGATGTAGACCTAGACTAGATAGTGATAGATGCAGACTGTGCAAATTTTAGGGAAATGTGTAGGTTAGTTCAGAATAAGAAACAATGGGGATACGCGTCTAACCAGTTCCGGGACTGACCTAATGATGATGATGCAGATACAAATAGTTTTTATTTTTTAGCTCCAGGTTATATCTTAAATCTAGACCCGGTGCCAGTTATACCAGACCCCAACTAATTTGATCTAAAAATATCAAGATTAAATTAACAACTTGGCAACATATGCAGCAATCTTTTTTGGAGTAAATGGAGCAACGAATACTTGCATAGTTGCACAAAAAAAGGGTCAATAACCTACCAGCACTAAAAATTGGAACATTGGTCCTTATTATAAAAGAACAAATTTCTTCTCTGAATTGGTCTTTGGGGAAAATTGCGGAATTTCTTCCTGGTATAGATGGTGTTCTTCGTGTCGCCACCGTGAAAACATCGCAAGGCTTTATTAAGCGTCCGGTAGCGATATTGTGTCCCATTTCACTAGAGGAACATAATCAAAGTGAGTACTGTTAACTCCAGCATCACACGCATAGCACTGAACGAACTGCGAATGTAAATTTGTCTATATAATAGTACACGTGCTGAAAATAGAACAACCCAAAAATTTCAACTAAATTTTGTTCTAATAAAATTTGAATAATCTTTGTTCACAATCAAAAATCGACAACGCAATTCATTGGTTACAGCACTGATAAACGTTTTTCAACACAGGAAGGATAGCGACCACAATTGTATAAATATAATTTCGAATTCTGCAGAAGAGGATCCTAGTGCTCACCATAGCCTGGGACTCCTCTCTCAGCTGCGGTGCTTATCATAGCCTGCAGGACCTTTCCAAGCAGCGCTTGCCATAGCCTGCTAAACCCTAACGCAGCGCTCATCATAGCCTGCATCCTGTCCAAACGTTACCCTATCCGCCGCCTTACCTGGAGGCCGTCATCGTAGTTCATCAATCCATAACTAACAAACACGTATAAACGCTAACTCCGTTCCACACTTCACCGACCAGTCGTTATTGTGATTGCATCTGTCAAGCTCTACCACAGGGACGACATCCCCGTAGAAGCATCACCCCACAAAGCCTGCCGAAGAGCTCAGAAGACAACCGAAGACCTTCTGAACCTTCTTTCTCTTGTATATATTGTAAATAGTAGTTTTTAAGTGCATATAATTTTATTTCATAATTTCTTTTAACGTAACTTTGACCCACCACTAAAAACACGAAGACTACCGAAGAGATCCGAAGACCACCGAAGATGTCTGGACCTCGTCGACCTGTATATCTCTCCTAATCATCATTGTTCAAGTTCACACTGGGCCTCTTAAACAACTTCCAAAGTTTCCCGAAGAAATCCGAAGACTTCCGAAGACTTATACACCCCATTAAATGGCGCATACAGACATTTAATCGATGTTTAAGTTTAATTCTGGCTCCACAGCAACCATGAAGCCATCCGAAGTCATCCTAACTGCTAAATTATTCAAATTCACCTTTTATATTATGTAAATTTGGAACTTATAATAATTTTGCTTATGTTTATTAAACAATTAACTAAAACCAGCCTACTTGCTTTAAGACGTCGCCCCCTTTGAACGATAACAGTACTAGCAAGAGATGCTATTGTAAATTTATAAATTCGTTTGAGGTTATCTTAGTTTATAAAGATAACCTTATTTTGGTCGTCCGTGTGTTGAAATTTGCCATAAATTTTTATTGTATACGTTCACTTAAGTTAAAACCTTGTGTTGAATGGAAATGGTTGCTTGTAAATCTAAACATGTATAATCCTTTCTTAGTGATTTCATTCCATTTCCTTTGGAAGGCCACTCTAATCTACAAAGTCAAGTTTCTGGAAAACCTAACGGTACTTTAATTTTGTGTTACCTTTAAGAGAACAGAGTTACGCAGGCATTCGTTAATGAGACTCAGAATGGTTGTGAACGTTATCGCGGGTGCCTCGGTTGTGGTAATAGAAGTGCAATCAATCGAATGCGTAGACAATGGTTGTGCCCCATAGGATGGAGGAACCCGTTTAAAAGCAGTCCACAAAAAAATTCGAAGTTGTTTTACGGAAATTGGTAAGTGTTGTAAAAGGCATTGTTAGTTATAATTGGTTCGATTATTGAATTTATACAAACCCCAACGCCGTCACAAATGTATTAGGTGCTAGTTGAGCGTCAAATTTAAATATCTATCTTTCTGGGTTTGAATACAAAATATTTAAATTTTGAGGCAATTTAAGGCGTATATTAGTCTTTACAAAACGACAAAAAAAATTTTGAATATTCTAATTTTTTAAATAGATTGTTGGCAGTTGACGTCAACTAACAATTTGTTGATAACTTTTTGATCTTATTATTAGACAATTTTCAGGGCATATTAGGAAACACCTGGAACATAACTGAGTACAATTATTTTTAAAATGTTACTTGTATCCTGGATGTCGGATTCACGCACGAGAGTTTCGCTATACAAAATTTGTAACACATATCTTTAACAATAAAAAGATCAGAAAGACGTACATTAAACCAGAATGTTTGTTTGCATTCTGATTATGACTGAATATAATTGTATTTTTGTTTCAGTAACAGATAAGCTGATACGCGTTAAAATAAAGCATTTTTCTTATTCATAGCACTTGTGCTAAAACAAACGCATGTCCGTAGTCACGTATGACCATCGAAATCGCACGTACAAGTTGGATGTAATCACCAATCACAATTTGCAAGGTTACATGCATCTAAATATCCTCATTAGAAAGTATATTGTCTTGTAATGAACGCGTGAATAACAATAGTGCTTTTAGGTTAAATTAACGCATAAATAATACAGGTATGTAGCCATATATAGTTGCCTATAATTTATACACAATTCGCACCTTTGTCGTTTTTATCTATTTAAAGATCGCTTCCGAATTGGATTCCAAGATATTTGCAGATTCTTATGCAAATTAGCTCATCATCCTTTATTGTATGTTTTGCTATTTATGGTAGTAATAAAACTAAAATAACATTTTAAAAACGACCGCTGAATTAATAATTAGATTGCAGTTTCACAATTGTTGCCAACTTAAAACGAAATTTATTTAAATTCTTGACAATAATAAACAACAAATTGTACATTTTTTTGTTTCTTTAAATGTGATGACTGTTTCTTATGGTAAATTTTGCTCGCTGATGACTAATCTGTTAACAGAATTTTTCTATCAGCCTCCAGTCAAAAGTTATTCAAATTTTTATAGTAAAATATTTTATTATGTAATGTTTACACTTGTTATAGTACAAGTTATGTCTACCATTTCACCACATTTCTCAGAATTTTTTGAGTGGGATTATTGTTGCTAGGGTAACTGTGGAGCATCCATGATTAGCTTCCAACAACAATTTGCGAGTATTGTGGGGACCACTTTTCTTGATATCGGCTTTCAGAATACATAAAGTGATGGTGAAACCTTTTGTCTTGTTCGTCTCTCACAGACCCTAGGCGGAGCGAGAAAAGGACCAAATACAAGTGGAGAAAATAAATCTCAAAGACACCATGCAACCCATATCTGTGTATGCGAAAATTAAAAGATTCACAATTTATTCAAAATTTTTGGCCTTTGTATTTTCCAAAAAATAGGAACACTTTTTTAAATCATACCCATACATCAACCTCAATTTTGGTAAGGTTTTAATCAAATACACTGTCTTTTATGATCTCACGAATTTGCGGCCCAATAAAAATTCCTTCCTTTATTTTTGCCTCATTTCGTCTGGGAAACTCCTCTCTCAGATACTGGAATTACTCACCGTCTTTATTTAAAGCGCTGACAAAGTTTCTCATGACTTGCAGTTTTATATGCAGAGATAGTAGCAAAACTTTTTTTGTATCCATGAGAGGTTGTAACATTTTTTCCTCCAGTAACAAGGTTTTTTAGCATTTTCTAGTTTTATACAACGTAGTGCCTTTGCTCTGCTGTCCCATTCGCAGACAAAACAGCAGTACTTAGTGTAACACAATTGCATTCCTAACAAAGGTGTTATGACTTTAAATCACCACATATGCTCCACCCATGTTCCGTATACTTAATTTTTTCACGTAAGGTTTTAATATTGTCACAATTTTCCTTCATATTGTCTACGTGGGCAATAGAACCAGAAGGGTATGAATTTCCACTGTTGAGTAGAACTCCCCTCAACCTTAGAGTAGATGAATCGGTTAATAGTATCCACTCAGTTTTCTATATTTTGGAGTAGCATGAAGAACACTTCACAGAAGAATTATTTCACACAAAAAGTGACACACGAAGAAAGGTTAATGCGTCAGTTTTATCAACTCACGTTTTAGAAACAGTCCTTAACATGGATTGCGACAATGCTACAATTTTAGACTATGAAAAAAACACAACCTGCAGAAAATTTATTGAAATGGTGAGAATTTCACAAGAATCTATTGCATTGAACCTAAAAAAATACATTGACAACCTTAGTATCTATTCATATCTTCTACAGGTAGACAAAAACATCAAACGTTAAAACATTTCAAAAATTGAAAATTTTTGTATGTATATATCATCATCATTAGGTCTTCAGTCCTGGAACTGGTTAGACGCGTACCATCATTGTTTCCTATTCTGAACTAACCTACAGATTTCCCTGAAATTTGCACAGTCTGTATCTATAACTATCAGATCTAGGTCTACATCTACCTCTTTTTTCCTATCTTTACTTGTAATATATCCCATACTATTCCCCAAAAATGCCTTAGAACGTATTCTGCCCTTCTATTTCTCTTATCTTTCTCCCCAGATATCCTTGTTCCCCTACTATTTCTATAACCTATTTGTTATTAGCTTAGTCTGTTCATGCTATCGTCCTCATACATATGAAGCACAGCATTTCAAAAGGCTGTTACCGTCTTTCTGTCTGCCTTTCAGACTGCCCGTATTTCATAGGCATACTGTGCTATGCTCCACGCATATGCTTTCAACAATTTTCTTCTTGTTCTATGTTTGTTGTCTTTCCTCATAGGCGCTGTTTTTTCTTGTTAGTTGCAGTTCGGTTACCTTCTATTGTTTTACAGTTATATACCCTATTTCTCCGACCTTCAGTGGTTGTGAAGGGAAGTAAGCAGCCTGTGGCTGCCAAGTTCCCTCAACACTTAACCATTTACTGATTTAATATATTTTCCAATATATTTTTCGCACAGTCAACATTAGTTGCAGATATTTCGCAACCAACATCTAGCTGTTTATACTAATCATCAGATTCATCTGCGCTTATTTTTTCGTCATTAGGTTTTCTGTCTCAAAACTGGTTGGACACGCAAATGCACTTATTTATATTCTGAGCTAGCCTACATAGTTCCCTGAAATTCTAACACAGCATGTGTATACAACTCGTTCCCCTTCTATTGTTTTCTAATTTTGTGCCCTATTTCAGCGAGATTCAGTGCAGGGGGTTATGCAACCTGTGGCTACCAAGATCCCCCAACACTTAGACATTTGCCGAAATACTAGTTTTCCAGTAAATCCTTTCACACACTTAACATTATTCGAGAATATTGCCCAACCATTTCTTGTAGTTACTTACAGTAATCAGCATATTTAAGCACAGTTATTTTTTCGTCATTAGTTTATCCATCTTGGGATTGGTTGGATGCGTACCTCCATGGATTTCTATTCTGGACTAGCCTACACATCTACCTGAAACCCCTACAGCCTACATCTTTTACTGTCTGTGTACAGTTGTCTAACCTAGGTATGCCTCTTCTTCTCTTTTTTCTTATCTCTGTTTCTAATATATTCCGCACTATTCCCTCATTCCGTAGTATGTGGCCTATCATCCTATCTCTCCTATTTTTTACCGTTTTCACATATTTCTTTCTTCCTCTACCATTTTTAGTAGCTCTTCGTTCTAAACTTTGTCTGTCCATGATATCTTCATCATACGTCTGTAGCACCACATTTCAAAGGCTTCTACCTTTTTCTTGTCCGCTTTTCCTACTGTCCAGGCTTCACAGCCGTACAGTGCTGTGCTCTACACATATGTTTTAAGCAATCTTTTCCTTGTTTCTATGTTTGTGGTCTTTGAGCACATAGTTCGTGTCACATACTTGTATTCTTGTTTTTGATTTATTTTCCCCACCTTTGCATACTAGAACTTTAGTTTGGTTTTGTTAATTTTCATACCGCATCTCTCTGTTAGAACCGTTTCCATTTCATTAACAGCAGCTTCTAACTCTTCCTTGCTAGACGCTAATACCGCTATATCATCTGCAAATCTAAGCATATCAATTTTTTGTCCCTGCATAGTAATTCCAAATGTCTTCCTGCATTTGACTATATTCATTGCCTCTTCTATGTACAGGTTAAAAATCACCCCTTTCCTAATGTTTACTTCCATACGTTCCTGCTCTAATTCTATTACTGCCGTTTGCTCTTTGTATAAGTTATGTCTTATTCGTCTATCCCTATAACTCATTCCAATCTTTTTGAGTATTTCAGAAATTTATTTCCATTTTACATTGTCGAATGCTTTTTCCAGATCTACAAACCCTATATACACGCTTTCCCTTTTTTCTATCGTTTTCTCCATTATCACTCTCAGAGCTAAAATAGCCTCCTGTGTTCCCCTGTTTCGCCTAAACCCAAATTGGTCTTTTCCTAGTATTTCTTCCGCCCGTTTTTCCATTCGTCTTTGCACAATTCTAGTTAATATTTTTGACACGTGTGTTGTCAAACTTATTGTTCGAAAATTTTCACATCTATCCGCGCCTTTCTTTTTTGGTATAGTTACTATGATGCTACGTTTGAAAACTTTGGGTTTCTCGCCTGTCTCATACATATAGCTTACAAGTTGGAAGAGACGTTCTGTTGCTGCTTGTCCAGCGGCTTTTAGAGTTTCAGCTTGCATCTTATCTGTACCCGGCGCCTTACCATTTTTCAGACCCTTTAATGCTAATTCAAACTCATCTCTAAGTATAGGATATCCCAAGTCATCATTTTCAATGTCCAATTCCTGTTCTAATGCAGTTAGTTCCTTTCCTGCATATAAATTCCCTATATATTCTTGCCATCTACCCATTTCCTCTACGTTTTCTATGATGACGTTTCCTTGTGCGTCCCTTATAGTTTTGCTATAAGGTTTTATATCCCTAAAATTCATTCTAAGTAATTTGTATGCTTCGTCTGTCTTTCCTATTTCCATCTTCGTTTGTACCTCTTTGGACTTTTCATCAATCCATTGTACTTTAGCTTTCCTGCATTTTCGAATAATTTCCCATTTTGTGGCTTTGTATTTCTGTTTTCCTGTTTCGTCTGATTTATTTTTGTATTTTCGTCTTTTTTCTATTAAATTCAGGATATCCTTTTTTATCCACGGTTTCTTATCTTCTTTTTGTGTATACCCCAGAATATCTCTGGCCGCCATGTCTAGGCTGGATTTAATGTTATTCCATTCTGTTTCTACTTCCTTAGTATCAGATATTTTCCTATCCTATCGTTTTCCGCATAACTATCCCTACACCCAAATTTCCTTCCTCTGCTCCCGTATGAATTACCCTGAAGTTTCCACTCCAAAAATCCCCCGCCCCGGGCCACCGAACTTCGCTGATCCCTACTATGTCTAGTGATAACCTATTCATTTCGATTTTTAGGTTCTCTAGCTTACCTACTTGCTTCATACTTCTAACATTCCACGCTCCGACTCGCAGAATGTTTTTGACTCTCTTTCCGATCGCATCCTCTGAAGTAGTCCCCTCTCGGAGATTCGAATGGGGGACTATTTTAACTCCGGAATCTTTTACCCCAGAGAATGCCATCATGTTTATTACAATTTAAGTACGCTGTGTACTTGGGAGATAATGTGGTGGTTTCCCGTTGCCTTCCACATTGCGGTAGTGTGTCTTAGACCGCCATACCGACCCCTATGGTCTCTGCCAATCTAAGTACCGAAAGAGCCGCTGCCCTCTTTCGGGGACCTGTCTTAGTCTGGTTCCTCACTAACGACCCTACTACTTTGGTTGGACCTGTAGTTTGGCTCTTTAGCTCATTAGAACACGCAAGCCATTTCACCTGTTCTAGTAATTTAGAACTTCGGCAAGGTGCAGGTACATTCGAAATGGGTATGTATATAAATATTTATATATTTACTACATACCATAAGAATAATGTTAGTCAAAAAAGGTTTAAAGTTTCCTTAGAGGAAGCTTTATTTTTTAAAATGGCTATAATATTCTAATATACTTTGGCCGGGCTTTCAAAATTGACATTGACATATTACATTTCAAAAATTAACAGACTATAAAAGAATTTTTAAACTAGATATTATATATTTAAATTATTTAAACCTCAATCTCCTAAGTATTTTTAACCTAAACTGTTATACATAAACTCTGTTTACTGTAGTTTACTTTTGAACAAGAGACAAATAAATCTTGAAAGTTCGAGTATTTGATTTTATCTGTTTTTATTATATATATATATATATATATATATATATTGCTATGAAAATGGCCTCTCCTTGGGAGCCACTAAAAAAGTGCTGTGACAACACCGCGCTGTGGGGCGTTACTATAAGGGTGATTTGATATGAAAACAGCCGCACGTTGAGGTTCCGCTAAAAGAGTGCTGTGACAATACCGTGTAGAACGTCGCTGAAAGAGTGCTGCGATACAGATACAGCAATTTGTACAACTTGAAATTGTTCACTTACCATCCTTTTTAACTTCGCCTGGCTAGCTCAACGGAACTGGCGGAGTTTCCAAAATGAAATAAAACACAGCAATATCACAAAGCATATATACAGTATGAAATATTTTCTCTTATACAAAATGCATATAGAACATTTACATCATTTCTTTCAAACATAAAACAATGTCTAAGAAGTATTTATTACAAAAAGAATTGTTGCTTACCTTATTTTAAATTTACAGAATTAGACTTCTTCTTTAGGATGGTTTACCTGGTTATGTTCATTACCACGCTTGTATCGTTTGTTTGGCCAAGAAATCCTTGACAGATAATCTGTTAAAGGTCAGAGTATTTCGAACTCTGAAAACAAATTTTATTGGTAAAATCATTTACACTATCTGCATGCGAAAGTGTGATCTCGGTCTACCTCTGCCTCTTTTTTCTTATCTCTATTCTCCAAAAATGCTTTAGAACATATCCTGCACTTCTATTACTCCTATTTTTTTTATTTTCCAAAGATATGTTTACATCTCTACTATTTCTATAACCTATTTGCTATTAACCTTGTCTGTACATGCTACCATCCTCATACATGTGAAGCAAAACATTCCAAAAGGCTTCTACAGTTTTTCTGTCTGCTTCAACTACTGCCTCTATTTCATAGACGTACTGTGCTGTGTTCCACACATATACCTGTCAACACTTTTCTCATTGTTTCTATGTTTGTTGTCTTCGAACATAGCCGGTGCTCTTTCTTGTTAGATGTTGTTCGGTTCCTCTTCTATTGTTTATCAATATATACCACATTTCTCCGATATTCAGTAGTATGTCAAGGTGGTAAGCAGCCTGCGGCTACCAAGAGCCCCCAACACTTGAACATTTGCCGAATCAATAGTTTTTCCAATATATCCTTTCGCACAATCAACATTAGTTGAAAATATTTCACAACCAAGACCTGCAGTTGTTTATAATAATCGTCAGATTTAAGTACACTTATTTTTTCGTCATTAGGTTTTAAGTCTTGAAACTCGTTAGACGTGTACCTCAAGTTATTTATGTTCTGAGCTAGCCTACACAGTTCCCTGAAATTCTCACAACAGCCTATATAGAGCTCGATTCCCCTTCTGGTGTTTTCTAATTATATGCCCTATTTCACCGAAATTCAGTAGTATGTGAAGGGGATTAAGCAGTCTGTGACTCCAAGGATCCTCCAACACTGAGACATTTGCCGTATTAATAGTTTTCCCGTAAATTCTTTCGCACAATTAACATTAGTTGACAATATTAGACCAATACTAGTAGTTGTTTATAATAATCATCATGTTTAAGTATAGTTATTTTTTCATCATTTGTTTTCCCATTTTGGGACTTGTTGTATACGTACCTCCATTGATTTCTATTCTGAGCTAGCTTACACATTTCCCTGAAATTCCCACATCCTACATCTTTTACTATCTGTGTGCAATAGTCTAACCTAGATGTACATCTACTTTTCTTTTTATCTCTGCTTCTAATATATTCCGCACCATTCCCTCTTGTCTTAGTATGTGGTCTACTATCCTATCTTTCCTATTTTTTACTGTTTTCCACATATTTCTTTCTTTCCCTACCATTTCTAGTACCTCTTTGTTCTTAACTTTGCTGCCCATGATATCTTCATCATAAGTCTGTAGCACCACATTTTAAAAGCTTCTACTACTTCTCCTGCTTTTCCTACTCTCCAGGCTTCACAGCCATACAGTGTTGTGCTCCACACATATGTTTTAAGCAATCCTTTCTTTGTTTCTATGTTTGTTGTCTATGAACACAGTAGTTGCCTTTTCTTGTTAAATGTAGCACGACCTTGTGCTAATCTTTGTTTTATATGTTTTGTGCTTTTCCCATCTTGCGTTATTTAGCTTTCTAGGCAGCAGAAATCCTTAACCTCTTGTAAATTTTCGTTACCTATTTGTACTCTTGTTTTTGATTTATTATTCCCTTTTTTGTATACTAGAAGTTTTATTTTATTTGTATTTATTTTTGTTAATTTTCATAGCAGAACTCTGTGTTAGAACTGTTTCCATTTCATGAAGAGCAGCTTCTAACTCTTCCTTGCTAGATGCTAATACCGCTATATCATCTGCAAATCTTAGCATATCAATCTTTTGTCCCTGCATAGTAATTCCAAATGTCTTCCTGCATTTGACAGTATTCATTGCTTCTTCAATGTACAAGTTAAAAATTAATGGGGATAAAGCACATCCTTGTTTCGCCCCTATCGTTATTTTTACTTCACCTTCCTGCTCTAATTGTATTACAGCAGTTTGCTCATTGTATAAGCTATGTACTATCCGTCTATCCCTAAAACTCATTCCAATCTTTTTGGGCATATCAAACATTTTACATTGTTGAATGCTTTTTTCAGTTCTACAAACCTTATGTACACGCTTTCCCACTTTTCTATTGTTTTCTCTATTAACACCCTAAAAGACCTTTGTTACTTTTTATGTACCTCGGGTTTTCAATCCCTTTAAAATGAAGGGAAATCGACAGTCTTCCGACTAACCTAGGGGTCTATTCCTCGGGTAGAGCTTATGAGGAGTGGTCATAGGTTTCACAACAAAAACTATTGTTTTGTATACTGTAACATATCAATTTGTCGTTGCCTCGCCATGTTCCATTGAGGTCCCACTTCCTTCCTGATACAAGTATTTCTTCATCTTAATTTTATATTAATACCGTTTACAATTACAAGTTAGTTTTGATTTGTATAACATTTCCCATTAGTATTATAAAATAATACACTAATTACGTTAATCTTTAGTTTTATTTTAATGTTCCTCTTTTTGTATAAATAATATAAATAATTATGATCATAAGTAATTTTGTAATTGGCAAACCTCTGAATAATGTCCATAAATACACAACTGGTGTATACATAAATCTGTCATTTAGGACGGTTTTCTTGTTTGTGCCTCTCTCAAAATGTGTGGTTATCTTCAAACCAGAATAAATTTTATGTCTTCTAGTGCACATGCTGTTTCCCGATAAAGATGTCCTTTCTAAGGCCAAGATGTATGGTATGTAAAAGATGTCTCTTTCTTTTATTCTTGTTGAAACACAAAAATATCGTTTTAGAATACTAGTAAAATGTGTACGGAGAAAGTCTACCTTAATTACCCGTTCAAAATGAGTATGAATGGTAAGTTGTTAACAGATAAACTTTCAGACGGTTCTTCGTGGCGTATTACAATACTTTGCTTTTGTAACACGTTTATTTTTTAGGGTTTTCTGGTGAAGCGTTCTCTGATGAAGTGTTCTCTGGAGAAGCGCTCTCTGATGAAGTGTTTTCTGGTGAAGTTTTTAACTATACATGCTAGGCTATCTAAGCTTAATACATTAATTCTACTACCTACAAATATTATCTATTATCGTACAAGAATTTTATGTTGCCGTTTATTTACCATCTAAAATAAATTAAATGTCCGTTAACAAAACATATGGCTGTAGAACAAAAGGTTTGGCTCATACAAATTGGAAGTTTGAGGTTAACACCAAACCAAATATGGATGGTGTTCGTCTTAACAAGCAGTAAGAAGAAATTGAAACCTGTATAGTTCTGAACAAGCCGAAACTAAATACTTAAGAATACGTTTCTTTCATATTATATGAATACAAGTATGAATTTTATCTTACTCACTTTCGTGACGGAACAATGTGCAGGTGTTTCAATTTTAAATCTCAAATATCTACAAAAATAATGCATTTAAAATATAAAGTGGTACTTTTACTTACCTATTATCTTATCTAATTTACTATTACCTTTGCATTCGTGGTATTACTTTGCAAGAGTAAACATAAAAACTTTCATGAAATCTTTTTGTGGATTTTGAGGTTATGTTCAATTTAAATGTTTAATTCAAATTCTCTTAACTAAGTTAAATACAACAAAGCGTATTTATGAATTCTTTTTACTTAGAACGTTAACCTGAAATTGTGTCTAAGTAGAATAATAATTTTAGATTTCCTAGTATCGTATCTGGTAGCATTTAAGACAATTTTAAAATTATGAGAAATACTACACTTAGTGATTTTGTCACATGAAAATTTGGTTGTAAGAAAATAAGGGTATATATTTTGTTTTTTTTTAATATTATTAACTAAAGGTCAATATATAACTTATATTAAGGTATTTTCTTTTGTCATGTTCTAAATTACATCCCTATAACTTGCCTAGGTAAAATTTAACTCTGTTTTCAAAATATCTAAAAGTAAAAACCCCCGAGATATAGTCTTTTGCAATTTACTGCAGCCACAAAAGGTCGACGCTAGTCCCGGCAGCTCTGTTGTACACCCATTCCTACCTGTAAAAAGGAAGGGTGCAATGCTGACTTTCAAATAAAAACAGGGGGTGCAAAAGGAGACGCCACTAAGTCCTAGAATCGATAAAGCACGGGTTACTCTAAGTGAGAACTTGGAAATTTTCAAGGGGAAAAATCGCTTTAACTGCAAAACGCAGAATCTAAATGAAAACAATGTTATTATAATAATAAAGGACGCAAGAGATACACTCTTGCTACCTTGTATAATAGAGAAAAAGAGTAGTTATTAATATCTATAATTTAAACATAAATAGCAAAAGGAAATTTAGATATCAATCTTCTTGAAAGCACTGTTTAGTACATTTTTATTGTGTCACATTCAACAACCTTATTCTTTATAAAAGGGGATATATTCTCTTTTAACTTATTTATCTCTACCTTTGGACGCACTTGTCCAAAATAAAACAGTTAAATCAAACGATGGTTCTTTAATTATTTTTACCTTGTCTGTCGTAAAATTTATATACAAAAATGTACAATAAAGCGTAGACTAATCTTTTAGACTCAGATATATAAATATGAGAATTTTGGTACTCTCGACTTTGAATCAAAATGTCAACAATGAATTAAATATAACCGTAAAGTTTTTAAATACCAAAAATGCACAGATCTGTTTACCTTGGTATACATTTTTGTTAAATATTCAATGCTAAATAAAATTAGTTCTCATAATTACTTTATGTGTTACTGAACTTGAATGAAATACTTTTCCGAATTAAATAAGGAAATTAATAATCTTAATTATTTGCAGTAATGTCTAATGTAAGCACTAATTTATACTATAATGAAATCCAAACGATAAAAGTTATCTCAACTTCCTCGTAAAACAACTGAGTAAAACGCTACCATTTTAGTTTCAAATATTCGCCTCGTTGTCAAATTATTCAGAACAACTGTTATCAGGTCATGTCCTTAGGCTAACGCTTACATTAGTAAGAAGATTAAAAAAAAGGCAAAATGAACACAAACGCAGACGCACCTTTACGAGTTGAAATAACTATTGTAGTAGCAGACATAACATTTATTTACAAGTTAAAATATTGATGTACACTTGATATGTATTAACTTTGAAGGCATAATACGCACAACTGAACTATTTAAAAATGTTTTTGTTGCGTAGGCAAATTGGAAGTGTCTTTAACACTAGAACTGAAAGCACTTTAGTTTGTGGAATTGCGGAACGAGTTTCTTTGTTGAAGAATTAGATGTTGCGGTTTCACAAGAAGAACTGGGACTAGTGTCGTGTAGATGAAAATGTCACGGTTGTAAGTAACGTTGGCCTGGGTTGCGTTACATATAATGCGGCACCTAGTGCCAGTGACTGCAATGGGATTTTTATAACTTCGGTAAGTAGCGGCTATTGAACTGACGTTGACGTACGGCAACTTCCTTGGTTGATAGAAACTCAAGATTCCAAATTCTGGCGTGCCTGTTGACGTCACGTGGTCTAGAAATTAGTCTTGATGCCCGTGACTTTGGAAGTGGAGCGGATCCAAGCTGCGTTATGGAGGTACTCTGTCCGTAATGTTACGAGATTTCACTTCATTTTATCCCATTAGATTTGGTGGTCACAATGAGGTAATCTGAAGGAAAACCCTTAGTGCACGAGGAACCTGATAACACTCGTCTTGTACTATTTTTAAGTTCCTTCCGAAGAGTTTAGTGGCTTTCTTAAAGAGAGAACAAAAAGAAATGATTTGTTTTAACGTTTAGATCTCTTTTTAGACCAAGGTTTGTTTGTGTTGTACAATCGGAGGGTTTTACTTAGTATTCGATGAGTGTCCGACGGATCCATTATTAACTGAGAAGTGTTTTATGCGTGCATGATATTTGTTTGCATGCTGCATACTTATAGATCAGTTAGGGGTATGATTGGTTTCATACTTATACGTATCCCGTTTCTAGTGACTGCGTTAGTCATGATAAAATGTGATATATTCTTTGGCACGTGTACTCTTTCATCGCTTCCTATAATTATCGGTGGAGGAGTGCAATTTGGTTCTCTT
Organism: Platerodrilus igneus; assembly: GCA_036346225.1. Lineage (NCBI taxonomy): Eukaryota > Metazoa > Arthropoda > Insecta > Coleoptera > Lycidae > Platerodrilus > Platerodrilus igneus. The sequence continues at coordinate 332,575 of JARFIW010000544.1, forward strand.
GGACTCGTGTTGACTGCTTTGAGGGTTAAGTTTCCATGTATATCAGTTTGACATTGTTAATTGTTTGAGATAGTTGTGTTTTTGCCTTGTTTGTCGATAGTGACCGTCTTGTCGTCCATTTGGATTAATTTTGTGTGGTCCATCATATTTACTTTGTAGAAGATGTTTATCACCTACGCAGAATAAGAAAATGGGGTGTGATTTTTTCAACTCTGAATATAAACGTTTGTTTTCTGTTATGCTTGGTGCCTCGGACTGGTTGTAGTCGTTGAAAGTGGTAAGGTAGCTGGTTTACAAATGTCATATGTTGTGCTTCGTCCGTTGGCTTGCTCGTACTTGTGAGGAATTATCCTGGTAGGCGTAGTATTTCACCAAATATAAACTCAGCAGTTGTAACACTTAGCTTTTCGTTCCAAAGTATTAAAAGTAGTTCTTCAGTTCCTTTATCTGTCCCGTCAGATCTATGAGCTTTTCGTTGTAGGTGGAATTGTTCCATCTTGCCATTGAACTGTGGATGATATGCTGTTGTACGGATTCTTGTGAATGCAATCAAGTTTGTAGTTGTTTTAATAGTTATGATTTAAACTAACGGTCTTGGTTTGTTGTAACTCTGAATGGTATGCCAAGTCGTTCAATCCACTGTCCTGAGAATTCTCTGACTACCGTTGCAGCTTCAATGTTTTGCAGAGGTATTGCCTCTAGCCATTTTGAAAGCGGCCGATGGATGTCCCTCTAATTTGGGTAATGGTCCGAAAATGTCTGTATGGACGTACCTCAATCTTGAAGATGAAGGTTTGAAATTATGTGTTTCTGTGATCACGTATCTTGTAACCTTGGTGTTTGGCATTGGATACAACTTTATGTTCAGGTTTTGCAGTCTGGTTTAATGACACCCTGAACAAATTTTAGGATTACGAGCTTTGTGCTTAAATTTATTCCTGGATGTGAAAAGTTGCGAATGCGTGGGAAAGCCTATTTATGTCATTCTTTTGTTATGAATGCGCGAGCTATCGTATTTGAATTGTCATCGAAAATTGTTTGTTCAGGTTTGGAATTTGTATCAGTCCATTGGTTAAACTTGAATGCCTGTTTTCCCTGAGACTTTTGAATACTTCACCGTTTTGCTGGGAATTGGAATTAGATGGCTGTTTGAAGTCGATGCTATCCATTCTCAAGAATGTGTCTGCGACAATAATTTCTTTCTCCAAAGTGTGTTGAATATTGGCTTATGTAATCAAAGTATCTAAAAAACTTGGGCGTACATTTTTTCAATATCTGCTTGTGATCTATGCAGATTGTGAAGTATCTACCCTTTGGCATGTGTTTAAACCATTTGACAGTTAGGTAAACTTGCGAGAAGTTTTCGATCGTATGCAGAATATTTTGTTTGGGCATTGGTTAGTTTTCGAATAAAAAAGTAAATCTTGTTATTGTTGATTGCTTCATTGCCGGATTACGGCACCGACAGCAAAGCCTGAAACACCTATTGCTATAGATAGTTTTTTGTTCAGGATTGAAAATGTGAGTAGCCCCGCTTGTGGTATTTGCGTTTTACACTTCTTGAAAGCTATATTTACTTAGCTTATCTACTTGATAGGTACGTTGCTTTCTATATTGCCTTTTAGTAAGTCGCTGAACGTAGCTTGTGAGTCAGCAGCACGTGGTATGGATCATGGTAATAATTCAACATACCTAAAAATCGTAGAGTTTTTTGGCTGTCTCAGTTTTTGTGAAAATTTTGTATAATGCTGACTTTTTATGGTAGTGGTTTGGTGTCATCCTTAGCAATGAGCTAGCCAAGAAATTTGACTTCGTATTGCCCATAGATGCATTTAGCAATGTTTATAACTACACCATAAACTTTTAGTCTGTTGAAGAGAATTTCCAAATGCTTGTGGTGTTCTTTTCAGACCGAGATGCTACCAGAATGTTGTCGATGTAGCCTTCACAGATTTCGGTTTTTTTAAAACTTTATCCATGAATCGGGAGAAAAGTATATGCGACGTTTCGTAATTCAAAGGTAGCGTATATGAATTTAAATTAAGCCAAAAGGCGTAGTTATAGATTCATTTTCTATGTTTTTTCAGCTACGGGATTCTGGTGGTAGGCTCTTGCAAGATCGGTTGTAGAAAAAATATTTCCGCCTAGTTTTTGTGAAAAATCTTTCAAGGAACTGTGTGAGCGTTTAAAGCCCTGTAGTCTCTACAGGGTCGACATTGTTTGTTATGTGTGGCCACTGAATGTAGGGATGAAGTCTATGGTGATTTAGAAGAATGGTCTTGCTATTCCTAAGTGAACCATTGTAGTGAATTTGTCTTCGGCGATTTTGAGTTTATCAGGCGACAATCTGCGTAGACCACTGTATGCTGGATATCTTAGGGTCGTTAGGATGTGATGTTAGTACTATGCTTTATTGGCGTGGGAAGGCCTTTCGGACGAGTTATGTTCGGGTATTTGGTTATGTTTTTGTGATATTTTGAACTGTATATCGTGACGAATATTGCATTATGTTTATTACTGGTGGATTGACTTTTGGTTGAAGGTTTTGTCTCTGAATTGACAAGTTTTTTTGTTTTTGCATCAACGAGTAATTCTCTGTTTATGAAGAAATTCACGCCAATAGTGGGTTTGTTGACGTCGGCGATAACGAATTGCCAAGTGAATGGTTGCCTTGGTTTCAAATCTGATGTTAATGCGATAGTGTCAAATGTATTTATTAATGTCTCATTTGCTGCGATCAATTGATAATTGGTCAGTTTGAATATTTGGGTATTCACAGGGTCTGCACCAGTGTCGATTAAAAATTTCACAGATATGTTGCGATCCTTTATGTATAAACGCCATGAACTGGAATGCAAGAAATTATGCGCCTCTAATTCCTGCGTCTGGCGTTTCCCAGGGCCGTGAAATTGCGAGACTGTGTGCATTTCAATGATGTGGTTCCGAAATTGTAGTGGAACTAGCATACAACAGCTTTGTAAATATATCAGACCGCTGCAAACAAACTTCTAGATAAACAAGCACTATTATCAGCACGTGCTGATAAATTCTCAGAATTCTTACACTAAGAAGTGCCAATGGCTGATAAAAGTAAGCAAGAAGCACCAAGGACAACTCTATCGACTAGTTCTACTGCTTTTACATATCCACCTCCCCCAGCATCAGCAGACTCGCTTATGTCCTTCCAGAAGTCGTCCAGGATGTCCCATTCACCACCGCCACCACGATCCAGGGCCTCGTCAGTTAGTTCTGTCCTTTCCGACACCCAAAAATCCAAGAAAGCAAGAGATGATGATGTCATAGCTTCAACAATCAACTTAGAAAACATAACAGCTATTAAGAAAGACCTAACCGAATATGTTTTCAGGTACGGCAATAAAATCAACCGGAGTAGCGCTCACTGCATCCTCCAAAGAATGGAAGATATCGCTTTAATAGCCTCTGTCGCTTCTCAGGATGCGAAATATATAAAGCCAAACTCCACCAGCTAGACAAGAACTTTAAAACTATTTCAGCACAACAGGTAATAGTACAACAACAACCACCCACACACATACCACCTACATACGCTCACGTCTCAGCCACCACCTCCCAACACGCACCACCCATTAAACCTCCTCCCAAAGTCATCACTTTAAAACCAACATCCTCCGATACAACCCCATCCCAGCTCCTCAATATTGTGAAACAAAACCTGCTACCATCCTTATCTGATCTATCTATCCGTAGTATCCGCCCTTCTAGAACTGCCGTAACCATCCGCATAGATAAACCCTCTGACGTCAATATAATATCCAACTTAAATCAACAAATCTGTTCTGTCCACATTCCGAAACCCAGACAACCACAACTCATTATATTCGACATAGACCGAGACATACCTACCCCAGATACCCTTTCACTCCTCTACCAACAAAACTCCCTCCAACACCTTATCCCCGAAACGAATTCCGTTCCGAGGCATCCGTAGCCATACGCCGCCCCATACCCGACGCTAACGACAACCTCATACTTAACGTTTCTCCCAGGCTCCGAACGGTTTTAACTTCAAGATCCCATGTCTACATTGGTTATAAGTCCTGTAGGATCCGTGACCTTGTTTCGATCACGAGATGTTATAACTGCCAACGCTTTGGACACTCAGCTAAGGTTTGTCGATCAACAACTACATGTGGACACTGTGCCCAAAACACACCCTAAGTTCATGTCACAACCAATCCTCACATCCCATCTGCTCCAACTGCCAACGCATCAACCGCCCCCACAACCATTCTGTTACCAGCCCTGACTGTCTCGTGTATAAACAATCTTTAGAAATTTCTAAATTACGTACCGATTATGACTATTAATCCCACCACGCAAGTTCTTATGCCCAATCATAATCCCCACCTAACACCTTCCCACATATCAGTCATTCAAGCTAACCTTCAACACTCCTGCTCCGCAACACTTAAACTTGCCCATTTCCTTACCGAACGAAAAATATCCTTAGCTGTCCTACAAGAAGCTTACCTTAAAAATAACAAAATTCCCAACCTTTCACCGTATACTAGATCTCTTATCCACCCATATCCACTAGACCCTAACCTAACAGCAGCCATCATCATTAACAATCCCCAAATAGATGCATTCCTTATCCTCTCCCACTCAATTCCACAAGTACTGACCGCTGAACTACACTGGAAGACTCGTACCATCTACATTATTTCGGCTTACTTTCAATACAACAAAAACATTCAGACATACTTACAACAACTGGACAACACTTTACAAACCCTTATACACAAACCGACACTTATATGTGCAGACGCCAACGCACGTTCTACGTTATGGTACAATGACACCACTGACGACAAAGGTACCCTCCTTGAAGATTTCATCCTCCAACACAACTTATCTATCTTAAACACTCCAACAAACACACCAACCTGGGAATCCGTAAACCACAGTTCTAATATTGACGTCACCCTTACCACACCATTAGCCCGTAACCTAATTGACTCCTGGAATATATCCCATATTATAACCTCTACTGACCACAATCCAATAACATTCAACATCTTCCCCAATCTCCCATCACGCCAATTTCACAAATCGTCATTCTATAATACAAATAAAGCAGACTGGCCCCGCTTCCTGAAATCCTTGAGAAACCACATTTCTAACCCCCAACCTGCTATTTCACAAAGTTGCTATCCAACCTTACTCGCTAACTCCATTGTCCAAAATATACACCGTGCCGCATCCACTACCATCTCAACAAGATACCACAATACTCGCACGACGCCCTGGTGGAGTCCTACATTACAAGACACAAGACGACGCCTAAACACCCTACGACACAAAATACAACGACTTCATAGACTAGCAGTTACAAATGACCATTTAACACTACTGACCACACAATACCGACAACTACGATCAAACTTTAAAAGATCTATCTACGAAGCTAAGAAGAACCATCTCCAGAACATCGTTGACTACCCCAATGCCGATCCCTGGAAAACTTATCGCAGGTTAGTAAAATCCCCTCCGAATCAAATCCTAACTACGCCCACATCACTTCAAAACCTCACCATCCAAAATACTTTATCTCTCTTACTAAAATTTGTAATCCGTCCTACTTCCATAGATATCTCTTCTTTTCAGCAAGACCAAATTATCTCCAATTGCGAAACCCCCCCTAACACACCCCCAGATGATATCCTTGACACCAACTTACTTGATTCTATTGTTTCCAAATTAAATACACACAAATCTCCAGGTCCAGACAATATCACAAACATCATCATTCAAAAATCATGGCCAGTAATCCGTCAACCCATCATCCAACTATTCCAAAAATGTCTAACCACCGGTATCTTTCCTGTCACCTTTAAACATGCTAATATTACCCTACTACTGAAACCTGCAAAACCTCCTGAAGACCCACGTTCCTACCGTCCAATTGCCCTTCTTTCATCCATCGGTAAACTCCTTGAAAAACTGATCCTACAAAAACTCCAATCACACATCGAAAATTACTTCCTGATTTCCCACAACCAACACGGTTTCCGCCAAAGACACAGCGCAGAACAAACAATCTTTTCCTTAATTTCCAAAGTCCAATCATCACAATCCAAACACGTCATAGCAATCTTCCTTGATTTCCAATCCGCCTTTGATCTCCTCTGGTGGCCCAATGTCCTGAACCAACTCAAAATACTGAATTTCCCCTCCAATATATATAAAATTATCCAATCATATTTATCTTCCCGAACAGCAAGCCTCCGTACGAACTACTTTTCCTCTACCATGTCCCTAACACAAGGCTGTCCTCAAGGATCCATTCTTTCACCTACCCTTTGGAACCTATCCATCAACCCTCTTCTTAACTTTAACATTCCAAACACGGATACCTTCGCCTACGCAGATGACCTCACGTTCCTTATTCACGGTAACTCCCGCTTCCAACTACAATCCACTGCAAATAACCTAATCCAACATATCGAACAATGGTCAGTCCTAAATAAGCAACCCATCTCCCATACTAAATCCAGAATGTTACTTTTAAAAGACTTTCTTGACCTCCGCCGCAGTCCTACTATCCATATCCTAGGAACACCCTTAACCTTCTCTGAATCCGTCTCCTATCTCGGTATCCATTTAGAAACCCGCTTGAAGATGCTCACTCACCTCCAAAAAATCCGCTCCAAATCCAAGTTAATACTGCACAACATTCAGCAATCCCTACCTAAATCAATCCAACTAGCCCCACCTACAAGAAGACTAATCCTAAACAACATCATCATCCCCATTGTCCGCTACGCTGTTGACTCTTGGTATCCCCTCACAACCCCACATTCCCGCAGAATCCTAAACCCAATCATACGTCCTTATCTGTTATACGTCTCTTGAGCCTTTCGAACTACCTCCACTGCCTCTCTATATACAATATTAAAAATTCTCCCCTTAGAAATCCAACTACATCACTTCGTGCAAACCCGTAATCTGAAATTCCGTCGTTTGATCCACCTCCATAATGAAACACTATATCCTGATATTTACCGCACAATCCCTACCACCGACCTTAAGTCCCGCATTTACAATTCCCTCCTTCCCTCCTGGCAAGAATCATGGTCTTACTCCGATACCGGCAGATACACCCATCAAATATTTCGTACCATTACTGACATCCCCAATCACATAAAAAACTCCAGCCGTACAACAATCCAATTCCTAACTGGTCATGGAAAATTCCGATCTAAATTACACGCCTTTTACCTGATACCCTCTCCACTATGCCCATGCAGTCCTGATTCCCCCGAAACCCCAGAACATTTACTATACCACTGCCCCGCCCTTACTCCCATCCGAAATACCTTCAAACAAATCATTCAACTCCTCATATTTTCCCCACTACCTGATTTCAAATTTCTAATCACTAACTTTCTCCTTTCTTTACACGCCTTCCTACAAGAAATCCTAGACACTAAACCTCCTATACCCCCATCTTAACCCCTCTAACCTGCGATTAAACATGGATAGAAGTTGATACTGCATCGGACCTCAAGAAGCCTCCTCTCCCTGCCCTGGATCAAGTTTCTGACGTCACCTGAAGGAAAAGCGAGTCTGAGGAGAAGACCAACTAAAACGGAACGAATTTTTATTTATTTTGTTTTTCTGATTGCTTATTTTCTTTTTCCTACTAACTTAGAATGTTCAAACTAGGATGGGCCAATGGCCTAGGTATAGTTTACAATAAAGCTTATTCATACATGGAGAACAAGCCCGCAGAAGCAGTCAACACAGGTATAAATAACCAAGTTTTACTCCTCTAACAAATACTACAGAAGCAGTAAGGGTATACACTTTTTAAAGAAATATATCATGTTTTATCGAACCTAACGCTGTCACTAGAAAGGGATTATGTAAGAGCACGAAACTAACCATACTTCTAACTAACTGACTAATAGGCACGTAGCATGCAAACAAATAACATGCACGCATCCCCCCAAGCAATAATGGACTCGTTCGACAATCTACGAATACAAAATAGAACCGTTCGAATGAACAATACAAACAAACTTCGGCATATAAGGAACTCCAAATTTTAGAACAAATAAATTCCAAAAGAGAGTATTCTCGTGTAAAAATATTATATTTAAAAAATTATAGCAGAGCTGTTTCGGCGTTAGCCATCTTCGGTGCAATGTCAACGTAAACTTTATCAACAACGTAGACAAGATATAATCCAATTTTATTGGAACAATCGAGTATTTAACTAGTCTTTATTGATGTGATATTAGTTTTACACATAAGATGTCCTATATATAATATAATAGTTTGATGGAATATTTAATTTTACGTTGACATGGCACCGAAGATGGCTAACGCCGAAAGCGCTCGGCTGTAATTTTTTTAAGATATTCTAAATATTATATTTTTACACGAGAATACTTTCTTTTGGATTTTATTGAAAAAATATCGCGTATACAGCCAGGAATCATTTTTTCATGTTAGAACAAATCACTTCTATTTGTCCTCTCTTCAAGAAAGCCACTGAACTTTTTGGAGAAAACTTAAGAATTGTGCAGACAGAAGTCACCAAGCTTTTCGGGCACTAAGGATTTTCCATCAGATTATCTCATTGTGACCACTAAATTGAATGGGATAAAATAAAGTAAACTCTCAGTAAACGAAGAGCTTGGTGACTTCTGTCTTAAGCTCCCCCAAAAAGTTTGGTGGTTTTCCTAAAGGAAGAACAAAAAGAAGTGAATTGCTCTGGCGTTTAGAGCTCCTTTTGTATCGACATTTATTTGTGTTGTACATTCGGACGGTTCTATTTTGTATTCAGAGGTGTCGGGCGAGTCCATTATTGATAGAGGGGTGTTTTATGCGTGCATGCTATTTGCTTTCATGGTGCGTGTTTACTGGCCAGTTAGGAGTATTAGATGTATCTGTAACTACTACTTTCTGGCAAAAGATCTTTTGGTTTCATTGGATGTGTGCGTGAATGCCGAGTACTACTTTTTGTACTTACAAAAAATTGACGGATGTTCAACTTCATTAGTATTTAATACGTCACTGTTTAATCCCGGAACACGTTGTATTAATCATTATTCCGACAGCGAAAACCATAGACAGCATGATACTGGACAGGTTGAGTTTTATACCTCTTAAAATTTGTTAAAAAGTCAAATAATCTTGCATTCTAAAAAGCATTTGGCTGAATACGCTTACTCATTAGACTACTTTATTCTTTATTCCATTTAAGATGTTTATTATAAAATACGTATGATTCACTTCGTAATGCTAGATGAACAGCTATTTTCTTCTCAGCGATAAATTTAAATATTCAAACCGTAAAAACAGTTAACTGCTATTATAAATATCTTAGGTCAAGTACGACATAGCTATGTCATGGATACGATTATTTTAATTAAGTGAATAATTTATTGCCTAATTGTAATGCATATTCTGCTTTCACTATTAATAGCGTTTACCTGGTTATCGCGTATATAGTAGACATGTTATACATAAAACAAAACAGTTACAAGGATATGCTTGCAAGAAATTAGAAACATGTGTAGTGTTTATTTTTTCCGTTCTTAGTAGACAAGTTTATTTTGTTAATACGAGTTATTGTTTTAGGCATGTGGTGGGTCACGATGTCACTGATGACGATTGTTGGTGTATCATCGTTAACAGCAGCAGCTAGTGGTGATCGAATTTCATGTGAAGAGGCTAGACTGAAATGCGCGTATCGTGTCGGGTGCGGTATGGCTCTTCAGAATTATGTGGTTGGTTGTTCAGCTGTTCTACAAGGACCCGAACCCACTTATTGTCCAGAGATTTGTAAGCATTCGCTTATTGCATTAACCTCGACCGAAGAAGGGAAACAATTAATGACGGTAGGTATAAAAGACACCTGTCTTCTATCATTTTTCTTGTCTTTGTTTTTGAAACAGGTGGTAAATAGTTACTTCAAAGCATTTTTAGACATTTATTTAAAAGATGAAAAGAGAGAAATAAATTGCTTTTTTTATAAATTAGTGCTATTTGTTACTGATCTGTCTGGTGATTCTTAGCACGATCTCCGTCCCATACTTCGATAGTTTAATTGCTGCATAAACTTCATTTTCTTTAATATGTCTGTAGAGCTTTCCAAAAGTCTTACAATCGTTCTTAATTTGATTCGCATTATTCCGATGATTAACATTTAATACAAGTTACCCCATAATAACCCTGGGGGTAATTCAAAACGTCATTTTATAAAGAAACGTTCCCATGAATTAAGATGCAAATACTGTTTCTTTTTATTTATAGCTTCAAATTAGTTTCTAGTAAAATCAAACTAACAATTGAAATAAATCAAAGTAAAATTTCAGACTTCACGCAGCTCCTAAATGAGGATAGTTACAGTTAGACAAAATATGAAGTTTTAAATTTAGTGTGCTTTGATATTTTTTTCAAGGTTGTACTTTCGAAACAACATTGAGTATGTTAATATTCAGTAGTGAGGAAAGAAGTTTCTTTGTCAAATCGATAGTGATTGAGGCAAATCACTTTATGAAGGACCCGCCGTCATAATGTACACAAAGTAAAAATTCTTTTGGGAAAGTTCATTATATGAAATTAGGGATAGCGTTATTCAGTTGTAATGTACTTAATAAGAAAAAGATTACAATTTTTTTGGTTAAAATTTAATTCAAAATTTTGTATATTTCAGAATTGCTTATTGTTATAATTATATTAATTTCAATAATTATTTACCTATGGGGAGCACCTTCTAATGACCTTCAAAATAGGCTCATTCGACGCGCTTTTGGAAGACAAACAACTTTTTCTAACTTGTAAGTACATAATCATCATTAGGTCTTCATTCCTAGAATTGGTTGGACGCGTACCCTCATTGTTTCCTAGTCTGAACCAACCTACACATTTCCCTGAAATTTGCACAATCTGCAACTATCACTATCTGTGTGCTAAAGTCTGATCTTGGTGTACCTCTACCTCTCTTTTCCCTTCTCTGCTTGTAGTATATCCCGTATTATTCCCCAGAAATGCCTTAGAACGTATCCTATCCTTCTTTTCTCCTATTTGTTTCGTTTTCCACAGATATCATTATTCGTCTACTATTTCTACAACTTATTTGTTATTAACTTTGTCTGTCCATGCTACCTCCTTATACATCTAAAGCACAACATTCCAGAAGGCTTCTATCTCTTTCTGTCTGCTTTTCCTACTGCCTCTATTTCATAGATGTACTGTGCTGTGCTCCACACTATGCCTTGAACAGTTTTCTTCTTGTATCTATGTTCGTTGTCTTTGAACATAGCTGCTGCTCTTTCTTGTTTGGTGCAGTTCGATCATCTTCTATTGTTTTACAGTTATATACCCTATTTTCCCGATATTTAGTGGTATTTGAAGAGGGGCAAGCAGCCTTTGGCTGCCAAGTTTCCACAGCACCTGAACCTTTGTCGAATTAATAGTTTTTCTAATTTATCATTTCGCACAATCAACATTAGTTGAAAATATTTCACAACCAACACCTTTAGTTTTTTATAATAATCATCAGATTTAAGAGCATTTATTTTGTCATCATTGGGTTTTACACCTTGAAACTGGTTGGGCTTGTACCTTCGCTTATTTATGTTCTGAGCTAGCCTACACCGTTCCCTGCAATTCTCACAACAGCCGATATACAACTCGATTCCCTTCTATTGTTTTCTAATTATATGCTCTATTTCACCGAGATTCAATGGCATGTGAAGAGGGTTAAGCAGCCTGTGGCTGCCAAGGTTCCCCCAACACTTAGACATTTGCCGTATTAATAGTTTTCAAATAGATCCTTTCGCACAATTAACATTAGTTGAGAGTACTGCAAAACCAATATCTGTAGTTGTTTATAATAATCACCGTGTTTAAGTACAGTTATTATTTTTTGTCATTAGTTTTTCCATCTTGCGACTGGTTGGAAGCGTACCTCCATTGATTTCCATTCTGAGCTAATCTACACATTTCCCTGAAATTCTCACAACTTACATCTTTCACTATCTGTGTGCAGTAGTCTAACTTAGGTCTACCTCTACCTCTATTTTTTCCTATCTATGCTTCTAATATATTCCGCACTATTCCCTCGTGTTTTAGTATGTGGCCTATCATCCTATCTCTCCTATTTTTTACTGTTTTCCATATAGTTCTTACTTCCACTACCATTTCTAGTACCTCTTTGTTCTTAACTTTGTCTGTCTATGATATCTTCAGTATATGTCTATAGCACCACATTTCAAAGGATGTTTTTCTATACTTTCGGATCACATCTCCCGAAGTAATCCCATCCCGGAGATCCGAATGGGGGACTATTTTACCTCCGGAACTTTTTACCCCACAGGATGCCATTTGTCTGTTCATAGTATCTTTATCATACGTCTGTAGCACTACATTTCGAAAGCTTCTACCTTTTTTTTTGTCTGCTTCTCCTACTGTCCAGGCTTCACAGCCATACAGTGCAGTGCTCCACACATATGTTTATGCAATCTTCTCCTTGTTTCTATATTTGTGGTCTTTGAACACAGTAGTTGCTTTTTCTTGTTGAATGTAGCACGACCTTGTGCTAATCTTTGTTTTATATCTTTTGTGCCTTTCCCTTCTTGCATTATTTGACTTCCTAGGTAGCAAAAATCCTTAACCTCTTGTAAGTTTTCGTTACCTATTTGTATTCTTGTTTTTGATTTATTATCCGCGCTTTTCCATACTAGAACTTTATTTTTATTTTTGTTAATTTTCATACCATATCCCTCCGTTAGAACTGTTTCCATTTCATCAAGAGCAGCTTCTAACTCTTCCTTGCTAGATGCTAATACCGCTATATCATCTGCAAATCTAAGCATATCAATCTTTTGTCCCTGTATATTAACTCCAAATGTCTTCATGCATTTGACAGTATTTATTGCCTCTTCTATGTACAAGTTAAAAACTAATTGGGATAAAGCACATCCCTGTTTCACCCCTTTCTTAATATTTACTTCTCTACTTTCTTGCTCTAATTCTATTACTGCTGTTTGTTCTTTGTATAAGCTATGTACTATTCGTCAATCCCTATAACTCATTCCAACCTTTTTGAGTATTTCGAACATTTTTTTTCCATTTTACATTATCGAATGCTTTTTCCAGATCTACAAACCCTACATACACCCTTTCCCCCTTCTCTATTGCTTTCTCCATTATCACCGTCAGTGCTGAAATGGCCTCCCGTGTTCCCCTGTTTTGCCTAAACCCAAATTGATCCTCTCCCAGTATTTCTTCAGCTCTTTTTCCATTCGTCTTTGTACAATTCTAGCTAATATTATTGAAACGTGTGCTATCAAGCTTATCGTTCGGAAATTTTCACATCTATCCGCGCCTCTTTTTTTTTTGGTATAGTTACTATGATGTTACGTTTGAAATCTTTGGATATCTCGCCTGTTTCATACATATAGCTTACAAGTCGGAAGAGACGTTCTGCTACTGCTTTTCTAGCGGCTTTTAGAGTTTCTGCTTGCACTTTATCTGTACCCGGTGTCTTACCATTTTCAGACCCTTTAATGCTAATTCAAACTCATCTCTAAGTATAGGACATCCCAGGTCATCCTTTTCAATGTCTGATTCCTGTTCTAATGCTGTTAATTCCTCTTCTGAATATAAATTCCCTGTAAGTTCCTGCCATCTAGCTACTTTCTCTACATTTTCTATAATGACGTTTCCTCCCACATCCCTTATATTTTTGCTATATGGTTTTATATTCCTAAAATTCATTCTAATTAATTTGTATGCTTCGACTGTCTTTTCTATTTCCATCTTAGTTTGTACCTCGTTGCACTTTTCATCAATCCATTGTTCTTTAGCTTTCCTGCATTTGCGAATAATTTTTCATTTTATGGCTTTGTATCTCTGTTTTCCAGTTTCGTCTGATCTATTTTTGTATTTTCGTCTTTCTTCTATTAAATTCAGAATATTCTTTGTTATCCATGGTTTCTCATTTTCTTTTTGCGAATACCCCAGAATATCTCTGGCCGCCATCTCTAAACTGGATTTAATGTTATTCCATTCTGTTTCTACTTCCTTTGTATCAAAAATTTTCTTGATATCTTTCAGCAATTCATTAGACTTTTTTTCAAATCTTTCGCGGATACCTTTATCTTTTAGCTTCTCAAAGTCAAACTGCATTTTCCGTTCCCCTTTTTCAGATTATTAAATTTAAGTACGGCCTTCATGATTACGATGTTGTAGTCAGTGTCTATATCTGCTTCCGGGTAGCTTCTACAGTCTTTTACTTGATTTCTAGACCGTTGTCTAACATGAATGTAATCTATTTGATATCTTCCTATATCTCCTGGAATCATCCACGTGTATCGTCTTCTGGCATGATGTTGAAATAATGTATTTGTGATGGTTAAGTTGTTCTTGTCGCAAAATTCTACCAGCCTATTTCACCTGTCATTTCTCATGCCTAAACCAAATAAACCTACTATCGCTCTTTCCCTACCCTCACCTACCACTGCATTAACATCCCCCGTAATTATTAAATTTTCATGTCCTTTTACGTATCTTAGCATGTCTTTGATATCTTTGTAGATCGCCTCTACCTCTTCCTCACTGTAGCTAGAGGTGGGCACATATATTTGTATTATTACTGTATTTACTGGTTTGGAATCAAATCTAACCTCTTTCGTTCTTTTGTATGTAGTTTTCTACACGTCGTCCTATCTTTTTTCGAATAACTATCCCCACACCCGAGTTTCCTTCCTCTGATCCTGTATGAATTATCCTTAAGTCTCCACTCCAAAAATCCCCCGCTTCTGGCCAGCGGACTTAGCTAATTCCTACTATATCTAGTGCTAACCTATCCATTTCGAGTTTCAGGTTCTCTAGCTTACCTACTTGTTTCATACTTCGCACATTCTACGCTTCGACTCGTAGAATGTTCAGGGATCTTTTCCTATTCTTTCGGATTACATCCCCCGAAGTAGTCTTCTTCCGGAGATCTGAATGGGGGACTATTTTACCTCCGGAACTCTTTACTCCAGAGGAAGCCATCATGTTTAGCAATTTCTGTACGCAGTGTACTTGGAGGTAATGTGTTGGTTTCCCGTTGCCTTCCACATCGCAGTAGTGTGTCTTAGAATGTAATACCGACTCTTTTGGTATCTGCCACTCTAAGTACCGAAAAAGCCGCTGCCTTCTTTCGGGGACCTGTCTTAGTCTGGTTCCTCACTAAAGACCCTACTAATTTGGTTAAACCTATAGTTCGCTCTTTAGCTCATTGAAACTCGCAAGCCATCCTACCTGTTCTAGTAATTTAGAACATCGTCAAGGTGCAGGTCCGTTCAGAATGGAATTACATAATAAAGAACAGTGCAATATTGATTAGTGAAAGGAAAAATACAGTATCCACAACAAATAGCGATTGCATAAGTAACAGTTGCCTAATGGTACAAAAGGTTACAAAAATACTTATACCAAAATTAATATTTTTTACATATAGACATAAAGATTGAGATGGTACATTACACAGGGTCGGGGCGTGGAATTTTAGAAGTTTGAAGCAAATAGAAAAGCTAGAAAATTTAAAAATTAAAACGGATGGATTAGCATTAGATATAGTAGGCACTGTCGATGTTCGGTGCCCAAAGGTAGGAAATTTTTGGAGCGGAGACTTTAGACTTTCATACAGGATCGGAGAAAGAAAATTCTGGTGTGGGGATAGTTATGTAGAAAAAGTCATTGTGGAGAAAACTACTTACAAAGGAATGAAAGACTGTTCATCGTTGGGTTTGACTCTAAACCAGTAAAAGCGCTAATAATACAAGTTTACATACCAATCTCTAACTACAGTGAAGAAGAAGTAAAAAAGATTTACAAGATTTACCAAGATTCGAAAAGGGCGTGTGAAAATCTAATAATTACGAGTGATTGTAATGCAATAGTAGGCGAGAGTAGGGAAGGAACAGTAGTAGGTTAAGTAAAAGACTGTAGAAGCTACCCGAAAGCAGATATGGACACTAACGACACTAACCACAACATCGTAATTATGAAAGCCGAGCTTAAATTTAGAAATTTGAAAAAAGAAGCAGAAGAATGCACTTTAACTTTGAAAAACTAAAAGAAATGATACCCACAAAAGATTTGAGAAAAAATCAAACAAATTTTAGAAAAAACATCGGGAAAATTTCTGATACTAAGGAAGTAGAAACAGAATGGAATATCATTAAATTTTGCTTAGACATCGTGGCCAAAATATTCTGGGTAATAAACAAAAAGAAAATAAAGAACCATGTGTGACAAAGGTTATTCTGGTTTTAATAGAAGAAAGCCGAACATTCAAAAACAGACCAAAGGAATTAAGGAGATGAAATAAAGAACCTAAAATTGGAAATTATTTGCAAGGAAAGCTAAAGAAGGATGAAATAAAGAATAGTGCAATGAGGTACAATAAGAAGCAAACAGGGAAGACAAACGAAGCATGTAATCCATTTAGAATAAGTTTTAGGGATGTAAACACAAATATAAGGAATGGGGAAGGAGACATCTTTATAGACAAGGCAGAGAGAGAGAGAGAGAGAGAGAGAGAGAGAGAGAGAGAGAGAGAGAGAGAGAGTGAATATGCGACATAAATATATATATATATATATATATATATATATATATGCATGCTTCATCAATTTTTAGGTATTATTCCGCATAAACTAGCTATGCGGAATAATACCTAGAGAATTGACAAAACAGACAACATCCACAGAAATATATATAAAACATACATATAAAACATGATCTGACAAAATGTAAAGTAACAAACTGCTTTAATTAAACACTACTGGTTTTTGAATAAAATTATTGGGAACTATTTAGTTCGAAAAGAAATGCTTGAACTAGAGTGTATTTATTTACATTTCTTACGTTTCGAACCTGTTTATAGCCATAGATGTAATGGGTCACCTAAAATGTGACCCATGACCCAGTGACCCAAATGAGGATGTGACCCACCACCCAGTGACCCATGACCCAAATTGACCCAGTGGCCCAAATTGACCCAGTGGCCCATATTGACTCAGTGACCCAAATTGACCCAAATTGACCCAGTGACCCAAATTAACCCAGTGATCCAAATTGACCCATATTGACCCAAAGACCCAAATTGACCCAGATACCTAAATTGACCCAAATTGATGCAGTCGCAAAATTTTCTTACTGTCTGTGATGTTTTCAATTAGTGGGCGAGTTTTATCGAATAACCGATTATGAAATTTGGAAATTTTATTATTAGTTTTTAATAAATATGTGCTGTTCTACGAATTATAGTTACAAATAAATCTCAGAACTATCTGGCAGAAGGAGTAGCTGCTGTCCGAGACAATTTTAATTAGTGTCAGAATGTTTAACAATTAAATATACTAAATGATCAAAATATTTTTCAATGACAGACGCAATAAAATATAAATTGAATAATCCCGTTTTCTGACATCGAGTTGATACAGTAACATTGTTTTATATGATCTTCATCATTCTTTTAGTTAATTAGTCTTATCAAGAAAACTCGGTCTCACGGAGATTTATAAAAGTCAGCACTTATGTATAAGGTTTAAATTACAATTAAGGTGATGTTTATCCATGCTTAATGATAATGATATACAAATTACAAAAATAATGGACACTGAAAATAACCGGGTATGTAATATTAAGATTTTTGCTCCAAATTATTTTAGTTCTTATGTGAAAGAATACTATTATTTGAACATACAAAATTGTATACGTTCATAACACTGCATTCTCGCGGCACAGCGCCACAGCACGTTTCTTGAAAAACATGTAAAAATGCGTTTCATATTATATAAAAAGCGATGTATTGATTACAAAACATTTTAGCGTTTGCTTGAAATATGAAACGAATGCTAGCAACTAACGGCACCAATAAGTTTATGAATTTGTGAAAATAGTTAATAAATTTAGCTGAAAGTATGGGAAAAAGATTTTTATGACTTTAATAATTCAATTTGTTACTGAATCAATTGGTTCAGTTTGGGTCACTGGGTCAGTTTGGGTCACCGGGTCAATTTGGGTCACTGGGTCAATGTGGGTCACTAGGTCAATGTGGGTCACTGGGTCAATGTCGGTCACTGGGTCAATCCGGGTCATTTAACGGGACCAACTGACCCAGTGACCCAAACAAAAAAGTGACCCACTTGGACCCAGTGACCCAGTTGACCCATGACCCATTTCATCTCTGTTTATAGCTTTTTTTAAAAGCTAAAATGGTGACAGTTAAAATACAGTTACTTAGACGAAAACCTTACATATACATTTACACCAGCATTCTAACTTTAAGTAGCAAAATATTAAATAATTTAAACTTTAATAACATTAAAACTATAAAAAAGATTAGATTAAAATTAGATGTTAACTATTAATGTAAAAAATGTTGGATCAAACTTATCGAAAAATTAATATAAATGTCAAATTTAGAACAAGGCATACGTCTTCTAAGGAATCAAAATTACCATGTCTAGTCTATGAAACGAGGTTTGCATGTTTTTAGCTATTAAATTTATAAAACGAAGTATAAACCGCACTTAGGCTGTCTATATCACTTTAAAATTTAGATTATTTTTAGTCCTGTTAATATGATAAGATTCTAAAAACAACCTTATTTTGTAGTCACGTTCCTCTTCCACTACATTAACATCAACAAAATTAGGGTTGTGGTGAGAGGTTTGGACATGTGACGCTAGTGCGCATGACATCTTTCCAAGTTTGACGTCATTCTTATGTTGCGTTTATCTTCTGGAAAGGTACTGTTTTTTTTTTGTCCAAGGTATACGCCCCTACATGAGCACTTCACTTGATAGACGACGTTGCTTAACCATTGTTGGTTTGTCCTATCTTTGATTCGAGTGAATAGATTTTTTATCGACTTGTTATAAGTATACGTGATTTTTATATTATTGCGCCTCAAAATTCTTGCTAGAGATGGAGAGAGTTTGTGAATATAAGGGATGGTCTTATGAGTGGTAGCAAGTTGAGTTTTATTCAGATTAACCTTTGTTGTGTTGACGTCTGCAAATAAAATTTTATTCACTGTGGATTTAGGAAAGTCGTTGTTAATAAAAATAATTAATTTTTCGGTAAGTTTCAACCAAAATTATTTACATTAATAGAGTTAGCATATAGTTTTAATCTTGTTTATAGTTTTAATGTTATTAAAGTTTAAATTATTTAAGATTTTGCTAGTTAAAGTTAGAATGCTAGTGAAGTTTTTTCGTTTAAGTAATTGTATTTTAACAGTGTCACCATTTTAGCCTTCGAAAAAGAGCCAAGAAAAAGTTCGAAACGTCAGGAATGTAAATAAACACGCTTTACTTCTAGCATTTCTTTTCGGACTAAATAGTTCCCAATAAAGTTATTCAACAACCAGTAATGTGTGTATATATTGCTGTGGTATGGGACATTAGCTCTGGATCTCTCTAAATCATTCAAGCCCCAACGTTGGGCCGTCATAAGATTGCTGTGGATCGTGGACTTATGGGTTTGACATCGCCAGTGTCAACACTGATTTTCAAAAAAAAATAAAAAAATTTATGAAAATATTCTTACCCGTTTATTCTGCTGCAACAATCTTCAACAGCTTCCCTGGCTAGCTCAGCTGTGCCTCTTCTCAGATACCTAAATTTACAATCATTCTTCCTTCCCACTCTCACACCATTCAATAAAACCAAATAATACAACAATCATACAATCTTTTATTTACCGCTATTTACAAACATATTATTCTCAGGTATACACAGTTTGATACACTAATTACAACTCAATAAGTGATATATTTTAAAGTCTTTGTTTTAAATTATTATTTGCAAACACATTTAATACAATATGAGTAGATGGGCCCCAACTAATACCCTATATTTATTGCACAGTGGAGTATGGTGAGCTCATAATAACCCAGTTTATTAATGTATGCCTTTTACCTTGCATAAAATTACTACAAAACTAATAAACCCATGTACCCCTAACAATCCAATTTATATTCATAACAAAATTCAATAAGTTTTCAATACACCACTTTTCAATAATTTAAATAACCCCAATAATTTTCCAGTACATGTATCTTGCGTCAATAACTATAAATAACTCCAATATTCTCTCACACATCACCAAAATAATACCAAAAGTTTGACAGATAACAGAAAATTCAAATAAGTTACTTGGAGAATGCTTCAAGTCTCTATCCCTTCAGACGATGATTTCCAGAACCCCTCGGCTTCGTGATTATGCGCTCTGCTCCTCCACATATTCATAGATGAAAACCCCAATATGCACCAAGCATTGCTTCAAAATACCATTTTATAACAGCATACAAACTCACGTATATTATGCGTCTATTTATTGATTTACTAGCCTGGTATGGTAGTAATTGGACCCCCGTTAATTTGATTTTCACTACACTATTCGTATCTTTACGTTAATAACTAGGTCATAACTACCAATTTATAAGTGCTAGCAGTACATTTACGGTATAATGAATATATTTAATACTCACAAAAATACTACTATAACATCGGTCTATCGTTGTAAGTAGTTAAAAGCGATGAGAAAATAAAGAGAAAGCTCCCAATTCTCTCAGAGTAATTATATTGTTCCACATGCCACCTCTAGGCCACACTTCACGCGAAAAACTTATTTTAAAATAACGCTTCTGCAAATTTTGATATAACCGACTTAAAGCTTTTAGAAATTCACCACGTGGACGCGCCGTATAATCCGAAACTCGCTTTCATCTGTCGTATGTTCGTAGGTGTGTAAAACAATCCGTTTCAACCAATGATTCTGTTCTGTGTCGTCATGAAACTCCGCCTGTAATATTTTTATCTCTGTCTTATGCATATTTGATGTCGCGTTCCAAACCCCACTTGAGTTGTAGAAAATCGATACTGCTGACAGCGTCTCATCACTCCACGTGTATTCAGTGCGTGCGTCCGCCTGTATTTGTAGCATCTTCCCGATCGTGCCTTTCACCTACTCTTTAATAACTTTGTTAGCTTGTTTATTCGAAGCAACTGACGGTTGAACACTATTTTCTATGAAGCCCGCTTTATTATGCTGATAATTTCAAAGAAGGTAACCTTTTAAACATGCAGGTGTTCTTAATTAAAGACCGTTTAAAACAACAATTCTTGGAGTCTATATTTTACGGTATCCGATAAAACTGACGTCCTTGTTTGTTACCAAGACACCTTTTGTCTTGGGATTATCGATTTTCTTTACCCTGGTGTTTTCCAATGCAATTACACGTTGAATTAAAATAAATTAAATTAATTATGCGTTTCTATTTGTTTTTAAAACTGGTTTTCTCTATGTACTTCTAACTTTTCAATCATTACTTATAAAAATACGTCAATACTCGTCCGTTTAAATTAAATAAATTAAATAAATTTTGCGCGTAAATAATTTGTTCGTTTCTCTATACAGGGTGTTAGAAATTGCATTGCTTACCCCAAACTTAACTCTTTGAATCCATAACAATATATATATATATATATATATATATATATATATATTTAACACACTGTATAAGGATTACAGTTAACTTTAATTAATGCAGGGAAGCTTATTCCTTAATAATACAACCACATTCAGTAAGAGAAATAACTCTGTACGCAATCAAATTTACTTTACACCAGAAAAGCATTCATAAATTCTAAACAAATACGCATTAAGAACATCAAAAGCTAGAAAATCATGATACGAATTCCGTTAAAAAACACGTAATAGTGCAAGGAAATAACAAAGCATTCTCGCAATAAAAACACTTTTTAAAACAAGCACATTTCAGAAACGCAGAATGTAAATAAACGCATTTCAATGTATGTCATTATAGAAATTTCGCATACGTGATTTTTTAACATGGAGTAAATTTAAAACCCAAAAGATTATCTCGACAAAAATAATGCCATAAGTTTGTCTACGTGAGAGGTCGAATTAAAATTTCCTACAACAAAACAAATCAAGACGGGTAAAACTACGCGGGCTACAGGAATCCACTATATAGAACCTGAATGTTATGTGATCAAGACATCGTTCAAACAAGCTATTATCAAATTTATACCCGAGAAAAACCTAAAGTTTGGAAAACAACCTATAACACGCCTCAAACTTTGACCGAAGGACGCAGATAACCAATAATGTCAGATAGAGGTGTTGTTTTAAATACCACACAAACTTGATATTAATCAGTTTTTTTTCAAGAGCAAGCTCATAGTAGTTCAAATTTAAAATTTACGTAAAGTGAACATAGAAAAATTAAATTATTATATTTCGTCGAAGTTTTGATAGAAAAGTTTTTTTAATAATAGTAAAAATATACGAAAGAAGTTTTGCCGTTAACTAAAAAACGTACGTGAAAGCTTATTAATTAAACATAATTTTAATATTTATAAGTTAGGGCTCGGGGAAAAATCTAAGCAACAATCTAGGTAAAAAGATTTAAATTAGCACATTTAAATTGGTACATAAATGTAAATTTGTAAATAAATCCGAATTTAAATATGCATCGATTTATATTTGCATAAAAACAATGGTTTGAATCTACGCATAGGAGTACTAAAACGAAGGATTGTTCTAAGCATTGAATGGGTGTTTGGCCAAGAAGTACTATAAAATCAGCAAGTGAAGTCGACTGAAAACAATCAAGGGGTACTGGTCAACAGCACGCAGCAGCATATCCAAAATAGGGAGAACAAAAAGACACGCAAGGAAAACTACAGGTCAGAATATTATCTAATAGCATAAGGCTTTTTTTTTTATTGAACATTTGCTTTTATTTTATTACACCAGAATATTTATGTAAAGGGTCATCAAAAATCTTTTTATACGTAAAAATTTACGTAAAAGAGAAAAGTCGTTGAAAGTTCAAGGGTATTTCCAATAATATTAAGTGTCATTTTTGCTGACTTTAAACTGACTATCGGAAGCTATAACTTTGAGGATAAACAAATTGATATCATGATTACTTTGATTAAGGGATTTATTTTGTCGAATAGTGAATCATATTATCAAGCTGTAAAGAGTATATAAATTTTTTTGTCATTATACAAATCTTGGTCAATTTCGTTTTTCTCATTCAAGTAGGAAAGTTTTAGATAGAAAGGGGGTAAACTCTTTGTTATCGTAACGTTGTACACTCTGTGTGGATTAGACTGAGCTAGTCGGGGCATATTTAAATTTTAGGTTAATTACATCGGCGTGCAGAGTTGTCATATATATATATATATATATATATATATATATATATATATTAGATAGTTAATTACACAAGGTAAGTTGATAAATACTATCGTATTAAAGTGAATAAGATGAAATAATAACTTAGACTTTTATGCAAAGCTCAAATGATCATTTTAAATCGAGCTAGTAATTGAAAGATGGAAAATATAAGGTCTTGGACAGGACTTGAACCTGTATCCTGGTTTTGCCGGAACCATGCGTTTACCAATTACGCCACCGAGACCGATGACACAATTGGGAAATTTACAAATTTAAATCCTGTACACAACTATACATAAACCTAACTTTCAATTACGTTTGGCTTTTTTGTCAATCATATCTGTCATTGTCAAGTTTTTGACTTATGTCAGTTATAGACAGGAAGCTACGCTCAAAATTACGGCTATAAGCCAAGTAT
Organism: Platerodrilus igneus; assembly: GCA_036346225.1. NCBI lineage: Eukaryota > Metazoa > Arthropoda > Insecta > Coleoptera > Lycidae > Platerodrilus > Platerodrilus igneus. The sequence continues at coordinate 356,270 of JARFIW010000544.1, forward strand.
TAAATATATAAATATTTTATATAGTTAATTATACAAGGTAAGTGTCATCGGTCTCGGTGGCATAATTGGTAAACGCATTGTTCCGGCAAAACCAGGATACAAGTTCAAGTCTTGTCCAAGACCTTATATTTTCCATCTTTCAATTACTAGCTCGATTTGAAATGATCATTTGGGCTTTGCATAAAAGTCTAAGTTATTATTTCATGTTATTCACACTATATATATATATATATATATATATATATATATATATATATATATACATATTGCTATGATATTGCCGTACTCCGATGTAGTTAACGTTCATTTGCCTGCTGCTCGCCGCCGCTCGGCGTCTCTATATAAGCTAGGATAAATTTTAATTTCACACAATTGGTTTTGTTATGCCTCAACTAGCTCAGTTCAACCCTACACAGAGTGTACGACGATACGATAAGAGAGAAATTTTACACGCCTTTTTTCTAACACTTCCTATTTGAATGAGATAAACGAAATTAATCGAAATTTATAAAATAACCAAAAATATGTATCATTTGTACCTCCACAACCTTTATAATATCATTCGTTTAGTCAAGAAAACCCCTGAATCAAAGTAATAATATAAATCGATTTGTCCCCAAATTATAACTCCCTTTAATCAGTTTAAAGCCAGCAAAAATAACTCTGTATACTACTTGAAGTACGTTGAACGTTTAATGACTTTCTTCCCTTTTACGTAATTTTTGTATCAATAAAATTTTTGATGACCCTTTACATAAATATTTCAGTACATGCAAAAATTAAAATGTTCAAAAAGAAAATAATGCCTTACGTTATAAAAGAATATTTTTATCTCCGACCTGTTGTTTTTCCTTGCGTGTCTCTGCGTGCCCCAATTCTTAGAACTGTCTCCGCGTGCTGTTGACCAGTATCCTTAGATTGTTTTCAGTTTCTTATTAATTTTGTTTGGTCGTTGCTTATTTAATTGTATAGTACAATTTGATTAAACTCTTAATTTAATTCTTGGTGGATCCTTAGATCAATACTTATTTTAACGCTTAGATAGATCTTTAAATCAACTCTCAGAAAAGTTCTTAGGTATGATCTCAAATATATTCTCAGATAGACGCTTGAATAATTTCTGAGAGCCGTTTTTAACTATTAAACGGCGAATTTCTGTTGTATATTTGCACTTGTACTAGTATTGAAATTTTTCAATCACCAACTTTCACTTATATTATTATTTAATTTGATATAAATTTTGCGTGTTATCTTGATTCAGGCAAGTACAGAGCGTGCTTTGGTCCTAGAAATACATTCGTTTATCAGCTCGTGAGCTATTTAAAGACACGCCTATTCACTTGTTCAATTAGTTTACCCAGTTTATTTTGTTGATTGAGGCGTTGTACTTTGACTTATTGCACTAGCCTTCGCATTTCCATGTAGTTACCATCCCAATTTCTCGTTGCAATACTTTAGTACATCACGTAAGCATCTAGTTTTATATTGTGGATTTTGATACATTGAACCATCTCAAGTCACGTATTTCTATTTTGTAAAGGAATTTTTAACTTTAAATCGCACGTAGCCAACCGTATGTTTCGTTGTTTTGTTTTCCTAATCTCTTTGGGTTTTGTGTTAATTTTACATGAAGATTACGTAGGCAATTTTTATAACGACGTAAATTGAATGCGCTTGTTTACTTTCTGCGTTTATGAAACATGTTTGTTTTGGAATATCTGTTTATTGAGAGTATTCTTGTTTATTTCCTTACACCAATGCGTTGGTTTGAATAGTATTCATTGCGTGTTTGTCTTACTTTTAGATGTTCCTAATGCGTATTTATTTAAAGTTTATGCATGTTTGGCTGTTGTAAAATGAATTGGATGGCGTACAAAATTATTTATCTTACTGAATGTGATTGAATCTTTGAAGAATGAGCTTCCTTTCATTGATTAAAGTTAATTGTAAATTTTATAGTGTTTTTAACATTTGCTTTTTGCATAATTGGCGAATTTCGTACTTTTTATAGTTAAAATGTTTGATTTTCTAGACTTTGGTGTCATTTACATGGAGTGTACAACCTTTGTGATCCAATATACCCCTAAATAACCCTATTATCAAAGCAATATATATTGTTGTGATATATGGGTGGACGTCGCTATGTTCTTTTTATTTTTAAATAATTTCTATTTTTAAGGTTTTAAAAATGCCTCTTCTTATATGCCTCGACTAGCTCAGTCCAATTTACGCACGCCGATACGACAACAAAGACTGTTTAATTCTCCTTTTACTTTAGCTCCTTTCAATTTGAATGATATAAACGAAGCAACGCAAAATTTGTATAATGACCAAGAATATGTACACTTTATAGTTTAATTGATACTCTGATTTTGTTATTCAAAATAGCTATCTGATTATGCCCAAACCATAGCTCCCATAAAGCCAGCAAAATACCACTGTCTGTTACTAGAATCACTTTTGAACGTTCAAATAATCATCTTTCTCTCTTCTTAAATTTTTATAAGATTTTTGATGACTCCTCACGAATTAAATCTATATATAAAAAGTATAAGTGTTAAAAATTCAAATAAAGCCTTATATTAGAAAATAATATTTTTATATCTGACCTGCGTTCTCCCTGCTTGTTTCTGCCTCTGCATGTGGTTGGTCAGCACCCCTGGATTGAGTCCATTCAATTTCTCTTGCTTATTGAGTAGTACAGCTTCGCCCAGTATAATCCTTTGTTGATTAATTTTCCTTTCGACTTAAATTCGTTTCTTAAATTCGTTCACCTTGGAGTATATGTAGATTTACCCAGCGTGTATTTAGAATAAATTTAGAATTTACTTGGATTTGATTAGAATATATCTAGAGTATACTTAGAATATACTTAGAAGATATTTAGAAGATACTTAGAGCCGTTTCTCACAGTAAACGGCAATTTCCATTATATTTATTGACTCTTGAATTTATACGAATTTTAAAATGTTTCTGTCACTGAATAGTTATTTAAATTTTTCTATTTTCAGTCGCGTGATATTCGGCTTTGAATTGGTATAGTTTGTGCCTTGGTTGAAAATATACTGATTGTTTACTAAGTCTGTGTTCTATATAAAGACTCTTCCTTCCACCTGTGCTTATTGGTTTTATTCGCGCACTTTGTCAATTGAGGCGTTGTACTTTGCCTTTATCATTGCAGGCTTCGGACTTTCTATAAATTTACGATCCAGCCCGTGTCAATGTGATGTATATTCTCACGTTAGCACATACTTTGCATAGCGTATTTCTCTAAAAATCATTTGTTATTTAGTATTCCAAAATCTGTTGGATTTTATGAAAATACAATATTGTTGGTCACGTATTTAAATGCGTTTATTTATTTATGCGTTAATATTTTGGATGAGATTTGTTTATAGCATGCCAGGTTATTTCTTTTTAATAATTGCGTATTTATATTAATAGAACTTGTTGCGTTTAAAGCGTTATTCCTGCATATCTCTTTTCAATTTTATATTTGTATAATAATTAATTTAAAATGCATTATACGCCGTACAAGTTATTTATCTTACTAAATATGATGTGATTTTTGAAGAATCAGCTTCCTTTTATGAATTAAAGTTAGTTGTGGTTTATATAGTGTGCTAGAATTTGACTTTTTGCTTAATTGTCGAGTTACTCCCATTTTATAATGAAATTGTTTACTTTTCTAAACTTTAATGATGTTCACTGTATCGTACGACCCTTATTACTCAATACACTCCTAAATCACTCTATTATTATAACAATATATTGCTGTGTTAATAAGGTCATTTAGGGGTAGATAGGACCACTGGTATAGTGCACTTCATTAAAACAACATGAGGGCTCAGAAAACTAGACATTTCTACGAAGAAAATAAGAAAGACAACGATTAGGCAGGAAAGTAAATGACAACGCCCGGTATATAAATTATAGTCATAATTAATTTAAGAAATAACAAGTTCTTTAAAAGATTTAATTAAATATACGATTTGGCAAGTCATAAAACAACGTGGATGTAAGCTGAAATACAATGCGCATTAATAATGCATCATCATTACGCTAAGAATCTCAATTGAACAAGCAGGTTTAAAAATGCGTAATAGAAAACGAATATAATTTAATAAATAAATTATATTAAGCATAGGTGACCAGAAAAAGAAAATCCAACACCTGATAAATTCGAAATAAACACGGAATGGTGATAAATGCAAAGTTTATCAAATTTATTGTACAAACAATAATTTACGTGAACGAGAAATGAGAAAATTCAATAGAACGAATGCATTAACTTGAAGTAATACGTGCGCATCAATTTTGTCTATACAGCAAAATTCCATAGAAATCCCCAAAAGCTTGTATGTAAGAATCACGTTCCATAACCGAATCGTAGAACTCTGTGTTTGTCAATAGATAGGCGATCCTTTTAAATACGACCGGATTTGTAAACAAATCAGTTTAACATGAATTAAGACATAGTCCACATCACTTAGAAGAAAGTATTTACGACGATACGATAAGAGAGAAATTTTACACGCCTTTTTCTAACACTTCCTATTTGAATGAGATAAACGAAATTAATCGAAATTTATAAAATAACCAAAAATATGTATCATTTGTACCTCCACAACCTTTATAATATCATTCGTTTAGTCAAGAAAACCCTGAATCAAAGTAATAATATAAATCGATTTGTCCCCAAATTATGACTCCCTTTAATCAGTTTAAAGCCAGCAAAAATAACTCTGTATACTACTTGAAGTACGTTGAACGTTTAATGACTTTCTTCCCTTTTACGTAATTTTTGTATCAATAAAATTTTTGATGACCCTTTACATAAATATTTCAGTACATGCAAAAATTAAAATGTTCAAAAAGAAAATAATGCCTTACGTTATAAAAGAATATTTTTATCTCCGACCTGTTGTTTTTCCTTGCGTGTCTCTGCGTGCCCCAATTCTTAGAACTGTCTCCGCGTGCTGTTGACCAGTATCCTTAGATTGTTTTCAGTTTCTTATTAATTTTGTTTGGTCGTTGCTTATTTAATTGTATAGTACAATTTGATTAAACTCTTAATTTAATTCTTGGTGGATCCTTAGATCAATACTTATTTTAACGCTTAGATAGATCTTTAAATCAACTCTCAGAAAAGTTCTTAGGTATGATCTCAAATATATTCTCAGATAGACGCTTGAATAATTTCTGAGAGCCGTTTTTAACTATTAAACGGCGAATTTCTGTTGTATATTTGCACTTGTACTAGTATTGAAATTTTTCAATCACCAACTTTCACTTATATTATTATTTAATTTGATATAAATTTTGCGTGTTATCTTGATTCAGGCAAGTACAGAGCGTGCTTTGGTCCTAGAAATACATTCGTTTATCAGCTCGTGAGCTATTTAAAGACACGCCTATTCACTTGTTCAATTAGTTTACCCAGTTTATTTTGTTGATTGAGGCGTTGTACTTTGACTTATTGCACTAGCCTTCGCATTTCCATGTAGTTACCATCCCAATTTCTCGTTGCAATACTTTAGTACATCACGTAAGCATCTAGTTTTATATTGTGGATTTTGATACATTGAACCATCTCAAGTCACGTATTTCTATTTTGTAAAGGAATTTTTAACTTTAAATCGCACGTAGCCAACCGTATGTTTCGTTGTTTTGTTTTCCTAATCTCTTTGGGTTTTGTGTTAATTTTACATGAAGATTACGTAGGCAATTTTATAACGACGTAAATTGAATGCGCTTGTTTACTTTCTGCGTTTATGAAACATGTTTGTTTTGGAATATCTGTTTATTGAGAGTATTCTTGTTTATTTCCTTACACCAATGCGTTGGTTTGAATAGTATTCATTGCGTGTTTGTCTTACTTTTAGATGTTCCTAATGCGTATTTATTTAAAGTTTATGCATGTTTGGCTGTTGTAAAATGAATTGGATGGCGTACAAAATTATTTATCTTACTGAATGTGATTGAATCTTTGAAGAATGAGCTTCCTTTCATTGATTAAAGTTAATTGTAAATTTTATAGTGTTTTTAACATTTGCTTTTTGCATAATTGGCGAATTTCGTACTTTTTATAGTTAAAATGTTTGATTTTCTAGACTTTGGTGTCATTTACATGGAGTGTACAACCTTTGTGATCCAATATACCCCTAAATAACCCTATTATCAAAGCAATATATATTGTTGTGATATATGGGTGGACGTCGCTATGTTCTTTTTATTTTTAAATAATTTCTATTTTTAAGGTTTTAAAAATGCCTCTTCTTATATGCCTCGACTAGCTCAGTCCAATTTACGCACGCCGATACGACAACAAAGACTGTTTAATTCTCCTTTTACTTTAGCTCCTTTCAATTTGAATGATATAAACGAAGCAACGCAAAATTTGTATAATGACCAAGAATATGTACACTTTATAGTTTAATTGATACTCTGATTTTGTTATTCAAAATAGCTATCTGATTATGCCCAAACCATAGCTCCCATAAAGCCAGCAAAAATACCACTGTCTGTTACTAGAATCACTTTTGAACGTTCAAATAATCATCTTTCTCTCTTCTTAAATTTTTATAAGATTTTTGATGACTCCTCACGAATTAAATCTATATATAAAAGTATAAGTGTTAAAAATTCAAATAAAGCCTTATATTAGAAAATAATATTTTTATATCTGACCTGCGTTCTCCCTGCTTGTTTCTGCCTCTGCATGTGGTTGGTCAGCACCCCTGGATTGAGTCCATTCAATTTCTCTTGCTTATTGAGTAGTACAGCTTCGCCCAGTATAATCCTTTGTTGATTAATTTTCCTTTCGACTTAAATTCGTTTCTTAAATTCGTTCACCTTGGAGTATATGTAGATTTACCCAGCGTGTATTTAGAATAAATTTAGAATTTACTTGGATTTGATTAGAATATATCTAGAGTATACTTAGAATATACTTAGAAGATATTTAGAAGATACTTAGAGCCGTTTCTCACAGTAAACGGCAATTTCCATTATATTTATTGACTCTTGAATTTATACGAATTTTAAAATGTTTCTGTCACTGAATAGTTATTTAAATTTTTCTATTTTCAGTCGCGTGATATTCGGCTTTGAATTGGTATAGTTTGTGCCTTGGTTGAAAATATACTGATTGTTTACTAAGTCTGTGTTCTATATAAAGACTCTTCCTTCCACCTGTGCTTATTGGTTTTATTCGCGCACTTTGTCAATTGAGGCGTTGTACTTTGCCTTTATCATTGCAGGCTTCGGACTTTCTATAAATTTACGATCCAGCCCGTGTCAATGTGATGTATATTCTCACGTTAGCACATACTTTGCATAGCGTATTTCTCTAAAAATCATTTGTTATTTAGTATTCCAAAATCTGTTGGATTTTATGAAAATACAATATTGTTGGTCACGTATTTAAATGCGTTTATTTATTTATGCGTTAATATTTTGGATGAGATTTGTTTATAGCATGCCAGGTTATTTCTTTTTAATAATTGCGTATTTATATTAATAGAACTTGTTGCGTTTAAAGCGTTATTCCTGCATATCTCTTTTCAATTTTATATTTGTATAATAATTAATTTAAAATGCATTATACGCCGTACAAGTTATTTATCTTACTAAATATGATGTGATTTTTGAAGAATCAGCTTCCTTTTATGAATTAAAGTTAGTTGTGGTTTATATAGTGTGCTAGAATTTGACTTTTTGCTTAATTGTCGAGTTACTCCCATTTTATAATGAAATTGTTTACTTTTCTAAACTTTAATGATGTTCACTGTATCGTACGACCCTTATTACTCAATACACTCCTAAATCACTCTATTATTATAACAATATATTGCTGTGTTAATAAGGTCATTTAGGGGTAGATAGGACCACTGGTATAGTGCACTTCATTAAAACAACATGAGGGCTCAGAAAACTAGACATTTCTACGAAGAAAATAAGAAAGACAACGATTAGGCAGGAAAGTAAATGACAACGCCCGGTATATAAATTATAGTCATAATTAATTTAAGAAATAACAAGTTCTTTAAAAGATTTAATTAAATATACGATTTGGCAAGTCATAAAACAACGTGGATGTAAGCTGAAATACAATGCGCATTAATAATGCATCATCATTACGCTAAGAATCTCAATTGAACAAGCAGGTTTAAAAATGCGTAATAGAAAACGAATATAATTTAATAAATAAATTATATTAAGCATAGGTGACCAGAAAAAGAAAATCCAACACCTGATAAATTCGAAATAAACACGGAATGGTGATAAATGCAAAGTTTATCAAATTTATTGTACAAACAATAATTTACGTGAACGAGAAATGAGAAAATTCAATAGAACGAATGCATTAACTTGAAGTAATACGTGCGCATCAATTTTGTCTATACAGCAAAATTCCATAGAAATCCCCAAAAGCTTGTATGTAAGAATCACGTTCCATAACCGAATCGTAGAACTCTGTGTTTGTCAATAGATAGGCGATCCTTTTAAATACGACCGGATTTGTAAACAAATCAGTTTAACATGAATTAAGACATAGTCCACATCACTTAGAAGAAAGTATTTACGCGATTTAGAAGTGATTTATTGTTAAGTAATAAATAGCGCAAAAGTGATTGTAAAAAATTGAACGAGGTTAGTCGTTTTAATCCTATAAAAACGTAAGTAACTAGAGTCTATTTTAAATTAAATTTTAATATTAACATTAATAAAAGGACTCCAAATAATTACTGGATCCGATGTGGAAATTTAACAAATATTCATCTGAATTATTAATCACCGGATTCGACCAGGAAGTTTAGCAAAGCCGCTGAAATAATTCATAAATTAATTAAAAGCACCTGTACAAAGAGAAGTGCACGCCATGTCTAAATTCGACGTTGGGACTATATAAATCAATAAGCTGAATACGGGAGCAGCTGGAACAGGGACTGATTTGAGCTTGAAACAACAGGTTAGCCAATCTGAACGTTTTGTTATTTTTATTTGTGAATATTTCGTTGTATATTTCTAATTTGAATAATTTAAAAATTGCTTTTATGAAAACTTTATGTGAAGCTCAACAAAGATCGAATACACGTTATAAATTACGTAAATTTTGAAGAAAGTTTAATGAACGTTTATGGGGCTTTAGATAATAATAATAAAGGTAATTTTTGCCGACTTTTTGATTAATTTTGGAAATGATAATTATTGAAAAAAATTTTATTCAGTTATTAAAAGGAAGTTCTATTTAGAGAATTCTTAAAAATTCTATACATGGTAAATATGTTGGAGAATATTATAGTACTTGTGCTTAATGTTGTTTTGGATTAGAGAAACAGGAGGTAGAGGTAGAAGGAAAACTTAAAGGCTTTGTTGTCGTATTGTCGCAAGCTCCGTGCGTAGTTAAAACTGAGCTGGCTGAGGTATTCAAAATTAAAATTAAAATTAAAATTAAAATTAAAATTAAAATTAAAATTAAAATTAAAATTAAAATCAAAATCAAAATCAAAATCAAAATCAAAATCAAAATCAAAATCAAGATCAAGATCAAGATCAAGATCAAGATCAAGATCAAGATCAAGATCAAGATCAAGATCAAGATCAAGATCAAGATCAAGATCAAGATCAAGATCAAGATCAAGATCAAGATCAAGATCAAGATCAAGATCAAGATCAAGATCAAGATCAAGATCATCAAGATCAAGATCAAGATCAAGATCAAGATCAAGATCAAGATCAAGATCAAGATCAAGATCAAGATCAAGATCAAGATCAAGATCAAGATCAAGATCAAGATCAAGATCAAGATCAAGATCAAGATCAAGATCAAGATCAAGATCAAGATCAAGATCAAGATCAAGATCAAGATCAAGATCAAGATCAAGATCAAGATCAAGATCAAGATCAAGATCAAGATCAAGATCAAGATCAAGATCAAGATCAAGATCAAGATCAAGATCAAGATCAAGATCAAGATCAAGATCAAGATCAAGATCAAGATCAAGATCAAGATCAAGATCAAGATCAAGATCAAGATCAAGATCAAGATCAAGATCAAGATCAAGATCAAGATCAAGATCAAGATCAAGATCAAGATCAAGATCAAGATCAAGATCAAGATCAAGATCAAGATCAAGATCAAGATCAAAGGCAAAGGCAAAGGCAAAGGCAAAGGCAAAGGCAAAGGCAAAGGCAAAGGCAAAGGCAAAGGCAAAGGCAAAGGCAAAGGCAAAGGCAAAGGCAAAGGCAAAATCAAAATCAAAATCAAAATCAAAAATAAAATTAAAACTAAAAATTAAAAATTGACAAAAAGAAAATGTTTCCCTTTTTATACTAGAACAGGAAATACTCGTTGAAAAGAATGATTTCTGATATCCTATACTTAGAAACGAGTTTCAACTAACAATAAAGAGCCTGAAAAATAATAAAGTGCAAGCAAAAACTCTAAAAGCCGCTGGACAAGTAGTAACAGAATTTATTTTCCGACTTGGACTTGTCACCTATATTTATGAGACAGTCAGGGTACACGAAGATTTCAAACAAAAATAGTCACTATACCAAAAAGAAGGTGCCGATAGATCTGAAAATTTTCGAACAATAAGTTACCAGCACACGTGTCAAAAATATTAACTAGAATTGTACAAGGATGTATGGAAAAGCGAGATGAAGAAATATTAGAAGAACAATTTGTATTTAGGTGAAACATGAGAACATTTTAGCTTATCAAATACACTTGTGTGCCTTAAACATTAATTTTACTTTATATTACTAAAATTTGCAAAAACCTCTTTTATACTTGGACTAATCATGGTATGGAACATGTATATTAATAATTTCACTCACATTACCTTTTTAACTTATTGTAAAAACCTTCCTAAAATGACACACTATAAAAATTTACTTTTTAATTATCTGTTTACACAATTACTCGGAGAATTATTCATGCTTTTGTTTTTAAATTCCACTGTATAATACATAATATTCAATTTTGTTTCACTTTAGCGGTTTTTGGAATAATTTATGAACCTGAGTTATATATATATATATATATATATATATATAATTAATATTCTTCAATGATGGGTTTAAGGTCAGCTGGTAGGATTTAAAAGGAAACTCTTTTTTAAATGCCTAAATTTTCCGAAAATTTAGGCATTTAAAAAGAGTTTCCTTTAAATCCTACCAGCTGACCTTAAACCCATCATTGAAAAATATTAATTATACTAGCAAGGTCATTATTCAAACACACATATATATATATATATATATATATATATATATATATATATATATATACACAGAAACAAAACTATGTTTTTGTGTTTTTAAGTTTATTACCCTTTATAAAACTAAATAAAATCAGAAAATATACAGAGTACTTTAATATTGGATTGTCCGTTTAAATTTAATTGTCTTCCTTTTGCATCCGGTTTGTATTGAATGTACGTCAGCGCCTTACACTTTATATCCGCATTGTCTTTGAAAATTCACAGTAACAAAATATTTTTAAATTTCTTCAGCTCTCTTTCGAAGAGAGTTGGCGTGGTGTCTCAAGTTCTCCCCACAAAATCGGACCTATGGTAAAAAAAATGCCATTCGAATAATAGAAATGTTAAGGTGTTTGGAAGATTGGATTATTTTTGTGCAATGTTGTACAATGTTTTTTGTGCATGCTCGTATTTGCATTTGTAATTGTTGTTCTCACATATTCTAACATAAGTTTTTTTATTACAGTGTCGGTGCAGTGACGATTTTTGCGAGGACGCTAAGAGACGGGTTGAAATTTGTAGACCTGATGTTATAACAGCAAATCTAAACGAAACGATAGTCACATGTCGAGTAGCTCAATGGATTTGTGCCGCTGATGCCCTTTGTTCCAAAGCCATCGAATACTACAACAGGTATTGTAAGTCAATGTTTCACGGAAAAAAGTGTACTCATCGCTGTCGTAATTCCATCTCTATTCTTCGTCGCCAGGAAAAAGCATCAAAATTAAATACGTGTACATGTGACGGACGTGAAGATTTCGATTGTCCAAGTATACAAAGCAATATGGCACGATTGTGCTTTCATAAAAAAAATCCGGAAGAGACTACTGAAAGTGTAAGCGATGTTGAAACTAATGTGATAAAAAATTCAGATAATACGGACGGTGGTTCGGCGTCCAGTGTAAAACCTACCTTAGTTCTTTTTGTAGTGATTAATATGTTAACGTTTGCGATTACGTGAATTTTTTCCTATATAGGATTAAGAGATTCAACCACAATCTACCTCGTTTCTTAAACAGTATTTTGTAGCTTCAAAATTTCGAGAAACTTCGCCAAAGCCTTCAACACCTATAGTTCCTAAGTAAAAGACGAAGCTAGAAAATGTATACAATTTTACTTTCTTTGTAGGAAGACCCAATGACTCCTGTATATAACAGGTCTAGTTATAAGGTATATGTTAACTACTTTTAGTTGAATTTGTTTGTTATTTAGTGTAGATATTATTGCCAAGAAGTTATTCATATCCTACTCAAATAAATTTTGTATACAGGGTGTAATGATAATAACATTTTTTGCCTATATATAATATACCTATGTTTTCTGCACATAGAACTTGGCCATTAAGAATATTTCTAGTAATACTTAGGAAGGATGCTGCATTATCCGTTCAGTTAAAATATTGATATCTGCAACGTTTTAAAATAATACGATTTTTTTTAAATAAACGCCGCGTATATGAAATGTAAAGTTGTCATATCGTTTTTCGGAAAAACATAAATTATTGAAAATTTTAGCTTCCTTTGAATAGTTCTAGCGTTTTCTTGCATGCTCGTTAATGCAAATGGTTTCTCACAAAGTTATGTGTTAAGTTCACGTTACGAATCACTTTGTCCTATATTATTTTCTCGCGTGTCCATTGTCAGATCTTGTAAAATATACAGCTCTAGAATATTTCTATAAAGATTTTGCTATATAAAAGCAAAGAAAGGAATAGATTAGGATTAGCAACAATACGATAAGAAGCGCACAGACTTGAAATGTTATCAACTACACATAACTCGTACTTCTCCAAAACAGTTATCAAATAGATAAAGCATAAAAGCATTTTCTAAAAATATTTGAACACTAGCAACATAGTACGGTTTTTAAATAAATTGTTACTGTCAAGCACGTCGTATTTTGAGGGACTTGGAAAATACGCTAGCCGACATCTCATAGTTCTCCTGCATGTAAAATGTTTTCTAGGAATGAATACAAATAAAATAAATAGAATTAGAATTGAAATTTGCTTAAGAAAACATAATTCAGTAGAATTGTCGGATCCTGAATTGTCTTCTTTGTCTGTCGTCAGCAGCTTCGTAGTGTTTGTACTTAGAGATCACTTGTTGTGGTGTCAGTTGGTTCTTAGAGAGGTTCGTGTAATAGAAAGCTGTGCGTTAGTGTCAATGTCCAAGCTTCTGCTTTCATAGAACAGGTTTAATGTTGATGATTTCGTTGAGGAAACTATTAAATTTTTTTTGGACAATTTGTTACTAAGTAACTTATGCTTGGGAGAGGGTAGCAAAGATCAAAGTTTAAAGTTGTTTTAGGTTATATTGTACTTGGGATGTGTTGGAGCATGTATATTGATTGATTTAATTGAAAAGGGTGGCACATGCCACACGCACTTAGGCCTCCAAGTAGGCCCATTGTGCTGTCTTCCTTGCCCTAAGTTGTTCCTTCAATATTCAACCGCCCGATCTTACAGGTGAATTTGAGGATGTCGAACCAGGGGGTGTCTTGAATTCCGGCTTTCTCAGGCCAGAAATCCCCCAGCATGGATTCTCGAAGTCGGGCACGTGCCGGACAGGTACACAAAATGTGCTCCGCCATCTTGTCCTCCTATTGACGGCCGCGACAGATGGGGTCGTCTGACAGACCCATCCTGTGCAGATGCTTTTTTAGTATGCAAGGCCGGACGGTATGCTCACCAATAGTTGTAGTTTCTGTCTCGACAAGAATATGACAAATTTTTCGGTTTTGGTCATGGAGGACCTTATGAAAATTTTTGTCTGTTGACAGCTTGTTGTACAAGCCCACCTGTCCTTGTGACGGCGGTGGGTTATTTGCCTTATCATGGAGAACATAACCGATGGCGCAATAGCAACCGATGGCTCAGGGCCAACACAGCACCTGGCCGCTACTTGCCTCGCCAAAGAATCTGCCTGTTCGTTGCCATGTACCCTGAATGCCCTTGGATCCATACCAGATTAAGGGCATTAGTGTTAAAAGCAAGCTCGAGGATGCGGTAACATTGATGAACGACCCCTCGATAAGAGCTTCTGCTTATTTAGGCTCAAAAGAGCTGCTCTGCTATCGCACAGGATGCGTATAGCTTTATTTTGGATTCTGCGTTCCAGTATGGCGTTAGCACCATGCATGATGGTTATGACCTTTGACCTCCGCTTGGAAAACAGTTACCAGTCTACCCAGCGTAGCACTTTCATGAAGGTCTAGGTCATCGGAAAATATGCCTACCCCGGTACCTTCATTTGTTTTCGAGCCATCTGTGTAGATGGAGATCTCCGTTAAGGAGGGGTCCTCAGTTGTTCAGACAAATCCCGAAGTGCCTCTTGGAGATCATTATGGGTGCGATCGCATCAACTACTCCTCCCAAAAGAGGGGTGTTCCGCACCGCCTCTCTTAGTATGTTGTGGTGTCTACCACCGCTTCTCTTGTCGATCCATAGACCTTTGAACCGCAGTCTCATTGCCGCTCTCAGAGCCATCTCCTCCACATGTAGATCCAGCGGAGTGAGGCCTATAATGACTTCTAAGGCTGCAAGGTATAGATCGCATTGTGCCCGTGATGCGTAGACAGGCCACTCTTTGGATATGAGTAAGCTCTTTGACTGTATGGACCAGTCTGGTCCTGGGCCACCAAACCACATCGCCGTAGCAGAGCATCGGCTTTACTATCGTGATGTTTAGCCACAGGACAGCCTTTGGTGGAAGACCCAAAGTTTGTCTATGGTACGTTTACATTGCCACAACACTTAGTTGGCTTTGGTAATTTTTGCTTGTAAATGTTTGGTCCAATTCAGCTTCTTGTCAAGTATGACGCCCAGTTTGGAAGAGCGTTTACAATCTAGTTATCGTCAGCTTCCTTTTATTGGTGAACACCACCTCCGTTTTATTAGGGTTAATTGTTAGGGAGTTTTTGGAGCACCATAGCTCCGTGATCCTTAGTGCTGCTTGCATTAAGTTACACAGCACCTGTTCAAATTTCCCGACTACTACGATAGCTATGTCGTCCGCATACGCTATCGTGTAGAATCCTGCCTCGTTAAGGCGTTGGAGAATGCTGTCCACTACTGTTTTCCATAGTAGCGGTGACAGCACGCCCCCCCTGCGGACAGCCTTTACCTATCGCCCTAACTACTGAGGTTTCACCAACATTAATGTGTACCCGTTAACACCGTAGAATCTGCAGTCGGCTGCCGAAGAGTGTCCTCCGCTCCATGTGCCCGCAGAGCTCTATCAATGCTTGCGAAGGTGGTTTCGCTAAACGCACCCCCAATATCAACAAATACAATCGTATTTGTAGTCCATACTTACAATGGGTTTTAATTATTAAATTGAAAAGTAGAACACTTTATGGGTTTCGTTTAAAGTGTTCTACTTTTCAAATCAACAAATACGCCTAAGGCGGATATGCCTTTGTTAAGGGTTTCTTCAATGCGTCCTACAACGTGGAGGAGAGACTCCGTGGATTTTCCTGGTATAAAGGCGTACTGGTTTAGGTGAAGTGGATAAGAAAGCAGTATCCTCTCCCTCGTATCATTGTCGCACAGTCTCTCCAAGATTGTTAGCAAAAAAGATGTAAAACTGATCGGTCTGTAGGATTGCGCCTGGGTGTAATCCTTCCGGCCTGGTTTAGGAATGAAGACAACTCTAACCCCACTTCTGCTGCTGGGGATGTATCTAAAAGCAATGCAGCCCCTAAAAGGTACCACGAAGAATGGTGCCAGCCTCTTCACACCCCACTATAGTAGGGGGGTGAAGATGCCTCTTATTACAGGGGACTTAAACGGTTTGAGAGTTGAGATGGCCCATTTGATTTTCCTTTCATCCACTACCCGGTTTGAAACCTCCCGGTTGGCCCCATTAGGGGGCGAGCTGGGTTGGTCCACCCCGTATGAGGAAAGTTGTGATACACTACTTGGAAAGTGGGTGTCCATGAGTAATTCAGCAGTTTCTGTCTCGTTGGTGGAGTACGTACCATCCGCAAGTTTCAGGCAGCATGGTTGATGGCGAGGATATTTGGACAAAATCCTGTTAATGCGAGAGATTGCATTAGCAGACAGAAGGTCTTCTAATTACCGTTTTGTATAGTCGTTGGTGGTTTTTATAGACCTCCCAGTCAGCCATACTTCTGGTGTTTTCTGCCTTGTTGAACAGTTTGCCTTAAGTCCTTTTCAGCTTCTGTAGCTCCTCGCCTCACCATGGGGTGTTGGTGCGATTAGAATCTGTCCTGGCCGGACATGCCTGTTCAAAAGACTTTACGATGGAGTTCTGAAGAGAGACCGAGTATCTCTGTAGCTATTCTATTGTTTTGGGGTTGTCGATGCCTTGTAGTGCCAAAAGTCGTTCCTCCAGGCTGCCTAAATAAACAGACCTGTTGGTCGCTTTTGGGTTTCTATATTCTTTATAGGCAACTTCTGCTGCCTTTATTTTTAAACTTAACAATTTGTGATCTGACAGTGTTGCTTTAGGCGTCACCTGCCAGTTCAAGATATGTCTTGAAATGCCAGAAAATATCAAAGTTTAAAGTTGTTTTAGGTTATATTGTACTTCGGATGTGTTGGGGTGAAACCTTTTTTTTTTCTTCCTGTCGTTGGATACAAGTGAAGCTTTATTTGTTCGCGGCTAAGTCTGGGAATTACCCCAAGGGTGAGCAATGAGAAAGGGCGTGGGGATGGTATAAACTCTACAATAAGCTAACATAAAAAAGGGGAATTGAGCGCCACTGTATCTATATGGGCAATACTAGAAACTCTATACTCCTATGAGAAGATACAGAAACTCATGGGATATAAACCCCATAAAAAAACTTACAACTTAATGAACTAACACATCTGGAAACCTCTGGAGCATACTTACAACCTCTTCGATCTCGATGATCCTGAAAGAAAAAGTACACAACAAATTCTCTATTAAAAAGACACTGTTTGTGCTTATTAATAAAAAAGCATGTTAATAATTACGGGTGGATAATCTTGAAATTACCACACCAAAGATATTTGAATCAAAAATGAATACCTAGAACAAATCAGTTGTAGCATATCTGTGTTTTTTAAATTACTTCAGCATTCGTCTACTTTCATTATTCAAAGATCTATTTTCTTTAAAAAAATTTTAGTAAAATTAATTGTGCATGGAATAAAAAACTTGAGTCCAAAAATGAAATTTAATATAGTTTCTCTCTTTTCGTTTTTTTCGAATATGATTACAAAAATGAAATAATATAATTGAATTCTTTATAAATCTGTCTTGACATAACAAGACCTTAATTTTAATAATATTTTATAACAAAATTTCCGATACCAAATACTCAGATCTGTTTATTGGTTTACATCTGTTTTTCACATTAAGTTTAATTTATTTCTTAGAAAAAATTTGAATCACGTGCAGCTAACTTGGATAAATAACATTTTAACTTATCCAAGTATAATGAGCATATTAAAATTTGACATCTGTAATGAACTTTTTTTTAAAAGGCAGGAAATGGACTTTAGAATCTCAACATTTTAACATGTGAATGTTCCGCGTATCTTGCAAAATTATTTTAATAGCCTTTCTTAACAATAATCTTCCACGCTGTTCTTTATGCACAAAAATTAGTATAACTAAGCAATTTTCGACTACAATTTATGTGAGCACACTCAAGGTCTCACAAACATAACAAAAGAAAGGTTTGATACCTGTTTTTAATAAAGCTGTGTCCCCTAGTTATCAAACTGCGATGCACGTTTTCTGGAATCTGCTTACTACTTTGTTGCAACGAAACATCGAACGACAGCTGTAATTTCTTAACAAACGAACATTGACCCAATCTCTTTATCCGTATCTCTAATCACTTCATGTGTACCTTATATGTATGTTACTTCATGCGCTAAGGAAATAAAGATATTTTATAAATTATTTGAATAATGCGAACTCACCGTTAACAAATACCGACTCGAACCATTTCAAGAAGAAGCGTGATCAAGCGCCTTGCCGGAGTCACAGGAATGAATCCTCCGTGTCCCAAGACGACCAGCCCTCCTGTCTCTACTTCGGCACGCCTATTCTGAGGCCCCACTTATGTAAAATTTGGGATCCCATCTGTAGATGATGCAGTATGAACTACATTCTCAAATACAAATGGCTGCTTGGTTATTCATTCCGAGCAAGTACGGAACCGCTTATCTGCGTAGCGCGTCACCTCGTGACCGTATTCACGCAAGCGCTATCCTAATTTTAACGACTGAACGGGTATAATCCGCCTGTAGGTTAGGCAACACAAACGACTAGTTCCCTTTTAAATATTAATGGGTAAAGCATTTAAGTTAATTAAACGGTCATGATTTCCTGTTCCATTGTGGAATTGTTTCTTTCAGATATAACAGTATCAAATACGAGAATCAAATACCACAGACTAAAATTGTACAGATGTGATTCTTGCAAAAATGGTGCTACAGAATATATATTCGTTACAGGGGCATGGATAAATCAGGTGTGCGGGAGTTTCGAGGTATCTCGTTTACAACGAGGTTGAAGGAGCTGAGTTTAGATTGGAAGTTGTCGTAACCAGTTATACAGAAAGTTATTGCCCATTCTGTTGTAGATATATGTAGAGGGGTTTCGGTGATGTTTGGGAATATACTATATGTAAATTTACCTCTTGTGCAAAGGGACCATAGTTTTTGCCAGGAGTGGAGTAAGGATTGTTTTTTGAAGAATTTAGTTCTTGCGATCGATTTAGTTTTGTAGATATCGGTTTGTATCGTTCTGTCATGTAGATGGGTAGGACGTTTGACTTAAGGTATTTTCTTCGCTGGCGACTTCTAATTGGAATTTTATCGCTGGGATTTGTAAGATAACGTAAAGGGCATATGTAGAGGTTGTATGATAGATTTTCGAGATGTATAGAAAGAATGATCGTATGATCGTGTTGAGAGATTTTAGAGCCGTTGAAGTTGTGAGGGGAGCTAAGAGTCTAAGGTATAAAGAACGATTTGGCCAAATTTAGTTAGGTAGATCCTGAAAGTGAGTTGCGGACTTTATATAGGATAATTTTTGTCTTAGAGACGAGTTTTTCAATATGCGTGTGAGTTCTCAGACGGGTTTCTAAGCGTAGTCTTAGGTATCTGACGCAGTGGGAAAGATTAAATGTCTAGAATACAGTTAGTTGGACTGTGACGAAATCTGGGAAGCCATTTAGGAGCAACAATTTAGTTTTATCGTGGAATATTGGTTTGTTTGTTTAGAATGGGCCGGGGTTCAATCTTTCTAATGAGGGTGGATACTGTCTTTTCTAGGGATGCTCTGGAGTTTCCATGAATTAAGACACTTAAGTAATCGGCGTAGGCAAAGGTGGTTATGTAAGGCTAATCGAGTTCCATAAGAGTTGTTGCTATATTCCAAAGAGTCTGGGAGAGACGGGATCCTTGGGAACATCGTTGGGTTAAGTGTTTAGGGGCTGATATGTGGTTTCTTTGAAGGCTGTCGATTTGTAATGTAAGGAAGGATTAAATAATGTTGAAAATGTTTGACGAAAATTGCTAGGACTAAGATGTTGGTTACCATAGTCGACCAAAAGTCGACCAGAATTGATAAAAGTGGCAAAGACATATTTATGCGGGGAAGATTTGACAAGGGGGTTAGGGGATTGATTGTGTGTTCTGGGTTATGTTCTTGTCTGAATTCGTTTTGGTGTAGTGATAATAAAGTGTCCTTTTCTAGGTGATTGTTAAATTTTGGCAAGATTATATGTTTAGGGAGTTTGTCTAGGGATGGTAGGAGCGTAAATGGTCTGTAAGATCCAGAATCGTCACCGGGATTATTGAGTTTTAGAATTAATGTAATTGTGGCAGATTATAGGGAGTCGGGGAAGTTTCCAGTTAGTAGACATTTTTTAAATAATGTACGGATAAAGGATCTTAGAGTCAGCGAAGATTTTTGAAGGCTGAAATTTGTGATTTGATCGGGTCCAGGTGCTTTGCTTGGTTTAATTTCTGCTACGAGGGAGTCAAAGATTTGTATATCCATGTCGGTATCTGGTTCTGTGTTGAGTGGAATTGTTAAACTTTGATAATTATTTGTTGTTAATAGGTTGAGAAATCTAAGATGGTTTGCAGAGTCGAGCAGGGTGAGGAGGGTATCTCCTATGCAGGGGATGCGATTGGTTATTGGGAAAACAAGAATTTGTGGGGGAGATGATTTTACCAGTCTTCGGTATGTCTTCCAAGGGTCTGTGTATGGATTATCAATTATGTTTGGGTAGTGCTTTTCCAATGCTGTTCTTGTATTTGTTCCTTTGTCTATTAAAAAGTTGTTCTTATGATGATATATATTGTTTAAAGTTCTGCGGGTTACATCATGTCCGCTACAAACTGTCTTGCTGAGATATGTATCTTGTGAGCGTTGTTCAGTTGTGGTGTCTATCATATATTAGATTTAACTGTGTGGTTTCTTTTCGGGATGGAGGATTAGACAGAGGATTGTATGGAATTGTGCATTTTGTCGGTTATCTTGTGTGGTTACAGGTGTTCGTACTCGTGGTCGGGAAAAGCAAGGTTGAGGTGGGTTAGGTTTGAAAGAAGAAGTTGCCAGTTTAACTTGCGGGTATTGTAGAAAGTTATTTTGATGGCGAGGCGTTTTGTGCAATGGGATAGCATGCTATGGGGTATAGGTTTGTATGTCGTAGGATACCTGCCAAAAATTGATCAGGTGGGAAGCGGAATGGGTTGCTATCGTAATGTTAATATTGGATTTGTGTTCTTAAGTTGGAGTGAGTGATGGGAAGTTGAAGACGTGAAGGTGGTATTCCATGTATGTTTTACGTTTGTCGGTGTACTTGTTATGCCACAATGTAGACTTATCGTTAATACAAGCGCAATTAACGCAAGGTGGATTTCGTATGGAGTGAATGGTAAATTGAATTTTGGTGTTGAAAGTATGATGAAATTAAAAATATGTTCCCTGAAGACCATTGGATTTCAGCTGTTATTGTTTGGGGATAAAATAAAGAGGATATATATGTTAAATTTATGTCCGGGTTGCTAATAGGGATTGCTGTGGTTAGGTTGGGATCTGGTGATATGGGGTGATGGTAAGAATTTGCACGGGGGTTAATTTAGAATTTTGTTGTTGATAAACTATGTTTTTTGTTGTAAGGCTATGGAATATGGTTTTGTACGTGATGATGGGCGAGTTCTAGGCAGGCGCAGCGTGTGTGTTGCATATTTATCTGTAGGGGGAAGGATTTTATGAACTGAAGGGGATTGATTGTGTGCATGTCTTTGTCTTAGTCTGTTATTAGTTTATTAAATCAAGTGCCCGAAACTCCTTTGAAAATTCTTTAGTATGTTGTGAACGATATGGAAAATATATTAGATGGGTAAAAACTGTAAGATATCGGCTAACAAATCACTCTATTAATCTATTTAAAAATTTTATAATGTGTTTGGCGCTCAGAATACTGAAAATATTTTACATGAATGAGAAGTATAAGATTTAAGCTAGTGAATCACTTTACTCTTTCAAAACACAACGCCATTGGGAAGTATTAATTTTTTTAAATATCGTACAATATTGCTAGTGCTTGCACTCTTTAGAAAATGTTTCACTATAATAAAAACTATACGGGAATATATTGCATCAATGAGAATTATGCCATTTAAGTCAAAATATGACACACGTAGAGTGTATTGCTTTACTGAATAATGTTGCTACCTTTCTTAAGTTGAGAGTGAAAATTTGCGGATGAACGTAAACTTGAGATTTTGGTCGATGAATTCGCTCTTTTAAAATGCTACGCTCGTAGGTTGTATTAATTTATTTAAAAAGTGTACTATTTTGCGAGTGCTCATGTATTTTTAGGAAATGCCGTACTATGTTCAGAACTATACGGAAAATATATTATGTGAACGAAAACTATAAGATATCACCCATCATATACGAGGCTTGTTTATTAAATTTGGGAATGGTCTGGTATATCTATATTCAACGCTTGAATCAAGGCAGCTCGCATGCGTAGACAGGCATGGAGATGTTTGAACCCGTCCTCCGTCGGGTAGTACGTAAAGTTGGTAAAGCATTACTATTGCATTCATTTCAACAGAGTGTTCCTAGCAGTGTTCGTCGAAAAACATGGAGCGACGACACAGTCTTAAGTTCTGATTCAAGTTCAGTAAATAGTTACGGAAACTCATGACATGTTGGTGCAAGTGTACGGAAAAGATGCTATGAGTAGGAAATGTGTGTACAATTGCTTTGCATATTTTCGCGCTGGTAATGAATCGGTGGAGGACAACCTGTTTTTAGGATGGCCGTCCAGAAGCAGAACACCAGAAAGCATTGCACGTGTGCTAGTGTTGCTAGTAAAAGATCGGTGATTAATTGCGATTAATAACAAAAGAAGTGGATATAAACAAAACACAGTGGGAACCATTGTCCATGAAGATTTGGGTAAACGCAATTTGTTCGCAATTTGTGTCGCACTGCCTAACAGACGAATGAAAAGTAAGGGATTCGAAACCAGTGGCTATTTCATTGACATGTGTAGCCGGAATTCGTCCTTTCTGGATTTCATTGTCACAGAGAACAAGTGTTGATGCTTCAAGTACGACCTCGAAACGAACGACTTTCAATTAGATGACGATCACCTTCTTTCTTGGGACAAATAAAAAGTCGCGGTCAAAAATCGAAAGTGAAAACTACGCTGATCACATTTTTCGACAAAGAAAAAATCCTCTGTAAAATAATCGTAGCAGCTGGATAAACGTTGAATGCCGTATTCTATCTGGAGGTTCTTAAACGTTTGTTTAAGCACACGCGGCGTATTAGCCCACCCATGGTCCAGACCGGAAGTTACTGCACGACAATGTACCATCGCTACGAGCATCCCTGTAGGTCAATTTTTGGATTAACTTGGCGTGGCTGTTTTGGAACACTCACTCTGCTCTCTATATCTTGCTGCGGCTAACCTCCCTCGTTTTAAAGAGACCTTGAAGAGATCGTGGTTTGCGAACGTTAAAGAGATTAAGGATCGGTGCCAGTTATTCTGAAAACAATTAGAAAAAAGACTTACGACAGTTTTCAAAAGCTATTTGAACGTTGTCAAAGTGGATTGTGTTTGGTGGTGTCTACTTCGGAGCCTAATAAAGGCATTTCCCATGTGTATTTCGTTTTTGTTTTTCTATTACACCATTCACCGAATTTACTAGACAAACCTCATATATTACTTCATGCTCTCAAAATACAAGAAGCTAGGGAGGTCTTAATTTATTTAAAAATACTACAGTGTTGCTATTACTTATACCTCTTTAAAAAATGTTTTTATGTTAATAACTTTTGAGAAATTTTCTGGAAAATAAAAGCTCTGAGATTTCTATAGGCCACGAAGTTAATGTATTATCGCTACACCTTACTTAACTAGAATAATTTTTGTGGCTTTTATGCAGCAATATTCTTGATAGAGCTATATATATTTTATAGAATCTGACCGTGTATGTGCACGGAAATGGTGTAGACCAACGCGATACGTAACGCAAATTACTTTGCCTAGAGCCAATTTATTGCGATTTATTTAGCATAGTAAGAACTTTAAAACTACTTAAAAATAAATAGGGCGTTTTCTTAATTTGTAACTTTCAGAAAATCGGTATGTCAAATTTACAGACATATAAACGCCCCAAGGGCATTAATTATTCAAAGTTTAGTTGTTCAGTAGTTTAGCTTTTCCCTAATTATTTTGTTCAAGTGATGTAAGGCTTAGAATTTCTATACTCTACTCTAATTTAAACAATTTTATCGTTTTTAACTGTCATCGAACAAGTTCATTGTTCTCGAGTAGTGAATCATTTTAACGTTTTTGTGAGTTCCTAGTCTATTCTGGTGTTTGCCTGCAAACACTAGAAATAGCGTCTTCAAAATGCTATGGATGACTTCGTTGCGAATTTACCTGGACGCATTGACGATATTACAAAGAAAATTATTCTGGAACGTCTGAATAACCGAAAGGCATTAAAATTTGCTTGCGGAGAGGCAGTTTGTTGTGAATTGATAGCTCAGAATGGAGTCGCAGGAGCCAATAGATTTGTCTAAATTGGCAGTTTAGATGCTCATGTTTCTTTTTCACAATAGGCTTCCAACGTAGTTTAACATCAAATGCCCAGGTAATTTACTCCCTTTGTTTATGTGATTATTTGGTGGTTTACTACCACATGTGTTTGTAATCATTTCTTTTTGATACAGTTAACGTGAATCGATTTCGTCGTTTTTTGGTTCATTGATAATATTATTGACTGCTTTTTGGGGTTTGTATGTGGCTGATTGACTATTTCTGTCGGTCGCAATCATATCTGTGTCATTAGCGAATGTTGCCGTAACTTCATTGCTATGGAGCCTGCCTTATTTCCAGCAGAAATGGTTTTAGGTCTGAATACGCTTCGCTATAAGTAAGTCAAAGGCGACAAATGTAATGTATGCGTAACGAATTTGGCTTATTTGCTGTGAAGCGTTATAATGTGAAATTTAAAAGACAATAATTTACAAAGTTACCTTTGACGACAGGGATATCCGGCTTTCGATGTCCTAGTCCTAAAGGGGGATCGTAACACGGATACCAACATCACATAAACAACACACATACACACAATCCTCACACACACACACACAAATACACACACACACACACCTTACAAATACAAATGCCTGTTCACACACTTACATTGCCTTTTCAACATCTGGATTTCCGGCTACCGATGGTCCGGACTGAAAAGGCAATATCCGGTAAGTGTTCTTCCTTGACGATTGGGATATTCGGCTGCCGATGGTCCTAGCCCTATAGGGGGAACGTAACGCGGATATCAATATCGCACACATAACACACATACACACAACCCTCACTCACTCACACACACACACACACACACGCGCGCGCGCGCGCACATACACACACGCGCACACACACCTTACTGACGGTTACTTTCTGGGGGAAGCCAGGTCTGCTTAAATTTCAGGTAGCTGACTACTGAAACGTTGGAACAAATAAATAAAACAAATAAATAGAAACTTACCTGAAGGTTTAAAAAAGTTACAATAATAAGCTTATATTTGTCATTCAAAGATAGTAATGTAGCATTGATTAAAACTGTTTTCTACATATCGCAAAACGAAATCAACTGTTTCCATTCATAGCTTGGAATAACTTGTTACAGTAATGCAAATTGAAAGTACATCTACGCGTTGTTCGACTCGGCAACCATGCATAATGCTGAGCGTAATTTGTACGTCTTCAAATTGGTTGCATTGGTTGTCGTCACAGATAAAGGCCATAAGTTAACAAACAAGCCAGGGCCTTACCCGGTTTTTCTGAAAGTCAAGACCGTCTCCTGTGTTTTAGGCCAGTATCGTCGCCCTGCACTATGGCGGCACGCGAGATAGTTTTTGTAGGTGGAGGAAGATACAAAGCACGAGAGGAGTCGCTTCACCAAACTAACACGTCCTATTTCTTCGATCGCCGATAGTAAAGTCTCTCACTTTAAGATGCCTTGCTTTCACGAGCTGTAGTATCCCCTCCTTTTCATGCGTACTATTTTAACCACATCGCATTTCTTTAGCATGGAAAACGCAAGCTATTTACTTGCCATAAATCATGGGGTGAATGTCCTCGGATTTGTGTGAAAATCTGTTCATGAATTTTAACTTAAATATTTAACTTAAGAATGGGAAAAAGCTTAAATCTAAATATTAAAATAGAATTTGGTGGAGCTAAGAGACGCAACAAGGTTTCAATCTTAAATGGTATAAAAAGGTGCATTATTTAAATATTGAAGGGTGACTGAACCACCACATTCAGCAGCGTGGCAGAAGACTTCATACTATTTTTTAACTGCTTAAAATGAACAAGATATGATGCATTAATTTAGCTCTTGCATATTTGACTTTTCTAAAAAAGATCGCATTACAATTTTAACACCTTTTATTGATGTTTATCAGTTTTATTTACCATTTTTGAAATAATCTGGATGCGCTTTAGTTCGGGTTACTTTAGTCTGACATTAATATTTTACTTTTCTTTTTTGTTAACTAGTGTTCGTGTTTATTTAACCACTTTCCTACAACTCTAAACCTATTTACGGCTTGGATAATTTACATGCTTTTAGATATATTAGTTGTTGTTTTCGTGACGTACTTCAAATTATACTTCTTTATTGGAGTTAACAGAACTAATTATTGAAAAATATTTAAAAGAAACCTGTAATCAACTGAAATACCTATCCATAGTTTACTGGTAATAATTGTTAAACAAAGGTTTTTCTTAACACGACGAGAGCACTATATTGACTTTATGTACCGTAAATTTATTACATCACACTAATCAATTACCTATAACTCACTGTTAGTTTATTATTTACATAGATACCAGCTAATTTATTTTGATAATTTAATCCATCAAATAATTTACTTATTTATAACAAAAACATCCATACCTTTTATATCGTTTTAAAAGCAACCGGAATATTCGCGTATTTTCCTATTGTATTCATTTAATCATGCAACTTGTAACTTGCAACTTGTGATTAACAATTTGGAATAGATACGACACGGCGGATTGTTTTTTGGTACCGTAAAAGATGATTTGTGTAGCTGAAAGCTGCGATGACGCAGTCTAAGATTAGTGGTAGCTTTTCGTCAGCAAAATTTGATCGTAGGACTGTAGTTTACACATAGATTAGGACGGATAACAACGACATAGTAGACTACAAATAACTAAACAAAGAAGAAACTACTTTATAGTTGAGTCAAAAATGTGATTATGTGCTTGTGACTCTCACTTATGAATAATAGAAGTGGCGTAGTATAGACTGTAGAGGTTCAAACATATAATAATTTTCAAAATTTGGTTTTATCAACAACATAACGTAATTTTCTTTAAAAGAAGTGCGACAATTAATACTATTGTTCATATATTATTCTTAAAACAATTTACCTAACATATAACGGGTATCCATTGCTGATGATCATGGCTATTTATATGAAGTTCAAAATGATGATATTTAAACACGTAGAAAAACGTATGCAGCAAAATAGTGTAGATCAATAGATATAATTGTTGTCAGATTACTAAATTACAGCAGCTGCAAGTTTTGTGTTATAAAGTAACTATAGCCTTTAAATGGTTTTTGTCAGACAATAATAACAGGCTAATATTCATCAAAGAATTAATTTTCAATTCAAAACAACATGAAACTAACCTTCCACATTTCAAATATTAATAATTTATTGCATATTTAATTCGCTACTTACGGAATCCTTTTATAAGGATAAAGTTTATAAATAAACGCAAATATTCTAAGATAAATATCTAAAATAAAACGATGTTAAATTGCTGAACAATTTTACAGTGTTCTCAGGATGAACCACCAATAGTTTACGGAATAGCAAATATAAATTTTAACATGTAAATAAATAGAAAGAGCATTCTGCTTAATTAAAATGTAAGTGTTGAATGGATATACTTAGTATATATATATATATATATATATATATATATATATATATATATATATATATAAAGGTAGTTAATTACACAAGGTAAGTTGATAAGAACTATCGTATTATAGTGAATAAGATGAAATAATAACTTACACTTTTATGCAAAGCCCAAATGATCATTTTAAATCGAGCTAGTAATTGAAAGATGGAAAATATAAAGTCTTGGACAGGACTTGAACCTGTATCCTGGTTTTGCCGAAACCATGCGTTTACCAATTACGCCACCGAGACCGATGACACAATTGGGAAAATTACAAATTTTAAATCGTGTATACGACGATACATCAACCTTACTTTCAATTGGGTTCGGCATTTTTGTCAATCATATCTGACATTATCAATTTTTGACTTATGTCAGTTATAGACAGGAAGCTACGCTCAAAATTATGGCTATAAGCCAAGTATTAAATATATAAATATTCTAGGTAGTTAATTGCACAAGGTAAGTTGATAAGTCCTGTCCAAGACCTTATATTTTCCATCTTTCAATTACTTGCTCGATTTGAAATGATCATTTGGGCATTGCATAAAAAAAGTCTAAGTTATTATTTCATCTTATTCACTATAATATATATATAATATATATATATATATATATATATATATATATATATAAGACAGGTTATTTGCAGTCTGCAATAAGAAATTGTATAGAACAATATATAAAATAAGTTGTATCTGTAAACAAACTCTTATGAAAATAATAAAAGCTTATTGACGAATAAAAAACGGGCTAGTAGTTATATAGCCATTAACAAAACATTAGCTTTATTACTTCACAGGGGAGGAAACGTCCAATGACCGACGATTTTGGCTTTGTTAAGCCTCATCAGAGCAGATTAGTTTCCAATCCTATGAAGTATTCGAAGCTATTATACTGATATAATTTCGAAACAATCTCTGTACTATGGCAAAAGTAAATAAAACCGCCATCAGGTGATAAAACACCAACACTACTAAGTATGGAAGTACAGAATTAAATCGAAATTACATAGTAGATTCTATAGATGGCTATACAAGTACGTCTGGCATTTGAGATTTGCGGAATATTACTGCAAAATTTATTTGCAAACGTAACAAACCTTCTCATGGCGACACCCGGGTTCATGACCCAAAGGCAATTCATATAATGCTCTGATGAGGCTTAACAAAGCCGAAACCTTCGGTCAGTGGATGTTTCCTCTCCTGTGAAGTAATAAAGCTAATGTTTTGTTAATGGCTATATAACCACTAGCCCGATTTGTATTCGCCAATAAGCTTTTATTATTTTCATAAGAGTTTGTTTACAGATACATCTTATTTTATATATATATATATATATATATATATATATATATTGTTATGAGTATTTCAAACATTAAAGTATCAAATTTGAAACTATCTAAAGGGACGGAAATCCCGTAAAAAATAAAAATTCAACAGCCAACTATCGTGTGGTACGGGAGTGAATTCTTATATCAAATATTGCCACAAAATGGAACAAAATCGAGTAATGATCAAAGTTTTACTCAGGCGCACCTCGAGCTACGTTATTACTAGCACTTAGCTTGTTAGGTTTTCAATCCGTTCAGTTTAAAAGGCTCCAACTACGTCAATCTAATAAGACTTCCTCTGGACCACGAGTAACCCAGGGTATTCTCTTTCTGAAATTGAGTTCCTTACAAGAGGTTACCTGTTTGATTGAACATATAGAACAAATCTCAATCCACCTTGCTTAAATCTATTCCAAAATCATATTATTTGAACAAATAGGTATAATTTACTTCAAATGCACTTACAGTAATATTCGGTTAGTGACCTAAAGATATTTTTATAACAAAATTTATCAAAACAATGGAAAAATGACACAATCAATTCATCTGCGATTCGTTATACTTTGATCCTTAACTAGAATAATAATTTACAATATGCCTCTACTTTACCATCAACTGAGAATGTATAATTAATACATCTGTAACGAGGTAGCACTATATATGTTACTATAATTTTGGCAGCAACCTTTATACATAAATACCATTAAAACAGCATCTAATTGTATAAAAAAATTAACTTGCAGTTTAGTCTTCAAGTGACAAAAAGTATATAAAACCAACAATAATTATTTCGTCCTTTAAGTATTTAAATGCTACTAACCGTTCCAATCTCTTTCAGTGTTTGACGGTTATGTCGAATTCCGTGGGTACCACGTGGTATCCTGACACGGTCCGCTTGAAAAATGTTAAGTGAGCATTTTTCACAAAGATACACCTTTGTTCGGATGAGAGGTAAAAGGGAGGTCCTGTGTGTGAGTGTTGTCACGCACGCTAAAGATCCCTACCTTGCTTGGAACAGTAAAGGTTCGGCAAAATTCCAAATTTTTGGGTAAACAAAACTCACTTCCTGGTCAATGTAGTACCTTTGGGTGGAGCGTTGGAAAATCACATGTAAAATTACCACGTAGTTCCTCGTTTGTTATCCCATATTCAACGAACAGGTTTACGAGAAACCAAACTTTTTATTGTTTGGCGCCGCATCTGTTGGTGTTGATGACTTGCAAGTAATTGAATTATTTAGTTCCGACGGCTGTCTAGCGATGTAATTATCCCTAATTTTTCTGTTTCAGAAGGGCGTGCGATTGATGTACCTAACACGTAATACATGCATGCTTGTCATTATCATTTTGCTCTTCTATTTTCTCACTATCGAATTCTTGTTCGGTTTTACTGTGTTCTTTTTCTAAACTATCTTCTTCATCATCGTATTTGATGTCTGTCAGTACTACTTCAAGCAATCGCAGTAAGCGTTGCTGTTCTGTTTAGTAATCTATATCTTGGAAAAAATTAAGTAAATACTCATGAGCAACGTTAAGTAAATCAAAATTAGATTAAATATTGTTAATAATTTTGGCATTTGCTTTTGGTACAGCCTCTTCATACACCAGACAACTTGGTACCAGCTTTAAAGCGTCACCTTTCAAGCGTTTCTGAAGCCGGATCAAGTTATAATTTGTTAAATTAGACGCAGTTGAAGATCGCGTGTAACTTGAAATAAACATGGGCCATTCATTTGGAAACCCGAAAGACCTAGGTAGATGATACACTTGAGGAAGTTCGGACGAGTTTCAACATCTTTTTCGAGGTATCTTACTTGTACCGTCAACACTTAACCCTTCATTCAAGTTTCTAGCGTTTACCCCAGAAGCATGAACTGAACTGCCACGTGCTGTGTTAGATTTTTCTAGTCGGTGAGAGGTATCTTTAGTATGAAGTGGCTGCTCAACAACCCATCTCGTTACTGTCTTATACACCGGTCGTTTGCTATACTATATTGCGGGTATTGGATATACTACTGCGCAATAGTTAAAGCTGCGTAATTTCTAT
Source organism: Platerodrilus igneus (assembly GCA_036346225.1). NCBI lineage: Eukaryota > Metazoa > Arthropoda > Insecta > Coleoptera > Lycidae > Platerodrilus > Platerodrilus igneus. Next base: position 387,428 of record JARFIW010000544.1, read on the forward strand.
AACGCGTACTACCACGTTTTAGGTATTGCGCAATAGGCAAAGTTTCATGCACATATAACGTAAAACGGTTACTCACGCATATTTGTTAACACCTCAGGATCTTTGTTGTTTATGTGGGTAGGCTACACCTTTGCTGAATCAAATTTCCCATTCGTTCATCCTAAACTCTATTCATTCGTAGGGGAACGGTAAGGAACAACCAGGTAGAGGTACACAAAGGTAATGTAGGAAGGAACCTACATCCTAAAAAAGAAAAGACACGCACAACATCGGTAGATGTTCTTGGCTTTAGGTCTCGTAGCGTAATGGCGTCTCCCAACACCGCGCACACTCCACCACTTCACTCCGCGCAGTCGCGACTCGGGGACTACGGAAATTGACAAGTTCATTCAAAAATATTCGCAGGAATTTATCTATAAATTAGACAATGTACATTGCAAAATTTTGGCATGTAGCAAACAACTGATGCTTGCTTGAAGGCGTTATGGCTTTCACATTCTTCTGACTAACAGCTGCCGGACTCGCTTGAATAGTCTATTTTGCTTAGGGGTTTATATTTTTCTTCAAATAGCGATATCTTTTTTAAATTGTCTGATTTTCGTTTCTTCAAGTATCCGTCTTTGATCTTCCAGAGCTTTCAGTAATGTGTTATGTTTTGAACGCGAACCATTGGTGATTGTTGTAGAAGCGTGGGATCTAGTTCTGTAAAGCTGGCACTGCGTTTTTTAATTTGTTTACTGCTTGATTGATTTTGCACTGTTTGCAAGTAAATGGTAAATTTTCTTTTTTTTGGTAACATCTACGCATGCAAAATGGAACCATGTGTCGCACTTATCACATTGCACCATATCTACTGTGTTTACCTTATCACAAAGTCCACAGTTAAACTCCTTAATGTCTTCTTTTACCGACATTTTTACGTACAAATGTGGTTATCAAGAATACAATAATAAGCTGGCGTTTACCTTAATGTTCTTACGTGTATAAGCATAATAATAAATTTGTAAGATGAGTTAAGGTTTGGGCCTTGGGAGCTGTGTTTTTAAAAACTACTTCCAGACTTTTTAACAATTTATTTGATTAGTACAGAATTGAATGTGATATTTTACAAACGTGATTAAACTAACTAAGTCGAAAAAAGAATTAATTGTATTATTTTGAGTGGTCTAAGCAACTGTAATGTTAAAGCTGAATACTTTGACTGATGACTGCCGGGTCTTGGGGCTCCCGGGCTATTTATAATGTCCCTGCCCCTCACAATTCTGTGGGAACTTGCAGAGCTCATGTCTGCTTATTTCTTAATACTATTCATAATTACATTGTAACAATCTTACTTTCTAGGTAATCACGGTATCTTAACCGTCTGTGACCTGCCACCTGCAGTGTCACTATCGTCTGAAATACAAAGTATTGCATCCGTTCTCATGAACTGTTAATAAACTTTATTATTTGTGCTTGTATTACATTTTTGCACTTCACTTAATGATTTCTTTAACAATTTCTAATAATTCCTAATTACTTCTATTTTATTATACATACATAGATTGGGGGATACATAACTGATGTTTATTTATAATGCTGTCAGGCAACCCTATACGCATCACTACTTTAAATCCGCGTATTAACCAATACCATATCTTGTAGACTTTATTAAGGTAGGTAAATTACAAATTTATTATGTCGCAATAGTGGCGTGTATAGAGTATTGAGTTCCATTCTTGTGGCCTTAAGATTTTTCTCTTTTGACTTCTCTTTTTTGTCACCCTTTTGTTTCTATCGCAACCTTTGATCATGCCTGCCCAGAGTATATAATCTCTATTTTTAAGCAAATGTAAACATATAAAATTAACAAATACCAATTTAATTGTAATATCAAACTTTAAAAGTAGAACGAATTAACAGCTATAATAAAAAAATTGTTGCTGACTTCCTCTCCACACCTACCCATTTCGAGGTGTTAAAGTTTAAAACACTAAAAAGCATTAAGAATTTTGCTGTATCATATCATTCATGCTTCTATAATAAAAAGGTTGTAGCCAACTTTCCAACCACATCAATTTATTTTGAGTCACGCATTTCAGAAACCGGATGTACGGTTGTGTTGGGTATGTAAGCGAAATGTAGCATTGAAAACGTTTCTACATGAAATCATTAGTGCTTCAATAACAAAAAAGCTATAGTTGATTTCCAGCTGTGTGCTTTTGTGTCAAATATTTTCGGAACGGTAATTGTAGCTACGTTGAAATGAGCACATTTGAAGTACTGAGGATTTCGTTGTACGCAATATTTAGGTGCATGAAGTTAGCCGCAACATTTTTGAATTCTTTAAAAATATTTATGTCATAATTAGGCGCCAATTAGGCGCCATTTTGCGCCGCTAAAACTAAATTTTGCGCCGTCTTGGCAAACAAGTTATTGATAAAATAAGATTTTTCCGGCCAAGTTCACGAAGCCGCACTTTTTTTCAATTTTCAGAAAATCTTTATTCCATAATTTAGCGCCAATTAGGCGCCATTTTGCGCCGTTGAAACGAAATTTTGCGCCCTCCTGTGTATCAAGTTATTCGCAAAAAAAACATTTCTCCAAACTAGCCCAAAATTGTGAAGTTGGCCTTACATATGATTTTCCAATGCTCCACCCGAAGGTACTACATTGGCCAGGAAGCGAGTTTTTTTTACCTGGAAAATTTTGAATTTTGCCGAACCCTTGCTATTCCTAGCAAGGTAGGGGTCTTTAACGTGCGTGACAACACTCACACACGGGACCTCCATTTTACCTCTCATCCGAACGAGGGTGTATTTTTGTGAAAAATGCTCGCCTAACATTTATCAAGCGGACCGTGTCGGGATTCGAACCCGGGACCTTGGGCGTAGTAGTCACACACATACCACTACGCCACGGAGCCGCCTCGTGAAGTTGGCCGCAACTTTTTTTGAATTTAAAAAAAAAAATTGTACCACAATTAAGCGGTAATTATGCGCCATTTTGTGCCGTTGAAACGAAATTTTGTGCCCTCCTGTGTATCAAGTTATTCGCAATAAACTATTTTTCTGAACTACCAAAAACGTGAAGTTGACCGCGACTTTTTTGAATTTTGAAAAAAAAATTGTACCACAATTAAGCGGTAATTAGGCGCCATTTTGCGCCGTCGAAACAAAATTTTGCGCCCTTCTGTGTAAGAAGTAATTTAAAAAAAACCATTTCTCTAAACTAGCCAAAATCGTGAAGTTGGCCGCGACCTTTTGAATTTTGAAAAAAATTTTGCACCACAATTAAGCGGTAGTTAGGCGCCATTTTGCGCCGTTAAAACGAAATTTTGCGCCCTTCTGTGTAACAAGTTATTCGAAAAAAACCATTTCTCCAAACTAGCCCAAAATCGTGAAGTTGGCCGCGACTTCTTTGAATTTTAAAAAAAAATTTGTACCACAATTAAGCGGTAATTATGCGCCATTTTGCGCCGTTGAAACGAAATTTTGCGCCCTCTTGTGTATCAAGTTATTCGCAATAAACTATTTTTCTGAACTACCAAAAACGTGAAGTTGGCCGCGACTTTTTTGAATTTTGAAAAAAATTTTGTACCACAATTAAGCGGTAATTAGGCGCCATTATGCGCCGTTGAAACGAAATTTTGCGCCCTGCTGTGTAACAAGTTATTTGAAAAAAACTATTTCTCCATACTACCCAAAATCGTGAAGTTGGCTGCAACTTTTTGAATTTTGAAAAAAATTTTGTACCACAATTAAGCGGTAATTATGCGCCATTTTGCGCCGTTGAAACGAAATTTTGCGCCCTCCTGTGTAACAAGTTATTTGAAAAAAACTATTTTTCTATACTACTCAAAATCGTGAAGTTAGCCGCAACTTTTTTGAATTTAAAAAAAAATTTTGTACCACAATTAAGCGGTAATTATGCGCCATTTTGCGTCGTTAAAACGAAATTTTGCGCCCTCCTGTGTAACAAGTTATTTGAAAAAAACTATTTCTCCAAACTACCCAAAATCGTGAAGTTGGCCGCGACCTTTTTGAATTTTGAAAAAATTTATACCAAATTTTAGCGATAATTACGCGCCATTTTGCGCCGTTGAAACAAAATTTTGCGCCCTTCTGTGTAAGAAATAATTTAAAAAAAACTATTTCTCCAAACTAGCTAAAATCGTGAAGTTGGTTGCGACCTTTTTGAATTTTGAAAAAAATTTTGCACCACAATTAAGCGGTAATTAGGCGCCATTTTGCGCCGTTGAAACAAATTTTTGCGCACCCCGTGTAACAATTTATTTGAAGAAAACTTTTCCTGGCCATCTTAGACGCGTGCCTTCAATGTTGAAATTACCGTTCTTTACAATAAGCATCGTAGTTGAGAGCTAATTGTATTATTTTAAAACCTTACATACAAGGAATGTGCTATAGAAAATATTATTGTAGTCTAAACAAATAAATACATTATAACCAGTAGCGTCTTGCATTTTGCTGAGTAGACAAGATTTATTTAAGTATAATATAGAGCCAAGAACTAAATAAATAAAAGTGAAATACAATTCGCTGTTGACCCTCACAAAATCTCAGTTAGAGATATTAAAATCGGCATTTAGGATCTTAGTCTTAAATAATAAAATACTTGTATAAGCGTTTTTAAGAAACAACTCTTAAGCGTGTAGAATAGAGAATGAAAGTTGGTATGAAAATTTTATTTCCTGTTATTAACTTAAAACTTCATAAAAATATATTATTAATCAAGTATTTAAATTATGTAAAACTACTCCTAACCAGGGGGTGTAATTCCATGGTAAAACTTTCAAATATGATAAAAAATGATATGCAAATTACGAATCCTTCAAGCATGAAGAGGCGGGTGACAGCTAATTTGTGATAAGAGACCACCGCTGGTGGCCAACTATATTATGTTCGCTTACTAGATGTGTCCGTTAGTTCTAGAATTTGGTATAAATCAATATATGAATGTATATACAGTTCGGAAAAATGGTTTATTTTTTCAAATAACTTGTTACACAGGAGGGCGCAAAATTTCGTTTTAACAGCGCAAAATGGCGCCTAATTACCGCTTAATTGTGGTGCAAAATTTTTTTCAAAATTTAAAAAGGTCGCGGCCAACTTCACGATTTTGGCTAGTTTGGAGAAATAGTTTTTTTTTAATTATTTCTTACACAGACGGGCGCAAAATTTTGTTTCAACGGCGCAAAATGGCGCGTAATTATTACTTAAATTTGGTATAAAATTTTTTTCAAAATTCAAAAGGTCGCGGCCAACTTCACGATTTTGGGTAGTTTGGAGAAATAGTTTTTTCAATTAACTTGTTACACAGGAGGGCGCAAAATTTCGTGTCAACGGCGCAAAATGGCGCCTAATTGGCGCTAAATTATGGAATAAAGATTTTCTAAAAATTGAAAAAAAGTGTGGCTTCGTGAACTTGGCCGGAAAAATCTTACTTTATCAATAACTTGCTTGCCAAGACGGCGCAAAATTTAGTTTTAGTGGCGCCTAATTGGCGCCTAATTATGACATATTTTTAAAAAATTCAAAAATGTTGCGGCTAACTTCATGCACCTGCAATATTTTAGGCCTAATATTCGTGGCCAACTTCAAAGAGCTATACGAATGTTTTTTACATTAGGTATTCATGGAGTTGAGAAAAGCAAGCATCTAGAGTTATAATGTTAAAACTTAGTGTATACCAAAGCGGCGCTTGTTGCTGTACATTGCTTTAAATTATTAAACCGCTTATACAAACATGCACAATTATGTAATTTGTTTAGTTCCGTAGTATAACTTCAACCATGTACAAAGCGGCCCTTATAAGCCTATGCAAATGTACATTAAATGTGCATTAAATGTACAAACTGTTATAGCTTGATTTTTAATTTTTATTTACGAGTGTTGGGTACTTTTTTATACAAATTCACGTGTAGTAATTATGTAGACATTATTGTATAATAAAAAATTTTTGTTATCTTCTGTAGTTTTTATATATTAATTAAATAAATTATAGAAAAGATAAAGATATTTAATCGACATAACAGCAGTTGGTCGCCCTTGGTGGTCCTGCGTGGCCAATTACCTTATCCATTATACAAGAAAAATATAGGCTTGATGTCCTACATAGCTTTGAACTAAGACGAAGTTTATGGAAGAACATCTGTTGAACCAGAAAACTGCAAGATAAATTATTAAAATGTATAAGTTAATGAAATAAATGTGAGATTTCATACACAATAATTGTTCTACGCAAACAAGACAAGCATTTATAAGACATCGAACTGAATTGTAAAGTGAAAATGACCAAGTTGATTAAATTTTAAATCGTTGTATGTTTTTAACTAAGTTATTTATTATATATCTTTGCAGACCGGATATTAACGTTAAGTTTGATATTTATTCTTCCGGAAAGAATCATGAAGTAAAATGTATATATTATTGGCTCTTTTATTATGTGCAATCTTCACTAGTTTACTTTTACATTGAAAACTTACGAAGGCGTAGAAGGGTCACCAAAAAATCGCTCTACTTATTTTAATTAAATTTCGACTTTGATGTCGAAATTTAGTTAAATTTTGGAGCATTTTTCCTCAACACTCTTAGATAATAATATTATAAATCAATATTGTACCCCAATACAGGGCCGACACCATATTGACTCCGCTCGATTATTTTCTATTGGGTTGTTTACGTAACCGATAAAATTGGACAAGTTAAAAGAACACTATGCAAGAAGTACGACGTATACCTGTGGACATTATTGATGAAGTTCAAAAAGAGTTCATAGACCGCCTTGGTAATTGTTAGGTCGTCAACGGCTCCCAATTCGAACATTTTCTGTAATTATTTGATATTTGTTTTCAATTTTTAGTAGATGTTTGTGTATAGTAAAAATGCTATTTTCTGAAAATTTTTCTTATGTAGCCTCATATTCATATTCATATTCATATTCATATTTACTTCTCAAATCCATAATAAAATGGTGGTTGCTATTTAAGAAAAATATAGATAACGTCATAACTCTCTCAAATATGACCGAAACAATGGAATAACATCAATAAATGGCAATATCTATACATCGTTAGTAATTTTTTAATAATTTTTAGGGTTCCGTACCTTATAAGATATAACGGAACCTTTATAAGATCACTCTCGTGTCCGTCCGTTCGTCTTTCACAGGGGTTTTTCTCGAAAACTATGTAACGTAGGGATTTGAAATTTGTCACAGTGCTAGATCTTTATGGCGCGCACATATATCGGCAGTCAGTAAATAGAAAAAAATATTTTAAATTAAAATGGCGGGGGTGAATTCGGTCAAAAGAAAAAAAGTTTTAATAAATATATCGTGTGAGGTATCATTTGAAAGAGGATTCTAAAAGGTTTCTAAAAATATTTTTTTATAATTTTCGGTCCAGTAGTCTTCATGATATAGCTCAAAATGAGTTAAAAATGACCGTTTGCCCCCCTCCCCCCAATCTCCTACATTTCCAAGGCTAAAATTTTGATTTTAATAGGGATAGTAGCTATTGAGTCATAGATTATCGGAAAACTGCAGGTTTTTTGACAGTGTAATAGTTGATGGGAAAAATTTTTAAACACAGTAATAGACAACGTGTTTACTAATGTACCAGTACAAGTGACAATATATTCATTTCAGTTATCACAGTCAAATTTGGATAAGATTTAAATATACATAAAAAATAAAAGCAGCTTAATTTGGTTTATTGATTGCTCACTGTAGTATTGGTACGGAACCCTAATAAGTCGAGCTCGACTCGCTATTGGCTAATTTTTTTATTTAGTATATGGAATTTATCCGTTACTTTCGCAAAGCACTACTGTATAATCACATATTAATATTTGACGTTTTAAAGTTGCAATGGTTGCATTGAAATGCAACCACCAACCTAAACGGTGGAGGGAAAAACATAAATTTTGTTCCGGGACCCGGAGTGGTTCTCAGCAGCCCTGCCATATAACCAAACGGCTAGCTATACTAACACAAAAAACACGCATTATGCGATATGAAAATGTCTTCCATAATTAATTGGTTTTGTTGGTATCCGCAATCCAATTAAAACCAACAAAAAAGTAAAAAAATAGTCGACACAAAAATGGTACATATCTGCAATGATTAAATAAATACCTAAATCATGTTTTTGTTCTATATTAAATAATTTTTTGTATTACAATTTTTAAAGCAATATGGATTCCTTGAACCGCCCTAAAACAACGCTCATGTAATATGAAATGAACACAAGAGTGCTAAAAAATGGGATGCACAAGAAATCTTGATATTTATAAAACTCGTCCTTGTAACATATTGATTTTTTAGTTAATCCTGTTTAAAATTACGTTAACTTGAATTCGAGTATGTGCTATACGGGCGATTTATTTTTACTATGGGCATCTTAAAAGTTGTTAAAGATAGAGAACCACTTAAATGGAAAAAGTAATGCGATTTTGTCTGTTGATCTCGCATGTGCTTTTCTGATTTAGAAAAATTCCACGGATATCCAGATATTTTTAAAAAACTAAGTATTGCAATTTTTTTCAAATCCATCTTTAGACTTTATTATTGACATTAGACAAATAATGTGAATACAAAACTTGTAGATATTTATGTTGAATAAGAACGAGTGGCTAGAAAAAATAATTGGTTTTAGCTTCATAGATATGTACATAACCTCAAATTTTTTTAATTGAAAGCATAGTTGCCCATGGGTCTGTTTAATAGCTTTTGTTTTGCCGATTTTACTGATATAGCACATGATGGAGTTATTGTTGCAAATGACCAAAATATTGAGGTTTTTTTTAGATTACATAATGAACTAACAACATTTCAATATGCAATCACAAAAGAAGACTTAGCAGCTGTATTTCTTTATCATAACAAAAAGCTGGTAACAGGAAATATTAACTGATAAACAGATCATCCATATAACAGAAACAACATACAATTTTAAATTATACGGATTAAAATCACAAAGAGCTTTAAAGTATAATAAATGGAAACAAAACTAAAATACCAATACTAGAGTGAGCAATCAATAAACCAAATTAAGCTGTTTTTTATGTATATTTAAATCCTATCCAAATTTGATTGAAGTAAATATGAGTTTGGGCTTTATAAGGAAAATTTTCAGAAAATAGAATTTTGCTATACAAACATCCACTAAAAATTAAAAAGAAATATCAAATAGTTACAGAAAATGTTCGAATTGGGAGCCGTTGACGGCCTAACAATGACTAAGGCGGTCTATGAACTATTTTCGAACTTCATCAATAACGTCCAGAGGTATACATCGTACTTCTTGCATAGTATTCTCTTAACCCGTCCAAATTTATCAGTTAAGTAAATAACCCAATAGAAAATAATCGAGCGGAGTCAATATGGTGTCGGTCCTGTATTGGAGTACAATATCGATTTATAATATTTAACTAAATTTTGACATCGAAGTCGAAATTTAATAAATTTCGAGATCAAAGTCAAAATTTAACTAAATTTCGACATTAAAGTGGAAATTAATTTAACTAAATTTCGAGATCGAAGTCGAAATTTAGTTAAATTTCGACATCGAAGTCGAAATTTAATAAATTTCGACATTAAAGTCGAAATTTAACTAAAATAAGTAAGGAGATTTTTTGTGGCCCTTCTACGCCTTCGTAAAAACCAAATGTTGGATCTATTTTGTGAAATTTAGCACTTTCAAAATAATTTTTTGTCCATAAATAATAAAAGTAAAGTAATTAGCTCTCAAAGCATGGTTATTGGACAGCGTTAGTATATTGAATAGCCTAATGTCCGTAACTAAATACAGAAAATTATAAAGTATCCATACGAAACCTATACAATGACTCGGACAATGAATATTCATAAAGTAGGTATCAGAAAGTTATGCTTTTTGTACAATTAACGTGGTAAGTTCCTACGGAATTTTGAGTAGCATGTTTATGTATTCTTGCTATACATGGCAAGTTGTTACAATGACAGGATAGAGTAATATATCGCTTGCTCGTACAGAGAACCTAGTCGATTTTGAATGGATTAACGGGCAATATTATTTCAACCATTTTACAAAATGAGCATGCACTTTTAGTTTTACCCTTTATTTATCTAGATAATTAGATTAGAGTCAATTAACGGATCCATGAATTACAGCATTTGCTACGTATTGTTCTCCTTTCTTTTATTCTGCGGGACGTGAAGTTTCAGTGGCCTCTTTAAGCCAAATTTGCAGTGGAGTTTGTTGGTTATTTACCCACAGCGTACAGGAACGAACAGGTACGGCAAGGGCGGGTGATAGGAAATCAACATGGTAAACTCCACTACAATATGCTCGTATCATAACGTAGCCTGAAGAAAACGTAAATATACCACGCTAACTACCAATGCGAGAGGGGAGGGGTTCCTAGCAACACAAAAGTAATACATCGCCAACGATTTTCTATTTACAATAAAAAACCCAAATATAAACATTTCTATCGAAACAGCAAAACAAAATTAACTAAGATTACTATTTAATAAAACAATTTTACTCTATGGACAAATTCACTAATTGTTCCACGAAGTGCGCAATTCGCTGCTAACATACAATAAATCTAATCAGTACAAAAAGAATAACACTGATACTTTCGTATAAGCGGATGGGTCAAGTACAAAAAGCAAAAGCATTAAAATTCGAAACTTTTCTAGTAAGGATTTTACCAGAACAAACATTAGCGTATCTAATTTCAAATTGGGTTTATCCCTGGATATGTTAGAAAAGGAAAACACGTCACATACATGTGTCGGGATACTTATCTGGTCAGCCCTCGGAAGCGAATTGACACAGCATCGCCTCGGTAGTCAGCAACAATCATGCTAGTACCGTAATTGCAACGGTGGTCTACATGCAAGAGCAGTTGATCTACATCAAGGAATAATCGGGCTACGCAACAAGCAATTTAGCCTCCAGCTAAGAGCGATCCACGCCAAATCTACACATTTGATAGAAGAGAAACGTGCATCGCTCTTGGAGTAAAGAACGAGTAGTTTTTACAAGTGCATCAACGCACAAGCTGCAGAATCAAAATTTAAAAAGAGCTCAAAATAACACGAACTCGAAAAGCAAACATCCGCGTTATTGAAACGCGATTGAAACTGGAAAACACGGTTTTGCCGGAGAATAGTAGGATATATATTGTCTCGACAAATCTTTAGATGGGAAACCCACTAGAACGCAATTATACGCTATCGGAAGGTATAACGCGCTTGCGGACACCTAAGCAGAATATTGACTTATTTAAGTTTTATCATAAACTTGTCGTTTCCAAGCAAATAAGTTTAAGTTGAGAAATTATTCAAAAGCGTATTTATTGCAGAAAAATAAATTATACAGGATGTAAACTATTTAATTGTAGCATAAACTTGTCGTTTTTAAAGCAAAAGGGATTTGAGTTGAAAACTATTAGATAGCGTATTTATTATTAAGTTGACGAATGTGAAAATAGCAACATAATTGATTTAACAAAATTATCGTAAAGCGGACTTATGAATTAACAAGGAAAATTTATAAAGCAATATTGGAACGTAACAAATCCCCTGTAACCCTCCTCCAGAAAAATTAACAGGTCAGGGTAGGAAAACAAAAGAACGGAAGTGGGCAGGACCAAAAAGACCAAAGCAAAAACCCAAACAAAAAAGAATTCGCTTAAAAACTAAAAGAAAATCTGTTACAAAAACAAAACAAAAAAAAACAAAAAACAACTCTCGTCCGGCTCAAAGAACTAATAATAGAAGAAAAGAAAGAAGTAGAGAGAAAAAAAGGGAAGGCAATATGGGTAATAAGCAATCAAAGAGGACTAAGATGGAATGGCATCGACAATGAATAAAAGTCGTCGGAGGACGGATATTTTTAGTAAAGAAATCGGAAGGTAATCAACCTCAAGAGAAGAAAAAGAACGAGGAAGAAAACCAACAGTGTACGCCAAAACAGGACCCAAAGTTCAAGCCTCAAGTAAACAAAGGAACAACAAGGGAGAACAAGAGGAAGAGTACTGGTAAAAACGAAACGATGTACTACCAACTATGGTAGGCAAAACCGAAGAACCGAAAAAAAGAAAGGCCAACTAGTCCTAAATTTGACAAAGTCTTTGCTTCCAAAGAAAGAAAAACGGACCAGAAAACACCTACCACAGGAGCGGGTGGACGAAATACAATCGGACCAGGGACCGATAGCAAACAAGACCAGCAAAAGGATAGCGAAAGGAAAATGGAACGAGGAAAGAAGAAAAAACCCAAAAAGAATAACACCAACACCAAGTACAAAACCCAAAAGAACTAAAATCATACAAAAGAAAATAAAACAGAATCTTAGTGTAGTTATGTATGAGTAGGTGTGAGCGTGTGCGTGCGTGTATGTGTAGGGGGGGTGTAAGAAGGGTGTGTATGTGTTATGCGTGTATAGAGTGTGCGTGTGTGTATGTGTTTGACCGCTGTAGTCGCCTTTTATGACAGGCAGGTCGTACCATGGGAGTATTCTATTCCCGGACTCAAACGGGTGAAAGTAAAAGAAAGAAGAACCAAGTAAACAGGGAAGTAAATAAAAAGAATCGTAAAGTTCAGAGATCAAGACCTAAAGAGAGCAAAGTCGGCATAAGAATCTGGGGCACGAGGACTAGGTGTTGAGCTTAAGACGTTTGAGCCGCCAGAAGAAGAACGAAATGAAATCAAAGACATTAGGACTTCGCCGACATATATCTTCCGGTCCGGAAGGAGCATAGGCAAATTTCTGCCTCTTATGGGCAGATTTCCGCAAAACAGGGACAGCAGGGGTGTAGAAGTTGTAGCACGCATTTTAGGAGGTGGCGAGGATGGTTTAAGCAACTCGAAACGAGTTAAGGAGAAAAGTTGTTTATTGTTAGGGTTGGAGGTAAGAAAATCAACGGTAGAAAAGGAAACATCATGGGTTGTCAGAATATCCACGGTAGAAAGAGAAAAAGTAATGGCTGTCCGAGAATCAACCTTACGAAGAGAAACACAAGCGGAGCACACTTCAGTTACGTTAACTAGAGGGACAGAAGTAGATAACATTCTACGACGTTAGATAAAGGACTAGAAATATTACAGTTAGGACAGAAAACAGCATTGGCTGTAGGAATATTAACTTTAGTAAAAGGAACAGAATCCGCTAACACTTCAGTAACGTTACACAAAGGAAGAAAATCAGGTAGAACTTCATCAACCTTACAAAAACAAACAGTATCAGGAAGAACTTCAACAACAGTAGATAAAAAAAACATCAGCTAGAAGCTCATTAACCTTAGCTAAAAGAACAGAAGCAAGTAGAAGTTTGTCAGCATGAGATAAAGAAACACAATCAGAAAGAATTTTGCCAACATCAGAGAAATGAGTAAGAGCGGGCAACGCACCATCAACATTCGACAAAGGAGTAGAATCAAGCAAGATCCCATCACTGATAGACAACGGAGCAGGAACAGACCAAACTTCAGCCACAATAGGAACTGATTCCTTAACAATAGTAGATAACGAAACAGGATCAGGTAAAATTTTGACGACGACAGCACCAAGCATCACAGCTACGATTTCCCTAATTTCAACAGGACCTTCGTTGACCAAATTAGAAGTTATCGTCAATTTAGCTACAGCTGCTATTGTAGGTATGACAGGAATTTCTGGAGTAGAACAATTTAAGAAAGTAGGAACATGTAAAATTTTGACAAAAACGGCAACAGGCATTAATGATACAGGCCCATGGACTTCAACAGAACCTTAACTGACTAAATTAGGAATTATCGTCAGTTCAGATACATGCGTGCTTCCAAATAGGACAGAAATTTCTTGAGTAGAACAACTTAAGGAAACGATAACAAACTTTTGAGAAGCTAGCTGCAAGTTACGAATTTGAAGTATGGGTTTTAATGGTGATGGAGGCACAATTTGGGGTGTGAGTGAGTAAGTAGGGCAAGAAGAAGGAGGAGTAGAATAGGAGGTAGAACTAGAAACGGAAGTAATTTTGTTCGAAGTTATATTTGCCGAAGAAGAGTATGCTTTGATAGTAGGAACCGGACGACCTGGATGAGGTACGGAAGAGGTCGTAGAATTAGAAGCAGAAGAAGTTAGGCACCTAGAGGTGAGGAGTGTATTTGAAGTATGATTCAAAAACCTATTAGTGGGTGGATGACAGTGTGGACAGTTGTGGCAAATAATTTCCTTATGTCCACAAGCATAACAGTGGAGCACTTTTGGACAAGTACAGCGTGTTGAAAGATGACCAGGTTTATTGCAATTAAAGCATACGACCTGACAAGTAGGAGCAGAACGAGGAAGAAGAACAATAGAACGTACGGAAGAAGTATCGGATCTACTCGTAGGCGTAGGAGAAATCTTAACAACTCGGTCATGTGAAGCAAAAGTATTTTCCTCAATAGTAGCAAACTTATATGCAAAATCCGGGAGTTCAAAATGTTGAATCAGTAAATTAGACCCGTCTCAAAAATTCATGTACAGTAAGAATGTTCGGGGCACCAAAAAAATTTTTAATTCCACTCCCACACTGGGAGGCCTTGGTGGGAAGTCGAAAAAGAAGCCATTTCAAATACGAACAAGAAAGAAATTATGCTACTTACCATGACGTAGCTGGAAGAAAACGTAAATATACCAGGCTAACTACCAATGCGAAGAAGGAAGGAGTTTCTAGCAACAAAAAAATAATACATCGGCAACGATTTTCTATTTATAATAAAAACACAAATATAGAAATTTTTATCGAAACAGCAACACAAAATTAATTGAGGTTACTAGTTAATAAAACAATTTTACTCTATAGACAAATTCATTAATTGTTATAAGAAGTGCGCAATTCGTAGCTAAAATGCAATAAATCTAATCAGTACCAAAAAGAATAACACTGATACTCTCGCATAAGCGGATGGGTTAAGTACAAAAAGCAAAAGCATTCAAATTCAAAACTTTTCTAGTAACGATTTTACCAGAACAAACATTAGTGTAAATAATTTCAAATTGAGTTTATCCCTGGGTATGTTAGAAAAGGAAAACAATTCACATACATGTGTCGGAATACTTATCTGGTCAGCCCTCGGAAGCGAATTGACACAGCATCGCCTTGGTAGTCAGCAACAATCATGCTACTACCGTAATTACAATGGTGGTCTACATGCAAGAGCAGTTGATCTACATCAAGGGATAATCGGGCTACGCAACAAGCAATTCAGCCTCCAGGTAAGAGCGATGCACGCCAAATCTACACATTTGATAGAAGAGAAACGTGCATCGCTCTTGGAGTAACAAAACGAGTAGTTTTTACAAGTGCATCGACGCACAAGCTGTAGAATCAAAGTTTAAAAAGAGCTCAAAATAACACAAACTCGAAAAGCAAACATCCGCGTTATCGAAACGCGATTGAAACTGGAAAACACGGTTTTACCGGAGAATAGTAGGATATATTATGTCGACAAGTCTTTAGATGGGAAACCCACTAGACCGCTATTATACGTTATTGGAAGGTATAACTCGCTCACGGATACATAAACATGATCTTGACTTATTTAAATTTTATCATTAACTTGTCGTTTCCAAGCAAATAGATTTAAGTTGAGAAATTATTCGAAAGCGTATTTATTGCAGAAAAATAAAATATGCAGGATGTAAACTATGTAATTGTAGCATAAACTCGTTTTTAAAGCAAAAGGGATTTTAGTTGAAAAGTATTAAAAAGCGTATTTATTGTTAATGAAGTTGACGGATGTGAAAATAGCAACGTAGATGATTTAACAAAATTATCGTAAAGCGGACTTATGAACTAACAAGGGAAATTTTGAAAGCAAAATTGGAACGTAACAATTATAAAGCACTATTCTTACCGGTCTATCTATCTAACTATTGAAATTGGAAGGGTGGTCTGTCTCTCACGCGTACTTAGGCCACAAAGTGAACTCGTTGTGCTGCCTTCCTTACAATAACCTGGTATTCCCTCACCCAGCTACCCGACTTTGCATGCGAACTTGAAGATGTTGGACAAGGATGTGCTACTAATTCTGACCGTGTCGAACTCTGGCGAGTGCCGAACAGCAACACAGAATGTGTGCCGCCGTCTCGCCATCTTATTGACACTCACGGCAGGTAGGGTTCAATGTAGTACCTTTGGGTGGAGCGTTGGAAAATCACATGTAGGGGCAGGTAGGGTCACCATATAGACCCATACTGTGTAGGAGTTTCTTAAAATTATTATACTCAATCAGAATTCCTACGACTAACCGTTGTTTCTGTCTTGGCAGGTCAATGCAATATTTTCCGTATTTGGTAGCAAGGTACGTGATACACAATTTTGAATGTCGGCAGCTTGTATTGCTAGCCCACCTGTCCGTATGACGGCGGAAAGTTGCTAGTTTGAGCATGGATGCCACTGCGGACGGCGATATGGGAACAGACGGCTCAAAACCAATAAAGCACCAATAAAGCTCTGAGATGAGGCCCGTTTCGCCAAATCGTCAGCGTTACCATGCGCCCCCGCTGTGATCCACACTAGCTCGAAGACATCAATGCAGGGAGCAAGCTCTCACGTGTAGTGGAACTGTACTACCATCCCTGAGACAGGCTTTTGCTTGTTTAGGTCCATTAGGGCTGCTCTACTGTCGCATTAAATGCGTATTATTTTATTTTGGATTTCACGTTCCAAAATGGCAGTTGCACCGTGAATGATGGCAACTACCTCTGGTTGAAAGACAGTAGTCATCGAGCACAACGTCACGCTAATGTGAAGATCAAGTCATCCGAATAGATACCTGCTTCTGAACTTTCCTGTGTTTTGGATCCATCCGTGAAGATGGAGATGTCTGGTGGAGACGCGTCCTCGGGGTCAATAAAGACTCTGAAGTGCTTACCGATTATTATTTTGGATGCGATCGAGTCTATCACCCCGTCCAAAAGTGGCATCGAGCGCGCCTCTCAGAGAATGCCGTGGTGCCTACCTCCCTACATTTGATTTTCCAATGCTCCACCCGAAGGTACAACATTGGCCAGGAAGCGAGTTTTTTACCTAAAAAATTTTTTGGAATTTTGCAAAACCTTTACTGTTCCAAACAAGGTAGAGATTTTTAACGTGCGTGACAACACTCACACGCGGAACCTCCATTTTACCTCTCATCCAAACGAGGGTGTATTTTTGTGAAAAATGCATGCCTAACATTTTTCAAGCGGACCGTGTCGGGATTCGAACCCGGGACCTTGGGCGTAATAGTCATATGCATACCAATTACGCCACGGAGCCGCCTGGTGTCTACCTCCGCAAGCCTTGTCGATCAACAACCCTTTGATCTGCAGCATTATTGCCGCTCTCAGAACCATCTCCTCCACATAAAGATCAAGCAGAGCATAGCCAGAATTAAGGCTGCGGAGGGTGTAAATGTCATAATGCACGTGATGTTTAAGTAGGCTAGTCTTTGAATATATATGAGTTCCTTCGATACGTGCGTCAGTCTGGTCCTGGACCACTAGACTACAGCACCATAGCAAAGCACTGGTTTAACTACCGTGGAAAACAACCACAGAACAACCTTTGGGTAAAAACCTCAAGTTTACCTATGGCTCGTTTGGAATGCCAGAAGACCATGCTGGCTTTGGTAGTTTTGGTTTAGTAGTGCTTGGCCTAATTCATTTTCTTCTCAAGTAAGATACCCAGATACTTGACATCATCATCCGAAGGGGTTGGAGGGAAGGGGTTTGGAAAAATAGTGTCAATTTCGTTACTATTAGCTTTCTTTTGTTGGTGAACAGCACAAGTCCCGTTTTGTAAGGGTTGACAGTCAGGGAGTTTTCGACATACCATCATTCGAGTTGCTTGCACCAAGTTGCACATGACTTGGACAGATTTTTTGCGACTGTGACTATGGCTAGGTCGTCCACATATGAATGAATGAATGAATGAAAATTTTATTTATTTTAAGCCATACTCGGGCCATTGGCCTATCCTAGCTTGTACAATCTAATAGTAATAAAAATAAAATGAAACATGAAATTAAATTCTGGTGGTCTTTTGTGTGACTCGCTTATGATCTTCTGCTGACGTCTTGAAGTTGATCCAGGGCAGGATGGATGGAGATGTTGGGTTCAGATGTAGTTTCCGCTTGGTGTTAAGAGTTTAAACGCAGGTTCGCGGTTAGTGTGGGGGTATAGGTGGTTTGTTATCTAGGATTTCTGGTAGGAAGTCGTAGAGAGAAAGGGGAAAATGTGTGACAAGGCATTTTAAATTAGGTAGTTGGGAAGATAGGTCTAGTTGAATGGTATGTTTGAATTTGTTTCGGATGGGAGTGAGGGCGGGGCAATGGTGTATGAGATGTTCAGGAGTTTATAGGGAATCAAGATGGTTACATGGACATAATGGAGAGGGGATTTAGTGAATGGAGTGTAATTTGCAGCGGAATTTGCATATCCTATCATCTAAAAGCCAGCCTCGTTAAGACGATAGAGAAGGCTGACACTACCAGATTCCAAAGTAGTGGTGACAAGACGCCGCGCTGAGAACAGTCTTTCCCATAGTCCTAATGATTGAGGTATCGCCTACACTAACATGTACTCTACGACATTATAATTTGAATAAGGGCCGCTATACTTGCTGCCACGTCCCCAATGCTCCACCCGGAGGTACTACATTGGGTTTAAACGCGAAAAATAATCGTGCTTCTAATTAATTCTAACTTCATGATTAATCCACTCTAAATAAAATTCTAAATAAAAACCTAACAAACTTAAATTTAACAAACCTAACAAACTCTAACAATCTAATAAACCTAAAAATCTGACAAACTGAAACAAAGACTCAAAACAAAATCTAAAAACAGGGTTGTAAATAATGGTATCCCTAGTGCTGACTCTGGAGTGTACCCGATCAACAAGACACAAGCAAAAATGAGAGGTGGAGGGATCCGTAATACCGGATAGCAGACGCAGGCTCTGCTTACCAGTGCGACCTGAAGGGTCGTCTTAAAATTATCCAAATCTAGCTAACTAATTTAAATCCATCCCTAGCTTTTCCTATCATTCCCTAACTGATTTAAATAATGATTACAATGTTCACAATTCTATACTCTTTCTTCCCAAATATATACTGCAACCAAAATGGCGACAGAACGTCAAACAAAACAAATATGCCACAAAATACTACAATACATGCTAATAAATATAAAGTGTAAATATAAAATATAAATAAATATAATTATATAAATATATAAAAAAATGTCTAATAAGCGTTAAGAATATAGCAGTGCACAAAAAAGCAAAAGCATCACCCTATTTATCAGGTGCACTCGCCCAAGCATTATGTCGGCTACCGCCATTACACACAAAACGTGCTTGTTAAATTTTTCAAAAGCTACTAATTAATGTAAATCAATGCTTGTGCGAGTATAGCCGCCACAATTTAAATCTTACCTCAATAATAAAATTCTCCAGCATCCGAAGATCTGGTCGTCTGCCTACATCTAACTTGAACTTACTTCTAAGGGGAAGATGGGGTGCACTGCTAAAGTCCTGGTGGGTATGCACTAAATGTTCTTGGGGGGGATCACAATCACTATCACTTCACTTTCAAGTCCTGGGGGATGCGCGGTTTCACTCTATTTTATTATCTTTATTTATTTATTGATTTAATTTAATGAGGGTTTCTGATTTATTTGTTATTGTTTATTTGTTGTTATTTATTCCCGATTTCCCGATTTTCCGCGCATAATTATAAAGATAGGCAGTAATTGTATTAATGGTGTGGGGGTTTCTCGTGCATGCTGGATATTTGGACATAATTACCAAGTTTTTTGTTTTTTTGTTTGTTTGTTTTTTTTTAATACCAGGTTTTGGTTATATCTATACTCGTATCCTTACTCACGCCAAGTCAATCTAAAATTTTTCAATCCTCCCACCAACCCCACCGAATTTTAGACGCGGTTGTCATTGTCTAACCTCGCGACCCTTCCCACGAATTCTTTAAAGGCTGTCCAGAACGCCTTCTGGTTAACCACTTCCCCGACTTCCTCTAGGCTCTTTGGCCATGCCAGACCTAGGATAGCTAGTTTGCTATCAGCCAACCCTCGATTTCCCGCCTCAAGCGGGCAGTCAAAGAGCACGTGCTCTGCGCTTTCCGCGCCCTCACCGCATTCTCAGCGGTCGTTGTTGGTTAACCCGAACCTATGTAAATACGCTTTCAGGGCGCCGTGCCCTGTAGTACTCTACGACATCGTAACATGTGTATGATTAGTTGCCGAAAAGTGTCCTCAACCCCGCGTTCCCGCAGTCGCTTTACTGAACGCGTTATCAGTATCGACAAAACACCTAAAGCTCACATCTTGTTGCTGAGGGATTTTCCAATCCAATCGATAACTGCACGAAGGGCAGATTCCGTAGATCTCTCTGGTACATAAGCATGTTGATTTGAATGGAGAGGAAAATTCTCTCATATAAATGTCGCACAATCTTTCCAGTGTCTTTAATCGAAAAGACGTTAGACTGATTAGATGATAATCATTCCGAGGAGGCTTGGGAATAAAGATCACACTGACTTCTCTTCAGTTACTGGGTATATATTTAAATGCAATTCAGCTCCTGTATAACATCACCAGTTATGAAAGCAGCCCATCTAAGTCCCACTGTCGTAGGGAAGGAAAGATGCTGTTCAGACCAGGGGACTTGAATGGTTGGAGGGTTAAAATGGCCTATTTTACTTTCTCTTTGTCTACCACGCGGTTCGAAATCGCCCAGTCGGCCTCACATGTCACAGACGAAGTTAGGTCCTTTGCGAGGATGGGTACAAGAAGGTACACTCCCAGGGAAGGGTGTTTCTGCAAGTAGTTCACCAGTTTCCTTCTCGCTATACGCCTAGGCGTTCCAGATAGTATGGTACGTGGCGAGTATCTTTAGACGGCATTCTATTAATTCGAGAAGGTTCCTTGACAGACTCTACTGAGTTATAGAATGTCTTCCAGGAGTCTCTCTGTCGTTTTCTGATTTCACTGGTCTTTCAGAGATGGTAGTTACGTGTAGTGTAAATTAAACAGCGCAGGTTGTTTCCCACTAGTCCATAACTAGCTTCGGGTGGCGTATTCTGATTAGCCTAAGCAACGTCGTATATTTGTTTCGAAGCGAAGATAGATGATTAGGTGACAGTAGTTTTTTTTATATTAATGTCAGGTGGCATGATTAGTTTTTTTGTAACAGTGGAAATAGGTTATGGATTTATTCCGATCTAATAGAATACGAGTAGTATTTCCCCAACACCTCATCTATCGCAACTTAAATGAATATTCTTGTTAGCTTCTGTACGTTCTCAATAAACATAAATGTTTTTAGTATGCTGTCCATGTAGCTTTCCTTCCCATACAAGAATTAGATCTAAAGGCTAATAAATTAGGGTGTGTTAATCCCCCACGCAAAACATTGAGAAATGAGTAAGGAGAAGCAATTACACGTGACCTGGTTTTTAATAGTAGCAGTTTTTTCGATACTAGGAAGCGGAAATAAGTATCCACCTGATCATCAGGCTACATCTTCTGAGCGCACAAAAGTTTTCTTTGTTGCCACACTGACCAGACCAAAATTAGTCGGGCGGAATGATACTTGTATGCTTAAAACTAATACCGAATTTCACTATAAAACTAAATCAAAGTGTATTTTTGCATATAAATAAAAACAAATTTTACAAATACTTTCCGAGATTCTTTTTGACTCAAAACAAGTTAAAACACTGACTTACTAGCAAAAGTAAATACAAAATATGCTGCTGAAATAAAACTACGTTGAAAAATAAGCCAGCAGTACTAAATTAACAATAAGAAGATTTCTTAATTTTACCCTACTCAAACACATAGCTAAAAGGCAGATTAAGCTCTTCTCATGACACGATAAATTATACCTTTGATCGTAATATCAAACGTTCGGAACATATATAGTGAATAAGATGAAATAATAATTTAGAACTTTATGCAAAGCTCAAATGATCATTTCAAATCGAGCTAGTAATTGAAAGATAGAAAATATAAGCTTCCGCACTGGACTCGAACCTCTACCTTAGTCTTTCGCAGATCATGCATTTTCTAATTACGCCATCGGGACCGATGACGATAATTAGAAAATTTACAAATGTAAATCATGTACATAACCATACATCAACGTAACTTAGCTGTGGTCTGTAGCTGATGCGACCC
Source organism: Platerodrilus igneus (assembly GCA_036346225.1). Classification (NCBI taxonomy): domain Eukaryota; kingdom Metazoa; phylum Arthropoda; class Insecta; order Coleoptera; family Lycidae; genus Platerodrilus; species Platerodrilus igneus. Next base: position 409,630 of record JARFIW010000544.1, read on the forward strand.
GACGTTAGTAGCCAATAAAGAAGTGCTATAACCCGGGGATAGTTCGAGTAAAAATGTTTCCCTAATTATTTTGTTAGCTCAGTTTACATGAAACCACTAAAATAAGACATCAAATTTATAATGGCAAAATATTCTTTAACAAACAATCTTTCAAATAACAATTACTATATCCACAACAGCTTTTCTTCAACAAACACTATCTTGCATATAACCTTTAAAAAATATACTTTTATACAAACATTAAAACCTAGGGGTCGAGTCCAATATTGCCACAACCGCTTTTTCTTTCACACATCTTAAGTCTAATATAACAAAATATAACTACTTACACTAAATAGCATCCAAAATCTCTCTTTTTCTAATTAGGATTTTCATACACAAATGGTTTCCCATTTAAATCTTATTATGTACAAAATTTTAGAAAATAAGTTTGATAATTTTAACAACTACCCTTTAACATCGAATTTAAACATATCTGATCAGTTATGTTTACTAATTTTTATTCAATAGTGGCTAAAAATACAGAAATAAGCCACTTTTAAATCAAATTATCCACTCTTATAGAAAGATTTACACACAAAATTTTACATGTTTTAACTCAATTAACTAATTTTATTTTAAATCAATATGATTCCTGTTTTACCGCATAAATTATGCTTGTCGTCCTTTTCCACAACGTTGAAATTTTTTCATTAAATACCATAAAACATCAAAACTGCATTCTATTCAATATACCAAGATTGTCTAAATTGCTTAGAGTTTACCATTAATTTTTTTATAACTTCATATATGCTTTCCAAATCAATATACCAATATCATCCAAATTGTTTAAAATTGTATCACATATTTACCATTAGATTCACTCCAGCTTTATATAAGTTTCCATTCAAATTAAAACTTTATCTTGCTGTAATTTATTAGTGTTTATTTATTTTCCATTTTTAAAACCATTTTAATTATATACTTTCTTCGTAGTAGCAGTAAACCTTTAATATCGTCAATTAAACTCTCTGCTTATAATATCTCACTACTGTTAGACTAGCATCGTGTAACAGCTTTTTTTTTATTATTTATTTATAGAAAACGCATTTCAAAACCTTGACCCAAGGAAGGGCGATAGAACAACAATTCGGACCTCACGTTCTAGACGCTATTGTAGTGGTTCTAAATTTTTAATTATAATAATGAGCATGTTTAAAATAATTATGCACGTAAAACGCGGTAATTCAGAAGTTCAACAGGACTTAAAACTTTTACGCGTATGAGATAGAAAGATAAAAACCCGCTCTTCCGACGGCTAATTTGGCTATTATCCCAAAAGGGAGTTAGAGATAGGCTGGTTGAAATATTCTTCACTAAACTAAAAATAAAATAAATTGAAGTCGGACGCCACTGTATTTAGCAAGTATTATAAAAATATCATTTTAGGGTAGATACAGAAACCCTTTCCGAGTAGATAATTTTAAAATTTTTAGATTTAACCTCTTGGACAATTAACCAGACTAGAATTAGAATGCTTTTATTCTATAATAGTTAATTTGTATCCAATAACAATATTTAACTAAAGAAATAATAATTTCACATATTTTAGTCATAAAACAATTGGTTGAACAAAATTTCTTTACTTAAAATTTAAATGACCGTCAGATCTGATAATCACGTACAAATTTAATTAAAAACAGTAATTCGAGTAATTTAAAAATAATTATAAGTGAAAGTTTCAAATATAACAAAGTTTGAATAAAAATATTACATTCAAGAAAATACACAGTCGTAGTAAAAAATTTATTAATCAACGGAAGTCAAATCAGTTGGGTTTTACAGACTGAAACAACAGAAGCTTTCACAGCTTGAAACTTAACCATTTGCAGGAAAGGAAGTGTGAAACAAATCCGGGATTCTGTAAAAATAACTTATCTTTAACCACTGGGCACTTGCTGCTAACCTTGGATTTGTTGGGCTCAGGTTCCAATTGGTTGCTTGAAGTGAAAAAGGCAATAATCTCAAACGGATCTCCAAGTACGTGACAGGTGAGCTCAACAGTGATTGTAGGCCTAAGGATGCTTGAACATCAACGATGCTAGTAGACTCGAGGGCACATGCTGGCTAGAGAGTGCTTGCTGTCTGGAAGGTATTTTGTTAGCTCGACGAAATTTGCGCTGAAATAAATACAAATTAAGGCACTTAATTCTTTACCATTAGTTCTTACCATCAACGACTCACTATCCTCCTTGACTCGAAGATAATCTGTGTACGATGCCGTTTACTTATGGATTTTTTTCGAATTTCAATTGAATATTATATGCGCGCTAGACGGGCGTTCCCCACATCCACGGTCCAATGTCGTGAAGCAACAACCCTATAACTATGCAGAGACTTCAAAAATAAATGAAAAAGAAAAAATAAAGAAAAGATAAAAGTGAGAAATGGTGTGTTTGGAGCTATGTAGCAACACAGGTAAAAGATAGAAGAGGAAGGGCTCGCATTAAATAATAGCGATAGGAAAAACGATGGATAACGAAGACTACTCGACCAGTCAAAGTGTACTCAGTGGCATGGAGTACGTTTATATGATGGACGGTTGTCTAGTGACTAAGACAGGTTCACCAGAGGAACAGTTATGGTTTAAAACGGAGATAGAGGGATAACAAAAAAGTAGAGTTTCAGAGAAAGTATCCTAGAGAAGAAGTAGAAAGTAGATAATATCTCTATTAGGACAAATTGTGAGAAAGGACCTGCAACGTTAACGATGAGATAAAACCTATACCACCAGGGAGATATTTAAAAATAACTACTTTCCAAATGAGACCTAAAGAAATCATCTTCATACCTAGCACATTTACTGCGATAAGAACAAGTTAAATATCTCCGTACGATAATTTCACAGACATGATTGCCATGTGCATACCAGTAATTGTGCATTAGACTGTTAACTAAAGATAAAAATAGGAAATTTCAGTACAGCAACAACATAAGGAATAATATTTGAAACGACAAGGCGATAGCCTCTTACCAACACGTTCAGGAAAAACAAAAAAAAATGCATTAGCATTCTTAAAATATAAAATGATTGATCACGGAAATTATGAACAAATTATGATAACGGAAATATAAAGGTAGTAATAATTTTCGGTTTTTTATAGGATTTAAATAAATATTTTTTTAATGTTGGTAAAGATGAAAGGTAATAGTTCTGATCTTTGTTCCAAGGTATTTTTTCATTATTCCGATGAAACGTTTAATTTCAGTAACACTTTTCGGTGTTTTTGATTGGTGATGGCATTTATTTTATCGGAATCAATTCGCAAGTCATTTTCATCCACAATGAACCCTAAAAAAGAAAAAGGGGAACAACAAGAGTTACATTTTTCCCAGTTGACTTTAAAACCAACGTTACTTATACAATCAGCTACTTAATTTAAAGTGTCGATATGTTCTTCAAAGGTATTAGAGATGACTAAAATATCTTCGAGATAAACAAAGGCACGATTTTGATGCAAAATTTGATCCAGTGTTCTATCCATAGTACATTGAAGTGCTTGGGAGGCATTAAATGAATCAAAAGGTAAGAAGTTAATTTCACATAAGCCTTTCCCCGGTACACAAACTGAGGTTTCTTGACGAAAGGATTGTTCCAAAGGCATTTAATAAAATTCTTCTTTAAGATAATTGGAAGATATGTATTTAGCATTACACAACCTACTTAGAATCGATTCGGTACGTAGTAAAGAGTAGCTACCAGGAATTATAACGGAGTTTAACTTTCGACCATTGAAACAGGCACGGTTGTCTCTTTTCAATTTCTGGGGTTGCTCCAAGGAGAATAATTAAGTGAAATAACACCAAAGTGTATCATTTTACCAATTTCGGCATATAGGTGCTTTTGTACCGCAAGGTATAGGGAATATTGAAATTGTTTAAATTGTTTAGCATCGGCAGGTAAAGTTTTATAAGTTATAACACAGTCTAGCCCAGAAGTGGATAGTTCACAAAATTTATTCATAGTTTTTCTAACAAGAAGGTTTGTTGTTCGGTAAAAGAAATTATATTTTCAATTTCCAAGGAAGCGTGATCGTTTTTCTTGAGGTAAAGCTGCCAAATAAAATCTAAAAGTTTAGCGATAAGTTAAAAAAGGTGACAAAAATCAACTCATAAAAAAAAATACGCTAGAGTATGTTCGAATAAAATTGTTACTTCACGATCAAGATATTCCGTACAGATTTTTAATTTAATAGATATCCAGTTACCTGAACCTGACAGAATCAGCAATGATCATAAACGTATTCTGAGGTATTACTTTAAAATCAATGTTTTGTTTTCCTAATTGTTGTAAGACTGTAGAATTAATTAGAGGAATCAGAACCTGTGCCCACCCAACAATGCCTCTACACAGAGAGAGAGAGACAGAGAGAGAGAGAGAGAGAGAGAGAGAGAGAGAGAGAGAGAGAGAGAGAGAGAGAGAGCAATAGAGATACATAAGTGAAGATGGTTATCAAAAAATTAGTCTGCTACGTGCAGTGACGTAGCCTAAAAAAACCAAAACGAAACAGTATGACCGGGCTCAATCGGCGAGTGGGCGGAGATTATACATATAAGCAAGTAAAGAAAACCATAACAAAAATAGAAAAAAATATACACTCACTCATTCATACTCAAAACAAAACATACCAAAAAAAGAAACCTATAATTAAACACAATATGTACAAGGCATCGTAGTACCAAAAAGAAACAAACAATCAATCTTTACACCCTAAACTTAGCAAAAAAATATAAAAAGAAACAAATCATTTTTTACATGGTGAGCTGCCGATTTTAGGTTACTACCCTAGATTAATTTTCAACCAAAAGAAAGAGAAACGAAATTACCCTTATAAAACTAACAGCTCTAAATCAGCATGGTAAATCTAAAACTAAGTCTATAAATACAATGGCAACAACAGTTCCAAATGTGCCAGCAAGTCTTTAAGCCATTTTCACATTAATAAGTCGTACATTTTTTAGTTATTTAAAACAAATAGTAATGCCCTAATATAATGGCAATAAATACCCAAAATAGTTCAATAATTTTCGTATAGACAAATTAATTTTGGAAATGCATGGGCTTAAACAGTAAAATCCGAGCTAATATGGTTTCAACGTAAGTAGTGAAGAAACCACTTACCTTTGAGTTACTGCCGTCTCTAGTAACGAGGCAGAGGAGAGGTGCGCGTAACCTCGCCTTGGGGTGGTCCTCCCATTACAACAACGGGCGACCATTTATCGTGGCTCTAAGGACCACCGGAAGGTCAGAGCTCGAAGTAATATTGTTGTTATCGAACGATTAAACTAGAAAACCCAAGTTTGTTGGGATAATACGTAGCATCAGTTCGACGTAGCTTTCGCTAGAAAACACGTTATTAACTATCTAAATATAGCGTAAACTTTACGTTAAGGAATTCTTAGAAATGGTATTTATTATTAATTAGCGGAAGAATGTAACAATAGAAATCGAATTTATACAACCAGATAATGAATTAGCAACGGACAGGGTTATTTTAAATTTACTGCATAAATTTTCGTTTTTAACAACCAAAGTGATTGGGGTTGAAAATTATTGTGCTGCGTATTTATTATTAATTATGAATTAACAATTTTATTTCACAGTAGAAACAAAATTTATTCAAGCGGGTATTAACCAGGGATAAAAATTGGGTAATTAGTTGATGCTGAAAATAAACGTAACAAGTTTCAAATTATGCAGATGCAGGGTTAGGATGACGAAAAGCATAAACGGTTTTTAACCAGTTTGACCATTCAAATGAGGTTGTACGAAACATCCCAGTTAAAACAATAAAAGCTGTTGTTAGAGATACGTTAATAGAGACCTAATAAGAAGAAAATCAAACAAAGTTAACGTAAAAAGCTTAAATTTACCCTCACGGTAATTTCAAAGATATAATTGCCATGGACACATCACTAATTGTGCGATAGACTGTTAGTTAAAGATAAAAATGGCAAATTTAAATATAGCAATAACATAACGAATAATATTTGAAACAATAAAGCGATAGCCCCTCACCAACACGTTCAGAAAAAATAATGCAATAGCATTCTCATAATATTAAATAAATGATAACGGAAATTATGAACAAATGATTAATAACTGAAATATAAACAATGATTGAAATGTATTCGTAAGAGACATGATTAAATCAGCATCAATTTTTAGAAGAAAGTATAGTCTATGTACGGTACAAGATTTATTGAACTTCCAACAAACAACAAAAAGTTTGAAAATATTCAAAATTTTCAAGAAAAACTTAAAAGAATACAACCAGCAAGAAGAGGCTTCGGTTTTCTCATAGGTTCTATAAAAAACTAAATACGACCCGCGTTCAGTATGTCTGTTGGAACAATGTCCACGAATTAATTAACCAATTTAAATTACTGATCGACTCCTACCAGGCTGGCAATACCAGCGCTGAGAATATAAATAAAAGGATGTCCATAATAGAAGAGTTAAGAGAGGATGGTATTATAGAATAGGGCGGTGGAAGGTGTTGTGTGGGACGTTGTGTGTTGAAGATGTGTGGTGTTTAACGTAATAAACAATTGCCCAGTTTCAAAATTTCTATGGACCGCTTTAGTGTCTGCTATTTGATGAGCGAGGTTTCCTTGGACGTGGTTTTACAATAACTTCTGATGGTGAAAGGTGTGGCATGCAACAAAAACATTAGTAAATGTATGGAATCCTAAAGATGATAACAATCAAAGAAGCTTCATCGTGTTCAAATCTGGAGAGGAAAAGCTCGACATTGCGGATACCAGAGAAGAGTATGATTTCATCACTAAAAAGTTTGCAGTCAGTCTAGTAAAGTGCAGAAAATGTGCAACGCAAAGTTAAAGTTTCTAATGCAAGAAACCAAAGTAGCAGTATGATTGGTGAGCCGATTGAAGACGCGGATGCAGCAACGAAACACTATGTGGATGAACAAATTAAAAAACTTGAATCCAGTTTCAAAACGTTTATACAGTTTTTTATAAATTTGAATAACACGTTTGTAACGAACGAAGAAGATCTCTTCCTGGCACTTTTGTCGATTTATAATGCATCCCCAGAAACCATTAAAAACAAGTATTACTAACCAAAATGATGCACAGCTTAGTTTAGCATTAGTATTACACCGAAACGAGTAAGGAAAACATCGTAGAAGAATTGTTTAGGCCAGCGCCATACTGTTCTTAATTCTATAAAAATTTGCGCCGCATGTACGGCTTACAACCAAACTTACGAATATTCTATTAATAAATATAGTTCACAGTTACAATGATAATTAAATTTAAGTTATAATTATTTTTATTAACAAAAACTTTCGTTGGTTGTAAAATTTCGATTTTAAAGTCGAATAACTCGAAAATTTAATGAGATATCGAATAGTGTATAGCATATTCGTAATCAGCGTTAAAAACTGAATAAGATTCATATATTATGTATATTATAAAATCACGGGAATGCGGGTCCGTCAAGTTGGCCCCACCCCCAGTTGACCGATTTGCTCCAAAACCTAGCACCCGTTTGTTTATAGCTAGCACTAGCTAACACCAAAGTTGTAGCGCTAACACCAAAGCTGTTTCAGAAATATGGCCAATTATATTGGGGGGGGGGGGCTTAACGGCCCCCCCGTGCTCCGATTTACTTCAAAAACTAGCACCATGTAGCTTAGAGCTAGCACCAGCTAGCACCCAATTAAGAAAGCAAGCACCTTAAAAATAAGATGACGAAGATCTTTTAAAAAAAATTTGACAGCCTCCAGTTGTCCGATTTGCTCCAAAGCCTAGCACACGTTTGCTTATAGCTAGCACTAGCTAGCACCAGAGTTGTAGCGCTAGCACCAAAGCTGTTTCAGAAATATGGCCAATTATATTCAGGGGTAGCCAACTTGACACTATCGACCCCTTCTCGGCTCCGATTTGCTCCAAAACCTAGCACCATGTAGCTTAGAGAGAAAACTAGCACCTTAAAAACAAGATGGCGGCGATTCTTTAAAAAATCCCCCCAAGTTGTCCGATTTGCTCCAAAATCTAGCACCTCTTTGCTTAGAGCTAGTACCAAAGTTGTAGAGCTAGTACCATAGCCGTTTTAGAAATGTGGTCAATTATATGCGGTTTAGTGATGGACACGAACCGTAGGGGCGTCGCCGTGGATCAATGTAATAAGAGTAAAACTATGGATCCCAAGGTCCTGGGTTCGAATCATGACACGGCCGACTGCTTGAAAAATGGCAGATGTTCGTGTTTTTGAGGTTAGTTTTTTTAATTGAGCGACAGCAAAGCTAGACCTACTTAGTTTTGGAACAATTCGGAGTAGAGATGGACTCGAATCGAACCAAACTGAACCTTGCCGTAGGTTCGGTTCGGTTCCAAAACTTTTTAGTACGATTCGGTTCGATTTTTTGAACCGAATCGAACCTAGGTACGGTTCGTGTCCGTGCATTTACATTTCCAATGCTCCATCCGAAGGTACTACATTGGCCAGGAGGCGAGTTTTTTGTTGCCTGGAAATTTTGAATTTTGCCGAACCCTTATTGTTCCAAGCAAGGTAGGGATCTTTAACGAGCGTGACAACACCCACTGGACCTCCATTTAACTTTTCATGCGAACTACGGCGTAGTTTTTGTGAAAATGCTTATCTGCCATTTTTCAAGCAGTCGGCCGTATCATGATTTCAACCCAGGACTTTGGGATCCATAATTTTACGCTTACTACATTGATCCACGGCGACGCCCCTACGGTTCGTGTTTATCACTAAACCGCATATAATTGGCCACATTGCTGAAACGGCTATGGTGCTAGCTCTACAACTACAGGTGTTAGATTTTGGAGCAAATCGGAAAACTTGGGGGGACTAGCAAATTTTTTTTAAAGAATTGCCGCCATATTGTTTTTAAGGTGCTAGCTTTCTTCCTTAGGTGCTAGCTGGTGCTAGCTCTAAGCTACATGGTGCTGTTTTGTAGCAAATCGGAGCACTCTGGGATGGGGGAAGCTAGCGTCAAGATGCCCTTCCGACTATAATTGGCCATATTTCTGAAACAGCTTTGGTGCTAGCTCTACAACTTTGGTGCTAGTTAGTACTAGCTATAAGCAAACGGGTGCTAGAGTTTGGAGCAAATCGGGCAACTGGGGGGGCTGACAAATTTCTTTTAAAAAATTGCCGCCATCTTGTTTTTAATGTGCTAGCTTTCTTACTTGGGTGCTAGCTGGCGCTAGCTCTAAGCTACATGGTGCTAGGTTTTGGAGCAAATCCGAGCACTGGGGGGCTAGCGTCAAGTTGGCCCCACCGACTATAATTGGCCATATTTATGAAACAGCTTTGGTGCTAGCTCTATAACTTTGGTGCTAGCTAGTGCTAGTTATGAGCAAACGGGTGCTCGGTTTTGGTGCAAATCGAACAACTGGGGGAGAGGGCAAATTTCTTTAAAAAAATCGCCGCCATCTTGTTTTTAAGGTGCTAGCTTTCATACTTGGGTGCTAGCTGACGCTAGCTCTAAGCTAAATGATGCTAGGTTTTGGAGCAAATCGGAGCACTAGGGGGAGGGTTAGCGTCAAGTCGCCCCCCCCCCCTGAATTAAATTGGCCATATTTCTGAAACAGCTTTGGTGCTAGCTCTAAAACTTTCGTGCTAGCTACTGCTAGCTATAAGCAAACTAGTGCTGGGTTTTGGAGCAAATCAGTCTACTTGTGGGGGGACTTGACGGACCCGGGGAATCCCGCGACGGACGACGACGACGGCGGCGGACAGACATTGAGGTCCCATTAACCAAACTAAGTTTGGTTGAAAAGAAATGTACTAGAGAATTGCTTTTTTTTTTGGTTTGCACATAAAGGAACGAAAAGCTTAATTTATCGGATTAAATTTTACATACTAAAAGCATTATAATTTTGAGGATCGCTAACAAAGATGCCATAGACAAGTGAATGTTTGCAAAGAAAACTTATTAATTGAGACAGCTTTGTTGCCGATTTTAAATATAATAAACAAACAAATTTATTCAAAGTGGTGATTCTCCCTCAACTGCTACAAGAATAAACAATATAAATGCTTCCCTAAAAGACAATAACTTCCAAACAAGATGGCGACGACGGCTGCGGCGTCGATGACGACGGATAGACATTGAGATCCCATTAACCAAACTAAGTTTGATTGATAAAAAGAGATCTCTTGCAATTTAACTTAGCAGAATTTCAATCCTACGCTAGTTATGTAATCCCGCAATTGATATCTATGTAAAGAAACTAATAATTAGGAAATTATTAGAAATATTAAGAAATGCGCTAAGTGATGTGCAACATTGTAAATCAATGACAATTTTATTCAGTTTATTAACGTTCATGGAAACGGAAGCGCTACTTTGTAGCACAGACGATAGTGACACTGCAGATGTCAGGTCGCAGGCGGTTGCAGACAGTCACGTACTGAGATTACCTAGAAAATAAGCTCGCAACATTGTATTTATGAATAGAATTAAGTGTAAGCAGACATTAGGTCTGCAAGTTCACACAGCCATGTGAGGGGTAAGGATATTATAAAAGGCCCGGGAGCCCCAGTCGACGACAGTCAATCCATCGATCAGCTTTAACATTGCAGTTCGTTAGATTACTCATTTTTGTACAATTAATTAATGTATTTCGACTTAGAATAATTCATTTCAAGATTGTCAAAATTCCAATTAATTTCTGTATAAATAAATGTGTTAAGAAGTTGCAAATGTCTTTTTAAAAAGGACCGCTGCCAGCCACGAACCTTAACTCGCTTACCTTAATAAAGGCTACAAGAATATTGTAATCGGTTTGGATTACTTTACCACGTATGTAATTACTAGACTTTTAAAAAATGAAACTAGTATAAAAGTTACAATAGCGATGAAAAGCATACTGAACATAATACTATGCGAGACGAATATTACATCAAAAATCAATTTGCAAACGAACGAAGACGAATTTTACAATAAATCGTTTAAACAACTTATGAGAAAATATAAAGTAAACCATTGTTCCATATAGGTATACTGCAGTCAAAGTCGAAGTGGGAGAAAGATTGATTAGAACAATGAAAAACAAGTTGTATCGCAGATTCTACTTGCAAGGCAGTTATAAAAGAACATCCAGAAAGAGTTAAACAAATATCTAAATATAAAACCGTTTTTGAGATTACACGAGTCTGACAAACTAGTCCAATTACATATCTGCGGGAAGATTTGAAAAGACAAACAATCCTGGGATGTTTTTATAGAGAAGAGATTCAACTTACGACAGTTCCAGACATATATTTAGTGGAAAAAGTATCGAGAAAACCTAATAAGAGTTGAGATTTGATAATTACATATTATAGTATGGACGAAACTGGTTGGATTCCGGCATCAGATTTAATTTAGCAAACATGAGAGTATATTCAAAGTTTCATCGTTTACAAATCAGTCCTCGAAGAGAACATGGCTTATATTTTGAATATTCACGTTTTCAAGTATCGCACTAGTGAATTTTTTATTAAGGAGATTGCATTACTAAACATGGAAAATAATAAAATATTGCATGAAATTTTAGAAATGTTTTTCGATATTATAAATCTAAGTGAAGATTTTCAAAGGCAGATGAATTTTCGAATCAAGTTGAACTGCTATTCTCCCCTATTGGGGCGGTTACCCTGGGTTGAATTACACTGGCCTCTTTCTATGACTGAAAGAGGTTTCTTCCGGACTAACTTGGGGTCTATTCCTGCGGAGTCATAAAACATGCCGTCGACGCCAGGACGCACAGAGATAATACGTCCGAGTGACCAATGAACAGGAGAAAGTGAATCGGTTTTAATTAGATTAGAAATAAGTCTCCCGGTTGAATATTATTTTTAGCTACGTGCTATTTGGATTTTACTTGAAGGGTATACAAGTATTCCCGGGACCAGCGCGCCCAGAAGTCCTGGTTGATACGCTGCAATAATTGCCATCGAGACAAACGATTTAAAAGCAGTGCTGGCATTGTGGGACCAGGCAAAGCGGATAGAACGGAAAGGGTCAAAAAATGACCTGGCGTTAAACAACTAAGATAATTAGGACCATTATTAACTGGGGTCAAAGGGCGCGAATTGAGAACAGCTTCAGTTTGGATGAAAACGGTTGACAAACTCTTCAAAGGTTAGAATCTGCTTTCCTACAACACGAAGGTGCAGGATCTTGACGGATTTGACGCCAGTTTCCCAAAGACCCCTGTTGCAACTTTATTGTCTTATTTCAAAAATTTGTTGTTTCCCGCCAGTTGTTTATTACACGCTCTGGTAGCAACGTCTCACACTAAGATTTGACACTTTAAATAAAATAGCAGAACATGGCTGCTTTGGTTTTGTTCCCTGTTAAATTTAATATTTAATAGTTGTAAATGAGTTGAACATACTAATCTTCAAGCATTTTAGTTACTTTACTGTAACACAAACAAATTTAAGCTGCAATGATAGATCCACTCCACTGTGCAACAACCACAATAGTATTTGTGCAGTCCAGTCAAAGCAGAAGATTCTCATCAATTGTAGTAAAATCTCAACAACTCCCAAAATGGGGCGCGGAAGGTGGGTTAAAATGCCAAGTAATTAGTTCTTAGGAAGCTGCGGCTTTAGCAAAGAAAACCAGTTGGCGATGGACACTGACAAAGTATGTACCACAGTCGCTATACAAATGTTCACGCCGACCACGACGAGCAAGAAACCGACGAAACGCGGCCAAAAAAGGGTCAGCGGTTAAATCGGAAACTAGCTTGAGGTGAGGAGTCTTGATACACATACAAATAAAAACGCAGAGGCAGGCTTTTAAAGTTTTGGCGCCGCGGATTTGGCTCATGGTTATTGATAGATAGATAGATAGATAAATTACTTTGTTGTGGACTATACCTAGGCCAGTGCCCATACTATCCGTACATTATAGTTATGGTTATTGTAAACGGGCCGCAAAAGTCCACGCCGGGATACAAAAATGGTTTAACTTGAGTTATTCTAGCAGATGGAAGATTGCCCATGGGGGGCTGAAAAGACTTGGAATGTGTTTTCCAACAAGGAATACAAGAGCGAAGTACCCGACAAATAAAACTTTTCGCAGAAACTATCCAAAATTTTTGGCTTATAAGAAATTGTGTTGTTTGAATACCTTCGTGATAACATTTGTGATGGATGTACTGAACTTAACTTAACCGGCCACCTACACGAAGCACGTCAAATAAAAGAAAGGGGTATAATTTTTGGAACCTTCTAGCAAGTGGGGTCCCGGATTGAAGGGCCCTGATCTTAACCGTAAAAGATGCTTGTTGGGTATGTTTTACAGGGCACTCCAAAGCGAGCTTGAACTCTAAGCGGATACAGATCCAGTACGTTTAGTTAAAAGATGCCTAACATTATTAGTAAAGCAGAAAATATAAGCGGTTATACGAACGACAGAAAGAAAAGGAGACTGATTTTTAAGTAGGGCATCCAATACGTTACAGGACAAAGTAGAAGTGAGTGTAGCGGACCGGTCTTTATTTAGTACCTGTTGCGGTTCCAGAGAACAAGAATGTGGAACATGATTTATTTCTTGAATATGTACTAAAATGGGTGAAGCCGCCCACCATAACGAACATTCGTAACTCGGCGGGTAACAAACCATGTGATCCAAGCGATTCTAACGGGAAGGTTAAAGTGTAACGAAGTATAATGCCACTGGCGACAAGTGCGACAGGTCATAATCGATTTACACATAGAAAAAGTATGCGAACTGCTTAGACAGTTAATGCAAAGTTTGCGTTTTTTTACAAAATTATAGCGGTCGTATAGGATTAATTCTAAAAAGACGAAGCATTTATATAGCGGATATTCAACTTTGCAATGCGAGCACTTCGCAGCACGATTGGTAGTACGGACTAACATTGAAACATTGGGACGTGAACCTGGTCGGCTCTGCGCGTCAACAAGTTCGTTAATGTCTGATTTGTGATTTAAAGATGAGTTGCTCAGGGATTTACATGTTTTGTCTAGAAATGTATTGATTTCAGTATAAGTAGAAATGGTGGCGGGATTGTGCTGAAACTCAAAACATCGAGCTGTGTGTACGTCCAGTCGATTTAAGAGCATCTGAGCTAAAATAAAGCTCCACTCCTCAACCGGAAGATCAAACTTTTTTAAGGCTTCAAATTATTGGTGAAAACGTTGACTACTTTGTGTAAACTAGAGGGGTTATCAGAGTGTAGTTTGGGAAAATTGACCAAATTTGCCCAATACGCAACCGTAATATGGCGGATATTTTCAAATTTACTACGCAGTTTATGGTATGCGAGTCTATAATGACTTTCAGTTAAATCAAAATTTTTAATGGCTAGTAAAGAGAAACTTTGTAGAAGTGATTTTAAATACGTGAATTTGTCTATTGGCGACAATTCCGGGTAAGTATTGTAACAGGCCGGGGCTCTGCCCCACCTCCGAGCTATAAGACTTCTTTCTTTATACCGGATTAATGAGAAACATTAACCAATCTAAGTAATCCCAGGGCGCCAAATATTTAGTTCATAAATATTAAATAATATTCTAATTATCGGATTCTCCTACAACACTAATAATTAATACAAAACACGAATTCCAGTCAAAGACAACTGCCGAATTTAATAAACTCTTTGTTGATAACACAAGAAATAATCTTATATCAAATAATAATCTAATACTAGCCGCGTATTACAACAAACCATGAACCCTAAATAATGTTATGATAATAACTTGTTTACATCAAGCGCAATAAATCACAAGTTCCTTTCACTCACCTTTTGGCGGGATGAAAGTTTAGAAATCCCACGATGAGCCGGCTTACTTCAGCTCCACGTGCCGAAGTTAACAGCGCAGCACTCGACCTTCACTCTAATTAAGGAGTGCAAAGAAAACCCTGTTGTAATTCAGCTGACTACCGTCGTAAACTCGCGTTTGTGTAAGATAATGTTTCTCACTTTGATGCGTGTTTCACGATAAACGTTTGTTAAATACTGAAAACCAACTCCAAGTATTCATATTAGTTACACTATACTGATAACACACGTGTAATCCTTATTCAATCATAAAGCACGCATGATTTGCATTACTATTGCAAATCTACCTCGACCGAAACTCCACTAAAATCGTCCGACGTCTTTACCGGTTGAACGTTTAACTTCCACCCCCCCTTCGTTTGCATTTCTCGATCTGTGCAACCCCCCCATAACCTGCCGTATCCACCTGATGCGAACGTCTTCACGTATGTAACTCGCTACTACCCGACACAATTAAACTTAGGATATAACAGGAATAACATACTTTAAATTAATAACTACGATTGATTACAGGGCGGCCTGTCACAGTATGTATGAGGGAGTTTTATAAATCAATGAAACCTCTGAACAAGGAAAAATCGCCCCCAAAGAAGGGGACCCGCAACGATGGTAAATTTATTTTTGAGTTTGGGTGAGCGACAGAAACAACAGCGCTAGGTTCTGACGGATTAGATTAAAAAAGTTTCATTTTGATTGACTCGATTAAATAAAAGAAACGATGAAACGCTTTTCTGATTTTATCTTTAACCTCAAACAAATCTTCCGCGTTTTCATCAGTGGCGATCAAGGGGATAATGTTATTTTGACTTAGATAGAGTGCATCTTCTAATTTAACCATATACTCAAGAAACGATTTAAATAAGTTATGATATTCGGAAGTAGAAACGGTCGATTGCGCGATTTCTTGTATCTCTTGTAAACTTTGAATTTGCGTGTATCGTAAAAATTTCAATTTTTAAGTTTTCCTGCCATTTTAAATAATAACCAAAGCACAAATTTTCTTAAAAATTTTATAGAAAATTAGTACTGAAAAATGCTTTTAAGCTTTATCAATTTAGGCACAAATTAAATAACTGTAGGTAAAAGTAAATAGATGTAAATACAAACACAGTAATGAACTTTGTATCAAACATGATAACTAATAGGAATGAATGCAATTCAAGTAATATAGCATTTGTATTATCAAGACAATATGTTTGATAACACAAAATATTAACTAGAATTGTACAAAGACGAATGGATAAACGAGCTGAAGAAATACTAAAAGAAGATCTATTTGGCTTTAGACAAAACAGGGGAACACGGGAGGCTATTTTAGCTCTAAAGGTAATAATGGAGAAAAAATAGAAAAGGGAGCAAGCGTGTATATAGGGTTTGTCGATCTGGTAAAAGCATTTGACAATGTAAAATGGAAAAAAATGTTCGAAACTAGTCCTAAGATGGAAAAACTAATGAAGAAAATAAAATTATTGAAAACATCTACAGGTATTTATCTTGCAATATTCTCAAGTAATGTTAATTGTACAAAAGTATTTACAGAAAAACTATTATTTCGGCAAATGTCGAAGTGTTGGTTGATCCTTTGCAGTCACAGACTGCGTAACCACCTTCATATACTACTGAATTTTAGCGAAATAGGGCATATAAGTAGAAAACAATAGAAGAGAAGCCGAGGTGTGTATATGCTGTTGGGGGAACTTCAAGGAAAGCTAGCTCAGAACATAAATAAGTGGAGGTACGCGCCCAACCAGTTTCAAGACGGAAAATCTAATGACGAAAAAATAAGTGTACTTAAATCTGATGATTATTATAAACAACTACAGGTGTTGGTTGTGTAATATTTTCAACTAATGTTGATTGTACGAAATGTTATATTAGAAAAACTATTAATTTAACAAATGTTCAAGTGCTGGGGGAACTTGGCAGCCACAGGCTGCTTACCCATCTTCACATACCTTACATGTGATTTTTCAATGCTCCACCAGAAGGTACTACATTGGGTGCACTAACATACCGTGCATTTATATTTCCAATGCTTTACCAGAAGGTTCCACATTTGCCAGGAGGCGAGTTTTTTGTAGCCTGGAAATTTAGAATTTTGCCGACCCCTTGCCGTTCCAGGTAAGGTAGGGATTTTTAACGTGCGTAACAACACTCACACAGGGGACCTCCATATAACCTCTCAACGGAACGAGGGCGTAATTTTTGTGAAAAATGCTCACCTGCCATTTTTCAAGCAGTCGGCCGTGTCGGAATTCAATCACAGCACCTTGATAACCGTAGTCGTACTCTTACTACATTGATCCACGGCGACGCCTGCCACCTTCACGTACCGCTGAATATTGGGGAAATAAAGTATATAACGGTTAAGCAATAGACGGTGTCCGAACTACATCTAACAAGAAAGAACAGCGGATATGTTCAACGACAACAAACATAAAGACGAGAAGAAAATTGTTCAAAGCATATGTGTGGTGTACAGCGCAGTACGTCTACTAGATAGGGGCAGTAGGAAAAGCAGACAGAAAGAGATAGAAATCTTTTGGAATGTTGTGCTTGAGATGTATAACGATGATAGCATAGACAGACAAGGTTAATAATAAATAGATTATAGAAATAGTAGAGGAATAAAGATATCTGTGGAAAACAAAAAAAAATTGAGAAATGGGCAGGATACGTTCTAAGGCATTTTTGGGGAATAGTGCGGGATATATTACAAGCAGAGATAGGAAAAACGACATAGAGGTAAACCGAGATCAGACTTTTGCACGTAGATAATAATAGATGCAGACTGCAAATTTCAGGAAAAATATGTAGGTTAGTTCAGAATAGGAAACAATGAGGGTACGTTTCTAACCAGTTACAGGACTGAAAACCTAATAATGATTATACTTTATTTATAGTTGTTTTAATTTAGAGTACGAATAAATGTCACTTTTAAGTGTACAGACTCATATACTTATTTGGAGAAAGAAACTGTTTAGGGATTTTTAAGAAATTAAAAATCGAAATGATTGTACTTATGTAAGTTTCAATCTTGAAAATTCAAAGTACCTTTTCAAGCACTAAACCAACACGCTTTTCCTTCGCAGTTAAAAATCGTTGGTTTTAATTTTCTTTTGTGTATATACTTGCATTGAATTATTCTTTTTAATTATTTTTACATTCATCTAATTTAATAAAATTCTTAGTTGTTAGTATTGTTTGGAATTTTTTTTCAAAATTGTGTACTAATTAGTTTATATAGCATTTTGCGAGCAAGTGTAATAAAGATGAAAGATGTGAGGTAACTGTAGAGGTGAAGGGATGTGGAGATGGAGCACTGTGGTGGTGAAGGTGGAGAGAAATCTTGGATTAAACATTAATACAAAATATAGCTAGTATTAATAACAAATGACACGATATTGTAGTGGTTAAGGTACCTGCTGTGCATGCGGACAGCACGGGTTTGAATTCCGCTTCGAATAACATTTTCTCTAAGTGGAGGTGGTGGTGCCGAGTGATGGAGGTGGAGGGAGTGTGGTGGTGAAGGAATGTGGAGATGATGGTTGGTGGAAGGATGTGGAGGTGGGAGGAGTGAGGTGAAGGTGTGTGAAGGGATGTGGAAGCGGGTGGTGGTGAAGGGATATAAAGGTGGTGTGTGGGGGAATGTGGAAGCGGATGAAGATAGAAGGGTGCAGAGGTTGAAGTGACGGAATGTAAAGGTAGAGGCATGAGTAGGTAAAGGGATCTGGAGATGGAAGCATGTGGTGGGGGAAGATGTGTAGGAAGGTGGAGATCCAGGTAAAGGGATGTGGAGGTGGAGGAATGTGGGTGTGCATGGAGGGATGCGAGGTGGGTGGAGGAAGGTGGAGGTATGTGGACGGCTGTGGAGGCAAGTGGGGTGATGTAAAGGAGGAAGTGGAGGTGAAGGGATGGGGAGTTGAGTTCGGGGGGGAGGGATGTGGAGAATGTGTAGAGGCATGTGGAGGCGGGTGGAGGAATGAAAAAGTGAATGTGGAGGAATGTGGAGGTGAAAAGAGTCCAGACGTCTCCTATTCTCCCTACTAATATATTATGATAAGAACATTTTATAGGGTATTTCATTTTCAAGAACAAAATGATCGATGCAATGATTAATATCAGTAATATTAAATACATATTCGACTGAAATGTAATATTAGCCATAGTGTATTAAATGACTTCAAAATTAAGATGTACTATTGAGTTTTCTTTGTAAACCAATTACCATGGTACAACTATTTTTTAGATACAACGAATATGTTTTATACTTATGTTACAAAATCAAAAGCTTTCAAATATTAGCTTATGGAAGACCATCAGAAGGAAGCACAAAATTAATTTTACATTAGGGTATTTTTCTAAGGGGGATGGAACTGTATTGCGAAACCTTAAAATGGCCAGAAAGCGTGAAATCTTTATCTCGCATCGGCAAAATTTCTCTGGTACTGATCCTATTACACAAACACAAAGACGTATTTTATGATTTTACTAATTGTGTACTATGTAATAATAATTTGAAGGGTCAGAGTCAAATTTGCACAAGGGTGTATTCCAACAACCAATCATTTTTGATGGAACTCGGTTTCCAGCTTATTACTTCTCAAGATGTGAAAACTTATATTAGAGAAATATTCAAAGTATCCACATTTCATATTAACTCTGAAGAACTATAAATGAGGCATTAAATTGCCGTTCTCGAACAAAATGAGTGCTTAAATCAATCAACAAAACCTGTAATATGTCAACCTTAATCTATCCGATATTTCATTTCAAAGTTCCAACATAGTTTCAAGGCAATCTGTGTACAAAGGCGATACGTGTGGTCTAGATAGAACCACTTAATTATCACCTTCATACAGGTAAGTTAATTAATAACAAACCTTACAAACTTTGATTTATTTTTAACCATATCTTACGTACAAAGGTGTTAATTTTATTCTAAACTAAATCGAACGAATATCTTTCAGTACAACAAAGAATTCTTTTCCAGTAAAATAACAGTCATTCATCAGAACATCGTGTTCTAAGAATCGTAATATAACTTTATTCAAACTTTTCGTTGTAAAAAGTCCAGCTCTGTAATGTACGTGCGTGACTGGACAAATGGTATTGTTCTGGTTATTCTTAAGCATTAACCAAATGCATACCAACATTGTGTACCAGTTCCAATTACTGTTTAACTCGCATGCCTTCTCTTGCGGGCTTGTTAGTTTTCTCTATACGAGCAGCTTTTTAATTACTTTATTACAAGGAAATTTTTACGGAACATTTCTTTGAATTTCTGAATGAAGCCTTTGCATGTCTATCATAACATGTTATATAAATGATTGTTTTTTACCAAGAATATTGTTGGAATAAAATCGTGGAAACGTAAGCAGGGTTAAGTTTCAACATTAAATAAAAAACAACTACTAAATATATTTCTTAGAATTTTAGACGCAAGAGTAAATTGCTTCACAGTAGCAGGAATAAACGGCATGTTTCATATGTTAGGTTTTTGTCAGTCTGCTCGTAAATTAGAACTCAATTAAAAATTCTACAAGTCAACTCAATTATTAAATAGCTATTAGAATTCCTTAAGTAAGAAGTTCGTACTTAGTAAATAATTAATAACATTTTAATCTGAATTATTTTCCAAACGCAGATTCGTGGTGCTGATCTCTTATCTAACATAAGTTTCGTTGATATAGAAGATAATGGCAGGCATGTAAAGTTATTCCCTCTCTTTCCCATTTCACAAAATAAGTAGTGTTTTATTAGTCTCCTTTAATGGTCAATGTTCATAGTGTTCTCGTTGTTACAAAAAAAAAAGAGATATAACCAATCGGCAGAGGCAGTTGTTAGTGTTCCAACGATCTTTTTTAGTAATTTAACTGTTTAGTCATTTTCTTTCTTCGATAGAATGCACTGTAACTTATAAAATTGTAATTATTCGTCAAGGCAATTTTATTGATCTAGAGGTTGGTAAATCTTGTTACCCTATATCAAAGTACACGTGCTGAACAGAGAGCAAGGGCCTAGAAAATCGGATTCTCCAACTCATTTTTTGTACTACCCTAAAAGTAGCAAAGCTATAGGATGCCCATTCCACTAACCTTTTTTCAACATACTCTGCATAGGGGAAGAAAGCATATAAATACGATTGCAAATCCTGCAGAATTCAGTACACTTAGTGCTTACCATATCATAAGAACTCAACTACAGTGCTCACCATAGCCTGTGAACGACCTCAGCAAGCAGTGCTCCCTAAGGCCTGCTTAAAATTCTGACTAGCTACCGACGCCGTACCTGGGACACATATAGCAGTGCTCTCCATAGCCTGTTTTATATCTGCCCGGCGCCGTACCTGTGACACGCCGCATTTAATTCGTCTGTAGTAGTCAACTACGAATGGTCTGGAAACCCCATTCAACCCTCCAGGTCAACCGGAAGCAGATGCTGAACGCTCTGCGCTCTCCGACGCGCCTTCCGAGACATTTTACCGCTACCGAAGCTCCTGTCTCCCCTGCCGCCGTCACCAGATTAGCATCAGCACTCGCAACGGCTGCGGCAAGAATCCATCCCAGTCGCCTTCACGGCGATAACGTCTTGAGAGGTCGTCTATTGTGGTGACGCCGAATGCATCTGTGCGCTGTACTCCCGGAATAGCACGCCTTGGAATTCAGTGGCAGCATGCTCGACGAAGCCTAGGGCACCACGACTCCCGAAGCGTTCAGAAGAGACCCGATGACCGCCGAAGACGTCTGGGCTTCTTCAAACCATCAATACTTTCTAATTATCGTTATTCGCGTTCTACTCAGCCTCACGAGTAAATCCCGAGGCCTTTCGAAGAATTCCAAAGCCTACCGAAGACTTCTGAACTCCCTTAATATTGTATATATGTTCAATGTACTATTCCTGTGTACATATCCTAATTCCTCATAACTCAACGTTGTCCCACATGAAGAACACGAAGTCTTCCAAAGAGTCCTAAAGACCGCCGAAGACGTCTGGACCTCTTCAAACTATAAAAAAACTTTCTAGTTATCATTATTCACGTTCTAGTCAGCCGCATAAATAAATCCGAGGATTTCCAAAGAATTCCGAAACGTACCGAAGACTTTTGAACCTTTTAATATTGTATATATGTTCAGTGTATAGTTTTTGTGTTCAGACCATAATTCTTTATAACTTCATGTTGTCCCACAAGTAAAACACGAAGCCTTCCGAAGAGTCCCGAAAACCGTCGAAGACGTCTGGACCTCTTCAAACTATAAATACTTTCTTACTACCGTTATTTAAGATTTCACTCAGCCTCACCAAGAAATACCAAGAACTATTAAAGAATTCCGAAGACTACCGAAGACCTTTGAACTTCTCCAAACTCTGTATATATTTGTTCACTTAGTATTTAAGTTCCCATTTGGTTCCACGAGCAACCACGAAGCCTTCCCAAGATTACCGACAATTACCAAAGACTTCCGAACTGCTTCAAACTACATAAACTATTAATTTTCGCTATTTAACTTGTATATCTGTGTACTTATGAACTTTCTTTCATTTGTTTGCTTGTGAATATTAAACACAACAGTGCTAAGTCTACATACTTACAGACACCGCCCACTCGTACGATAACAACCTTTTGTATTTAAATAAACTGCTTATAAGAATAAAGAATTGCGTATAAGAATGAATCTAATTAGAGTACATCAAATTTTCTGTTTTTTAAATGCAGAGATTTTTACGTTTTACAGAAAAATAATTTACTACAAGAACACATTTTCATCAGAAAATGCTGGCATGCAACATTCCATCAATTATCTATTTTTGTATACTTGATGAATCCAATATTGTAAATAATTGTTTAGGTTTACAAAGTAAGAAAAACTATGACGTGTTGCTTACGCAAACAAGTGTACGGTAATTACTCGCGTGGCTGCACAGAGGGCATACTAGGTTACACAGAATTTCCAAATAAAATAGCATAATTTACGTTTCAAATTAACAATGTAAATTAATTGATAAGTCCGCTTACATTCTAAATTAATACATATTACCCAGCTAGGTAGTATAAGAGGCCGTTACACTTGTGGTCACGTCTCCAATGTTACGCCCTAAGGTACCACATTGGGTTTAAACGCGAAAATAAATGTGCTTCAAATTTAAATTTAGAGAAGACTTTACAACCAAAAAATCGAAATACCACCGTCCACAAGAACGATTAAGCAAATAGAAGTAAATCTACCTAATGACCAAATAATTATCCCACAACTACCTATCGGGCACATCACAATTCCAGCCGGACTTTTTACAGTAAAAAACAGTACAACCACTTTAGAATTAATTAACAAATCCAAAAAACAAAATATTAGAAGTTGACCTCAACTTTCTGAATCAACATTACTCTATATATTCATCAACCTTACATGTGATTTTTCAATGTTCCACCCGAAGGTACTACATTGGCCAGGAACCGAGTTTTGTTTACCTGGAAAATTTAGAATTTTTCGAAATCCTTGCTTTTCCAAGCAAGGTAGGGATCTTTAACGTGCGTGACAACACTCACACACAGGACCTTCAATTTACCTCTCATCCGAACGAGAGTGTATTTTTATGAGAAATGCTCGCCTAACATTTTTCAAGCGGACCGTGTCGGGATTTGAACCCGGGATCTTGGGCGTTTTAGTCACACACATACCACTACGCCACGGAGCCGCTCCCAATATTCACCAACCGTTCATTTGCATTTCCAATGCTCCACCCGAAGATACTACATTGTCCAGGAGGCGAGTTTTTTGTTGCCTGAAAATTTAAAATTTTGCTGAACCCTTGCCGTTCCAGGCAAGGTAAGGATCTTTAACGTGCGTGACAACACTCATACACGGGACCTCCATTTAACCTCTCATCCGAACCAGGGCGTAATTTTTTGTGAAAAATGCTCACCTGCCATTTTTCAAACAGTCGGCCGTGTTGGGATTTGAACCCAGGACCTTGGGATCCGTAGTCTTACGCTTACTACATTTATCACGGCGACGCCAATATTCACCAACCGCTTTTGAATGTTATAACATAGATTCAATCATTGCTATACACGAATCAAGCAACTTCGGATTTGATTTCTCAAAGATTAGAACGGACCACCTAAATCAAGAAGAAAAAGAAGTTTTAAAAAACCTATTAATTAAGTATAAAGACATAATGTATGACCCAAACTAGTAACGGAGTTTCACAAATAAACTAAAATACAAAATTTAAACCACCGATGAAATACCAATCCACACAAAATCGTATAGATATCCGCATATACATAAAACGGAAGTACAAAAACAAATAGCAAAGATGCTTGACGATGGCATAATAAAACACTCACAATCCCCGTGGAGCGCACCAATTTGGATTGTTCTGAAAAATGGCTCACAGGGAAAACAAAAATGGCGTATAGTTGCGGACTATCGGTAATTAAACGAAAAAACTATTAGTGACCGTTACCGTATGCCTATCATTACGGACATCCTGGACCGCCTAGGAAGAGCACAGTATTTTTCCACAGTCGAATTATGTCAAGGATTTTTCCAAATCTAATTACATCCCAACTCAATACCTAAAACAGCCTTTATCGCAAAAAAACAAACTTTACGAGTATCTCAGATTACCTTTCGGACTAAAGGGCGCACCGACCACCTTCCAAAAATTCATGGACAACGTCCTCCGAGACCTTGTAAACAAGATTTGCCTAGTAAACATGGATGATATAATTATTTATTCAACTTCATTACATGAACACATGAGTAATATAAATTGGTATTTGATAAACTTAAAGAAGCTGGACTAAAAATTCAATGCAACAATAAAGGACTTTTTGAAATCAAAACACTTAGTGTTATATCTATAGAAAAATGCCTAATAAAAATAGACGGAAAAATGTTCTTTCCTGAAGATACTATACACTATGAATTCGTATACCAACTACCCAAATTCAACACAGCGTTTGATGAAACGCGAGCAAATCACCATTCCATGCAACTATTTGATATACAAAAAAGTTCTAAGCTTTAGATTTCATGCAACCGAAACCACAATTTAAAATTCATTAGTTTTCCCTCTCTTTTACGGTATTACAACTTTGACATTTGGTCATTGAAAATACCATGCGGTTTGACGTTCGATGCACATAACCTGCAAAATCAGTAGTGTTCACGATGGCAATAACAAGAGAGCATATTCGATTTTCCATCCACTTTGTGTTTCATTTGAAGAAAAATGCTGCTGAAGCCACTGAAATGATTTGTGCTGCATATGGACAGAGAGCTGTAAGTCGTGCTACGTGTAAAAAGTGGTATCAAAAATGTCGCCAAGGAGATTTTAGTCTTGAAGATGAACCGCGTGCTGGACGCCCTTAAAAGATTGAAACGGACGAACTGCAAGCATTGTTGGATATAAACTCTGCACAAACTGAAAAGGAACTTGCACAGCAGCTTGGCATTACGCAGCCATTCCCACATGTTTACATGCAATGGGAAAAGTTCAGAAGGAAGGCAGATGGGTTCCTCGTGCAGTCCCAAGACAACAAAAATCGACATCGTGACACCGCACTCACTTTGCTTTCAAGGTTCGGGTAAGAGGATTTTCTGCACCAAATCATTACAGGCGATGAAAAAAACTCGAGGCGTCAAAAAACATGGGTTGACCCTGGTTAACCTTCGACATCGACTCCAAAGCCCAATATTTACGGCAAGAAAGTTTTGCTCTGCATATGGTGGGACTGGAAAGGTGTATTGTATTACGAGTTGTTACAGCCGGGTGAAACAATTACGGCAGACCGCTATCAGCTAGAATTGACCAATTTGAGCGATGCGTTTGAAGAAAAGAGGCCATTTACTGGCAAAGGACGTCGTAAAGTGATACCGTTTCATGATCATGCCCGGCCACATGTTGCGAAAGTAACTCAGAACCATATCTTTACGTTAGGCTGGGAACTTCTCCCGCATGCCGCCGTATAGTCCAGACATGGCGCCTTCCGATTATTACCTATTCCGGTAGCGGCAGCATCACTTGGCTGATACACACTTTGCGACACTTGAAGAGGTACGAAAATGCATTGATGACTTCATCGCCTTGAAGCCAGTGAGCTTCTACCATCAGGGAATTCGCAAGCTGCCCGAAAGATGGCAAAAGGTAATCGATGCAAACGGGGAATATTTAGTTGATTAATATCTTTTTGTTTGTTTTTAAATAAATATTGAATTTTGCAAGAAAAAGCTTAGAACTTTTTCGTACACCTAATACAAGAAATTGACAGCGAGAAGATTAAACATCTAAAATTAATGGCAGAATACTTGCAACATATAGACCTAGAAGATCCTGTGAAGACATCACTTTCCTAGATTAACACATCGTTCTCAATACTTCATATTTTAAGTGTAGTTTCTATTATAATTTATGTAAAACTTGGTAAACCTAGATTTAAGAAAAATGTAATTTTAACACCGAAAATAGCAGAATTCTATTTTCTAACTTAGGGAGGGAAGAGTAATGTTATTGACATCCGCGTTAGGTAAACAAAAACAGGATATAACCATTTTAGATTGCACCTTTCCATATTATGTTGTTATTAAACTACTATTAAATTAATCTTAAGTCAATATAACAATTATTTTGCCTTTCTTTACTTTTATTGATTCAATTATAAAATTAAATATTTTTTTATTTAAGTTTTCACACCTGAAAACATAATTCATACCACTGAAATATAGAGAACTCGAGAGTACAAAACACCGTCTTTTGGCTGTAAAAAATCTTTAAAGTTGAAATAAACCGCGGTCAGCTGTAAGTGGCGCATCTGATTTCTTAGTAGTGGTACTCCACTGAGAGATAAAGCACTAAAGAGTATTAATAAAACACTATCTTTTAGCGGTACCAAATTTTTGAAACTGAAACAAACCGCGGTTAGCTGTAAAATGTAAGCGGTCGTACCTTTTTTATTTGCAGTCGCACGCCTCTAAAATATGCAACACTAAAGAGCACTACCATGGTACTAACTTTCGGCTGTAAACGTTTTTTCAAGCTGAAACAAACCGCTCCTGGAATTAAAAATAGACGTGGTCACAACTTTTTTATTAGAAGTCGTACACCACTGAAATATGAAGCACTAAAGAGCACTAGCAAAGCAGTAACTTTCGGCTGAAAAGGTTCTTTGAAATTGAAACAAACCGCGGCTAGAATTTAAGATATAGGTGGCCATAATTTCTTTATTAGAGATGTGAAGCACTAACGGGCACTAACGGAGCACTAACTTTCGGCACCTGTAAGAACACTAGTGCTTACAAAGTCGCGGCTAACTTCGCGCACCTCAATTTATGTCCATCCGTGTTAGAACCGAGGTGGTTAACAGTTTCGAATTATTTGTAAATGTCAAGTTTGATTGGTCGCTTTGAATTTTACGCTTGCGGCAAACAACGACTGGAATAACTGCGATTTATAGAGACAGGCAAACTCAAAGTTTTCTCTCTTACAGTTTATTCAAATCCTTAAATAAATAATTAATACTAAATCGTTATATAAAGAAAACTTACAATTTGTATACCATTTTGGCGTAATTTAAAACGAAACAACCTTTTATATCAATAAATTCCATTGACACTAAATTATGGCTGCAGATCATATGATCTAATATTTTTATACTAAATTTTTCCCGCCAACTAAACTACTCTACACGCCACTTGACAAACGGCAAACTTTAAGATTTAACACTCCCACCCGGTACAGCATTCTCCAGTTGGACAGCTGTACCGTCGTTTATCTTAATTTCACCATTTTTGTTGCTGGGCGGTCAAATACTCCAGTACTGGTTTGCACCGTTGCTGATCTTACTTGTCCATCAGCTGCTAATTTTGTGCATATTATTCTGCCCTTTGGCCAATTGCACCTAGGAAACCTTTGGTCTACTATTAGCACGATATCCCCGCATTTTAAAGGTTCTGTTTTGTTATGCCACTTCGATCGAAGCAGTAACTCCGGAAGGTACTCAAATACCAACCGCTTCCACATATTATTGGCGAACCTTTCCCGGTATAGATAACTGCATTTCAAAACTGTATTATCATCGTCTATGGGTGCCATTGGCTTTTCACCACTGGAGGAACCTAACAGAAAATGGTTCGGTGTAATTGCTTCGCTTTCCTCGCTATCTAATGGTAGATATGTCAAGGGTCGAGAATTTACAATACTCTCTGCGGCAATCACACAACTTAATAAATTTGGGTCTCTAAACCAGCAACCACTTGCACTAAGATTGGGAGGTTTGTTCCACTTAGTGGCCTCGTCCGCAACATTGTATCCAGAAGGTACGTTGCGCCAGTCGGCAATTATCGACAAATCTTGTATTTCGGCTTTACGACATGATACAAACTTGCCATATTTCCTAGAATCTTCGGCACGCAACTAGCAAAGTACAGTAGTGGAATCAGACCAATAAGTAATTTTTGTTAGATGAATACTCAAGGCTTCTCGAATTGACTTGGAGAAACGGGCACCTAATACAGCAGCATCTAGTTCTAATCTAGGAATACTTTGAATTTTTAGTGGGGCCACCTTTGTTTTCGCACCAACTATGCTGCACACTACCGTTTTGCCGTCAGAAATGCGAAGATAAGCAACAGTGGCGCTAGCATTTTCACTAGCGTCAACAAACGTATGCAACTGAACGTCTAGTTTATCATAATTGTTAAATATTTGAAGAAAGCAGCGCGGTATTCGCAAATCTTTTAAGTTTGGTAAATACGTTTTCCAAATAGAAAATTTATTATAAAGTTCTTCACTTAACGGGTCATCCCATGCTAATTTACTTTTCCATACTTCTTGTAGTAAAATTTTCAAGTACACCATAAAATGAGCTAGAAGCCCCATAGGGTCGTAAATCGACATTAGTATTCTAAGAAGCTCCCTTTTTGTGGGTATTTTATTTCCACACAGGATATCGGTATTTCGTTTGTTAGAACGTATAGAATATGTAAAGCAATCTGAGCTCAAATGCCACCACATACCGAGAATCTTCTCTAATATCGGCTCAAGACTCAAATTCAAGTTCACTACTGTTTCTTCGACTTGGTCATTCATTTCTCTCATAAATTGTATCGAATTGGATTTCCAATTGCGGATTTCAAAGTTTGCGTGTCTATGTATTTGTGAAACTTGTTTGGCTAGGTTGATTGCTTCTACCTCATCGTCCACAGAGTCCAAATAATCGTCCACATAGTGGTTTTCTACGATAGCTGTCACTGGACGAGGAAATTCGTTTTTGAACCTTAGTGCGTTTACATTTTTAATGTACTGCGAATAACTTGGTGCGCAAGTAGCGCCAAAAATTAATACTGTGACCACATATACATCCGCATGTTTATTGTGTTCGTCATCTTGCCAAAGAAAGCGTAAAGCATGCTGATCCTCGTCCCTTATTCCGATGCGCAGAAACATTTCTTTTATATCGCCTGTATACGCTACTTTTTTTTGACGAAAACGCAAAAGTATGCCAAGCAACGACGAAAGTAAGTCATGTCCCGTGAGCAACATCGAATTGAGCGAAACACCATTTACTGAAGCAGCAGCATCCCAAACTAACCGGAATTTGTCCGGCTTATTTGGATTAAGGGCGATTAAAAGTGGCAAGTACCAAATCTTTTCATGTTGCTCTTCAATTTCTTCTGGAAGCAATTTACGCACATAACCTTTATCCGCCAAATCTTGAATGTGGCTTTTTAACCTTTGAGCAAGAACAGGGTCGGTTTTCAAACAATTCATTAAAATTTGATGGCGCTTAAGCGCCATATTTCGACTATCCGGAAGTCGTAAATGATCGTGTTTCCACAACAATCCCACTGTATAACGATTATTTTCCCATTTATTAGTATTACTCATGATTAATTCAGCACGATGAAGTTCTAATGATTCCTTAGAGTTGATGGGTGGCTGCACGCCTAAACTTTCCACCGCAAAATAAGACTTTACTGAATTATGTAACTCTATGTAGTCAGCTTTGACTGCACAATCGCAGCTTTCGTGAAAGTTTTGATGTTCATTTTCAGTATGTCCTGTAAGAAACGCAAATATAGACCATCCCAGGCGACATTTGGCTGCTATAGGATCAAATTTGCCACCTTCTTTAACTTTTAAGGGAACTGCTAATTCCCAATTATCTAAACCGATCAACATATCAGGTTTTATATTCCTATAAGATTCCACTGGTAAGTTTTGTAAATAAGGAAATTGGCGGCTAAGTACCTTCATGTCAAGGGTTTGTGTTGGCAAACTTAAATTGCTCACCGTACGTGCTAGACGATCGTGAAATATTTTAGCGCCAACGTAGGTGCCAGCAATAGAAAACCGCACTAGTTTCGAATTGTCTTCAACTCTGTGCTGGCCCCCGGTCCATTTCAGACATAAAGGCTGTACCTCACCCGACAGATTCAGTTGATGGGCTAATTTTTCATCAATCATAGTGGTGGATGACCCTTCATCAAGAAAAGCGTAGAAAACAATTTCTTGATGGCCACTAAAGATCCTAACAGGTAAGAAACGGAAACGAATGTCTTGAACTTTATATAGGTAATTTATGTTTATATCTGCGTTTACATTCGAGACTTGGTTATTTGTTGCAACTGAAGCAAAGCTAGACGTTGCTGTCACCTGACTAGGCACGAGTTCGATTTCTTTATGCAAAGTAGTGTGATGAACGCGATGGCACTTCTCACACTTCAATTGGGATTTGCAAGGAAACCTATGTTTTCGCAGGCATATCCTGCATAGTCGTAAGTCTTTCACAATTCTCCACCGTTTATTTAACCCAGCTTCTTTATATTGGGCGCATTCCAACACTGTTTGGCAACTTTTATCGCATAACTTACACCTTATGGTTTTGTCAGCGGCATAACCGTCGTGTAAATGTGTGCGTTCGTGTTTGGACCCTTTATTTTCACTAAAGATAAGCGTAGGAATAGCGGTACATATGTTTAGAGCAAGTTGATGTAACCATTGCCCAAATTGTAGAATACCCACGTAGCTTTGTGTAGCCCTATGCATTGCCCACTGTACCTTTAGTTGAGCCGGCAGCTTACTTACTAGTTCGTGCATGAGCATAGGGTTGTTGGAGTATTCAGCTACATCACTAGCTGGAAGACACGCGCAGAGGTTTTGAACAGTGACGCCATATTCAACCAATGATTCTAGCTTTTCCATTTTGACCGGTGCATGTTGTCGGACTGCATTTATAAAACTATCCAAAATTTGCTCCGGCCTTCCGAATAATAGTTTTAAGTTAATAATAATGTCTTTTACGCAACGAGGTTCGTGCAAGAATCCTTGTACCATTTTTCGAGCATTACCCTTTAGAGCTTTGTCTAAACGGATTAAATTTTCACTGTCATTAAACCCACACAATGCGGTTGATCTATTGAAACTACTTATAAATATATACCAGTTCCTCGGATCTCCGTCAAAAAAATGGAAGGTCTCGTGGAATAGATTGTCTTGCAGCAATATGAGCTGAATTTAGTGGACATAGAGATACGTCGTTTAGGGGGTTGCCTGGTCTGGCTGATGCTATGACATTGTTTCCTACTGTTTGATTATTTTTGTTCTGAACCACTACGTTTGATAAGCGCGATGACCGACCGTTATAAGGTGGTGCAACAATAGACGTTTGCTGCAGTAGCGATTGGTTGGACTGCTCTTTTAGTAACGGCTGACGCACTGATTTATATTCCTGCAAGTTTAGCTCCGCTGGCTGTTGGTGCCACAATGCTTCTTGCGGTGCATTTAATGATGGTGGCGATGGATGCCACTGAACTTCATTTTGTATCGGGCGCAGGAGGGTAGGCAGCAAACCCAGTTGTGTTACGTCTTGTTCAATTTGACCCTCATTTTGATTAATCAAAATTGGTACGCTGGACGACAGACCAATGGTGGTTGCCCGTTCAAAACGTCTAGAGAGCTCTAAATTGGTTTCTGGATCCGCTTCTCCTATTTCATCACAATCTAACCTTTGACTTTCATCATCAGACTCCACTAAGAGTGACGACATTTGTTGACAAATGATTAATTTGTTTTGAATTAAATTTTGCTGTTCTTCAAGTAACAGCTTTTGTTCCCGTAGGTTTTCCCAACGTTGCCGCCGACGTTCACTAGTGGTGGTAGACTGTGTGCTCAATGGTATAATCGGTTTACCACATTGACCAACACCGACTTCGTTATGCTTAGCTGTTCTATGCTTCTCGAACGGGACCATTCTTGAACTTGCTTTAGGAACAGCATACAAAGCAGTGCAACATGGGCAACGCCAATCCTCAATTTCTGCAACACCATCATCTACATTCACACATTCGTAATGGAACCACATCTTACAGATAGGACATTCAACCATATCGGTTTGGCGGTAAGGGGTCGAACACTTCGGACACAAATCATTCATGATTTACTATACCAAAATTGATTTGAATTATTTGTAAATGTCAAGTTTGATTGGTCGCTTTGAATTTTACGCTTGCGGCAACAACGACTGGAATAACTGCGATTTATAGAGACAGGCAAACTCAAAGTTTTCTCTCTTACAGTTTATTCAAATCCTTAAATAAATAATTAATACTAAATCGTTATATAAAGAAAACTTACAATTTGTATACCATTTTGGCGTAATTTAAAACGAAACAACCTTTTATATCAATAAATTCCATTGACACTAAATTATGGCTGCAGATCATATGATCTATTATTTTTATATTAAATTTTTCCCGCCAACTAAACTACTCTACACGCCACTTGACAAACGGCGAACTTTAAGATTTAACATTCGTCGTAAAATATTTGTAGTTCTTTCTTTTGCTGAACTGTCTTTAAAGATATTTCATTACTTCATGAAGTTAATTTATCTACTTCAGTTGATAAAATATTGACACTGAATGTTTCTTAATTAACACAAAACTTTGACAAAATATCTTAAATGTTTTGGTACTTTATCAAACGTTTGTGTTAATAAAATAACTTTGATAAAACAGCAATTATTTAAGTGAATCTAACGATGGATGGTGTTACGCATATTTTACCAACGAAAGTATAGAAATTCATCAACTATATATTTTACCATTGCGTACTTTTTACAAAATAAGCGAAATTAACAAACAATTTTGACAAATATTGCCAATAAAAAGTACTTTCGAAGAAATGCATGTTTATTTAGTGGTCTTTTTTATTGTGTAAGACTCTTATTGTTCAAGATTCAGCAGACTCAGCAGATTCAGCATCAATATTTTGGTAATTGTGTACAAGGTATCCTGTTCCTTTCTGTCGCTAACCAGAACTTCGATCGCGTATACATTCTGTATATTATCGGTAGCCAAAACCGTGCCTTTTCAAAATTGAAACTACATTTTCATTGCAGTCAATATTTAAACTGTTTTTGAAATCATAATAAATCATGATGTAAAAATGGTTTCTAATTAATTTCATTAATGTACATATGCTGAAACTTTCAAAAATTAAAAGCTTTAATTCTAGGTAACCACCCCAAATTTAACAAGTGGATATGAAATGACCGATAGAGAGTTAGCCTGAATAACCTTAGACGCATTGTTTAACTAGCTAGTGGATTTTTTACTCTATACAATATCGATTTGTTCCTTGAATTCTATAATTAAAATTTTCTTTCATCTTTTAGGAAGAATTTGATGGGTGCAAATTAAATAGGTGTCCATAAAAAGTGTCTGAGGACAGTAGCACAAAAATCAGGACTTGGGCGGAATAAAGTTCAAAATAAAGCAATTAATAGATTAAGCAATTGAATGTCTACTTTTAAAATTAAAATTTTACAAAGGGATTTAGTAACATTGTATTTGTAGTTCTACTTTTCAATTTAAGGGATCGAGTACTTTTGTTGAATTAAATTCGTTTCCGATTTCTACTACCACCTGTTGAAATAAAATACCATACTGAATTTCAGTGACTGAACCCTTCGTATATTTAGTAAATAAATTTTTTAAGCTGCTACACTTAGGTTTGTGCAGCTTCTGTTTATTTGAACTATTCTAGATACACGAAAGCTTCCATCCGTTATATAAGATTAGGTTAAGTAGACATTAGTGAGCATTAATTTTGGAGCTTACGGATAAAAATATGATGCTAGAACGAACAGAGCACATGGCAAACGCAAGCTGTTACAGAGAGCCGGTGATAAACACAGAAAGCAACAGGGCAGGACCATCCGCGGGGAGTGGAGTCACGGGGCTCGTGCCACACACGACGGTGGCCACACAGTGGACCACCCAGAGTGGAGCTCCAAGCTACGGGTACAGTATACTCTATGCTGATGTTCCGTCGAAATTGCGAATTTTGCAATCCATGCTTGAGATAGAAGATCGATTCTACTGAATGGGACAAGACAACCCCTCCATGATCAGCTGGTTGATACATCATGGTAGCCTTGAGTAAAAGTAGTAGAGTTCCTTGTATAGGAATGTGTGTAAAGGTAGTAAGAACTGGCGCGCATGTGTGTGTAGCGCTTCTTTTAGTGACTCATCTCAGATTTGTTTTTGTTTAAACCGTTATAAAGTTAAGGTTAAGATTTCGGTATAAATATTTTAATCGTGGTGTAGCTTCTTTAAATTGAGGCAGCTCTTCATAAGCTGTAAAATCAATTTAAATAATTACAATTACAGCAATTTTATTTATTCTAAATTCTATGCCGCCGAAACAATACAACAGTATAAGAATTTGAATTTTAATATTATAACACTTTTACCTGACGGAACAGGAAGCATTTTTTATGCTGTTAGGAATCACCGTCGCCCTAATGTGAAACGATAATCCGCTCATGTAAAAGTTTTCTTTTCTACAATTACTCGGACGTTGTCATTTGAAAAGCTGAAATATAAGTTAAAAATCTCCTTTCTTTTACTAGGTGTGTAACTATTTCTAACAAAAATCCATAATTTATAGCGTGTTTCTCACACATTTTCAAAGGTTGCTCACGCTTTTATGAACAACTTACTATCACTAATAGCGAGTTATGCTTGTTTTATTTTCTTTCAGGGCAGATAATTTGTCCGGCATATTTATTCTCAAAAGATAAATTTCTTGTAGCTATTACACTTCACTAGCTTCTCTGGTTTGAAATAACAAGCAATAGTAAAGGAAATATTAAATTCCATGGTAGTCGTTTGCACCTGTTTAAATTAAAAAATTTTATAGGTACAATTATTTTTTTAAACGACACTGAACAACAATTTTTTTTTCTTAATGTTGAATGGGTATTCCTTATGGGATAGTTTCAGTGATTACGAATCTCTTAGCAGAATTTTCCGTTTTTTCTGTTATAGGGTTCCTGTAGAGCGTACCTGATTATCGAACAATAATCTGCAAGCACTGTGAGACTCCACTTCCCTTAGTATCAGTATTCACAATATATGCCTTGGTGAAACCTTACACCGTGTTCATCACTCACAGGTCCTAGTTTGTAGGGAAAAAGCCCATATGCTACTGGAGAGCATTTATCTTCAAATGTATATCCTTGTACATGAAAATAAAAAAATTCACAATTTATTCGTAAGTTTCGGCCTTTGTATTTCTCAAAAAATTGGAACACTCCGCTTTTAAATGATAACATGCAGCAACCTCAATCGCGGCCAATTTTGAATCGAATAACTTTCCGTTGTGACGAATTTGCGGTCTAATAACAATTCCTGCTTATATTTTATCCTAACTTTATCTGGTACACCTCTTTCTTATATATTTGGCAATGTTTTTTATCAGTCCCAGTTTTATGTGTAGAGATGGCCATCATCATTAGGTCTTAAGTCCTGGAACTGGTTAGACGTGTACTCTCATTGGTTCCTATTCTGAAACCTACACATTTCCCTGAAATTTGCACAGTCTACATTAATCACTATCTTATCTAGATCTACATCGACCTACTTTTTCCTATCTCTGCTTATAACATATCCCATACTATTCCCTAAAAATGCCTTAGAACGTATTCTGCGCTTCTATTTCTCCTATTTTTTCCACAGGCATGTTTATTCCCCAACTATTTCTATACTCTATTTGTTATTAACTTTATCTGTCCTTGCTATCATTCTCATACATTTCATGTACAACATTCCAAAAAGCTGCTACCGTTTTTCCGTCTGCTTTTCCTACTGCCCGTATTTCATAGGCATACTGTGCTGTGCTCCACACATATGCTTTCAAAAAATTTCTTTTTGTTTCTATGTTTGTTGTCTTTGATCATGGCCGCTGTTCTCTCTTGTTACATGCAGTTTGGTCCCCTTCTATTGTTTTACAATTATATACTCTATTTCTCCGACATTCAGTGGTTGTAAAGGAGGAGGTGTCGCCGTGGATCAATGCAGTAAGCGTAAGACTACAGATCCCAAGGCCCTGGATTCGAATCCCGACACGGCCGACTGCTTGAACAATGGCAGGTGATCATTTTTCACAACAATTACGCCCTCGTTCGGATGAGAGGTTAAATGGGGGTCCCGTGTGTGAGTGTTGTCACGCACGTTAAAGATCTCTACCTTGTCTGGAACGGCAAGGGTTCGGGAAAATTCTAAATTTCTAGGCAATAAAAAACTCGCCTCCTGGCCAATGTAGTAGCTTCGGGTGGAGCATTGGAAATGTAAATGCACGGTTGTGATGAGAGGGGCGAAGCAGCCTGTGAGTGCCAAGTTCTCCCAGCACTTAAACATTTGTCCATTTAAAATTATACCTTTTCGCAGAGTCAATGTAAGTTGCAAATATTTCACAACCACTCTTGTAGTTGTTTATAATAATCATCAGATTTATCTGCACTTATTTTATCATCATTGCGTTTTCCGTTTCATAACTGGTTGGATATGTGCCTCCACTTATTTAATATCTGAGCTACCCTACATACTTTCCTGAAATTCCCACACATCCTATATACAGCTCGGATACTTCTATTGTTTTTTAATTATATGCCCTATTTCACCGAGATTCAGTGGTATGTGAAGGGAGTTAAGCAGTCTGTGGCTGCCAAGATCCCCCAACACTTAGACACTTGCCGAATTAATAGTTTTCCAGTAAATCCTGTCATGCAATTAACATTATTCGAGAATATTGCACAACCAATACCTGTAGTTCCTTATAATAATCATCATGTTTAAGTACAGTTATGTTTTTATCATTAGTTTATCCATCTTGGAACTGGTTGAATGCGTACCTCTATTGATTTCTATTCTGAGCAAGGCTACACGTTTCCCTGAAATTCCTACAGTCCACATTTTTCACTATCTGTATGCAATAGTGTAACCTAGGCCTACCTCTCCTATATTTACCGTTTTCCACATATTTCTTCCTTTCCCTACCATTTTTAGTACATCTCTGTTCTTAACTATATCTGTCCGTGATATCTTCATTATACGTTTGTAGCACCACATTTCAAAAGCTTTTGCCTTTTTCTTGTCCGCTTTTCCTACTGTCCAGGCTGCACAATGCTGTGCTCCACATATATGTTTTAAGCAATATCTTCCCTGTTTCTATGTTTATTGTCCTAGAACACACTAGTTGCTTTTTATTGTTAAATGTAGCACGACCTTGCGCTAATCATTGTTTTATATCTTTTGCGATTTTCCCATCTTGCGTTATTTGGCTACCTAGGTAGTAGAAATCTTTAACCCTTAGTAAGTTTTCGTTATTTATTTGTATGCTGTTTTTGATTTATTTTCCCCTCATGTGCATACTTGTACATTAGTTTTATTTATGTTAATTTTCATACCGTATCTCTCTGTTAGATAGAACTGTGTCGATTTTATTAAGAGCAGCTTCTAACTCTTCTTTGCTAGAAGCTATACCGCTACATTATCTGCAAATACAAGCATATCCATCAATTGTCCTTGAATAGTAATTCCGAATGTCTTTCTGCATTTGACAGTATTCATTGCCTTTTCGATGTACAAGCTAAAAATTTATGGGGATAAAGCACCTCCTTGTCTCACCCCTTTTCTAATATTTACTTCTCAACGTTCCTGCTCTAATTCTATTACTACTGTTTGCTCTTTGCATAAGCTATGTACTATTCGCTTATCCCTAGAACTCATTCCAATCTTTTTGAGTATTTCGAACATTTTTTCTATTTTACATTGTCAGACGCTTTTTCCAGGACTACAAACCCTTTATACACGCTTTCCCCTCTTTCTATTGTTTTCTCCATTATCACCCTCAGAGCTAAAATAGCCTCCCGTGTTCTCCTGTTGCGCCTAAACCCAAATTGATCTTCTCCCAGTATTTTTTCAGCTCGTTTTTCCATTCGCCTTTGTACAATTCTGATACGTGTGCTGTCAAACTTATTGTTCGAAAATTTTCACATCTATCCGCGCTTTTCTTGCTTTGGTATAGCTACTATGATGTTACGTTTGAAATCTTTA
Source organism: Platerodrilus igneus (assembly GCA_036346225.1). NCBI lineage: Eukaryota > Metazoa > Arthropoda > Insecta > Coleoptera > Lycidae > Platerodrilus > Platerodrilus igneus. Next base: position 447,885 of record JARFIW010000544.1, read on the forward strand.
GGTCTCGCCTGTCTCATACATATAGGTTACAAGTTGGAAGAGACCTTCTGTTACTGCTTGACCAGCGGCTTCTAGAGTTTCTGTTTGCACCATATCTGTACCCGGCGCCTTACCACTTTTCCGATCCTTTAATGGTAATTCAAACTCATCTCTAAGTATAGGATATCCCAAGTCATCATTTTCAATGTCTGATTCCTGTTCTAATGCTGATAGTTACTCTCCTGCATGTATATTCCCTATATATTCTTGCCATATAACCGCTTTCTGTACATTTTCTACAAGTACGTTTCCTTTTGCGTCTGTTATATTTTTGCTATACGGATCTATATCCTAAAATTCATTCTAATTAGTTTATATGCTTCGTCTGTCTTTCCTATTTCCGTCTTAGTTTGTACCTCTTTGCACTTTTCATCAATCTATTGTTGTTTAGTTTTCCTGCATTTGCCAATAATTTCTCATTTTCTGGCTGTGTATTTCCGCTTCCTGTTGCGTCTGATCTATTTTTTAATTTTTGTCTTTCTTCTATTAAATTCAGGATATCCTTTAATATCCACGGTTTCTTATTTTCTTTTTGTGTATACCGCAGAATATCTATGGCCGTCATGTTTAAGCTGGATTAAATATTATTCCAGTCTGTTTCTACTTCCTTAGTATAAGAAATTTCCCGATATCTTTCAGTAGTTCGTTTGTCAAAGTGCCCTTTTCGGTTTTTTTTTCAGATTTTTAAATTTAAGAGCGGCCTTCATAATTACGATGTTGTGGTTAGTGTGTATATCTGCTTTTCGCTAGCTTACCTACTTGCTTCATACCCTGACATTCCACGGTCAGACTCGCAAAATGTTTACGACTATTTTTTTGGACTTTCCGATTACATCCTCCGAAGTAATCCCCTTCCGGAGATCCGAATGGGGTTCTGTTTTAACTCGAGAATCCTTTACTCCTCAGTTTATTGTGTTTTAAATTTAGAAGACATTGATAGGGGTGGTAAATTAATGTGTTTATCCTCAGATATCTTTTAAATCATTTTATAATATTTTAATATATATATATATATATATATATATATATATATTTGTTGTCATATAGTTGCATAATTTAATTATTCACTATCACCATCGTACAATTAATTATTTATAAAATCACTTCAAATACTTTTTCTCATTGTTACGTCATTATTGAACAATTTAGCAGTGGTGACAATAAATACCATTAGTGCGGGTACCCTACAGTTTTTGTGAAACCTTATTCCGTAGTGCGAGTTTGTAAAGTAACATGATTGGTACTCGGACGGTGACAAAAAACACAGTTGAACAAAAGTCCTGAAAGCGATGCCACACCAAGCGCGCGTGTTATTGGGTGTGCGCTACCTTTTGTGTGTGACTTCTTTTGCCCAGTGCGGCATAGGCTTAAGGTATTTTTATTCTTGATTAAGTAGTTTATCGTATTTGCTCTGTTTATTACATAACAGCTACACCGCCATCGGTATTGCTACATAATAGCAATTGGTCCTTCGCTATCATTCTCGATTAATCTTATCAACCACACCAACCACATTGGTCCTTAATGCGATCTGGATTCACCTGTCCTATGTTTATATGCATGTCCTATATTGAATATTATTTTTGCACTTTAGCGAGCGTTATTTTAATTAATTACCGTAGTTTTTAAATTTGTGTTTTAAACCCCATATTTAGCGGGCTAAAATATGTAAAATATTAGCTATATACTCTCTTTACATTAAATTAAGCGATTTTGTCGTAATTAAACCAACAAGCGTTTAATTACAAACAAATCCTTTAACATAAAATTTGCTAGTTTGCAGTCTTAAACTTACTTTAGCGGTATATAAGACACACGGCAAACTTGAAAATTATAATTCGTTTTTGTACTTCTCAAATAAGAAAGGGATTTGCTTTGTAATTAAAACCCATTGCGCGTTTTTTTGTATTACATACAAACCCTACAGTCGGTTTGCAAACGTGAAATATTGAACACATTTGGAGTGGTAATAAAATTGTAAAAGCTGCAGCTTTCTTCAAATATTTTAGCGACATTAAATTTTTGGTGGACCTTTGAATCTTTGAAGTTCAAAGCCGTCCGCTCTAAACCATGAATTATATCCTAACACTTCGTAAGGGTTTTGACAGACCGTTAGGTTTTACGACTTGTTGCTTAATACTTATTGGAGCTTAATATTCATAAACGTGATTGATTTATGCGATATTTTACATTTTCGTGCTTGAACAGGAACCCATAATATTTAATTTCTTAGCGCACAGCTGAGGGTTACTGTGTATACAGGATTTGTACGTCTTTCAGTATAACATTTTCATTATGGCTCCAAAAAAGACAGATTTAGCTCAACTTGAGTTATTTAAAATACGCATTATAGAAATATTGGAACTTGGCAACACTATACAGAGTGATTCAAGTTTAAAAGCGTTATTCCATATTGCAACAAGAGGAGTACATGACATTTACTCCAATTTTAATAGGATTTTAATTGATATCTTAGCTTCGTGTAACGATGTAGAATTATTAGCATTCAACGCTCTACGGAAACAGGTAGATACGGCTTATTATTGCATTTTGCTTCATCTTGAAGCGGTGCAAGAAACACGGGCAGCGCAAATTACTGAAAGTACTCCAAGCAATACTGGATCAAAATTGTTGCCGTTAAAGTTGCCACATTTTAATAATGAGGTAACTGAAGTCTCATCTTTTATTTATTTATTTGACAGTCTCGTTTACAATAGTGCTTCGTTGACCGATATTGAGAAATTAAATTGCCTTATTAATTGCTGTAGCGGATAATCTTTGATAATTATTAAATCTGTTCTCGTTTCTGGGGATAATTTTATTATTTCATATAATGCTTGCGTGAGCGATTTAGCAATCCACGTTCATTAGCAACTTTGCATTTGAAGGCTATGAAAGACTTTCCACCTTTAAAATCAGAGGACCCTATGAAACTCAGGGCACTTATTGATTGTTTTTCAGAGAACCTTGCTGTTCAAACTAACTTAAAATTTTTTACTGAACATTTGAACTTTATTCTAGTCGATTTTCTTTTAGAAAAACTCGATCTGTTCACTAGAAAACGCTTTGAACTCCAATCGGATCCGAAGCAAATACCTAATGTTGATGATTTAAGGTATTTTTTGACTCAACAATTTGCAGCGTTGGAAACATTTTCTTCAACCGCACCTACTTTTTATTCGACGACTGTGCATACATCTCACACATCAGTGCCTAAGAAATCCTCAGCGTTTCAATTTAAACCAAGAGTTTCTTCTAACGTAATTTCACTGGATACACCAATTAGCTCCAGTGACTCAAAGAATTCATTTTCGCACCATTGTCCTTCTTGCAAGGCAATCACTTAATTTACAGATGTCAATCGTTTCTAAATAAACTCCGACAGAACGTTTTGACATTGTCAAACGCTTACGCCTCTGTTTAAATTGCTTACATACAGATCATGCGTCCATGCAATGCAAATCTTATAATTCTTGTCGAACTTGCGACAAGCCGCATCATACCTTGCTACATTTTGCAGCAAAACCTGCTTCTAGCCGTTCACCTGAACCGACCGCTACACATATGCATAAAAATGCCAATAGGACGCAGTCAGCCTCTTCTATTCCGGCAAACGTTTTGTCATCACAGACGAATTTAAATCTTGGGGTTACTGTCTTACTCTCCACAGCTGTTGTGGAAGTTCAAGACCGTTCTGGTAAATACAAACCAATCAGGGTACTCTTAGAACCCTGGCTCCAAGCTAGCTTTATTGGAGACGATTGCGTGAGCAAACTTTGACTTCCACGCATACGTTCTCAAGTTCCGATTTATGGACTTAGGCAGACAACTTCAGCGGTCAATAGGGGTGCCGTCAGCTGCACCATTCGCTCTATTTTAGACTCTGGAAAATCTCTAGAAGTTACAACTTTTGTGCTTTCATCAATATCTGGTAAATTACCTAGCGTTAAAGTTCCTAATAATTGGGAACACTTATGCGGCCTACACTTTGCAGAACCGACCTGGAACACTCCAGGAACCATTGACGTGCTCCTTGGAGCAGATGTTTATCCGTTCATCATCACTGGCGGTGTTATACATGGCAAATTTCTTCAGCTTACTGCCATAAATACAATTTTTGGTTAGACTATTATTGGTCCCACAAAAAGCTTGCAGTCTGATACTGTCCAAGCATTTTTTACTTCTGTAGAAGATCTTATCGACCAGACCCTAAGGCGGTTTTGGGAAATAGAGGGGCTGCCATTCAAGCCTTATACTTCTCCAGAAGAAGAAAAGGCAGATTTGAATTTCGAAAACACGTTTTTTCGTGACCCTAGCGGTCGCTTTATTCTTGCGTTACCGTTCAACGATACTTTGCCCATTTTTGATAATTCTTTGACATGGCTAAAAAAAGACTATTTTTGTTAGAGCGCAAATTGCATGCTCAACCAGAGCTACGCGCACAATACAACAATTTTATGCAGGACTATCTTGATGCGGGTCATATGGCATTACTCGATTTTCCGCCCGTCGGGAAGGATAATTATTTTTTTCCCATCACCCTGTGTTTATAGAGGAAGGTCATACTTCTAAAATTCGTGTTGTTTTTGACGCTTCTGCAAAGGCTAAAAACAATATGTCACTTAATGACACTCAATTGGCTGGACCTAGTTTCCAAAACGACATTTCGTCAATCTTATTTAAATTTCGTACTCATCGTTTCGTTTTTACTTGTGATGTTCGCCAAATGTATCGACAAATTTTGGTTACCAAAGAACATCGAAAATTTCAATTAATTGTATGGCGGTTCTCCGCAGAAGAACCCATTCAGACTTATCAGCTTAATATAGTGACCTATGGTATTAAGTCATCGCCTAATCTAGCATTAAAAACCCTTCAGAAATTAGCCATTGACGAAGGCAAAAGGTTTCCGTTAGCCGCTGAGGCTATACGGTCAAATCTATATATTGACGATTTCGTCGCCGGTGGAGATTCTATACAATCGACCCGAAAAATCAAGGATCAACTTATTCGACGTTTACATTTAGCTATCGTCAGCTTACGAGTTATCTGCGTAGTGCAGTAACCTCAGAAAAAATAAAGTGGTCGTTTAATCCACCTAGCGCCTCTCACTTCGGTGGCTTGTGGGAAAACGGTGTTAAGTCGGTAAAGACACACCTAGCTCGCGTAATCGGCGAACAACAACTTACGTTTGAAGAACTTTACACAGTCCTTACTCAAATTGAATCTGTTTTAAATTCAAGGCCACTCTGCGCTTTGAGTTCAAATCCAAATGGCCTGCGTTGCTTAACACCAGGTCATTTCCTAACTATGGAACCTCTTTCTGCACCACCAGATGAGAACCACCAAAACAACGTTTTATCCTTAAAGAGCAGGTGGAAACTCCTGCAAAAACTCCACCAAGATTTTTGAGCTCGCTAGAGCCATGAACACTTACGTACTCTCAATCAGAAAGTTAAATGGCACTCTAAAGTAGGTGTTCAACAAATTTAAAAGGACACTATTGTCCTCATCAAGGACGACCAGCTTTCTCCACTACAATGGAAGTTTGGTCGTATCATTAATACCTTTCCCGGTGCGGACGTTATTATACGTGTCGCTGAAATCAAAACTGCACATGGCACATTAAAACGCCCTTTGGTCAAGCACTGTTACCGGTATTTTAATTTAGTTTTATGCTTAGATGTATATACACATTTTTTACATGTATGGTAGTATATTATTTTTAAATATTTGTTTGTGCACATCTATATTTTTATTTTGCATAGTTGGTGATATCGCTCGCTGTAGTGTACCACCATATCTTTCGTTAGTTGTTTTCCTAGCAAGGTCAAATCCCATGTGATTTCTTTCACCCAATCTACTTCCCTCCTTTTCAAAATTCTATGAATTTGGTGGGCGGTATGTTACGTCATCATTGAACAATTTAGCAATGGGGACAATAAATACCATTAGTGCGGGTACCCTACAGTTTTAGTGAAACCTTATGCCGTAGTGCGAGTGCGTGAAGTAACATGATTCGTAGTCGGACGGTAACAGAAGACAGTTGAACGAGAGCCCTGCAAGCGACACCACACCAAGTGCGCGTGTTCTTTGGTGTCCGCTACCTTTGTGTGCGACTTTTCTTACCCAGTGCGGCACAGGCTTTAAGGTATTTATATTCTTTATTAGGTAGTTTGTCGTATTTGCTCTGTTTATTACATAACCGCTACACTGCCATCGGTATTGCTACATAACAGCAATTGGTCCCTCCCTATCATTCTCGATTAATCTTATCAACCACACCAACCATTCATAATGAACTGATTTGTTAACAAATCGGGTTCTAATTAAATGAATTGTTTATCTCTTTTCGTCGTCTACGTGATCTTTTAATACCATAGATTGGGTATTTCTGTGACTTTTCCTATTCTACATGTCTTTTCTCACGTAGCCTTTCGAGTTAATATATAGTTTCTATAGGATTTCTGGTTTTACAGCTTACGTAAATTATTGTTTTTACAAGCAAAATTTGTTGAACTTTGCTTTTAAGACCAAGCCGTGTTTATTTGTTATGCTATCAGGTGTTATCTTTTCCTTTCTAGTCACGTACACAAAATATAATTTATATATTAAATTTCATGCGTTTTCTATTACGCATTATTAAAACCACTTGTTCAATTAAACTTCTTAGTGTGACGACGATGCATTGTTAATTGTTAAAAGCGGTACCAACGTTTTCCTTCTTAAATGCCTATGAATCAATTAAAATTCTTAAACATAAAAGACCCCTCTTAAACACTGATAAAGGGTCCATAGAGCCATCTGCCTTGCTTTCCCTATTGGTCAACAACCAATGAGAAAGCAAGATTAATTGGTTCTGCTTTAGTAGATTTAGAATTAGTATATATTAAGTAGATTTTAGTTATAACGTCACAATTCACTTGTTTGTTGTGGAGAACGCCAGTCTGCGGTTGAGGAGAATATCCTCGATAGTGTTTAAAGCAACATTATAGTAAATTGTATGTTAGGAAGGTTCACTTAAGCCTAAGTGGTGAGGAGAATATCCTTTGAAGTGTTCCGGAACAACAGCTAATTATTATTTATTAATTGCAGATTTCCTACTGATGATGACCACATAGTTGTCAAAATACGTATCTAGTATTTTAAATATTTTTTTGTGGTAAGGGATTTTTATTCTTTTTTACTTATTGTTTTTTAAATTAATTGTGACTACTGCTTATATACAAGGTTCTGTCTATAACTTTCCTGCCCAATCTTATTAATTCTTATTCTCTTCGTAGAAATGTCTGGTTTTCGGCGCTCTCATGTTGTTTTAATGACGTGCCTTATATTAGGGGTCTTAACTACTCCTAATTGACCTTATTAACACAGCATTATATATATATATATATATATATATATATATATAATTAGCCAATTATATGAAATTATAATTGAAATCTTTATATAAACCCTAAATGATCAGTTCTATCAACATGTGGTACATGTGGTTATGCTCTGTCATGCAAATACTGCATTATATTGGGCAGGTCAATAGGAATGCTGTCTAATAAATCTTGACCGTTATTTTTAAAAATTCGAAGTATGTGCTGACATTTAAATGATTAGCTAAATTTAAATAAGAAGAAATTGTCTATTAAAATACCACAGCAAGGGTCATTGGAAAATATTGGTTGAAAACGTCAACTTTGAGTACTAGTTTTTGTCTCATCAAGTACAGTAATTTCTTGTACAACAGTGGGCTGATGATGTGAATCTTCATTACGACATTAAGAAATTACAAATTCATAAAGCCTTCAAAATACATTAGCAAACCTTTATGACAAGGTTGACGCCTATCCAGATATCTTCTACTGTATTCTCGATATGCAGCTCTAGTGTTACCATCACATTATACATAAATATAAATATCAGTGCACTCTTCTTTAGTAAACTGCATGTTAACATACCTTAAAAAATATAAGTTTATTAAAATTGAATACAAGTACTAAAGTGTCAAACAGTAAATAAACTTTTAATTTTAAAGCTCCCTTGATGTTACTTTTTTTTAAAATATTTCCTAAACGAAGTCCGATCTAAAAAAAGTTATTTTTGTTTTATGTTTAGGTTACGATTTTATTTATGTCATTTCATTGTGGCAAGCCAGTTACCAAACACCCTGTATAAGCTTCACTAGAAAGTGATAGTTATTTGTTAATCAGATTTCTTGAATTTCGTGAATCATAGTCTGTAAGATCCAACTTTTAACAAAATTTATAAAAACATCTTTCGTTTGCCAACGAACTAGTTCTCAACCTTAATATTTTCTTCGTACCAAAGTATATCATTAAGAATTTTCTTCGTAAAATCTTAAAAGTGTTAACCACTTGGTAATTTTCTACCTGGACTATATTTGTTATTCTCTTTATTCATATTACACTAGAGTACACTTTCGTAATTAGCACGTGCCTTCGTGTGGGCTTGAAGTTAAAGATAATGATTAACGAGATCGGTGGTATTTCTTTGTCATTAGAGCACCGTCAACATTATAAATCAACATGTACGTTACATGCTAGTAATTTTTGTTCTAATTTGCATTTCATAGCCGTGGGCTTGGCAGAACAAGCCTCTTGTGTGTTGATTAACATGACTAATGATTCCATTGTTACGGCCATGAAGCTACCTATTACTCTTTGACAAACTTCTATAATAATTTGCAATTTAGGGATATTGTATATTAAAAAGTGATTTTAGATCAGAGGTTACGGCGTTTGATTTATCTGGTTGGAATAATGTTCACTTTAGCAGATGGATGCGTTCAAACTGTTTAAAAATAAATCTCAAGTTACAGAAATTTTTCAAAGATCTTTTGAAAAATTTTCTTTGATTTAATCCGCCAATTTCTGATAAACAAGTCGACTTCAAACAAGAAGGTATCATATGGTTTGTTGAATCAGAACTGAAAATCGTTGGAAAAATCACAACTTAATTAAAAAAGTCACCTGCGCATGAATAGACAATGCTGACTGATTGTTTGTAAGGGTGGAGTAATCATTATGTTTTGTGATTAGGTAAATTTAGTAATACCTTCCATATAGAGAAATATTGGTAATTCTCATCCCTGTTAATGTTCGTATAATTACTGGTTTCCGCAGTTTTTTTCAATATCGTATTGTTAATAAGAAAAGTTTTCTTCGGCATTGAATTTTGTTTTCTCAAAATCGATAGTGGTCGAGAACTACTGAACAACCAAGCGTATTGACTATTCTTGTTGCGCCTTTTATGCGATTCTATTTGGCCTTTATCTATATCCTTGTTTCTCTAATGCATATAGTATCACAATTGCAACTAGATGAGGCATTAATGCCATGCTAATAAACAATGGCGGATCCAGATTTCTGCGAAGAGAGGTTCAGCACTTCACTCTTATCATTATCAAATGACACACGTAATCAAATCATAGATAACACGTGGTATTTATAAGAACATACTTTTACAGATTATATCATCTACAATATTATGGCACCCTCACTATTCGTGCTTGGATAATCAGCGCGCGTAATTTTACAATGAACTCTTAAAGCTCGATGTTCAGTGCGCACTCCCACCATTGCATACGTATAAAATCAGTGAGGCATATTCGTTATTTGCCGAATGACACGCTCGCTCATGCCCAAACGCCGAAGAAGAGCTTGGCGGCCTGTCCAGTCTGTCTCATGAAGGTTATGCTTGGACATTGCATCGGGCCCAAATAAATTAGTTTATTCGTTCTAGAAGTATTTCCTATAATTGCGAAACCTTTCTGTTTCTATAGTCTTTGCAATTTGCTACGTACCTAGACGTAGTCGGAGGAAAAGTAAATACCAAGCTAACTACCAATTGCGGAGAGTGGGTGGATCCACCTACATACCAAAAAAACAAAAAAAAAACACGTCGCCCACGATTATCTATTAACAATAAAAATAAATAAAGGATTTTGTACAAACAGGACAAATAAATAAATTAAACGTTACTATTTCAAAGCAAACAATTATGCGATACGAACAATTTAGTACTTTAGATACGAAGTGCAAATCTCGTATTTTACACCAAATAAAACTAATCAGTAGAAAATAAATATGTGAGAGCTTTTGTCAAGCGTTTTTAAAATTGCACATAATACCATTTGTAAAATAAATTAATCAGTAGAAAAGAATAAGCGCGGGTCTGTCAAGCATTTTTAACCATGGTACACCACACCTGTAGAGCGATAATATCGATTCGCAGTAATAAACAATAGTCCTACATTGTCACGTTTCTTAATACGTAACTATACCAAACGCTGATCAGGAATATGCCCTTGATATACACAAAAGAAAACAAGTTGTATAGCTGTATGAGTAAGAATACTTAGCTTGTACGCCATCGGGAGTGAATCAGCACCGCATCGCCACGGTCGTCGGGATCTATTTACCCAGTTACCATAGCGGCACTAGCGATCTACAGGCAACGGCAGTTGATGTGTGGCAAAAAAGTGTCGGGTCTACATAAAGAAAGAACCAATTTGGCCTCTAGCTAAGAGTTTCTACTTGTCAAACAAAAGAAACGTGCATCGCTCTTGAAGTACTGGGATGAGTAAAATAGAAAATATTTCAACGCACAAGCTGCAGAATGAAATTAAAAATTGGTTCAAATATCACGAATTTGAACTGAAATCCTCGCGTTGTCAAAGCGCGATTAGCAAACTGGAAAATACGCTGTCAAATAATTGTAGGATCCATTATTTTGACAAGTCTTTTGATGGGAAACACAAGAGAAAACAATTATATGTTATCGGAATGTTTAACATATTAACGGATACCTAAAACAAGGTTTTGACTATTTAATTTATGGAATAAATTTTCGTTTTAAAAGCAAAATGGATTTTAGTTAAAATTATGTTAAAGCGAGCTTATTCTGAACAGATACACGATATAGGGTATTGTAAGAGAATTTAAGAATAGAAATGGAATTTATTCAAGTAGTTAATGACTTAACCAGGGGAAAAAAAGAGTATTTAATTTATGTTGAAAATAAACGTAACAAATTTCTAAATAGACCTCGTCATTCGCGACGTCACACACGTACTAACAATTTATACAGGCGTTTGTCATTATAAACCGTACAATGCTTACGCTACGGTTTTGATTTGAATAGTAGCAATGTGTAATGTTGCCAACAATTCTGGCGGAATTTTAATTGATTTTACGTTTCATTTTTAGGTTATATGTTGTTTAGTTATTCATACATCTCGTGCACTTTTTATTTTTATTCGTTCATAATTTGATCGGTTTGTGCTTCAAACAGTTTGCTAGGTGCAGCGACGTAGTCAACAAAAAAAAGCAACAAAAAAGAAAGAAAGAGAAATTGACCGGGCTCAGTCGGTGTGTGGGCGGGGTATAATACCTACAAAAATTAAATAAGGCCTGAAATAAAAATAAATTATTAACCGCTCCGTTCAATCTGTAGGAGGAATACCCGCCTGCAGTTATACCTAAATAAAAAAAACAAAGGAAATAAAACATTAACAAAAGAATTCTAATTAGCATAAAAAGAAAAAGAAACATTACAATGGGCATTAACCCGGTTTAAGTAAGTGAGAATAAACCATATATATTAGTATTTGCTAGATAGTGTATTTGTATGCCAGATTTCACAATTTCGTTTAGTAATCATAATATTATGATATTTTACATAGGCTCTGATAATGCTAACATATAACCGACAATTACAAATACAATGGCAATAAAGTTTTCCAATGTGCCAGCAAGTTTTAATCCCATTCACGCATTAAGCGATAAAAGTTAAAGTTAAGCGTAATATAGTAATCCCATGGCTTTAGAGCTCCGTATCATAAATCATTGTCACACATACAATTAATTCGAGACCTGTATGAGCCCCAAACAGTAATATCTCAGTGGACAGGGTCCCGACACAAGCAGGAAAGAAACACTCACCCACGTCTCTACGGTGTTTGACCTCTCGTTTGCTCCTCGGACCGGAGCGGGCCAGATAGACCTAGGATCCCGTAACGGGTGCAGCCTTTTATACCCCAAGGAGCGGCAATTCAAGGGACTATCGTGTCCCGCGCAGGAAGCTAGAATGATTACGGAAAATATTAATTTATGTACACAAACAAGTACGAGTTTATTAAACCATCAATACGCACCACGCTGTAAGGCGTGCGCGAAATTTTCATAAATCAAGAACGGAACAAAGAATCTAGCAATTGCGTCGAGTGGTTTTTAACATTTTGAAAAGAAAGTGAACATAAATTCGTTTAATTAAACAACCAAAGCTTTAAGTCATATTGTGATTATCAAAAAGCGTGATTAGGAAAACTTGGAAACACGCTTTTATTGGAAAGAAAGTGACCATTGACAAGTCTTTAATTAAACCAAAGAAAGCAATTAAGTTATCGGATTGTTGATACAAATAAAGCGATGATTAGGAAAAGTTTGATTATTTAATTTTATTGAAATTGCGACCTTTCAACAAGTACGATTTGATTAAACCAATAACGAAAGCAGCTTAAGTGAACGGTAAATATACAGGAATGTTGAACAAGGATTTACAATGCGACGGACTTATTTAACAAAAAAGTTTGACATATTATAATGTAATCATAAATTTTCTTGCGTTTCATAAGCCACAATTGTTTTACAGTCAAACTTATTTAATTACTAAAGCGGTTGATTAAGATAAACTATAGGAACAGTGTGCACGATTTAAATAAGATTAAATACAGAACCCTTAACGACAATAAATATTTAAATAATAGATACGTATGTTCGACCATAAGCATCAATCAGTGAAAAAAAATTAGCTGTATAATTTACTATATTGTTGCTTTAAACACTATCGAGTGATATTCTCCTCACCGCAAGGCTGGTGTTCTCAACAACAAACAAGTTGGATTAGTGAACAATTATAACTTAAATCTACCTAATTTATACTAATTCTAAATCTACTGAAGCGGAACCAGTTTAAATCTTGCTTTCTCATTGGTTGTTGACCAATAGGAAAGCAAAGCAGATACTCTATTGGCCCTTTATCGGTGTTTAAGAGGTCCTTTATGTTTAACAATTTTAATTGATTCATAGGCATTTAAGGAGGAAAACGTTGGTACCGCTTTTAACAATTTAACATTTTCTGGTTTAACGGGTGGCTGGTTTCAAATATATGTTTGGCGACCTGAGACCTTTCAAATATGGTAAATATGAAAGGTCTCAGGTCGCCAAACATATATTTGAAACCAGCCACCCCGTTAAACCAGAAAATGTCAAATTGTTAAAAGCGGTACCAACGTTTTCCTCCTTAAATGCCTATGAATCAATTAAAATTGTTAAACATAAAGGACCCTCTTAAACACCGATAAAGGGCCAATAGAGTCATCTGCTTTGCTTTCCTATTGGTCAACAACCAATGAGAAAGCAAGATTTAAACTGGTTCCGCTTCAGTAGATTTAGAATTAGTATAAATTAGGTAGATTTAAGTTATAATGTCACAATTCACTTGTTTGTTGTTGAGAACACCAGCCTGCGGGTGAGGAGAATATCCTCGATAGTGTTTAAAGCAACAATATAGTAAATTATACAGCTAATATTTTTTTTTTCTACTGATGATGACCACATAGTGGTCGAAATACGTATCTAGTAATTTAAATATTTTTAGTGGTTAAGGGTTTTTATTTAATTTTATTTAGTTGATTAGAGCCAATACCATTGTCCTAGTGCTATTTAAACAAGACGAACTCAATTTAAAACACGTATACGCCGACCATGTTAACTCGGATATGCTGTTTGACTAGTTTAAAGAATTGTGTGAGGTATGCTGGCGAGATCGGTATGCATTCTTGGTGATCAATAAAGATGGTGATTTGCAAAGCGGCCGCTACCAAAACGCTTTAATACCTATATATACTTATACAGCACATAGGTAGCATATCACTTCCCATCCACCCCTAGACGATGGCAGACGATGTGAAAATCAAACAAATCAAATCAAACAAAAGGTACTCAAGAAGAAATTAAAAGCGTTAAAAGCAGGTGTGATCGAACAAGAACTTGCACTAAGTGAAGCCAATGCGCCTATTACAAAAGGATTACAAACACTGGAGACTGGTCTGCTAAAAGATATTAAACAGGAACCCAAGCGCAAAAGCCAGCACTGGTCACCACCCCATCACGACATACAATCTACTCCTAAAGGACGCCCGAAATTTCTCGGTCGGGTGTGCAGTTTTACACCAATTGCCGCACCACCAATAAAGTCTGCATGGGAGCACATTCCTGCTAGCCCAGTTCTGCCTGAAGAACTCACCGGCGAAGAATCTGAGAGCGACGGCAACATTCCAGGGACCCAGGCAGCATACGAACGGTACCTAAAAATTGAAGAACATCAAACCTATTGACGACGATTTTTACCTCAGTAAGATACTGTGTGGATAGTCTGTTTTCCTACTTTGCTGGTAATTATATCAATGACACGGAGAACTTGCGTTGAAATAAAGTACGTTTTAATTCGGAGACAGAAAAATTAATGACTGGTGATACGGACATTATTTTCGAGATTGGTGAAAAGGGGTGTGTAGAACGATTTTGCTACAATGGTAGGTAGCAAAGGACTGTACAAGCAACTGTTCCTTCTTAATTCTTTGGGTAAATTTTTATTTAAGGAAGCTAACGATTACGCAGACATTAAAAAAAGGAGTAGTGCAATGTATGGTCGGAATGATTGCAATGCAATTCTTCGGGAATTAATAATACCTTGCTTTCATGCATGGGGTGAGTATGACTTAATTTAAAATATCTTGAAAATGGAAATCTCTACAGAGATTAACCACGAGTACTTTTGTAGCAAATTGTGTGAGAAATATTATGAATTTTAATTTTTATGAAATACGCCAATGGATTATTTTATTTTTTCGCATTGAAGTGCAATAATTTGTATTAGTAAACAACTAACGGATACCGATTTTCAAGTTAAAGTCTCTACCCTAAATAAAAATATTCTAAATAACATGTATTTTTCAACATCACTTACTTCATCACCGTGTATAATGGAAACGGGTGGATTTACTGTTATCCAACTTTTCTTGATTACTCGTCAAATTCTATATAATCCCTAATTTACTGTACTTTATTCTGAAATACTTTATATATATATATATATATATATATATATATATATATATTGTAACAATTTTATTTTTGCAGTAGGAGAATCCATTCATTAAACGTACAATGAATAGTAAAATACCTTTATTAATTAAAATAAATATTCAAGTAACAATCAAACTTTTATAGTATTATAATATCAAGGATTATTAGTCGAGTTGTTTCCGAGTTCGGTGTAATTTCACAGCCACTGGCGCGCGCGTGAGAGGTTCGAGAACTAAAATCCGGAACCTCCCACCATACAAGAAAGCAGCGAGCGCACTCGTCGATAGTTAAAAGTAGCGTCAAGATGCATTCTAAGAGAATGGCGAGTGACCTCCGAGTCGCTCTATGTTTGTGAAACACTTCCTGAGTAACGGTTAGTACCTAATCCACATTTTGTATATTCGTTGTCATATTAGCTAATTTACAAAATTTATTTAGCGCAACGACCCATTTGAACTCGCAACGACCCATTTGAACTCGCAACGACCCATTTGAACTCGCAACGACACATTTGAAATCCCAACGAGAAATTAGAAAACTGCATGGATAACGTATATATCGCACACCACGTCGAAAATCGCAACTGTAAAATTTGAGACAACATGATCCCTTTGAAGTTACAATTTAGAAAGCTTAATTTGTTGGCTACGCAATGAAAAATTATTTTAGTAAATAAATTTAGACAACGGAAGATTACGTTACAAAGTAATGCTGCCGTGATCCAAGTAAGGAACCCGCTTTGCTCCTACACCTGTGTTAAAGCATGGAAAGCAAGTATAATTAGTTGCTGTTCCCGCGCTGCGAGGTAATTTCCATTACATCAAGGGACAACTGCTGCTCTTGGGTTCGTAATAGAATTAAGATTTCCTGAGTACTTTCCTTCTGAAAGTACATTATTTCATTTTGTTTGATAGACGTACAAAAATTGTTATTCAGTTTACCTGTAAATAAGCTGGTTTTCCCCAGTATTAAATTTGCTTTCACTTAGCTTCGTAAATACGTGATCACACGTGGCTTCAACGTAATTTAACAGCTGCTATTACATCACCTGTTTGTTTGTTCACTATTGTCAACAATTGCCCAATGGCTAACACATGTTTAGCATTTTAGTACAACCACTATTGATAACATTAGAGAATATCTTGGTGATTATTTTGACTTCAAACTAAATTTAAGTTTGTTAACCTAAAGAGAAAATTTCGTATATTCATTTGTAAATGACTCACACAGATCTGATTGGGTTATAAAGAAACTCTAGCATTTTTAGTTACATAGAATTATAAAATATTTGAGTAAGGATTAGTTGATAACCTTTACTACCAGTTTTGCAAGTACTTCAAATTTTTATTTTTATTTAATTACAATGATACTTTATTTACTGAAACCAAGAAAATTCTTATTAGTAAATTAATATTCTTCATTTAAAGTTTTTTATTCTGATCTAGTCTGATCAGACTTGGTAAACAAAAAGCAATAAGAACTAAAATTTTATGATCCCATTATGCAGAAAATATTCTCTATACTTTTAGGTATACTTGAGGGACGCAAATAGTGTTCCCATTTTTATGTGACTTAATTATTATTCTTTCTTACAGGAACAGCGTCTTATTCTGTTAAGACAAGTTTGTGTATCAACGAAGGCGATCTCTTTTTGGGTCTCCAAGCCCGCCCTTAAAAAATAGCTATGCCCCTAAAATAAATCAATTTGGACTTGGTGGCGCCTGTTTGTTTTTTGTTAAGTGTAACCCTCCATAGATTTCGACTTACCCCCATTGCTCATAGCTCTACCCAAGGAATAGACCCTAGTTACGTCGGAAGACTTTGTTTTGCTGACCCCAACTTCTAGAGTCAGATTTATGTATTGAGTAGAGAGCATTAGTTAAGCTCAATTTAGGAAAGAATGTGACCGTTTGGGGTTAGCGATCAAGAAAATATAATACGTTACACTAGCGCCCAACGCTTGGGGCTTCGAAATTTGTTTGATCAAAATTTATTTGGGGCTCGAAATTTGTTTGTTCAACGAGTAATTTGTTGAAATTCGTTCGTTCATAATTTAATTTAGCTCGAAAGTTGTTTGTTCATAATTTGATTTACCTTAAAATTTATTTGTTAAAATTAATTTGCTTCGAAATTTATTTGTTCTAAATTTAATTTGATTCGAAGTTTGTTAGCTCTAAATTTATTTTCCTTTGAAGTCCATTTGTCCAAAATTATTTTGCTCGAAATTTGTTTGCTTAAGGTTTATTTGACACTTAGATTCGTTTGTTTGCTTTTGATAAAAGATTGGTTGTAACGGTAATCCCCATACACTCAATTCGTTAATTTGGTCAAATTTACTTTTGACTTTAGTTCTGTTTTGACCCTTAAATTTTTTGATATTGTTTTGACAAAATAATTTTACCAAAAACATTTTTGATTTTTACCTTTAGTAGTACGAATTTGTTTTGATAGCTTTTGTAAGATTGGATTAGTTAGATTTATCGGTTTGATTCCATTAGGTTGTAGTAACCATGTCGGAAAAATTCCAAATTGTTTGTCTACTTAAAGAAGAATTGGAGTATGAACTAAGAATCAGAGGAGTGGTAAGTGAGAGGCCAGTGTTGGAGAAACGGAAAATTTTAGGTAGATTGTTAGCTAAAGAAATAGATAAGCCTGGTTGTTTGGTTGACCTTTCGTGTTATGAAGTAGATTTTGCAACGGAAAGTAAAGAAATTTCAGTTTCAGTCGAGTCAGTTCGTAATATTGTGTCCGAGTTTGAGGGCGACTCATCAGACTCAATTTTAGAAGAGCTTGTTCAAGGATAAACCACCTTTCGGGACGAGCTAAGCGTATGAAAATCCCTTCAATAAATCCCGATGAAGCAATTAAGTTTAGAAATGAGACCGTAGCAACGATATTAACTCTTGAAGCTGAGTTGTACGATAAAATCAATAAAAGTACAGAGTCCACCTATTTAGATCGGTCCGTTGTAGTATCTCCTTTAGTTACTGCACCTATCCATTCGACTTCGTATGTAACACCTTCAGTACCTATAGGTTCATGGCCTGTAAAATTCTCAGGTGACCCCAAACAACTACATTCATTTTTAGATAGAGTTAGTGATTTAGCACAATCTCGTAAGGTATCCGAAGCTGACTTATTTGGATCAGCATGTGAACTTTTGTGGGTGACGCTTTGGTTTGGTTTAGAACAGTGAAAAATTCTTTGCGAGACTGGAACTCCTTGTTAGAACGTTTAAGGAAGATTTTCTACCTGGTTCTTCGGATGATGACATTTGGGAAAAGATCAGAAATCGTCGTCAAGGTAAAGACGAAAGGATTATTTTATTTGTCGCGCATATGCAAACCCTCTTTAGTAGACTGACCAACGAGCCAGCAGAAGTTACTAAAGTTAAAATGATTAGAAGAAATTTGGTTCCTGAATATATTTCGGCACTTGCATTGTCGGACATTCAAGATTTGTCGACCCTAGTAAATTTGTGTAAAAGGTTAGAAGAAGCTTCTCTGATGAAACTAAACTCGGTTTTGGCGTCTTCTAATAAACCTAATAAGATTTGCAACCCCTCTAAGCATCCATATGAGAACAAACATCCTGGGTTGAATGAGAAAGTTTATGCTGTTAAGAGTAGGGTGTTTCAGAATAAATTAGTCAATCCTCAAGTAACAATAGCGGATAAGAGCTCTTTAGAGTCCTCGGTTTGTAATTCCTTTAGTCCCGATAAGAGGAATCATTTTGTTTGTTGGAATTGCTCCCGTAGTGGACATTGGTTTAGAGATTGTAGAGCAACAAAAAAAATTTTTTGTTTTGGATGTGGTCGAAAAGGCGTTAAGGCAACGTCATGTCCACATTGTTCAAAAAACCAGTAAGGCGGCAGGTACATAGTGGTCGGTATCCTGTTCCGCGTCATAAGGCTACAGTTATGATTTGTAAACAAGAAAAATACTTTAGTAAAGACGAGTGGTCGAGATGGCTTACAGTTGTTAAAATTTTTGTCAGGACTCTTCGAAGCCTAAGAATAATACTCTGTTCATTGAGAAGCAGTGTGATAATCGACCCTACATTATGGTGAAATTAATAGATAGAGACATTACCGGTCTTCTGGATTCAGGATGCACTACCTCAGTAGTAGGATCCTTAGCACTTTCAATTGTTAGAGAATTAGACTTGAAAACTTTTAGTTCAGCAAAACAGGTATCACTACAGCTGATGGTTCAATAAAGTCTGTTGTAGGCTCAGTAGATTTGCCAATTTGTATAGGTAATGATTGCCGCATCCTTAATGCATTAGTGGTTCCGTCCCTACCGCATACATTTATTTTCGGTAGTGACTTTGCAAAATTATTTGGTGTAGTTGCTGACTTTAGAAGTAATAATTGGTTTATCCAAAGCAATGTTGGGAACGACATAGGGTATATAGGTCCGTCTTCCATCCCTTTGAACACTGAAGATTCTTTATGTGGTTTACATGACCTCTCAGATGCTCAAAGTGCGCAAGCACAAGAGTTAATAAATTCATTTAGTGAGATTAGCAGCGACGATAGATTAGGACGAACTCACCTAATCGAATTGGACATAGACACAGGCAATGCCAAACCCTTCCACAAGAAACCATATGTCATGTCACCATATATGGGTAAGATATTGAATGAGGAATTGGACGACATGCTTAGACTTAAAGTTATAGAACCGTGTACTAGTCCGTGGTCCTCTCCAGTTTTGTTGGTTAAGAAGGCAGATGGAGAATATCGCTTCTGTTTTGATGGTAGAACCCTGAACGACTTAACTGTTCATGATTCGTACCCCTTGCGAACGTAGATAGAATTCTCAATATGTTGAGAGGTGCGAACTACATTTCGTCTCTGGATTTGAGAAAATCGTTTTGGCAAATCCTCTTAGTGAATCGTCTAAGGATAAGACTGCCTTCAGTGTTATCTCACGAGGACAATATAGATTTACATGCATGCCATTTGGGTTGAAGAATGCTGCGCAGACGCAACAGCGTTTAGTAGATGCAATTTTTGGTCCACGTTTTGAACCCCATGTATTTTGCTATTTGGACGACATAATATTATGTTCGTCATCTTTTGAAGATCATCTAAAGTTATTAGTAGAGGTTAAGCAACGTTTAAAAGAAGCTAACCTTACCATAAATATAAGTAAATGTGAATTTTTTAAAAAAACACTTAAATTTTTGGGTTATATAGTAGGTTCGAACTCACTTCGTACAGATCCCGATAAGGTGTCGGCGATGGTTAACTTTCCCCGTCCGAAAACCACAACGGAAATTAAAAGGTTTATAGGAATGTGCAGCTGGTACAGGCGCTTTATAAAGAATTTTTCGTCTTTAGTTTCGCCTATTAATGACCTCATTAAAAGTAAGAAAAAAGGTCAAACTGTAAACTGGAGTGCGGAAGCAGAAAATTCATTTGTGCTAATCAAGCAAGCATTAGTTTCTGCACCTCTTCTTTCGCAGCCAGACTACTCGGCACCCTTTATCGTTGAGTGTGACGCAAGCAACACTGGGTTAGGAGCTGTGTTGATTCAGAATGTAAACGGAGAAGAGCGTGTAATTTCGTACGCAAGCAAAACCCTGAGCCGTACTGAGCGCAATTATTCCACCACTGAAAGAGAGTGTCTAGCGGTTATTTTTGCAATTGAGAAATTTCGTCCGTGGGTAGAAGGAGTTCGATTCACCGTTGTCACCGATCATTTTCGTTACTTTGGTTGAGTAATCTTCAGAATCCAACTGGAAAACTCGCCAGATGGTCAGTTCGATTAAGGCAACACTCATTTGATTTGGTGCATAAAAAGGAAAGTTCAATATAGTTCCAGATTGTCTTAGTCGTGGTGTTCCTTTAGAAAATCCAGAAGTTAACTTAGTAGAGATTAAACTTGATGCAGTAGACTTGTGGTATGAGTCTTTGAGAAAGAAAATTTTGTTGTCACCGAAAAGCTACCCACAATGGAAAGTAGAAGATGGGTTTATTTATAAGTTTATACCTTCCTTATTACCGCATTCGGCGAATGTTGTAGAGTGGAAATATTTGGTGCCAAAGTCTCAGCGCGTAGATGTCATTAAATCATGTCATGACCCCCTTCAGCAGGACATTTTGGTTCCTTAAAACTTTGTCTCGAGTCCAAGAATTGTATTATTGGCCAAAGATGATCTTTGACGTACGTAAATTTTGTAGGAAATGTTTGATTTGTGGTGCTCAAAAACCACCCAATAGAGGTCCCCTTGGAATGATGGGAAAGGAGAAAGAAGTTGGACTACCATTCCAAACCATTGCATTAGATTTGATGGGTCCGTTTCCTCGTTCCAAACGCGGACATAAATGGCTCTTAGTTGTTGGTGATTGGTTCTCGAAGTATTCGATTTTGCAACCTTTACGTAGTGCTACCGCACATTTGATCGAGAAGTTTTTGGAAGAAAAGGTATTTCTTGTCTACGGAGTACCACAATTTGTTATTTGTGATAATGGTCCACAATTAGTTGGACGTATTTTTAAAGCTTTGTGTGCAAGGTACGAAATTCAAAAATTTGGTATAACGCTGTTTATGCTCCCCAATGCAATTTTGTGGAAAGAATCAATAAGACAGTTGGTACAGCAATCCGTACATACGTAGAAGAACATGATACGTGGGATGTTGAGATATCAAAGATCCAATACGCGATCAACTCAGCAAAACATGAGTCCACCAACTATTCACCAAATTTTTAGTTTTTGGTCGTCAGGTACCTTTAAGTGGAAAAGCTTATAAGGATAATTTTATACCTGGTGAGGATGTTGATGTCGTCTCCAGTAGTAGACCTTCTTATGTTTTGGATCGTCAACTTTTGTTTGATATTTTGGAAGTGTCCGTGAAAATTTGCATGTAGCTTATCAACGTTCGTGTAAACGCTACAATCTTCGGAGAAGAGACATTTCATTCCGAGTCGGAGTATGTTTGGAGAACTAATAAGGTCCTCTCGAGTGCTAGTGATAAATTTTCCGCTAAGTTAGCTCCTAAGTTCGTTATGAGTAAAATTCGGAAAAACATTCCAGTTTAGTATATGAGTTAGAAAACGAAGATGGAACAAGAGCAGGAAATGGCACATAAAGGACTTGAAACCAATTGGAGTATCAGATCCAAATGAAAATGATGATTTTGACGATTAATTCCGGTCCGGTCATCTCTTTGATATTAAGTAATGACGTAGTGGTCTGTTTTGTTTTGTTCCAATTCTTGATCTAGTGTCGGTCCACTAATATTGAGTATTTTGTTTGAGGAGTGAAATAAGTGGTTTGAGATTTTGTAAGTTTTGTAAGTTGAGGTGTGCCTTGGTGCACGCTGGTCGTTTTGCTCGCGCGTTGCTCGGAGATGTGTTTGGAGGATGTCTTTGACAGATATCCTTACAATGTAGAAGTAGGTGGGCTATTTAACTATTGGTCCTGATTTCTACATGTCAAGGTGGAAGAATGAATTGTTCTTTCCTTGTTCCTTTTGACCGTTAGAAGTTCTTAGATTTGATAAGGTCAAAGTTGACTTGGTGATTTTCACCGTTTGGTCCATCACTAATGAGATCAGTTGTTCGTTAGCAATTAGTGATAGGATGATCAGTAGGGTGTAGGATTCTACAACCCTAACTGGGTTATTTTGGGTTTGAAATTTGATGAGTAACCTGATGGTTAGGTTACCTTCGTTTTGATTATCTCTTTGTAATAAAGTGATAATATTTTGTATTTGAATTTGTTAAGTAACCGTATGGTCAGGTTACCTTTGTTTTGATTATCTCTTTGTAATAAAGTGATAATATTTTGTATTTGAATTTGTTAAGTAACCGTATGGTCAGGTTACCTTCGTTTTGATTATCTCTTTGTAATAAAGTGATAATACTTTGTATTTGAATTTGATAAGTAACCTTTTGATTAGGTCACTTTTGTTTTGGTTATCACCTTGTGATGATGCTTAAATTTAGACCTATTAGTAGGGTATTTCTTTTGATTCTCACCTTATAGTGATGATATTTTGAATGGTAATGCTGTTCTGATGAGGAAGCATTCCTGTTTTTTGTAAATAGAGCTAAATGAGCTCCTGGAAGTGAAGTTTTTTTTGAAGTTAGAAGTAAATTGTAAGTGTTTGATTTTAGGTCAGAAATATTAGCCTTATTAGAAGTAGGAATCTCAAGTCAAGAAATTTTGTAAATTTAAATTCTTTTGTCCCGTGGAGTGTTTGACTCTCTAATTTGACCCCTCCCAATTTTGATTATTACCGATTGTGACTCCCGATTTTGTCTCCCGATGGACGTCAGGTACACGTAGTTACCAACACACTCTCAATTATAAATGAAGGTCCCCCATTTGAGTAAATTTATAAAATTGCATAGTTGGTTAGGAAGATAGGAAAGGCTAGTATTGTTGTAAAAAAATTTTTTGTATTAGTTATATTTGAAGTTTTTTAAGAAAAATTTTTTCTTTTAGGAAAGAGGTAGTGTAACAATTTTATTTTTGCAGTAGGAGAATCCATTCATTAAACGTACAATGAATAGTAAAATACCTTTATTAATTAAAATAAATATTCAAGTAACAATCAAACTTTTATAGTATTATAATATCAAGGATTATTAGTCGAGTTGTTTCCGAGTTCGGTGTAATTTCACAGCCACTGGCGCGCGCGTGAGAGGTTCGAGAACTAAAATCCGGAACCTCCCACCATACAAGAAAGCAGCGAGCGCACTCGTCGATAGTTAAAAGTAGCGTCAAGATGCATTCTAAGAGAATGGCGAGTGACCTCCGAGTCGCTCTATGTTTGTGAAACACTTCCTGAGTAACGGTTAGTACCTAATCCACATTTTGTATATTCGTTGTCATATTAGCTAATTTACAAAATTTATTTAGCGCAACGACCCATTTGAACTCGCAACGACCCATTTGAACTCGCAACGACCCATTTGAACTCGCAACGACACATTTGAAATCCCAACGAGAAATTAGAAAACTGCATGGATAACGTATATATCGCACACCACGTCGAAAATCGCAACTGTAAAATTTGAGACAACATGATCCCTTTAAAGTTACAATTTAGAAAGCTTAATTTGTTGGCTACGCAATGAAAAATTATTTTAGTAAATAAATTTAGACAACGGAAGATTACGTTACAAAGTAATGCTGCCGTGATCCAAGTAAGGAACCCGCTTTGCTCCTACACCTGTGTTAAAGCATGGAAAGCAAGTATAATTAGTTGCTGTTCCCGCGCTGCGAGGTAATTTCCATTACATCAAGGGACAACTGCTGCTCTTGGGTTCGTAATAGAA
The DNA here is from genome assembly GCA_036346225.1 of Platerodrilus igneus. NCBI lineage: Eukaryota > Metazoa > Arthropoda > Insecta > Coleoptera > Lycidae > Platerodrilus > Platerodrilus igneus. The sequence continues at coordinate 472,385 of JARFIW010000544.1, forward strand.
TTAAGATTTCCTGAGTACTTTCCTTCTGAAAGTACATTATTTCATTTTGTTTGATAGACGTACAAAATTGTTATTCAGTTTACCTGTAAATAAGCTGGTTTTCCCAGTATTAAATTTGCTTTCACTTAGCTTCGTAAATACGTGATCACACGTGGCTTCAACGTAATTTAACAGCTGCTATTACATCACCTGTTTGTTTGTTCACTATTGTCAACAATTGCCCAATGGCTAACACATGTTTAGCATTTTAGTACAACCACTATTGATAACATTAGAGAATATCTTGGTGATTATTTTGACTTCAAACTAAATTTAAGTTTGTTAACCTAAAGAGAAAATTTCGTATATTCATTTGTAAATGACTCACACAGATCTGATTGGGTTATAAAGAAACTCTAGCATTTTTAGTTACATAGAATTATAAAATATTTGAGTAAGGATTAGTTGATAACCTTTACTACCAGTTTTGCAAGTACTTCAAATTTTTATTTTATTTAATTACAATGATACTTTATTTACTGAAACCAAGAAAATTCTTATTAGTAAATTAATATTCTTCATTTAAAGTTTTTTATTCTGATCTAGTCTGATCAGACTTGGTAAACAAAAAGCAATAAGAACTAAAATTTTATGATCCCATTATGCAGAAAATATTCTCTATACTTTTAGGTATACTTGAGGGACGCAAATAGTGTTCCCATTTTTATGTGACTTAATTATTATTCTTTCTTACAGGAACAGCGTCTTATTCTGTTAAGACAAGTTTGTGTATCAACGAAGGCGATCTCTTTTTGGGTCTCAAGCCCGCCCTTAAAAAATAGCTATGCCCTAAAATAAATCAATTTGGACTTGGTGGCGCCTGTTTGTTTTTTGTTAAGTGTAACCCTCCATAGATTTCGACTTACCCCCATTGCTCATAGCTCTACCCAAGGAATAGACCCTAGTTACGTCGGAAGACTTTGTTTTGCTGACCCCCAACTTCTAGAGTCAGATTTATGTATTGAGTAGAGAGCATTAGTTAAGCTCAATTTAGGAAAGAATGTGACCGTTTGGGGTTAGCGATCAAGAAAATATAATAAGTTTCAATATATATATTAAGATGAACTAATAACTTATACTTTTATGTAAAGCCCAAATGATCATTTCAAATCGAGCTAGTAATTGAAAGAAGGAAAATATAAGGCCTTGGACAGGATTTGAACCTGCATCTCAGTTTTGCCGGAACTGTCTCTTAACCAATTACGCCACCGAGACCAATGACTATAATTGGGAAATTTACAAATCTAAATCGTGTACAGAACTATATATAAACCTAACTTTCAATTACATTTAGCATTTTTGTCAATCAAATCTGACATTGTCAAGTTTTTGACTTATGTCCGATATTGAGCGTTGCTTCCTGTCTATATCTAACATAAGTCAAAAACTTGACAATGTCAGATATGATTGACAAAAATGCTAAATGTAATTGAAAGTTAGTTATATAGTTCTGTACAGATTTAGTAAATTCAATTATAGTCATTGGTCTCGGTAACGTAATTAACACAGTTCCGGCAAAACTGAGATGCAAGTTCAAATCCTGTCCAAGACCTATATTTTCTTCTTTCAGTACTAACTCGATTTGAAATGATCATTTGAGCTTTACATAAAAGTTTAAGTTATTATTTCATCTTAATAATTGTAATACGTTAGTATTTATCAACTTACCTTGTGTAAAAAAACTACCTAATATATATTGCCGTGGATTTTGTCAAGAATCTCGGTAGATTCGAAAATTAATTTATTTTCATTTTTACAAAATCGAAAATGCACACAGTAGAATAATTTAATAAAAAATTTAATTTCTTACCCAGATTCCTCTCTTCATCACCTTAATTCTTCTTCAGTTCCCAGGCTAGCTTAGTTGGGCCTCCTCTTGGATACCTAGATTCACTATTATTCTCTGTATCGTTCACGCACACTCTCAATAAAACCACAAAATAATAAAACCATCATACAATATTTATTTTTCCACTATTTACAAATAAAATTCAAGATTATCCACTTTTCAGAGATCAAGTTACACCTCAATAAATCCTATTTTTGTACTGTCCTGGATTTTTAATTTAAAATATCAAACACATTGAATATACCCGGAGTAAATGGGCCCTGAATAATACCTTATTTCCTTTCTTTATTTATAATTTATTTTAAATTAGTATACTCTGGAGTATGGTGAGCTCATGATAACCTAGTTAATTATGAATAATGTATGCTTTTGTACTTCGCATACTCTTACAACAAACAAAAAAAAAACCCATGTACTCGTAACAATAAAAATTTTAAATTCCTGATGGAACTTTAATAAGCTTTATATACACCTTTAAATTTCTATTTAAATACCATAATAAAGTTAGTTATACGTATTATTTTTAATACGAAAATAATGCAGAATACCTTCAAAATTCACTCTCACACGTCACACAATTTTCATAGTTTCATAGTTTATAACAACAATTTTAAAGTGTTACCTTGAATTTCTTGAAGATCTCTACTCCGTTGACGATGCCGTTAAATTGTTTCGCTCTGCTCTACTGGCCGCTTCTAGCTATTTGTAGAAGAACCCCATCTAGGTTGTGCTGTTTGCTCTGCCTTCACGGTGCATACAAATCCAACTCCAAATTAATTACACTTCTTTCATACTTGCGTACTTTAGTTTAATTTAATTTAAATTTACGTTACTTCACGTCACTTCACGAGCTTGTTTAAGATAAATGTTGCACCTCAAATTAAAATTTAGACTCGCCACTATTTGCGTATCAAATTATGAGGCCAAGACTGTACTATTTAATTTAAAAATATGTATACTTACAAACTCGTATTCTGAAGCGGTGCAAATACTAAGAGATCGAAGTTAATAGAGAGAGATCGACTCAGGGGAATATAGTGAGGAAAAGTTAGATGAGGTACAAGTAATAGTAAAAGAAGAAGCTGAACAAGTAAAGGTAGAGTCAGGCGCAGCGCTAATAGTGGATAACGAGTCAGAATTAAGAAAGATAGAAGTAAAAATAGCATTATGTGACACACAAGAGGTAAATGTAGGCATAAGTGAGTTAATAGGCAAAGTTAATTTTGCTAATTTGAATTTGAATTTGAAAGATTTTTGTGAGTTGAATATTGTACATAAAGGGTCTAGAAGAGATAAAAAGTTTTGTATAGAGGGGAAAGATAAAGATGTTGAGGTAGTATCGTTTGGTTTGTCCACAGAAAAGGAAATAATAATGAATGAGAAACAGACAAGTGTAGGGACGGAAGAAGAAATATTTATGAGTCAGGATAATAGGGATAAGTTTATTTTATGTGAAGTAATAGGGATGATGAGTATAGGTAGAAGGAGGAGAAATAGGGATGAAGAGTATTAGGATGGTGAGAAGAAAGACTTGGATGATCAAGAAAAGAGTTAGATTTAAATAAGAAAATGAAGCGTAATGACAAAAAGATAGAGATAGGTGAATTTAGTGTAGAAATAGAATAGTTAGAGATAGAAATAGGTATATAGAAAAGTAGAAGTAGAAATAGGATAAATATGGATAGGTGTATAATAGAGTAAAATTTAAATAAATAGGAATAGAATAGATGGATATAGAAGAGTAGAAGTAAGTATTTATAGAAAATAAAATTAAGTATAGGATAAATATGGGAGATAGTTAGATGTAGATATAAAATTAGGTATGTATAGGTAGGATAAGATAGATAGTGATAATAGGTAGGGTTAAAAGATATGAAAAGTGAAGATAAAGAGAAAAGTACAAAAGAGGTACGTAAAGAGTCAATAAAGGACTAAAGGGTGAAATTTATTTGACGATTTTGGAAAATAAATAAAATTTTCGAATGTTTTTTGATACTGAGGCTCGAATCTACTGAGATAATCCTGAGAAATACACGGCAATCAACCCTTCAATCAATTAATATCATATGTATCATTTATCCCAAAATTTATATACTTTAAATTTAATATAAAGTCACCAAAAACTACCTCTTTACAAAGGAATCTGGAACGATCTAGACCTCTTTATGATTTATTACGTAAGTATGCAATGTTTCTTGTTGATTTCATTACAAGTTTAGTATAAATTGAAGAAATTCAGTATTAATATTTTAATTGAAAAATATCTTAAAATTAAGTAGATCTGACCTGTGATATGTAGGTCGTGTTGTGGATCAACACCCCCTTGTTGTCTTCAATCGTCTACCAATGCTCTGCTTAGTTGAACCAATATTTGAGTACAGTTACCCCTTGTTTTCCAAAAATCACTTCGTTTTTCTTCATATTTATATTTCTCTACATATGCTTTGAATCTCTTTTCTTGAATACTTTCGACGCAGATTAGAATTGTACCAGAATTGTACTAGAATTCGATTAGAATTGTCCCCTTAGAATCCAATTAGAATTAGAATTTTTCCCTTAGAATCTACTTAGAATTAGAACTTTTATATACCATAAGTATTATTGTTGACGCAGATTTGAAGTGTCCAGAAATATGTCAGAAGTATTATTGTCGACATAGATTTGAAATGTCCAAAAATATACCAGAAGTATTATTGTCGATACAGATTTGAAACCCTATCATTATAAATATTTAATTTAAATTAATTACCCAAATTCTACTCACGTATCAATCAATACTCTAACTATTCTATTTTCCACCTTTAAACTAACTATTGGTAATAACTTTCTTTCAATTCGTCCTAATTCATTTTCCGTTTCATGTTTAATAAATTCGCGCTGATGTTCGTATCCGTTTATCCGTAGAAATTTACTTAGTTCATCGGTACCTAAAAATTTTGGTTTCGCGTGTAAGGTTCTGCCTGATTCGTTATTTCTGCGTATGTGCGATTAATATTTCTTGTTTGCGTGCGCTCAATATTCCTTGTTTGCGTCCGTCGGTCCCCGTGTTCCTGCTTATTTATTTCTCTATTATTGTTTCCCTCATGATTGGTCCGCTCTATTTGTTGCTTTGGTATCTGACCCGTATTTCTACTTCGCCTGAAATCATTATTAAAATCGTTATAATTCCCCCTATTAAAATTTCTTCCATGATTATAATTGTTTTGTTGATAATTGGTTCTCCGAGTCTCAGTATTTCTGTGCGTCCTTATAAAATTCGTTCGTCGATCCCTAGTATTATTCTCCGTTCTATTATTTGTTTCAAACTTATCGTACCTTTGCAGATATTCTATAAATATGTCCCAGTCTACTATGTTTTCTATTGTTATGTATCGTTTTACTTCTGCGTTAAAATGCCCTGCCAAATATTTTATAATTTGTTTATCGTCTAAAGAGGATCTAATTGTTTTACTGCGATAAACTTTTCAATAGCATATAATTCCCGCGTCATTCCTCTATCTGAATTGTATTTTCCCATGCTCAGGTCATTCCTAACTTTATTTTGTTGATTATCCCCCAAAAGTGTCGTAAAAATTTTTGTTCAAACTGTGGAAGTGTTCTATTTCGCTTTCAACTAAGTTGTACCACATTTTAGCTCCCCTTTCAGCATAGATTTTACTAAGTTTAATTTATATTGCTGGTCTGTTGAGCCCTGTACTAACATTTTAATATTTTTCAAAAATATTTTTGGATTTAATTTTCCGTCCCCGTAAAATTTAGTATATTGGTCAATTGAAAGATTTGGTTGAATTAGCATAATTGGTTCCCTACTATTAAAATTTCCTGAATTAGTTTTTAAATTACTTATTTCCTTATTTATCGTTCTGAATTCTGTTTCACAATTTTCTTCAACGCTCCGTATTTTGATATATAAATTCGTGATTTTGTCGTGTGTCTCGCTTTCATATTTCTCCTGCTTTGATTTCACCATTCCAACATGATCCCATACAGTCGATTTCCTCCGTGATCCTCAGAATAGAGATAAATGAAGATACGCGTCCAACCAGTTTCAAGACGGAAACTTAATAACGAAAAAAATAATTGCACTTAAGTCTGATGATTATTATAAACAACTGCAGGTGTTGGTTTTGAAATATTTTCAACGAAGGTGGATTGTGCGAAAGGTTGTATTGGAAAATTATTAATTCGGCAAATATTAGCCGCAGGCTGCTTAACTCCTTATTGTGTTAAATGACAATATCCTTCAAGCGTAATTCTAGGTATTCATTTGTATACAGTTATCAACACTTCATTACTACATTTGACGTCATTCTACAGTTGATGCAAATGGACTATACCAGCTCCTGGAGGGAAGAGTCACTCGTTGATCCAGTTTAGCAAATCATCCGACGTATGTATGGGATTCGGTCTCTCCCCGAATTAGTTGTCCAGCACGATCATTGAAATCGTATAAGTGTTTATTTTATTGTGCTTTCGCTTATTGGTACCAACCGAATTATTTTATTATGTTCATTATGATGCGTTCACTTTTTGCGTTCAAATAGTTATTGTTTGTTCATATAATTACTTCTTGATCCAAGTTTATCAAAAAATGGGAATCAATGTGTAATTGCTCTTTGCAAAACTTTATGAAATGTCCCTCAAAACTCCAAAATACCATAAGCCCTCGGCCAGAAATCACAGATTACCAATTTATATCGCGACTATATTTCAATCAAAAACTTATTGATGATATTATAGGGCAACATTGCAGAATACATCTTTATTAACTTTAAATAAAATTAAACAGCCTTATGAAACATTAAGTCCTTACCCATAATTCGTTACTGGTTTAATTGGTTAGTTGAATGATTAAAGTAACCCGTGGGTTCATTAATATTCTACGAAGAAACCAGTAAACTTTAAGGAAGGATTTCCTTAAAATGATGGAACGCAAATATCTTCCGACTATGCTAGGGGTCTATTCCTCGGTTAGAGCTTATGAGGATTGGTCGTGGTTCTTTCTACAAAATATTATTCACTTACTATGGCTTAATTTATAACAAAATAGGGTAAGGGAAGGGCGCCACCAAGTCATTAAGTTTAAACACAGGGTTTCCCCAAGGGGGACTTGGGAGTCCTTAGAAAGGAATATAGTATTAACTGCTTACGCAGGAGCTGTAAAGAAAGTTGAATTAAATTAACAAAGGGAGGACACAAGAGGTCTACTCTTGTTACCTCATAATAAGAAAAACGGTAAATATTAATTATGCACACACTTTTATGTACACAAATATTAGGCATCAAATTCTGAAAGAGCTATCTTCGTCAAATGGAAGCTATAAATATCATTATATTGAACGTATTTATGCCTTTTATTCCTTGGTTTAATTTCCCTATTTTTGTACTCACTTGTTCAAAATAAAACAATTAATTAAATGAATTAAATGGTGTTTCTTTAATTAAATGTTACTTTATGATAAAAAGTAGTATGTACAAAATTTACATATCAAAAATGATACTATATTTTCTTCTACACAGATGTAGAATGATAAATTCAAATAAAATATCAAATACTTTAAGCATTTCTTTTTGCTACAAGATTAACTCAAATCAATACTCAAATATCAGATCTGTCATTAGGCTTACAAGTTTATATAAGAATATTAAAAGTCTAATAATTCAACGTTCAAAATCTTTAACTATAATTACACATAAATGAAACTTTAATCAGAACTCAATTAAGGTGCTTAAGTTCGTTAATAATAATAACGGTTATTATCCTGGATTTAAATATTGACAATTAAAAAACATCAAAAGTCCTTTATAGTCTGTTAAGCAAAATAATATATATAGGTCATCACAAAGTTATTTTTCAGATGTTGCTTTGTATCAATGTTGGTCACATGCGGACGTCATGTGAAAATAATAGAAAACGCTTACCGTTTTTCGCCAGGGTTCTTGTTTGTGTGATAGTGTTACATTGAATTAAACCAGATATGCATACATACTGTTCCTGAACAAACAAATGACGTCGCTGTTCACATGTTGTAGTGAAGTCAATCAACTGTACGCTTCTTGGATCTAATTATACAAGCTCAAAGCGTATTTCTTCTACGCAATAACGGAACAAATCAAAATCCATCCAAACAGTTATCAAAAAATGCGAAGCTTTCTTCTATTACTGCATTTAGTTCGTTATCCAAACAATTATCTTGAGTGTAATTATCTACATTATTACTTTGTAAATTCATCATAGCAATCAAAGGATTATCGTTAATGTTAATTATGGAACGTTTAAATTAAAATAAAAAAATTGCTATTAAATTGAAGAACATTTCGGTTAAATCTTAAATATTACGGCCTTATCGAAGAACGTTTTATTAAACCTCAAATATTACGGTCAAGTTAAAGGACGTTCATATTAAACCAAAAATTATTATCGCCAAATTGAAGTACGCTCTTATTAAATTTAGAATATTACAATCAAATTAAAAAATGCTCACATTAAATAGTAAAATTGATGAGCGGAGACGAAAAGAAAAGATTACATAAGATTATACAAGACAAAATTAAACAGGATAAGATAAGATAAGAGAAGAGCGCTTCAACAAAATTATTTAGTTTGTTTAAGAAATTATATCTATTTGCTTACCATTATTAAAACACTTCTTCAAGTGCTTATTTCACTTGGACTATACACATATACGCATATTATATCAAAGTCGTTTGACATTGAAATGTTTAATCAAACAGTTAACGCCTCTTGTTAGCAACCAAACTAGCATCTCTGTTTTATGGTTGGGCTACATGATCTCAATACGGATATTTATTTAAATGACGATATTTACTTGTTTAATCAAACAGACAAAAAGACGTGTTTAACTAATAAACTTTTAGTGCTTTGCAGTCGTCAAAAAAAATTGTTACAAAGTATAATTTAACACAAGCCACTATATTGCCCACAACCTCGTACTTTATTATGCAATTTATTTTATACCTTAACCAAAAATAACGCACTAATTCGTAAACAAACTTATTTCGTTTAAATCTATACGATTTTCAGTTTCTGCATTGTTGCTATTAGTTACAGGACATCTTCACTTTGGATTCTTCACCATATCATACGATTCTAACGTTTTCGGCCTACTATGTCGTTTTTCCAACACAGACACAATTCTAAAATTAACATATTATATATAAAATTAAAATCGGATCTTATAAGCGCTTACATTGCCGATATCAAAGCTGCAGCACAAATTCCAGCCGTTAGGTAATTATAAATCCCAGTGTTAATGGAGAGACTCTTGTTATAAACCACTGTGTAAATTGGCACCGCCGCTAGATGGCCCAACGTCCTCAACGCCGCTGCTGAAGATACAACTTTTCCCGACTCTTCAGATGAAACAAATTTTGTTAAAAGTGTAAGACACATTGCAATTACCGCGCCTCCAAACCATTTTAGCCATGCACCTAAAAATTATATTTAAAAATTGTTTTGCACTACTCTGATAATATTATGAAGCAGGTTGAAAACGTTATTTACTTAAATTTTAATACAGTTTTTAGGCAACTACTTGTGTTTGTTTTGTAACAGGATTGGTTCGTAAAGTTTGTAAGGTGTGAATTTCAATTTTACACAAATATTCCTTGAATTGTAGCACATATAAAATCAACGCTTTTTCATTTACAGTATTTTTGATCCAACCTCGCATGGTCGACTATTTTATACATCCTAAGTTGCTGTTATTAGATTTGCATAAACTTAAAATAATTTCAAGCTAGTTTAGTAAGTATTGTTCAGGCACTAAAACAAATTCATTATTATTATTATTATTATTATTTATATTATTATTATCATGTTTTTCAGTTATGAACGGACCTGCACCTTGAAGAAGTTCTAGATTATTAGACCGGGTGGAATGGTTTTCGCGTATCAGTGATCTAAATAACCGAACTATAGCTTTCACCAAATTAGTGTAGTCTTTAGTGAGGAACCAGACTAAGACAGGTACCCGAAACAGGGCAGCAGCTTTTTTGGTAGAGTGGCAGAGACCATAGGGGTCGGTATGGCATTCTAAGACATACTACTGCGATGTGGAAGGCAAAGGGAAACCACCACTTTACCCCCAAGTACACAGCGTACTTAAATTGTAATTAAGATGATGGCTTCCTCTGAGGTAAAATTATTTCGGAGTTAAAATAGTCTCGCATTCGGATCTCGGGGAGGGGACTAGTTCGGGGATGTGATTGAAAAGTTTAGAAAAAGAGTGGGCAACATTTTGCGAACCGGAGAGTGGAATGTCAGAAGTATGAAGCATGTAGGTAAGGTAGAAAACCTAAAAATCGAAATGAATAGGTTATCACTAGACATAGTAGGAATCAGCAAAGTTCGGTGGCCAGAGGCGGAGGATTTTTTGAGTGGGGAATGTAGGGTAATTCATACAGGATCAGCGGAAGGAAATTCGGGTGTGGAGGTAGTTACGAGAAAGAGAAAGAGCACTGTGTAGAAAACTACCTACAAAAAACCAAAGAATGCTTATGGTTTGTTACGTTTATTTTTCTACCTAAATTAAATACCTTTTTCCCCTGGTTAAGTCATTACCTACTCGAATAAATTCCATTTCTATTTTTAAATTCTCCAACAATACCCTATATAGTGTACCTGTTCAGTATAACCCCGCTTAACATAATTTTAACTCAAATCTCTTTTGCTTTTAAAACGAAAATTTATTCGATAAATTTAATAGTCTATACCTTGTTTTAGGTATCCGGTAATTTGTTAAACCTTCCGATAATGCATAATTGTTTTCTCTAGTGTTTCCCATTTAAAAACTTGTCGAAATGATAGATCCCACTATTATTTGATAGCGTGTTTTCCAGTTTTGCTAATCGTGCTTCAATAATGCGAGGATCGCAGTTCAAACTCGTGTTATTTAAACCCTGTTAAGGCTTTATAAGTATTTTGTTTGTAGTTGTATTATGCTAATCACAATTAATTTAATTCCTTAAACTATTCCCCACTTATAACCCCTCCATCATCCCTACCTTTAGTGCAACGACATAAAAGGGTTGGTAATTTTACGAGTGGACGAATTCGTTTGTCGTGCTTGCTTCTGTCTTTGGTTCGTGATTTAGTTCGGCGCATCGAGCATCAATAATTAGCAACAATTAGTGAACATTATACAGTCTATAATTATTTGATAGCAGTGCAAGTACAATCAGCAACTACAACCAGTGAAAGGTAGGTGATACACTTCTTTAAATTACCCTTTCCTTTGTGTGATTGTAAATGCAAATTAACATTTTTGATCCTTCGAGGCGGATATTTTGCTTATTAATTGGCATCTATTATTGGCATTTATTATTGGCATTCATTTTAACTACATTGTTAATTGCTCTTTGCTTAAATTAGGAGTTGACCGCATTTTAGAATAAAAGTGCAGTCACACCACTAGTTTTATAGTCAATTTTGTAAACTAACTTATAGTAGATGCAATTTCGCACTAAATTTGAAATTTTTGTACTGATACAGAATCTTATAAAGCCTTAAAAATGACAAATCTTTGTAAATTTTAGGGATAGTTTAGCGTAAGAATTTCTGGTCAGAAAAAGGTGTTTAAGCAGTACAGTTACTTTAAACTTGTAATTCAAGTTCGCTAGAGAATTCAGGTATTCGTAAAACCGGGTAGCATAACCTTTTGCTCATTGTTATATTGAAACTTGCAATCTCCCGTTAGGCACGTTGTAGTGAAAATTCTTGCTTAACAGGTAGTTCAACACTACCCTTGGTATATTCTATTATTAGGTGCACAAAACCCTTCGTTTTTGTAGCTGAAATCAATATAAAATCCATATTAGTAACCTTGTTCGTTAGGATGGCACATATTTCATCAGATAGATTAATTGTAGATTTAAAGACGGCACTCGATAGATTATCTGATATATCTGATGCGATATATAAATTGGAGCATATTAAAGGCAATTGTATTTCTGTTAATGTTATGGCTGAAAGCGCCTTTGATATCAAAAACGATGTAGAAACTGCTTATAAAACGTGCATCTTGAATGAGGATAACTCAGAATTATTAAATGAAATTACAACACTAAGAATTGAAATAGATAGGTCTTTGTTAAACATTAAAATTATTAAAGCGCAATTTGATAATATATCCACTGCTGAAAAAGGCTTGACTGAAAATATAACTGGGGGTTTACTTTGTGTAACAACATTCGACTCCCTCGTATAGAAATGAACAAATTTTCTGGAAAAATTGAACATTTCCAAGAGTTTATTCAGTTTTTTAATAATTTAGTTCATGAAAATAATCAATTGCTACCGATCGAAAAGTTCTATTTTTTAATTGATGCGTTGGATTTTAAGTCTAGAGAACTCATTAGACATTTGCAAATTTTGAATAATAATTATATGCTAGCTTATTCAATTATTGTGGAGAGGTTTAATTCAAAACGTTTAATTGCAAACACGCATTGGAATGCTTTAAAATCGTCACCAAAAGCAAAATCTAATTCACATACAGATTTAAGAGAATTGCTTAATTGCTTTACGGAAAATCTGTCAAGCTTACGTCAAACTAAGAATGATTTGCTTGACTTCGTATTGTTTAATTTGTTATCAAAAAGGGTAGACACAAATCTTTTGAAAACATTTGAGTTAGAAAATACATCAGACATTCTATCTTATGATCAATTAAAATTATTTCTAGAAAAACATTGCAAGGCATTAGAAATTAGCAATATGGTTGTTTCCGATACACCGTCCAAATTTAATACGTCCATTAAACAAGCCATATCATCTAGTGTACCTTCAAAACGTTCCTTTGAATATTCAAAACCCCAAGTTCGAAAGTCATTCGTAACAACTTCATTCACTCAGAAATGCAGTCTTTGCAGTGGTACTCATAACTTATACCAATGTGAAAGGTTTTTGAATAAATCGCCACAAGACCGTTATAACTTTGTTAAAGACAAACACTTATGTATTAATTGTCTTCGCAACTCTCATATGGTTACACGCTGCTCTTCCAAACTTGTTTGTAAAAGGTGTGCAAGGGGTCATCATACTTTATTGCACTTTGAAAACCCTACAGTTGATCAGAAACCTGCAATCACTCAGGCAACAGATCAACTTCCCGAACCCACCTGCAACACTACTACAAGTGCGTTGTTATCATCTAGATCGTCCAATACAATGACGTTATTAGGCACCGCAAGAATTTCAATTACAGATGGGTTTGGTAAAGTTTAGACAGTAAGTGCACTTGTAAATAGTGCATCAATGGAAAATTTCATGACTGATAAGTGTTGTCGACGCTTAGGTTTAAGAAAATCGAATATTTCAATGAAGGTTGAAGGCTTAGGTCTATCTGCCTCCCATGCGTATGGACAAGTATCGTGTAAAATTAGTCCTCAAGGTAAAACTGTTCGAGAGTACAGCATTGATTGTTTTATTTTACCAGACATTTGTGGAAACCTTCCTTCATCAAGGATCTCACCAAATAGTTGGTCTCACATAGTCGGATTAGATTTAGCTGATTCGGACTTCGACAAACCTAGCCATATCGATTTATTGTTAGGTGCAGATTTGTTCGCGCGTGTTTTATTAAATGCAACTCGCATTGGGTCACCAGAAGAACCCGTGGCAATTCACACTACCTTTGGGTGGATATTAACAGGGAAGGTTCTTTCTTCTGTTACATTTCGTATATCATTAGCTGCACTTGTAGAAGATGCTAACATTACTCGATTTTGGGAACTGGAAAATATTCCAGATTCTAACAAATTATCTCCTCAAGCGGAAATTTGTAAAAGGCATTTTGTGGACACTCACAAGCAGGCTGACACCGGTCGTTTTATTGTTTTGTTACCTTTCAATGGTCCTGAACCGCTATTTGCTGGCTCTCGGGAAATAGCACTTCGAAGATTTCTTTCACTAGAACGCCGTTTGGAAATAAATCCTCAACTGTATAATTCGTACAGAGAATTTATGCAGGATTATATCGATAGTGGTCACATGTCTCGTATTTTATCGGATTCAACTCGATCGTCTACATTATCGCCGGTATATTACATACCACATCACGCCGTGTTCAAGCCAGACAGTACAACTACAAAACTTCGTGTCGTATTTGATGCTTCAGCCAGCGCTCAAAGTGGAGGGTCTTTAAATGATCATTTGCTCGCAGGCCCCCTCTTCAAAAAGATATCATGGAGTTGTTATTACACTTTCGTTTACCTTCTGTAGTTTTAACTGCGGACATTAAGCAAATGTATTGACAGATTCTTATTTCTACTAGCCATCGAGACTATCAACGTATAGTTTGGAGATTTAAGTCCTTGGAGTCTGTTATCGATTATCAGCTAAACACTGTTACATACGGCATCACATCATCACCATTTCTAGCCATGCGTGTAATTCAAGAACTTGCAAAAAGTCAATCGTTACGTTTTCCTATTGCTTCCAAGATTTTAGCGTCGGATACGTACGTGGATGATTTGATTACAGGGTGTGATTCGATAGAGGATGGCAAACGACTCGTGTATGAATTAAACCAAATTTGCCAATCAGGTGGTTTTATGTTGCGAAAGTGGAATAGCAACGTGCCAAGTGTCATTGGCCATTTACCCGATTCCGTTCGGTATCAGCAAGCATTTTTGTTTGAAGAGTTAAACAATACGTCTTAAAAAATTTTAGGACTGCAATGGCAACCATTGAGTGATATGTTGTTTTACAATCAATATCGTTGATCGGCCTTGTACCAAAAGGAATATGGTTTCGGAAATTGCAAGGATCTTTGACCCTCTGGGGTTATTATCACCATTGGTCTTCTTCGCAAAGCATTTGATTCAATCTGTATGGATATTAGAAATTGGTTGGGATGAACTTCCTCCCCAACAAATTGTTTTAAAATGGAATCTGTATCTTCAACAATTACCCGAGTTATTGAAAATTTAAATTCCTCGACGGATTCTTTGTGATAACTATCAAACTGTACAAATTCATGCATTTTGTGATGCATCGGAAGCTGAATATGCAGCAGCAGTTTATCTCCGCTGTGTCGATGAGAAAGGGAACATCCAAGTATCATTGGTCTGTGCCAAATCTAAGGTCGCACCAACCAATCGTATATCATTACCTCGATTAGAAATGTGTGGTGCAGTGTTGTTGTCAAACTTGGTCGAGTATGTGCAAAATACGTATAGAGATAATTTAGTCTTGGATGATACATTTGCGTGGTCAGATTCCACAGTAGCATTAGCATGGATTCGATCTTCGTCGTATAATTGGAAGACATTTATTAGCAATCGTGTCTCGCATATCCAAGAACGAGTGGCTCCATCATCGTGGCATCATATTAAATCACAGGATAATCCTGCTGACTGTGCATCAAGAGGATTATTAGCTGCTGAGCTTGTTAATCATCCCTTGTGGTGGACGGCTCCATCATGGTTACTATTACCTAAAGAGAATTGGCCTGCTCATATGGAACCAACTCTTACAGATCACACTCAGATGCACATTGAAAAAAGAACTTTATCCCTTAATATACACGTTGCAGATAATTTTGTAGACTCGATGGTAAATCAATTTTCAGATTTGCAAAAAATATGCAGGATTCTGGTATATATTTGTCAGTTCATTCGTAACTTGAAAGTTCGTGCAAATTAGGATATTGGAAACTTAGAACAATTATTGGTCTCCCCGAACAGTATGCACTTCATTTATTAATAAAACGGGTTCAAGAACAAGTTTTCAGTCAGGACATTGATATCATTCGAAAGGGAAAACTTAGTAATAAACAACTTCGACCTCTCAGTTCTTTCCTTGACAGTGATGGGTTGTTAAGGGTGGGCGGCCGGTTGCGAAATGCAGACGTACCTTATGATACAAAATTTCCTTTGCTACTTCCTCGGTCACACCGGGTGACAGAGCTCATTATTCGAGATTGCCATACGAAATATTTACACCCTGGACCTAGAACTACTCATTTTTTGTTAGTACAAAATTTTTGGATTCTGTCTGCAAAAAGAGCTATTCAACAGTGCCTAAACTCTTGTATTCGATGTTTTCGTCAAAAACCCATTTCGCTATGCCCTCCTATGGGCGACTTGCCCCCCGCTAGACTTACTGCCGGTAGAGCGTTTCTACATACTGGGGTAGACTACGGTGGACCCTTTTCTATCACCATGAATCGTATTAAAGGTGCCAAATCATTGAAAGCCTATATTTGTTTATTTGTCTGTCTTAATACAAAAGCAATACATTTGGAATTGGCATCAAACTTATCTAAAGAGGCCTTTATTGCAGCTTTACGCCGGTTTGTAGCACGCAGAGGTAAATGCTTGCAAATTCATAGTGACTGTGGAACAAATTTTATCGGAGCATCTCGGGAACTAACTGAATATATGAAGCAGTCATCTGAAACGGAAGGTATTCACTTTGTTTTTAATCCTCCGTCGGCTCCTCACTTTGGGGGAATGTGGGAAGCTGGGATAAAATCTGTAAAATCCCATCTCAAGAAGGTGATAGGCGAACAAATTCTCTCGTATGAAGAATTTAACACCATTCTAGCCCAAATTGAAGCTATCTTAAACTCCAAACCTTTATGTCCAATCAGTAACGATCCCACTGATTTTTCATTCTTGAGTCCTGGTCATTTTCTGAACGTAGAACCAGTGTCTGTCATTCCCGACCCTAATGTCGTAGATCTGAAACTATCTTTTTTAAATCGTTGGCAACTGGTTCAACGTATTCAGCAATCCTTTTGGAAACGGTGGCATTTGGAGTACCTGCACACACTTCAACAGAAAACCAAATGGTTTTCTGCTAATTATTCGTTAATGGTGGGAACGTTAGTGTTGATTAAAGATACTCAAGTTTCTCTATTACAGTGGAAAATGGGACGTATACATACGTTGCATTATGGAAAAGACAATGTTTGTCGTGTGGCTACCGTGGCAACATCCCAGGGACTATTTAAAAAACCCGTGGTAAAATTGTGCCCTCTCCCCATTACAGAGGCAACTTAATATTATAGTTAGTATATTAGAGTAAGGTAACTTTTAAATTTACGGTTATATTTTATTTTTTTGTTCGTTTAGACGCACTTACACAATAAGTTCCTCATACTTATTTTGGTGGGCGGTATGTTAAAGCTTTATAAGTATTTTGTTTGTAGTTGTATTATGCTAATTACAATTAATTTAATTCATTAAACTATTCCCCACTTATAACCCCTCCATCATCCCTACCTTTAGTGCAACGACATAAAAGGGTTGGTAATTTTACGAGTGGACGAATTCGTTTGTCGTGCTTGCTTCTGTCTTTGGTTCGTGATTTAGTTCGGTGCATCGAGCATCAATAATTAGCAACAATTAGTGAACATTATACAGTCCATAATTATTTGATAGCAGTGCAAGTACAATCAGCAACTACAACCAGTGAAAGGTAGGTGATACATTCCTTTAACTTACCCTTTCCTTTGTGTGATTGTAAATGCAAATTAACAAACCGATTTTGGATTTGATTCTGCAGCTTGTGCGTTGAAATATTTTCTACATCATTCGTCACTGTACTTCAAAAGCAATTTATTTATTTACTTATTTATTTTTTATTTATTTGTTCTAACGTTTCAGTAGTCTGCTACCTGAAATTTAAGCAGACCTGGCTTCCCCACAAAAGCAATGCACGTTTTTTTTGTTCGATACGTAGGAAGTATCTGCGTGTATTGCTCTTAGCTGGAGGCCGAATTGGTTTTTTCTTTATGTAGGCCCAACTGTTCGTTGACGTAGACCAACTGCTTTTGTTCGTAGACCGCTAGTGCCGTTGTGATAACAGGGCAAATAGATCTCGACGACCGTGGCGTTGCTCTGCTAATTCACCCTAGACGGTTTGCAAGCTAAGTATCCCTACACATACAGGTAAACAACTTGTTTTCTTTTGTGTATATCAATGACATATTTTGTATCAGCGTTTGGTGTAGTTACGTGATAAGAAACGTGATACTGTAGAACTATTGTTTGTTGCTGCAAATCGATATTATCGCTCTACAGGTGTGATGGACCATTATTAAAAATGTTTGACAGACGCACGCTTAATCTTTTCTACTGATTGATTTATTTTGCAAACCGTATTATGTACGATTTAAAAGAATGTTTGACAAAAGCTCTCACACATTAATTCTTTCCTACTGATTGGTTTATTTTGCAAAAAGTATTAGGTGCAATTTTAAAAACGCTTGACAAAAGCTCTCACATGTTTATTTACCACTGATTAATTTTTATTTTGTGTAAAATACGAAAATCGCACTTCGTATCTAAAGTACTAAATTGTTCATATCACCTAATTGTTTGCTTTGAAATAGTAACGCTTAATTTATTGCTTTTGCTTGTTTGTACAGAATCCTTTATTAATTTTTATTTGTTAATAGATAATCGTGGCCGACGTACTTTTTTTTTGTTTTCTTGATATGTAGGGGAATCCCCCCACTCTCCACGTTTGATAGTTAGCCTGGTATTTACTTTTTTTCGGGCTACGTCTAGGTACGTAGCAAGTTAGATTAGAATCTAAACCTGCGGAACCTAATGTCTTTAGAGGTTGGATGTTTCAGCCTGCGTAAACCACCGACACTTTCAAATATTGAAAGAGATACACTTGAAATTGCAGGTCGATTGGGTTGCGTTAAGATTACATATAAAGCAGATGAGCCTAGCGCCTCATCTTCCAAAACAGAAGTTTGCGCATCTAGCACATCATGTCAACATTCCTTTTTGGCCACATCTGCCACCTCTCCTACAGATACTGTAACAGTTTTTCATTCCAATAGAAAAAAACAAAAATTAGAAGCACAAAGAAAGAGAATACGGCGGTTTTGATAGAAGCACCGTACATAAACGAGTAAATGGCTAAAATAGAAGCTACAAAATGGAAACCTGTGAAAAGAAATTTTAATTAAGAGCAAGAAGCTAGAAGTCAGAAAGATACATAAAGAAGCAAGTCGTCAGAAGGTAGTGATAAAAAAAAAATTAAGAAAATTATTAAACTAGGGGGAAAAATGGCTAGATAACTATAGAAAAACCGTCAACAGAGAGCGGGAAGAAAAAAGAACCTTCTCATCAACATGTGACACGTCAGAAGACAAAGAGGAGAATATGGCGTGTCTTTTTTAATGAACTATTTTCTAATTTGAAATTCTGTTAAGGTTGGGTAATTTGCTATAAGTGTAAAAGGTAGACGCCTAAAATATGTGCTGGTATAGACGATGATGAAGAGCAATATGAATGTGTTTTTTTATATGACGTTCGATATCTATTAGTTTTCGAAATTATTCGTTTTAGAAATACAAAAGAAGTAAGTATTCCAATCTCTAATACCTACTACTCCATTTTATTATACCAGTTAGATAAAATAGGGCATTTTACATCTTTTAGGATCTTCCTAATTTTTACGTAACTACTAAAATGAAACTCATCATTAGGTCTTCAGTCCTGGAACTGGTTAGACGCGTACCATCATTGTTTCCTATTCTGAACTAACCTACAGATTTCCCTGAAATTTGCACAGTCTGCATCTGTCACTATCTGATCTAGGTCTACATCCACCTCTTTTTTCCTATCTCTGCTTGTCATATATCCCATACTATTACCCAAAAATCCCTTAGAACGTATTCTGCCCTTCTATTTCTGTAACCTATTTGTTATTATCTTTGTCTGTCCATGCTATCGTCCTCATACATCTGAAGCACAGCATTTTAAAAGACTGCCACCGTTTTTCTATCTGCGTTTCAGACTGCCCGTATTTCATAGGCATACTGTGCTGTGCTCCACACATATGCTTTCAACAATTTTTTTCTTGTTCTATGTTTGTTGTTTTTCTTCATAGGCGCTGTTCTTTCTTGTTAGATGTCGTTCGGTCACCTTCTATTGTTTTACAATTATATACCCTATTTCTGCGACCTTCAGTGGTTGTGAAGGGAGGTAAGCAGCATGTGGCTGCCAAGTTCCCCCAACACTTAACCATTTACTGATTTACTATATTTTCCAATATATCTTTTCGCACATTCAACATTAGTTGCAGATATTTCGCAACCAACAACTAGTTGTTTATGCTAATCATCAGATTTATCTGCGCTTATTTTTTTGTCATTAGGTTTTCAATCTCAAAACTGGTTGGACACGTACCTGCACTTATTTATATTCTAAGCTAGCCTACATAGTTCCCTGAAATTCTCACACAGCATGTGTATACAGCTCGTTCCCCTTCTATTGTTTTCCAATTTTAAGCCCTATTTCACCGAGATTCAGTGAAAGGGGTTAAGCAACCTGTGGCTACCAAGATTCCCCAACACTTAGATATTTGCCGAAATAATGGTTTTCCAGTAAATCATTTCACACACTTAACATTATTCGAGAATGTTTCCCAACCAATTCTTGTAGTTACTTATAGTAATCATCGTGTTTAAGCACAGTTATTTTCTCGTCATTAGTTTATCCATCTTGGGATTGGTTGGATGCGTACCTCCATTGATTTCTATTCTGGGCTAGCCTACACATCTCCCTGAAATTCCTGCAGCCTACACCTTTTACTATCTGTGTGCCGTAGTCTAACCTAGGTCTGCCTCTTCTTCTCTTTTTTCCTATCCCTGCTTCTAATATATTCCGAACTATTCCCTCATGCCGTAATATGTGGCTTATCATCCTATCTCTCCTATTTTTTACCGTTTTTCACATATTTCTTTCTTCTCCTACCATTTTTAGTACCTCTTCGTTTTTAACTTTGTCTGTCCATGGTATCTTCATCATACGTCTGTAACACCACATTTCGAAGGGTTCTATCGTTTTCTTGTCCGCTTCTCCTACTGTCCAGGCTTCACAGCCGTACAGTGCTGTGCTGCACACATATGTTTTAAGCAATCTTTTCCTTGTTTCTATGTTTGTGGTCTTTGAGCACAGTAGAACCTTTTTCTTGTTAAATGTAGCACGACCTTGTGCTAATCTTTGTTTTATATCTTTTGTGCTTTTCCCATCTTGCGTTATTTGGCTTCCTAGGTAGCAGAAATCCTTAACCTCTTGTAAGTTCGTGTTACATACTTGTATTATTGTTTTTGATTTATTTTTCCCACCTTTGCATAGTAGAACTTTAGTTTTAGAATTGTTAATTTTCATACCGTATCTCTCTGTTAGAACCGTTTCCATTTCATTAAGAGCAGCTTCTAACTTTTCCTTGCTAGACACTAATACCGCTATATCATCTGCAAATCTAAGCATATCAATTTTTGTCCCTTCATAGTAATTCCAAATGTCTTCCTGCATTTGACAGTATTCATTGCCTCTTCTATGTACAAGTTAAAAATCAATGGGGATAGGGCACATTCCTGTTTCACCCCTTTCCTAATGTTTACTTCTCTACGTTCCTGCTCTAATTCTATTAATGCTGTTTGCTCTTTGTATAAGCTATGTACTATTCGTCTATCCCTATAACTCATTCCAATCTTTTTTAGTATTTCAAACATTTTTTTCCATTTTACAGTGTCGAATGCTTTTTCCAGATCTACAAACCCTATATACACGCCTTCCCCTTTTTCTATTGTTTTCTCCATTATCACTCTCAGAGCTAAAATAGCCTCCCGTGTTCCCCTGTTTCGTCTAAACCCAAATTGGTCTTCTCCTAGTATTTCTTCCGCCCTTTTTTCCATTCGTCTTTGCACAATTCTAGTTAATATTTTTGACACGTGTGCTGTCACACTTATTGCTCGAAAATTTTCACATCTATCCGCGTCTTTCTTTTTTGGCATAGTTACTATGATGCTACGTTTGAAATCTTTGGGTATCTCGCCTGTCTCATACATATAGCTTACAAGTTGGAAGCTTACAAAATGAAACTATCAGTTGAATTATAAAGCAGGATATATTAAGTGCTCCATTATATCCACCTCTTCATCTCTACAATATATAAATGAAAACTGATGATACTGGACGTCAACGCAAAAATAATATTGAAAGTATTTGAGTTTTTTTCAATCGAATAACAGTAAGAGGTCCGTAAGTGGACATCATATCTAGGCCAAATGTTATGAGGGGAGAAATAGGTCAAGCGAGTGCTATTGGAGTAATTTGTCAATTCATAACAGATTTCAGATTAGAATTTAGTGGCTACTTCTTCCGGTTACAATTTAGAAAAAGAAACCTATACTACTCATTGAGCGTGACAGAGATCGACAATATAACAATAAGATTGGTAGACCATCGAAGTGTTGGATTCTTCCGAGACATACAGGGTGGGGCACAGGAACCTCCCACATTTCAATGATTGGCTTTGGGGGAATAGGCCATTTCACAGGGGTGGGAGTTGGTCTTGTTTGGAAGGGTGAATGATCTAGTTTTCAGTAATAACCATGCCGTGGACTGGAGCGCAACGTGCGTTTGTTAACGAGAGTTTTATATAAATTGGTGAATCTGTTATTGTGACACAAATGACATTCCTCACACGGTACAATTTGTCATTGTCTGCTAGTGTTCCCGACTGGAATACAATTTTGTGTTGGGTGAAGAAATTTAGGGAAAGTGGATCTGCACTAAATGTGAAGAAGGGCCCTGCTGTGACCGTCAGAACCCCTGAAAACATCGGTAGAGTTAGAGCGTCGATTGAACAGTCTTCAATGCATTCTGCGCGCAAACATGCTGCTGTTCTTCAGATTTCGACGAAAACAGTGAGGCCGATTTTGCATTGTGAACTCAAGATGCACTCCTACAAGATGATGTTTGTGCAGGAATTGTCCCCAACGGACTGGGGGTGGCGTGTGGAATATTGTCAGACGATCCTTTGCAAAGTGCCTCCTACTGCAATTTTTTGGAGTAGCGACAAAGCTCAGGGTGTGTTAATAAACAAAATTTTCGGTACTGGTCAAATAAAAACCCTCGACAGCTTCACGAAACACCCCTGCACAACCCAAAGGTAACAGTTTGGTGTGCAGTATCGTCCGTAGGCATTATTGGGCCTTACTTTTTTGAAGAGAATAGCGTCACCGCTACTGTTAACTAAACCGGTACTGTGGCATGCTTAAGAATTTTGTCAAGCCTAAAATTAAAGAGTTTGGTCAAGAGCATGATCCACACAGCTTCTGGTTCCAGCAGGATGGTGTTACAGCACACACTGCCCGTCGTTCACGCACTATTCTTCAGGAGATGGGCTCTGGAAAGGTGATCTCCTTGCGTGAGACGGTTGAGTGGCCCCCGCGCTCTCCAGATTTAAGCCCATGCGATTATTATCTGTGGGGTTACCTCAAGGCCGTGGTTTTTAAAGTTCGTCCTAGAACCCTGGATGACCTGAAGACTGCAATTGAGGAAGAAATCGTGCAGATGTTCCCCGTCACACTCGAGAAAATCATGCGAAACTTCTAAGAAAGGCTCAATATGTGTGTCGTCCGCCAAGGCCATCATTTGAAGGATATTATTTTAAATACATAGCTTAAAAAATACATTATATATCCTTTCCAGAAAATAAAACTTTTTGGAATATATCATTTAGTTTTATTTTGCCAGCCGTTTGAAATGTGGGAGGTTCCCGTGCCCCACCCTGTATTTTACAGTTCTTTGATATGCAATACGAATAGTCTATCTCAAGAAATGAATAATACTGGCGAAATGTGTTGGATGATCCACTCTAAAAAAAAATAAAAGGATTCAAATTTGTTGATAAAATATTACAGTTAATCAATTAATTAATATGTTCAGGTCAGGTTTCTGCCAATTGTTTCTAAATCAATGACAGCACCATATTATTTTCGAGATAGACGGAAATTACACCGCTCCTATTCCCTCTACCTTAATACAAAAATAAAATTTCACCTCGAACAATAAACGTGACAAATTGACTTCTAAAGACCTTAGTGCACAAGTAATCGACTATAACTTTTCTTTCTGAAAACTCATGTGCGAATCATTTTACACTAAACCTTTAATGTTAATTCAATAAATATTTGTTACCTCCATAAATATGCCAGCTTTCAGTAGCTATCGCTTGCCATAGCGAACCCGCTACACCGCATGCAATTCCAGCTATAATTATATAGATTTCACGAACGTGCAACTTATTATGCAAAAAGTAGGAGCCAGCAAAGTTTCCACTTATCCATAAGACATTATTAATACCATTATATATCGTGAATTGCCTTAATGACCAAAAGAATTTCTCTCTTAAAAACAAAAATGCAACATTGTACTCCGATTGATACGAAACATAAAAGAAGGTAATTGTCAAAATTATAAGTACAATTGTCGGTCTTCCAAGACCTTTTCTTTTCTTGAATATCGACCTGAACGTGTTCGTTATTAATGAAAACTTGATTAGGTTTCTAAACCTTCCCTGCAACAAAGAAATATAAATTAGCAAGTTCAGGTAGTTAAGTTATAAAAACTGTTTAGTATATGCTAAAGAGTTCAACTTTTTTACCTTTAATAATACCAAAAGTTGAAGGTTTACCTAGCACCACAACAATAACAGTAAAATGTCTATTTTAAAGAACTTCCTTGTTATAATAACACAGACCAACATGACTTGTTTCCTGAAGCCTTGTGGGTGTTTCATGTATTTTTGGTTGCTGAAACCGAATCTGGGTTCGGGATTTTCGTAGCACCCTCAGGTATTAGGATATTCGTAAAAGATAGCTTGCAATGAACGTAATCCTGCGGATGACTCATCAATGGTATACAGGGTGTCCGGAAAATACGTGTACAACGTAAGAACAGAGATTCTTGCTGAAAAAGGAGGTTGATATTTAATATACAGCTTGCTTGTATGCTTCTACATATAAAAAACGTAGAAAAGCGTCTGTCAAACATAGAATAACACTTTTTCTAAACAATATATATATATATATATATATATATATATATATATATATATTAATGTAGTAGAGGTAGAGGATGATGGAGTTAAACAGATCAACACAATAAGATGTCCAGAGGATAAGAGAGTAGAGGTTCAAGCTTTAGTACAAAAACATGCAGAATTAGTGGGGGTAGAAGCAAGAGCAGCATATCGGGAGCAGTTGAAGGCAGAATTAAATAAAGATGCACGAAAAATTAACCAATGGACCAAACCGCAATTCCATTGTCCACCATCCATGGACACACTTTCGACGAGATTAAGTGGCAAGTTTGTTTTTAGTAAATTAGATTTAAGGAATTCATTCTGGCTGATTCCATTACACAAGGATTCTAGAAGATACACAGGATTTTCCGTAAAGGGAAAAATCCATAATTTTAAAGTAGTATCGTTTGGTTTGTCGGCAGAAAAGAAAATAATAATAAATGAGAAACAGACAAGTGTAGAGACTAAAGAAGAAGCAATATTTAAGAGTCAGGATAATAGGGATGATAAGTTTATTGTATGTGAGATAATAGGGATGATAAGTATAGATATAGAAGGGGGAGAAATAGGGATGAAGAGTATTAGGATGGTGAGAAGAAAGACTTGGAGGATCAAGAAAAGAGTTAGATTTAAATAAGAAATGAAGATTAAATAAACAAAATATAGGAATAGAAGTAGGTGTATATAGAAGAGTAGAAGTAAGTGTTTATGGAAAATAAAGCTAGGCATAGGATAAATATGGGAGATAGTTACGAATAGGTATATAGGATGAGAAGGAAAATTAAAGGTAGGAAGAAAATAAGATAGGTTATGTGTAGATATTTCTTATAAGATTAGTGGAGAGTTAGGAATAGAATAAGAATAAGATAGGTATATAGGATTAGTTAGGGGGAAGCGAGTATAGTGAAGATTAATTAGAATTTAGGAATAGGATAGGTATATAGGATGTATATAGGATTAGATGGATAAGGAGGATGAAGTTAGGGATAATTTCAGTTTATAAAATTAGGTGAGAGTTAGGAATAGGGTAGGGATATAAGATAGGTGTAAAAATTTTTGGGATTGGATATAAGTTAGGTAAGTTAGAAAGATAAGGGTAGAGTGAGATAGACAATTTTTTTTGTACATTTTTTTTGCAGTCTAAATATTTTATATTTGAATTCGAATAAGTGGGATTATTTGTATTTAAATACTGGGAAAATACTCAAATTTAGACCAGGGTAGAAAATTAATTAATTACATCAAATAATTTTAATCACCGTGTATAAGGACGCTTTCTATAAAAAGAAGCAGAATTAAAATGCTCAACGTGTACTTAATTTAATTGTTCCAAGAAACAAATAGGAATTACGTGCAAAATTTATATTAATTAATTCAATTTTTAAGTAATGGGTAATAAACAAAGTGTACAAATAATAAATTAATATTTAGTGCGTATTCGCTAAAAATTAAAGGGTAGAAGTCAATGCCATTCATTATTATTTTAGTTGGAGTTAATTGAACCATTATTAATAATATAATAAGCATAAAAGCCTGTGAAAATCCAAGGTTAAAATACCATGAAATAAAAGCTCTGAGAATTATATTAAAACGTTAATTAGGAGCACACACCTGCGTATTTTTAAAAGTCAATTTCAGTTTAATTTGTTTGTATAAACATGAAAATTCTGCGTATATTGGAAACGGTCGGATAAACCGTGGCTTATATTAACAGGAAGGCTAGATACGGGGTTATTTAACCCAAATAAGAATACACGTGGACTGAAATAATCGATAATACAGAGTATTGATTTGTACCACTCAGGCCAAGGTAGAAAAAGACAGATAAAAAGCGCAAGGCAGAGACACAAATAATAAAAGGCGTGATTTGAGCAACGTCACGAGGAAACGATTCGTGGAAATAGGATGCAGATATGAGAGGTGTAAACGTAACGATTTCTATACAAAATTAATTAGTTGTTTGGAAACGCGTTGCGTGTCGTGTGAACAATCTTGGATTTTCAACTTGGACGTGTGCAAATTTTGTAGAACCGCGTGCCGGACTGTCGAAAAGGGAATAGAGTATGCGAAATTCTGAAAACTGGCCGTCGCGGGACAAAACCGACATACTGGCGAGCTATTATATAAACCCGGACTTTAAACAGTTTCTCTCTTAGATTTTCGATTTGATTTAATACTTTAAACAGTTTGCTCTTATATTTTGGTGATTATTGAATACTTTAAAACAGTTTGCTCTTTACGTGCTACGATACAAGTTATTATGCATTAGTGCACTTAGAAAAGAAGATACAAGGTAATAAAGTCTAGTTATATTTGCGAGTATTACTGTACCAATTATCCAAATTTGTAACGATAAATGAATAAACAAAAGTAGTCAGTTTTGGGGTATAGCGTAAAAGAAGTATGAATTTCTTTGCTATTTTTCGGTGGTGTTAATAATTAAATGTTATTCGTAATCGTGATTGGATCCACAAAACAAGATTTTGATATACTTAGATGAGTCCTGAGAAGCCCTGAAACAATTTTAGATGAATGGTGGTGTAGAAAATTTTAAAAGCGTTCAGAATCAGCAGCCGTAAACATAACCCAGTTGAAATGGTGTGATTAACAAAGGACGATGTACAATGGAGCCACGAGTGCATTAACCTTCAGGTAACTTATGCTTTGTTGTTCGATTTTTGATGTTTTGGTGTGTGTTGAATAACTTTATAATTTGTTTGCTAAAAAATGGACAGTAGTGAATTTGTACAAACAACCAATTTTTAATTTTAAGGTGAAATTTTCTTGTTTAAGTAGAAAGGGGTATTTAGTATTTATGTTCTTGATTATGATGAAAATTTGGGTATGTCTTTGAGCTCAATTAGACGAACCTGGTTAATTAACGTAAAGGGGTGGGAGATGCTCCCTTTGTACTCAGACTCAGGTCTGCAAATATTGTTAAATTAATTAGTAGACATCCTACAAGGACTTTAATTCTGGATGCAAATTAAAATGATGACAAATTTTAACTTGAAATTTTATGATGCTGAAATTTATGCTACAATTTAATTTTGAAATTTTAATGTATTATGAATATTGATGTAAATAGAGTTAACGTTGATGTTTGTGGTAGGAATGTGTTTGTTTTTTTTATGAATAAGGATGAAAGTTTTAACTAGGTGAGCAGCCGAGACAGAAAGAGTAAAGAGGCGATTATCAGAAGAGAGTCAACAGGGCGAGAATCACAGCAAATCTTGGTGCCAAATTCGAGAGGTTCGAATATTTTTTTTAAATACTAAGTAATCGAATATATATATATATATATATATATTCGATTACTTAGTATTTAAATTTCTACTTGGTTCCACAAGCATCCACGAAGCCTTCCGAAGATTACTGAAGAATTCCGACGTGCTTCAAACTGCATAAACTGTTTATTTTAACTATATAACTTGTATATTTATGTATTTATAAATTTTTTTTTATTTGTTTGCTTGTGAATATTAAATATAACAGTGCTAAGACTACATACTTTCAAACGCCACCCACTCGCACGATAACACCAAATCTATCTTATAGGCGGTTAAATTAATTTCATTTTTGTTTACATTTTTCTCACCACTTTCTTCACAATTTACCTAATTAATCAAACTTCTTGTTTTGCTGAAATTTGTATGTGTTCCGTTTATAGTGTAAATAATTTATAACTACATTTTTTTTTCTATAATAGTTTGTTAATTATTTACGCCCGCCTCGGGATATTTAAATTTGTTAGTAAAATTTTCATGGTTTACTGGAAGCACGCGCAAACAAGTGCCGCGAGTGATAAACGACTATTCCGCATGTGCAGCAACACAGTATATTGATTGGAAAATCCACAAAGCTGAGGAGTTTCGATTTGTCGTTCGGGCCGTCCGCATCGCTATTTTACACGTTCAACATAGAACAAATTATGAACTGCTTTTGTCAAAACCGCTAGTGAAATAAATGTGCTTCGCTTCACCCGCAAAAGGCATAGTCGATGTTACATCGTTCTTTCGTTGGCACGGCTTCATAAATCACCAGGTGAGTGCTTTTAGTAAACGTTTGATTTGTTTAAAAACATTAATTATTTGTTGTTTGTTAAAATATCACTTAATTTTTTATACAGTCCACTTTTCTCTCCTAATTAGCTATCGTAGTTTGTTACCGCATGTTACAGTATGCATACAAAATTTTTTATATATTGAGATTTATTTTCATCCAAAGCAAAGTTTTTTATTTTGAAAACTTCTTTGTGTGAAAGTGAGGGTTGATGTAAAATTAAGTTTAGATCCAAGGCAAACTTAATTATTAATGGGGAATATATCTCATTCATCAGAATTTTTTTCCGGCAACAATGAAGGTTAACGTAAAATTTGCCTAGACTTATCCTAAATATAACTAGAATTGGCCAAAGAAATAACTGCTGAAACTTTTTTGGAAATGAGATTTCTTCTATTTCTAGACTATCTTTGTGTACTGACAAATATTGGTTACAAAGTTAGTTTAAAGCACCCAAAAATTTGAGATCGACATTTTAATGTTTTGAACTTATTCCTCCTGTGAAAGTAAATGTGTTTTGGAATGTGTTAAGAAAGTTGTAAGTGTGATCGTTTTTAGTCTAAATCCCCTTCCCCATTTTATTAAAAAATTGTCGAAACTAACTTAAGCCTTATTTATATTTTGCTTCACAATAATGCGCGATACAATCGCAAAGTTTTTGTTGGCTACTGCAGGTAACGAAGAATGCTTAATGCTTTACGGGCGGTGGCAGGTTTTGATGTTCCACCTACAAAGAGGATACGGAAACCCTTATCTATTATATTAGAATATGAGAAGGTTCGGGGGTTCTGAGTATTTGTATGTTATGCAAGAAGAAATTAATCTTCCTTCCCTGTACAAGCGTGTTAACTTTCATTTGAAACACAAATGGATTTGTCGTGAAAGGACGCAGCAGGAATTAATACTGGGAGGAAGTGTGGGATTAGTAAAGAGGTTCAAGAATCTAGGTGCTAGATGATTTCGGCCTCCCCTTATCTGTAAGTATATCCAAAGCTTAACCTTTTTACTTAGTACCTTTACCTACTTTTCAAGCTATTATATCCTGTCGTTAGATAACAATATTCATACATATCAATAACAATGCTCTCTAGAGTATGTAATACATCCATGCAATTTGTAGTACTTGATTAAATTGAATAGATATTCTTTAACACATTCTTTGACATATACACACAGTACACGTACCTGTCGTACTTACCGTTTCTTCACGATTTTGTATAGATTCTGGAACGAATAATAGTATGAATAGCAAGGACATGCCGCTGAACATTAAGCATATCGAATATACTCCAGCGTATCCAATAAAATTAAATATGAACGAACTGGATACTCCACCCAGAAGGGATCCTGCGCTAAGAAACGCCTCAAGAAGACCTAACCTGCAAAATTAGAAGATTTATACTATTGAAAATGTATCTTAAGAACTAAACACTGTAATTACTTTACAAGTTCACCGCAACGGTTCTTTATAAAAGTAAACAAGATGTAACCAATCTTTTTTTACTGCAACTGCGCAGTGTGTATGTTAATGAAATTGTTTCGGGCAATTCAGACAATGCTCAATTTCGTTACTAATTCTTTGGCGGATTAGTTTGCCACGCTAGCTATTCATGATGTGATTGTATTTATTTTCAGCACTAGTTCTAGAGATAATGCTGCATAATCTGTAAGTAAACGCATATTTGGTAAAAGCTTTTAAGCGGCCTTTACGAAAATGCCAAAAATAAGAAATATATTTAAACAACGTAAAAACTATTTTCAACCATTTTCAACTACTGGTAGTTTAAAAATCATTACTAACTTGAATTAATTACCTAAACCGTTTGGAAGCAGCAACAATCTGGAAGTTCAGAAGAACAGAGATTCTCAAAACCAATTGCTGTGAATGCGCCTGTCGAATCATCAGTGGCTTCAGGTAGCTCTATAGAAACAATAAACTTCAAATCCCTTTTAATCAAGTTGCTACAAATAAGGGTGAAGGAAACATAAGGTAGTCCAATCAGTGGCAAAGTGGTAATTAAGTTAAATTACGGGACTAGGCATTATACAGTTAAACCTGCAAACACCTGTAGGAAACTTACAGGTTTGTTAAAGCACTTCCTAAGCACATCTAGTTGTAACAACGATTTACCTAAAAGATTATGCTTTATTTAACTAAAACTCTACTACAAATTTACTGAGAGTATATTTTGACATAATAAAAAAACAGTAACAAAACGCAACACCAATAGGAAATGCCCAGGTCACTACTTAAGTAAAAATATTTTATGACATTCTCCACATGTTGCAAGAAGGAAACAGTCGTCGAGGTATTTAGGCGGCCGACGTACCCGCCCAGACCACCTTACTTCAGGTTAAAGGGGCACGTTATCATTCTAGTTTTGAACAACCTGTACGCGTCGTTCAGGACCCCTGCTCCCCCCTTCTGCGACGGCCTTTGACGATATCGCGTTAATAGTCAGTACCGCGAGATAATAAACTGCTCATTATTATCACGCTCTCGTCTACTCAAACGACTGATACAGGTCACACTCCATTTCTTTCGCTTCATATCTATCTGCCCTAGCCCTAGATAGCAAGCAGCAGGCTCACCTGCTACGTGCTACCAGTAGCCAAGTTTGGGGTAAGTGTATTGAAACCATTTCTCTCTGTGTCGTCCGTATATGATAAACCTCTATACCTCTATTTCACAGTTCATTACAACCCCTCTCAGTTGTCCTCATAATTTCGGTTGGCGGCAACAAACCGAGTCCGGAAGACGAGAAACTTCAAAGTCTTTCGGTGTTCGTTGGAGAAGTTCTAAAGTGTGCGTTCATTAACCCCAGTTTAGGCTTCAATAGTGTCATATGACAAAATTCTATTATTATTTCTTGGAGTCAAATTCTCATTTCAAAGCCTTACATAGGAATAATCGGGATTGGATTTTCTCAGCTCCACTTTATCTACCAAGGGTTCGTATTTAGAGGTTCAAACGTACCTTTTCATAATATTGAACCTGGATTCGTCAACCATGAGCACAAAGATTATCCGTTCGTGGACCTTCTGGGATATATAAACATACGCTCATGAGACGAAGCATTTGTCGTGGTGCATAATAAAAAACGTATGGAATGTAGGGATCATGCGGCACACTTTCCCACATTGTTGTTGAAAAATTCTTATCCTTTAGGGCCAGTTCAATAGTTCACCAAACAAACAGTATCATTCAAACTTTCAATTTGATCAGTACCGCGAGTGTTGTACGGTGTTATCCAGCTAGTGGCAATTTTCTTTCTTAGCAGAAATTCCTTTAATTTATCAGACATAAAAGCACTACCTCTGTATGAATACGCAAACGAGGGTGTACCAGATAAAAAATAGACAAAACAAATCGTTCATAAGTTTGATAACAGTTTTAGCGCTTAGATCGGCACAAGAAAACGCAAAAGAAAAACAAGAAAATTCATCTATCATAACCAATAAATAACGATTAAGCGTGACACTAGGAAACGGGTCATTAAAGTCAATATTGATCCTTTCGAAAGGCTGGGCAGCTTTGATTAGCGCTCCTTTTCCTTATGAAACCTCGGTTTCACAGCTTGACGGTAAAACAGGAATTAGTCTGTGTTTAATACGTTCCGTTGAGTAGGACAACTCTTCATTCTGACGCAGTGTAACATGTGTGTCACGCCTCAATAACAAACTGCTCTATGTAGATTAATAAGAGCTTATAATTAATTATTTTGCCACAAGACACCTTTTGGTTTAAATGGGCTGGTGAGTCTGCTAGTTTAGAAGTAACTTTCGTTACTCTTTACACTTTAATTTGTCTACTTAATATTATTATTCTTATCTTTATTATTATTAATTTTTAGGGTTCCGTATCTTATAAGGTATAACGGAAACCTTATAAGATCACTCTCGTGCTACTAAGTATATATTTTCCAGTAAAATTATAAAATGGGGGCGGCCTGTAAAACAAAAATTAAAGAGGGGTCACCGGCACTAGCTAGCGGAAGGTCGTGGATCATATAGAGGGTTGAAATTTTGCAGAAAGGGTTAAATTAATCTATAATATACTACAAAAAAATTGGCAGTTACCTTTCATAAATATCGTGGCTTAATGACAATTACCAAGGGCGCCAGACAAGTCGAGAATGTCCAAATGTTCGTGCAAAACCTTGAGAGACTTGTCATCCCAAGGAGGACAATTGTTTCTTTTAGTCAACTCTTATCTTTTTTTTTGAATACTTATGCAACTTTCATGAAGAAAAATAAAAAACTATTGACTTAATCGACGGCAACCAAAACTATTTAATTAACAGAGCAATAAACGTGAACCTCTTACATTGATTGATTTTAATTTAGAAATTTAATTGAATAGGTGAATATGAAATTATGAAAATTTTGCGTACATAAGTAATTCCCAAACACTTATATGGAAGAAACTTATCTTATAAATTTTACACTAAATTAATCCTACGGTTTATGGCCAAAACGTCCTAACAAATAAATTAACTAAAAATTGGTCATGCTAGTTAACTATAAAACTTACTTACTAAAAATTGTCCATTGTTTGAGGGTTTGTCGTCCAACGTAGAACAGCTCTTAAATTGGGGGAGAGAATCTCGCTTGTTGCTCTGGTTGCTTGTAAGTTTTAACTAATTAAATGGCATACTAACCCGGCAGGATCTGGTTGATAATATCACTTAACTTATACGTCACACGCCTACAAGCTTTTTATTATTACTTTATACCACTATAATTCCGCGAACATACGAGCTTAACCCTCGCGAACTGGAAGAGTTAATTACTCCTTTCCAATTTTCTCTCGTGATAATAAGTGAAATATTATATCTGTAATGCCGGAGAACGTTACCCGCAAACTTCTGTGGCTACGTTCCTACCTCTTTACCACGGACAGCCCCATTGCAAAATCTCCCTCTTTTTGCTAAAGCCTTAAGTTTTATAGATTAATTCCTACTCTATCCATAATGTACGTCATATTTCTGTTATCCAATGACCGAACAGAACCTCCCCAAAAATAAGATTTTAGAAACCAAATCCAACCCCTTTTGAGATGAGGGTCACGGAAGCAATTATTTTTTTAAGGGTTTAAATATATTGCATCTTCTTGGAAATTTTAATTACCGAATTGTGGGCCATACCTATAGCGACAGTTATCTGCCACTAACGAAAGACCGGTTAATCCACTTGAGCCGAAATGGATTTTAAATACAATGGATGCTTCCAGACTACTTAAAATTACTTGCAATCTCTGAACAAATCAAATTAGAAATAGTTTTCGCTATTTATAATGTTTCGTTTTCTATAACCCTTGTCAATCAAAGAAATTATTAAGAAAATTAAAGCGTTTCAAACAGAAAATTGCTTTTCTTTATTTACGTTAAAAGGGTACTATTTAATTTAATGTTATCAGATTCGTCAATCTGTAACCGACATAAGATTTTAAAAGGGTTATTGTATTTGATTTACAAGGGTGGAGCTTTAAATTATGATGACTGCGGCTGGAATTTACAATAGTTTAGCCTTAAGCTACTTGTAAACCTGGTCTTTTATGAGGGATGCTAACTAAACTACAAAATAATTTATTATTGAATTCTTGTCTATAAGTTATGCAAGTTAATGAATTTTAATTAATTAATTAATTTGTTTATTGGTTAACATTACAAAATAATGTTACAATTTTCGGTCCAGTAGTCTTCATGATATAGCTCAAAATGTGCCAAAAATGATCGTCCCCCACCTCCCTGTTCTCCTTCATTTTCAAAGCAAAAATTTTGATTTTAATAGGGATAGTAGGTATTGAGTCAGAGATTTTCGGAAAACTGCAGGTTTTTTTTTATAGTGTAATAGTTGCTGGGAAAAAATTTTTAAACACAGTAATAGCCAACGTATTTACTAATGCACCAGTACAATGTGGGACAATATATTCATTTTTCAGTTATCACAATCAAATTTGGATAAGATTTAAATATACCTAGAAAATAAAAACAGCTTAATTTGATTTATTGATTGCTCACTGTATTATTGGTACGGAACCCTAATAGTGCGAGCTCGACTCGCTCTTGGTTAACTTTATTATTTATTTTCATTTTCTCTTTTGTCCTGATAAAGCCGCTTACAAAAGTGGACGAAACGACGATCTTAGTTTACAAGATGACACGGCCCCAACCCGGAACCATAAATATTTATAATGACTCCACCCGTGAAGACCTCCGACAATATCATAATAAGAGCTTTATAAGGCGTTACATTTGCACATATTTTTGAAAACGCGTCGGCAGCGCAATGCACAACTCAAGTCCCGTAAACTTATCGTAATCGAAACAAAAGAGCTCCAATTGCAATCTACCTATTTTCTCACTCCTTATTTTATTTACGTGTTACTTACGTGTCTCCTGTCAAACATGCGCGAAACCGTTATTTATTAGTAGTGGCGTCTTATTAGATAGTGCTCCCATTTCAGTAAGGACTCTACGATAGGGTAAGCCTCTTATCTCCACTGCTGAGTGTTTTTACTCGCTTGGAGATAAAATTCTAGAATAAAACGCCACCGGTGTACCGACTTGAGACAAAACTGCAGCTACAGCATAATCAGACGTCCATTTCAACTGAAAATGGTATATTACCATCAATAGCGGATACAGCAGATTTAGGAATGCAGAATTCAGTTAGTCAAATGTCATGCAGGAGTTTTCGTTTGAAAGAAATGCTTTTGTCGAATCAGATTTTGAACTTTTCCCAAATAATTTGGAATCCATTTCGCATAATGGGGAATAGTCGCTACACGCGTTTAAGTGAAAGAGCGTCTGTTGGTAACTGAAACTCTACTAAAGGACGTAGTCTATTCGCATTAGGTCTTACAATCTTGTTGTGAATACTGTATCCGAGTATATTTATATTGAAAAAACATATTTGTCTTTATTCACCGTAAGTTGAGGCAGTCAAAAACCTTTCAAAATTTTCGTCGTGTTCGTTTTGGTCATGTCCAGACACAGTGATGTCATCAAGGTATACGAAAGTATCTTGAAGCCGTTCTTTTCTATTTACCCAGTCAATAGTACGTTATACACTGGTTACTCCATTAGTCACCCCACACGCGATACGATAAAAATAATCTAGACTGCCATCGGATTTAAAACCAGTATAGACGCCTTTGTGTTCCATAATAGCAATTTGATGGTAAGCATTTTGAACGTCTATGCTGCTAAAATAGGCATATTTGCCTACTTCAGATGCAACTGATTCAATATTCGGTACTGAATATGCACATAGTTTTTATATCTGTTTATAGTCAGTGAGTAGTCAATCACCGTTCGTTTTTTGATTTTTTTTAGTTACTAAACCACAGAAACTGACTTTCTTCAATTATACCTTTGAACTTGACCTATTTACTTCACATCGTATACAAGTTATATCCATATCACTGTATTTTCTTGGTTTAATAGCTACAGTTTTCCAGTCCAATGATGAATGTGAAAATATAGAAATATGGGGTGCATGCTTGAATAAGATTACATGGCGCATCGCGTGGGTCTCCTGAAGATAGTTTGAGCGAACTGTGACGCCTTAAAATATGATGTTCTATAATTACTTGAGAGCATAGGTTTTTAGCGATTATCAGCTTCGCCTTTTTATATACATTTTCTTCACAGTTTCCCTCGACATGAGTAACGTGATTCAAAGAGACGAAGTTTATTGTTTGATTGCAAGATAGTGTTTTTAGATCAGAGATAAATTTTGAAAAATGAAAAATCTATAAATCTGAGCGAGCTCCCCGTACCTATAAGAGCGTTTGCATTAATTTTATTAATTGATACCGTCACAATAGCTTTTCGAAAACAGCTATAGATAAAAATTCGTATAAAATAGACATGTTTTCTTCGTTTTTGTCGCGCAATATTGGAGGAGCACCACTTCTACAGACACTGGAAAAATAGCTCCTTTTTAAGCATTTTTGACATATGGCTTTAAAAGCAGACCAACGCTATCTCTGAAAAGTTTTGCACCCGCAAAAGAAACTTTTTCTTTACACAGAGTGACTGTCACATCGCTGTCAGCAGTTTTTGATGAAGTTGTTACGAACTCAAATTTTTCTACTGCTACGGGAGAAACATTTTCAATTTTCACTTGCCTTGAAGGATGCGTCAGCTACTTGCAGTGGTCGGGAGTAGGTTCCTTAAGATAAACGCGAAAAGAAAATATAGATATAATAAAAAGCTACAAAACTAATAAATAGCAAGGTTTTCAACTAAAAGTCTGGCATTACATTAACACTTACCTTGAAAAGTCTTGTCTTCGTCAAATCAAGGGGTGCTAAACAGTCCGTCGTCACACGTCTGGGTGATGTGCTTGTCTACGTCCACCTAAACTACTTCGCTTTACTTATTCCTACCTTTAATCGTCATATTCTTTAGGTCAGATCAACTACTCCTTCCAGATATCGGTCACTGGGGTAGATGAAGATCCTTTACAAACTACTACATACACACGTAGTTCCCCCGACCCAGACAACAGCCACACGGAGGTGATAAAATCACTATCTACCAAATTAGTCTCGACCGTACAGGAACTGTACAATGAGTGCCTAAAACAGACAAAGTTTCCGACCACCTAGAAAAGAGCAAACTTAATAATAATACCTAAAAGGCAGAACAAGGACAGATTCCAGTCAGGATCTCACCGTCTGGGGTAAGGTATATAAACGGTTATTATACAATAAAATGCAGGACCACTTAAAAACGCAGAACACGAACGAATACCAGTATGGGTTTAGAGAGGGAAGATCAACCGAAGACGTTATCATTTCCGTGCTAGAAATATCGAAAAGATCAAAAAATAAGTACGTCGTCTTAGTAACGGTGGACTTAGAAGGGGCCTTTAAAAACCACTGATGGCCAGTCTTATTTCAGAGGCTTGGGTAGCTAAGCTGTCCTAAGCAACTGTACCACACTTTTAGAAATTACTGGCAGAACAGATACATAACAATGCAAGGACCGAAAACTATTACAAAAAGGGTAACTAAAGGTTTCACACAAGGGTTCGTCTGTGGCCCCCTATTTTGAAATATAGCCTTAAGTAGCTTTAAAGTCATAGCTGAGACGATGTCAGTCGTAGCATACGCGGATGACGGCATGGTCATGGCGGAGGGAAACTCATCAGCAGAGATAGAACGGAAAGCGGTAGCCTTATTAAATAAAATAAGTGATAGGTGAAAGACCAGCAAAATCGACATTACGACATCAAAGATAGCCTACATAATGATGACAAGCAAACTTCTAAGAGACCCCATCATCAAGCTGCACAATCAAAGCGTTAAAAAATTTTTCAACGTAAAATGCCTTGGTGAAAACAACACCTAACCGACAATCCCTGCAACTACCGATGGCGATACTGCTGAAGCCTGCCAGTGGTCACGCTGCTGAGGCACCAACGATAAAGCAAAAATTATTGAATACGACGAACCACTAACTAAGACCTAAAGGCACTATACAAGTGATTCGTAAATCAACTTTATGTGCACATGGTATGTGTAGGTCGCAATATAGTCAAATACTAACACGTAGAATAAAATTAGTAGAATGAGACTTTTTAACTAACACTTAACTCATTGAAACTAAAAATGTCTACACTAACTGTGGTAACTCTAGACTGTGCAAAACTCTCTCCTAGATAGTGCAAATCGCATGGATTTGTTTTAACGCAATGCTTAAGAATGACTATACGCCACATACCGTTCTGCTAAAATCGTATTACGCATAGCGTCGATATTCTTCGTGGCAATAGAACTGCATGGATGACCTTCGTGAACATCGTTATCCAACGTTGAATTCTGTAAACCAGTTCAACCACAGTTTTAGATGGTTCTTTGTCCTCAAATAAAAACTTGGGTATCCCACACACTACTGTGGTGTAAACCGTGTCAAAAACCATAAAAAGTCGTCATTTAAAAATTCCGAATCAAAATTTCACACACAAATATTACTTTGCTAAATTTTGAAATGGAACTATTGGGTTTAAAATAGAATTGTTAACTGATTTGGTTCAAAATGTCTAATTTTACTAATATGACACTTGCAGAACGCTGACAATAGACAATACTAAGTGCATTAAATTCTGCAAGTATTTGCAGAGATCCTCGTGATTAGTTTGTAGAGAAATAGAGTATTTAGTGTCTTAGAGTCACTAAATTTTGACAACAATTTGTCTTTACTTGAGTGCAAAGCAAAAAGTAAGATGACCTACGTCAATCAAACTAATTGATATGGACAGCACCTCATTATAACAAATGTAAGTTTCTCGGTAATGTTTCTAAGTTACAACCACATGCAAAGCTTGCTTAAATAGAACTAATTATTAGTTACATTGGATAGGCGAGAAATGTGAAAGATCTGAAAGTATCAATGATCTGTTAAACAAAGATAATTAATACTTCAACATTTATGACATTGCAAATTGCCATGTTTTTGCACCGCACTTGAAACGATCTCCGAAGGAGTTATTGTTCTAAGTATTTCACCAAATTTTGCGAGCATAATTAGAGCAATGTCTGATCACTGCAAAAAGAATCTGTGTATTTCTACTAACATGTGTGTGCGTGGATACACTTGGGTATGCAGGTACGCGAGAGCGCATCCACGCGCACGCATTCACGTGTAATTTAAGCTATTATATACGTACCTGAAACCTTTTCTTTTTTCGCTTGTGACATCAGTAACGTAGCACACCATTGCGGTCAATAGTGACGGAAATCCACCCGTGAGACAAATTGGGATATAAGCCATCATTAAATACCAAGGCGATATTTGTGATAGATTACTTACAATCAACATTATTAAATGTGCAATTACATAACCTAAAACATTTATTATGCAAATTAATATAATCTGCTACAATCGCAGCAGACCTAAAGTAGCCGATACCAATACTGGTTTCCTTCCATATCTATCACTCCACGGTCCAATAAAGAAACATCCAAGAGTTGGAATTACAAATTCCAAAATTTGTGCTACCATTAAAATAACTGCTGTGTATGGCTGTGTCGTATCTTCGAGATTGGTTGTGGTATTATCACTAAGCCCTCTTCCTAATAAAGCACAGTCTGATTTGTTAAAACCCAGTTGTAGATAACAAGTTCTATACATGACGAAATTAGCAGAAACTGCAGCTGCAATAATTAAAAACAAATATCAAATAAAAACCAATTTCTTAGTTTATATTTAAAAGCTTGTTCTTACGGCGTGCGGCTTGGCAAGCCTTGAGCCGCTTGGACATGTACCTGTCACGCATGGTGCATCGAATTTCTAGTGTATCTGCAGAGCGTAGATCAACACATCCCCGAGTTAGTCGCTTTCTGTCAAAATGACTTTATCTAACGTTCGGAATCAAATTAATTAGATTTGCAATCAATAATATCGCCCTTACTGAGACAACTTGTCATTTCTTGTCCTAATGTCTTGATATATGAACATTTAGCGACATTTTACGGCAAAGGCCAAGCCTCTCCAAGTTACCTTGACTAACAACGAGTCCTTGCATTCCCATGTCGCGCAGCATACTCGTCATACTAGACTCGCCAAGTTACAAGCCGTAAGAACAAGCCTTTACCTTCTAGTTGTATGGCTGTATTTATTAAAAACATTGGAACTTCCATATGAGTTTTCTTTGCTTTATATAATGCCATTGCAGTGTGAAAGTAGAAACGTTAACTTGAAATTTTCAGATGAATAATATTTATTTATAGCAAAATCAGCTAGCACTCCATTTGAACCAGTTTACAGATACTTTCGCATTTGTCTAACCTGAAATACAAAGTACAAATATTAATTAACAAGAGTTAGCTACAGACACGGCATATTCTCAATTTCCTCAAACATACCAAACCATATCCCTTCTAGCCCATCTAGCTTCCAATTTCTCACCGTTCATGGTAAAATGAGATAAAACTACACTACTTCAGTCTAATCTCCTTACCACTATGCCCGTGGTCTACGCAAGACTCGACTGAAACTCCTCACCCCTTCATATACACATGTCCAAACTCAACATCCTTCCAAAATGTCCTGAAACATGCAAATAGACCTCGACCAATTCTCTCCATCTCATGCATTACGTTTCTAGCTATTCATAACCCCACTCATTTCGACAAAAATGAACCCATTCCCTAAACTACACTCGCTCTCCCAAACCCTTAAATCTGAATCTCCTATCCCTCCAACAGCACAACCTTACATTACGCAATTCGCACATCAAGTGAGACCTTGATCAGCGGCGGCGAAGAAGGCAAGAGCCAACAACCCAAAAACAACAACATTTAAAAGATTTATTTACAACCTGTACGTTCTTATTAGGATAGACCACTGGCCTAGATATAGTTGTCACGACGATTTACTAAAGAAGAAATAGACACGTATATAAGAGCCGTTGTCTATAAACGTATTAATGTATTTTATTTAACGACAGTCTAGGTACATATACTTGAGTCGATATCCCGATTTTAACGAGAGAGCACGTGCAGTCCAGAGCGATTTTAACTAAATAGCACTTTTCAGTATTATTTAGTTTAACGAGGTCAACTACAACGCCGTAATCCAGCAGAGCAGCCATCAAAGAGGGTTTCAATTAAATAATACATTCCTGTATTATTTAATTTCAACGGTCAACGTTCATCAGAAACATCACCCACGGTATCGTAACTGATTCTGTTAAACGCGCGGGAACTAACCAGTTTTCGTGTATTTATAGAATTGAGTGGGTTTATAGACACACGGAAACAATTAGTTGTTCCCGCGTTTTTATAAGACCTAGCAACGAAGCGTGCATCAAAAAAGAATTGCTCCGTGTTTAATTCTGCAAACGTGCGAAAGCTTTTATTAGCTTTTGTACTTTGGTAGAGCTGAATACTAAAAAGTTCCGCTGTTAAATCCGTTTAGATTATCTAGCCTACGACACCTTGGGCTGTGAACGGGTTGGTGAGTCTACCAATCTGTAGATAACCGTCCCGGAAAGTGCTTCTTGCTAACGCGTGGGTGCAGTACCCTTACGGTCGCCCCCACTTTTGCAAGAGGCCGTTTTTATCTCAGCCGCAATCCAACCCACGGGCATTGGGGTGAAATGCTTCGCTTAAAACACCATGAGCGCTGAACGGGCTAGTGAGACTGCTAGTCTGGAAGTAATTCAAACGACCGTGCGTGTCTGGAGGGGACGATTCGTTTCATTTCGCCGGCGTAGTGCTTGCACTGCTACCCGCGCCATGTAATAAAAGGATGGAGAACAAGGACGTTGCGATGGCACCTAACGCCGAAGCGAAAGACCACCGAAAGCACGTCATTGACGACGCTTCGGAGGAGGCCTGCGACGACGGTTTCACGGTGCCGAAGAAGAAGATGTCGAAACACTCCAAAACGTCCACCGCCGCCGACATAAAGACAACGAATGGGTATTAACGGATTGTCACGCAGCTAGAAAAAGCAGCAGACATGGAGTTCGATGCCGTCAGTGAGAACCCTGCGTCAGCCCGGAGCCCCCCCCCCCCGTTCTTCGCAAGAAGGACACGTGGGTGGCGATTGCAACAGAGCTTAACCGTGGCAGATTACTGTTCACCAGAGCGCGTAACACCCAGGACAGGAACAGTATCACACCGGCGACCCCGACCGACTAGCGTGGCATCACGGCTTTTCTGTCCGAGCGCGGCAAGGAATATCATACTTATCGCCTCCAGGACGACAAGCCGCTCAAGGTGGTGTTGAGGCGTATCCCAGAGAACATTGCAGTCATGGACGTCCAAACGGAACTCGTTGCACGCATGCACAAGGAGCGACCGAAATGAGCTTTGTCCGTGGTCATGGTCACTTTGACCAAGTCCACGGAGACGATGCAAATCATTGAGTTTCAACATTTGTTGCACCTACGTGTACAGATGGAGAAAACGCATCAACGTTCCAAAGTAGGACAATGTTCATGCGGTGTGCGTCATCTGCGGCGGAGCGCATCCAACGAGCTATAGAGGATGCTCTGCATTTCCGAAGTCAAGGGTAGTTGCCAAGACGTAACACGCGACGGCACCTAAGACACCGGTCAGCGTTTGTCCTGCGAAGTCGACGCCGGGAGCCGCTGCTGTGGGAGACCGCTTCTACGCCAGCGTCACCAGTGACTCGGCTACGGCTGTTTCTACACCCACAGCCAAGAGTCCAGCTCTTGCGCAAGTTGAGGAGATGCCTTTCCAGGAAGCCCAACCCACCTCAAGCGGTGGAGCGGCAGCCAGACAGACACCGTCCTATGGGGGCGCATAATGGGGTTCACTTATCGGACTCGTCGCTGAAATCGATTTCCAGAAGCTGACGACTGCGATTGCCTGACAGCTCCCGCCTATAATCGCCGAAGCCAAAAACTTCGGCGATTTAGTCATGAGTTTCATTGCCTGCTGCAAGAAACTCAGCAAACTGTTGCATTTTAATGGATAGACGTCGTGGAAATCCAGGAATCCTGCAGATAGGGTTCTGGAACGCGCGAGGGCTGACGGAAAAGCAATTTGAGTTGCTGAAGTTTGCGTTGAGACTCGACCTAGACTTTGTCCTGGCGAACGAAACGTAACGAGATGAGCCTATGCTTCCAAGCTACAGGTTGTTTCACAACAATCGAGATGGCGTTGGAGGAGGCACAGTGGCGTACGTCAAGGTAAGCTTGGAGCACTACGTGGTAGACCTGCCAGACCTAGAACGACTTGAAACGACTGCAGTATGCAAAGTACTAAAGGGTTTCGGTCCTCTACGCCTGGTCTCGGTTTATAGTTGGCCAGGTAATTGAATCGCATAGCACGCAGGACCTGAACGCGTTGTTGGATGCGAGAGAACCTGTGCTTTTAGCAGTGGAACTCAGCTCAAACGTCCGTCTTAGAACAGTCGGGTAGCGAATCGCAATGGACGCATACTCCGACAGTTTGCTGACGGAAGAGAGGTCGAGGTCTTAGGACCGGCAGAGCCCACTCACTACGGCAATAGAGGCAGGCCGGATGTATTAGACGTTTCGAAACTCCACCAATTGACGTTAAATACGGAGATCCGGACCGTCAGCGACTTCAGTTCTGACCACAACCTGGTGCTACTCAATCAAACGAGCCCCGGTCACTAACGAAACCCGTAGGGTTTCGTGGCCACTATGAGACCGGTAGCGGATAAAGGGACATCCTCCCTCTGCACATCCGTTAGCTTATCCGAGAAAAGAACCGTGCCAGGCGTCATGGGCAAAGAACCTGGGATCCTGCGGAAAGACTCCGGTATAATCGATTAGTTGCGGAAATGCGATTAGTTAATCGGCGGCACCGAAACGAGGCCTGGGAAACCTGACTGGAGGACAACTACCTGTGGAGGATGTCAAAAGTACTGAGGAACAAGACGTCCCCAATGCCTCCTATCTATGGTGAAACAGGCTTAGCCTATTCAGTCTCTGAAAAGGCAGAGGTACTTGCAGACAGCATGGAGCGTCAGTTCGAGCCGAACTATTATCACGTACACCTTCGGCATATCAAACACTTTTACTGTGACTTGCGACGGAGGCTAAGGGACTACGACCTTCAGGAAATCGACCCTCCACAGTTGATAAAGTCAAGGACGTTATCAATGCTTTAGGGTCACAAAGGCTCCTGGACCGGACGGAATCTCCAACCGGATTCTAAAATCTCTGCCGGAAAACGCCCATCGGTTGAAAGGAATCATCAATGCAATGTTGAGACTTTGCCACTTCCCATCCACGTGGAAAACGGCGGACGTGGTAGTGCTCCGGAAAGCAGGCAAATCTGCAACATTCCCACAGAACTATCACCAGATACTGCGAGTGGTGGAGCACATCGCGGAAGGCTTCAACTGGCGATAGTCAACAGGCGCAGTGTTCCTGGACGTGTCTAAAGCTATAGACAATGTTTTTGACTATGGCCTACTCTACACGATGCTGGAGAGGGGGTTACCAGGCGCTCTCATTCAACTGACGAAATCCTATATTCACGATAGATGGTTTTGCATCAGGCTGGACAGAATGCGGTCGATGAGGCAGAGAATTAGGGCTAGGGTT
Organism: Platerodrilus igneus; assembly: GCA_036346225.1. Lineage (NCBI taxonomy): Eukaryota > Metazoa > Arthropoda > Insecta > Coleoptera > Lycidae > Platerodrilus > Platerodrilus igneus. The sequence goes on from JARFIW010000544.1 coordinate 517,273, forward strand.
TCCCAAGGCTCCCTCCTTTCGCCGGCACTCTTCGGCATCTTCGTCAGCGACCTACAAAAAACGGCAGACACCAGGATGGCACTAAACGCCGACGACACGACCATTCTAGCCAGGTTCCGTGTTCCGCACCTCATCATGCAGAGACTAGAAACGGCGATGGACGTTCTCGAAGAGTGGCTAAGACTCTGGCGAGTCGAGATCAATTTAGAAAAGAACACTGCAGTTTTCTTCTCGAAACGACGTCACCGACTTGGAGACCACGTCAGAGCATTCGACGAACCAATACCTTGGCGTTCAGACGTCAAGTATCTAGGAGTGATTCTTGATTCGAAGCTCACTTGGAAAGCTCACATCGAGTATGCGGCAAACAAGGCCAAGGGAGTTATGGCTCTGCTATACCCCTTGACCAATCGCCGAAGTAGGCTAAACGCTTCAAACAAGCTTAGGCTCTACAAGGCGATAACCAGACCGACGTTTGTATACGGATCCGCGGTGTGGGGTAACGCAGCGGAAACGCACATGCGTAAGCTCTAGGCGATTCAGAACAAGACCTTATGGAGAGTGTTCGGAGCTCCCTGATTCATTCGAATCGCTCAGCTTCACAGAGAGGCAAACCCTCAAGGAATGGCTTCGGTCGAACGCAGAGAGGTTTTACGGATCTCTACAAGATCAACGACATAGGCATCCTAGGGTGATGCTCCGGCAATGATCTTTGCTGCGATTCCATCAGACGTCCGAAAGGAATAAACTGCGCGTAACGCCATGTTTTTTCCAATTCGCGACGGCGGTGAAGGACCTAGTCCAGGTACGCTAGTCACGGGATCCCTATAAAGTCTATGACAAGGGATCTCGAGTTCGACACCAAAGTGGATTTTTAGTGGATATGTCCTTGCTTCGGTCAAGCGGAATAATATCTTTTACCACTATAAAAAAAAAGCTTTATTTAACAGCAGACATTGCATTACCATAACCTGATAAAATGTATTTTTGTGCAACTCACATTATACAGTATCATCTGGGCGTCAGGTTAGAGACTTAAAGACCTAACTGCAAATTTTGCGGTTTTTGTTTCTTAGTCCATTCGAATGTACAGTCCCAGCTTTGTGTTGTGACACAAAGACGTATCTACATGTATGCTAGAAATATCGAAATTTAGATTGGACGGCATTTAACTTTTCATACATGACACAGAAATGTAACAGGAAATACGTTTGGGTGTTAGTGAGAACGATTAGTGTAACAGAAATAGAAGAGCAGTTACGTTTTTGTAATCCTTAACATTCGATGGAATAAAATAACGTATCACTTCAGTTACGTCTAACTAAAACGCTGACAATATTTTACAAGGCACCGGAGCTGATGAAATGGAATTTAAATTTCCTGTAACGCACTTATTGTCGAGAAAGCCTTTAATGCACTCACGTTTACAGTATTGTGACGCTAGTAGGTTCTTAGAAGAAACCATTTATTGTTATAAATGTGTTATTCAAGTGCAATAATTATAAGTAATTATTTATCAAGATGTAATAAATTACACTTTTAGCATTATCCGGTACCAACATAACTCAAGAATGTGCACAGTCACTGAAAAATTTGCTACAAGTGCGAAAAAATGTAGATGAAGGTAGTAAATAATAATTAAAATTTTAGAAATATTCGTTTAGAAGTTTCCTTAATTCTCATGTGAAATAATTATTTCATAAATGGTTAATTCTTCTGTTTCTTCCAGCCATTGCTCCCTATGATAAAGTCATAGACACTTTACCAAGACAAAGAAGTGGAAAATTGTAGTATGTCTTTAGATTCTGCAAATAATTTGCAAAAACTCATACCATTGCCATAAACAGTTAGCAATTTTTTTCAACAACTTCATAATTTATTATTATTATTATGTATTAAAATATGCCAATCAGTTTTATTTAAATTTATAAGTTTTATGTGCAATAATTCCAGCCTTCCTACGCATATTTTAAAATTTCTACGGTTAAAACGCTGGATATTTGGTCATGTGATAAGCAAATCATTTTTATTACATTTAAAATTGGTTTTGATTATAAATTTAGCGTGAAGTAAAAAGAAATAAACGTGTTCTGGTTGTCTTTTTAGTTAAGATGTATGTCGCTACCAATTTCAAATAAACTAAAAAAGGATTTGCCCTTCAATCTGGGACCCCACTTGCTAGAAGGTTTCAAAAATTATACCCCTTTCTTTTATTTGACGTGCTTCGTGTAGGTGGTCGGTTAAGTTAAGTTTAGTACATCCATCACAAATATTATCACGAAGGTATTCAAACAACACAATTTCTTATAAGCCAAAGATTTTGGATAGTTTCTGCGAAAAGTTTTATTCGTCGGGTACTTCGCTCTTGTATTCCTTGTTGGAAAACACATTCCAAGTCTTTTCAGCCCCCCATGGGCAATCTTCCATCTGCTAAAATAACTCAAGTTAAACCATTTTTGCATCCCGGCGTGGACTTTTGCGGCCCCTTTACAATAACCATAACTATAATGTACGGCTAGTATGGGATCTGGCCTAGGTATAGTCCACAACAAAGTAATTTATCTATCTATCTATCTATCAATAACCATGAGCCGAATCCGCGGCGCCAAAAGTTTAAAAGCCTACCTCTGCGTTTTATTTGTATGTGTATCAAGACTCCTCACCTCAAGCTAGTTTCCGATTTAACCGCTGACGCTTTTTTGGCCGCGTTTCGTCGGTTTCTTGCTCGTCGTGGTCGGTGTGAACATTTGTATAGCGACTATGGTACAAACTTTGACAATGCCCATTGCCAACTAGTTTCCTCTGCTAAAGCCGCAGCTTCCCAAGAACTAATTACTTGTCATTTTAACCCACCTTCCGCGACCCATTTTGGGGGTTGTTGAAATTTCACTACAATTGATGAGAATCTTCTGCCTTGACTGGAATGCACAAATACTATTGTGGCTGTTGCACTGTGGGGTGGATCTATCATTGCAGCTTAAACTTCTTTATGTTACAGTAAAGTAACTAAAATGCTTGAAGATTAGTATATTGAACTCATTTACTTCTATTAAATATTAAATTTAACAGAGAACAAAGCCAAAGCAGCCATGTTCTGCTATTTTATTTAAAGTGTCAAATCTTAGTGTGAGACGTTGCTACCAGAGCGTGTAATAAACAACTGGCGGGAAACAACAAATTTTTGAAATAAGACAATAAAGTTGCAACAGGGGTCTTTGGGAAACTGGCGTCAAATCCGTCAAGACCCTGCACCTTCGTGTTGTAGGAAAGCAGATTCTAACCTTTGAAGAGTTGTCAACCGTTTTCATCCGAATTGAAGATGTTCACAATTCGCGCCCTTTGACCCCAGTTAGTATGGTCCTAATTATCTTAGTTGTTTAACGCCAGGTCATTTTTTGACCCTTTCCGTTCTATCCGCTTTGCCTGGTCCCGTACTGACAGCTTTTAAATCGTTTGCCTCGATGACAATTATTGCAGCGTATCAACCAGGAATTCTGGGCGCGCTGGAACCGGGAATACTTGTATACCCTTCAAGTAAAATCCAAATAGCACGTAGCTAAAAATAATATTCAACCGGGAGACTTAGTTCTAATCCAATTAAAACCGATTCACTTTTTCCTCTTCATTGGTCACTTAGGCGTATTATCTCTGTGAATCCTGCCGTCGACGGGATTGTCCGCGTTGCCACCGTTAGAACAGTGCGTGGTGAGTTTAAGCAACCTGTGGTTAAACTCTGCCCCCTTCCTCTAGATGAAAATTATAATGATTCCATTGTCGTAAACGGCATGTTCCGCCCAACCATGCATATATTCATTTAGTTTCTTAATATTATTACTATAAAATTTAAGTTTATTTGTTAATGGTAATATCTGTGCTTTTATTTAAATTTGATAAACCCGCTCGTGTTATCACCTTCAATGTTTTATCTTGTTTGCCATATGTTTGGTGACTGCGCGCCTTACATAGTCTATTGTCACTACTTGGACAATAAGTTTCTGCTTCGGTGATCAGTCCCTGTATAGGACTATCTCACCCCTTTATATTATTTTTCGAGTGTAGTAATAAGAGTTATGGATTCAAGAATCTTCACCGCTCTAATCATCAGGTAAGAATATCGAAAGCCGTATTTGTTTAATACCTGTTTGGTTATACTTCCGCTTTTCAACGAACTTCGTTCGTTTATGAAATGGATTTGTCGTCCGTCTGTCCGTCCGTCCAAGGCCTTTCTAATGGTCGGACATCAATTTGTGATACATCAATCGATTCAGCTCGGTGTCCAGAGCTTAAGTTTTGATGTCAGTTAAAATCGGGCCACGGGGCGCCGTGCCCCGCGATATTCCGTCGGGAAAAAAATTTCAAAAGGTTCCAAAATTAATGTGCGATACATATTTGGACTCCCCTAACATAGCTGAGTCGAAATATGGTACCCCCACAAAATCTGACCACGGATACCCGACCCCCGGGAATTAATTTTATCAAAAATTTCAAATAGGTCCAAAATTAATGTGCGATACATATTTGGACTCCCCTAACATAGCTGAGTCGAAATATGGTACCCCCACCAAATCTGACCACGGATACCCGACCCCCGGGGAATTAATTTTATCAAAAATTTCAAATAGGTCCAAAATTAATGTGCGATACATATTTGGACTCCCCTAACATAGCTGAGTCGAAATATGGTACCCCACAAAATCTGACCACGGATACCCGACCCCCGGGAATTAATTTTATCAAAATTTCAAATAGGTCCAAAATTAATGTGCGATACATATTTGGACTCCCCTAACATAGCTGAGTCGAAATATGGTACCCCCACAAAATCTGACCACGGATACCCGACCCCCGGAATTAATTTTATCAAAAATTTCAAATAGGTCCAAAATTAATGTGCGATACATAAATTGTTTTAAAGTAAGTCTACATTTGGAAGTTCGTTGCGACAATGCCTTGCATTTTCAACTTGTTTTTTCTTGAGTATCTTTTTATGTACTCAACAGTATATCTTCGATATCTTTGTAGATCGCTTCTACCCCTTCCTCAATGCGGCTGGAGGTGGGCATGTATATTCTTGTATTATTACTGTATTTACCGGTTTAGATTCTAATTTAACCATGAGTACTCTTTCGTTCTTTTGTAAGTAATTTTCTACACAATGCCCTATCTTTTTTTGCATAACTATTCCTACATCAAAATTTATTTCTCCTGATCCTGTATGAAGTACCCTATAGTCTCCACTCCAAAAATCCCCTGCCTCCGGCTACCGAACTTCGCTGATCCCTACTATATCTACTGTTAACCTATCCATTTCAATTTTTAAGTTCTCTAGCTTACCTACTTTCTTCACACTTCTGACATTACACATTCCGACAGGTAGAATGTTCCCGATTCTTTTTCTAAATTTTCTGATCACATCCTCCGAAGTAGTCTCCTTCCGGAGATCCAAGTGGGGGACTATTTTACCTCCGAAATCTTTTACCTCAGAAGATGTTATCATTTTAAATACAATTTAAGTACACTGTGTAGTTGGGAGATAGTGTGATGATTTCCCGTTGTCTTCCACATCGCAGTAATTTGTCTTAGTATGCTATACCGAACCCTATGATATATGCCAATCTAAGTACCGAAAGAGCCGCTGCCCTCTTTCGGGGACCGATCTTAATCTGTTTCCTCACAAAAGACCCTACTAATTTGGTTGATCCTGTAGTTTGACTCTTTAGATCACTGGAACGCGAAAGCCATTCCACCTGTTTTAGTAATCTAGAACTTCTTCAAGGTGCAGGTCCATTCGGAATGGAGATAAAATAATTTACTTAAACATTCTCTACATATTCTTAAACTGTAGACAAAATTATTTAAAATATTTTCTTAAAATACGTACAGTTTATATTGAACATTCCAAAGAATCATTTGGTCTATAGAAATGATGACTGAAATTAGTAAACTAGGTATCACGTGACTCCAAAAATCCAGCGTTTCAACTGTAATTGTGTTATTGTTTAAGCATTAGTAGTCGATGGCTACGAGATATGTCTAGAAAAGTATCTTCCTCTATTTATTTCGTTATAGGTCACACGAACCCCCATTTATACTAATTTGCAGACGACGTTTATCCAATCCACTAATAAAAACTGGAAAACCGGAAACAGGGAAAGTACACGAATAATTATAATAATAATGATGAGTAAGTTTACTGCCGGCAGTGCTTATACCATCAGTTCTGCAAGTATTAAAGCCTCAGCATTACTTGCTAGTAATTTCAAGGTATGCATTTGAACTTATAGTATAGTAAACTATTAATATAAAATATTATTTCATGAAAAATTTTACGCTTTTCTAGTTAATCTAATGTTGGAGATCGGCTTTACTTTACAAAGAGCCGAGCTTCTTTTTAAAAAATCTGCTACAGTATAATTTATGTAAAATTATGATAGTTGCATAATAATATCAGCTTATTTTTTTCAGGTGTATGTGCTCCTTCTCTGAATTCTGAGAGTAACGCAATTTCGTTTGAAGAACTTTCCGATAATTCCATCAATGACTCACAGTACCTCCCATCGTTTTCTGATCGGCTTCAGAAGAGTCTCACTTCACGAAACAAACAACAGAATTTATAAAAAAACTTGAATGAAAACGGATCATCATCATCATTAGGTCTTCAGTCCTAGAACTGGTTAGACGCGTACCATCATTGTTTCCTATTCTGAACTAACCTACAGATTTCCCTGAAATTTGCACAGTTTGCATCTATAACTATCTCATCTAGGTCTACATCTACCTCTTTTTTCCTATCTGTGCTTGTAATATATCCCATACTATTCCCCAAAATGCCTTAGAACGTATTCCGCCCTTCTATTTCTCTTTTTCCCCAGATATCCTTGTTCCCCTACTATTTCTATAACTTATTTGTTATTATCTTTGTGTGTCCATGCTATCGTCCTCATACATCTGAAGCACATCATTTCAAAAGGCTGCTACCGTTTTTCTGTCTGCGTTTCAGACTGCCCGTATTTCATAGGAGTAGGGTATTCAGCGACGCTCCGGAACCTCCCTCCTCCCGAATTCCCCACTTCCTCCCAAATCCACATGAAAACTCCCATAAGGAGGAAATGAGGTGGAGGAGGTGACAGTCCGGCGGAAATGAGGAGAATCCTTCATCTCCACACACATCCACATGCAAACCCCCACAAGGCGGAAATTAGGAGAATCCCTCACCTCCACACACACCCACATGCAAACTCCCACAAGGCGTAAATGAGGAGAATCCCCCACTTGTTCCCACATCCGGACCAAACAGTACTCCTCGACTACATGTAAATCCCATAAGAAGGGAAACACGGAGACAAACTCCACACCTCCACACACAATCCACACCCGCTCCCAAATCCGAACCAAACAGTCTTCCTCGTCTAACCAATGCATCCCTCGAGACAACCCCACCCTGCTTGGCATCAATTAACATTAGACCCTTCTCAGCCACCCGAATCTCCAGGAATCCTTCAGACAGCACCACCCCCAAGGGAGCCACCCCAATTTCAAGACCCTCCGCATGCAGCGATTTTCCGACCGTCCATATAAATTCCTCAACCATGCAACACATCCCGTTAGTCCAGAACTTTATGCAGAATTCGAATCTGCAAACAGATTCAAAATCGGACCATCCCTTACAAAGTTACACTTTTAAAGTCTCCGAGCCTCTAATCCTTCTTGTACATCCATGACACATGCTTCAACCAACCATTTCCCCAGAAATCCAAAACCGCACAAATTTTAGAAATGAGTCCCTTATAAGCCATAAGTGCTCAACATTCAGAATCACTCCCTCAAACAGCAATGTGCTGCCTTCAGAATATCGCAAAAACCCATGACTGTTATTAATCCGGTGTAGTAAGGCCAGAAAACGAGAAAATTTTTATAAGAGACCATATTAAATCGTTCTCATTACTGCAAAAAATCGTCTTCGTTCGTATATTTGCCTCAAAATCTTAATTTAAAAAAATGTATGACTGCTATGTTCAAAAATGCAAGGATGTTAATAAAATACCACAAAGACTGTGGTTATACAAGAAAATATTTCAAACTGAGTGTCCAATCAAATTTCAAGTTCCAAAGAAGGATATGTGTAATGATTGCTTTAGATTTCAACATGCAACTGAAGAAGAAAAGAAGCAGATTGTTGAAGAACATGAGAAACACATTAATGTTACCGCAATACTTTCGCATCCTGTAAAAACTCTGAAGACTAAAATTGACGTATGTGTTTTCGAACAAGGGCATTCAATGATGGAATGCGATTCTGTCTATGCTGTAATAGAGAAATCATCAAAAGGAGTCAACATTTTCGATGGTACAGGGTGGTACACTGCCGTTAGAATCACATCCAAAAATTAAAATACACTGTTGTTGAAATAGGCTAGGTAGATATCTTCTGTTTAAAACTGTAAGTACAGTTGGCGCAAAATATAAATTTAGATACATACGGAAATAATGTAAACTGGCTTAAACTATCTTGGATACAATATTGAACTGAAGAGACTAATCTTTTATACTTGAAATATGATAACGACTCTGCAGATTTCTTGAAACTTCAAGTTTCCTTAAAAAAAGAAGAAAGAAAACAACCATCTCTTAGCTTGACTTTGGCATATGATAGTCCAAGCTTTATCAATCAAGAAAAATACGCAGACTTATAAGACCTTTGCAAGAAAGGCATTATTCCATCTCTACACTTATAGAACTTTCTTACACTGCATTAATGCAGAAAACGAGTTAGTTGTTGTAGTTGCAGACTTTTTCTGTGACATTATTTTACGAATTAACTTTTTGTTTTGAAGTTTATTTGGAAATTTTTTAAGTAAAATTGTATTAAAAAGTACATGAAAATGTATTTGATCTTTATTGAATGATTAATAACTACATTGTTACATAGAAAATGAAATAGTTGAGATACGTTTGTAATCTTGAATGTTAACATGAAATTTTCAGTACTTGTTAGTATCTCTACCATTTATAGAAGCTGTTCTTCCGAAGCCTTTGTCCAAAGTTATTGATCCTTTTTATGTAGACCATGAAACATTAAGGCTTTTTAAAATCAATAAATCATCAATTCATCACCCAAAAAAAATGCAAAAAAATGGGATCACCACTTTTAAACATAATATCGAATAATCTGTTTGAGTGAGCTAATAATAACCCAACTAATAAGACTCGACTCAAAGCAGTAACTTCCAAAGAAATTGTCGCTTTGTTAAATGCTCTTCCAGTTTCATCCCTGGGAACATTTCTAGATGACGATTTTGTTAGGGAATCAATTGGTTTCCGTCTTGGCGCAACGGAGAGCATAATAAGAAACATAATGATCAAAACATTGTGGATAATTCTATTTTCGATCCAGTTGCTATTGATACATTGATACATTTTTGTACCGAATGCCTTTAGTGTTGTTTACATTTTCGGCAAGAAAATAACAGAAGAAACAAAAGATACACGTGCGACTTCCTTTTTGATCCAACGTATAAGATCGCATTAAAAAGAAAACATACAACTTCCTTTTTCGGTATCGTAAACTCTCACAGCTTTGTACAATTTTTAAATTTCGTTATATTATTAAATTACTGCAAACGAGTAAGTTTTAAAAAAATATGTGAACGCACCCTTATTGGGTATCATTCAGATAGTGTAGTGGCAACGTTGCGAACGTTTTGACATGCACCAACTTCACACAGCAATGACAAATGTTGGAGATTAACAGGTGGTGTAAAATTAATGTTGGGAAGTTTTTGCCAAAATTACGGTAAGTGTTACGTATTTTACTACTATCTACTACTACATACTAAGGCATGAGAGAGTAGTGGGGTATATATTAAAATCAGAAAAAGGAAAAAAGAAAGGTAGAGGTAGACCTAGATTATATTATTGCACACAGATAGTAAAAGATGTAGACTGTGAGAATTTCAGGGAATGTGTTGGTTGCCTCAGAATAAAAATCAATGGAGTTACGCGTCCAACCAATTCGAGGAAGGAAAACCTAATGATGAAAAAAGTATTTATACTTAACCTGGCCATTATCATAAACAACTACAGGTGTTGGTTTTGCAATATGCTTAACAAATGTTGATTGTGCGAAAGAAGTAATTGGAAAACCATCGATTCCGCAAGTGTCCAAGTGGTGGGGGACTTTGGTAGCCGTCAGGTTGCTAAACCCCCTTCGCGTACAATTACATATGGATGAAATAGTGTATATTTGTAGAATATAATAGAAGTAAAAAGTGTAACGCGTAAAAAAGTACAAGGCCGTGCTGTAGAAACAAGAAAAAGAAGCTCCCATGTTCAAGGACAACTAACACACAAAAAGGAAGAGATTGCTACAAGCATATATGTGAATCACGGCCATGTACGGCTGTGACACGTGGACAGTAGGAGAAGAAAACCGGAATAAAATAGAAGCATTTGAAATGTTGTGCACAGACGTATGATGAAGATATCATGAACAGCCAAAGATACGAACAGAGGTACTAGAAATGGTAGAGGAAAAAGGAAATATGTGGAAAACAATAAAAAAAACAGGAGAAATGGAATAATAGGACAAATACTAAAAGCATTAGGGAACAACGCGGCATATGTTAGAAGCAGAAAAGAAAAAACATTTCAAATAGGTGGATTGGGAAATATTTCTAGAAAGATTAGACCAGTATTTAAAGGCTAATAAAGTAGAAGAAGATGGTAAGGCTTCAATTTTAATTACTGGCGTCAGTCAAATAGTTTACAAAGTTCTTAAAAATCTATGTTATCTACAAAAGCCCCATGAAGATCATATGATGGACTAATTAGTTTACTAAACTATCACTTTCAATCAAAAGTTTCTTTTTTTCAAAAAAGAATTATATTTGATTCACTTAAACACAATAGTGAGTCGATAAATGAATGATGTGTTAAAATCCGAAGAGCAGCAACAGATTGTGATTTCAAAAACTTATTGGACGTAAAAATAAAGAACACGTCTGTCGTTGGTACGAGAACAGGCTCAATATTTGATCGTATGTGTGAGGAAAAAGCTGATAAATCAAAAGGAGCTTTTAGAAATAGCCTTGGAGAAAGAAGCGGCGCTGAGGAAATCGAAATAAGAAGAAGTTCTTTAAGTAAAAAAATATAAAGGCAACCGTAATCATACAGAACAATAAAAAAGCATGTAATATAGAAACTAAGAAGAAAAACGGGAAAAAAAATAAGAAAAGAAGAAATAAGCGTAGTGTTGTGATATTACTGTAATAAGCGAAGGCATGATTTTACGAGATGTAAATTTAAAAGTAGATTTATAGCCATAAAGCGCTTGGTCGTAATAAGGCTGCTTGAGTTACGATAGTTTTGTTAAAAACGTTTATGAAGGGGAACAAGTAGAAACTTTTAACGTAAATACTTTCAATATTCATATTAGTGGTTACGCTAAACCAGTTTTTGTAAAGATGTACATAAATGATATTAAAACTTTAATGGAAATTGACATGGGAGCAACCGATATTTTATTGTGTTACTATAATGGCCTAGTTGCAAAGTCAAACAGTCAATTTCCAGTAAAGGTTACAACTGGTAACAGTACAGAGCAATTCAAGTTAACAATTGTTGAAAGTGCATCAAGAGCGTTGTTGGGTAGAGACATTTTTACTCATTTTAACCTGATATTAAAAGGCTTAAATGTATATTGTACACATGAAAATATGACTAATGGTAGCGAATTAAGATCATTTGCTATTAATGATTTCAGTGTTGAATGTGTTAAGGGGTTGTAATCGGAATTAAAAGAGATTTTGTGTAAGTATTCAGATTTATTTAACGTATGGTAAGGTTTATTTAGATGTTAACAAGGAGATACAACCGGTATTTCACAAACCTTATCAAGTTCCTTTTGAGCAAAATTATAGCCTAATCTGAGTAGGCTTGAAAAGGAAGGGGCCCGTGAAAAGATAAGTCATTCGTCTTGGGGTACACCACTGGTACCAATATTAAAAGCTAACGGAAAAAATGCTCGAATTTATACAAATTATAAAATCGCTATAAATAAACATTTAGAAGAGTTTACTCATACTTTGCCATTAATTGATAATATTTTTGCAGCACTAAGTGACCGAAAAATGTTCACTAAATTTGATTTTTTTTCAACCAAACTTACTAAGTAAGTTAGGTTAATAGGATCGCTACGTCGCCGTCGTCGCCGCCGTCGTCCGTTGCACGTTTTTTTCGTTTTACAAACATTTGATATTTGGATCTTGTTCAGTGTTTTACGCTGATTAAGAATATGCTATCCATTTTTCGATATCTCATTTAGTTTTCGAGTTATTCGACTTTAAATTCGAAATTTTGACTATGATAAACTTCACTCCAGCAAAAAATAAATAAAGTTTTAGGTTAATATCGACCTCTTGAGCATATTTTCTCATAGCTCTCATAGCTCCATACCTCCTGAACATATTTTCTCAAAGCACCAATGCTCTAAGTCGAAAGGTTTTCGAGTTATTCGACATCTTGTTTTTAATGTATATGTAATATTTATATTTTTGATAACAACATATCTGTAAGTTTGGTTAGAAGTTATGCACATGAGAACTTAGATTTTTTTTTGCATACAATCAGTTTGAAGTAGATACTTAAACATCTGAATCGCTAGCCTGGAGCATACCTTGTGGTATGTATAAAGTTAACCGTTTACCCTTTAAGACTAAACCGGCTCGTCTTATATTTAAAAATGTGGTTGAAAAGTGTTATTATGGTGTTCGGGTTGTGTAAATTATTTGAACTATCTTGTAGTAACTAGAAGCTCTACTGAGGAACATTTAAAAAACTTGATTGTTTTGAGAAACTAGAAAATGCTGGATTCAAGATAAACTTAAAAAATGTGAATTCTTTCAATCTTCTATATATTTCTTAGGTCACAAAATTTCTGTTAAAGGACCTAAAACTGATTCGAGGAAAATGGCAACGATTGTTAATTTACCTAGACAAAGAATGTAGATGAATTATTATTCCAAATGTGTATGTAATTTAGCATCGAGGTTGAAACCTTTGTATGATCTGTTGAAGAAAAAAATCAAAATTTTTTTGGACTAAACATAGTGATGATATTTTTAAGTGGTCGAAGGGGGAACTTATTTCTTATAGAATTCTTACGCAAGCACGCTCTTGAGGTTATCTTGTGATGCGAGTGATAATGGAATTGGTCACATTTTTAATTTTGTTTCCAAGTTTCCCATAAATTTGGAAATTTGATATTTTAAAAGTTGAGTTAAGGAAACTAATTTGGATCAAAAATGTTCACGAATCCCACCGTTTTGAATCATATATCAAATTTCATAACTTTCGCATAAGAAATATGCTGTCTAAAATTTTTGAAAAAGTAATTTTTTGCCTTTAGGCATACGATGTAGGAACGCGGTACGTGGATAAACAGTATCTAGTGGCGATAAACGGTAGAGTTGATGGGACAGGGTGCGACGTTATTATCGGGGCAGCCACGTTGGTTCGCCAAAAATCTATGCTACGTTGGCTCGTGGCCGTACGTAACACAAAGAAAAACAAAGAAAGGACCGGGCTCAATCGGATAGTAGGGGGGTTGTAGAAAGCAGACCAACATATAAGGTGCGCGGCTGTAAGGAATTAGTAACAGTACCTGCAATAGAAAAATTAGGATAGTAAACCTGGAAAAAAAACAAATTAGTCCCCCAAACCTGAAACAAAGAAAAAGCATAGCATACGGATCAGGTATAAATTGTTCAGTACTTTGTAGAATAAAAAAAAACTGTTGGGATAATCTATATAATATAACAACGTTAAAAGCAATATAACAAATCTTTAGTACAAAGTGAGGTAATATTGGGGAGTAGCAGAAACGTTTCCTCACACACCAATTAGACATCAAGCAGACAAAATTTTAACAAAATATAAATAGGTAAACACAATTAATATAAGTAGTCCAGTAGTATTGATTTTTCTCTTGTTTTTTTCCTTTTATTTAAAATAGCATGCAAGTCTATGGTAAAAGGTATCTGAACGCCAAAGGTATGGCAAAGCAACGGACAGGTATTTAAAGTAAAAACAAGTAGGAAATAGTTCAACTTACAAACAGTCCTTCAGCAACGCTTCCTCGCAATTGAATGTGGGATTCCCGATGTTCTGCACTAACGAAGCACTGCACCCTTGACTGTGAGGGTGTGGATGGAATTTCTCACACTTTACACTAATCACGCCTACGTATTTCACTGGTGTTAGCAGCAGACATTATCATGCTGGTGGAACTACGTAACATCGATAAATCTCTTGTTAATTCTATTTCCTGAGACAATAATTTTGAAAGATTTTGTAACACAAATTGTAAAGAAAATAGTAATAAAATTTAGAGTCACGGGCTTTCAAGGCACGACGTAATGCATTAACCTAACAGTAACGTGAAGCGTTTTATTTGCTACCTATGGTAACAAAGGAAAAGCTAATGCTTTTGCATAACCAAATTCGCGCAAACAAAGATCTATTTTAGATTCGTTGGGGTTAGAAAATTCAGGAACTACAGTACCAACTGTCTTTACAAGTAAATGAGATACCTGAACATAAGAAGCAACCTCTTTTTTTTCTACTAAACCTGCTACAACTGTATCACCATTTTTAGAAACACTCAAGTTTTAAAACTGGGTTTGAATAAACCAAAGTATACACTACTCCGATAAGAAAAGGAGGCCACGAAAACTAGATCGCACACAGTTCAAATACAGCAAGACAAATCCACAAAAAAACACAATTAGTAAAGCGACGGTATCACTAAGTCAATCTTCCGTAAAAACAACCACGTGCGGTCGGGTTTTCCAAGTTCTACGACTTTTATTTTTAACAGAAAAGCAACAAAAACAATTTGTGCAACGCGTAATCACTAAGTCAATGTTCCGTAAACTTTTTATTTTACAAAAAAAACAACTAAAGACACAATCAGCAAAACAACGCGTATCACTCAAAGTATTTAATATACCGGAACCAAGAACAAAAACCGAGTACGCATCTGTTCATAACAACTCGTTGTTATTACCGCCGCACTTCTTGTCAATCCAACACGTTACATACCAAAGCATACCTCATTCAAAGGTAATCAGAACTACACTTCTTATCTGTTTATATTTAGACTCGTATATTCACATAAGGAACAACATTTATATGAATCGCAATTTATCATTAATTCCAAGCGGTTTGTAATTTTCACTAAGTTGGAAAACAATTTACGAGTAATTCTATTTAAAATTCATTCATTGCAATGTATTTATTAATGAAAACCAATCTTCAATTAAACCATCTTTTAAAAGTAATACCCGCGAGTTAAATTGCATACAATATAGAACTAGTAGTTGCAGAAATGTAATTACGAATTGGGAAAAAGGCGTAACAAGGTTAAGCTGTAAAAATGCCCGTTACAAGGGGAGATTCTTGAATTTTATTTTTGCGATATCCACCATTGTTTTTGGGATACAGCCATTGATGTAAAATATTCAAATACGAAAAATTTCAGGTCAACCTTATTTGAACATTATGCTATTAATTGTTTAAAAATATGATGCACTTATAAATCATATGACGCTACTAAGTTCGTTGAAAAAATACAGATGAAGTTGAAACACAGGTAGATATATTTTCGACGAAATCGGAAGCAGAGAACCTCTGAACCTCTGTAACCGACTTCGGTTCCATGTAAATTTCTTTTATTCGGCATTAGCTATTTCTGTTACCCAATTTATTTCCTCTACTCGAGGATAGTGCATTGTCTTTATGACTTCATTTATTTTCTGCATATCTTTATTACAGAGCAACTTGAAGTTGGAATATATAAGAAACCCAGTATTTATTTGTCGATGTGTATAAACATGATGATTAGTTAATCCACAAAGTCGTCTTTCATCCTAATAACATAGTAATAATGTGTAAACGAAAAATGACACCTAAAAATTCCTTTTCGGAATACTTTCGGTCTAAACAGATTATTCTATATTAATTGCTAATAGGGAGAAACAGCTACTACTGCTTGTTGAGCTTCTTATTGCCACGCCCACCCCATCATTTAATCGCGCGCCAGGCCACTTTCGGGGCGCATCGGGGTACGCGTTGGGGTGCGACGGATTGCGTCTGGTCGCATGTAGGGTGCCTAGGGGCATGAGCTGAGCTTCTCACATACACCACCACATACCACATCCTTCTCCACCTTTACCTCTATAAACACCATCTCTATCTCAACACATCATTTCCATTCCGCACACTACTTTCAACATCCTACACCTCCAAACACTACTTTCGCCTCCACATACCAGCTGTAAATACTATCTACAACTTTACATAACCTACAGCTTTACATCCTTTCCACATACCAAATACATCTCCACACACCACTTCCACTTGCAGACCCACTTCTGCATGCACATACAACTTCCACGTGCACACACCACTTCCACTTGTATCTCTGTCTCCACACACCACCTCCACATACTACCTTCACCACCACTTCCACGTTCACGTTCACCTCCATATACAACCTCAACCTCTACTTCCACATACAACCTCTACTTACGCACACCACCTTCACCTCCACACAACCTTTCCACCTTTACACACCACTTCCACTTGTACCTCCGACTCCATCTTCACCCAACTCCACCCATCTCCACCCATCTGCACATACCACCTCAACACACACACACCACCTCCCCCTTCACACCCAATTACATACACAACCTCTTGCTGCACATCCAACTTCCACCATTCTACACTGCTACACCAGACTTCCACCTTCAGCACCACACATCACCATCACGTACCACCGCCAATTCTACACACACCATCTACATATCCGCATACCTCTGCCTCCACATACAATCGCCACCTCCACACGCCACTTCGACCATCACATATCACTTCTACTTGCACCTCCACTTGTGCCTCCGGCTCCGCCTCCACTTCCGCTTCCACTTCCTCTACACACAAGCTCTACATTCACAAAGCACCTCCCCCTCCACACACCACTTTTGCTTCCACTTCCGCCTTCATCTCCAGCTTTATCTCCACATACAACTTCGACCAACGAACACCTAATCCACCTTCATGCACCACCTCCGCCTACACACACAACTTTCACCTCCATCTCTATCTTCATACTATACTTACACGTCCGCTTCCACACACCACCTCTGCATCCATACACCACCACTGTTTCCGCGTCCGCTTCCACATACGACCTTTATCTCCTCACAAATCTTTCACCACCTTACACTTCCACACCAGACTTCCACCTATGTAGGTTCAATGCGTATGTAAACAAGCACCCATAGTCGGAGCTCCCACATGAGCCCCTATTATGAAAGAGGAAATATTGTTTTATCAATTGCTTTTTAAGCTATCCCGTTGGCCAAGACGAGAATGGTCCCGGAAAAAAATGGTCTAGCACAAAAATGATGGTATCTTATACTGCTGGAGTCTTAATCTTCTTATCTCGACAACTATCAAATTTTCCCACGATAGCCAAAATTGTCCCATTGGCACAAAAATGTTCAGAATGGACCTTAGAATTTCCTATGTGAAATCCCATAAGAAAGCCGGTTTATTACGCTTGTATTGCAAGTATCTTATTTACTAGATTACTGTTTATTTTGCATGAAATTTAAATGTACAAGTATAAAGGTATATTAATTATCGTAAGTTTGAATGCACCGCTCTTGGAATTTTTCTGACAATAAACTATTGCACGCAATGTTTGCAGTTTCTTCAATTAAATTCAATTTAAACTACATTATGATGGTCATTGACAAATGTCATAAAATACAGTTCTTAAACAGAATAGTATTGTTATCAAGGTAATGTTATGACCGCAAACCACCTTATAATAATTTACTAATTTTATTATAACCTGAACCAAGCTCCTTCAGAAAGATCAGACATTCCAGGAGGCGTGGAAACGAGTGGTTGCCCTTGCAGATGTTGGCCCCGGGCTAGCGGCAACCCCTCGCATGCGGAATTTTCGTGATCCTTTTCGTTTTACCTGTTACAACCTGTGGATATTTAATAATGACGCGTAGATGGATTTATGTAGTTTAATGACTTGTAACCAATGTCACAAAATAAAACAAACAAACACAGCTAAATAAAAATTAATGCAGCACGCACCGTAACTACAATGCGGCCAGCGGCGTTGCCATTAAAAAATTAAACAAAGGAAAAAATACTACAACTATAACTTATCTGTAAAGTACAATCCAACTATCCACATTAACGTCAACTATCACTGCCACACTCTTACGGATCAATGTATAATTTAATTTCAACGCTAAGTTCACAATTTAAACTAAGTTCTAAAACACCCGACACGCGCTAGGATAAACGTGCCGCACTCTCTCGCACGCTTAGCCCGACCGACTGTTACCTATCGGACCACTTAAACATTACGGATACTTCTCCCTCTTATTATAGGGGCGGCCTAGTACAAACCACTCATTTACTTTATTTCATTATAGTTTCTTCTTTACGAGCGGAGAATGAAAAGTTGAATACATTACATGCT
Organism: Platerodrilus igneus; assembly: GCA_036346225.1. Classification (NCBI taxonomy): domain Eukaryota; kingdom Metazoa; phylum Arthropoda; class Insecta; order Coleoptera; family Lycidae; genus Platerodrilus; species Platerodrilus igneus. The sequence goes on from JARFIW010000544.1 coordinate 535,844, forward strand.
GCAAAAGCGATTTTAAGTGCTTGGAGTTTTTGACTAGCCACGGCCATGCTTACGTTTCATCTCGATCATTTAAAAACTCATGGAACTTAAGAATGTACTTTCGCAGCTTGTGATGTAAATAACTATATTACTTCCGGTATTCCGATAAGTTCAGTATACCAATGTCTTTCTTTTGAAGTTTACTGTCTACTTGTTTTCTTTCATTTTTCAAAATTCATCTATTTAAACTAATTAATTGAAGAAGATATATTATTCTCGTAGGTATTCTCTTTCGATTGCATTTCGGTGTTTATTTAGATTGTTTGTGTTAAATAAGTATAAAAATAAATATTACTTACCTTTTTCTGAAGTTTTTAATTTGAAAAAGAATTCCTGAATAGAACACAAGGTTATAAGGATTTTCGAAATTACTTTTAAAAATCTCCAGGATTTATTCCGAAATGGCTTGACTACTTTGGTTAATCCGTCACGATGTTATACTTCCTTTTTATACTGACAAGATAGTGAAACAAACACAATTAATTATTGGGAGTAATTCCACTTTTTTTAAATGGATATATTTATTAGGTTTAAATTAAATATTTTCTAGCAGCACATATACTGTTCCAGATGCAAATTATTTTTAATTATAAGGTGATGTCTAAGAAATACCTAGCAAGAAAGATAAGGAAAAGGAAGAAACTGTAAAGGACAACAACCGATAAGCAACGTTCTAAAAATACAAATTACAACTTTACTTATAAATTTATGCATATTAACGAACGTTTATGCAATTAAAACTGCGATAAGGTACTTACAATTTTAAAACATAATTTGGAAGATGTTTCAGCTATTTAAATTAACGTAAATAAAACAACTCACTTAACGATTGAAGTCGATTCTTCAACGATTTTTCAACTATTATAAAGCTGATAATAAATTATTTTACAATTAGTTATTACTTCCTGATGGCTTGTTTATATGGTTAGTTAGGCAATTTGAAACCTGATTAAGAAATTGCGGTTTAAAAATTTGCCTTCGTGGTTAGAAATTAAAATTTTATCTACGCGCTGTAGGATTTACCATACTTGTAGAACGTCAATTTTATACAATTAATTTTATATCCTGCAATTAATATGGGGAAAAACGTTATTTTTACAGAGTATAATTTACGTAACTGCCGTTGTGGGACCTCTTAGGTTTGAAGGCGAAAATATTTCAAATTCGACATGTGAAATTTATTAACTCCAAATAAAATTAAATACATAGAATTAGACAAAACGTTACGGGTAAAATGAGCGGTACTTTATAAATTTAGATTTACCTTGAAGGGGCGGAAGCTTCATAACAATTTTGAGGGTGCACCGAATAACTACAGTGCTCAGGGGAGAGTTTCAAAGAAAAAAGTTAATAAAAATGATAAGGATAACTAAAAAAATATATGAAATGGCCGAAAAGCAATATTACGTTACTAAACCTTGAAAGGCTTTCTTTATTATCATAATTAAGGAGCGTCAAACCGTCTTGTCTCAGCAATCCCTTTGATATTTTCCTTACACTGAGGACTGTTCTTCCGAATAGGTATCCTTTGCTTTTGGTTTAGTAAGTTTCGTCACATCATACTTTATGTTTCTGTATAGTACTTTAAAAACACTCATTAAATTTTGTTATATCAGAAATTTTAGAATAAGGTGCCTCTCTCAAATATGATTCCATCACTAGGGCAGCTAGATATTCTTTCACAAATTTCACTTAGTTTATAAATAAGTTCAAATAAAATTCAACCTAAATTTAACTTCTATAAAAATACAGAATTTCAATGTACAAAAATTTTCCTAAAGAAACTTAATTTCCTAATATTAAGCTGGCTATATATCAATCAATCAATAATACTATCCAGTTTCCAGTATTAATATTCATGACATTGTAAATCCCATTTTTGGAAATTCTCATAATAAAAATTCATAGAAAACAGTAAAATACCAACTTTTCCGTTTACCATTCCATTGTCAATTATAAATATTAAATTTTCACCCTTTAACTAACACCAAATCCTACCAATAAGACATTTAAATTCAATACGCACATATTTCTTAATATTCCTTTCCCGATAATATCGTGCTTAAATTTAACCACAACTAGTTCCGACGCTATTTCATAATCCAACAATATAATTACTTTCACGTTCTGTTATTGCCCTACTACATAACTAAAACAATTTACAACTTAGATTTAAAGTGCACATGTACATAATTATATATCATAAACAAAAAAGCTTAGCTTTACTCATAATTTAATTTTCCGTTGAACTGTAAAACTGAAAGATATCCATAAGCAGCGACTTTCAATTTTTTTCTTTTTACCTTTTCTTTTGATAAATGCGAAATCAACCAAGAAAAAAGAAAAATGTTACTTCCTTGTTAGTTCAAGGTAAATAATTAGATGATTGGTGTAATAGACATTTTTTGAAATTTAGCCGGCTGTGTCGTAAGATAGGGTGAATCCGAAAGTTCAGCATAACAGTAAAAAAGAGGTGAGCTGATGTACAAAGAAATACAAGATGCTTTTGAATGTGTAATAAATGTATACAGAAGAGATCGCTTCACGGTGTGAAAAAGACATCTATAGTCTCTTTGAGACCTTTTGCTGACGATGTAGGTATTTTACGAGTAACGGTGACGACCAGACTTTCAAAGAGAAACGATTGCCGTAAACGTACTATACAATTAGCTAGTAGTAGTCCTGTTGTGAAGAGATTAATCTTGTCATGCAGGAGTGCAAATGAGAACGAGAACAGTATTGGCTAATCAAAGCAAGAAAATCAGTTAGAGATATTTTAAAGGAATGTGTAGTATGTACCAGATATCAACAAAAGCTCTTGTGAACAATGCCGGTTTCGTTGCCTAAAAAAAGAGTGTGTGATGCTGCAATTTTCAAAGTTATTGGATGAATATAGGCGACCCAGTTGTTTCTCGTGAGCGGTGTTTACAATAGATATGTCTCGTTACGTGTTCTATTATTTATACCGTATATCCATTACTAGCTGCGATTTTGTGCAAGCTTCTAAAGGAGGTAGACCCTATGCCATTTATAGTGACAATGGAACTGGCTTTAAATGTACCGAGAACGCGTTTGAAAACCTGGATTGGGAAATCGTTTTAGCTGAATATTTATCTTGGCGCATAGAGTGGAATTTCAACCGAGTATCTCCATGGTAGAGAAGATGATGAGAGATTGTACTCATGAAGCAACTCAGAAAAACGTTGAGACAAGAGTCGCTGACTTATGAAAACTTCGGACTGCTTTGAGTGATTGTTGGGTTGTAATAGACTCACGACCTCTTACTTATCTATGAGATAATGATAACATAATACCTTTAGCAATAGCTTGTTTCTTTACAAAACATTAAGAATAGCAGTGTTCTTGATTGTGACGCTGTAGAGGCAATGCAACACAAAAGAGAGTTCGCTATCAACAAAGAGTTAGTTTAGTGTCAAGGTGGCGTTTCAAAACAAGTATTTAGGACAGCCGGCGCAACATTGAAAAAGACGTAAACCAACGTAAACCAAACTGGCAATACAAGCCTTCTCAACACTCGCAGCTATAATAAAATTTCAAAAACTCACACAATAATTTACTTTCAGAACTAATCACTACTAGTACAAGCATAATCTTCTAAAATTACGATTGTATCTTAATTAAACTTCATAGCACTAATTACTATAATTAATTTATATCGAAAAGCGCAATTTATATCAGCGGTAGAGCAAATTATATCCACAATATACAGTAATTTATTTTAAAGCTTTAAACTACAACATATGGTAATCAATTCTCGTTCAGAACTGACTTGCAATAACTATGCCCGCAAATTTATATACATTTTAATTGTTTTCCAAGACTCTAGCCCCTAGAAGAATTGAGCAAATCACTTTCTGGAGATTTCATACTAATCTCGAATGTTCCTGTGGTGATCCTTAAAACCAAAATCTTGTAACTGTCAATCAAAGTTTATCTGAAAGGTGTACCGCCGGCGGGGTCCAGCATTCTCCTTTTGTGTACAAACGCTGTTACGTTCTAATGCAATCACATGTAGAACATGCGGCGCTACATTCCACTCTCTTAATTTTGTCCTAGAACATGTGTGACCCGCTCGGTAGAAGTTCCTGTCGCGGTATAGAAGGTTAAATACATTTCTACAGTTCCCATGTTGATAGAAAGAACAATCAACACTTTTCATGGCAGGTGCTGTACCATTTTGGATTGTAACCACGTACCAACGTTTGGTCTCAGGTTTTCCCGAACAGTAACTAGAGCACATTTTGAACCACTCTCCAGTCCAACCCATTGAGCTCACAACCGATCTTGAGTATAACCAATTTCTTGTCTTCAAATTTAATCATGTTACTCTTGAGGTCTAGCCTTGCACAGATCCTAGTAATCCGATTTACCAGAAGGTTTCTGCTTAGTCATCAAGTAATAGATGCCTTGATGTCGGTTCTTTAGGCGTATAGCCATTCCAACTTCTGGTTATTGTCGGTGAAGTTCATCCAGACCACCGAATTTATTTCTATATACCCGAGCAAATCCTTGAGACATATCTAGGTCCGCTGCTACACAATGTGCCAAATAGTATTCTGAAGGCACATCGAATAAATCACTTTGAATCTCTTCCGTGACTCCAAATGCCGCTTTGCCTGTATTGCTGTGTGAAAACATTATCCAATCATGGCTCAATCCAGACCCTTGTTTATCATCACGAGCATAACTGTTTGTTCGTCTTATTGCTTGTCATTCTTTGGAATTACCAACGCCATTACTATGACTAGGTATTAACCGGTTAAGATGCAATACTATCGTTTTTCTTTTTGGGAGCTTACGAATGCTATATACCACGTTATCTATCCTTTCTGCGACTTCATACGGACCCTACCAACGTTTTTGTAATTCTGACGAGAGTTCACGGCTCTTTAAAGGGTTGTATAGCCAAATACGGTCGCCCTCTTAAAAGCCATACTCTTGCACCCAGATGTCATATATAGTATTCATTCGATCGCGTACGATCTGGATCTTTTTCCTAACGTCACCATGGATGTCGCGCATTTTGCGTTTGAGCTTTTCGACGTACCTCTCGACCACGATGTCATCTCCGGGCTTACACCCAAACCCAAGATCACACAGTGGACGTATCTCGCGTCCCAACATAGCGCATGCTCTCTAGAACCAAAGACCGATTGATTACAGTCTCTCTAAAGTTTGGAGACCATCTTGGAATATTTCTTCCCCAAGGTGTGGTTTATGCGTTCTATCATACCATATGATTGCGTTGTGCGGGTGTTCGTCATCCCTAGCAATCGACAAACCTCTTGAAATAACAGCTACACAAAATTTGTCCTGGTAGGCGTGCAACTCCATAGAAATCAAAAACGGTAGTACAGTTGGATTACCTGCACGTCAACGATGGATATAGTTTCTTCATTTGGTATTGCAACACTGATCAACTTCGTAAAATAGTCCATGGCCACTAAGATGTACTTATGTGAATGGTCGGTTTCTAACAAAACTCTTGGGTCAGATTATTTCGTGATTTGCTTAAATGTACAAGTAACATTTAAATACAACGACATACTCTTTACTAGAAACTCTAAATGGAACATGAAAATACAGATTGGAATCTATTTAAGTCGTTTTCCTATATATGTTTTTCTCTGCCTCTACATTTTGAAACACCAAGGCACGAATATGTATACCTTACTGACTCCTTAGAGTACGCGGCACAAAATACTTTCAAAGAAAATAAAGAAGTAATATACATTAAAACCATTCTGAACGGACCTGCGCCTTGACGACGTTCTAAAAAACTAGAACAGGTAGAATGGCTTGCACGTTTCAATAAGCTAAAGAGTCGAACTATAGGTTAAACCAAATTAGTGGGGTCTTTAGAGAGGAATCAAACTAAGACAGGTCCTCGAAAGTGGGCAGCAGCTTTTTCGGTACTAAGAGTGGTAGAGACCATGGAGGTCGGTATAACATTCTAAGACACAGTACTGCGATGTGGAAGGCAACGGGAAACCACCACATTACCTCCCAAGTACACTGCGTACAAATATTGTTAGTAAACATGATGGCATCCTCTGGAGTAAAAAAATCCGGAGTTAAAATAGTCCCCCATTCGGATCTCCGGGAGGGGACTACTTCGGGGGATGCGATCCGAAAGTATAGGAAAATATCCGTGAACATTCTGCGAGCCGGAGCGTCGAATGTCAGAGGTATGAAACAAGTAGGAAAGCTAGAGAACCTGAAACTCGAAGTGGATAGGCTAGCACTAGCCATAGTAGGAATCAGCGAAGTCCGCCGGCCAGAGACGGGGGATTTTTGGAGTGGAGACTTCAAGGTAATTCATCCAGGATCAGATAAAGGAAATTCGGGTGTGGGGATAGTTAAAAAAAGATAGGACGACGTGTAGAAAACTACTTACAAAAGAACGAAAGAATACTCATGGTTAGATTTGAATCTAAAGCAGTAGATACAGTAATAATACAAGTATACATGCCCACCTCTAGCTACAGTGTGGAAGAGGTAGAGGCGGTCTACAAAGATATGGAAAACTTACTAAGATCCGTAAAAGAACATGAAAATTTAATAATTACGTGGGATTTTAATGCAGTGGTAGGTGAGGGTAGGGAAGGAGCGATAGTAGGTTTATTTGGTTTAAGCACGAAAAATGACAAGGGAAATAGGCTTAACCATTACAAATACATTATTTCAACATCATGCTAGAAAACGATACCCGTAAAAGATTCCAGGAGGAATAGGAAGATATTAAATACATCACATTATCGTTAGACAACGGTTTAGGATTCAAGTAAAATACTGTGGAAGCTACCCGGAAGCAGATATAGACACTGACCACAACATCGTAATTATGAAGGCCGCACTTAAATTTAAAAATCTGAAAAAGAGGAACGGAAAAAGACACTTTGACTTTGAGAAGCTAAAAGATAAAGATATCCACGAAAGATTTGAAAAAAAGTCAAATGAATTGCTGAAAGATATCGGAAAAATTTATGATATTTTGGAAGTAGAAACAGAATGGCATAACATTAAATCCTGCTTAGACATGGCGGCCAGAGATATTCTAGGGTATACACGAAAAGAAAATAAGAAACCATGGATAACAAAAGATATCCTGAATTTAATAGAAGAAAGACGAAAATACAAAAATAAATCAGACGAAACAGGAAAACAGAGATACAAAGCCATAAAATGGGAAATTATTTACAAATGCAGGAACGCTAAAGAACAATGGATTGATGAAAACTGCAAAGAGGTGCAAACTAAGATGGAAGTAGGAAAGACAGATGAAGCATACAAACTAATTAGAATCAATTTTAGGGATATAAAACCGTATAGGAAAAATATAAGGGACGCGGAAGGAAACGTCATTATAGAAAATGTAGAGAAAGTGGGTAGATGGCAAGAATATATAGGGAATTTATATGCAGGAGAGGAACTAACTGCATTAGAACAGGAATCAAACATTGAAAATGATGACTTGGGATATCCTATACTTAGAGATAAATTTGAATTAGCAATAAAGGTTCTGAAAAATGGTAAGGCGCCGGGTCAGGTAAGGTGCAAGCAGAAACTCTAAAAGCCCTTGGACAAGCAGTAACAGAACATCTCTTCCGACTTGTAAATTATATGGATGAGACATGGGACATGTCCAAAGATTTCATACGTAACGTCATAGTAACTATACCAAAAAAAAAGAGGCGCGGATAGATGTGACAATTTTCGAACAATAAGTTTGACAGCACATGTTTCAAAAATATTAACTAGAGTTGTCCAAAGCCGAATGGAAAAACGAGCTGAAGAAATTCTGGGAGAAGATCAATTTGGGTTTAGGTAAAACAGGGGAACACGGGAAGCTATTTTAGCTCTGAGGGTGATAATAGAGAAGACAATAGAGAAGGAAGAAAACGTATATATAGCGTTTGTAGATCTGGAAAAAAGCATTCGACAATGTAAAATGGAAAAAATGTTCGAAATACCCAAAAAGATTGGAATGAATTTTAGGGATAGACGGATAGTGCATGGCTTATACAAAAGGCAAACAGCGGTAATAGAATTAAAGCAAGAAAGTAGAAAAGTAAATATTAGGAAAGGGATGAAACAGGAATGTGCCTTATCCCCATTAATTTTTAACTTGTACATAGAAGAGGCAATGAATACTATCAAATGCAGGAAGACATTTGGAATTAATATGCAGGGACAAAAGATTGATATGCTTAGATTGGCAAATAATATAGCGGTATTAGCCTCAAGCAAGGAAGAATTAGATGCTATTCTTAATGAAATGCAAACAGTTCTAAAGGAGAGAAATGGTATGAAAGCTAACAAAAATACAACTAAAGTTCTAGTATGCAAAAGAGGAGAAAATAAAACAAAAACAAGAATACAAATAAGTAACGAGAACATACAAGAGGTTAAGGATTTCTGATACCTAGGAAGTCAAATAACGCAAGATGGGAAAAGCACAAAAGATATAAAACAAAGATTAGCACAAGGTTGTACTAAATTGAACAAGAAAAAGCAACTTCTGTGTTCAGAGACCACAAACATAGAGACAAGGAAAAGATTGCTTAAAACATGTGTGGAGCACAGCACTGTACGGCTGTGAAGCCTGGACAGTAGGAGAAGCAGACAAGAAAAAGGTAGAAGCCTTTGTAATGTGGTGATACAGACCTATGATGAAAATATCATGGAAAGACAAAGTTAAGAACAAAGAGGTACTAGAAATGGTAGGGAAGAAAGAAATATGTGGAGAACAGTAAAAAATAGGAGAGATAGAATGATAGGCCACATACTCAGATATGAGGGAATAGTGCGGAATATACTAGAAGCAGAGATAAAAAAAAAGAGAAGCAGAGGTAGACCTAGGTTAGACTACTACACACAGATAGTGAAAGGTGTAGGTTGTGAGAATATCAGGGACATGTGTAGGCTAGCTCAAAATAGAAATCAATGTAGGTACGCTTCCAACCAGTCGCAAGATGGAAAACTAATGACAAAAATAATAACGTTACTTAAACATGGTGATTAATAGAAACAACTCCAGATGTTGGTTTTTCAATACTCTCAACTAATGTTAATTGTGCGAAAAGATGTACTGGAAAACTATTAATACGGTAAATGTCTAAGTGATGGGGGATAATTGGCAGCCACATGCTGCTTATACCTCTTCACATACCACTGAATCTCGGTGAATTAGGCCATATAATTAGAAAACAATAGAAGGGGATCGAGCTGTATGTAGGATGTTGTTGGGCGTCGCCGTGGATCAATGTAGTAAGCGTAAGACTACGGATCCCAAGGTCCCGGGTTCAAATCCCGACACGGCCGACTGCTTGAAAAATGGCAGGTGAGCATTTTTCACAAAAATTACGCCCTCGTTCGGATGAGAGGTTAAATGGAGGTCTCGTGTGTGAGTGTTGTCACGCACGTTAAAGATCCCTACCTTGCCTGATACGGCAAGGGTTCGGCAAAATTCTAAATTTCCAGGCAACAAAAAACTCGCCCCCTGGCCAATGTAGTACCTACAGGTGGAGCATTGGTAATGTAAATGAACTGTATGTAGGATGTTGTGGAAATTGCAGGGAACCGTGTAGGTTAGCTCAGAACATAAATAAGCTGAGGTACAAGTCCATCCAGTTTCAAGACGTAAAATCCAATAACGAAAGAGTAAGTGCTCTTAAATCTGATGATTATTACAAACACCTAGGTATTGGTTGTGAAATTTTTTCAACTAATGTTGATTGTGCGAAAAGATAAATTGGAAAAACTATTAATTCGACAAAGGTTTAAGTGCTGGGGGAACTTGGCAGCCAATAGCTGCTTCCACCCCCCCCCTTCACATACCACTGAATGTCAGGGAAATAGAGTATATAACTGTGAAACCATAGAAGGTGACCGAACTGCATCAAACAGGAAAGAATAGCAGCTATGTTCAAAGACAACGAACATAGGTACAAGAAGAAAACTGTTCAAAGCATAGTGTGGAGCACAGCACAGTACATCTATGAAATAGAGGCAGTAGAGAAAGCAGATAGAAAGATATAGAAGCCTTCTGGAATGTTGTGCTTCAGATGTATGAGGATGGTAGCATGGACAGACAAAGTTAATAACAAATTCAAAATAGTAGAGGAATAAAGATATCTGTGGAAAACAAAAAAATAGAAGAAATAGAAAGACAAGATACGTTGTAAAGCATTTCTGGAGAATAGTACGGGATATATTACAAGCAGAGATAGGAAAAGAGAGGTAGAGGTAGACCGATATCAGACTCTCGCACACAGATAGGGGTAGATACAGGCTGCAAATTTCAGTGAAATATGTGAGTTGGTTCAGACTAGGAAACAATGAGGGTACGCGTCCAACCAGTCCTAGGACTGAAGACCTAATGATGATGATAATGATACATCAAAAATGGCAGAGCATCGCCAATTTGGTGGGACAAGGATTGTGATACAATAATACATGAAAGAAAAAAGGCTGAAATTGAATATGACAATAATCCAACCTTCAATAATTGGTTAAACTTTAAAAAAGTAACAGCGTCTTCCAAAAGACTGTTCAAAACAAATGGGAAAGCATCATGGAAGGCATTCTGTTCTATATTAAAAAAAATACTCCGTTGACAGAAGTATATCATATGGCAAAAAAATTACACCGTATAGATGACAATACTTCTCGAAATAGTAAATCCACTCGTTGTGAGGAATTTTTAGATTTGGTTGCACCTTCTACCGTACACAATAAATATCACCTTAACGCGAGTAGGAGGAATATGGCAATACAGCCGCCTCATTTTCTCCAGAATCCCTCCTTTCGTCACTCATCTGGACCAATTTACATGTAAATTCCCATAAGGAGGAAATGAGGAGATAAATTTCATCCTTGCCCTCTCCTTGTGGAACTCATTTTGAATTTTCTTTACCCCAACCATTTTGATTACGTCACACCCGCATTCTTTCCACCCGCGAGATAAATCTTTCTCCACATTTCCACTCACGAAATAAATATATCTAGTTTGGTATCAATTAATATTAGAATTTTCTTAGCTACCTGAATATTTAGGAATTTTACAGATAGCATCATCCCCCAGGGAGCTACCCTCATTTTAAGATTTTTCACCTGTTGCGATTTCTGATCGTCCTTATAAATTTTTTAGCTATGCGATACATCAAGTTAGCCTAGAATTTTACGCAGAATCCGAATCTGCAAACAGATTTAAAATCGAATCACGCCCTGCAAAGTTATACCCCTTTAAAGCTCTCAAACCTCTAAATTTTGCTCTTTGCTCCCATATCTGAACCAAATAGTTTTCTTCGTCTAACCACTGCATCTTTCGAGATAAACCTATCTTGTTTGGTATCAATTAGCAATAGAATTTTCTCAGCTACCTGAATCTTTACGAATTTTCTTAGATAGCATCATCCCCCAGGGAGCTATCCTAATTTTAAGGTTTCTTGTTGCGATTTCCGAGCGTTCTTATAAATTTTTTTAACCATGTGATACATCAAGTTAGTCTAAAATTTTACGCAAAATTTGAATCTGCAAACAGATTTAAAATCGGACCACGCCCTGCAAAGTCATACCCCTTTAAAGCTCTCAAACCTCTAAATTTTGCTCTTTGCTCCCATATCTGAACCAAGTAGCTTTCTACGTCTAACTAATGCATCTTTCGAGATAAACCTATCTTGTTTAGTATCAATTAACAATAGAATTTTTTCCGCTGCCTGAATCTTTAGAAATTTTTCAGATAGCATCATTCCCCAGGGAGCTACCCTGATTTTACGATTTCTTACCTGTTGCGATTTCTGAGCGTTCTTATAAATTTTTTTAACCATATGATGCATAAAATTAATCTAAAATTTTACGCAGAATTCGAATCTGCAAACAGATTTAAAATTGAACCACGCCCTGCAAAGTTATACCCCTTTAAAGCTCTCAAAGCTCTAAAATTTTTGTTCATCTATGAAATATGCTTTAACCAACACAAAGAAATAAGCACACAAAAGTTTAATAATTTATTTTATCCGATTTACAGTTTAATAAACTAACTACAATTTTTACAAAGTATAACATTATTTTCTTCGTTTAACCAAATCCAAGCAGGTTAAAGTAACCTGTAACAAAAAATAGAAATTAATGTGTTGTTTAAAAAAGACCTATAACAAAAAGAGATTAATGTACTGTTTAATAAGAGCGGAAAAGTGTTTTCGGTCAATAAGACATATTGTTGTTAATCTAACAATATGAGAATAATGTAAAAACATTCCAATGTAATGTGTTTTTAATATGTAAATGGGAAGGTCGACTTAACGTAATCATCCTCCGAATTACATGTGAAAGCTGTATATAATTTCTTTTTAAAAGTGTATGTTTGCTCCAAACAAATACGTTAATTACAGTAGGAAAGTGCGGTGAATGCAAGTCAATTAATAGCATTATAATACTGCTTACTGACCTACCTTAATTGTTTGTACAATATTAATTAATTGGGTATAAAGTTGGTGTTTACATGGTTTTATTTAAGACCTCGTACATATTTTCCAGATTACTAGAAGACGTTATAACCATACTTTTTGTGTTAAAGGATTTCACATTGGTAGTCTCTTCTCCCATTTTTGTGTAAACGCCGTAGAGTTCGCAATTAACTTTTATTGCTGTATGTTGTATTCTTTTTCCACTAAGTAATCGAATAAACCGCTCTTTCTGTTTCCAAAGAAACTCGGACATTCCATCGTCGACACTAGGGTTCTTTTTGCGATAGCTAGCCATACGGTTGTTAAACGCTATGCTAACGATCTTTACACTATCTTCGACAGTAACGGTTTTCCAGGTATAGGAAGCACCGCAAGAGTTGCATTTAAAAACGTTTGCAGCACCATTTTAGTACAAAACAAAATCCGCACTATAAGACTTTGGCTAAACTTGTAAACGAACTAACTTATAACTAAAAAGCTTACTCTAGCGTGCCTGATTTAAGTTCCCTATAGAATGCATACCGAAGGTTTCCGAAGACAGCCGAACGATATTAAGGATTCAGCGGGAAACTAAATGACGTTATCTTTTACCAATCCTTTCTGCTCGTCCAGTACATTTAGCACCAATGCATGCACCCGGTTCGCATCGTCGATACTGCGAATGCAGTTAGTACAAACACCGGAAACGTCTGCCATGTTATACGGATCAACAATTGCATCGCGTGCATATTAAAAATCTAAAAGGGTGGTAGCACACGCACACAAATTGGGTGCAGGTCGTGCTGTAGAAGATGTAGTGCTAATATAAACAAAAACTTAATAAAACACTTTAAACCTTTACTAAGAAAATACCAAACTTGTTGTCTACAGAATACTTACTAATAAAGCAATTTAATTTTAAATAACTTCAACGTCATATTTTCGGAAATGGTAGGCTTGAATATTTTCTAAATGAATCACCAAGCAAAAGTATATGCTTAGCGGCATTAAAATTAACCATTATTTTCCGATTTTTACGACCGCGGTTAATTATAGATTAAAATTTAATTTGTAACATTCGAGCTACCCGTAAACTAACAATGCGCTGTATAATACACGCATACCCCTTCTCTGGGCTACTGCTATTCTTGTAGTTGCTAGAAAAAGTATGGTTATAACGTCTTCTAGTAACCTGGAAAATATGTACGAGGTCTTAAACGAAACCATGTAAACACCAACTTTATACCCAATTAATTAATATTGTACAAACAATTAAGGTAGGTCAGTAAGCAGTATTATATTGCTATTAATTGACTTGCATTCACCCTACTTTCCTACTGTAATTAACGTATTTGTTTGGAGAAGATATACACTTTTAAAAAGAAATTATATACAGCTTTCACATGTAATTCGGAGGATGATTACGTTAAAGTTGACCTTCCCATTTACATATTAAAAACACATTAGATTGGAATGTTTTTACATTATTCTCATATTGTTAGATTAACAACAATATGTCTTATTGACCGAAAACATTTTCCGCTCTTATTAAACAGTACACTAATCTCTTTTTGTTATAGGTCTTTTTTAAACAACACATTAATTTCTAATTGTTGTTACAGGTTACTTTACCTGCTTGGATTTTGTTAAACGAAGAAAATAATGTTATACTTTGTAAAAATTGTAATTAGTTTATTAAACTGTAAATCGGATAAAATAAATTATTAAACTTTTGTGTGCTTATTTCTTTGGTGTTGGTTAAAGCATATGTCATAGATGAACAAAAATTTTAGAGGTTTGAGAGCTTTAAAGGGGTATAACTTTGCAGGGCGTAATTCGATTTTAAATCTGTTTGCAGATTCGAATTCTGCGTAAAATTTTAGACTAATTTGATGTATCATATGTTTAAAAAAATTTATAAGAACGTTCAGAAATCACAACAGGTAAGAAATCTTAAAATCAGGGTAGCTCCCTGGGGGATGATGCTATCTGAAAAATTTCTAAAGATTCAGGTAGCTGAGACAATTCTATTGTTAATACCAAATACCAAACAAGATAGGTTTATCTCGAAAGATGCAGTGGTTAGACGAAGAAAACTATTTGGTTCATATATGGGAGCAAGGAGCAAAATTTAGAGGTTTGAGAGCTTTAAAGAGGTATAACTTTGCAGGGCGTGGTCCGATTTTAAATCTGTTTGCAGATTCGGATTCTGCGTAAAATTCTAGGCTAATTTGATGTATCGCATGGCTAAAAAAATTATAAGGACGATCAGAAATCGCAACAGGTAAAAAAACTTAAAATGAGGGTAGCTCCCTGGGGGTGATGCTATCTAAAAAAGTCCTAAAGATTCAGGTAGCTGAGAAAATTCTAATATTAATTGATACTAAACAAGATATATTTATTTCGTGAGTGGAAATGTGGAGAAAGATTTATCTCGCGGGTGGAAAGAATGCGGGTGTGACGTAATCAAAATGGTTGGGGTAAAAAAATACCACAAGGAGTTCCACAAGGAGAGGGCAATTCTGAGATTCATCTCCTCATTTCCTCCTTATGGGAATTTACATGTAAATTGGTCCAGATGAGTGAGGAAAGTAGGGATTCTGGAGGAAATGAGGCGGCTGTATTGCCATATTCCTCCTACTAACACGACTGAAAATAATAACTCCTTTTTGTCGGCAACATTTTCAACCAACAAACTCGACAAAGTTTTGATGGACTTGCTTAACGATTCATCGCCTGGTGTAGATAATATTCTTTACCCAAACCTTTCCTATTCTGGTAAAAAGTATCTATTAAAGGTTTTTGATAGGGTATGGAACAGTGAATTGATCATCCCGGAATTTAGTGAAATTTTTGTAGTACCCATAATAAAGCCGGGTAAGGATGAAAATCAAACGTCCTCGTATCGACCAATTGCTCTCATGTCATGTTTGTCCAAACTCTTTGAAAGGCTTATAAAATGTCGAATTGAAAGCTTTTTTGAAAAAAGCGAGATCTTTCCTAAGGGGATGTATGGTTTCCGCAAAGAATTAAGAACTACTGACGCAATAGTCCAAGTAGTTTCCGATATTCAGTTATCATTTTCCAGAAATAATTATTTAAACGCAATTTTTCTAGATATTATGTCGGCTCATGGAGGCGTTAAATTAGACTTACTTCTGGCTAAATTAAGTGCAGTCGGCATCCCGCTAAATAATGCTAACGCTATCATCAATTTATTCCGTACCAGGCGAATATTTTTGAGAGGATATGAAAGCAGTCCCAGAATAATTAACCAAGGTATTCCCTAGAACTCCGTCCTTAGCCGCCTTCTATTTAACGTGTATACAATGAACATTCATCACGGTTTTGCTGACCACATTAAAGTTCAATATGCGGACGACTTTTGCTTTTATTGCGATAAATAGACGCTCAAAAGTTGTACTAATTCCCTTAAGGAAATATTACAAAAACCTGAAGATTGACGTGACAAAAATGTTGTTGTAATTTCTAAAGAACAAACTGCCGCTTGCATTTTTACAAGACACAATTTGCCTCAAGCCGAAAGCGTAACGGTTGGTGGTCATTTGTATAAAGTGGTTCCAAACATTCGATATCTAGGGGTGTTTTTGGATAAAAAATTAACTTGGAACATTCATATTAACTACATCTCAGGTAGGTGCGAAAAGATACTCAATTTTCTGAGATTATGTACTAAAATATGGTGGGGTGCAGATGTATCTGTCTCTCTGTGCCTTTATAGAGCATATTTTAGAGCTGTTGTGGATTATGCCAGTATTATATAGGACTCCGCCAGTAACAACGTCCTCCGTAAGTTAGATATTTTAACCAATAAAGCCCTGAGAACGTGTCTAGGAGCTATGAAATTAATGCCGAAGCCGAAGAATGCATGCTCCAATTTAGACGACAGATCCTAGCTACCAAATTTGTATTAAAATTACGAGCATGTTTGGATTCATCGTACCTACAAAATATTTCCGACCTATCGACTCAAAATCTGGTGAATAAATACTAGAGCAAACGCAATTCCCCGGCAATCTGTGACGCTTTTTACAATACTAGTCACGTCGATCTATATATAGAGAAAGACCACCGTAAAAATTTTTTCTGGGTTCCTCACTGGTACCAGGCAAGTCCTCTTAAGGTAATTTTCCCAAGTTATTTAGAAAACATCACACTAAATCAAAAGATATTTTCACCTTCATTAGAACCATATCATGATTGTACAAAGATCTTCACAGATGGGTCGAAATCTGCGGAAGGAGTGGGATATGTTTAAATAATTCCCTCTCATACAGAATATGGACAAAAACTCAACAATGTGGCTGCAACATTTACAGCCGAAGCATTTGCTATATTATCAGCGTTTAAGTATAGCATACTAAATATTAAGAGTTTCGATAAAATTGTTATAATCTCGGACTCAAAATACTGTTGGCAAGTAATTATATATGTGACATATAGATCATCACATATAATACAATTGAAACTTGAACAAGTTCATTTTTTAGTCAGGTGGGGTAACAGTAACATTTATGTGGGTAAAAGCTCACTCAGGTATAACCTTAAATGAGCAAGTAGACTTGTTGGTCAAACAGGCAGTGAAAGAACATACTAATATTTCCAACACCTTGATACCCTTCTCCGATTTTTTTATAAACCTCAAATCAAAAATTATTAGTCAGTGGAATAGCTACTACATTTCAACATATAGTAAAACCAATACAAATTATTTTCAACTGCGTTCAAATATCTATATACATAAATCGCATACAAATTTTAGTCGCACTGACACCAGTATGATTTTTAGAATGAAAACCACTCACACCAGAACCCCTGCTCATTTATATAAAATTGGTGTCCTAGATTTTACAACTTGTACTTTTTGTGACGAACTTGGAGATTTGAACCACATCTTCTTAGAATGCAAAGAATTTATAGTTCAAAGAAACAGTTTATTTAAAGAACTCCTCGCACTTAAAGTGACAATTCCGTTCAACTTAAATTCCTTACTTGCTTTAAATTCACCCAACGTTTTAGTCTTTATGTAATTTTATTTACAAATGCTACCTTCGCCTGTAAAGCTTTAGTGTTAGGTTAATTTTGATATTCTTATTAACCTCTGTGGAGAACACCTTCTCTCCTTGGCCAATTCTCTGTGCGTAGTCTCCACGACGGGCCTACTACGGAGCGAAATGGGTCTCATCCCTATTCTATCCTTGCCTTATATTGTACGCACATTATTTTGTGGTGTTAGGTTATATAGTTAATTTTGTGGCTAAATGTCATTGTAGACGAAGCCAAATTAAAAAGAAAAGACTGTAAATATTCTGTAGATTAAGGAATTCGTGCATCTTGGAGCTTAGGGGTGAAAATAATTTATGCTGAACGTGATTGTTCGTAGACTTTGGATTTTTTTTGCGGATTATCGCGCAAGTTGCGAGTGAAATTTTTCATACGCATCATTCTACATGACTTTGCAAATATCCTGTAGATTGGAAAATTCGCGCATCTCCGAGCTTAAGGATGAAAATAATTTTTTTTGAAGGTAGGTGTGTGACGAATTTGTATATTTTTTGCCGATTATAGCGAATGAATTTCTATCATCAGTATCGTTTTACATGACCTTGCAAATATTTTGTAAATTACTAAATTCGGGCATCCCTGAGCTTAAGGGATGAAAATAATGTTTTTCTGAACGTGGTGTGTGTAAAATTTGGATTTTATTTTCTGATTATCGTGCAAGTTGCGTGTGAATTTATTCATCAGTATCATTTTACATGATCTTGCAAATATTCTGTAGATTAGGAAATTCGCGCGTCCCCGTGCTTGAAGGATGAAAGTTATTTTTTGTAAACGAGTGCGAGTGCGTATATTTAGAAATTTTTTTGCCGATTATCGCGCAAGTTTCGAGCGAATTTTTTCATCAGTATCATTCTACATGACCTTGCAAATATTCTGTAGATTAGGAAATTTGCGCGTCCCCGTGTTTGAGGGATCAAAGTAATTTTTTTGTAAACGAGCGTGAGTGTGTATATTTAGAAATTTTTTTGCCGATTATCGCGCAAGTTTCGAGCGAATTTTTTTCATCAGTATCATTCTACATGACCTTGCAAATATGCTGTAGATTAGGAAATTCGCGCGTCCCCGTGCTTGAGGGATGAAAGTTATTTTTTTGTAAACGAGCGTGAGTGTGTATATTTAGAAATTTTTTGCCGATTATCGCGCAAGTTTCGAGCGAATTTTTTTCATCAGTATCATTCTACATGACCTTGCAAATATTCTGTAGATTAGGAAATTGCGCGTCCCCGTGCTTGAGGGATGAAAGTTATTTTTTGTAAACGAGCGTGAGTGTGTATATTTAGAAATTTTTTGGCCGATTATCGCACAAGTTTCGAGCGAATTTTTTTCATCAGTATCATTCTACATGACCTTGAAAATATTCTGTAGATTAGGAAATTCGCGCGTCCCCGTGCTTGAGGGATCAAAGTATTTTTTTGTAAACGAGCGTCAGTGTGTATATTTAGAAATTTTTTGCCGATTATCGCGCAAGTTTCGAGCGAATTTTTTCATCAGTATCATTCTACATGACCTTGCAAATATGCTGTAGATTAGGAAATTGCGCGTCCCCGTGCTTGAGGGATGAAAGTTATTTTTGTAAACGAGCGTGAGTGTGTATATTTAGAAATTTTTGGCCGATTATCGCACAAGTTTCGAGCGAATTTTTTCATCAGTATCATTCTACATGACCTTGAAAATATTCTGTAGATTAGGAAATTCGCGCGTCCCCGTGCTTGAGGGATCAAAGTAATTTTTTTGTAAACGAGCGTGAGTGTGTATATTTAGAAATTTTTTGCCGATTATCGCGCATGTTTCGAGCGAATTTTTTTCATCAGTATCATTCTACATGACCTTGCAAATATTCTGTAGATTAGGAAATTGCGCGTCCCCGTGCTTGAGGGATGAAAGTTATTTTTTGTAAACGAGTGTGAGTGTGTATATTTAGAAATTTTTTTGCCGATTATCGCGCAAGTTTCGAGCGAATTTTTTTCATCAGTATCATTCTACATGACCTTGCAAATATGCTGTAGATTAGGAAATTCGCGCGTCCCCGTGCTTGAGGGATGAAAGTTATTTTTGTAAACGAGCGTGAGTGTGTATATTTAGAAATTTTTGCCGATTATCGCGCAAGTTTCGAGCGAATTTTTTTCATCAGTATCATTCTACATGACCTTGCAAATATTCTGTAGATTAGGAAATTGCGCGTCCCCGTGCTTGAGGGATGAAAGTTATTTTTGTAAACGAGCGTGAGTGTGTATATTTAGAAATTTTTGGCCGATTATCGCACAAGTTTCGAGCGAATTTTTTCATCAGTATCATTCTACATGACCTTGAAAATATTCTGTAGATTAGGAAATTCGCGCGTCCCCGTGCTTGAGGGATCAAAGTAATTTTTTGTAAACGAGCGTGAGTGTGTATATTTAGAAATTTTTGCCGATTATCGCGCAAGTTTCGAGCGAATTTTTTCATCAGTATCATTCTACATGACCTTGCAAATATGCTGTAGATTAGGAAATTGCGCGTCCCCGTGCTTGAGGGATGAAAGTTATTTTTGTAAACGAGCGTGAGTGTGTATATTTAGAAATTTTTGGCCGATTATCGCACAAGTTTCGAGCGAATTTTTTCATCAGTATCATTCTACATGACCTTGAAAATATTCTGTAGATTAGGAAATTCGCGCGTCCCCGTGCTTGAAGGATCAAAGTAATTTTTTTGTAAACGAGCGTGAGTGTGTATATTTAGAAATTTTTGCCGATTATCGCGCAAGTTGCGAGTGAATTTTTTCATCAGTATCATTCTACACGACCTTGCAAATATTCTGTAGATTAGGAAATTGCGCGTCCCCGTGCTTGAGGGATGAAAGTTATTTTTTGTAAACGAGCGTGAGTGTGTATATTTAGAAATTTTTTGGCCGATTATCGCACAAGTTTCGAGCGAATTTTTTTCACCAGTATCATTCTACATGACCTTGAAAATATTCTGTAGATTAGGAAATTCGCGCGTCCCCGTGCTTGAGGGATCAAAGTAATTTTTTTGTAAACGAGCGTGAGTGTGTATATTTAGAAATTTTTTTGCCGATTGTCGCGCAAGTTTCGAGCGAATTTTTTCATCAGTATCATTCTACATGACCTTGCAAATATTCTGTAGATTAGAAAATTTGCGCGTCCCCGTGTTTGAGGGATCAAAGTAATTTTTTTGTAAACGAGCGTGAGTGTGTATATTTAGAAATTTTTTTGCCGATTATCGCGCAAGTTTCGAGCGAATTTTTTTTATCAGTATCATTCTACATGACCTTGCAAATATGCTGTAGATTAGGAAATTCGCGCGTCCCCGTGCTTGAGGGATGAAAGTTATTTTTGTAAACGAGCGTGAGTGTGTATATTTAGAAATTTTTGCCGATTATCGCGCAAGTTTCGAGCGAATTTTTCATCAGTATCATTCTACATGACCTTGCAAATATTCTGTAGATTAGGAAATTGCGCGTCCCCGTGCTTGAGGGATGAAAGTTATTTTTTGTAAACGAGCGTGAGTGTGTATATTTAGAAATTTTTGGCCGATTATCGCACAAGTTTCGAGCGAATTTTTTTCATCAGTATCATTCTACATGACCTTGAAAATATTCTGTAGATTAGGAAATTCGCGCGTCCCCGTGCTTGAGGGATCAAAGTAATTTTTTTGTAAACGAGCGTGAGTGTGTATATTTAGAAATTTTTTGCCGATTATCGCGCAAGTTTCGAGCGAATTTTTTTCATCAGTATCATTCTACATGACCTTGCAAATATGCTGTAGATTAGGAAATTGCGCGTCCCCGTGCTTGAGGGATGAAAGTTATTTTTTGTAATCGAGCGTGGGTGTGTATATTTAGAAATTTTTGGCCGATTATCGCACAAGTTTCGAGCGAATTTTTTCATCAGTATCATTCTACATGACCTTGAAAATATTCTGTAGATTAGGAAATTCGCGCGTCCCCGTGCTTGAGGGATCAAAGTAATTTTTTTGTAAACGAGCGTGAGTGTGTATATTTAGAAATTTTTTGCCGATTATCGCGCATGTTTCGAGCGAATTTTTTTCATCAGTATCATTCTACATGACCTTGCAAATATTCTGTAGATTAGGAAATTGCGCGTCCCCGTGCTTGAGGGATGAAAGTTATTTTTTGTAAACGAGCGTGAGTGTGTATATTTAGAAATTTTTTGGCCGATTATCGCACAAGTTTCGAGCGAATTTCTTTCATCAGTATCATTCTACATGACCTTGAAAATATTCTGTAGATTATGAAATTCGCGCGTCCCCGTGCTTGAGGGATCAAAGTAATTTTTTTGTAAACGAGCGTGAGTGTGTATATTTAGAAATTTTTTGCCGATTATCGCGCAAGTTTCGAGCAAATTTTTTTCATCAGTATCATTCTACATGACCTTGCAAATATTCTGTAGATTAGGAAATTGCGCGTCCCCGTGCTTGAGGGATGAAAGTTATTTTTTGTAAACGAGCGTGAGTGTGTATATTTAGAAATTTTTTGGCCGATTATCGCACAAGTTTCGAGCGAATTTTTTTCATCAGTATCATTCTACATGACCTTGAAAATATTCTGTAGATTAGGAAATTCGCGCGTCCCCGTGCTTGAGGGATCAAAGTAATTTTTTTGTAAACGAGCGTGAGTGTGTATATTTAGAAATTTTTTGCCGATTATCGCGCAAGTTTCGAGCGAATTTTTTTCATCAGTATCATTCTACATGACCTTGCAAATATTCTGTAAATTAGGAAATTGCGCGTCCCCGTGCTTGAGGGATGAAAGTTATTTTTGTAAACGAGCGTGAGTGTGTATATTTAGAAATTTTTTGGCCGATTATCGCACAAGTTTCGAGCGAATTTCTTTCATCAGTATCATTCTACATGACCTTGAAAATATTCTGCAGATTAGGAAATTCGCGCGTCCCCGTGCTTGAGGGATCAAAGTAATTTTTTTGTAAACGAGCGTGAGTGTGTATATTTAGAAATTTTTTGCCAATTATCGCGCAAGTTTCGAGCGAATTTTTTTCATCAGTATCATTCTACATGACCTTGCAAATATTCTGTAGATTAGGAAATTGCGCGTCCCGTGCTTGAGGATGAAAGTTATTTTTGTAAACGAGCGTGAGTGTGTATATTTAGAAATTTTTGGCCGATTATCGCACAAGTTTCGAGCGAATTTTTTCATCAGTATCATTCTACATGACCTTGAAAATATTCTGTAGATTAGGAAATTCGCGCGTCCCCGTGCTTGAGGGATCAAAGTAATTTTTTGTAAACGAGCGTGAGTGTGTATATTTAGAAATTTTTGCCGATTATCGCGCAAGTTTCGAGCGAATTTTTTCATCAGTATCATTCTACATGACCTTGCAAATATTCTGTAGATTAGGAAATTGCGCGTCCCCGTGCTTGAGGGATGAAAGTTATTTTTGTAAACGAGCGTGAGTGTGTATATTTAGAAATTTTTGGCCGATTATCGCACAAGTTTCGAGCGAATTTTTTCATCAGTATCATTCTACATGACCTTGAAAATATTCTGTAGATTAGGAAATTTGCGCGTCCCCGTGCTTGAGGGATCAAAGTAATTTTTTTGTAAACGAGCGTGAGTGTGTATATTTAGAAATTTTTGCCGATTATCGCGCAAGTTTCGAGCGAATTTTTTTCATCAGTATCATTCTACATGACCTTGCAAATATTCTGTAAATTAGGAAATTGCGCGTCCCCGTGCTTGAGGGATGAAAGTTATTTTTGTAAACGAGCGTGAGTGTGTATATTTAGAAATTTTTGGCCGATTATCGCACAAGTTTCGAGCGAATTTCTTTCATCAGTATCATTCTACATGACCTTGAAAATATTCTGCAGATTAGGAAATTCGCGCGTCCCCGTGCTTGAGGGATCAAAGTAATTTTTTTGTAAACGAGCGTGAGTGTGTATATTTAGAAATTTTTTGCCGATTATCGCGCAAGTTTCGAGCGAATTTTTTTCATCAGTATCATTCTACATGACCTTGCAAATATTCTGTAGATTAGGAAATTGCGCGTCCCCGTGCTTGAGGGATGAAAGTTATTTTTGTAAACGAGCGTGAGTGTGTATATTTAGAAATTTTTGGCCGATTATCGCACAAGTTTCGAGCGAATTTTTTCATCAGTATCATTCTACATGACCTTGAAAATATTCTGTAGATTAGGAAATTCGCGCGTCCCCGTGCTTGAGGGATCAAAGTAATTTTTTTGTAAACGAGCGTGAGTGTGTATATTTAGAAATTTTTTGCCGATTATCGCGCAAGTTTCGAGCGAATTTTTTTCATCAGTATCATTCTACATGACCTTGCAAATATGCTGTAGATTAGGAAATTGCGCGTCCCCGTGCTTGAGGATGAAAGTTATTTTTGTAAACGAGCGTGAGTGTGTATATTTAGAAATTTTTTGCCGATTATCGCGAAAGTTTCGAGCGAATTTTTTTCATCAGTATCATTCTACATGACCTTGCAAATATTCTGTAGATTAGGAAATTGCGCGTCCCCGTGCTTGAGGGATGAAAGTTATTTTTGTAAACGAGCGTGAGTGTGTATATTTAGAAATTTTTGGCCGATTATCGCACAAGTTTCGAGCGAATTTTTTCATCAGTATCATTCTACATGACCTTGAAAATATTCTGTAGATTAGGAAATTCGCGCGTCCCCGTGCTTGAGGGATCAAAGTAATTTTTTTGTAAACGAGCGTGAGTGTGTATATTTAGAAATTTTTTGCCGATTATCGCGCAAGTTTCGAGCGAATTTTTTTCATCAGTATCATTCTACATGACCTTGCAAATATTCTGTAAATTAGGAAATTGCGCGTCCCCGTGCTTGAGGGATGAAAGTTATTTTTTGTAAACGAGCGTGAGTGTGTATATTTAGAAATTTTTTGGCCGATTATCGCACAAGTTTCGAGCGAATTTCTTTCATCAGTATCATTCTACATGACCTTGAAAATATTCTGTAGATTAGGAAATTCGCGCGTCCCCGTGCTTGAGGGATCAAAGTAATTTTTTTGTAAACGAGCGTGAGTGTGTATATTTAGAAATTTTTTGCCGATTATCGCGCAAGTTTCGAGCGAATTTTTTTCATCAGTATCATTCTACATGACCTTGCAAATATTCTGTAGATTAGGAAATTGCGCGTCCCCGTGCTTGAGGGATGAAAGTTATTTTTTGTAAACGAGCGTGAGTGTGTATATTTAGAAATTTTTTGGCCGATTATCGCACAAGTTTCGAGCGAATTTTTTTCATCAGTATCATTCTACATGACCTTGAAAATATTCTGTAGATTAGGAAATTCGCGCGTCCCCGTGCTTGAGGGATCAAAGTAATTTTTTTGTAAACGAGCGTGAGTGTGTATATTTAGAAATTTTTTGCCGATTATGGCGCAAGTTTCGAGCGAATTTTTTTCATCAGTATCATTCTACATGACCTTGCAAATATCCTGTACATTAGGAAATTCGGCAGTCCCGAGTTTAAAGACGATTGCAATTTAAAAGCTTTAATGTTATTTTCTTTAAATTGTTCTTTGTGTGTTATTATTAATTGTGATTTATAAATAAACATCTGTGAAACAATCTTTCCTAAGTTAGTGGAACTGCAGGTGTATGAATTCGTAAATTCGCTCAAAAGCAGCTAATAAAGTTGTAAATAATTTGAATTTGTGGTATTATAATAAGATTACTTAAAATTGGGTAGCAGCGCATTTTATGCAATTAATATGGTTTAATGTGTTTTTAAATTCGCTGCCAAGCAGCGTTTTTATTCGTATCCTTCTTTGGCGACAAAACTTGTAAATTAAATGCCAAGAAATTATGTAATGCTTTTGATTGCTGTTGTTATTTAAATTTGACCGACTTGATGGTGTGATAGCGATGGACGATAAAATGCTCAAGTTTGGATCATTGAATATTCAAAGATTAATATCGATAAGCTCTACAAATGTTGTGAAACCAATACAGAAATATTATAGATACTTATAATAATTATAAAAATGTTATTACTCACCCGTTGTTTATGTAACAAAATTGCCTTTACTATTTAGTAAATGCACTTTTACACACTACACGAGTGCGTAGTTCAAATTGCACAGATTTAATGGATATTTTGCCTTGTCTTGTTTCTACACCTTATTGCACACTACGCCAGAAATACACAGCACTTCCTTGAAGCACTAAAGAATTATGTATAATATAGAATGATATGTTGCAACGTGATGTATGATAAGACTGCAAGATGTATTCCCATATCACTGATACCTCATAAATTGGTATAAACTTTTTTATAAAATCCTAATATTCAGAACCGTCGTTAGCTATATCGGACTGCGGAGCAAATCTGACATACGGGCACCTGCAACCTGTTTTTTTTTAAATTGAGAACCACTGAGAAAAATTAGAAGAATAACAACTTACCTTAGTCATTGACATTAGTATGCTTAGTCGACGCGTTCTTACTTTAATAGTGGAGATAATATTTTATAGTTTTTGTAAGACATTATAATTTTCAATGAACTTTTGCTGTTAATACATGAACTATAAGTGATATTGAAAGAATTACAATAATTGTACTTTTTTTCCTTTCTTGTTGGTGAACTTCATATTACTCCCTCGAAATCCATGTTCAAGCAACAAACAGTTTGTCAGTGTACAGACAGTTTAAACGACTCGTTGATCGAAGGAATTTTTTACTAAGTAAAAAGGCTAAAAGGCCGTTTTCTTTCGGCTATAATAACGAGAGTTGTGAAAAAGATTCTCAATGCTATAAAGAAAAGCGAATTATTCCGAATTTGTTCACAGTGCTCAACAACTGAAATGGTGCTAGCGACTCAGGTGTATCAAAATTGCTGTCGTGCATGGCATTCAGGTGAAGTAGTCCATCTATCAATGCTAGATGTACATCTTCCATGAAAGCTTGAACCAGGTAAAGGACGTAACAATTCATTCAAATGAGTCGAGATAGCTTTCTATGCTCTAAAATTTTATGTAGATTCTGCTGACAAATTTAATAAATCGTAGACCTAGAATATGTGAGGCAAATGACTTTACGCAGTCAATTCTAGCAGACTAACGCGTTGTTGACATACTATGGAAAGAACATGCTATATTGTTCAATCAAAATTCCCATAGTTGTGAACTTGAGCTAAATGTATTGTACAGCATTTCCACGACATAAAAAGGTCACCACTTCTGGGGAGCATTCAGTTACTTGAACTCCGCATAAAATTAACAAGTGGCTACCGCATAACAAAAATAATGCTAGGGGATTGTTCTTTAATATCAAACTCTGAAATATCCATTAAAAATATACATATACTGCATCCAGTGATATTGACATAAATTCACCCCGTCCTACGCCAACTGAGCGTACCATGCTCGTTTTGGGGCCGTTTGGCCAAAAGTGTTTTACCTTCAGCGCGAACAGTTGTCATAGAAAATAGCACGATTGTCATTTACCAATCAAAAGATTGAGAATACAAATTAGAAATGTGAAGAAAGTATACATTTCTCTTTTTTTAATTTTATCCTTGAATTTTTCACAAAAAACACTTGTGGTTAACGTTATTTTCACTATTTACGTAAGTTATGTATCCCCCAATTACCTATATATATTGATGTATTGAATCTAATATGAATTATTAGAAATTATTAAGTAAAAGTATAAGTTCAATGCAACATTGTAACACAAGGATAACCCAGAGAGGTTATCGACAGTTCATGAGAACGGAATGCAGCTTTTCATCCGTGAGGGCAGTGATACTGCAGGTGGCAGGTCACAGGCGGTCAACATACCGCAATTACTTAGAATTAAGTTGTTACATTGTAATAAAGTGTACAATAAAGAGAAACGCAGACATGAGATCTGCAAGTTCTCACAGCCGTGTGAGGGGCAGGTTATTATAAAAGGCCCGGGAGCTCAATGCCCGGCAGTCAGTCTCCAAACTCCATACTTCGTTGTTTGAGCTACTCAACCGAGTCAGTCTTTGTATTACAACTTTTACATTGTTGTCTACTTAGACTACTCACCTGTACAATTAATTAATTTTTATAAAGTTATTATGTACAAAGTATAATAAATTTTTGTTAAAGTGTCAAAAGCTTTTTAAAAAACCAGCTCCAAAGGCCCGAACTTTAACTGGCGCAGTCGGTAGGATTCGAACCTACGCTCCCACAGGGAATCTGATTTCCAAAAATCGGAAGATTGGTGACCAAGAATTTTTATTCGAAATTTTGGCAGAACCCAAACCAAGTTGGAGGAAGAACAAGCATAGTCTGAATCCAGCAACAAACCAAGTTGGACAAGGAACAAAAATCGTCTAAGGCCAACAAAACAAACCAAGGTGGACAAGATACAGAATCGATCGAACCCACCAAAGAAACAGATGAAATTAATGTAAGTTCATTTCCATAATTTTATTTCAAACCATAAACTATAATTGATATATGCTAGTATTATAACTATTGAGTACCATTTATATTTACTGTTTATGAATTGTATTTTTATGAATATTTTTTTGAAAATAGTTCAAAGTGAATTAATTTCAAAACGAGACTGTAAAACATTTTATGAGACGAATGTTAAAGAGATAAAATTTTTCTTTAAAAAAACAAATGAAACTTGAAGTTTAAAAGAAATTTTCTTTTAAAACAAATGAGAATTAATATTAAAAGATTCTTACCATAATTAATAGAACAAACTCAAAATAATCAAAAAAAAAAACGGGCGCACATTCACTAACACCAAATAATTACCGCAATTCAACGCACGTTTATAAACCGGCAAACTAGAAACACAGAACGCAATTTAATTTCAAAGCTAATTCGAACAAGCAGTACAGAACGTTTAATTAAACCATTGACCTCTATAATACTGAATAAATCACAAGAACATTCTGCATTAACTAAAAATACGGTAACTTAAAACCACCTAAGAAAACAAAGCTCGCATCTTTTATACACTTAGAACATCAGAGAAGTGCAATAACTTTCAACTTTCAGTACTAAAGTATAGCTTCAACAACGCAATATCATTATTAAAATCGCTTTCAGAATCCTTGCACAATACTAAAGAAATAACTTTCAGCTTTCAGTATAATTTCAATTTGCATCATACACGGGATAATAAAAGCGACGCAGTTTCTACATTAATACCTACAATCCATAAAGGCGTGTACAATTGCAACAAAATCTAAACATCTTTCAATTAATTAATCAGCATTATTCCAATACGAATACAGAATAACGCTAAAACGTTATCATACGCTTATAATTGTAAACCTGAAAACGCTCATAATTACAGTACGGAGAGATTCAATTACCAACAAGCATTATAATACCAAGAGATCTAAAAATAAACAGACATAACACTTTACGCAAGTACGGAAAGTAAATTATCTAATTCCTATAATTTCCATTAACACCTGTAAGTGCAATCAACTCAACGTACGTGACAAAGTAACGAACACTATATCCCTTAGTATCCAATTTCAACAATAAAGTACAAAAGTAAGTAACCTCAGGTCATAACTACGCAACTCAGTAAAACCCACGGAAGAGTATTAATTACGAGTTAACCGAACTGAACTAAAACAACGCTATACGAGAATAATCCATCCATTTAAGATTCCTTAAGAAACAGGAACTCAAGACGAACTAAAAGCTACATAAAAACAGACAAATCCAAGACTACGGTAATTAATCTAACATTATTGAAATAAATCTCACAAGAACATCACTGCACTGTGTAATTAAATATAAATAAACAACGACTACGATTTTAAAAATAACTCGACGCAATATAAACTTAAAATTAATAAATCCAATACTACAAGTACGAAATTAATCTCAAATTTTTACCAAATTTTTATCCACCCAATCCAAACTGAAAATTAACAAATTCAAATCAAAAATTACGCCGAAAAATAACAGAATAAACCTCAACCCTTACCAAAATTTTATTTACCTAATCTAATTGAAAAATTAACAAACCAAAACCGAAGTTAACATTTCAAATAGCCAAATCAACATCAATTTTTACAAAACTCAAAGTTATTCAATCAAAAAAAAGGAAAATTTAAAAAAAAACCAAAGCAAAAATAACGTCGTAAAAAGGAAAATCATCCCCAATTTTTACAAAATTCGAAATTACTTAATCCAAAAGAAAAATTAATACATCCAAAGCATAATTAACGTTACAAATAGAAAATCAACCCCAATTTTTACAAAATTTGAAATTTTTACAACCCAAACGGAAAATTAATAAATCGGAAGCAAACGTAACAATACAAATAGCGAAATAAACCTTAATTCAAAAAAAAAAAAAAATTTTTTAAATTTCCCAAAAATCGAAAACAACCCTTAACCGACATGAGTAACACAGACTTACGTCTCTATTTAGAGACAATACAGACGTTTGATGGCACGCAGGCCCATCTCTCGAATTTCATTGGAGCATGTGAAATGTTCCTAAAAACCTTTTACAAACCCGGAGATGACGCAAGAAATTCATTGCTTATACGCTTAGTAATAAGTAAACTAGCCGGAAGGGCACTAACATTAATCGCCAGTAGGGACGACTTATCGGAATGGGACCAGTTTAAACAGCTACTAATTGCATATTTCGGGGACCAACGTAATATAAAATGCCTGGTACGAGACCTAATAAACCTTAGAATGGAACACAATCAATCCCCCTACCAATTCGGAATGAAATGCCAAGACGTGAGAAATTTAATTTTAACCAAATTAAAAATCGAAGAACCCGATCAAAACGTTAGACATTTAAAAACAAAAATGTACGACGAAATGGCACTAGACACATACATAAACGCTTTACCAGAACGACTATCGGATAAAATCAGATTCCAACGACCCCAAAATTTAGAAGAAGCTATGAGCCTAGTAATAGAAGAAGAAAATGTAATGTATTACCGCAACAGACTATACAACCCCAACGCGAATAAAAGTTATTCACCAACAAAACTATACAAGCTACAAGACAAACAATCCTCAACAAAAATTCACACCCTTTAACCCACAAACAAATCAACCGCGAAGTAACAACCCAAGTTTTAACAATACAAATTTTAATAATCAATATAGAAATTTTTCAAGACCAACATTCAACCCAACTTTTACGAAACCCGCATTCCAACCGAGATTTAATCAAAACCTAAACCAACAAAGACCAGCATTCAACGTAAACCCGAATAGAAATACACCAATGACTAATACTCATAACAACCCTAACAATTATTACAAACCAACACCAATGGACACCTCATCTGGTAACACCAGACAAAACACAAAAATAACACACATCCGACCAAACCCTCATCAGAAACGTAATTTTACATCGGAAGAATTATTTCATCAAGAAATAGAAAAATTTGACACTGACCAGAATAATTACATTGAGACACCTACGAACAATGAATCAAATCATACAGAACGTGACGAACAATACGAAACTTACGAGGAGTACGACGACGAAAACTCGAATTCAAATTTTCAAATGGACCAATTCATAACCGACCAAACTTAATAAACTTAAACAACATAAATCACTTAGTATTACCATACATAGAAATACCCCACGCCAAATTCAAACTATTAATCGACACCGGATCATCTAAAACATTAATTAGCCCCAGAACCGTACAAAAACACTATTTAGATTATGTAGAAAGAGAACCATTTAAAATTAAAACAGCTCATCAAACGACACTACACCAATTCGTAGCCAATATACCCTTACCGAGAACATTTAATGTTAAAATGAAACATAAATTTTGTGTATTTGAATTTAACGATAAATATGACGGATTAATCGGAATGGACCTTCTAAGAAAATTAGGAGCCAACATTGACATTAAAAATCGCTTATTAAGGACAAAATACGGAAAAATCCCAATTAAATTTCAAAACACACAAATTGAACAAAAATACACTTTAGAACCCCGAACGGAAAGAAAAATAAAAATCCCAGTAAAATCTAACAAAAATTTAGGAATAATAAATCATATGACATTTCAACAAGGAGTAGAAACCCCAACCGCCTTAGTGCAAATAAAGATAAATTTGCAACCACAACAATATTAAATTCAAACGACTATCCCGTAGAATTATCATTGACAGACCCAATTAACGTAGAAGAACTAAATTTTAACGAAATGGAAATAGACGAAAATTTAGAAAACAATTACAACCCAATAGAACATGACGAAATGTTAAGAGAAAATTTAACTAACATCCGCTTTAATACCGATATCAATCAAGAAGAAGAAAGAGCAATTAAATACTTATGTTTTGAATACCGAGACATATTCCATTGCGAAGGAATACCATTAACATTCACCAACACAGTAAAACATAATATCGAGTTAACAGACAATAAACCAATCTTTACAAAAGCATATAGACTACCTCATGCAAGCCAAGAAAAAGCTGACAGACAAGTAGCAGACCTATTAGACCAAGACATAATTCAGCACTCCAATTCACCATGGAGCAGCCCCGTGTTAATAGTACCTAAGAAATTAGACGCAACCGGAAAGAGAAAGTACAGAATGGTAATAGACTATAGAAAGTTAAATGAAAAAACGGTAGATGACAAATATCCACTACCAAATATAACCGAAATTTTAGATAAATTAGGCAAATGCCAATATTTTACAACATTAGACCTAGCATCAGGATACCATCAGGTAGAGATGGACGAAAAGACATATCAAAACAGCCTTCAGCACACCTAGAGGACATTACGAGTACAAACGAATGCCATTTGGACTAAAGAACGCACCCGCTACTTTCCAGAGAGTCATGGACAATATACTACGAGGAATACACAATGAGAAATGCCTTGTATACCTTGACGACATCATAGTTTATTCCACATCACTGGTAGAACACATAGAAAGATTGACAGAAGTATTCGAAAGACTTAGACAAGCACATTTTAAAGTACAGTTAGACAAAAGTGAATTTTACAAAAGAAGTATCATTTTAGGACATGTAATAACACCTCAAGGAGTAATGCCAAATCCAGACAAAACAAATGCAGTTCTAAATTACCCATTGCCAAAAACAAACAAAGAAATTAAAGGATTTCTAGGACTTAGTGGTTACTACCGCAAATTCATTAAAGGTTACGCTCAGATAACCAAACACCTGACAAATTGTTTAAAAAAGGGAAACAAAATTGAACACACCCCGGAATTTATTAAAGCAGTAGACAAAATTAAAAACATATTAACTAATCACCCTGTATTAGAATACCCAGACTTTACAAAACCATTTATACTGACGACAGACGCATCGAATGTAGCATTAGGCGCAGTATTGAGCCAAGGAAAAGTAGGTAGCGATAAACCTATCAGCTACGCATCCAGAACCCTAAATGAAACCGAACAAAAATATAGCACTATAGAAAAAGAGTTATTAGCCATAATTTGGGCAACAAAATATTTTAGACCTTATTTATACGGAAGAAAATTTTACATATACACTGACCATAGACCACTAGTATGGTTATGCAAACTGAAAGAACCGAATTCAAAATTACAAAGATGGAGAATCAGACTCGAAGAGTACGATTACGAAATTATATATAAAAAGGGAATTTATAACAACAACGCAGACGCTTTAAGTAGAATTCAACTCAATGCATTAGAAACTGAATCCATTATAGGAAACGTAGACGAAACAGAAATAAGGGAAGATCCAGACGAGATCGACACGATACATTCGACACAAAACGAAGAACCTAAAAACGCGATTAAAATTTTAAACGAAGCAATCGATATGAAACCCAACCAATTTATAATAACCGAAGTTTTAAATAACCCCAATCCAGTAAAATATACAAAAGTAGATAACAAAAAGATATATCAAATTCAAATAACTAAAGATGACAATGAACAACAAATAATTAAAATTTTAAAAGAATACACCCCTGAGAAAAAACGATTTTATTTTTATTTCAATACCGAACATTTATACCAAAGATTTTCAGAATTATACATTAAACTATTCAATAACTCTGGACCTGAACTCATCAGATGTACTAGAAAACTAATAACACTAGACGACCCTGACGAAATAAACGATGTAATTAGAAATCAACACGAAGGAAAAACCAACCATCGTGGAATTAACGAAACAATAAAACAACTTGTAAGACGTTATTATTTTAAAGACATGAAGGACTTGACCACAGATTTCATTAACCAATGCGAACTATGTGGCAGAGCGAAATACGATAGGAAACCCCCAAAGATACCCTTAATGTTAACCAAAACACCCGACAAACCATTTCAAAAACTACATGCCGATACTCTAGTAGTAGAAGCGCAAAACTATTTAACAATTATAGACGCATTCACAAAAATAGGCCAAGCGATACCAATCACATCCAAAAATAGCATTGACGTGACCCAAGGATTTTTACAATATTTCACATTTTACGGAACACCCGAATCAATCACTTTAGACAATGGCAGCGAATTTAAAAATGAGACAATACAAAACACTTTAGAACTCCACAAAATAAAAATTCATTTCATAACAGAAAACCACCCTGAATCAAACGGACTAATTGAACGACTACATTTAACCCTGTTAGAACAAATTCGATTATTAAGAATAAATTATAAAAAGGAACATATAACCAATTTAATGTCATACGCACTAATCGCCTATAATAACACTATTCACTCATCAACAAATTTTACACCCTTAGAATTAACCTTAGGACATTCAGATTCACGAAATCCCTATGACATACACTACAATAAGGAAGTATATCAACAATATGCGAAAGACCACAAACAAAAACTAAAAATCACTTATGACAAAGTAAAAGATAAATTAGAGAACGATAAAGAACGTATCACCACAACCCGAAACAAAAATACCGACTCAAATAAATTTTCAATAGGACAAACCGTATATGAGAAAAACTTTCAAAGCAAGCGACATAAAACAGCACCCAGAAATTTAGGACCATTTAAAATTAAGAAAATATCAGATAAAAATATAGCAGTAGTAGACAACGGTAAAATAACTAAATACATTCATTTGAAAAACCTAAGACACCCTGTAATTTCAGATGGACAGTCATCACCCTTACCGTCAACCTCCACCCAGGTAGAACGGACAACCAAGTAATAATAAATAAAGAACAACCCCGGTATACTACCAATAAACTAGGCAGTATACAAAATACAATATTTACTCAAATAATATCCAACCTTACTTTAACGCAACAAATTTTAGCAACATTAAGAATAACGAAATAATATTTTTTAGAAATCTAGATAGTAGAAAGTAACAATTATCAATATTATCATTTATTAACAAAGGTTACTAGCACATACCAAGTAATCATACCCAAAACCAAATTCCTATCCCTAAATGTACTGAGATATGGTTATACAAACGAAAAATGTACTGAAGTAACACCAAACCAATATTTATGTCAATCGATGACGACAACAACCATTAAAGAAGACAGCCCTTGTGAAGTACAACTACTAAAATTCTCAAACCATTACGAAAACTGTGAAACCAAACAAGTGCAAATAACTAATATGAAAATTCAAAAAGTTACAGATAACAAATGGATAGCCATTTTCCCAACAGAAGTAATAGCAACCATCCACTGCAACCAAGATGAAAATAACCAAGCATTAATCGGAAGAAAACTGATTACCCTCAAGGAAGACTGTTATGTGAAATTAAAGGATGAAGTAATCAGAGTTTATCAAAATCCCATAGCAACAAAGAAACTTGCAAACCTACCGGAACTACAATTCAAAATACAACAAGAAGACGAAGAAATAAACAAGAAACCTATGAAGCTAGAGCATCTAGACTTAGACGATCTCAACCACGCCGTGAAATTAGTGGAAAGTTATAAAGAACAATTAAGTGAAATCAAAACGCCAAAATTACATTATAATAACATAAGTGTTTGGACAATTGTATTAATCATTTTAATAATTTTTGTAATCATGTATGTATTATACAAAATGTACCTTAGATATAAGAATGAAGGAAACAGTTCTAGATTTAAGGAAACAAAGAGAAAAAAGGAAACAATAAGTATACCCTTAGAAACAATGAATTTTAAATAATGTATTTTATGTATTTAAAAATTAAGAAAAACCTTAATTTTTCATTTACGGTGGGAGGAGTTATGTATCCCCCAATTACCTATATATATTGATGTATTGAATCTAATATGAATTATTAGAAATTATTAAGTAAAAGTATAAGTTCAATGCAACATTGTAACACAAGGATAACCCAGAGAGGTTATCGACAGTTCATGAGAACGGAATGCAGCTTTGCATCCGTGAGGGCAGTGATACTGCAGGTGGCAGGTCACAGGCGGTCAACATACCGCAGTTACTTAGAATTAAGTTGTTACATTGTAATAAAGTGTACAATAAAGAGAAACGCAGACATGAGATCTGCAAGTTCTCACAGCCGTGTGAGGGGCAGGTTATTATAAAAGGCCCGGGAGCTCAATGCCCGGCAGTCAGTCTCCAAACTCCATACTTCGTTGTTTGAGCTACTCAACCGAGTCAGTCTTTGTATTACAACTTTTACATTGTTGTCTACTTAGACTACTCACCTGTACAATTAATTAATTTTTATAAAGTTATTATGTACAAAGTATAATAAATTTTTGTTAAAGTGTCAAAAGCTTTTTAAAAAACCAGCTCCAAAGGCCCGAACTCTAACTCGTATCACAACTGGATTAACTTATATAATTTTATACCATGATGATAATTTTTAAGCATTGACATCTCCAAAAATAGGTAACATTATTCGTAATATTTTTATCGGATTAAAAATTCCAGTTTTTGTGGTCTTGAATAAATATTTTAACTAGGCACTGTAAATGCCAAATGAAGGCTAAAATTAATTTAAATACGTAAGTAAGCATGCGGAAACTATGAAAACATATAAATAATAGCATTTTGTTGTTTTTATACAAGTATATACTTGAAGAAATAATAAGTTTAGCAAGAAATGTGTTCTAGAACGAATTTAAAAGAAAAATGTTAACTACGAAGCTGTAAGAAATGGAAATTTGGGAGTGCGGGGAATGACAAGTACGTTTATACCCAAACTACACTTCAATTTTATTATTTTGTTTTCTACAATCATTACATTATTTAAAGCTCAAAAACAGTTTAAAGTACAAACCTTAACAATTACTTCAACTAGTATATGTAATTTGCTCTGTAATGGAAAATGTTTATTTAAAAAATTATGCCGCTCTTAGACGTTTGTGTTTTTATTTGACAAAGTCAAAAACATAAAACCAATGCCTTTCTGATTAACTCAGCCCTAGCAACAGAAGGTACACGTAAAAGCAACTGAAGACACAAAGCATAATCTGGCACTGTATTAATTCAAAATAAGTTTTGAATTTGACTATTTATGAGATATTTAACATTTATTAAGGAATCAACGAAATAAAGGAGGCATTGTGCATACAGCGATATCTGGTGTTTATTATAAAACCAGGATAATTTCTAATATTTAATAGCGCACCTACAAAATTACTATACATAAAAATAGCGTGTATTTATATATATATATATATATATATATATATATATATATATATATATATATATTATAATTTCTGATAAGGGAAATAAAGACCAAATTAATAATAATCTGTTTTACATTCTCTTTATTTGTCTAGTCAAACAAATAAAGAGAATGTAAAATAGATTATTATTACATTGGTCTTTATTTCTTTTATCAGAAATTATAATATTATTGAATAATTATAGACCATTAGAAGATTCATTATTTTATTATATATATATATATATATATATATATATATATATATATATTACTCATATTTAGACCAGGGTAGAAAATTAATGAATTACATAAAATAATTTTAATCACCGTGTATAAGGAATTTTATTAGATAATACGCTTTATTAAAACACCGTGGAGAATAAAAATTCATTCGTTTCAGTAAAAATAAGAGATTTAAATCAGGTACAAGACGCTTTATATCAAAAGAAACAGTATTAACAAGCTCTACGTGTAATGTATTTATTCCGAGGAAAGAAACAAATGGAAATTACGTGCAAAATCTATATTAATTAACCCTATTTTAAGTAACCGGTATTAAACAAAGTGTACACATAATAATTAACATTTAATTTGTATTCGCTAAAAATGAAAGGATAGAAGTCAATTTTAGTTGGAGTTAATTAAACCATTATTAATAATAAGCATAAAAGCCTGTGAAAATCCAAGATTAAAATACCACGGAATAAGGCTCTGAGAATTAATAGTATGTTTAAACACCTGGGTTTATTTAAAAAGCTCATTCTGCGTAAATGTTGCAGATAATTAATGGTTATAGAGAATCTTTAAGAAACCGCCGCATAATAGTTACGAGAAATGCGAAAGGTGCGATACGGGGTTATTTAACCCAGATAACAGTCCACATGGACTGAAATAATCGATAATAAAGAATATCAATTTGCACAAATAAGAACAGGGTAGATAGAGACAGATAATATGCGCAAGACCGAGACACATACAGTAAAAAGGCGTGAGTAGAGCAACGTCATGGGGTTGCGATTGGTTGAAAGTAAAAGGCAAAATTTGAGAGGTGAAAATAACATTTCTGAATAAAAGTCAATTAGTAATTTCCAGACGTTGCGTGCCGTGTTGAAATTTCTGAGATTTAACTGGGGCGAGTACAAAATTCGTAAAAACCGACGCGCGAGCTACGGAATGGGAACATAGCAAGCGAAATTCTTTAGAATTGTCCATTTTGGGGAACAGACCGACAGACAGGCTAACCGCTATATATACCGAGGTGAATATAAACAAGCTCTCTTACATCCGCGACTTGATTCAATACGTTAAACAGTGCATTTTAGTTTGATAGAATAATTTAAAGTTTGCTCGTATATTTTGGTGATTTAAAACAGTTTGTTATTTACGTGCTAACATGAATGTACTTGAGTGCACTTAAATACAAGGTAATAAAATTTAGTATCACTGTACCAATTAGTAAAATTTACAACGACAAATGAATACACCAAAAGTAGGCAGTTTTGGCGTATATTGGTGAAAGAAGTATGAATTTCTTTACTATTTTGCGGGGGAGAATAATTAAATGGTTCATAAATGTGTCTGGATCCACAAAACAAGGGTCAGATATACACAGATGAGTTCTGGAAAAGCCCAGAAACAACTTTAAATAAATGGTGATGGAGAAAATTTGAAAAGCGTTGAGAATCAGAAGCTGTAAATATAACCCAGTTGGAATGGTGTGATTAACAAAAAGGACGATGTACATTGAAGCTACGAGTGCAGTAACCTTCAGGTAATTTATACTATTTTGTTTGAACTTTGATATTTTTGTGTGTGTTGAATTACTTTGTAATTGATTTACTTTAAATGGACATTAGTGAATTTGTACTAACCATAAAATTTTAATGTTAAGGTGAAATTTGCTTGTTTAAGTAGAAAGGGGTATTTAGTATTGATGTTCGGGATTATGATGAAAATTTGGGTATGTCTTTGAGCTCAATTAGACGAACCTGGTTAATTAACGTAAAGGGTGGTAGATGCTCCTTTGTACTCAGACTCCGGTCTGCATATATTGTTATATTAATTAGTAGGCATCCTACAAGGACTTTAATTCTGGATGCACATTAAAATGATAATAAAATTAATCTTGAAATTCTTTTTAAAACTGAATTTTATGCTGAAATAAAATTTGAAATTTTAATGTATTCTGAATATTGATGTAAATAGAGTTAATGTTGATGTTTGTGGTAGGAATGTGTTTGTTTTTTTTTATGAATGAGGAGGTTTATAAAATTAGGTGAGCAGCCGAGGCGAAAAGAGGATCACAGCAGTTTATGACGCCCAATCTGTGGGACTAGAATTTTTTTTGTTGAAAGGACCCAGTCCCCGCATTCACAGGAGAATATCACAGCAATATATATATATATATATATATTATTGCTGTGAAACTTGGGAACATTCGGGCCCCACTTAATGGGCCAACCTAAAATTTTCAAAAGCAAATTTAGAAAAAAAATTTCTTACCCTTTTTCTTGGCCACCTTCGAATTTCTCTGCTCACGCTGGCTAGCTCAGCAATCGGCCTCTTCTTGAATACCTATTTTTACGTACATACCTCTCTCACACTCACACACCATCAAATGAAATTACCAAATTATACAACAACCATACAACCTTTTATTTACACATATTAACAGATAAACTATTTACACATGAATACAAACGGTTTGGTACACTTGTTACCAGCTCAATTATCAAATGCTTTAATGCCTTTGCTTTTTAAATTATTTTAAACAAATTCGAGTAGGTATGAGTAGATGGGCCCCACATGTAACCCTAATTTCACTTCATACTGGTGTATTGTGAGCTCATTATAACCCAGTTCTTTTTAAATGCTTTTTAAACCCTGCATTATTGAAAACAATTTTACAGACTCGTTTACTCCTTACAACCACAATTTATAGCCTGAATAAATTTTCATATAGCCTCAATAAACCCTTTTTCAATACTCAAAATTATTAAATTGTCCTGCACATGTACTTTTTAAAACAAGTTTTAAAAAAACAATAAATACGCCACCAATAAGTCAAACAACAACACAAAAATATCCACAAATGTTTATATACAAACAGAGATTTTAAATTTATTAGCTGGAGATATCTTCACTCTTTGTCACCGCTGGAGATGGCTACCAGAAACCCTTCGTCGTTGTGTCGATCTACTACGCTGATGCCAGGATCCACATTTCCCCGCCATCTAATATCTCCACTACCACTCCTGTTCTTCGCAAGATATTAGCTTCGTCTCAACAGTAACATTTCATACCAGATATTTCACGCATACAAATTCTAACCGAAAGCTTTCGGTTCTGCTTACCCCAAATAACATCGATCCATTTAATACTTTGTCGTAGTAACGGCACCTTTTATTTAAATAAGCACCAACTCGTGCAATCACTTTTAGAACTAGCGGTCCGCTACTACAGCTTTTATAAATTCTAATTTTAACGCAACTGTACTGAACACATAAAAATTTATACTCGAAAGCTTTTACTATTATAGGTAGTAGACCTGAACTCGTATTCAGATCTCGATGGAAGAAAAGAGAGCTTTAATATCTTCTTTCATGTATTTATATTATTCTCCAATGCCCATAGTGGAACCCGTTTCATGTGAAAAGATTGTCTTCAAAGCTGTTTCTTAAAATTTTGAACGTAACCGACTATCATTTCTGAAAAATTTCTCCCGTCCGTCGTGCTGTTTACATATAACTCGTTTCCTACCTTACCGTATTCGCACTTCTCGAAAACAGTTGGCTATCAACCAATGATATAATTTCCTGTCGTCACACCGCTCCACCTATCTGCTATCCATCTCTGTTATACGCATATTTGTTGTCTCCTTTAAAACCCCACTTTAGTTACAGAAAATCGATATTGTATTTGTCCTTCATAAATACACGTGTATATCTTACGTGACTTCAATCCAACCTATCCGCTATCTATCTTTGTTCTACGCATATTTATTGTCTCCTCTAGAACCCCTCTTAAGTTACAGAAAATCGATATTGTAGTCGTCCTTCACAATTATCCGTGTATATCTTACGTGACTTCCACCCCAACGCTTTATTTATACATTTTTCTGTCTGCTTTATATTATCGATCGTTCATTCCACTCACTCCTTAAGATATTGTTATTGTAACTGCTTATAAATTGACCGTATTAACGTTCGTTTAATATTCTCTGAACGTAAGATTTACCCAACAGGTGTTTCTTGAAATTATCGAGCGTTTGAAAGTAACAGTTCTTAGATTTTCCCTTTCGTGTATTTGTATAACGAACTTTGCTTTCAAAATTGAATACATTTGCATTAAAAATTATTGATTTTCTTATGCATGCAGGCTCCCTTTTTGCTTCCATGCGTTTGATTAAATTATTATAATTTATTATGCGTATCTTTGAGCTTTTATTTACTTTAAAGCTTTTCTTCCCTTATGTAATTTTAACATTCCAATTTAAATATAAAATACCTTAATACTGCTACCCCTTTTCCAATCTCCCAGAGAAAAGGCAGTCGTCTAACACGGTGGAATAGGATAAGGTTTCCCCGCTAACTCGATTTGGCTGGGTCGTGGGTCATGGAGACGAAACTTGGAGCCAATAACTGGTGTTAAGATAATTTTGGGCGCCAGAAAACTGCCTGGAAACCCTAAAGCTCAAAATACTGAAAGTGACGTCTTCAATCACTCTCATACAAAAAAATGCCTAGCAACGACGACTCATAGGTATTTAGGGAGCAATAATTATTAAAGCTCAAAATAACACTATGTATATTATCCTCTTAATTTTTAACAGTTTCCGAACTCACTAACCGTCCTATCAATCCCTGTATATATATATATATATATATATATATATATATATATATATATATATATATATATTGCTGTGAAACCTCACCATTAATCTTAAACTAAGGTTTTCAAATCGAGCCACACAGATTGGGCGTCATAAAATGCTAATACTCCCTGTATGTTTGTTGTGGTTTGTTTAGCATTCTTCTTAATCTTCTTTGGAATTTTATTATTTTGACAACGATCCTAGGTCATGGATCGAAACGTAAATAAAATAGATTTTAAAAACTATAAGTGGTTTCATTCCCAAAGAAGATTAAGAAGTCATAAAATGCTGTGAAATGTACCAAAAAGCCTCGCCAGTTTCCTAGAATAAAATCACAAAAATTTTCTTTGGAACTCGAGCCTCGCTTTTGGGCGCTACGATTTGCTGTGATTCTCTTCTGATAATCGCCTCTTTACTCTTTCCGCCTCGGCTGCTCAACTAGTTAAAACTTTCATCCTCATTCATAAAACAAACTCATTCCTACCACAAACATCAACGTTAACTCTATTTACATCAATATTCATAATACATTAAAATTTCAAAATTAAATTTCAACATAAATTTCAGTATCATAAAATTTCAAGATTAAATTTGTCATCATTTTAATTTTCATCCAGAATTAAAGTCCTTGTAGGATGTCTACTAATTAATTTAACAATATTTGCAGACCTGAGTCTGAGTACAAAGGGAGCATCTCCCACCTCTTTACGTTAATCAAACAGGTTAGTCTAATTGAGCTCAAAGACAGACCCAAATTTTCGTCATAATCAAGAACTTAAACTGCTAAATACTCCTTTTTACTTAAACAAGAAAATTTTACCTTAAAATTAAAATTTTGTTGTTTGTACAAATTCACTACTGTCCATTTTTTTTAGCAAACAAATTATAAAGTTATTCAACACACACAAAAACATCAAAGTTCGAACAAAATTGTATAATTTACTTGAAGGTTACTGCACTCGTGGCTTCAATGTACATCGGACTTGCTAATTCCACCATTCCAACTGGGTTATGTTTCCGTCCTCAGATTCTTGGTTGCCTTTTAAAATTTTCTACACCACCATTCATCTAAAGTTGTTTCAGAGCCTCTCAGGAACTCATCTAAGTATATGAAAATCTTGTTTTGTGGATCCAATCACGATTACGAATAACATTTGATTATTAACACC
Source organism: Platerodrilus igneus (assembly GCA_036346225.1). NCBI lineage: Eukaryota > Metazoa > Arthropoda > Insecta > Coleoptera > Lycidae > Platerodrilus > Platerodrilus igneus. The sequence continues at coordinate 579,096 of JARFIW010000544.1, forward strand.
CCCGGAAAATAGCAAAGAAATTCATACTTCTTTCAGGCTAAACCCAAAACTGCCTACTTTTGTTTATTCATTTAGCGTTACAACTTTGGATACTTGGTACAGTAATACTCGCAAATATAACTAAACTTTATTACCTTGTATCTTCTTTTCTAAGTGCACTAATGCATAACAACTTGTATCGTAGCACGTAAAGAGCAAACTATTTTAAAGTATTCAATAATCACAAAATATAAGAGCAAACTGTTTCAAGTATTAAATCAAAATCGAAAATCTAAGAGCACTGTTTAAAGCATCGAATAATCAAAAATCTAAGAGAGCGAAACTGTTTAAAGTTCGGGTTTATATAATGGCTAGCCTGTCTGTCGGTTTTGTCCCCATAACGGCCAGTTTCTAGAATTTCGCATTCTACGTTCCCTTTTCGACAGTCAGGCACAGCTATTCTACTAAATTTGCACTCGCGCCAGTTAAATCTCAGAAATTTTCCACACGGCACGCAACGTCTGAGAACAACTAATTAAATTTTATACAGAAATGTTATTTTTACACCTCTCATGTTTGCCTCTTATTTTCAACCAATCGTGACCCTCGTGACGCTACACAAATCACGCCTTTAATTATTAGTGTATCTGCTTGATGCATTTTCTCTTCCTTTTCTACCTTGGTCTGAGTGGTACAAATCGATATTCTTTACTATCCACGTGGACTCGCGACGTGACTTTTAAATAAACGCTGTTTTTATTTCGTGAGCATCCGACCGTTTCCAATATACGTAGAACTGCCTTTTATCAGTTCAATTTATTAGAATTTTGATATTTAAAATACGCAGGTGTTCAATCGTAATACTTTAAATAACACTTCTACGATTTGAATATTATTGGGTTTTTAAAAGCTTTTATGCATGTAATACCTTAATAATCGCTCAATTAACTCCAATTAAAATAATGATGAATGGCATTGACTTCTACCCTTTAATTTTTATCCTTTAAATTTAATTATTATTTTAATTTTGTTTAATACCACTTAACAATTAATTAATAAAATTTTGCAGGTAATTTCTTTTGTTTTTAAAAAATTAAATAACTTGGCTTTTAATTTGTTCTTTTTAAAAAAGCTTCTACCCCACTACTTCTGCATGTTTTTGTATTAAAGCTTGAACCTCTACTTTCCTTTCCTCTGGACATCTTATCGTGTTGATCTGTTTTACTTCATCATCCTCTACCTCTACTACATTAATACTCAAACCCTGTGTCATCATCTGTGAACTTCATAACTGCCCTTCCATGGCACTACCCTATCCTTAATCCTTATTACCTTCCTTTCCATATCTATCAAAACCCCTAACTTCATCATACAGTCAACACCTAAAATGCTCTGAAACTTCAGTCCAGGTACAATTACAAACTCCTGTTCACAGCTAAAACCTCCTATATCTATCCTAAGCACCACAACACTATTTACTACAGCAAACTTCTTTAATTTGAGCTACTAAATGGCTACGTTTTATAGGCATAATTCTATCACAAACCTTATCCCTAATTTTGCTGACGAATTCCTCCGATATTAAACTCGCCTCTGCCCCTGTATCAAGTAATACTTCTACATTATTTTCAAAATTTCTAAATTAATAATTGGCAAACATAATTTTTCTACAGTTTCTGGCTCTACTTCCTCCTCAATTTTGAAAAATTCACGTGGATGTTCATATACATTTACACTGAAATCTAGTGGTCTGTCGCGTTCTAAAAATCCTGTCTCGTCCTGTTTTCAGTGCTTGGTCCTGGTTGTCCTTCTACAACCTGTGCGTACGTCCTCCTCGTGTTAATATCCGTGTCCCTGTCTCTATTCGCGTGCTGGTCACAGTCCTGTTTACCTCCGGTAAACTGTTCTGTCGCGTGTAACTAGGTCTTGGCGTCGGTCCCCTAGTCGCACTATTGCTCCTGTATTCCTGTCCTCGTCGTTCCCAATTCGGTCGAAAATTTCTGTTGTAGTCAGGCCGTCTCGGATAATTCGGTGTCCTGTTGTCAAACCTAACTGTGTTAACGTTTCGTTCTCGTATCTCTCTTGTCCGTCCAACACATACATCGTCATATCTCTGTAAGTATTCCAAAACGTCTCCCGTTCTGTGATGTTTTGTAAGGCCACGTGTTGTCTAATTTCCAGTTTAAAATGTCGTGATAGGTACTTGATTATCTGTCTGTCCGTCAATGGTGGATTCAGTTGTTTGGCCACACTGTATTTGCGGATGGCATATTGCTCCTAGAACCTGCAAACTCTCCTTAAATTTTCCTGTAATCAAGTCGTCCCTAATCTGATCCTGTTTGTGATCACTCCAGTAATGTTGTAAAATTTGTTTTCAAAGTCCTGATACGTGTCTATGTCCTGTCCTACTAAATTGTACCATGCCTCCGCATTGTCCTTTAATAAAGCCTTTATCGTATTTAGTTTAGTCTGTTCGTCAAATAAATTTCCCACTAGATTTCTTACACTATTAATAAAAATTTGTGGATTTACCCTGTTATCGCCATAAAACTTCATGGTTGGTCCAATGATACTCCACCTGTAGAAAATCTGGGACCATCCCCGTTAAATTGACATGTTGTATTTAATACTACTAACTTCGCGTTCTACCCTGCCTAACTGATCCCTACATGAGTCGTCACTTCAGTCATTTTACATTAATCTCTTCTTCACAAAAATGCGTACTTCGGACCTTAAATGTCCCATTTCCTGTCGAAGACCTGTAATATCATGCTCATTTTTTCAACCCTATTTTCAACTCCCCATTTTACGGTAAGACTATTTTAAATTCTGTAAATTCTTTCGTATTTTGTTCAATTTTCCCGCTTATCTGCTCTAATTTTGGTTGGACTCCTCCCTCGCTCTATTAGATTCTTCCCTAGCTAATCGCATTTCCTCAAACATTCTCATCATTAACTCATTTAAATCCTTTTTTTAGTGAAACGAATAAATTTGTATGTCCACGGTTTTAATAACGCGTATTATCTATAAAACCAACCGGTGATTAAAATTATTTGATGTTAATTAATTTTCTACCCTGGTCTAAATTTGAGTAAATATATATATATATATATATATAAAAAACATATTGAATCAATAACACTTTATACCAATCAATAATATTAATTCACGCAAGGTAAAATCTTGGAGAACTTTTATAAAAATTTACCTTTACCTTTGCTTTTGTAGGTAATAGTCTTTATAAAAAAATATGCTATTCGTAACCTGCTTTTTGTGTACACAGAAACCAGTAAATTATATTAGAAGTAAATCCGATCTTGAAACAACTCTCCAATATAAACCTTTTACAAAAGGGAAAGCATTGACGTTTTAAATAAATGTTATAGTGCAAAATCTTAACTATAAATTTGATGTTATTTTCAATTTCATAAATAAAATTAACGGACTTTACAAAACTGCAAAATTAAATATTTGCATAACTTACTACCACTAGATTACTATTTATAAAGGATATAAAAATACGAAATCCTTCCAAATTAAAATGCATGTACGGATAACGCCAAATAACCATCAAATTCCGTAATGTTCATAACTGAATATTATTCATCCATTTAAATTAAAAGTTGAATTCTCCAGGTTTTGTAGCTCATACAATAACCAACGTGTGATACGGCACTCTTCAAACACAACAGCCGGAAATCCTAAACATCTGTCCAGCATAAACTAAATTTACCCATAACAGATACGGCAAAACTAATAACAAGAATAAGAGCGAAGATAAGAACGAAAATAAGAACTAAAATAAGAAGCGCTAAAGGAATAAAAATTATTTAAATGTATTTAATATGTTAACTTACAATTCGTATTTACTTAACAATACGACTATCAGCTTCCTTTAAAAATTACAGCAAAACCAATTTGCTAAACGAGCATATGCCTATTTTTATCGATCCAGACCAGATATCTGTTTAACAGTGAAAACCCATGCACCAGCCAAAATTCTATATAAATATTTTCACCGTAAATAAAGTGTACGGAGTTCCACCAAAAGTGTAGGATTATAAATTGTCCGGCCGCTATGCCAAATCCATTATTCCGTAGCACCTGGCAAAAATGGCGTATGTACTTTCAACTTACGTTGTTCACGATCGAAGACAAAGTTCTGTCGTGTCGCTGATAATGTAAAGAGTAGAGCCTACAACCGGTACCACTCTTTAATTAGTAACCAATCAATTTAAATCGTTTAACAAATAATAGACAACTGCTTGACAACTTAAATTAATATAGATCTGTACAAGAGGAAAATTTATATACAGACCGTTTATTAAAGATGCGCTCGACAATAGAAAAATAGTAAGTGTTGAAAGGAAAGAAAATCAACACGTTACAATACCCGTCCGTTTCCATTATATAAATTAATTAATTCGGCGCGTAAATAATTTGCTCCTGTTTCTATATACATGATTGCTAAAATTTTATTGTCTACACCTATTTACCTTTTAAATCCACAATATATATATATATATATATATATATATATATATATTAAATGGTCACCTTACCTAATTTGGCAAAAACGCCTAAATGTAGGCAACCAAACCCTCTTTCAAACACTTCTTTTCAGAGATCACACAGAGGTGGCGCTAATGTTGTGACACAAAAAGATTTTGTAAATTTTGACTAAATGCAAAACCTCTATATCAGGTAAATATTAAATTTTGAATAAATTTCACATTCGGTCTAACCAGATTTCAACTTAAACCTGGATGTAAATAAATAGAATTAGGTGCGCTCTCTCTTAGAGATACTTGTTAGGTAACAGCAAATGACAGATTAATACTTTACCCAAACTGCTTCTTAACCTAACTTTTTGTCAAATGTGTGTGTGTGGGTGTGTGCGTGCGTGCGTGCATAAGGGCGTGCGTGTGCGTGCGGGTGTGTTTGTGTGCGTACGCGCGTGGGTGTGTGCGTGCGTGTGTGCGGGCGTGCGGGCGGGCGGGCGTATATGTGTTTGTGTGTGCTTGTGTGTGTGTGTGTGTTTGTGTGTGCTTGTGTGTGTGTGTGCGTGCGTGCGTGCGTGCGTGCGTGCGTGTGTGTGTTTTGTAAATGATATCACAAATGCTTGCGTTGAATATTCTTTCCGGACTGCTGCCACGGTTCCACCCAGCTACAAATCGCTCGTATTGATTCTTTAAAATGATGTTAGATTTTCTTGCCAGCGGAATTTTGCTGCTTTGCTCTAAAGCTCTTCTGTACTGAATAGCTTTCTCTCGATACCTTTGCCTTTAACTCTTAATATTCCGGCGAAAAAGCACCCAAATCTTTTAACTACTACACATTACTTCGATAATCGTAAATTCAATCACTTCTTGGATACTTTAGCTTCAACTCTACAACTTTATCTTTCTCTTAAAATAAAATAAAATTCGTGCAACAGAAAACGCATCTGCTTTATTTGAGAGACCAAAATCAACATCTTTCATTACCTTAGTTACTTAACAAAAAAGATCATTTCAGCACACTCTTTCTTTCTTAAAATTTTCACATACCACTTAATAAATTAAAATACATTCATTACGCTTACTTAAAATCACATTAATTAATATTATACAATCCTTGACGTTTATAAATAATAATAATAATTAATGTCATTGGTCAACACAAATCCAATTATACATATACTTTTCTATACAAATGTTAATGTATGAAATTGATTAAAATAAATGCTTTCGTTATTAATTTATTTACAAATAAGTACAAATATCCACCAAAGGAAGGTTAAATTAATTCTTACATCTACTAGGGCTTCATAACATTGTTTACAATAGTAAATTGAGTATTTTATGTAATCCGTGTCCATTGTGTGTATGATTAGTGATCTGGCTGTCAAATACAGTATAATATATATATATTTTTTAAAATTTATCATTTTTAGTGCCTGTGATCAAGAATTAAAATAAATTCGAAAATTTAGGCAATACAAAAGAGTAGTACTGAACTTTCCAGATGACCTGAAACCCACAACCAATAATTTGTTTATATATATATATATATATATATATATATATATATATATATAAACAATATTTTAATTTCTTGACCATCTGTATTAGATATAACATTGTAATTTCTTGGACTTGGTCAATGTATACCTATAGTTATTTCAAAAATGTGACAATTTTTAGCAAATTTTATATTCGTGACAAATGTTTAAATGTTTTACTTTAGCTTAGATACACAATCTACAATTCAGTTTTAGGTATGTAATTATTAAAAATATTTTTCATATTCTATAGGTAATGTTTTGTAGAACATAATTGATAATGGTCCTGATGACCGAAACGCGTCTTAAAAATAAAAATAATAAACGCAATTACAAATTGTTATAGTTATTCTGCCTACTTTTTGAAATAACTATAGGTATACATTGACCAACGTCCAAGAAATTACAATGTTATATATATATATATATATATATATATATATATATATATATTACTCATATTTAGACCAGGGTAGAAAATTAAATAATCACATCAAATAATTTTAATCACCGTGTAGAAGCTTTGGGAAAAGATACATAACTCGCGTTATTAAAACACCGTGGAGAATAAAAATTCATTCGTTTCAGTAAAAAAAATCAAGTACCAGACGCTTTATATCAAAAGAAGCAGTATTAAAAAGCTCTACGTATAATTTAATTATTCCTAGTCAAGAAACAAATAGAAATTACGTGCAAAATTTATATTAATTAACTCTATTTTAAGTAACCGGTATTAAACAAAGTGTACACATAATAAGTAATATTTAATTTGTATTCGCTAAAAATTAAAGGGTATTAATTTTAATTGAAGTTAATTGAACCGTTAGTAACATATAATATCTATGAAAACTTGTAAAAACCCAATAAAATAAAGCTCTGAGAATTAATAGTATGTTTGAACACCTGCGTAGTTTAAAAAGCTCATTCTGCGTAAAGTTTGTAGATAATTAATAGTTTCAAAGAATCTTGGCAAAACCGGGGCTTAATATTCACGGGAAGGCGCGATACGGGGTTATTTAACCCAGATAGTCCACATGGACTGAAAATAATCGATAGTAAGGAATATCAATTTGCACCACTAAGAACAGGTTAAAGAAGGAAAGATAATGTGCGTAAGACAAAGACACATATAGTAAAAGGCGTGATTTAAGCAACGTCACGAGGGTCACAATTGGTTGAAAATAGGATGCAAATATCAGAGGTAGAAACAACGATTTCTGTATAAAAGTCAATTAGCTATTTCCAGACGTGGCGTGCCGTGTTGAAATTTCGGAGATTTAACTGGGGCGAGTGAAAATTCGTAAAACCGACGCGCGAGCGACGGAATGGGAACATAGCATGAGAAATTCTTAAGAATTGTCTGTTTTGAGGACAAAAGCGACGTGCCGGCTATCCGCTATATATACCGGTGGTAATATGAATTTCGCTCTCTTAGACTTTTGACTATTCGATGCGTTAAAAGCTCTCTTACATCCGCGACTTGATTCAAGATGTTAAACAGTGCATTTTAGTTTGATAAAATAATTTAAAGTTTGCTCGTATATTTTGGTGATTTAAAACAGTTTGTTATTTACGTGCTAAAATGAATGTACTTTAGTGCACTTAGATACAAGTAGGCAGTTTTGGCGTATATTGGTGAAAGAAGTATGAATTTCTTTGCTATTTTGCGGGGGTGAATAATTAAATGGTTCATAAATGTGTCTGGATCCACAAACAAGGGTCAGATATACACAGATGAGTTCCGGAAAAGCCCAGAAACAACTTTAAATAAATGGTGATGAAGAAAATTTGAAAAGCGTTGAGAATCAGAAGCTGTAAATATAATCCAGTTGGAATGGTGTGATTAACAAAAGGGACGATGTACCTTGAAGCTACGAGTGCAGTAACCTTCAGGTAATTTATACTATTTTGGTTGAACTTTGATATTTTGTGTGTGGAATAACTTTATAATTGATTTACTTTAAATGGACATTAGTGAAATTGTACTAACCATAAAATTTTAATTTTAAGATGAAATTTGCTTGTTTAAGTAGAAAGGGGTATTTAGTATTGATGTTCGGGAATATGATGAAAATTTGGGTATGTCTTTGAGCTCAATTAGACGAACCTGGTTAATTAACGTAAAGGGGTGGTAGATGCTCCCTTTATACTCAGACTCCGGTCTGCTTATATTGTTATATTAATTAGTAGGCATCCAACAAGGACTTTAATTCTGGATGCACATTAAAATGATAATAAAATTAATCTTGAAATTCTTTTTAAAACTGAATTTTATGCTGAAATTTAATTTGAAAATTTAATGTATTCTGAATATTGATGTAAATAGAGTTAACGTTGATGTTTGTGGTAGGAATGTGTTGTTTAATTTTATGAATGAGGAGGTTTATAAAATTAGGTGAGCAGCCGAGGCGAAAACAGGATCACAGCAGTTTATGACGCCCAATTGGTGGGACTAGAATTTTTTTGTTGAAAGGACCCAGTTCCCGCATTCACAGGAGTATATCACAGCAATATATATATATATACTGAGTGCTTCAAAAAAATGTATACACACTTTGAACTTCCATAGAAAATTTATTTACCGTTCTACAAAGTTAAATTTCAGGAAAATAGAAAGCTGAAAGTCCAATGTAAATGAAACATAAATAACAAATGTTAATACTGTTCAAATTGGTGACCTGCAGCATCAATACAATTCTGAGTACGAGTCACCACAGATTCTGTACATCGTATCAAAACGTCCAATGAGATTTCTCTACACACTGCTTGAATCTCATTCCAAAGAATGTCTAGGTTACGTGGTTTACGTTTGTACACCTCATCTTTACTGTGCCCCACAAGAAGAAATCCAGTGGTATAAGGTCTGGAGAGCGTGCTGGAAACTCGATTTGCCCCTGCGTCCTATCCACTGGCCCGACAAATTTTGATCCAGGTAAGCTCGTACGTCCCTGTGATAGTGCGGCGGAGCACCATCTTGTTGAAAATAAAATCATCATTACCGTATAATGCACGAATGGCAGGAAATATGGAATCAGCAAGCATTGTTAGGTAATTAATACCAGTTACAGTGCCTTCAAATCGAAAAGGTCCAATGAGTCCCCTTGAAGACAAACCGCACCACACATTTACACCAGGCAAATTTACAGCTTTTTCAATTGTAATGTGAGGATTTTCTTCACACCAGTAAACACAATTGTGCCTATTGACAGTTTCATTAAGTTTGAATTGGGCTTCATCCGACCAAATGATGCTACCCATAAATCCCGGTTCACGTATCACCATCTCCTGAATCCATTCACAAAATTGCAACCTTCGATCTGGATCGTCGTCATTTAGCTGTTGCACCAGAATTGGAATGTAAACACGATACTTGCCTCTCTTCAGAATGCGTAGCACGCTGCTAGCACTTACATCACTTTCACGTGCCCCTTGCCTTGAAGATTTGTTAGGAGAGCATTGAAACAGTTCCAAGACTGTCGTTGATGACTCATCACTTGTAGCTGTTCGAGGCCGACCTGAATGACCTTTATGCACATCACACACTGTTCCATGAACTTCGAATTTGTCTCGTATGCGTGTAATTGTTAATCTTGAAGGTGGTTCTGTATCATACTCCCTTCTCTACTGTCTTTGAACTTCATTTACATTCTCAAACTTCCAGTACCACTTAATAACCTGCTTTCGTTCTTCAAAACTCAAACGTACGTCCGCCATGTTGATATTACAAATTCCAACTGATAATATAACATAGAGGGACGATTATGCTGGCACCTGGCGAAGAAATATAACATTAGCCTTGTAGTGCGGGAAAACTACAATAGTTTAAAGTGTGTATACATTTTTTTGAAGCACCCAGTATATTAATAGTTTTTAAGACGAAATGAAAACCCAACTCTGTATGTAAAGTTGAATTACCATTTCAAATCGGACTAGTAATTGAAAACCACTAAAAGAACGGCTACAGCAGGATCATGTATATATCTAGATTCAATTCTCTTAAATGCAAGACGTAATTGAAAATCGGTAACAAGAGCCAAGCTTCAGTAGTATTCATTATAACAACATCTAAACAATTAGGCTAGATAGCTCAATTGGTTAGAGCGCTGATCCGGAAAATCAGAGGTTGGAGGTTCAAATTCTGCTGTAGCCGTTCTTTTAGTGGTTTTCAATTACTAGTTCGATTTAAAATGGTAATTCAACTTTACATACAGAGTTGGGTTTTCATTTCATCTTAATAACTATTAATATATATTAAGCATTCATTTGCATTCCAAATATGGATTATTCTTCTCTATTAATAATTATATATAATATATATATATATATATATATATATATATATAATATTTAAACAAGATGTTATAAATTTGTTGGGATGTTTTAGGTTAAAAAATAGTAATTTAATATTTTGTTATATTACTAGACGTTTCGGCAACACATTTTTGCCATAATCATAAGTCTATAATATAAAAGAGATTTAGTCAATCAATTACAAAAATGACAATATATATATATATATATATACAATATATATATATATATATATATATATATATATATAGATATATATATATATATATATATATATATATATAGCTATGATATCGCCGTACTTCGATGTATTTAACCCTCAGTTGCCTGCTGCTCGCCACCGCTCTGTGTTTCTAAATAATATAGAATAAATTTTAAATTTTAAACAATTAGATTTATGACTCGACTAACTCAGTTTAACCTCACACAGAGTGCACGGTAACAGAGAAATTTTTGCTTCCCTTTTTTTTCTAACCTAAATAAGATAAACTGAATAACCAAAAGCTTGTATAATAAACCAAAATATGTACAATTTGCACTTCTACAACCTTCGTAATATTATTTGCTATTTAAACTCTTGAATCAAAGTGAAATATAAATTTGTTTGTCACCAAATTATAACCCTATTAAAAATATATAAAGCCAGCAAAATAACTTTGTATTATATTGGAAGCCTTGTTGAACGTTCAATGACCCTCTTAACATAATTTCTACGTATCAATCAAAATTTTTGATGACCCTTCACATAAATGTCTAAGTACATGCAAGTTTTAAATGTAAAAAAAAGTTTTATGCTATTAATTTAATATGATCTCTAACCTGGTATTTTTTATGGTTGATTTCCTGGTTCAAATGTGTAGTTCCGCATACCCCCATTTCTTTGACCAGCCGCCACGTGCTGATAATCAGTGACCTTGGGTTGCTTTCAGCCTAATGTCCTGATTCAGAGCTTTCCCCTTTATTATATCTGGTACTCGTAGTATTGGATTTTTACGTTGGATTTTTTATTGAATTTGTTTGGTAAATTGTTTATTGAATCACTTCGTAAATTTCTCAGTATATTTTTGGTATATTTCTTAGTGTTAATAATAGTGTTAATAATAAATGTTAAATATCATGTTTACCTTAATTAAAATTTGGACTTACTTCTTATGTCGACGGCGAACTTGTATATTAGAGCGTGCATTTGTACTTAAAATTTATAATTATTAACCTTCACTTAAAAATCGTGGTTTTAATTTCACACTTGAACTTTGCGTAATATTTTTGTTCAAACTAGTACAGTTTGTGTTTCAGTTATGTAGAGACTGACCATTTACAGCTTGGTGTACTATATAAAGGCAAACCTTTTCACGTGCTGTCTTGGCTGGTCGCGCTAATCTTAGTTGTTTGAGTTCGTTAGCTATGATACTTTGTACCGTTCAATATTGTGTTTTCGTATTTTGTATAGGAAATCATTAGCCATTACCTTTAATCTTGCACGTACGCCAAAGCGTATGTTTTTCTCATATGCTGGATTTTATTTGAATTTGTCATATTTATTTTTAAAAGATTACGTAGGTAAATTTTATAATGACTTTCTTTAACAGATGACGTAAATTAGAGGCGTTTTTATTCACTCTTTACGTTCTGAAACGTGATTGTTATGCAAGACCCGTTTGTTGTGAGCACGCATGATTATTTTGTTATATTATTGCGAGTTACATATCCCCCAAATTAGAATATACATGTAATGAATGGAACTATTAAGAATTAAGAATTATTAAAACTCAAGTTAAATACATCATTGTAAATTGAAAAACATAATAAAAAGGTTAATGAAAGTTCAACCAGCCAGACAGTGAGAACGGAAACACACATTGTATTCCAGACGTAGCGTGATACTGCAGGTGCAGGTCACAGTAGGTTATAAGACAGCAATAATTAGAATTAAGATTGTTACTTTGTACTGTATAATTAAACATAGAAATAAGCAGACATGAGCTCTGCAGTTCCCACAAGCAATGTGAGGGGCAGGGTTAGCATAAATACCCACGAGATCCCAAGATAGCCAATCAGTCAAGAGCTATTCAACTTTAACATTATTGTTAGTTCAGCTACTCACCGTAATTTAGTTTAATTAATTAAAAAGTGAATTTCAACATAGAATTATTTTGATCTCCAACGTTAATGAACACAACGTACTTGTAAATTAAAACTAAATGTAATTTCAGTATAAAAAGATTTATTAAAAAAGGTTTTTGAAAAAGCTTTTTAAAAAGTCGCCGGCCCGAAACTTAACTTGCGTCATCGAGTTTAAAAAAATTGTTTCGTGTTTGTTTGACTTTAGACTCCTAATTTTTATTTATTCAAAGTTTCTGAATGTATAACTGTTTCTAAAATGAATTGGATTGCGTCTAGAGTTATTTATTCTATTGAATGTGATTAAATCATTAAAGAATGAGCTTTCTTTCATTGACTAAAGTTAGTTGTAGATTTTATACAGTGTGTTTGATATTTGCTTTTTGCATAATTAACGAATTATGTACTTTTTATGAATCAAATCTTTGGTTTCCATGACTTTGGTGTTGTTTATATGAAGTTTACTACCCTTGTGATCCTATATACCCCTAAATATTCCTATCATCTTAGCAATATATATATATATATATATATATATATATTGTTATGTAATGTTCTATGTAATATCCAAGGTTAGACGCACTTAATTACCACTCATATTCATGAAATATTCAATTTAAAACTAATGATAAACAAGATCGTACAATAATTAATTGCTGAACTAATATCGAATGCTATTTCAGTGTGATAGAGCTTTTTGAGATTTCAAATAGGTGTTTAAGTAATTTTCTTTATAAAAATCAAACGTAATTCCATTTGAGGAAGCTTCTGTGGATTGTATTTAATGTTTATGTTCACTATTTGAATGGACACTACTGTTTTTAAAAGTAAGTCGTACCATAATATCTAAAAAAATAAGTCATTTAGCATGTTTTCGTAGAAATAAGTAGTTATAGGATGTAAAAATAATGTTTGTTTAATGTATTGCACATGTATGTTCACTATTTAATTGGACACTACTGTTTTATAAGTAAAAGGTACCATAATACCTGAAACACAATTCATTTAGTATGTGATGTTAGAAATAAATAATTGTAAGTTAAATAAAAATTGTAAACAAAATGTAACCAATGGAAAATAGGACCAAGTGATCAAAATGAAATGTTTTGAAAGAGGTATTAGATATGTTTGTAAATAATTGATCAAGGAGTGTAATTTTAATTAACATTATAGATAGTAGGCAAATGTAAATTTGTTAAGAGATCTCCTAGGTGATAAGGATATAAATAAGGACTTATAAAATTTGTATTAAAAAGAATAGATGTGTTTTACCTGCTCTCGTGTTTTATTAAAAATATTAAAAGCTGAAGTTAGTTAGAAGAGTAGTAATTCTGAAGTTAAAAGAGGTTTTGTGCAACTTGTAATAAGTTTAAAAGGGTTTATACAACCATTAGAAGCACAGAATATTATTTGCTCTTCAAGTGAAATATGTACAGCTTCCAAGCTAAGATTGATTGAAGTACCGAGAGCTACAAATAGTTCCAGAAGATTCCATTATTATGAGCAGTGTTCCCGCAGTGGTAGTTTGAACGAGTCCTAGTTAGATCGCCGATTCTGAGTATCATTTTTCTTTATAATATCCTTTTAGTATTCATAAAGCCTGAAATTAAAGCGTGAAATTTTAAATACCAAATATTAAAACTTAATTTAACAGGTAACATGCACATCCAAGTTGGTGGTTTGTATGCAGTCAAGGGTCCATTCTTGTAAACGCAGGCGGACTTCAGTGGAATTATACAGGTATAAAATAAATTAGTATTTATAATTGTAACACCTAAAAAGCTGTAGTATTCATTGAAATCTAAAAATTTTTATCAAAAGTTAAGCATTGTAAACTTTGTTTACTTTCTGAACAAAATTGGTAGTAAGGGTCACACCCAGTTTTAGAGCAAGTATATTTAAAAATAACTAGAGGGTGCTTTATCTGGCAGTGGTTAATATATAGGCATACATTTTTGTGCCCACACTGTTTGTTTATTATTATTTAAATTCATAAAAACCTGAGATAAGAGTTTCAAAAAGCCGTGGCACACATACATATTATTGGTTCACAACCAAGTTATTTTTATCCGATTTATCAAATAAATATAATACAAAAAAGGCCCAAATAGAAACACACAGATATATATTAATATATATATATATATATATATATATATATATATATATAGCTGTGGACTGAAGTGGTTAATAGAAGTGTTTTTATAATTATTTTTGCTAACTCACTTAAAATAAAATCACCAGAATCAGACATCAAACTTATAATGATTCGAAATATTATTTAAAAACAGTCTTTCAAATAACAATTACTACATCTACAACAACTTTTCTCTAACAAACAATATCTAACATATAAGCTCTAAAAAAAACACTTTCACACAAATATAAAAATTTGAAAGTAGAGTCTAAAATTGTCACAATATCTTAAATCTAACAAAAGTATGACTTCTAACTAATCACTGACTTATACTAAAAGTTGAGTTCAATATCTCATTTATAATTAGGGAGAGCACACTTTAATCTTAATTTCATTCACCAATAGCAACTTAAGTAAATCTTAAGTCAAGATAAGTCAGATAAATCAATATTCCCCCGTTTGATATCAGATTTAAACCTATCTGATCAGTTAGGTTTAATTAATTTTTTTTATACAGGGTTTACATAAAAAACTTCAGGATTTTGAGGTTAAATATTTTATTAATTCAAAATCTTAGTACAATATTTTATACATGAATTTATAGGTACTATTCTCAAGATTTTATTATAATTTAGTAAATTTTAACATTGATGGCACGTCACACATCAAAATAAAATTCTACCTGCTCCTAGGTCCTGGCCAGCATGTATGGGATGATGGTTGCGACGCAAGCGGGTATCCGTTAGATCTCGCTTTTTTTCTGAATACACAAGGTTCTTCACATTTCCCCAGAAGAAAATGTCCGACAGATCAAATTTGACTTCTTAAAGGCCAAGAGTAAGTCATGCACTTCGAGTCCACCTGTTGCCGAATCGAGTATTGAGTGCTCCTCCCACACGCAAATTAAAGTGAGGCTGTGCGCCATGTTGCTGAAAGTGAGCAAACCCTTTTCCGCCCTAATATTGGCGCGGCTTTATGCATGATAGAGTTATAGGGCCCTTCATTTTTGTTGAAAAGACAATAACGCTGATGTCTATAGTGACATGTTGAAAGAGTATGTTATTATTCAGTTGGATCATATTAAGGCGGAGAAGGATATTTTCTACTTTTAGCAAAGTGGCGCACTACTTCACTTTAGTTTAAATGTGTGAGAAGCACTCAATACTAGATTCGGCAACATATGGATTGGAACGGAAGTGTTTATTCCTTGGCCTCCAAGAAGCGCAGATTTGTTAAAATTAACGAAATTAACTAATGTGTAATAAAATCTTGAGAATATTACCTTTAAATTCATGTATAACACAATACACTAAGATTTTGATTTAATAAAATATTTAACATTAAAGCCCAGAAGTTCTTTTGTGGAAACCCTGTATAATGACATAACCTCACCGCAGGCTGCCAATCTTTAATTGAATTATGAACTTGTACTCACACTCTACTTTAATTTCAATTACTAGCACACAAAATACGCTTGTCATAGAAGCTAATAAAAGAAAAGTCCTTTTTGAAATATTAAACAATGAAATTTTATTTTATCGTGTAAATTATGCTAGTTGTTGTTGTTGTTTCTTTTGTCTAGCAGGTGGGCATCCATTCATATTTCAAAATCGTTCAAATCGTTTAAAATTTTCCATTAAATACTATAAAGTATCAAAATTGCCTTTCAAATATTATTTATTCATTTATTCTCCATTTCAATTCATTTTACTTCTAAGTATTCAAAACACTTTTCCAGCGTTATTTCAATAAAATAAATTCAGCTACCAATGGAATACATGTGTTAGATCTACTTCAAACTACGAACGTATCAGATTTCGTTGGAATAAGGATTGCCCGACTGATCTGCGTATTTGACTTCCATTGTGTTACATTGACAAACCTTCGTGTGACGTATGCATCTAGATAAATCTAGCTAAGTCTAGTTGTCGTTTCTATGTTCGGATTAGTTTTAAAAGTGGGCTTGTCTTTTTACTTAAGCATCGATAATCTTCATGAACGGTGCAATGTTTAGAAATTTGTCGTTCTAATAGCTTTGAACTATAATTAATGTCGTTTGCCTATGCGTTATCTTACCTTTACTGCATTCAAGGTTTACTGCTGTAATTAATCTTGGTTTGTCTTATAATTTGGATAATATCGTTTGCCTTATGTTCCTTTTTTACTACCAGATTAATCTGGAACACGTTCAATGAAGTCGTAACTTTTTCTTGGAATATCAACTGATATTTTTAGTGAATACGTTTTGATCTAAATACCAACTTATGTTTGGTATTAAAAAAAATTAAAATATTGTACACGCAACCTTACATAGATTGAGCTTTATAATCTCTTGAGAACACTTGATTTCTTTTGAACTTAAACACAATTAAATGATATTTGTTTAATCATTAGGCATTTACACAACTAAGAACTTTATAACAAAATGTAAATGAAATTATTTGTAAAATGTCTTTTTACGCGGGGAATATACCATTTTTCTTATTTAAACACGCTATTTGTCGTCATTGAGAATACTAGAGGAATGACAGGCGTTTCAGAACAGTTATGTGCATTGGATTCATATCTTAACTAGGTTTTACATGTAATTCATAAGGAGCAGTGGAACGGAGGGATTTCCTCCTTGCTCCATCATTGCTTCCCTCCTTGCTCGGACACCACCACATCAGCCATTTTGATTACGTCACACCCGCCTTCTTTGATTACGTTACAGCGCCGCCGACTCAAAATAATTCACGTATGTGGGGCGTCTGGCATAAATCCACCTTATGGGATCCACCAAAGCCACCGAATCCACCACTCGTTTGTTTGAAACATGGGATTTTAAATTTGTACTGTAAAAATGTATTAATTCTTGTTTTGGATCTGCTTTATTCTTAGTTACTTCATTTAAGAAGTAATCAATAATTTCTTGCGCACAACGAAAATGTTCAAGGAGCGACGCGTTTTTAATTTTCATATAAATGTTATACGTTTTAACGGCTTCCCACAAGTTTTTTGTATTAGTTTTTCCATTGAAAACCAAACCATGCCTTTCCATGTAATATTCTTTTATTTAAATTGCATTTTCCACGATGTATTTTTCTAATTAAGTTTATCGTACCTGCATATAGTTTCTTGAAATTGACTTTGAGGTTATACTTCCAATCTGATTTTTAATAAAATTTAATTTGCACATCGAACGTTAAACTCCAACTTTTTTTTAGTACATTGTTGGTGTCTATCAGTTTTTAAATGTCTAGGATCATGAACTTGAACTTAACTATAATTCGTAGTTGACCCATAAACGGACAATCGATCATTAATCTCTTTTCCGATCTATTTATTGGCTATTATATCTGATAAATTTCTACGTCATTGGCTTCCAGAAGCTTCTATACGTTTCTCGTTGATATAAATCATAAAGCTGATGTAATCAGTTCTCTTTACGGGTTTATTAGTTAGGTAGAAATCGTAATTGGCGCAGTTCCAAAAATGAAGAGAAATGCTTGTCGGTTGTAGTTTGGTTATTGCTCTTGTCTTACCTAATTTATGTTCATTATACACATTTATTTTATCTAAGTAGCTAATTTATAAGGTGGTAAAGACTTTAACATGCTAATTGGAATGTTCTATTCATGTTACGTGTTATCGTAAGATGATTGTCACCTGTGATTTATGGGTTTATTAGTTGTTCTCTTTACCGAGTGAAACTGTCGCTAGAAGAATCTAGAATAAAGTAGTCTTATTCAAAATTAAAATTTACATTATTCATTAAAATGGAAAGAAGTCTTTAGAATGATAAATGCAGTATTCAAAAATACCTGCTTCCTGAAAAAGTGAACTTGTAAAGTGAACAACGTACTTATTTAGAAGGCGTTTTAAGATTGTGATTTAGGGTCTTTAAATCATATTTTCAGTAAAAAAATTCTTATGTTTAAGTTATGGACGCGTTTTTAAACGGCATTTGGTACTTCTTTACAAGGACGAATATTTACATATTGGAACTCGTTTTTTTATAACACGGATTCTGTAAAACGTTCCTTCTTAAATGGGATTTCGTATCAAGAAATGATTTGTATTTTCGCGGATATCACTAACATCTAGAAAGCTAGTATACTAAGTTTGATGTACAGAACATGATGCTTGCTCAATGGCCTCTAAATGACCTTTTATCAAGTAAACATATAAATATATATTGCAGTGGAGTTAGCTTTATTAATCGAGCCCTACCAATGGGCCGTCATACACTTATCCTGAAAACAAAATAGAATATCTCTGGAAAAAATTTCCCCAAATCAGCATACCACGGCTAGCTTTGCTACCACCTTTTTCAGAGATACTTACCCATACTATATTTACTCTTTCTCACTTAGACTACCAAATAAAATTACCACTCAAATAATTCAACGAAACAGACAACCTTTTATTCATACAAATCAAAAATTTACGTCACCAGCTCAATATTTACAAAATCGGATATAAACATCTTCATAAAATTTTACAATATCAACCATTAAATCCTTTTAATTTAATAAATTCAATTTATTTCAACATTTTTTTATATAGTTCAAGTAGATGGGCCTACCTTGAAACCCTAAATTGAAATTTACCCTGGTCTATGGTGAGCTCAGTATAAACCCTGTTACTCTGAATGCATAAATAAATCGCATCTTTGTTTTCAGCAACTCTAAAGACCCGTTTACTCTTTACATCAAAATTATACGTCATGTATCTATACCTTCAAATAATAAACTCAAATTGTCTTTTTCATATAACCTTCAAATTAGCTTTTATGTTAATAAAATATACACTCAATGTGTCAAATCACTCTAGCACAAAATAACAGCACAAAAGGAACAAATTTCGTTACCTAGTGTACGCCTTTTGCACCGTCACCTCTGAAGATGTCGTTCAACCAAACCTCGTCGTTGCATTCCATCAAACTTTCCTCTGCTACATGTACATCAAACTCATCCAATGCTATGCAGACACCTTCGATACAGCTACCCATGTACTTGTCCAAACATGTTAGTCAGCTTCTGAATTTTCCATACAATCAGCACTCTCGTTCAGAAAAATTACTAGGCTCGCTTACCTCAGTAACATCTTTTATTCGTTATTCGATTGTATTTACTTACAGCACCGTTTATCTAAGCACCTACTCGTGCTCTCAAACACTTTTAATTTAAATTAAAACGGACTGCGTTTATCACCGATTTAAAATTATTAACGTAGATGTTACCATATATGTCTGAAGCGAACCGAAGAAGTAAGAGATCCCCTCTACGTCTCTTAGTGCATTTATACTCGTTGACACCTATCTCCTGTACCCCGTTCTCATCGAAATCACCACTACCGTAACTTAATTCTGAAAATCCAAACTCTAACGATCTTTTTAAAGCTATGAATTTCACGTTCCACTCCGCTTTTAGTTCGAAACACTAGCTGTCAAGCACAACGGTTACAATGTTCCTAGAAATTTCTCTTGTTCCACTTACAATCAGCCAATCCAGACCATTTCCACTGTCATAGGTCTAACATCCAACTACGTTATCCTCGTGTAACTCATATTTGTTGTCTTTTTTAAAATCCTACTACAGCAACATAAAATCGATATTGTGGTTAGCCTCTACAAATTATCGCGCGCTTTAGACGGGTGTTTTATCCAACGTCTGTTATTTGTCATCCTTGTTTACCCTATGCTATTGGTATCCCGTCTCTACTTGCTTTTAAAGCACCTGCTATTTTGCAGCCTTTCTTCGACCGTTAACTAAAATTTTTAAAGAATTATGTTCTAACGTACATTCTGGTTTCTGGAATTTGTTTATTTGTCTGTCAGTTTTTCTATGAACTGTTTGCCAGTTTGAAATTGTACTTTCTCATGTTGTTCAACCTGTAGATTTCTTAGAATTTGTTTTTAACGCACGCCTTATTAGTATAAATAAACATATGCGTTTACATTATCGATTTTTTATAGACAAAAGCTCTCCCTTATTCCTTGATATGCACAATTTACAACCTTCGACTATTAAAACTAATTATACTCGTATTATCTTTGAGCTTTTACATACTACAAAGCTTTCACACTATGCAAATTTAACATGACGATTTATTAATACACGTGTTTGTTTTAAGGTCAAACTAATTAATTTGGAGAGTAAATGATTTATTCCTGTTTTCTATATACACGGTCCTTATATATAATGCTGTGATAAGGGGTTGTTTAAGGGTGTATTTTATAGCAAAGGTCGTGCAGGAATCAGAAATCATAATAGGAAGCAGAAAACTGCATTTATTTAGTAGAAAATTGAGTAATTGGGATAGTTTGTAAATAGTAAGCATTCAACGCCTTGTATATAGAGTATAAGTAGTTTCAAGCGACGCAAATAGACACATCTTAGGACAAGAAGACGCATAGTTAGCATAAAAATAAGTAATTCATGCATTAGGTGAATAACAAATATTTAACACCCTGTATATAGAGTTTTAGTAAATTTAGGTAATGCAAATAACGATATTTTTCAGTGGAATCACGCGTATTTAGAAGTAAGCATAATAAATGTAATTAAACACGCATTCAAAAGAATTCCAATCAGTTATAATAATACGGAGATAAGAGATAAAACTTAAAGAAGCGTTGCGTAAGTGCGTACAAACAATTAACAATTTGATAAATAAAGGTAATTAAAAATGCGTAAATAAATAAGCATATATGACAGTTGGAATTCAAATTGCATCAGATATTTGTGTATAATATAAAAACGCAATTATTTTCTCAAAACACCGCATGGGCTGCTAATAAAGCATCTGTAAGCAAACAACAATTACTCGAAAGGCCGAGAATGTTACATAAGAAAACAACTTTGAGTCTAGGAAATGCGAAGACCTTATTGGTTAAGATTAGTAAGCCAAACCCACAGACAAATGGGGAACTACTCATATATTAACAGCGAGAAATGATAACAAGCTCAGTTTTCAACTCAACAAGGCCAAGCTGCGTCACTCTGAATTTAAGAGTAACGCGTAAGAATAATATTTAAAAGTGAAAATTGTTTAATGACAGATAGTGCTACGAAAATAAAAATTTCTATTGCCGATTAACGTAAGTAGAACTTAGGGAATTTATTTAAACTAAAATATAATAATAATAATAATAGGGCTCTAAGTCCGGTGAGAATAAATTCTAAGTCTGGTGAGAATAATTCTAAGTTGGAGGCGGATGAAAATGTTATAAATTTCGTGATTGGACGATAATAAATCTAATTCGGATGACGATAATGAATCTAAGTTTAATAATAATAATCCAGAGGGTGACGACAATAATTCAAATGTAATAATTCAAGCGTGTGGATAGATAATATTTTAAATGGGTATATAATAATTCCGAATTGGTGGAAAATAATTTCGAATACGATGTTAATGATAATGCATGGAAGATTCTAATTGATGTTAGTTGATAATGGATGCGTTGATAGTCTTGGTACAATTTTGAGTTGCAAGGAAGAAATAAAGAAGCACGAAGTAAACAGACCAGGTTAGATCTTGTAACGATTTCATTTTCTGTCATTATGTTTACAGATATCTAACTTATTTAAATTAATAATAACCAACGTAAGTATAATAATGCTACACAATCTACGAAATACATATTACATATTGTCGAATAAAATATTAGCTTTCAATTTGAAAGTGTAAAATTTTCAATTATGCGGTGACAAAAGATGCCTTTTGTTAGTGTCATCATAAGAGCTCCCTCTGTTAGACGATTGTAATATTAAGCTTGTTGTCAGGCGACTACCCGCGTGATATTATCACTTCCAACTCAGCTGTTGTTAGAAGAGGTCAATTGTTCCTTGAACGCAAGGACGATGACGTTTATTCAGTCCACATGTTGAAGCATCAGAAAATCCAAAAACTGTTTTCTTAAAATGTGATCGTCTCGGCGACGCGCACTTTTGATGTCCACACTTGCTGGAATTAGGTCGCAGATGACGAGACGTTATTTTGTTTGATTGGCCTTTGGTTAACAGTAAGTAGTACTGAATTTATAGTCTTACTAAATCAATATTTTTAGTGCAACTTAGGAAAATTTAGGTAAATTTAGGAAAAATTTAAGAAATATAACTAATTTATTTGGACAAGAAATAAAATTTATCAGTATTTAGTGAAGTTAACCTTTGTACGAATGTCGATTTGGCGTGTATCAATTATTTAATATGGACGCTGTGATGCTGTTTGAAATTTCAGTAAGCAGCTAATTTGGTTGTATAGAATTGGAGATTCCCGTATTTTAGTTGTTGAACCAAGCAATTATAAATCATCAATTATAATTCCGGGTATGGCCCATATACTTAGCAGGTGTTTTTCCATCGGATGAACATCTGGTATGTAGATTACTTTCATATACGTCAGCTGTAGCATTGGATATAGCAGAATTTATAAATAATATAAATAATATAAATATATAAATAATATAAACTAGTGTAACTGAGTCAGCAACACGAACTTTGCATCCGTTGAAAGTACGTAATATAATAAAGGGGGTTTGAACGTTCCAGGCCTCTTTTATAAAAAAAAAGAATAGTTTTTGGTGACATTAGATTGATTGAAAAGCATATGATTTTTGAGATAAATAAGATTTACAATATTGATTGATTAAAAAGTGTATTTTAATAATTTTAAAACCTGTACATAATATTTGTTTTTATTATATGGAATTAATTCACTTCATTTTATAATTCAAAATAAAAGCTAGTCGAGGCAGAATAATAAAATTAGTGGGAGTGAAATTTCATAATTTAAACAGAGAGGTGGAGCTATATGTAGAATACGCCATTGATACCAAGTACGGCGTTATGATATCAAGTATTTATTGGACAGCACAAAGTCGGCGATCGAGAGTTCCAGTTAATACATAGCAATATATATATATATATATATATATATACATATATATATATACATATATATATACATATATATATATACATATATATATTACTCAAATTCAGACCAGGGTAGAAAATTAATTAACGACATCAAATAATTTTAATCACCTTGTACAGAATTTTATTAGATAATACGCGTTATTAAAACCGTGGAGCATAAAAATTTATTCGTTTCATTAAAAATAAGGGATTTAAATTATTCACTAGACGCTTTCTATAAAAAGAAGCAGAATTAAAATGATCAACGTGTATTTAATCTAATTGTTCCAAGTACTAAAACTAGCGAGAAATTACGTGCGAAATTTATATTAATTAATTCAATTTTTAAGTAACGGGTATTAAACAAAGTGTACAAATAATAATTAATATTTAATTAGTATTCGCTACAAATTAAAGGGTAGAAGTCAATGCCATTCATTATTATTTTATTTGGAATTAATTGAACGATTATTAATGTATAATATGCATAAAAGCTTTTAAAAACCCAATAATACCAAATATGAGACGCGTTGCTAGCATACAAATCTATCAAGAGGGTTAAAAT
Organism: Platerodrilus igneus; assembly: GCA_036346225.1. NCBI lineage: Eukaryota > Metazoa > Arthropoda > Insecta > Coleoptera > Lycidae > Platerodrilus > Platerodrilus igneus. The sequence continues at coordinate 603,161 of JARFIW010000544.1, forward strand.
ACGTGTAATATCCAAATCGTAGAAGTATTACAATTGAACACCTGCGTATTTTTAAATATCACGTTCTGTTTAATTTGTTTGGATAAACATGAAAATTCTGCGTATATTGCGAATGGTCGGATAAACCGTAGCTTATATTAACGGGAAGGCTAGATGCAGGGTTATTTAACTCAAATAGGAATCCACGTGGATTGAAATAACCGATAGTAAAGAATATCGATTTGTACCACTCAGACCAGGGTAGAAAGAGACGAATGAAACGCCCAAGGCTGAGACACGAATAATAAAAGGCGGGATTTGAGCAACGTCACGAGGTTTACGATTGGTGAAAATAAGATGCAGATATGAGAGATGGAAACAACAATTTCTATACAAAATTAATTAGTTGTTCGCAGTCGCGTTGCGCTACGTGTGAAAATTTCTTAGATTTTCAACTGGCGTGTGTGCAAATTTTAGTAGAAATCGCTGTGCCGGACTGTCGAAAAGGGAAAAAAGAATGCGAAATTCTAAAAATTGTCCGTTGCGAAACAAATCCGACGTGCAAGCGGGCTATTATATAAACCCGTGTCTATAGGAGTTTCGCTCTCTTAGATTTTTGATTTTGTTGAATACTTTAAACAGTTCGCTTTTTATTTTTTTTGATGTTATACGATACTGCAAGCTGAATACGTGCTACGATGCAAGTTAGTATGCATTGGTGCACTTAGAAAAGATAGATAAGTAGCGATAAATGAATAAACAAAAGTAGGCAGTTTTGGGTATAGCGTGAAAGAATTATGAATTTCAGTGCTATTTTTCGGGGGTGTTGATAATTAAATGTTATTCGTAAACGTGATTGGATCCACAAAACAAAATTTAGATATACGTAGATGAGTTCCTGAGAAGCCCTGAAACAATTTAGATAAATAGTGGTGTAGAAAATTTTAAAAGCGGTCAGAATCTGAAGCCGTAAACATAAACCAGCTGGAATGGTGGGATGAGCAAGTCCGATGTACATTGAAGCCACGAGTGCAGTAACCTTCAGGTAAATTATGCATTTTGTTCGATCTTAGATGTTTTGGTGTGTGTTGAATATCTTTATAATTTGTTTGATAAAAATGGACAGTAGTAAATTTGTATAAACAACAAATTTTTAATTTTAAGGTAAAATTTTCTTGTATAAGTAGAAAGGAGTATTTATCGGGTTTATGTTTTTGATTATGATGAAAATTTGGGTCTGTCTTTAAGCTCAATTAGACTAACCTAGTTAATTAACGTAAAGGGGTGGGAGATGCTCAGGTCTGCAAATATTGTTTATTTAATTAGTATCCATCCTACAAGGACTCTAATTCTGGATGCAAATTAAAATGATGACCAATTTTAACTTGAAATTTTATGATGCTGAAATTTATGCTGAAATTTAATTTTGAAATTTTAATGTATTATGAATATTGATGTAAATAGAGTTAACGTTGATGTTTGTGGTAGGAATGTGTTTGTTTTTTTTTATGAATGAGGATGAAAGTTTTAACTAGGTGAGCAGCCGAAGCGGAAAGAGTAAAGAGACGAGTATTAGAAGAGATTCACCAGGGCAAGAATCATAGCAAATCTTGGTGCCCAATTCGAGAGGCTCGAATATTTTTTTTTACTCTGGTTAGTTTTTTTTGTAGGTTCCACAGCATCTCATGACGGCCCAACGCTGGGGCTCGATTCGAAAACCGTAGTTCCCGAATTTTGGTGAGGATCACAGCAATATATATATATATATATATATATATATATATATATATATCATCACTTTTTACATTTTTTATAGTTTTCACGTACGAGTTGAATTTCCTGTGCTGCTGTATGATTGATAAATACCGTTAAATACTACTTTGTAGAAATCCAAATGGGAATTAGTTTGTGTTGGCAACTGGATGATATAAATACAGGATTTGCATGAAAGCTAAACAAGCTATAAATAAGGTGTTCATCCATTTGCGGTTTCCAAAAATTTAAGGAGACAAGTGGATATTGCACAACATGAGTTAAACGCAACTAAAATGCTTCCATATTAGAAATGAGACAACTTCTGCTATCCAAATTATAGCTGGAATTATATGCTGCTCATTTTCCTTTAAATCAAAATGTGGCTTTGGATAATATAAATACTTCCCCTAAGTAAAAAATTCAAAGTTATGTATTTAAAATAAATCGATGATACAATTATTTATTGTTAAAAAAATTCGTGTTTGTACCAAGCAGTTTATTTGTAGTACAGTTATTTGAAATACTATAAATATATATAATTATTCCAGCGTATAGTAGTGTCTTAACGTTTTAGACTAGATGACATTACGGCACGTATGCAATTCGGCAATTAAGACACAAAAGCCTTCAAACTAATACTATCACATATCTACTTATGTAATACTCCATGTTTCTCTGAATTTCTACGGCATTTTAATATCGCCAGTACAATGCTGGAAAATAAGATCATTAATACAATAAACAAATGTGTGCTTAACAACAAACATCTCACATCGTTAGCAATTCAGCAAGGACATTCATAGCAGCCGTTACAAAATTAAATGCTCCTGGATCTATAGAAATTGTGTTATTATATACCCACGTAAATATGGGAAAGCCAGATATAGCTCCTAATGTTCTAAGTGCCCCGGTTAGTGCTATGATTTTCCCAGACTCGTCTGCTGAAACTAGTTTTGATAATAAGGACAAAGACAGTGGAATTACGGCACCTCCAAGACATTTTATCCAGCCTCCTACAACTACAATTAGATAGTTACTATAAAAGTTTAATTACCTCCGTAAATATGCCAACTTTGACTAGCTACCGCTTGCCAGATCGAACCTAAAATGCTACAAAATATTCCGCTTGCAATTATGTAAACTTCGTGGATCTGCATTAAGTTGTTCATGAAATATGAACCAAGAATGTTTCCAATTATCCATAAGATGTTGTTAACGGCATTGTATATTGTAAAGCGACTTAAGGACCACTGGAATTTTTCTCTCACAAATAAAAATACAACATTAAATTCTGACTGATATGACAAATAGTATATTACTTGTATTAAAATACTAAGAAGAAGTAATGATCTTCCATACGAATCTCTTGATTTAAATGTTGACTTTAAGGTGTCCTGGAGTAGAGAAATACTAATTACACTGCCGCACTTTTTCTAAAATACAAAAATCAATTAAGAGATGATGTATAAACAATGCATAATGAAATGGCTAAATATCTATACAATATTCTTTTACCATTTTTCTATCTTTTAAAAGTAATTTCTAAACTTCATCTTTTCAATTTATTTTAATTCAATTTTTAATTTGTTACTTAGTGGTATTCTATTTTCAAAATAAAATAAAAGACTAGGGAATAGTATTGTTGTTTTATTTTCACATTTGTTAAAAAGTTTTTAAATATCTTAGCAAAATATTAACTTACCCGTGTTTCTCTTTCTGCAACAGATTCGGGAATACAAGTTATAATAAATATCCAAGCTGCAATACAGAAAGTAGCGCAAATCATATATACCGCAAAATAGCCGCCAGCTTGAAATACGAATGAAGTAGTCATTCCACCCAAAAGACCTCCTGCGTTCAAGAATGCATCAAGAAGACCCAATCTACAAGTACCATCGTTAAAATATTTATTAGTTGCTTCTATTTTAATAGTTAAACCATATTTTCAACTGCAATTGTAAACGCGAAGAAGGGCAAACCATTTGCTGTTTTATATTTTGAATGTAATATTATACCGATATACATTATTGATCGTTAATATTTGAAAATATATATCAAAATTGCACCTTATTAGGATAAGGATTAGCAACAGTTGTTAATCAAGGGGTAAAAGCATAGAGCAGGTAGGGCATCGCCTGCCTCAATCTAGTGCCTTGATAACAGTAAACCTGTCATCGCAGGTTTACCAAAATAGTCATGATGGAAAATGACTTAATAAAGACACAAAATGTGAGCTAGTTATATTTCTCATAATGTGCATGAGTGTGCTTGATTCACAGCTGTTGCCACTTCACTCCTAACAAATAACAACTATATATATATATATATATATATATATATATATATATATACTTAAACAAAACAATATATATATATATATATATATATATATATATATATATATATATATATATACTACAATAATAGAGTTATTTAGGGGTATATAGGGTCACAAAAATTGTACACTCCATGTAAATGACACCAAAGTCTAGAAAACAAAACATTTTAATCATAAAAGGTACGAAATTCGCCAATTATGCAAAAAGCAAATATTAAACACACCGTATAAAATTTACAATTAACTTTAATCAATGAAAGGAAGCTCATTCTTCAAAGATTCACTCACATTCATTAAGCTAAATAATTTTGTACGCCATCCAATTCATTTTAAAACAGCTATGCATGCATGAACTTTAAATAAATACGCATGAGGAACATCTAAAAATAAGACAAACACGCAATATCTCCTATTCAAAACCAACGTATTAGTGTAGGGAAAATAAACGCATTCAATTTACGTCATTATAAAATTTACCTACGTGATCTACATGTGAAATTAACACAAAACCCAAACAGATTAGGAAACCAAAACAAGAAAACGTACGAATGGCTACGTGCGATTTAAAGTTAAAAATTTCTTTACAAAATAGAAATACATGACTTGAGAAGGTTCAATGTATCAAAATTCACAATATAAAGCTAGATGTCTACGTAATGTAAAAGCATTGCGACGAGAAATTGGGACGATAACTTCATGGAAATCCGAAAGCTGGTGCGATAAGTCAAAGCACAACGCCTCAATCAACAAATAAATTGGGTAAACCAATTATAACAAGTGATAGGCGGATCTTTAAATAGCTCACGAGCTGATAAACGAATCAGTCTTTCAACAAACAAGGCACGCTCCGTTCTGCTTTGAATCGAGATAACACATGAAGTTATAATATCAAATTAAATAATAATTTATGTGAAAGTTGGTGATTGAAAAACTTCAATAATAGTACAAGTGCAAATATATAACAGAAATTCGCCGTTTAATAGATAAAAACGTAGGTCCAAAATTTTAATTAAACTTAATTTTAATATTTATTAACTTAGGGCTCTAAGAACTTATTCAAGCGTCTATCCGAGAATATGTTTGAATCAATAAGAAACTAAAAACAATCCAAGGACACCGGTCAACAGCACGCAGTGGCAGTTCTAAGAATTGGGACACACAAAGAAAAACAACAGGTCAGAGATAAAAATATTCTTTAATAACATAAAAATTATTTTCTTTTTGAACATTTAAATTTTTGCATGTACCGAAATATTTATGTAAAGGGTCATCAAAAATTTTATTAATATGAAAGTTACGTATAAGGCAAAGAAGAGCATTGAACGTTCAACGTACTTCAACTAGTACACATAGTTATTTTTGCTGGCTTTAAATTGATTAAAGAGAGTTAGAATTTAGGGACAAATCGATTTATATTGTTACTTTGATTCAGAGATGTTCTTGACTAAACGAATAAATATTATAGAGCTACAAATTATACTTATTTTTGGTTATTATATAAATTTTTATTCATTTCGTTTATCTCATTTAAATAGAAAGTGTTTGAGAAAATGGGGGGTAAAACTTCTCTGTTATCGTATCGTTGTATACTTTACGTAGGGTTGAACTGAGCTAGTCGAGGCATAACAAAACCAATTGTGTGAAATTTACATTTTATCCTAGGTTATTTACAGGCACTGAGTGATGGCGGACAGCAGGCAACTGAACGTTAAATACATCGGAGTACGGCGACATCATAGCAATATATATATATATATATATATATATATATATATATATATATATATATATATATATATATATATATATATATATATATATATATATATATATATTTATATATATATTATATATATATATATTTATATATATATATATATATATTATATATATATATATATATATATATATTGCTTTATTAACTCATTTGCTAAATTTAGGTAAATTTAGGTAAAAACAAGCATCTACGATTGGAAACGCTTCTCAGATCTTTTTTAGGGTAAAATTTAATAATTTTACTGAAAAATTTCAGTTAGTCAGAAGTTAGTTTAGCATAATTCTTTTTAATGTAAACATTCCTGAGGCATAGCGGGTGCATAATATAGCATTTCGGAAGTCATATTATAAAAAAGAAACATATTTAATCATCGTCGTTCATAAGTGTAGAGTATAAGTATAAAGCTTTAGCATTTTAAATTTTATATGTAACCTTCGAAATTAAATTATAGCATAGGAATATTTTCCAAAAGCATCTTTATTTGTTAACGTATATTGAAAGAAGCTTGAGCATTTTAAACCGTTTGTAGTTCTGCATATTGCTTATAGTAACAGAACGTTCTGAATATCGTTAATTTGAAGCAATTAGGGTAACCGTCGCGATTTTCAGGGTATTAGGAGAGAAAACGTGGGTAAGTACTATCAATTATAATGGATTTATAGCCTCGTTGAAAGGATATATAACTGAAAGAGAGTAGGTGTCGCTTATACAACAGAACAGCGAGACAAAGAAAGGTTCACTTTTAGAATGAGTAGAAATAGGATAAAGATATTACGTATTAACTGTTAGTTGATTTGGGGAGAGAACAGCGAAATAAAAAAAGAATATCAGATAGAATATGTAGAAGTGAGATACATATATTTTGAACCTTGTTTAGAGAAGGTAATATTTAGTCGTAGAGCGTTATTTTTGCAGGTCGTCAACTGCGAGACAAGGAAAAGGTAATCTTTAGAATGGATAAAAATAGGATAGAAATATCAAGTATTTTGTCGATTAGAAAGGCACGTTGTTAACGGTAAACAAAGAGTTGTTAATTTGGGTAGTATGAGTGGAAGAAAGAGAGGCAGATCACGAAGTTCGTTAAGCTTAGGGTTCAGACAAGGTAGTGGAGTGAAAACAAATTGGTAGTTATACAAAGTAGGGGATAGGAGATTGAGTGCTTAGGTTAGACGCAGACAGATATAGCAGTAGAGGCGTGTTCTAACGATAACTTTGCCAGTAAAGATTAGAATTCCAGGAAGTGAGTGTCGGTTAAACTTGTGTTTTCAGAGAATATCGAGTCGGTTGGAAGATATACGTAGAATTGATTTGTGTGTATTGTAGAATTTACGAGGAAATTGAAAACGGTTGGAAGTTGTTTGTGTGTATTGTACAACATTTGAAGAATTGGCAAACTTTAGGGAGGCAGAAAAGTGTATATAAACACTAGGAGTTTGTGGTGGAGCTTTCTCTCGCTTTCTGACCTTTACTCTCTTTGTGGTGAACCAGCTTTCAATTGGAAGTCAAGTTTGTAATATACAACCCACACAAGTTGGTATTGAGTTGCGACAAGCAATCAGAGAAGTAATTATAAATGTTTTAAGGTACAGTAAGGGTGAATAGGTAAGTACAGACTGCTTGATATTATGTTGTTATATGGAGGGTTCGAAGCATGCACTTAAGATGGATTAGAAGTCAGTGGTTGAGCGATGTGGTTGTTAACCAACTATAAATGGGATCAGTAGCAGAATTGGGGGAGTTTGGATGTACCGTCAAACTGATAGATGTGAGGATGCAATAGAAGCGTGCAGTTACGGACGTTCCTGAAGGCGCAGTCATTGATATAAGCAGCAGTTGTTGATGGAAGATAGCAGATCCATGTGCAATGATGAAGTCAAGGTAACTGATGTTTGTTTACATTGTTTTGTGTATAACTGGTGTAACGACTTTTGTGGTTTATGGGTATTTTTCTATAAACTTCACGAACTAAATTATTAAGAGTTAATGATTGAACTCTTTTGATATATTAATTTACTATATTTTTTATGTGAGAATGTATGTGTATAAAATTTTGATTTAAGATATTTCTCCTATTTGTTTATGTTCAAGGTAAGAGGGCTTTTTTGATAATTTAATGTGCAGAAATTGGCATGAGTGGTTATGGTTACTACGTCGCTTGTATTAATCCAGGGGTAACGGAAGGTTTATGGTAAAGCTCTATTACTTTAAATGGGTAATAATTAATCGGGGTAATATGTGAGCTAGAATTGTATTATTTTGCAAAGGGATATGTATGTAATATAACTGATGTGTGAACAAGGAGTTGGTGATGATGTTTGGTGTATAATTTTATATGAATCTGTAAATAAATCTAGGTGAATTACCGTAGCAGCGTTTTCTTTTTGTAGAGTATTTAGTTTTATTTTTCAGACAATAGAAGAGCAGCCGTGGCATACTTCAGCAATCAGAGATTTCACAATAATAAGGGCTTCCCAAAGGTAGTGTTTGTCAAATTAATTAGAGTTTAGTTCCAAGATTACAGAGAATTTTTGGCACCCAAGTTGTGGGGCGCTTTAAATATAAGCTTCACCTTAGCATCAGGGAAGATCGTAGAATTTTTGACTCCTAAAGGTGGGGCTCGAATAAGTTAAAATTTTAGCATCAAAGAGTACAGAGAAGTTATGTCGACCCAAGCAAGGGGCTTAGAGTTCGTAGATTTTATGGCGTCCAAGTCGTGGGGCCGTAGTAATAGCATTTAAAGTTTCTTTTGTTTAAGCTGTCTAAAACAACCTGGAACTTTAAATTTCAGAGAATTAGGACGCCCAACAGTGGGACTCGAAGTAGAATTTGCGGTATTTTATATATTAAATAAAATATTGTAGCGGGCTACTACTACCGCGTTTCTTTAATTTAAAGCAAGTAATAATAATGGTCTTTATTACTCACTGTTCACAAGTCTAATTAACAGTATATGCCTTATTTATAGATGTTTTCAGGACACTTAACAATGAAGCACTATTACACTAATGAATTTACAAGCACTAATATCTTCTTAGACTATCTTCTTTACCATAGGTTCATTAACAACACTAACACAACTATTTGTTTATACACTTCTATTTATTTATGTATACTACAAGCTGCATGTACATTAGACACAGCAAATCACATTTATGTACACTTCTAAAAGCTCAAAACTACTATTACTTTACAACGTTATAATTTATATACGACATTCTAGTATAGACTGACCCTTGCATTTCTTAGCGGTCTTGTATGTACTCAGATTTAAATATATGACTCATTATCTAGTATGTTCCAGAACAATTCTGGAACCGTAGAGAATAAACAGTGCTTGCGGCGTTTTGTGTGTAATTGATTGCTAGAAGAATTCTCGTATCCTGAAAACTATGCAGAGTCTACAGCGCTTGTGTGTTTGATGGGTTGCCTAGTAGTAGCTCGCAACACTGCCCCCTCTTTAAAACCGTTACGTCTCGTAACTGTAGATACATTTTGGCGCCAATTCGATGACTGATGACGGTATCGGCAGCTATCTCCTCTGGTGCATCCACCACGTCGTTGGAAATAACAGTCAACACTCTTTTCTTGGTCTTGGTAGGCAACCGGTTGAAAACAACAAACAAGGACCTGGACGTTGGTTCCCTGGAAAACTACTTCTAGCATATTTCGGACTATCCTCCAGTCTAAGCGATCCAGTCCACAGCCCAGCTTGGGCACCGCTAGTCTCGTTACTCCATTTTCCATCATCTGCGCCTTAAGATTTAGCAAAGCCTCCCATAGATGTCCATAACTAGGTCTTTGCCATGAAGAATTTTTGGTGACCAGATAGTAAACATAACGATTTTTATCTTGAAGGACCAAAGATTTTCCTACAGTTGGCTGCTGTTGTACTAATTCATCCACACATCCAAACTTTTTCTTGAAAACAACAGCTATTCCCTTGACATTGCCAAATCTTGAGCTACGCAATGTGCAAGGAATACTCTTCTGGTGCTCTAAACAGATCTTGCTGTTTTTCAACAACAACGCCAAATCTCGCTTTAGCGGAACCACCATACGCCGCCATAAAGCTCTCAAAATCTACATTTGGCTCATGATTAATAACTTGCCGAACACCATTATTATTATTCGAGTCTTCCTGGTTTTTGCCAGCGTAGGATGTTAACCGGTCAAAGTGTACCACTTTCAGTTTACCACGAGGGGATCTTCTCATCCGGTACACTACATCATTAATCCTTTTTAACACTTCGTACGGCCCTTCCCATTGTCTTTGTAGTTTTGGCGACAATCCACGTTTTCTTTGTGGATTGTACAACCACACTAAATCTCCAGGTTGATAACCACCTTCTTGTGCTCTCGTGTCATATTGTGATTTCATTCGATCGCTTGCTGCCTGGATATTCTTTCGGACGTTTTCGTGAATACTATTTGATCTTTCACGAAGCTTACTAACGTAATCTTCACCTGCGATCTCTTCTCCAGGTTTAAATCCAAACCGAAGATCACATGGTAGCCGCAATTCACGTCCTAGCATTACGCAAGCGGGTGAGTATCCTGTGCTGTCATGTACCGAAGATCGGTACACCAGTAAGAACAAATGCAGATATTGGTCCCAGTCTCGTTGATGTTCAGAGACAACTTTGGTCAGGTACTTCCCTAACGTCCTGTTCATTCTTTCAACCATTCCATCCGATTGGGGATGAAGTGGCGTGGTTCTAGTCTTCCTGATTCCAAGAAGCTTGCAGACATTTTGAAACAATGCTGATTCGAAGTTTCGACCTTGATCGGAGTGTAATTCCAACGGAACTCCAAAACGACAAAACAACTCCCTGACTAGTACATCTGCAACCGTCTCGGCTTCTTGGTTAGGTATAGCATATGCCTCCGGCCATTTGGTAAAATAATCCATTGCAACCAAGATGTATTTATTTCCTTTCTCTGATTCAGGAAACGGACCAGCTATATCAATGGCTACCCTCTCAAAAGGATTCCCCACGTTATACTGTCTCATTGGGGCTTTCCGTTTTGAGACCGTGCCATTTGCAAAGGCACACAATTCACATTTCCGGCACCACTCCTTCACATCATCTTTGCAGTTCAGCCAATAGAATCTTTCTCTCACTCTCTCGAGAGTTCTTTTCACGCCAAAGTGCCCTCCGGAAATACCATCGTGCAAGTGCTGCAACACTTCCGGCACTCTGCTTTTCGGCACTATCACTTGAAGTCTCTCAATGCCATCTTCAAATTCCAGGCGTCGCTTCAAGATTCTATTTTCCATCATCAAGGAGTCCCACTGTGCCCAGTATGCCTTCAGGCTCCTACTTAAAATACTAATTTCTTCCCAAGCTGGTCGTGGTCCTCTATTTTTCCACTCAATAATACGTCCCAATTCGGCGTCATTTTCCTGGTCTTCTCGCATTCTTTTGGGTTGCCAAGTATCATCGGTTACTGTCATTCTATGGATGACACTTATTTTCTCTTCCATCTTGGAGCAATGATTGCAGTCCACCGGACAAGGTCTCCTTGACAGAGCGTCTGCATTCCGATGGCTAGTTCCTACACGATGTTCCGTATCAAAATCATATTCCTGCAGCCGCTCTATCCACCTTGCCACTTGCCCTTCAGGATTTCGAAACTGCAATAACCATTTCAGTGCAGCATGGTCTGTTTTCAACAGGAATTTACGGCCGTATAAGTACTTATAAAAGTGCTCTACGGATTTGACGACGGTCAACAGCTCCCTTCTTGTCACACAATAGTTCCTTTCTGGCCGCGACAAGACCTTGCTGAAATACCCAATAACTTTTTCTTGTCCGTTCTGCACTTGAGAAAGAACGCCTCCTATAGCTGTGTTACTGGCATCAGTATCCAACACAAATTTCCCCTCCATCCGTGGATAACTCAAAATTGGTGCTGTAACCAGTAGCCGTTTCAGTTGTTCAAATGCACTGTGGCAGTCGTCATTCCAATCATATTCTTGTCCATCTTCGGTTAATTTCGTTAACGGTTTGGCAATGTTCGCAAACCCAAGTATAAAACGTCGGTAATATGTGCACAATCCTAGAAAACTGCGTAGTTGGTGTATATCTGCTGGTGTAGGCCACTCTTGTACCGTTTTTATTTTGTCAGGGTCAGCTCTTATTCCGGTCTCTGAAACGACATGTCCTAGGTATTTTACCTCTTTTCCAAATAGGTGACACTTCTTGGGGCTCAATGTAAGGTTTGCCCGCGTAATCTTTGGAATATCTCCTCTAGGTTTTAAGGTGTTCTTCAAAGACCGGCCTAACACTATCACGTCGTCTAGGTACACCAGACATGTTTTCCAGGACAGTCCACGCAGTATCGACTCCATCAATCGTTCAAAAGTAGCAGGAGCATTGCATAATCCAAATGGCATGACCTTGAACTGCCATAATCCAGTTCCAATTGTAAACGCAGTCTTTTCTTTATCGTTTGGCTCCAAGCCTACCTGTCAGTATCCGCTTTTCAAGTCCAAGGTCGAAAACCATTTAGATCCGGATAGAGTATCTAAGGTGTCATCAATTCTGGGCAAAGGATAGCTGTCTTTCTTTGTCACGTTATTAAGCCGCCGGTAGTCTACACAAAACCTTGTCGACCCGTCCTTTTTCTTGACAAGCACTACCGGGGATGCCCATGGACTATTCGAGGGTTCAATCACTCCCTGTTCTTCCATATCGGTGATAATTTGCTCAGCTTCCTTACGTCTTGCCAAAGGAAGCCGCCTGGGGTGTTGTCTTATCGGTTGCGCATCTCCAGTATTGATTTTGTGTTGCACAACATTCGTCCTTCCTTTCTCACTATCATCCAGGGCAAACACACCTCGATATCGTCCGACCAGTTCTTTTACCTTGCCCAGTTGGTCGCCATTTAATCCTTGACACGAGGGTATCAACATATCCAGCAATTTCTGTGAGCAACCGTTGGTTGGTTTATTTTTCGTGTCTTCCACACAACGTTTAATATGACATACTGGAATGCAACTTCCAACAATCATGCCTTTCTTCAGGGTCACTGTATGGGGATTAATGTTCAGCACCCTTACTGGTACCATATTTCGAGACTTTACCAGCGTTCTTCCAATCAGAAGTCCCTCCTGACCCATTCCCGCTGCAGTTGCTTCCATCATGCATACTTGTCCTTCTTGGAGCGTACCATCCGCGCGTCCCATTACTATCATTTCCGCCTTCTCGGGTATTTTCATATCGCAAATCATTCGAACTTGCATCGTCTGGTTACTCCTACCTTGAAATGGAATCTCATCATCATCTATCCGAAGCACATTTTCTTTCATGTTTACATGAAACCCATATTCTCCCATGAGATCCATTCCCAAGATCACTTCTTCTGTAATTTCAGCTACCAACACTCGATGATTAATTAATTTGTCCCCAATTGTCAACATAACGGCAGTTTCTCCGTGAGTACCAATCTTCTCACCACTTGCCGTTCGGAGAAACACCGATACAGGTAGCACTTTTCCACGACCAACCAAATCTGGCCTCACAATAGTTCTTGTCGCTCCTGTATCCACAAGTAATCGGACAACCCTACCATTAATTCTACCATCGATATAAATGCTGTCCATACTTTCCACCGACGATGCAGCACGGATGATAATCTCCGGGGCACTACGCTGTGCTGTCGAAGTTCGCCCCCTTACATGGACCAGCTTTGGCACAACCGGTTGTTTCTTTGGTTGAGTACAGCGTCTCTGCATATGGCCAACTTCACCGCAGCTCCAGCATCGCAGACGCCATCTCCGCGGTCGTTGTCTTTTCAGCCTTTCCGCCTTTCGCTTTTCAAACACACGGTTGATTATTTCATCTATGCTGTTCTGAGCTTGACCAGGTTCCTCTAAGGCAGACCGATCTTTGTGACTCACCCTATGTGATGTCTGCTTAGCTGCTTCAAATTCAAGCGCATGGGCCAGTGCATCATCTAACATTTTTGGCCGTGCTAGTCTTAGCGCTTGCTGTATTTCGCCATCCTTAACGCCATCCACAAATGTTTGGACAGCAAGTTGTTCGAGGAAGCTATCTGGTGCCGTTGGGTATGCCAATCTAACTAACCTGGCAATGTCAGCTTCGAATTCTTGCAGGCTTTCACTTGTCTTTGCGAGCGGTTCTTAACTTGTGCGTGGTAAACCTGTTGAAGGTGAGCATCTCCATATCTCATCTCAAGCTTTGATGTTAAGAGGCCGTAATCATTCTGCTGGTGATCGGGAATCGTTTGTAAGATGTTAAGAGCCTCCCCCCGTAGGGCCACTATTAAGGAGATAGCCTTCTCTTTGTTGCACCAACCGTTGGCTATTGCAGCAGCTTCAAATTGTTTCAAATATGTGGGCCAAGGTGTTTTACCATCGAATGTAGGTGGTTTTACTTTAAATTTAGACGGAATTGACTCGCTTCTTTCCATGGTTCTTATTTCTGGAATGTTCTGATTAACAACTTGGTTTGGTAATTCAAGTGGCCGCGTTGTTAGTGAAATCACTTGTTCTTGCATCCTCGTCACATCTTCTTCCATTTTTATCAATTTACTGTCCAACTTTTGCTCAACTGTTTTTACCTGTTCAGTGAAATCTTCTTTCAATGCAATGGAACTTTCCATTAATCTTTGTTCTAACGTGGCTGTACTTTCATTCAACTTTTCTTCCATTTTGGCAGTATTTTCACTTAACCTTCCCATTTTCTCAGTGTTTTCAGTAAACCTTTCATCCATACCGGATTTAAAAGCCTTAAGGAAATTCATTAAAGCTTCTGCGTCCATCTTACTTTGACTGGCATATACAAACTACTCAAATGTCTTTAGACTTAATTAATCACTTAACACAGCCTGACACCAGTGTAGCGGGCTACTACTACCGCGTTTCTTTAATTTAAAGCAAGTAATAATAATGGTCTTTATTACTCACTGTTCACAAGTCTAATTAACAGTATATGCCTTATTTATAGATGTTTTCAGGACACTTAACAATGAAGCACTATTACACTAATAAATTTACAAGCACTAATATCTTCTTAGACTATCTTCTTTACCATAGGTTCATTAACAACACTAACACAACTATTTGTTTATACACTTCTATTTATTTATGTATACTACAAGCTGCATGTACATTAGACACAGCAAATCACATTTATGTACACTTCTAAAAGCTCAAAACTACTATTACTTTACAACGTTATAATTTATATACGACATTCTAGTATAGACTGACCCTTGCATTTCTTAGCGGTCTTATATATACTCAGATTTAAATATATGACTCATTATCTAGTATGTTCCAGAACAATTCTGGAACCGTAGAGAATAAACAGTGCTTGCGGCGTTTTGTGTGTAATTGATTGCTAGAAGAATTCTCGTATCCTGAAAACTATGCAGAGTCTACAGCGCTTGTGTGTTTGATGGGTTGCCTAGTAGTAGCTCGCAACAATATATACTCTCTCTTTTTTAATGGTTCAACTGCAAAAACGCATCCGAGGTTTACTGCACTATAGTCCACCAATGTTATACGAAAAATCTTATTTCCCTTTTGTGTATTATTTATTAGTACTTTAAGCTTGCCACGGCTTTTGACTCTATCTTTTTTATTAAAATATTTTTCAAGGTTAATTTCTACAAATTCTTTACTACAGATCCAAATTTATGTGAGTTTTGTATAAATTTAAGATATATTTAAATTTTTTGGTAATATTGACGCTTTCTATCGCAATGTCACCGCACTTTTAAACTACAAACTTCTTTAAATTATAGTCTCTAATTTTATCTACCACGAAATGTTTGGCTCTACGGATGTAGTGGTTCGGAAATTAAAGCTTTTTACAAGCATTACTATTATTTAAAATGAACATATACCTTCCAAATTTTTCTGGATTGTTGAATATTCCTCACAATGTGGTTGGATGTGTAATGAAACAATCCTGGTCGCGGCAACAAATCTGTAATGTAACCTACCTGCGGACGAACAAACGCTCTCTCTTAACAATACCTGTCTGTAATCTAGTTGTCTACTGGCATTGGCTAGTGACCACTACGTTGTGTGACCAAAATATAACCCAAATATACACACTGAGATGGCGCTAAAGCGAAAAGATTTTAAATAGAACTACAGTAGTTATCAACCCTATTTTAACTATTATAAGATATCTTCTAAATTGCGTTATCAGCAATTATACATGAACTTCAAGAACAAACAGTGCCTGTTTTCTTAGGTTAGCGTCGAGGAAAGAGTATCGGCAGATAAAACCTGAACAACCCTGCGCTTCTAACTGCATCAATACACCTCTCCAAGGATGGACTAGCAAACAAGTACCGCTAACGTCAGGTTCCTACTGTCTGATCCGTTCGAAGACCCGCTTTTACTGTCCATGGGTTTTTTTATAAGCTATAACTTTGCAGGGTATTGCACAAGCATATCTGTTCTATTTCTTAGGTCATTGTCATTTGTCCGTGTGAACCATAATTCATTCCCACGATATCGTATGCTATACCCATAGTCTGCATCATTCCTTGCGTTCTCAACAAATTTTTTAAAGTTGCATTTATGAGTGCGGTTTTGGGGTGGCGATCCCATGGTTAAGTCTTCAGCTCGTGTGAATTTATACAAATAACTTTAATATGTACAGCTATTTCTCGCTTTTATCTCTATTTAATACAAAGGGAAGTAAAGTGCCGATATTTGCTAACGCTTGTATTTGCTGTACCGAGTGCTTTAAGTTCAATTCTTCATCCCAATTTTATATTTCATTGAAATAACAAGATTATTAAATGTAAATTATCAAAATCTATAAGTTTTCAAAGTGTTTTCTTGATAAAAGCTAATCTATCTAACTGAAAGTAATAAATTTATTTATAGTACCTACTGTTTACTTAAGTAACGCACAAGAGTTACAATCTGTTTCAGTGATTTCAATAAGGGTGTGTCCTGTTTGTGCGTACAATTTTTGTTTTTAATAAGAAATGGTTATATTAATTTATGTTGTAATTAAAAATGCCTGAAATAATTGTATATGAAGCATACATACCTAAAGCCTCTCTTTTTTTCACTTGTTGTATCTGTAACGTAGCACACCATCGCTGCGTGAAGTGAT
The DNA here is from genome assembly GCA_036346225.1 of Platerodrilus igneus. Lineage (NCBI taxonomy): Eukaryota > Metazoa > Arthropoda > Insecta > Coleoptera > Lycidae > Platerodrilus > Platerodrilus igneus. Next base: position 620,121 of record JARFIW010000544.1, read on the forward strand.
GGAAATCCGCCTGTGAGACAAACAGGCACGTACGCCAACATCAAATACAACGGCGATATGCTTGGAATCAGGCTTACAATCAACATTATTACAAATGCGATGGCATAACCTAGAGTGGCATATACCAGGACAGGTTTTCTTCCATACCTATCAGTCCACGGTCCCAGAAAAAAACAACAGAGGGCTGGAACAAAAAACTCTAGAATAGATTTTACCATTAAAACAACGGCTGTGAAGGGTTGTGAGATATTCTCGAGGGCTGATGTAGTATTATCTGCGTCTCCTGTTCCTAATTTAGCGCAGTCTGCTTTATTGAAGCCGTACTTAACATAGCATGTTCTATACATTATTAAATTAACAGAGACAGAACCTAATAGAAAATGTTAAGCAATACTTGCACTCCTATATGTTCTACTTACTTTCAAATAAAAATGCAGCGTAAACCAAAAAAATTGGGATTTCTACGCGAAGTTCTTTGATTTTGACCATGTTTATTATGTGGAATAATAGCTAACGCTGTTTAATAGTTACGACAGGATGGACATTTGTAGCGTTATGTAGATAATTTTGTTTGATCTAAAAACTCACCAGCACATTACTAATATGCGTGATTTGTTTCTTACAGTTTATTAGTTTGTGTTTGTCTTTCGATTTTGCGTTGTATCTTCCCTTACCTAATTAAATAACTACAAACACTGGCAATTTTCGTTTGAAACATCAATTTAAACGTCCACGTATGATAAAGAATATGAAAACGCTATAAACTTTGAAGAATTAACAAGTACAACCTTATCGGTTGTTTTGTAAAAGCGGTTATGAGGTATTTCCAATTGTGCAGGACATTCTTGAACGTTGTTGTAGGAATAAAACTCTGGGGTCTACGTATTTTATTGTCTAATTGTTTAATTCGAGTAGCAAGCATGCGTGCGATACTTAAATATCATTAGCGTAATACGTCCTGGTATTGTTATTAATTTGTTTTTGGTACCAATTGTAAAACATTAATCTATTAATGTTGTTTAGGAAGCAGGCAGATTTTATTAATTCTAAACATTAAATTATTTGTCTTTCGATACACAGGGTTTCGAGAACCTCTATAAGCACTACATTTGATTTTTTCCAATGTTCCACCCGAAGGTACTATATGGGCCCGTATTTTTGAAATGTAGGTAAGGTAAATTACTGGGGAATTTAGTATTTCCATCCTAATTTACCTGGAATATATTCTTGAAATTCTATAGGGAAAATTTTGAGGTAACCATTAGTGGAAATCAATTACCTAGATATTTATCAAGGTAATGTTACTTAAAACAGCAGAACTTTGATGAAAATAGATAGTGGATGTAATTTGAAAAACACAAAATTTTGTATTAAACAATATGGAGGAAGAATTGGATGACATTTATTTTGTACAAATATTAAATGATCTACAAAATGCAGAAGAGGCAGTTGAAAATCATGAAGAAAGTTGACCCATTTGTCAAAGTTCAGGTTAAAATTTTATTTATATTACTTAAATATTTATCAAACTACTTTTATATTATATTTAAACAGGTTGGATAAAAGAACAGCTAGATATTTAATTAATCTATTATCGCCACATGCGCAAGCTGCAACAAGAAAATCTCTGATGGGAATTAAGAATAAAGTTATAGTATAGACCAGAATTTGGATGTATTTAAAACTTGATATTTTTAGGTTCTTGCAGCAGTAAGGTTTTTCACCAGTGGTAGCTATCAAGAAATTACTGGGAGCAATATCTGCATTGGCATTAGCCAGTCATCTGTAAGTAGGGTAATTCATGAAGTCTGCAATGTTTTAACAAGTGCAAATATTTTTGGAAGATATGTCAAATTTCCCCAAAATCTTGAGGAATTAAGAAGACTGCGACAACAGTAATGATTTTTCCACCAAAAACTTGTTTATTTTTAAAATTCTCATATTCTTAGAATTTTTAATACATATGGATATCTTGGTTTAGTTGGTAGAATTGATTGCACTCATGTTAGTATTATAGCCCCTCAAGGTGTTGAGAATCATCCTGAGCACATGTATGATAACCGTAGGGGAATCACTCCATAAACGTTCAGTTGGTATGTTATTTTAAAATGTAGTGCTTATGTTTTAACGTATAATACACTCATAATCTAACAGATTTGTGATGAGAGGCTAAAAATTTTTAATACCAATGCACGATATCCAGTTAGTACCCATGTTGCATTTATCTGGAGACAGTGGAGACACTGGAAGCAATATATAGAAATAATCCCAATGAACATTTTTTTGCCGGGGATTCAGGTATGACACATGTAACAATCCCTTTAATTCAATTTTGTACAAAATATCCATTAAAACCCTGGCTTATGACCCCTATACGCTGTAGCAATTTTATTTTCCACCTAATATATATCCGTATAATTAATCCTTTTATTTAATATTAAATAATATAATGCATTATAATGCTATCCAATCCATTTAATTTAATATCATCTATTGTCCAATAAAGTACTAGCATTTAGTTCAAATTAAAAATTAATTTCTACTGTGACATGATAAGAGCTCTAGTTTAGTATCCTTCCTAAAGCCCCCTCTACTCAGAAATTGCAAAGCGACGTTGTTACCGGGCAGCAACACGCTTGACCCGACACTTCTAACACAGCTGTGGGGAAAAGCAGGTCGAAATTGTTCTTAGGAACGATGTTTTTGAATGTTTTTTTGTGTTGGAAGCATGTACGAATGAAGTCTAACAAGAGTATGCCATCTCCAAAAATTATTTTAGATGGTCCATTTTTATTGAAACAACTCGTGGAGAACGAGGAAGTGTTTTGTTAAAGGACCGTTAGGAACAGTAAGTAAATTTGTTTCTATAACGATATTAATTAAAATTTTCAGTGTAACTTTAAAGAATAATGGAATTAAAATTTAATAAAACTTATACATAATGTAATTTAAAATATAATGCAACGTAAATTATAGTAAGCAAATTTTTCTGAATGGTATTCAATCGAAATTATAGAAAACAATTCTATTTTTATATAACATGGAATCCCATATATAATTTATTCTGTTTAATTACAAATGTAATTCGCTCTTTCTTGTGGTTTGAATTACTCCAGGAGCATCTGTAAATTAAAACGCAGATAATGGAGGCCAAGTGATGTGATTTTCAGAGTGCAGCACAACTGTTGGTTTAAAATGGAAGATTCCGCAGTTAATGCTGACGTAAGCTCCCAAGCAGGTATTTTGGTGCAAATTGGAGTCCTGGTATGTACAAAAAATTGTGTTCATATGTTATTTGAACTATCTACGTAGTAACGAGATAAATTTTACTTTCTCAACTTGTGTTAACTTTAAACAGGTCAAGGACAGACCTCAATTATATTTTTCGATGTTATGCGATATGAATCTGTAATTCGCTCTTACTAAATTCTTTTATTAACTCAATGAAACATCAAAAGATGTCACTACTAATTAGATAAAATAAATTCTAACAATTATGAGCACTTAAAAATTAAATTTTTATATTTGATATTTTATGAATACTTATCTGTAATTATCGACTGTGAAATTAAGGTAGATCTACCATAATTAACTTTTTGCTATAAATAAGCAATTTTATGCTTTGTCAATTTGTTATATAAAACCGCATTTAATAGTAATTGGTACGGACCTTATCCAGTGCCATTGTAATTAATTCTTCACAATCTGAATTAACATATAAAGAAAGAAATATATTTTGTAGAAAAGTACATTATTGAATACCAAAAGAATAGATTCTTATTTTCGGACTAAAGACTATTTTTTATTTAAGATGAATGAAAGATGATTCTGATTGAATTTAATTATTTTTGAGTATGATTGCACAAACAGTGCTATTCTTTGTTTGATCTGTTCACAGGTGCAGTGGAGGATTGCTAAGGTCAAGGTCGAGCCATAAGGTAAGAAACCTCAAAGATTAGGTGGTCTTTGAAAATTATATAGCGGTTATAGGAGAAGGGTTTCCGCATTAGCCTTGTACAAGGGACTTGTATCAGGTCTTCTCAGTATAAAAAAATACGGTGGCGCCTTACTTTTATTATTAGTGGTTGCAATTACACCCCGACCCACAGCTCATACTCGACCCAGAGCATATAGTTCGACTAGCCGCTTTACCTTTGAGATTTCCTCAACATAGAGCCACCTTCCATCTTAACTTGCCGTGGGCTCCTTTCCTAGTTATCGGAAATTCTCGTTAAACTAAATTGGAAAAGGAAGAGGTTACAACGCAATACTATGCCCGAGACACCTGAATAACATTTCAGTCATAGATTTAAAAGCATTAGATCTAGTATTGAAAGCTGCAATGGTGTGCTGAAACATAGATTTAGATGTCTTCTCCGACATCGTACTTTGCATTACAAACCTCAGATTGTAGCAAAAATAATTTTATCGTGTATAGTGCTTCATAATATGTGCATTGAAAATAACATTCCCCAACCAGAAGAAGAATATCCTCCAGAAGCTCAATTGGGCATGGACATTCCGATCCAGAATTTTCACGAAAATGATGGTGGTAATAGAGATCTAGACAATGGTAGACATTTGCAAATCCAGATTGCAAATGCATTGTTTGCATAAAGTAAAACCAAGATTGTAGTTATTCCTAGAATGTATGTTTTTAAATTAGTCGCAGAGTGCTGCAACGCTTTCAACCAACATCTACAGTTTACCCATAAAAAGGAAACGGAAAGAAAAATTCCATTTTTTGACACTTTAGTCATTAGAGACTCCAGTAATAAGCTGATCTTCGATTGTTATAAAAAACCTACGAGCTCTGACAGGTATATCAATTATTTTTCTAATCACTCGTTTAGTCACCAGATTAATATAGCTTTGGCGTTGAAACACCGGATACAATTGACATCGGAACCACAATTTAAGAAAAATAACCTAATGCTACTTGAAACTACTTTGTGTAATAATGGTTATCCTAAGCAATTAGTAAGGAAGTTGCTCTACACTACTCTTTGTCTGAACAATCCTGAACGACCTAATAACGTATCGTGCAGGAAGTTACCTTATATTCAAACTTTAACGCCTCTTTTGGCAACAATTTTGAGACAACCAGACATTAAAATAGCGTTTAGTTATGAAAAATCTGTAGGAAACTTTTTCACTAAGCTGAAAGATAAAACGGAAAAAATGTTAAGTAGCAACACTATTTATAAAATAACGTGTTCCTACAAAAAAACATGTGGGTAATTCTAGTCAGTGGTTGAAAAATAGACTCATTCAACATAAGTCAGATGTAAAATTGGGGAAGAACAGCTGTGCCCTCTCACAATATATAAATATGATTCATCATACCCCAAATTATAATGAAGTTTGAATTTTAGATTCTGAAGCTAATCATAAGCTTAGGCTTTTTTTGGAGGCATATTATATAAGAAATGAAGTCAATTCGTTAAATTTTAGGCAGGACGCCCAAAATTTGCATCCCATATATTCCAATCTGTACAGAATTGCAAAATCAAATTTTAGTTTTCAACAATGATGTGAAGGCCAGAGCGCATGTTATTTACCTAATAATCGTACAAAATGTGGAACACGCTCTCACTCTTATCAGACTGGTTTTATATTAATTCATTCGTAGTTGGTCGTTTACTCTATAAACATGTACTTTTATTAATTAAATTTGAATAATCCCCTTTTACGTGCTCCAATATTTGTATTTTAACCAGTTGTGACTAACAATAACCCTGATGTGTAGGGTTGTGTTTATAATTTTAATATTTATGCATTAACAATTAAGTAAGTAATTTTTTAAAAGAAAATTTTTTTAAGACTGTAATGATTGGTTTTCCTTTTGTAGAATCTTGATAAAGGCAACAACCCTTGCCGAAACGTCGATTTATAATTAAATATATGCAAAATATTATTTTGTTTTAATTTTTTGGACAAAATATCCCAATTCTACTGTAACATTTTATCGGAAAAACACTATTATATATATATATATATATATATATATATATATATATATATATATATATACAGTGCTTCCCAAAAGTAACGGATATATTCGATTAAATGATTATTGACGATTTCTGAGTAAAAGCTCTGACACGTCAATTTTATTTTAAATTGTCATTTAATTATGTAATTTTAACCCACCACCCTTCAACCCCTAAGCGCTAGTATCCCTAATTAAAAATTTTAAATAGCAATGTACCCCTTGTGATACCTCAATTAATAGCATTTTTCATGCAGAAATAGAATTTTACAAAAAATTCTAAATCGGTTGATAAATAACTGTTTTATTCAATAAACAATACCTAAATAAAAAGCAAAAACAAACCTAATTTCAATTAAATATTCAAACTGCTGCCCGTTAGCGGTTAGGCAGTGTTCTAATTTAGAGACGATCTTGTTGAACTTTGTTTACTACACTTTAGATTTTAAATAACCCCAGAGAAAATAATCCAAAAGGGTTAAGTCGGGAGACCTTGCGGGCCATTCAATTTGACCTCGTCTACCAATCCACCTCATAGGAAATACTTGGTCGAGATATTCCCGTACTGGACGTGCATAGTGGGGAGGCGCACCATCTTGCTGTAGCCAAATACTGGGATCAGGTGAATCAGGATCTTCTGCATTCGGATGTAGTACCGCTAAAGCCGGAATTCATTCAAATTGGAGAAAATTTAGATATTGTTCCCCATTGAGTGTTCTCTCAAAAAAGTACGGTCCAATAACTTTAATACCCACCATCCCCGCTCAAACATTAATCTTTTGTGGAAATTGTGTATTTGCTTCCATCATCCAGTGCGGATTTTCATCAGCCCAATAACGGCAATTCTGCTTATTAACGGTACCATTTAAATAAAATGTTGCCTCATCAGAATACATAATATTTCCTTCCAATCCAAGATTTTCAATGCAAAGTTCCATCATTGTCTCACAAAATTGCGCTCGCCTATCAAAATCATCATCTAATAACTCTTGCACTAATTGCACTTTGTAAGGGTAAAATTTTTGCTTACGGCGAAATCTATGAACTGCACTTTTTGATGCATTTAACTGTGAAGCGACTCCCGCAACGCTTGAATGTGGATTTTTCCTGCACAAATAGCAAGACATCCAATTCTGAATCTTCATCTAAAGCTGATGGACGTCCATCTTTAGATTTATCTCGTACGTGTCCAATATTCCGGGATGAATTTCATTGAATAAAATTTGAACTTCTTTGTGCGTTCGAATTTTATCTCCAAAGCCAATCATCATTAAAATTACAATCCTTTAGGCTTCGTTAAGTCTCATTTTTGCTGACTTATTATTAAACAAGTAACACGCACTTAACTAACGTACTTTCACTCAACTTATTTGATACTTTACAAAGATTTTGTTTGTCAAGGCATACCCGAAAATTGTCACTTTAAGTGAATAAGTTTTTATTGAATAAAGCAGTTGTTTATTAACGGATTTAGAATTTTTTGTAAAATTCTATTTCTGCATGAAAAATGCTATTAATTGAGGTATCACAAGGGGTACATTGCTATTTAAAATTTTGAAGTAGGGGATGCTAGCGCTTAGGGGTTGAAGGGTGGGGGGTTAAAAATTACATAATTAAATGAAAATTTAAAAATAAAAATCGACGTGTCAGAGCTTTTTACTCAGAAATTGTCAATAATCATTTAATCGAATATATTCGTTACTTTTGGGACGCACTGTATATATATATATCATCATCATATTGTTTTCGACCTTACTTAAGGTCGGTTTGACGCAGCTCTAACTTCTTTTCTAATCTGTGCTAATCTAAAAGTTCTACATACCCTTCACAACCTAAATTTCTAATAATTTGACTAATATAGTTTGGTCTAGGTCTTCCTATATCCTTTTATCTTTTTCCTATCCATCTGACTTTACATAGATATTAGCAACATGATGGTTGTTAAAGAACTCTAACATGTTTACATGTTTACCATTTATAAGGAAATGAAATTTAACCTTCAAAAAGGAAAAATGTTATAATATATGTTATGGTAAGGCTTAAGCAACGAATCGCTACCAACATGCCAGACCGCTACCTAATTGTGAGTTATGTCATCGTGACATTTAGTTAACTGATTTATATGATTATATATATATATATATATATATATATATATATATATACAATGATATTAAAAATAATTGCTTATAGCAAATTTAATAAATAAAACAGTATATACGATGTATAGATAAATACCCACTTTGCAAAAAATCGAAAAAGGGTTTTTAACTATACAAAGCAAGCTAGTAATTTGCATAGCCATAAATGAAAGAATTTGTTTGTTTCATAAACGGAATAAACATTCATCGACTATCTGGATCTCATCAGGATAAAGTGGTCTATAACCCTTATGAAACAACCAAAAACAATAGGCAAAAATAACTTTAAAAGAACTTCTGTAAGATGGCAAGAGTAAAACAAGAACGCCATCGGATACGAAACCACTAGTATTACACTAGTCAAGTACAGAAGTAAATTCGAAATTAAGTCGCTAATTCATAGATGGCCATAACAAACACGTTTCACCATTTGGGTTTGTTAGATGTGTTAAACGCAAGAATTTTTGCAAGCGGAACTAAACCGAAGGAAATACTGTAGCATATGATTTATAAGTAAGGTCTGGTTCCAACAAATGCAATGTAGCGCTGAAAGGTGGTGGTTAAAAATGTCTACCGAGTACTTGCTAAATTCTAATCTTTTCCCTAAGGATAGTAGTTGTGAAATAGAAGTAAGGTCGATTAGTGCTAATGTAGGTTGATAGTACGGGGCTGGATTGCGTCGCATAATCTCCAATTGTCGGATTTCCGATAACTGGCAGAAAGTTGTTTGAGGATGTGGGAACGGATAGTTTTAAAGTGTTCAGGATCTGGTGAAGGATGCTCGGCGTCAGGAATTTGCATGTCGTTTACTTCGGACAGCTGTCCGAAATAATCGCCGAAAAAGATATGCTCACGACCAAATAGAGCGAAGAACAGAGTGCAGTCTACGATTTCGTGTTTGGAAGTGCGGATTGCACAACAAATTTTTGGGAGATTCACATCTCAATGACGTTGGTCGTCGTGTACATAGGAAGCAGATATGGTCTTGAGGAAGCAGTTAACACGTCCAGCAGGATTGACTTGGGGATAGTAACGGGCTGTGAAAAGGATTTTGGAGTGATAACGGGCACACAAGGAGGCAAGCTGATGGCTACGGAATTGGACACCGTTTGTCAAAAGAAACTCGCAAGTTTTATGTTTAGTTTGATTAGTTTTATTGATTGGTTTTTGTTTTTTTTTGTCAAATACAAGATGCGCACTGCGTATCCAAACTAATAATTTGTCCATATAGTATACTTGTGGGTGGTTAAATAGCAACCCTCGGTTCATTTCTTTTGCTGGTTTGTTTTCCGTAATGAGTTCATTCATTTTGAATCCTTAAGGATTGATTCATTTTAGGCATTTGATTCATGTCTTGTTATTTTATAGTATACACTTCCTTCATTTTCAAAACTGTGTGTCAATAAAATAACAAGACACGTATCAAACGCCTAAAACGAATCAATCCTTATCGATTCAAAATGAATGAACTCATTACGGAAAACAAACCAGCAAATGAAATAAACTTAGGGTTACTATTTATCCACCCACAAGTATACTATATGGACAAATTATTAGTTTGGATACGAAGTGCGCATCTCGTATTTGACAAAAAAAAACAAAAACTAATCAGTAAAACTAATCAAATGAATCACAAAACTTGTAAGTTTTTTTTGACAAACGTTTTTATTTCAAAATTGCACATCGTACCTGTAAGATGATTCTAATATTTATGTATAGTAACCAAAAATAGTCCTACGTTTAGAAGTTTATTGGCACATAACTACACTAAACGCTGATAAAAGATAATCTCTTGATGTACATATAAAGCAAACAAGTCATATACCTGCACGTGTCTGGCTCCTTATCTTACACGCTAGCGGACGTGACTCAGCACAGAATTGCAACGGTAATCGGATCCATTTACCCAATCACCATAAGGCTAACAGCGATCTACGAGTAAAAAACACCAGTTAGCCTGTGACAACGAACAGTCGGGCCTACATAAAAAGCCATTTGGCCCACAGTTAAGAGCTAAAAGATAATCTTATTAGTATGAGTAAGAGCGGGAGAATTTACTGTCAACAAGAAAAAAAACGTGCATCGCTCTTGAAGTACCAGAACGAGTAAATCGAAAATACTACCAAGCACGAGCTGCAACATCAGATTCAATTCGTTTTTGAAAGCAGAATTCAACATTCAAACCTGGCGTTATCACAACATGTCAAGAGGTGGTTAAAAACTCGAAACACTTGTCAAATAGTACGATACATTATTTCGACGAGTTTCTAGGTCGTAGCATTTAGGAAGTAATTTTGCGTTATCAGAATATGTAGAAAACCTGCGGACATCTAAAATAAGGTACAGACTATTTCATTTAGAACGGAAACTTTACAAATTCGCAACAAATGTGTTTTATTAAAATTATAATAAACGGACTTATTGTAAGAAGGTGAAATATACAGGATGGTGATGGAATATTAAAAACTAGAAATAGAATTTGTGTGAATATAATAATGAATTAAAAGTGCTACGTACCATGACGTAGCCGGAAGAAATCGTAAATATACTAGGCTAACTAACAATGCGGAGGGGGAGAGGTACATAGCAACACAATAATAATACTTGGCCAACGATTTTCTATTTACAATAAAAAAACACAAATATAGAAATTTCTATCGAGACAGCAAAACAAAACTACTAAGGTTACCATTTAATAAAACAATTTTACTCTATGGACAAATTCACTAATTGTTCCATGAAGTGCGCAATTCGTAGCTAATAAATCTAATCAGTACTAAAAATAATAACGCTGACACTTTCGTATAAGCGGATGGGTTAATTAAAAAAAAAGCATTAAATTTAGAAACCTTTCTAGTAAGGATTTTACCATACGAAGCATTTTTTATAACTCTAATCAGTAAAAAAAAGAATACTGCTGATACTTTCGTATAAGCAGATGGGTTAAGTACAAAAAGCAAAAGCATTAAAGTTCGAAACTTTTCTAGTAAGGCTTTTACCAGAACAAACATTTGCGTATCTAATTTCACATTGGGTTTATCTCTGGGTATGGTAGAAAAGGAAAACAAGTCACATACATGTGTCGGGAAACTTATCTTTTCAGCCCTCGAAAGCGAATTCACACAGCATCGCCGCGGTAATTAGCAACAACCATGCTACTACCGTAATTGCAACGGCGATCTGCATGCAAGAGCAGTTGATCTACATCAAGGAATAATCGGGTTACGCAACAAGCAATTTAGCCTCCAACAAAGAGCTAAAAAAGGAAAATCTTACTATTATTAACAACTTAGGAGCGCTTACCGATAGACACCAAATCTACGGATTTAATAGAGGAGAAACTTGCATCGCTCTTGGAGTAACAGAACGAGTAGTTTTTACAAGTGCAATAACGCACAAGCTGCAGAATCAAAGTTTAAAAGGAGTTCAAAATAACACGAAGTCGAAATGCAAACGTATCAAAACATAATTGAAACTGGAAAACACGGTTTTACCGGAGAATAGTAGGATATATTATTTCGACAAATCTTTAGATAGGAAACCCACTAGTACGCGAATATACGTTATCGGAAGGTATAACGCGCTCACGGATACTTAAACAGGATCTTGACTAATTAATTGTAGAATAAACTTGTCGTTTCAAAACAACTAGATTTACGTTAAGAAATTCTTAGAAAAAATATTTATTATTAATTATGCGGAAGGATTTAACAATTGACATGGAATTTATACGAACGGATAATGAATTAACAAGAGATTTGAGTTGAAAATTATGGTAAAGCGAGCTTATTTGAACAGGTACAATATATCGGGAATTGTTGAAGAATTTAATACTAGAAAAGGAATTTATGTAAATAAAATAACCAATTTTTGCAGAAAATGAACGTAACAATAGGAACAAGGTGTGTTTTGATTTATTGCCAAAAATAAACGTAACAAAATGTCAAATTTTCTTTGTAATCTTTCTATATCCAAGTTTTCAAACTCAATTATATCTATGAATGTATTCACACGCGCTCTAGTATATTCTACTCATACATCTAACCATACGTTCTTCACTCATACCAATTAAAATATACCCAAATTACTACTAATTCACTACATTCTACTGATTCTAAACGAAATTGTTTTATTTTCACTTTCCTGAAATATTCGGTGTCCCTAAAATTCCTCTTGTCTCGTCTTCTGTTGCAGATTTCCTTATAACTGGATTTAATTTTGTATTTATGATATATACTCTCTCCTGTTTATAGGCCGGTTTAACTTGTTTGTGTACTATAAAATAAAACTCCTTTTCTCTGGTTGATTTTAATGATCATAAACAAACTATGAGTAGAGGAAAATCAGGCATTTTGGGCCCACATTTCCTCCAGAATCCCACATTTCCTCACACATCTGGACCAAAAAGTTTTCTTCGACTAACCATTTTTCATCTTTCGAGATAAATGAGCATCCACATTTCCACACACGAGATAAACCTATTTTTTAAGATTTTTTTTACCGCTAACATTCTGGACCAAATAGTTTTCTTCGACTAACCATTTTTTATCTTTCGAGATAAACCTATCTTGTTTGGTATCAATTAATATTAGATTTTTCTCAGCTACCCGAATCTTTAGGAATTTTTTAGATTGCGCCATCCCCAAGGGAGCTACCCCAATTTTAAGATTTTGTAGCAAGATCAATTTCTAATCAACTCCCCTTTTTAATATCTACAGTCCTTTAACCAACATAAATAAATTAAGCACACAAATGTTTAATAATTTATTTTATCCGATTTACAGTTTAATAAACTAATTACAATTTTTACAAAGTATAACATTATTTTGTTTGTGTAGCCGAATCCAAGCAGTTGAAAGTAACCTGTAACAAAAAAAAGAGATTAATGGGTTGTTTAAATAGCCCTGTAATAAAAGAGATTAAAGTAAAAGAGAGGAAACGTGTTTTCAGTCAATAAGACATATTGTTGTTAATCCAACAATATGTTTTACCGTCCGGCGAGACCACGTGGAGGTAAACACATATCGCCGGGAATGAAGGAAATTTTAAGGATGGGGAGGGTGGGTATGCTTATAACTAACTTATATACTACTATATATAAACACTAAAATAAATACAAATATGAGCAACTATCTAATATCCTTATGCCCCCATGCATATGTGGAAGTACTACTTGGTATCACGAACCTCTTGTCGTCATCTGCAGACAAACTAATTTTGTTAATGAGCATGGTATACAATTCATGCTTTTTGCTACGAATGCGCACCATGTTGTGTATAAGGGTGCACTGTTTGTACTTTTTACTATATTTTTAAAGTCGGTTGGTGTAATCTGTTGTTCTACTACATTGCGGTTTATACCTTTAATTTTTTGTCACTTTCACTTATTATGCAGTAAGATTTTGCGCGAGTTCCAATAAATTCTAACACCAATTCACCATTAAATTCATCCTTAAACTTACCCACCACCTTCTTATTAACTAAGGGGATTTTGTATTTGTTAGTAGGAGAGTAATCGCTAGTATCAAAGTAGTCTATGTTAGTTAGGATATCACTATACAAGTCTTCTGTCTGTATACTATAAACAAGGGAATCTGTGTCCGTATATAAAAGCGATAATCTGGAGCCATACAGAGGGATCATAGTGTTGTAGTGAAACTCATACATAAGAGTTTTTGACAAATCCAGAATCGAAAAACCTGCATATATGGGTTTGTTGTAAGTGGCTTTTACACGATCCATTTGTATGATCACCAGATCCTCGCTCAGCACTAAACAACTATTAAAGTTTGGTTTGCTTATTAGTCCACTTGCACACAACTTTTGTCCCTCGTGCTCCCACCGCGACACAATCTTTACATCAACACGTTTGTCCACGTTCTCCATAGTTTTACCAAAAACCGCATTGTTCATAAGTTTGAAAAAGTCTTTTCAAACGCGTTAGTGGCAGAAGTACGGAGAGACGTGTTTAAATCTATATAAGGTTTGAGCCACGGTGATTGCTCGAACTCCAACACACGGTGAACTGTAGTTAATTGTAAGCCATTGCGCAGAGCCTGTTGAAGTGTTCGGTAATGGATTACATATTTCTTCTTATCAAAAAGTGTGGTGAGTAGCTTTGGAGTCCTAGAAGACGGTGTTGGTGGAACCATGGTCTCGGGACAGAAAGGCAAGTCGTTATGCAGATCCTGAAGCTGTTGTGGGTAGTGCAGATCAACCTCTAGGATGTACCCCATATTGTGTGTAATGGGGATATTCAAAATGTTATCTTTCAGATGGTTAACCTGATCGGTGTTTAACCACCTGAAAAACCCATGTGGAAGTGGTTGACTCATAGCCCATCCATATAGGTTGTTGGCATCGAGGTATGTCAAGTACATGGAGGGTTCACTGGGGTTGTACTCCTCCATATACTTGTTGTTGGCACGAGCATACCGATGACTACACTGAGTGAAACCACCTCTAATGCCTTTCTTAATAAAGTGGTGCATATCAACATCGGTTAATAACTCCAGCTTCACCTCAGTGTGTTTCAGCATTGCATCAAAGGCGAGAGAAGGAGCTGTCACGTACTGGGCCGGGTCGAGATTGTACGTACTTAGACAAACGTTTCTGAAATTTTCAAAAACGTCTGCCAACAGTAGAACATCGCTCTTTAAATACAGATCGCTGTATTCACCCAAGTTTCGTACGTGAAACTCCTCCCACACCTTCTGCGCATGTTTATAATCCGCATCGCTAATAGTCGTAGAAGATAAGTCGTTGAAGAAAGCATGTTTTGCGGGCAAAGAGGTTTCATTCAATACACTTACATCAGAAATGTATGAATACGGGAAAACACCTTTCCTTGTCAGCAAACTACGCGGTCTGTCGTCTGAGAAAAATTTTTGGACCTCAACAAACTGTTGAGGTTCTAAATTCTTCGTCAACTTATCCAACGATGATGCCATAAAACGAAGCGAATCTATGAAACGCAGCTGGATCGTTGAATTGTGATCATCTTCAGTATCTGCATCTCCTGCTAATCGAACATACTTCGTAAATGAAATATATCGTTCCTTATTGTTGGGGATCACCTCTACACGTTCTTTATCACATCCTAGCTCCCTTACGATAAAATGTCCATCGTAACCACTCAAATTGTGAAGAATCACTGGGATAAATTTAGGTACCATGTATTGAACGTTGCACTGGCGATGTGCTGCGAAGCGGAACTTTCCTGTTAGGTGGCAGTGATCCCTCACTCGATCATCACCCAAAGGTTTCTTGCAAATACCACAATCATCTACCATATAATACAATAGCTCGTCCAGAGGTTCCAAAGGCAGCATTGGAATATTGGTTTTTAAAATTTTCCCGAGCCGACGTGCTTCTTCTTTTAACCTCTGGATGAATACCTGGGGAGCATCTACGCCTCTATAAAGCTCGAATTTATTTAAGGTGTCATCGAAATCGCATTTTATATAGTATGCAAAACTGTAAGGAGTGTGGATCTGCATGTTGGTTGTAAACGAGGTGGAGGGATCTGGATTCGCTGAGCTTAGTGGTTGTAGGATGCATTCAAAATCAGCATAAATAACAAAAGGGACAGGCATTTGCTTGTGGATGTTGGTGAACTCTACAATGTTGTTGAAATGGTATGGCATCTTAGTTACCACATGGTTGCAGTCGTTTGTTGAGTGTTGGCGTAATTTGTCTTCGGATGGGAAGAACACCAAGCAACCATCGCAAATCCATTTACGGGTGTGGCCACGAGATAGCTGCTTACCCACTAGCCCCCCCCAAATCCTTGATCCAACAGTAGTGGGACTTGCACCCATCCTGAATGTACAGTAGGTTCACATGCCGATCCCTTTTATTAGCGGTGAAATGTAGCGGTCCAACGATGGACTTGTCTTCCACCCCAAACACGTTGATGCTAATAGCATTTAATTCCTCGAATCTGGGGATGTTCTTAATCGACATTGGGAACTGCACTCCTTTTACGTCGAGTACAGTCGAGTAGTGCGGATAGCTCGATACACGATAAGTGTGCTCGTTAACGGGGTGTAGGGCAGCCACAACACACCAGGCAAAACATGCATCATCGTTGTTTTGAACATTAACCACTGCAAGCTTCTCCTGAATCCACTTAGGGAGTTCGATATAAGATGAACCCCGCATTGGCTGGTACTTATTGATATTAATTTCTAAATATAATACTTGTTTTATAGTCCATCCTAAAACTTAATAATTAGAAAAAATTAATAATTTTCCAAAACTAACCAGAATCTCGTTCTTGGAACTCATCAGACTTTGCAGACATCTTTTCCACGAACGCATCATAGATCACCCCCAAATCACTCGATCCAGTAACCACAACATTTCGGGTGTTGAATGATTTGATATCTTCAACACCCTCTGCCGCAGCCATCTTGGTGTAGCTACCAAACACCTCCAAATTAACCTTTAGGGAGGTGTATACCCAACTGTTCCCCGACTAGGCTTACAAACCTCTCCCTCTGGTTGCAGAGAAAATCCAATAGACCTAAAAATACAAACTAAGCAAACACAAAATATTTATAAAAAAAAATACATACTTGTAGAATCGACATTGTTAATGCGGAAAGTTGTAATTCGAGATTTGAATGCGGTCACCACCACTTCCACGCTATCAGCAAGGGTTCTAGTTGCAATCGCTTTGTGGGCATTGGTGCGCTGGTGGGCTGCAAATGCTCCGACTGGAACATCCACATTGCATTCAATGCATCTCCGCAATCTCTTGGGAGCAGGTTCCTCAACCATCGACGCAGCAGGTCGCTTGACCCCGGATGAACCTGCAACGGGAACAACCACACCATGCTTGGCATCCTTGTGACGTTTTAGGCTGTCCTTCCGCGAGAAGGATGCCGGGCACACATCGCAAGTGAACAAGCCCTTTTTCGTTTCAGAGACTAACCCATGTCGTTGAAGCTGGTGTCTCTTCAAGTTGTCACCGCGAGAGAAAGAAGCCCCACAGACGTTACAGGTAAAAGAAGCCATTTTCTATAAAGAAATTAAAACTGGTCAAAGACTTTTAACAGTTGTAACTAGTCAAAGACTAAACAAAAACTGAATATATATCACCTCGTACCATGCTTTTATACCCTGTTGGTATAATTAGGTAGTTTACTTTTAAATTAGGTGAAACCCAGCGTCGTTTAACCTTGAGTAACATTCCAAACTAGTCTAATCACGTTGGTAAAAATTAATTTGCTTCTTGCTTAAGCACTACAACTATAATTATAGGATGTATCACTTTAACTTTCACTTCTACTCTAATTGTTTACAGACATTTCGAGCCTGGAATTTTTTTAAAAGAAAACATTAATGAAGAAGGCAAAGGTCACCTTTCACAATAAACCTTAGAAAGTTTGGGTGATTTCGGTAACAAGGACAGCTCAAATCGTATAAAATACGAGCACGATTCCTCTATGTTCAGTACAAAATACAGCATAAAAGTAGATACAATGATATCCATTAAAGACGGTATAGTAATGTTTCAGCGGAGTTTGAGTGATGCTAGGATTAATATCGAACGTGGTTATATTTATGGTGATGATGTCGGATCATGTTATGACGACTCCAGGTGGATAAAGTTGCAACAAGCATGGACTGTTTGTGATCAATTCGACCGGAATCAAATAAATTACCATGAATTATTGGATAAATTTGAAAATTAAATTTATTGAGAGACTTTATGGAATGCTTTTGAGCTATATAGAAAAATTATAATTGTAAAAGTTTTGTATGTGTATTTTATGGTAAATTTATAAATAAAAATGTTAATATAATTCGAATATTTATCATTCTAAGTCACCTGAGTACAATTTACGCATGCGCAACAACAATTCTGAAACATTTAAAAGGAGGAGCTGCATAGGATTCCTTCTCAGTCATCTCAGTGAAATCAGTGCAAAGCAATGGAGTCTGTAGATGTTAATGATGCACAAGTTTCGTATACCGAAAATCTGATTAATAAGTTTACGTATAGTTTAAGTGAATTGGGTGAACACCCTCATAATGTGGAAATTGGGTTTGTTATAAACCAGAGAATAAAACCCGTATTACGATTGGTGTGTAGCAAGAAATATTGTGGCAACCATGTTCTGGAATTGACATACGAAAATTGGTTAGCATTTACAAATTTTCAAGTGGAATTTCAAATCAACGTATTTTCTCGTGACGTGCTAAACACTCGATTAAATGGTGCACCGAAACGGAAGATCTACACATACAACTAGGAGGTCCGTTTTTATCACTCTGTCACCAGTGTCTGGATCAACCGAGAACGAAACGTTCCAGTTAAAAATAATAATGGGTGATAGCTCGATAGTTATAAATGAATTGGAGTGCCGTAAAATATTCCATATGCGAGAGTTGTTTGAGTATCAACTTAAACAGTTGGAAAGTCGTGACTTCCCAGCATTATACAGCGAATTAGTAGGGTTTGTTGCTAATTCTAATTTAAATGATTGCGATGGGTTTAATACTATGACTGAAGGAGAAACGAATTAAAATCTTGATTGAAGGCGAAGTTCGAATTGGCAATATTTTATTCTACAACGAATTGAATCAGAGCGCACTAAATGCATTGGAGCTGGTTATATGTTTTCCGGATATATTTGTGCAAGATGTGATGCGTACAAGAACATTAGTGGAAATGTTTAGACGTTTAAATTTGTCGGAATCTGAAGATTCTGGTTATGGTGATAACTAGAAAGAGTATTTTATAAAAGACAGCCCAAGAGACATGGATGTAAATGTATTGTTATTGTAAATATATTGTAAATTTTTTTTGAAAAAGTATAAATAGACTCGTTGTTGTTTATTTATTTAGTATAGTTTGAGATTTTTTTGAGTAAACACATGATTATCTGTTCTGGAGAGGGTTTAATCAACAGCGCTATAAACAGGTTACCGTTTGAGCTGCATATTCGAGGTTAACAGTACTGCGGTCCTGGCACAAAGTTGGATGAACGCTTAGCAAGAGGTGATCCTGGAATAAACGAATTAGATAAATTGTGTAAAGACCACGACATTGCATACTCCAAGTACCCCGACGATCTTCCAGCCAGACACCGAGCAGATAAAATTTTAGAAGAAGAAGCCTGGGGGAGAGTTAAGTCTAAAAACGCAAAGTTTGGGGAAAAAGCCGCAGCTTGGTTTGTGACAAACGCTATGAAAGCGAAGAGAAAAATGGGTATGGGTTTAAAGAAGAAAATAAGTTTTAAAGGTGGATTTTTGAAGAAAATACGATCCGCAATAGACCGAGTTGGTTCCGACAACTTGAAAAAGCTGTTAGATGTTGGTATTCTAATTGGTAAAAATCATAAAAGGAGCCGGTGGGAGAAACAAAATTAAAGTCCCACGTATTATACCCGTTCCACAGAAAGGAGGTTTTCTACCATTGATTCCGATATTCGCAGGACTAAGTGCCCTAGGGGCACTAACAGGTGGTGCTGCAGGGATAGCTAAAGCAGTAAATGATGTCAGACAGCCAACGATCAGTAAGAGAGCGAACGACACAACAGATCTATGGAAGCCATTACCGTTGGGAAAAAAGGAAATGGAATGTTTCTAAAACCATACAAAAAAGGCACAGCATTATTCCTGAAACCATACAAACAGGGGCGTGGCATTTGTAAAAAAGTATCAAAAAACTAAGCAAGTTACCTCGAAGAGCTCTCACCGATGTAGATATAAGGAAACACGCATCTAACATTCCTCATTTTCGCAACGTCTTTTCTAGAGATCAGTTACAGAAGATTAGACCGCATGTCAACGAATCGGGTGTGATTAATTTGGATACCACCAAAGGTTCGGGTACACATTGGGTGGGGTACCGAAAACGAGGAAGTAGTGTGTATTACTACGATTCGTTTGGAGACTTGAGACCGCCGGAAGAAGTAAAGAGATATTTTCGAGGTTGTAAAATTTACTACAACAGTGTACCGGAGCAGACTTACAACACATACAATTGTGGACATTTAGTGTTAAAGTTTCTTAGTGACAATGGCTAAAACAGTGAGCGTGTTCGGGTATGGTAATGTCATATCGACAGGATCCATTTACCCACCAATTAAATTGAAGCAAGACGGTGAATATGCTTTGGGTCTAGTGGGGCTGTACACTTGTAACACTGTGCAAAACATACATCCAGGAAACAATAACTTATACTTTAACGATCCAGAGCATCGCAGAATAACCATTGAACCTGGATCATACGAATTAGAAGAAATAAATGCATATATACAGGATGTTTTCAAAAAATGGTTCAGTCAGAAGCCGGACATCAACGAGAACATTGAAAATATTTTAAACTGAGTGCCAACAATAATACATTAAAGTGTTCTATACGAAGCAGTATACCGATTGATTTTGGGGCAAACCGTAAAACAATATTGGAAGCATCTTGGGGTTTACCAACCGCAAATTGGCTGCAGATACCGTACATATCGCTAATCAGCAAGTGAACATAATATCGGTCTCAAACATTTTGTGGAAACCAATATCACCAGCGGATCGTTCAGAAACAATTTTCTTACCCACAGCATATTCGAATTCAGTCTATCTGTACCACCCGGGTATAATCTGGAAAAGGAACCTAACCACGTCATATATTATCCGCTGAGCGTGACAGAAATTGATAATATTACAATCAGACTAGTCGATCATTTGGGTGAATTGGTAAACTTTTCACCGGAAACATACACCTGTGTGAGACTGGAAATAAAAAGTAGCTGAAAATGCCTATCGATTTTGTATATAAAGCACGCTACAACACCCCCAGACGATTAGAAGTGAATACGGCGTCAAAGCGTCAAGTTGTCGAGAGACTTACAGCAGAAGAAATACGTTTCTTAAAGTCTTTGGGATTAAAAGTTATAAATGATGGGTAGCAGAAGTAAACGCAGCTTAGATCTCCACGGTGATGAAAACGTTAAACTTGGAAGGCTTAAATATGAGGACGTGCCCAAATTGGATGTGTTTGGAGGTTATAAATTAGACGAAACCATAATAAAGGAAGATTATTATACATATCTTCCCTTTACATTGAATGCAGAAAACAACGATAGAATTTCAATTGAAATCCAGAGCAGTGATAACATCACATACCCTCATGAAAGTTTTATATTTATAAAGGGCACCTATAAGCCTACGGAAACATTAAGGGAAGCGTCAACAACTGGAGACCCGATTAGAGCAGCAGAACCAGACCCTAAAGCTTACGAATTTACTAGAAATGCACCATATTTTCTGTTTGAGGAAATTCAATACAAATTGGGTAATAATCAAATAATAGATGTCTGTCGAATCCCTGGAATTACAAGAACTATTAAAGGTTTAGTATCCATGGAAGAATCAGAAACAAAATCTATTACACATACCGTGTGGAAGCCGATACCATATTCCAAGATGGACGGTTTAGTTGTGCTATACCGCTAAAAACCATTTTTGGGTTTTTTGAAGATTACAAGAAAACTATCGTCAACATGCCTCAAGAGCTGATTTTAATCAGATCCAAGTCGGACGTAAATTGCTACAAGTCGATTGGAAATACAGTAACGTTCAAAATACAACGTATTTCATGGGAGGTTCCGCATATAACATTAAGCGACTTTGCCAAGGTGTCGCTGCTTTCGGAAATGCAAAATCAATCATCTATAATGGTTGCATTCAGAAAATGGGAACTACACGAATTACCGTCTCTAACACAATCAAAGTCGCAAGTATGGAGAATTAAAGTATCGAACGAAACAGAGAAGGCTCGCTGGATATTACTGGCGCTGCAAAATGGGAAGTACGACAGGAAAGAAGAAAATGCTACAAGCTTTACGAATGCCAATATAACCAATGTCAAAGTGTTTTTAAACTCTCAGATGTTCCCTCAAGGTCGATTAAATTTGGATTTCGAGCAGAATGACTACTTGCCAGCGTACCTGTCTTATGCATCTTTTATGGAAAAATACTACCCGAACAAATCGTCAAATAAATGTTTAATGGACTACAACAGGTTTAAGGAATCACCTGTCTTTGTAATCGACTGTCGTCATCAATTTGAAAGCATCAAGGATGCAACTGTTGATGTAAGAATGGAATTAGAAGCTTCAAGAAATTTTGAACCGTTGATGAAGGCTTATGCTTTAATTATACATGACTCTATGTTTGAATATAATCCGTTTACGGAAATTGTTAATAGATTTATTCACAATTAAATTTTTTGTATATATTTTTAATAAAATTGTATAAAGTCTATGTTGTTTTAATATTAATAAGATTTTTTGGTGATCCAAGAAAGTTTCTCACGTACTCCGGTGTACACCTAAGCACGCCTGTGCCCATGCGCACCCCTGCGCGTGCACACCCCTGCCCATGCGCGCCCCTGCGCGTGCACACCCCTGCCCATGCCGGTATATAAGGGAATATTATTTTCAATTTGAATCAGTTTAAACTTATATTTGAAAGATGTACACCAAGGAATCTTTAGAGAAAGCAGTTAGTGAAATACAAAAGGGTATTAGTGTTAACTCTGCAAGTAGGTTATATGGTATACCCAGAAGAACGTTAAGCAGGCATTTGGATCTCCGTAAACCTCAAAAGAAGAATGGTGCTCCTAGGTCGGAAAATGTGAGAGACACGGGTGATGCTATACAAGAAGTTAAAATACCTATACAGAATTATGATAACTTTGCTATTGCTAGTGCAAGAGAGGATGGTAAACATGGTTCATTGTTCCCGTCTAACATACGAGCTATCTTCGCGGGACCATCGAGTTGTGGGAAGACTAACGCTTTAATATCTCTGATCCTGCACGAGAACGGCCTTAGATTCCAAAATGTCTATGTATTTTCGAAAAGTTTATATCAACCGAAATACGAATTGTTAAGAAACGTTTTTGCACCATTAAAAGAAGAAATTGGATACCATGAGTTTGAAAATTACGATGATTTGATCGAACCCAGAGATACCAAAGAAGATTCAATTATGGTTTTCGATGATATACCTGTAAACGAGCAAAGTAAAATCACTCAATTTTTCTCGTTCGGCCGACATAAAGCAATAGATTCGTTCTATCTATGTCAAACTTACGCTAGTGCCTTAAAACATAGACTCAGAGATAACGCCAATGTAATCGCATTATGGAAACAGGATGATACAAACCTTCGCCATATCTTTTCGGATCATATAAGTGGTGACATGACATATCCGAAATTTAAAGAAATGTGCTTACAGTGTTGGGGTGACTCAAAACATAATTTTATAACTGTTGTGAAAGATTTTGATTTGGATAATGGTCGATATAGGAAGAATTTCGACGAGTATATAAATATTTGACATTATTCAAAAAAAGTTAGTTCTCATCCAAAGTTTCATGATGACGGACGTTAACAATTTTATTGCGAATAAACGCAGTCTTCATCTTATGCAGGATGCTGTACGAAAAAAGTTTGTAGCGTACAAAAAGGGAGACGCTACATCTCAGCAAAAATTCAAAGAGATGCACAAACAATTGATTGATCCCTTGCAAATAACCGCTTCCCAGCTGCAATCGATCACCGAAAAAATTCCCACACCTACAACAAAGGTTAAAGTGGAAAACATGGACGTACCTATAAAGAAGATTAAACAACTCGTTCCAGAAGAACCGTTCCATCTTTACTATGCGGATGTGTTAGCTAGAGACGAAGACGAAAATATTGACAAATCAATTTATGGAGTAAAGTATAATGTGGAAACCGATACATGGAGTTTGTGGAAAAGTGTATTGGTAATTAACCCGGAAACTAGCGATATAACATTAAACAATGTGATATATCCAGGTACGAAGGGTTTATACAATCTGCTGGTTTACAAAGACATCAGCCCCGAAGATGGTGATTTCAATTTGCATGAAGATTTGCCGAATTACTTGGAAATGATCAAATCTGCGTCGATTTTGAGAAGAAAGTTTAACCCATTTGCGGTGCACGATTTAAGCGGATTTCCAACAAATAACAAAAAGTTTAACAAATATGTGCAAAAATATCTCACCGAATTTCGGAGGAATCCCGAAAGAAAACAGCCAAAGAGAAGAAAACAGTCTAAGGGAGCGGGTTTAAGCTTTTCTAATCGGTTTTACAAAAGTTTAAATTCAAAGCCGGTGCAATATGTCTACTGGAATAATGTACATGAACTTGTGGATCGGTTGAGATTGTTGAACGCATCCAACCAAGCTGGAAATACAAGCGAGGAAAACATTAACGAGATGGTGTCCATAATAGAAGAGTTGAGAGAAGAAGGTATAATACAGTGAGCTCAGTAAATAATTACACAGTTTTACAATGCCTATCGACCGCTTCGGACGTTCAGAGCGTAAAGATGCTGATATTCGGCGCGGTCCTCCAGGTCGAGGATTTGTGCTAACGTTGGATGGTGATGGGTACGATATGCAGCAAAGAAGGTTAGTGAATTCATCAGACCCGAAAGAAGATAGTGATTGTGTTAATCAGAGAAGCACTATAGTATTCAAGTCTGGAGAAGAAACAATTAGTTTTCGTAAAAGAAGGCTAGTGGATGTAATGGATCCTAAAGAAGATAGTGATTGTGTTAATAAGAAATCTGTAATCAAGCTCGTGAATCAAGCCTTTTCATACTGTCTAAAAGTTCTGATGATATACAACGTAAAGATAAAGCCTTCAATGCAAGAAACCAGCGTATCGCAATGCTTGCTCAACCAGTTGAGCCATCTGATGCAGTTAATAAACAATATGTAAATGAAAAATTGGATAAGCTTGTATCTGACTTTAAAACGTTTAAACAGTTTTTATTAATTTGACTGCAACTTCTGAGACAAATGAGAAGGAGCTCGGTCTTGCAATAGCATCGATTTACGAGGCGTCACCAGCAGCTATAAAAAACAAATACTACAAACCAAAGCTTCAGTTTATGTCAAAGGTGCAATTGGATAAAGATAACCCTATTAGTTTAGCAACAGTGTTAAGCAAAAATGAGTAAAGAAATCATCGTTAAGGAATTATTTAAACCTGCAAGAAAAATTTTCAGCGTCGTCATACAAATCTGAAACATGTGAAACGTGATCTTATCCAATCGGACTTGTGCGAAATGCAGCCTTACTCGCGTGTGAACAATGGGTACAGATATATTATAATAGCAGTGGACTGTTTCACAAAATATGCTTTAGC
Source organism: Platerodrilus igneus (assembly GCA_036346225.1). Lineage (NCBI taxonomy): Eukaryota > Metazoa > Arthropoda > Insecta > Coleoptera > Lycidae > Platerodrilus > Platerodrilus igneus. Next base: position 645,458 of record JARFIW010000544.1, read on the forward strand.
TGAACCTTTAAAAAATAAAACTGTATCAGAAGTTACAAATGCTATGAAAAAAATATTGGACAAAATGCTGCAAGGAGAAAATAACTTAAAAATCAATCTACAAACGGATTTTGGGAAAGAGTACTACAACCGCTGGTTTAAAAATCTTATGCAAAATGTAAGATAAACCATTACTCTACGTATTCCGCAATCAAAGCTAGCATGGTCGAGCGGTTGATTAGAACAATCAAAAACAAATTGTACAGAAGATTTTACTTGCAAGGCAGTCATAAATGGGTGAATATTTTGCCTAAGGTTATGGAAGAATACAATAATACACCGCATCGGGCTATTAACATGACACCTATGGAAGCAGAAGAACATCCGGAAAGAATAAAACTTTACACCGCTAACAGCGTTTCTAAAAGTTGCAAGAAGTTGTATAAGGTTGGAGACATTGTGCGTATATCAAAATATAAAGCAGTATTCGATCGAGGATTTCACCCAAACTGGAGTACAGAACTATTCAAAATTGTTAAAGTACAAAAACGAGACCGACAACCTATCTGCTACAAGATTTGGAAGGTCGGCCAATTCTAGGTGCTTTTACGGCGATGAAATTCAGCTCACAGCAGCACCCGACACGTACTTAGTGGAAAAAGTTTTACGGAAACGGAAGCACGGACGCGAATTATTAGTGTCGTGGTTGGGGATGGTAAAAGTTGGATTAAGAAAACAGACTTGCTTTAGTATCATCCAGATAATTACCTGGATGAAAAATCATAAAAGAAGGGAGTAAAGTCCCTTAACTGGATATATAGGAGAGATTTGCTTAGAACCCCATTCCCATCTGTGATTTGAAGCAGGAAGCATGTGTTTCATAATCGATTTACAAGGATATCAATACAAAACTAGTGATTTCTATTGCAAGGAGATTGCCATTTTGGATGTAGCGAATAATGTAATATGGCATGAGATACTGGACATGGCTGTGAGTATAACACCCTAAGTGATGATTTCAAAAAGCAAGTTCGGTGGTTAAAGCAAAGAATTCATGGGCTTAGCTGGGATGGACAGTCCACAAGTGGATATACAAATGTAGGCGATTTGCTGAAAGAAGTCATACCACCCAATGCTACTATCTATGTTAAAGGCGAACAGAAAAGACAGTTACTATCAAAATATTTATCAAACAACATTTTAAACATGGAAAGTGTATTTTCACTTCCAAGGCTCAAAGAATTAAGAAGATTCGGTAATAGGTACAATCACTGTTTAAACCATTGTTTGAATAATTTAAGCTGTTCTAAAGAAAACGTATTGCTATTGAGGTCTTTTGTTAATGTATTAAATTTTTAATAAAATATTTTGTGAGAATTGTTGTTTATTCTAGCAAAAACATACCTTTAAAATTTGAAAAGAATATATCTGTAAAACAGCGCATTACTTTGGAAAAATTAATGTTTTAAAATACAAATAAGAACCAATAACAGAATACATAATAATTGGTGTTTGCAAATAAATTCAGTTCTACTTTAATAAAAAAATGTAAACTTACCTTAAATCTTCCTTCAAAACTTTCCACAAAATAACTACGCGAAACGACGGTTTAAAATTTCGATGTACTTTAACACAAAAGCGTGCGAAACTAATAGAATTTTTTCTAATGACACCGCGTTATATACGTTTGAAACCGTTAATTATACTACTAAATGAGGTTTGTATTTTCCGTAAATACGCACTTTTCAACGCCTCGTGTTATTGGTAATCTACAAACAATTATATCTCGATTTGAAATGTACGTCATTGAAACATATTCTCAACATAATTAATAGAAAGTCCAAGAAAAGAAAATTATATACAGCATTCAAATGTTCGTTAAGAATCTAAAATATTTGTTGGATTACGAGTTACAAATGAATTAATACTACGTTGGAAGTTTCCGGAATTTGCGTTATAATGCTTCTACCGCGTCACGTAAGGTAATTTAGGTAATTGATGTAGAATATCAATATGTAATAAGACCCATTTACTTTCAGTACTTAATCTGGTTTATTACATTTTTGTTAATTCTGAAGTTTAGGTAGTTAATGATGTCATACACAAAATTTCTAATTAACATGACTGGTATCTAGCGAAAGTTGTAGAATCATTAGCATGATATAAAACACCGTTTTACCTTTATAAGAATGTAGCAGGAGTCATTCGCTTTCACTATTATAATTGCATTAACAAGGTATTACAAATTTAAAGCAAGATTTGGTGATAGATGCGAGCACTGTAGAAAGTACCTTGTGTTATTATTAATCTACAAGTAATTATGCGGGGTTTCTAATGTACGTCATTGAAACATATTTCTTGTATTCTCAAATATACAGTTAATAATATAATTAATAGAAAGAAATTATATACGGCTTTCACTGGTATTTCGCATGATTGTAAAGACAGTAGTTTTGAAGCGATATGGTGTTTTCTAGAATATTTGCTGGATTACGTGTTACGTACTTGGTAAAATTTTAAACCTGAAAATTGATAGCTGTTTTTAAAATTTTAAAAGTCATGGTTTTAAATATTAAACAATGGCTAGTCGAATAAAACTATTTGTTAGTTTTGCTTATAAAGCAAAGAGCGAAATTTAAAGGTTTGAGAGCTTAAAGTATAATTTTGCAGGGCGTTGTCCGATTTCAAATCTGTTTGCAGATTCGAATTCTGCATAAAATTCTAAGCTAACAAGATGTATTGCATGTATAAAAAATTTATAAGAACGCTCAAAAGTCGCTACAGGTAAGAAATTTTAAAATTGGGGTAGCTCCCTTGGGGATGGCGCAATCTAAAAAATTCCTAGAAATTCGGGTAGCTGAGAAAAATCTAATATTAATTGATACCAAACAAGATAGGTTTATCTCGAAAGATAAAAAATGGTTAGTCGAAGAAAACTATTTGGTCCAGAATGTTAGCGGTAAAAAAAATCTTAAAAAATAGGTTTATCTCGTGTGTGGAAATGTGGATGCTCATTTATCTCGAAAGATGAAAAATGGTTAGTCGAAGAAAACTTTTTGGTCCAGATGTGTGAGGAAATGTGGGATTCTGGAGGAAATGTGGGCCCAAAATGCCTGATTTTCCTCTACTACTATGTACAATTTGCTTCTATAGCCAGTTTTCGAGTTCCTCGTGTAATGTTTAAACAATTAACGAAAATCTAACTTGTACTTTCTTAAATTCGTGTAAATTAGCGATCTCGTCTATATTTCTTTACAAATAAATGTTCCTGGTATTTCAATTCGCTCGGCGTATTATCTGATTAATTTATTACATATATGTTTTCAAATCTCCATTTATTTGAATAGTACTCCACGCCGTGGATACAAAATATTTTAATGTCTTGGGGTTTATTTATTTATACATTGACAATACTCTATCCTATGCTCCCTCTGTTTGAATATCTTTAAAATATTCAAACTCAATACTGTTTATATCTCGTAACAACGTAATGTCTTGGTCTTTTCTGCCTATTTTCTATTTATCATTTTTGATTAATTCTAACTACTGTGTCACTACACCTAATACTAATTTAAAATATCAAATATGTCTATTCCTTAATATCTAGAACTAGCTATTCTTTGCTTATAAAATACTAGCCATTTATTGGCCACTGTCTATTTATAATCTTTAATTATCTTTCCATTTAATTATGCATGCCTTAAATTCTATTTACATTGTTTTCTCGATTATACATTCCAATTAAGTACTATGACCGCATTTTTCTTCTTGCTTTTATTTGTGGTACGCATTTATATTTATAATTGTATGGCAAAATTATGTTTCTTTTTTCAATGTAACATCTCTAATTACGTATTTCGACCACTAAGTGGTCATCATCAGTAGAAAACAGTTAACTTACAATCGCTAAACTGACAATTAAACTGAGATTAAAGCTAGTTTCATTTCTGAAAATATTATTCCCTCCAATTAGTCTGTAGTGAAACTATTCAATTACTAAAATTAATGCTGGTTGCTAGTTTTCACTACTGATGATATTTCCTTCACGAATTTGGTTGATGTGAAACTTAGTAATTACTAAATACAATAGTAAACTGGCAAGTGTCCTTACAAAACCTTATCTTATGATAAAAATTTAGTCATGTTTGAGCCGTTGTTTACACTTGAACAAAAGCGCAGTATCTGGATATGCTTTTGGAGGCTGCTGTGTATATGTTTGGCTAGCAAGTCAACTAGGATATATGGATTGATCGTTTTATAGGATTGCTGCGGAAATTGTGGAATGAGATTGGCTGGGGTCTTTACGAAAAGGGTCCAATTGGCTTTGCAGATGTTGTAAGCTGGGATTTTTGGTGGGATCTGGGAGGGTGGATGTAATTGCGAAGGTAATCGGATCATGATCACTGGGGTGGAGAAAAGTTCCCCGTGAGGTGACCAGATTAGAAGACGCAGGCGTGGATAGGGTGATATCTAAGTAGAATTTGTTTGTGGTGGATTCCCATATGTGAGTTAGAGATAGGGCGTTATGGATTGTCAAGTGGCGTTGATGTATACAATTTTCTAGAGCTGTACCGTTATCGTCAGTAGAGTTGCTATACCATAGGGTAGATTTGGCGTCTACGTCTGCTGATATTATGGTAGGTTTATCTCTAATGGCTGTCAATATGTGTATTAGATGGTGTAAGTAAATATGGATGTCCGTGTTAAATTAAAAATAGATTGATATTAGAAAGGTTGAGGTTATTTTCCAATGCATTTCAATGACTGTTATCTGAGGGGTAGAGAGATAGGCAAGGTAGGATTCATCAAGGTGGGGGTCTGCGATTGTGATGGCTGAGGTTAGGTTGGGATTTGTGGGTAAGGATGAATGGATGTCCGTGCGTTGGGTGGGACGTTGGGGACTCAGTTATGGATTAGGAAACGTTTCTGTACTAGCACAATGTGAGTGCGTTGATGTGGAATAACGGTGAGTAGTTTCAAGGATGCTACTTGGAAATGTTAAAGGTTGATTTGTATGATTTTGACGATAGAAAGCGATTGAGGCGAGTCGTGTGCGTAAGTGTGTGTAGTGTGCCTAAAATCTATAGTCTGTTCGGAGTTTAGTCATGTGGAGCTACTGTTTGTAGATAGAGCAATCTAAACTTGTCACAAGGTGATCATGGAAACAATTGATTCATAAGCAGTTGGAGCAGGTTGGAGCGAATGAGGAAGGAGGTTAAGATGGTCTTTGGTGGTATGGGGTTGTGCACAACGGCCGCAGCAGGTGAGAGAGCGGCAGATTTTTGCGAAATACCCGAACGCTGGCAGTTGTAGTATCGTGATACTGCTACCAAATCTATATTTTATGAAAATGTGGGAGGAGGAGGTTACGACGGAACGGAGTTTAGGAAAACCATTATAATTAGGTTATCTGGTTGGTCTGTTTTATGTCTACGTATGACTATCAAAATTTCATTTTTGCATATGTGTTTTGGAATGAGGTGGTTGAGCGGAGCCAAGGTGTACAACTGCTAACTATCTTATATCAAGGGGAGGGGGTGTTGGGTTAACAAGGTTATTGCACCTGAATTGTGAGGAGATGTCGCACTAAAACTATCTTAATTTTAAAAGTATTTAATGAAAAATGCTATTAAACAGATACGGTAGAAATGTTGGTAATTAATTATCATAAGGTGCTTAACACCTTAACGAAAACTACACAAATTAATCTACGTAATAATGAATTTAAAGTCATTTATTTTAAACTTAACTGTACCCTAATCCGATAGAATAGTATGCGCTTGACTTTAAACAAATACGCCAGCAGCAGGAAAAACAACTAAAACAAATATGGTTCCGACATAACCACTACGTCACAATAAGACGGCAATCGTGAACTCGGCAGTACGTAGTATCTCACGTTAAAGTTTATCTCAACAATTAACAGTATGCAGTTCCGACAAAGTTACTGTGGTATTGCACCACGTTTTAAAATGCTAACATCAATCTTGACCCCACTTAACCTTCCACTATGGATTCACTGGGCGCTGCTTAAATAGCAGCAACCCCGACGCCGGTAAAGCGTTGAGTTAAATACTTAATTTCAAATTAAGATCGATACCTAAGTATGTGAAATGAACGATCCTACCTTAATCGAATCGTTGGTATCTTGCTATACACATCACAACTCACAAAACAAAACAGTAATTCCTTTTAGTTCTAATCACGTAACTCTCGGGTCTTGTATATAGCGTCCTTACTCAACCAAGTCTCAGACACCACTGCCGTCCGGCTGCCCTGCGCTCTCATTTCCCCCTTAGTAACTGCCGTCTGCTGCAGGCGCTACGCACTTCATGCACACCTGTCTTAATTTTACACACATTTATATAATACTTATACCAAGGACATAACACTAGCATTACAACTAAGAAAAATAAAGGGAGTAATTATATTAAAGTAACCCTAACGCTAATCATTATTAGTAAAAATTAGGCGTGCATAGCACAAGGTGGAGGGAGCTCTGTTGGTAAATGAGCGAGAGAGCATCTGAAGTAGGATGCCCTTGTGGAAGTCGAATATGATAATTTCAGGCAGTTTATGTCTAGGGATGTAGATAATGAATGAGAGAGGAAATCAGTTTAATGTCTGTTGGATTATGTGTTCGGATCGCTACAGATGATCTGGTGGGGCGAATACTCTGGATATTGGGATTTGCTAAAGAAGGGTGGAAGTTTGTTTTATAGTTTAAAGAAGTTTATTGTGAGTGGTTTCTGCCCATATTAGTGTAAGCGTAATAATTTTGGATGTAGGTCTGGTTAGGGGTGTATGTTGTAAGGGGGTGTGAGTGTTTGTGTTCGTGTAAATGGCGTAGTGTTAAAGGTGTTTACCTTGTTGAATGCTTGCGTTGTGGATTCTAAGCATCTGGTGGAGGTAAAAAGCTTAACTTTGGCGATTTTGTATTTTTTTATTGTTTCGTTGTCCATTAGGCCTATTTGTTCGAATTTTTTAAGGATATAATTCACAATTGTTTTGTTTATCTTATTATTGTCCTTAAACGCGTAGTCTGTAATGTTTTGCTTTATTAGCTAATATCGAGCAACTGGACAGTTCGATAGTGTCCAGGACTTTTTCATCTCTTGACCTCTGTGGGGTTTGAGCTTATCGATCCAGTTCTTGATCTTGTGTTATCTAACCTCACTTTTTATTCGTTGCACTTATAAACGTACCCACAGTACGTTCTTCTATTAATTTTTAAGACATTAGAAAGTAACTGTTCTACAGGTAAAAATTTTCAACCCTGATATAATAAGAGATATTGCCATTACCTAGAACCGTGGTTAATGTACAAGTAATATAGCAGTTTTTGAATAGTCATGTTAGTGTCCTTATCATTACATTTATTTTAGGTTTGGTTTAAATTAGTGTACTCAATTATTCTTCATATAAATGTTAGGCCAAAATCACATTCCTGATCTTGGGACTTGGTATCCTTTTCTGGCTTTTTTCCCTAGGAATCCCTGTAGTTCGAGATCAGGTGGTATCCAAGATAATTCCTGATTAAGACTGGTATTTCCCTTGCGTTAGTATTCCGGTACCCATTTCGAACACTTACCTTTACCACAAAGTTTGTCGGCAACCATATCTTGTTGGTACAGTCGAAGTGTTTGTTACTTTATCGAAACTGAAGGATTAACTTCAAATTATAGAAACAGCATAATCATTTTCTTTCGTTCAGAAATTCAACTGAAACTCGCCTCAATCGATAATGGAGCTGTACAGAGTCGGCAATGTGCTACCAGCTTATTGCACTTAGCACCACTGGTTCGATTCAAATACAAAAAATAACCCTTTTGTTCACTCTAGTCACAACAGTAGATTGCTGCTATGGAAGGCAATTCTACATGTAATCAAAATCAAAACATTTAATCTGTCGATTTCAACAATTTTCTTATATCTGTCATTTTTATCCAACACAGCCCATTTCTAAATTAAATGTTCATAACTATGAATCCCAACATCCTCCCACCTAAAAAATAAACGACAAACCCGCTCATGTTAGATCCAGTATTTAATAAAACCGGTTTGGCGGCTTGCATGTCCGACCACTTCAACTACAATAAACCAACGGCACCTTACTCCCATCGTCACACATGTTTGGTTCTGGTTCAAGCGGAAAGTCTTTAGTTCTACATCCTTCAACGTCGTCGGCTACATCCTGCTTTTGACCCTCGTTTCTGGTTGTCTTCTTCAATCAACACAATTTCTCCCAGGGCAACCTTCCTAATAGGATTTTTCTTATACCCCAATTTCAACTGGCCGAGGTACTCTGATCGAAACAGTTCTCGCAAATGTTCACGCAACTTATACACATGACGTGCTCTGCGACACATCCTCGACCTTTGGATGTTGTCACAGTCGGGCACTCCATTTTCCTCGTGATCTTGGATATACATACAAGGTGTGAGAACCTCGCAGTCACAACGTATAGTTAATAGTTTTCATAGAATAGATATGCACGTCCCAGCACTTTTCAAAGTAGACCTTTGAGTATTCGAATTAGGCGTTCCCAAAAACCTCCCCACCATAGCGTTGATGAAGGATTAAATTACCATGAGATCCGCAGGGCTGACATGTGCTTCGAAATTTCATTCCAATCTAGCTGTGATAATGGGTTTTCAGTTCATACGCAATTTGTACTATTATTACTATAAATGGTCTTGGGCCTACTGCGTCGAGCAGCAAACATTCGCAGTGCTTGAATAAGGCAAGAAGTGGATAGAATGTACAAAGTTCTAGATGAATCGCGCGATAAATAGCACATGTGAAAAAACATATCCATGCCTTCTTTCCACCTTTCGAATATAAAGAATCAGCCATGTCTACCCCTATAACTTCAAAGACAACAGTATCTCGAGCTCGATAACGACGTAATGGCGGCTATTCGGCTTCAGATGGTTTTGCTTCTTGTCTATTACAAGTTATGCATTTAGATCTAGCAGATTTCATACTTATACGCCCTCCCTAAATTCAATATCGTTCTCGCAAACTACCTTGAAGTCTCCGAACTCCGATATGATAAGCCTTTTTGTATGCCTCTAAAATTAATTCTTATACAATGGGATGCTTGGCAGGCAATAACGCAGAGAATTTAAAGAGTAGACTATAATATCTATTGCTCACTCTCGTTTAAGCCTCCTCGCACTGTGCTCATCATAAAACGTGCTCAACCCTGACAATTTCTTCTCATTATCTCCAGAAAATGCTTTCCGTATTGTAATTGGGACAAATTTCTGGTATTAAAAATGAACCGGATTAACCATGCCACAATTCCTAACGTTTGAGAATATTTCGAAAAATACGTCATTCTTCAATCGTCACAATCCATCGATAAGAGAGTGGTGACTAGCGCTTTCTTCCGTTCCAGAACAATTTCGTTTTCGTCTCTGACAAGTCACTGATCTGGAACTTTATACAACCATGATGGTCCCCCCACCATCGTGATTCTGCTAGTTTTGTGGTAGTACACCCTCGCGAAAGTAAATCAGGTAGATTTAACACTCCCTTGATGTGCCGCCAATTAATACCCCCCTGTTAATATCCGTATTTCTGCGACTCTATTCCCAACAAAAGTGCTCCATTGTTCTGTTCGCTGCACCCATGCCACAACCGTAGGCGAATCGCTCCAGAAATACGATTCAAATATACCATCTAAAATCTTTTTTAAATTATCGTATAATCTTGCACCAACTGTGTCCGCTAGTAACTCCAATCGAGGAGTGGGCAACCCACGAATAAGCACAACTCTAGCTTTGGCTGCCACTAAGAATACGAAAACCACCCCCTTTTTACACCTTCCTAAGAAGATGGCGCAGGCAAACGCATTTTGTACTAGCGTCACGAAACGTGTGTAGACTACGATGATCTGACTCCTAACTCTCAGTCTGAATCCATCTTGGTAATTTTAATTTAGATAAATTAGGCAATTCATTCCTCCATTCTTTAAATGCCTTCTCTGTTTTTTTGTCTACCAATTGATCCCACGTTACCTGCTTCCTCCACAGTTACTGTAACAACAATTTAGGTATGAACGTTACTGGACAAGTAATTCCAATAGGATCGAACACGCGTTAAGCCATCAATAGTTTGAATCTTTTGGTGATAACTAACTTATTCTAACCAAGATCCAATCTAACACCCAGTTCATTAACCGACATCGTATCTGTTACTGTATCCCAATTTAATTCAAGTACATTCTCTACATTAGCTTCTGTGTAACGAGCATTTAGGAAATATTCCCATCTTCGTGGATCAAGCTTTCCTTTATCCATCACAGTTTTCGCTTCGCGTAAAAAGTATTCAAAGCACTTTCACTTTCCAAACTAGTGACACAGTTGTCAACGTAGGAACCCCGCAGAAGACGCAAAATAATTTCTCTAGAATACAAAACATCCGTTTGATTACATTTCTGCCGACACCGTTCGAGGTGATACGTAATAGTTACCCCAAAAGGAATGGACTGCTGTTAACTCCGAATACTGCTCTTCTATGTCGGTACACTTGCCTGTCTCCATCCCGACCGACTCATAAGAATCTTAAAAATTCCTATTGTCAGGATGCACCTCAATCTGAAGGCAAGCTATACGGATATCAGAAACTACACCAAAATCTCAACAAAATGTAAGGAATTTGTTCTAATAAGTATACACCTTTCTCTAGGCAGTGATTCAAAGATCGTCTTGCTTTAGCGTGTGAGGATGCAGCAAAAACGGGCCGTATCTTGGTAGTGAGATTATTTTCCGTTATGATGACGATGAGGCATGTAGTAACCGCATGTACCATTTAGATTTATTACATATACTTTCTCACCCACCCCTTCCTCTAACCACTCAAGAAAGATCTGGTCTAAGAATCGATGATATTCTGTACTTTCAACTTTTTGAATGTAGAAACTATTATTTTTCCGCAACCTGATAATTATCAGGTAAAGGGGGGTGGTTATCCAACCACGGTGAGCGTATCTGATATCGACCTTCCAGATCAATTTTCACAGTTTGACAAAAACATTCCTGCGCCATCCTAGCGCTATCTTTCGATTTCTTCTCTGATGTATCTGTAATTCCTAACACATACAATTATCACAGATTTTCAATACTAGCATTTTACAGAAACAAAGATCATGAAACGGTAGCTAGATTAGTCAAAATAAAGTCTTCCTGATGTGATGTAACTTTATTCGTAAGGGCCCATCTCAAAAGAGTCTCTACGGCAGTTAAAATTGCCTATATAGAGCTTACTGACCACGTCGACCGAGGAAATCGAACAGCACGAAGACTTTGCGGAATTTGGGTCTAACAGAACAGATATGGAAAATGACGAAGACTTGAATAATAGCAGTAAAGAATGCACAAATGTAACAGCATCTTCATCACCTAAAAAATATTTTGAGTGGAGAGCAAATGCTTTTGAGCCAAGAATTTCCAGTTTTGATTAATCAAACTTTGGTTGTAAGATTGGCGGTAATTTAGATAATTCAACCCTAAGATACTTTGAATTCTTTTTCGCAGAAGAGCTAATAAAAGAAATTGCAAACCAGACAAATAAATATTATGACTATATAAACAGTCAGGGGAACGCTGATAGTTCTCATATAAGAAGATGGTGGTCAATAGATTATAAAGAACTGTACCAGTATTTTGCTGTTACCTTGCTGATGCCACTAAATTCTTATTGGTCAACTAATGAATTTATAAATACTCCGATGTTTAGTAGGCTCATGAAGCGAGACAGATTCTTACTGATTTCTAAATTGCTGCTTTTTAGTAATAATGAAATTCCTCCACCTGACACACTAGATTCATTTCAAAAAATAAGAATCATTATTGATCATCAAAAAACAAATTTAAACAAGCTTTTTATCCGTTCAAAAATTTGTGTATCTATGAAAATTTGTTGCTTTATAGAGGGCGTGTGGTTTTCAGACAGTATATTTCTTCTAAGCGACACCGATTTGGTGTAATTTTTTTTTACTATGTGACTGCGAGACCGGTTACATTCTTAATTTCATCGTTTACACTGGAACATTCACAAATGTGAAGAATTTCGAAGGCGCAGATGTTGGTAAATCTGGAAATATAGTAATGACGCTGCTTGAACCTTACCTGAATAAAGGGCATACGTCATTCGTCGACAACTGGTATGCTAGTCCTAATTTATTCAGGAGCTTGTATAAAAGCAAAACCACAGCTTATGCTACAGTAAAAAGGACTCGCAAAAATATTCCAAAATTTACTGAAACATCAAAAAGAGGCGAGTTTACATACAGATCTTATAAAAACCTTTTTGCAATAAGATGGAAAGATAAAAAGGAAGTTAATAAGTTGACAAGTTGCAATAGGCCTGATGTAAAGGAAACAGGGAAAAAGGGTCGTGCAACTGGAAGAGCAATCCTGAAACCCAGTTGTATTGTCGACTACAACGAGAATATGGGCGCAGTAGATAAGTCGGATATGTTACTTTCGTCTATAGAGTGTGTACGCAAATATATGAAATGGTATAAAAAAGTATTCTTTCACTTATTAGACTGTTCAGTTCTTAATGCTTACCAATTATACAAATGTGATAATGTAAAATACGTGCCTCTTAAAAAATTCCACCTACACTTAATTAAAGAATTAATTAAAAAATATCATACGCCAGTTTCCACTCGTACGTGAGTTACATATCCCCTAAACCATATATGTATAATTAAATAAAAATTATTAAAAAACTTGTAGTTAGATGCAACATTGTAATTCAAGGATAAATAAAGAAAAAGATAATAAAAGTTCACAAGCAAGTTGTGAGAATGGATTTGAATACATTGTATTCGAGACGTAAGTGATACTGCAGCTACAGGTCACAGACGGTTAAGAAACCGCAATTATTAGAATTAAGACTGTTACATTATATAAATGAATTAAATAAAGAAATAAGCAGACATGAGCTCTGCAAGTTCCCACAGACATGTGAGGGGCAGGGACAACATATATACCCCGGGAGCCACAGATCAGTCAGTCAGTCTTAAATATTTCAGCTTCTACATTGTTGGTTGCTTAGGCTACTCGCCCTAATTTAACTTCATTTATTAGTAAGTTTCGACTGAGTATAACTTATATAGTATGTCAAAATTCTATATGTAATTTCTGTTAAATAAATAAATTTGTTACAAGAATATATTCCATTGCGAAGGAATATATTTAATCTTTACTAACACAGTCAAACACAATATAGAATTAACGAACAACAAGCCAATTTTTACCAAAGCGTACAGACTACCTCAGGCAAGCCAAGAAGAAGTAGATAGACAGGTAGCAGATTTATTAGAACAGGATATAATTCAACACTCAAACTCACCATGGAGCAGCCCTATATTAATAATACCAAAGAAATTAAACGCCTCAGGCAAGAGAAAATATAGAATGGTTATAGACTATAGAAAGCTAAACAAAAAAACGGTAAACCTCAAATACTCACTACCCAATAACACCGAGATTATAGACAAATTAGGAAGGTGTCAATATTTTTCAACATTAGACCTCGCCTCAGAATATCACCAAGTAGAGATGGACGAGAAAGACCCAGCGAAAACCGCAAATAGCACACCTAGAGGAAACTATGAATACAAAAGTATGCCATTTGAATTGAAAAATGTACCCGCCACTTTTCAACGAGTCATGGATAATATTTTACGAGGAATACACAACGAAAATGTTTTGTGTACCTAGACGATATAATACTATATTCAACAACTGGTAGAGCACATTGAAAGATTAAGAGAAGTATCCGAAAGACTAAGAAAAGCACATTTTAAAGTTCAACTAGACAAAAGCGAATTCTTACAAAAAGAAGTATCATTTTTAGGACACATAATAACCCCACAAGGAGTTTTGCCAAACGCAGACAAAACAAACGCAGTACTAAATTACTCCTTACCTAAAACAAACAAAGAAATTAAAGAATTTTTAGGACTCAGTGGTTATTACCGCAAATTCATCAAAGGTTACGCACAGATAACCAAACTGCTAACAAATTGTTTAAAAAATGGAAATAAAATTGAACACACCCCAGAATTTACTATTGTTGTAGAAAAAATTAAATGCATACTCACGAAACACCCTGTATTAGAATACCCAGACTTTTAGAAACCATTTATATTGACAACCGACGCATCAAACGTAGCACTAGGCGCAGTATTGAGCCAAGGAAAAGTAGGCAGCGATAAACCAATCAGCTACGCATCTAGAACCCTTAACGAGACTGAACAAAAATACAGCACAATCGAGTAAGAACTATTAGCAATAATTTGGACAACGAAATATTTTATTTATAATTTATAATTACCGAAGTTTTAACCAACCCCAATCCCGTAAAATACACAAAAGTAATCAATAAGAAAATATATCAAATCCAAATAACTAAACACGTTAATGAGGAACAAATAATTAAAATTCTAAAAGAATATACCCCGTGAAAAAGCGTTTTTATTTTTATTTCACCACCGAACATTTATACAAACGATTTTGGGAATTATATATTAAATTATTTAACAACTCTGGCCCTGAAATTATTAGATGTACAAGAAAATTAATAGTTTTAGATGACCCTGACGAAATAAACGACTTAATTAGAAATCAACACGAAGGCAAAGCCAACCATCGTGGAATCAGTGAAACACTAAAACAGCTCATGAGGAGATACTACTTTAAGGATATGAAAGAACTAACCACAGATTTTATTAACCAATATGAATTATGCGATAAAGCAAAATACGGCAGAACACCCCCAAAAATATCCTTAATGTTAACCAAAACACCCGACAAACCGTTCCAAAAATTACATGCAAACACTCTAGTAGTAGAAGCACAAAACTTTTTAACAATTGTTGACGCATATACCAAAATAGGTCAAGCGATATTCATCACTTCCAAAAATAGCATCGACATAACCCAAGGATTCTTACAATATTTTACATTTTATGGGACACCCGAAACAATAACTTTAGATAATGGCAGCGAATTTAGAAATGAAACGATACAAAATACCCTAGAACTCAATAAAATAAAAATTATTTTATAACCAAAAACCACCTTGAATCAAACGGATTAATTGAAAGATTACACCTAACCCTATTACAGCAGATCAGATAATTAAGATTAACTTACGAGAAAGAGCACATCACCAATTTAATGTCATACGCACTAAACGCTTACAACAATACAATCCACTCATCAACAAAATTTACACCCATAGAATTAACATTAGGACATTCAGATTCCCGCAACCCTTACAACCTACATTACAACAAAGAAGTATACCAACAGTATGCTAAAGACCATAAAAGAAACTAAAAATAACTTATGATAAGGCAAAAGATAAACTAGATAACGACAAAAAACGTATTACAACAACCCGCAATAAGAACACAGACAAATAAATTTTCGATAAGACAAACCGTATACGAGAAAAACTTTCAAAGTATAAGACTCAAAACGGCCCCAAGAAATTTAGGCCGTGTTTAAAATCAAAAAAATATTGGACAAAAATATAGCCATAGTAGACAACGGACAAATAGTAAAATATATTCATTTGAAAAACCTAAGACACCATGTAATTTAAGATGGACAGCCACCACCCTTGCTGTCAACCTACACCCAGGTAGAACCGGAAACGACATATTAGTTGAAGATATTAAAAGCAACCGCGGCATACTACCAGTAAAATTGGAAAGTATGCAAAATACAATATATTACTGGACATTCGCACAAACATTTGATTTAACGGAATTAAAACAAGAATTTTACATAACTAAAGACAATTATTACAGACTGAAACAATTAATGGACACAGCCAAATTTGGAAAGGAATACTCAATAGAAATAATGAATTACAACAGTATAATAGAAAACATTTTAAGAAACATAGAAGATAAATTTAATAGATTAATACCAACAGAACAAATTACAAGACGAAAAAGAGGACATTTTTAATAGAAATCCCCATAGTAAAGAGTAACATTTATAATTATTATCATTTATTTGCTTTCTCCATGAAAATTACTAACATGTATCAAGTTATTATCCACAAGGCCCAAGTTCCTTTCCTTAAATGAACTCAGATATGGTTCCACAAACGAAAAATATAACGAAGTAACACAAAATCAATATTAATGCCTATCATTAACAACAACTATCCAAGAAAACAGCTCTTGCAAAGTACAATTATTAAGATTTTCAAATCATTACGACAACTGTGAAACCAAACCAGTACAAATCACCAATATGAAAATTAAAAAAGTTACAGAAAACAAATGGATTGCTGTATTTCCAGCAGAAGTAATAGCAATCGTTCACTGCAACCAGGACGAAAACAATCTAGCATTAACCGGAAGCAAAGTGATCACCCTTAACGAGGACTATTATTTAAAATTGAAGAACAAAATTATTAGAATATATCAAGACCTCATAGTAACCAAGAAATTTGCAAATTTACCGGAACTACAATTCAAGATTACACACCCGAAGACGACGAAATAATCAAGAAACCCATGCAACTAGGACACCTAGACTTAGACGATCTCAATCACGCCATGAGACTAATGGACAATTACAAAGAACACTTTAGTGAGTTAAAATTGCCAAAATTTTATAAATCGTTTTAATCATTTTACTAATTATGTATGTATTGTACAAAATGTATCTTAGATATAAGAATAAAGAAAGAAATTTTAGTCATAAGGAAACAAAGGCAAATAAAGAAGTAATACATGTATCCTTAGGGACAATGAAATTTTAAAAATTAAGCAAAGAAAACCTTAATTTTTCATTTACGTCGGGAGGAGTTACATATTCCGCAAACCATATATGTATAATTAAATAGAAATTATTAAGAAATTATAAAGAAACTTAAGTTAGATGCAACATTGTAATTCAAGGATAAATAAAGAAAAGGTTAATGAAAGTTCACAAGCTAGTTGTGAGAACGGATTTAAATACATTGTATTCCAGACGTAAGTGATACTACAGGTGCAGGTCACAGACGTTTATAAAACCGCAATTATTAGAATTAAGACTGTTACATTGTATAAATGAATTGAATAAAGAAATAAGCGGACATGAGCTCTGCAGTTCCCAAGAAATGCGAGGGGTAGGGGAAAACATAATCTGGGAGCCCCAAACCAGCAAGTCAGTCTTGAATATTTCAGCTTTTACATTGTTGGTTACTTAGGCTACTCGCCCTAATTTAACTTCAATTATTAGTAAATTTCAACTTAGTATAATTTATATAGTTTGTCAAAAATCCATATGTAATTTCTGTTGAATAAATAAATTTGATACAAGAAGTTTTGGAAGAAGACTTTTTAAAAAGGCAGCTCCCAAGGCCCAAAACGCAACTTGTGTTGGATCAGAATGCTGAGTTACGTCTGACAAAAAAACATTTTGTTAAATTCGTTCCATCAAATGCTCAAATGAAATCTGCTACAAAGCGATGCATAGTTTGCGGAAAAAATAATAAAAGATGCGAATCAAGATATTTATGTGCAACCTGCAATGTACCGCTGTGTATAATACCATGTTTTGAGACATATACTAAAAAACACTTATTTTTTTTATATTCCTAGAACAACAAATTGGGTAAGTTATAAGGTTTATTTTGTTATGTTTTTAATAAAACATATTTTCAAATAATTGAATTTTTTAGGTTTGTATTTGTTTTTTAGAATAGCTCGTAAATAAAGAAACGGCATTTTCATTTTGTTTTATTCTCATACAAATTTAAAAAATTATATCTACCATCGAATGGATCACACTGCTCTAGACGAAAATGTTCGCAAGCTGCAAATAAATATAAATTTTTAATAACCACTTTGTTTCAGCATTCCGCAGTAAAAGGGTTAATTTGATCTAGCGCTTCAAAGGTAATTTTATGTTCATCTTTCGACAGCGTTATATCATACCAAGCATGTGATTTCGGCAACTCAATACCTCCAAACAAACAGTGCACTACTTTTTCTATGCGTTTAGGTTCAAGTTTAGTACCATCAACCGTAGATTTAAGAACGTAGGAACGTTGTGACCCACTATCAATCAAGGCTCGGATCGTACGTACTATTTTCCCACCTGTCAGGAAAATTCTTAAAGTTTGTAAAAACACGTGCGCTGATTGGTATGTATGGCGAGATCTTGAGTTTCATCGCTATCAGACTCATATCGGTTTTCAGGTTGCTCTTTTACAGAAACTGGACTTCTTTCCTTCGTAAATCTGGACAAATCGCTACCACGTGAGACTTAGCATATACCAGACATTTAGGAAAAGTGTGGCATTTTTTAGGCTTATGCCCTATACATGAACAACGAAAACACGTTTTCTTTTTTGTTAGAATTGTGCTTTTCTCGCTCAACGTCAGTCCTAAAACAAGAAATGCTTTCATGTGTTTCAACTACACGAATGGTCGCAGGCGGTAAAATTAAAATTAAAAAAAAAAATTAAAATTTAACACGGCGAAGTCAGAGGCGCTTTATTTCAAAAAGAAACCGGGACAGCGACTCCCTAGGCTAGAGCTGAAAGGGGAGAAAATACCGTTTAAGAAAGCAATTACATACCTAGGCGTAAAGATTGACGATAAGTTAAATTGGAAAGCTCACGTGCAATACATTAAAAGCAAAGGCAGCGAAATATCAAAGAAAATGATGGCGGCTGCGAAAATAAACTGGGATTCAGGGGCGAATTGCTGAGGACGATTAATGCAGGAGCAATTGAGCCGGCAATGCTGTACGCAGCTTCTGTATTGGCGGAAGGTTGTAACGTCTGGGAGATGCGTCAATTGACGAGCGTACAACGCATAACGGCGGTGAAAGCGGCCAGGACGTACAGGACCACCTTGAGGGAGGCGGTCCTGGATATCAGTAGGACTCTCCTTATCGAATATGTCGTTAGGGAGATTAGCGATAAAAGATTGATAAACATAGGGAAAGGGCGCAAAATTATCGAAAATATTTATCTTGGTAATAGGGAGGTAGAAAGGAAGGTCGTTGTATCGGAGTTGGGGCATCCGGCCGATATTAAAGAAATCCAGTTTGTCAAAGGCGATAGGGACGCGACGGGTATCAGAATTTACACGGACGGTTCACGCATAGATGACGGGCAAGCAGGCGCTGCGTTTGTCGTGTTTAAGCAAGAAAGAGAAGTATTTCGGTTTCAAACCAAACTTGCAAACTGGAGTACTATCTTTCAGTGCAAATTGGTAGCCATACGAGGTGCTATCGATTACGTAATAAACCACGCGAGCAGAGATGAATATTATATAATCAGCGTCTGTAAATCAGCGCTGACAGCTTTAACAAACATGAACACCTCGACAGATCTCCAACCGGATGTCTGGAGGATAGCGCATACGGAGCTCGAGTTTCGTCGTTTAAAGTTCTGTTGGGTTAGGTCGCACAATGATAACGTAAGAAATGTTAGGGCTGACGAATTAGCTAAAAGGGCCGCGACGGGCGATTTTTGGATATCACGTTCGTCGATAGGTCTCTAATTAGAAGAAAGCTGTGCGAAAAGTCAATTCGACAATAGGAAGAGAGGTGGAACAACGCTTCCACGGACAGGTTGACCCATAAATTCATTCCGAGTATAGTAGCGAGAGATAGAATCGAGATGAAGCTTGACCATAAAATGATGCAGCTGGTAACAGGGCATGGTGCCCTGAAAGCGTATTTACTAGGATTCGGTTTAACTGACAACGACCTCTGCGAATGCCGTAAAGACGGGGAAAGCGTATAGCACGTGCTCTTCGACTGCCTACTAGAGATGATAAATCGATGGTCAGCTGATATGAAATTAGCAATCGCAGGGCTAGCATGGCCAAAGAACCTAGAGGAAGTCGGGGAAGTGGTTAACCAGAAGGCGTTCTAGACAGCCTTTAAAGAGTTCGCAGGATGGGTCGCGAGATTAGACGGCGATAACGCGCGTAAATCAGAAGCGAGGGGGGCGGGTAAAAATTTTAGATTCTGCCCTCACGTAAAATGAGTTTGGTAACCAAAATCTGTTAAATAATTATTAAAAAAACCGAAAAAAAAGAAAAATTATCATAATATTTATTAAAGTCCATCTGCACGAAACCCCCCGCACCACTAATACAATCACTATAATTCCTATCTAACCTTATACGCGCGGAAATCGGGAATAAACTAAAAACTTAAAACTTAATCCGGGCAAATAAATAAATAAGAACATATAAATCAAAACTCTCATTAAACTAAATCAATACAATAAACAAAAGAATAAAATAAAATAGAGTGAAACTGTGCATCTTCTTTCCAGCACTTAAAAGTGAAGTGATAGTGAATGTGACCCCCCAGGACGATTAGTGCATATCCATTTTCCCCTAACAGTAAGTTTAAATGTACGCAGCGGACCAGATCTTCGGATGTTGGAGAAATATACTAACGAGGCAATAACAAAATGGTGGCGGTTGTGCTTGCATAAGCATTGATTTATGATAATTAGTACATTTGAAATAATTTAACGAGCACGTTTTGTGAGTAATGGCGCTAGGCGGTATAATGCTTATGCGAGTTCACCTGATAATTTGGGTTATGCTTTTTGTAATTTTATGCACTTCTCAACGCTTAATGCTTATAGATGTTTATTTATATATTTACATAAATATTTATATTTATTTTTATATTTATATTTTTGCCTGCTTTTATTATTTGTGATTTGATATTATTTGTTTGACGTTCTGCCGCCATTTTTGGTGGCAGTTCATTTACATTTCCAATGCTCCACCCGAAGGTACTACATTGGCCAGGAGGCGAGTTTTTTGTTGCCTGGAAATTTAGAATTTTGCCGAACCCTTGCCGTTCCAGGCAAGGTAGGGATCTTTAACGTGCGTGACAACACTCACACACGGGACCTCCATTTAACCTCTCATCCGAACGAGGACGTAATTTTTGTGAAAAATGCTCACCTGTCATTTTTCAAGCAGTCGGCCGTGTCGGGATTTGAACCCGGGACCTTGGGATCCGTAGTCTTACGTGTACTACATTGATCCACGGCGACGCCCATTTTTGGTGGCAGCTTATATATAGGAAAAAAGATTGTCTGAGAAGATTGTAATTACAATATAAATCAGTTAGGGAATGATAGGGAAAGCTAGGGACGGACTTAGGCTAACAAATTACTTAGACCAGGGAAGACGAATTTGTAAATTTATAGAGCAGGTAAAATAGCTGGATTCACTATCAATATATTTGGCGTATCCTTAGAAAATTTGAATCCATTTTGAAATTAGCTAGATCGATTTGGATAGTTTTAAGTCGACCCTTCGGGTCGCACCGGTAAGCAGAGCTAGCAGCTGCTATCCGACATTACGAATTCTCCTCATTCATTTTGTTTGTGTCTTGTTGATCGGGCACACTCCAAAGTCAACGCTAGGAATACCATCAATCAAACTCTATCTTTAGTTTTTGTTTTAGTTGTTAGATTTTTATTGTACTACTTAGGATGTGTTAATTTTGAAGTTAGAATAATTAGGAGCACGTTTATATTTTCGTGTTTAAACCCAATGTAGTACCTTCGGGTGGAGCATTAAGGACGTGGCTGCAAGCATAGCGGCCCTTATTTAAATTATAATGTCATGTGTTCTGTTACAAAACACATTCTCTTGGTTGAGCAAGCCAGTAGCTGTCGGAATTACATTCTCAGAACTACTGCCGTTCTTGTGTCTATTAGACTATGTTGATGGCAGTCCAAAACCCTTCGCGGCCATGCAAATTCTCTGCTCGTTTTCAGTTTCATTTTTTGGAAATTTCAATAGGTTTCATTTTAAACAAAACAACAATCTCAATAAGTTTAAGTAAATATATGCCGATGTTCCATTTATAAAGCTTTAATTTGTGCAAATAACTCGAAAGTGGGACTATAACTCGTCTTTTAGTTTAAACATTTTAATCAATAAAAAAAGTTACATTTTACCAATTCAATCTAAAGCATCGTTTCATATTTCCGAAAAAATCAGTGCATCTTATTACTACAATTAAAACACTCTGTATACTCTACTTAATAATAAACAATTTACACCATACATATACTTTTTATAAAAGTTATTTAAGTGACTAATCTTACAGTTAACACACGTGTAAACTTCAGCTTTCTGCATTAACATATGTTTTCTAATCTAAAAATAACTCAGGTAATAGCGTCTGAACATAAATTGTTTTTTTGCCAAGGTAAAATACTGCGTAGTGTCACACGTAATTTATTTAAAAACTTCTTCCAAAGTAGCTTTATAAGATTTATCCAAAATGTAACGTCAACTATCTCATAGTCGATTTTCAACACACATGACTGCCAAAGGTATTTGAAATCTTTTTTATAGCGTTAATGTACATGTGATTGCATACTGCAACATTGTAGTGAGTTGGAGGTCAAACGTCTGCAGATCTTTTTATAATCAATTTTTGTTTATCTAATTTCGCAAGTGATGTAATACAAAATAAACGCCATCATTGACATTATATAGCAGGGTATCGCTCGCAAATATAAATAATGAATTATTAAATAAATGTCGAGTTTATTTGTTTAATTGTTTATTTCGGGCTACAAACATTTAGGCAACCATATTGTGTATGTATGTTTATATCGAAATATATATATATATATATATATATATATATATATATTGTCGTGGTACTCGGGTAAAAAAAAAAAACATTCGAGCCCCAACGCTGTGCCGTCATAATTATGCCGTGGAACTCGGGTAAGATCCTCACCAACAAATACATTTGAAAATTACATTAAATTTTCAAATTCGAAAATAGAAAACTTTTCAAAAACTTAAATAAGTCAAAAAGATATTGCTTACCCGTTTTCCTCTCTTCCTCGGTTGAATGGCGTTCTTCAACTGCTTCCGGCTAGCTCATTAGAACCTCCTTTTGGATAGCTATATTCATTCATAAATCCTATCATTCACACGCTAAATAAAACCTCAAAATACAACAAACATACAATCTTTTAATTATTCCTATTTACAAATGCAATTCATTATTTCTTTTATTGTTTGCGTTACACTTCAGTAAGTTTTATTTTGTAATGTCCTGCATTTAATTTTAAAAATCATTAAACACATAAAAAGTACTCGGAGTAAATGGACCTTGAATAATACCTTCTCTAAAATTCCTTCATTATAATTTATTTATTTATTTTAATACTCTAAATAAACTGTGGGGTATGGTGAGCTCATAATAACCCAATTAATGTATGCCCTTCGACTTTGCATACTCTAAAACAAAAAAAAAACAAAGCCATGTACTCTTCACAAAATTTCACGTTCTCGACACCTTCAATTTCTAGTTGAATACCGTAATAAAGTTATTTACACATATTCAGTTCAATACGTGAATAATTCACACTACTTTGAAAAACACTCTCATACGCCACCCCAATATTTACAGTTTATAGGAATCACAAATTTAAATCGTTACCTGGAATTTCTAGAAGATCTTCGCTCTGTAGATGATGCCATGTAATTTTCTATCTGGTCCGCAGGTCGATTCTCTCAATTACTAGACGACTTCCGTTTCAGTTGGTCCGCCAACGCCTCCTTCTCGGTGTAACCAAATTCCAAATTTCAATTCACACTAAGCTACGTTATTTAATGTCCCGACACGAGTTGATAAAAATTATAGGTGATACCTCTATTAAAATAAGTAATATCGGCACACCAACCGCGTTTTAATTAATTTAGAGGCTATCACTAAGCAATACACTTTAAATTATTTGTTAATACTAACAACTCGTTAACTTTCATACGTGCTTTCGGGACGATCGAAATAATAATGCACGAAGTTAAAAGACAAGAGAGCGAGTCCTAGTTTTCTAGAATATTTATGTCTTTCGACTGTAACCTCTCCAGGCCCCCAGTTATCCAAAATCCCGCTCACAACAACACATTCTCACAATTTTGCACTCAACCCCAATTTCAAATCTGCAAATTTCAATACCTCGTTATAAATTTTTAAGAAACTTACGCTACACTACCCTCGTGTCTTTGTCAAGTCAAACTAACCTATCGACCAATCGTAGACTTAATGACGTTTCTTAAATCGCTCCTATTCTATTGTGACCTCATGCTTATACGTTTTCTACGTCTCAGTCTAACCTTGCTTGAGTAATTGAAAAATCGATATCCTTGTTTGTTCACTGTTTACATACGTTGACTCTCTACGTGCGTTAAATAACCCCCTCATTAGCATTTCCCGTGAATATAAGCGACGGTTTATCCGACGTTCTCTGTAACCATTTATTATCTACACAATTTAAGCAGAACTTGACCTTTAAATAAATACGCAGGTGTTCAGTCGTAATATTTTAAATAACATTTCTACGATTTGGATTTTCTACGTATTCCAACCCTCCTGATATATTTGTACGCTAGCCACGCGTTTCATCTTTGGTATTACCGGGTTTTTAACTTATAATCGTTCAATTAAATTCAAATTAATTAATAAATTAATGGCATTGGCTTTTACCATTTAATTTCTTTGCAAACCTACTTAAATTTCATTAATTATTTATAAAATTTCGTTAATACCAGATACTTAAAAACGAATTAACTAATATAATAATAATAATATCCCCGGTTTTTCTGAATTTAAATACCTACATTCTAATTTAATTTTATCTGCTATTTCTATACACCTATCTACTCACCTAACACTACCTATACCTATTTAATCCACCTATCACTACTTATCTACCTATTTCTATCTATTTCTACATCTATCTCTACTGATTTCTATCTATCTACACCTACCTTTAGTTCTAATTACTTATTCACACCTATCACTATCTTTTACCTAACCATTTTTATCTATTATTAACTCTTCACTTTCTTATTTCATTGTTTTTTCTTCTTTCATCTCCCCTTTTTAGTCCTTTATTGACTCTTTATATACATCATTTTGTATTTTTGTTTTTATTTTTAGTCTTCCTAACCTTTAACCTCACCTATTATCCCTATCTATTCTTATCCTAACTCAACCTAACTAATTCTATACCTATATCTAACTATCTCCCATATTTATCCTATATCTAATCTTCTATATACACCTATTTCTATCCCTATCTATTTAAATTTTACTCTATCATATACCTATCTCTACTTATCTATATACACCTATCCATATTTATCCTATTTCTACTTTTACTTGTCTATATACCTATTTCTATTTCTACCTATTCAACTTCTCCATTAAAATTCATCTATCTCTATCCTTTTGTCATTACACTTCTCTTGTTATTTAAACCTAACTCTCTTCTTGACCCTCCAAGTCTTTCTTCTAACCATCCTAATACTCTTCATCCCTATTTCTCCTCCTTCTATTTCTATACTTATCATCCTTGTTATTTCACATAAAATCAACTTATCCCTATTATCCTGACTCTTAAATATTTCTTCTTCATTCCCTATACTTGTCTGTTTCTCTTTATTATACTTTATTTTCTGTAGACAAACCAAACGATACTACCTCAACATCTTTATCTTTCCCTTCTATACAAAACTTTTCATCTCTTCTAGACCCTTCATGTACAACATGCATTTTATAAAAATCATTTAAATTATCAAAATTATCTTTGCACCTTAACTCACTTATGCCTATATTTACCTCTTGTGTGTCACATAACGCTATTTTTACTTCTATCTTACTTAATTCTGACTCGTTATCCACTATTAACTCTGCGCCTGACTCTACCTCTACTTGTTCAGCCTCTTCTTTCACTATCCATTGTGCCTCGTCTAACCTTCCCTCACTATATTCCCCTGAGTCGATCTCTCTCACTTCTTCATCATCTCCCTCTATACTATTAATACATAACCCCATGTCATCTTCCGTGACATCATAACTTGCCTTCCAGGGCAATATCCTATCCCTAATCCTAACTATTTTCCTCTCCATATCTATTATAACCCCTAACTTCATCATGCAATCGACCTCTAATATCCCTTTAAACTTTAACCCAGGTACAATTATAAATTCTTGTTCACAGCTTACTGAACCTAACTCTACTTTCTAAATAACTACGCTATTTACAACAGGAAATCGTTTTTTATTCGGCGCAACCAGGTGACTTCTTTTTATTGGCATTATCTCATCACACGCTTTATTTTTAATTTCAATGACGAATTCCTCCGATACCAAACTCGCCTCAGCTCCTGAATCTAATAAAGCTCCTAAACTTTTCTCAAAAATTTTAATTTCAATTATGGGCAAACAAAATTTTTCTACTATTTCTGGCTCAATTTCTTCTTCAATTTTTAAAAATTCTTTCGGATGTTCATACTTGTACACAGTGATGTTTAGTGGTTTGTCCGTGTTTAAAAATCCTGTCCAGGTCTGTTTTCCCTACTCGGTCCTGGTCTAGCCGTCACCTCAGCGTATGTCCTAGGCGTTTCCACTCGTTTTGTGTCTGTATTAGCAGTCCCCCTTATGTCCGGTGAACTGTTTTGTCTTGTAGGTCCCGGTCTCGGTGCAGGTCCCCTTCCTAAACTATTACTTCTAAAGTATGGCCGTCGCTGTTCCCAATTCTGTCGCTAGTATCCGTAACTATTCCCCCGTCTAGCGTAGTTGTCCCGTCTATTGTCAAACCGAACTGTGTTGATCTGTCTTTCCCTATGTTCCCGAGGTCGTCCACTACTTATGTCGTCGTACCTCTGCAGGTATTCTAAAAACATTTCTCTGTCCACTATGTTCTGTAGTGCAACGTGTTGTCTTACCTCTACCTCGAAGTGTCGCGATAAATACTTGATAATTTGTCGGTCCGTCAGTGATGGGTTCAGTTGCTTTGCTATGCTATACTTGCGTATAGCATATTGCTCTCTACTTCCTGAAAATTCTCCCTTAAATTTCCCCGTGATTAAGTCGTCCCGTACCTGGTCTTGTCTGTGGTCACTCCAATAGTGCTTTAAAAATCTGTTTTCAAAGTTCGTGTAGGTGTCAATTTTCTGTCCTATTAAATTATACCAAGCTTCAGCATGGTCCTTAAGCAAAGCTTTTACAATATTTAATTTGGCTTGTTCGTCGTATACATTATTTATTAACCCTCTAACATTATTAATAAATATTTGCGGGTTTACTCTACTATCCCCATAAAATTTCATTTGTTGCTCTAAAGAAACATTACCTGTTACAAACGTTGGACCATCCCCCATTAAAGTGCTACATTATGCTTAATCCCGGTCACTTCTCTCTCAACTCGACCTAACTGATCCTTACACGAGTCCGTTACCTCAGTTATTTTCGCATTAATCTCATCCTCACAGAAAATCCTTACATCAGTCCTTAATTGTCCCATTTCCAAATTTAAACCTTTAATATCACGCTCATTTTTATCAACCCTATTTTCCACTTCCCCCATCTTTACCGTCAAACTATTTTTAAATTGCGAAAATTCCTTCGTTGAATTATCAATTTTCATACTAATTTGCTCAAACTTTTTGTTCGATGCGTCTCTAACCCCGCTTAACGTCTCATTCATTCTTTCGAGCATCTTCATTATCATCTTGTTTCCTTGATCTCCTGACTCCGTCCTCGACTGATCTCTACTACCTCCAGCTTTTTCCATTTTTGAATTTTTCTCACACAAGGCACTATCGTCACTACCAAATTCCACTCATTGACTTCTTAACTACTCCTTTCTCTGCATACGTTCCAATCACTCTCACACACACTAAAATATCCTTAAATTTAACAAAACAGAAACTCTCTCTCTCAGATCGCCAGTTTCCTGGAACAAAAACCACTAAAATTTTACTTGGAACTCGAGACTCACTTTTGGGTCGCCATTAGATTGCTGTGTATCCTTATAAGAATCGAGCCTCACGAATTGGGCGTCATAAGATTGCCGTGGGTCTCCGGTCTTGGTGCTCTCACAAAAAAAAAACATTCGAGCCCCAATGTTGTGCCGTCATAATTATGCCGTAGAACTCGGGTAATATCCTCACCAAGAAATATATTCGAAAATTACATTAAATTTTCAAATTCGAAAATAGAAAAATTTCCCAAAATTTAAATAAGTCAAAAAGATATTGCTTATCCGTTTTCCTCTCTTCCTCGGTTGAATGGCGTTCTTCAACTGCTTCCGGCTAGCTCATTAGAACCTCCTTTTGGATAGCTATATTCATTCATAAATCCTATCATTCACACGCTAAATAAAACCACAAAATACAACAAACATACAATCTTTTAATTATTCCTATTTACAAATGCAATTCATTATTTCTTTTATTGTTTACGTTACACTTCAGTAAGTTTTATTTTGTAATGTCCTGCATTTAATTTTAAAAATCATTAAACACATAAAAAGTACTCGGAGTAAATGGACCTTGAATAATACCTTCTCTAAAATTCCTTCATTATAATTTATTTATTTATTTTAATACTCTAAGTAAGCTGTGGGGTATGGTGAGCTCATAATAACCCAATTAATGTATGCCCTTCGACTTTGCATACTCTAAAACAAAAAAAAAACAAAGCCATGTACTCTTCACAAAATGTCACGTTCTGATGGAACGTTTAAAAGCTTTCTTGACACCTTCAATTTCTAGTTGAATACCGTAATAAAGTTATTTACACATATTCAGTTCAATACGTGAATAATTCACACTACCTTGAAAAACACTCTCATACGCCACCCC
The DNA here is from genome assembly GCA_036346225.1 of Platerodrilus igneus. Lineage (NCBI taxonomy): Eukaryota > Metazoa > Arthropoda > Insecta > Coleoptera > Lycidae > Platerodrilus > Platerodrilus igneus. The sequence goes on from JARFIW010000544.1 coordinate 674,148, forward strand.
AATATTTACTGTTTATAGGAGTCACAAATTTAAATCGTTACCTGGAATTTCTAGAAGATCTTCGCTCTGTAGATGATGCCATGTAATTTTCTATCTGCTCTGCAGGTCGATTCTCTCAATTACTAGACGACTTCCATTTCAGTTGATCCGCCAACGCCTCCTTCTCGGTGTAACCAAATTCCAAATTTCATTTCACAGTAATCTACGTGATTTAATGTCCCGACACGAGTTGATAAAAATTATAGGTGATACCTCTATTAAAATAAGTAATATCGGCACACCAACCGCGTTTTAATTAATTTAGAGGCTATCACTAAGCAATACACTTTAAATTATTCGTTAATACTTGCAACTCGTTAACTTTCATACGTGCTTTCGAGACGGTCGAAATAATAACGCACGAAGTTAAAACACAAGTGAGCGAGTCCTAGTTCTCTAGAGTATTTATGTTTTTTGACTGTAACCTCTCCAGGCCCCCAGTTATCCGAAATCCCGCTCACAACAACACATTCTCACAACTTTGCACTCAACCCCAATTTAAAATCTGCGAATTTCAATACCTCGTTATAAATTTTTAAGAAACTTACGCTACACTATCCTCGTGTCTATGTCAAGTCAAGCTAACCTATCGACCAATCGTAGACTTAATGACGTTTCTTAAATCCCTCCTATTCTATTGTGGTCTCATGCTTATACGTTTTCTATGTCTCAGTCTAACCTTGCTTGAGTGGTTGAAAAATCGATATCCTTGTTTGTTCACTGTTTACACACGTGGACTCTCTACGTGCGTTAAATAACCCCCTCATTAGCATTTCCCGTGAATATAAGAGACGGTTTATCCGACGTTCTCTGTAACCATTTATTATCTACACAATTTAGGCAGAACTTGACCTTTAGAAAAATACGCAGGTGTTCAATCGTAATATTTTAAATAACACTTCTACGATTTGGATTTTCCACGTATTCCAACCCTCCTGATATATTTGTACGCTAGCCACGCGTCTCATCTTTGGTATTACCGGGTTTTTAACTTATAATCGTTCAATTAAATTCAAATTAATTAATAAATTAGTGGCATTTGCTTCTACCATTTAATTTCTTTGCAAACCTACTTAAATTTCATTAATTATTTATAAAATTTCGTTAATACCAGATACTTAAAAATGAATTAACTAATATAATTTTCGCACGTAATTTCTGGTTGTTTCTTTATACAGGGTGTGTTGAAATTGTTTCGCTTATATTTATTTTTGATCTTTTAAAACCACTATAATATATATATATATATATATATATATATATATATATTGAAGATGGCCGCCGACGAGTAAACGTGTGTTGGGGAGTGCTCCGCTTTTAATATAAGTTTAGTAAGGTTGTGTAATTCTGTTTGGGATAATAGTGCAAAAGTAAGTTGCATATAATACTAGGTTTTACTCCAGTTAAAATTTTTTGTGTGAATATATCCAGTTCATTGCAAAGTTTTAAATAACATTAAATAATATCAAATATTAATTACAAAATGGTATTTACCCAGTCGCAAATACAAGACATTCAAGATATCATGAGCAATTCGTTAAAAAGTCTGGTTTCTGATAAGAGTTTTCTAGTTTCCATATCTGAATCCGTCGCTAAAGTTGTAGAAAATAATTTAATTAAGACCTTCAATAATATTGAAAATAAAATTTTGGATCTAGAGAATAAAGTATCTATCTTTGAAGTACAAAATCAACAGCTGATACGTGACAATACAATGCTTGAAAATAAACTGGAGGACTTGCAAAAGTATTCAAGACGCAATAATATTCGTATTTTTGGTATCAAAGAGAACAAAGGTGAATCCACAGATGATTTAGTTGTTTCATTGATTAAACAAAAGTTGAAACTTGATTTGGATGCTAACGCTATTGATAGATGTCACAGAGTTGGAGGTAACACTAATAGTCGACATATTTTAGTAAAATTTGTTAGTTATCGTGATCGCCTTAAAGTAATGCAGAATAGGAGATTGTTGAAAGGGAAGGATACGTATTACAGAAGATTTAACTATGAAGCAACTAAATTTACTAAATTTAGCTTAGAACTAAAATAGGATGGAAAATGCATGGTCATTTGATGGTAAAGTGTGGATTATGTGCGAAAATAAAAGCGTGTTCTTCTGAATGAATCGTTTTAGATGGATTACAGCATTCTCGTTGATTTTAATTAAGCGAGTTACTCTCTAATACCAGTATTTATTTGAGTTTATTTTTTTTTTATAAGTTAACTATAACTACACTCTATATTTTGTTTGCTGAAATAGCATATAAGTTGAATTTTTCTTTTGTTCTCGAGTATAGCTTAATTAGCATTAACCTGTACTATATTTCTTGATTGTATATAAGAGTATACAGTGACTTGTTATCTCTGTTATGAAAGTTGCTCACCTAAATGTAAGGTCATTACTCTCCGATTTTGATAGTTTTAAACAACTACTGTCTGTACACGACTATGATGTTTTATGTGTCACTGAAACGTGGCTTACTGCGAATATTAGTTCTGAAATTGTATCATTACCGGGATATCATATACTCAGACAGGATAGGAATGATAGAGGTGGAGGTGTTGCGATTTATTTAAAAGACATTTATATACCCATACTGGTGACATTTGATTTTGGGCTAAAAGTAATTTAGAACAGATTTGGATTAAAGTTAAACTTAATCGTAAGTGGATTTTTATTGGTGCTATTTACAGACCACCGAATAGAAAACAAAATGTTCAAAAATAAATGATTTTATTGACGATATGGACCATGTTCTGTCGTTCATCACTCCTATTGCTGATACAATAATTTGCTTGGGTGATTTTAATATTAATGTGTTTAATCGAACTAATCCCTTGTCGAAGTGCTTTTTAGCTTATGGCTGTTTTCAACTGATTAACGAGCCTACGCGCATCACTAAAAACTCAAGCTCTCTGCTAGACCCTATATTTACCAATTATGCTACTGGACTAGTAACAGGTTCTGGTGTGGTGATTGCAGACTTAGTAAGTGATCATATGCTTTACCTATTGCGATCTCAACATTAGAACTAATAAATTCTTGCCTAAGCGTGCTGTTTTTCGTGATTATAGTCAATTTAATCATGATCATTTAATGCAAGATCTTAAATCCATGCCTTGGTTGAATCTTCTGTATGAACCGGATCTTAATCATAAAGTTGAATTGTTTAGTAAATTTATTCTGGACGTTTTCGATGTGCATGTCCCGTTAAAAACGGTTAGAGTTACAAAGCCTATGGCATGTTGGCTTACAGATAATATAAAACTATTAATGAAAAAAAGAGATAGAGCTCTATGTAAATTTAAAATATCAAAATGCGCCAATGACTGGGATAATTATAAAAAACTACGGAATTGCACATTAAATGAAATACGAAAAGCAAAAAGGAATTTTGGTTAAAGCAACTACAATGAATGATCCGGTGAAGGTCTGGAAGGCTTTAAAACGCTTAAACATCTCTAATTCAAATAGAGTTACTCTGCCGCATTATCTTAGAAAGCCGGATGAAATTAATACTTACTTTGGATCTTTCTATGCCTCAAATGATTTGATTTGTCAGGACAAAATTAATTTCTATGAAAATAATAAATACAATAACAACCTACATTTTCAGTTTCAGTTTACTTCCATTGATGAAATTCACCATATTTTGCATAGTTTTAAGTCTAATGCTTATGGTTCAGATGGTATCTCATTAATTATGTTGAAGTACTGCAGCCCATTTATAGATTCTTTTATTTTACATATTATTAACTGCTGTATTGAACTTGAATTTTACCCGGATGCTTGGAAAGAAGCAATTGGTTGTCCATTACCTAAAGTTAATAATCCGAAATCTTTTCGGAGTTACGTATCATTAGTATTTTGCCGGCCTTATCTAAAATTTTAAAAAGTGTTATTCAACCAAATTTTGGGGTTCATCGATCTTAACAATTTGTTGCCTGATTTTCAATCAGGATTTAGGAAAACATTTAACACTGCTACATCCCTTGTTAATGTTACTGATGATATCTTTAGATCGCGAGACATAGGGTTGGTTACAGCTTTAGTGTTGTTGGATTTCTCTAAAGCTTTTGATACGATTAATCACAAGCTGATGTGTGCTAAACTTGGATATTATGGGTTTTCTATGACTTCAGTTTCATTAATGCGCTCATATTTAAGTGATAGATATCAGAAAATCAAGATAGATAACGATTTGTCTGATAGGACGCTTATAACATCAGGCGTGCCGCAAGGTTCAATTCTCGGGCCTCTATTATTTATTATTTATACTGCGGACGTATTAACTGCAGTAAGAAATTGTAAAATACAAGCTTATGCCGATGATACTCAGCTATATTTTACTTTTCCTAAAGAGCAAGTGTCTCATGCAGAATATATCATTAACTATGATTTAAAAATTATTGAAAATCTAGCAGTCCAACATAATCTGAAGCTTAATTCACTGAAATCTAAAGTAATGCTATTTTGTAATAAAACTACGTATGAAGACGTTGCTTCTATGTTATCCATTAAAATTAATAATGACTCGTTGCCTATTGTACAATCAGCAAAGAATTTAGGTGTTTTATTGGATCGGGATTTTAAGTTTAATGAACATGTAAACAAGATGTTAAAAAAAGCATATGGTTCTCTGAGATTATTATACTCGTTTCGCCGCATTTTAACCTATAAGTTAAAAAAGACCTTAGTAGAAACACTTGTTTTATCACATTTTAATTATTGCGATGTTATTTATGGACCTTGCCTTGACTTGCATAATAGAAATAGGATTCAATTGGTTCAGAACTATTGCTGTCGGTATGTGTTTGGCTTACGGAAATATGACCACATCTCTGAAAAATTGAAGGAATTATGTTGGTTAAATATGGAAGATCGCCGTACTCATCATTTTGGCACTTTTATTTTTAATCTACTTACCTGTAATACCTCTAAAGTATTAAAAAACAAATTTACTTCAAGATCGGAGGCCCATTCTGTTAATATTAGAGGCAGTTTCAAGTATACCATGCCTATCCACCACACTGCACTTTTTCAAAAAAGTTTTTCTTACAATGCAATAAAATTATTAAATCAAATGAATTGTAGCTTTATTCATATGTCTCTGTGGCAGTTTAAACATATGTTAAAATTGCGACTTTTTAATGAATGAGCTATGTTATACTTACTCATTTAGGTGAATAATTGAATAATTGAATAATTGAACATTTGAATAATTTAATAATTTCATGGTTGCTGTGTGCTCAATTATATATACTATTGTTTATAATGTTATTTTTATGTATAGTATGTGTCAGGGCTGGTTTCATATAGTGGTTAAGTGTAAGAATAGCTTGTAGCTAAACTTCGCCACTTATGAATTCAGACGTATTGCATATGTATGCGGTTTTTATCTATCTATATTACTTATTTATATTTATATATTATTATATTATTATTATTATTATTATTATATATATATATATATATATATATTTAAGATATCTCGACTGGTTCAATAATTATTTAATTTGTTTTATTATTGGGGAAAGCAGTCAAATTTGATGGATTAATAAAATACTCTTTCAATCATTCAAACTTTCGATAAATTATTATCTTCGTCAGGAATCTAATATATATAAAATTAATTGTTGGAATAGTAGTTTAACATTACTTACGGTTAGGAGTTTTATATATACATATAGCTAAGGATATCGAAAAAATTTTTTAAAATGTACAGAGTATGAAATTTTGAAAGACATTAACATGTATTAAAAGTAATAATCATTCACTTTAATTTTTCAAAAATTAGTTTAAATTTATTTATAATTTTAATTTTAATTTGATACATATTTATAAACACATTGAGATATGTAAATTTTCATACACAAATTAATTATTTTTTACATAGTCAGTAACTGTTAATACACGTCAATGTCTTTCAAAATTTCATACTCTGTACATTTTTAAAAATTTTTTCGATATCCTTAGTTATATGTATATATAAAACTCATAACCGTAAGTAATGTTAAACTACTATTCCAATTATTAATGTTATATATATTAGATTCCTGACGAAGATAATAAATTTATCGAAAGCTTGAATGATTGAAAGAGTATTTTATTAATCCATCAAATTTGACTGCTTTCCCCAATAATAAAACAAATTAAATATATGTATATATATATATATATATATATATACAGGGTGTCCGGAATATACGTGTACAACGTAAGAACAGAGATTCGTTGGCTTGAAATAAATCGATTTGAGCCAACTTACCTATTATACAAGTTGCTTCATTTAGCCGCTAGAGGGCTTCAAAAATCGTGAAAATATTTAATATTTTAAAATAACTCGAAAACGCGTCGATAGATTTTAACCATTTTTGGGGTGCAAGTTTCTACTTTCAATTGATATCTGTTGGTGGTGTACGCAATAATTTTAAAAACATACGAGTGTTCCAAAAATGATGTATTGTATAAATATCCGACCATTACCTTTTTCCTGTTTATGCAATGACTACCAATTTTTTTTTGTGAGTAGCCGACTTAATTTGGCAACTTTTTGTCTCTTGTAAAATTTTGATTAGGCGAGCGGTTTGGCAGAAAAAAATAATTTCAAATGTCTTTTTTTAATTTTTATTTCATTGTTTTGTTTATTTTTTATTACTATCATTGAAAATTAACAGCGCGGTACAAGTGTTGGACCATTACAATAAATTTTCAAAATAGCCGCCATTTTCTTCAATGCAGAAATTAACTCTTCGTAGAAAGTTTAACTGAACCCTCTGCATTGTTTGTGCATTATTTTTTAAAGAGTTGGCTGCATTTAAAATTCGTCTATACAATTCTTTTTCGCTATTAAGTGGAGACGAATAAACCTTAGATTTTAAGGTGCCCCACAAAAAATAATCACAGAGCGTCAAATCCGGCGATCGTGCTGGCCAATTTGTAGGAGCATCATATCCCCTTCCGATTCATCGATCCGGATATTTTTCGTGTAAATGTTGTCGAACAGTTAGAGTAAAATGGGGAGGAGCATCATCGTGCATGAACCACATGTCTTGACGAAGTAACAATGGCAGATCTTCCAATAAATTCGACAATGTTTGTTGTAGAAAGTTGAAGTAATTGTCTCCGTTTAATCGATTTGATTCACAACAGGACCGATAATAAAATTATCAATAATTCCAGCCCATTCATTCATCTTAAATTCATGTTGATAGTGAGTGACTTTAGTTGTATGAGGATTTTCTACAGCGTATACATGTTCATTATGTATGTTAGTAATACCAGATCTTGTAAAAGAAGCTTCGTCTGTAAATAAAATTTTGCGACTGAAATTTGCATTTTGAATTCTCTGATCTTGAATAAATTGACAGAAAGCTAGACGCCTCTCAGGAACGATAGGCAAAAGGTCTTGTACCTGTTGAACGTGGTATGGGTGTAATAACTGTTCCTTTAAAACGTCATGAAGAATACTTTTAGGAACTTGTAGTTCAAGTCCTAAGCGTCTGGTGCTTATTATTGGGTCTTCTTCAACTCTATCCAAAATTTGTTCCGCCAGATCCGCAGTTCTTGTGGTACGTTGACGTCCTCGATCTGCATTTCTTGACTGAGAGCTACCATTTTTACGAAGACCTTTTTCAATATTTGCGAATGTTTGGTGGTTTGGCATTCGGCGATTAGGAAATCTTTCCCTATAAACTCTGACGTTTTCACGACTATTGCCTTGATAAAATCCGAAAACCAAAAGCATATCCACCTGTTCGTTGTTTGTGTAAGTACTCATAATGTAAGATGAAAGATGCAAACTTTTATTGAATTAAGCAGAAATTCACGACTTGACAGGTAAACTGAGGTTAAATGACAGTCAAATTAAGTAACAAATAAAAAGCAAAGCCAATTACTAAACTATTCTTTTTAATTTCCCCCGTTTTATACTTAATGCAGCAATGATGACGAAAGTGTGCAGACATTTAAAATTATATTTTCTGTCAAACCGCTCGTCTAATCAAAATTTTACAAGAGACAAAAAAGTTTTCAAATTAAGTCGACTACTCATAAAAAAAAATTGGTAGTTATTGCATAAACAGGAAAAAGGTAATAGTCAGATATTTATACAATACATCATTTTTGGGACACTCGTATGCTTTTAAAATTATTGTGTACACCGCCAAAAGATGTCAATTGAAAGTAGAAACTTGCATCCCAAAAATGGTCAAAATTATCGACGCGTTTTTGAGTTATTTTAAAATATCAAATATTTATCACGTTTTTTGAAGCCCTCTAGCGGCTAAATGAAGCAACTTGTATAATAGGTAAGTTGGCTCAAATCGATCTATTTCGAGCCAAAGAATCTCTGTTCTTACGTTGTACACGTATTTTCCGGACACCCTGTATATTACTGTGATATTTGGGGGTTAAAAGGGCATTATTTATTTATGTGGTAATTTATTTCGTGATTTAGCATGTAAAAATAACTAACAACCTTGAAGAGCGCTTTTATTTTGAGTAGTTTTAAAATTAATAATTTTTTATAACGCATTTCATTAGCTAAAATTTCATAATCCTTTAAATACTTATAAAGTATAGCTGGTGTTATATTAAAAACAACCCCGTGTAGGATAAAGCATTTAAATTTTATAGTTAAAAACAAACGTTTTTAATAAGTGTAAGAATATTTTGTAAAAAATTTTTCTAAGATTTCAAATCGTCTAGTTTACAAGCAAGGTTGGCCATTATGTTATTTACAAGAAGTTTTAAACGTGTTATTTTGAAGAAACTTTTCCCAGTATCATTAAATTCTAAACGAATGTAACCGTCGTAATTTTTTTGGATTTTGTCAAGGAGAGTAGATTAAAACGTTAAACCAATAACAGAAATTCCAGGTAGTGTTGGATATCGCAGTCAATTAGGATAGATTTGTAGCCTCCTTAAAACGATATAGAAATTAAGTTAGAATGTGTTATTTTGTCAGTTACGAAAGACGCTTCTCAACAGAGAAACAGAGAAAGATTATTAGATAGCATGGGTACAAATAAGATAGAGATAATAAGTGTTATGAATACAAGGTAGGGTGTGAGAACTAGTCGTTCGTTATACAATGGGGATGTCAGACAAAGTAAAGGATAGTGGATTTAGCGTGTATGTTAGAGAAAAATGGGGTTAACACGTGTTAACATAGACATAGTTTGAATGTTAATTGGAGTGAGTAAGTAGTTGCTCGGTTACAACAAAACTTGAAAACACGGTATAAAAGAGATAGTGGATTGAACGTGTATGTTACCGCGAAATGGGGATAATATTTGTTGCATTAGAGACGTATTTTAAACGTTAACTATCGTCAGCTGGAAAGATTATACACAACGTGATTGGAGGTAAATGTTGAAATGCAAGGAAGTCATTTTAGTAAGGCGCGCGTGGTGGTTAACGTCAAGTGATTTTCAGAGAAACGAGTTTCGGTTAGAGGAATACCAGGAAATATTGTGTACGTTAGTTAAGGTGTTTGTGGAAAATAGTGGCCGTTGAAGTTTTACAAAAAATTGCTGTGCAGAAGTGTTTGTATGGTTGAAATTATCTGGAATTAACAGGCTTTGAGGAGATGAGAAGCATTATATAAACTGCAAAACATGGATGGAAGGTCTTCGACAAGCTCTTAGCTCTCTTGGTTTTCAAACAGCGTAAAGCTTTCTATTAGTTTGCAACCAAGTTTTCAACTAGCGTACGTTACTCTCAAAGTTCTTCAAGTTGAAGGCTCCGTACAAAAATAATTTTACGTTTTGCACGAAAGTTTAAGTTTACGTAAGTAGAAACAGTTTGCTTTAAGTTCTAATGAATATGCGAATATGGCATAAAAAGTAATACCTGCTTTTTATGTTTTTCATAAAATGGTTTTCTGGTAATTTAGGTTTTGGACCACTTTTCCCTCCCCATCTGTTGGAGATTAATACTAGATACCCGAATGAAATATATCCCACCACGTACAAGTTAGTAAATAATGCACCACCTAGTTTGCAGTGGCGAGGGGTGATTTCTATAAAAGCAAATTCAAATCTTTTAGGAGTATACAACTTCAATACCTTCACTTACACCTAGCAGGAAAAGTCTCTAAATTTTCACTTTAATACAAATTGTTGAGTGCCAATCCACATGGATTAGTCTCATTAAATGATGGGTGGTATAAGAGTGGACGCCCAAGGTCCCGGGTTCGAATCCCGTCACGGTCTGCTTGAAAAATGTTAGGCGAGCATTTTTCACAAAAATACACCCTCATTTGGATGAGAGGTGAAATGGAGGTCCCGTGTGTGTGTTGTCACGCACGTTAAAGATCCCTACCTTGCTTGGAACAGCAAGGGTTCGGCAAAATTCAAAATTTTCCAGGTAAAAAAAAAAACTCGCTTCCTAGCCAATGTAGTACCTTCGGGTGGAGCATTGGAAAATCACATGTACGGTATAAGAGTGGACTAAACGGTTATTTCTTTCTATCGCAGTGGTTGATGGACACTTGTGTACACTTTTCTTCACGTACTAATTTAAACTCTACACAAACAATAATAAAATTACAAAACGTTTACCTAACTTATATTATCAAACATGAATATCACAATATTTAACAAACACAACTAACACAAATAAACTAAACTCTATCCCCAATCGGCCAAATTGCTTATATCTAAAAGAAAAAGAACATATTAAATTTATTCAATTATAGTTATCCAACCAATTTGACTAGTACATATAAATTTATGCGAATAAAATTGTGGTGCTGGTTTATACTAGAACTTCTTATTGCATTATGCTTGTAGCTAAGTGTGCACCAACATAAAAAGCTTTAACACCAATAAATTTTATGTAAATAATATATTATACACCAGTAAAATATGTAGTACTGGAAAAACAAAGAAAACTACAACTTTCAGCTTGTTGATTGAATACAAGATCCGAGTTAATTTTTTGTGCAGGACAAATTGGGCGATAGTAGTAACTTTATCCAATTATTATCGTTGAATGAATCCCTATAGTAGGGGATAAAGAATACTACTATAGTAAGCCTGCTTATCGTAAAAGGCGATTAAAAGGCGCAGCAAGGGGCAGCAGCCTTGCTGGCTAAAAAATATTGGAGGAGGGTCGATTGGTCTCGGGCGATCCTCAATAATTTACAAGCTTGTTGGGGGTTGGCCGTGACGGATACGGCTTTCTGCTAAAATCTTTAAAAACTGCGTTGTGGAAAGATATGGGAGCCTACCACAATATTTCCCAGGTGTGCGTGGCCTAAAACACGAAATACATATGATGGAGAGCTCACAAGTAAAATTCTTGTCCGGAGGTAAAATACTCCCTCATTCGGATCTCCGGGAGGGGATACTTGGGGCTCGTTATCATAAGAATATAAAACAACAATTCGATTTAGTGATAGGGACTTGGAATGTTAGGTCATTACTTAGAGTAGATAAGTTAACGAATTTATTAGTCGAAATGAGAAAGGAAAAGCTGGACATTTTAGGTATTAGTGAGGTGAGATGGCCAGTTAGTAATGACTTTTGGAAAGATAATTATAGAATAATTACAACTTCTTCAACTAATGGACAGACAGGGGTAGGAATAGTGTTAGGTAAAAGATTAGGGCATAAAGTTAAAGAGTACTTACAATTTAGTGATAGAATAATTATGGTTAGATTGAGTACAAAACCCACAGACACTGTTTTAGTACAGGTTTACATGCCAACAACTCAGTACGAGGATGAGGAAGTAGAAAAGGTATACGAAGATATAAATAGTATAGTAAGAAAAGTAAAAGGAGATGAGAATTTAATAGTTATGGGCGATTTTAATGCGTCAGTGGGAGAAGGTAGTGAGGAAAAAATGGTAGAAAAATTTGGGTATGGCAGACGAAATGATAGAGGAGAAAGATTAGTTGAGTTTTGCCAGGAACATAGATTAGTAACTGTAAACACCCTATTCGAACAACATGTTAGGAGAAGATATACCTGGAAAGCGCCAGGTGATAGGGCTAGATACCAAATAGATTATATTTTAGTTAAACAAAGATTTAGAAACCAAGTTAAAACTGTCGTAGTTATCCAGGGGCTGACATAGATAGCGATCATAACTTAGTTAAAATGAAGTGTAAACTAAAATTCAAAAATTGAGAAAGGTTAAAAGAGAGGATGGGATCTAGGTAAGCTTAATGATAGTAGGGTAAAGAGGAATATAAACAAGTATTAGATAATAAGAGCAAAGAGATAGCTGTAGGAGGAACGTAGAAAATAGATGGAAAGAAATAAAACTGACTGTACATGATACAGCAACACAGACTATAGGTAAGAAAAAATAGAAGCGAGAAAACCGTGGGTAACAAAGGAGATATTAGATTTAATAGAGAATAGAAGAAAGCTTAAACCTTTCAGAGAAGTGGATAGTGAAAGTAAGCAAAAATATAATACAGATAGAAATAAGATAGTACATGAGTGTAGAAAAGCTAGAAATAAATGGATGGAGGAGAATTGTAAGGGAATACAAGATGATTTGAGAGTAGGTAAGACAGACAGGGCCTACATGGCAGTTAAAAAGTTTTTTGGGGAAGATAGGAAAAAATGTAATGGTATTAGAGACGAGAATAATGAGCTTCTAATAAATAAAGTTGAGGTAGCAGATAGATGGAAAAGATATTTAGAAGATTTATATAAGGGTAAAAGAGGAATATAAACAAGTATTAGATATTAAAAGCAAAGAGATAGCTGTAGGAGGGAACGTAGAAAATAGATGGAAATAAAACTGACTGTACATGATACAGCAACACAGACTATAGGTAAGAAAAAAATAGAAGCGAGAAAACCGTGGGTAACAAAGGAGATATTAGATTTAATAGAGAATAGAAGAAAGCTTAAACCTTTCAGAGAAGTGGATAGTGAAAATAAGCAAAAATATAATACAGTTAGAAATAAGATAGTACATGAGTGTAGAAAAGCTAGAAATAAATGGATGGAGGAGAATTGTAAGGGAATACAAGATGATTTGAGAGTAGGTAAGACAGACAGGGCTTACAGGGCAGTTAAAAAGTTTTTTGGGGATGATATGAAAAAATATAATGGTATTAGAGACGAGAATAATGAGCTTCTAATAAATAAAGTTGAGGTAGCAGATAGATGGAAAAGATATTTAGAAGATTTATATAAGGAGACGATATAGATGAGTTAGAGAACGACCAAGAAGAGGATGTAGAAATAGGGTTCTCAATATTAAGAGAGGAATTTGATAGAGCTGTTCGGAATCTTAAACTAAATAAAGCGCCAGGGATAGACGATATTCCCGCAGAATTAATAAAATATGCTAGTCAGAAAACTTTAGATAGATTATATGAACTAATAAAAGTAATATATGACACAGGTGAGGTTCCAATAGATTTCGAAAAAATATTATTATCCCAATCCCAAAAAGTAAGGAGCTGATAGGTGTGAGAATTTTAGAACGGTTAGTTTAACTTCTCATGCTTCCAAAATACTAACAACAATAATTAAAAATAGAGTAGAAGCTTTGACTGAGAATTATTTAGGCGAAGACCAATATGGTTTTCGTAAAGACAGAGGGACTAGAGAACCGATACTAATGATTAGGGTAATTATCGAAAAAGGTTACAAAAATAAAAGACTCATTTTGCGTTTGTAGATTTAGAAAAAGCATTTGATAGGGTTAATTGGATTGTTATGTTCAGGGTTTTGCAAAAAATAGGAATCTCTCATAGGGATAGAAAAATTATTTACAGTCTATATAAAAACCAAAGCGTAGTAATTAGATTGGATGTAATAGAAAAGGAAGCTAAGATTAGAAATGGTGTTAGACAGGGTTGTATACTGTCTCCCTTGATTTTAATGTTTATATTGAGGAAGCTTTAAACTTAGCTAAAGAGAGAAAGAGATAGGTATTAGTGTACAGGGACAGAAAGTAGACATGTTACGTTTTGCAGATGATATAGCCATTATAGCCGAGTCTAGAAAAGAGTTAGGAGAGTTTTAAATATTTTAGATGAGATACTACGGAGTAACTATAGTATGAGAATTAACTCAGTAAAGACAAAGATAATGACAAGTGAGTTACAGCCTAGTTCTAAACCAAAATTAAAAATAGGTAATACCGAGTTAGAGGAGGTAGATGAATTTTGCTATTTAGGTAGTATAATTACAAAGGATGGACGCAGCAGAAGGGATATAGTAGCTAGAATAGCTCAAGCTAGAAAAATGTTTTAAGAAAGAAAACTTACTAATAGCTAATAGTATTAGTTTAGATAATAGAAAAAGTTTCTTAAAGTCGTACGTATGGAGCGTTCTACTATATGGTAGTGAGACTTGGACAATTAAAGAAGTAGATAAGAAAAAGATAGAAGCTTTTGAAACTTGGTGTTATAGGAGAATGTTAAAGATTAGTTGGACAGATAGAGTAACAAACGAGGAAGTTTATAGAAGAATAGGTGAGGAACCCTGTATGTGGAAACAATTGAAGGTCAGGAGAGATAGAATGATAGGGCACCAGTTAAGACATGAGGGACTATTTAGTAAAGTCTTAGATTATAGACTACCAAATAAAAATCGAGTAGGAAGGCCTAAACAAAGCTATATTAGTCAAATTATTAGAGATCTAGGTTGTGAAGGGTATGCAGACCTTTTTAGACTAGCTCAGAATAGAAAAGAATTTAGAGCTGCGTCAAACCGACTTTAAGTAAGTTCGAAAACAAAATAAAAATCAGGTAACTAAATGTCACCATGACATAACTCACAATTAGTTAGCGGTCTGGCATGTTGGTAGCGTTTCGTTGCTTAAGCCTTACCATAACATATAATTTAACACTTTTCCTTTTTGAAGCGGATAACCAGGTTATATTTCATTCCCTTATAAATGGTAATTATGTAACCATGTTAGAGTTCTTTAACAAACATCAGGTTGCTAATATCTATGTAGAGCCAGGTGGATAGGAAAAAGATAGAAGGATATAGGAAGACCTAGACCAAACTATATTAGTCAAATTATTAGAAATTTAGGTTGTGAAGGGTATGTAGAGCTTTTTAGATTAGCACAGAATAGAAAAGAAGTTAGAGCTGCGTCAAACCGACCTTAAGTAAGGTCGAAAACAGAATGATGATGAATATGCGATTGGAGCATGGAGTAGATGTCAGCGTTTGGTCGATGTGGTAATTACCAGCAATTAAAGGTATCAGTAAAAGAGTCCGGAGAGTTTGGATGCACTATCGAATTGGTAGACGAGGTGAATTCGTGGTAATATGGTCGCAGCTTCCAGTCGAGGTTATTGCAGTCTAGAATGGGGTGTTCTCGAGTGCCGCAGTCTTTGATGGTATGGTAGCAGATCCGTGTGCAGTTATAGAATCCAGGTAACTAATATTTTTCATTGTGTCTGTGTATAAACTGGTGCTTAACAACTTAGTGCATTGAGGTGTACAATTTTTATGTATAAAAAGGACAAACAGGAAAAAATTTCTAATTAAACAATTTAAGTTAAATTAGGTTTATTGTATTTTATGTGGGAATTTATGAGTGATTCAAGGCATCTGTAATATTTAATTTATGTACAAGGTATATAGTCTTTTTGATTATTGATGTGTAGAAATTAGTAAGGTTTTACTATGAGCTCGTATTAAACCAGAGTTAGAGTCAGACATGTGGTAAAGCGCTATTGCTTTTTCTTTTATTTTATTAACTGGAAATATTTATTTGAAATAATTATGAATATCGAAATGTACTGTTAAGGGAATATTTGAGGGGGATGTATATAGCTTTTATCTGAGATTTGAAAGAGTAAATTAGTTAAGGCTTGTTTCTATTATATAAGTAATTGGATATATTATCTGGTATAAATGTCGAATTTGATGTGTGTATATATAATATGTAAATAATGTGGGCACAAGGAGTCTAATTTTTATTTAGCGTGTACTTTTAGTCTGGTATGTCAATAAAGGTAAGCGATGTACCGTGCAGCGTGTTTGTTTTGAGTAGTCAGTTTTATTTTCAGAAAGCAGCAGAGCAGCCGTGGCAAAGTTTTGTTTTAAGATTCTGAGATCGCTACGATATATATATATATATATATATATATATATATATATATATTTTAATGGTCTAAAATGATTTAAAAGATATTTGTTAGTACTGAGGGTAAACACATTAATTTACCACTCCTATCAATGGTTTCTAAATTTAAAACACTACAAAAAACTAAGGATTGATAAATAATTACTTGTTAAACTAGGCTAAAATGCTATTTACTCGTGGTGAAGCGTTTGAGATTTAAAAGAAGCATTTTGGTTAACTGTTCTTCAATAAGACGTTTATCTAATGTAATTCCAACTGAATGTGTTTCAGTTTGTTAAAAATATCATGTTTGTAACTGTTTGATGGATACTATATTTCATTAATTAATTAATGTACCATAATACCTGTAAAAGAATTTATTTTAGCATGTTTAGTTATCATAAAGTGATTGTAAGATTTGTGGAATGTCAACCAATGATAACTAGTGTAAGTGACACAAGTATCTGTTCCAAAATAGGAATTAGGCATAAATAATAAGGGATAAATGAATGTACTTCTTAGACGTTTGTATATAGTAGGCAAGATACAATTTTAGAGGTAATGTGTTTAGAAAATAAGTTAGTTGATTTTTAAAATTTGTAATGAATAGATGTTTTGCTTATGGAGCTTGTTATAAAATATGTAATAGAAAAATAATATATCTACGTGAAATCGATCTATCTTTTTATTTAATCATCGTGTTACTGGAGCAATATTACAAAGAATTTAATTTTGTGGAAGAATATGAGTGTGTCGTATAATAATTAATAAGGTTTTATACAATCAAGTGCAGTAAAGAAGAGTAATTCCAGTTAAAATGAACAAAGGGTCATCTTTAGTGTTGGGGAAGAATAGCGCCAGTAAGCTCCGAATATTTTGCAGTGGTTTCGCAGTCTAACAGGACGACGTTTTATCATATGTGGTAGAGTATTACAAGAATACATATTCATATAGCGGATTCTAAGTATACTGTTGCTGAATTATTATTTTATTAGTTGTAGCACCTAAAATAGAGTGAATGTGATAAGAACATAAAACTAAAACCTACGTTCTACAGGTATTAACTGCAAGCGTCCACAAGACGATTTTGTTTAATCCTGTAACGAGGTCCATGTGAAAACTCAAGCATCTTCGGTGGAATTACAGGTATTTGAAATTTACCCTTATATATATGCACCATTTAAAGATATTTGTTAGTAATTTGAATCCCAAGCGTTTATCTAAATTATATATTTGCGCTTATATTTATCAATCTTTGAAAATAATGCCATACCTGCACTGCGAGAGGTTAAGTAGTTTTAACTAGACGACGCTTTATGTGAAAGTGTTTAATGTACCTGTAAGACAACAAGAACTCGTTTTCTTACAGAGTAGGAATATCTAGATATAATAATCCCTAAGTGAGTTTCAAAAGCCGTGGCATAAATAAACAAAATTGCTTCTTTATTTAATTTTACAGAACTACAAACGTTAGTAGAGTATTTTGCATCGTGGTTAAATATATGCATATAAGTCAGGTTGCGGTACGATCAGGAAAGATTTGCCGCCGTTTTTAAATATTTTGAAAGGTCGACACCACCTTTATATGTGCAATCATTTATTCTATAACTTTTTGATTTACTTATATTTTTACCTCTGTAATTTTTATCTGATTCTTCAGTTCAAAATAATATATATATATATATATATATATATATATATATATATATTCCGGTCAGTTTACTTATTATTAGGCGAAAAAATAGAACATTTCTTTCGTTATCTCCTTGTTTGTAGAAGGTTTTCAAAATATTTCACTCGCGGTAATGAAATTTCCCAGGAGAGCTTGGTTTCGTTAAATTGAGGAATGCTTTCGAGGTAAATTTTCATATCTGAACTCATGATTATTAAGGGCTGATCTAATAATTAATAGTTATTTTCGGTTTTAATTAATTTCAAATTTTTGTAAAAATCGAGATTTATTTTTTGATTTATATTGTTACTTTTCAGTTTGGATTGTGTTGGGTTATTTATATATTATACGTAGTAATACGGTGTTATAAATAAATTGCGGAATTTGTGTTTGGTAATGCGTGGTTAATTGCTGTAGCCTTGGATTTGTTTTGTTAATACTTCGCGGATGTTATGGTTGTCGCGGGTTTCAATTTTCTGAAAGGTTTTATGTGGTTAGAATTTTATTGTAATAATTGCGTTATACTTTGTACGTTTTGCGTCAGTTACGATTTTAAGTATTTCAATCCTGCTGATTAATTAGTTAAGTGTCTGCTTTAATTATCTCGTCTCCGTAGGTGTTATATTGATAAGTGCATAAACTGCTTCCTTTCAACTGTATTGTCTAGTTACCTTAAATGTTTAATTATAGAGTTTTAAGTTTTCGGTCAACCGTTTTGTTCAATGTTTCCTTTATAATTTATACAATACGATTGTCTAAATTATAAGTTTTAAGTTCTTGAATTGGTGTAATTTCAGTCTCGGTGATAAATTAAACAAATTGCGCAATGCTTTTGTATAATTAGATATCCTCGTGCTGAAAAATATTTAACTATACTTCAAAAAGTTTGATTTTGTCTAAATGGTTTTATTCAGTGAGGGTTTCCGGTCATAATTTGTGTAAGAATTGCGCTATAAATTTGCACGCTTGTGATGGGTTAATTTAGTAATAATTACAAAGATGTTTCTATAATTTATACACTTGAAGTGTTTAATTTATAAAATGCGATGAAAGTTTTGACTAATCGTTTCTATAATTAATAGTTTATAAGAATTGCGTTTTGTACATTAAGCTTTAGGTGATAAAATAGTAAAACCTAATTGCGTTCTATTTTTGTGTTTCAGACTTGCTGAATTGAATTCGTTTTGTTTCGTATTAATAATAATTTATAATAATAATTGGTACTAATAATTGTGTATATAAATGCGTCTTTTCGGTTCTTTTATTTGAAAATTAATTCGCTTGTTTAAAAAATAAGTTGTCGACATAAAAATAATTTCTCTTAATACATAAGTAAATTATTTTTATAAAATGGCATAAATTGCAATAATAAAAAAAATCTGTACATACATAAAACGAAAGCTTTCTTTTACTAGCTAGTATCAATAAATTTGTAAAAAAAATAAATTGGTTTAAGAAAATAAACTTACATAATTTTCATCGTCGTTTCCATTGGTTTTCTGGCTGTGGGCTTGGTCCATTTTTGTACTTCGTCCACGTTGTCTTTCTTTGGGCTCGGTCGAGTCTTGTACCCTGTCCATATTTGTTTGGTTGGGTTCGGTCGATTATTGTACCTCGTCCAACTTTGTTTAAGTTCTTACAGATTGGGAATTGAAATTCTTGGTCACCAGTTCTCCGATTTTGGATTCGTCGTGCCTTTCTGGATCCTACCTGCTGCGCCAGTTACGTTTCGGGCCTTGGAAGCGATCTTTTTAAAAACTTTTTTCAAAACTTCTTGTAACAAATTTTATTTATTAAACAGATATTAGTTATGGAATTTTGACAAACTGATTAAGATATTCTAAGTCGAAATTAAATTAATAATTAGAGTTTAATAAGAGCGAGTAACCTAAGCAAACGGCAATGTTAATGCCGAAATACTCAAGACTGTCTGATGGTCTTGGGGCTCCCGGGGTATTTATGTTGTCCCTATCCCTCACATGTCTGTGGAAACTTGCAGAGCTCATGTCTGCTTATTTCTTAATATATATATATATATATATATATATATATATAGCTGTATTTAACAGGCACAATTCCATTTTTCACACACATATGGGGGACAAATTGCACAAAAAACACTTAATTTACACTTATAAACATTAACACTAGAATAGAATATGATTTAGAGCCAGCAATCGATCTTCTGGAAAACGGTAGTTGTGCGGCTGGCTATCCGCAAATTGGCAATCGGCATGCAAATCAAATAGAACCTCTATAAATTTAGGTGGGGATGTGCGGGTGGGCAATATGCACTCAATAAAATTCAATCTTGTAGTCTAGGGTAGTGTTTATTTCTGCTTTTGCGTTCCCTTCTACTAACATAACTGCAAATATTACAAAAACTCATTATAATTCATTTCTGACAACTAAAAAACAATAACCATGGCTTCAATATACGCCAACCTTAACTTAATAAATATAATAAATCAATTGCAGTACAACGTTTTATGTTGCATCCCCGGTGAAGCTGTGAAGTTTTACCTATCGTGACATTTAATTTGGCTAATCTGAACACCAGACGCTTTAAAACCCCGCGGCTTGTTTTAACCTCGACTACACGTACGTGACCATCTCTACCTGGGAAGGTATTCACAATCACGCCCTTTCGCCATTGGCTTCTGCGGAAGTCTTATCGCCAATTATCATCAGGTCACCTTCTTTAAGAGGTTATTGTGGCAAAGGCCACTTAGTCCGCCTAGTAAGAGTTGGCAAATATTTGCGAATCTAGTGACGTCAGAAGCAGTTCATTAGTTGCCGGCTTATCTGGTACTGTTTTTGGCTGCCAGCTGTTGGATCTTGGAGTTTGAATCAAATTTGTTGTACCCAGCAAGATGTGGTTAGATGTTAGTGGCTCTGGATCATTTGCATGTACCAGCATGTGACTAACTGGATGACTATTTACGATGTTTTCTGCTTCTATTAACAGACCTCGCGGTGTCTCCACCTGTGGGGCTACTTTCATTAGCACATTTGCAAGTACTCTTTTGTCCATTGGACAAACATTGTCCAACATCCACCACTGCTAGGATTAGCTCGGCAGTTAAACTCCCATTTTATATTTCAAATCGAGAGCTCGCTTTGAATGTAGGTCATGTCCAAAATGTCTTCAAGCTTCGGTATCTCATCATCAGCACCCACAAAATTGGTGCCCATATCTGAGCGTATTTTGATAGGGGCACCGCGACGATTAACAAAATTTTGTATATGCATGCATCCGTGGAGAGATCAGGGGATTGCTCGATGTGTAGTGCTCGAATGGTCGTGCACGTAAATAACGCGACTAACATTTTTTCTTTTCTTTTTCCTATAGCAACTTGCTGCGATCCAAAATAATCTAGACCAGTGTAGGTAAATGGTCTTACAAATGGCGTCAAACGATCTGCGGGCAATTGTCCCATCATGGGAGGTTATAACGTAGTTTTTCTAATTTTGCATGGGACACAGCGCGCTTTAATTCACTTCTCGACTACTCTAATATGAACCAGCCAGTATTTTTTCCTAATTTCATTAATTACTAGCTCGTCGTTCTGATGGTGGAATCTGGTGTAATGCCTAGCGGCGACTAGATAAGTAAAGGCGTGACTTTTAGGAAGTTTGGCTGGTTGACGTGCAGACGCTGGCATTGGCAAAGCATGATCAATTTTTCCATAGACACAGAGCACGCTTTCTTCATTTAAACTAGGACTGAGTGCAAATGTGTTGCTGCGACCTAAAATTAGACGATTAGCCTTGAGATCAGCTACTTCTTTACTAAACATTTGTCCCTGAACCAATCTACATAATATATTTTCAGCGGCTTGTATTTCTTCTACTGATAGGGCGGTTATTGTGTTCTTTTGAACCATTCCTTTCTTGGCTTTCCTAATAATATGAAGGGGTCTTATAATCCAGACAACTGTTCGCACTAAACGAAGACAATTAGGATATCTACTGACATCTATTATGACTTACTCTAAATTTATAACATGGCATTGGCGTTTTTCACCAAAACATTGAAGAGGAACTTCTTTATCGATAAGTCTAGACCAAAAGTTTGTAATTTGAATATTTACCTACCGCGTGAAGGTATCCAATTAACAATAAATAATAAATGGGAAGGATCTTTAACGCTATAGTACCCTCACGTTTCGGGACATTGCCTTGCAAGCTGCTGCAGTCGGTGAGAAGGGGAGGTTCATTAAACAACAACACACTAAGACAAAATTCCAATTGTTTTATTAAATGGGCTACTAACTAACTTAACCTAATTACATATGCATACAAAATTATACAGTAATTAACATTATTTACAATAGGGCGCACTTTGTTCGTGGCGATGAACCAAGATTGCAGGACAGAAAATACTTCACTTCACAGAGGCAAATCTTTTAAAGTCTCCGGCTAGCACAAACACAACTTAACTAAACAATTCTAAAGTCCTTATTTTATGAATATTAACAACAGTTCTGGGTGCAAGCACCCCAATACATATAATTAATTAACGCTACCGTAGTCTACTTAACATGCATACTGAAACGACCTTCCTTTAATCACGGGGTCATCAATAACGGGAAAAACACGACCTTCACACGGGTCAAATTGTACAGTAACGGAATTCGTGGCTTAGTTATTACAAGCCTCGGACAACGTCGAAACACAATAAAATAGGAAACCTTTCTAAAGATGCGGTCTTTAAACAATAACCTAACGGGATTAAATTACTTGAACGGAGCTTTAACCCGAAGTTGTATGTTATGAAAGCCGACAGATATTGTATTTAAACAAATAAATGACTTATGATGCATAACACAGCCTTGAGTTCATAGTAATACCATATATAATAATTACTTACTCAGAGAAATAAACTAACTTTGAACATAACGGCACGCACTTGAATTCAGAGAAATAAAACACTTACTCAATCTTGCAAGTCCGCGAGCTTTAGACTCTAACGCGTCTGGAAATAAACAACCCCGATTACCACCGGCTGGCATCCTTATATACATTTAAGTTAATTGAAAAATAACCCCTTTCTTGGCTCTCATACTCGGCTTAGGATACGCCGGTCGTAAATCTTTAAAATTAATTAAACTGCCAATTGCCCTAAGATAGCTACACAAGTAGATCTCGGAACTAATTTTAGTTGAGTATTCCCTAATTGAAAAATTGCTTCCGACCACCCTGACATAAATAGGATCCTAAAACATGATTGACATCTAATCATAGATAGCAACTAATCTGACATGTTTAGTGCCTTTGAAGTAAAGTGCCTTTAGAAAAATTGATTAACTCTTAGATTAGATCTTCCTGGAAACTTCGCTAGGACGCTACTTGGGTAGTCTTGCAGCCGTTACAATTACAGACATGTTTATGCTACAAGACCTTCATTCTAATAATTAGAATGCTAAAATTAAACTAGAAAATAACTATTTTTAGAAATCATAGAACTAATTAGAGCGTATTAAAACAGTATGTTACAAGTTCTCCGTTTGTTTTAAAAACTCAGGTCCCATCAACCATGAGTTGTTTACATTATACTTCACAGGATACTTCGTACGAGTAGCCGCGTCAGCCACATTCAACGCTGTTGGCAACCAATTCCAATCGTTTTCGTGCGTTGATTCTAATATTTCACCTACGCGAAGAGCTGCAAACGTTTTAAATTGTCGAAGATCTGCCGTCCTAGAATCATTACAAAAGGTGCACATTTGGTTTTTCCCGCAACAATACCAACTTCAGTATTACCTTGTCATGGAACACGCCAGTAGGGGGCTGCGACGAAAGCAATATCACTGACATCAACAAAAATATTGAGTTCGATTATAGTTTCTGGTCGTTTTATGTAACTCGAGTAATGACGCTGGCATCAGAAGCTCTTCACCCTTTGTAATGCTTCTACAAACGGTACAACCTTTGTGTAAAGCTCTTCTGGAATTTTTTCATCCCATTTGACACCGACGCGCCACAATTCTTGCAACAGTATCTTTCCATAAATTGTGAAGCTGGCTAGCATTACAAACGGATCATATACTAACATCACCAAACTCAAGAATTCACGTTTAGTCGGGCATTGCTCGGTATTGATAATGTTAGGGTTGATACGATGTAAGAATAATTTAGAACAGAACTGATCGTTGCTTTGGCGTGAGTATTTTTGACTCGGCCGCCTACATGCAGTGTGGTCTTCTCGCTGCTAAAACTTGAAACCAACTCGTCCATGTAGTAATTGACTTTTATAGCCGTCACCACTTCGGGCTCATTACTTGCCGTTTCCTCGGCAATCTTATTCCTAACATACAAGGCACTGCGTGGGAAACAAGAAGCTCCAAACAGCATGGATGTCATCACGTATGTTTCGATTGGTTTTTTCATATCTCCGCTCCTTCAAAGAAAACGTTGTAAATCAACGTCTTCCTTTCGTATTTCAATTTGAAGAAACATTTTCTTTATATCTGCGTACAATGCGATTGCATTTTCACAAAATCTACACAATATCGCAATCAACGGTTGATTTAAATCTGGGTCTTTTACTAAAACAGAGTTCAACGAAATCCTATTTACAGCTGCAGTGGTGTCAAAAGCAATACGCACTTTCCTGGCTTATTTGGATTTACTACGACAAAATGGGGGAGGTACCGCGAGTTATGTATCCCCCAATTATCTATATATATTGAATATATTGAATCTAATAGGAATTATTAGAAATTGTTAAATAAAGTATAAGTTCATTGCAACAATATAATACAAGGTTAACCCAGATAGGTTATTAACAGTTCATGAGAACGGATATGCAACTTTGCATCCGAGAGGGCAGTGATACTGCAGGTGGCAGGTCACAGGCGGTTAACATACCGCAATTACTTAGAAATAAGATTGTTACAATGTAATAAAGTGTACAATTAAGAGAAAAGCAGACATGAGATCTGCAAGTTCCCACAGCCGTGTGAGGGGCAGGTTATTATAAAAAGCCCGGGAGCTCAAGCCCCGGCAGTTAGTCTTCGAACTCTATACTTCGTTGTTCAAGCTACTCAATTGAGTCAGTCTGAGTATTACAGCTTTTGCATTGTTGTCTACCTAGACTACTCGCCTTAGTACAATTAATATTATTTTTGATTAAAGTTATTATTTTTGACAGTTTTTATAAATTCCATTGTAATTTCTGTTTAAGAACCAATATATGTGTTAAGAGTTTGGAATTGTTTTTAAAAACACCACTCCAAAGTCCCGAACCTTAACTCGCGTTATCTAGGATATAAAAATTGCAGATTATTGATTGTCAGTTTTGGAATAAAAAGTTGTGGTTTCTTGTTGTTTTTTTTTTATTAAAATAAAGTGTGTAGTTGAATAATAGGCTGAAGCTGTTAGAAACTATTGCAAGTTAGAGTATCAATGAGTATTTACTTATTAAAGATTTTGGTACCTCTTCGTCAAAGTATTGAGATTTGTAGTTGGAGTCTAAGGTGGTTTGTAACCTCCCAGTGAAGAATAATTAATAACAAATTAGAGAACAACAGCAAGCACCCTTCTTGTGGAAATTTTATTTCACAATCAAGCGTATTAACATTAGTTGTTTGTATCCAGTTGTAAATCAGCTAAATGAGGATCATCAGCACAAGTAGTTGAGGTATCATTGCTTAATTATTAATTTCGTAAAGGTGTATCTTTTATCTGAAATAGAAGGTTTGACTTTTGTAATACTAAAACTTATATTTTCTACACTAGATCCACACATTTATCTGCATTTTAAAAACGATAATGTTTTTCAGGGGTGATTTTATTAATCTTCATAGGGCTAAAATTTTTAACACTAAACTTTGAATTTATTTTCCTTATTGTTAGGGTGAAATTTTTTTAACATGAGGTAGTTTCTAAAGCAACTTTTCTAATTTACTTTTTTTCGTTTCGCTGTAATATTTTTTTTCACGTTAACGTATAGGCCGAAAATCTTTGTTTTTTAATCATATAACCGAAAGTTTTTTCAATGTGGGTTTATTAGGTTAAAGTTTTTACAAATTAGTTGTCTTTTTCTAACTGTAATTGATAAAATGTAATTTTTTGGAAAATTATTTTTAAAACGTATCTTGATAAGTTTTTAAGACAGAAGCTAATTATGTCTTGAAAACGAATAAATTTTTGAAGTGGAAGTTTATGTGTAATGTAGACTTTTTCTTGAAAAATGAATTGAGTTATAAATTACGAGCTAGGATGTGGAAAAAATAATAATTTGATAGTTACCGGACTAAGAAAACTTCCGTGAAAACACAATAAAACGAATGACGGCATGGAGTTAGTTATTGAGTCGCAATCGAAGTTTGAGGGAAAAATTTTGCTCTCAAACGCGACAGACTTCTTTAGGACCGGATGGATATCTAAATTTTTAGGGTTAATGATTTTTATTGATTAAGTTCTGATAAAGATAGTAGAAGTAATAATAATATAGTTCAATCATGAGGGATTTGGCATGAAGGAAAATTTTTTTAAACCGAATGGGACTTTTAATAAGAACTTGAAGATAATAACTGCGATTAAAAATATTTTAAGGCGAAACATAGGTTAGCAAAATAGAATATGTAATTTAATTTTTATTTTGTGGAAATTATTTTTAATTGAATGCCGTTGAATAATTTTAGCTAGTTTTTTTAATTTTTAAAATAGGAACTTAGCCTTTGATTTGGACTGTGACGTACTTAACTGAATTCACGGGTATTTAGGTTAACATTGTTCCTTCTTTTTCACATTTCTTGACATATCTTGTCTTAACTTTATACTTACCTCGCTATCAACCATTCCCAAGTGAACACATCGCCTAATTTTTCAAACAGACTCATGACAACACAAACGTACGCTTCCTAGGCTGTTCACCCTCAGTCCTCTTCATAAGAGGAGGGTTTCTAACCGACGCCTGTTAGTCTTAATTTGCGTGACTTGACATTTTTCTTTTCTATTTCGGATAATACTTGTCGGTGTACCCTATCTTCCACTTCCAAAAACAAAATTTTTCCCAATTCCTTATATTCCTACCTACATTCAAATTTCAGTGGGTCTTTCCCCATTCATTTAGGGTTGGTGGCTCTACCGAAAGCGTCAAAGTTAAAGTAATTCCAAGTTTCTTGGTTTTGTAAAAAACTCTTTTGTTTTAATAAATTCTAATGTATATACACAAAAAATATAAATAGGGTCATAGACTAACTTCATTTTACGGTATTTATTACATAGAGTACTGCACTCAATATTTAACAATAGATTAGTGTTAAACCATTGTTAATATACAAACTGTATGTAAATAATTACTAAACTTAGAATGTTTAATTACGAAACGTTTTAAAACTACAACATTTTTTCTCATCTAAGTTTGTAATAAAGTAATGACACACATATGCACTTGCTTTCGTTTTTATCTTTGTTGATAGTAATTACATAATATAGTGTATTTTAAATACAATTTTAAAATGCACCATGTTAAGTAACACATTTATATGATTGATTCTCTAATCTGTTTTTATTTATTATGCTTAAAATATCGCGCACTATAATCTCTAATTATACATGGTCATTATATTTATAAACTTTTATATAACTGTATTTCAAGTTTTTTAATTCTTGGTATGGTATCAATTTTTCTCTACCATAGTTTCCCCTTACCATTGGTTTGACTTAATTTTCTGCAGTATCTTCTCTTTCATATTCCTTAAGTTCTTTAGCTGTATTTTTCTTAATGTGCTCTATGCACTTATGCCTTTACCTACCATTACTAATCTATCTTATAATCTGTCCTCAATTACTGTCTTAACTATGTTCTTACATAATTAGAAAATATTTCTTTGAGGTATGATAAATATATCTATAAATACAAAGTAAAATCCTTGACAATGTATCAAAAGTTTTTTTAAGAGCAGAAGTTAATTTTTATAATCTATATTTTTGGGGATGTATTTTGGGGTTGGTTTGGCGCTATTTTCCATATTTTGCTAATTTAAGTTAGCTCTTTTAATACTCTGTAACTAAATTAAATTACGTATGATTTAAACTTGTATACATACTTGGCCCTTGACTTCTTCCAAAAATTGCGCATTTTAATTTGCGCTTATCACTCTGCTAACTTATTTTTAGCTCATGCAATATGCATCATTTTATTACGTCTTTTTTTAATTTATTTTCCTGTAACATTTTTACGACCTAATCGTTACTAATTTCACTTGTCTAACTTATCTTAAGGATTCTTCAAATACTTCACATTTCAAAAGCTTGTGGACGCAGGATGTCTAACAGCCTTTGAAATGGTACTAATATTAGTACAGGTCTTTCTATTTGGTATCAGAGAGAAGCCCTGGCGATGAATCCCAGACTTAGTATACAGTTGTATCTGTTCTGATTTCTGATTTCCGGCTGCCGACGGTCGGAAGCTGGGAAGGAAAGCAGTCCCAAGGACATTACCACAGACAGAAACACACACACACACACACACACATACGCACACATACACATACACACCAGGGACTGTACGTGGTCCCCCTGGTTTCCGGTTGCCGACGGCCAGGACACGTACAGGAATGCGAACTTCTCGGTTTCTGATTTCCGGCTGCCGATGGTCGGAAGCTGGGAAGGACAGCAGTCCCAAGGACATTACCACAGACAGAAACACACACACTCACGCACCCACACGCGCGTACAGACACACACACACACGAGTATTTCCAAACGCAAATAATATAAAACTAACTAATATAATTTAAGGTAGCAAATAATTCTGTTAGATTTCTTAGGAGTAACAGGTTTGCTGTAATTTTTAGGTAGCAGACTAATTGTAATGTTAGAATAAATAAATAATAATAAATAGTTGTATCACAGAACGGGAGGCAGGTAGTAGAACACGCTAAAATCACAACAATGGTAGAAAGAGATCTTCACATGCGGAGAACAAATTACTCTTACAAACTCCTTAAGAGGACAATAGAAACAAAATGAAGCCATTTCTCCTCGGACTCGGAAATGTGCCATACAGATGAATCACATATAGCAAGCATACTTTTTTAGGAGGAAGGGGGTAAACCTGGAAAACGAAGAATGCATTAGGCAATACACTTTGGTTTTGCTGACTGAGGTTATATACGTTGATGAATGTGACTCAAAGCTAGGAAATCAGATAGAAGTAGCGCGAAAAATTTTCGTCTGCCCAAATAGTCAAGCAAAACTACAAACGATCTACTCCCTCCCGCAGGACTAGTTTTCCACTCGTCCAGCAGTACGGATATGCACTAAAGGGATTAACCAAGTTCTAGAACACTGCAACGTGCAAAGAAACAAGGAAGCTTACATGGTGCAGACGCTTCTTTTAATAGGACCTGAATTACGCATAGATTTGAAAAGAAAATCAATGACTTGCGAATTAAAATTATGGACGCAGATGAGATAAAAAAAGAGTGTAAAGAGAAAGACACTACAAGAAGCCAAAGATAGTGATAGGACGGGACGAATAAATCGAGGAGTTGCTCAATAAAAATAAAATGGAAAAGTACCTATTCGGTCGGTGGATGTCCTCACCAGCCACTGCAGCTTATTGAGGCACATTACCATTCTGAGAGTTAAAGCAAATCTTAGATACCCGATCTGCAAAAAACGGGATGAAATCGCTTCTCGCTATATAAACTATATAAAGTTCGAGTGGGTTTGTAATGGGATTACTTATTGTGATCAACCTTACCAGGTTTAATGCAGGTAAACAATTTTACTCATAAGTGTGGTTCGGTTAATGTACTGATATTTTCTATTGTTGTCATATTTATTTGCATTTAGTTGCATCATTGCATAATGAAAAATAGGTATATAAATGTATACTTCGGTATACTTTTCCTATTTGCCTTTTTAAGCAAGCTACTGTAGAAGGTTTATTTGATGCACTCTCTAAATTGCAATATCTTTGATTTAAATTTAGTATTTGATTATTTCATGTCGTTTAAGGCCCTATTATTAGCAGACATATATCATAAACATTTAAACTACACTTGCGCGCATGGTGGGTTGTGCGATTTGCAGCCTCTGAATCTCCTTATCATAAAAATGTGCAACTGGCTTTGAGCACAATGTAAAGAGTGTTTTTCAACGCTTGCGTCCAAAATTAATGTTCTTCCGAAACAAAAAATAATGAGCATTGTGCGTCCTCTTTAAATCGAAAAAGGTTGTTCAAGTTCTTACTGAGAGCATTTAATTTAGAAATTGCACTAAGGAAATAGCAAAATGAGTCTTAATTAAGTATAGAATCGAGCTCTTCTTTAATATGCTAAGTTTGGAATATAATAAATTGGTTGGGTAATATTGAAGCAGTTGTTGCTATGACGTTAAAGGATACCCGTGGAATTTCAAGTTTACGTTTGGTTGTTAACATCATCCGTCATTAAGGATTTGGGTTTAATCTTTTATCAGTACACTCTGGTAAAGTAATTACAACGCTTTTCGCTTATTCCGATTAATAAATTAAGTAAAGCTTTTATGGCCACTGATATTTGGTTTATGATCTGAATTGTTATAAATATGTTGGTGTAGATTTAATACCTCGTCACGTTGAAGTAGTGGTTAAAATTTAGGTACAAAAGTTAAATTCTTAATGTATAAAAATTTCATACAAAACTGATTATTGGTTTTAATGAATTATATTATCATCATGAAGTTTTTAATCCTGGAACTGGTTAAACGCATACCCTCATTGTTTCCTATTCTGAGCTAACCTACTAATTTTCTTGAAATTTCCACAGCCTGCGTCTTTCACTATCTGCGTGCATTAGTCTGATCTAGGCCTACCTCAACCTCTTCTTTTCCTTTCTCTACTTGTAATATATCCCTCACTATTCTCCAAAATTACTTTAGAACATATCCCGCCCTTTTACTTCTCCTATTTTTTTTTCTTTTTCACATATGCTTTCAACAATTTTCTTCTAGTTTCTATGTTTGTTGTGTTCGAACGTAGCCGCTGCTCTTTCTTGTTAGATGCAGTACGGTTTCCCTTCTATTGTTTTAAAAAATTATATACCCTATTTCCCCGATATTCAGTGGTATGTGAAGGGGGTTAAGCTGCTAGTGACTACCAAGATCCCCCAACACTCAAACATTTACAGAATTAATAGATTTCCAATATATCCTTTCGAACAAGGTTAATCGTTTTGAAACAGGTTGGACACGTACCTCCACTTATTTGTATTTTGAGCTAACCTACTCAGTTCCTTAAAATTTCCATAGCCTACAAACAACTCGGTTCCCCTTCTATTGTTTTCTAATTTATCATCATTTTGTTTTTGACCTTGCTTAAGATCGGTTTGACGCAGCTCTAACTTTTTTTCTATTCTGTGCTAATCTATAAAGTTCTACATACTCTTCACAACCTAAATTTCTAATTATATGTCCTACTTTACCTAGACTTAGTAGTATGTAAATGGGGTTAATCAGCCTGTGGCGCCAAGTTCCCCCAACACTAGAAATTTATCGAATTAATAGTTTTCCAGTAAATGCTTTCGCACAATTAACATTAGTTGAGAATATTGCAAAACCAGTAACTGTAATTGCTTATAATAATCGTCAGGTTTAAGTACAGTTTTTTTTGTCATTAAGTTTTGCATCTTGGAACTGGTTGGACGCGTACCCCCATTAATTTCTAATCTGATCTAACCTGCACATTTTCCCAAAATTTCCACAGTCTACATATTTTACGATGTGTTCAATAGTCTAACCTAATTCTACATCTACCTCTCTTTTTTCATATCTCTGCTTGTAATATATTCCGCACTATTCCCTCATGTCTTAGTATGTGGCCTATCATTCTATTTTTCCTAATTTTTACTGTTTTCCACATATATCTTTGTTCCCCTACCATTTCTAGTACCTCTTTATTCTTAGCTTTGTCTATCCATGATATCTTCATCATACTTCTGTAGCACCACATTTCAAAGGCTTCTGCCTTTTTCCTATCCACTTCTCTTACTGTCCAAGTTTCACAGCCGTACAGTGCTGTGCTCCACCCAAATATTTTAAGCAATCTCTTCCTTGTTTCTATGTTTATTGTTTTTGAACACAGTAGTTACTTTTCTTGTTAAATGTAGCATGACCTTGTGCTAGTCTTTGTTTTATATTTTTGCGCTCTTCCCATCTTGCGATATTTGGCTTCCTAGGTAGCAGAAATTATTAACCTCTTGTAAGTGCCCGTTACCTATTTGTATTCTTGTTTTTTATTTATTTTCCACCCTTTTTGCATACTAGTATTTTAGTTTTATCTCTGTTAATTTTCTTTTCTGTTAGAGCTGTTTCCATTTCTTTAAGAGCAGCTTCTAACTCTTCTTTGCTAGATACTAATACCGTTATATCATCTGCAAATCTTTTGTCCCTGCGTAGTTATTCCCAATGTCTTCCTGCATTTGACAGTATTCATTGCTCTTTCAGTGTTCAAGTTAAAATTAATGGGGTAAGACACATCCCTGTCTTACCACTTTCCTAATATTTACTTCTCTACGTTCCTGATTCAACTTTATTACAGCTGTCTGCTGTTTGTATAAGTTATGTACTATCCGTTTATCCCTAAAACTCATTCCAATCTCTTTGAGTATTTCGAACATTTTTTATTTTTATTTTACATTGTCGAATGCTTTTTCTAGATCTACAGATCCTATATACACGATTTTTCCTTTTTCTGTTGTTTTTTCCATTATCACCTTCAGAGCCAAAATAGCCTCCCGTTTTCCCCTGTTTCGCCTAAACCTAAATTAATCTTCTTCTAGTACTTCTTCAGCTCGTTTTTCCATCCGTCTTTGTACAATTCTGGTTACTATATTTAACACGTGTGCTGTCAAACTTATTGTTCGAAAATTTTCACATGTATCCGCTTCTCTCTTTTTTGGTGTAGTAAGTATGATGTTACATTTGAAATTTTTGGGTATCTAACCTGTCTCATAATATAGCTTACAAGTTGGAAGAGACGTTCTGTTACTGTTTGTCCAGAGGCTTTTAGAGATTCTGCTTGTATCTTATCTGTACCCGGTGCCTTACCATTTTTCAAAGCCTTTAATGCTAGTTCAAACTCATCTCTAAATTTAGGATATCCCAAATCATACTTCTCCATATCTGATTCCTGTTCTAATGCTGTTAGTTCCTTTCCTGTATATAAATTCCCTGTAGATTCCTCCAATCTAACCACTTTCTCTATGTTTTCTATAATGACGTTTCCTCTCTCGTTCCTTACATTTTTGCTATACGGTTTTATATCCCTAAAAGTCATTTTAATTAGTTTCTACGCTTCATCTGTCTTTTCTATTTTCATCTTAGTTTGTATCTTATTGCACTTTTTATTAATTCATTAGTCTTTAGTTTCCCTGCATTTGCAAATAAGTTTTCATTTTATGGCTTTATATCTGTTTTCCTGTTTCGTGTGATCTATTTTTGTATTTTCGTCTTTCTTCTATTAAATTCAGGATATCCTTTGATATCTATGGTTTGTTATTTTCTTTTTATGTATATTCCAGAATATTCCTGGCCGCCATGTATAAACTGGATTTAATATTATTCCATTCTGTTTCTACTTCCTTTGGTTTAGAAATTTTGCCAATATCTTTCAGCAATTCATTTAACTTTTTTTCAAATCTTTCGGGGATAAATTTATCTTTTCGTTTTTTAAAGTCAAAGGGCCTTTTTCCGTTCCCCTTTTTTACATTTTTAAATTTAAGAGCAGCCTTAATAATTACGATGTTGTGGTCAGTGTCTATATCTGCTTCTGGATAACTTCCACAATCTGCTACTTGATTCCTCAACCGTTGTCTAACAAGAGCGTATTCTATTTGATAGCTTCCTTTATCTCCTGGCATCTTCTACGTGTATCGTCTTCTAGCATGATGTTGAAATAATGTGTTCGTGATGGTTAAATCGTTTTTGTCGCGAAATTCTACCAACTTATTTCCCTTGTCGTTTCTCGTGATTAAACTAAATATACCTACTAGCACTCCTCGTCTATCACTGCGTTAAAATCCTCCCACGTAATTATTAGATTTTCTGTTGGATGTGATGGAACAGAGCATTTCAACACGTTATGAAAGTATGCAAAATGCATTTATATAAAGCGATTTAATAAGAAACAGAACTCGGGTTAATACAGGAATAAATCAACATAACGTGCAACTTAAATATTATACATGTATACAATGGTTGTGAATGTCAAACATTATACCTCGCGTTAGAGCACGAGTACGTCTGTTGTATATCACGGTCACGACGGAACTCTACTACACCTGTCTACCGGCGAGTCGTAACACGAGCACAGCACTTCTGTGGTGTATCCTGCGCGTGGGATATCACAACTACTAGCGTTATTACTAACATTTTCATATCCTTTTACGCATATTAGCATGCCTTCGACATCTTTCTAGATCGCTTTTACCTTTTCTTCACTATAGCTAGAGATCGACAAGTGTCCTTGTATAATTACTTTATCTACCGGTTTAGATTCTAATTTAACCATGAGTGCTTTTTCGTTCTTTTGTAAGTAGTTTTCTACACAGTGCCCTATTTTTTTTCGGATTACTATCCCCATGCTAGAAATTTCTTCCTCTGATCCGGTATGAATTACCCTAAAGTCTCCGCTCCAAAAACCCCCCGCCTCTGGCTACCGAACTGCGTTGATCGCTTCTATGTCTAGTGCTAGCCTGTCCATTGCAATTTTTAAGCTCTCTAGCTTTTCTATTTGCTTCATACTTCAGACATTGCACGCTTCGGTTTGCAGAATGTTCCTGATTCTTTTTCTAAATTTTCCGATCACTTCCTTTGAAGTAGTCTCCTCCCGGAGTCTTTTAGCTCAGGCAGTGCCTTCATCTTAAATACAATTTAAGTACGCTGCGTATTTGGCAGATAATGTAATGTGGTGGTTTCTCGTTGTCTTCCATATTGCGGTAGTGTGTCTTAGAATGCTATACCGACCCCTATAGTCCTGTGCATCTAAATACCGAAAGAACCGCTGCCCTCTTTCGGGAATCTGCCTTAGCCTGGTTCCTCATTAAAGACCCTACCACTTTAGTTGGACCTTTAGTTTGGCTCTTTAGTTCACTGGAACGCTAAAGCCATTCCATACGTTCTAGTAATCTAGAACTTCTTCAAGGTGCAGGTCCATTCGGAATGAGTATTATATTAACCGTTGAAAAAATTTTCTTTTGTAGAGAGTATCATAAAATGTTACATTAAATTGCGTTAACAATAAGTCAGATTATTTTGATATGCACATGTATGAAATGAATAATGTTTCTTATTAGAACGATTGGATAACACCACACTACACACGTTAAATAACCGTTTAGTTCGTCTTATTGATATAAAATCAATAAAGTAGAATAAACTAGCACTAGTGGTTTGAAGTGAATCTCTTACCAAATTCTTTCGATTTAGAGCA
This sequence comes from Platerodrilus igneus, assembly GCA_036346225.1. Classification (NCBI taxonomy): domain Eukaryota; kingdom Metazoa; phylum Arthropoda; class Insecta; order Coleoptera; family Lycidae; genus Platerodrilus; species Platerodrilus igneus. Next base: position 709,359 of record JARFIW010000544.1, read on the forward strand.
CCCTTAACAGCATAGGTATATTTATTTATCATTCCTTCCTTCAATTATCTTGATGACAGCAACTTCTACGCTCGTCCGTGATTGTGAACGGAACAACCTGAAAAGTTCAACCCCAATCTCCTCACTCAAATGGTTACCCAGCTGATTACTTGTAAAACAGGACTCCTTCCTTAATTGAAGATTGCAAATGTCTATTATACTACGTACCATGCAGAGCTGCCTGTATTAATTATGCCGGAACCTAAATTCCTTTCATTCCGAATACAAAACTGCAAACTAATGCAAACGCCGATTTGCCCTTTTAATTGTGAAATAAGTACTTCACTAAATGTGATATTCTATTAAAATACTTAACAAAACTGGAACTATGGCGTCACTTTCTAATTAGCGGTTATGCAGTATCTCCTGCATCCAACTACCAAAACCCTGCCGATCTTGCTCCTTTAGATCAAGCAATCACATGATATCCTTCGCCCTGATAAAATCTGTTTATTTCCAGATTTTACGCACCGACAACTTAGTTCTTTCTTACATTTCAATAAATACTCAGCCAATTTTAACAAAGGACTCCCAAAACCTATCTGTTAATTATAACTTTAGTTTGACACATACGTTTGATAAATTAATTTCTTCAGAAATTAATAAACCTAAAATTCCCTTTTTATTCAGGCTTCACTATTCTTTTTACTTTTTGACATTGAGCTTAATTTCTTCCTTCCAGATAGTGTTTCGTATGCTGACAAAGGTACTACTTTTTTGGTATAGTTACTATGATGTTACGTTTGAAATCTTTGGGTATTTCGCCTGTCTCATACATATAGCTTACAAGTTGGAAGAGATCTTCTGTTACTGTTTGTCCAGCGGGTTTTAGAGTTTCTGATTGCACCTTATCTGTACACGGCGCCTTACAATTTTTCATACCCATTAATGCTAATTCAAACTCATCTCTAAGTATAGGATATCCCAAGTCATCATTTTCAATGTCTGATTCCTGTTCTAATGCAGTCAGTTCCTCTCCTGCATATAAATTCCCTATATATTCTTACCATCTACCCACTTTCTCTGCATTTTCTATAATGACGTTTCCTCTTGCGTCCTTTATGTTTTTGCTATACAGTTTTATATCGCTAAAATTGATTCTAATTAGTTTGTATGCTTTATCTGTCTTTCCTACTTCCATCTTAGTTTGTACCTCTTTGCACTTTTTATCACTCCGTTGTTCTTTAGCTTTCCTGCATTTGTGAATAATTTCCCATTTTATGGCTTTGTATCTCTGTTTCCATGTTTCGTCTGATTTATTTTTGTATCTTCGTCTTTCTTCTATTAAATTCAAGATATCATTTGTTATCCAGGGTTTCTTTTTTTCTTTTTGTGTATACGTCAGAATATCTCTGGCCGCCATGCCTAGGCTGGATTTAGTAGTATTTCATTCTGTTTTTACTTCCTCAGCATCAGATATTTTTCCGATATCTTTCAGCCATTCATTTGACTTTTTTTTTAATCTTTCTTGAATATTTTTATCTTTTAGTTTCTCTAAGTCAAAGTGCGTTTTTCAGTTTCTTTTTTTCAAATTTTTTAATTTAAGTGCAGCCTTCATAATTACGATGCTGTGGTCAGTGTCTATATCTGCTTTTGGGTAGTTTCTATAGTGTTTTACTTGATTCCTAAACCGTTGTCTAACAAGAATGTAATCTATTTGATATCTTCCTATATCTCTTGGCATCTTCCACGTATATCGTCTTCTAGCATGATGTTGAAAAAATGTGTTTGTGAAGATTAAATTGTTGTCGCAAAATTTTACCAGCCTATTTTCCCTGTCGTTTCTCGTGCCTTAACGAAATAAACCTACTACTGCTCCTTCCCTACCCTCACCTACCATGGAATTAAAATCCCCCGTAATTATTAAATTTGTATGTCCTTTTACGTATCTTAATATATCTTCGATATCTTTGTAGATCGCTTCTACCCCTTCGTCGCTGTAGCTAAAGGTGGGCACGTATACTTGTATTATTACTATGATTACCGGTTTAGATTCTAATCTAACCATGAACAGTTTTTCGTTCTTTTGTGAGTAATTTTCTACACAGTATCCTATCTTTTTCCGCATAACTATCCCCTTCCCCAAATTTTCCTCCTCTGCTCCTGTATGAATTACCCTGAAGTCTCCACTCCAAAAAACCTCCGCGTCTGGCCACTGAACTTCGCTGATCCCTACTGTGTCTATTCATTTCGATTTTTAGGTTCTCTAGCCTACCTACTTGCTTCATGCGTCTAACATTCCACGCTCCAACTTGCAAAATGTTCCGGACTCTTATTTTGGACTTTCCGATCGCATCCTCCGTAGTAGTACCCTCAGTGAAATCCGAATGGGGGACTATTTTAACTCCGGAATCTTTTACCTCAGAGAAGGCCATTACTTTATTCTAATTTAGGTACGCTGTGTACTTGGGAAGTAATGTGATGGTTTCCCGTTGCCTTCCACATCGCGGTAGAGTCCCATAGACTATCATACCGACCCTTATGGTCTCTGCCAATCTAAGTACCGAAAGAGCCGCTGCCCTCTTTCGGGGACCTGTTTTAGTTTAGTTCCTCACTAACGACCCTACTACTTTGGTTTGACCAGTAGTTTGGCTCTTTTGCTCATTAGAACACGCAAGCAATTTCACCTGTTCCAGTAATCTAGAATTTCGGCCAGGTGCGGGTCCCTTCAAAATGGTAATGATAAGCATGCTATTTAAAATGTTCTAAGCAAGGTTTTAAAATACCTGAAGTATTTTCAATATTATTATTAGTACAAAAAGTGGGGTTCTGCTTTCCAATTTAATAAAGGAAATTACATATCATGTGTTGTTTTCCATATGGGACTAAAGATTTATTAAAAATTCGAAAACTTATATAGGTTTGCAAACTAATAATTTTGACCATATTTTTTTCATTTCTTTGCTGCTTTAATACAGCTAGTTACACTGTAAAGAAATTGTGTTACACATAAAAAAAAATTATGGCCAATATTGGATCAATTTTATTTAACTCACATCGGCTTGTTGAAACAACTAATCAAAAATAAACAAACACTGCTCCAGAACTTTGTCCTAATTCTTGAAGAAAACGTTTTATATTTTATCGACGCATATCATTTCAATAATTTTAGTCAAGCTTATTTCAACCAATTCTAATTATTGCCCAAATTAGCAATGCACTAAATTACACTTTTAACTTTTATCTCAAAGCTAAAGGTATACACATCTGCTTTTGTTTGCATATTTTTTGTGGCATTGATACAATGCGTTACACTCCTAGATTAATTATACTAAAAGCGCCGTACAACGGATTATTATTAATATCTTGCTGAAGCCAATTGAAACGTAACGAACTCACAAATACCTCGATGAACGTCATGCGGATTTGTACTGGGAAGCTGCGCGAGTTAAGGTTCGGGCCTTTGGAGCTGTGTTTTTAAAAAACAACTTCAAACTCTTAACAATTTTATTTGATTTGAAACAGAAATTATGGTGAAATTTGGAATAACTTGTACATAATAACTTTAATAAAAAAAATAATTAATTGTACTGGTGAGTAGCATGAACAACGAAGTATGGAGTTCGAAGACTGACTGCCGGGCATTGAGCTCCCGGGCTTTTTATAATAACCTGCCCCTCACACGGCTGTGGGATCTTGCAGATCTCATGTCTGCTTTACACTTTGTTACAATGTATCAATCTTAATTCTAAGTAATTGCGGTATGTTAACCGCCTGTGACCTGCCACCTGCAGTATCACTGCCCTCACGGATGCAAAGTTGCATTCCGTTCTCATGAACTGTCGATAACCTCTCTGGGTTATCCTTGTATTAAAATGTTGCAATGAACTTATACTTTACTTAACAATAATTTCTAATAATTCCTATTAGATTCAATATATTCAATACATATATATAATTGGGGGATACATAACTCCTCCCACCGTAAATGAAAAATTAAGGTTTTACTTAATTTTTAAATACATAAAATTCATTATTCAATTTCATTTAAAATTCATTATTTTTAAGGGTATACTTATCGTTTCTTTATTTTTCATTGTTTCCTTAAATCTAGAACTGTTTCCTTCATTCTTATATTTAAGGTACATTTTGTAAAATACATATATAATTACAAAAATTATTAAAATGATTAATACAATTGTCCAAACACTTATATTATTATAATGTAACTTTGGCGTTTTGAGTTAGTTCACTTAAATCTTCTTTGTAACTTTCCACTAATTTCATGGCGTGGTTTAGGTAGTCTAAGTCTAGATGCTATAGCTTCATAGGTTTCTTGACTATTTCTTCGTCTTCTTGTTCTATCTTGAATTGTAGTTTCGGTAGGTTTGCAAGTTTCTTTGTTGCTATGGGATCTTGATAAACTCTGATTACTTCGTCTTTCAATTTCACATAACAGTCTTCTTTGAGGGTAATTAGTTTGCTTCCGATTATTGCTTGGTTATTTTTATCTTGGTTGCAGTGAATGGTTGCTATTACTTCTGTTGGGAAAATGGCTATCCATTTGTTTTCTGTAACTTTTTGAATTTTCATATTAGTTATTTGCACTTGTTTGGCTTCACAGTTTTCGTAATGATTTAAAAATTTTAGTAGTTGTACTTCACAAGGACTGTCTTCTTGAATGGTTGTTGTCGTCATTGATTGGCATAAGTATTGGTTTGGTGTTACTTCAGTACATTTTTCGTTTGTATAACCATATCTCAGTTCATTTAGGGATAGGAATTTGGTTTTGGGTATGATTACTTGGTATGTGCTAGTAACTTTCGTTGGAAAAGCAAATAAATGATAATAATTATAATTATTACTTTCTACTATCGGGATTTCTATTAAAAATATTATTTCGTTTTTCTTAATATTGCTAAAATTTGTTGCATTAAAGTAAGGGTTGATTGTGTTTTGCATACTGCCTAATTTAATTGGTAGTATACCGGGGTTGTTATATATTTTCTTTTTATTATTACTTGGTTGTCCGTTCTAACTGGGTGGAGGTTGACGGTAAGGGTGATGATTGTCCATCTGAAATGACAGGGTGTCTTAGGTTTTTCAAATGAATGTACTTTGTTATTTTACCGTTGTCTACTACTGCTATGTTTTTATCTGATATTTTCTTAATTTTAAATGGTCCTAAATTTCTGGGTGCTGTTTTATGTTGCTTGCTTTGAAAGTTTTTCACATACACTGTTTGTCCTATTGAAAATTTATTTGCGTCGTATTTTTGTTTCGGGTTGTGGTGATACGTTCCTTATCGTTATCTAATTTATCTTTTACCTTGTCGTAAGTTATTTTTAGTTTTTCTTTGTGGTCTTTCGCGTATTGTTGATATACTTCCTTGTTGTAGTGTATGTCATAGGGATTTCGTGAATCTGAATGTCCTAAGGTTAATTCTAAGGGTGTAAAATTTGTTGATGAGTGAATTGTGTTATTATAGGCGATTAGTGCGTATGACATTAGATTGGTTATATGTTCCTTTTTATAATTTATTCTTAATAATCGAATTTGTTCCAACAGGGTTAAATGTAGTCGTTCAATTAGTCTGTTTGATTCAGGGTGGTTTTCCGTTATGAAATGAATTTTTATTTTGTGAAGTTCTAAAGTGTTTTGTACTGTCTCATTTTTAAATTCGCTACCATTGTCTAGAGTTATTGATTCGGGTGTTCCATAAAATATGCAATATTGTAAATCAATTTTGTTTCCCTTTTTTAAACAGTTTGTCAGGGGTTTGGTTATCTGAGCGTAACCTTTAATAAATTTGCGGTAGTAACCACTAAGTCCTAGAAATCCTTTAATTTCTTTGGTTGTTTTTGGTAATGGGTAATTTAGAACTGCATTTGTTTTGTCGGGATTTGGCATTACTCCTTGGGGTGTTATTACATGTCCTAAAAATGATACTTCTTTTTGTAAAAATTCACTTTTGTCTAAATGTACTTTGAAATGTGTTTGTCTAAGTCTTTCGAATACTTCTTTCAATCTTTCTATGTGTTCTACCAATGATGTGGAATAAACTATAATGTCGTCAAAGTATACAAGGCATTTTTCTTGTGTATTCCTCGTAATATATTGTCCATGACTCTCTGGAAAGTAGCGGGTGCGTTCTTTAATCCGAATGGCATTCGTTTGTACTCGTAATGTCCTCTAGGAGTGCTGAAGGCTTTTTTTAATATATCTCTTTCTTCCATCTTTACCTGATGGTATCCTGATGCTAGGTCTAATGTTGAAAAATATTGGCATTTGCCTAATTTGTCTAAAATTTCGGTTATATTTGGTAGTGGATATTTGTCATCTACCGTTTTTTCATTTAACTTTCTATAATCTATTACCATTCTGTACTTTCTCTTTCCGGTTGCGTCTAATTTCTTAGGTACTATTAACACGGGGCTGCTCCATGGTGAATTGGAGTGCTGGATTATATCTTGTTCTAATAGGTCTGCTACTTGTCTGTCAGCTTCTTCTTAGCTTGCATGAGGTAGTCTATATGCTTTTGTAAAGATTGGCTTATTGTCTGTTATCTCGATATTATGTTTTACTGTGTTGGTGAATGTTAATGGTATTCCTTCGCAATGGAATATGTCGCGGTATTCAAAACATAAGTTTTTAATTGCTCTTTCTTCTTCTTGATTGATATCGGTATTAAAGCGGATGTTAGTTAAATTTTCTCTTAACATTTCGTCATGTTCTATTGGGTTGTAATCGTTTTCTAAATTTTCGTCTATTTCCATTTCGTTAAAATTTAATTCTTCTACATTAATTGGGTCTGTCAATGATAATTCTACGGGATAGTCGTTTGAATTTAATATCGTTGTGGTTGCATAATTATCTTTTATTTGCACTAAGGCAGTTGGGGTTTCTACTCCTTGTTGGAATGTCATATGATTTATTATTCCTAAATTTTTGTTAGATTTTACTGGGATTTTTATTTTTCTTTCCGTTCGGGGTTCTATTGTGTATTTTTGTTCGATTTGTGTGTTTTGAAATTTAATGAGGATTTTTCCGTATTTTGTCCTTAATAAGCGATTTTTAATGTCAATGTTGGCTCCTAATTTTCTTAGAAGGTCCATTCCGATTAAGCCGGCATATTTGTCGTTAAATTCGAATACACAAAATTTGTGTTTCATTTTAACATTTAATGTTCTCGGTAAGGGTATATTAGCTATGAATTGGCGTAAAGTCGTTTGATGAACTGTTTTAATTTTAAATGGTTCTCTTTCTACATAATCTAAATAATGTTTTTTCACAGTTCTGGGGCTAATTAATGTTTTTGATGATCCGGTGTTGATTAATAGTTTGAATTCGGCGTGGGGTATTTCTATCTATGTTATTTAAGTTTATTAAGTTTGGTCGGTTATGAATTGGTCCATTTGAAAATTTGAGTTCGCGTTTTCTTCGTCGTACTCCTCGTAAGTTTCGTATTGTTCGTCGCGTTCATAAGTTTCTGCATGGTTTGATTCATTGTTCGTACTTGTCTCAATGTAATTATTCTGGTCAGTGTCAAATTTTTCTGCTTCTTGGTGGAATAGTTCTTCCGATGTAAAATTGCGTTTCTGATGAGGGTTTGGTCGGATATGTGTTATCTTGGTATTTTGTCTGGTGTTACCAGATGAGGTATCCATTGGTGTTGGTTTATAATAATTATTAGGGTTGTTATGATTATTAGTCATTGGTGTATTTCTATTGGGGTTTGCGTTGAATGCTGGTCTTTGTTGGTTTAGGTTTTGATTTTATTAATTTTCCTTTTAGATTGGATAATTTCGAATTTTGTAAAAATTGGGGTTGGTTTTGCTATTTGTGATGTTAAATTTGCTTTGGTTTTATTAATTTTTCATTTGGATTGGATAATTTCGAATCTTGCAAAAATTGAGGTTGATTAAGCTATTTGAAACGTTAATTTTGGTTTGGGTTTATTAATTTTTCATTTAGGTTAGGTAATCTCAAATTTTGTAAAGATTGAGATTTATTTTGCTATTTTCGGCGTTATTTTTGGTTCGGATTTGTTAATTTTCAGTTTAGATTGGATAAATTCAAATTTGGTAAAAATTGAGATTAATTTTTCTATTTGTAGTATTAACTTTGGTTTGGATTTGTTAATTTTAAGTTTAGACTGCGTCTGGTTATTTTTAGAATCGTAGTCGCTGTTACTTGTGCTTAGTTACACAGTGCGGTAATGTTCTTGTAAGATTTATACTCGATAATGTTGATTTAATTACCGTAGGCTTGAATTTTGCCTGTTTTTATGCGGCTTTTAATTTGTCTTGAGTTTCTGCATCCTAAAGAATCTGAAATGGATGGATTTGTTCTGGCTATATCTACTTAGCTTTGTTTTAGTTTAATTATGTTAATTTGTAATTAATACTCTTTCCGTGGGTTGAGTTGCATAAACGTACAGTTCGTCTGTCTTGAATTCTAATTATAACTTGCAGATTAATTACTTTTGCACTTTATCGTTGCAATTTAAATACTAAAAGATGTAGTCTTTGTTATTTAGTCACGTACACTTATAAACGTTGAGGTAATTAGCAGTTACAGGTGTTAATAGGAATTAGATACTTCACTTCCGTACTCGCTGGATGCTTTGCATAAATGATACGTCTAATTTATTTTTGGATATCTAGGTGATGCACGACTTGTAACTGAATCTTTCCGTTATTCTGTATTTGTACTGGAATAATATACTTTAAAAATGATGAGTAATTTTAATTAAAGATAGTTGCAATTTTACGCGCTTTTATGGATTAATTACTTGTGGATATTAATGCAAAAGTACGTTGCTTTTATTATGTCGTGATGGATTTATTACTTATGATGCAAATTGCGTTGTTGAAAGTTATACTTTAGTACTGTACAAAGATTCTGAAAGCGATTTCTTAAAGGTAATAATGATATTGCGTTCGCGGACTTTGCTTTCTTAGGTGGTTGTAGGTTACCGTAACAGAGTGTTTTGCTATAATTTATAAGGTCAATGTTTTAAATAATCGTTCCGTAATTGCTTTGAAGAATTAGATTTATCTTAGGAATTAATTTTGCGTTCTGTCTTTTAGTTTGCCGGATTAAAAACGTGCGTTTGAATCGCGCTAGTTAATGTTTCTTATTTGATATTAGTGAGTGTGCGTCCGTTATTTTTGATTTATTTTTGAGTTTGTTTTAATACTTGTGGTAAGAATCTCTTAAATATCAAGTCTCATTTGCTTTTTTAAAGAAAAAAAAATCTCTTTAAAAATTCAAGTCTCATAGATTAATACTTTCTCAAAATAAGGTCTCGTTTTTTGAAAATAATTCTCTTTGTAACTATTTTCAAAACAATATTGGCATAAAATAAAATTCATAAAACAACAATAATCAATAAAATAATAATACTAGCATATATCAATTATAGTTTATGGTTTAAAAGGTATAAAAAGGAAATGAACTTACATTAATTTCATCTGTTTCTTTGGTGGGCTCGATCGATGCTGTATCTTGTCCACCTTGGTTTGTTTGTTGGATTTAGACGATTTTTGTTCTTCGTCCAACTTGGTTTGTTGCTGGATTTAGACTATGTTTGTTCTTCATCCAACTTGGTTTGGGTTCTGTCAAAATTGCGAATTGAAATTCTTGGTCACCAATCTTCCGATTTTTGGATTCTTAGTGCCCTTTTGACATCCGTTACGACTGCGCCAGTTAAGGTTCGGGCCTTTGGAGCTGTGTTTTTTAAAAAACAACTTCAAACTCTTAACAAATTTATTTTTAACTTGAAACAGAAATTATGGTGAAATTTGGAATAACTTGTACATAATAACTTTAATAAAAAAAATAATTAATTGTACTGGTGAGTAGCTTGAACAACGAAGTATGGAGTTCGAAAACTGACTGCCGGGCATTGAGCTCCCGGGCTTTTTATAATAACCTGCCCCTCACACGGCTGTGGGAACTTGCAGATCTCATGTCTGCTTTACACTTTGTTACAATGTATCAATCTTAATTCTAAGTAATTGCGGTATGTTAACCGCCTGTGACCTGCCACCTGCAGTATCACTGCCCTCACGGATACAAAGTTGCATTCCGTTCTCATGAACTGTCGATAACCTCTCTGGGTTATCCTTGTATTACAATGTTGCAATGAACTTATACTTTACTTAACAATTTTTTAATAATTCCTATTAGATTCAATATATTCAATACATATATATAATTGGGGGATACATAACTCGCGTCATTTAAAATACATTTTCTAAGTTTTAAACCACCTCTGAAAAGAACCTTGAAAGTGCCTGGTAGATTGACTGTGCACTTAGAAGCTCATGACAACCTGTGAGAGAAAACGTCTACATAGAAGTATTTGCAGATTAACTAAAAGAAACAAAAATGTGTATCCTTAATTGAGGTGATTATTTCAGCCAAGTAACGAATTGTAAGAAAAGAAGTTGCCGCTGTACCATAAATGGCGGTATTTAAATCAATGATGGCCATTGGCCATAATATCCTTTGAAGCGGTCTTTAACTGTGTTTGATCAGGATCTATCGGTACATTTTCTCAATGTAAGCGAATAAGGCGTACCTATATTTCTGAAAATACAATAAAATTGAAGAGAGATCCTGCTGCATTGTAGGTCCAACCAACTGAACACTGTTTAACGAGCACTAGATGTCTCAGAAGAACCGTCAAACACAACGGGAAGTTTGTTAGTAAGACTTTTTTCCTTAAACTCACCATGACGTGAAGATAGGAACTAGACCTGTATAATTGAGGTCAAAAAGTGACTGTGTCCAAGATTTTGGTATTCCCACAAGGAAATATGTAATATCCTTAATTCGGAATTTGACTCCAAGCGCATCTCAAACTATGTGCCAGGAATCCCCTGAAATGGAAGGATATTCTTTGAACAGAACGAAAATGATAAAACGCCCATAAGAGGTTTTTTTAGTAGTAGCAGAAAAATACCTTTCACGTGAATTGTCTTTTTGTGATAGAACCTTATCAGAAGGATAATGTTGAAATTTCCAGAAATACGCAATTTAACCCTAAAGCGAATCGAAAAATAAATGAAGACATTGTGTTCGAAACTGTGTAGCAGAGCACAAAGAACTTGAAAGAAAATACGCAAATCGGGTCTTTTGAAGAGTAGGAAGATTTGAACCCAACTAAATTAGAGCATATAACATTAAACAAGACCGGTGATCATAAGGGGTTACGAACTTCACCAAGTTTGTGAAAGAATGGATCAGGGGGTGTATTCTCGAATAGATGTGATATTTATTGCATGCGATATTATACGATTTTCGCATGAAAACGTCAAATGTGTATTCTGGAAAATCCGACTGAGAAATTTATCGTATGGTATGCAACGTGCGGTGTTTAATACCCGATAAAATTATATCGCATGAAACAAGTGTCAATGTCAAGTACTATAAATATAAAAACTTAACCTAAAAAAGTTCTTGGGTTAGTTTCTCTGTATTGTAGTTGTCAAACCATGGCAAATGTTGACGAGATTAGAAAGTTAGCAGTTTTAGAAGTTGTAGAAGAAGCTGAAATTGCTGCTGCTGAACCAGCAAGACAATTTTAAAGTCGCATATGAGCTTTCGATTTAAGCGATAGGAAGTTTATTCGTATGTTTTGATTAACGAAATAACTCGTCCATCGAGCTGTAGATGTTACTACAGCCCATATTACTGAAGCTACAAGAAGATCGACAGTCGCTGTTGAAACAAAGGTACACACGAATAATAATTAGTGTAACTAACACAGAATTCTAATAATGGCATCCTTTAGCTTCTTATTGCGCTAAGATTTTTTGCCACCAGAAACTATCAGTTAGATTGTGGATCTAACATTCACTTAGTGGATAGTCAACCATCCGTGTTAAGAGCAATACACGACGTTGTGAATGCTCTTAACCACCAGCAAGTGTTCAATACATTTGTTAAGTTTTTGGAAATGTAGAAGAGTTGTACGTGAAACGCCAATATTGGATTTATTACTGTACAAAATAATGCAATTGCTTCTCCGTAGGTTTTATCAGGAATTTGGCTTTCCGGGTGTTATTGGTTGCATTGATTGCACCCACGTTGCAATAATTGCACCAAGAAAAAATGATCCTAACTATCCAGAAAATATATATGTGAATAGAAAAAATTACCATTTTATAAATGTCCAATTAATTGGTAATTATCACCAGGGAAGAAATTGTTGCGTTATTACAATTAATTTAGCAGGTTTGCGATAAGAAGCTAAAAATATTGAATAATAAAAGTTATCCTGGCACAATTCTAACGTCAAAGTATTAATGGAAAATATTAATAACAAGTTGAAAATGCAAGGCATTGTCGCAACGAACTTCCAAATGTAGACTTACTTTAAAACAAATTAAAGAAATTAAAATTATTATGTTGTAATAATTATAAGTATTCGGATAAAATACAAAATTTATAAACAACAAAAGAGACATTTTAATATATTTTATTATATTGAATAAATATTTTAAAAGCTATATATTAGTTCTCATCAATAAGATAAGAAATTTTTTTTTTTTATATGAATCTAATTATTTTCGGTAATCAAAATTTAAGTTTAAACAATGTCTATAATATTGGAATAATTGGCATGAAATGCCATAAATTGTTCAAATATGTGTCGCATATTGATTTTAAACTTATTTAAAATTTTAATTATCCCTGTGGATTTTCCCGGGGGCTCGGCGTCCCCGTGGCCCGATTTTAACTGACATCAAAACTTAAGCTCTCGACACCGAGCTGAATCGATTGATATATCACACATTGATGTCCGACCATTAAAAAGGCCTCGGACACACAGACAGACAGACACACAGACAAATAGATTTCATAAACGAACGAAGTTCGTTGAAAATGGGTATGTTGCATTCTATCTATTAGGCAAGACAATGTTTAACCTAAAAATTAAATCAACGCAATTTCATTTTAAACGTGAGCGTGGGTAGAATTAATGAGAGCTATTTGTAGGTGACTCAGGATATCCACTTTGCCCTTGGTTGTTAGCACCTCTAGAACATGCACCAGAAGACAAAACTCCTGAAACGGGGTACAATAAATGCCACAAGCGCACTCGTTGCACTATCGAAAGGTGCAATGGATTATTAAAATCTCGTTTTCGTTATTTTTTAAAACTTAAGAGTATTAAATTAGCATCCTGAAATGGCACCAAAATTATTATTGCCTGTGTAGTTTTGCATATGTGTGTAGAAAATAATGTTCCTGAACCTAAAGTAGAGGACGATGATGATGAAGTTGATTTTGGAATGCTTATAAACGAGCCTTGCTTCAATGAAGCAAATGACAATCCCAAGACAGCTCCAGATTTACTCACTGTCCGCAGCATACAGAGACGGCTCATACAGAGCCATTTTGCAAATATTGTAAATCACCAATAAAAATAAAATATTTTTACTAGTAAGCATTATATACAAAAATGTATGCTTAAGCACTAATTCTAAATAGAATGTATTATAATCACAAGAATCGTTATTTACATATTATTACATTAAAAATAAAAACTAACTACTGAAATAGTAATACACATTATGACTAATTAATTATTGTTGAAGTTTTCTGTAATTTCTTCTAAAGCAGTGGCTATTCTCTCTTCCACTTGTAACCGCCGTTCTTTTACAGCAACAAGCCTTTCCATTAGGTGTATTTTTTGGATTTGCTTGTCAACCAACAACCTCCTTATCCTGCAAACGTTTCATTGCGATTTGACTAAGATTCTTCGCAGCAGCCACAGAGTTCTGCAACCTTTTTGCAGCCACAACCTGTGGTGTGGGCTGCTTAACTTTGCGCGCGCGCGCGCGCGTGTGTGTGTGTGTGTGTGTGTGATCTTGGTGTACACATACTTGGGGCATGTGTATAAACATGGTCTGTAACATAGGTAATATATACTAAGTTGTAAAAATCAAATCGACAAAATTTATACCGATGCTAACAGCGACTTGATGTGTAGAATGAAATGCGTCAGTAGATGTGGATATCTCTGTCGCTTTAGAAAATGGGATATTCCTTACTTTTACTTGTGTACGTTAGGAATGTCTAGCACATTCGCTTTTATACAATCAAAGTTCTAAAAAAACAATATTTTACTTAATCAATCCGGCCTAAAACAATATTTACAAATACGACGGTAGACTCATTAGCTGCCGTATGCCCTGTTGCAGAGACCTCAGTTATCAGATAAACAATTTTGTCTTCAGTTGGTGTTAAGTGGCTGTCTATTGGATGTCCACCACTTACCTGTTCCACGAGCATGCCGAGCAATTGCTGCTTTTTTTTTTACTTTGTCCCGCATATCCTTCCAAGTCTGTAAAGTTTTGAATATGTTAAACCAACAGCTTTGTTCAATAATAATATTGGACCGCCGTAATGAAATAACAAATAACGCTTTATTTGTATTATAAGAAATTGTGTTTAAAGCAGCCATTACTTAATTTCTTCTACTGAGTCCACTCTTTTTTGCGTCCCGGAATGCTATTTAATTGCTTAGAAATATCCTCCCATTAATGCTGGGCTTCCGTTTTAGTAAAACTACAATTAAATCTTCCGTATCTTAAATTTTCTTTGAGCTCCAATAACTCTGCAAGTTTCTTTTTTGTTCATTGGATACATATCCCGTTTTTACTTTTGGCTCGACCGACATTTTAAACATGTAACATTACCGTCTAATTCTTTACACTGTGGCCTATTATTTTAACTTGCAAAAACTATCAATAATACTGAAACAAGCACGCTTTGATAATTGAGGTTTAGGGTATAATGTGTTAATTCTACTGTCAATGCGGTTACGTGATAGTTATGTCGGCCTGCTATTGGTTGTTTCTGGGATGTACGTACGAATCTATTTACGACACAATGCATACCATGCGATATCGAAAATGTCATATCATTTCCCGTCGAGAATACCACTTTCGCTTCCAACAGCTTTGCATGTGATATTTTTAGGTGATAATTGTCATCAGTGAAAAATAACGCATGAAGTCGAGAATAGATCCCCTGATAATTGAATTTTATCAGGAATACGAAGTTTAGTATCACCTACATGCAAATTAGGTAAATTGATTTTAATATTGTCAATAACAAGAAGGGAAATTGTCAATTAATAACGCGAATGATACGAAAAGCAAAGCATCATGTCACGATGTGAACGAATTTGTGTAGTGGATTTGCTCAGACCGGAGATCGTGATATCAACTGATTTTGTAGGAAGTCTCAACCTCTTACAAATATACAAAGAAGTCTACTCTTGAGCAACTTGCCATTGGAGTCTTGGATTTGCGCATTTACAGTTGAGAGTATTACTAGAAAATACAGAAATTGAATGTGAAAAAGCGCCAGTCACAAATTACACAATGATAGCATGACCTGAGCGTACCCATGTAAGAGAGTATGATGCTTTGATTTACTCTTTCTGCAATTATAGCGGGAACATCAATGAGAGACTACATGTTCCTTGTATATGCATGTAACTTCAATTCCTCTACTTTAGAAATTCGATTTCGCTGATAGCCTGAGAAATTTAGTGTAATTACTGAGAGTATGAGAACCTTTGCAGTTACATCAGCTGTATAAATTACTAAATGTTACAAACGTTTTGACATTAGTTTTGGATTTTCATGCTGCTCAAACAAAGCCTTTGAAGATTTTTCTCTTACAGTCGAAAGCAAATCTGCTTGACACTTCAAGTTGCTACGTTATGAAGCGTACGGGTCAGACAGAAATACAAAGGATACCTACAGTGAGGACCCGCACGAATCACGATGACGAAACAGAACACAAAACGTAGAAATGCCAGGCTAACTACCAATGCGGAGAGGGAAGGATTCCCAGTAACACAAAAACAATACATCTTCATCGATTTTCTATTTACAATAAAAATTATTTAAAAAAAGAATTCTGCTTGAATCAACCAAAAAAAATTAAAGTTATATTATAAAGAACAAATTTTAAAAATATACGTACGAAGTGCGCATTTCGTTTAACATGTGGCATTCATCGGTAAAAGAAAGAAAAAATACTGTTTATACTTGCTCATAACAGCAGGGTGTTAAAGTAAAAAAATATTACCGGTAGAATAAATTCTAATAATCATTTAATAAAGTACTATGGAGCACCAGCGACGCACTCACAACAAACGTAAGATAATAGGAGGTGCTTCCATATATGAGAAGACTAACACAGCATACCTCCATGTACCAAGATACCATCGTGTGCCCATTGCATCCACGGAGGTGAATCAGCTAAGCGTAAGGGTGCTTGCGTCCAGATGCAACGTCATCACGGTCGACAGATGTTGAGCGCTACGACAATCACTGCAACACCAGAACACATACCAGCGCAGTTGGTTCTACATAAGAAGAATAATCGGGCCTACAAAAAACAATTTGGCCTCCAGCTAAGAACGACACACTCAAGATCTACACTTCTTATTAAAAAAACGAGTAGTTTAGAAAATACATATAAGGACGAACTGCAGAATCAAATTGGAATTGTTTAAATAACAAGAATTAATAATTTCAATCCTCGCGTTATCACAACATACCAAAAAGAAGATTAGAAAACTCGATCCAAGCTTATTTCCACGAATTTTAGATTGAAACAATAAAGTAATTACATGCTATTGCAAGGTATAATGAGTTTGCGGCAACCTAAAACAGGATACAAACTATTTAATTTATAGAATAAAATTTCCATTTTAAAACAAATTATTAGAAAGCGTATTTATTGTAGGAAGGTCTAATTATACCGGGTGTTGTTGCAGGATCTGAGCAGGATTTAAATAATTGAATAATAAAGTGAAAGGATGTAATTTTAGTTTAGTCGTAAAATGAATGTAACAAATTCTTGAAATTCCACAAAAGTTGATAGATCTTGAGGAAAGGATTTCCAAACAGATTCTCACTCTTTTAAACTCGAAAGTGTTTTAAAAGTCATTTACATAATTACTAAAAGGTGTGATATACCTTTAAGTATAAATAAACGAATAACCGATACCTGTTTAACACTGGCGGACTTTCTAAGAAAGTATTAGGCCCGATGCTAAATGAGGAAGTTGGTCAGCGGAAACTAGTACGTTTCCAGCTACATGGTAATGAATAATTTTGTCCAGTATTGAAAAAGTGATTTTAGAACAGTGAATGAAAATTAACGTAAATTGTTGGATATTTTGCAAAGAGAAAGGCCAATGACCTGTTTCGCCGTTATTGCAGTTTGTCAGATTGGCCTATTTCTCTCTGCAAAACAACCAACTAAATTCTTGAAATTGTACTCAAATCACGGTGTACGAGGGGTGCCATTTTTGGAATATTTAATGATAATTGAAATCTTCTTACAATAATAGTCAGGTTAAAATTCTCCAAAAACACATAAATTAAATAATCTTGTTACAGAATATCAAACGAACATCATGTGTATCCACGTCAAGTAATTTGCACTGCAAATTTAAATTAACAGATGCCCTGAGGCTCGATAATACTTACTGCTGTTCTAACGCCTATATTTACATTTACGTCTAGTTGAGTGCAAACATATTCTGTGAAATGTCGACATAGAATGCACTAACAAAGACGATTTTATTTTAAATCATCCTTTTTTCTTTACAAGGTTCCAACACCAAGTATAACCACTTGGCGCCATGTTCTAATCACAAGAACAAACGACTTTCTTAAGCAACAGCTCAGGTGAAAGTGCCGTATTCTGACGTATCTCATCGCTTGACAACAGTTACAACGATCTTTATAATTAGTGAAAGAAGGAAATCTTATAATGACACTTGTAAATGGTACTTTATGTCACCGCTCAACTTGTAATTTATGCTCGCGGTTTTAAAGCTTATGTTAGATTAAACAACATGTAATAAATATTACATAAATATATGTAGAGAGATTAGGCTTGAATTGACCTTCTATAAAAATAATAACATAAATATTCGTCGAAATATTGCGGAAAAATAAACTTGTTACAAACTATTGGTGACTTTTACAAGTCTCCGACATGATAGTGCGGATGGCATTTCCAAACAAAATTTATATAACTAGTCAAATGACAAGATGAAAAATAAATAAAAAATGACCAATTACATAGCTACCTTTTATGTATGTCGCTTTGTGTACAAGAACTTCCATGTTTTAAAAATACACTAAAAATTTGTGAATAATTACACAAAAGTGCGAATGTACAAATGTATAAATGTAATGTAGAAAAATCTGTAAAAAATTCACAATTGTAACAAGAAATTTGTTGCACTTTGTATATAAATTATCATTAAATATAATGTAATAATCTGTGACGTATGTATTAATAAAGCGAATTTAAATTTTTTTATCGAACAGCAAAATGTTTGAAATGAAAGTTTTATCGTGCATATTTAGCTCAAACAAGCGTATAAGACGAGTTGAATGTTACCATTAGGATAATAGAAGTAAAGGATGTTTAATACCTACGATCTTCGATGATAAAGAAGTTGCAGTTACTTTATATTAGGAAACCAGCAACCCCCTGCAGTTATCTTGAACGTTGAACTTGATTTTCCAATATTAAATATATATACCGCTTGTAAATGCTAGTAATTGTATTAACGAAGACTCTTCCAAAGACGCCTGAATTTGATTTCGAAGCAAACAATGTTAATGAAGTATTGTTTTATTTTCCAGTTGAAATATTTGTTGTATGGTGGAAATAGGTAGGCGTTGTCTTTTCTTCGACAAGTTTATTGAAAGGATTGAACTCATCGGACCGATTTAACAATGGACAGTCGAACCCCTTATTCCTTGATAGGACTTGAAGAATATGTAATGCACTGAAAACATTTATTCATAGATAAACGGGAACATATTTCCAAGTAAAATTATAAACGAACACTACATGTTTTTTAGTGTATTATTTCCAGGATGAAACTAAGAAGCGTTGTGCTCACATCAAGCACCCCAAAATAAGTGAAGTGCTAATGTGAAACTTGAATATAAAAATGAATCTTGCGCGGCGTGACTGCGTCGCGCGTATCGTTAACAACTTATAATAATACTATCGGCAATTGCTACAACAGCAAATTATTGCCAAAATTATTACACCGGCCAATTCAAGAAAGCTAAATTTATAGAGCATGAGACAGGGGGAGAGCTCGACAATATTGAAAGAAACCAAAAGTCACTCAAGTTAAATGTACTCATTCTTACATATTAATACAAATAACCAAATACTATAGTGTCTAAGTGCCAAATAAGGTATTATTTATATGAGAATAAAAAAGACGCGCTAACGCAATTAGTAATATTTTTTTTACAACATATAGCAAGTAATTAACTCCATTAACATATAATTGATGGAAGTAATTGCTTACCTTCTCTTAAGTTAAATAACTTACAATCATTTGATGACGCTTGGCAGATGCGGTAGTAATGCAGGATCAGTTTTAGTATTTGTGGAATGTTGAGATATTGTGCATTTCTTTTTTCGATAAATGAGGAAATGAAAGGAGTTGCAACATTATAATGTAATTAAGGGCCGCTATGCTTGCGGCCACATACCCAATGCTCCACCCAAAGGTACTGCATTGGGTTTAAACACGAAAAGTAAACATGCTCCAAATTTAATATATCTTCAGGTTAATCAATACTAAATAAAAATCTAACAAACTGAAACTAAAAATAGGGTTTAAAGAACGGTATCCCTAGCGTTGATTCTGGAGTTAGCCCGATCCACAAGACACAAGCAAAAATGAATGGAGAGGGATCCGTAATACCGGATAGCAGCTGACAGCTCTGCTTACCAGTTCGACCTGAAGGGTCGTCTTAAAACTATCCAAATCTAGCTAGCTAATATTAAAAATGGATTCAAATTTTCTAAGCATTCGCCAAATGTTTAATAGTGAATTCAGCTATTTTGCCTGTTCTATATATTTACAAATTTGTCCTCCATGGTCTAAGTATTTATTCAAATTTCATCCTAAATTTATCCCTAGCGTTCCCTATCATTCTCTAACTGACATATTATAATTACAATCTTCTTTCCTATATATACTGCCACTAAAAATTGGCGGCAAAACGTCTAGCAAATAAAATCAAAACACAAAACAAAAATACAGGCAAAAATATAAGTATAAATATAAAATAAGTGTAAATATAATGTAAGTATATAAATAAACATAAAATAAATATATAAATAAATTAATAAATATCTAAATAAGCAAAAGTATGCAACAGTGCATAAATTAGCAAAAGCATCGCCCAAATTATCAGTTGCACTCGCACAAGCATTATGATGGCTAGCGCCATTACGCACAAAACATGCGCGTTAGATCATTTCAAAATCTTCTTATTAATACAAGTGAGTGCTTAAGCGAGTACAGCCGCCACAATTTTAATCCTACCTCGTACATAAATTTCCGAAGCATCCGAAGATCTGGTCGTCTTCTTACGTCTATTGGTATCTTACTGCTAAAGGGAGATGATGCACTGTTAAAGTTTTGGTTCACTATCACTTTTAAGTCCGAGGAGATGCGCGGTTTTACTCTATTTTATTTTATTTATTTATTTGCTGATTTAAGTTAAGTAGGGTTTACTGATTTACTTTGTTGTTATTTATTTGTTTTACTTTATTCCCGATTCCGATTTTTCCGCGCGTATAAGTTGGGACAGTCATTGTTTTAGTGGTGTGGGGTTTGTCGTGCATATTAGATTTTGGTTATTGATTTTGCTTTTTTTTTAATTTTTATTTTATTTTTTTTAATATTTTTTTTTTATTTATTTTTTTTTTTAATTTTTTATACAGGTTTTGGTTATATCATGCTCATGTCCGATTCTCATGCCAAGTCAAAAACAACAATTTTTAATCTTACCCTACCCCCTCCGATCTACGCGCGGTTATCACCGTCCAACCTCGAGACCCTTCCCGAAAATTCTTTGAAGACTCTCCAGAACCCCTTCTGGTTAGCTATTTCCCTGACTTCTTCTAGGCTCTTTGGCCATGCTAGTCCTGCGATTACTAATTTCATATCAGCTAACCCTCGATTTGCCACCTCGAGTGGGCAGTCGAAAAGCACGTGCTATGCGCTTTCTGTCCCCTCACAGCATTCGCAGCGGTCGTTGTCGGTTAAAGCAAATCTTTGTAAATACGCTTTCAGCGCGCCGTGCCCTGTTATCAGTTGCACCATTTTATGATCGAGTTTCACTTCGGTCCTACCTCTAACTTCTATGCTCGGTATGAATTTGAGTGTCAACCTGCCCGTGGCAGCGTTGTTCCACCTCTCTTACCATTGTCGGATTGATTTTTGGCGCAGCTTTCTTTTAATTATAGACCCCGGTATCGATGAATGTGATATCTGATAGTCGCCCGTTGCGGCTTCTTTAGCTAATTCATCAGCCCTATCGTTTCCTACGTTACCATCGTGCTCATTGAGTTCATGTTTGTTAAAGCCGTCAGCGCCGATTTACTATCACTGATTATATAACATTCGTCTCTGCCCGTATGGTTTATTACGTAATCGATAGCTTCTCGAATGGCTACCAATTCGCATTGGAAGATAATGCTCCAGTTCGCGTGCAGAATTCTTTGAGTTTATTTGTTCGCGTTTCTTCTATTACTATCTTATTTTCGCGGTAACTTTGATTGTATTCTATTATTCGTTGTTCTCTTATATCTCCCTAGGCGCGTTGATAGCGGCGCCTTAGGTTACGCGTTTCTGCCCGCTTAGTGGTTAGTTCCTGGGTCCACCAGGGTACGCTGTCTTTAAATGTTTTCTTTCGCGGCATAGTGTACGATGACGCGTCTACCACTGTTTCTATTTCGTCTGCCTCTCGGCAGCTCATTTTCGAGCGCAGGGATACTTTCGCCAAATATTTGTTCAAACCCAATTTGCTTTTTTACTACAAAACCGCGGAAATATAGTTAGCTGCTCGTTTGCGCTTATTTTGTTTTCAACGTCCGATCTTATTAATTTATGGTCAGAGAGCGTTTTCTCGTCCGACCTTAATTTCCAATCACAAATGATTTCTAACATCTCGTGCGAGGCTGCAGTAATATTAATAAAACTGCTGCCTCTATGCCCCTCAAACGTAGGTGAATCATTAGTGTTTATCACACTAAGATCCCATTCAATTAAAAGAACAGCAACCTGTAAACCCCTATCGTCTTCTATAGGACAACCCCATAACGGTGACTTGGCATTCAAGCCTCCTCCAATTGTTAGTTTTTTATTCCTTCCAATTTGGCGAAAAATGCCTTTGATGTGATTCATTAAATCCTCGGTTTGAGGATTTTTCCGCCGGGAGTCCACTGGTGGAAGGTACGCGCTTATCAGGTAGAAGGTGTTTGTCCCTGTTTTTATTCCCGCGGTGGTTATAAACTCGTTTGATAAATTGTTTAATATTATCCCGGCGCACGTCCTATTATATATTATTATAAAGCTGCTGCGCGGTTATTCGCTATTCGCGTTTAAGACGGTACCAAAACCTAGCAAAACCTGTCATTTTGTGGCTATACAGGTGCGGTTCCTGTATATGCCCGATGTCGATATTTTCTTCGCATAATAACTTTACAAAGTTATTTGTTGCCCCTTTGCCTTTCTCGAGATTTAGTTGCGCGAATTTAATTTTTTTGCTACTTTTAAATCTTTCTTTTTCTTAACGGTCCATAATCGATGTTCCGTGTGATTGCATTCTTCAGTCGTAGCATCGTGAAGCATCTACTCGACTTGGCGTGGTGACGCGTACCGACCTTCGCGCCACCGCCAGTTCTGTCGTTTGCGCTTGCGCAAACCACACAGCAGGGGATTGCCTTCCGGCAATTCTTGAATTCATGCCCGACCTCGGCACAGTTACCGCACCACTGTACCTTCTCCCTGCACTCCATCGATCTATGACCGTACTCGTAGCACCGGTAACACTGAGTCATCGAGAAATGGTCCCGGGCCCTTACTCTTTGCCACCTGAGGTTGATAGCGTCAGCTAATATGCGCCTTCGAAGTGTGGGGGTCATTTCGAAGACTACGTTGACGAAGGTATCCCTAAAGCCCTTTTCGCCAAACCTGAACTTCTCTCTCAGGTGGTTTTCCAGCTTCAAATCGTCGAAGCGGGGATTCTGGCTCACGATCAACCGCACCAGTTCTTCCGCCTTCATCCCCGCTTCGACACCCGGAAGAACGACCCGTGGACGCTTCTTCTCGATGGTCTTCGCTACTAATTCTTAGCTCTGCCCGCCGACCTTCGACTGCAGTTTCTTGGCGTCAACACGACCCGCGCACTCAACTACTGCACCGCCCCTACGCGTCCTTCGAGCTCCAACTACAACAAACCCATCACGTGCTGGGTCGCTCTTATGGCCTGGTTTGGCGTCGACTCTAACGGCAAACGTAGGCTTTACACTTGCGGCTGCTGCTGCGTAGGAAGTGCGCGGCACCGGCACTTCCTGTCTCCGCAGATTCTGGACCCCTGAAACCAAAAAATCCGCGACGTAACAAACCAACTAATAGGTATGGTTAGGGAGCTGCGTCTTTGTTTAGACAACTCTGGGAGAGCTAGTGTTGTTGGGGGAAGTCCTGCGGCGGATTTTGTTGTTTCAGAGATCCAGGATCCTGGACCTCAATACAATACAATTACAGAGAAACATCTTATACCCTTATCAATTACAATGGCTAAGGAGAAGAGATAAATAAAGCAGACCCAATTAATCAGCAGGACTGAAATAAAGACGTAATTAAACCTAACTGGCGTAACAAAACGTACAAAGTATAACGCAAATTATTGCAGGAGTGTTAATCCACATAAAAACCTTTTAGAAAATTAAAACTGTGACAACTTTAACATCCGCGAAGTATATAAATTAGCGAATTTAAGGCTACAGCAACTAGCCAGACATTACCAGGCACAAATCCCGCAAATTAATTACAGCACCGTATAACTAAGTACAAATACAAGTAACTAGATTCTTTAAATAACCCAACAATCCAAACTGAAAAGTAACAATACAAATTGTCAAGTAAATCTCAATTTTTACAAAAATTTGAAATTAATTAAAACCAAAAGTAACTATTAATTATTAGAACAACTCTTAACAATCATGCGTTCAGATATGAAAATTTATCTCGAAAGCATCTCTTAATTCAACGGAGATCAAGCTTTGCTAGCAAACAAACCCGGAGACAACGAAAGTAATGTATTACTTTTACGCCGGGTAATAAGTAAACTGACCGGACGGGCACTAACGCTAATAGCCAACCAAGATGACTTAGAAAAGTGGGAGGACTTTAAACGCATATTGATTGCATATTTTGGAGACCAAAGAAACAAAATGTTTTATCCGCGATCTAATAAACCAAAGAATGGAAAATAACCAATCCCCGTACCAATCCTGAATAAAATGCCAGAACGTAAGGAGCCTAATCTTAACAAAATTAAAAATCGAAGAACCCGACCAAAACCGCGATTACTTAGAAAGTAAGATTGTTACATTTTATCATGAATTGTATTAAAAAATAAGCAGAAATGAGCTTTGCAAGTTCCCACAGACATGTGAGGGGCAGGGACAACATAAATACCCCGGGAGCCCCACATCAGTCAGTCAGTCTACAGTATTCCAGCTTTAACATTGCATTTTGCTTAGGCTACTTACTCATATTAGTTCAATTACTAATTATTTTTTGACGTAGAGTATTTTTAATTAAGTTTATCAAAATTCCATATTAATATCTGTTTGAAAAATAAATAAATTGTTACGAAGTTTTGGAAGAAGTTTTTAAAAACACCGCTGCCAAGGCCCGAAACATATCTCGCATTAGTAAACAGAAAGAGAATCGTCTGGTGGCTATTATTTACCATCCGGATGCTGGATTAATGCGGACACTCACACAAATCTGGCAAGAGACCGTTCTTTTAGGAAAGTACAAGCATTGACTACGTAACTGCCCGATTGAAAATTTTACATTGTGAGTAACGAATATAATCCTGTCGAGCTTCATATTATACTATCAAAATGGGCTAATGTATACAGTATCTGTAAAATGAATATGGTAAAGGGAGTGGTACATACTAGATTTTGGAAAAACTTTAATATATCAATAAACAAACAGACACGTCGGATTGACTTTCTTAAATATCCCTGGTGTTTTATGCTCGGAAAATAATGGGCCAGAGAAGGTCAAATTTCACTAGGCGAATGGTTGAGTCACGGCTGAAACTTTCACTAAACGTAAAGTCTGTTCTCGACTTTTGAAAAATGAGACGTCACACCTTTAAAGTTTTGGAAACGAAATTTCCAAATTTTTATAGGCACGATAAGACATTCCCAAAATAAAAAGACCACCAAAGAAACAGTTGTTAAACATAATTATTTCGAGTTTGTTTTTAATCCAGAGAAAAATCTATAATAAGATGTAATTGAACCTTTAAAGGATTTCAATTCACGTAGAATCAGTAGTAGAAAGAATCGGATATGTGGTGGTGTGCATTTCATGCATCTGTGTTTATACTAATCTTATACTTCACACAGTTAATACAAACATTGTAATAGATAATTCTAGTTTTAACTATGGTTTTTTTATTATAGTAATTAGCGGCTGTTTAGTAAGATCGTTTTTATAATAATTCGAAAAGTCCTCTGTTATTTGATTTGTTAATTAAAAATTATTTAAAATTCCTGGAAAATTATCCACAGGGCCGGCCCAATGCGGTAGCAAAATAGGCAACTGCCTAAGGCGGCAAATTTTAGGGGCGGCATAAATAATTTAAGTGCGAAAGAATTTGGATAAAACATTTTATAAAATATTTTATATTAAGTGCATAAAACAAGATTTAGTGTCGAACTTATGATTTCTGCTATTATAGTATTATGTATGGAATGTAATTCCCCGGGGATGTATATACAAGTTATTCAGTCTGTTCCGAATTATTACTCGGTCGTGTATAACGTACGTAACGTTATTAACGTTGTTTTTTAATTTTGTGTACTGTTTACGTATATTATAATAAAATGTCAGAGTCGAAACGCATTAAATTATCTGGTGCTGCATACCGAAAAAAAAAACTTATGCGAGACGAAGAGATTAAAAAAAATGCTGGTGCTATTGACAAATATATAACAAAAAAGGAAGAAATATTATTAATTAATCCAGTTCCAGAACAAAAAAAAGAATTACAAATATCTGAAAATGTTAAAGAAACGTTAGAAAAAATTGACGATAACGATAGTATTTCCTACGATAAATCTGAAAATGAAAATGTATCTGATCGCGGAACATGGCCAGAAGTTATTACAGATTCTTTACGAATTAAAATAGTAAAAAAGGTCCAATTAAACCTAGTAAAAATTTTAAGTATCCTAGGGATACATTAAATCGTCGATTTCCAGTTTCAGTTTTAAATAAAACACTAAGAAATGGAGAAGTAACTGAATGTACTTGGTTAATTTATTCTGTTTCTAAAGATGTCGTATATTGTTTTTGTTGTAAATTATTAAGTTGCACAAATTCTGCACTTACTAAATTTGGCCGTAACGATTGGAAAAATGTTCATAATATTATAAAGGAACACGAAACAAGTAAAATACACTTTCATTTTTAAAAATGTTAATGGAATTATCAGTAAGGTTAAGTACAAATAAAATGATTGATGCTGCACATCAACGTGCATTAAATATAGAAACACAACATTGACAAAATGTTCTTGAACGTTTATTTGCAATTGTCGAATTTCTCAGTCAACAATGTCTATCTTTTCGTGGATCTAGTGATGTTCTTTGCGAAAATAATAACGGAAATTTTCTTGGATTAGTACAACTGCTGGCAAGATTTGATAGTGTATTAATGGAACATGTACGAAAAATTCAAAATAAAGAAATTCATAATCATTATCTTGGTAAGACAATTCAAAATGAAATGATACATTTACTTTCTCGATCAATTAGAAATGAAATATTGGAAAAATTAAATAATGCTCTATAACTGTAGATTGTACTCCGGATAAAAGTAGAGTAGAACAAATGTCAATAATTTTACGATTTGTTGATATAAATTACGACACAAAAATAACTAATATATGTGAACATTTCCTTGGATTTATCCCAGTTGATATAACTACAGGTCATGAATTAACTCAAGTTATATTGTCAGAATTAAGTAAAAATAAAATTCTTTTACAAAATATGCGTGGGCAAGGTTACGATAATGGTTCGAATATGAAAGGCCGTCATTCTGGAGTAGAGAAAAAAATTTTAAATTTAAATAATCGTGCTTTTTTCGTACCGTGTCATGCTCATACTCTTAATTTAGTTGTAAATGATGCCGCTAAATCGTCATCTAAAGCGACTAAATTTTTTATGTTGGTTCATGCCATATATGTATTTTTGAGTGATTCTACTCGCCGTTGGTCTGTTTTAAAAAAACATATAACCCAATTAACTGTAAAACCATTAAGTGATACGAGATGGGAAAGTCGAGTATACGCAATTAGACCATTTAGATATAATATTGGTGAAATATACGATATATTATATGAAATAAGTCAAGACGTATCATTTGATAAAATCACTCGTTTAGAAGCTGAATCATTCGCCAAAAAAATTAAAAATTTTAATTTTATATGTTTTATTGTAATATGGCACTCAATTTTAAATCAAGTTAATTTAGCGAGTAAAGTACTACAAAAAATTTCATTAGACATATCTGGCGCAGAAAATGTATTATCTGAAACAATAACTTTTTTAAAAAAATCCGTTCTGACAATGGTTTCAATGAGCTATTAGGAGAAGCAGAAGCTATAGCTGCCGAAATAGATGTTGAAGCGTCTTTCGCACAACACGTTTCGATTCGTCCCCGAAAAAAGAAAGCAGTATTTTTTTCTTATGAAGAGCCTTATGAACCTATAGTTGATTTAAAAATTAAATTTAAAGTTGAATTATATTTTTATATATTGGAGGTAGCAATCAATTCTCTTGAAGAAAGATTTGAACAAATGCATGCCCACTGTGATAATTTTAAGTTTTTGTATGATATAAGTATTTTAAGAAATATGTCAAAAAATGATATTATGAAAAATTGTAAGAATCTTCAAATTTTACTCTCAGAAAATGGTAATACAAATAATGCAGATATTGATGCAATAGAAATGACAGATGAATTAGTAGCAGTATCTGAATTATTAAAAATAAATAGTACTCCATTAGAAGTATTACAATTTATAGTAAATAATAATAATTTTACTCCAAACGTAGCTATAGCGCTACGTATTCTTTTAACAATACCAGTATCGGTTGCATCAGGCGAAAGAAGCTTTTTGAAATTGAAGATAATAAAAAACTATTTAAGAACTACAAGAAAGACTAAGCGATCTTGCTACAATTTCAATCGAGAGAGACGTAATAAAAAATATTAAATTCAAAAATTTATTGATTTCATGTAATATACAATTTTAATTTTTTATATTTTTATATTTTACTTTTTCTAAATAATAATAATAATTATATGTCGATAATATAAAATATTACAATTAACAGGTATACCTATATATTTAAATGAATTTTGTCTAAATAAAATAATACAATAAAATATAATTTTTATGTAATCTAAAGTTTGTATTTATATGTAGTATCCTTCAATATTACACATACTACATTTTAACAAAATTATTTTCATTTATGATGTTGATGAGTGAAATTAGGGGGCGGCTAAACAAATATTTGCTTAGGGTAGCAAGATACCTTGGACCGGCCCTGATTATTCATACCTCCATATCTACAGTCAATACAGGAACCAGTAAACAAAACTAAAGATCAAGAAAGTGTTGAATTTAGGCACGTTGCAAAATAAAAATACCAAAAAGATTTTTGGTTTATATAATTTCTCTACACTTATGAAATGTATTTAGTAATTATAGTCACTGGAATAAACGATTTTTTTATATACCATAGAAATCACCCATTACCCATTCGCTTCAATTAGAAAGTTACTTGTAGTGAATAAAAATACTTATCTAGAGAAACATTACGACAATTATGAGTAATGTATGTCTTTAGTTTTGAAGTCGTGATTAGCAATAACTAAAGGAGAAGGTCAAGTAATTTGTATGTATAAAAAACATTGCACTTCAATTATTTTAATTAGATTTCAAACAAGCGGCGGTTTGTTAAGAACATTTTAACCTAAGTATAGCATCGGCTCCAGAAGGTGCGCATGTAAGTGTGTTGCAATTTTTAAAGAACCTGTTAAACTAAAGTAAGTAACCATAGTATAAATGCAGAAAGTGTTTATCTAACATAGAACTTAGAAGTATTACAAAGTACAATTTTCAAACCTACTTGATATCGATAATCAAATTTCGAAAATTTAAACAGTTGTGAATAATAAAATATTTTTTACAAATTTGACCATTTTAGGTTAGTGCAGAACCAAATTTTTAGTCAATCTAAAATTATTTTAAGAGAGCTTAAAATTTTTAAGTCCTTGAATTTACTGACTCTAAAATTGGAACAATCAACTAGTTAATGTTGTTTAGTTAGAGTTAGTATACAACACTTAAATTTTGCGTTTTTTTCCAAATTCTTTGATAGCTACTGTTGCCGTAAGATTAAACATTGCGTTGTCAGTGGATTGTGGGTAATATCAATTTTCTCGCTAATATTTTAAGAAAAGTAATGAATAGTAATCCATAAGTTTTGCAATCATAATCTTAATAAATATGCAAGTTATAAATTCAAGAAAACTCACCTTATTAATAGACTGCTTCTGCGGAATTTGTACGTCACTGACCACCCCAGACAGCAACAACAAGTCGTAATGACGCGATTTTCTGGTTAACGGTTACGTCTCTAGAACCAAAAATTTGACATCTATTTCACGTGAAACATGGTGTCAGAATGTCACACTACATTTCATTTATTCAATGCTCCATGCGAAGGATTACATTGGTCAGGAAGCGAGTTTTTTTACGTTGGAATTTCGAATTTTGCCGAACCCTTGCTGTTCCAAGCAAGATAGGGGTCCTTGACGTGACAACCCTCACACACGGGACCTCCATTTTACCTCTGATCTGAACGGCGGTATATTTTTGTGAAAAATATTTGCCTGACATTTTTTAAGCTAGCCGTATTGGAATTCGACACGCTACGGAGTCTCCTAGTCAAAATGTTACAGCCCAGAGATGCCATATTGAAACGTCGTTCATCATCATTAGGTCTTCAGTCTTGGAACTGGTTAGACGCGTACTATCATTGTTTCCTATTCTGAACTAACCTACAGATTTCCCTGAAATTTGCACAGTCTGCATCTATAACTATCTGATCTAGGTCTACATCTACCTCTTTTTTCCTATCTCCGCTTGTAATATATCCCATACTATTCCCCAAAAATGCCTTAGAACGTATTCTGCCCTTCTATTTCTCTTATCTTTTTCGCCAGATATCCTTGCTCCCCTACTATTTCTATAACCTATTTGTTATTATCTTGGTCTGTCCATGCTATCGTCCTCATACATCTGAAGCACAGCATTTCAAAAGGCTGCTACCGTTTTTCTGTCTGCGTTTCAGACTGCCTGTATTTCATAGGCATACTGTGCTGTGCTCCACACATATGCTTTCAACAATTTTCTTCTTGTTCTATGTTTGTCGTCTTTCCTCACAGGCGCTGTTCCTTCTTGTTAGATGCAGTTCAATCACCTTCTATTGTTTTACAATTATATACCCTATTTCTCCGACCTTCAGTGGTTGTGAAGGGAGGTAAGCAGCCTGTGGCTGTCAGGTTCCCCCAACACTTAACCATATACCGATTTAATATATTTCCAATATATCTTTTCGCACAGTCATCATTAGTTGCAGATATTTCGCAACCACCAACTAGTTGTTTATACTAATCATCAGATTTATCTGCGCTTATTTTTTCGTCATTAGATTTTCCGTCTCAAAACTGGTTGAACACGTACCTGCACTTATTTATATTCTAAGCTAGTCTACCTAGTTCCCTGAAATTCTCACACAACATGTGTATACAGCTCGTTCCCCTTCTATTGTTTTCTAATTTTATGCCCTATTTCACCGAGATTCAGTGAAGGGGGTTAAGCAACCTGTGGCTACCAAGATCCCCCAACACTTAGACATTTGCCGAAGTAATGGTTTTCCAGTAAATCCTTTCACACACTTAACCTTATTCGAGAATATTGCCCAACCAATTCTTGTAGTTACTTATAATAATCATCATGTTTAAGCAGTTATTTTTTCGTCATTAGTTTATCCATCTTGGGATTGGTTGGATGCGTACCTCCATTGATTTCTATTCTGGGCTAGCCTACACATCTCCCTGAAACCCCCACAGCCTACATCTTTTACTATCTGTGTGCAGTAGTCTAACCTAGGTCTGCCTCTTCTTCTCTTTTTTCCTATCTCTGCTTCTAATATATTCCGCACTATTCCCTCATGCCGTAGTATGTGGCCTATCATCCTATCTCTCCTCTTTTTTACCATTTTCCACATATTTCTTTCTTCCCCTACCATTTTTAGTACCTCTTCGTTCTTAACTTTGTCTGTCCAACTTTGTCGTTAACACCTCGTAATTGTAACGTGATTGTACAGTCAACCGTCATACCGAGCGGATCGGCCTCGCAGGATACTATCAAAATTATTGATAAAAAGTGTCGTTATTGTGGTAAATTTACATCTGCAAATGATATTACATGTGCTAATCAATCATGCGATGTTTCAATACCCTAGGTTTTTACATGTAAAAATCCTCTATAAAGTCTTATTTTAAGGGATTTCCACCTTGCTCCCTTCTTGCTCCCTCCTTGTGGACCTCTTGTAGGATTTTTTCCTAACCATCCCTTGCCCTAAAAAATCAATAACCTAACCCGTAAAATTTAGGATCAACCCTTATCGAGTTACAACCCGCAATTTTATAACTTTTTTATTTATAAACAGTTTCTAATCGTGTATGGTAATACCGATTTAATTTTTCTTGGAAGTCTGAATCTACCATTATTTTAACCTTAGGCCAACTCGATTTAAAAAATTTGTGTAAGCAAAAAAGTAATACACTTTCTTTTTAAACAATTTTTGTTTAATTATAAATATACAGTGTACACTTAACGTCTATTTTCATACACATATATTTTTACAGACAGAAATTTTTTGACGTAATCTAAGTATAAAATTAAAATTTTCATATTGGTATTGCAAGGTTCGTTTCTTTATTCCACTGGACCCTCACATCGGTTTATACGTATAAATATTTATTTCTAAATAGAAAACTTTTTCCAAAGACCAACCGGACCCACGTGCTTCAAATTCCTCTGATTTTGTTCTCATTGTTTCACTTAAGAACTCGTACATATTTTCCAGATTACTAGAAGACGTTATAACCATATTTTTTGTGTTAAAAAATTTCACATCGGTAGTCTCTTCTACCATTTTTGTGTAGACGCCGTAGAGTTCACATCTAACTTTTATTGCTGTATGTTGTAGTCTTTTTCCATTAATTACTCGAATAAGCCGCTCTTTCTGCTTCCAAAGAAACTCGGACACTTCGTCGTCGGCACAGTCGTTTTCTATGCGATAGCTAGCTATACGGTTGTTAAACGCTGTGCTAACCATTTCTACAACATTTACGCCAGTAGCGGTAACTCTTGCATTTTTATGGCTGTTGCTCCTCAAATGTGCGGCATACGTCATCTTTTCCACTTCCAAATCGCACACTTTACACAGAATTCGTGGTTGTTTCGGAAAAGACCCTTCAACAACTGGCGTAGCTGAACGTTTACGGCAGTAGGGTAAATACAGGACTATCACTTACCCCTCTGACGTCACAACTCAATGTTAATTCCCATTAGGAGGGACTCCCTTAAGGAGTAATGTATCAGACAGAGACAGACATATCCCGTTGAGAGATAGACATACATACAATAGTTTTCTTCAACTAAGCATTTTATAGCCGCAGGCACAGGCTCGGCACCCCGATCTGGACAATCTAACCTATATTGGCAAATATTCGCACATCTGGTTGCAGTAATAAATAACATTGTCGTCTTAAATTTGCACAATAGTTTTCTGCGACTAAGCAGTTTTTATCTTCAGGCAGGGGCTCGAACACCCCGATTTGTCTACAGGTACGGATCTTGTTCTCGGCACCCCGATCTGGACCAACCATCTAACCTTAATTGGCAAATATTCGCACATCTGGTGACAGTATTAAATAACATTGTCATCTTAAATCTGCAGATAGAGCTTGTTCATTCTGGACCCTCCACCACCACACAACCAAAATTTACAGCCAAATAGTTTTCTTCGTCTAACCAATGCATCTTTCGAGATAAAACTATCTTGTTTGGTATCAATCAATATTAGAATTTTCTCAGCTACCCAAACCTCTAGGAATTTTTGAGATAGCATCACCCTCCAGGGAGCTACCCTCATTTTAAGATGTTTTACTGGTAGCGATTTTTGACCGTTCTTATAAATTTTTTAGACATGCGATACGTCAAATTAGTGTAGAATTTTACCCAGAATTGGAATCTGCAAACAGATTTAAAATCCGACCACTCCCTGCAAAGTTATACCCTTTTAAAGTCCTGAAGCTCTAAATTTTTCTCTCTGCTCCCACATCTGAACCAAATAGTTTTCTTCAACAAACCAATGCATCTTTCGAGATAAACCTATCTTTCAGATTGCATCATCCCCCAGGGAGTTACCCTAATTTTAAGATTTTTGCAGGTAACGATTTCTGACCGTTCTTATAAACTTTTTAGACATGCGATACATAAAACTATCCTAGAATTTTATGCGGAATCCGCATCTGCAAACAGATTTAAAATTCGACCACTCACTGCAAAGTTATACCCCTTTAAAGCTTTCAAACCTCTAAATTTTGCTCTTTGCTCCCACATCTGAACCAAATAGCTTTCTTCGACTAACCAATGCATCTTTCGAGATAAACCTATCTTGTTTGGTATCAATTAATATTAGATTTTTCTCAGCTACCCGAATCTCTAAGAATTTTTCAGATTGCATCATTTCCCAGAGAGTTACCCTAATTTTAAATTTTTTTGCAGGTAACAAATTCTGACCGTTCTTATAAACTTTTTAGACATGCGATACATCAAACTAACCTAGAATTTCATGCGGAATCCGAATGTGCAAACAGATTTAAAATCCGACCACTCCCTGCAAAGTATACCCCTTTAAAGCTCTCAAACCTCTAAATTTTTTGCTCATCTATATTTAACTCCATATTTTAAAACCGCGGGGATTTTTAGAAATGAGTTCTTTATAAGCCATAAGTGTTTAATATTTAAAACCATTTTCAAAGCAATGCACTGTTTTTAGAATATTCAAAACCGTGGCTTTTTTCAAATTTCTAAAACAGTAAAAATTTATGGTTTTAACATTCTAATTGCTACATCACAAACATAATTACATGCTCAATGCTAAATATTTGGAAAATACATTCGTTTACAAACTAATTCTTTGTCGAAGTACAAGTGAAAGCTGTGTAAACCGTTCTTTTTTATTAATTAGTGGCTATATGATTTGAGAAATACAATATATATGCTCAATACCATCCATTAGAATCAACGCAACATTGCTTGAGGGTTTATTAATCACACAATGAGCGTTCTAGCATGACCTCGATTGGGAAAATACAAACTTCTTCTAGTAATACAAATCAATTAACAGATAATTACTTCAACTGTATATAACCCGACCCTAACTAATAAGAGCTTATTCCATCCGTACGTTTTTTGTGCGTGTAAAAGTACATCAATATTTTAAACAATCGTTTTTGTGTAGTGATTTTTTAGTGAAAAATTTTTGAAGATTTAAAGTAAGTCTACATTTATTTGCAATCACCGATTATTGTTTCTGATTGTATTTTGAAACATCTAAGACTCGTATAGATTTTACATTAGCCGATATTAATTTTCCAAAGTAATGAACTGTTTTACATATATTTTTTTCAAATTTTAAATAGTCTTAAGCTGAAATAATAAAAAACAATTTCCAAAAATATTTTATTAAAAATTAAATACATTAACAAAAAGCCTCAATAGCAAAACATTCTCCTTCGAGAAATTTAAATTATTTAAACAATGGTTTAGGCAGTGGTTGTATCTATCACCAAATTTTCTTAATTCCTTGAGTCTAGGAACTGAGAATACACTTTCCATATTTAAAATGGTGTTTGATAAATATTTCGATAGCAACTGCTTCTTCTGTTCACCTTTAACATAAACAGTGGTCTCAGGAGGTATGACTTTTTTCAGCAAATCATCCACATTTGTATATCCACTCGTAGACTGCTCATCCCAGCAGAGTCCATGGATTCTTTCTTTTAACCACCGAACTTGCTTTTTGAAATCGACACTTAGAGTATTATACTCCACCGCCATGTCCAGTATCTCATGCCATATTACATTATTCACTACATCCAAAATGGCGATCTCCTTGCAATAGAAATCACTAGTTTTGTATTGATATCCTTGTAAATCGATTATAAAACACATGCTTCCTGCTTCAAATCATAAATGGGAATGGGCTTCAAAGCAAATCTATCTATCCAGCTAGGGGTGTTTATCCCCTCTTTTTATGATTCTTTCAACTAAGTAATTATCTAGAATTTTTGATGATACTAAAACAAGTCTGTTTTCTTAATCCAACTTTTACCATCCCCCAACCACGACACTAATAGTTCACGCCCGTGCTTCCGTTTCCGTAAACTTTTTCCACTAGGTACGTGTCGGGTGCTGCTGTGAGCTGCATCTCATCGCCCTAAAAAGCACCTAGGATTGGTCGACCTTCCAAATCTTGTAGCAGATAGGCTATCGGTCTCGTTTGTTGCACTTTAACAATTTTAAATAGTTCTGTACTCGTTTGGATGAAATTCTCTGTTGAATACTGCTTTATATTTTGATATACGCACAATTTCTCCAACCTTATACAACTTCTAGAAGCACTGTCAGCGGTGTACAGTTTTATTCTTTCCGGATGTTTTTCCGCTTCCATAGGTGTCATGTTAATAGCCCGATGTGGTGTATTATTGTATTCCTCCATAACTTTAGGTAAAATATTGAACCATCTATGACTGCCTTGCAAGTAAAATCTTCTGTACAATTTGTTTTTGATTGTTCTGATCAATCGCTCGACCATACTAGCTTTGATTGCGGAATACGTAGAGTAATGGTTTATCTTATATTTTTGCATAAGATTTTTAAACCAGCGGTTGTAGTACTCTTACCCAAAATCCGTTTGTAGATTGATTTTTGCATTATTTTCTCCTTGCAACATTTTGTCCAATATTTTTTTCATAGCATTTGTAACTTCTGCTCCGGGTTTATTTTTTAAAGGTTCTGCTAAAGCATATTTTGTGAAACAGTCCACCGCTATTAAAATATATCTGTACCCGTTGTTCACACGAAAGTAAGGCTGCATTTCGCACAAGTCCGATTGAATAAGATCGCGTGTCACATGTTTCAGATTTGTATGACGACGCTGGAAATTTTTTCTTGCAGGTTTAAATAATTCCTTAACGATGATTTCTTTACTCATTTTTGCTTAACACTGTTGCTAAACTAATAGGGCTATCTTTATCCAGTTGCACCTTTGACATAAACTGAAGCTTTGGTTTGTAGTATTTGTTTTTTTATAGATGCCGGTGACGCCTCGTAAATCGATGATATTGCGAGACCAAGCTCCTTCTCGTTTGTCTCAGAAGCAGCCGTCAAATTCACAAAAAACTGTATAAACGTTTTAAAGTCAGATATAAGCTTATCCAATTTTTCATTTACATATTGTTTATTAACTGCATCGGAGGGTTCAACCGGTGGAGCAAGCAAATATGTACGAGTTCTTAAGCGAAACCACGAGAATAAAATCAGAGGAATTTGAAGCACGTGGGTCCGGTTGGTCTTTGGAAAAAGTGCTCTATTTAGAAATAAATATTAATAAGTATAAGCCGATGTGAGGGTCCAATGGAATAAAGAAACGCACCCTGCAATACCAAAATGAAAATTTAAATTTTATATTTAGATTACGTCAAAAAATTTCTGTCTGTAAAAATATATGTGTATGAAAATAGATGTTTAGGGTACACTGTATATTTATAATTAAATAAAGTTGTTTAAAAGGAATGTGTACTACTTTTTTGCTTACACCAATTTTTTAAATCGAGTTGGCCTAAGGTTAAATTAATGGTAGATTCAGACTTCCAAGAAAAATTAAATCGGTATTACCACACACAATTAGAAACTGTTAATGAATAAAAAGTTATAAAATTGAGGGTTGTAACTCGATAAGGGTTAGTCCTAAATTTTAGGGGTTAGGTTACCGATTTTTTAGGGTTTGGATGGTTAGGGAAAAATCCCACAAGGTCTACAAGGAGGGAGCAAGGTGGAAATCCCTTAAAATAAGACTTTATAGTGGATTTTTACATGAAAAAACCTAGGTTAGATCGGTGGCGCTGTGAGGCGCTGTGACGAGGCGCTGCGCCAGAGCCATCCAATCTCTCTACTTTAAAGAAGTAGAATGTCTATCACGTGAAAAGGACATTCTATCTAAGTATGTTGCAGAATTAAAATATGTAAATAAACTGCTAGAAACCAACTTATCGGTAAACGATTTATCAGCCTGACATGTAATTAACATCTGTCAATGGTATACATGTAAATACTTATGCAACTGCAGTTAAAGCCAGCAAAGATACATCTGATCTAATGGTACAGTCTCTAACTCGAAACACCACAAATGGTGAGGTAGCTTATGTTATAAAATCAAAGATCGATCCTTCCACTGTTAGCGTTCAAATTTTAGAAACTAGGTTGCCTAAAGATGGTATGCTGGTCAATTGCAATGATAATATTTCTCGAGATAAATTGAAGCAAATACTCAATCGAGATTTTGAGTAACTGTGTCTAAAAAACTCAATCCGCGGATAATAATTCAAGATGTTGATATCAATTCAGTGGAAAACCTTGCATTTATTAATAATTTGGAGGAAGCAAACCAATTAACTGGCCAAGAACATCAAATTTATTACGAAAATTAAATTAAAAAATTACTTTAGTGTTGTAATTGAGACTAGGCCCGCATTCTTTAAGGAAATAATTACAAGTACCTTTCTATACATTGGCTGGTCAAAGTGTAATGTTAAGGAACATATTAGCGTGGTGAAGG
Organism: Platerodrilus igneus; assembly: GCA_036346225.1. NCBI lineage: Eukaryota > Metazoa > Arthropoda > Insecta > Coleoptera > Lycidae > Platerodrilus > Platerodrilus igneus. The sequence continues at coordinate 747,528 of JARFIW010000544.1, forward strand.
TTTTTCAAATGCTGGAAGCATGGTCATCACATAAAAGACTGTCGTAGCGATCTTGTTATTTGTCCCAATTGTTCTAGTAACCATGAAAGAAAAGCATGAACTCAAAGTGAATTACGTTGTATTAACTGCTGTATAAGAATTAGTGGACTGTAATCTTTTGAGGGTTAGAGGTAGAGGAAAATAAATGCAATTTATGTTTACGGTAAAAGTCACTCACCAAATCTGTAGCACTTGTTGTTCTAGCTAGAGCGTTGAATGCATCACTGGAACTGGTAGATCGGCATTGTCTGTGTATAACACTAACCCGTATCACATAAGGGGTTGGATAGGGTAAGAATGAGGAAAATAATAAGAGGATTTGAGAGAGTGCAACTAAGTTCGTTGTATCCTCGAGCACGTGCCGTACAACAGTCTCTAGAGGCACGATATTATCGGGTCGCTTCGCGAGTATTCGTTTAAAACCGAGAGCGGCGCGAACAACTGCACTAGTAGCAATGTAAAATTCAAAACTAATGCTAGTACCAATCATTCCGCTAGCAGTTCCCAATGCCCTTACTTCCTAAACAAAGTTGAAGTTCTGAGATCAAGAATTGAATATGAATCAAAACATAAAACTAGGTCACTTTAATACTTGCTCACTATTTCCAAAGTTTGATGCATTTTCGAATTGTGTTAAATTGAATCAGTTGGACATTATATCCAAAACCTGGCTTGATGATAGAATAAGTAATCAAAACGTATATATTTCTTAATTCAAGTTAGTTCGCAAAGACCGTGGCAGCCGTGTAGGTGGTATGGGAATTTATTTTAAAAATTAATTTCACGTATTCAGTATTTCTCGGAGATTTCGACTGCGCAATAGGAACCGAACATCTGTGGGTCTCTATAAAGATTGGTACAAATCAATTATTAGTTGGAGTAATCTACCGCACAGCTGCTTGTAGCTTGCCGGATTTCATTCAATACTTAGATTGTATGCTTTCGTTCATTGTACCTCAATTTGAACACATTATAGTTATGAGTGATATAAACTGATAGTAACGCTATTAATTGTGTCGGTTCTTATAACATAACCCAGTTGGTTACGGAATCGACATGGATAACTAATAATTCCCAGACACTTCTGGACGTAATTTTTATCAACAAAAGTGATTTGGTTCTTCATACGGGTATTTATCGATCATGAAATATCTGATCACCGAGCTGTTTTCTGTAATATTAACTTAACTTATGTTCGTCTGCGACCAAAGTTTGTTACTTACAAAAACTTTCGCAACTTTTCCTTTGATGAATTCAATACCGACCTTAAAAATATACAGTGGGATAATATTTTCTATATAAACCCCATTGAACAGAAAATACAATACCTACCGAAAACTTATCTCATCTCTTTGACCTTCATGCCCCGCTGACTACATCGAAGATTAGGAAACCATTTTCTCCGTAGTTAATTAACAATATTCGTTGTATGATGAAGACTTGCGACATAACACTTTCTAAATATAAACGCACCAGGTGCATCACTGATTACAATTACTACAAAAGTTTATGTAATGTAGTAACTGGTGCCATAAGAAGAGAGAAATTTGCTTACTTAGCCCATCGGACAAAAGATTGTAATAGTAAAAATCTCTGGCAAGCAACGGATCTATTAAATGTTAAATTAAACCAATAATCGGAATACCTCAAGAACTAAAAAATCCTGACGAAGTGAACAATTACTTTCTGTCGGTCTTTACTCCAAAAAATAATTGTGCAAAAATTATTAATTATTACATAGCAAATAAGTTTAATCCAAAATCTCATTTCAATTTTCGTCTATCGAAGAAATTAAAGAGATTGTTGTCAACCTTAAATCAAATGCTATTGGTCAAGATAATGTTTATGCAAAGATGTTACAATACTGCCTACCAGTCATTGCACCACATCTGACACATATAGTCAATTGTTGTTTGGAAATTGGATATTTTCCAGAATCCTGGAAATACTCAATTGTTAAGCAGCTCCCTAAAGTACCTAACCCTACGTCGTTTACCGACTTACGACCAATAAGTATTCTTTCTGTAATATCAAAAGTTCTAGAGAAAGTCGTATTAAGGCAGCTATACCAATACGCAATGATGAACAAAATTGTTCCTGATTATCAATCCGGCTTTAGAAGTGGCATCAGTACCACCACAGCTTTACTTGCTATAACAGACAACATAATTCGTGCGCTAGTGGAACTATGTACTTCAATGGTTCAACTAGACCTCTCAAAGGCTTTTGACACTATTGACCACGAATTGTTATGTGCCATCTTAAAACATTATGATCTTGATAACATCTCCTGTAGTTTCTTCAACAGTTATCTAAATAATCGATTCCAAAAAGTGGTAATTGAGAACTGCTCGTCCTGTTTTTCAGAAATTACTTCTTGTGTACCTCAGAACTCAGTCTTAGACCCCATGCTTTACTTAATTTACGTTTCAGATATTCACAAGGCTATAAAACATGTAAATATCCAATGATTTACCGATGATACCCAACTATGCTTTTTATACGGTCCAGAATTTGTTCATAATGCTTCGAATCGTATCAAAAATGGCATTCAGTGTCTTGTCACATATTCCTCTGATCACAACTTAAAATTAAATATTGGAAAGTGCAACGTCATAAATTTTTCTCCAAACTTTAGTAAGGAGTCATCAATCAACATGGAGATTATAATTCAAGAGCAGCCATTAAAGAATTTGAAGGGCTCAAAAAGTCTAGGCATAATTTTTGACTGCAAATCCCGTTTTGAGGAGCATGTCTCGCTACTGATTAAAAACTCTTACCTCGTTCTTAGACAACTGTATAAGAATAGGCATATTTTCAACTTTGCACTAAAAAGGATACTTTGTGAAACATTACTTTTACCTGTTTTAAACTATGGTCTTATTATATATTATCCATGTTTGCTCCAGGCCACAAAAAATCGTTTACAAAAAGTACAAAACAATTGTTGTAGGTTTATCTACAGACTTCGCAAATTTGACAGTGTCTGCAAAGATATATGAGCTTGGTTGGTTGAAAATAGATAATTTGTTTAAATATTACATAAGTGCTTTAGTGTTTAGAACTTTGTCTTCTTCTTCGCCAGCTTATCTTAAAAAAAAGTTTGTATTCAAAGGTGACATGCATGAACGAAGTATTCGACATGCTCATACATTAACGATGCCAAATTTGGTCGCGCTGTGTGTGAAAGATGTTTTTCGTATAGCGCTGTGAATATATGTTATGATATACCGGCAGATCTAAAAGCACATACAATAAGATCTTTTAAAAAACACTACAAGTAGAGTAATGGCAGGTCTTCCACTACCACATTTCCTCCAGAATCCCACATTTCCTCACACATCTGGACCAAATAGTTTTCTTTGACTAACCATTTTTCATCTTTCGAGATAAATGAGCATCCGCATTTCCACACATGAGATAAACCTATTTTTAAGATTTTTTTTACCGCTAACATTCTGGACCAAATAGTTTTCTTCGACTAACCATTTTTCATCTTTCGAGATAAACCTATCTTGTTGGGTATCAATTAATATTAGAATTTTCTCAGCTACCCGAATCTTTAAGAATTTTCCAGATAGCACCATCCCCCAGGGAGCTACCCTGATTTTAAGATTTCTCACCTGTTGCGACTTTTGAGCGTTCTTATAATTTTTTTATACATGCGATACATCTTGTTAGCTTAGAATTTTACGCAGAATTTGAATCTGTAAACAGATTTAAAATCGGATCACGCCCTGCAAAGTTATACTTTAAAGCTCCCAAACCTCTACATTTTGCTCTTTGCTTTATAAGCAAAACTAACAAATAGTTTTCTTCGTCTAACCAATGCATCTTTCGAGATAAACCTATCTTGTTTGGTATCAATCAATATTAGAATTTTCTCAGCTACCCGAATTTCTAGGAATTTTTTAGATTGCGCCATCCCCCAGGGAGCTACCCCAATTTTAAGATTTCTTACCTGTAGCGACTTTTGAGCGTTCTTATAAATTTGTTTAGTCATGCGATACATTAAATTAGCTTAGAATTTTATGCACAACCCGAATCTGCAAACAGATTTGAAATCGGATCACGCCCTGCAAAGTTATACTTTAAAGCTCCCAAACCTCTTTAAATTGTTTTGCTCGTCTATGACATATGCTTTAACCAACTATTTCCCTAGAAATCTAAAACCGCAAAGATTTTAGAAACGAGTTCTTTATAAGCCATAAGTGCTTAATATTTAAAATCATTTTTTCAAACAGTAATGTGCTTTTTTCAGAATGTCGCAAAAACCCATGACTTAAAATTTTTCTGGTTTTAACATAATTACATGCACAATGCTAAATTGTTGAAAAATACATAGACAAGGACAAACTAATCGCTTTACAATTATGTGACGTATAGTGAAAGTAGCATAGAGGACAAACTAATTGTTTTACAATTATGTGACGTAAAGTGAAAGTAGCCTTTCTTTTTTATTAATTAGCGGGTATATGATTTGAGAAATACAATAGATATGCTCAATGCTAAATGCTTGGAAAATACAAGTCGTTTCAAATCAATTTCTTAACGAACATGTGAATCACATTTGAAAGCTGTTTATAATTTCTTCTCCAAACAAATGCGGTTATTACAATAGGAAAGTACGCTAAATGAAAGTCAATTAACAGCAATTAAATATTGCTTACTGACCTACCTTAATTAGGTTGCTGTGCTATTAGGACCAGGGTATGCAGACTTTAACACCTCCATCTCGCACGCTTTACACGGATGTTGGTTGTTTCGTACAAGACCCTTTAACAACTGGTGGAGTTGAACGTTTACTGCTTAATAACATACCGTGCTGTTTTTCCTTGTGTTGCTGTAAGCTATTCTTGTAAAAGCGATACTGCAAGACCCAGAGTTTAAGTACTTTGCTGCCGACGGATGTATAAGCTTAACCTTGGACGATGTTACACCACGACATTAAATGGCATGCTTGAATATTTTCTTTGGAAACAATCGAAGATTGCCGAAAACACTCGAAGAGTGCACAAACGCGGTCACTAAACCACAATTAATAATCGCCTTTATAGGTTTAACATTTCTACCATTACCCAATGACTTTAATTTCTTATTGGAGAATCCTTATTCTCCCACGCACTGTTGCGTAGCTGGATGCCCACCCTTTTGGGAATATATGCTCGTTATAGGTTGTAGCACCGCATGGTTTTACTTAACTACACTTCGTGAGATCCCTTTAATCTTTTTTTAATCATGTCCTTCTCGCGTACAATACAGTAGGACTTAGCCTTACTACCTACAAATTCTAACACCAAGTCACCGTTAAACTCGTCTTTAAATTTCCCCACAACTTTTTGTTAACATGCGGTATATTGTGTTTATTATTTGCGGGTACACCACTTTAAACCTAAAAATAAAACAGGATAGTTTAATACGTCTATTAATAATTTATGGTAATGTTGGCGGTACAAATATGTAAAACAAACTTTATCAAGGAAAATATAATGTTTTAATAGAATACATACATGTATTGATAACATCTATAAACCGCTGTGGTAACCAGAGTCTGACGAATCTGGGATAGCCAAATCTCTAAACATTTGCGCAAGCGATTGCCTTGCAGTTGCATCTTTTAAGTACTGAATGGGGAAACATTTAATAAGTTCCAACACTGTCAAGTAATTTAAATTGCTGCAATCATTAGACAGAGAAATACTGGCACTGCTCTCTCCCTCTAATAACGTTTGAACCCTTTCTTCCTCCGTTGTATTTCCACATACTTTTTTTATATCACCAACAAATTTTTCGTAAAATTTTAGAAAGTTTCTACACCTTAACTCGGCCATTTTAAAACAGATCAATTCTCGCAAATTTAATAGCTTGATGCACTCGTACGCAGGTAGCACAATAACATTCCCATCTTTCGTAATCTCCATATTATATAAATTCTCTTTTCAAAATTGTTCAAAACCATATACTTCTATTAAAGGCTGTGCTCAGCTGCAATTTGAAATCTTGATCCAATTGTATCTCAACAACATCGTTTCCAGTAGTCAAACCATTTAATCTGACTTGTTTTGAGTCTTGAGCAAATTGGCGAATTTGAAATTCCACTTGAAAAGTACACAATTTCTTCCAATCGAAGTAAGAGAATGTTATCGTAGAATCAGCACACATACCACTACAGCAAATAACTTGGATGGCAGGTTGAAGACCACCATATAAATCAAAACCAACTTCTAATATATGGTGGTGATAATTTGGAGGAAATTCGCCTAACCTATAGGTTGACTTACCAACTAGTTGGTTGATATTTAATTGTGGTACTCGCACATCACTTGTAACGTCAACACAAGAAAAATCCATCTTTAATTTATAATTTTAATCAAACTCGACGATACTTTGACGACTAATGCACTGGAACATGGTTCTCGCCTTTTATGCCAATGGTCGAGCGTGCGCAGCTCTTATTATATTAGTTGGCGTTATATGCAAGTCTTGACTGGAAAAGTGACGTCTATAATTGTTTTATAGTGGGTTTTACCTGTATGTATTTAACCACCAACGCCATTTTTAGAATTATTAAACAAAATTACTCTTAGCAGTATTTTTAATATACCATCGTGTAAGATTTCAATTATTATTGTGTTTTCCTCAGGTTTTCAAATCCCTCGGAATTTTTCAAATCGAATGACACCTTACTGATTTGCAGAAAAACCTTTGCAAGCACCGTATATAATTAATCTTTAATCTATTTCTAAACCGTATCGCTCTGTCTTTTGAGATAAACCCCTGGTGTAACCTATAAATTAGTATAGAATTTTCCTGGGGAATTGAAATTAATTATCACGTCTTTTAAAATTAGTTCCAACAAAGACCTGTATATATTGTATTAATATTCAAAAACCTATCAGCAAAACACCTTTGCATTTTATTTAGATTTAGCTCGATAATAGAGTTAAACTCAAAAATATTTATTAGTGGCTAGAATTGTTAAAATTTTCAATTAGTGAATCCACATACAAATGATTAAACCAAAAGGTATAATACATATATTAATTTTGTACGGTGACCTAGAAAGTGGTTCGATAATCTATTTTAAATGTAGTTCAACATAAGACGTATATTCTAAATAAATTTAGTGAAATGTATAATCATTAGCCTTGCATTGTTTGTCGATGACGTCTGACTATTAATTTAATAAAAGCACTTTCCACAATTCTAGTTAATATACGGGAATACACATTCTATAATTTGATTTAAATTGGGTTAATGTAAGGACAAATTATACTTATACTTTCTCCCTCAACGTATTTAGGAAGTTTATATCAAATCTTCCGCACATTATACGCACTATGTAAGTTGGCATGCAAAATCAGATATGCAAATTCGAGAACTTGCGTTTTTATTTAAATAACAATTCTTTAGTGAAGATGATGACATTTGATGGGAATTATATGATATTTACCAAAGGAACTTTAGAGCACTTTTTAGGGGTATCTCAGATCGTTCTCAACCATGCTAATACTTTAAAAGAACTAACGGAAAAGGGTACTCCTAATATAGATCTGTTTCTGTTAGATGTCGCAATGGAAAGATATAATAGGAATGATGTACCTTTTGTCATCTTCCCTTGATAAACTAATTTTATTAATAAACTGCGTATGCAAATCGTATTCTTTTACTCCGGGTACATACGCAGGCAAGTACTCGATACCATCCAAATAAAGAATTGGATGCTTGGTGACTGTTAACATCCGCTTCCCTCGTGTACACCCAGACACATCCCAACCCATGCGCACCCCTGCGCGCGCGAACCGCTGCCCATGCGCGCCCCTGCGCGTGCGCACCCCTGCCCATGCGCGCTGCCCATGCGCACCCCTCTCTGTGCGACTGCTATTTCGGGGTAACGTCACAGCCTTTTATAAATAAAGAGCAATGTAATACTATTATAAAATGTTTATTCTGACATTACACATACCAAAATTTAAAAAATGTAATGCCAAGCATGGACCCATTTAAACTTAATTTTAATACAAAGTTATACACAGAAGACAGTCCTTTCTTTATGTTTGTTTGCAGTGGTTTTAATTTTATCTAATTTTATTCGCAGCTTAAAATTTAAATCGACACCCAAGTCTTCTATCTCCTTTTCTAACCAATAGTTTGATACATAAAGACCGTCTAGGTTTTCGAATTGTAAAATGTACCGAAGTTTGCCTCTATATTTAAAGTCTTTGATTCCGCCGACAACCAGATCCATTCCTTCGTGTAATTCTTGCAGCTTGTGACAATCTTTTAATCGCAGCTTTCCACTATATCCTGCATACGTATCTTGTTAGCTTGATCGACTTCTTCTTGTCGGTATTGGAGAAATCCTTTTCTCCCACACACCGTGGTGTAGTTGCATATCCACCACTTTTGAGAATATATGGTTGTTATAGGTTGTAAGACCCTCGGTTTTAAATGATCCGAAAGGTTCTTTACTAGGCAAATATACAATGTTTAACGGACCCCTTTGCGTGTGGTGTACGCAAAGATTACGAAACCCGCATTCCTTAGTTCGTCTTTGTTATCTGCCATTTTGATAAATACGTTTTAGAATAACCTTTTAAAACGTATACGGATTTAGTACCATCCTTTTCTGCAAGAACGCCTACATAACTAAAAGAGTCTTTCTTACTAACCGCAAATGCATACAACTTGTAGAAACCAGATGTATCTAAGTCAGTCCATCGGCACATAAAATAATCTTTTAATTCTTCCTCATTTTCTCTAATAAGATGTTCTTTCTCTAACACATCTTTGTATTGATCGCGTATTGTCGCAGTGTTTTCCATGTAGTCCAATTTTCGCCATTTCCTCTAATTCCAGTTGTCTTTTCCTTCCACTTACAGCGTATGGTATACATAATGGGGCAATTTCCTTTAGCGTAAACGGATAGAGTTTACTACCAATATTTACGCGTTGTCGTACAACCTCTGGACGAATGTTAGGCGTATCTATCAATCCCAAGTCCGAAATTACTATTTCTTTTGGAATTGTAGAATATGGTGTCAGATTGTGTAAAATATGTACTACCTGCTTTAATATAGCACTTGTGTAAGATTTTATTTTATCTTGGACATCTTCCTCTACTATCTCCAAATAATTTACAGGTAAATAGTTAAAACTAAAGCAAGCAATACTTTATCAATTTTCCTTTTCTCTGGTTTTTGGACAACTTGCAATCCTGTCAATTTCTTTGTATTGCCATTCCCCCAATACACGTACTGTAGCAGGTTATTATACACTAAACAGCAGCTATTTTGTAGCTTGTCCGATAGCTTACTCCACATTTTGGTAAGTGGTACCAGTACATTGGCGCATTTAGGAAGTATAACACTATCTTCCAATAAGGTTAAACAGTCTTTTAAGGGTTTATACACCGTTCCGCACTGACATAGCTTCCAATTGCACAGTTGTATATTGTCGCTTCCAATCGCGTAATACCATGTTCTTTGGCCAAAGTAGACGCAAATGTTTCCTTAAACGTACATCTGGACAACGTAAAATCTAGTATATGATTGCCAAGTTGTTTATTAACACCAGGACTTGTTATCTGGCACACAAATTTGTTGTAAATCTTAATTCTTGCATTGGTTGTTAGCCATGTTAAACAATCAATCCCCGCAGTTTATCGTTGTCAACTATAATATTACACTTTTCTTCGTATTCTCCTTATAGCAAAAGTTATGCTTTGTAGTTAAATAATTACACATCTCCATCTTGCTAAATATGCCTGCAAAATCTTGGGTTACATCCATGTCAAAAGATAGAAATAATCTTTTTCGACTTCGTCTAATATATCTGGTAGTTCCTCCAATAAAGTTTCCAACTTTACATCTGCTAGTTCCACTTTGTATGGAACACATATAGGATTTTGGAATTTTTTATTAATGCATTCGAGGTCTTCTTTTCCGATAATTTCTTTTACTCTCTGGCCTATCTTGTTACTGCTTTCCAGAGAAAACGGAAGCTTAGCTTTAACACCATGCCTAGCGGAAACAAATCGGTTGAACTTTCTTCGTAGATAGTTGTTAAATGCACCACAAATTTCTTTCTTTAGGATAAACATCCGTTTGTTTGCAGATGCTTGTTCGGTGTCAGAAAGGTCGCAAATTTTAACCGACCTAGGTCGGATAACAAAACAGTTCCTAAACCAGAGAATGTAAGCGATATGGTGGTGTCCGACATATTCGACTATTTTCGGTAATATACGCCCCACTCTGTAGGATACATAAGGGAACAAATTTTCGTATTCAATTTAGTATTTGACGGTAGCTAGAACGGTAAACATGAGCGTCTCCAAGGTGATTAACGTTTCTCAACTTCTTGGGAATAAAGTGAAACCGACAAATGAGCGATTTGGATTATGGCTGTTGGCAGAAAATATGTGCAACAATAATCTGGTGACAGATATTGGTAATATTTGTTATGTCGAAAGCGAAAAGATGCTGACTGGCGGACTACACACACCAATTACAGAACCATTTTGTGACAATATAATGTTGGTTAAAATTTGCGACCTTTCTGACACCGAACAAGCATCTGCAAACAAACAGATGTTTATCTTAAAAAAAGAAATTTGTGGTGCATTTAACAGCTATCTACGAAGAAAGTTCAACGATTTGTTTCCGCTAGCATGGTGTTAAAGCTAAGCTTCCGTTTTCTCTGGAAAGCAGTAACAAGATAGGCCAGAGAGTAAAAGAAATTATCGGAAAAGAAGACCTCGAATGCATTAATAAAAAATTCCAAAATCCTATATGTGTTCCATACAAAGTGGAACTAGCAGATGTAAAGTTGGAAACTTTATTGGAGGAACTACCAGATATATTAGACGAAGTCGAAAAGATTATTTCTATCTTTTGACATGGATGTAACCCAAGATTTTGCAGGCATATTTAGCAAGATGGAGATGTGTAATTATTTAACTACAAAGCATAACTTTGCTATAAGGGAGAATACGAAGAAAAGTGTAATATTATAGTTGACAACGATAAACTGCGGGATTGATTGTTTAACATGGCTAACAACCAATTCAAGAATTAAGATTTACAACAAATTTGTGTGCCAGATAACAAGTCCTGGTGTTAATAAACAACTTGGCAATCATATACTAGATTTTTACGTTGTCCAGATGTACGTTTAAGGGAAACATTTGCGTCTACTTTGGCCAAAGAACATGGTATTACGCGATTGAAAGCGACAATATACAACTGTGCAATTGGAAGCTATGTCAGTGCGGAACGGTGTATAAACCCTTAAAAGACTGTTTAACCTTATTGGAAGATAGTAAGTTATACTTCTAAATGCGCCAATACTCGGTACCACTTACCAAAATGTGGAGTAAGCTTATCGGACAAGCTACAAAATACGCTGTAATTAGTGTATAATAACCTGCTACAGTACTGTATTTGGGGAATTGGAATAAAGAAATTGACAGGATTGCAAATGTTAAGTTGTCCAAAAACCAGAGAAAGGAAAATTGAATAGATAGTATGTGCTTTCGGCTTTAGTTTTAACTTTACCTGTAAATTATTTGGAGATAGTAGAGGAAGATGTTCACAATAAAATAATCTTACACAAGTGCTATATTAAAGCAGGTAGTACATATTTTACACAATCTGCACACCATATTCTACAATTCCAAAAGAAATAGTAATTGTGGGATTGATAGATACGCCTAACATTCGTCCAGAGGTTGTACGACAACGCGTAAATATTGAGTAGTAAACTCTATCCGTTTACGCTAAAGGAAATTGCCCCATTATGGAAATACCATACGCTGTAAGATGGAAGGAAAAGACAACTGGAATTAGAGGAAATGGATGCAAAAAGGCGAAAATTGGACTACATGGAAAACACTGCGACAATACGCGATCAATACAAAGATGTGTTAGAGAAAGAACATCTTATTAGAGAAAATGAGGAAGAATTAAAGATTATTTTATGTGCCGATGGACTGATAATACATCTGGTTTCTACAGTTGTATGCATTTGCGGTTAGTAAGAAAGACTCTTTTAGTTATGTAGGCGTTCTTGCAGAAAAGGATGGTACTAAATCCGTATACTTTTTAAAAGGTTATTCTAAAAACGTATTTATCAAAATGGCAGATAACAAAGACGAACTAAGGAATGGGGTTTCGTAATCTTTGCGTACACCACACGCAAAGGGGTCCGTTAAACATTGTATATTTGCCTAGTAAAGAACCTTTCGGATCATTTAAAACCGAGGGTCTTACAACCTATAACAACCATATATTCTCAAAAGTGGTGGATATGCAACTAACAACGTGTGTGGGAGAAAAAGATTTCCTCAATACCGACAAGAAGAAGTCGATCAAGCTAACAAGATACGTATGCAGGATATAGTGGAAAGCTGCGATTAAAAGATTGTCACAAGCTGCAAGAATTCACGAAGGAATGGATCTAATTGTCGGAATCAAAGACTTTAAATATAGAGGCAAACTTCGGTACATTTTACAATTCGAAAACATAGACGGTCTTTATGTATCAAACTATTGGTTAGAAAAGGAGATAGAAGACTTGGTGTCGATTTAAATTTTAAGCTGCGAATAAAATTAGATAAAATTAAAACCACTGCAGACAAACATAAAGAAAGGACTGTCTTCTGTGTATAACTTTGTATTAAAATTAATGTTTAAATGGGTCCATGCTTGGATTACATTTTTAAATTTTGTATGTGTAATGTCAGAATAAACATTTTATAATAGTATTACATTGCTCTTTATTTATAAAAAGGCTGTGACGTTACCCCGAAATAGCAGTCGCACAGAGAGGGGTGCGCATGGGCAGCGCGATGGGCAGGTGCGCACGCGCAGGGCGCGCATGGGCAGGTTCGCGCGCAGGTGGCTGGGTGGGATGTGTCTGGGTGTACACGAGGAAGCGGATGTTAACAGTCACCAAGCATCCAATTTTTATTTGGATGGTATCGAGTACTTGCCTGCGTATGTACCCGGAGTAAAAGAATACGATTTGCATACGCAGTTTATTAATAAAATTAGTTTATCGAGGGAAGATGACAAAAGGTACATCATTCCTATTATATCTTTCCATTGCGACATCTAACAGAAACAGATCTATATTAGGAGTACCCTTTTCCGTTAGTTCTTTTAATATATTAGCATGGTTGAGAACGATCTGAGATACCCCTAAAAAGTGCTCTAAAGTTCCTTTGATAAATATCATATAATTCCCATCAAATGTCATTATCTTCACTAAAGAATTCTTATTTAATTAAAAACGCAAGTTCTCGAATTTGCATATCTGATTTTGCATGCCAACTTCCATAGTGCGTATAATGTGCGGAAGATTTGATATAAACTTCCTAAATACGTTGAGGGAGAAAGTATAAGTATAATTTGTCCTTACATTAACCCAATTTAAATCAAATTATAGAATGTGTATTCCGTATATTAACTAGAATTGTGGAAAGTGCTTTTATTAAATTAATAGTCAGACGTCATCGACAAACAATGCAAGGCTAATGATTATACATTTCACTAAATTTATTTAGAATATACGTCTTATGTTGAACTACATTTAAAATAGATTATCGAACCACTTTCTAGGTCACCGTACAAAATTAATATATGTATTATACCTTTTGGTTTAATCATTTGTATGTGGATTCACTAATTGAAAATTTTAACAATTCTAGCCACTAATAAATATTTTTGGAGTTTAACTCTATTATCGAGCTAAATCTAAATAAAAATGCAAAGGTGTTTTGCTGATAGGTTTTTGAATATTAATACAATATATACAGGTCTTTGTTGGAACTAATTTTAAAAGACGTGATAATTAATTTCAATTCCCAGGAAAATTCTATACTAATTTATAGGTTACACCAGGGTTTATCTCAAAAGACAGAGCGATACGGTTTAGAAATAGATTAAAGATTAATTATATACGGTGCTTGCAAAAGGTTATTCTGCAAATCAGTAAGGTGTCATTCGATTTGAAAAATTCCGAGGATTTGAAAACCTGAGGAAAACACAATAATAATTGAAATCTTACACGATGGTATATTAAAATACTGCTAAGAGTAATTTTGTTTAATAATTCTAAAAATGGCGTTGGTGGTTAAATACATACAGGTAAAACCCACTATAAAACAATTATAGACGTCACTTTTCCAGTCAAGACTTGCATATAACGCCAACTAATATAATAAGGAGCTGCGCACGCTCGACCATCGGCATAAAAGGCGAGAGCCATGTTCCAGTGCATTAGTCGTCAAAGTATCGTCGAGTTTGATTAAAATTATAAATTAAAGATGGATTTTCTTGTGTTGACGTTACAAGTGATGTGCGAGTACCACAATTAAATATCAACCAACTAGTTGGTAAGTCAACCTATAGGTTAGGCGAATTTCCTCCAAATTATCACCACCATATATTAGAAGTTGGTTTTGATTTATATGGTGGTCTTCAACCTGCCATCCAAGTTATTTGCTGTAGTGGTATGTGTGCTGATTCTACGATAACATTCTCTTACTTCGATTGGAAGAAATTGTGTACTTTTCAAGTGGAATTTCAAATTCGCCAATTTGCTCAAGACTCAAAACAAGTCAGATTAAATGGTTTGACTACTGGAAACGATGTTGTTGAGATACAATTGGATCAAGATTTCAAATTGCAGCTGAGCACAGCCTTTAATAGAAGTATATGGTTTTGAACAATTTTGAAAAGAGAATTTATATAATATGGAGATTACGAAAGATGGGAATGTTATTGTGCTACCTGCGTACGAGTGCATCAAGCTATTAAATTTGCGAGAATTGATCTGTTTTAAAATGGCCGAGTTAAGGTGTAGAAACTTTCTAAAATTTTACGAAAAATTTGTTGGTGATATAAAAAGTATGTGGAAATACAACGGAGGAAGAAAGGGTTCAAACGTTATTAGAGGGAGAGCAGTGCCAGTATTTCTCTGTCTAATGATTGCAGCAATTTAAATTACTTGACAGTGTTGGAACTTATTAAATGTTTCCATTCAGTACTTAAAAGATGCAACTGCAAGGCAATCGCTTGCGCAAATGTTTAGAGATTTGGCTATCCCAGATTCGTCAGACTCTGGTTACCACAGCGGTTTATAGATGTTATCAATACATGTATGTATTCTATTAAAACATTATATTTTCCTTGATAAAGTTTGTTTTTACATATTTGTACCGCCAACATTACCATAAATTATTAATAGACGTATTAAACTATCCTGTTTTTATTTTTAGGTTTAAAGTGGTGTACCCCGCAAATAATAAACACAATATACCGCATGTTAACAAAAAGTTGTGGGGAAATTTAAAGACGAGTTTAACGGTGACTTGGTGTTAGAATTTGTAGGTAGTAAGGCTAAGTCCTACTGTATTGTACGCGAGAAGGACATGATTAAAAAAAGATTAAAGGGATCTCACGAAGTGTAGTTAAGTAAAACCGCGGGTGCTACAACCTATAACGAGCATATATTCCCAAAAGGGGTGGGCATCCAGCTACGCAACAGTGCGTGGAGAATAAGGATTCTCTCCAATAAGAAATTAAAGTCATTGGGTAATGGTAGAAATGTTAAACCTATAAAGGCGATTATTAATTGTGGTTTAGTGACCGCGTTTGTGCACTCTTCGAGTGTTTTCGGCAATCTTCGATTGTTTCAAAAAAATATTCAAGCATGCCATTTAATGTCGTGGTGTAACATCGTCCAAGGTTGCTTATACATCCGTCGGCAGCAAAGTACTTAAACTCTGGGTCTTGCAGTATCGCTTTTACAAGAATAGCTTACAGCAACACAAGGAAAAACAGCACGGTATGTTATTAAGCAGTAAACGTTCAACTCCACCAGTTGTTAAAGGGTCTTGTACGAAACAACCAACATCCGTGTAAAGCGTGCGAGATGGAGGTGTTAAAGTCTGCATACCCTGGTCCTAATAGCACAGCAACCTAATTAAGGTAGGTCAGTAAGCAATATTTAATTGCTGTTAATTGACTTTCATTTAGCGTACTTTCCTATTGTAATAACCGCATTTGTTTGGAGAAGAAATTATAAACAGCTTTCAAATGTGATTCACATGTTCGTTAAGAAATTGATTTGAAACGACTTGTATTTTCCAAGCATTTAGCATTGAGCACATCTATTGTATTTCTCAAATCATATACCTCGCTAATTAATGAAAAAGAATTAGTTTGCATGACTTTCACTATACGTCACATAATTGTAAAGCGATTAGTTTGTCCTTGTCTATGTATTTTCCAACAATTTAGCATTGTGCATGTAATTATGTTAAAACCAGAAAATTTTAAGTCATGGGTTTTGCGACATTCTGAAAAAGCACATTACTGTTTGAAAAAATGATTTTAAATATTAAGCACTTATGGCTTATAAAGAACTCGTTTCTAAAATCCTTGCGGTTTTAGATTTCTAGGGAAATAGTTGGTTAAAGCATATGTCATAGACGAGCAAAACAATTTAAAGAGGTTTGGGAGCTTTAAAGTATAACTTTGCAGGGCGTGATCCGATTTCAAATCTGTTTGCAGATTCGGGTTGTGCATAAAATTCTAAGCTAATTTAATGTATCGCATGACTAAAAAATTTATAAGAACGCTCAAAAGTCGCTACAGGTAAGAAATCTTAAAATTGGGGTAGCTCCCTTGGGGATGGCGCAATCTAAAAAATTCCTAGAAATTCGGGTAGCTGAGAAAATTTAATATTGATTGATACCAAACAAGATAGGTTTATCTCGAAAGATGCAATGGTTAGACGAAGAAAACTATTTGTTAGTTTTGCTTATAAAGCAAAGAGCAAAATGTAGAGGTTTGGGAGCTTTAAAGTATAACTTTGCAGGGCGTGATCCGATTTTAAATCTGTTTGCAGATTCAAATTCTGCGTAAAATTCTAAGCTAACAAGATGTATCGCATGTATAAAAAAATTATAAGAACGCTCAAAAGTCGCAACAGGTGAGAAATCTTAAAATCAGGGTAGCTCCCTGGGGGATGGTGCTATCTGGAAAATTCTTAAAGATTCGGGTAGCTGAGAAAATTCTAATATTAATTGATACCCAACAAGATAGGTTTATCTCGAAAGATGAAAAATGGTTAGTCGAAGAAAACTATTTGGTCCAGAATGTTAGCGGTAAAAAAAATCTTAAAAATAGGTTTATCTCATGTGTGGAAATGCGGATGCTCATTTATCTCGAAAGATAAAAAATGGTTAGTCGAAGAAAACTATTTGGTCCAGATGTGTGAGGAAATGTGGGATTCTGGAGGAAATGTGGTAGTGGAAGACCTGCCATTACTCTACTACTACAAATCCAAACTATTGCAAGAACAAATTGAACGTATACAACTTGGTCAGTAGCTTTACCATGTAGTTAACTATTTCTGAAATAGTCATAATGTAATTGTTGTAGACTAACTACAAGTCACTTGTTGTGTTTACTTATCCACAACTTCTTTATTGTAAATAATTAGTTCAAATCTGTAAATATTGTAATTAGTTGAGGTTAAGTTTTAGTAGCGTTAGCTAGACTTAGCCTCATGTCCTTCTTAACATTGTATTGTAAATTACGATGCAAATAAAGGCACCATAATAATAAAATAATAATAATAATATTCACCAGGATATAGAGAGATTTTAAGCCACTTCTTGTTGACACAGCGTAAGTAGATAAGCTACCTATGGTATAGGACAAAAGGTGCAATTTTCTAACGAAAAAAACCGGTTTTCCCATGTATTTTGAGCATTAAAGTCTCAAAAAATCTAAGGTCCGTTCTGGTCATTTTTGTACCATACATTGAATTCCCAGACTTAAAAATCCTCGTCGCATGCATCTTTGATCGTAACCCAATAAAATCTGTCATGAGTCGTCCATTATTCCAGTCTTTCATCATACCCAATACTTTTTTGTACCAAGCATTGAAATCCCCATAAAGAGAAATTAAGGGTCAATTCAGGTTGCTTTTCAACCAACACCTACAGTAGGTAGTTTTGGACAGTTCTGCCGCCACATTTCCACCAGCATCCACATTTCCACACACATCTGGACCAAAAATTTTTCTTTGACTAGCCATTGCATCTTTCGAGATAAATATATCTTGTTTGGTATCAATTAATATTAGATTTTTCTTAGATACCCAAATCTCTAGGAATATCTTATATTGCATCACCCCCTCAGGGGGCTACCCTCATATTAAAATTTTTTTGCCCTTATAAATTTTTTTAGACATACAATACATCAAAATAGTCTAGAATTTTACGCAGAATTCGAATCTGCAAACAGATTTAAAATCGGATCACTCCCTATAAAGTTATACCCCTTTAAAGTTCTAAACCTCTAAATTATGCTCTTTCCTCTATAAGCTAACCTAATAAATAGTTTTCTTCGACTAGACATTGCATCTTTCGAGATAAACCTATCTTGTTTGGCATCAATTAATATTAGAATTTTGTCAGCTACCCGAATCTCTAGGAATTTTTGACATTGCATCATCCCCCAGAGAGCTACCCCAATTTTAAGTTTTTTTGCTGGTAGCGATTTTTAACCGTTTTTATAAACTTTTTAGCCATGCGATACAGCAAACTAATCTAGAATTTTACGCCCAATCCAAATATGCAAACAGATTTAAAATAGGACCACCCCTTACAAAGTTACACATATACCCTCTGCGAGATAAATCTTTCTCCACATTTCCGCCCACAAGATAAACCTATCTTGTTTGGTATCAATTAATATTAGATTTTTCTTTGCTACCCGAATCTCTAAAAAATTTTTAGATAGCATCATCCCCTAGGGAGCTACCCCAATTTTAAGTTTTTTTTATCAATGTCGATTTCTAATCATCCATCCTTTTTAATATCTAGAATCCTTTAACCAAACACTTAGCGGTATTAACACAAAAAAATTAAGCACGCAAAAATTTAATAATTTATTTTATCCGATTTACAGTTTAATAAACTAATTGAATACAATATTTACCAAGTATAACATTATCTTTTTAGTGTAGCCGAATCCAAGCAGGCTAAAGTAACCTGTAGCAAAAAGACATTAATGTGTTTAAAAGTACCTATAACAAAAAAGAGATTTAATGTGCTGTTTAAAAAAAGAGAAAACGTGTTTCGGTCATTAAGACATATCGTCGTTAATCTTTCAATATGAGAATAATGTAAAACATTCCAATGTAATGTGTTTTTAATATGTAAATGGGAAGGTCGAGTTTAACGTCATCATCGCCCCGAATTACATGTGAAAGCGGTGTATAATAATTTTTACTAATACAATTTAAATTTTGTGAACCACATTTCTAAATACATATCCAAAATTTTTTATTCTTAACCTAGAACTCCACAAATCAGTTTATACTTATCAATATTTATTTCTAAATAGAGCACTTTTTCCAAAGACCAACCGGTCCCACGTGTTTCAAATTTGTTTCACTTAAGACCTCGTACATATTTTCCAGTTTACTAGAAGATGTTACAATCATATTTTTTGTGTTAAAAGAAACTCGGACACTCCATCGTCGACACTGGTGTTCTTTATGCGATAGCTAGCCATACGGTTGTTAAACGCTGTGCTAACCATATCTACACTATCTTCGCCGCAAGAGTTGCATTTAAATACGTTTTCAGGTACCATTTTAGTACAAAGCAAAATCCGCACTATAGAACTTTGGTGAAACTTGTAAGCGAACTAACTTATAAACTAAAAAATTTACTCTTGCGTAGCTGCTTTATGCTCCCTATAGAATGCAAACCAAAGGTTTCCGAAAACAGCCGAATGATATTAAGGATTCAGTGGGGAACTAAATGACGTTATCTTTTGCTAATCCTTGCTGCTCATCCAGTACATTTAGCACCAATGCATTCACCCGGTTGACATTGTCGATGCTGCGAATGCAGTTAGTGGAAACACCAGAAACGTCTTCCATGTTATACGGATCAACAATCGCATCGCGTGCATATTAAAAATCGAAAAGGGTGGTAACACACGCACACAAATTGGGTGCAAGTCGTGCAGTAGAAGATGCAGTGCTACTAGAAACAAAAACTTAATAAAACACTTTAAACCTTTACTAAGGGAATACCAAACTTGTTGTGTACAGGATACTTACTAATAAAACAATTTAATTTTAAATAACTTCTACGTCATATTTTCGGAAATGGTAGGCTTGAATATTTTCTTTCGAAACAATCGAATATTGTCGCAGACACTCGAAGAGTGCACAAGCGCGATCACTAAACCAATTAGCATTAATACCGAGTACTCCGTATTTTCGTAGGTTGTTTATTTCCTAGAACCAAATCTTCCGCATAGCGGTCGGTAGCATGTAATTATTTCTAGAACCGGCAAGTACTCGATATTGCCCAAATAGAGAATTAGATGCTCGATGTCTGTCAGCTTCCGATTCCCTCGTAAAAGGTAGAAAAAACTTGGTTAATCATCCATCTAACTTAAACTTCGACCCGCTCCCGTTCTGATAATTTCCAAACATTTTTCAAACGACAATGGGCTCAGAATTTTTAAACCTTTGAGGAATCTATAAGTCGTAATCAATTACACGTTCGAGCCACCCGTAAACTAACATATTTTATAGTAACAGTGCGCTGTATAATACAGGCATACCCCTTCGGTGCGCTACTGCTATTCTTGTAGTTGCTTGAAAAAGTCAGTCGCCCTTTTTACGGGTAGGGCCGCTAAAAAGCACCATTCCACACTTTCTTTATAAGTGTAGCACATCGCGCACTTTTTCTGTCTGATAATTAAATTTTGATTATGTAGGCTTTTACACTTTCGCATATTTAAACATCTAATACGATCGATTAACCACTTTCCATTATTCTAACGGGAACCACCATACATTCCGCCGCACTGTTCTTTTTGAATACAACGATCCGATGAACTTTCACACACTAACACCTAACGTATCTTGCCTACTATTTGTTAAACAAAAACTACCGGCATCGCCATGTCCGTATACGGATGTAAGCAGATGTGTACGAGAATATGTAACCATATACATTAATCAGTCTAAGCTATTTTATTTAGTCCAAGAAAACTACTATTTTTCTAAACCACAATTACTAATCACCTTTATAGGTTTTAACATTTCTACCATTTCCCAATGACTGGTGCCACGTACATGGAAACTTTAATTTCTTATTGGAAAGAATCCTTATTCTCTCACGCACTATTGCGTTGTTGCATGCCTACCCCTTTTGGACATATATGCTAGTTATAGGTTGTAGCACCCGCGATTTTACTTAACTACACTTCGCGAGACCGCTTTAATCTTTTTAATCGCATCTTTCTCGCTTACAATACAGTAGGACCTAGCCCTACTACCAACAAATTATAATACTAGATCCCCATTAAATTCGTCTTTGAATTTCCCTACAACTTTTTTGTTGACAAGTGGGTTATTGTATTTATTATCCGCGGGGTGGTCACTCTTTTAAGATAAATATATCTTTTTTGGTATCAACTAATATTACATTTTTCTAGGGAACCCAAATCTGCAAATAGATTTTAAATAGAACCACCCCTTACAAGGTCACGCTTTTTAAAAACCCAAAACTCTAATTTTTAACCATCTTTATTTAACTCCATCTTTAAAACTCTTTTTTCGCTACCCAAGACATATGCTTTAACCAACCATTTCTCTAGAAATCTAAAACCGCTGTGTCCCCGTGAACACCACGAGAGATAACACGCATACTCTGTCCACCAGGATAGAAGTAGGAAGGATTTGGAAGGTGGGCGAGAAACTTAAAAATTATGTAATTTGAAAACTAATATATACAATAGATTTACAAAATCTATACAAATATAAACAACTATCTTAGACCTTTATGCCCCCCCATACGTAGATTGCTGTACTATTAGGAATGACGTTACGCTTGTTATCTTCACTCGATAAACTAATTTTATTAATAAGCTGCGTGTACAAATCGTGTTTTTACTCCGGAAACATACACCGGCAAGTACTCCATACCACCCAAAATAAAGAATTAGATGCTTGGTGACTGTTAACTTCAGCTTACCTCGTGTACGCCCAGACACATCCCAGCCCATGCGCACCCCTGCGCGCGTACCCCCTGCCCATGTGCACCCTTGCCCGTGCGCACACCTACCCATGCGCGCCCCTACCAATGCGCACCCCTCTCTGTGCGACTGCTATTTCGTGGTGACGTCATAGTTTTTATAAATAAAGAACAATGTAATACTATTCTAAGATGTTTATTCTGACATTATACAGAACAAAATTTAAAAATATTTAATACCAAGCATGGAGTCATTTAAACTTAATTTTAATACAAAGTTATACACAGAAAACAATCCTTTCTTTATGTTTGTTTGGAGTGGTTTTAACTTTATCTAATTTTATTCGCAGCTTAAAATTTAAATCAACAGCCAAGTCCTCTATCTCCTTTTCTAGCCAATAGTTTGATACATAGAGACCGTCTAGGTTTTTAAATTGTAAAATGTACCGAAGTTTGCCTCGATATATAAAGTCTTTGATTCCACCGACAACCAGATCCATTTTTTCGTGTAATTCTTGCAGCTTGTTACAATCTTTTAATCGCGGCTTTACCACTATATCCTGCATACGTATCTTGTTAGCTTGATCGACTTCTTCTTGTCGGTATTGGAGGAAATTTTTATTCTCCCACTCACTGTTGCATAGATGCATGTCCACCACTTTTGGAAATATATGGTTGTTATAGGTTGTAAGACCCTCGGTTTTAAATGATCCGAAAGGTTCTTAACTAGGCAAATATACAATGTTTAATGGAACCCCTTTGCGTGTGGTGTACGCAAAGGTTACAAAACCTGCATTCCTTAGGTCGTATATATTATCTGCCATTTCGATAAATACGTTTTTAGAATAACCTTTTAAAAAATATACGGATTTAGTACCATGCTTTTCCGCAAGAACGCCTAAATAACTAAAAGAGTCTTTTTTACTAACCACAAATGCATACAACTTGTAGAAATCAGATGTATCTAAGTCAGTCCATTGGCACATAAAATAATCTTTTAATTCTTCTTCATTTTCTCTAATAAGATGTTCTTTGTCTAACACATCTTTGTATTGTTCGCGTATTGTTGCAGTGTTTTCCATGTAGTCCAACTTTCGCTTTTTTGCATCCATTTTCTCTAATTCCAGTTGTGTTTTTCTTCCACTTACAGCGTATGGCGTGCATAATGGGGCAATTTCCTTTAGCGTAATTGGGTAGCGTTTACTGCCAATATTTACGCGTCGTCGTACAACCTCTGGACGAATGTTAGGCGTATCTATCAACTCCAATTCCGAAATGACTATTTCTTATGGAATTGTAGAATATGGTGTTGCAGATTGTGTAAAATATGTACTACCTGCTTTAATGTAGCACTTGTGAAAGATTTATATTTTACATTGGCTATCTTCCTCCTCTATTATCTCCAAATAATTTACAGGTAAATAATTAAAACTAAAAGCCGAAAGCACATACTTTATCAACTTTTCCCTTTCTTTTGGTTTTTCGGACAACTTAATTTGCAAGCCCGTCAATTTCTTTGTATTGCTATTCCCACCATACAAGTACTGTAGCAGGTTATTATACACTAAACAGCAGCTATTTTGTAGCTTCTCCGATAGCTTACTCCACATTTTGGCAAGTGGTACCGAGTACATTGGCGCCTTTAGGAAGTATAACTTACTATCTTCCAATAAGGTTAAACAGTCTTTTAAGAGGTTATACACCCGTTCCGCACTGACATAGCTTCCAATTGTACAGTTGTATATTGTCGCTTCCAATCGCGTAATACCATGTTCTTTGGCCAAAGTAGACGCAAATGTTTCCCTTAAACGTACATCTGGACAACGTAAAAATCTGGTATATGATTTCCAAGTTGTTTATTAACACCAGGTTTTGTTATCTGACACACAAATTTGTTGTATATCTTAATTCTTGCATTGGTTGTTAGCCGTGTTAAACAATCAATCCCCGCAGTTTTATCGTTGTCAACTATAATATTACACTTTTCTTCGTATTCTCTCTTATAGCAAAAGTTATGCTTTGTAGTTAAATAATTACACATCTTCATCTTGCTAAATATGCCTGCAAAATCTTGGGTTACATCCATGTCAAAAAGATAGAAATAATCTTTTTCGAGTTCGTCTAATATATCTGGTAGTTCCTCCAATAAAGTTTCCAACTTAACATTTGCTAGTTCCACTTTGTATGGAACACATATAGGATTTTGGAATTTTTTATTAATGCATTCGAGGTCTTCTTTTCCGATAATTTCTTTTACTCTCTGGCCCATCTTGTTAGTGCTTTCCAGAGAAAACGGAAGCTTAGCTTTAACACCATGCCTAGCGGAACCAAATCGGTCGAACTTTCTTCGTAGATAGCTGTTAAATGCACCACAAATTTCTTTTTTAGGATAAACATCCTTTTGTTTGCAGATGTTTGTTCGGCGTCAGAAAGGTCGCAAATTTTAACCAACATTAAATTCTTCCAAAATGGTTCTGTAACAGGTGTGTGTAGTCCGCCAGTCAGCCTTCGACATAACAAATATTACCAATATCTGTCACCAGATTATTGTTGCACATATTTTCTGCCAACCGCCATAATCCAAATCGCTCATTTGTCGGTTACACTTTATTCCCAAAAAGTTGAGAAACGTTAATCACCTTGGAGACGCTCATGTTTACCGTTCTAGCTACTGTCGAATACTAAATTGAATAAGAAAAAATTGTCCCCTTATGTATCCTACAGAGTGGGGGCGTATATTGCCGAAAATAGTCGAATATGTCGGACACCGCCATATGGCTTACATTCTCTGGTTAGGAACTGTTTTGTTATCCCACCATAGGTCGGCAGGGATGCGCATCGACATATGTCCGGATATATGTAAGATGTTAGGTTAGGGTGAAATTGCGCCATAGTGTGAAATTGCCCCATAGGGTGAAATTGCCCCATAGGGTGAAATTGCCTCCGACCTAGGTTGGATGTGGACTTGTCAGGAGTTAGATTAGCTATTGTTGTCCGGAGTTAGGTTAGGTTAGTTGGACTTGTGTGGACTTAGGTTAGATAAAAGGAAAAATTAATAGGTTAGGTAATCGCCGCCGCGCTGACCTAACCTATCAATTTCACCCTATGGGGCAATTTTGCCCTATGGTGCAATTTCACCCTAACCTAACATCCTACATATATCCGAACATATGTCGATGGGCATCCCTGCCGACCTATGGTCGGATAACAAAAGGGTTTTAAAGATGGAGTTAAATAAAGATTGTTATCGTAACTGAAGGCTTTTCTCTGCTAATTGGAATTGCCTTTCCGTTTCTACTTTAGCCAATGATTGTTGCCGTTCTTGTAGAACAACTTTCCTTTTTTCTAATGGCAACGTGCGTTCTTCAAGTTCCAGTTTTTTTTGTTTCATTTGTTGCTGACTTTTATCATATGTCTCTAAATAAGCTAAACCTGATTGATTTTCCCCTCCTTTACATACTAGTACTTTAGTTTTATTTTTGTTAATTTTCATACCGTATCTTTCTGTTAGAACTGTTTCCATTTCATTAAGGTCAGTTTCTAACTCTTCTTTGCTAGATGCTAATACCGCTATATCGTTTACAAATTTAAGTATATCAATCTTCTTTTCCTGCATAATAATTCCAAATGTTTTCCTGCATTTGACAGTATCATTGCCTTTTCCATGTACAAGTTAAAAATTAATGGGGATAAGGCACATTCCCGTCTCATCCCTTTCTTCATATTTACTTCTCTGCGTTCCTGCTATAATTCTATTACCGCTGTTTGCTCTTTGTATAAGCTATGTACTATCCGTCTATCCCTAAAACTCATTCCAATCTTTTGAGTATTTCAAACATTTTTTCCATTTTTACATTATGGAACGCTTATTCCAGATCTACAAACCCTATATACACGCTTTCTCCTTCTTCTATTGTTTACTCCATTATCACCCTCAGAGCTAAAATAGCCTCCCGTGTTCCCCTGTTTCGCCTAAACCCAAATTATTTTCTTCAGCCCGTTTTTCCATTTGTCTTTGTACAATTCGAGTTAATATGTTTGAGACGTGTGCTGTCAAACTTATTGTTCGAAAATATGATGCTACGTTTGAAATCTTTGGGTATCTCGCCTGGTACATAGCTTACTAGTTGGAAGAGACGTTCTGTTACTTTTTATCCAGCGGTTTTTAGAATTTCTACTTGCACCTTATCTGTAGCAGGTGCCTTAACATTTTTGAGACCCTTTAATTTTAATTCAAGCGCATCTCTAAGTATATAATATCCCAAGTCATCTTTTTTAATATCTGATCCCTCTTCTAATGCTGTTAGTTTCTGTCCTGCATATAAATTCCCTATATATTCTTGCCATCTAACCACTTTCTCTACATTTTCTATAAAGACGACTCCTCCCGCGCTCCTTATATTTCTGTTATACGGTTTTGTATCCCTAAAATTTAGTCTATTGGGTTTGTATGATTCGTCTGTTTATCCTATTTCCATCTTAGTTTGTACCTCTTTGCACTTTTAATCAATCCATTGTTCTTTAGCTTTCCTGCATTTGCCAATAATTTCCCATTTTATGGTTTTGTATCTTTATTTTCCTGTTTCGTTTGATTTATTTTTGTATTTTCGACTTTGTTCTATTAAATTCAGGATATCCTTTGTTATTCACGGTTTCTTATCTTCCTTTTGTGTATATCTCATTCCGATCACATCCTCCAAAGTAGTCCCCTCCCGAAGATCCAAATGGGGGACTATTTTAACTCCGAAATGTTTTGCCCCAGAGAAATACCATCATCTTAAATAATAATTTAAGTATGCTGTGTATTTGGAAGGTAATATGATGGTTTCCCGTTGCCTTTCATGTTGCAGTAGTGTGTCTTAGAATGCCATACCGACAACTATGGTCTCTTCTAAGAGCTGCTGCCCTCTTTCGGGGACCTGTCTTAGTTTGGTTCCTCACTAAAAACCCTACTACTTTGATTGAACCAGTAGTTTGACTCTTTAGGTCACTGGAACGCGGAAGCCATTCCAACCGTTCTACTAATCTAGAACTTCTTCAAGGTGCAGGTCCATTCGGAACGGAAGAAAGCTTTTATGCAAGCCAAAATTGCAAAACAAACCAGATTATATTTTGTGTTCAACAGAACTTTCGACATGTAATACCTAACAAATATACCGTAGAATAGGATGACTTGAAGATGTGGGGCCGCTTGAATATCAAAAGGTAGGTCTATTTCCTAACGTCACTATTTCCAAATGCGTTGAACTGAAGGTGTCACAAATTACTAGCATACTTTTTTTCTACATTATTGCTTATAAGGGTAAGGTCGATGGGTTTAAATTATTTGTTTATGATGTACGTTAATTTCAAGTTTAAACTAAAAAGTTTATTTTATTACCTATATACTTCATACTACGTAAATTCTGTAGTGAACTTTAGAAAATCGACGTAATTTTTTTGGTATAGGTTATTTATCTATTATCCATAACCACACATTAAAAAATAGCATTTACGTGTTGTTGACCAGTGGTGTTGCAATTAATTTTTTTGTGTAATACGCGGGGTGACTTGGAAATGGTTCATACATACAAGAAAAAACTAGATAGTTGTCGAAACTATAGAAATTATAGTGACGAATTGTTGCAAATTGCGCTATCAAGATATTGTCCAGGTAGCTTAATACGTCTTAGCAAAGAGAATCAAATACCTTACACAACTAAATATAAAAAAATTAAAAGGACATCTTACGATAAACCAGGAGGTCAAACAACGCTTTCGAATAACGAAGAAGACAATATCATTACGATAGTTTGCATTGCTTTAGACCGGGGGTTTCTATTCGAAGCATAGGATGTTAAAGATTTAGTTCAGAACTATTTAGATAGACGTGGTAAGATTATAAAACCGTTTAAGAAAAACAGACCCAGCAAAAGTTGATTGTAAAAGTTTTTGAACAGATATAAACTTTGAAAGAGACTCACATTAAAAAAGGTCGACCTAAGGTAAATAAAGAATTAATTAATAAATATGTTGATGACTCTTCGAAGACCCTACGATGATTCTGTAAAAGAGCAAAAAAGTAATGGAATCTTCAAAAACCGCTACATCAACAACGCTTTCATGTTCTGCATCGGGATATCTACTTCCGCCTTATGTAGGGTATACAGCAGACCATTTGGGGTTGACTTAGATTAAGAATAAACCTGCGGGTGCTAGATTTAATCGTGGCTGTTCTAGATGGTTTGCAATACTTCTGAGGACTGGTTTGTAAATATTATTGTTCCGTATTTCAAAAGTTTACCACAACTTCCAAAATTTCATCTTGGAGATAACTTAACCAGCCACTTTTCTGTAGAAGTAATAAATTGTATGTAACAGATAACACCGCTTCACATTCCTATCACCGAACAGCACTCACATGACACAACTTTCAGACGTCAGTGTATTTCGACTCATTAAAAACGCATGGCGAAATATTTTAAGAAAGGGATAGAAGCGTAATAAAGGTGTTTCGAAAGGTCGTGTTTCCGTGACTTCTAAATCAGGCTATAGAAAAAGTTGAAACAAAAAATGAGAGCAACAGCAGAGTTGGCTCTGAAACACAAAGCAGTACCGCTATACCCAGTGCAATATGAAATTCGAGATCCCCAATTTTATTCCTGTGGTTTTCACAGTCTGAGCGGCTACGGTTCCCATTTTATTATCAAAGAATTGTCTTGTGATAAAGAGCGGGTGGTCACCGTGATTCCCAACAACAAGAACAGTTCATTTCTTTTACGAAATACGTGAGATTATCTACAGATGAGCCGGACTTTGAAGAATTTGATAAAGTCGACACAGACAAAAGAGAGAAATCAAGCATTCCACTTCGGTTTATCGATTCCCTTCGGTTCATGAGCTCTAGTCTTGACAAACTGGTCCAGAACTCGGATTCAAATCAGTTTTGCAAAATTCATCAACATTTCCCGGACGAGAAATATACAGCTTGCTCATACGGAAAGGATTATTTCCGTATAAGAACATTACTGATGTGTTTGTGTTAAACAAATGGAGTTTACCTGCAAAAGATGATTTTTCAACGATTTAAAGTCGACCAACATCGTGGATGACGAATACTAACATGCCCGAAACGTATGCAACACGTTTGATATTTTCACGCTTGGCTAATATAGCAATCGTTACTTGAAAACCGATGTGCTTCTTTTAACAGACGTTTTTGAAAATTTCAGAAACACCTGTATAAAGTCGTACGATTTAGGTCCTAGTCAGTACGTGACCGCGCCCAGTTTGAACTGGGATGCAATGATAAAGTACAACTATGTCAAGATGAAGCTCCTGACCAATGTGGATATGCATCATTTCATAATAAAAGTGATATGCGGAGGTTTAGTGCAATGCAATAGGCGACACGCAAACGCAAGTAATAAGTATATGAAACACTAAGATTTCATCAAACCATCAAAATACCTGACACATCTAGATGTCAACAATTCGCATGGATGGACAATCAGCCCGTATCTCCGTCTAAACGGTTTTAGATGGTTTGAAGCCAATGAACTGAGCCGTCTACAAAAAGGGGTAATGCATATTCCTGACACAAGTGACAAACGGTACATACTGTGTGTAAAATTCCAGTATCTGAAAACCCTACACAATGCCCACAATGACTTGCCATTCTGCTCTGAGAATCGCGTGCCTCCTTCACTCACGTCAAAAACCCATAAATTGCTTGCCACCTTGTATGATAAAACCGACTATGTTATTCATTATAGAAATCTCCAGCAGTGTATTCGCAACTGTCTTAAGTTGAAGGCACACAGAGTGCTAGAGTTTCATCAATCCCCGTGATTGAAAGCTAACCGACCTGAATGCTCAGTACAGAACCTTTGTCAAAATTGCATCTGAGAGGAACTTTTTTAAGCTTATGAATAATGCTATTTTTAGTAGGACCATGAAAAACGTGAATAAGAGAATCGATATAAAAATCGTTACAAGGTGGGAACGAGAAGGAAAAAATTTTGCTCAAGTGAGCACATCGCACGTCCCGACTTCCATAGTTGCACTGTTCTAAGCGAAAATTTGGTTGTAATACAAATGGATCGCGTTACGATAAACCCATTTATGTTGGTTTTACACTTTTAGATTTGTCAAAAATTCTGATGTGCGAGTTTCACTATTCTGCCATAAAACCAATGTACGGAGTTAAGCTCTCGCATTTGTACATGGACACGGATAGCCTCGCGTACAGTATCGAAACATACCATTTTTCTAGTGATATAAGTGTAATCCTAGACAATTTTGACACCAGTGATTACCTCCCTAGCTATAAGTATAATACTCCCTTAGTTGATAAGAAGGTTTTGGGTAAATTTAAGGATGAGTTTAACGGAACTTTAGTTTTAGTGTTTCCTGGCAATAGGGAAAAACCCTACTGAATATTAAGCAAAAATGACATTATAAAAAATTAAAGGAATTAATCGTAATGTAGTCAGTAAGGAAATCCGTGTAGATCATTTTAAGGAAGTAGTTTTAAGTGATGGTAACCCCGTCGTACACACGATGATGTGAATGCGTAGCATGATTCACCAACTGTACACTCAACTGGTGAATAACGTCAGTTTGTCGGGGGATGATAATAAGAGATTCACCATCGACGGTAGCACACCGATGCATGGGGGCACAAAAATATAGATGTATAGTAGTATAGAATGTAAATATTGTAATATTAAGTTTTGTATAAATATAGCGTTGCATTGAATATTCTTCTGTTTACAAGTATTTATACTATATCACTTTTTACATATTTTTATAGATGTACTTAAATCTTTATCATCCTTTTGTTAGTTGTTTATTGCCATATGAATTGTTGAATTGTTTTAGTTGTTTTAGTTGTAATTTAATGTTATATTGTTATTGCATTTATAAAGTTTTTTATTAATATATGTAATAAACTTTTTTTGAAAATTTTTTATTTGAAAGTAAATGACGTATGGGTTTTATTCTGATAATAAGTTCTAGCTATTAATAATATGCTTGTTCTTATCATATCAATACGGAATTAAATTACGTATTAAGAATTGTAATGTCTTTAGCAGTTATATTATATGTCTGTTGCTTCCGCACACAAAGTAGTTGCGTAAAGAGGAGACTGATTACACCTTGTAGAATTGGTACTTAAATACCGATTATAATAACCTTTGATTTTAAGTAGGCGACACTTCTTAATAAAATTTGTGAAATCTCAGTACAATAAATTCATAACAATTACTATTATTTGCCATTAGTATTGTAACATTTTTATTTTCAGTCATAATTTAATTGCATTGAATTACAAGAATAATGCGCTAAGCGTGCATTGTTCCTTAGGGATCTACTTATATTAATATATCTGTGTCGCATAAAGCTATTCCCAAGCACATCTCTATTTGTTTGTTTCGTGCTCCACGCCTCTGACGGCGCGACCACCCGGCTCTGGTTTCGACAAGTCAGTCGGCCGCCGGCAACAGCGTTGTTAAGATGTATTTTCGGCTGGAGGCTGGCAACCTTCGCATCAACTATTAATCGTTGGGATATCTTCTAATAACGGTTGGTAAAGTATATATTTTACGAACTAATGTAATTTGAGGTAATTTATTTAGCGCGACCTGTAGAATGCGACATGTAGAACGCGACAACGTAAAATGAAACATGCATAATTCATCAACTAGAATTCAAGAAAAAGTTAAGAATTACCATTATGTAAGAACAGTCGATTTTGAAAATTGCTTATAAGAAATTTGTTTGATAAAAAATTATGGATGTTAATTTGGATGCAGTCGTATCAAATTAGAATGGCTGGTAACCTTGTTTGAAGAACGGAAATCCCGTCATAATTTTTCGTGAAGCAACAAATAGCAGTTGGGTTCGTTATTAGTTGTAAGATATTTCTTACATGTGTTTTAAAGGTTAGAACACGTAAACTTGATATTATGTTTATAACACGTAAATTATGTAAATTTCAATTAATTGTTGAGCTGGTTTTATAAGCCGTAGAACGAAATTTTGTCGGATTAGCTTTCTATAACAACATGCTTTGTTCCATATGAACCTTCGATAAGTTCAACGTATGTTTTCGACGTCATATTTTTCTGTTTTGCACAGTTGACAGATGTTGTCTTGAAAGCAGATGCATTGTGCAGCTGTAATGGAATTTAAACAAACAATTCTATTTTTGTGATCAGCTTTTATCTATACATAAATTATTAAACGTAAATATGAAAGTTCAAATTCTCATCATGTGAGGTTCTAGTAATTTGTAATCTACCTGAAAAGATCTGCCCAGGTTAGAACGTAATTCACTGTGTTATGCTGACAAATCATTATCACTTTAATATTTATAACAAGTTCATGTTTAAAGTACAGTTGGTTGTTTAATGAAAAAAAAAGGAAAGTCAAAACTTTAACTTTGATGTAGTTGATTATGACAATTTTTTGTTACAAGTTCCGATATTTTAAAAAAGTTTTTTTAGTAAACAATTAGTTCAAATTTAAGGCTTTTATTTTGTTGAAATGCGATCAAATCTAATTACATAAAGATAAAAATTTTCTGAGTAATACTTTGATGCCAATATTATATTGGAAATACTTTTTTTATTTTTTTATACTTTTATAGGACACAAATGGTGTTCTACTTTTTATTTATTTAATCTTTGCAATTTCTTACAGGAGCTGCGTCTTATTTTGATAAGACAGGTTTTTGTTAACGAAGGCGATCATTTTATCTTTGGGTTTCCACGTCCGCCCTTAGAACTGTGCTTTGCAATTATCGTAATTATCTCAGGACATGTGGCGGCTATTTGATTTAGCTTAACTTTGGTTTGGAAACAGAATTCGACTTCCCCCCACTTCTTATTGCTCTACCCAGGAATAGACCCCTAGCTATGCCCAAACACTTTTGGTTCACTAGCGCCTTAATGCAAGAAGAAATAAGTTACAGTGACGCCGCAACGTTTAGGACCCAAACAACAATAAAATTGGGGCGTGATGACAAAAAAATTTAGTTTCACTGCCATCCAACGTGGGGCATACGCTTCACTGGCCCATCCAACGTGGAGAGACAAAAAAATTTTGGTACAGTATCACAAATAAAACACTATAACCATCTTAGCTCTATGACTGAGTGGGTATAATGGAAGTTCCCACGTATTTGCATAGAAAAACAGGTTTTAGAAACCTCGTTCGATTCCTGCTCAGTTCGACCGATAATTATGAAAAATGGCGGGTAACAGAAGGTGTTAAAGTGCTAGTTGTAACAATAGTGTTTGGGGGTTGGTAGCCACCTTATGATCTCATAATAGTTGATTGATTGGGGTTAAGGAGGTTGATATAAATGTGTGATAAAAATATGCAAATTATAGTGAAGGACCAATTGCTTTTATAGCAATAACGATAATGGTGGAGCGGTTATGTAATAACAAACAAAAAAACTACATCAAACTACTTAGTAAAAGGGTATAAATACCTTAAGTCCTGCGCCGCTGGGGGCAATAGACACTTTCACGCACAAAAGCTTTTACGGAGAACCAGAAACACGCACGAAAATGGTGTCGGTCTCGCTTTCAAAGCTCTAACACAACCGTCCTTTTCAAGGGTTCGAAGGCGACTTGCTTCTTTAAAGGCTCGAGTACGACTGTCACTTTATGCACTGTTATTGCCGGTATATAAAATGTTTCACTCAAACTGTAGGATGCACGCACAAAGTATTTATTGTCACAAAATACCGAATTGTTCGATGACGACGTAACATACCGCCCACCAAATTCATAGAATTTTGAAAAGGAGGAAGTAGGTTGGGTGAAGGAAATCACATGGGATTTGACCTTGCTAGGAAAGGAGGTAACGAAAGATAGGGTGGTGCACTACAGCGAGCGATATTACCAACTATGCAAAGAATAAAAATATATATGTAAATAA
Source organism: Platerodrilus igneus (assembly GCA_036346225.1). Lineage (NCBI taxonomy): Eukaryota > Metazoa > Arthropoda > Insecta > Coleoptera > Lycidae > Platerodrilus > Platerodrilus igneus. Next base: position 781,582 of record JARFIW010000544.1, read on the forward strand.
GCAAATATGTAAAAATAATATACTACTATACATGTAAAAATGTGATATATATCTAAACATAAAAATAAAATTAAAATACCGGTAGCGGCGCTAGTTTGACCAAAGGTCGTTTTAGCGTGCCATGTGCCGTTTTGACTTCAGCGACACGTATAATACCGTCCGCACCGGGAAAAGTATTAATAATACGACCAAACTTCCATTGAAGTGGAGAAAGCTGGTCGTCCTTGACGAGGACAATAGTGTCCTTTTCCACTTGTCGGACACCTACCTTAGAGTGCCATTTAACCTTCTGGTTCAGAGTATGTAGTACTCATGGCTCCAGCGAGCCCAAAAATCTTGGTGGAGTTTTGCAGGAGTTTCCACCTGCTTTTAATGGTACAACGTTGGTTAAATGGTCCTCATCTGGTGGTGCAGAAAGAGGCTCCATAGTTAAAAATGACCTGGTGTTAGGCAACGCAAGTCATTTGGATCCGAACTCAAAGCGCAGAGTGGCCTTGAATTTAGCACAGATTCAATTTGTGTAAGAACTGTGTACAGTTCCTCAAAGGTAAGTTTTGTTCGCCGATTACGCGAGATAGGTGTGTCTTTACCGACTTAACACCGCTTTCCCACAAGCCACCGAAGTGAGGGGCGCTAGGTGGATTAAACGACCACTTTATCCTTTCTGAGGTTACTGCACTATGCAGATAACTCGTAAGCTGACGATAGGCACCTACAAAATTAGTACCGCAATCGCTAAATATTTGAGAACAGCGTCCTCGACGTGCTATAAATCGTCGCAAAGCGGCAAGAAACGCGTCTGCCGACAAATCCGAAACAAGTTCAATATGTGCTGCCTTAGTGGCAAAACAAACAAAAATACAAATATAGGCCTTAAGAGTTTTAGAGCCTCGCAGGCGGTTAGCCTTTATTAAAGAGGGCCAGCAAAATCAACACCAACAATACTGAACGGTTTGATTTGGGTAATACGTGCTGCCGGTAGGTCTCCCATAGGAGGAGTTACCAGGACCGGTTTGGTACGAAAACATCTATGACAGGATGATAAATAATTTCTGATTGAATGTTTAATAGAAAGGATCCAGAAATTCTGTTGGATAAGATACGCTGTGGTATTAACACCGGGATGGCAATACCTTTCATGAGTTGACAGAATGATAAGTTCGGTTAATCGGTGCCGCTGAGGCAATAACGCAGGAAACTTTTCGGAATAGGAAAGCGAAGAATGTGTCAAGCGCCCACCTACTCTTAAGATGTTTTGTGGATCAACAAATGGAGAAAGTTTTCGCAAGCTTTTAGGTAACTTACGGTTTGCCTTGATCGAAGCTATTTCCTTTGAAAATGTAACATTTTGTACATGCCGAACGATAATCATGAGAGCATTGTGTAGTTCAATGTCTGTTAAGGGACCCGTATGACGTTGAGCCATGAGTTTAGAAAATCTATAAATTTAAGCCACGATGCCTTGGATTTTATATAACGATGAAAAGCGGCTTAGTAAAATGTCAATGACGTTTGGATCTGTTTGAGCGACAAATGTTAGGATCTTCTTTTCCGTAGTTACCTCAGCAATTGAGGTTGACAATGTTGGTTGAGGCGGCCACGAGTCACTAGGGTAGTGAAGCCATTCAGGCCCCGCCCACCATAGCGAACATGAAATAACCGCGCTTGGCATTAATCCCCGAGACGCAGGATCAGCCGGATTATACGAAGATTTAATATAAAACCATCGGCTAGGTGCAATGATTTCTTGAATGTGGCTAACACGGTTTGCCACAAAAGTTTTCCAACGAAAAGGTGGAGAACGTATCCAAGTGAGAGCGACCGTAGAATCACTCCACGCTGAAACATCGGAGATGTCAATCAAGCCTTGATAAGACCGAATGGTAAAAGAAAGTAAATCGGTTAATAAAACGGCGGCACATAATTCCAAACGTGGAATTGAAATGCGCTTAATTGGAGCTACTTTTGTTTTAGCGGTTACAAATTGTACAGTTATTTCTCCAGTAGTTTGATTTATGAACTGAAAATACACTACCGCTGCATACCCTACCTCGCTAGCATCGCAAAACCCATGCAAATGACAAGTAAAAGGATCCGAAGGGGGTAAACAACGTGGTAACTTTAATGACGATAATAACGGCAACTCTTCTTGGTATTGCTGCCATTGAGACGAAATGTCTGCTGGTGGGATGTCATCCCAATTTAAACCTAACATCCACAGATGCTGGATTAGGCGTTTTGCAAAAAGTGTTAGTGGGGCTAAAAATCCTAATGGATCATATATTCTGGCAACTTGTGAAAGTATGTTGCGCTTTGTACATATTTGGTTTAATGGTTTAACCCGAAACGAGAAAATATCTTCTGTAGGTGACCATTGAAGACCTAATATTTTTATTGATTCGTCCGAATCGAAATCGAGAGAAGTATATTGGCAAAAATCTGACGGAATGCCTTCCAAAATAGAAACTGAATTAGAACTCCATTTTCGAAGTTCAAAACCAGCCAAATGTAAAAGTCGAATAAGTTGATCTTTAATTTCGCGGGCCGATTGTATAGAATCTCCACCGGCGACGAAATCATCAATATATAGATTTGACCGTATAGCGTCAGCGGCTAACGGAAACCTTTTGCCTTCGTCAATGGCTAATTGCTGAAGAGTTTTTAATGCTAGATAAGGCGATGACTTAATACCGTAGGTCACTGTATTAAGCTGATATGTCTGGATGGGTTCTTCTGCGGAGAACCGCCAAACAATTAATTGAAACTTTCGATGTTCTTCGGTAACCAAAATTTGTCGATACATTTGGCGAACATCACAAGTAAAAACGAAACGATGAGTACGAAATTTCAGTAAGATTGACGAAATGTCGTTTTGGAGACTAGGTCCAGCCAATTGAGTGTCATTAAGTGACACGTTGTTTTTAGCCTTTGCAGAGGCGTCAAAAACCACACGAATTTTAGAAGTATGACCTTCTTCTTTAAACACAGGGTGATGGGGTAAAAAGTAATTATCGTTCCCAACGGGCGGAGAATCGAGTAATGCCATATGACCCGCATCAATAAAGGCCAGCATGAAATTGTTGTATTGGGCGCGTAGCTCCGGTTGAGCATGTAATTTGCGCTCCAACGAAAATAGTCTTTTTTTAGCCATCTCAAAGCAATTATCAAAACGGGCAAAGTATCGTTGAACGGTAACGCAACAATAAAACGACCGCTAGGGTCACGAGAAAACGTGTTTTCAAAAATCAAATCTGCCTTTTCTTCTTCTGGAGAAGTATAAGGCGTGGATGGCAACTCTTCTATCTCCCAAAACCGCCTTAGGGTCTGGTCGATAGGATCTTCTACAGACGTAAAAATGCTTGGACAGTATCAGACTGCAAGCTTTTGTGGGACCAATAATAGTCCAACCAAAAATTGTATTTATGGCGGCAGGCTGAAGAAACTTGCCATGTATAACACCGCCATTGATGATGAACGGATAAACATCTGCTCCTAGGAGCATGTCAATGGTTCCTGGAGAGTTCCAGGTCGGGTCTGCAAAGTGCAGGCCGCATAAGTGTTCCCAATTATTAGGAACTTCAACGCTAGGTAATTTGCCAGATATTGACGAAAGCACAAAAGTTGTGACTTCTAGAGATTTTCAGAGTCTAACATAGAGCGAATGGTGCAGCTGACGGCACCCCTATTGACTGCTGAAGTTGTCTGCCCAAGTCCATAAATCGGAACTTGAGAACGTATGCGTGGAAGCCAAAGTTTGCTCACGCAATCGTCTCGAATAAAGCTAGCTTGGGAACCAGGATCTAAGAGTACCCTGATCGGTTTGTATCTACCAGAACGATCTTGAACTTCCACAACAGCAGTGGAGAGTAAGACAGTAACCCCAAGATTTGAATTCGTCTGTGAAGACAAAACATTTGCCGGAATAGGAGAGGCTGACTGCGTCCTATTGGCATTTTTATGCATGTGTGTAGCGGTCGGTTCAGCTGAACGGCTAGAAGCAGGTTGCGATTCAAAATGTAGCAAGGTATGATGCGGCTTGGCGCAAGTTCGACAGGAATTATAAGATTTGCATTGCATGGACGCATGGTCTGTTCGTAAGCAATTTAAACAAAGGCGTAAGCGTTTGACAATGTCGAAACGTTCTGTCGGAGTTTTCTTTAGAAACGATTGACATCTGTAAATTAAGTGATTGCCCTTGCAGGAAGGACAATGGTGCGCAAATGAATTCTTTGAGTCACTGGAGCTACTTGGTGTGTCCAGTGAAACTACGTTAGAAGAAACTCTTGGTTTAAATTGATACGCTGAGGATTTCTTAGGCACTGATGTGTGAGATGTATGAACAGTCGTCGAATAAGAAGCAGGTGCGGTTGAAGAAAAGGTTTCCAACGCTGCACATTGTTGGGTTAAAAAATATCTCAAATCCTCAAAATTAGGTATTTGCTTCGGATCCGATTGGAGTTCGAAGCGTTTTCTAGTGAACGGATCAAGTTTTTCTAAAAGCCAATCGACCAGAATAAAGTTCCAATGTTCAGTGGGAAACTTTAAGTTAGTTAGAACAGCAAGGTTCTCCGAAAAACAATCAATAAGTGCCCTAAGTTTCTTAGGGTCTTCTGATTTTAAAGGTAGAAAGTCTTTCATTACTTTCCAATGCAAAGTTGCCAATAAACGCGGATTGCTAAATCTCTCACGCAAGGCGTTATAGGAAATAATAAAATTATCCCCCGAAATGGGTACAGATTTAACGATTCTTAAAGACTCCCCGGTACAACAACTGATAAGATAATTTAATTTTTCGATATTGGACAGCGACGCGTTATTATAGACCAGGCTGTCAAATAAATCGATGAAAGATGAAAATTCAGTTACCTCATTATTAAAAATTTGGAGCTTTAACGGTAACAATTTTGATACCGTGCTGCTTGAAGCATTTTCGATGATTTGTGGTGCTTTCATTTCTTGCATCGTATCGAGATGCAGCAGTATGAAAAAATAAGCGGAATCCACTTCCTTCCGTACAGCGTTGTAAGTTAATGAGTCTACCTCGTCACATGAGGCCAAGACAGCGACTAAAATTGTATTGAAATTTGCATAAAGGTCATGTATTCCCCTTGTTTGAATAAGGAACAATGCCTTTAAAGTTGGGTCACTTTGTATAGTCTTACAAAGCTCAAAGATTTCTAAAATGCGTGTTTTCAGTAATTCTAGTTCTACCACATGTGCTTTCTTTGGAGCCATTCTCAAAGATTCTGAAAGGACTACAATAAATGCTATAAAACCGTAACGCTCAGATGTACACGAAAATGTTAAAATAGGGTATAAACCAATAAATCACGTTTTATGACTAACGGTTCGTCAAACAAAAGCGTGAATATAAGATGTACCGCATAACAACCCGAGCGGCTTACCATCAAAAGCTCACAGAAACGTTTAAAACATGTGGCTTAACATATTTGCCGAAAGATGCAACTTTACAACCTTATTCCTCTGCAGATATTTTCAATATTGTAATACAAAACGTGCAATAGCTTTTAAATACAAAGCAAATCCCTTTACCTTTCTTGTTTAAGAAGTATAAAGCGATTTATAGTTTTCAGGTTGCTTTCTGTTTTATGCCGCTAAAATGAATTTAAAACTGAAAACTGACAAATTTTATATTATGAATTTCTTTGTAATTAAAACGCTTGCTGGTTTCAATTACGGCGAAATCGCTTAATTTAATCTAAAGACAGTATAAATAATGTTTACACATTTTAACCCGCTAAATATGGGCTTTAAGCACAAATTTAAAACTGAAATATTAATTAATTAAAAGCTCGCTTGAATGCAATGTGATATTTTAATTTAGGACATGCGTATACCACAGGACTAATGAATCCGGCTCGACTTAGGAACAATGATTGATTGGGGTTAAGGAGGTTGATATAAATGTGTGATAAAAATATGCAAATTATAGTGAAGGACCAATTGCTTTTATAGCAATAACGATAATGGTGGAGCGGTTATGTAATAACAAACAAAAAACTACATCAAACTACTTAGTAAAAGGGTATAAATACCTTAAGTCCTGCGCCGCTGGGGGCAATAGACACTTTCACGCACAAAAGCTTTTACGGAGAACCAGAAACACGCACGAAAATGGTGTCGGTCTCGCTTTCAAAGCTCTAACACAACCGTCCTTTTCAAGGGTTCGAAGGCGACTTGCTTCTTTAAAGGCTCGAGTACGACTGTCACTTTATGCACTGTTATTGCCGGTATATAAAATGTTTCACTCAAACTGTAGGATGCACGCACAAAGTATTTATTGTCACAAAATACCGAATTGTTCGATGACGACGTAACAATAGTAGAGTGGAAGGATGCTGAGGTCCCATGATCCTGCGGAATGATGCGGAGGTCCAGTGATTCATGCATAAAGTTAAAAAATAGCTAGTTGAAGAAAACTATTAGATCTTGATGATTTAAAATGATAATGTTAATTTCCATAAGGAGGATGCTGTCCCCTCCTTATGGGGATTAACACTGAGTTGTAACCGCACAACTGTGCCAAAGTATACAAAAACACTTACCTCGGAGTAGTGACAAGTGTTTGATATTTTACAAAAAATGTTTACAAATCTTAAATTTGTATGTTGGTTTAGTATTGCAAATGAAAGAAGTGAGAATTTTTTACTAAGCTGACGTTAAAGGCATTTCTTTGTGACTTAAAGAACTTTTGGGTAGTAGTATTAAAGCTATAAGAAGGAAAAAAACAACAGTAGGTACTTTCAAAAGGACCAAGTACCGCATAACAACAAACCTGGCAACCACCACCTAATTCTGATAGAAGTAGATTTCCCTCGCAGCCTTTAAACATCAAACCTTGTTCAGATTTTACGCCATAAAAATTCCCTTCAAATACCCAGCCATTTGAAAAGCCAATAATCAAACATACCTTATCCAAACTTACAGAAACGTTTTTAAACCAAGCCCAAGTTTTAAACCCACTAATTCGGCAACTCCTGTTAACTTCGACTTGACAAACATTTCACAGACCTTTTTAATTTGTACCTAAACGATTTACAGCCGAAGAATAATACAATCAATAATCTGAAGAAACTCAACAGATAAATGGAATTTTGCATTATTAAGATGCTAGAAGAATTAATTGTAAGATGATAATGAACATCAAAATTTTCAGAAGATTCGATGCGGAACGAGATAACATAATTGATTCAATAATAATAAAGGTAGATTAAACAAACTTCCATATACTTTCCCAAACAGAATTTATGTCTTTTAGTTGATACTGGAGCTACCTCCTTCTGGTCGAAAAAAGGTAAAATACGATCAACTAAAATTTCAAGGTTATTCTGTATTAATCTCCAGTTAAAAAATGTTCAATAACTCCTCGAATATACTGAAATTTCACTTGCTTAGGTTCTGTAGAATTTTTAAAAGCTTAATTGGTATGGATAATTTAAAGGAATTAGGGGTTTTGGTAGATTTGGGCAACAACGTTTTAACTAAACCTCAAGCAAAAATTCCTATTTACTTTCAGAAACTAAATAGTGCTATAAATACAATGAAAGTCGAACTCCTAGCGAAAAAGCAAATCCAATTGGAAGTTCTGTTAAAAACGAAAAAATTGTTATATCTTCCATCAAAACGGTACATTCCGAAGTACCTGAAAGTTTAAACAATAGCAAAAATATGATTTAACATTTACAACAATAAAATATTTTTCGGATTCTCCTGTAACCATAAATGTTTACGGACCAATCGCTGCTTTTCCGTACCAAGCAAATCAATTTGAACGTTCGTGCGAATAAAATCGTTGCAGTGTAGTAACACTTCAGCATCGTAAGTGACCGCGACGTGTTTATATTTGCGTCTCCAAATCCGATTTCGAAGCTTTTACATCGTTTTACCACTTCAGCTGTACGAAAGCACTGCCTAGCACTGAATATTCCGTTATAAGAAGGCGGTGTACATTAAAGCTCCGGCTTTATGTGCAACGTTTGGAAATTTATTGCAAAGCAGCTGTATAAGTACAGTTATGGAAGAAGAAGCTCCGACAACCTCCGTACCAGCTCCGACGACGACGAAAGACATAATGCATGACACCGACACTGAAATGGAGTTCCAGCAATCCGACACCTCAATGGGCATGATCGTTTCCACCGACATACCGCGAAAGCGCACACGGGCCACTATTAAGACATCGACAGAACAGCTCCTTAAAACCGACAACCCGAAAAAGGAAGACAGCTCTTCTAATAACAACAAACGTTCACGCAAAGAAACAACTTCACTGACTGCTCCAGCGCCGCACAACCCTACGACGACGACGACTACAGCCAGCACGCCTCAGATCCCGCCCATCTATGTGGACAAATTCCCGAAGTTTCTGAACCATGCTAAGAACATCAATGATCTACTCAAGAAGCGAGTAGATATACGTGCATCTGGAGAAGGAGCACGTATACAGGGTGAATGGTATCGTTCGTGCAAAAATAAACTGGGAGATAGTACACTTAATTTGCAACAAAAATTGTTAATATGACCCCTGTCCTATCTTGATTGGTTTAGGAGATGTTTTTTTTAGTCTGTTTCTTAATAACGCGACTTCTTGCAATAAAAGTTAAATTTCTCGACTTCTGCTGCAAAGAACTAGATAAACAATCCGATTTTCATAAACTACATTAAATTTTCTATAAAAAACAACTATTTCGATTTTTTTAATTTTAAAAGAAATATTTAAAATAAAGCATTAAAGGGTAAAAAATTACAAAGGCAATTTTTTTAACAAAGTTTAAAGTAATATTACAGCGAAATTATTTTCTCTACAAATGAGCAAATGTCACAAAAACAACCTCACTTTATAAGGTTTCCAGCAGTGCGAAACACTTTCTATTTGATTTTTAATTTATTAAATTATTGCCTTCGTAATGCCGGAAAAACCTTGTTCGAATATTAGATAATCAGGGCAGTACAAATTGAAAACAAAAATGTACAGTAATTTTAAGAGCACAGATACGTTCATAGCATGTAGTTGTCACATTGACAGTGTGAAGCATTGTCACTAATTAGACAGTTGTATTCGTATAAATTTTTGATATCTAAGATGCCTGCTCGTTATAGAAATAGAGAATATGCAGATATGCATTTTATTTATGGTTTTTGTAATGGTAATGCTACAAGAGCACGGGAGGAATATCAACGTCGATTCCCAAATCGTCCGATTCCCAGTCGCAACGTGTTTGCAAGAACGCACCAATGGCTCCTTGATGGAGGAGTATTTCAAGTACCTAATGAAAGGGGGCCAGATCTGGACGTAGAAATTGACGAGTTTGTCTTGGATCGAGTGGAACAAGACCCTACAACTTCTACATGTCAAATTGCAAGAGAGGTTGTAGTTTAGCAATAGAAAGTAGTAGATGTTCTGCACAAGAATAATATTCGTCCTTTTCACTTTACACCTGTTCAAGCTCTGGAAGGCGGAGGCAAAGATTTCCAACGAAGGTTGATGTTCTACCGTTGATTATTAGCACGGGATATTGAGGAGCGCCATTTCTTTCAAAAAATACTGTGGTCTGATTAGTCCTTCTTTACGCACGCTGGCGTTCTAAATCTCCACAATTACCACTATTATGCCGATGAAAACCATCATGCAATAAGACAGAAATCGTTCCAACGCAGATTCAGCCTAAATATGTGGGCGGCTGTGATAAGAAACACCCTTACTGGCCCCTATATTTTCGAAAGAAACCTCAATGGAAAAGTGTATTTGGACTTTTTTTAAAATCAACTACCCCTATTGTTGGAAGATGTCCCTGTAGAAGTTCGTAGAGATATTATTTTTAAACTTGACAGGGCTCCTCCTCATTACACACGTGGTGTCCGCCAGTTTTTGAATGAACAGTACGCAAGGTGGATTGGTAGAGGAAGACCGATTCCGTGGCCAGCAAGATCGCCTGACTTGAATCCCATGGATTACTTTGTATGGGACTTTTTAAAAGAATACGTATACAGCACGGAGGTAGTCAGTTTGGAAAATTTGAGACAAAGGCTCATAAATGGATGTCAACTCTTACGAGAGAAGCTATCTATGAGCGTGACCGTGGCAGGTATGCGGAAAAGAGCAACAACCTGTATCAGGTGCGGTGGTCAGCCTTTTGAACAATACAAATAAAATTTAATTTATCAAATTATTGCCTCCGTAATACCGGAAAAACGTTGTGGGATTATTAGATAATCAAGGCAGTGGGCGAATTTTAATGCGAAGTGGAAACAAATTATTTGTTTCCATATTTCCATACTTGATAAATTAAAAATCAAATAGAAAGTGTTTCGGACTGCTGGAAACCTTATGAAGTGAGGTTGTTTTTGTGACATTTGCTCATTTGTAGATAAAATAATTTCGCTGTAATATTACTTTAAACTTTGTTAAAAAAATTTCCTTTGTAATTTTTTACCTTTTAATGCTTTATAATAAATGTTTCTTTTAAAATTAAAAAAATCGAAATAGTTGTTTTTTATAGGAAATTTAATGTAGTTTATGAAAATCGGATTGTTTATCTAGTTATTTGTAGCAGAAGCCGAGAAATTTAATTTTTACTGCAAGAAGTCGCGTTATTAAGAAACAGAATAAAAAAAACCGTATCTCCTAAACCAATCGAGATAGGACAGGGGTCATATTAACAATTTTTGTTGCAAATTAAGTGTACTATCTCCCAGTTCATTTTTGCACGAACGATACCATTCACCCTGTATATGCAAACGACATTGCAGAATTCCGATTCCTTCAGGACTATCTTAAGAAAAACAAGATCGAATTCCACACCTACACACTAAAAACGGAACGGGAACTGAAGGTTGTGCTGCGCGGACTCGCAAGCAACCTTACAACGGACGAGATCAAAGACGAGCTTGTGGATAGGGGATATCCAGTTAAGCACGTGGGGAAGCTGCAAAGCCGGACCAGAGATTACTGTAATACCTTCCTGGTGATCTTAAACAACGAACCCATCTCCAGGGAGATATACAAGATAACGGGCCTACTCTACTGCACTAAAATTTACGTCACCGCCTTCGAGACGAGGGTTGAAATCCCGCAATGCTTCGCCTGTCAAAGATTCGGACATTCAAGCTTAAACTGCGGATTCAACCCTCGGTGCGTGAAGTGCGCTAGACCGCACGCTGCAGCGCAGTGCAGAAAGAAACGAGAAGATCAGCCCACGTGCGCTAACTGCAACGGTCCGCATCCGGCTAATTATAGAAACTGCCCGGCGTACCAACACCAGCTAAGGATGAAACATAAAACAACGCCAGCACCTCCTCGACCACAAGCAACACTAGCAGCACCAGACACGGACGATGAAGGCTGGACCCGAGTAACACATGGAAGAACCAGACAAGCCACTACTACAACAACAACAACGCCTCCACGCATAGCAGCTGCCGACACCCAAGTATCAACCTACGCACAAGCAACCGCCAAACAATCCACCGACAAACCACCGAAGGCAAGACCAGCTGATGATTCCAGCGATTCCGACACGAGTGCTCAACCCACACAAGACGCCACCGACAAAAAACCATCCAAGAAAAGACGACGACGCCGACGCAAAACTACAAGCCCAATAATTGATTCCGAAACTGAACCAGAAGCTCCTCGTACATCCCGTCTGATCCCACACAAGTTCGTCAATTCAGCACCGCCTACTACTAACAACGAGACACCGACTCTACGCAAGATACTGCACAAGCTGATGCAAGTCATTCAAAAAGGCATCAGCGCATACATGGCAGGAGATTCCGTCAGCTCCATCATCTGGACAGCTCTCACTGACCTTCTTTCATCAATTAATGTCTGAAGCCGCACGAAAACGAAAATTGACCATCCTCTACTGGAACGCCAACGGAATACGGAACATACTACCCGAACTGAAACACTTCCTGCAGGAACACGACGTGGACCTGGCACTACTAGGAGAAACCCGACTCACTGCAGCAAGACAACTCCGAATCGCCAACTACACGACCTACAGAAAAGACAGAACACTACAACCTGGACAGCAAGCACACGGCGGGACAGCAATCATGGTACACAGACGAATACATCACGTACCAATCGACATCCCGGACACATACATGGACGCCGTTGCAGTGAAAATCAGAACGAACCACTCGCACTTAAAATTAGTGGCTGCATACAGAAGTCCTGGACACATTCGCCTAAGGCCCGAAGACATAGACCTACTTCTCAACGACGACACACCGACACTAATTGCTGGAGACCTGAACGCTAAACATACCTCATGGGGATCCAGAGTGAACAACCAGGACGGCACCATCCTCTACACACACGCGATGGGAAAAGACTTTGACATACTTGGACCGGACCATCCGACACGAATACCGACAAATGCCACGGATTCACCCGACACACTGGACATCATGGTAATAAAGAACATCCCTTACCACATATCCACAGAAGTCATCGAGGACTTAAGTTCAGACCATCTTCCAGTCATCGCCACCTTACACACAAACCCTACAACACGGGACAACAGGACAATTCACGTAACAAACTGGAGGAAATACAACGAATTCCTTCAGCGACATATCCCACACGAAGACCCCAACATCGTCTCAACAACTGACCTGGACTCTGCAGTAACAGACCTAACAAGAACACTGAAGGCCGCCCTACAACACAGTACAAGGACAATTCAACCACAGGACAGAAAAAACAAACTGCCACAATACTTGAAAGACTTGATCAAGGAGAAGCGACAACTTGTGAGAAGATGGCAACTCACGAGAGACCCAGCGACAAAGACAAGACTAAACAACAAACAACAAGCACTGAAAACGTTACTACGAGAGTTCTCGGAAGAATGTTGGACCACGCACGTGAAAACCACTTTAGACAAGCAACAAAACCTATACCAACTGAACAGGACACTCAAGAACAGGGACGAACGACTACCGACTCTACTCCAAGGGCCAACAGGACTTCTGTACGCCGCTGACGAAAAAGCAAACGAATTCGCCAGGACACTGCAAGAAACGTTTACAACGAATCCGACAACTAACGCAGATGATACAAACACCATTCGAACAACCATCGTTCGAATTCTGCAGGAAGATTCCGACGACGACGACATTCCTTTCATCAACCCAAAGGAAGTCAAACAGACGATTACGACACAGAACCCCAAGAAAGCACCAGGACCTGACGGCATCTCCAATGAAGCCCTACGACACATCAACAAAACCACACTGGCACGACTCACAAGAATATACAACAGCATCCTGTTCCTAAAATATTTCCCGACAACATGGAAGCACGCCACAGTCGTCATGATTCCCAAGCCGGGGAAAATCAAAACAGACGCCAAGAACCATCGACCGATATCCCTACTGAACTCCATGGCAAAGATCTTTGAAAGGCTACTCCAACTTCGCCTAAAACCACACCTGAAGATCCGAGAGGAGCAGTTTGGATTCAAAGAGCACCACTCTATGACACACCAAATCATCAAGCTGGTCGACCACATCGCAGACAATTACAACCGAAGGAAAGCCATCGTAGCGGTTTCCCTGGACATGGAGAAGGCCTTCGACAAGATCTGGCACGCTGGACTGCTCTACAAGCTCAAAACCATCCATCGAGTTCCGTCCAGCTACCTGCGACTACTGGCCAGCTACCTGAGTGGAAGGACGCTACAAGTAAGAGTGGAGGACCAACTCTCACACTCCACTCCAATTCAGGCAGGCGTACCACAGGGCGGTTGTTTATCACCCGCCCTATTTAACGCATACCTCTTCGATTTTCCGACCGAGAAGAGGGTGACATGCGCCTTCTACGCAGACGACACCATCCTGTTGGCAGACGGCCTTCTCCCTGAAACTGCAAGATCCAGAATCCAGAAGCAACTGGACTCTCTGCCCGAATGGTTCGACGCTTGGAGAATGAAACTCAACGTGGACAAGACCGAGACAATTTTATTCTCCAAGCGAAAGCCAGCGTTACATCAACCTCCGACACTAATGGGCAGAAGACTACGGTGGCAACCGAACATCAGATACTTGGGCGTCTACATCGACAGGAAACTAAACTTCAAACAGCACACGAAGCAAATTTTATCCAAAGTACGGCGGATAAAAGGATTGTTACACCCCACATTAAACAACAAGAACAAAACTCCACTGGACATAAGACTACACATCTACCTAACCTACCTTTGACCAATCCTGAGCTATGCGTCCGAGGCCTGGCACACATACCTCACAAGAGCGGACAGATAAAGACTCGAAGCCTTCCAGAACATGACACTCCGACTGATCACAGGCGCTCCATGGTTCGTCCGAAACGACACCATACGGAACGACCTGGAGATCACAACATTCTACGACCACTGTGCGGCGCTGGCAGTGAGAACGTTTGACAACATAGACAACTCCGAACAACCGAGTATTAAAAGTATTGCACCAAGAGACAGCGTTAAAGAAAGAGTAAAAAGAAGACCTAGACCACAGATGCAGCCTAAATAACTAAGAAAATCGAAGTAAATCACAGTCAAGCAGCAAAAATCAGAAGATTCAGGCTGTTTAAGGAAGTTGACCCTGAGAGGGTCAGGCTCGACATCGAACCGGTAAATCGTTGCGACACCAAAACAAAACATTTTTGTGTCTCTCTCTTATCAGAACGAATTGCATAAATTCGGAAGGGAAAGATACTTTTTTCCAGCTATATACAAAATATTTCAAGATTTTTCACATCGATGGAAAAGAATGTTATATTCACAAATAAAATTAAACATTCAATACGAACTGTGATTAAATTCTAGTCTGTTCTAACTTATCGATGCCCCTTTGTTCACATGCAAGAGCTAAAACAGCAAATTAACAAAATTTTAGAATCCAAAATTATAAAACACACTACTTCGCCGTAGTGCAATTCCATTTGGGTAGTTTCAAAAAAATTGCACGCTTCGGGCAATCAAAAATGGCGCATAGTAATTGACTATCGTCGCCTTAATGAAAAGACAATCGGCGATAAGTACCTCTTACCGAATATCAATGAATTACTGTACAAATCAGGTAGATGTCAATACTTTACGACCCTTGATTTGGCAAGTGGGCTCCATCAAGTCGAAATGGACCCAAAGGATGTTGGAAAAACTGTTTTCAATACAGAGAGTGAACATTTTCAGTTTCTTAGAATGACTATGGGATTAAAAATTTCTCTTCTGCCTTACAACATATAATGGACAACATTCTACACGGTCTAACAGATATTTGCGGAACCTATATGGACGATATCATAATTTGGAGTGTTCCCTTCAAGAGCACCTCATCAATTTAGAAACGGTATTTAAAAGATAAAGAAATTTAATTTTAAATTCCAATTCCATATATTGAAAAAATAAATCGCGCTTTTAGGACATGTAGTCACCCCTGACAGTATAAAGCCCAATCCATAAAAAATTAAAGCTATTAAAAACTTCCCTTCTGCCTTCGACTACTTAACAAATAAGAGGATTGTTAAGGTATTATCGCAAATTTTTAATTTATAATTTGCTGATTTAGCTAAACCTCTGACAAAATGTCTAAAAAAGAATGCAAAAATCTGACATACTCCCGATTTTACTGAATGTTTTGAGTTGTGTAAAAATGTATTAATCAATGAAGTGATACTTCAATCCCGAATTTCGAACGCCCGTTTAATATAACAACCGACGCTGGTAATGTAGTTATAGGTGCAGTATTATCACAAGGACCAATTGATAAAGATCTTCCAATTTCATACATTTCACGAACGCTTAACAATAGCGAGCGCAATTGCAGAATAGGAACTTTCGGCAATTGTTTACGCAGTAAGGTGTTTTAGACCATATGTGTATAGACGTAAATTCAACATATTCTACGTATCATAAGCAATTACAATGGTTATTCTCATTAAAAGAACACAATTTTAAACTTTGGAAGTCGAGATTAAAATTAGACAAATACCACTATAATATTATTTATAAGAAAGGTAAATTAAAGGCAAACGCCCTGTCACGCGTTGAAATTTACACTAAACAAATAATTCAAAATCCGATTATTCACAATGATCAACTCCCTGTGGAGTCTGCTAACGATGAAGACTCTGATAACTAGTCTATACTTGTAAACCTTGACGAACAGAATTATGATTTTATGATTTCATGATTTCAAGGAAGTGCAGCATTCAAACAATGACTAAAATCTGACCCTGGAATTTTTGATCTCAGAAAAGCCATCAACTAAAACTGAATAAATTTAATTAAAACTATTTTTGAGTGTTGAATATGAAATAAAGTAATGCGACTGGATAATTAATATAACTAATGGAGAAGCCGTATAAAAACGATAGTTATGCATTTTTAAATGTCAAAGGAGTCCCATATAAGTAAAATTCACTATTTGTTCATGATTTAAGTTTAGTCCGTTCTGCAATTCACAATGTTGAAAATCTGTTAAGATTATAGCGAACTACATAGTGAAAAGGTTCTAACGAGGTCCAATTTTTCAGTTCAAGTTTGGTATGTATTTCAGTAATATTTGTCGTATGTCTTCTTATCGGTAAGTTAAACGCTTGGTATCACGTTTGTTCACTTTAAAGGTGAATTACTTTGAACATTCAATGTTTTACTATGAAGTATTTTGACTACAAAATTAAGTAACTCAATTGACAAATCAACGAAACATAATAATAGTCGTGATTTTTAAATGTTGTTCGTTATTTTCAAATTGAAATGAAGTAATAAAATAGATTGTGTTTTGTATTAAACACTAGAGCATCTGTGATGCTTGCGTTCATTCACTTAATTATATATATATATATATATATATATATATATATATGCTGTGTTCTTTACCAGCCCCTACGATGAGCGTCATAAAATGCTGTGATATACTTCTATATTAGGCCCCACGACTTGGGCAGACCATAAAATGCTGTGTTATTTTCTGTTAGCCCCATGTTATTATATTAATATTTAGCCTTACGATTTGGGCGTATTATAATGCTATGTTATTTCCCTCCCCACGATTTGGTCAATCATAAAACGCTATGAAATTTTCTTTCCATTAATCAAGCAATTGTAAAAATGTTAATTTATATATCTCTCTACCTCAACTAGCTGATTCAATTAAATAAAGCAATTCCACAATACACAGTATAATGATTAAATATTTACAACCTCTTTAAATATCTTCCCCTTTTTCAGAATATTTACATCTGTCAGATTTTGAGAAATTGAAGCCAGCAAAATAAGCTTTTTGTTGTATTTAGAGACCTATTGAAACGTTTCAAGATGCCTATTGCCTTTCATAAATTTATCAAAGAAACCCCGGTTTTGTCGCCTCTTACATTTTTGAATTATTATTGAATTCAAACAGTTTACAGAAGTAAATTATATCAAAATATCTAACCTGGAGTGATTCGGTAGCTTCTCTGCATACCCAAGAGTTTTCGTGTCCAATCTGAATGTTTTGAGTCGAATTTTAAAGACGATATCCAACCAAAATACTATCCAAATCGTTATTGATAAGTTTAATGCAATAAAAGGTTTTCGATCGCCGTAATTAACAAAACAGTAATAAAATATTTACCATGTCAGTGATTACCAAATTAATTTAACAGGCAGTAACCTCCACAGTCATGTCCTGACTAGTATCCGGACTCGTATCTAAAACCGTATCCAAACTCGTATCCAAAGTCGTATCCAGACTCGTATCCAAAGCCCTGTTTTATTTATTTTGGAAATTGTATAATTTTACTAAATTTGATTTACTTACTTCTATAATAGAACGGCTTGCTTACACAATTTTACACTTTTTTAAAAATGATTTTTACTTTACTTTTATTTAACTGGTTGCGTGAATAATTTAGCACTTTTGAGTATAGTGACTGCCCAGTTTCAAATATATACTAACTCGTAGTTCAATTGTTATCGTATTTATAGGCTTTGCCCCTTTGTTTGTTATTCGTTGATTCCACGTGTTGGGCGACACCAATTGTCTTATCTCTTGTGTACTTCGGAAACTTTACCAATTGTGTAGTTTAATTACTTGGAAGAACGCTCAAGTTCTCACGTTTCAATTATATAACATTACATTTAATTTAAAAATTTAGGAATTTTCGTTCATAAAATCACGTATTATTGTTGTTGACTTTATTCTAATCTGAATGGAATAAATTTGGTGTTTGTTTATTTCCTAGTTAAATTGGATTTTTCAACAAATGTAATACTTTTCTATCACGTACGATTTTCAAATAATGCATAATTTATAACGCGTATACGATTATATATTTAACGCACTTGTTGAATATTTATCTAGCCAATACATATAGGTTTTCCGTTGATTTAATTTTTATGCATTTCATTACATTTTTAAATCTTTCATTTTCTATTAAATCAAACCATATCTCCGCGCTTCCTTTCAACATTGATCTAACGAAATTTAAATTGTACCTTTTATCCGTTGATCCCTGTATTAATTTTCTTATATTGTTTAAAAATACTTTTGGATACACCTTGTTGTCTCCATAAAATTTGGAATACTGTTCAACTGAAATCTCTGGTTTATTTATTCTAGTATGTTGCCCCTGATTTCTACCCGCATTTTCAAATTCTGATTTTAGATTACCTAACTCTCTATTTATATTATTAAGTCCTATTTCACAGTTTTCCTGAATTTTCCGCATCTTTTTACCTAAATCTGTAATCCGGTCATTTGTTTCTTTTTCAGATGTTTCCTGATCTAATTTCACTTTCCAAACCTCGTCTCTAACTTTATCTACATCGTCCATTATTCTAACGAATTTATTTTAAAAAGTGTACCATCATTTCCGCGATCGTTTGATTACTTTCCTTTAATCCGTCGCTTATAATTTTTATTTCGGCACCGAGTTTTTTCCATTTTCCTTAATCTGCATCTTAATATTTTCCATGTTCTCTTCGCTTTTGTCCATTTTTTTGTTTAAGGCTAAAAGAATAGACATGATTTCAGATTGTTGTGAAATCTGTTGCTCTTCACTTTGACTTCGTGTCAACCGTTGTCCTTGCATTTATATAGATACATCTTGTAGAATTACGCTTTCTTATGACCCTATTTCCACCTCTTGGTTCCTCAATGCCTTTCTAGTCTCCTTTATTCGTTTATCCATTTTTAAACTTTTATTATTATTAATATTTCAAATTCCTTCAGATCTTTAACTTTCTAACCCTTTTTTTAAAATTAACTTTTTATTCGTGCTTCTACAAATTTAAATTTTTAAATTTCTCGCTCCTACAATTTTCAATTTTTAATTTTCCTTTTTAATTTTTAATTTTCTTTTAGTGGTGTTTTCGCCCCTACGCTTTGGGTCGTCATAAAATGCTGTGTTATTTCCCGCCTCACGGCTTAGGCGTCATAAAATACTGTGTTATTCGAGCCCCACGAATTGGGCGTACATAAATGCTGTGTTATTTCTTGCCCCACGATTTGGTCGATCATAAAATGCCACGATTTGGTCGATTATAAAACGTTATGAAATTTTCTTTTTATTAATCAAGCACTTGTAAAAATGTTAATTTATATATCTTTTTGCCTCAACTAGCTGATTCAATTAAATAAAGCAATTCTACAATACACAGTATAATGATTAAATATTTACAACCTTTTTAAATATCTTCCCCTTCTTCAGAATATTTACATCTGTCAGATTTTGAGAAATTGACGCCAGCAAAATGAGCTTTTTTGTTGTATTTAGAGACCTTTTGAAACGTTTTAAGATGCCTATTGCCTTTCATAAATTTATCAAAGAAACCCCGGTTTTGTTGGCTCTTACATTTTTGAATTATTATTAAATTAAAACAGTTTTCAGAAGTAAATTATATCAAAATATCTAACCTGGAGTGGTTCAGTAGCTTCTCTGCATCCCCAAGAGTTTTCGTGTCCAGTCTGATTGTTTTGAGTCGAATTTGAAAGTCGACATCCTATCAAAATACTATCCAAATCGGTATTGATAAGTTTAATCCAATAAAAGGTTTTCGATTTCCGTAATTAACAAAACAGTAATAAAATATTTACCATGTCAGTGATTACCAAATTAATTTAACAGGCAGTAATCTCCAGAGTCATGTGTGTACTTCGGAAACTTTACCAACTGTGTAGTTTGATTATTTGGAAGAATGCTCAAGTTCTCATGTATTTATTTATATAACATTACATTTAATTTAGGAATCCCAGGAATTTCCGTTTATTATATTACGTATCATTGTTATTTGCTTATTCTAATCTAAATAGAAATAAGTTTGGTGTTTGTTTATTTCCTAGTTAAATTGGATTTTTGAACCAATGTAATACTTTTCTATCACGTACGATTTTCAAATAATGCATAATTTATACTGCGTATACGATGATATATTTAACGCACTTGTTGAATATTTATCTAGCCAATACATATAGGTTTTCTGTTGATTTAATTTTTATGCATTTCATTACATTTTTAAATCTTTCATTTTCTATTAAATCAAACCATATCTCCGCGCTTCCTTTCAACATTGATCTAACGAAATTTAAATTGTGCCTTTTATCCGTTGATCCCTGTATTAATTTTCTTATATTGTTTAAAAATACTTTTGGATACACCTTGTTGTCTCCATAAAATTTGGAATACTGTTCAACTGAAATCTCTGGTTTATTTATTCTAGTATGTTGCCCCTGATTTCTACCCGCATTTTCAAATTCTGATTTTAGATTACCTAACTCTCTATTTATATTATTAAGTCCTATTTCACAGTTTCCCTGAATTTCCCGCATCTTTTTACCTAAATCTGTAATCCGGTCATTTGTTTCTTTTTCAGATGTTTCCTGATCTAATTTCACTTTCCAAACCTCGTCTCTAACTTTATCTACATCGTCCATTATTCTAACGAATTTATTTTAAAAGTGTACCATCATTTCCGCGATCGTTTGATTACTTTCCTTTAATCCGTCGCTTATAATTTTATTTCGGCACCGAGTTTTTCCATTTTCCTTAATCTGCATCTTAATATTTTCCATGTTCTCTTCGCTTTTGTCCATTTTTTGTTTAAGGCTAAAAGAATAGACATGATTTCAGATTGTTGTGAAATCTGTTGCTCTTCACTTTGACTTCGTGTCAACCGTTGTCCTTGCATTTATATAGATACATCTTGTAGAATTACGCTTTCTTATGACCCTATTTCCACCTCTTGGTTCCTCAATGCCTTTCTAGTCTCCTTTATTCGTTTATCCATTTTTAAACTTTTATTATTATTAATATTTCAAATTCCTTCAGATCTTTAAATTTCTAACCCTTTTTTTAAAATTAACTTTTTATTCGTGCTTCTACAAATTTAAATTTTTAAATTTCTCGCTCCTACAATTTTCAATTTTTAATTTTCCTTTTTAATTTTTAATTTTCTTTTAGTGGTGTTTTCGCCCCTACGCTTTGGGTCGTCATAAAATGCTGTGTTATTTCCCGCCTCACGGCTTAGGCGTCATAAAATACTGTGTTATTCGAGCCCCACGAATTGGGCGTACATAAATGCTGTGTTATTTCTTGCCCCACGATTTGGTCGATCATAAAATGCCACGATTTGGTCGATTATAAAACGTTATGAAATTTTCTTTTTATTAATCAAGCACTTGTAAAAATGTTAATTTATATATCTTTTTGCCTCAACTAGCTGATTCAATTAAATAAAGCAATTCTACAATACACAGCATAATGATTAAATATTTACAACCTTTTTAAATATCTTCCCCTTCTTCAGAATATTTACATCTGTCAGATTTTGAGAAATTAAAGCCAGCAAAATGAGATTTTTTGTTGTATTTAGAGACCTTTTAAAACGTTTCAAGATGCCTATTGCCTTTCATAAATTTATCAAAGAGACCCCGGTTTTGTCGTCTCTTAGGTTTTTGAATTATTATTAAATTAAAACAGTTTACATAAGTAAATTATATCAAAATATTTAACCTGGAGTGGTTCAGTAGCTTCTCTGCATCCTCAAGAGTTTTGGTGTCCAGTCTGAATGTTTTGAATCGAATTTGAAAGTCGACATCCAACCAAAATACTATCCAAGTCGTTATTAATGAGTTTATTCCAATAAAAGGTTTTTCATCTCCGTAATTAACGAAACCATATTTACCATTGTCAGGGATTACCAAATTAATTTAACAGAGTCATGTGTGTACTTCGGAAACTTTACCAACTGTGTAGTTTAATTACTTGGAAAAACGCTCAAGTTCTCACGTATTCATTTATATAACATTACATTTAATTTAGGATTCCCGGAAATTTTCGTTCATTATATCACGTATCATTGTTATTTGCTTATTCTAATCTAAATAGAAATAAATTTGGTGTTTGTTTATTTCCTAGTTAAATTGGATTTTTGAACAAATGTAATACTTTTCTATCACGTACGATTTTCAAATAATGCATAATTTATACTGCGTATACGATGATATATTTAACGCATTTGTTGAATATTTATCTAGCCAATACATATAGGTTTTCTGTTGATTTAATTTTTATGCATTTCATTACATTTTTAAATCTTATATTTGTTCATAACTACTCTTGGATATGCGTTTAATCGCTTGTACTGTTATATACAGTGTGCTCTCAACTAATAATATGTATAGTGACCTATTTACTCTTCTACTATCGGTAATTGTGTGCTTTTGTTATTTGGAAGTTTCTTTTGTTTATTCTACGACCCCTAAATTAACTCCTTAATTGCAGCAATATATACATATATTGCTTTGATAAGGGGTTGTTTAGGAATGTATTGAGTAGTAAGGGTCGTGTAGTAACTGTAAATAGCAATAGGAATCAGAAAACTGCATTTATTTAGCAGGAAAATAAATAATCCGCACATTATGTAAATAGCAAACATTTAACACCCTTTATATGGATCGTAATTAACTTTAATCAATGCCAGCAAGCAAATCTTCCAATAATAGAACGCGTATTCAGCAGAAAAGTAATCATTCATGTAATTAAAATACGTCAGGATACGCATAAGGTAAGATAAAATCTAGTAAATTTTCATGCAATTACGCTTGTAAGAAAGAAGGAACAATTACGCTTTGATAAGAAAACGCACTTTCAAAAATGAGTTTCAAATAGATGCATAAACGAAAACATCACTTGTGTTACATCATTTATTTTGTACAATTCTCCAAAAGCTTTATCTACACAAAACAACAGACATAAGCTAAAGAAAAGTCCAACAACGATAACAATAACAAGGCGATCAAAGATCGGAAAACAATAGTAAATAACAGCATGATATGAAACTTCAGGATAGTTTCGTCAGAAAATAGCTTGAAGAATATTAGGAATGTCCAAAACAAATATGGTTGGTTGCAACAATTTGTAAGGTTGTGTGGAAAACCAATCCAAATGTAGACAGCAAAAGCTGTATAATGCCCATGAGTTGATAAGAATGGGTCAGTCTCAATTTGAAGCACGTCAAAACTGCAATACTCTTAATCAAATATTTACACGTCAAATAAATAAATTTTATATTATATTATTGTGAAAAATAGTGTTGTATAAGAATAATAGTTGATGACGAATTGCGTTTAGAATATATGAAAGAGCTTTTGCCGTTTTGCAGAAAATGTGAGTAGAAATTGGTTAATTAATTTAAATTAAATGTTTATAATAATGTAGGGCTTCTAAGTCTGGTATTTAGAACTTCTACAAAAATCACCTTTTTGTTCTCGCACTGTAATGAATCTGTCAAAGATAATATGTATTTTATCAGTGGGTGTTCGTAATACATTTCTGAAATATTGTTGATTTACACCATAAAGTCACTGCAGATTAGGATTGATCGGTATAAAGTGATTCGTGCAAACTTTAGTGCCTTATACATTGCGTATGGCTAAGTAGATAGGTAAAGAGTCCTAGATACGTTTACGTTTTACGTTTATTTTTGGGATCAAGTAATTACTCTTTTTTCCCTTATTAATTTATTACCCGTTCGAATTAATTCCGTTACTAATCTTAAATCCTTCATCAACATCCTATATATTTTAGCTATTCAGAATAAGCCCACTTTACAATAATTTTTAAAGCAAATGTATTGGCTTGGGAACGACAAGTTTAAAATAAATTTTAAATAAGTTAATACCTTGTTTTAGGTGTCCTTTAATTTGTTAAACATTCCGATAACGTATTGTTCTAGTTTACAGACTCGTCGAACTAAGATCGAGCACTATCCGACAAAACAGTGTTTTCCAGTTTCTTAATCGCGTCTTGATAACAATATTACTTTGAGCTCTGGTCATTAGTTAAACAAAATAAATATTCACTTTCTTTTCGATTTTACACAACGAAAACACTTGTTGAATTTTTGGTTGTTTTCGTTTTCTATATGAAAATTTCGCGCACACCCTACAGCGTGGTAAGTAATGATGGTTTTATAAGCCTGTACTTTTGCGCGTAAATAAATTAATCTTTTCGTAATTATTATAGCTTCTTCCATGGTGGACCTAACTGCCCGTGGGATTGCAGCCCCTTTTTGTTATGGGAAAACACCACTGTGTATTTTCGCCGTTGGACATGACGGTCTGATGAGTGGCCGCCCCTTTTTCGTGTAGGAGGGTGCACAGGTAGCGTGGTTCCATGCAGTTACCAGATTGGTTCGTATATATCTCTATAAACATTACTGAACGATGATAGGATTTATGGCCGCCATATGGAGACATTGCTGTTTGTGCTGGATGACTCAGAGTGGTAGTGGTAAAATTATTATTTTTAAATAAGGGATATGGGTTGGTACGCTATAACTATTTAAGAATGGGGTTTTCTTGTTTTGTGGGGCAATTGGATAGGTTTATTGTATGTTTACGGGGAGGGATTTCAAACTTTTTTTTTAAATTTGTAACTTTGGGTTTATTAAGGCATATGGGTTGGTACTCTATAATTATTTAAGAATTTTAGGTATACAACTTTAGGTTTACTGTGGGAATTACGAGCTGTGGTTTTTAGGGTTGAATTGGGGTTTTTCTTTCTTACTTTTTTTTATTGTTATTTCAGAGGGGTAGCGACCTAAAGACTGCAGCTCGTCATGTTTGAAGTAATTTGGTTGTTCTGCCGGATAGATGTATATTGGAGTTATTGATTTTTTTTTGTTCGGGTTTGGTGAATTCTGTGCTTTGTACATATTTTGTTTTAATTAGAGGTTTCTTTTTTGTATGTTTTGTTATAGGTTGTGAATGAGTGAGTGCATTTTTTTTTTAATTTTTCAGACCTGCCTCTATTTTTGGTATTAGTACAACCCCGCCTACTCGCCGATTGAGCCCGGTCATTTTCTTTCTTTTTTCCTTGTTCTTTTTTAGGCTACGTCTATGCACGTAGCAATAGGTTTGTTCCAGCCGCAAAAATTGCGCTTCCAACACCTTTTTCTGTTTTTGAACCTCTATAGATTTCGCAAGAGTCTGGGTACTATGATATAATTTCTAAGAAGCGAGTTGCTTTGTTTTTATTTCTATAGGACAATTTGAGTACTTTTAGGCAGGCAGTGTGAAATGTTGGTGGAATATGTACCCACGGTGGTCGTTCAAGTTTAAGATTATATTATAAATCGGGGATAGTGATGCTATAGTTTATAAGTAAGTCATGGTATCTAACGTCCAGGGCTCTAGTAATTGTTGGTCGGTTTTGACAGTAAACAGTATGTCTAGTTTCTTGTATATCGGATATTGTGTTGTACAGAAGATGATTTAGATGTGACAGAATGTTTGAGGTATAACTAAAGTAAGCTATCTGCCGTTGGTAAAAAAGAGATAGTATTTTGCTTCACAACGGACTGGTGTTAAAAGTTCCTGTTACAAGGCGTATTGTTTGTCCTTGAACAGAGTCCTTTTAAATAAGTATTTCTAGCAGCAGCATATATTTTGCAGTCATAGTTAATTTTACTTAAAACGAGTGATTTATATATGTCGATGAGAATGTTTCTTTCTGCACCTCAAATGATATTTGAAACACATCGTAAGATATTCAAAGCTTTTTTACGTTTTGTGACTAAATTGATAATGTGATGTTTCCACAGCAATTTGTTATCAAAGAGTAAACCTAATATTTTTACAATGTCCGCAAATGAGATTTCAAGTTCATAAAGCATAAGTGTTGGGTCGTGATGTTCATTTCGTAATCTGCAAAAGTGTACGTATTTACTTTTCGCACTAAATTTTCAAATCCAAAGTGTGCAGTTCTTTCAAATATTTTATTGATAGCTTCCTGTAAGGTTGCTTTTAGTTCATCGATATTCTTGGAAGAGTAGAGAATGACTAGGTCCGTCTATATACATAAATTTTGTAATTGATTGTGCGATTGATTCTATGATAGTGTTCACCTCTATGGAGGAAAGCGTCACCCTTAGTGTGGATCCCTGTGGTACACCGTTTTTCAAAACATATGGCTCTGATAGGCTATTGCCTACTTTTACTTGAATTATCCGTTGTTATAACTGCTACCGATTATTCCCTATTCTTAATTCAGCTTTGTGATTATGCCAAATATCGATTGTTAATGAGATATGACACTTTTAGCCTTGGAGGATGCTCTAAAGATTACATCAAGGAATATACTGGAAATACCTCGTTGCAAGTAATGTCCATTGTACTTAAACCGGATGATTATTATAAGCCACTACAGATGTTGGCTTTGCAATTTTTCAATTAATGTTGATTGTGCGAAGGATTTATTGGAAAACCGTTAATTCGGCAGATGTCTAAGTGTTGGGGATCTTGGTAGCCGCAGGTTGTCGAATGCCCTGACATACCATTAAATATCGGTGAAATGGTGTATATATTTAGAAAACAATAGAAAAGGAACCGACTTGTATTTAGGTTCTAATGATGATGGAGAATCTTTCTTATTAACACTAATAAGTGTTCTCTGAGACCCCACTCGTGTAGTTTTTGTGTTTCCAAGTGCGGTCATATGCTTTTGAGATATCAAATATCACTGGAGTTATGTGTTCGCGGGTTGCAAAGCTATTTTGAATTAAATTCTCTATTATTGCTAGTTGGTCTTGTACCAGGCCGTGCTTATAGATATAATAATAATTAAACCAATTCCCTTTATTTGTTTTATATTTCATAATAATCTACGCCTAAGGGTTTGTAGCATAAAATTTAGGATAGTATTTATTTACATTGCGAGGAGAATATTATAACAAGAGGGGAACGAACGTTGGGTGTGTGATAGACTTGGATTATGTGAAGGGGAGAGGTAGTTCGGAGTTGGTTGCAGTTAGACGTATAAATTAGCAGCCGCGATGTAAAATACTGTTAAGTGCCTGCCCTTAAATGGATGTTTTAAAGTAGAATCTAATATAATTATACTTGCAAGCTCGATGTTAGTGGTTTGAGTATTTATCCGAACACTCAACATATTATTAACTATTATAACGTAATATCATTACGATTTATAATCGTTAAGGATGCAATAAAATCCACTGTGGTTATCACACCATAAATTTTATACTACGTCGTAGAAATAGCTAGTGTGGTATATTGTTCTCGTTAGAAACATTGAGTTTTACCGTGCGTTATGATTTATGAACGCCGTCGAAAGGATTTGTACATATATTTTTTGGTTCGCTTGAATAATGGATACGATTACGTTACCTGCCGTCGGTAATATTACTTACGTTATCCACGTAAATTAGTTTTAGAAAGACGTTGTTTCTCTGTTTACACAGTATGTTTAAGGATCTTAATTACTTTTACCATTTCCACTTTAATAAAAGGGATTTGGTATAGAATTAAGTTTAATTAGAAACCAACATTGGTCATAATTTACCAGGCGTTTTTTAAAATAAATCTACTGCATTGTGTGTAAAGAATATTAAATTCATTTATTAAAGTTATTTAACTTCTCAAGGCCTTTATATTGTAGTTTACATTTCAAATACCCCTCCGACCTAAACCCCTCATTAGAAAGAGCTTGTTTATTGGCAGTGTTCACTGGCGGAAATATTTGAAATTTTGAGTTGCAATAAAATTGGTATTATATGGATGCGAATGATTTATGTTGTAGTGGAGTAGGCCAGATGATTGAATTAGGCAGTAAAATTGTTTAAAGATGTCAGGGCGTAAGACGAAAATGAATAAAAGAAGTAAAGGGATTCTGAGGAGGAACGCGATGATTTATTGGTGATTTTGACAAAATCAATAAATGAAATTAGCGGAAGTTTATAAAGAAATAACAGAGTATTGGGTAAGAATTTTGCCGCTTTATCTCAAAATGAAGTGCAATGAATTCAAAATATGAGTGAAGTTAAAGGATGCTTAGAGAGTAGGGAGGATGCGAATTTTTTTCAAAACCGGAAAAAGTATACGAAAATGAATACAAAAACGATAACCCAGTGGTATCGAGTAGTGTGGGGAGCCCTCATTATTTAGCTTTGTGGAAGGAACTGGGGGGTGGTTCGATTCAATTTAGACCGGATGGAGGAATGAACCTCGTGATGTTTATAAATAAATTAATGTCGATATTCAAGGAGGCGGATGTTGCCAAAAGAAAACAATTAACGTTAGACGTTACTGTTTTAAAGGGTTCGACGGCTCATTAGGGTGAAATTAAACAGGGATCCTGCAGCAATTTTTCAGCTTTTAAGAGCATGTTTTTATAAAAATACTGGGACAGACAGAAACAGAGGGAAGCGTTAAGAAAATTAGAATATGGGGTATTTGATTACGGCTCTTGGGCAGATTATTTTCTTATGCTAATTATTTGGATTATTCTTTAAGTGAAGATGAGATTATTGAAATGTTGGGTTATTTTGATAGCAACGTTCGACGAGGGATTGTTAGTTTGGGTCTGAAAACGATAGATGAGGTGGAGGCATAGTTAAGAACAATGGATAATGCTGAAGTTAGTGAACGGGATTATAGGAGAAATCGAGGGGATGTTCAACGGTCTAACACTGATAGGGTTGGTAGAAGCGACGATAAGGACAGAAATTTTAATGGGAATCGAGGAAGACCAAGTGGCTCATATCATACAAGAGATAACCTGCGTTGGGGGGGAATGACAAAAATGCTCAGCAACCTAGATTCGGTGGAAATGGTTTAGAGGATCGTCGAGGCCGGAATTAGGAGCGTCGAATCATAGCTACAATAGCGCAACAATGTACGTTGTTTGATTAGTTATTCAGATCTGTCAGAAGAAACTCAACCGTTGACAAGGGTGGATGTTGTACCAATTGTTACAGCTGAGGTAGAAAACGTAAAAGTGGAGGTTTTAGTAGATAGCGAAGCCATGATGAGCTGTATAAGTCCAGATTTGTTGAAAAACATTGTGGAACGTGGTGAAAAAATATCAATATTGCCGGTAAATGGAGTAACTGTGGTAGGTGAGTGTGAGAAGAAAGGTCAGCCAATTAAGGAACAGGTTTATCTAAATTTTTGAGTTGATGAAGTAAATTGGGAGATGAGTTGTATGGTTGTGCCAAAATTGATAAGGGAGGTAATTTTGGGTTGCGATTTCTTAACTAAATTTGCAATAACACTAGATTTTAATCAGGGTAAAATGATAGGAAAGTTTAATAAAACTGAAAAGATATTTAAATTTCAAAGCTATGACAGGGAAGCATCCGCTGAGGAAGTATATGAACTGGGGCTACGATCGGAACCGTTGGATAAAGTTAAAATTATTGCAATCGAAGGTCACTATTCAGAAGTAAGGGAGCAAAATGCCGATATTAAGAAAATTGTCACCGATTCTGATAAGTTAGACGAAGGAGAGAAGATGGGTTTAATCCAATTACTGTTAAATTATTCAGATGTTTTTTCAGAGAGACCGGGTTTAACATGGGTTATATCAGCACGAGCTATTTTTAAAGGACGAGATCACGTTTCTTTAAAAGGGCTACTCTGTAGCGCAGGTACATAAAGCGGAAGCCAAAAGGCAAATACAAGAAATGGGTTCAGTGCGGGTGATGGCGATTCAGGAGTTTTGGGTACACCGGAATATGCCAGAGTTGAGGTCATTTTTAGGTATGGTCAATTGCGACCGCCGATTTTGTAAGGATTTCGCTCAACTCACAATACCATTATTAGATCTACTTAGGAAGGATATGCGTTGGAAATGGGGAATTATTGAACAAGAGGCTTTTCAGAAAATTAAGGCTACGTTTTTACAGGTTACGATTCAAAAGCATCCTGACCCTACTCTGCGTTTTTATATAAGGATGGATAGTTCACATTATGAGTTAGGTGCGTATTTTTATCAGATTAATAAGGATAGTGAGGAAGTTCAAGTTATCCCATACTTTAGCCGAACGCTAAAAGGGGCGGTGCTGAGATATACCGTAACTGAAAAGGAAATGTTAGCTGTAGCTGTGGCATTGAGACAGTGGAGGATCTTAGTGTTGGAGAGGGAATTAATATTGGTTACGGACCACAAAGCTGTCTTTTATGATGAATTGTAAATTATTGAATAATTTTCGGTTGACCAGGTGGATTTTATTCGTTTAGGAATATTCTATTGAGATAGGACACTGACGTGGAACAGATAATATAGTTGCGAATACTCTTTTACGTTTTCCGGTTGGGGAGGAGAGTGAGAAGGACATTGTTGAAGTTTTAGATAGGTCGCAAGTGCCAATTTTTGTAGTTAAAATAGAGGAATGGGTAAAAATATTAAGAAAACATGTTGCGTTCCAATTTTGCTTTTAAAATTTACTTTTTAATTCATAAACTCGTTTTACTATAATTTTGTTAAATCGATTCCGTTTCTACTGTTAAATCCTTCAACATAATTGATAATAAACACTCTTTCGAATAAATTCCTCAACTTAAATCTAGTTGCTTTTAAACGACAAGTTTATGCTATAATTAAATAGTTTATATCCTGTTTAGGTACCCGTTATCTTGGTATACATTACGACCGCGTATAATGGTTTTCCAATGTAAAGACTTGTTGAAATAAGGTCGCGCACTATCCGATAAAACCTGTGTTTTCCAGTTTCAATCGCGCTTCGATAAACGAGGATTTGCAGTTCAAATTCCTGTTATTTGAACCATTGTTGAATTTGATTCGGCAGCTTGTGCGTCGAAGTATTTTCTACATTATTCGTCACCGTATTTCAAAACCAATGCACGTTTGTTTTTTCTGTTCGACAACTAGGAGGTGTCCTGCGTGGATTGGTGAGTTTTCCCGCGTGTACCCATTCTAATCAGATTCTCTTTTTAGCTTTTTTAGCTGGAGGCGAAATGGGTTCTTTCTTTCTGTAGATCAACTGCTTTTGTGCGTAGACCGCTGCTGCAGTTATGGTAGCAGGGTAAATAGATCCTGACGACCATGGCGTTGCTGTGCTGACTCACGCCCGACTATTTGCAAGCTAAATATCCGGACACTTACAGGTATGCAACTCGTTTTCTTTTGTGTGTGTCAATGGCATATTACGTATCAACGTTTGGTGTAGTTACGTGACAAGAAGCGTGACATTGTAGAACTATTGTTCGTTGCTGCTAATCGATACTATCGCTCTACAGGTGTGATGTACCTTTGATAAAAATATTGGACCGACACAAGCTTATTCCTTTATAAAAATTGGTTTATTTTACCAACGGTACTATGAACGATTTAAAAGATGTCTGACAAAAGCTCCCACACGTTAATTCTTCCCTACTAATTAGTTATTTTACTAAAAAGATTAGGTGAAATTTTAAAAACGCTTGACAAAAGCTCTCACGGGTTTATTTAATACTGATTAATTTTATTTTGTGTGAAATACGAATGCGCACTTAGTATCTAAATTCCTAAATTGTCCGTACAATATAATTGTTTGCTGTTAAATAATAACACTTAATTTATTTTCTTTTTGCTTGTTTGTACAGAATTTTTTATTTATTTTTATTGTTATTAGATAATCGTGGGCGATGTGTTTATTTGTTTATTTTTTGTATGTAGGCGAATCCCCTCACTCTCCGCGTTTGATAGTTAGCCTGGTATTTATCTTTCCTCCGGCTACGTCTAAGTACGTAGCAAACAGTTTAAAAATATTTTTCAAGAACAGGAGAATAACAAGCGGTGTTAAAGAGTTAAGGACGGGTTGAAAAATGGGACTGGTGGAAAAGATAGGTTTTCCGATTAGTTTGTAATATTCCAGGAATTATTATTTTAGAAAGGTTCGATGGCAAACCCAGAATATAAACTGTGTATGCCCAAAAACATGGTGGTGGCTTTGCTATTGGAAGAACATTTTGGTGCGGAAAAATGCTTCCAGTACCTATCTAAATATTATTATTTTCTAAAAATGCAAAAAATTGTGAAGAAATTGATTGGTGGGTGTGATTTATGTCAAAAGTCGAAAGATAGTATCAGATATTACGAGGATGTAACTAGGTTGTCCGTCGGAATTCAACACGTGGTCAATTTAAAATCTTATTTAATGCCAAGTTATGACAAGTGACTTTTGGAGTTAAATTCGTATCCTTATATTCAAATTTAACCGGGGCGTCATGTACCAGGCCGTACTTATAGATATAATAATAATTAAACAAATTCCCTTTATTTGTTTTATGTTTCATAATTTACGCCTAAATGTTTGTAGCATAAAATTTAGGATAGTATTTATTTACGTTGCGAGGAGAATATTATAACAAGAGGGGGACGAACGTAGGGTGCGTGATAGACTTGGATTATGTGAAGGCGAGAGGCAGTTCGGAGTTGGTTGCAGTTAGACGTATAAATTAACAGCTGCGATGTAAAATACTGTTATGTTTCTGCTCTTAAATGGATATTTTAAGGTAGGATCTAATATAATTATACTTGCAAGCTCAATGTTATTGGTTTGAGTATTTATCCCAACATTCAACATATTATTAATTATTATAACGTAATATCATTACGATTGATAATCGTGAATGGTGCAATAAAATCCACTGTGGTTATCATTCCATAAATTTTATACTACGTCGTAGAAATAACAAGTGTGGTGTGTTGTCCTCGTTAGAAACATTGAGTTTTACCGTGCATTCCGATTTATGAACGCCGTTGAAAAAATTCGCGCATTAACTTTTTTTGGTTCGCTTGAATAATGGAACTTAGGGTTACGTTACCTGCCGTCGGTAATATTACTTAGGCTATCCACGTAAATTAGTTTTAGAAGGACCTTGTTTCTCTGTTTATACAGTATGTTTAAGGATCTTAATTACTTTTAGTATTTCCCCTTTAATAAAAAAGATTTGGTATAGAATTAAGCTTAATTAGAAAAAGCATTGGTCATAATTTTCGTTTCCTAAATTGGATCTGCTGCATTGTGTGTAAAGAATAATAAATTCATTTATTAAAGTTAGTTACGTTCTCAATGCCTTTATATTGTAGTTTATATTTCAAATACCCCTCCGACCTGAACCCCTTATGAGAAAAAGCACGTTTATTGGCAGTGTTCAGTCTGTAGTGTAACGGTATTTCCGGGATCCCATTTGAAACTGCGATAATAAGTTTTTCTTTCTCAGAAACCAAGTTAGCCGGTAGTTGGCTATTTTTTCCAGTTACATAGACAGCTTGTTGACGATATGGGATCTATAACTGGAACTGAGCTTAGGATCCTTTTGAGACTTTAAAACCGCAATAATTGTTAAGTTAATCCAGGAATGTGGAAATTGTACGCTTCGCCAAGATATCTTATAAAAGGTTAATATGAATTTTTTTTCTTTTACAGAAATATTACTGATCGTTTTGTATGTGATTTTGTCTGTCCCAGGCGCACTTTTTTTTTCAATTTTGTAAAGCACGTTGCAGTTCAAATATTGATAGGTCAACGTTGTATTGTGACACAATTGTTTCTGAAAAATCTAAGTTTACTTCTTGTTGTTCTCGGTAAAGGATAAACTCTCTATTCTGAACTATTTATTTGCTGGAAAGAAGTTGCTAGGGCATATCAATATCATTTTCTTTTATTAGATTTGTTCCGCCTGGAAACAAAATTAAGAAACTAGGAGTGAATTTTCTTAGCGATTGTCCTGATTTTGTTCCATACATCTGATGGTGGAGTATTGTATGAGAAGCTAGAGACATATTTCTCCCATTATTGCTTTTTACTAGTGACTTTTTGTGCGCTTAGCAAGTGCTCATTTATCTTTAAATTAAATTAGTCGAATCTGGGTTGAATTTCGTCAGAATGACTTATAAAGCTAGTTTCTTTGCTTTAACGGTTTCTGCTACAGTTCCAGTCCACCATGAAATTGTTGTTTTTCCTAAGCAGCTAAATGATATCATAATGTATCGGCTTTACCGATAATTGAGTTTGTAATTGACGCTGTTGTAATATCATTTTTTACAACCCTGTTTTTAGTTTTTGTTTTTAGTTTTTGTTTCAGTTTGTCAGATTTTTAGGTTTGTTAGATTACTAGAGTTTGTTAGGTTTGTTAGATTTTTTAGGTTTGTTAGATTTTTATTTAGTTTTTTATTTAGGGTGGATTAACTATGAAGTTAGAATGAATTAGAAGCACGATTATTTTCGCATTTAAACCCAATGTAGTACCTCCGGGTGGAGCATTGGGGGCGTGGCCGCAAGTATAGCGGCCGTTATTCAAATTATACTGTTGTAATGTCAATATCTTCCTGTATTAGAAGAGGTGGTATTACATTTGTGAATTTTTCCCAGTTTGCTTTGCTGTGCTGCCATCGTTCTCCGTAAATGATTTGGTGTGCACTTGCAATAGTAATACAAATTGGTAGGTCATTTGAAAAAAAATCTTCTTCAAGAACATTACACTTGAGTAAATAAACAATTTCGGGTGGGCATATTAAAAGATTGATGTTAGAAAAGGTACAAGACCTAGAATTATAATATATACCTTGTCATGTGTTTAGTACCACTAGATCATTAGGTTTAATCATGTTTTCTAGATGTGTACCCGATCGATTTGTACTAATTGAATCGCATAAGGGATAATGGTAGTTAAAGTCGCCTAAAATTACATTTGGTTGGGGTAGTTGTTTAAAGAGAATTTCAATTTCGGAGGGCTTGCATTGAAAATTTGGTAAATACACAGTGCAGATTGTAAACTTAATTAGTTTAAAGAGTTGTATTGCGAGAGCTTGAAGGTTTGTCTTAATATTGAGCTCGTTTATAGGAACATCGCTTTTTACAAGAATTGCTTGCAACGGGCATTTTTTTATAGCTTAACATTTTTACGCCCCCTTTCTGTTAGCGTACTTAAAAATACATCGTTTCTTTGGGACCGCTGTTTATATAAAGGAAATACTGCAGAATAATTCAGATTTGTATGCAATTTAACTCGTGGGTATTACTTTAAAAGTAGATAAATTAAAGTTTAATTCTCATTACTAAATAAATTGCAAGGACTGTATTGTAAATTGGATTATTTGTAAATTACTTTCCAACTTATCGAAAATGATAAACAACTGTAATTAGTTATTAGATATGATGTTCCTTATTGGATGTTCCTTATGTGGATAACAAGTCTAGATAAGAGACGATAAGCGGTTATAATAACGACGAATTGATATAAACAGACGAGGAGTAGAGTTCTGTTCTGTGTTCAGATATACTAAGTACGTTAAAAATACTGCTTCTTTCTGCTTGGAGTTGTAGTTTTGTTCTTGGTTCCGATATATTAAGTACGTTGAAAATACTGCTTCTTTTCTGCTTTTGACAATAGTGAGAATTAATGCGGGATTAATTTTCGTATTGTTCATGAACAACCACAGCATGTTTTGAGTTGATTTTCTGTTGGAAATAAAAGCGGTAAAGCTTGTTAAACTCGAGGCACGTGTGTTTTACGGAACATTTGACGGACGGTTTTATTGCTTACGCGGGCTTACTAATTGTTTTTAGTTGTTTTTTCTTGTGAGACAAATGCTTTAAGGAACATTTGACGGACTTACTTTAGTGATACGCGTACTTTACTAATTTGTGGTTTTAGTTGTTCGTCTTGTGAAATAATAGTCGTAGAACTTGCTAAACTGACCGATTCTCTCTTTAGGATTAATGTGTGTGCGATCTAGTCTAGTGTCCCTTTGTTTTATCAGATTAGTGCATGCTTTGGATTATTTAAATACAGTGGATACTGTAGTTTCTGCAGTTTTCTAACACCAAAGAATCTAAAATAGATCATTGCTTGCGCGAATTTCGTTATTTGCGAAATACAACAGATTACCGGTTTACAAAGGTATTGGTTGAAGTTTCTCACTGCTTTTTGGAGGTTTATGAAAATAATATACATTTGATCCCAGTTGAAATTAAACTAGTGCTACGAAATATTTCGAAATTATTGTCTCAGGAAATAGAATTAACAAGAAATTTATCAATGCTACATAGTTCCGTCGCGTGATGGTGTCTGCTGCTAACCCCAGTGAAATGCGTAGGTGTGATTAGTGTGACGTGTGATAAGTTCCATCAACACCCTCACAGTCCAGGGTGAAGTGCTTCGTTAGCGTAGGACATCGTGAATCTCACACTTCCGTTGCAAGGAAGCGTTGCTGAAGGACTTTTGTAAGTTGAACTATTTCCTACTTGTTATTACTTTAAATATCTATCCGTTGCTTTACCATATCTTTGTCGTTCTGATACCTTTTACAAAAGACTTGCATGATATTTTAAAACATAAGAAAAAAAAAAGAAAGAAAGAAAGAAAGATCAATACTACTGAATTACTCATATCAATTGTGTCTTACCTATTTATTTTTTTTAACATTTTGTCTGATTTATGTTTAATTGGTGTGTGAGGAACCGTTTCTGCTACTCCCCAATATTAACTCACTTTGTACTAAACATTTTTCTGTATTGCTTTTACCGTTGTTATATTATATAGTTTATCTAAACAGTTTTTTTTTACATTCTACAAAGTACTGAATAATTTAGACTTTTCATTGCTGCTATGCTTATTCTTTTTTTTTCAGGTTTGCTTAACTATTTTTCTTGCAGGTATGGTCACTAACTCCTTACCGCCGCATACATTATATGTCAGTCTGATTTCTACAACCCCCCCTACTCTCCGATTGAGCCCGGTCATTTCCGTGATTATCTTTGTGTTACGCACGGCTACGAGTCAACGTAGCATAAATTTGGCGCCCACCGTGGATGCCACGAAATACCGTTACATGCTGCTCTTGATGTGAGTATCATATATCATATATCATATCTTTGCGATAGCATATGTAGTCTTTTAATGAAAATGTTAAATTTGGGTTGAAATCTGTTTCTTGAAGCATATGCACGTAGGTGAAGCTTCGGCCAACAAAATTTTTAACTCATTAATATGGGAAAGACATCCTTTATAATTCCGTTGGAGAGTGAAAAGTGGGTATCAATGAAAAAATAATGACAAAAAAATGCGACCGTGGATTATAGATCTATGCTGTACCGATTGACAAAAAATTCTGTCAGAGCTTATTTTTCGAAGCTTGCCTGTAAGCCGGCCTCATTTCTTTTTTTTTCTATTAAGAGCGGTTTCATAAAGTACTTCGGGATCATGGAGGGTCGTTGTAATCCATTCCACAGATAAAATTGCCGGATTTTGCGAAAAAGAGGGTGATGGGTAGGTACCTTTGTAAGGTCAGAAGACTCTTCCAGAGGTCTTTTAATACTATTTTTGGTGTCTGTCTCTGTGGTTTCACATTCCATTTTACTATACTCTGCAGCTTGGTTTCGATATTTAAGTGTTTAAACTTGTGCTGCTTTGGGTTTCGGGTTGGATTGGTTAAGTTCGTGCACATATTCTTTAATAAAGACGTGAATAAGGTTTTGACTTCTGGAATCAACTTTTTTATAATTTGTCCTATATATATGGTGCGAGCTTTGGTGGTTTGAGCAAGAGTTAACGGATATTGTTTTGCAGTGTGGTTTTTAATTCGGTTTCTGACTTCAACAAAAGATATTTTTTTCAATGTCCTAATTCTTTGGATAGCTACTTTTTCTTTGAAAATAGGGGAGTTACTCGACCTTGCAGAGTGTTGTCTCTTACAATTAACATGTACATGGAAAACCTCGTATTCTCCATTGTGTAACATACAGCCACATGTGCATACTGGCTCTTTCTCATATTTACTAGCATTTAACGGTATATAAGGATGCACAGGAAATGATGTGCAGATTCAAACCTTAATTTGTTCTGGTAGTTTAGGTACTGTTACGTGCCATTGCACTTAAACAGTGTTTTTAGGTTAAGTTTTTATGTATGGAAGTTTCGCGGCATAAATTCAAATACGCGGTGCGCGGGAATTTTAAATGGACTAGGCGGTACTTCCGTACGTCAGAGTAGTGCATTTGCGCAGTGTGCTTATCCCTAGAGGGGTAGAGCAATACTAGACAAGGGGTGGGAGAGTTTTCCGGTTCTCTCGGGGAGGACGTGGCTTTTTACCGGGTATCGTCGAGTGAAGTGCTGGATTTGTCTCTGGTAATGTATCGTTAGGGTTACCTATGTAGTTCCCTGCCTAATTATCTTTTGTTTGTCTACCTCATACCTTCTCCTGTCCATTCCCTACATAGGTAAGACATCTGCCGCCACCTAGGCATACCGATCTTCACGTCTGTGGATGAAGGCCTCATGTCTACCTTAGCTAGCCGGAGCTGATTCGTACGCATTTGAGAGCGTCGACGTATCATCTCTAATTCCTCCGGAAGGAGCCCCGACTGGACTTGGTTAGAGGCCTACCCGAGCGCAATTTCGGGCGAAAGCAGGATTTCTGATGTAAGTAATCCTTTACTTAATTTGTGTGCTTTATTCTTTGTGTTTGAATTACGGAAATTTTCGTAGTATTGTGCAATATTAAAGACGTCATCGGTAGAGGACCACGCCCAGATCTGTATAAGATTAGTGCTGCCAACTGCTGATAGTGTCTATTACACCTCGCTTCCGGGGTTGCATTTATAGAACTTTTTTATATGTAACCACTGCGCGAACGTAAGAGTACTTTGAACATAAGTATTAATGATGCAGAATCCTTCAATACCCTGTCTCTTATTAATAGCTATGAGTCAAACCATTTACATTTTGGTCTTGCAGGTTTTCTGTTATCTCTTCGATGGTACAGTTAAGTAAGTCTCTGCATGTCACAACACATTTGCTGAAATTTAGCGTTTCATGAGGGAGAACGTTTACATCTAGCTCGTGGAATTTTTCCATCGCTAAAAGCTTGTTGTGTTGCTCTTCTAGGCGTCGCCGTGGATCAATGTAGTAAGCGTAAGACTACGGATCCCAAGGTCCTGGGTCCGAATCCCGACACGGCCGACTGCTTGAAAAATGGCAGGTGAGCATTTTTCACAAAAATTACGCCCTCGTTCGGATGAGAGGTTAAATGGAGGTCCCGTGTGTGAGTGTTGTCACGCACGTTAAAGATCCCTACCTTGTCTGGAACGGCAAGGGTTCGGCAAAATTCTAAAAATTTCCAAGCAACAAAAAAACTCGCTTCCTGGCCAATGTAATCTAGTACCTTCGGGTGGAGCATTGGAAATATAAATGCACTGTATTGCTCTTCTGTCAAACATTCTATAAAGAGATTATCGCGTACCTTATGAATAGTTTTCACTTCGCCAACTTCTCTTAAATTAACTTTTTTGTCAGAAATGGCATCATTTTTTTAAAGCGGTATCTTGTCCTGCAATATTCAAAAGTGTCGGTTCATTATCAATATTTAGACAATTCACAAACGGATAGTTTCTTTCTCGTCCGCTTATGTTCCATTTCTGGACATTAAACGGTTTTCCAATAGATAATTTGCTTGCATTTTTGGAACCGACCGAAGTCAAAGAGTATGCCAGGCCATTACATGATTTGTCAACATAGGGCTTACGTCCAGTACCAGGGAGATCCCCACCACCTGATACTTCCGAGGCTTTGTTAATTTCTTCATTAGTCATCAAATCTTTAAGTGAAAGATAAGTGGATGTACATAGTATAGTAAAAATATACCAATTGCACCCTACAAATAACAATGTAGAATCGTTTACTTCTTACCCTCAGCCACACTAGATAGTGCCTCTCATCGGCATGCATAACATCATGAGAAGGGGGATATTATATTGGAGTTTACTCCCCTAAATCCGTAGGTTCTCTTTTAGGCCAACCTGAAAAAACAGAATGCAGCTCCTCACTGCGAACTTCGTTCTTGAATGAGCACATCCCTGATCTGACGATTTTAGCCATTTGGAAAATTGCAGATAGACCTGTTCGCCCTCGGATACACTAATAGCCAGCAAGGACTCGGAAAACAACAAGAATTGGAAGGCTATTTTACTTCCTGACAGGAGAGATGCTGAAATGTGCGTATGTATAAGGGCATGCACATATGAGTATTTTGAGTTTCGAGAGTGAAGTGGAGTGTGTATGTGTGTGTGCTATGAATTTGTGTAGGTAATTTGGTTAACAACAACGCGAAAAGGGAAGTAAACACTCTCACCACATCAAGGTAATAACCCATAAGAGGATTTAAATTATTTTTTGTGTTATATTCAATTAAAACGAATTTAGTTGACTTCGTATTTGTGAAATGTTGAACAAATTTAAGTGCCTTGCATTAATTTTCCAAAAATTAGTTTAAATTTTGGTATTGTGGAAATATTAACATTCCTGTATTGAATTTCAAATTTCGTTCGAGTACTGATATTGAACTTTTCCAAAAATATATGAAAAAAGATAAAATCCCATAAATTTGTATCAAATTCTAACGCTTTCAAAATTTCCAACGATTGTAGAAACGTATTTAGAAAACTTTAAGGCTTTAAATCTTTAGCAGCATGGGTTTTTAATTTAATCAACAGAATCTTATTTAAAGCGTTTGATATCAAGCCACTGAAGCATTTTACGTTCACTAATGGCAATTCATTTTGAATAATACGCCTAACTAACATTTTAGTATTGTTTGAGAATCATTTCTATTCTTGTTTTTAATGATGTTGTATAATGGATTGCAGTAGTTACAGGCTATTATTTAAATATAATTTATAACGTCTTTAATGATAAGTAACGACACCTGTGCTTCGCGAGGTCGAATAATAAGTATATATCGTTTGTAGTAAGTCGCTTGCAAGTTCTGATACAGTTAAGATGAGGTCTGAGATGAGAATAGCAAGCGATCGTCGTATAGCAGTGGGCCATTTTGAATGAGCGTGTTTGATTTGCTTCATCAACGAGTTAACAGTTAGCATTTTTGATGTCATTTTACGTTTGTTAAATTTCACTTTTACAAAATTTGTAGCATTTATAGGTACCACTTGTGCGTACCGCTTGTAGATAGCGACCCAACAAGAGGTAATTCGTCTGTTGTAACAAATGGTCTTAAAAAATCGTTTTTGAAGATATAGAAAAATTCACGCATTTCATTTTTAAGAAACAATCATAAAGCAATAACTGTTTTTCATTTAAGTTCCGATGTAATAAGATAAGAAAACGATTTTTGTTTTGTAAGTTATTTTTATGCAAGCATTTAATAATAGCTAGTAATAAGTTTGGTGTTTGTTCTTTGTTCAAGATAAGCGATAGGAAGATAAACTTGCACGTTTAGCTTTTTATTTGCGAGCAGTACATTTCTCCACTGTTGTTGGAAAACAAAAACCTGTTCCATACACTTAAAATTTTTGTAGAAGGTTAATTATTAACTATTAGTTAATTAATGTTTCTTATGATTTTCATATCGTAATTTATTATTTAAATTTGTAAGAACTTTTTTGACATGTCTGCTTACGTCAACTACTCGTTTAAAAGTTCAAAGGATGTTAATATTCTAACAAGGTTTAATTCTAATAATATTTTAATGAATGCCGGAATATTACATTTTCATGAACTATGTAATCAGAAAAGTTCTTCTAAATTAATGGATCTTATATAAAAAGCAAACGGTTACATTGTAGTGGATCTAGATAAATAGAAAATGTTGTATTCCGATATTTGAATAGAAGATTATATAAATTTTACTTAGTATAAAATAACTTAAAATTTTTCTTGTTTTATGATTGTAAACTGTCAATTAAAATAGATCTGATTTAAACACAGTACTAACGAATTCTAGTACAGTAAAGTGAAAATTTAATGAA
Organism: Platerodrilus igneus; assembly: GCA_036346225.1. NCBI lineage: Eukaryota > Metazoa > Arthropoda > Insecta > Coleoptera > Lycidae > Platerodrilus > Platerodrilus igneus. Next base: position 823,647 of record JARFIW010000544.1, read on the forward strand.
AATAGAGATTACTTATTAAATCTTTAATAATTGGTTATGTTCCTTTCTCTATGATCATCATCATTAGGTCTTCAGTTCTGGGACTGGTTAGACGCATACCCTAATAGTTTCCTATTCTGAACCAACCTACACATTTCCCTGAAATTTGCAGTGTGCAGCTATCACTATCTACGTGCGACAGTCCGATCTAGGTCTACCTCTACCTCTTTCTTTCTATCTCCGCTTGTAATATATCCTGTAATATTCTCCAAAAATGCCTTACAACGTATCCTGTTTTGTTTATCCTATTTTTTTTTGTTTTTACAGATATCTTTATTCCCCTACTATTTCTATAACCCATTTGTTATTAACAGGAAAGACGTTATAAACATGAATTTTGCCAATTTCAAAGGAAAAGATCTCAGTTTAAATTAAATCACTTTTCACATTTATGCTACTGTTTTATTTTAGACAAATATGTTCAAATATGAATAATTCAAAGTATATAATTTTTAGTCGTACCATTTAATGACGGTAAAAAGGATAACTCATATTCCAAAGAATATTAAGAGTGAAAGGCGTTAATAGAACCAACGAAAATAGTTATCAATAGTCACTCCTAAATATTTGAAAGTTGAACAAGTTGAAACAATCGAACAGTCTGTGAAACATGTATAAATTTCTTTAGTTTGAAGCTGAAAACATTTACACGAATGTATAACTATCTCTACTTCTTCCCTTTTCATGTATGGTGAGGTTATGTGCATAATTTTAGTTTTTTCTTTATTGATAACCAATTGGTTATCGTGGGACCATTTTGTTAAGTTATTTGTATCATTTTGTAGGAGTTGATTTGCTAATTCTAAGTTTTTATGCGCAGATATTAATAGTACATCGTCGGCAAACAAATAAATTTTGCAGGATTGAATTACTTTTGGCATGTCATTTACAGACAAAATAAATAACAATGGACCCAATACTGAACCCTAAGGTACACCAACATTTAGTGGTGATTAATACTGTAGTCATTGTTAATTTTTACCACAAACTTTCTATATTCCAAATAATTTGTTAAGAGTTTCAATGTTGGCCCTCTAAATCCGTACATTTCAAGTTTATCCAATAGCCTTGTATGACTAATAGTGTCAAAAGCTTTACTATAATCGATAAATAAACTTAAGACATTTATACTATTTTTTAGCTTTTCATAAACAAATTGTGAGAAGTGTGCCAGTAATCTATTTGTTTCAGAATTTTTAACAAACCCATATTGTTCTTTAGAAATTATATTGTTTTTCTCAATATAAGTATACATTAAATTATATAAATGCTTTTCAAAAACTTTTTCAATAATTGGCAGTATTGACATAGGCCTATAGTTGCCAACTTCAGAATAAATTCTTTTTTTGTGAATTGGGCGTATTGCAGCTATTTTCATTTTGCTAGGGGCCACTGCACTTCTAATTATGATATTAATTAATTTAGTAATTATATCATACATAGCCTCTCCTAAAAATAATATATCCTGTAATAATAATAATAATAATAAAAAAAAAAATAATAATAATAATAATAATAATAATAATAATAATAATAATAATAATAATAATTCAATTCAATTCAATTCAATTCAATTCAATTTATTTACAACTTTGTTCTCTTTTTACCATAAGCTAACTCCATGAGTTGCTTGACATGGTGTTAAAACTATGTATATATATTCGTTATGATCTAGAATATTTCAAAAAGTATATAAAATAATTAATTAATAATACATAATATATTTGTTATATGAACTAAATATCATCTAGTAAACGAATGGTCTTCTTTTATTATACAGTAGAATTTTAGAACTTTCTGCGTATAGTCTTTGTTCTGACTCAACCCTCTCTTTATTACAATTTTCCACATTCATTTCTCCTGCATTTCTTTGTTATTTATTATCCATTTGGCATACAAATTTACAATTGCTTTTTTTATAGTTTTTAGTAGAAACATTTCAGGATTTTAATTTAACAATGTAAAAAGCTGATGAAAACTATTGTTTAAATTTAGTGTTTTATTCCAATATGTTGCTTAAATACACTTTTACTTCTTGTTTCAAAGTTTTCATATTAGTAAAAATTTTACATTGATCTGGCAGATTATTCATTAAAGTAGATACAAGATGTGCTAATGTCTTTTCTCATAGTTATTTTTTACCTGTGGTATCTTATATTTAATTTCCCGTAATAATAACAACAATAATAATAATAATAATAATAATAATAATAATAATAATAATAATAATAATAATAATAATAATAATAATAATAATAATTCAATTCAATTCAATTCAATTTCAATTCAATTCATTTATTTGCACAGTGAATTACATACACCATAAGCTAACCTGTATAGGCTGCTTGACATGGTGACAACAGTTTAATAATTCCTAAGAATAAATATTTCAAAAAATAAATAGTTTTTCATATCAATTAAACATATTTTTGGCTCAACCTCCTACTGTTTTAAATCATATCGTTTTCTCTGCAACACATTTCTTTTAACTATAAATAGATATTCGAAAAGATAAGTAACTCATTATAACTTAACCATTGTTCGGTTAACTCGCGTATAAATCCGGTATATTAGTCGGATCGGTATTAATAGTTTAGTTCGCGAATAATTCCGATATATATTAGTGATAATGTATTCCCACTCTTTTGTTATTTCTAAAATTAAGAGTTACTTTCCATACTTGGTGGAAGCAACATGTAAAATATATTATTGACGGTTTAAATGTGTGTACCGTCTTTTTATTGTATGTAACCTATGTAGTGGTTACTGTGTGATTTGGAGTCAGTGTATTTTGGTTTATAGCTGTATATTAAAGAACAGGCAATGCACGGTTGCTGTCCATGTGTGTCCACAAAACGAGCGCTCGTAGATGCAAGTTTATGGGAGGACAAGGTGAGTGTTTGTTTACTTTATTATATAGAAACCAATTGTTTGCATTGTCTCCAACTCTGAATATTTCATTTTATTTAATTGTTAAAAATCCTATGTAATTACAGTCCTACTTAAATATTTCTATATCGTGGAAAGTGTGTATAACCCGATGCAGTTGGTCACTTCGGCCGCATCTGGTTTGTTATCGTTTAAACCGGCGATGTGTTTGAGAGCGCACATCTGTTAAATATCGATTATTTTAGGTTCATTTTCCACGAAATATAGTACAACGGTCAAGTTAATTTGTACTTGTTATATTGGTTGTTTTGTACGCAATCGTAAATCTTCGTATTTCCTCGGCATTCCGTTCTAACCTTGCTTCGTGTTTTGACGTTATTTGCGGGTTACATGCCATTTGGGAGGTGATGCGTGTTTGTTTACATTGCAGAGATTTTAATAATTTACGCGCATTGGTTCATTGCATATCAATACTTGATTTATTATAGTTTAAATTTGGATTATTGCTTTATTTATTATTAACAATGCCTAAGCTTGAAGAGGGTATTGAAACGCTTGAAGGTTTGATTAAACCCAGTGTGAAATTACTGGATTTAATGCAAGCTGCTGAAAGTTCAGGTATAAGGAAGAAATCGAAAATTGCATAATTCGCGCGGAAGACTTCACCGACGTTAGAAAGCGGTTTTGTGACTATCAAACGCGTGTAGTGAAGTCAGGTATTCCCGATAATTTAGTGGATAAAGTTCATTCTTTAACAGAAACGTTTGATGATATTTCCTACTCAATTCGAACAAAGCATCGAAATTTAGTTAGGTTATTAAATAAAGCTCTAGATGTTAAAGAAGTGGAATCTTGTGGTACTACGGATCAACCACATTTAAAGCTTCCATCTATTAAATTAAAGGTTTTACTGGAGATATTTCCAGTATCAATCGTTTATGGAATTATTTAAAAGTTTAATTGATAGTAATGGGAAATTATCCGATGTAGAAAAATTCCATTTCTTGGTCATGCATTTAGAATCTGAACCCGCCTCTCTTATAAAAGTGTAAAGGTGACAGCAGCCAATTACCCTATTGCCTTGAAGATATTAAATGATAGATATTTTAATATTAGATTAATTGCTAATAATTATCTTCGTAATTTGTATAAGATACAAAATATTTCTGATCGTTCACCCTCCACGATGAAGGGATTGGTGGACCAATTTAATGAAAATTGGGCCGCGCTCAAAGCTTTATTGCCTGACCAGGAGGAACAATTGAATTTGTTATTGGTTAATATGTTACTGCAGAAATTAGATGTAGTTACTAGGAGCAATTTGAGCTTAGCATTGTTGACGAACGTAAGAAAATCCTGGTATTGATTCGTTATTAACGTTTTTAGGAAACAAAGTTGTGCTTTAGACAATTTAGGAACATTAGGTTCTTCAAAGTCTAAAAAAGTTGTTAAAGGCGATCAAATATATAACCCTAAAGTTAAATCTACAGTATTGTTTGCTAAATCAGCTACTGGTTGTCCTTTATGTTCAAAGGAACACGATATCTCGTCTTGCCATGTATTCAAAGATAAATCAGCTTTTGAGAAGTTTCGATGGATTAGAAATCGGAATCGCTGTTTTGTTTGTTTGAAAGATACGCATACCGTGAAAGTTTGTAAGGACCAGAAATCGTGCACGATATGTGCTGGCCGTCATAATACTCTTCTGCATTTCAGAAAGTTATCTGTGCCCGAGATGAATATTTCTTCCACTTTATCAGAGCCATTGGCTTCATCAGAAGATAGTGGAGTATCCTATCCTCCTGGCGTGACCCCATTTTCAGGGATGGCCCAGTTGAATCCTACGGTTCTATTAGGTACAGCGATTGTGAATGTATTAAGTGCAGGTAATGTGCCAGTACCTATTCGAATTTTGTTGGATTGTGGTTCACAAGTCAATTTTATCACAGAAAATTGTGTGCAAAAATTAGGTTTTATTCGAAAACATTCAAGTATGTTTATTCGTGGTTTGAGCCAAACCTATGTTAAGAGTAGAGGGCTTGTCACTTGTTCCTGCAATCTAGAAAGGAGTAGGCCCCTGATTTCTCTCAGTGCTCAAATCTCATTGTCTATTTGTGGTGAAATGCCTGCAAATAATTTACAAAAGAATAATTCGTGGAAACATATACAAAACTTATGCTTAGCAGATCCACATTTTGATGTTAAAGCGCCTGTGGATATGCTGCTAGGAGCGGAAGTGTTTCCCAGATTTTATTGGGTAATGTAATTTCGGGGCTCAATAACAAAGAGCCATCGGCTATTAATACCATTTTGGGTATGTTTTAATGGGTAAGATTTCGGCCAAGGAGCCAAATCAGACTTCTTGCTATTTTGTTGAGAGTGCATTAGAGGAAAATATTAAAAGTTGTGGGAATTGGAACAGTTGCCTTCTCACAACCAGGTAGAACCTTGTGAAGAAGATTTTAAAAAAATTATAGAAGAGATAGTGAGGTCGTTATACAGTAAGTCTGCCATTTGTAGACGGTTGTCCTCCTATATTTGGAGAAAGCTATTCTACAGCTCTACGATGCTTAAAATCATTAGAAAAGCGTTTATCTATCAATCCTGAATTGCGTGGCCTATACATAAATGCTATGCAGGATTATATTGATTCGGGGCACATGACAGAAGCTGTTCCATAGAGAATTCAAATGTCTATTATATACCTCACCATGGAGTTTGTAAATTGCAATCATCATCAACGCAATTGCGTGTAGTGATGAATGCCTCGAGTAGGTCTTCGAACGGCATCTCGTTAAATGATGCTTTGCTACCTGGTCCGAAATTACACACGGATATTGTTGAATATTTATTGACTTTTAGATTGCATAGGTATGCCCTCATTGCAGATATTAAACAAATGTATCGACAGATATACATTTGTGAGGAGCATCGCAATTTTCTGCGTCTTTTATGGCGTTTTCTCCGCAACTTCCTGTTTGGGAATTTGTTATGAATAGAGTCACATTTGGTGTATCGTCTGCACCATTTTTAGCGTTACGAACTATCCAGCAACTAGCTTGGGATGAGTCAGTGGACTTCCCTATAGCAGCCAAGGTTTTACTGTCTGAAGTGTACGTGGATGACATAATTTCGGGTTCTAGCTCGTCAGAAAGCACTCGCCAGTTAGCGATGGATTTACTCACACTATTACTTAGAGGTGGGTTTGAGCTTAGGAAATTTGTTAGTAACAATTCTACTGTTTTACAAGGGTTGAATGTCTCACGACAGCAGGCTATATCTTTTAGCCCTAATGAACCTTCATCTGTAAAGGTCTTAGGTTTGGAATGGACTCCTGCGACAGATTGTTTTCATATAATATTTGTTCCCAGGAAACACATTGCACAAAGCGTCACATCCTCTCGGAATTAGCCCGGATATTTGATCCTGTGGGCTTTGTGTCGCCAATAGTGGTGTTTGCGAAATGTCTAATTCAAAAATTATGGATCTTGGGCTTGAGCTGGGACGAAGAACCTCCCTTGAAATTGTTAATTCTTGGAAGAAGTTTCAGTCAGAGTTACCGTTAATCAAGGAATTGTCTATATCGAGATTTTATGGTATAGATAAGTCGTCTATTTGTGAATTGCATGGATTCAGTGATAGCAGTGAAGCGGCTTATGCAGCTGCGGTTTATTTTCGGCTGTCCAACAATTCAAATGAGGCAATATCTACTTTTTAGTAATTAGCAAAACTCGTGTAGCCCTCTGAAAAGATTATCCATTCCTCGCCTGGAGCTTTGTGCTGCTCTTCTTTTGGCGGAATTGATAGCTTTCGTCCGAAAGGCTTTTAAAGAAAAAATAACATTTACCGATACAATTGCATGGTCTGACTCGCAAGTGGTGCTGTCCTGGCTTAGGTCGCCGTCTCATACTTGGAAGACATTTGTGGCGAATCGTGTGTCCCTAATCCAAGAGCAATTGCCTGGAGATCATTGGTTTTATATTCCATCACAAGATAATCCTTGTGACTGTGCTTCGAGAGGTTTATTACCCTCTCATTTGAAGTCGCATCCCCTATGGTGGGCGGGTCCCCCTTGGCTTATTGGGCCGAGAGTTGGTTGGCCCGTTCAACCAAATTTGATTAAGACTAACGAGGAAGTAAACCAGAATATTTGTTTACTAAGTTCAGTGGAGGATACGGGAGCTGTAATCGATAGAATTTCGTCTTTACTGAAGTTGCAACGAATCATTGGTTGCTGTCTTCGATTTATTTATTACAGTCGTAAGATTAAATATTTTTCTGGAGCATTTACTACTCCAGAACTTCAGAAGTCTCTGTTGGTTTTAATAAAACTTGTCCAACAAACTGAATTTAGCATTGAAATAAGCCAGTTGAGAAAGGGTAGGGTATGTTGTAAAACTATTCGAAAGTTGAATCCATTCTTGGACGATAATGATATAATCCGTGTGGGAGGTCGTCTTAGGAATGCTTCATAGTTTTGACCAAAGGCACCCGATTTTGTTGGCTAGAAAAGGCAACTTAACGCGTTTAATCATTGGTCATTTTCATAGAATATATTTGCATCCCGGATATCACACTTTGCTGTCCCTACTTAGACGACAATTTTGGATTTTATCCCCGCAAAGGGCTATCCGTTCAGTATTGTCAACTTGCTACACATGTTTTCGTGTCCGCCCTACTCCTTTCACTCCTCCCATTATGGCCGATTTGCCAGCAAGCAGGGTTTCTGAGGTAAAGGCTTTCAAGATTGTAGGTGTCGATTTTGGTGGACCCTTTTCTATTACTGCCAGTAGAATTAGAGGAGCAAAAGTGTTGAAGGCCTATCTTTGCTTATTCGTTTGCTTTTCAACAAAAGCGGTTCATCTGGAGTGCGCCTCTGATCTCTCCGCAGATGCATTTTAGCAGCTCTGCGTCGTTTTATAGCCCGCAGAGGGTTGTGCGCCCAAATATTTAGTGATTGTGGCACTAATTTTGTGGCAGCTAATAAAGCAATTTTGCAGTATTTTCGTTTAGCGGTTGAAGCCGAACATTTGGTCTGGCACTTCAACCCGCCGGCAGCCCACATGGGTGGCTTGTGGGGGCAGGCATTAAATCAGTTAAACGCCATGTAACAAGGGTTATTGGAGACAACATACTCACCTTTGAAGAGATGTGTACTCTTTTTTCGCAAATTGAAGCTGTGCTCAATTCGCGGCCGTTGTGTCCTAATAGTTCTGATCCTAACGATTTGACGGCTATTACTCCAAATCATTTTTTAACGATCGAACCTTTAGGAACCTTTTTTGATGAAGACCTGTCGGACATCAACATGTCACGTTTATCTCGATGGCAGAAAATACAAGCGCTTCATCAATTATTTTGGAAACGCTGGCGGAATGAATATTTGAACACTCTGCAACAGCGTTCAAAATTTCTTCTTGAGGGCAATCCGGTCAAAGAGGGCATGCTCGTTTTGATATGCAATGAACTCTTGCCTCCTTTGCAATGGAAGTTGGGGCGGGTTGTCTCTCTCCATCCCGGGTCTGATGGGAAAACTCGGGTAGTTACTCTCAGAACCTCTACAGGTTATTTAAAAAGGCCTGTCATTAAATTATGTCCTTTTCCTAACCAATGATTAACTATGTAATCTTGATTTAGTATTTTTTTGTTTGTTTATGCATTTTTTCTTTGGTTGACGTTTTGAATAAGATGAATTTATCTTACACGTCTTTATTTGGGTAAAATTAGGTAAAAATTAGGTAAAATTAGTACTCTGACCAGGATGTTTATGGTTTTAAACCTATCCTCACAAAGTGCTTAAACCTTAACTAATAACTATTTATACAGTTTAACTAATTCTAATTCTAATGCTAACATCTACACATACATACATATTTTTATGTTATACCTCTAGCTATATTTATACGTATACATATACACACATATATACATATATACATATATACACATATACACATATACACACACTGATATTCACACTTTCTCATGCACATAATATTTACGTAATATGTATTGATATTATATAAATACCTAATTTAATTAATTTAATTAATTTAATTAATTTAATTAATTTAATTAATTTAATTAATTTAATTAATTTAATTAATTTAATTAATTTAATTAATTTAATTAATTTAATTAATTTAATTAATTTAATTAATTTAATTAATTTAATTAATTTAATTAATTTAATTAATTTAATTAATTTAATTAATTTAATTAATTTAATTAATTTAATTAATTTAATTAATTTAATTAATTTAATTAATTTAATTAATTTAATTAATTTAATTAATTTAATTAATTTAATTAATTTAATTAATTTAATTAATTTAATTAATTTAATTAATTTAATTAATTTAATTAATTTAATTATTTTAATTAAATTAAATATGCTAATAAGCTTCATCCTTTTTCACTGGGACACTTAAATATTACTATTTAAGTGCTGTTTTATGCACTTTTTAAGTGATTTCATATTTAGGCATAACTTACAGTCTTGCGGTAATTCATTCATCAACTTTGGTATTAAATATTCTAAACATTTCTCTCCGTAAGAGTTTTTTACTTGTGGTGTGATATATTTTTTGTTTCTCAATTTATATTCCGTTTCCTGTACTTGCAAATGTTTATCATCAATAAAAGTATTTAGTAGAATGTTATACTGTAAAATACCCTTTGCCGTTAATGGGTTATTATTATTTAAAATGTTTTGAAATGAGTCATTATTGTTGGTGTTAACTACCAATTTTAATAATCTTTTTTGAATTAAATGTATTTTATTCATATATACATCGCTAGCACGTCCCCACCCTTCTAATCCATATCTAATTATCGATTCAGCAAGCGTTATATAAATAGTTTTTCGTACATTGAATGGGACCATGTTAGCTATATAATAGAGCTTGATCAATACAGTCATTAGTCTATTGCATACGTATTTGATGTGTATATCCCAACGCAAGTGATTATCTACTATGACACCAAGATATATTATACTGTGTACAAGTTGATATTATTTTACAGTCGTTTTGACACAAACGCATTTCACCTTTTTGTAGTTGAAAACACTTGCATGAGTGTAGTTTAAGAAATGGCGCTGTTACTTTTTCCATATGTGGCGTTGTAATATGCAAAATTTTTGTTTTTTCAGCTTTTATAATTAAATGGTTATCGTGAGACCAGGCTGCAATCGCATCGATGTCCTTTTGTAATGCATCTTCTGCTTTTTTAAACGACTTGTGGCACGAAATCAATACAATATCATCAGCAAACATTAGCGTTATACTGTTTTAATTATTTGCGGCAAATCGTTTATGTATATGATAAACAGTAGGGGTCCAAGTATAGATCCCTGTGGAACCCCAACGTTGAGATGTATATCCCTACTTAAGGTATTATTAATTTTGACAACAAACTTACGATTTTGCAAGTAATTTTCGAATAGTTGTATTGATGGTCCACAAACACCTATATTTTTAATTTTGAAATAAGAACTTTATGATTAATTGTTTCAAACGCCTTTTGAAAATCAACAAACAGACATAGAACATGGATATTATTATTTAAGTTATTGTATACTATATTTGTAAAGTGTGCTATAGCCTTACTTGTGCCTCTCCCCTTTATAAAACCATATTGTTCTGTAGTTATTATGTTATTTTCGTTGAGAAATTTATACATCATTGCTGCAACGTGTCTTTCGAAAATTTTTTCTATTATGGGTAATATTGAGATCGGTCTATAATTTGAAACACTAGCATAGCTACCGGCTTTATAAATGGGTCTAACAACAGCTATTTTTAATTTTTCCGGAAGCTTGTGAGTTTTTATTATTAGATTTATTAATTTGCGTATGACTAGAACTATCTCCGTTTTCAAAAAAATAATATCTTTTGACCTAACATTATCAATTCCTGGCGATTTTTAATGTTTAGCTTTTGAATTTCCTTATTTACAAAGTCTAATTCTACTAATGGCAGGTGAAAACTACTTATATTTTCTTTTTGTGTTTGATGTTGTGATAATTCAACCAGACAATTGTGCGTAATGGATTTGATGTTGTTTAAAAATGTTAAAACAAATTCATTAGCAATTGACTTATCATCTAATTGTGGGAAATGCTGTTTTATTATTTGATCAACGTTTGCTTTTTCTTTTGGATGAATGAGTTGATTTATTAACGACCACATATCTTTCGTATTTAATCAAACCTCGTTAAACCTTTTTGCATAATATTCTTTTTTTTCTTTTCTAATTTTCGTGTTTAACCAGTTTCTAAATCTTTTATACTCTTCTTGATGTTTTTGTAAGTGAGAATTTCTCCATCTCTTAAATAAATCATCTCCTTTTTTAATTAACAAAAAGAGATGTTTTGTTATCCACGATTTTTTAAATTCGTCTTTTGATATATTATGTGTATATATTGCTTGCTTTATACATTCAGAATTTTTATACGATTTCTCAAATTTTGTTACAATGTCAGTATATAGTTTGTGAGGGTCATTGTATTTTTTGTTTAATTCAAAATCAATATTACTTAAATACCGTCTTAGAATCTTTTCATCTAACACTAAGCTTTCCACTTCTGTTGTGTTTAACTTTATTGGTTGAATAAATAGATTTAGTGTGATCATATAATGGTCTGATATTTTTGTTTGAATTACTGTTGAGACTATTTTATCATAAATACCGCGTATAAATAGGTGGTCTAGACATGACGATACTAATCTGCCGTTGTAGGTTTCCTGTCGCGTATAGTCCTGAATACATTTATAAAAACCGTTACTTGTTAGTAGTATTTTATATTGTTCTTCAGCATTTGTTGTATGTTCTTTTTTTTAAATCAATATTAACGTCCCCCCCCCCTAAAAATTAAATTACTACACTGTTTACTTTGGTCCAGTTGACTATTTAATTCTTCGACAAACCCCTTAATACTAGTTCTTGGAGGTCTGTATACCATGATTAATTTTATACTTTTTCCTCGATAATTTACAATTCCTTCTATATTCTCATATGTAATAGAATTAAAAATACTTTCGGTAAAAACAATATTACTACGGATATATAAAAATAAGCCACCGCCTTTTTGATGCGTTCGCAGTTTTGAATATAATTTGTATCCATTGATTTTATAGTTTGAGACTAAATCTTTGTTAATAGCAACCTCCATCAAAGCTAGGATATCAAATTGTACATTAGCAATATAAACCAATAATTCATCAAAATGACTTTTTATGCCGTTTACATTAAAACATATAACACACAAGGAATTTATACCATTATCGGCTATTATGTTTGCATATTCTGTAACACTACTAATTGTACTAAACCTAATAGTATTGTTCATTTCATTGTACTCTGCCATATTGACTATTTTTTTTTCTAAATTGAAAACTACCTTAATGACGCTATTGTATCTTTACTAGATCCTTCTCACTCTCGATACGTACTACGCTTGTTGACTCATTACTTTTTTTTGCCAATATCTTACCGTTCTTAATCCAGATAAAACGCCACTCCACATCCCTGGCCTTTTGCTTAGCTCGCCATAACAGGAATTTGTTGTACGCCGTTAGATTTTCAGTTAGGAATAATTTTCGATCACTCTTATTTCCAAGAATATCATCATTTTTAACTACCTTTTTTTTATTTGTTATTATGGAATCACGAATCAACTGAGAACGGCATCTCACAATTACGGCCGGTATTGCATCGGGGCGTTTTTTTGTCAAACGGTGTACTACCGTTGATTGAGGACCTCAATCAACGGTACTACCTCAATATCACCTTCCTTTAAATTTACATCTAGGTGTTTGATTAATTTCTCAACATTACCTTGTAGGAAACCACCCCGTTGTTCTTCAGGCACTACTTCCATTCCGTGTATTTCAAAATTCACGCTACGGCTTCTCTGTTCTAGTTGATTTATTTTAATTTCAAGAAGCGAAATTTTTGCATCCTTTTTAATGTTCTCATCCAATAACGTACGTACGCTTTTAACTAAATCATTGTTTGTATTCTTTAGTTCAATTACCTCGCGCTTCAAATCATCATAAAACGCTGATAGTCCCTTTTGGTCATTGCACACACAATACACAACCTGCTTGTACTCATCTAACTTGTTTGATATCACGTTTAACATTTGCTTAACATTGCTTTCTTCAAGGTTCTCTAGCGATACCGACTTTTGCGATGGTTCTTCTTTTCTACATTCCAAGCATTTCCAAGCATCTTTTTTTGCGGCCGACATTCTAATGTATGTATTTTCTGCCACCACAGCGCACGCATAATGTAAACCGCTGTTGCAAAACTTACACATTATAAAATTTCCGTCTTTTGGAAGTTTGGATGCACACTTTTCACAATTCATTGTTCTTATCTTTTCTATTTTAAATACTTTTGCAGATATTAGATAACGGGAGTTAAAATCATAAAATATAACTTTTTAAAACCACAGAACTATTTAACAATGCGTTTTCCCGTACCAAATGTAATTTAATCGCGGAGCAACTATAACAACGTGTGTATTGCTCGACGGTTGAGCCAATAATAATAATAATAGCAACCTCTGTCTGTTAAAGTGACTGCAACGGTAACAGTTTACAAAAAATTTTAATATATTTAAAAGCTTTAAATTTGCATTGCTATCAATGAAAACATATTAAAATTCAAGCAGTTCATTTGTGTATATAAAATCCCAAGACCGAAACGGATTATTAGAGAAATATGGGTGAAAATTCTAGTTTTGACAGTAGTCTAAATGAATGTGACAACGTACAAAATTGGAGAAATATGAAAAGATATACTGTAGATAATCACCTAACACATTTTATCAGAACCAACCACTGGACAATTTCATCAGAAGATAGAAGACAGGCAGGACCTTGCAATAACCTTATAATGAAAAAAAAGCATATGCACTACAACTACAACACAGGAAATAGTAAACTATCTGGGCATAAATAATAATAATTCAATACCTATTAATACTGTTAGCTCGTCAAATATTTCAATTTGTGCTGCTAACGGAAATAGACAAAAGCGCATTAAATGGTCAAGAAATATGAATATAGATGTAATGCGTTCATTTTACTATATTAACAAATGTATTGACTTGCCGCTTCCTGAATGGAGAACACTACTGCATAATAAATTTTCAAACAAATATACTAATCTAGCTTTATCGGAAAAAAATATTGTAGATAGAAGGAACGTAATTGTAAAGAAAAAATATTTAAGTGAAACAGAGCTTCAAGAAATCAAACGTGAAGTAGGCAACATGCTATATAATGATCAAATTAGAGAGGAGTGTTATAGTAACGACCTAGATGCTAATCAAATCATGAATGACAATGCGATAATAAAAAAAAAAACTCAATTTATGATACAATTGTAAGTACTTTCAAATTTTATGAAAGTTTAGATCTAATTAATCGCCCAAGAATTCCAAAACTGAAATTTAAGATTCAGACAGAAGAAATAATAATACAAATAAACAATACATTGGAAAAAGTACTACAAAAATTTGGAAGGGACCTAACTTCAATTAACGTAATAATTTACAGTGCAATAATGACATGTATACAGTTAAATGGACAAGAAGTGTGAAATGAAATGAAAAAATCGCCTAATTATAATAAGGAGCCTTCATGGAAAATACGTTTAACTAGAGAAATAGATTTACTGCGTGGCAAAATTGATATTATAAACGAGTTTATTAAAGGGAATAACCTAAAGCAAGTTATAACATTAATCATATAATCCATGAAACTAAATTATTAAAAAAAAAACTTAACGGAATATTTAATAGAATATTGTGATACATTAAAACAAAAAGTTAAAGTAAAAGGAGCGCGTTTACACAGATACAATAAAACTACAAAAAGAAAACAACCAAATTCTTCCTTTGTGCTTTCGCAATTAAAATTTTATAGGTCCTTAGAAAATAACAACAACAATATAAACCAAAAAATTAATACAGGGGAATTTCTAGAATTTTGGAAAAGTCTATGGGAAAATAAATCAAAATCAAAACTTATGCCAGATCTATTAGGAACAATTAATGAATCGGCTAAGAGTATTAAATCAATGGTAAATACAAATATAACTATAAATGATATTACTAATGCAATACATAATACGACAAACTGGAAAGCCCCTGTATTAGATGGAATACAAAATTTTTGGTTAAAGAAATTTGTCTCTACACACAAATATTTAGCATTATGTTTTAACGATCTGTTAAAAAAACGCGAAAGTGTACCCAAGTTTTTGGTAACCGGTAGAACCTCATTGATTTATAACAATGGCGACCCTGAACCTCGCAGTAGCTATAGACCAATAACATGCCCATGCACAACATAAATTGCTAACCGCAATTATAAGAGCTAAAATATATGAACATTGTATTGACATTGTCATTGCAACCGAACAAAAAGGATGTCCTAGGCATGCAATGGGCTGTAAAGAACAACTTACAATTAATTCAATAGTTATAAATCACGCGAAAATGAGAAAGCGAAATTTAAATGTGGGATACATAGATTTCAATAAAGCCTATGATTCTGTACCTCACGATTGGCTAATATCAATTCTCAAAATCTATACAATCTCACCAAATATAATTGAAATACTGATAAACTTAATGAACCTATGGAACACTAAATTATGTGTACAAAATGAAGATATTGGTAATATAAATATTAAACGGGGAATATTTCAGGGAGATGCTTTAAGTCCATTGTGGTTCTGTCTAGCAATAAATCCCTTGTCCGAATTTTGAAAAATACAGGTGGGGGATTTAGAATGGAATACAAAAAAGATCAATTTAGATTAACACACTTACTTATTATAGACGACATAAAAATATATGCTGAATCAAAAATCATGCTACAATCAATGACTGCCACTATAAAAATATTTAGTGATTCAATAAATATGTGTTTTGAAATAAAAAAATGTGCAACACTGAGTATAATAAAGGGCAAAATTACCGGTACAGAAAACAATTTTGAAGGAATTAAATCTTTATCCAGTGAGGAAACGTATAAATATCTCGGTTTTGAACAAAATAAATCTATAAACCACAAAAATATGAAAAATTTGTACCGAGATACATACAAAAAAAGCTTGACAAAACTACTTAATACTCAACTATCTGCAAAAAATTTGTTTACGGCCATAAATACTTGGGCAATAAGTTACCTTACCTTTTCTTTCGAAATTTTAAAATGGACGGAAACAGAATTAAATAATCTTGAGAGATTAACAAGACGAACACTTACAAAATTTCGATTCCTCAACCCAAATTCGTAAGTTGAACGACTCAATATCTCTAGAAAATACGGGGGTAGGGGATTAATTAATATCCATGATCTATGTAAACGGCAGGAAAATAAACTCTGCGAATACTTCCATAATTTGTAAAATACTGAAATCTCAAAAATATTAAAATATGACAAAAACTATACGCTTTCGAAATTAGGAACTTTTGAAAAACCAACAATAGCAGCAGTACAAGACAAAATTGACATATGGAAAAATAAAATTCTTCATGGAAAATACCCTCAAATTCTAGACACCCACGATGTAGACAAAACGGCTTCTCTAAATTGGATAAGTAAAGGATATCTGCATCCCGAAACAGAAGGCTTCTACGTAGCCATTCAGGATAAAATTATTCGTACTAAAAACTACGAGAAACACATATTAGGATGTAAAACCATTAACAGATGCCGTAAATGTAATGAAATTGGAGAAACCATAGAGCATTTCACCGCAGGTTGTTCAGCACTTGCTCCAAATGCTTATTTGGGAAGACATAATCAATTCGCCAAAATAATACTTTAGCAATTAGCATTAAAATATGATTTGTTGGAGAACCCAATGCCATACTACAAATACACACCTACTGCTGTATTGGAAAACGATAATATTCTGTTATATTGGGATAGACAATTACTTACAAATCATACCATAGCATACAATAAACAGGACATCTTCTTATTTGATAAAATTAAAAGTGAAGCATACATAATCGATATAACCGTTCCTTTAAGCTCAAACATATTCAAAGCAGAGAAACACAAATTTGAAAAGTATGAAGACCTTGCAATTGAAATAAAGAGAATTTGGAGAGAAATTATCCCTTTAGTAATAAGAGTCGACGGAATTCTTAGTAAATACATTAAGAAAAATTTGGAAAGAATTGGTTTACCGTATAGACTTCAAAATTTACGTGTTAAAGCAGTAGTGTTACAAACATGCCACATAGTGCAAAAATTCTTAAATTAATGAGTGAATCTGAAGTGATAGTTCATTAATTATAGGTACCAAGATCTTTATATACATCAATATTATATATTGTGTAATCTTGAGATAGAAATAAAATAATAATAATAATAATAATAATAATAATAATAATAATAATAAAAGTACGCACGATTAAATGCTCTTGATAGTAATCATTAATTATATATCAATATAATACAAAACATTTAATTTCTGATATCTATTGAACAAATGTATATCTAGCTCACATACATATCAAAGACCCTGAGAGACCTTCCACACAAATGGCTCAAAATTGAAATAAAAATTTGGATGGCATTTCATATGACAGCGATTCAGGAACTTCAAATGAATCAATTGAAAATGGCAATCCAAAAATTACATGGAGTACTCAAAGGACAACCACTGTGCAAATTTTATTAACCAAACTAAATGGAGGATATGCACACAGGATTTACAAGAAGCAGGTTCTTCCTCATATTCAAATAATAATCCAAATAGGAAAATACAAACACCAAAGCAAATACCTAAATAAAGTATTAATGGCAAAATAATAAACAGTAGAAATGCAGATTGCAATGCTATTAATGTAAATAGAGGTATAGAAAATTTGCCAAAAAATACCAACAGTGCTTTGACTATTACTTATATAGCAACCACCAAATCAGGCAAACTCAGACAACGCATGAAATGAACCGACCCTCTAAACAGAGACCTTATGCGTTGTTACTTCATTGCCACAGAAAATAAAACCAACTTTGCAGGCTATAGGAATACTTTACGTACAAAATTTACTGAATTACATCCCGAACTTTTAAATATTTGCCAGCAACGAATATCAGACCAAAGACCAGTAATTACAAAATTTAATAAATTTCCTTTACAAATAATAAACGACATCAGACAAGACGTTTTGACAGAGATTAACTTAAAAAAGAAAAATATCAATAACGATACAACTACAATTTCAGACATTAATAAGAATACTAATAAAACTTTAAAGGACACAATATGTATATATAAAACTCCTTACACAAAAAGTGTGACCGAAGAAAACACTACACAACCAAAATGCGAGAACTCATCGGCGAATAAGTTAACAAAACGAAAAGTAAATGTAGAAAATGCAGCCTCCAATGAATTGATTCCTAAAGTACAAAACCCTGGAAATTTTAGTACTGAAGAAAATAAAGTAACTGAAACGTTCTCAGAAATTTTTACAAAATTTTCGAATTTTGAATCTAAAAACACAAAGCATTTAATATGCATACTAAATATAATAATCAATAATCACGTAAAACACACAACAAATGTAGAAGAAATAAGTCAAGTCATATACAGTGCAGCAGCAACAGTTATTACTCTTCAGGGACAACAAATGCAAATGTCGGATAAAGAAACTACAAACAACTGTAAAACAAAACCTATATGGCAACGTAGAATGGAAAAACAAATAAATAAAATTTAAAAAAAGGATCGCACATGTAACTGAATACAAAAATGGAAATACCTCAAAAAAGATTATGAACACCATACACGAATTATTAAACAATTTTGCAGATAATAATATTTCAACTACATCCATAATATTGGATATATTGAACAGATTAAAACTACAACTAACAGCAACTGCTACCAGATTAAGAAGATACAAAAAAAACCTTTCCAGAAAAAAAGACAACCACTTATTTAATAGGAACCAAAAACTATTTTTCCAACTTATAAATAAAGATCCTTTAATTGTGGAAAATGCACCTCCGATAAATGACATAGAAACTTACTGGTCACAGTTATTAAATAACACTAAAGAACATAATCACAACGCACAATGTATCATGGCAGAAAAACAAGAAAACTTGAAAATAACAAATATGAAACAAATAGTAATCACCGAGAAAGATATTACAGAAGCTTTGTCAAAAACCAACAACTGGAAATCGCCAGGTAAAGACAAAATCCAAAATTACTGGCTAAAGGTCTTTACAAGTACTCATAAACCTATAGCTGAAACATTCAACCGTATTTTAACACATCCCAGAGATACCACTTCATACTTATTGGAGGGTATCACGTATTTATTACGAAAAAATAACAATACACTAAATTCAAGTAATTACAGACCAATTACATGTTTATCTACTACCTATAAATTATTAACATTCATTATCACTAAATACGTTACCAAACATGTGGTAGGAAACAAAATCTTAGCTGAGGAACAAAAGGGATGCCAAATAAATGGATTTGGTTGTAAAGAACAAATAATAATAGATTCTGTTATTACAGCAGATGCTCCAAAAAAATAATAGAAATCTATACTCAGCGTTTATTGATTATCAAAAGGCGTATGATAGTATACCACACTCCTGGTTGATAAAAATACTAAAAATATATAAAATTAACGAAATTGTTATAAACTTCTTGTCTTGCTCAACACAACTAAATGGCACAACACTTCAGCTACGAACCAAAGACAAAATTATTACTTCCAATACTATTAAAATAAATAATGGTATATTTCAAGGAGATTCTTTAAGCCCTTTGTGGTTCTGTTTGGCACTTAACCCCGTATCTAGGTTATTACATGATACAAAATATGACTACACAATCAACAACCCTACTAAAAATGTCGCATAAACCACATACTATACTTAGATGATTTAAAAATATATGCCTCAACAGCTCACCAATTACAAAACCTCCTGGAAATCACAGAAAAATTCAGCCTAGATATTGGAATGAAATTTGGGGTAAATAAGTGCAAAACCCAAAAAATGGGAAAAGGAAAACATAGCCTACATGAAGGATACAATCTAATTACTACAAATGAACACATAAATGCAATAAAATTAAACGAGGAGTACAAATATCTGGGAATTATACTGAGAACCAAAACTGACCATACAAAAACGAAAGAAATATTAAAGCTGAAATATAAGGAACGCTTAGAAGAAATAATGAAAACTCATCTAAATGCCAGAAACATATCCAAAGCAGTTAACACCTAAGCAATACCTATCTTAACCTATTCATTTGGCATTGTAAACTGGAGTAACACGGAGCTGGAACAACTAAACTAACAAGGACTACAGCCACTAAATTCCTAATGCATCATCCAAAATCTTCTGTCGAACGTTTTAATATTCCACGTTCAGAAGGCGGTAGAGGATTCACGGATATCTATTCTCTCCACTACAACCAAATACATAAATTCAGAGAATACATTTTACTAAAGAAAGAAACGAGTTTACTATATTACTCTATCGCAATAACAGATAAGAACATAACCTCACTTCATTTAAATACAAAAAATTTTCATCCATTGGACCAAGTTGAAGATAGTGTTGCTAAACAAACAAACTGGCCATGCAAAGAACTACACGGGAGATTCTTTAGCCAGTTACAAGAAACCAACGTAGATAAACTGAAATCAAATGAATGACTTAAAAAGGAAATATTTATGCGGAAACTGAAGGCTTTATGATTGCAATCCAAGATCAAGTAATTAAAACAAAAATTATTTGAAATATATCATAAAGGATCCTACAATAGAAAATGTTAATTGCAGATTATGTCAATCAGAAAGAGAAACAATGGATCATATAATTGCAGGATGCAGTACATTAGCACCTCTTGACTATATCTATAGACACGATGCAATATGCAAGATAATACATCAGAAACTAGTCTTGAAATATAAATTGATAGCCCAATACACAACCTACTTCAAATACAATCCACAACAGGTTTTAACCAACAGCCGACAGACTTTTTATTGGAACAGACAAATTACAACGGATAAACGTTTACTACATAACAAACCAGACATCTTACTTAAAATCCATGATTCACGAGAAACATATATTATTGATGTAGCAATCCCATCGACACAAAATTTAAAGAAGAAATACAAAGAAAAGTGCGAAAAATATCAAGCTTTGGCACATGAAATAGAGAACATGTGGAAAGAAAACATCGTTAAAATTGTACAATTGATCATCTCAGCAACAGAAATACAAAAAAGTGTAATAATTAGTACAACCGCCATCACCAGAAAATTTTTACAACATTCATAGCATAAGCAGAAATTGTTACTTTAGTTTGACTTTGTCCACTAATGTATTAACCTCAGATATTTAAATCTGTGAATAAAGAGATAATAATAATAAAAATAATGCAAAAACTAATTGAATATATAGATGAACTACGTCAGAAAGCAAAAACAAAAGGTAGCCGACTTCAACAATATAACAAAATTACCAAAAAAAAAATCAAAATGAACAATTCATTAAAAACCAAACAAATTTTTTCGAGATGTATTTGAAAAAAAAAGGGCACAAATTTTGAAATGGATTCTCAACGTGTTCCACATCACTGCAATTTAAATTGGAGTGTATCTTCAGAAGCTAACTTAAATGCATCCTGGTTAGAACATTTAAAAGATGCAAATAATTTAAATGACGTTACCAATCTTTAATGAAAATGATGGAACAAATATTTTGAAAAATCAAAGAAATTGGAAAACACTTGGACCTGACCAAATTCAAAATTTTTGGTTAAAGAAATTTAGATCAACTGATGAAGTATTTGCCACTGCTTTTAATCAATTGCTGCAAGGATCCCAAGATATACCCCAACAATTAACTACAGGGCACACATATTTTATATTTAAAAAAAGCGATCCCACAGATCCAAACAACTATAGGCCTATTACTTGTTTAAATACAATTTATAAATTACTAACATCTTTAGTTTCTCGAGCTATTTACGTACATTGTGAAACCAACAACATTATAGCATTTGAACAAAAAGGTTGTACAAAAAAAACACTAGAATGTAAACATCGACTAATTATTAACAGTGTTATCATGAAACATGCTCAAGTAAAGAATTGTAATCTAAACATTTGTTATATAGACTACTCAAGCTTTCGAGTCTGTTCTTTATAACTGGTTGATATTCTTCCTAGAACCTTATAAAATAAATGAACAAGTAATAAATCTACTCAAAAGTTGCATGATAAGTTGGAATGTAATACTGAAACTCAAACATCCAATTCCTAATGCAATCACTATAAAAAAAAAGGAATCTTTCAAGGCGATTCCTTAAGCCCACTTTAGTTTTGCCTTGCACTAAACCCTGTATTAACACTACTGAAATAAACAAATTTTGGTTATAAACTAGATATAAAAAACAAAATTTTAATAAATCATTTATTATTCACGGGCAATTTAAACTTGTATGCCGAAACTAAAAACCAACTACAATCATTAATACACACTACCAAAATTTTTAGTGATTCAATAAATATGAACTTCAGATTAGATAAATGTGCAACTTCACAATTAATAAAAGGAAAAATTACATACACCGGGGAAAAATTATTTGACATTAAAGAAATGGCACTCGAAGAAATATATATCTATTTAGGTTTTCAGTAACGACGTGGAATAAATCATACAAAAATAAAACAAGAGTTAAAATTAAAATATAAAAGACATTTAATTAAATTACTTAATACACAATTAAACGCCAAAAACTGAATTAATGCCATTAACTCATATACTGTTGCATCAATTTGTTATTCATGTGGAATAATTAAGTGGAGTAATACCGATTTGGAAGAAATAGATCGTCCAACTAGAACAACATTAACTATTAGATGTCTACATCCAAACGACTGTATTTACCCCGAAAAGAAGGAGGTAGAGGACTTTTGAATATTACCAAAATATGCAATAGACAAATACAAAACATGTGCAAATATTTCATGAAAGTGGAAGATTCAATTTTAAAAAAAGAACGGTTAATTTAGATAATGGTTATACACCCCTGAATTTAAATAAAACCGATTACGATTATGATACGATATCAATTCAAGATTGCGTCGACAGCTGGAAACAAAAAACATTGCATGGTAGATATGCCTATCAACTACTTGCAGAAGATACAGATAAAATATTATCAATATCTTTCCTTAAAAACGTCACCTGCATCTCGAAACCGAAGGTTTTTTTTTAGCCATTCAGGAGAAAATTATGAGAACCCGCAACTACGAACGTTACATCTTAAAAAATAATGTCGTGGATAAATGCCGTATGTGTCAAAATCAAGGTGAAACAATAGAACATATCACATCCGGCTGCTCAAAACTCGCAAATACAGTTTATGTTGAAAGGCATAGTGACGTATGCAGAATTATTCATCAATATTTGGCAATAAGACATAAATTACCAGTAAAACAGACACCCTACTATAGATACATTATAGAATCAGTACTAGAAAATCAAAATATTGTTTTATATTGGGATAGATTGGTATATACGGACAAAGCTCTAATGCACAATAAACCGAATATACTACTTATAGAAAAATTTAAAAAGTAGCATACCTTATAGACATTTCCATTCCAATTTCAAATAACCTTCAAACAGAAACAAACAAAATTAATAAATATAATGCACTTGCTTTCGAAATAAAAAACAACTGGAAATTGACTATTGTAAACATTATACCTATCATTGTATCTGTGGATGGTTTAGTTAGTAAAAATTTCAGAAAATATTTAGAATGTATTGGGATTCCTTTGGGACTTGCAACATTAATTATTAAAGCTGTAATATTCCATACCTGCAGGATTGTGCGCAATACCTTAGCTATATGATAAACTGAAATGTTTCCTTATAGTATAATAACCGATACTATACCATATGTATATACTATTGTACAGTTTATCGAGATAATCAATCATCATCATTGGTTCTTCATTCCTGAAACTGGTTAGACGCGTACCATCATTGTTTCCTATTCTGAACTAACCTACAGATTTCCCCGAAATTTGCACATTCTGCATCTATCACTATCTGATCTAGGTCTACATCCACCTCTTTTTTCCTGTCTCTGCTTGTCATATATCCTATACTATTCCCCAAAAATGCCTTAGAACGTATTCTGCCCTTCTATTTCTCTTTTTTTTCCCCAAAGATATCCTTGTCCCTTACTGTTCCTATAACTTGTTTGTTATTACCTTTGTCTGTCCATCCCCATGCTTCTGAAGCACGGCATTTCAAAGGCTGCTACTGTTCTTCCGTCTGCTTTTCAGACTGCTCGTATTTCGTAGGCATACTGTCTGTGCTGTGCCCACACATACGCTCTCAACAATTTTTTGTTCTATGTTTGTTGTTTTTCATCATAGGCGCCGTTCTTTCTTGTTAGATACAGTTCGGTCCCCTTCTATTGTTTTACAATTATATACCCTATTTCTCCGACATTCAGTGGTTGCGAAGGGGGGGTAAGCAGTCTGTAGCTGCCAAGTTCCCCCAGCACTTGAACATTTACTGATTTAATATTTTTTCCAATATATCTTTTCGCACAGTCAACATTAGTTGCAGATATTTCACAGCAAACAACTAGGTGTTTATAATAATCATCAGATTTATCTGCGCTTATTTTTTCGTCATTGAGTTTCCCGTCTCAAAACTGGTTGGACATGTACCTGCACTTATTTATTTTCTAAACTAACCTACATAGTTCCCTGAAATTCTCACACAGCAATACAGCTCGGTTCCCCTTATATTGTTTTCTAATATTATGCCCTATTTCACTGAGATTTATTGAAGGGGGTTAAGCAACCTGTGGCTGCCAGGATCCCCCAACACTTAGACATTTGCCATAATTCGAAAATATTGCCCATCCAATGCTTGTAGTTGCTTATAATAAATATCATGTTTAAGCGCAGTTACTTTCTTTGTCAATAATTTATCCATCTTGGGACTGGTTGGATGCGTACCTCCATTGATTTCTCTTCTGAGCTAGCATACACATTTCCCTGAAACTCCTACAGCCTACATCTTTCACTATCTGTCTGCAGTAGTCTAACCTAGGTCTACTTCTTCTCTTTTTTCCTATGTCTGCTTCTAGTATATTCTGCACTATTCCCTCATGCTGTAGTATGTGGCCTATCAATCTATCTCTACTATTTTTTACCGTTTCCCACATATTTCTTTCATCCCCTACCATTTTTAGTACCTCTTCGTTCTTAACTTTGTCTGTCCATGATATCTTCATCATACGTCTGTAGCACCACATTTCAAAGACTTCTACCTTTTTCTTGTCCGATTCTCCCACTGTTCAGGCTTCACAGCCGTACAGTGCTGTGCTCCACACATATGTTTTGAGCAATCGTTTCCTTGTTTCTATGTTTGTGGTCTTTGAGCACAGTAGTTGCTTTTTCTTGTTAAATGTAGCACGTCCTTGTGCCAATCTTTGTTTTATATCTTTTGTGCTTTTCCCATCTTGCGTTATTTGGCTTCCTAGGTAGCAGAAATCTTTAACCTCTTGTAAGTTCGTGTTTCATATTTGTATTCTCATTTTTGATTTATTTTTTCCTCCTTTGCATACTAGTACTTTAGTTTTACTTTTGTTAATTTTCATACCGTATCTCTTTGTTAGAACCGCTTCCATTTCATTTAGAGCAGCTTCTAACTCTTCCTTGCTAGATGCTAATACCGCTATATCATCTGCAAATCTAAGCATATCAATTTTTTGTCCCTGCATAGTAATTCCAAATGTCTTCCTGCATTTGACAGTATTCATTGCCTCTTCAATGTACAAGTTAAAAATTAATGGGGATAGGGAACATACCTGTCTCACCCCTTTCCTGATGTTTACTTCTCTACGTTCCTGCTCTAATTCTATTACTCCTGTTTGCTTTTTGTATAAGCTGTGTAATATTCGTCTATCCCTATAACTCGTTCCAATCTTTTTGAGTATTTCGAACATTTTTTTCCATTTTACATTGTCAAATGCTTTTTCCAGATCTACAAACCCTATATACACGCTTTCCCCTTTTTCTATTGTTTTCTCCATTATCACCCTCAGAGCTAAGATAGCCTCTCGTGTTCCTCTGTTTCGCCTAAACCCAAATTGGTCTTCTCCTAGTATTTCTTCAGCCCGTTTTTCCATTCGTCTTAGTACAATTCTAGTTAATATTTTTGATACGTGTGCTGTCCAACTTATTGTTCGAAAATTTTCACATCTATCTACGCCTTTCTTTTTTGGTATAGTTACTATGATGTTATGTTTGAAATCTTTGGGTATCTTGCCTGTCTCATACATATAGCTTACAAGTTGGAAGAGACGTTCTGTTACTGCTTGACCAGCGGCTTTTAGAGTCTCCGCTTGCACCTTATCTGTACCCGGCGCCTTACCATTTTTCAGACCCTTTAATGCTAATTCAAATTCATCTCTAAGTATAGGATATCCCAAGTCATCATTTTCAATGTCCGATTCCTTTTCTAATGCAGTTAGTTCTTCTCCTGCATATAAATTCCCTATATATTCTTGCATCTACCCACTTTCTCTACATTTTCTATAATAACATTTCTTCCCGCGTCCCTTATATTTTTGCTATACGGTTTAATATCCTTAAAATTGATTCTAATTAGTTTGTATGCTTCATCTGTCTTTCCTACTTCCATCTTAGTTTGTACCTCTTTGCACTTATCATCAATCCATTGTTCTTTAGCTTTCCTGCATTTTCGAATAATTTCCCATTTTATGGCTTTGTATCTCTGTTTTCCTGTTTCGTCTGATTTATTTTTGTATTTTCGTCTTTCTTCTATTAAATTCAGGATATCCTTTGTTATCCATGGTTTCTTATTTTCTTTTTGTGTATACCCCAGAATATCTCTGGCCGCCATGTCTAAGCTGGATTTTCGAATCTTTCTTGAATATCTTTCTCTTTTAGTTTCTGTAGGGCCAAGTGCCTTTTTCCTTTTCTTTTTTTCAAATTTTTAAATTTAAGCGCGGCCTTCATAATTACGATGTTGTGGTCAGTGTCTATATCTGCTTCTGAGTAGCTTCTACAGTCTTTTACTTGATTCCTAAACCGTTGTCTAACAAGAATGTAATCTATTTGATATCTTCCTATATCTCCTGGCATCTCCCACGTATGTCGTCTTCTAGCATGATGTTGAAATAATGTGTTTGTAATGATTAAATTGTTCTTGTCGCAAAATTCTACCAGCCTATTTCCTCTGTCGTTTCTAGTGCCTAAACCAAATAAACCTACTATCGCTCCTTCCCTACCCTCACCTACCACTGCATTAAAATCCCCCGTAATTATTAAATTTTCATGTCCTTTTACGTGTCTTAATATGTCTTCTATATCTTTGTAGATAGCTTCTACCTCTTCGTCACTGTAGGTAGAGGTGGGCATGTATACTTGTATTATTACTGTGTTTACCGGTTTAGATTCATAATCTAACGATGAGTACTCTTTCATTCTTTTGTAAGTAATTTTCTACACAGTATCCTATCTTTTTCCGCATAACTATCCCCCCACCCAAATTTCCCTCCTCTGCTCCGGTATGAATTACCCTGAAGTCTCCACTCCAAAAATCCCTCGCCTCTGGCCACCGAATTTCGCTGATCCCTACTACGTCTAATGGTAACCTATTCATTTCGATTTTTAGGTTCTCTAGCTTACCCACTTGCTTCATAGTTCTAACATTCCACGCTCCGACTCGCAAAATGTTCCCGACTCTTATTCTTAACTTTCCGATCGCTTCCACCGAAGTAGTCCCCTCCCGGAGATCCGAATGGGGGACTATTTTAACTCCGGAATCTTTTACCCCAGAGAATGCCATCATGTTTATTACAATTTAAGTACGCTGTGTACTTGGGAGATAATGTAATGGTTTCCCGTTGCCTTCCACATCGCGGTAGTGTGTCTTAGACTGCCATACCGACCCTTATGGTCTCTGCCAATCAAAGCACCGAAAGAACCGCTGCCCTCTTTCGGGAACCTATCTTCGTCTGGTTCCTCACTAACGACCCTACTACTGGACCTGTAGTTTGGCTCTTTAGCTCATTAGAACACGCAAGCCATTTCACCTGTTCTAGTAATCTAGAACTTCGGCAAGGTGCAGGTCCATTCGAAATGGGAGATAATCAATAAATAATAATAATATGTTATAAGTTATTTGCCAAAAATCAACAAGAACTTACATCTTTACTAAATATTATCACTCAATTTAACACATACAAATGAAATTCGGAATGGAAAAATGTTCTTACATCAACATTAAACGTATGGAAAACTTGAAAGCTCGCAAAATTTAGTTCTATCACCTCATAATTTAAAATTGCATGCTCTAGAATTATAAAAAAGCTATAAATATCTTGGCCTTCAACAATGTCTTGTAAAAACTAAAGAGACCAAACTTGCTTTTCAAAATAGTTTCAAACACCGCTTACATAAGATGTTGAAGACAGAACTGCTATCCAAACATAAAATTAAAGCTATCAACACATGCTGCATTCCAGTATTAACATATACTTTTGGCATTGTCAACTGGTTGTTTATTTTTTTTTGTAATACGTTGTTTACTTTTTTTGTTAATAAGTTTATCATCAAATTTAAGTTCCATTAAATATTTTTGGCAACGCCGCTCAACTGCTTGTAACGGCCTGCCTTACTATTGCATTCATTCGGGTTTGAGTTCTAGAATAGTAAACAGCACTCTCATGTATTTTAACAGAAAATAAATTTCAATCAGTTCTATTCAATGTCTATTTACTAATTACAGTCCACATCAATTCTATAAAAATTGGTCCTTGAGCGAGGATGTGCATTAGCGGCAATTTCAATTAAATTGCAGTCTTCTAGTTCAATATACAATTATTTCAATATTCGAAAATGCGTGTTCCTACAAGTGAATAAGCGAGGGTAGAAAATAGTCCAGCAGAATTCTAAGCAACATTAAGCAATATTCAACTCTATTGAGTGAAGTGGACCATTGTACAGATGATATGTTGGATGCAGGTAACCTAACGCCAAGACTAAACTGCAGGCCAATCCGTTCTGAGTCATGCTATTCATGGTGAAATGTAGCGAAAATATAATGGGTAGCTGGATGTTAAATGAGGTCAGTTCGTTCCTTATTTTTTAATATGTACTTACCTAATTTCTATTATTTCACTATCATAAACCATTACAAATCCTATAAAAGTAAACCTACCGACAATTGCAAGTAGAGGTAGATTTATTTTACAATTTTACATTCAATTTATGTTATTCTATTAGCAATTATGACGCTGAAACAATTAATAAGTAATAGACATTCTCTTATACAGCGCTTGGACAATTTAAAGATATTTTTAAACACTTTGGATACCGATAATCCGAGTGTAGCAGATGTTGAGTTTAGGGTCGAAAATCATAATACGATCTTTGATGAGTTTGATTCTTTACAGAAAGAAATTGAAGAAAAATGTACTGATGAGACTCTTGATGCTCATTGTAAAGTAAGGCGGAATTTGAAAGCGATTTTTTAACTCTCGGAGCTTTAAAAATTATATTCGAACAAATACAGTTGAACGTGAAAACAATACTGTTCAAAATAATAATTCAATAAGTGCAAGTGCAAACAATTTTCAAGGTAATCTTTACCAAAAATTCGATTAGAACCATTCAAAGGCGATTATGAAAATTGGCTCAATTTTAAAACCAATTATTTAGCTATAGTACACAATAATCCAGATATTAGTAAAGCAAACAAGTACAACCTCTTGCGAACCTCGTTGGTAAGTTACGCCAAACAAATTATAGAGGGGGATTGATTTTGTAGAAGATCAATATGAAACCGCGTGGGAAACTTTATGCACTCGGTTCGATAAAAAACGCATTTTAGCCAATAATCACTTAAAGGCTATTTTTCAAACAGATTCCATTCACAAGGAATCAGCACAAGCATATCGAAAATTACTCGATGAAACTGCCACACATTTGGCAGCATTAAAAAACTTAAAATTAAACGCTAAAGAAAGCTCGGACATCTACCTTGTATATTTAATTACGTCAAAATTAGATCCCAATTTGCAAAAAAAGTGGGAAGAATTTCAGCCTTTAACTGAATTACCCACATTAGAAGAATTGTTTGACTTTCTAAATAAAAAAGCAGATGCGCTAGAAAATTGGCAACAAAATCAATCAAAATCACACCAATCGCGTGATACGGGCAATTTGTATCACAATAACTATAAAAGATTTAATAAAAAATCTTCGGTTAAGTGCAATCTTGCAGTAATTGCAATAAAATGCAATTTGTGTCAAGGAGAACACACTATATATGTCTGTAGTACCTTCTTACAACTCTCTCCAGCAGATAGAATACAAAAAGTAAAACATTTAAAGCTCTGTGTTAATTGTCTTAGAACTGGTCATAATAAAGAACAGTGTCGATTAGGTCATTGTACAAAATGCTCCAAAAGACACAGCACACTATTGCATAATGATGCGTTAGATAATAATCATGCAACTGATTCGCAGTCTAATACTGAAACAAATTTATTGGTTAAAAACAAAGTTTGTGCCACACAAGTGCTTCTCTCCACAGTAACATTTCAAATTAAAGAGAGTCACAATCAATTACATACTGGGAGAGCAATTTTAGACAGTGGTGCGCAATCGAATTTAATTACACAAGATTTTTGTGAGAAACTTAACATGCCATTAACCAAAACCTACATTCCCATTATTGGTATAAACCAAGCTGAGTCAATTATTAATAAAAAATGTTCAGTCAAAATATTTTCAAATACTAATCAATTTTCAGCAACAATTAATTGTTTAGTTGTACCTACTATAAGTACAAAAATGCCTTCACAATTTTTAAATTACTCTTCATGGAACATTCCCGAAGATATAAAATTAGCAGATCCGTATTTTCACGAGCCTGGAAATATTAACATGCTAATTGGAGCTGGTGAATTTTGGTCGCTATTATCCCAAGGTCAAATTAGTTTAGGTAAAAATTTGCCAGCACTTCAAAATACAAAACTTGGTTGGGTGGTAACAGGTTTAGCCCCTATTGATAAACCTAACAATAACCCTTCCGCTGTACTCAATTTTACAGTCACATGCTGTTCTGAAGACGAACAACTCAAAAAATTCTGGGAACTAGAAGAAATATCTAATACAAGGTTTATGTCACAAGATGATTTAGAATGCGAACAGTTCTTTCAAAAGGATACAACTAGAGCTTCCAATGGTCAATTTGTAGTTAAGTTGCCCTTAAAATTTACCCCAGATTTATTAGGAGATTCTTATTACAATGCAGTTAAGAGATTTCATTCTATAGAAAAACGGTTAATATTAAAATCAGATCTAAGCACATCATATAAGCAATTTATAACTGAGTATAGTGAATTAGGCCATCTGCAAGATATAACTAATACTCATCATTTAGATTCACCAAGTTATTACCTACCACATCACAGTGTTTACAAGGAATCCAGTATAACGACACAACTACGCGTTGTTTTTGACGGAAGTTGTAGAAGTACGAGTGGATGGTCTCTAAACGATTTACAATATACGGGACCTAAAATTCAAACCAATATATTTGATATTCTGATCCGATTTCGACAATATACTTATGCGGTATCGGCAGATATAAGCAAAATGTATCAGCAGATATTAATGCACCCAGATCATCAACCTTTACAACGTATTGTTTGGAGAGATACTCCATATCAAAATCTATCTATTTTTCAACTTAAAACTGTTACCTATGGCACTGCTGCCGCCCCATATTTAGCTATTCGATGTCTAAACAAGTTGGCAGAAGAAAATTTAGAAAAATTTCCATTAGCAGCAAAAACTATTAAGGGTGATTTCTATGTCGACGATCTACTAACGGGATCGGATGATCTAAAATCATTAGAAATTGTATGTCATCAAATTTCAACTATACTCAATTCTGGTCATTTTCAACTTAGAAAATGGAACTCTAATTCAAGGGATTTTCTTGATAAAATTCCTAATAAAAATATTTCAATTCAGTTCTTAATTTAGGAAAACAGAATCTTCAAAAACACTTGGCATTCAATGACTCAGCCAACCCGATTTGTTAACTTTTATTATTACACCATTTATCATTATATCTGAGGATGTAACAAAAAGATCAATTTTATCACACATATCAAAGATCTATGATCCATTAGGTCTTCTCAGCCCAACAATTATTATTTCCAAACTACTTATCCAGCAATTATGGACCCGAAACTTAGGCTGGGATAAACCCGTTTCTGG
This sequence comes from Platerodrilus igneus, assembly GCA_036346225.1. Lineage (NCBI taxonomy): Eukaryota > Metazoa > Arthropoda > Insecta > Coleoptera > Lycidae > Platerodrilus > Platerodrilus igneus. The sequence goes on from JARFIW010000544.1 coordinate 855,967, forward strand.
TGACCTGTTGGAAACCTGGAACGAATTTGTGTTACAATTGCGTCTTCTGAATGATCTAAAAATTCCAAGAAATGTTATTCCACAGCATTTCAAGCTAACTGAACTGCACTGCTTTTCAGATGCATCTCAGACCGCATACGCTACGTGTATATATGCACACAGCTTCAATTTCGATAGAAACACATTTAATTCTTATCTTCTATGTTCAAAATCAAAGGTTGCCCCAGTAAAACCTACCACAATTCCGAGGTTAGAACTGTGCGCTGCTCTCTTGGGAGCCGAGTTATCAGATCAAGTAAATAAGATTTTGCATGAATCAATTCCTATTATACAAGGTTATCATAAAGTAAGGGATATATTTTAAATCATTACAACTTTTTAATAAATTAAGTTAGTAACATAAAATAAACGAAATCTAGTTGCTTAATGAATGGCATTTTACCGTATCTATGAGAAACAAAAGCGTTGTCATAACAATTGTTGACACTAGTGTCAAAACGAAATTATTCAATTTGAAGTTTTATTTTGAAATTAAAACTCAAGTAAACGTTGAGTTCAAACGACTCAACTGTAATAACATGGATTTGCAAACAAGAATTGGTTTATTTCAGTGCTATTATGAATCCGGCAGAAATTACACCGCTGGATTACGAAGATTTCGCACGAGAACGGGTTTGAGAGCGGGACCCTGTCAAACGAAAGCGTACCGCAATTTGATACAAAAATTTGAAAGAACAGGGTCTGTAACTGACTTACCAAGATCAGGAAGACCAATAATTAGTGATGTCCAAGTTGCAGAGGTTCTTCATGAAAATCAAGACATAGCCAGAAGCAATTCACTCGCAATCAGCAGTGCAAATGCGATATCCAAGCGATTGCAAATGCCGTATACCACGGTTTGGAAAATTTTACGCAAAATTCTAAACATGTATCCATATAAACTGAAAATGCTGTTTGAATTAAAGGACGCAGATTTGGCTACTAGGTACGATTTTTCTTTGCGAGTAATGGCTCAGATAGAAATTGAACCCGAATGGTTATCCCGTATTTTATGGACAGATGAGGCACATTTTACTCTGAATGGTGGAGTCAATACTCAAAACTGTAGAATCTGCTCTGCAGAAAATCCGCAACAAATCGTTCAAAAAGGTCTTCATGACAAGAAAGTCACCGTTTGGTGCGGTTTTACAGCTGATTTTATTATTGGTCCGTATTTCTACGAGGAAATGCAGAATGGACAAGCCGTATCTGTAACTGTAAATGGTGAACGATACTTGCAAATGTTACAAAATTATGTTATTCCACAGCTGCAAAACGAGCACTACGGAATTGAAAACATCATTTTTATGCAGGATGGAGCACCCCCGCACATTTTTCGAACCAGTCAAACAATTGTTAACCAACGTTTTTCAAGATCGCGTGTTAAGCAGACATTTCGTAAATTCATGGCCACCAAGATCACCTGATCTAAACCTAGCGGATTACTGGCTGTGGGGTTATTTAAAAAGTTTAGTGTTTAGAAGACGACCAACTACGCTACAAGAATTAAAAGACAGTATTACGGAGCAAATTGGTACAATTCAACCAGAAATGTTACGAAATGCTGTGTACAATTTGGAGGTAAGGATGGTGATCTTACAACAACAAAATGGAGGTCATATTGAGCAATTGCCGTAACCTGTTTTGAGCATACTAAATCCCATTTCATAAGCAATTAGGTTTCATTTATTTCTTGTTATTAACTTAATTTGTTAAAAAGTTATCATAATTTAAAATATATCCCTTACTTTATGATAACCTTATATATTGGAGCGATTCACAAATTGTGATCGCTTGGCTTAAGTTGGAGCCCGCAAAGGTTCAACAATTTGTTGCCAATAGAATTTCTAAGATACAAAACCTTACAAATATACAAAATTGGAAGTATGTTCCAAGTAAGGCTAACCCTGCAGATCTAGCCTCAAGAGGTCTTCAACCTGTAGGTCTTATAAATTCGCAATTATGGTGGCATGGCCCAGAGTTTTTAAGCCATCCTTTAAACTGTCAATCTTCCCTTGTTTCGTTGCCAACTAACGAATTACCTGAACTAAAAGTTCAACCTAACAATATACTGGTACTTCAAGAAAAGAAACCAATTTTGGAACAATCGTTCTTCTTTACAAGATATTCTAATTTTAGTAGATTGTTAAGAGTTACTGCATATATTTGTAGATTCATTACAAATCTTAAACAGAAGATAGAAAGTAAATCAATTAATCTAGAACCTCTTAGCGCACATGAAATTAACCAATCACGATTAAAGTTAATTAAACTTGCCCAATCTGAATTGTTTGAATTAGAAATAAAATTGCTCAAATCCAAAAAGGAGTTACCAAAAAACCATAAATTATTAGCCATTTATCGACGCCAACGATATTCTTAGAGTTGGAGGAAGACTACGTTTTACTTCACTTAACTATAATGTAAAGCATCCTATTTTACTATCCTCCAAACATATTATTTCTAAACTAATTTTGATTCAAAAACATCAATCTCTATTACACGTTGGGCCACAGTCCTTATTAGCGGCTGTGAGGCAATTTTATTGGATAATAGGTGCACGAAACTTAACCAGGCAAGTAATTAAGGAATGCATGTCGTGTTTTAAAGTTAAACCTAAATTTTGCATCGCGCCTATGTCAAATCTTCCCAATTCGCGTGTTAAACAATCATTTCCATTTCAACATACTGGTATTGATTATGCTGGTCTCTTTTTAATAGCCGATCGCAAAGGGAGGGGGCGTCAAACAACAAAAGCCTATATTTGTGTTTTCATTTGTTTTGCTACAAAATCAATTCACCTAGAACTAGTCAATAATTTGACTAGTGAATGTTTTATATCATGCTTACGGCGGTTTACTTCACGACGAGGTGTTCCAACACACCTATATTCCGACAATGGATCAACTTTTGTGGGAGCGTACAATGAACTAAAGGAGTTAGGTCAATTTCTATATAAAAACCAAAACTCTCTGTTAACTTTTGCTGCCAATACAGGTTTTGTATGGCACTTTATTCCCCCATATAGCCCTAACTTTGGTGGTTTATGGGAGGCCTCTGTAAAGAGCATGAAATTTCATCTAAAACGAGTATTAAAAGATAGTTTTACCACCTATGAAGAATTCAATACCCTATTAATCCAGATTGAAGAAGTACTTAACTCGCGACCTCTATTTGCAATGTCAAATGACCCATCTGATTTGACCCCTTTAACACCATCCCACTTTCTCCTAGGTCGTTCCCTTACTTCACCTCCAGACCTCGATGTTTGTGATGTAGTACCCAATCGATTGACGAGATTACAATTCATACAACAATTACAACAACAATTTTGGAATAGGTTTTCCAAAGAATATGTGACTCAATTACATAAGCAATATAAATGGAAAGAAAATGCTACGCCTATTGAACAGGGTAGTCTTGTTTTAATAAAAAACACAAGGTTGCCCTCCTTTCGGTGGAATCTTGGACGAATTGTGAAGCTTTTTCCCGGAAAAGATGGTGTTTCAAGAGTAGCCGAAATAAACACTCAACAAGGTTGCATAAAACGTTCCATTAGAGACTTGTGCTTACTTCCAAGTAGTGAATCAGTGACTTACATGTAGCAATATTTTCTTGTTTCAATTTTTTTTTAATGTGCCCTTCAAGGTGGGGGCTATGTTTATTTTGTTTTGTAATACGTTGTTTACTTTTTTTGTTAATAAGTTTATCATCAAATTTAAGTTCCATTAAATATTATTGGCAACGCCGCTCAACTGCTTGTAACGGCCTGCCTTACTATTGGATTCATTCGGGTTTGAGTTTTAGAATAGTAAACAGCACTCTCATGTATTTTAACAGAAAATAAATTTCAATCAGTTCTATTCAATGTCTATTTACTAATTACAGTCCACATCAAATCTATATTCAACACTGGTCTCAAACAGATTTAAACAACATCAACAGATTAGTTCGAACAACATTAACAAAATTTAGAATGCATCATCCAAAGTCAGCAATAGAAAGGTTATACTTACCACGCAATGAAGGAGGCAGAGGACTGCTAGATATGAAAAACAAGTGCAACAAACAAGTATCTACATTAAAAAAAATTTTCTACACAAAATCGTTCATCTCTGATTTACACAATGCAATAGTACAGTGTGACAAAAATCGAAACATGGAAATCTAAAGCCATACATAGAAAGTTTCCTCATAGCCTAGAAAATACAGACAAAGAAGGTTTAGTGCGATGGCTATAAGATGGCTTTCTTTTTGGCGAAACGGAAGGATTTATTCATGCAATCCAAGACCAAGTTATTGAGACCAACAATTATAAAAAATGTGTTGAGAAGCATTTGGTTGAAGATCAATGCAGAATGTGTCGCCGTGTATCAGAAACCATTGATCATCTCACTTCTGGTTGCTCAATGCTGGCTAATACAGAATATCTTTCTAGACATAATAAAACCACAAACATAATCCATCAAACATTAGCAATCAAACACAAATTAATTTTAGAAAGAGAGGAAACACCATACTATAATTGCAAACCTAAACCAATATTTGAAAATCATCAATACAGATTGTATTATGACGTTCCAATACACTCAGATAAAACTGTTATGGCAAATAAACCTGATATATAACTGCATAACCTTCAAGATAAGACAGCTCTTGTTGCAATCCACTCCAGTACCACTGTAGTTAGACGGTGCACCCTTAAAATTGCTACGAAGTTTCCGCTTCTACAAAGCAAACTTAAATTTGTAACATAACGTGACTTTTACACGTAACAAAACATACATTAGACTTAGAAAATATAATATTTTACAAATTTAATCCAACAAACCGAAAAAAATATTTGTAGAAATGGTTACATATACAAAAATTTAAAAAACAAACAAAAAATGGCAAACAGTCTTAGTTCAATAAACTCGTAAGTTATAAATCCCCATTACAATCGCAACCGATTAGAAAAAGATAATTAAAAATTTTTTAAAGCGCGCGCGCGCACGTACGATTTCAATCAGAATTTAAAGTATAAATTATTAAACTCTTATCTGTATAACTTGAACACTATTATGTTCTAAATTACGCAATAGTATTATATAAACTCATGGTAATAGTCCCTATAAGAAGCAGTAAATTTTATGTATGTCGGTATGTACTTTGTGCTTTTATTGCCTGGATTATATGATAAATATATTTAATGTTAAATTATTTTATTATACATTGTTTACGGTTGTTAGTTCAAGATCATTGTTATTTGTTTCTTTACGATTTGCATACATTAGTTGTTATTTAACGAAAGAATAGATGGAGAATGCGAAGTAGTATTATATTGTTGAAAGTTACAACATACTGGATCCATATCTTAGGTGAGTCTACATAAATAATCCCTATTGTTGTTAATATTTGCAGTAAACACTGTGCATACCCCCTTAATATATCTTTCCTTCCAATGTGAACAAATTGTAGTCTACATTGCAATCGTGTAGATTTCAAAAATGTATGAATCAATAGCGTACCTACGATTTTTGGGCCCCCGCAAAATTTTTATTGTGGGCCCTACTTTAAGATTTTTCATTGACCCATATCTTTACATATTTTCTAATTGTGGTATTTATAGAAAAGAAAATAGTAATAATTAAATACATTGTATATTAATCAAATGCTTTATTTTACAACCAAATGACAAATTTAAAACTTAAATTAATCGCCATCAATATTATATATTTATACGCCGTAAAAAATTATTTACACCTCGAAAATTGATGCAGCAAAAGAACATGAAATAGCAAACATTCAAAATCATTTTAAAAAATTTTTCTTCTTACCTATTTTGCTGCAAATTCGATTATTGTATCATTTATATTTATATTTTTGGCAATGTCTTGTTCTATTAGCAAAAGAAACAAATCTTCTAATCTAAATTGTAAAGTGCAGTACCTAAGATAATTTTTAATTTTCAAAAAGATGTCTCCGTACTTGCAGTGCTAACGAGTAAAGTTAGGTATAACATTAAGGCTGTGATTGCGTTTAGAAAACTGCTAGAACTTGTAGACTTGAAATGTACTAAATATTCTTAAAAGTGTTAAATGTCCTTAACATTTTTTAAATAATCACAAATGAGTCTATTATTTCTTAGTGGAGTAAGCTCTAAACTTATAGCATCTTTATGATACAATTTTTGCAAATGTTTCACCTTAGCTAAAATATCGTCTGCAGTTAAATTTTAAAAAAACATTAGGTTCCAAGAAATTAAATTTTTCGTTTACATGGTGCTAGCCATGCAAGCTGATCGAAAAAAATGTCATCCGAAAATATTTTTAATTGCAACTCTTATGGTGCTTCCTATACCTGGAAAAATGCTCCCAAACGGCACCAGAACAAAAGTCGTGGTGTTACAGCGTCCACGGTTAAGCTTATATATCCGTTAGCAGCAAAGTACTTTAACTATGGGTCGCTTTTACGAGAATGAACAACTTACTGCGGCACAAGGAAAAACAGCACGATATGTCATTGAAACGTAAACGTTCAGCTCCGCTAGCTGTTAAAGAGTCTTGTTCGAAACAACCACAAATTCTGTGTAAAGTATGCGATTTCGAAATGGAAAAGACTACGTATGACGCACACTTGAAGAGCAACAGACATAAAAATACAACAGTTACCGCTACTGGCGAAGATGCTGTAGAAATGGTTAGCACAGCGTTTAACAACCGTATGGCTAGCTATCGCATAAAGAACGCCAGTGTCGACGATGGAGTGTCCGAGTTTCTTTGGAAGCAGAAAGAGCGGTTTATTCGATTAATTAGTGAAAAAAGAACACAACATACAGCAATAAAAGTTCATTGCGAACTCTACGGCATCTACACAAAAATGGGAGAAAAGACTACCGATGTGAAATCTTTTAACACAAAAATATGGTTATAACATCCTCTAGTAATCTGGAAAATATGTGCGAGGTCTTAAGCGAAACCATGAGAACAAAATCAGAGGAATTTGAAACACGTGGGTCTGGTTGGTCTTTGGAAAAGGTGCTCTATTTAGAAATAAATATTAATAAGTCTAAGCCGATGTGAGGGTCCAGTGGAATAAAGAAAAGAACCCTGCAATACCAAAATGAAAATTTAAATTTTATACTTAAATTACGTCAGAAAATTTCTGTCTGTAAAATATACATATGTAAGAAAATGGATGTTAAGTGTGCACTGTATATTTATAATTAAATAAAATTGTTTTAAAGGAATGCGTTCTACTTTTTTGCTTACACTAATTTTTTAAATCGAGTTGGCCTAAGGTTAAAATAATGGTAGATTCAGACTTCCAAGAAAAATTAAATCGGTATTACCATACACGATTAGAAACTGTTTATAAATAAAAAAGTTATAAAATTGGGGGTTGCAGCTCGATAAGGATTGGTCCTAAATTTTAGGGGTTAGGTTACCGATTTTTTAGAGTAGGGATGGTTGAGGAAAAAAACCCACAAGGAGGTACACAAGGAGGGAGCAAGGTGGAAATCCCTTAAAATAAGACTTAATAGTGGGTTTTTATATGTAAAAACCTAGGTTAGATCGGCGGCGCTGTGAGGAGGCGCTGCACCAGAACGAACACCATCCTCTACTGATTACATTTGGTTTTTCAAAATGTTGATTGGCTTTATCAATTGATAAAGACTTGCTAAGAATTCTACACCACCTTTTTTAATAACGCGAGTTAAGGTTCGTGGCTTCGAGCGGTCCTTTTAAAAGACTTCTTTGGTCCTTAACACATTTATTTTATTTAAGCAGATTTGAACATGGAATTTTACAATCTTGAATTAATTTATTCTAAATCGAAGTAGTTAATACTTAATTGTACAAGTGAGTTACCGACGGACTGCAATGTGAAAGCTGAACGTTGATGAACTGACCGCGAGTGGAGCTCCCGGTCCTTTTATAATCTCCCTACTTCTTTACAATTCTGCTTACACTTGACTCTATTCATAATACATAGTTGCTATCTTAAAAGCTATTCATAATTACAATGTTGCAGGCTTACTTCTGCGTAATCTCGGTACGTGACTTCCTACGACCGTCTGCGACCTGACATCTGCAGTGTCACTTATCCTTGGGCTACTTTGTAGCGCTTCCGTTCACATGAGAACGTTTATAACTGAAATATATTGTAACAAATTGTCTTTTAATTACATTGTTGCATTTTCCTAATATTTCCTAATATTTCCTAATAACTTTATTAGTTTCATAGGTATAACAAATGGGGGATCACATAACTCGCGTTGAATTAGACTTGGCTTGCGATGAAAAAACATTTTCCATTCTTTTGATAAATACAACGAACAATATTCATGTTTCTATACGAGTAAATTCCTTGTTCGTCATGGTCTTACTACAGATGTTTCTTGTCGGATTTGCACATAGGGAAGTTGACGTTGTGAGTGTCTTTGGAGCGATAATCTTCTCATGTGGTAAGTTAATTTGCAGTTTACAAATTGTAAATTTACTTGTGCATGCCTTAATTCGTTCATATTTGCTCTTCAGCTTCTTCCGTGGACGTAATGTCTGAGATACTGTAAGGATGTTTCACCACCGTATGGATAATTGATATTCACTGTGTCCAGCTGTCCGTCCTATTGATGCGCGCGGCGAAGCCAGCTTATACGTCCATCTGGTGAGTCCTACCCATATTACCGCTTTTATTTAAAGCTTATCATCTACGCGACAAGCGTCTGCCTATTTATAGTCACTGCAGGGAAAATTTACTTATTCGATTATTTAATGACATCCAAACAAGAACTCAAGACCCGTCAGAAGGTATCATTGAATATTTGTCTGGCATGAGTGCCATGTTCCAACGCTATGGTAATATAACCGCCTATGTCCAACTCGATACAGTTTCTTGTAATCTGCCCCTTTTTATTTAGCTCAGCTGCCTACCGTACATTCTTGGGAAGAGTTAAAGAGCGAGTGTCAAAAAATAAGATTTGAATAAAGTTAGGGATGACAGTTATGTACCCTCTAATAAAAATACGCGCTCATATGTAGAACACGGTCTTGATTTAAACCAAACCTTCCGTTACCTTCTTTGGTCCGGCCACGCAGGTCTAATTTTTCCAAACCACACACAACCCCCACGAGTAGAAATAACCATTCTTCTATTACTACCCCAACTACCACCTCTACCACGAGTAAACAGGTCATCTGTTGGAACTATGATCTGACGGGATATGTTTCGCCCCAGTGCTCCCGTCCGCAGATCTTACACTGTTATGGGTGCGGTTACAAAGGCGTGACCCGACGTAATTGCCCACGTTATATGGAAATTCTTTAAACTGTCGCTAGGGTTCTTGGATCGAGGTCCTGTTCTTTCTCTAGCCACGAATCTACCCTTTTTTGGTCTCGAGGACCAATCTCGCTTTGTGATGAACTACCTGTGTACTAGTGTCCGTGGCGACCAACACCCATATTTATTTGTTCAAATCTTTGAGATTTCCTTTATTGGTCCCTTAGACTCTGGAGCCATTCGTACAATCCTTGGTGGTCCAGGTTGGCATCGTTTAAGTTCCCTGAACCTTTCCCTTCAGAATTATTCTTCATCCTTCTGTAGCCTTGCCGACAACTCAAAATGTAGCACCTTAGTTTCGTCTCGTTTTATCAAGATTCCGTCATTACTCTTGACATCCTTGTTATTCAAGACGTCTCCCACCAACTTATTCTCGGCATCGATTTCCTGAAATCAATGCAGTGCGTACCCAGCTTTTGCAATGATCTATGAACTTTTGCTCCTCCCTCCTCCTCGGACATCACAACTTCCGCTCTTACCCATATTATTTCCAACCTTTCTCCCGAACAACTTCGACGCGACTCGCTAATTTTCTCTTCCTCCTACAAACAACCACCTGGTCTCGGCTGTACCTCTTTAGTACAACACCACATCCGTACGTCAACCGAGCCCATCAAACAACGATACTATCCCCTATCCCTTCTTCTCCTTAAAGTTGCCCATTTGGAACTTGATGAGATGATCCGCCTAGAAGTCGTCGAACCTTCTACTAGTCTATGGTCTAGCTCCATTGTCCTAGTTAAGAAGAGAGACGATTCCTATAGGTTCTGTGTCGATTTTCCGAAAGTCAACCAAGTCACACAAAACGATGCCTATCCTCTCCCTTATATTTCTACCATCCTTAACCGGCTCCGCGATGCTTATTACCTCTCCTCCCTAGATATCCATTCCGCCTATTGGCAAATCCTTCTGTTCCCAGAATCCAAACCCAACACTGCCTTGACCGTCCCCCATTGAGGTTTATTTCAATTTTGCCGCATGTCCTTCGGCCTTCATAATTCTCCTGCCACCTTCCAACGTCTTATCGATCAGGTCATCGGTTCTGACCTGGAACAAATCTGCTTTGCCTACCTCGATGATATCATCATAACTACCCCCTCCTTCGACAAACATCTCCGTATCCTCAACCTGGTCCTTTCACGTTTTTCACTGCTAGCCTTACCCTTCGTCAGGATAAGTGTCATTTGTGCTTTCCTGAACTTCGCTATTTCGGTTACGCCGTTAACCAGGATGGTCTCCTCATCGATCCTGATAAAGTTTCTGTCATCCTTAACATTCCTCCTTCTACTTCGTTTCTGAAGTCCGTCGCCTGATTGGCATGGCCAGATGGTACCGACGTTTTATCTTTTATTTCGCGATTCTTACTTCTCCTCTTTCTAACTTGACCCGTAAGAATGATCATTTCTCCTGGACCCCTGATTGTCAGTCTGCCTTCCTCTTCCTTAAACAACATTTGGTTTCCACCGCTATACTTTCCTGCTTTGACTTTTCCTTACTCTTCGCCATTCAAACCGATGCCTCCCATTTCGGTTTGGGTGCGATCCTAAGTCGAACTTCCTCCCAAGGCGAGAAGGTTGTTAGCTTCATCAGTTGTTCCCTGTCCAAGCCTGAGCACAACTTTTCAGTTACTGAAAAAAAGTGCTTGGCAGTGCTGTGTTAGATTGAGAAGTTCCGCCCTTACGTTGAGGGTTCCCATTTTACAGTCATTACTGATCACCACTACCTCCTCTGGCTAAACAAACTACAAAGTTCTTTCGGTTGTTTAGCCCGTTGGTCCCTTCGCCTCCAACAGTATGTTTTCACCATCCTCCACCGCAAAGGTCAAAATCATATTGTTCCTGATACTATATCCCGTTCTGTTTACGTTCTTGAACCTATTTCTGTTTCGACCCTTACCTCCCTCGAAGTAACCCTTCCTACTCCTGATTCCTGGTACAATTTCATGATCCAAAAAGTTTCCGAACATCCTAGACGTTACTCTTCCTGGTTCGTTTTGAATAACATCTACTTCCAAAAGCTTAAAATGTCTATCGCTGCCAATTCTGAAGGCGATTGGAAAATCGTCGTCCTTTCAGAGCAGTGAAAACATCTGTTTGTCCTTCCCCATGATCCTCCTACTTCCGGTCATTGAGGTATAACCAAAACCTCTGTCTGTATCCTACAAACCTAGTTTTGGCCCATTCTTCGAGCTGACGTCGCTCGCTACATACGACGTTGTCCGGTTTGTGTTACTCACAAAGTTGAACAGTTACCACCTCCTGTTTTTTGTCCCTAGGACCAAACCTTCCTATCCTTGGCAAATTATTTCCTCGTTCCACCAAAGGTCATTCCTATGTTTGTGTAGTGGCTGACTATTTTACTAAATATCCCCTTTTCTTCCCTCTACACAAAGTCACTGCACAGTCCATCACCAAGATCCTAAAAGGACAAGTCTTTCTCCTTTTCGGCATCCCTCAATACCTGATCACTGATAACGGTGTACAATCCCGAAGCCATCAGCTTGTTTCCGTATGTGCCCGTTATCGCACCAAGATCCTTTATATCGCTCGCTACCATCTTCAAGCCAATCCTGTTGAAAAAGTTAACCGTGTCCTAAAAACATGATTGCTTTCTATGTGCTCTACGATCAACGTCATTGGAATCTAAACTTCCCAAAAGTTTCTTGTGCAATCCGCACTTCCAAAAATGAGATCATAGGTTGTATTCCGTTCTTCGCTCTATTTGGTCGTGAGCATATCCTTTCCGGCGATTATTTTGGGCAACTGTCCGATAAACGACATGTATATTCCTGATCCCGAACATCCTTTACCAGATCCTGAACAACTCAAAAATATCCGTTCCACATTCTCAAAATCCTATTTCCTATCAACTAGGTGATTTCGTTTGGCACTGTAATTTCGCTCTGTCCGACGCTTCACGTCATTTTAACGCCAAACTTGCTCATAAATTCGTTGATCCTTTCCCATCTATAAAGTAGTTTCTCTCTGGACTTACGAACTTACCGATCATTCCGGTCACAAATCCATTTGGCATATCAAAAACATAAAACCTGCTCATCCTAATATCCCTGATCTCGCTGTTTTCCTTCTGGCGACGCAAGCGCTGCAAACTCCATCCATAATCCTCTCGTCTCTCTACTTCGTATGATGAATATTAGTCACTCTGATTTTCTCTTGAAATTTGGATTACTTCTTGGTATGGTGGTGTGATTTTTTTACTCTTCGTTTTCTTCGTTCCACAGTCCACCCTTTTGTTCTTTTAACTGGTTTTCATTGTTATAAATTATTTCCACGCTGGTAAGATTTGTTTTGGTCAGAAAAAATTCTTGACATATAATCAATGAAAGGTCAGAGTATATCGAACTCTGAACACAAACTCCTGGTAAAAAAAATCCCTCAAACAAGAAAAAAGTTATTAGGATTATCTTAAATTAGATCTAAATATTGTAATATCAGTTAAAAATAAATCTAACAGTGATACTTGCAGAATCCACAAAACGCTTCTCGTAATTAAAAATCTTCTTACTTTAAATTGATCTCCAAATCGACTTACAAGTTTTTCTAAATTAAAAGTCCTGGTTTCCAACACCAATTATCAAAGAACATTTTTGGTTAAATCTTCTTTTCGATTATTTATTACATCTTTAAAATAGCTTTATACTAAAGAATTTTGCATTTTCTTCGTTATTAATAATTCCATTTTTGGATGTAATTTGGGTTTAAAAATATCACTTCAATGTTCATTGTAACCTCGCAACTATGTTTTACTGCATACTTTTATATTACGCGACGGCTAGCGTTTTAAAATAACATTTCTTGATCTACTTTAAGCGTCGACTGCATCTGATCAAATTTAATAAATGAATTGCCTTCGAAACGATAAGCGCTCCTTTATACACAAATTGTCTTTTTTTCTAGAATTTTACTACAATAATCTCGAACATTATGATGTAAGGATTCCCGGAATACCAAATTAGCGTATAATGTTTCGACGTTTTATTACCTTCTCGTCTGTTCTAGGTATCCATGACACGTTCTTTGTTCTTGTCACACATATTCTATAATTTGCGGCGTCGCAAACTAATGCAAAAGATATTCGATTATTCCCGGGATTTTACGTTTTATTTTCAATGTTCAAGCTGCTTCTTGAAATAAAAATGTTTATTTAATGAGTTTATAAGTTTGGCAACACCCTCGGCTTTTTGTAAAAAATATGTTGACGATGTGATTTGTGCCGTTCCTAACAACGAAGTTGATAATATTTTAAATAGTTTCAATAGTTATAACCAACACATTCAATTCACATTAGAACAGTAATGTTCCGTTTTTGGATACGAAGTATCACCTTCGTATCCAAAAACGGAAGTGACAATAATGAGATCCTTCTTGACTGATTCCAAAAACCTACTAGTTCTGGTAGGTATATAAACAATTTTTCTAACCATAGTATAGTTTGAAAAATTAATGTGCTTCTAGGTTTAAAGAACAGAATATTAAAAATTTTTCATCTTATTTTTCACAAGAAAACTTTAAATATTCTATCCAATACTATGATCAACAATGACTTTCGTAAACTCTTGTTAACAAGTTGGTATGTAGTACGAGTACTATAAATAAACCTCCAACTAGCGAGAAACCTACTGACACGATCATACACAAAAGGTTACCTTACATGTGATTTTCCAATGCTCCACCCGAGGGTACTATATTGGCCAAGAAGCGAGTTTTTTTTTTACTTGAAAATTGTTCAATTTTGCCGAACCCTTGCTGTTACTAGCAAGGTAGAGATCTTTTTCAAGCGGACCGTGTCGGGATTCGAAACCGGGACCTTGGGGGTAGTAGTCACACGCCCTTCATATACCAGTGAACCTTGGTGAAATAGGGCATATAATTAGGAAACAACAGACGGGAAACCGAGCTGTATCTAGGCTGTGGGAATTTCAGGGAACGGTGTAAGCTAACTCAAAATAGAAATAAGTGAAAATACGCGACTAACGAGTTTCAAGACGGAAAACCTAATGACGAAAAAACAGTTGCACCTAAATCTGATAATTATTATAAACTACAGTTGTTGGTTTTAAAATATTTTCAACTAATGTTGATTGTGCGAAGGGATATATTGAAAAACTATTAATTCAGCAAATGTCTAAGTGTTGGGGGATTTTGGTAGCCGCAGGCTACTTAACCCCCTTCACATACTACTGAATAAGGGGGAATAGGGTATATATTTATAAACAATAGAAGAGGAACCGAACTGCATTTAACAAGAAAGAGCAGTGACTTTGTTAGTATTTAGTATATCTCTGTTTGAATTGTCTCTGTACGATGCAAATTAATCACACAAATTATATAAAAATGTGGATGCATTTCTCTCGACAGAAATGAAGTGATAAAACAATTACCTAAGCATTTTCCTAAAGGAGATCGTGAAGATTTAGGGAACAATAGACCTTGCACATGGTAACATTCCGCCCCGCGGAAGAGTATAACGTAGCTAGGTTGACACTCTTTTTATAATATGACAAGCGGAAGTCCTAGAAATATAAATAAAATCTGCAACGCTTATCTGCATGTTTCCTGATGCGTAAAACCTTAGAGTTAGTAACAGTTGTAACATAGATTTTATATAATCATCCCGGTAATTGTTACAATTAAGTCTTGTTAAGCAATATAAAACACAATTTTAAGCATACCCATTTGTTAACAAGGCAATTTGAGGTTCAATTTGTTGCAGTACATTAAGTACAGTGTCTTTTCGTAAACGAAATCGGTCAAAAAACTCCAAATCGTCTTATATTTCAAAATACTTTTTCCGTATTCTGTAAATTTTTGGTCGACGAAAGACCATAAACTCTTCCGCTGAGGAATTTGAACTTGATGATGTATCATTTAGGTTTATTGCAATGCACAAAAATAATAAATATAAGATGAGAATATGGCAAACCAGAAAAACTAAAATGAAAATTGAGAGTTTGCGATTTTCTAAAGTTGCTTGAAGACTTTAAATGTCAGGTTTGGCTCTTTAAGTATAAAGTAAGTTTAACTCTAAAGTTCCTTTAAAACATTGTTATGAAATAGATTTTATTTTAAAGGACATTTTATAGTTAAAGTTGACTTTAAATTAATTATGAAATTGTCCGTAAGATTTAACTAGTTGCAAAAGACATTACTTCTGGCTTTAAACGATAAACTAAAACAACTAATTTATCAATATTAATTTAACTCCATAATAATCTATGAACTTTTATTTCAAATATTTACTTCCCAATGATGTATAGTAACAGTAAAGGTTAATTTAAATAAATACTTAGGGGTTGTTCATACGTGCATACACTAAATTTAAATCTTCTTCTAAGTTTATCAAATAAATAACAAACAGTAAAACGAAAGCGAATTAAGTTTCTTTTCTAATAAGTTATTGAAAGTCAACGCAAATTGACTTGATTATAGGAATGCACTTTGCAAATGGATATTCCTTTGTATACAAGAGCACTGTATGTAAATGAATATTTCTCACTTTTTTGACACAACTTAATTACCTAAAAGGCATGTACTTCGTCATCGATAGTAAGGGACAAAACGTAGAATTTTTAGATTATTTTTTTTCTAATGCGGAATAACCACAATTCAAACAATTGGGCGTTCATTAATATAAGACAACACATGTTTCTGTAAAAGACTTTTGCATGTTGCAGAATAATCACAATTAATGCATGCGAATGGAGCATTGTTAGTGTGCAACTTCATATGTTTTTGTAAATGGTCTTTCATTGGTGCGGCATAATTACACAAAGTGCAGGTGAATAGACGTTTGTTAGTGTGCAACTTCAAATGTCTTTGTAAATGGTCTTTCCTTGATGCGGCATAATTACACAAAATGCAAGTGAATGGACGTTCGTTGGTGTGTGAGTTCATGTGTATTTTTAAACTACCTCTACGTAATGTGGCATAACTGCACAAATTGCATGCAAATGGACGCACGTTAGTGTGCGACTTCATATGTGTCTGTAAAGTATCTTTTTGTAATGCGGCATAATTACACAAATTGCACGCGAATGGGCGCTCGTTAGTGTGCGACTTCATATGTCTCTGTAAATAAGCTTTTTGTGATGCGGCATAATTACACAAATTGCACGCGAATGGACGTTCGTTAGTATGCGTCTTCATATGTGTCTGCAAATGACCATTTTGTGATGCGGCATAATTACACAAATTGCACGCGAATGGACGTTCGTTAGTATGCGACTTTATATGTCTCTGTAGAGCACCTTTTTGTGATGCGACATAATTACACAAATTGCACGCGAATGGACGTTCGTTAGTGTGTGTCTTCATATGTGTCTGCAAATTACCTTTTTGTGATGCGGCATAATTACACAAATTGCACGCGAATGGACGTTCGTTAGCGTGCGCCTTCATATGTATTCGTAAATTATGTTTCTTTGAAGCGATATAACTACATAAATTGCACACGAATGGACGTTCGTTAATATGCGACTTTATATGTCTCTGTATAGCACCTTTTTGTGATGCGACATAATTACACAAATTGCACGTAAATGGACGTTCGTTAGTATGCGTCTTCATATGTGTCTGCAAATGACCTTTTTGTGATGCGGCATAATTACACAAATTGCACGCGAATGGACGTTCGTTAGTATGCGACTTTATATGTCTCTGTAGAGCACCTTTTTGTGATGCGACATAATTACACAAGTTGCACGCGAATGGACGTTCGTTAGTGTGCGTCTTCATATGTGTCTGCAAATTACCTTTTTGTGATGCGGCATAATTACACAAATTGCACGCGAATGGACGTTCGTTAGTGTGCGCCTTCATATGTATTCGTAAATTATGTTTCTTTGAAGCAATATAACTACATAAATTGCATACGAATGGACGTTCGGTACTATGCGACATCATATGTCTTTTTAAGTTACTTTTCAGTGATGCGGCATAATTACATAAATTGTATATAAATAGGTATGCAACTTGTTAAAGTGTTTATTTTTGATTCGGTATAATCACACAAATTGTATGTGTTCACGATCCTTAATATCCGATTAGAGATTAATGTAAAACTTTTTCTGATGCGGAATAATCACACAAGTTGTATGTAGATGAATGTTGTTCAAAACGCAATCCCATTGGGATTCATAACTTATTTTTACAATATGCCGAATAAGCACATAAAGTACACATGAACAGCCTTTCGTTAGAATGTGAGTACATACGAAATTTGTTGAAAACTTTTTAAAGTAAAGAATAATAACACAAACTACAAGCTAACGAAAGTTGCTTAGTAAGTGATCCTGCGTATATTTGTAAATAACGTTTTTGTTGTGAAAAAAACATGTCACTGGACAGTGTTTGTACACGTCTCATTAGATCAATTATTCATAAAGTACAATAAACACAAATTCCCGTCTATACAAATAGCATATTTCAATAATACCTTAGTTTTGAGTCGAGTCGCTTGAAGGTTCATAAAAGCAATTTTTTAAATACCAAACAACATCTGTTAGTAATACAATAAACGCGTCACCATTTGCTTCAATATTAGAACTCGATCGTGCCGCCACTTCAGTTTTTTAAAAGAAGTTAATACAAAAGATTAACCGTTGAATTGTTTAAACTGCATTAATTTTAAATACTTTCTTCCCTGATTTATGTGGATATTAATTTATCTTATCGTGTTTATAGCGTAATGCCTAAAACTTTAACAATATCTAACCCATTATTAACGTAGCAGCGATTTTATTAACTTTCCGTCGGGCGCAATCGATCTATCAGGCACAGCGCAGACGGCTCGACCCTCCCCTCCACTCTTAATCGAACCGAACTGCGACTATGTTCGAATACAACAAAAATAGAAACAAGGAGAAGCTTGTTGAAAGCATATGATGTGTGGAGCTCAGCGCAATATGTCTATGAAATAGGGGCAGTAGGAACAGCAGACAGAAAAACGGCAGAGGCCAATTGGAATGTGATGCTTCATATGTATGAGGATGGTAGGCATGGACAGACAAAGTTAATAACAAAGATGTTATAGAAATAGTAGGGGAATAAAAATATCTGTGGAAAAAAATAGGAGAAATAGAAGGGCAGGATACGTTCTAATGCATTTCTGGGGAATAGTGCAGGATATATTAGTAGGGGGTTATGGGGGGTCCTGGAACCACATTTCCACCAGCATCCACACACATCTGGACCAAATAGTTTTTTTTGACTAGCCATTGAATCTTTCGAGATAAACCTATCTTGTTTGGTATCAATTAATATTAGCATTTTCTCAGCTACCCAAATCTTTAGGAATTTTTTAGATTGCATCATCCCCCAGAGGACTACCCTCATTTTAAAATTTTTTGCTGGTAGAGATTTTTGTCCCGTCCTTATAAATTTTTTAGATATACGACACATCAAACTAACCTAGAATTTTATGCAGAATTTGAATCTGCAAACGGATTTATAATCTACCCCCCCCCTGCAAAGTTATACTCTTTTAAAGTCCTAAACCTCTAAATTTTGCTCCTTGCTCTATAAGCAAACCTAACAAATAGTTTTCTCCGTCTAGCCATCGCATCTTTTGAGATAAACCTATCTTGTTTGTGATATTAGATTTTTCTCAGCTACCCAAACCTCTAGGAATTTTTTAGATTGCATCATCCTCCAGGGAGCTACCCTCATGTTAAGATTTTCTGCAGGCAGCGATTTCTGATCATCCTTATAAAAATTTTAGACATACGACACATCAAGCTAACCTAGAATTTTACGCAGAATCCAAATCTGCAAACAGATTGAAAATCCGACCACCCATTACAAAGTTACACTTTTAAAAGTCTTAAACCTCATAATTTTTGCATGCTATAAACAACCATTTCCTGAGAAATCTAAAACTGCGGGGATTTTAGAAATGAGTTCTTTATAAGCCATAAGTGTTTAATATTTAGAACCATTTTCAAACAGTAATGTACTGTTTTTAGAATATTCAAAATTTAAAATTTTAAACAGTTATCAATTTCTGGTTTAAAATTTTCCTAATCACTAAGTACGTCACAAATAATTATATGCTCAATTTTAAATATGTACTTTAGAAAATACAAATCTCTTCCAAAACTACTTGCTTTACAATTATGTAAAGTAGAAGTGAAAGTAGCGTAGATCTTTCTCTTTATTCTTGTTTGAGAAATATATTTCAATTTCGTGCATTAGAAAATTCAGGTATAATTGCTGGGGATTCACACAATGTACTTTCTAGTACGTCCTTGACTAGGGAAATGCAAACTTCATTTTATAATACAGATCGATTAACGGTTAATTATTTCAAACCGTATATAACGCGGTTTGATTAATAAAGCCTATTAGTTCCGCACGCTTTGTGTAAGTTTGTCGAAATTTTAAACAAATCGTTTCGTGTAGTGCTTTTTCCTCATATTGAAAATTTAAGGTAAGTCTATATTTTTATTAAAATAGAACTGCATTTATTTGCAAACACCAATTAGTACAAAACAAAATCCGCACTATAGGAATTTGGTTAAACTTGTAAGCTAAATAACTTATAACTAAAAAGATTACTCTAGCATACCTTCTTTATGTACCCTATAGAATGAAACCGAAGTTTTCCAAACACAGTCGAACGAAATTGAGGATTCAGCGGAGAACTAAATGACGTCATCTTTTGCCAATCCTTGCTGCTCGCCCAGTACATTTAGCACCAATGCATGCACCCGATTCGTATCGTCCATGCTGCGAATGCAGTTAGTAGAAACATCGGAAACGTCTTCCATGTTATACGGGTCAATAATCGCATCGCGTGTATATTAAAAATCCGAAAGGGTTGTAGCACGCGCACACAAATTGGTTGCAAGTCGTGCTGTAGAAGATGCAGTGCTACTATAAACAAAAACTTAATAAAACACTTTAAACCTTTACTAAGGGAATACCAAACTTGTTGTTCACAGAATACTTACTAATAAAGCAATTTAATTTTAAATAACTTCTACGTCATATTTTAGGAAATGGTAGATGGTTCTTTGGAAACAATCGAAGATTGTCGAAGACACCCAAAGAGTGCACAAACGCGATGACTAAACCAATTAGCATTAATACCAGGTATTCCGTACTTTCATAGGTTACTCACTTCCTAGAACCAAATCTTCCGCATAGCGCTCGGTAAAACGTAATTATTTCTAGAACCGGTAAGTACTCGATATCGTCCAAATAGAGAATTAGATGCTCGATGTCTGTTAACTTCCGATTCCCTCTGTTGCAAGCGAATTCCTCGTAACGACATTTCTGTATTATTTTTGCGAATTTCTAGGCTATAATTCAATTTTCGTACATCTAACTCTATTTACTAGTATGATTGGATAATTAGGAAATGTTGCATTGGTCTTGCGTGGTAATTTAAATGTTTAAATGTTATTGGTTGATTCGAATATAATGTATAATCAATTTAATTAAATATCTAGAGCGCACTATCAGTTCAAGTTAACATTTGTTTTCTGCTTTTTCGATATACTTCGATCCTGGTTGTTGCTTTATGCGGTTCAGCCGTCCACCATTTTTGGGATTTGTGACTCCAGGACTGTTTGAGGCAATCTATTTGGTGATACTTTGTTATGGTTGCTCAATAAACTCATTTAAGAGGATTTACATATCGAAGTTGAAGGTAATTAATTATTACATTCGAATCCATTGATTTTATTGTACAGGTGTTTTAGGTGCCATATGTTTCTGTTTGTATTGATCATCCGCTGATCGATGTATATGTTATCGTAGTTCATTGCCCGTTGTACGGTTGGTGAATTTATATGTTGATATTGATTACTAATATTGCAAATTGTAGGGTTTTAGATTTCGGAATTTAGATTTTAGATTTCGGAATTCAGATTTTAGGTTTTAGGCTTTAAGTCTTTAACTTAAGAGTTTTAATTGTGAAGCGTGAAACCCGATAAGCTTCAAGTTCAATTATTATCCTGCGACGCTTGGCAGTTGTTGGGAATTCCGTCATTGCAACCTCCTGAGTCGACCTTGGATGGGTATCGTTATGCATGATATTTATTATAAGTTTATTGAATACAAATTTAATAACGTTAATGCATGAACCTTTTAATGATATTTGTGTACATTTTATTATGAAATATTTCAGTAGTTACAATTTGAACCATCACAATTAATTATTCATTTTACAATAATCAATAACAATCAACGCTTATTTATATTTACAAGTGCACCACTGTATATAATTTATTGTGCTAATTTGAACATTGTGTAACTCATATCGGTGCACCAATATCCCCTTTACATACAGTGCACAATTAATATTAAGTATTCCGTCATTTCACATACATAAAATAATAGGTAAATAATTTACGTAAACTTGATTCAATAAGGTATATGTATTGATGATGTAGATTGTTTAGAAATTTAGTAAATATTGTGATAGTGTACTGGTATTTATTTGGGTATGTTCTGTAGTTGTATGTGTGATTTAAGTATCATTTTATGGTAGGATATTTGAGTATCTTTTCGACGGGAGAACGTCTCAATTGGGTTCGCGGAAATTCAGGTTATGTCAATTGGGTGGCGCTCATTAATTTTCGATCTCAGATGTTTCTTTTTTGGGATGGTTTCGTGAGACCCACTCCCTCCTCCACTGATCTAGTTACGGCAAACGTTCCTAGTATTTTCCGCTGTTCAGTTATACCTATTCGTCCTCGTTATTGTATGTATATTTTATTTTTGGGCATTAGCGCCTGGCGGTCTTTATCTAGCCAACGCTTCTTTTTTATAAATGTTGCGATTGGTAACAGTGGGACAATCGTGTAGCACCTCGTAAAAGGTAGAAAAACTTGGTCAATCATCCATCTAACTTATACTTCGACCCGCCCCCGTTCTGATAATTTCCATACATTTTTCAAACGACAATGGGCTCAGAATTTTTTAAACCTTCGAGGGATCTATAAGTCGTGATCAGTTACACATCCGAGCTACCCGTAAACTAACAGTGCGCTGTATAATACATACATACCCCTTCTCTGTAGTTCTCTTGTAGTTGCTTGAAAAAGTCGGTCGCCTTTTTTACTGTTAGGACCGCTGCAAAGCACCATTCTATACTTTCTTTAAAGGTATAGCAAATCGCGCACTTTTTTTGTCTGATAATTAAATTTTGTTTATGTAGACTTTTACACTTTCGCATATTTAAACAACTAAAACGATCGATTAACCACTTTCCATTATTCTAGCGGGGGCCACCATACATTCCGCCGCAGCGTTCTTTTGAATCCAATGATCCGATGGGCTTCCACACTAACACCTAACGTATCTTTCCTACTATTTGTTAAACAAAAACTACCGGCATCGCCATGTCCGTATGTGGACGTAAGCAGATGTTTGTGGATGTGTACAAGAATATGTAACCATATACATTAATCAGTCAACGCTAATTTATTTAGTCCAAAAAAACTACTATTTTTCTAAACCGCAATTAATAATCGCCTTTATAGGTTTAACATTTCTACTATTTCCCGATGACTGGTGCTACGTACATGGAAGCTTTAATTTCTTATTGGAGAGACTCCTTATTCTCCCACTCACTGTTGCGTAGTTGCATGCCCACCCCTTTTGGAAATATATGCTCGTTATTGGTTGTAGCACCCGCGGTTTTACTTCACTACACTTCGTGAGACCCTTTTAATTTTTTTAATCGTGTCTTTCTCGCTTACAATACAGTAGGACTTGGTTTTTGTACCGACGAATTCTAATACAAGACCCCTGTAATTAACTACATCTTTAGAACCTTTTCTCGCTACCCGAGACATATGCTTTAACCAACATTTCCCTAGAAATCTAAAACCGCTGTGGCCCGCGAACACAACGTGGAGGTAACACGTATATTCTGTCAACCGAGATAGAAACAGGAAGGATTCGGAAGGTGGGCGAGGAACTTAAAAATTATGGAATTTGAAAACTAATATATACAATAGATTTACAAAATCTATACAAATATAAACAACTATCCTATATCTTTATACCCCCCATGCGTAGATGGCTGTACTATTAGGAATGACGTTACGCTTGTCATCTTCGCTCGATAAACTAATTTTATTAATAAGCTGCGTGTACAAATCGTGTTTTTTACTCCGGATACATACACCGGCAAGTACACCATACCACCCAAAATAAATTATTAGATGCTTGGTGACTGTCAACTTCTGCCTCCCTCGTGTACGCCCAGACACATCCCAGCCCATGCGCACTCTTACAAGTGCGCACCTCCTGTCCATGCGCACCCCTGCCCGTGCGCACCCCTACCCGTGCGCGCCCCTGCCCATGCGCACCCCTCTCTGTGCGACTGCTATTTCGTGGTGACGTCATAGCCTTCTATAAATAAAGAACAATGTAATACTATTATAAAATTTATATTCTGACATTATATAAGGTTATCATAAAGTAAGGGATATATTTTAAATTATGATAACTTTTTAACAAATTAAGTTAATAACAAGAAATAAATGAAATCTAATTGCTTATGAAATGGGATTTAGTATGCCCAAAACAGGTTACGGCAATTGCTCAATATGACCTCCATTTTGTTGTTGTAAGATCACCATCCTTACCTCCAAATTGTACACAGCATTTCGTAACATTTCTGGTTGAATTGTACCAATTTGCTCCGTAATACTGTCTCTTAATTCTTGTAGCGTAGTTGGTCGTCTTCTAAACACTAAACTTTTTAAATAACCCCACAGCCAGTAATCCGCTGGGTTTAGATCAGGTGATCTTGGTGGCCATGAATTTACGAAATGTCTGCTTAGCACGCGATCTTGAAAAATGTTGGTTAACAATTCTTTGACTGGTCGAAAAATGTGCGGGGGTGCTCCATCCTGCATAAAAATGATGTTTTCAATTCCGTAGTGCTCGTTTTACAGCTGTGGAATAACATAATTTTGTAACATTTGCAAGTATCGTTCACCATTTACAGTTACAGATACGGCTTGTCCATTCTGCATTTCCTCGTAGAAATACGGACCAATAATAAAATCAGCTGTAAAACCACACCAAACGGTGACTTTCTTGTCATGAAGACCTTTTTGAACGATTTGTTGTGGATTTTCTGCAGACCAGATTCTACAGTTTTGAGTATTGACTGCACCATTCAGAGTAAAATGTGCCTCAGCTGTCCATAAAATACGGGATAACCATTCGGGTTCAATTTCCATCTGAGCCATTACTCGCAAAGAAAAATCGTACCTAGTAGCCAAATCTGCGTCCTTTAATTCAAACAGCATTTTCAGTTTATATGGATACATGTTTAGAATTTTGCGTAAAATTTTCCAAACCGTGGTATACGGCATTTGCAATCGCTTGGATATCGCATTTGCACTGCTGATTGCGAGTGAATTGCTTCTGGCTATGTCTTGATTTTCATGAAGAACCTCTGCAACTTGGACATCACTAATTATTGGTCTTCCTGATCTTGGTAAGTCAGTTACAGACCCTGTTTTTCAAATTTTGTATCAAATTGCGGTACGCTTTCATTTGACAGGGTCCCGCTCTCAAACCCATTCTCGTGCGAAATCTTCGTAATCCAGCGGTGTAATTTCTGCCGGATTCATAATAGCACTGAACTAAACCAATTCTTGTTTGTAAATCCATGTTATTACAGTTGAGTCGTTTGAACTCAACGTTTACTTGAGTTTTAATTTCAAAATAAAACTTCAAATTGAATAATTTCGTTTTGACACTAGTGTCAACAATTGTTATGACAACGCTTTTGTTTCTCATAGATACGGTAAAATGCCATTCATTAAGCAACTAGATTTCGTTTATTTTATGTTACTAACTTAATTTATTAAAAAGTTGTAATGATTTAAAATATATCCCTTACTTTATGATAACCTAGTACATAACAAATTTAAAAATATTTAATACCAAGCATGGAGCCATTTAAACTTAATTTTAATACAAAGTTATACACAGAAAACAATCCTTTCTTTATGTATGTTTACAGTGGTTTTAATTTTATCTAATTTTATTCGCAGCTTAAAATTTAAATCGACACCCAAGTCCTCTATCTCCTTTTCTAGCCAATAGTTTGATACATAGAAACCGTCTAGGTTTTCGAATTGTAAAATGTACCGAAGTTTGCCTCTATATTTAAAGTCTTTGATTCCACCGACAACCAGATGCATTCCTTCGTGTAATTCTTGCAGCTTGTGACAATCTTTTAATCGCAGCTTTCCCACTATATCCTGCATACGTATCTTGTTAGCTTGATCGACTTCTTCTTGTCGGTATTGGAGGAAGTCCTTATTCTCCCACATACTGTTGCGTAGTTGCATGTCCACCACTTTTGGGATAATATGGTTGTTATAGGTTGTAAGACCCTCGGTTTTAAATGATCCAAAAGTTTTTTTACTAGGCAAATATACAATGTTTAGCTGAACCCCTTTACGTGTGGTGTACGCCAAGGTTACGAAACCCGTATCTTAGTTCGTCTTTGTTATCTGCCATTTTGATGAATACGTTTTTAGAATTACCTTTTAAAAAATATACGGATTTGTACCATCCTTTTCCGAAAGAATGCCTACATAATTAAAAGAGTCTTTCTTACTAACCACAAATGCATACAGCTTGTACAACCCGTATGTATCTAAGTCAGTCCATCGGCACATAAAATAATCTTTTAATTTTTCCCCATTTTCTCTAATAAGATGTTCTATGTCTAACACATCTTTGTATTGTTCGCGTATTGTCGCAGTGTTTTCCATGTAGTCCAATTTTCGCCTTTTTACATCCATTTCCTCTAATTCCAGTCGTATTTTCTGTCCACTTACAGCGTATGGCATACATAATGGGGCAATTTTCTTTAGCGTGAGCGGATAGAGTTTACCACCAATATTTGCGCGTTGTCGTACAACCTCTGGGCGAATGTTAGGCGTATTTATCAATCCCAATTCCGAAATAGCTATTTCTTTTGGAATTGTAGAATATGGTGTTGCGGATTGTGTAAAATACGTTGTAAGCAAAAAATCCCTTCGTGAATATCAGATAACAAATTGCACCACTATATATCATAAACCCTTACCTGATATCACAAGGTCGAGAATTTCTTATTAACAATGGAAGCCCAAGGTAAAGCTGGATGGAAAACTGCTTGAGGAAAAGAAAAACTCTTTAGACATAAACGGCTAGTAGAGTGTTAGCTCTGGGTAGATCATGAGCTTGGGTCATGAGTTGTCAAAAGACCAAAAAATATGGATAATGAGCGCCACCGTATTTTTCAATACAACAACCTACAAAAATTAACTGTTCTTGTATTAGGGGAATGCGGAAACCTTATATCTACACCACTAATATAGCCACAAAACCTGAATTTCACCTTTGTAAAGCACTTACCAAAATCTCAATTACCAGATGCCATACAGATGTCTCGACTTAACCTGTGAACAAATAAATGCACAACATGGACACCGTTTGTGTCCTTAAAAATATTTACACCTAGGGTATTTGTTATCATTAGACACAATGTTTGCTCATGAATGACCTATAAGTTTTACTTGAATTTTGAATAATAAAAGAGATATGCAAAAATAGATTCTATTTGATTAAATTCTTCGATTTGTTTTAACATAATCTTTTTCAATTAAAATGTTTATAGAACAGAAAATTAGTAAGGTTTTGTATTCAAAAAACATAAATTTACTAAAAAGTTTGAGCTCTCTTAATAATTCATATTACATATTTTAATCTTTAGCCATCTGTAGGACTACGTTGACTTCACAATTAAATTTAATTATTTAACTTCTCATAAAATTGCATCTTTCAACATAGGGTTAGTTTTACTTAATATGTATAAAAAAAAATCATCACGTTGTTTAAGAATCAAATTACATGACCTCAAAATTACTAAAGATACTTTTAAAATAGCGTAAAATAACATGTGATATTTAAATTGGACAGCTGAATATTTTTGACATCATATGCCAATAACAACTTTTTCAGTGTAGTTAACGCTATCTGTTTGTGAAATAATTATGATAAGCAAGCTGCATAGCCATCTTTAAAAATTATGCAAGGTTACAAATTTATTACGGAATCTTTCTTTTTCTAAATAAATTTTAAGTTTCTTTAATCAAGGTAAAGCTTCAACCTTCTACCTTTCGTATTACGTTTAAATAATTATAAATGTGAATAAAGACTAAGTATCACTCACGTGTCCAAGTACAGTACGACCAAAAGAAATTGAACTATGACATCAGATGTGGGATATTCCATAAATATCTGCGATGCACAAACAGAAAACACATGATTACGAATGAATTTATCGCTGGAACTATGAAGAATCTTCTGAACAAAACATTATTTAACCAAACCAATTCCTCCTTAAGTACGTCCTATAAATTCTTGTATTCCAAATCTCAAACTAAATCTTCTTTTCAGCATTAAATACGGCAATAACGATATTAACGAAATCCGTGATATAATTCCATGATATTGCTTACTTCCTTGATATTAACTCCATGATATTGCACTAAGAGGAAAACATTAATAAAATTGTTTTAATTAATTATACAAACTGTTTTAATGATGGGGGAACCTCTAAATCTTTGGTCAGCAGGAATCGATTGAGCAGCTACAGATGGAACACAAAATGAAATCTGCACGCCACTACTGCCAAGAGCCACTTTCCGACACAAATGTTAAAACAATTCTATTTTCTTGCGGACTGTGTTACAGGCCATGTGCCTGTTTAACATCTTGATTTTCTATGCCGCTGATAGCAGCTTACCTGTTCCGACGCTGATAGAAAAGTGACGCGAAATGACAACTTGACGATGCTTATTGTAGGAACTTAGACTTCAAGATCAAAGGAGCGCATATGCTATTGTAAATTTTATGAATTATTTTTAGTGGTCGAAAATTTATAAATTATATTTTTATTTTATTGCGATATTATTTTAGATTAATAAGCGAAGTGTAACTGCGTAAAAAAATACGTTACAACGTACTACCTGCTTTAATGTAGCACTTATTTTATCTTGGCTGTCTTCCTCCTCTACTATCTCCAAATAATTTACAGGTAAATAGTTAAAACTAAAAACCGAAAGCACATACTTTATCAATTTTTCCCTTTCCTCTGGTCTTTCGGAAAACTTAATTTGCAAGCCCGTCAATTTCTTTGTATTGCCACTCCCCCAATACACGTACTGTAGCAGGTTATTATACACTACACAGCAGCCATTTTGTAGCTTGGCCGATAGCTTACTCCACATTTTGGCAAGTGGTACCGAGTACATTGGCGCCTTTAGGAAGTATAACTTACTATCTTCCAATAAGGTTAAACAGTCTTTTAAGGGTTTATACACCCGTTCCTCACTGACATAGCTTCCAATTGCACAGTTGTATATTGTCGCTTCCAATTGCGTAATACCATGTTCTTTGGCCAAAGTAGACGCAAATGTTTCCCTTAAACGTACATCTGGACCACGTAAAAATCTAGTATATGATTGTCAAGTTGTTTATTAACACCAGGACTTGTTATCTGACACACAAATTTGTTGTATATCTTAATTCTTGCATTGGTTGTTAGCCATGTTAGACAATCAATTCCCGCAGTTTTATCGTTGTCAACTATAATATTACACTTTTCTTCGTATTCTCCTTTATAGCAAAAGTTATGGTTTGTAGTTAAATAATTACACATCTCCATCTTGCTAAATATACCCGCAAAATCTTGGGTTACATCCATGTCAAAAAAATAGAAATAATCTTTTTCGAGTTCGTCTAATATATCTGGTAGTTCCTCCAATAAAGTTTCCAATAAATCGCAGCGGCGCTGACCTAACCTATCAATTTTTCCTTTCTCCTTTAAAGGGGTATAACTTTGCAGGGGGTGGTTAGATTTTAAATCCGTTTGCAGATTCAAATTCTGCATAAAATTCTAGGTTAGCTTGATGTGTCGTATGTCTAAAAAATTTATAAAGACGGGACAAAAATCTCTACCAGCAAACAACATAGGTTTATCTCGAAAGATTCAATGGCTAGTCGAAGAAAACTATTTGTTAGGTTTGCTTATACAGCAAAGAGCAGAATTTAGAGGTTTAGGACTTTAAAGGTGTAACTTTGTAAGGGGGTGGTCTGATTTTAAATCTGTTTGCGGATTCGGATTTTGCATAAAATTCTACACGAATTTAATGTGTTACATGATTAAAAAATTTATAAGGACGACCATAAAATCGCTACCAGCAAAAAATCTTAAAATGAGGGTAGCTTCCTGGGGGATAATGCAATCTAAGAAATTCTTAAAGATTCGGGTAGCTGAGAAAAATCTAATATTAATTGATACCAAACAAGATAGGTTTATCTCGAAAGATGTAATGGCTAGCGGAAGAAAGCTATTTGGTTCAGATGTGGAAGCAAATGAGGATGCTAAGATGAAAATGCAAGATATATTTATCTCGAAAGATGAAAAATGGTTAGTCGAAGAAAACTATTTGGTCCAGATGTGTGTGGAAATGTGGATGCTGGTGGAAATGTGGTTCCAGGACTCGCCATAACCCCCTACTTATATTACAAGCAGAGATAGGAAAAACGAGGTTGAGGTAGACCTCGATCAGACTATTGCACACAGATAGTAAAAGATGCAGACTAGACTGGAAATTTCAAGGAAATGTGTAGGTTAGCACAGAATAGGAAACAATGAGGGTACGCGTATAACCACTTCCAGGACTGAAGAGATGACGAGACATTACAAATATAATTGTTGGAAAAAATTGAGGTTTTTGCGGCGCCCGAAGAAACTCTGCGGCAAGGGTAATGCTGACCATGCGCTAATGGAGTGAGCAAGGGCTCTTCAAACAAATTACCATATTTGCCTTTATTCTTTTAAAATTAAGCCATTTTTAGAAAAATGCTTCGAATAGGACGTTAGCAAATACAAATTTGTGTAAGGTATTAAATGGTAGATATATTCATTTGTTCTGATTCTTTACACAAACTTAGACATTTGCTAACTGTAAAGTAAATAACTATTGCATATGTATGTAGAATGCTTTTCGTATTCTCAGTGTTTTTATCTACACGTGAAACAGTTGTTGACATACTTAATGTCGATACAATGCGATTACACTATTGACTCAGTTTGATTCTATTTTTCTTAAACCTTTGTACTTTTTAATATTCAACTAATTCTTTTTCAGAAACGTGCTCTCTTCTAACTATCGTCGCATGTGACGGTCACTTAATGGTGCAATGAAATGACAGCCTCCCAGTCACATTTGTGCTCAATATTATTTTAAATCAGCTACCTTATCTAACGCTTAAATCCACTATCTGATCTTAGTCTAATACTGAAAGGTTTATATTGAATATAGTTATTAGATAACCACAATGTATCAATTAAGAAAAATGTGTATGGAAATACTGATTTTTGTAGTATATGGAGCTATACAACTAGAAGGTTAGTTTCTAATAAAAACATAAACTTCTGACCTTTCAGCTTATATCATCCAACAGCTGCAATTACGTACAACTTTATTCTCCATAGAACGTGCTATATAATTAATGGATTCGACGAAGAAGATTGTGCTTTGTTGGGAACCGGAAGCACAGATAACACTACAATCTACCTCGAGAACTCAACGCAACCTAATGCATCTGTTATTTTAATGGTAAAATTAATTTTAGAATATGTACTCCCGGCGATATGGTGTTTTTTTTTGGGTTCGTGGTCAGATAAATATGGAAGAAAACCCATTTTGGTATGGTCTACTTTAGGTGAATTCAAATATTTTTTCTGAAAAACTTTGTAAATTTGTTTTAGGTTATGGAATTGCATATTTAATAATGTTGATTATAAGTCTAATCCCTAGTCTGTCGCCATGGTATATGATGATGGCCTATTTGCCCATATGCATAACAGGTGGTCTTCCATCTATTTATTTTGCAATTTTCTGTTATATCACTGACGTCACAAACGAAAAGAATAGAGGATTTAGGTATGTGAAAACAATACAGAAACTTTAATAACGTCGATTGTTAATCTTATACACACGACCTGGTATTTGATTAATAACAAAATTTCGTTTTTCTAACCACATGTGTTGAACATATTTTTCATCGTTGATTAGTATTAAAAACGAAACAATTAACACGTTGAGCGCCAAAATTATAATAACAGTTTGATCAAACGTTATATTCACTTTTTGTTAGAGTTAGTATTTTGTTACACAATTTAGCGTTACTTTACACAAAAATTGTCAAAAATAAACATGAGCAGCCTGTGGAGAAAGTTACAGTTTTAAATCACGAGCCTAGCTTGCTGAGGAAATGGAGACATTACGAGATAATTTAGAATATATTAAAAATTTTGCAAAACAATACTAAATTAAATATTTCTCAAACGTCTTCGATTGATTCCTCGCAGTTGTAAAATTAAAAGGTACCAACGTTGTAGCAACATAAATAAACTCTAAAAAAATGTATGTGGATATATGGGATGAATGAGGTGATATAGATATGTTAATTATAGAGAAGGACCAATTGCTTTTTGTAGCAATACCGATGGCAGTGGAGCGGTTATGTAATAAATAAAGCAACTACAACGAACTACTTAATAAAGGGTATAAATACCTTAAAGCCTGTGCCGCTCGGGGCAATAAAAGTTCACACACAAAAGCTTCGCGGACAACCAAGAACACGCACGTTCGGGTGATGGTATCGCTTCCAAAAGCTCTGATACAACTGTATTCTGCAACGGTTCGAGTACGACTCACTTCACGCACTCCCACTGTCGGCATAAATGTTTCACTAAAACTGTAGGATACCCGCACGAATAGTATTTATTGTCACCAATACCAATAAATGTTTGATGATGACGTAACATACCGCCCACCAAATTCATAGAATTTTGAAAAGGAGGGAAGTAGGTTGGGTGAAGGAAATCACATGGGATTTGACCTTGCTAGGAAAACAGGTAACGAAAGATAGGGTGGTACACTACAGCGAGCGATATTACAGTATTGCCCGAAATAAACAGTACTGAAACTAAGTTGGCGGTGTTTTTATGCGTGCGCTGCAACACTCAAGTTAGCTAGTATAGACCTGTCAAGTAAACCTCAAACAAGTAATTAGTAGGGCCTAATTGTTAAAAATGGTGTTAAGTACAGAGGAGAAAGTGTTTCTGGTAGAGCATTATTTTCGTTCATACGAAATCGGCCGACATAATGGCGCAAGTTTGCTATACGTGTCTGATCAATTCACACAAAGGTTTAATAAACGTATGCTGTAATTTTGAAGGTTATTGAAAAGTTTAGAAATACAGGTAGTGTATTGTGCCAACGAAAAGGAAACTCGGGGCGTCCCAGGACAGTTAACAACAACAATAACCATGAACGTGTTTTTAAGCAAATCTTAGAAAATTCGAAAGTCAGCCAGGCAAGGACAGCGTTACAACTTGATTTAAAAAGAACTTCCTTTCAAAGAATCCTGAAGGAGCTGGGTACATTTTCGTATGTGATTCAGGTACATCAACAACTACATCCTCGGGATTATCGCAGTAGAGTGGAATATTGCGCCAGAATTCTCGCGTTACAGTATGAAAATCCTGAATTTTTGAAAAATGTTTGGTTTTCAGACGAAGCACATTTTCACTTGTCAGGCTATGTGAATCGTCGCACAAATCGATTTCTGGGCTTTGCCAGACCCGATGAGGTTCAAGAGGTTCCTTTACATAGTGAAAAGTGAGTGTCTGGTGTGCTGTTTCCGGACACGGAATCATTGGTCCGTACTTTATCGAAGAGAATGGTAGGCAAGTCACACTTAATCAACAGAGGTACAGACAAATTTTAACACGATTTATCCCTGATCTACGTCAATTCTGTCGTGCACGTAACTTGGCATTTCAAAACCAATTTTTTCAGCAGGACGGGGCAACTTGCCATACTGCTGCCGCAATTCGTCAATTTCTTCAAGAACATTTTCCAAGCAAATTCATATCACGATTTACTGACTTCCCTTATCCTTCACATTCTCCAGACCTCACACCTCCAGACGCATACATTTGGGACATTGCTAAAATTGCCGTTTTCAAACGGGCACCACAAACCATCGATGAATTAAAGGATGCCGTTAGAGTCTTCTTCGCAGCCCTGAGACAACCCTTATTCAATAACATGACCAGAAACTTAGAACATCGTTATGAAGTCTGTCTCGAACGAGGAGGTGCACATTTAGAACATATAATAAAGTGTCAATAATATGTATTTTTTAAATATACAAAACAATTACAATTTCAGTACTGTTTATTTCGGGCAATACTGTACCAACTATGCAAAAATATAAATATAAATATAAATCGTCGCAAAGCGGCAAGAAACGCGTCTGCCGACAAATCAGAAACAAGTTCAATATGTGCTGCCTTAGTGGCAAAACAAACAAAAATACAAATATAGGCCTTAAGAGTTTTAGAGCCTCGCAGGCGGTTAGCCTTTATTAAAAGAGGGCCAGCAAAATCAACACCAACAATACTGAACGGTTTGATTTGGGTAATACGTGCTGCCGATAGGTCTCCCATAGGAGGAGTTACCAGGACCGGTTTGGTACGAAAACATCTATGACATGATGATAAATAATTTCGGAT
The DNA here is from genome assembly GCA_036346225.1 of Platerodrilus igneus. NCBI lineage: Eukaryota > Metazoa > Arthropoda > Insecta > Coleoptera > Lycidae > Platerodrilus > Platerodrilus igneus. Next base: position 889,975 of record JARFIW010000544.1, read on the forward strand.
TGAATTTTTAATAGAAAGGATCCAGAAATTCTGTTGGATAAGATACGCTGTGGTATTAACACCGGGATGGCAATACCTTTCATGAGTTGACCGAATGATAAGTTCGGTTAATCGGTGCCGCTGAGGCAATAACGCAGGAAACTTTTCGAAATAGGAAACGAGGAATGTGTCAAGCGCCCACCTACTCTTAAGATATTTTGTGGATCAACAAATGGAGAAAGTTTTCGCAAGCTTTTAGGTAATTTACGGTTTGCCTTGATCGAAGCTATTTCCTTTGAAAATGTAACATTTTGTACATGCCGAACGATAATCATGAGAGCATTGTGTAATTCAATGTCTGTTAAGGGACCCGTATGACGTTGAGCCATGGGTTTAGAAAATCTATAGATGTAAGCCACGATGCCTTGGATTATATATAACGATGAAAAGCGACTTAGTAAAATGTCAATGACGTTTGGATCTGTTTGAGCGACAAATGTTAGGATCTTCTTTTCCGTAGTTACCTCAGCAATTGAGGTTGACAATGTTGGTTGAGGCGGCCACGAGTCACTAGGGTAGTGAAGCCATTCAGGCCCTGCCCACCATAGCGAACATGAAATAACCGCGCTTGGCATTAATCCCCGAGATGCAGGATCAGCCGGATTATGCGAAGATTTAATATAAAACCATCGACTAGGTGCAATGATTTCTTGAATGTGGCTAACACGGTTTGCCACAAAAGTTTTCGAACGAAAAGGTGGAGAACGTATCCAAGTGAGAGCAACCGTAGAATCACTCCACGCTGAAACATCGGAGATTTCAATCAAGCCTTGATAAGACCGAATGGTAAAAGAAAGTAAATCGGTTCGGCGGCACATAATTCCAAACGTGGAATTGAAATGCGCTTAATTGGAGCTACTTTTGTTTTAGCGGTTACAAATTGTACAGTTATTTCTCCAGTAGTTTAATTTATGAACTGGAAATATACTACCGCTGCATACCCTACCTCGCTAGCATCGCAAAACCCATGCAAATGACAAGTAAAAGGATCCGAAGGGGGTAAACAACGTGGTAACTTTAATGACGATAATAACGGCAACTCTTCTTGATACTGCTGCCATTGAGACGAAATGTCTGCTGGTGGGATGTCATCCCAATTCAAACCTAACATCCACAGATGCTGGATTAGGCGTTTTGCAAAAAGTGTTAGTGGGGCTAAAAACCCTAATGGATAATATATTCTGGCAACTTGCGAAAGTATGTTGCGCTTTGTACATATTGGATTTAATGGTTTAACCCGAAATGAGAAAATATCTTCTGTAGGTGACCATTGAAGACCTAATATTTTTATTGATTCGTCAGAATCGAAATCGAGAGATGTATATTGGCAAAAATCTGACGGAATGCCTTCCAAAATAGAAACTGAATTAGAACTCCATTTTCGAAGTTCAAAACCAGCCAAATGTAAAAGTCGGATAAGTTGATCTTTAATTTCTCGGGCCGATTGTATAGAATCTCCACCAGCGACGAAATCGTCAATATATAGATTTGACCGTATAGCCTCAGCGGCTAACGGAAACCTTTGCCTTCGTCAATGGCTAATTGCTGAAGGGTTTTAATGAAAGATAAGGCGATGACTTAATACCATAGGTCACTGTATTAAGCTGATAAGTCTGAATGGGTTCTTCTGCGGAGAACCGCCACACAATTAATTGAAACCTTCGATGTTCTTCGGTAACCAAAATTTGTCGATACATTTGGCGAACATCACAAGTAAAACGAAACGATGAGAGCGAAATTTAAGTAAGATTGACGAAATGTCATTTTGGAGACTAGGTCCAGCCAATTGAGTGTCATTAAGTGACACGTTGTTTTAGCCTTTGCAGAGGCGTAAAAACCACACGAATTTTAGAAGTATGACCTTCCTCTTTAAACACAGGGTGATGGGGTAAAAATAATTATCGTTCCCAACGGGCGGAGAATCGAATAATGCCATATGACCCGCATCAAGATAGTCCTGCATGAAATTGTTGTATTGGGCGCGTAGCTCCGGTTGAGCATGCAATTTGCGCTCCAACGAAAATAGTCTTTTTAGCCATCTCAAAGCAATTATCAAAAACGGGCAAAGTATCGTTGAACGGTAACGCAACAATAAAACGACCGCTAGGGTCACGAGAAAACGTGTTTTCAAAATCAAATCTGCCTTTTCTTCTTCTGGAGAAGTATAAGACTTGGATGGCAACTCTTCTATCTCCCAAAACCGCCTTAGGGTCTGGTCGATAGGATCTTCTACAGAAGTAAAAAATGCTTGGACAGTATCAGACTGCAAGCTTTTTGTGGGACCAATGATAGTCCAACCAAAAATTGTATTTATGGCGGCAGGCTGAAGAAATTTGCCATGTATAACACCGACATTGATGATGAACGGATAAACATCTGCTCCAAGGAGCATGTCAATAGTTCCTGAAGAGTTCCAGGTCGGGTCTGCAAAGTGCAGGCCGCATAAGTGTTCCCAATTATTAGGAACTTAAACGCTGGGTAATTTGCCAGATATTGACGAAAGCACAAAAGTTGTGACTTCTAGACATTTTTCAGAGGCTAAAATAGAGCGAATGGTGCAGCTGACGGCACCCCTATTGACTGCTGAAGTTGTCTGTCCAAGTCCATAAATCGGAACTTGAGAACGTATGCATGGAAGCCAAAGTTTGCTCACGCAATCGTCTCGAATAAAGCTAGCTTGGGAGCCAGGGTCTAAGAGTACCCTGATCGGTTTGTATCTACCAGACCGGTCTTGAATTTCCACAACAGCAGTGGAGAGTAAGACAGTAACCCCAGGATTTAAATTCGTCTGTGAAGACAAAACATTTGCCGGAATAGGAGAGGCTGACTGCGTCCTATTGGCATTTTTATACATGTGTGTAGCGATCGGTTCAGCTGAACGGCTACAAGCAGGTTGCGCTTCAAAATGTAGCAAGGTATGATGCGGCTTGGCGCAAGTTCGACAGGAATTATAAGATTTGCATTGCATGGACGCATGGTCTGTTCGTAAGCAATTTAAACAAAGGCGTAAGCGTTTGACAATGTCGAAACGTTCCGTCGGAGTTTTCTTTAGAAACGATTGACATCTGTAAATTAAGTGATTGCCCTTGCAAGAAGGACAATGGTGCGAAAATGAATTCTTTGAGTCACTGGAGCTACTTGGTGTATCCAGTGAAACTACGTTAGAAGAAACTCTTGGTTTAAACTGAAACACTGAGGATTTCTTAGGCACTGATGTGTGAGATGTATGGACAGTCGTCGCATAAGAAACAGGTGCGGTTGAAGAAAAGGTTTCCAACGCTGCACATTGTTGAGTTAAAAAATATCTCAAATCATCGAAATTGGCTATTTGCTTCGGATACGATTGGAGTTCGAAGCGTTTTCTAGTGAACGGATCGAGTTTTTCTAAAAGAAAATCGACTAGAATAAAGTTCCAATGTTCAGTGGGAAACTTTAAGTTAGAACAGCAAGGTTCTCTGAAAAACAATCAATAAGTGCCCTAAGTTTCTTAGGGTCTTCTGATTTTAAAGGTGGAAAGTCTTTCATAGCCTTCCAATGCAAAGTTGCTAATAAACGCGGATTGCTAAATCGCTCACGCAAGGCGTTATAGGAAATAATAAAATTATCTCCCGAAGTGGGTACCGATTTAATAATTTTCAAAGACTCCCCGCTACAGCAATTGATAAGGTAATTTAGCTTTTCGAAATTGGACAGCGACGCGTTATTATAAACCAGACTGTCAAATAAATCGATAAAGGATAAAAATTCCGTTGCCTCATTATTAAAATGTGGGAGCTTTAACGGTAACAATTTTGATCCGTGCTGCTTGAAGCATTTTCCGTAATTTGTGCACGCATTTCTGGAATCGTTTCAAGATGCAGTAGTATGCAATAATAAGCGGAATCCACTTCCTTCCGTAAAGCGTTGTAATTCAATAATTCTACCTCGTCACCGGATGCTAAGACAACAACTAAAATCCTATTAAAATTGGAGTAAATGTCATTGACTCCCCTTGTTTGAATATGGAACAACGTTTTTAAACTTGAATTACTTTGTATAGCGTTGCCAAGTTCCAACATTTCCATAATGCGTATTTTCAGTAATTCGAGCTCTGCTACATGTGTTTTCTTCGGAGCCATAGTGACTGTTATTCTGAAAGACCTACAATAAATGCTGTAAAACGGTAACCGCTCAGATGTGTGCTGAGAAATATTAAAATATTATGAGTTGTTCAAGGCACGAAAAATGTAAAATAGCGCATAAATCGATAAATCACGTTTATGACTATTGGCCTGCAATGAAGTCTTAAGCAACACGTCGAAAACCTAACGGTTTGTCAAACAAAGCGTAAAGATAAGATTTACAGTTTACGGTTACGGTCGGCCTTTACATAAAAGCTCACAGGAACATGTGGCTTAACGTATTTCAAGAAAAATGCAGCTTTTACATTCTATTACTCCTGCAAATGTGTTCAATATTTTACCGCAAACCGACTGAAAGGTTGTATGTGATACAAAACGTGCAATGGCTTTTAATGCAAATTAGCAAATTTTATATTAAGGATTTGTTTGTAATTAAACGCTTGCTGGTTTAATTACGGCGAAATCGCTTAATTTAGTTTAAAGACAGTATAAATAATCTTTACACATTTTAACCCGCTAAATATGGGCTTTAAGCACAAATTTAAAAATTAAAATAATTAATTGAAAAGCTCGCTGGAATGCAAAGTTTAGGACATGCGTATAAACCATAGAACTAGTGAAATCCGGCTCGAAGGACCAATGGATATATGGGATGAATGAGGTGATATAGATATGTTAATTATAGGGAAGGACCAATTGCTTTTTGTAGCAATACCGATGGCAGTGGAGCGGTTATGTAATAAATAAAGCAACTACAACGAACTACTTAATAAAGGGTATAAATACCTTAAAGCCTGTGCCGCTCGAGGCAATAAAAGTTCACACACAAAAGCTTCGCGGACAACCAAAAACACGCACGTTCGGGTGATGGTGTCGCTTCCAAAAGCTCTGATACAACTGTATTCTGCAACGGTTCGAGTACGACTCACTTCACGCACTCCCACTGTCGGCATAAATGTTTCACTAAAACTGTAGGATACCCGCACGAATAGTATTTATTGTCACCAATACCAATATATGTTCGATGATGACGTAACAGTATGGGTATGTACTTTTGTCATCTTGGTATGCCTGAAAATTGCCTTAATCTTTCAATGAATCACCTATAAGCGATTCACATTTGTATTTTACATAATTGTGAAAGGAGATTTTTTGAATGAAATTTAGAATTTCATCAACATGTGAGTTTTTTATTTTTAAGTTTCAGATATAGAATACTATTTAACAGCGAATGGTCTTGATAGTAAAGGTGCTTGCAAGATTCAAATACAGCTATCCCATACACCTAATAACAAAATTACTACATAACTCAAAAAAATATATTAATACGAACAGTGATACAACTAGTGGGAATAAAAGAAGTTTACAACTAGATAAAACGATACCAAATATAGATGACTACCTAACTTACAGATTCATTCAAGTATTTAAAAATTACAATATTAAATATGCTTAAAAGAAAATTTAACAGTAGGAAGTATTTTCTCAACAATAATAAAATACCGGATTTATTTCAAAAAAGAACATTGTATATCAAATTAATTGTATAGATTGTGATAATCCTTATATTGGGTAAACGTGACACTTTTAAAACCGACGTAACCCAACACAAACATCACAATACAATCAAGCCAAATCATTGTGCTTTATCAAGTCACTTATCCCTATAGTAGGGGACAAAGAATACTACTGTAGTAAGCCAGGAAGACAAATTTGAACATATATAGAACAGGCAAAGTAGCTGGATTCACTATTAAACATTTGGAACATGCTTAGAAAATTTGAATCCATTTTTAATATTAGCTAGCTAGATTTAGATAGTTTTAAGACGACCCTTCAAGTCGCACTGATAAGCAGAGCTGGCAGCTGCTATCCGGTATTACGGATTCCTCCCCATTCATTTTGGCGTGTATCTTGTGGAACTCCAAAATCAACGCTAGGGATACCATTCTTTAAACTATATTTTTAGTTGCAGTTTGTTAGATTTTTATTTAGTATTGATTAACCTGAAGTTATATTAAATATGGAGCACATTTACTTTCCGCGTTTAAACCGAATTTAGTACCTTCGGGTGGAGCATTGGGGACGTGGCCGCAAGCATAGCGACCCTTAATTACTTTATAGTGTAGTAAGCCTGCTTATCGTAATAGGCTAATAAAAGACGCAGCAAGGGGCAGCAGTCTTGCTGGCTAAAAGATATTGGAGGAGAGTCGGTTGGTCTTGGGCGATCCTCCTCAATAATTTACAAGGTTGTTAGAGGTTGACCGTGACAGATACGGCTTTTTGATAAAATCTTTAAAAACTGCGTTGTGAAAAGATATGGGAACCTACCACAATATTTCCCAGTTATGCCCGGCCTAAAACACGAAAGATTGCGAAATTCGAAGGACTTTTTAATATGTTTGTGCTTTAACACAATGTGTAATGACATATGGTTATCAGCAGTAATGGCGATTAAATTTATATCAAAAATTATAATATAAATGCAACAAGTACAAATTATTAATTGATTATAACAAAACGAACATACCTCCAGTAGTTTTCTGAGCAGATACGGTACACTAAAAACGGCGATGATTAAGCGGTTTGGTTCACTTAAAGTCACGCACTTCAGCCACTTCAGCACTTGTTGCTTGAAGTTCAAAATTACGAAAACGAACCATAACTGCCCACCAAAAATAGCATGTAAGATGCTATTTTTTCAAATACAAAATTTGACTTATAACTGCTGGTAGCTATAAGTTACACGAATACAATACAACAATACGAGTTTGGTTATGTACATATGTATATATCTTTTTTTTATAGACACGAACACAAAATATTATTAGTATATTTACGTAGATGCACAAATTGAAATTTATTCATTGTGATGGCAACAGACACAATTTGACCATGGGACGTTTTAATATTCCTTTGGACGTTTGAACAGAAGCTACACGAGAAACGTCATCAGTTCCAGGATGTAGCTGAATGATGCGAGCTAGTCGCCAACAAAAGGGAGATACTGAATCCTCCTTTATGATAACGAGAGTACCAATGTCAATGTTGTCTAATTGTTTAGATTTGAACCAACAAGCACGTTGATATAATTGATGTAAATACTCCTTGTGCCACCGATCCCAAAATCCCTGCTGCAATGCTTGAATTAATTGCCTGCGCGACAAACGAGGCTGTTTTATATGAGAAACAATAGGATCAGGGAATGACGACAAAGGTTCCAGGGTCAAAAAATGACCTGGAGTCAACGAACGAAGATCATTAGGATCGCTACTTAGACTGCAAAGAGGTCTAGAGTTCAATAGAGCCTCAATCTGAACAGTAAGAGTTTGAAACTCTTCAAGGCTAAGTATTTGACTACCCACAACACGAGCTAAATGAGTTTCAACGGATTTAACTGCACTTTCTCAAATTCCTCCAAAATGGGGAGCAGAAGTGGAGTTAAAATGCCAGACATGGCTTCTGACTCGACAGATTGACGAAAATATTTTTGTAGTTGTCGATCAGCGCCAACAAAGTTTGTTCCACAATCGCTGTAGATGTCTTGACAGCGACCGCGGCGAGCTATAAAACGTCGAAGACAGGCAATAACTGAGTCAGTAGACAGATCCAAAACAACTTCAAGATGCAAAGCCTTGGTAGCCTAACAAACGAAAACACAAAGATACGACTTAAATGTTCTGGAGCCCCTCTTACGATATGGCGTAATAGTAAAGGGACCAGCAAAATCTATTCCGACAGAGCTAAATGGTTTAGCCTGGGAAACATGATAATGGGGTAAGTTACCCATAATAGGAACAATAGATACAGGATTGATTCTATAGCAACGATAACATTTCGACAAAATGCGACGAATAGCGCGACGAGACGAAATAATCCAGAAATTTTCCTGAATTAAATATAAAGTTGTATTCACTCCAGAATGCAGGTTCTTGCAATGAACTTGTTCTATCAGTAAGTCCGTAAAACGATGTTTACTAGGTAACAAAGCAGGATACTTAGTAGAATCGGGAAAGCTAGAATGAGTTAGTCTACCGCCCACTCTCAAAATATCATTGGAATCGAGGAATAAACCTAAACGCTGTAAGTGTTTAGGTAAAAAAAGTTCATTTTGACGAAGTGCTTCTAATTCATATTTAAACGATGTGTGTTGAACCACTTTTGTGATAACCATTAGAGAATTTTGTAACTAACAAAGACAATGATAACGAATTCAGAATATTTTTTCTCGCGTGAAATACTCTTAGGGAATATGCAATTATGCCTTGAATTTTACGTAAAGACGAAAATCTTCCAAAGAAATTATCATTCCATGTCGATTCTATTGTAGCGACACACACAAGGTGTTTCTCTTCAGCAGATGCTTCTGGAGACGAAACACATGACAAAGGCGAAGGCCAATTTGCTTCAGGGATTGACAAAAATGACGGACCTGTCTACCATAACGGATGCGAGAGCAGTTCAGAAGGAAACAAACCTCTTGTGGCACAATCACAGGATTGTCACAAGAGCGAATATAACACCAACATTCAGGAGGAACTCTTTCCTGAATGAAACTAACACGATTAGCTACAAATGTTTTCAAACGATAAGCAGGTGACTTTATCCAAGTCAAAGCCACCGAGGAGTCAGTATAACAAATGATTTTTTCAAAAATTATAGACGAATAAGCACCAATTACGAATTGTACCAATTTTGATAAGAATACCCCAGCACAAAGTTCCAGCCGAGGTACAGATAAGTATTTCAGAGGACCTACCTTTGATTTAGCTATAACAAAACGAACAGAAATATCCCCAGAATGAAATACCAGACGAAAATAAACAATGGCTGAATAGCCCTTTCCTGAAGCATCAGCAAAATCATGAAGCTGCACGCTACAAGCTTCTTTAATAGCTAGATAACGTGGTATCTGAATTGATTCAATAATTGAAAATTCAGAAACAAATTTTTTCCAAAACATGACACTGACATCTGGAGGATCCTCATCCCAGTCTAACCCAAGAACCCAAAATTGTTGAATGAGTCGCTTGAGGGCGAAAGTGACTGGAGTAAGAAATCCCAGAGGGTCATAAATGCGAGCCATCGTTGAGAGAAGTATACGTTTAGAGATACGATTCTCTAAAAGTTGAAGATCGAAAGAAAAAATGTCCAATTGTGATTGCCAACGGAGTCCAAGTACCTTAATAATAAAATCACCACCACTTGCAACAAGATTTGACTTTGATTGTTGGTGTTCAGTTGCAGCAGGCGCCTGTGTATTAAAACCATCTGACGTGCTGAATGAAGAAAAAAGTTTATCTTCCAAAAGATTTATCGAATAATAAATTTTGTCAAGTGGCAATCGTTCTTGCAATGGTAGTTGCTGAGATTCTTCACTTGTTGCAGGAAGAATTAACAAATAGTTTTTATTATATTCCTTGTAAATTGATTCTACATTTCTATATTGTATTTTAAATAAATTTCTAAGTGATGGATCATCCACCGAACGATTTGCACAATCTAAGATCTCTTCCAATCCTGCTTTATGCACGGAATTGGCTAAAATCAATTGATCTTTTTATGGAGTCATTAGAATTTTGCTAATTTCCAAATTTATTGAAGTAAACAAACTAAATAAGGCAAACAACAACCTAACCTCAAGTTTTAGGCTACAATACAACTTTAAACTTTACCAAAGATGCAAATAACTATAATTATACAATAACTCACCTGCGTTTAAATAAGATTACACAAGTACAAACAATTTTCAATTAATTATTAATCACTGCAACATGTATTAGAAGAAAGTTGCAAACATATATGTAAACATTTAATTACCATTTAATTATATCTTTTGAATCATGTGTATTTGTAACAAACAAACAACATAAATTAACGAAAATGCATGAAATTCAATAAATAATTGTAGTAAGTAAATATTTTCAACAAACACAACCTAAAATGTTTGTTTACAAATGCAAATGATTTAGAAATGAAATTATGTTTGACCTACTGCGCCACTTTATAAGTATTGCCCGAAGTCAAACATTCAAAATAATATTCGCTGTAAAGAAAACGATATAAAGCCAGTAACAAAAATCTGTAATTCAGGGGTTGAATCACACTATACTACAAATACCATATATATATATATATATATATATATATATATATATTTATATATATTTTATTAAGTACATAACCAAAGCCGAAATTATTGCTTTTAATGGATGTAAATCTAGGACTGTTACAAATCCAGGCCGAATTGACCAAAAAATGGTGCGTAAAGATTGCGAAATTTGAAGGACCTTTTAATATGTTTGTGATTCAACACAATGTGTAATGACCTATGGTTATCGGCAGTAATGGCGATTAAATTTATATCAAAAATTATAATATAAATGCAACAAATACAAATTATTAATTGATTATAACAAAACGAACATACCTCCAATAGTTTTCTGAGCAGATACGGTACACTGAAAACGGCGATGATTAAGCGGTTTGGTTCACTTGAAATCACGCACTTCAGCCATATGGAGCAGCTGCACTTGTTGTTGCTTAAAGTTTAAAATTACGAAAACAAACCACTTCTTCATTCGAATTTCGGGGGCTTGGGGCTCGTCATCGTAAGAATTTAAAACAACGGTTCGATTTAGTGATAGGGACTTCCAATGTAAGGTCATTACTTAGAGTAGACAAGTTAACGAATTTATTAGCCGAAATGAGAAAAGGAAAGCTGGACATTTTACGTATTAGTGAGGTGAGATGGCCAGATAGTAATGACTTTTGGAAAGATAATTATAGAATAATTACAACTTCTTCAACTAATGGACAGGCAGGGGTAGGAATAGTGTTAGGTAAAAGATTAGGACGTAAAGTTAAAGAGCACATACAATTTAGTGATAGAATAATTATGGTTAGATTGAGTACAAAACCCACAGACCTTGTTTTAGTACAGGTTTACATGCCAACAACTCGGTACCAGGATGAGGAACTAGAAAAGCTATACGAGGATACAAATAGTATAGTGAGAAAAGTAAAGGGTGATGGGAATTTAATAGTTATGAGCGACTTTAATGCGTCAGTGGGCGAAGGTAGTGAGGAAAAAATGGTAGGAAAATTTGGGTATGGTAGACGAAATGATAGAAGAAAAAGATTAGTTGAGGTTTGCCAGGAACATAGCTTAGTTACTGTAAACACCCTATTCGAACAATATGTTAGGAGAAGATATACCTGGAAAGCGTCAGGTGATAGGGCTAGATACCAAATAGATTATATTTTAGTTAAGCAAAGATTTAGAAACCAAGTTAAAAACTGTCGTAGTTATCCAGGGACCGACATACATAGCAATCATAACTTAGTTAAAATGAAATGTAATCTAAAATTCAAAAAATTGACAAAGGTTAAAAGAGAGAGATGGAATCTAGGTAAGCTTAATGATAGTGAGGTAAAAGAGGAATATAAACAAGTATTAGATAATAAGATCAAGGAGATAGTATAGGAGTGAACGTAGAAAATAGATGGAAAGGAATAAAAAGGGCTGTACATGATATAGCAACCCAGACTATAGGTAAGAAAAAATAGAAGCGAGAAAACCTTGGGTAACAAAGGGGATATTAGATTTAATAGAGAATAGAAGAAAGCTTAAACGTTTCAGAGAATTGTATAGTGAAAGTAAGCAAAAGTATAATAGAGTTAGAAATAAGTACATGAGTGTAGAAAAGCTAGAAATAAATGGATGGAAGAAAATTGTAAGAGAATACAAGACGATTTGAGAGTAAATAAAACAGACTAGGCTTACAGGGCAGTTAAAAAGTTTTTTGGGGAAGATAGGAAAAAATATAATGGTATTAAAGATGAGATTCTAATAAATAAAGTTGAGATAGCAGATAGATGAAAAAGATATTTAGAAGATTTATATAAAAGATATGAAATGGATGAGTTAGAGAACGACCAAGAAGAGAATGTAGAAATAGGGTTCTCAATATTAAGAGAGGAATTTGATAGAGTTGTTAGAGATCTTAAACTAAATAAAACGCTGGGGATAGACGGTATACCCGCAGAATTAATAAAATATGAAAGTCAGAAAAATTTAGACAGATTATATGAACTAGTAAAAGTAATATATGACACAGGTGAGGTTCCAATAGATTGCGAAAAAAATATTATTATCCCAATCCCAAAAAAATCAGGAGCGGATAGGTGTGAGAATTTTAAAACTGTTAGTTTAACTTCCCACGCTTCTAAAATACTAACAATAATAATGAAAAATAGAGTAGAAGCTTTGGCTGAGAATTATTTAGGCGAAGACCAATATGGTTTTCGTAAAGACAGAGAGACTAGAGAACCGTTACTAATGATTAGAGTAATTATCGAAAAAAGTTTACAAAAAAATAAAAAGACTCATTTTGCGTTTGTAGATTTAGAAAAAGTATTTGATAGGGTTAATTGGATTGTTATGTTGAGGGTTTTGCGAAAAATAGGAATCTCTCATAGGGATAGAAAAATTATGTACAGTCTATATAAAAACCAAAGCGTAGTAATTAGATTTGATGAAATAGAAAAGGAAGCTAAGATTAGAAATGGTGTTAGACAGGGCTGTATACTATCTCCCTTGATTTTTAATGTTTATATTGAGGAACTTTAAACTTAGCTAGAGAGAGAAAAGGGATAGGTATTAGTGTACAAGGACTGAAAATAGACATGTTACGTTTTGCAGATGATATAGTAATTATAGCATAGTCTAGAAAAGAGTTAGGAGAGTTTTTAAATATTTTAGATGACATACTACAAAGTAACTATAGTATGAGAATTAACTCAGGAAAGACAAAGATAATGATAAGTGAGTTACAGCCTAGTTCTAAACCAAAATTAAAAATAGATAATACCAAGTTAGAGGAGGTAGATGAATTTTGCTATTTAAGTAGTATAATTACAAAGGACGGACGTAGCAGAAGGGATATAGTAGCTAGAATAACTCAAGCTAAAAAAAGGTTTTCAAAAAAGAAAGAGTTACTTATAGCTAATAGTATTAGTTTAGATAATAGAAAAAAAATTTTAAAGTCGTACGTATGGAGTGTTCTATTATACGGTAGTGAGACATGGACAAATAAAGAGGTAGATAAGAAAAAAATAGAAGTTTTTGAAACTTGGTGAGTTAAAGTTCGGGCCTTTGGAGCTGGTTTTTTAAAAAAACTTCGACACTTTAACAAATTTAATTTAATAAGTTAAACAGAAATTACAATGAAATTTAGAATAGCTGGTTCATAATAACTTTAAAAAAAATAATTAATTGTATTGGTGAGTAGCTTGAACAACGAAGTATGGAGTTCGAAGACTGACTGCCGGGCATTGAGCTCCCGGGCTTTTTATAATAACCTGCCTCTCACACGGCTTGTGGGAACTTGCAGATCTCATGTCTGCTTTACACTTTGTTACAATGTATCAATCTTAATTTTAAGTAATTGCGGTCTGTTGACCGCCTGTGACCTGCCACTTGCAGTATCACTGCCCTCACGGATGCAAAGTTGCATGTCCGTTCTCATGAACTGTCGATAACCTCTCTGGGTTATCCTTGTGTTACAATGTTGCATTGAACTTATACTTTTACTTAATAATTTCTAATAATTCCTATTAGATTCAATATATCAATATATATAGGTAATTGGGGGATACATAACTGGTGTTATAGGAGAATGTTAAAGATTAGTTAGACAGATAGAGTAACATATAGGAAGTTTATAGAAGGATAGATGAGGAACCCTGTACGTGAAAATTATTAATGATCAGGAGAGATAGAATGATAGGGCACCAGTTAAGACATGTGGGACTATTTAGTAAAGTTTTAGATTATAGACTACTAAATAAAAATAGAGTAGGAAGGCCTAGACAAAGCTATATTAGTAAAATTATTCGAAATTTAGGCTGTGAAGGGTAAGTCGACCTGTTTAGACTAGCTCAGAATAGAAAAGAATTTAGTGCTGCGTCAAACCGACCTTAAGTAATTTCAAAAACAAAACAATCAAAAATAAATAAATAAAAATCAGTTAACTAAGTGTCACCATGACATAACTCACAATTAGTTAGCGGTCTGGCATGTTGTCAGCAATTTGCTGCTTAATTCTTTCCATGACATATAATTTAATACATTTCCTTTTTTGGAGGGTATAACCAGGTAATATTTCATTTCTTTATAAATGGGAATCATGTAAACATGTTGGAGTTTTTTAACATCTATCAGGTTGATAATATCTATGTACAGCCAGGTAGATAGGAAAAAGATGGAAGAGAATAGGAAGATTTAGATCAAGCTATATTAGTCAAATTATTAAAAATATAGGTTGTGAAGGGTATGTAGAACTTTTTGGATTAGCACAGAATAAAAAAGAAGTTAGAGCTTGAACTTGGCTCAGATGTATGGACTTTTAATTACGTGTTCTTTTCGTGGGTTACTTAAAAACATGAAATAAAAATTTACTGGATTCCAGTTACGTGGTTTTATTCTCCACAATAATAAAAAAATGAACATTCTACTTAACGCTTATACTCGCTACTCAAAACAAAAACCCAAAAGGGTACAAAACAACCTTACTGCATCCCTTCTATTCTAGCTAAAATATTCTTTACTATTCAGGCTGAAAGAAATACCGGACATAGGTAGAATAAACTTAAGTATTGATAATAGTGCTAGCAACCACTTAGCCTAAATTAAGCTAATATCAATAACTCGAATTTTCCGTACCGATGATATTTTACTTTCACACGCCTTTGAAGTTTATTAATATAATTTTTTCCCCAAATTCCGCGGTCTGATAACGTCGGCGAAGTAAAATATAATACTAAACGTAGATAAAATAATGTTAGATAAGGGCCCCTTTCTGTACAAGGTTAATCGTATACAAGCGAATACCCGTCATACAAGGCAAGCGACTACCTTTTCACAAACACACGTTGAAAGCAGTACTGGATAATATTTCTATCCAGATCACCACTATCTACAAACCGTGAATTCTAATATTTCTTCATAACAAAAAGTTTGAGCATGCTTGATACTGTAAATTAATACGATACCTACAGATTTTACTCTGTTTTGAATCCAAACTTAGCACTTCGTCACTTTTTCAGTTATTCTGTAAGCTTTAATTTATAAAGCATCACTTTTACAACGGAACCACATTAAATTCTCAACGCGAATATAAACATAAAATAATCACCTAAAAACCACGTTTCTTAATAAATATCTTGCCTGACATCTCACTCAGCTGACCGTTCAGGCGCAATTAACTGATTACGTATCTGCCCGCGACCCGCAGAATTATACAAATTAACCTCGTTTGCACCCCAGGATGCGCTAAACACGCGTAACCGACTTAGATATAACTTACTTACTAGAACACAACATTGTTTTTGATGCAAGGACAAAATTTTAAGAAGAGTGAAGATTATAATTTAACAAAATAATTATGTATACCGGGCGTTTCTAGCACAAGCTGCGTCAAACCGACCTTAAGTAAGGTCGAAAACAAAATGACGAGGATGTTCAAGTCACTCAAACAGTTTAGATCATAAAATTAATTTTAAACATCAAAAAGGTAAAAAAAAAGACTATTCTGAAAATGTAACGTATTTTTCGCAAAACAAACTCTATAAATAGAAAAATGGATATTGATGGTTTAAGTTTAATTCACACATATTTACTTAGTTTTTATAAATATCCAATACCTTATGTACTAATTAATAATGTAGTGATTACCATTGCTGGCATGTACCTTACCACATACATAGTTACACATATACGCATCTACTAACAGTATGTAAATTTGGATGGTACTGAAACACCTTCACATTCCTTCCACCTCATCTCTTCCACCTCTTCCTTCCACATTCCACATCTCTACTTCCATCTCCTACCTCACTCCTTCCACCTCTCCCTTCCACCTCCTACCATCCCACATCCCACCTTCCACCTTTCACATTTGTATCTTCCACAACTTTCCTTCCACCTTTTTCCTTCCACACTTTTATTTCCACAATTTACCTTCCACTTTCTACATTCCAGATCCCTCCTTCCACCTTACTCCTTCTGCCTTCCACATTTTACCTTCCGCATTTTTCTTTCCATTTTTCATCTACCTCATTTTTACTCCTACATCTTTCCTTCCACGTTTTACTTTCCACCCAACGCTTCCCACAACTTGTCTTCCACATCTTTCCTTATACATCTTTCCTTCCATACCGTTCGTTTTTACGTATTAGGCGTCTATACTTTTAAATCGAACAACTAGAGGTTTAACATTCATATAATTACCCCACCTTTTTACTTCTATTTAATTACGGACATCATTTTCTGTAAATGCGTTGCAGACTCCATTTTGAACTACGCCATATTTCAACTACCAAACACTTTATTTTCTTTAATGTAGCATCACCTAACAATAAAAATGCAATAAAGATATTAAAATTTATTGAATGTGTCAAGAACAGCTTTGGCAATTATGATAACAATAAGTTACTGAGAGGTAAAGCAAACTTTATGAGGATAGATTACAAT
Source organism: Platerodrilus igneus (assembly GCA_036346225.1). Taxonomy (NCBI): domain Eukaryota; kingdom Metazoa; phylum Arthropoda; class Insecta; order Coleoptera; family Lycidae; genus Platerodrilus; species Platerodrilus igneus. Next base: position 906,670 of record JARFIW010000544.1, read on the forward strand.
TTTTATTAAATATGTGCAAGTTTTGTACTAACATTCACTGTGATATTCGAAATCGGAAATACCAAATCTTCTAAATAATTGCGTGAGCGATTGTCTCGCACCCACATCTTCTAGGAATTGATTTAGATAGTAAATAATTCTTCTTAATCTTTTTTGGGTATTAAACCACTCATAGTTTTTAAAATTATCTTTATTAACGTTTCGATCCATAACCTAGATCGTTTTCAAAATAATAAAAACTTCAAGTTTGACATTTATGACACAAATTGAAGGTGACTTTGATTTATTGATGTTTGAAATATTTGGTTTGAGTACACTAAGCAAAATTTTTAAAGTTTAAATGAATAAGGTTACCTCAGAACAATGTTAAAATCTACCAAAGAGGTAGCCTAAATCATAATGATTTCCCCTTCAAAATAAATATAAAAAACGACTACTTAAGCCTTTTAATAATGCAATTGCACACTTCTTTCATAACCATCCTCTAAATTGTATAAATAGAAACATGTTAAAAAATGTTTTCCAATTCCCAAGTTATTGAATTTTTACAATAAAAATTAATCAGCTGATTTCACGTTAAGCGTATTGGCTACCTAAAAAAGTCGGTCCCAGGCCGTAACACAAATTGAAGGCAATCATTCATTTAAACTTTAAAAATTTTGCTTAGTGTACTCAAACCAAATATTTCAAACATCAATAAATCAAAGTCACCTTCAATTTGTGTCATAAATGTCAAACTTGAAGTTTTTATTATTTTGAAAACGATCCTAGGTTATGGATCGAAACGTTAATAAAGATAATTTTAAAAACTATGAGTGGTTTAATACCCAAAGAAGATTAAGAAGAATACTAAACAAACCACAACAAACATACAGGGAGTATTTAGTAAATAATTATTTACCATAACGTCAAATAATTTGCATTGCTGCTACCATTAAATAAATAATTATTCAAACTAGTCTCGCTTTCCATCTTCTCATCTGTTGTACTTCCAGCTACATTTTTTCATCATCAACAAATTTTTCATAAAAATTGGGAATTTAACTCTTACATTTTATAACATATTATTTCTCGTAAATTTATTAGCTTGAAGCACTTATTAATCATTCAAAACAATAGTATTTCGCTCTTTCTGAATTTTTAAATAGAACCAATTCTCATTTTCAAATTTATTTACCATCTTTAAACTTCCATTAGGTGTTTCAGTAAACAGCTGTATTTTGAATTCTCGTTCCAGTTGTATATCAACAACACTTTCCACACTATCTAGTACATTTAATCAATGTGTTACGAGTCTTGAGCAAATTTTTTGATTCTAAGCTTAACTTTAAAATTAGAGAAATCGTTATTCAAAGTATCCCATTTTTCTGCATAGTTTGCTCATATTTTAATACATTATAATTTAATTAAGGGGCCGCCATGCTTGCGTACACGTCCCCATTGCTACAGACGAAGGTACTACATTGGGTTTAAACCCGAAATTAAACGTGCTTCAAATTTAATTTAACTTCAAAATTGATCGATCCTAAATAAAAATCCGCAAACTGAAACTAAAACTAAAATTGGAGTTTAACTAATGGTATCTCTAGCGTTGAATTTGGGGTGTATCCGATCAACAATACACAAGCAAAAATGAAAGGGGAGGGATTCGTAATATCGGATAGCAGCTGCCAGCTCTGCTTACCGGTGCGACCTGAAGGGTCGTCTTAAAATTATCCAAATCTACCTAACTAATATTAAAAATGGATTCAAATTTCTAAGCAAACGCTAAATATATTAATAGTGAATCCAGCTATTCCTTCCTGCTCTATAAATTTACAAAGTCGTCCTCCCTGGTCTAAGTAATTTATTTATCTGCCAGCTAAATCCATCCCTAGCTTTTCCTATCATTCCCTAACTGGTTTATGTTATAATTACAATCTTCCTTCCTATAGATGCTGCAACCAAAAATAGGCCGCAGAACGTCAAACAAAACAAATCAAGCCACAAAATAATAAAGTATGTGCAAAAATAAATATAAATAAAATAAATGTAAAATATAAATATAAAATAAATATAAATTATAAATAAATAAATATCTAAATAAGCATAAGCATGTAACAGTACAAAAATTAGCAAAAGCATCACCCAAATTATCAGTTGCACTTCCATAAGCATTATGACGCCATTACACACAAAAAACGTGCTCGCTAAATTATTTCAAAACTTTCTTATTAATACAAATCGATGTTTATGCGAGTACAGACGCCACACTTTTATTCTTACCTCAATATGAATTTCTCCAGCATCCGAAGATCTGGTCGTCTGTCTACATCTATTTGTATCTTACTTCTAAGAGAAGTTGAATATGCACGCATAAAATCCTGGTGGGTATGCACTAAACGTCCTGGGGGGCGTGTCCTAAATCACCATCACTTTTAAGTCCTGGGGGAATGCGCGGTTTCACTCTATTTTATTTTCTTTGTTTACTTAATTGATTTAATTTAGTTAGGGTTTTTGATTTATTTGTTATTCCTTATTGGTCCGGATTAAAGTTCGGTTTATTCCCGATATTCCACGCGTTTGAGAGTGAGATAGTGATTGTTTTAGTATGGCGTGGAAGTTCGTCGTGCGTAATAAACTTTTAGTTATTGGTTTTTTCTTGGTTTTTTAAATTTTTTTTTAAACAAGTTTTAGTTATGTCGTACTCATAAGTCATATCATGCCAAGTCAAAAATAAATTTAAAAATTTTCCAATCCTTTCCCATCCCCCCTCTCCATCCGATTTACGCGCGGTTATCGCCATCTAATTTAGCGACCCTTCCGGTAAATTCTTTAAAGGCTGTTTTGAACGCCCTGGTTAGCCACTTACCCGACTTCTTCTAGGCTCTTTGGCCATGCTAGCTCTATGATAGCTATTTTCCTATAAGCTAACCCTCGATTTGCTGCCTTAAGCGGACAGTCGAAGAGCACGTGCTTTGCGCTTTCGCCGCATTCGCAGCAGTCGCTGTTAGTTAAACCGAATCTTTGCAAGTACACTTTTAAGGCGCCATGCCCTGTTATAAGCTGCACCATTTTATGGTCGAGCTTCACCTCAATCTTATCGCTAGCTACTATACTCGGTATGAATTTATGTGTCAACCCGCCTGTGGCAGCGTTGTTCCACCTCTCTTCCAGTTGTCGTATTGAACTTTCCCACAAATTTTTTTTAATCAGAAACCTCAGTATCGACGATTGTGATATCCGGAAGTCGCCGGTCGCGGCCTCTTTAGTTAATTCATTATCCCTATGATTTCCTACGTTACCATGGTGCGATCTAACCCAACACAACTTTAAATGTCGAAACCAGAGCGCCGTATGTGCTACCCTCCAGACGTTCGCCTGGAGGTCTGTGGAGGTACATATTTGTTAGGGCCGTCAACGCTGATTTAGTAATCGCTGATGATGTAATACACGTTTCTGCCCATGTGCTTTATCACATAATCGATAGCTTCCCGTATAGCAACCAATTCGACTGGAAGATAGTGCTCCAGTTCGCGAGTTTGGTCTGAAACCGAAACACTTTCCTTTGCTCGTTATACACGACAAACGCCGCGCCTGCTTGCCTATCGTCCTAATCCCTACTGCGTCCCCATCACCTTCGACAAATTCGATACCTCTAACATCGGTCGGGTGCCCTATCTCCGACGCAACGATCTTCCTCTAAACCTCCCTATTTGCAGGATTAATACTTTCTTTAATTTCCTGTCTTTTCCTTGTTTTAACTAATCTCGTATCTCTAATCTCCCTAATGACATATTCCATAAGGAGAGTCCTACTGATCACTAGGGCCGCGTCCGTGGAGGCGGTCCTGTACGCCCTCGCCCTCGGTTATCCCTTGTATGCTCGTCAATTGTCGCATCTCGCGCAACCTTCCGCCCATACAGATGCTGCGTACAGCACCGCCGGCTGGATTGCACCGCCGTAAACTGTTCTAAGCGATTCGACCCAGAAACCCCAGTCTATTTTCGCAACCACTATCATTGTATTTGATATTTCGCTGCCTTTACTTTTTACGTATTGTACGTGCGCTTTCCAATTTAATTTATTGTCGATCTTGACAACGAGGTATGTAATAGCGTCTTTAAACGGTATTTTCTTCTTTCCTAGCTCTGGCCTAGGGGGGCGCTGCCCTGGTTTCGTGCCGAAAAAAAGCGCTTCAGACTTGGACGTGTTAAATTTTAACTTTACCTGCAGCGACCATTCGTGTAACTTATTAAGCGCCTCGTTCGGTTTTGTGCGCATATCCATTAACTATCGCGATTTGACAATTAAAAGTGTACCATCCCATATTTTAATACAGCAAACACATTGGATGACGGGTTGAAGACCACCGCATAAACCAACCACGACGTGGTGGTGAAAATTTGGTTTAAAGTTTCCTAACGTATAACTTGTTTTACCAACTAATTTGAGATATAGATTTTATTAATACACGTATTCTGTAACCTCTGTTATTTGTAAAACATTTTGTAACCATTGTTCAAACTCCATTTCTAAAATATAATAGTTATTATCACTTTGCTCGCCATTTTTCTCTACATAGTCGTTCATATTTTCTACTGAATTTTCTATATTTTCCTTTCCATCATCTTTTATAATTTCGTCTACGTTTACCTGAGAATTTTTTAGCATTGCTTTTAGTTACAATTTTTCATACTCCATTTGATAGTTATCATTTTTATCTACAGATTTCTATAAGTTTTGATGTTCTTCTTTATCTATTGTATATCCTGAATCTTCATTCACCATTTTTCTGAAATGTAAGCAATATTGTTAAAACCTTTCCCTTCATACTGTCACCAAATTATTAAAGTTATTATACAACGTTTTATAGAATAATTAATAAGGATACTCTACAATAAAGTAACTATTGCGATTTTCTTAATACCCAAAATTCTACTTATATTTTACAACTTCTGTAGCACTTTAAACAAAGTCGACACTACAATTTCTTAAACTCACTTGTTCAGTCGATAGCAAATATAAGAGTAAAATTGTTTATTTTATTCAAATTTACTTCTTCATATGTGTAGGGTGAATGATAGAATGTAGAAATATAAATGTGGAAGGTGAAAGCTGCATGGTAAAATATGGAAATAACAATGGGTTTATTTTAAACTAAAAATCAATTTTCACTTTAGGTTTTTATAGAAACTTTTTATGCAGAAATTTTTTTGTTAAAATGAAAAATGTTACTATCCAATAAAATCTAGAAGTTAAACTTTTCGCTTAAGTTATGGTTAGTAGTTAAATTCGTCTATCTCCTTCTTGTTAAATATGTCAGCAAAACGTATAAGAAAGCAATGGAAAAGAAATTTTAACCTAGAATGGAAGGAAAAGAGTATTTAGGGTACACAAAACCAAAGAATGCAAAAATGAAACAAAATAAAATACGCCCCGAGCGAAAATTAGGACCACGCTGTGAATCAACGTTTTGCAAGAAAAGCAGGAAAATAGTTTGTGAGGAGATTAGTGACAAAAACAACGAAAATATAGTCGCTAATTTTTGTAAAGACTTGAACTGCGAGCAACGAAAAATATATATCTGCACAAATGTACAAAGGAAATGTACTAAACATAAGACTGCAGGGGTTCATTCAAGACGTGGCAATACACTTGAGTTTTCATTGTATTGTTATGATGATGAGGACAATTCATCTAAACGACCTGTTTGTCGTGGTTTCGAGAAGGTCGTTATGGAATGCATCCATTACAGAAAAACCAAATCATACATAGAACAAGAACTGCTCGGCTAAATGATAAAAGACGGGCTTTCTTACTAAGTTCTTTGTTGAACTACAAAAAATGTGGTCCCATTATAACTGCAAAAACACGTCCAAATCGTTTTTAGACTCAATGTATAAGCATCAGGCTAATCTTTATAAAGTTTATAAAGAATATCTTTAGGATGGAAACATCTTCGTTTTCTATGAAGAAATTTAACGAAGTTTTCCATAATAAGAACTTGTCTATTCGCCAATTAAAGAAGGACATGTGTGATACTTGTATTGCACACTTTGTAGGTAATATCGATGAAGCTCAGAACAAAGTACACATTGCAAGAACACAGCATGAGTCGAAAAACACAATGACAAGAAAAAGGCTGCAAGGCATGAATGTGTTGTATTGACAGCAAAGATGCTCCGTAGGATAGTTTGTGTGGTGTGACTACTATTCCCAAGTTTCTGGGTTTGAATCCCAACACGGTCCGCTTGAAAAATGCTAGGCGAGCATTTTTCACAAAAATATATCCTAGTTTGGATAAGAGGTAAAATGGAGGTCCCGTGTGTGAGTGTTGTTACGCACATTAAAGATCCCTATCTTGCTTGCAACAGCAACGCTTCGGCAAAATTCAAAATTTTTCTGGTAAAAAATGCGCTTTCTGGCCAATGTAGTACTTCAGGTGGAGCATTGGAAAATCAAATGAAGTGTATTTGCATCAGATGTAGAAGCAATTGAAGTTAGTTCATGTGTAACTGCCGGTGCGATTTGTTTTAAAGCAAGAGTGTTGTGTTGCAATTTTACTTTATACGACCCGAGTATTCATCATGCTATCTACTATTGGTTTACAAAAATAACCAATGACACTACAGCATCTACCTATACATCACTGTTAATCGATTACCTTACAAGGTACTGCCTTGTGAGTAATATACCAATTATCGTATGGACAGATGGTTGCACAAGTCAAAATAGAAATATCATCTTAGGAAATGCAGTTCTAAATTTCTCTATGCGTTGCGATATTATGATTATTCAACAGTTTCTCAAAGTGGGCTATATCCAGATGGAATGCGATTCAGTCTACAGTGCCATCGAACAAAAGCTTAAAAATAGAGAAATTCATTTACCCAGGGAGTACGTGTCGCTGACAAAAGAAGCTAGAACAAACCTTTCCCATACGAAGTCCTAATGAAGAAACAGAACTATTTTAAAAATTACGTAGATAAAGCAACCTGGAGATATACTACGATATGACCTGGACGTATATTTGGTGACTAAAAAGTGATTGATATCTAAGCATTAATACACCTGTTATCCGGCTGGGTTTTCCGCGACTTGATACTGTGCAACAATTTCTAGTAAAACAATTAGGTTTGATTTTTATTCGTCAGTTTCGGATGCATTAGAACATATATATAACAATTACATATATACAAGGGTGAAATATATAGAAAGGTCTATAAGGTATTGTTTGTTCTGCATCGGTCCGCGGCATCTCGGTACGCCTTCCTCACAGCAAACCTCTTGGGGTCGTCCGGGTGGACGAGTTATTCGTTCTACGCCGTTGTACGATATCCGGTCGGTGGCCAAAAGGACAGCTTGCCACTCCACGGGTGGAGACGGTAGTGGTGACTGGTGGGGAAAGGCGGTTACTATAGCAACTGGCGGCTAGTCTTAAGTCGTCTATATGAATTTTGGTCTCTAATCCTCCTTTAATCTGCACCCAATAGTTTGTGGGGCAGGCTTGTCTGAGGATGGAGTGCGGGTCTGTCCATTTTGATTCAAACTTCGATTTAGTGGCCGTGTGCTCTGACCATTACTTGATCGCCGATTGGTAATTGTATTGGCTCTACTTCTTCGTTGGTGTATCTCCTTTTAAATTTTAGCTTTTTAGCATGTATTCTGAGAATGTGTTGCTGGCGGGCTTCCCCTTGGTTATTTGCTGGAGTTTCGCCCCAGTCTTCGGGTCTTGACAACTTGTAACCCAAGAGAACTTGGCTCGGCGTGGTCCCCGTGGCGGCATTTTTGCGTGTTTTTAAGGCGAACAGGATGTCGTGAATGACGGTGTCCAATTACTCATGTGGGTGACATGTAGCGAATACTCTTAACATCTTTTTTAGTTCTTGATTCCGTCTCTGAGGGGATTGATTTGAGGGATGCCATATCGGTGTAGTCCAGTGATGAGCGTTCCAGCGGCGTAATACCCAGTCAAATCGGTTTGAATGGAACTGTCTTCCGTTGTCGGACACACGGCCTTTGTGTAACCAAATCGTTAGAACACTTCCTTATTTAGGCATCTGATGATCGTGGCAGCGGTAGCTTCGATTACCGGGAAAGCTTCTACCCATCGACTGAAAAGATCTTAGGCGACTTCGATCGCTCTGCAGACTTGCTTGGTTGGCATAAGTGCCCATGACGTCGTTCAAGATTTCTTCCCATGGATTAGCAAGGCCCCTCTTTTTGTATCGAAGCAGACCCAGCATTGTCGCACGTAAGCCTTAACTGCGTCGCCAACCTTGGGCCAGAAGAATCGTTCGCCCAGTGCCCTGTAAGTTATGTCGCCGCCAGGGTGTCCGACTAATGTGGTGTCGTGGAATGCGTAGAGGACGTCATCTTGTATTGCGGGCGGTGCTAATAGGCGATTTCGGACGGTCCCTTTTCTACGATGCAGTCGCGTAGAATTTCTTCTTCTCGTGGTGTTTGGGGTCCGTTGGCGTGTAGTGTTTCCCACGTATTGATCAATCGGCCAATGGCAGCTTTGCCTCTCTAGGCGTCTTTCACTTGGTCGGCGAGTTGTATGTTAGCTACTTTATTCCACTGGTGTATTCGGGCGGTAGCATACAGTTCTCGTCGGTGGAGTCCTCGGGAATTTTGTTATTGTTTGGATGGCGTGAAAGGTGATCAGGCAGCTCATTACTTGTTCCTGAACAGTACTCAATGTCGGAGTTAAATTCTTGTTGAAGTAGAGACCATCGGGTAAACTTGAATTTGGCATCTTTGGTGCGATCTAACCATAGTAGTGCTCGGCTGTCGGTGCGGAGAATAAAGTGTTGATCCTCCAGGTAAGGGCGGGATTTTTAATGGCTCATACGACGGTTAGGTATTCCTGCTCATTGATATGGTACTTGGTTTCGGTTTCGTTGAACTTAGCGCTTGCGTAGCCGATGATGTGCTTGTTGCCATCGACATCTTAATATAAAACTGCGGCGACACCAAGGCTGCAAGCGTCCGTCTGCAGGACAAACTACTTGTTAAAATCGGGCCGGTGGAGTTGCAAGTTTTGTTGGATGGTAGTTTATATGTTTTGGAATGCGGTTTCAGCTTCGTTTGTCTATTGGTAGCGTCTTGTAACCTATAGCAGGTCTGTGAGAGGAGCTTGGACCTCGGTACAGCGTGGAATGTAGTCCCTTAACCAGTTGCACAGTCGAAAAAAAGAACGTAGCTGACGGCGGGTTTTTGGTCGTTCGGCTTCCTTGATTTGATCGATGTATCGTGGTAGAGGACGATTGCATTCAGTGGAGATAATCTAGCCCAAATGTTCTAGAGTGTTGACTCCAAAGGTGCACTTTTCGAGGTCTAGGTGTAGCTTGTGTTGCTGAATTCTCTCGAATATCAGGCGCATGTGCGCCAAAGCGTCAGCGTCGTCGTGCTGCCTTGGGCTTAGAGTAGATCCGAGGTCTTCTTTGACGATTCCCCAGGCTAGGACAAGCGCCAAGGTCTTCCGGTGCTTCCTCAGGCTAGGAGAAGCGCTAAAGTCTCGACTGTTTCTCCACTAGGCTAGAGAAAGCGCTAGATGATCGAGTTCAGTGACGGTCTGATCGAAACGCAGCTTGTTTGATACTTATTCTTGATGATGGTGGGGCGACCTGCAGCCAATCAGCGTGCGCGATTTTTGTGTTGGAGGTTTTGGTCATCATAAAGGTGGCGAGCCGTGATAAGGTCTATATGCAGGCGTTGTGACCGCGCGTCCTTGTTATAAAGATGTACATTATCACGAGAGAAGGCCGGTGACATACCAACCAACTGTACATGTTCAAGTTAAACTGTGTTTTGAAGATAACTGGATAGACCTCCCCATACGACTACGACAAGTACTCAAGGAATACCAACTGATGAGCACGCGTCCTATACCTATATCGAATGCAAAATTCAACCATTTGCATGAACTGAAAACCAATATCCGTTCTGACTGTTATTTGTTTTATGATTCCTTGCCTCACCAGTATTTTATATTTTTAGGTTTAACTAAAAATTATGTGACAAAATGTTTCGTCGTTTATTTTAACACTGACTCCATTAACTTAATGAGAAAACTTCTATCTTAATATTAAAAGCCAAATTTTCGTATGTTAATACTGTCTAAGTTTGGTAATTCACTTACCATATTGCAAAGACACTTGAATCTAATGTAAAACACAAAAAGAATCCTAACACTACATTTATTGGGTCTTTTATTGTTTTTGATTAACAAAAAATTACACATTTATTGTCTTTCCTGTATAATTTATGATAACGTAGTTAGGAGGTGTTGGTGGTAAGCGATCGATTTGTTATTAATAACTATGTGTAATTAAGCTTCTAACACGTAACGATTTCAGGCTAGGAGTCCTTTATGGATTTATGTACGTAGGCGGCTTGCTGGGCGGATTATCTAGCTCCTACATATTTGAAGCAGTTAATTACTATGGAATCTATTCAATATGTCTAACACTTTGCTTCCTGGCTTGGTTGTTTCTCATTTTCGTTATAGAGGAATCCATAGAAAAGTGTGAAACTCAGGTGAGAAACATTTTAATATTAATTTTAGGTTATACCAATGCTCACTTGCAACTACTATACATAGACTCCAAAGAGCGAAACGTACCAATGCAGACCCCATTGATATTAATACCTTATCTAACAAATACACCACTGACAGACGACAATACTAAATTCTCATTAACACCACGAGAAAACATCACTACCTTGACATACTTCACGATCAACACACAAATCCCTGGAGTACGTATCGTAAACTGATCAAACCTCCCTCCACACACATCCTCATAGCCATTTCAACTACAATCCTTTCCACATTTAAGCAAACAATGTTTACCCTCTTAGATACAGCAATACATTCGGCTCCTCTTGACGTACCAACCTAACCACAAAAACGCATAATTGACTACACTCTAACCCAACCAGACACGGACCCAGACACAGACCTTGAACCCTCCCTCTTAGATTTCTCCGTTAACAAACTAAACCCCCATAAAGCCCCCGGCCCAGACCTCATCACCAACCTGATCCTACAGAAATCCCGGCCCCTCGTCAGAGAATCCACTCACCTACTATTCCAAAATGCCTCTCCTCTGTGATTTTCCCTGACCCATTTAAAAATGCTTCCATCTCCCTTATACTCAAACCCAAAAACCATCCCGAAGACCCCAAATCCTACAGACCTATTGCGCTTCTTCAAACACTTGGCAAACTCCTTGAACAGACCATCCTATACAAACTAAACTCACACATAGAACGTCATTCCTTACTCTCACCTAACCAACACGGCTTTCGCTCGGGACATAGCGCTAAACGTACAATCCGCTTCCTAATCCAAACGGTCCAAACATCCCCTTATACATAAGTAGTCTGCTTATTCCTCGACTTCCACTCGGCTTTCGATCTCCTTTGGTGGCCCAATCTTCTTAATCAAGTTTAACAAGCCAATTTCTCTTTCAACCTCTACCTCTTAATAAAATCCTTCTTCTCATCACAAAAAGCCATTCTAACCTCCAATTTCCACTTGGTTACTAAACCTCACACCCAAGGATGTCCACAAGGTTCCCGTTTATCACCTACCCTATGGAACCTTGCAATCAATCCTCTCTTAGACCTCAATATCCCAAACAGCTCCACCTTCGCTTACGCCGATGACGTAGCTTTCTTTATTCACGGCAGCTTCCGTGCCTTTATAGAATCCATCGCTGCCGTACTAATTAATTCAACTGAATACTGGTCCTCGTTAAACAAGCAACCACTCTCCCCATCTAAAACAAAAATGCTCCTGCTCAAACGTCACCTCAACCCAAACCGAAATTCTAAGATTCACATCCTTAACACACCAATTCCCCTCTCAACAACAGTTCCCTACCTTAGATTCCACATTGACACACGCCTAAAAATGAACTGCCGTCTCTCCAAACTTCAAACCAAAACACAAATCATACTCCATAACCTACTTCACGCTTTCCCAAAGTCAGTCCACCTCACCAATCCAACACGAAGACTAATCATTGACCACATCATAATCCCGATCATCAGATAAGCAGTAGATTCTTGGCTCCCCCCCCAGCTAAACTCTTCACTCCAAATCCGAAACCTCAAGCATAACCTACCAAACATCCTATACGACAGAACACTTCACTATGACGAATACCGTACTCTCCTCAAACTGACATAAAATCCCGAATACATAACTCCCTACTCCATTCCTGGCAAGATCTTTGATCCCACTCCACCACCGGCAGACATACGTTTGATATCTTCCCTGATATCACAAACATCCCTTTACATATTTCTTTCTCTAATCCTTCTACAATGCAATTTCTGTCCGGCCATGGTAACTTCCTAAATAAACTTCATCAATTCCATTTAACTCCTTCCCCTCCTTGTCCTTGCAACAATCAATCTTTAGAAACCCCGCAACACCTGAAATACTTCTGTTTCCTAACCTCTCTACTACAAATCAACCTCAAACAATCTACAGACTTTGAACCGTTCTCCCCACTTCCTAACATAAACTTCCTAATCACTAACTACCGTCAAGAATTCGACCATTTCCTAAATGAAATCCTCTTAACCAAACATACCACCCACAACTAGCGGCACTAACACACTTAATATACACTCTTACAATTCACTACCACATCACACCTACACTCGCACTATACACACAATCGGCACCACTCCGCGTGCACAGTCGACGACTAAAATGGGGCACAAATTCCCTTCATCAGAACTTCAAAAACCACAATTGCCTTTGAATTAATTATTCTAAGTTCTTCAAATATGTAAATAATTATAATGTACGACTAGTATGGGTTCTCGCCTAGGTATAGTCCACAGCAATAAATTAATTTATCTATCTATACAAATGCATATTATACAAATAGTGCTAAAAAATACAAGGCCGTTGTGCGTTCTTCCTTGACAACTGGGATATCCGGCTGCCGATGGTCCTGGTCCTAGAGGGGGAACGTAACACGGACCAACATCACACACAACACACATACACACAACCATCCCCCACACACACACACACATACATACACACATAACACATGATGGTTACTTTCTGTGGAGAAGGCAGGTCTGCTTAAATTTCAGGTAGCAGACTACTGAAACGTTGGAACAAATAAATAAATAAATAAAAATAAAATAAAAAGGCCTTGCAGGTATAAAAAGTTTAGACAAACTGTAATATTATAACAGTCACTAAGTTGCCTACTGCATATAATAAATGAATAACTACTTTATAATATTTTTTATACGCAAAAGTATTTATTTCCTATCAGCCATTTGCAGTAATAATTTTTTAAGACACGAAACGGCACACATATATACGCAAACGTATATGCAGACGCGCTATCGCTCTCACTCGCGCACTCACGCACGTACTCCCAGCAGCACATGCGCGCGTTTACAAACGTATAACACCTGATAAAATATTTCAATATTTTAAGAAATTATTTTCAAGAATGGAAAATTATTTAAATTATTTTACAGTTTTACAAGATTAAACAAAAATAACATGTAATGTTTCTGCAGGTACACTAGAGATAATAAAAAATCAACCTTGCAATTTATATTAAAAATTTTATTCTACAGACAACCGTCTCAAATTGATACAGGAAATTCGTGAACAACAACAGGAGTCCTGGACTGCATTCAATCTATCTGTTTTTCTTTACCGTTATAATGTTATTTACCATACCATTTGCAAAAGCTATTGATAAATTGTTTTCTGGAACCGCGACTCCATATACAAATATTAAAAAAAAATGCGGTATATCATACGTCTATATTACCAGATTTCATACAATATGTTGGCGACACTATGTTACATTCATTTTCGGCGGTATTTGGTTACATCATTTACATCGATTCCATTTCTACTCTTTCATACGTCGACAACATCTTGTTTACAATAAGTACGCTTCCTACTAATTTTCATTTTAGACTTATCTATTTCGAAACGTAAAGTTTATGCTAAAATTATATAGTCAATACCGTGTGTTAGGTATCCGTTAACTTTTTATACAGTACAACCGTGTATAATTGATTCTTATGTGATTTCCATCTAAAGACTAGTTGAAATGAGGTATTGAACTATCCGATATATCCGTGTTTTTAAGTTTTCTAATCGCGTAGAATAACACTAGTATTACTTTGAACTCGAGTTATTTTAAAACAAAGATATATGCATTATCCTTCTCGAACACCACAAAAGTATTTGTCGATATCGCTGTACTTTTCTTTCTAGTTTTTTGTAAATGGGATTTTGCGCACACAATATTGTGTGGTAAGTATTTCTCGTTTTAAGCAAAGTATACTTTGCGGTGACAATAAAGTAATTGTACCTGTAATTATTCCAGCTTTGCCCGATGGATTGCCGCCTCTTTTAGTGATGGGAGGACAATCCCAAGGCGGAATCGCGCGCCCCCAGCTTCGCTACGTCATTAGAGACGATAGGAACCAGTTCTACGTTGTAAACTCGAGAGTGAGTCTTTAGCCACCATTTTATTATAGGGGATTAGGTAGTTGTTGATGCTACATATGCACATAGTGCTATAGATGATTGACCTTGTTTCACGTAAATGGCTGTGTTTCTGTGAGGAGTTATGTATGGTCCCGAGTAGAATGCGTATTGATTATGTCCTGTAATAATTTTAGATAATTACTGCTATATTTACGAGCTGTAGTTTTGAGTGGGATGGGGGGTGGGGGGCAATTTTGTTTATTTCTTTTCTTTCTTTTGGGTAACTAACTTAGGGTTAGAACTTAAAAACTACAACTCGCCGTTTTGAGAAGAATTTTTTGTTCTTCCTGTTAAATGTATATTACGCTTATGCGCTATTTTTGTTTACATTTGTTTGGGCACTACTGTGCTGATATAATATGTTTTTTTATATAATTATAATTTTTTATATGTTGCGTGTGGATTTATTGAATGAGTGCGAGCAAAGTTTTTTTTATTTCAGACCTTCCTTCCTCTTTGGTAATTAAAATATCCCGCCTACTCACCGACTGAGCTCGGCCATTTTCTTTCGTTGATTTTTTTGCTAGACCACGTCGATGCACCTAGCAACCAATATACATTTACTTGCCTCATTACTTAGAGGTTAATTACCTAACTAAGCACTAAACTTAATCACTATTACTTAGTAGCATTATTCGTTTAAGCGTGTGTAGTTGTCAATATTACGTTGTTGCAAAAAAACATGGTTATTCACTCAACACTCACTGACGCAATCCCATCTCTTTGTTATCTATTATAGTATGATTGAGGTGGTTCACCGTTACGTAGGGTTCACTAGGTCTGCTTTGATATATTGGTCTTGTATTGAGGATCTTAGTGTGCACCAAAAAAGCTCTGACAGAGAATGTCAGCAGTAGAATGGTATTTTGAACTAACTGGAAAAATAAAATCGTAAACGATGTTTTGTGTTTGTTTACCGTCTTACAAGGAACAACAAGTTGGCAACGGAGATGGATGTTGTTCTTTTGTACTGCCAGTAAACCGTGTACACAACACGTGTTTGCAAAACTGTTTGTAAGGTATATTGCCCATAGTACTGTTGTTGGTGACGACTATTGCCAGTTTCGCTGTTAGACCGTAAAACGTGGTAGATTTCTAGTCAAATTGAGAACTCATTAATAGGCAAAGTTGATCTATTTGGTTGTGTACCAGAAGAATTCGGAACGTACTGCGAACGCATGGAACACTTGTTTACGCTATTTAGTGTGGATACAGACAAGGTAAAAGTATCTATGTTTTTACCTTTGGCGGGCACAATGGTGTATAATACTTTAAAAACTGTGTAGTCCCGGATAAACCAGGCAACTTTATATATCAACGAATGATATCCAAGTTAAAAGAGCAATGTGTACCTCCTAAGACTAAAATGTTTGAGCGGTTGGTGTTTGGTTGTTGTGAACAAAAATCGGACCAGACAATAGCGGAGTACTGCGTAGAATTACGTAAGTTCGGGAACTTTTGTAATTTTGCAGCCTTCTTGGATAATGCCTTACGGAACCAGTTCGCACAAGGAATAAGTTCGAGCAAAACCAAGAAAATTTGTTTTCGGTTAAAAAAAATTACGTTTGATGGTCCGTGTAAAGATTGGGCAGTAGAATTAGCTAAAAAGCAAGTGAAGGGCATGTTTCAAAGTGCCGACATTCACATTATAAAAAATGTTATCAATCAACCCAAAAGATAGATGAGTACCACAAAAAATGGAAAGGACGAAACTTGTGAGAATTGTGGGCGAATTCATGGTGAATAATGCTCTGCAAGGCAAGGAAATGCTTCGCGTGCCAAGAGCTTGGACATGTTTGTGATATGTGTTTATCAAAATTTGTATCCAGCGATATTCACACTAGCAATCGCCTTTACTATGTGTAAACAGATATTAGAATGTGCCAAAATAAATGCTTGTAAAAATTATAGAAATGTTTGTATGTATACAAAAAACTAATAATTAGGAGAGGCTTTAATGCTAAGTCGCCGTTATGGGGTAGCCCTATCGAAGACGATAGAGACTCGCAGGTTGCTGATCTTCTTACAAAATGGGATCTTCGTGTGATAAACACTAATGATTCACCTACGTTTGAGTGGCATAGAGGCAGCAGTTTTATAGATATTACTGCAGCCTCGCACGAGATGTTAGAGTTCATTTGTAATTGGGAATTGAAGTCAGACCAGGTAACGCTGTTTGATCATAAATTAATTACATGGGATATTGAAACCAAAGCAAACGCAAACGAGCAGCTAACTATATTTCCGCGGTTTTATAATAAAAAGGCTAATTGGGAGCGGTTTAAAGAAAAATTTGGCAAAAGCATGCCCGCGCTCGAGAACGAGCTATTAAACTGCCGAGAGGCCGTTCAAATAAAAATACTCGCGAAAAAATTAAACGACGTGGTAGTAGACGCGTCGTCGTATTCCATGCCGCGAAAGAAAACATTTAAAGACAGCGTACCATGGTGGACCCGGGAACTAACCACCAAGCGGGCAGAAACGCGTAACCTAAGGCGCCGCTATCAACGCGCCTCAGGAGAAATAAGAGAACAACGAAGAATTGAATATAATCAAAGCTAGCGCGAATATAAAATATTAATAGAAGAAACGCGAACGAATAAATTTAAAGAATTTTGTTATCGAAACTCTGAGAAGGAACCATGGGGAACCGCATACCGCGTATTAAGGGATACACAACAAAAAATCGCGCTCGGTAACATAAGAAAAACTAAATGGCGAATACACGGAAGGTTTTAAAACCACGACAGAATATCTGCTACACAAATTCTTCCCATCGAATAATCCCGAGGAGAATGAGGGGTCGCACGATTTAGTACGTCGGAAAGCTACAGAGGCGTAAGGGATAGGTGCCGATAAGGCAATCCTAGTTCACGAGGTCGCAAGGGCTCTTAGGAGGATGAACCCTAAGAAGGCACCGGGGCATGACGGAATCACTTCAGATGCAGCTCTGGAGGCGTGTCTGTTAGCCCCGTTTGTCTTTGCCGCGTTATTTAATCTTTGTTTAGAAAGGGGCGTATTCCCCGTTGGTGGAAAGTCCAGAACGTGAAGTTTATACATAAATCCAAAAAGGCGGATGTGTCAGACCCAGGCAGCTATCGTCCAATTAGCTTGCTACCGGTGCTGGGGAAAGCTTTGGATCGCGTTATGACTACTCGGTGTTAAGATCGACAATAAATTAAATAGCAAAGCGTACGGAAAAAGTAAAGGCAGCGAAATATCAAATAAAATGATGGCGGTGGCGAAAATAAATTGGGGTTTCAGGGGCGAATCGCTTAGGACAGTTTACACCGGAGCAATAGAGACGGCGATGCTGTACGCTGCATCTATTTGGGCGGAGGGTTATAAAATAAGGGAAACTCGACAACTGACGAGCGTGCAACGCATAACCGCAATCAAGGCGGCGAGGGCGTACAGGACCACCTCCACGCAGGCGGTCCTGGTGATCAGTAGGACTCTCCCTATCAAATATGGTGCTAGGGAGATCAGAGATAGGAGGTTAGTTAATATAGGGAAAGGACTGGAAATTATAGAAAGTATGAATCTTGCAAATAGGGAAGCTGAGAGGAAAATCGTCGTGTCAGAGTTATGGCACCCGGCCGATGTTTGAGGTATCAAATTTGTCGAAGGTGGTGAGGACACGGTAAGGATCAGGATTTGTACGGACGGTTCGCGTATGGATGATGGTCAAGGTGGCGCGGCGTTTGTCGTATATAATAAGTAAAGGGAAGTGTTTGGGTTTCAGACCAAACTCGCGAACTGGAACACTATCTTCCAGTGCGAATTGGTAGCCATACGAGAGGCTATCGTGTAGGTATGAACTGTAAGCAACTACGCAGTATCGCTTTAAAAGTGTCCCAGTACTGATTAATAGTACCTGTCTGTGAGGCCCATCCATTATATTTTGTGGACATATGTTCCTGTATGCTGTATTTGTCAGCCTTTTTATAGCAAAAAATAGTTTTTTTTATGGATTTATTTGGAGAAATCCCTTCTATAACTACATGTACTGGTCGGTGATCGCTAAAATAGTCCAACACATATTATATAATCAGCGACGACAAATCGGCGCTGACGACTTTGACAAACATGAACACCTTAACAAACCTCCAGGCGGACGTCTGGAGGATAGCGCATACGGCGCTCGAGTTCCGACGTTTAAAGTTCTGTTGGGTTAGGTCGCACGATAGTAACATAGGAAACGATAGGGCTGATGAATTAGCTAAAGAGGCCGCGACGGGCGACTTCCGGATATCACACTCGTCGATACCGAGGTCTCTAATTAAAAGGAAGCTGCGTGAAAAGTCAATCCGACAATGGGAAGAGAGGTGGAACAACGCTGCTACGGGCAGATTGACCCATAAATTCATACCGAGCATAAAAGCTAGAGGTAAGATCGAGGTGAAACTCGATCATAAAATGGTACAACTATTAACAGGGCACTACGCCCTGAAAGCATATTTACAAAAGTTTGGTTTAACCGACTGCCCACTCGAGGCGACAAATCGAGGGTTAGCTGATATAAAATTAACTGTTGCAGGGCTAGCATGGCCCAAAAGCTTAGAAAAAGTCGGGGAAGTGGCTAACCAGAAGGCGTTCTGGACAGCCTTCAAAGAATTTTCAGGAAGGGTCGCGAGATTGGACAGTGATAACCGCGCGTAAATCGGAGGGTTAGAGATGCGGGGGGATTGAAAAGTTTAGATTTGACTGGGCATGAGAAATAGACATAAGCATGGTATAACCAAAACCTGTATAAAAAAAATTAAGAAAAATAATAATAATAAAAAATATTAAAAAAAAAATAAAATTAGTAAATTATGATTATAATTAAAATCTAATATGCACGACAAAACCACACACCACTAAAACAATCACTGTCAAACCTTAAAAGCGCGGAATATTGGGAATAAATCAAAACAAGTAAATAAAAACAAACTCAATCAAAAACCCTCATTAATTTAAATCAGTACATAAATAAAGAAAATAAAATAGAGTGAAACTGCGCATCCCCCATAGTGATTGTGATCCTCCCAGAACGTTTAGTGCATACCCACCAGGACTTTAGCAGTGCATACCCTTCTCCCCTTAGCTGTAAGATATTAATAGACGTAAGAAAACGATCACATCTTCGGATACTGGAGAAATTATTATCGAGGTAAGAAGAAAAATTGTGGCGGCTGCACTCGCATAAGCATTGATTTGTATTAATAAGTAGATTTGAAATAATTTAATGAGCAGGTATTGGGGGTAATGGCGCTAGCCGACATAATGCTTATGCGAGTGCACCTGATAAATTGGACAATGCTTTTTGCTTTTTTTTGTGCACTGCTATATGCTTAATGCTTATTAGATATCTATTTACATAAATTGCTATGTACCACTGGAATTATCGAGCCCCTACGTTGTGCTGTTATATTAATTTTGCTATGAATAAACAAGAATTGTAATTATCTCCTCCGACGTTGGGCTGTCTTATTAATGTTGCTATAAACTTCCTCCAGAAACTTAACTGGATTTTATCTTGAACCAACCTTGTCTACCAATGACAAAATTTGATACGTTACCGCCTTACTTGTTATCAATTTCGTATTCAACTTGTAGCTCCTCCTTGAACTGTTTAAATTATCAAATCACTCCCATTAACTTTATCTTATGACCTCGACTAGCATTTATTTGGAATTATAAATTCAGTTAATTCGATTTTATATAATAAAACCAATATATTATGTACAGTTTTTGTAAATTATTTAAAATACACTTTTCAATTAATTAATGTTGTAAATCTCATTTATCAAAATCATATACCTTTTTAATCAAAACCCAAAGTCACCAAAAAAACCTATTATCTTTATAAAAGAAGTGTAGAACGTTCGAAACCTCTTATCATATCACGCACTTTATACGATTCAAATCTTTTGTTTTGGTGAACTTCGTCACATTAATTTATATTAAGCAAATTCGATATTCAAATAAAATAAATAGAAAAATAATGTCTTACAACTAAAAATCTAACCTGGTCTATTTTCTTCTTGCAATTGACGCATCGACTAATATTTCCCATGCATTAAACCATCCATTTGAATAAAAATTATCTTCCCCCAATTCAAGATTATTACATGCCCATTCAAACTATTGTCTATCCACACGCTTGAACCATTTCATTTAAATTATTGCCATCACCCTCTGGACTACCATTATTAACTTATACTTATGCACCCCAATTTATTGTCGTCTCATTTCAGACTTAGAATTACTTCTTATCAATTTTCCCAAACTTAGAATTGGATTATCATCATTTATTTTCCCCTGCTTCAGAATAAAATTCTTAATGTCATTGTCCCCTGACTCGAAATTACATTTGTTCTCCACGGACTTAGAATACCTATTATTAATATGTTTTAGTTTAAAATAAAATTCCCCAAAATCTACTTACGTTTAATCGGCAATCGTAATTTTCATTTTCGCACTTATACAATTTTTCACTTTAAATTAATTACTTATCACTTTATTTCATAATGGCGCACCTCGGCCTTTGTTGAGTTAAAAACTGACTTTGTTATCACTGTACCTGCTAATATATCATTGCTCCCCTACTCCGTCAGTGGGTATGGTCTACAAACTCGTCGCTTATTTTAACCAATCAAATATTTGCATTTAAAGTAGTTTCTGATGTAATTTTCTATGCTTTCAAATAATTGTGACCTGCTCGCAGCTGTCTTCGTTATCAAACATGCGGTGCTTTGACGATTCTAATCGCTTTTCCATAAACAACTGATGCAATTCGACTTTTAATTTTCATATCTGCATTTTAGTTACGCAATTTTTAATCTCCTTTCTTTATCACAGTTATTAGCTACTTATACGCCTTCGCATTATGCATCTCGAAGCTCTATTTCTTATCTCCGTATTAGCCTAATTGTTTGGAACTCTTTTGAATGCGTGTCTAATTACACTTTATTATGTTTACATATAAACTAAGCGTGCTTCCACTGAAAAATATTATTATTTGTATTGCCTAAATTAACTTAAACTTTATCTACACCCTTAAACAACCCCTTATCACAGCAAAATATATTTATTTATATTTACATTTTATATTTATTTTGCATTTATTTTTGAAGCTTGATTTGTTTTGTCTGACGTTCTGCCGCCATTTGTGGTGGCAGCATTTTTATAGGAACGAAGATTGTAATTGTGAAAAATGTAATTATAATATAAATCAGTTAGGGAATGGTAGGGAAAGCTAGGGATGGATTTAGGCTAAAGATAGGATAAACTACTAAAATTAGGGAGAACGAATTTGCAAATTTATAGAGCAAACAAAATAGCTGGATTCACTATTAAAATATTTGACGAATGCTTAGAAATTTGAATCCATTTTTAATATTAGTTAGCTAGATTTGGATAGTTTTAAGACGGCTTTTCAGGTCGCACCGGTAACCAGAGCTGGCGACTGGTATCCGGTATTACGGATCCCATCCGTTTTACTTTCACGTGTGTCTTGTTCAACGGACACTCCAAATTAACGCTAGGGATATCATTATTCAAACCCTATTTTTAGTTTTTGTTTTAGTTTGTTAGATTTTTAGTAAGGATCGATTAATTTTGAAGTTAGATTAGATCTAAAGCCAGTTTATATTTTCGCGTTTAAACCCAATGTAGTACCTTCGGGTGGAGCATTGGGGACGTGGCCGCAGGTATAGCGGCCCCTATTCAAATTATAATGTATGTATTCAAACCGCTACGAAGTGAATTTAAAGGATATATGTTAATTTCATTAAAAATATTTCGTAATTCTTACCGTGGCAAGTCATAGAATAGGACAAATGTTCTTGTTCATTTTTTTTGGTAATAACTACGTCATCTAAAAAATTGAATACGCCTGGTACACCCAGCAGCGTTTTTGCCACGATTCTTTGAAAAATAGCACGTGCAGGTTTTGTGCCAAAGGGTAACCTATTAGGAAGATAGAGTAATCCTCGCTAAAAATTTTTTAGCTTCATCCATAACTTCCAATTGGTTACAGGCATTTTCGAAATCTAATTTAGTAAAGCGCTCTCCCCCTTGAAGGGTACAAGGACCTCCTCATTCCTAGGTAATGGATGTTGTACCTCGTCTATAAATTCCTTTACTGTTATCTTATAATCTACACAAACGCGCATCTTTCCATTAAGCTTCATAAGGGAACTAACGGTGTTCCCCACTGGAAATTATCGACTAATGATATGACCTTGTCCTTTTCTACTTGGTCTAATTTTCTATCACGTGTTTTAAAGCGAACGGAACAGGTTTAGATTTGATTAATTTCGGTATCGCTTCAGTCGCTAACTTCAATTCAATCTTTTTATATTTATAACGGCCTAACTCATTCACAAATAATTCTTTAAATTCTGATAACTATGACTGGTGACTTCCTTCGTGTTGTACGTTATGCAAATTTATAACAGCCATTTCCATTTTAAAAACTTTCATCAGGTCACGAGTTACATATCTCCCAAATTAATATATATGTATATTTGAATGAAATTATTAAGTCTTAAGAAATAGATTGATACAATGTATACAATCTATAGTTGAAGGACATATTATAAAAGGTTAATGAAAGTTCATAAACCAGACATGAGAACGGAAACAGTTACTTTGTATTCCAGGCGTAATATGATACTGCAGGTGCAGGTCACAGTAGGTTATAAGACAGCAATTATTAGAATTAAGATTATTAAAATGTAATACTTTGTATTGTATCAAAAAATAGCAGACATGAGATCTGCATTTCCTATAAGTAATGTAAGAGCAGGGATCGCATAGATACCCTCAAGAGCCTATGATGGGTAGTCAATCGGAGAACTTCATAACTTTAGCATTGTTAGTGGTTCAGAGTTACTCATTTGTAAATATTAGTTATTGATTTTAATTATTAATTAGTAATATTAAACTTTGATTATTTTTGATTTCAATACGATAATGAAAATAACGTACTTGTTATTAAAACCAATGTAATTACTGTTAAAAATACACTTGATAGAAGTGTTTTGGCAAAAAAGTCTTTTTTAAAAAGACGCTCCCAGCGGCCCAAAACCTATCTTACGCCCTAGTAAAGGTCTACAACCTTGTGTCACAATCACCAATCTACACCCAACCGTTGAACTACGGTAAGAAATTTCTATTTCAATTTCCCAACAAGAACGATTACTGAGCCAGTAAATGTTCTTAAACAACCCGTGTTTATTTTAACTCAAACCCTTAATATATATTTCTTCAGATAACAGAGAAATACCTGCTCTAATATCCAATTCCCTACCACCTACTAGCATTTCTACCTTAATTGAATTAGCATATTTACTACATGTTACATTAAACATATCTACGTAATTCACGCCCTGAGACAGTTTCGGCTCTAGAAAATTATTCTTATTAAAATTACAAATAGATGCTTAATGTTTGATTTTTTTTACATATTCTACAAAGAAAATCTTTATCCCTACAGTAGGTAAAATTATGCATAACCTTTCCACTGCTACCTTCTTTATTCTTTTCCTCCGTTCCTCTATTAACCACACCCATACTCTGAGTGTTTCGCTTCGTATACACCATGTTAATTGCTATGTAATTACTAATAGGGATTATTGAAGTTTCCCTTTTTACTACTACCTTTAACAATTCTGACAAAGATTCCGTATGGTCCTCTTCTAATAATTTATCCAAAATTTTCTCTTTACAAAGGCTACTTATAAACTTATCCTTCAACTTTTCATCTAGTAGATTACCAAATTTGCAATTTATGGCCTTATTCTTAATCCTTACAAACCAATGCCTAATTTACTCTTGTTGAGCCTGCTGTAATTCGTATAATTTTACCCTTTCCTTAAAAACCGATACTCTCGAGGAAAATTGCCTCTGCAACATTTCGCATAACGTCTTATACGGTTTTTCTTTAGGTAAGTACGAATCACGTAAACCTCTTAAAAACCCGCAATTATTAGAATTAACATTGTTACTTGGTATTGTATAAATTAATAAAGAAATAAGCAGACATGAGCTTTTCAATTTCCACAAAAATGTAAAGAGCAGGGGCAACATAAATACCCCGGGAGCCCCAAGAAAGTCAGTCAGTCTTGAGCCTCACAGCTTTTGCATTGTTGTTTGTTCAGGCTACTCGCCCTAATTTAAATCCATTTAACAGTAATTTCGACTTAGAGTAATTTTATATAGTTTTGTAGAATTCAACTTGTAATTTCTGATTAAATAAAAATTGTTACTAGAGTTTTTGGAAGAAGACTTTTTAAAAAGGCAGCTTCTAAGGCCCAAAACGTAACTCGCGTACCGCTGTTGTAAAACTCATATTTCTGTTTATTTTTGATTATTGAACCTTTTGGCTGAAAATAAAGTACGTTTAATAAATATTAAATATTTTATTGTGCATTTAATTTGACTGATACATTTATTGCTTTACAGAATAGGTTCTCCAACTTAATCAAAGTTTCATTAATAGCTAGTACCTTGAAGACAGCCTTCAAATATAGGCCTTATTTTGGGCGACCTTTACTTTTAATGGTGGTCTTCATTGAAGTAGTATTCTATGTGTCTTACAATTCAGAAATTCACATAGTGTACTTGTTTGTACGAGAAAAATTTCAATGGTCCTTAACGGAAATTACTATATTTAATAGCCTTAGTAATGTATTATGGCTAGTTGGAAACGTTTCGGGTGCATATGTATTACACAAACTTTTTGCTATTCGAGAAATAAATATAATTCTATCTGGAATCTTCTGTGGTGTGATCGGCTCCATGTGGCAAGGTCTAGCTACCGAAACTTGGCATATTTATGCAGGTAATTAATATTTTTTAATAAATATTTTATTTCAATTGTTGTAGGTGTTTGTGCGAAATGGCTGGGTGGAGCTGTAGTTCCAATGACAATGTCAGTTTATACCAAAATAGTATCAACGGAAGAATATGGAAAGATTATGTCATTTGTAACAGTGTCTGAAACACTATGTAATTTGGCAGTTACGCCACTGTACACTTGGGTCTATAATCAAACTTTGTCTACTTATCCAGGAACATACAATTTCTTAACTGCTAGTATCTGCCTGTTGGGAATGTCGTTAACAATGTAAGTTAGCTTTTTATACCGGTGGTGAGAGTAACAATTTAATCGATACAAAAATAATTACTAAAACTTTTTCAAGTTTATCGTCAAAAAATGTAAATTTGTTAAACACATATTTTCTATAGCTTTAGTAGCACCAATACCAAAATTTAAAATTCAGAATCTGTAACTTAAAATTCAACATTCTAGAATCAACATTTAAGATTGAAAATTCAAGCAGTAAAATTCAAGGTTGAAGGTTCCTAATAACATTTCGCAAAATTTTAAAGTGATAAAAAATCCAAAGATAATTCTGGCAACTTAAAGAGACTTCAAACAATAAACTATAGTAGACCATAATTAAGAATCCCACTGCCACATTTCCTCCAGCATCCACATTTCCCCACACATCTGGACCAAATTTACATATAAATTCCCATAAGGAGGAAATGTGGAGATGAATCTCCTCCTGCTCTCGCCTTGTGGACCGCCTTGTGGAATTTTTTACCCCAACCATTTTGATTACGTTACACCCGCATTCTTTCCACCCGCGAGATAAATCTTTCTCCACATTTCCACCTACGAGATAAACCTATCTTGTTTAGTATCAATTAATATTAGATTTTTCTCAGCTACCCGAATCTCTAGGAATATTTTAAATGGCATTATCCCCCAGGGAGCTACCCTCATTTTAAGATTTTTTTACCGCTAACATTCTGAACCAAATAGTTTTCTTCGACTAGCCATTGCATCTTTTGAGATAAACTTATCTTGTTTGGTATCATTTAATATTAGAATTTTCTCAGCTACCCGAATCTTAAGGAATTTTTTAGACAGCACCATCCCCCAGGGAGCTACCCTCATTTTAAGATTTCTTACCTGTTGCGATTTCTGCGCGTTCTTATAAATTTTTTTATACATGCAATACATCAAATTAGTCTAAAATTTTATGCAGAATTCGAATATGCAAACAGATTTAAAATAAAACCACGCCTTACAAAATTACACACATACCCTCTGCGAGATAAATCTTTCTCCACATTTCCACCCACGAGATAAACCTATCTTGTTTGGTATCAGTTAATATTAGAATTTTCTCAGCTACCCGAATCTCTAGGAATTTTTTAGATGGCATCATCCCCCAGGGAGCTATCCTCATTTTAAGATTTTTTTGCTGGTAGCGATTTCTGACCGTCCTTATAAATTTTTTTAGTCATACAATACTTTAAATTAGTCTAGAATTTTATGCAGAATCTGAATCTGTAAATAGATTTAAAATTGAACCACTTCTTACCATTTTACACGCACCCTCTAAATTATAAATTTCCTGCGGCTCTTACCTAAAAGAAAATCTAAAAACAATTCTTAAAACTTTTTATTACAGACAATTTTTACTAATACAGTTTAAATTTTGTAAACTACATTTCTAAATACATATTCACAATTTTTTATCCTTAACCTAGAACTCCTCAAATCGGCTTATACTTATTAATATTTATTTCTAAATAGAGCACCTTTTCCAAAGACCAACCGGACTCATATGTTTCAAATCTGGTTAGAAAAATATTAGTTTTCTTGGACTATATAAAATAGCTTAAAGTGATTAATGTATATGGTTACATATTCTCGTACACATCCACAAACATCTGCTTACGTCCACATACCGACATGGCGATGCCGGTAGTTTTTGTTTAACAAATAGTAAGAAAGATACGTTAGGTGTTAGTGTGTGGAAGCTCATCGGATCGTTGGATTCAAAAGGAATGGTGCGGCGAAATGTATGGCGGTTCCCGTTAGAATAATCGAAAGTAGTTAATCGATCGTATTAGATGTTTAAATATGCGAAAGTGTAAAAGCCACACGAGCAAAATTTAATTATCAGACAAAAAAGTGCGCGATGTGCTATACTTATAAAGAAAGTATAGAATAGTGCTTTGCAGCGGTCCTAGAAGTAAAGCAACTACTAGAATAGCCGTAGCGCAGAGAAAGGGTATGCATGTATTATACAGTGCACTGTTAGTTTACGGGTAGCTCGGATGTGTAATTGATCATGACTTATAGATCCCTCGGGGGTTTAAAAATTCTGAGACCATTGTCGTTTGAAAAAAATGTTTGGAAATTATCAGAACGGGGGCGGGTCGAAGTATAAGTTAGATGGATGATTGACCGAGTTTTTTCTACCTTTTACAAAGGCATCGGAAGTTGACAAACATCGAGCATCTAATTCTCTATTTGGACGATATCGAGTACTTGCCGGTTCTAGAAATCATTACGTGCTACCGACCGCTATGCGGAAGATTTGGTTCTAGGAAATGAACAACCTACGAAAGTACGAAATACTTGGTATTAATGCTAATTGGTTTATTGACCGCGCTTGTGCACTAACTATGAATACAGGAACTTGTATGATTATTAAAGAAGTAATTTGCTACGGTATTCTGTGTTGAGAAGGAAAAAAATAACGTACGCAAACAAAATACTCAGAACCGAGTACTGTAACAAAATAGGAATTGAAAGAATGCCGTACTAGATAGAAGGTTGTAGAGTAGGGTGGGTCACACAAAAAAGAGGAAAAGAAAAGCTTTCAAAACCGTTAATAAAGAATATATTACATAAAGGAAAACTAACACGTGGAGAAAACAATATTTATGCAATATATCCCAAAGGATTTACACAGTACAAAATTCTTCGCAAAAATGATTAATACACACCTTAGTCCCTCAAACCAATTTTTAACTTCAATTTTTGTATTCACATAAAACAATTCCCTTATTTATATTCAAAATATTCATACAAAGACAGTATTATTTATATATAATGCTATGATAATAGGGCAGCGTTTGGGTAGGTTAAGTCATGGGGGTTGTAGAACAAATGTAAACAACTTCCACTTTAAGAAAAGCACATAATTCCAGAAATCATAAGAGTAAAACGGTCACTCTACATATTGTTAATTGAGAGGGCACTGTATATAAAATACACAGGATTAAATGCATGAGAACATAAAGATGTCTAAGTGTAGTTTACAAATAAGGATAATATTTTAAAACTCAACAAATTGCATCAAAATTAAATCACCGGAAGCATAGATAAATTGGCATTACAAATATTTAACAATTGCGTGGAAAATATCATGGTCACGCATTCTAAATAATTCATTATTAGAAAATCGTTACGTGACGGGAAGAAAACACATTTGTTCAGAAAACCAATATTCTGTAGAAATAAACAAGCACCAGGCGATTCAATTTAGACGATAAAATTTAACAAACATCCGAATACGTGAGTTAATAAAAGTGAAAAGTTGGAAATTCTCGAATAATACCTCGATATGCGGGATGCGTACGTGACAGACAATTTGGTGAAAATTCCGAGGTATGCGACGCCTTAGAACGTCAACAAGCCAATGAAATCAATTGGAGGTAGGGCATATATATACGATAGTTACGAAGTGACAGGTTAGTCTGTATTCACTCTGAGCAACAACTATGTTCAAAAGTGTCGAAAGCTTACGTAACCAGTGAAGTATAAACCAAAATAAATCAGAATTAAAAGTGCGAGAATTTATGCAACAAAAATAAGCTGATCTATAAATAGACGTAAGTAAAACGACTTAATTAAATTCATTTCTAATATTAATAAAACAGGGCTTTTAATTCCGACATGTTATTTGGATTTAAATTTCGACTCTTACCCTTGGATTTTAATTCCGACTTTAATTTGGGCTGTAATTTAAGACATATTTGATTGAGATGGCTTTAATTTGGGATATTTAAGACGACTTTAATTTGGGACTTCTAACTTTAAACATACTCTAATTTTGGAGATAATTTTAAAAATGAAAGTATTCTAATTTGGACATATTCCGACTTGGTACGATTTTAATTGGAATCGATTTATGAGAGGCGATTCTTATATGGGGCCAGCAAATCAATAAGCAAACCGAGCACAGAAAGGGGATGCAGATCATAGACTAGGATGGAACTACAGAACCCATTCCAGGTTAGCAATCTTAATACACTTTATTATTGAAAACTGTTTTGATTTAATATTTGTCACATTGCGTATTTGCGAGAGTCATCAAAAAGGATCGCTTAAAAATTTATGACAATGGAATAGGTATCTTGGAACGTTCGAAGGTCCCTGAATAAATTAAAAGATATTTTTGCTGGCTTTCAGAAAAACATAAATCTGGTATATGTAGATATTCTGTCCAAATGGAAAATTTTGAGTGTTGTAAATATTATCAATTATTATATTGTGTATTATAGAATTGCTTTATTTGATTCAATAAGATCCCTTCAGTAAGCTAGTCTGGGTAAAAATTTTAATCTAACATTTCATAACTTGGGGCTAAATATTAATAAAATAGTGCAACATCGCAGCATTTAATTACGCCAAATCGTGGGGCGAAAATCATAAGAAATTTAAAACGCCCATTGTAGGGGCTCGATTGTTCAAGGTTGATATCACAGCAATTTTATGGTATGCCCAATCGTGGGGCCGATATCACAGCTATATATATATATATATATATATATATATATATATATATTGCTATGATGACGCTGCATGCCGATATAATTCATGTTCAGTTTCTTGCTGCCCACTACCGCTTTGTGTCTCTTAATATCCTAAAATTTAAATATGCCTCGGCTAGCTCAGTCTAATTTATACAGAGTGCACAGCGTTACGAAAACAAAAATTTACCCCCTTTGTATCAAATACTTTTCTACTTGTATGAGAAAAACGAAATCGACTAAGATTTGTATAATGACAAAGAAAAATTATATACACTTTACAGTTTAATATGATTCACCATTTGACAAAGTAAACCCATGATTCAAATAATAATAATCTCAATTTGTTTATCCCCAAAATTATAGTTCCCTTTAATTAGATTAAAGCTAGGAAAAGTGAAACTGTACACCATTGGAAACACCTTTGAACGTTCAATGACCTTTTCCTTTTACGTAAATTTTAACGTATAAAAAGATTTTTGGTGACCCTTTACATAAATATTCAGGTATAAAAAATATGTACTAAATTTTAAAGGAAAAAGATAATAATGCTATATGATATTCTGACCTGTAGTTTTACTTGCATGTCCTTTTTTGTTCTCCCTGGATCTGATATTGCGTGCAATTGACCAGTACTTCTGGATTACTTTCAGTTGAGTCCCCTTGTGACTTTTGTGGTACCGCTTGGCCCAACCCCATTCAATGCTTAAAACAAACCTCCGTCTTTGTCCCCGATGCGTAGATGCAAACCAATATTTTTATACAATTTGGAATCGATTCGGATCTCAAGTATTATCAAGCTACTTTAAGTGTTCCCAGGTTTTATTCAGTATTACCCACTCTTAACTAATATTGTTCAGTATTACCCAGTTTTACTCAGTTTTACCCAGTTGCCCAAGTGTTTCCACGTTTTATTCAGTTATCTCAAGTGTTCCCAAGTTATCCCAAGCTTTTCCAAGTTTTCTCAAGTTTACCCAAGTTTTCCCAAGTGCCCTGAATTATAAATATTAAAATTATTTAATTAATAAACTTTTATTCACGTTTCCTAGCTAACGGCAAAACTTCTCTCATATATTTTCACTATTATTTACTTTTAAAACTTTCTATCACAACTTTCACAAATATGTAGTTATTTAATTTTCATTGTTCACTTTTACGTAAATTCTTGAGTTGAACTGATGTGAAGCGTGCTCAGGTTGAATGAACGCTAACTGTTTATCAAATTTGAGTGATATATACAGCAACGCCCCTGTCGGAAACCATTGGTTATCGGCATTGTTTGTTCAAAGTTTAGGACGCGCCATAAGATGTTGTGAATACTCTGGGCTTTTACAGGTATAATTTGATAATAGCCCGCCGTAACAATGTTCTTGGTCACGTAGAATACAAGTTTTAGTAATGGATTTCTAGAATATGTGTATTTTTATCCGTCTGTTTTGGTGTTATTGTAGGAATTTCTAACTCGCCTTTTCACGTATTCAACTTATGGCTTTTGTTTGTCAAGATAATGTTCTGGGTTTTGAGTAAACTCCGTGTTAAAAATCACGTAGATGGAATGACGTAAATTCAAATGCCTCTATTTACATCCTGCGTTTCCGAAACGTATTTGTTTTGAAAGATGCGTTTACTACCAGAATGCTTTGCTATCTCCTTTCACTATCGCTTGTTTAATTTTAACAGAATTTGTATCAGGATTTTCTAGCTTTCCATGCATTTAATGCGTATTTATTTAGAATTCATGAATGCTTTCTGGTTTAAAATAAGTTTGATTGCGAGTTATTTGTCTTGCTGAATGAGTTTGCATTGTTGAACAATATGCTTCCCGGCATTAATTAACGTCAATTGTGATCCTTATACAGGGTGTTAAATGTTTGCTTTTTGCATAATTCGCGAATTACGTATTTTTCATGATAAATTTATTTAGTTTTCTAACTTCTATACTATTTACGGTAGTGTGCGCCATTTATGACTCAATATATACCTCTAAATAACTTTATTATTATAGCAATATATATATATATATATATATATATATATATATAGAGAGAGAGAGAGAAAGAGAGAGCGATGATATGATAATCAGGTCATAAAAAATCGTTACGCACCACATTCTGTAAGAGAAAAAAATGCAGACCCAAAGTGGAAAAAAGTTAAATTTTTCAAAATTTAAGCATAAACATATAAGTAAAATCCCATATAGAATCACACGCTTTAAGGACATACCGTGTTGCGATTCACCATTTAAGAACGAAGCCCACCTTTAAAATACGTGAAAATCAAGCATTCGTTGATTAATCCACATGTAAATAATTATTCTCTATATAAATATCTTTAAAACAAGTTATATTGCATTTATAAAGACCGTGGAAGATGTTGAGAATGATGAATGATTTCAATATCATTTAATAAATGTAATACACTGTTTTAAGGAAAAATAGTTCCAGCAAGCGAAAGCATAAAAATCTGAGCTTTGCTAAAATGTTAATTCATTTATTATCTTTAAAAATATCGGTTAATAAACGTTACTGCCTCAAATGGTTATAACACAATTGCGAGATTTATTGCAAAGTAACTTTAATTCAAAGAAGTCAAAATCGGGTCGGTTCTAGAATAAATTATATTTATGTTAACAAAACGAAAATACCGCATGTATTTGCTTAAATAAACCACTGTACAATCTTCTCAAGGCTATAAATCATCAAATTAACAAGCTAGTTATCTTGTATGAATAAACAGCCCAATTCGCGAAACATTAAACGCCGAAAAAGACCGTAAAGCCAGATAAGATAAGGAGTTTTAATGGTATTGCAGAAGTTCGTAGTAGAGAGATATCAACCGTTGCTAGTATTTACTAGTAAAGAATGAAAAACGTTTACGATTGCAATAAATTGTAAAATTAAAAAGATAAAGATGCGAAATTGCAGTACATTGTTACATCAGGTAGATGTGTCATACTTCTAAAATGTAATCAGAAGGTTAGAGACCTCTGACGTATTTGGAATTTTATGATATAAAGAGGAATTTTAAATGAGGAGCGATTTATTCAGGATTTGACATGCACGATTTGATAGTCAAGATTTGAAGATAAGTACTTCGAAATTAGATTGTTGATAAATAGCTACTGAGGAGTGCAACAATGATTAATTTATTACTCCAATATAAATAATCTTGGTGCAAGGTCACACGCTACTTTAATCTGTAAAAGGTACTTTCCAAAACTAATGCAAGATATTTAAACGTATGGCGATTAATTAAAAATAGAAATCTATAATTTAGAACCAGAAAAGTTTCGATACAGTTAATTTTTAGAAACAATTTGTTAAATAGCCAAACGCAAGTTGTCATAAAGATAAGAATATCTGTAAGAATTTGACGATCAAAAGCGCAAGAATAAATCTATTTTAAAACCTAAAAGATATTTGTGTATTAATAATTAGATTAAGCTGGTATACATTTTTATTTTGCGTATAAAAATTATTTGTAAATGGATAATTTGATTTTAGCAATTTTGAGGTCAGAGCTAGAGGCTCTTTGACCCTTACAAAAAATTTTGTTCAACGTCGTTGATCGATTACATTGACACAGGGTAATAATACAAGAATATATAAATTATTCAAAAAAAATTTTTTAAAAATGTGACTTACAGATAAAATCCATTCCGAATGGATCTGCACCTTGAAGAAGTTTTAGATAACTAGAACGTTGGAATGGCTTGCGCATTCCAGTGATCTAAAGAGCCAAACTACGGGGCCAACCAAAGTAGTAGGGTCTTTAGTGAGGAACCAGTCTACGACAGGTCCCGAAAAGAGGACAGCAGCTTTTTCGGTACTTAGAGTGGCAGAGACCATAGGGTCGTATGGCATTCTATGACACACTACTGCAATGTGGAAGGCAACGGGAAACTACCACAATACCTCCTAAGTACACAGCGTACTTAAATTCCAGATTTAAAATAGTCCCCCTCCATTCGGATCTCCGGGAGGTATTACTTCGGAGGATGTGATCGAAAAGTTTAGAAGAAGAGTCGGAAACTTTCTGCGAGGCGGAACGTAGAATGTCTGAAGTACGAAGCAAGTAGGTAAGCTAGAGCTTGAAATGGATAGGTTAGCCTTAAACATAGTAAGGATCAGCGAAATACGGTGGCCAGAGGTGGCGGACTTTTGGAGCGGAGACTTTAGGGTAATTCACACATGCTCAGAGGAAGGAAATTCGGGTGTGGGGATGAGAAAAAACATAGGTAGAAAGTTACCTACAAAAGAACGAAAGTGTACTCATGGTAATTACAGTAATAATACAAGTATACATGCCCACCTCTAGCTGCAGCGAGGAAGATATAGAAGACATACTAAAATACGTAAAAGGACATAAAGATTTAGTAATTACGAGAGATTTTAACACAGCGCTATGTAAGGGAAGGGAAGGGGCGATAGTCGGTTTATTTGGTTTATGCACGAGAAACGACAGGAGCAATAGGTCGGTATAATTTTGCGACAAAAATAATTTAATCATCACAAACACATTATTTCAACATCATGCTAGAAGACGATATACGTGAAAGTTGCCAGGGGATATCAAATATATTATATTCGTGTTAGACAACGTTTTAAAAATCAAGTAAAAGACTGTAGAAGCTACCCAGAGGTAGATATAGACATTGACCACAATATTGTCATTATGAAAACCTCTCTTAAATTTAAAAATTTGAGTAAAAAGAACAGAAAAAGACACTTTGACTTTTAGAAACTAAAAGATAAAGATGTCCACGAAAGATTTGAAAAAAGTCAAATGAATTGCTGAAAGATATCGGGAAAATTTGTGATACTAGGGAAGTAAAAACGGAATGGAATAACATTAAATCCAGCTTACAAATGGCGGCCAGAGATATTCTGGGTTATACGTAAAAAGAAATTAAGAAACCATGAATAACGAAGGATATCCTGAATTTAATAGAAGAAAGATGAAAATACAAAAACAGCCCGGACGAAGCTGAAAACAGAGATACAAAGCTATAAAATGGGAAATTATTCGCAAATATAGGAAAGCTAACGAGCAATAGATTGGTGAAAAATGCAAAGAGGTACAAACTAAGATGTAAATAGAAAAGGCCGTCGAAGCATACAAACTAATTAGAATGAATTTCGGAGATAAACCGTATAGCAAAAATAAAAGGGCGCGAAAGAAGACATCATTGTGCGAAAAGTCGAGAAAGTTGTTCGATGGCAAGAATGTATACAGAATTTATATGCAAGAGAGGAAACAACAGTATTATAACAGGAATCAGGCATTGAAAACCATGGCATGGGATATCTTATACTTAAAGATGAATTTGAACTAGCATTAAAAAAATGGTAAGGCATCGAATATAGATAAGGTGCAAGTATAAACTCTAAAAGCAGCTGGACAATCAGTAACAGAACATGAAAAATATATGCTGTGGGTATCTTAAGGGAATGTGTACTTTAGTTCAAAATAAAAATTAATGGACATATTAAATTAATAAAAGGATGATCCCATATTTTTTGTATATCGTTCAAATTGTCTACTGAAGCTGAATTTAAGAATCAACTAGATCACCTAAGTTTTTGGATGACGTTCTTGTTGGGTTTAGTGTACAGGTAAGGAGCATATTTAGTTTTTTATATTTTCGTAGAAACAATGCTTCTACGTGTTTGTCTAGCTATTTATATTTTTCTTATTTTTGGCGTAATCCTGAGGTTTAAAAGTTCTTACTGTAGCTGTTAGCCATCAATTTTTTGGTGCAGGTTTTATTTAGAGGTTATTTTGGTCTTAGTAAAGGTTTTCAATCGAATGCGTGTTGATAGAGATTAGTGAAGCATTATAGTATCTTTACTTATTTCTTGTTTGCTAGCAGAGTATATTTAATAAAAAAATCCTTCTAACATTGCAAGAGGTCCTAACCCCACTTTTGTTGACCCCTTCCTGATTAGATGATGCATGTTCTTTTTTTTTGTAGACCATAGATTTAATCTCCTCCTCTCCTCCATGCTTATGCCACCCACCTACATTTGACTTTCCAGTACTCCATCCGACTATACTATACTGAACAGGAAGCAAGTTTTTTTACCAGGAAATTTTGAATTTTGCCAAACGCTTGCCATTCAAAAAAGGTAGGGATCTATAACGTGTATGACAACACTCACACATAAGACCTATATTTTACTTCTCATTCGAACGAGAGTATATTTTTGGGGAAAATGCTCGTCTAACATTTTTCAAGCAGTCCGTATCAAGAATCGAACCCAGGTGGACCTAAGCCATGAAAGCCCACCGTTACATATATGTAACAGATTTAGTAGTAAATAAAATAAGATGCTGCAGCTAAACTTATTTCTTATTGGGTTAGTGGCACCACCAGTATCATTGCCTGACATATCTTCAACAGCTTGAATAAAAATATATCAGTTATACTTGTGATATGTCGGTGTGTGAAGCATTATTCTAAAGCTGCTGCCAGAAAATTGATAAAATATGGGCATAAATTTTGTGTAAGTATAATTAACTTATTTATAATGAACTTCCTATTTGTTTTATCACTGAAATACATTTAACAATGCATGTGCTTATGACATCAGATTTAATTGGTAAAATAGTAATATCGTTTTTCAGCACATACACTCTAAGACTTGTGTGTTACATATATGTAACGTTAGGTCATTTAATTACTGACGTATTTTAAAATGGAGATTTGTAAAAAAAAACAATCATTTGTCTTTTCTTTTTAGAAAAGGTTTCTTGAAGAAGCACTTCAAATTGCTTATGGTGATGACTTAGAGGTAGGGGCAATTTACGCCAAACCTCCTAAAGCAAATATCCTCACGGATAAAGAATCTGGAGATGACGACGGAGAGGGAGATCTAAATCATTTTCCTGCTTGGCAGCTGATGGCTGGTGCTGAAATACAGTTAAAAGATAATTCGAGGATTTGTAGATCACTAGTGGATAAGGAAAACAAATAATCGAATTTTCAAGTAAAACATGTAATCAAAAAAGAAAAAATAAAACATCATTGGAGAAATGGTATATTTCAAAATGTAAACACCAGCTTTAGAACAGCTGTTTATTCACACTTTGTCCGCCTTTCACCGATAGATACGTTTGAATTATTTTTTAGTAATGATGTATTTGAATACTTTTTAGATGAGTCAAAACAATATGCTTTATTCAAAAACCATCCCGATTCCAATTTGAACATGGAAGAACTGAAATGTGCTATAGGAATCCTAATACTGAGCGGGTATAATGAAAAACCAGGAAAAAGATTTTATTGGGATTTTCGGCCCAATATGGGAAATCCACTAGTGATGAATTCCATGCGACGGAATCGCTTCTTTGATATTTTGAAATTTATGCATTGCGCTAATAATAATCACCCAGACTTGAATGATAAATGCTGGAAAATTCGACCGTTTATGGACAAACTAAAATCGAAATTCTTGGAGTATTTTGTAGCAAAGCAGGATATCAATTATAATGAGTCCATGGTTAAATATTATAGTACGCACTCGTGTAAGCAGTTTATTCGGGGAAAGTCTATTCGATTTGGATTTAAAATGTGGTGTCTAAATACTAAAGATGGCTACCTAATAAATGTTGATCTTTACCAGGGAAAAAATCCCAGATGAAATAGAGATGATGAAATTTTAAATGGCAAGACTTCAGCGCCACTTCAAGTGATGATGAGGGAAATGCCAGAAAACAGAAAACGATTACCTTATAGAATTTATTTATATAATTTGTTTAAAAGTATACTTTTGTTAAGGGATATGACAGAAAGTGGATATTAGTGCACGAAAACAGTTAGAAATAATAGACTCCCAAAAAGCATACCACGTCCTGCAAAAGCTGCTCCCAAAAAAAAACCTGTACGAGGGGAATATCATTCCGTAATTGATCGAGAAACTGGAATGGTATTTGTCAGATGGGTGGACAATAATATTGTAACAGTTGCTTCCACTTGTTATGGCACAGAACCAACGTCTCAGGTTAAAAGGTATTCCCAAAAGGAAAAAAATTTGAATGTTTCCAGACCCAATCTAATAGGTAAATACAATGCGTCAATGGGAGGCACGGACTTGATGGACGAAAATATTGGTCGATATAAAATTGGCATACGTTCAAAGAAGTGATGGTGGCCTCTGTTTACCTGTTTAATAGATGCGTCCATTGAAAATGCTTGGGTTATTTTCAAAATATCTGGAAGATCAATGATTCAGTTGCAATTCCGACGAGAGATAGTCAATAATTATTTTGTCTCATACGGAGCTGCTTCAATAGGTGTTGGTACACCACCAACTTCAGTGTGCAATTTCCAAAGCAACAGAGTAAGTGACCAATTACGATACGATAATCTTCTTATTAGTGTACCAGATAGAAAAAGAAGACGCTGTGCAATGGAGGTATGTACTACAAGTGCAAGAACAATGTCTAAGAAATGCGCTGTAGGGCTTTGTTTAATTTGCAATGAGGGTTTTTATGGTAAATAAGGTTTATTATTAGTTTTGTATAATTGTTTTAAATACTTTTTCATTTTGTCATGCTTTGTAACAAATAGGTAGTGTGAAAGCCCAGCGTTACATAAATGTAACGAATTTTTTTGACATTTCTGTAATAAACGTATTCAAAAAAAAACTCTCTTCTTGGTTTACATAGATCAATTTTATTGTAAAAGAGTTCGAATATTCAAACTGAAAGAAAAAAAATTAATTTGGGCTTTCATGGGTTAATACCAGCTAGTCATAACTTCTTCCGAAGTCTTTCTAAACCTTGTTGGACATTATATCCATCTCTATTTGACCACCGACCGCTTTTTACTAAAAATTTCTTATTAACATCCTTTTGTCCCCTTTCGCCAAAACTCTGGTTTACTATTTTTTGCCAAACCACCAAGTAAGAGATGTTGTCGTAGGTTAGTGCCATTTTATTTAAGTTGTAAGTATTACTAGTCCTAAATTCTTTTCGAATCGTGCCGCAGCATTTCACAGTTACATAAAAGTTTTATTTATATATAAACACGAAAAAACAATTTGAAATGTGATTAACAAAAACTAAGATTCTAGTGTGAATATTCTAAAAACAGATGTTACCCTGTACCAACAGCGTATTGATTGTTGTACAATACGCATTGAAAATCTAACTGTATGATGTGATTGTTGGAGACTGAGTAACTTTTCTAACTCACCAAACCGGTTTAGCTTAACAATTATGTGTGCACTAGATATCTTATCGAATGCTTTAGATATTTATTTATAAATATAGATCACAAAGTGAAGCACACATTGTTGCTACTCTATGATATCATTGCCTTGTGCGAGATTCTTTGCAACAAACCATATGTTATTCCTTTTGATTTGTTACTCTCACATCCACCTATTGTAGTTGTTTTTGAATTTTTAATTACTATGATTATTAGCATTTTAGCAATTCTATCGAGAAACCGAAATTTACCCGAAAACTAGATGAAGTTATGGTACAACTGTATATTAGACTGGACATAAGAATTTTTGACTTTAATAACGGTAAACTAGTCTAGCAAACAATTAAAGCAAAGAAGAGGATTATTCTAGTATTGTTGCACTTTTTGAAAATTCTAAGTATATTGTTGTGCAAAAATGGTTTTGAATTTCAATAGTTTGATGATATTTAAAAATAGTATACAACTATAGTCATTTTGAAGGGGTTGAATTTGCAATATAGTAAAAGCGATTGTCTATAGCAATATGGTGAACTATAGCCATTAGACTCCAATTTAATACTAAATTTGCCTATACATACACAACTAATTATGTTACGTTGTTCATAACAGAAACAGTTGAGTGGTTTGCCCTTAGATTTGCATACTACAAAAGCTATCTCACAGGTATAAGGCTAAACATCTTTAATCGGGATTTATGCTATTTGTGAGAGCACAAGAAGATGCTGAGATATATTTTTAAGAAAATATTACTTATAATACAGACTTACACAATAAATGTACTAATCTTGATCATGGTACATGAAAACAAGGTAGCTAATAAATGGACTAATTTCTTCCCTTTTCCCTTAATAGTAGGTTATGTAACGTATACTTCAGGCACTCACTAATAAGTATACGAAACAAAATTAAAGTTTGGTATATTCGTTAGTTCGCTCTGATCAATTTAGGAGTCCCAAAGGAAATCATCCCTGAACGGTTAGCGTAGAATATGGTGCAATTTCCGAACTAGCAACAGTAGTGGGCCGTGGGTAGTTGATGGTTACCGCTGAAAATAAGAGGGGCGCCAATTGCAGTAAAATGCCACTAAACACCATGCCTTAAGAGAGAACAACTTAGTCTCTGCAATCAAACTTAATTGTTCCTGATACTATAAATGTTCAAGTAGATCCGACTCAATCAAAACACAATCATATACCCAATTATTATACCTATATTCATGAATCAATATATATGCTCACAAAAAAATATTTACACTCCCAATCAACTTGACTTGAGCCCAAAATCACATTTAATTAACACTAAAAATATATTTACTGAGAGCAGAGAAATTATTCAGGGAGTACTTGTACCACACTATGAATATATTAATCAAGATTAATGCAGATATTATTATTCAGGGGTAGTGCACTTTTCCTTGTATGTTAGGCAATATGTCAATCCGGTTTGCAACCTCGGTATCAGGTTATAATATTATTATACAAAAAAAGAGAGTGGTCCAAGCATCTGCTGAGAGTTAGACCTTACTGCATACAAGTGGATATGTAATTTAATATTGCAAGTGACTATCATATAAGATATAAATTTCCTAAACCCTGTTTTACGGAATTAATCATTAAAGTATATATAATTTGGTACTATAGTACATTCCCCCAAAAACAAATTAATTAAACATGCACAATATGCACAAAAAAACATTAAATAAACAAACAACCATATGGGTCTTAATCAATAAAAACATGTGATAAAAGTGCCAGATGTCCAAGTCTGCTGGATTGCGTCCTCAACGACCAAATCAGTTTGCTGCAAGATGAGTCTGATCTCGTATCACCAGATACAACGTTGGACAGGAAGCTCCATATGATTCCCAACAGAAATAAAGAATCTCCCACGCATAAAGAATATTCCGTACCGAAAAAATACTCCGTACCAAAGAACCCTGTACACACAAATTAAAATTTGAAGGTTATTGCTGCAATTACTTACACTTTTCTAGGTGGTTCCACTTTATAATAATTAACATAATTATTTGTAACCACGACAAGTCACACGACCAATAATCAATAATGCTAAAAAGTTTTATATTTTAGATTTCAATCCTTACTGGTAACTAAGTACTCACCAAGTGCTAAATGTCCTCCACAAAATAAATTTCTTAAGCCAGGAAATTTCTCTAATACTCTTTATAAAATTCTCCTGGATAAGAAAAGGGCGCCCCAAACTAATTTGTATAATTAACTTTATTTTCAGGACCACTCCATGAAAATTACAATAGGGCGTGCCTCTTCTGAGACTTGCACAAAGTATGCTGCACCAAACAAGATCGATGTAATGTATATAATACATTTTATATCTTGTTGATAAGGAGAACCGGTATCACAATAACAATATATGGTTGAATCTAACAAATAAATTTCTAGTTGAAGGTCGGCACTAACAAAGTTCAATATTCAGAAGCAAATTGTAACGAGGCATAAGTGACACGTTACAGTTATACCAAAAATCAATGAAATGTAAATACCTATAATAAAATGGGAGGATGGGTATCAAGCAATTCAGCATAGAGATGCTTTTATGATACAAACGTTAAGTTGATCTTGAAAATATGACTGCAATTATAGAAATATATAATAAAGTAAAGAAAAATCGGAAAACATAAACGTTCAACAATATTAAATAGAGACAAATTCTCAATGTGTTGAACGTGTCGATAATTTAATCAACTTTTTTTAATTAACAATACACTAATCGTGCTTAACCAGGGTGGTTACTGTGCTACGTACCTAGACGTAGCCGAAAGAAAAGTAAATACCAGTATAATTACCAACCGCGGAGTAGGGGGATTTGCCTACATACCAAAAATGAAACAAAAAAATAAAGTACATCGCCTCTGATTATCTATTAAGACATAAAAATAAATAAAAGATTCTGTACAAACAAGCAAAAGGAAAATAAATTAAGTATTATTATTTTACAGCAAACAATTATATTGTACGAAAAATTTCGAAATTTAGATACGAAGTGCGCATCTCGTATTTACACAAAATAAAATTAATCAGCAGTAAATAAACTTGTGAGCTTTTGTGAAGCGTTTTTAAAATTTCACCTACTACTTTTTTTAAAATAAACTACTCAGTAAGGCGAATAAAAGTGTGCGTTCTTTTGACACGCATCTTTAAAAATAGTACATCGCACCTGTAGAGCGATAATATCGAATCGCAGCAACAAGCAATAATCCTACAGTGCCACGTAACTACACCAAACGTTGATACGGGATATGCCATTGACACACACAAAAGAAAACGAGTTGCATACCTGTAGGTGTCCGGATATTTAGCTCGCAAGCAGTCGGAGGTGAGTCAGCACAGCAAAGCCATGATCGTCAGGATACATTTACTCTGCTACCATAATTGCAGCAGCGGTCTACGGACAAAAGCAGTTGGTCTACATAAAGAAAGAATGCATTTGGCCTCCAGCTAAAAAAGCAATACACGCAAGACACTTCCTAGTTGTCGAACAGAAAAAACAGACGTGCATTGCTTCTGAAATACGGTCACGAATACTGTAGAAAATATTTCCACGTACAAGCTGTAGAATCAAATTCAATAATCGTTCAACTAAAACGAATTCAAACTGCAAACCCTCGCTTATCGAAGCGCGATTGATAGTGGAAAATCTGGGTTCTATCGGATAGTGCGCGACCTTATTTCAACCAGTCTTTACTTAGGAACAATAGAGAAAACCATTATATGCGGTCGTAATGTATACCAAGATAGCAGGTACCTAAAACAGGATATAAACTATTTAATTGTAGCATAAACTTGTGGTTTCCAAATAAATAACCTGTCTGGTTTATCCTTGTATTACATTGTTGCAATTGACTTATGATTCCTTTAACAATTCCTAATAATTTCTTATTAGATTCTATTATTTAATATATAGATAAATTGCGGGATACATAACTCCTTCCGATGTAAATGAAAAATTAAGGTTTTGCTTAATTTTTAAATTCATAAAATTCATTATTTATAATTTATCGTTTCTAAGGGTACACTTATTGTTTATTTATTTCTCTTTGTTTCCTTAAATCTAAAATTGTTTCCTTTATTCTTATAAATAAGATACATTTTGTAAAATACATATATAATTAGAAAAATTATTAGAATGATTAACACAATTGTCCAAACGCTTATATTGTCATAGTGTAACTTT
This sequence comes from Platerodrilus igneus, assembly GCA_036346225.1. Lineage (NCBI taxonomy): Eukaryota > Metazoa > Arthropoda > Insecta > Coleoptera > Lycidae > Platerodrilus > Platerodrilus igneus. The sequence goes on from JARFIW010000544.1 coordinate 950,250, forward strand.
GTCGTTTTGAGTTCACTTAAATGTTCTTTGTAATTTTCCATTAATTTCATGGCGTGGTTGAAGTTGTTTAAGTCTAGATGCTCTAGCTGCATGGGTTTCTTGACTATTTCTTCGTCTTCTTGTAGTTCTATCTTGAACTGTAGTTCCGGTAGGTTTGCGAGTTTCTTTGTTGCTATGGGGTCTTCATAAACTCTGATTATTTCGTCTTTCAATTTTAAATAACAGTTTCCTTCAAGCGTGATTAATTTGCTTCCGGTCAGTGCTATTTTCATCTTGATTGCAGTAGATTGTTGCTATTACTTCTGTTAGGGAAATGGTGATCCATTTGTTTTCTGTAACCTTTTGAATTTTCACAGTGGTTATTTGTACAGGTTTTGCTTCGCAGTTTTCGTAATGATTTGAAAATTTTTATAGTTGTACTTCGCAAGGGCTGTCTTCTTGAATGGTTGTTATCGTCAACGATTGAAATAGATATTGGTTTGGTGTTACTTCGGTACATTTTTCGTTTGTACAACCATATCTTAATTCAATAAAAATCAAGCTTAAAGTGCATAAAGAAAATCAGTTGAAAAGTTAACACTTTAAAAGAAATTTATTTTTCTTGGGTTATGTTAGAGAAGTGTATAGAATTTTAAAAATTTATTTTTAAACTAAAGTAATTTTAATATTTTTTAGAAAGTCTTGAAGTATTATTAAAGTTTTAAACTTTTAAATATGTGTAATGGCTATTGTTCACTCAAATTATACAATATACTCGAATATGACTCGTATTAGGGAATACCCAACATTCCTGTTTATTTCTATCTGTAAGTTAATTTTGTATCAATTGTTACAATAAACATTAAAACTTTTAGTCTTTGATTTGAACATTTAAGTAAATTAATAAAGTAAAATGTTTGAATTAAGCTTTTTAATAGTCTGTGCAAGTATTGTCAAATACTATTAAGCATTAGTTTATGTTTGGTCTCTTTGTCGCACGTTTTCGTGTTTAATTTTAAGTCGTAATATCGTAGTAATAAATCAAATAGCAAATCTGTCATTGGTAGTGATCGACACTTGCTCATAGTCATCGAAGAGAAACGTTTGTTGGTTCGATAAAGTAAGTTAAGTCATTAGTGTCTTCGAATGTCTTTTTATAAATGAACCCTAAAAACACAGTGATAGTACGTACTTAACACGTCCAATAAGTAGCCATACAGTCCACTTCGTTGAAGAGTGGAAACGGCACTTACAAAACAATAGAATATGGCTGAGGTAAGTCGATATATAACATTATAAGACCCCTCGCGCGTTAACAAAATGGGCCTTCGTAAGCCGGATTATTTGATTAATTAATTAGTTCCTAAACCTGTCGTTCCCCGTTAATACTTTTAATTTAATAATTGCCGTTGTTAAGTATGGTACCAAAATTACAATAGCTAACTAGGAGAGAAAAGTGGACATGTTTATAATGAATAAATAATAATACACAAAACGTATAATTATTGCTTCAAACACTTACTTTTTTTTAACAACAGCGAGACGAAGCACATATATTGACAGCGGCCGTTCAAACGGAAAGCGATAGTTGACTGTATGATTGCGTCCGTCTAATACGTAATACGAAAGTCGACTGTGTTCTTGTCTTCTCCATGGCAGATGATAAAAAGTTCTTGCACAGGCGAAGGACAGCAAAGTTTATCGCTCTCGCGGCACTTACAATAGGCGTACTGATGGAAGCAATTACACGGTACATGCAATGACATTTGAAATATACCGAGCGGAGGTAAATAATCAACAAATTCCAAACGCCATAACAAATTAAGAGGCAATTTATTTACCATATAAACAAAACAGTCGTAGTTTTGATATGTTTGGGCGTGTTGCAAAGAGGCTAACATCTTGTTTGCACATTTAATAGTAGAAACATTTGGGTATAACAGTCGATTTCCTGTAAGGCACTACCGTTACTACCGCAATCACCACGTAATAAATCTGCTACGAGAACCTGAGAAATCGACTCCGCTACAGGAGGACATAATCGCAACTGTTAATCTGGTATAAATCTCATACAGAAATTTGCTTACTATAAAATTTACTAAGTTAGGGTTTAGGGAATTGTAACGATTGTAGCATACTATATCTGGAAGCCTGAAACATGACAAGTTGTTACGTTATTTTTTTAAACAGGAGTTATGAATTCATAATTTTGGTATAATTTTCTCATTGGTGTATTGATTTTATTGGATTAGTAAATGTATATTAATATAGCAATAATTTAATTTTGTAATTAAATGCTCAACAACGTGTGAAATACTCTAGTGTTCCTGGATTTAGGAGTGTTGAGTATATTATTTAAATTAGTATATTTCTAGTTGTCGTTATCTGTTCTGGTAATAGTCAAGATGCACATTAACCAAAACCAGATTTTGTTTTTGTTTTTGGATATTTTTAATAAGTTCATATTCATTAATTGATTTCTCTTGAATTAAGTTGGACGTGAATATTTTTGCTAGTTGTGAAAATTAAGAAATTTAGTTTCGATCTATGAGAATTTTGGTCGAACCTGTGCATATTTTCGGTTTCACTGATGAAACTATTTTACGTATCAATGACCTTATATCGGTGATTGCGAAATTTCAACCAACAATTTAAATTTGGTGTATTTCTTATTAGCACGACAATTTTCAGTGAAGGTACATTTTGGAAAGGTAATCTTGTATTATTTTAATGTTATTTTACTGGATTCACTTTTAATTTTACGTCTAGTTTATGTGCTTTGGTTCTGGAGCAAGACTCAATTATTTTAGCACATGGGTTAGTCTCAACTTGGATTCTGGATAACGTACTGTTACGAACTATCAGGCAACCCGTCAAACACGCAAGTTGCATAACAGAAGTGTATTCTATAGAAGTCCAGAACATTCGAGCAAACACCAGATTATGAATCATCTATTTGATTTTAGGCTTGTACATAAATAGACAAAAAGGTAATAAATAAATTATTGTAGTGTTTAGTGTTGTTAAGAAGACTTATGGTTAAGGATTTAGTTTAAGAAGATATTAGTGCTTGTAAATTGCATTAGTGTGATAGTGCTTCATTGTTAATTAGACTGAAAACATCCATAAATAAGGCATATACTGTTAATTGGCTTGTGAATAGTGGATTGTAAAAACTTTTGTTATTACTTGTTCTAAATTGGTGAACGCGTTAATAGTAGCCTGCTACAGTACTATTGTTCTACAAAACCTGAAAATCCGCCCGTTATTTTTGTTGGAGTCTGTTTTGATTGCCTCAAGTATATCGTTTCATTAAGTACCTTGATACCTGAGGCTCGTATGCTCAGGAATCCTCAAGGACTTGGAATGTTGTCATTATGTTCAATAGTACCAACTTATTTGTTATTTGTTCAAATACAAACGTTGTGATTACCTTTATTTGGTATGTATTGCTTTTGCAATTTTGGGATTGATTAATTATTATTTGAATTATGATTTAATAGTAAACTCATACGAATAATTGGTATGTAAATTATATCGCAAGACTGTAAATAGAAGACAAATAACCCTTTGCTTTCGGTATAGTAGATAGATTTTTATGTGTGGTTTCACCCCTTTGACGTCGATGTGGCGCCTAATTGGCTTAATGTAATAACCTCTTTTAGCATTGATTATTATTTGTGGTGTCGTAAATTACCCCCTCCCCTCCGTGTCATGACATTTACTGATTGTTTTATGTATTATTGTGAATTATAGCATAAATACATAATCCCCATGAATTGTTTACAGTTTCTGAATGTTCTGCATGCATGTCTACTGTGTGGCATATTTATGTAAGTTAACTCGGCATAATTTAGTTGTCTCGAAGGTAGAAGCGGCTTCGTGACGTAGTTTTTATGTGTGTGACTACTAAGTTCAAGGTCCCGGGTTCGAATCCCGACACGGTCCGCTTGCAAAATGTTAGGCGGGCATTTTTCGAAAAAATACACCCTCGTTCGAATGAGAGGTAAAATGGAGGTTCCGTATGTGTGTTGTCACGCACGTTAAAGATACCTACCTTGCTTAGAACAGAAAGAGATTGACAACTTCAAAATTACCAGGTAAAAAACTCGCTTCCTGACTAATATAGTACCTTCGGGTGGAGCATTGGAAAAAAACTCAAATGTCTTAAAGGTATCAGGAAAACTCTAAGTTATGTTGCAGTGTACCGCGATTTTGTGGTTTGGGTTATCAACTTGGTGGCGCGTATAGTTTGGAATTTGACGCATATATTCTACGTACTGGTGGCGTGGTGGCATTACAACACCCTGTTCTCCTGCGATTGAGCTATCGGTCGGGTTTATTCTATTACTCTTACTGCTGCTAAAATTTAGTTTGTGGTTGCTAGTGTTATTGTCGCTATAATAGAAGTAATAAAGTGTGGTTACTGACTCTATAGAGTAGCCCCCAATGAAAAATACAAACTGTTAACGCGCGATGGGTCTTATAATTTTATATATCGACTTACCTCAGCTGTATTCTATTGTTCTATAAGTGTCGTTTCTATCTTTTGATGTAGTAAGTAGGAAAACAAACCAAGAAAATTTCCTTCGAAATTGGACCATTAATTATTTTTTTGAAGTTAGTGGTAGGAGGCTTCAAATGGGCTAAACATTTTTCTTGAATACTCTTAGTATCTCTGAAATGTACGTGAAAACTGCCTTGGTGAAGAAGGGTACTGGTGGGTTTGTGTCTCCTGATTATTGGGGAAAAAAGGTTCCATTAAATAAAATTGACGAGTCGGTATGGGAAGATATGATTTCGTATAAAATCGTTTCTGGCTTTCAAAAACCACTACAGTCGCGCACGATCGGCAAAACAGTATTTGGAAAGCCACCTAAATATTTCAAAGACGTATGGCCTCTACTTGGCTCAGTGCAAGGAAGAATGCAAAACAGGAAAACAAGTTGCAAAAGACTGGCTGTATCATGAAATTTTCAATACTGAATTTAATTTGGGATTCAAAGAACCTGCCAACGACACATGTGACGATTGTGATGCGTTCGTTAATAAGTTGAAAAATTAGTCCTAATTGGAAGAAGTAAAGAGAGATATTCAAAAAGGGTACGACAATCATTTAGAAAAAGCTAGCGTGAGATATAAATAGAACAAGGCTGATAAGGAACGTTTAAAACTTTCTGGTTCCAAGGAAAGAGTGATTATGATGGACCTACAAAAGTGCCTCCCCACTGCTAACCTCACAAACGCCAGCACATTGTACCTGCGGAAACTGTGGACGTACCACCTCACAATTCTGAACGTCACAAAAAATAAAGCATACTGTGCAGTGTGGGATGAAACGGTAGCAGATCGTGGGTCTCAAGAAGTGTCATTCTGTTTGCTAATGTGGGCTATTAAAAATATTATTGACAGTAACACAAAAGAGTTGACCATATGGACTGATAATTGTGTAGGTAGAATCGCAATTTTTTGATAGTGATAGCGTACTTTTGGATTATTAAATGTGTGCTCCAACTGAAACTAATTAATCATAAGTTTTTACTTAAAAGCCATACCCATATGGAGGTGGATTGAGCTCATTCAGTGATTGAGAAGACAAAGAAGAAAATTGACCAGGGGACAATAATTGCTGTTCCATGGGATTGGCAAAAATTTGTTAGGTTATGCCGATTCAAAGATTTGGTCGAAACGTATAACATGTAAATGGATGATTTCAAAAATTTCACAAGTCTGTTCAAAGGATCGGCATCACCACTTGTGAAACGGTCATGTAATGTTATCAGTGAAAAGTTTTTAAATTAGCCACGTCGTACACTTCAAGGTTACTGCTGCAGCCCTTGACTTGTTGTTCTACACTTCGTATTTCGGTGAAGATTTTTGTGAGATTGATTTTAAAAGAAGAACAAGGGGGCAATATTGCCACGAGAACTTCCTCTTACAAGAAATGATATGAAGTCTATTGCTTCGAAAAAGTATGATGATATTCAGACGTTGCTGAAGTGGATACCTCCCTGTTTTCATTCACTTTATCAAAACATTCTTAAAAAGAATGCAAAAGCGCTGGAGAAACCAATTAGGAGTGAAGACTCACAGGAAGACGTTATTTAATCAGAAGACTGAACCATTTCATTATTTCACCAGCGGATTATCTATGGTTTTTTTATTTTTTCTTTTAAACTTTTTTGTGGTTCTTTTCAAAGCAATTAAATGTATAAGCCGACACGTTTTTTACTTTAAAATGTAATTTATGTGATTCGAAGCCGAAACAATAAAATGTTATACAGTTTTCAGACTTTTTGCTTTATTTATAAACTACTTTTTATACGTTTTTTCATTATATATTTTATGTAATTCAGAATTTGCTAAAAGTTTTTTTCATATATTTTTGTTAAGATTGTTTTCTTTTACAAGACGAGGAATGTATAACATATGTTAGTTATTTTAATTCTCAAGTAGCCACTTATCAAGTAACTAGATTATTTCTAAGATTTTCGATGATAACAACAAAAAAACAGCTGTAATGGAGGAAAAAGTTATTTTTGCACACAATCTGTCGTAAGTGATATCTTTAAAAATTCACGAAAATACTTCTTCTGTGGTCAACTATCGTAAATACCCCCTCCACTCAAAAATGTACTTAAAAATTAAAAATGGCCATACACCTTTTCATTGAAGTTCAAAATAATAATAAAAAAAAGTTAATTTTAGTTAAATAATGGGATCTTCACACGTTGAAAAAAGCAAAATGTTGCTGCTTGACGCTTCTTTTTGCTGTCCTGTAAAATCTGCAAAATGTCCATTACGATAGTTAATCTCTGGCAGAAAATATACTTGCGATAGTTGACCTTTGAAGTACAGAATTATCGTTAACATATGCCGAAACTATTGTGTTTCAAAACTATATACTAAGACTTTTGTGTGCAGAATACAGTCTTTAATTAAATAACTTGCGTATGTATGTGTTTTTAGTCTACATCAATCCTATGTAATTCTGTTAGGTATAATAATATAATGTTTGTTGGAATTTACTTTCTAATATTATTACCTGGATTATATAGTAATTGTACTTTGATGCTTAATTATTTTATTGAACATTGTTTACGGTGTTTACTGTTAATATAATTGTGTTTGGTTTCTTTATGATCTGCATACAGTATTTATTATTTAAAAAAGAATCATTGGGAAAACTGAGATTGTTGAAAATTGCAGTATTGTCTTCATTGATTGTTTTCAAGAAATTCTTTTGTACCGTCAAATTCTATAAGGTAAGTATATAGATCTAACTCCGCAATTTAGTTCTATTTATAGTACAAATTGTTGCTATGAATGCTTCAGTTATAAATAACGTGAAAACTTTTACTGTTGTTCTATTCTATGTTACACAAGTATAGATTTAAATAAAATAAGACTGAATTTTTTAGATGTTATAAACAAGAATTTGCGTAAAGTTTTCCTACAACCATGATGTAAAATCTACAAAATATCATTCTAATGTTTATGTTAAATATGTAAAAATATGTTTGAAATGTAGCATGTTAGTTCAGGAAAGCTTATGCTTAATAAAACGTTAAGTTTCTTTACATCTACTCCAGAAGCGATAAAATTTTCAAAGTTTATAACATGAATACAACACAAAAATAAGAAAATTTTTCTTACAAGGCCGAGTTATCAAACGTCATTAGTAGTAGACTTGACTGGTCCTAGTGCCTTCTCCTCCCTCCTCCTCACTCCTGCTCCCTCACGATTACATGTAAATTCCCGTAAGGAGGATCTGCTGGGAGGGATTTTCTCGTTGCTCCCTCCTTGCTCCCCTATTTGCTCGGACGCCCGCTGTTAATGACTTTAATTTTAGTATTAAATATTTCATTACTGTCGTCGGGTAGTGTGACGTCATGCCATGCACTCCTGGATTTTACTGCTTTGAACGCGCACATCTGTGTGTGTGTGTGTGGAACGATCTTACTCACTTACTGTCGTGTCTTTGCTCTGAAAAGATGCTATTTGTATAATCTCGTTATGTATATAATAATACTCAACTCTTGTAAAATACTCAATAAATTTAATAAGTGTACAGTCCTACTTGCCCAATTTACCTAAGCTCTTTACACCCGCGTTCATATCTAACCTAGATAAAAGTTTTTTTGGACTAGCTATATTCAGATCCACCTTATGGGATCCTCACAGTAGATCTTCTTTATGGACTTTTTATATCGGATCCTCTTTATGGGGAATCCTATAGCAAATGCTCTTTATGGACTTCTTATATCGGATCTTCCTTATAGGATACACCTGATCCACCACTCGAAGCGTTTTTTCTTAGGGTACTATACATAAGCGCAGATCCATCTTAAGTGATCCATCCATTGAATACACCGCATTCACCTGATAAATTCTTATCAAAATAACATAATTTTTAAAACAATACATATATTTAATACTGATATTTAATGTACTAACAAATTTTATTTCAAATAAAAACAACATTTGGACGAGCACAAGCTAAAAAGTTATCTTCGTGCAGTAGGTAATGACTTAAACCATAATTCTTCTTTTGCAGCTGCTTTACGCTTGGAACTCCAAACATTTCCACATTTATAACATTATTCCATGCATGCACTTAGTTATGATACATTGCTTTTCCAGTCCTTTCACATAAATTGTATCATGAGGCGGTATAATAGTATGCAGGTATAACGTGAGAACGTCTGGTGATAACAGATTTGTTGATGGGTTTTTCCAGCTATGCCCGTGCAAGTGCTTCTGAAGCGATGCGCGATGTTTCTTGAAATCTTCACTTAAACGGCTATAGTCTAAAGGCATCTCTAATATTTCGTGCCATACTTTGTCGTTTCCACGTCAAAAACCGCCACTTCTTTAATAAAACATTTGTTTGTTTTATACTGGAAATCTTGTACATCTAGGGTGTAAGCCATTGTATAGCGTTTTTGTCAATGGTTGATTCTCAAATAACTAAATTTGAGGTAACTCCATCAATGTATACTAAAGCAAGTCTGTTTTCTTAATCCAGCTCTCCCTCCCCCAAGCCGTGCAACCAGTAGTTCCTGCCCATGCTTCCGTTTTCGTAAAACTTTTTCCACTAGGTAGGTGTAGAGTACCGCTTTGGTCTGAATTTTTCAGCGTAAAAACACCCTTGAATTGGCCTTGAATTGTTAGGTTAGGTCTTCACCGCAGCGCTGATCTAACCTATCAATTTTTCTGCTATCTAACCTAACCTAAGCCCAGATAAGTCGGGCTAACCTAACCTAAACCCAATTTAGACTAGGTCGAAAATTAATTGTTTTCTTGCGGGCTTAAAATTTAAAAATTATTGTTATGTTGTAACAAGTTTATTTTCTAGTAATATTTTCACAAATATCTAATTTAATTAATTTACAAAAGTCAATGTAAATATAATATCTCTACACAATCTACATGATAAATATTACATATTGTTGAATACAATATAAGCTTTCGAATTGAGAGCATTAAATTTTTAATTAAGCGGTGACAGAAAATGCCATTTGTTAGCGTCACTATAAGGGCTCCCTCCTTTTGATGATTGTAAAATCATAACTGTTGTCAGACGGCAGCATACGTCAATAGAACACTTCCACCTGAGCTGTTGTTAGAGAAAATCAATTGTTCTTTAAATAAAAAAACATGGCGTTACAGACCACGTGTTGGAAGTACCGAAAGATTAAAGTCGATTTCATTTTGAAATCGTCTTGGCGAAACTCATTATATGTCCACGCTTGGCAGTTATTAGTTTGTATAAGACGGGACGTTAAATTGTTCTGAATGGCTTTAGGATAACAGTAAGTATTACCGAGTTTAAAGCCTTTAGTAATTTGATATTTGCAGTGCAACTTATGCAACTTACAATAACTAATGCAGCTTACTTTAATTTAAAAAATATATAAAGTTTATTTAGTAATCAATGGAAAATTTATTGGCAACTATTTGAAATTTAACTTTATGTGGAAATCAGTCAGGCGTGTTTCATTTGTTCGATGCGAACGTCCGTAATGTTATTAGATATTCAGTATCCAGTTGATTGGATTGTATGGTGTTGAGGATGCCTAACCTGTAAATGTTGAAATAAGAAGATTTCAATTTATTAATTATCATTCCGGGTATGGCCCTAATACATCGCAAGTATTTTTCCGATGGATTAACATCTGATATGTAATTAATGTTTTTTAATACGTCAGCTGTAACTTTTGGCATAACAGACAAATAAGTTTTGTTTGTTCACGTGGAAATTTCCTAGTTCATTATGTGAGTGACAAACAAGTTATTTTTAAACTTTGGTGAAAGTAATCTATAAAGCTTCACTTTTAATCTTTGTATTAGTACTAACAAAAATGGTAGATGTCGATATAAAAATAGAAAAGGCTAACCTTCAGTATTAACAAAAATTATAGCTATTTTGGAGAACTAAATTGTTTCATTTTGCTTTTCATTAAATAATAAATGGGAATATTATACCATTTAATGTGAAGTCTACGTAGTACTACCAAGACCAAATAAAGTTGTAATATAAATTTAATTAACCCAAAAATTCAAATTTAAATATTTTCAAAAATAAATTCTTGCTAGACTTTACTAATGTAAAAACTACATTATTCTATTTTTGAGAGATGCTGATTATTACCAAGTACATGTATTTCATTATCATAATTTAGTCAAATTTTTAAAGATGATGTTTTGTAAATAATTTTAAACTGCAACTTAAAGGAATAGATTTTCATTTTGGTCAAGACTATGATTATTAGTTGGAATGAATGAGGTTTGATTCTTATTAATTATAAATTTTTTGAAATGATTGCACAAACTGTGCTAGCCTTGTTTTAATCTGTTTACAGGTGTAGCAGTGCATCTTTAAAGGTCAATATCGAGCCATAAGGTAAAAAAACTTTAGGGATTGGGTTCTCGTATTATTGTTTGTATAGCGGTATTTGAGTACAGGTTTCCACATTCGCCTTATACAAAAGACTCAAGTTGGGTCTTCTTAGTATACAAAAATTCGATGGCGCCATATTCACTATATTTTGGTCGCAGTCCAACCCCGACCCAAAGCTCATGTTCTACCCAGAGCAAATGGCTCGACTAGCCGCTTAGCCTTTAGAGGTTTCCTCATCTACGAGCCATTTTCTACCGAAACTAACCGTGGGCCCTTTACATTTTAAGAAAATCCTCGTCATCTATCCTTGTGCCTTTCACCTGGTCATATAGGAGTAAAAAGATTAACCCCCTTAGTAAGACAAAACGTTATAATGTACAAATTTTGTAAAAGTCTGCAACAGCTGTGAAAAGTATAAATAGAAATGCTTGTTGCAAATGAAGCTCATTTAGTTTCTGTTTGTTGACAAGTGTACACCAATGATTGTGCAGGAAGGTAGTGGGTCGTTTAACAAAGTTATAAATAAGCTGCCATTTGAAGCTCACATCCCGTCTTATCACTTTTGCGGACCAGATACTAGGCTGGAAGAACGAATAGTTAGAAGCGATCCAGGAATCAACGAGTTGGATCTCTTGTGCAAGGAGCACGACATTGCTTACTCCAAGTACCCTGGCAATCTTCCGGCTAGACATCGAACAGATAAAATTTTAGAAGAAGGAGCCTGGGAGCGAATAAAGTCAAAAAACGCATAGTTTGGTGCAAAGGCTGTTCTTTATGACAAATGCTATGAAAACAAAGAGGAAAATGGGTATGGGTGTGAAGAAGAAGAACAAAATGAATTTCAAAGGCGGATTCCTGAAGAAAATAAAATCAGCAATTGACCGACTCGGATCTGATAATTTGGAAAAGTCACTGGAAGTTGGCATTCATGTTGAAAAAAGAATCGTGAAAGGTGCTGAAGGTAGAAGAAATATTAAAGTTCCGCGTATTATACCTGTACCGCAAAAGAGCGGTATTTTCAACCAAACTTCGTTTGGTTAATGAGATGGTCTAGTCTGTCGGTCGGTCTGTCTGTCTGTCCGTTGCACGGTTCCCGTGATGTTACAAGACATATAATATATGATTCTTATCCAGTTTTTTACGCTGAATACGAATACGCTATTCACTTTTTGATATTTCAATTATTAATCAAGATATTCGACTTTAAATACGAATTTTTACACATTACTATTTATTATTTTCGCGTACAATTAAATTTCAAATATTTAACACAAAGGTAAGTAATATTTGTTGAACTTAATGTCTAAGTTTGGTTGTGAGCCGTATATGCGGCTTAGATTTTTTTTATCATTGATTCCTATTTTCGCAGGACTAAGTGCTGTAGCAACCCTGGCAGGTGGCGCTGCAAGGGTTGCAAAAGCTGTTAACGATGCAAAAACGGTCAACAAACAGCTTAAGGAGGGTGAACATCACAACAGGACAATGGAAGCCATAGCAGTAGGGAAAAAAGGAAATGGACTATTTTTAAAACCTTATAAGAAAGGTGCCGCATTATTTTTGAAACCATACAAGAGTTGGGATGTTCTAAAAAAGTATCGAAAACTAAGCGTGCGGGTGGGTGGGCGTGTGGGCGGGCGAGTACGCAGGCGGGTGAGGATGGGCTATTTAGTATAGAAGGCTGCTTTTTGAAGTTTTGAATCAGTCTTAGCTGTATATTTGAAAGATGTACACCGAGCAATCTTTAAAGAAAGCAATTAATGAAATTCGGCAAGGTGTGTTAAATACGCGATCACTTCGATAAACTTGGTGCTCGAAATAAAAGTAGAAAATCAAATATCCCGTAAATGAGAGCTGCAAGACAAGAAGTTAAAATACTGTAACGTATTTTTTTTCTTGTTACACCAAGCTTAATAAATTAATAATAAAACAGATAAATTTTAAAGCATTTAATTCGTAAATATTCAGCCAATAAAAATTAAAGTATAATGTTCATAATAACACATAGATTCTAGAAGATATATATTCTGAGGCTTGTTACCAAGCGTTGTCCAGTTAATTATCAGCACTTTTGTTCCCAACGTCGAAGAGTGAAGTCGCTTTTTGTAGACTAGAGATAAAAGTCAAGATGGCCCGACTAAAACACGAGGCGTCTAATAGAGTCAAGAAGAAGAACTTGAGTTGAGAACATGGAACAATAAAATACATCATTTAAGACATGCAATATCTTATGGACATATCTACAACAACAATTTTCAATGTTAAATTATAATAAATTTTCGTCGCAATAATTTAAAGCAGGCAGTTATGGTTTCGTTCTATCTATTTAATACGCCGTATAGAAATGGTTTATTATACAAAGAATCTTGGTACTTCAAACTTACAGATGATTAATACGCTGGAAAAATACAACAGCTGACGTCATGATTTTGCACCTGCAATTTATTTGGATACACGTGAGTGTTTGAAACTTTCCGTAACTTTGAAAGTATAGTAAATTATTATGAGATTTCCTACGTTGATTATTAGAGTAACAAAAATATAAAGTAGTTTTTTAAAGTTAATAACACACCGAATAAATATCTAGTTTGTCAGTTATTTGTACACGCATACAATGTGTTTTAAGATATTTAGAATGACAACTTATGTCAGATAAAAAAATAGTATAGATTCTGTTTCCTAATCTAGACGCCAGATGCAGTCTTGATTTAATTTTCACAATTTGCTTAAAAACAGTCAAGTCATGTAAAAGCTTTTTATTGGTGCTGAAATTCGTGTATATTTTTTGTGTAGACTACAGTTAAATTTGAGTAGTTGCATTTTATGATCGCTATTTTTCTGATGATCAATCTTTGTTGTAAATGGTCAAGGAAGCGCTTCAATGATTATAAGTAAAAATAAATTCATGTGTTATGATCTAATAAATTATTACATGTTTGCTTAAACTAAATTTTATAGAAATGATCAATTAATACATATTTATTTTGAAGGTTAAACTTCACTAAAATTCTTTTATAAAATTTTTAAGACAAGATAGTAAATATATATATTGCAGTCACATGTATTTAATCAGATTTCTACATATAAATAGAATTCATTTTGTTTCCTTTGAAAGAAGTTTTATTATACAACATTTAAATTAGGAAAGAGAAAACTAGAGCAAATCCTCCTTAAGTAAAAAGACAGAGTAATGAAAATGAATCCTTTGGTATTTCACAGACGTTTAAATTCATTTATTCTATTTTTGGCATATGCTTTTGAAGACACAGATAGTGTCCATGTGGTGTTTTGTTTGTTCACAGGTAAAGCTGAGACAACTGTTTGACATCTGGTGGTTGAGGTTTTGGTAAGTGTGTGATAAAGAGTGAAATTCAAATTTTATGGCTATGATAGTGGTGTTAAGATAAGGTTTCCGCATTCCCTTATACAAACACAGTTAAATTTTGTTGGCACTTGTATTAAAAATACGGTGGCGCCTATTAAAAATATTTTTGGTCGATTATCCACCCATGACCCATGCTCATGATCTACCCAGAGCTAACACTCTACTAGCCGTTTAACCCCTAAGAATTTTCTTTGTCTAAAGCCGTTTTCCATCTGACATTACCCTGGGCTTGGAGTATAAAGAAGAAAATCTCGACCTAGTGATATCAGATTAAAAATAGAGAGTTTTAGTATATAGCTGATAGTCACGAGGATAAAGGGTAATAAACTTACAAAAAGTTTTTAATTACCCCCGTTTTTTATTACACTTACAATACCTATACAAAACTTTTATGCATATGTCACTTCTAGTGCAAAGAAAGTTGATAAACATCGATCTTTGTTTCCATCCAATATAAGGACAATATTCGGCGGACCATCGAATTGTGGAAAACTAACGCTCTAATATCTCTCATTTTACATGAGAATGGGTTTATATTCCAAAACGTCTATGTGTTTTCTAATAGTTTATATTAACCAAAGTATGAACTGTTAAGAAGTGTATTTCAATCCCTAAATGCAGATATTGGTTACCACGAATTTGGGAATTACAACGATTTGATTGGGCCAGAGGATGCTAAAGAAGATTCAATTATTGTCTTTGATGATTTTCCTGCAAATGAACAAAACTAGATCGTACAGTTTTTCTCCTTTGGTACACATAAAAACATTGATTTCTTTTACTTATGTCAAACGTATGCCAGCGCAGTAAAGCACGGACTGAGAGATAACGCTAATGTTATGTCAATATGGAAGCAGGATGATGCAAATCTTTGACATATCTTTTTAAATCATGTTGGCAGTGATATGCCCTTTATAAATTAAAGAAATGTGTATACAATGCTGGGATGAAGATGGATCAAAACTCAATTTTATAACTATTGTGAAAGATTTTGATATAAATATAGGTCGATACAGGAAAAATTTCGACGAGTATATAAATATTGAAAAAGACTTAAATGGTTAGCTATGATCCAGAGTTTGATGATGACGTATGTTAGAGATTTTATTGCAAATAAACGCAGCCTTTAGTTGATGCAGGATGCTGTACGAAAAAAATTTGTGGAGCATAAAAAAATATATACTACATCTCAGCAAAAAGTCAAAGAGTTGCACAAACAATTAATCAAACCTTTGAAAGCCACCGTATCCCATTTACAAAATATTACGAAAAAAATACAGCTTGTAAAAAAGGTTAAAGTCAAAGACACGGACGTACCTTTAAAGAAAATTAAACAACCTATTCTGAAGGACCTTCTACGTCTTTATTATGCGGACGTGTTGACAAGAGATGAAGACGAAAATATAAACAAATCGGTTTATGGAGTAAAGTATAATTCTCAAACTGATACATGGAAATTTGGGAGGAGCGTGCTTGAGATTAATCCGGAAATTAGCAACATAGCCTTAAATAATAGCATTTATCCGGCACTAGAGGTCTATAGAGCCTGCTAACCTTTAAAAACATCAATCTCGAAAACGGTGATTTCAGTCCAAAAAAGATTTACTGAATTATTTGGACATGATCAGATCAGCATCGATTATTAGAAGAACGTTTAATTCATGCGCTCTGTAAGATTTAAACGAGGTTCCGACAAATAACAAGAAGTTTGAAAAATATGTGCTAATAAATCCCCCCGATCTTCGAAGAAGGTCTAAAGGGTGCTCAAGGGTAAAGGTTTGGGTTTCTATGAACGGTTTTACAAAAAAATTGGATTCGAGTCTTGTTAAGTATGTATATTGGAACAACATTCACGAACTAATCGACTGGTTAAAATTATTGAATGCATCTAACCAGACTGGAAATACAAGCGAGGAAAACATAAACGAAATGGTATCTATAATATAAGAATTAAGAGAGAAGGGTATAATAGAATAAGCGTAATAAAACAATTGCTCAGTTTTTAAATGTTTATGGATTGCTTAAACTGGATTACAGAACTGTTCAAAATTGTTAAAGTACAACAAACGAGTCCGATAACCTATCTATTACAAGATTTAAATAGACGGCCAATTCAAGGGTGTTTCTGAGCTGAAGAAATTTAGACCACAGCAGTACCCGACACGTATCTAGTGGAAAAAGTTTTACAGAAACGGAAGCACGGGCAGGAACTAGTGGATTAAGAAAACAGACTTGGTTTAGTATATATTGATGGAGTTACCTCAAATTTAGTTATTTGAAAATCAGCCATCGACAAAAACGCAGCACTATGGCTTACATTCTGGATATACAAGGTTTCCCATATAAAACAAGCAAATTTTTATTAACGAAATGACTGTTTTGACGTAGAAAACGACAAAGTATGGCACGAAATATTAGAGATGCCTTTAGACTATAGCTATTTGAGTGAAGATTTCAAAAAGCAATGCGCCTCATGTAACAATTTATGTAAAAGGACTGGAAGAGCAACGTATCATATCCAAGTGTATGCCGTGCAATAATGTTTTAAATGTGGAAATGTTTGAAGTTCCAAGCATAAAGCAGCTGCAAAAGAAGAATGATGGTTTAAGTCATTGCCTACTGCACGAAGATAACTTTTTAGCTTGTGCTCGTCAAAATGTTGTTTTATTGGAAATGAAATATTTGTTAGTAGATTAAATATCAGTATTAAATATATGTATTGTTTTAATAAAGTTGTATATAAATTATGTTGTTTTGATAAGAATTTATCACTTGGATCCGGTGGATAAGGTGGATCTGCGCTTATGTATTGTACTCTAAGAAAAAACGCTTCGAGTGGTTCAGATGGATCCCATCAGGAGGATCCGATATAAGAAGTCCATAAAGAGGATCCGCTATAGGATTCCCCATAAGGAGGATCGGATATAACAAGTCCATAAAGAGGATCTGCTGTGAGGATCCCATAAGGTGGATCTGAATATAGCTAGTCGAATAAAACTCTTACTTAGGTTAGATATAAACGCGGGCGTCCGAGCAAGTAGGGGAGCAAAGAAAGAGCAAGGAGGAAATTACTTCCAGCAGATTCTTCTTATAAAAATTTGCATGTAATCAGAGGGTGGAGGCGCGAGGTGGAGGGAGGAGGAGGCACCAGGACCATCCAATCCTACTACTGTCATTCTTCAGTTATTCAGATGTAAGTGCTGGGAATCAATGACAATCTTAGAGGTGGTTACAACCGCCTATATTATACTATACTAAATGCAAGGTCTATTTAAAAAAAATTGAAGACGGAGTTATCAATAAGAATAAGTTGAGAAAATCATTTATATTTGTATTAGAAATTTTAATATAAACTTATTTAGATTCAACTCAAAAAACCTCGAAACCACTTGAAGAAAATTTTACAAAAGTAAGTTTAGCCTCGAACTTTCTTTGTTGCGTCTAATCTATGACCTCTTTAATGTTACTTACGGCTTTCTATGAATTGGCATTAAAGTCAACCTCGCTAGCCTCTCCTGGACAGTAGTTTCTAAGTTGATAAGCGTCTTAGGGTTGAAAACGTACTTTCATGAGTGCAGGTTGTGATAGGTATCGTTGCCAAAATGTTTAAAGTTTGTATATACTTGAAAATAGGTTTCTGAACACTCCAAGAACTTCAATTAATTAAACCTAAATAAAATTTAAAGACTAGACCTAAAGATGGATTTTAAATAATGATACCGATGGCGCTGACGTGGACTGTGTCTAATCAACAACACACTAACCAAAATTAAAAGGAAAGGCAATACCGGATTGCAGCCGCCAGCGCTGCTTACCGCTGCGATCTGTTTAGTCGACTTAAAACTATTCGGATCTAGCTAAACTAGTATTTACTAATGGATTCACATTTCTAAGTATACCCCAAATTTATTAATAGCGAATCCAGCTATTTGCTTTTACTCTATAAATTTACAATATGGTTCGCACCGGTCTAAGTATTTTATTCTAACTTCAGTCTAAATTCGTCCCTAACGTTCTCTAACTGACTTATTTTTATTTTAATCTTCCTTTCTATAGATACTACGATCAAAAGCAGGCAAAACGTCAAACAAAACAAATCAAGCTACAAGGCAATAAAATAAATAAATGTACAATATATGTAAATATATAAATAACCAAATAAAGTAAAGCATATAAGTATGTAACAGTGCATAAATTAGCAAAAAGGATCACCTTAGATTATCAGGTGCACGCACCGTTGGCTAGCGCCATCGCACTAAAACGTGCTCGTTCAAAATTAACTGCAAAATTTACTTATAAAACAAATTAATGCTTATGCAAGTACAGTCGCCACGATATTTATAATATACCTGGAATGTAAATTTCTCCAGAATCTGAACATCTTGTCGTCCACCTACAACTAATTATCTCTTACTGCTAAGGGGAGATGGGTATGCACTGTTAAATGTCCTAGTGGGTATGCACTAAATGTCCTGTGGGAACACAATCGTTATCATTTCTAAGTCCTGCTCGGTTTCACTCTAATTTAATATCTTAATTTAATTGGTTTACTTGGTTGGTTTGAGTTAATTAGGTTTACCTAGTTCAGTTTTGTTAATAATTAGACCGGATTCGAGTTTTCATTTAATATCGAATGTTTATTCCGCGCGTTTTAGGTAAGACGGTAATTGATTTAGTGTAAACGTCATCATGCGTATTTAGACATTTAAGTGTTTTGTTTTTCTTCTTTTTTGTTTGCTTTCAATTTTTTATTATTTTTTGTAAATTAAGCTACATCATGCCACTAAATAAATGTATGTCAAGTCCAAAGTACCTCCTACTCCAAACTTCAAGCAATGGGATTTTCTCTCCTCTTAGTTTCAGCCTAGGGTGACCCTGCCTTGGCTTCGTTCCAAAATAAAGCCCTCCAATTTCAATATATTAAAATATAACTTGTCCTCTCGTGACCAATCGTACAATCTGCCCAACGCCTCGTTCGGTTTCATTTGCATATCCATTAACAATCTCGACCCGATAATCAAAAGCGTACCGTCCGCAAACCCAACAATACTGCATCCCTTGAGCAATTTGACCTTAAAAATGTTCGCATATAAGAACTCCCAAAATGTGAGACCAAGACATGATCCTCGCGGACACCTTCTTTCCACTACTCGCGATACCATTTCTACCGAGATATCGACCTGTGTCAATGGCCCCGCGAAATAACTCTTGACCAGTAACATCAGGTTTCACAAACAATCCCCATGTTCCAACTCCCAAACGATAGATGGCCACCAGGCAGCATCAAATGCTTCTGAAATGCCCAAAGTCACGACAACGCAATACTCCTTTGCTTTTTTGCCCTGTTTGATTTCTTCTACGACAAACTCTAACGCATAGTCGATTTACCCTCCACGATCCTAAATTGTCGCTTATTAAAACCGCCGCTGTCTCGTATCGCGTGCTCAATTGGTGTGGTCATGGCTCGATCTAAAACTTTCACCAGTACCGATAGCAAGCTAATTTTACGATAGCTGCCTGGGTATGAAGTATCCGACTTTTTAGGTTTAAGGATAAACTTCACATTCTAGACTTTTGAGCAACGTGGCAATACGCGAGACCAATAGGCACGACTCCAGGGTTGCGTGTGAGGTGATTCCATCATGCCCCGGCGCCTTCATAGAGTTCATCCTCGTAACAGCCCTTACGACCTCGTACTCGAGAATTGCCTGATTGGCACCTGTCCTTTGCGACTATATCCCCGAGTCGTGCAACCTTTCATCCTCTTCAGAATCATCCGATGGGAACAATTTTCACTACAAATATTTCGCCACCTTTTTAAATCCCTCTATATATTTCCCATCATCTTTTTTGACGTTGCCGAGTGTAATCTCTTGTTGTTTACCTTTTAATAAGCGATATGCCGTCCCCAATGTTTTTTTCAGAGTTGCGCGTGCAGAATTCTTTAGCTTTGTTTGATCGTGTTCCTTCTATCAGCATTTTATTATCTGGGTTACATTGATTATACTCCATTTTTCTCAGTTCTTTTAATTCTCCCACTGTACGTTGATAGCGGTGCGTTAGGTTACGGGTTTTTGTCCTCTTAGAGGTTTGGTCCCGAGTTCACTCAGGTACGCTGTCTTTAAACGTTTTCTTCCGCGATTGCATCAACGTCGTTTAGTATTGCGCGAGTATTTTTATTTGGGTGGTCTCTCGGCAGTTTAGTAGTTCGTTCTCGAGTGCGAGGATGCTTTCTCTAAATTTTTGTTTAAACCGTTCCCAATTTCCTTTTTTATTACAGAACCGCAAGAAGTTAGGTATTTATTCGTTTACGCGTGGCTCGACTTCAACATCCCATGATATTAGCTTGTGATCAAAGAGAGTGAACTCGTTCGACCTTAATTCCCAATTACAAACGTCCTCCAACATCTCATACTAGACTACAGATAAAACTGCTGCTTCTATGCGCCTCAAACGTCGGTGAGTCATTGTTGTTCAACACGCCCAAGTCTCATTCTGTTAATAGATCAGTGATTTGCGACACTCTAACGTCTTCTATCGGAATACTCCACAATGAAAACTTGGCATTAACATCCCCTCCCCCGCTTGCGCAATTATTATTTTTGAGCGCATGTCCCATTATTTATTATTATACCGCTACACGGTCACTCGCTGTTGACTTGTAGAACAGAGACCCCTTCCCGAAAGTCATTATTTTATGGTTACACAGGTGCGGTTCCTGTAGAAACCCGATGTCGATTTTATTTTTCACGAATAGTTTTACCTCGAGTTTTACAAAACTGCTAGACGCCACTTTACTTTTCCTTAAGTTTAATTTTGCGCATTTATTAGTCTTACTTCTTTTAATGTTTGCATGGACTTTACAATCCATAGTCGATATTGCGTGTGATTGCGTTCCTCAGATGTAGCATCATTAGGCATCTGCTGGAATTGGTGTTGTGGCGCGTGTTGACTTTTGCGCAGCCGCTCGTTCCGTAGTTTACCTTTCCACAAACCACATAGCAGAGGATTGCCATACGGCAATTTTTGAATGAGTACCAGACTTCTGCACAGTTACCGCACCACTGCACTCCATGTATCTGTGGTCGTACTCGTAACACCGGAAAGAAATTTTGCGTCATGAAGTGATCTCGAACTCGTACACCTCGCGACTTAAGGTTAATAGCATCAACTTATATCCGCCTTCAAAGAAGTCATTTCGAAGACTACGTAGCGAAAGGATCAAAGTATCAAACTAAAACTTCTCCTTCAGGGAGAACGATGCGTGGTCGCCTCTTCTCGATTCCTTTAGCCGTGAGCTCCTTGCAGTCCCCTCCAATCTTGGATTGCAGCTTCCTCGCGTTCTTACGACCAGCACGCTCGAAGACAACAACACCTCCACGAGTCCTTCGAACTTCGGCAACAACTATCCCCTCTCGAGCGAGATCCATTTTCTTCTTCAGGGTCACCATGACATCTATATTCTCCCCTGGCTAGGCGTTGATTCAAATAGCAAACGTCGTCGTAGCTCCTGCATCTGCTACGGCATACGATGCCTTACCAGGCACCGACGCCCCCTGACCCCTAAAACTCTTTTGAACTGAAACAACCGCAACCCATGCTGGACCTCCTGCTGCAATGTTTGACTTTCTAACCTTACCAATAGGTTGATTCATAATGTCACGGATCTCGTCCGCTGCATTCCAAATCACCTTCCAGTTGTTAACGACAATCACGGTGGAAGTCGCCGGCATTTCCTTGCAGATGGCGTGCACCTTTTTCGCACTAATCTTAGGAGTTCTAGCTTGTTAAAGTTGCTAGCAGCAACGCTTCTGCTACTGTTAGTCGATGTCTTCCGCTATTATCTTAAAGTTGAGGGCAATTCTGACGCAGCAATATTCACAAAAAACTCCGATTTCTCCAACCCGATCGTTGTAGGCGCAGGCTTTGTCTTCGACGTCATAACCTACTTCTGAGTTTCCATAATCACGTCATTCAACATCAGCTTTAACCTCTTTCCGCCATCGACCTCAGTCTTCTACTACGCCCAAGATCCCGGATTCGAATTTCGACACGGTCCGCTTGAATGTTAGGCGAGCATTATTCACAAAAATACACCCTTGTTCGAATGAGAGATAAAATGGAGGTCCCGTGTATGAGTGTTGTCACGCACGTTAAAAATCACTACCTTGCTTGGAACAGCAAGGGTTCAGCAAAATTCCAAATTTTCCAGGTAAGAAAACTTGCTTCCTGGCCAATGTAGTACCTTCGGGCGGAACATTGGAAAATCAAATGTAAAACCTCAGTCTACGCCCTAGTGGACTCTGTCTTATCGTCCCACATCCTCCTTGGCAGCGGTTCGTCATCTCGATAAACCACTATGATTCTGAGAACTCAATGCCTTTACAAAAGTAATGAGAAGCAACAACCAACAAGAACAAAAACCAACACTAAACACAAAGCTGTATGCTAAGCTCAATAGAGGACTCGCAACTGTCGTAACGCCCAAAGGACGCAAAGTTAAACACACTAAACAACTTCTCAATATTTTAAATTTAAACCCCAAATTTAAATTTAAATTCAAGTGATAATCCCTTTCAAGAGTTCAACAATAAACTTGTTTAAATGAACGATTATAGTTATTGCTATTGGTATGCAACCCCGTAAATAACTTGCTAATAGACCAGCTGATTAATTATACCTAATGTTATACGGGAGTTTTATTTTAAGAAACACCTATCGATTGTACAACTGCTAGTTACACAAAAACTTCACAAGAAAGCTCGATTTAAATAAACTTTAAACGCACGTGTGCTAAAAATTATAATATTTTATTTAATTTATGATATTTATGATAATTATTTAATTTATAATGGGCTTAGATTTTTCGTTTTAACATTTTTTGTTTAATATACGTACATTATGAAAAAAATTTCAATCTATTTGGAACTACTACGCGGTTTTAACTTCTTATGCGCAGTTTTTTTTGTAGAAACTTAAAATTTATTACAAGAACCTTTGAAATTATTTTTACAATTATTTATTAGGTCCTATTTTATGGAATTTTTGATTTATTAGTTCAAAATTTAATTATGTTAGGGTTTAAACACAGATTTTAGTTAAAATTAAAACAAACCCACTTTATTATTTTTCGATTAAAATTCTGTTGTTTGAGTTTAATTTACTGCCCCCGGTTTGAAAAATTAATGCCGCACAATAGAATTAAGCAATTAAGCAAAAAATATATAAAACTTTCTATATAAAAACTTACTTGTGACAATGAAGCTCGGAGCTTTGCTAAGCACGTTCACTCGGTAAAGCTGCTAATGAAGAAGTTCCAAATTAACTGCAGAATTATGAAGTTGATTTTGAATAAACTTGGTGAGATTGTGAGATTACATAAGTAGATAAAGTTGGTTAAAAATGAGTAGGGTGGGTGAAAAATGATCAGGTACATAGCTAAAAGTAAACCTAGGGAAACTTGACCCATTTGAATACCTACCGATCAAACAAAAATTACTTGCGTATTCAAAATGGGCAATTATTGAAACAGCCTTGAATAGTAAAACAGCTAAACTATAATAAATACTAGTTTTACCACAGATCCAAAAACAAAACAAGTAGTTGTGAATATAAACTATAGTCATAATTAAATTAAGAAATGAAAAGTACTTTAGAAGATTTAATTAATTAATCCCCAAAGAAGATTTAGAAGTAGTTGTGGTTAAGAAAGCGTTTCTATAATGCTGAAGTATGTGTCACAAACTGAAAGTCCTACAATTTTTATTTAAGTTATAATACCTAGGCTCTTTTTCGTACATATTAAATTTGCATCGTTTGCATTTGACTAATAATAGTATAGTTAAAAACTTCCTGATTATTTGCTAAAGGATTTAAGGTTTTCCACATTAACACGTAAAAAAGTTCTTTTGTAATATAATACACGGCAATTCAACTTCAAAGTTCGGTTTTAATGGCTGTTCATCGAAAGTCAAAACGTGCTTCGTGTGAGATTTGATTGAACTATGATTTATTTGACTTTTCAATGCACCACCCGAAGGTATTACATTGGTCAGGAAGCGAATTCCTTTACTCGTAAATTTTGAATTTTGTCGAACCCTTCCTGTTCCAACCAAGGTAGGGAGCTATAACGTGCGCGATTTGCACACGGGACCTACATTTACCTCTCATCCGAACAAGGGCGTATTTTTGTGAAAAACGCTCATCTAACATTTTTCAAGCGGACCGTGTTGGGAATTGAACTCGAGACCTTGGAATCAGCATTTAACATTTTTCGCTATTTCTAAATAATAGTTACCCATAATTCTATGAATTTGTGGTTAAAAATGTTGGTGAAGTACTTTAGAATTCAAAATGTGTTTATTTTATGGTAGAGTTTTAAAATACATAAAATTTAGCATATTGTTTTTCGTTATAATTAGGGATGGCCACGGGCCCGGGCCGGCAAAATTTTTTTCGGGCCCAAGCCGGGCCAAGCACGTGTCGGGCCCGGGCCGGGCCGGGCCAGACTGCTCAAGCTTTTCGGGCTATTTGGGCCGGCCCGAAGTTTATATAACGAAATATACAATTTTTCAAATAACTGATTAAACTTTTATGCTCGTTCATGTCGAGATATAAAAAAATGGGGATTCAATTATAAAAATTAGATAATTTTTCAATTCTGAATTTTTCACCTCCTAAAATTGTAGAAACTATTTTATTGTTTTTATTGAAAAACATTTCTTAAGGTGTAATGGAAACAACCTACAATCCGTTTTGATTAAATGTTTATCAACACGATTTTTTAGATCAATAATTCCTGGATGCACAACAATTGAAGATACATGCACTTAAATCAAAATAACCATCTGTTAAAGCACCATTTATATATGCCATAAAATACAGGATGTGCTATTCAAAATAATTAATATGACAGATATTTGCAAGACTTCAAAACTATTTTAGCTATAGTTTCGCCTTGTTCGGTAACTCCTACACAAAGTTTCAATTTGCCAGTAAAATTGTAGTTTTTAAAATACTTTTAATAGATGTGGGATATCCTGTATACGTCTTTTTTTATATTAAAGAGCTAGATTCTTTGTAAGTATATGTTATTATTTTACTCAATACGTAGCAGATTCTCTATATACGGCAAAAGCAGCCTTTCCATACTTTTGAAGAACACTGCATATATTAATATTGAACATTTTGATAGATAAGATTTTCGGCATTTTTTTCATAATAATTAAGATTTCCAGTAAAGCATGCGATAAAAAAATATTCATAGACAACAAAGTAATGTCTACCTGATACGAGAGACTTGAATAATCAGTTCTCTAAACGGATCCTAGCACATTCTCGAAATGTAGACCTATACACAAGCAATCTGTAAAATGGAAATTGGCAACGTTCTTTGTTTAGAATATGAGGAAACAATATTCAATCAAATTTTGAATACTTTCCTTGAAATATGTTACTATATACTAGTAGTAGTACATAAATTCTAAAATGCATTTTGTTACTTAAGGTTGAAGTTTGACGCAAACCACTTTCTATTTTGGATTGCCTGTGCAAGTGTGCATCATCTCCAAATACCTTTGAGATTCTTCGAGGTTAAAATGATACTATAAACTATAATTTATTAAGGTTGATATATTCAACTTTTGTAGAAAAACATAATAATAGTAAAGAAGTATTTTTATACAACTGAAAATACATATATTAACAAATGGTACGTTCCATTTGGATGTTGAAAAATCTATACATCTCTTAAGGTTTTAGTTAAATTCCGGCCCGAATCCATCCCTAGTTATAATACCCGATTATTCTTGTTTAAAAATATCGGTGGGGTATTTATTATCATTATTTATTATTATTATTCCTCACAATTTCTTTTACAAGCACTTCCTTCGAACGTCTGATCGTTTGTTGTAAATATAAGTGCTTTAGATTCGTGACACACCTGTATGCTCGCTTTTGATAATTTCAGAATAGATTCGTAGAAGTGGCTATACCATTTATATACAATAGACTGCATGGATTGAGGTGCCCCATGGATATATTACAAGAGGGTGAAATAGAGAAGGTAACTTAGTTAATAAGTGCTTAAATAAATATATATATATATATATATATATATATATATATATATATATATATATATAATGCTTTGTTAGTAAGGTCATTTAGGGGTATATAGGAACAATAGTATAGTTTACTTCATGAAAAACAACATTAAGGTTCAGAAAACTAGACATTTCTACAAAGAAAATAAGAAACACAACGATTACGCAGGAAAGTAAATGACAACGCCCTGTATATAAACTATAGTCATAATTAAATTAAGAAATGAAAAGTACTTTCGAAGATTTAATTAAATAAACGATTTGGCACGTCATAAAAACAACGTGAACGGAAGCTGAAACACAATACGCATGAATAATGCGTCATATTTACGCTAAGAATCTCAATTGAACAAGCAGGTTTAAAAATGCATAATAAAAAACGCATATAATTTAACACATAAATTATATTAAGAATACGTGACCAGAAAGGAAAAATCCAACACGGTGTAATAAAAATTTTTAATTCTTAAACTTGTTTTTTTTTATTAAGTTTAATTATCCTCGTGACTATCAGCTAATAAATTACACCTTTAAATTTTCTAAACCCTAACCTGATATCACAAGGTCGAGAATTTCTTATTATTAATGCAAGCCCAAGGTAAAGTTGGATGGAGAATGGCTTGAGATAAAGAAAAACTCTTAAGACATAAACGGCTAGTCGAGTGTTAGCTCTGGGTAGATCATGAGCTTGGGTCATGGGTTGTCAAAAGACCAAAAATATATTTAATGAGCGCCACCGTATTTTTCAATACAACAACCACCAAATTTTACTGTGCTTGTATTAGGGGAATGCGGAAACCTTATGTCTACACCACTAACATAGCCATAAAACCTGAATTTCACTCTTTTAAACACACTTACCAAAACCTCAAACACCAGATGTCATACAGATGTCTCGGCTTGACCTGTGAACAAACAAAGGTACAACATGGACACTATTTGTGTCTTCAAAAATATCTTCCAAAAATAAAATAATGGAATTTAGGTTTCTAAAATATACACCCAGGGAATTTGTTTTCATTACACACAATTTCTGATCAGGGATGACTTGTAATTTTTTACTTGAATTTTAAATAATAAAAAGTCATTCAAAAACAAAATAGATTCTATTTGAATAAATTTCTGGATTCATGTTACTATAATATTTTAAGTCGTATCTCTATAATATTTTCACTTACTAATTTTTATGGAACAGAAATATACTAGTAAAGAATTGTATTCGATAATATAAAGATCTCTGAATGGATCTTTCTACAAAATTTAAATGTACTGATTTGAGTTTTCTAAATTATTCATATTACATATTTTTTTCTAAGCCATAGAAGTACTTCTTCGACCTTCACAGTGAAATTTAATTACCTAAGCGCTGATAAAATAGTATGTAGTTACCCTAAGTTACTTTTACTTAACAGTTATTACGCGAATTACACATGTCGATTAAAAATGAAAGTTCATGACCTCAAAATATTTAAACATACTTTAAATTAACGTAAGACGACATGTGAGGTCTAAATAGGACAACTGAATCTATGTTTTTTATATCTGACATAAAATGTCATTCACAACTTTTTAAATGTAAACTTTGTGTGCATGTGCGAACATTCTGACAAACAATAGATTTATTATTTAATTCCCTGTTTCCTTAAAAGCTTTTTACGTTACAAAATTTTTAATGTTCTATTTTCTTATTGCAATTTAATTAATATTCAAGGTGATTAAATTCTAAAAAACACTCACGTGTTGTGATACTGCTCTGAACGAAAGAAATAGGACCTTGACCTCAGCTGTCGGAAATTTCCATAACCATTGATTATCTGCGACGCACCAACAGATAGCTTGTGAATACTTACAAAATTATCACTGGAATTGCCAAAGTTCCTCTGAATACAAATTTAACGAAACTAACTTCTGCTTGATTAAATTTAATACTCCAACAAATATTCTAGATCCAAGATTTGCTTATTCGATATTATTTATTTGTGAAGTTGAATTATACGAAACATATATGAAATTACCTTATATGATATTGCACTAAAAAGAAAAACATTAATATAATTTATTTAATTAATTTATACCAACTGTATTAATGATGTAAGGGGGCTTCCATCTCCTTAGGCCTGCAGGGATCAACTGAACCGCTCTAGGTGGAACTTATACAAAAACATCCTCACGCTACAGCTGCTAGGTTCGACCTCCGGACACCAAGAATCAATCAATTATTCATCTTTTTTCTTACTCTGTTAGAGGCCACGTGTTTAGACACGACCATCTTGACTTCACTATCCTGCCGAGCAGCTTACCCGTTCGAACGCTGATAAAGAAGTGACAAATTGACAACTCAACGAAGCTTAGTAACGAATCTTAGACCATAAAGGTAAAGGAGTCTATATGTTATTATTAATTTTATGTATTAATTTGTTACCGAACGGAAAGTTATAAATTATATATTTTATTTTATTGCTGATTTATTCTATATTAAAGAACAAAGCGTAACAAGAAAAAAAATACGTTACAATGGCATGGTGATAAATGCAAAGTTCATCAAATTTATTGAACAAACAACGAATTTACATGCACAAGGAATGAGAAAATCCAATAGAACGAATGCATTAACTTGAAGTATTACGTGCCGAAAGTAACGCATCAATTTTGTGTATACAGCAAAATTCCATAAAAACACCCAAAACCCCGTTATGTAAGAATCGCCTACCATAGCGTAATCGTTGAACTCTATACTTTGTCAATAGATAGGCGATCCTTCTAAATACGACCGGATTTGTAAACAAATTAGTTCAACATGAATTAAGGCATAGTCCACATCACTTACAAGAGAGTATTTACGTGACAAGATTTAGAAATGATTTATTGTTAAGTAATAAATAGTACAATAGCGATTGTAAAAAATTGAATAAAGTTCGTCGTTTTAATCCTTTAAAAACGCAAGTAGCTAAAGATTGTTTTAAATTAAATTCTAATATTAACATTAATAAAAAGGACTACGACCAAAACATAGTTATGTGATTTTTAGTATTTCGATTCAATTAAACATAGCCATGTTATACCTCTTTGGAAAGGGTTTTTTGTGAGCATTTCAAAAATGTAAAAATCCAATATGGCGGCTATTTAAAAATAGAAAGTTCAACATCGTCACGCAAAATCTAAATGCCCTAGACAAAATCTAAGTTGAAAGTATGAGGCGCAATGGGGAATTACCATGACGTACCAAATTTGAACATTCTATTTCAATTAGTAGATTAACTACGAGCAAATAAAGAAATCGTCAATTTTGTGTTTTTTGCCTCTATCTAATAACCTATAAAAAATTTTTAAAATTTGAAAACCGATCTGAGATACCCTCATGATTATGCAACTTTTGTCCCATATAACCAAGATCGTATCTCCTACAGTTTCCAAGATCCCCATGTACTGCATTTTATACTGTACACACTGTATATTACATACACCTACCTGTTACCTCAAACAAACTTCCTCTCATTATTACCATAGAAACCTAAATAGAAATCCACATCAATCATGCATTCAAAAATAACTCAATTAACCAAATTATCACACTCTATTTATCTGAAATCCAAATTACATTTTTTTTTCAAATTTAAAATACCATCGCTTTATTCATGTGTTCACTAAATTTTATAACAATTATTTTGCATATTGATAACCCTTTTAACACATAACTTTTGATTAAAGTAAGAAGGCATTCCTCATACCTTACGTTACCGTTCGTTTTAGCATGAGCTCACCTTAAAACTTTATAAATGTGCATATCATTTCTGCACCACCAATATAAAAAAAAACCTCTATACCTTTTTACAACTTTTGGTTATCTGCAAATTAATGAATAATGCTCAAAAATCAATATCGTTTTAACAGTCCTATAAATGTCTGTTTTAATAAAAATCCAAGCAAATAATCATAAAACACATCAAAACACCACAAACACTATGAAAATATTTACCATGAAATGTCTTATTCTATCTCCTACCTTGTAGTTGTCTTCGTACTGCGGTCCACCAACTAGCCCCTTGTAGATGTTTCCGTCTGGTAGGTCCTCCGTCTATCCATTACTTCCATGGTCGAATCCCCATTAGTACATACATGCCTCTACTCCAAAAACTCTTCTTTTATAAATTTCAATCAAAATATCCAATCTCCAAATTTCGTTCTTTTTATTGCAAATAAACTCTATTACCCAAACCTCACTTTGATCCACATTCAAACAATTTTTAAATTCTAGTACTTCTCGTGCATCCAAACAAAATTTTTGTACTTAGATCTCAACTTTACTATTTACTAATAACGCTTTATTAGCTTTTTCATAAATTTTATTTAATTAGACTGCACTAATTTACTTGGAAGTAAACTCACTGTATCACCGATGGAATCAAAGGGCAAAGAGCGCGAGACCCCTCTCTGTTACTGATTATATAATGCAACCTGTCCCCCCTGTTTACGAAATAGCACGTGTATCTGTTTAACCGTTGTCCTATTTTCCTCGAAAATCACCAACGACCGTCGATTTCTCGTAATTTTTCATAACATAACACAACAGTACGTGGTAATGCACTTAAAAGCGTCAACTGTCGTTTCCAATTCTCCGGATTAGCCTCTACTCCTCGCTTGGTACACGCCTTTAACTTCAAGCAAACATCATTTATCTTCCTTGTACATATCGCTTTATCGCACACACCTGCCTCTATCACCTGAATTTCTAGCCCTTCTCGTCTAATCTTCACCAATCATCTCGCTTGGCTCCATTTCCCATCTTTTTGAGCGACGCATGCTTGTTTACAAGTATCCGTTAAATTATCGATTTTTAATTCCCTTTTTCTGGATATACTTTATGTTTCTCTCTTATACTTATAAGCTTTTATTTAATCTTGGTCTTTTCATTGCTCCGACTATCTAAGATTAAAAATCAATATTTTAACTAAGGTATACCGTGTTTACACCAATTCTGTGTGGTTTTGTTTACGTCCTTGGCTGCTTTAATTCCAACGGCTGTTCGTTCCACTAAGCTATTAAATTTGTTTGTAGCAATTCTACTGAGAAATAAATCTTTCCCCCTGTTATTTGAAACGTGTTGGTTTTTACAACTGAAACCTAGAAATCGTTATTTTTAACATTCTTAACGCTTTTAAAACTGTTCCATAGTACTTCATCATGCTATAATTTAACCCCAAATTATTTTTTTATTCTTTTATACATACATACCATAATACATGGTCCCTAACTAAATCTAGTTAAGATAAATTATTCCTACATTAATCACGCGTTAAACTAAATCGATATTCCCCTATTATCCATTATTTAAGATAGAAAATAATTGTTGAAAATCTTTTAACTCAATAAATTTATTCTACTGTACCTAATCGCTCTCACCCCTATGAGTTCACTTATGTCCTCATGTATTTTATTGTTCCTTTTAATTACACGATAATATATATATATATATATATATATATATATATATTGCTGTGATAATAAGGTTATTTAAGTTCATATAAGGTCAAAATGGAGGAATACAAACACTTAAATCTAGAAATGTACATAATTCATTTATTATGCAAAACAAATAGAAATCACCCTGTATAAAATCAGTAACAGGCTACAATTAATTAAAGAAAGCTCATTCCTCATTGCAGAAGCAATCCAATCATTTTTAGAGCATTTAAAAACATTCCTGAGCTCAGTACAAATACAAATGCAACATATTTGAAGAAAATAATCGTAAAATGAAATTTCTTTCAATCTAAACGCATTTGCGTAAAGAAGTTAATAAACGCGTTTAAATTTGTACCAGTTTGTAATAATCAAACACTTAAAACAAGCCTGTTTAAATAATATGGATATTAGAGGCGATTTAAAATGTACATAACATACCATTTGTTAAACAAATCCCGCTAGAAAGTTCAGATATACGTGCAATTTAGGACGTACATAAAATGTCAGATTCAATAGAACCAGCAAATGTAATTA
This sequence comes from Platerodrilus igneus, assembly GCA_036346225.1. Classification (NCBI taxonomy): domain Eukaryota; kingdom Metazoa; phylum Arthropoda; class Insecta; order Coleoptera; family Lycidae; genus Platerodrilus; species Platerodrilus igneus. Next base: position 982,615 of record JARFIW010000544.1, read on the forward strand.
AAGTAGGGAAATTAAAATTTTAATATACGTGTAGTTTAAGCCGTGCACGGAATACTATTTGTTAATAAGTCCTTTTACAAAGTTGCAAGATACGTGACATTTAGAACGTACACATTAGACCTGCTAAAATCTAACACCTTGCAGATAACCATAGAAAGGCTTTTTCCACGGACGAACAACTGATAGCGTGTTGTCAACCAAATAGAACGCGTGGAACAACCGGGAAGGAATTTGGTTATATAACTAATTGAAGCAGATAAAGGACATTCATTCCACAATAGACTGTAATTGTTACGTCGTCATTGAACAATTTGGTAGTGGTTGACAATAAACACCAGTAGTGCGGGTATCCTACAGTTTTCAGTGAAACATTTATACCGACAGTGGAAGTGCGTGAACACAGTCGCATTCGAACCCTTGCAGAAGACGGTTGTATGAGAGCTTTCGAAAGCGACACCGACGCCCAAACGTGCGTGTTATTGGTTGTCTGCGAAGCTTTTGTGTGTGAACTTTTATTGCCCACAGCGGCACAGGCTTTAAGGTATTTATACCCTTTATTAAGTAGTTTGTTGTAGTTGTTTTAGTTATTACATAACCGCTCCACTGCCATCGGTATTGCTAAAAAAGCAATTGGTCCTTCCCTATAATTAGCATATCTTATCACCTCATTCATCCCATAACAATCCAGTAATAGTTGAAAAAAGATTATTACGTAAATGAAATTTAGTGAAAGTTATAAATTGAAGAGATTGAAATATAATATAAATTAATAATTTCAAGTGATAAACAGTAAAGTGCGCGTTGAAATAAGTATGTATAAAATTCTGCCGTTATTATCAACGGCACTGGATCACGATATTAATAATAAACTAGACCAAGACATTAATAAACTAGATCACGACGTTAATATACTAAATTACGACGTTATCAACAAGTTACTGGGTTAATACACTAAATTACGACGTCAATAATCCAAGTAAAACTCTAAGGTTAATACTTCAAATCATTGGACAACCGACCGATTTGGACCGCCTAAAGCCAAATTGACCTTCTTCTAATATTTCTTCAGCTAGCTTTTTCATCCGTCTTTGTACAATTCTAGTTAATATTGTTGACGCGTGTGCTGTACAAACTTATTGTTTGAAAATTTTATATCTAATCCGCTCCTCTCTCTTTTAGTTTAGTGACTATGGTGTTACGTTTGAAATCTTTGGGTATCTCGCCCGTCTCATACATATAACTTACAAGTTGGAAGAAACGTTCTGTTACTGCTTGTTCAGCGGCTTTTAAAGTTTCTGCTTGCACCTTATCTGCACCAAACGTCTTATCATATTTCCGACTCTTTAATGCTAATTCAAATTCATCTCTAAGTATAGGATATTCCAAGTCATTCTTTTCAATATCCGATTCCTGTTCTAATGCTGTTAGTTCCTCTCCTACATAATTTTCCTATATATTCTTGCCATCTAACCACTCTCTCTACATTTTCTATAATGACGTTTCCTCCCGCACCCCTTATATTTTTGGTATACGGTTTTATATTCCTAAAATTCATTTTAATTATTTTGTATACTTTGTCTGTCTTTCTTATTTCCATCTTAGTGTGTATCTCGTTGCACGTTTCATCAAACCATTGTCCTGCTTTTACGAATAATTTGTCATTTTATGGCTTTGTATCTCTGTTTTTCTTTTTCGTCCGATAAATTTTTCTATTTTGGCCCTTCTTCTATTAAATTCAGGATATCCTCTGTTATCCATGATTTCTTATTTTCCTTTTGTGTATACCCCAGAGTATCTTTGGTCGCTATGTCTATACTGGTTTTAATATTATTCTATTATGTTTCTACTTCCTTAGTATAAGAAATTTTTCAGATATCTTTTGGAAATTTATTTGACTTCTTTCAAATCTTTCGTGTATATCTTTATCTTTTAATTTCTCAAAGTCAAAGTGTCTTTTTCCGTTCCTTTTCTTCAAATTTTTTAATTTAAGAGAGACCTTTATAACTGCGATGTTGTGGTCGGTGTCTATATCTGCTTCTCGGTAGCTTTTACAGTCTTTTACTTGATTCCTAGACCGTTGTCTAAAAAGAATGTAATCTATTTTATCTTTTCTGGCATCTGCCACGTGTATCATCTTTTAGCATAATGTTGAAATATTATGTTTGTGATGGTTAAATTGTTTTTGTCGCAAAAAAAATACCAGCCTATTTCCCCTGTCGTTTCTTGTGCCTAAACCAAATAAATCTACTACTGCTCCTTTTTTATCCTCACCTACTACTGCATTAAAATCCCCATGTAACTATTAAATTTTCATGTCCCTATACGTATCGTAGTATGTCTTCGATATCTTTGTAGATCGCCTCTACGTCTTCCTCACTGTAGCTAAATATGGGCGTGTATCCCTGTATTATTACTGTATTTACCCGTTTAGATTCTATTCTAACCATGAGTACTCTCTCATTCTTTTGTAAGTACGATAACTGTACGGAAACCTAATGACCCCCTCTCTATAACAAACAATTTACACTTTTCAAGAAGGGAATATAAAAATATTTTGCGTTTCACAATACAATCGATATAATTATTATTTGAATGGAAATAAGCGATTAAATACTGTTATTCTGTTGAAAAACATACTGTTTAGAAGTAATTTAAATAAATTTTTTAAACGATTATTCGACAATTCTTAATTTATTTAGAAGATTAAAAGGAAGTAAATACTTGAACCGATAAATCAACTCCTAATGAAATATCAGTCGGATAGCATATTGCTACGTTCACCTTCCGACGGTGTACAAAACCGTACGCCTTTTATTTCATTACTCATTCACATAGATTCTGCTTCCAATATTCAAATACCATCTTGTATATTAGACCGTCCTACGATAAGTACGCTTTACTACAGTTTCATTTAAATCTATTTACGGCAAAATGTAGAGTTCCTCTATAATTTAAATAGTCGGTAACTTGTTTTAGGTATCCGTTGGCTTGATACATATCACTATAGCGTATAATTACTTCTTATAATACCCAATCCTAAAAACTCGTTGAAATAACGGATCGCACTTATTTGATGAAGTTTTGTTTCAAGTTTCTATTTAACACCTGTGTTTCATAACGCTGGGATTACGTTTAATTCTTTCTATAAAACGTGTTTATTTTCTTAATTCTTTTCTTCAGCTATACGACAACGAATATTTGGTGTTACATTTTCGTCATCTACAAAATTTCGTGCACACCATTGTGTGCTTTCTCCGGGAGCATAACCGTCCATTGCATTGAACCATGACGGACGTGTCAGTCCTGAATGTGAAGTAAATCCTAAATATTGACGATTGAAAATGGAATTGTTAAGAACCGCTAAAACGTCAAAATTACTTCTACTACCGTATAAAGAAATGCGAAACATCATCTCCAGCTGATAAATTCACTACGATAATCAATGACTTCAACAGCAATAGATTTGGGTTAGATTTTTTTTTCTTCTTCTAGTTCTGGATATTGTAAAAGCAGTCCACTTCTCTCCAGACCGGTTGAATACCGTATGGTGACAACTGTTATCAGGATTGATTATAGCGATCAAGTTTCACCCATGCTACCTATAAACCTTTTATTTGCTTATATGCTTTGTTTTAGAGATATTATACGGCTTAAATACAATGTTGTGACCTAGTCCGGCTGGAAGAATGCGTTTTTGCGGCAACAGCTTACATGTAATTGTGATCAATATGTAAGTAAACCCTTTTGTTTCTTTCTATTAACAGTTAACCTATTTGAATAGTAAAACTTTAATAATGGTGAATATAGCAGGACTGAAGGCAGTTCATTTTTGATTTGGTTAAAAATTTTTGTTCAATGTGCATGTGAGATGTCATTTACATTACTTTATAGAAAATTTAGAAAAGTATTAATTATCTTTGCTTGCAAACGTTTTTTGTTGTTGGGACGTAGATGCCATTTCGAATGAACCTGCATCTTGCCGATGTTCTAGATTACTAGAACAGGTAAAATGGCTTGCGTGTTCTAATGAGCTAAAGAGACAAACTACAGGTCCAACCAAAGTAGTAGGGTTGTTAGTGAGGAACCAGACTAAGACAGGTCCCCGAAAGAGGGCAGCGGCTCTTTCGGTACTTAGATTGGCAGAGATCATAGGAGTCGGTATGGCAGTCTACAACACACTACCGCGATGTGGAAGGCAACGGGAAACCACCACATTACCTCCCAAGCACACAACGTACTTAAATTGTAATAAACATGTAGGCATTCTCTGAGGTAAAAAATTCCGGGGTTAAAATAACCCTTACATGTTATTTTCCAATGCTCCACCCGAAGGTATTATAATGGCCAGGAAGCGAGTTTTTTTACCTGAAAAATTTTGAATTTTGCCGAACGCTTGCTGTTCCAAGAAAGGTAGGGATCTTTAACGTGCGTGACAACACTCACACACGAGACCTCCATTTTACCTCTCAACCAAACAAGAGCGTATTTTTGTGAAAAATGCTCGCCTAACATTCTTCAAGCGGATCGTGTCGGGATTCGAAACCAAAACCTTGGGCCTAGAACTCACGCGCACACCAACTAAAGAAATTCGGGTGTGAGGATAGTTATGCGAAAAAAAGATAGGACACTGTGCGGAAAATTACTTACAAAGGAACGAAAGAGTACTCATGGCTAGATTAAAATCTAAACCCGTAAACACAGTAATAATACAAGTATACATGTCCACGTATGGCTACAGTGACGAAGATGTAGAAGCGATCTACAAAAATATCAAAGACATACTAAGATACGTAAAAGGACATGAAAATTTAATAATTACGGGGGATTTTATTGCCGTGGTAGGTGAGGGTAGGGAAGGAGCGGTAGTAGGTTCATTTGGTTTAGGCTCGAGAAACGACAGGGGAAATAGGCTGGTAGAATTTTGTAACAAGAACAATTTAATCATCACAAACACATTATTTCTACATCATGCTAGAAGACGATAAACGTGGAAAATACCAGGAGATATAGAAAGATATCAAATAGATTACATTCTTGTTAGACAATAGTTTAGGAATCAAGTAAAAGACGGCTGAAGCTACCCAGAAGCAGATATAGACACTGACCACAACATCGTAATTATGAAGGCCGCACTTAAATTTAAAAATTTGAAAAAAGAAACGGAAAAAGGCACTTTGACTTTGAGAAACTAAACCATAAAGATTTTCAAGAAAGATTCGAAAAAAGTCAAATGAATTGCTGATAGATATCGGGAAAATATCTGATACCAAGGAAGGAGAAATAGAATGGAGTAACATTAAATCCAGCCTAGACACGGCGGCCAGAGATATTCTGGGGGATACACAAGATGAAAATAAGAAACCATGGATAACAAAGAATATGCTGAATTTAATAGAAGAAAGACGAAAATACAAAAATATATCAGACGAAACCGGAAAACAAAGATACAAAGCCATAAATGAAAAATTCTTCGCAAATGCAGGAAAGCTAAAAAACAATCGCTTGATGAAAAGTGCTAAGAGAATTTTGCGCAAATGCAAGAGAGCTAAAGAACCACAGATCGATGAAACATGCGAACAGTTACAAACTAAGATGGAAATAGGAAAAACAGATGAAGCACACAAACTAATTAGAATCAATTTTATGGATATAAAACCGTATAGCAAAAATATAAATGATGACTTGGGATATCCTATACTTAGGGATAAGTTTGAATTAGCATTAAAGGGTTTGAAAAATGGTATGGCGCCGGGTACAAATAAGGTATGAGCAGAAACTCTAAAAGCCGCTGGACAAGAAGTAACAGAACGTCTCTTCCAAGTTGTAGGCTATATGTATAAGACAGGCGAGATACACAAAGATTTGAAACGTAACATCATAATAACTATACCAAAAAAGAAATGCGCAGATTTTCGAACAATAAGTTTGACAGCACACGTGTCAAAAATATTAACTAGAATTGTACAAAGGCGAATGAAAAACGAGCTGAAGAAATACTAGGAGAAGATAAATTTGGGATTAAGCGAAACAGGGGAACATGGGAGGCTATTTTAGCTCTGATAGTGATAATGAAGAAAAAAATAGAAAAAGGGGATGTATATACGGTTTGTAGATCTGGAAAAAGCATTCGACAATGTAAAATAGAAAAAATGTTCAAAATACTCAAAAAGATTGGAATGAGTTATAGGAATAGACAAACAGTACATAGCTTATACAAAGAGTAAACAGCAGTAATAGATTTAGAGCAGGAACGTAGTGAAGTATACATTAGGAAAGGAGTGAGACAGGGATGTGCCCTATCTCCATTAATTTTTAACTTGTACATTGTAGAGGCAATGAATACTTTCAAATTCAGGAAGATATTTGGAATTATTATGCAATGATAAAAAATGGATTTGCTTAGATTTGTAGATGATATAGCGGTATTAGCATCTAGCAAGGAAAAGTTAGAAGCTGCCCTTAATGAAATGGAAATGGTTCTAACAGAGAGATACGGTATGAATATGAACAAAAAGAAGAAAACAAAAATGTAACAAGAACTTGCAAGAGGTGAGGATTTCTATTACCTAGGAAGTCAAATAACGCAAAATGGAATAAGTGCAAAAGATATAAAACAAAGATTAGCACAAGTCCGTGCTACATTTAATAAGAAAAATCAACTACTGTGCTCAAAAACAACAAACATAGAAACAAGGAAAAGATTGCTTAAAACATATGTGTGGAGCACGGCACTGTACGGCTGTGAAACCTGGACAGTAGGAGAAGCGGTCTGGAACAAGCCTTCGAAGTGTGGTGCTACAGACGCATGATGAAGATATCGTGGATAAACAAAGTTAAGAATAAAGAGGTATTAAAAATACTAGGGAAGAAAAAAGTATGTGAAAAACAGTAAAAAATAGGAGAGATAGGATTATAGGCCACATACTACGGCATAAGGGAATAGTGCGGAACTTATTTGAAGCAGATATAAGATAAAAGAGAAGTAGAGGTAGATGTAGGCTTTAGGAATTTCAGGAGAATGTGTAAGCTAACTCAGAATAGAATTCAATGGAAGTACGCGTCCAACCAGCCCCAAAAGGGATAAACTAATGACGAAAAAATTAATGTACTTAAACTTGATGATTATTATAGGCAACTACAGGTATTGGTTGCGCAATATTCTCGAATAATATTAATTATGTGAAAGGATTTATTGGAAAACTATTAATTCAGAAAATTGCTAAGTGTTGGAGAATCTTGGCAGTTACTGGCTGTTTAACCCCCTTCACATACCTTACATGTGATTTTCCAATGCTCCACCCGAAGGTACTACATTGACTAGAAAGCGAGTTTTTTTTACGTGAAAAATTTTTAATTTTGCCGAACCCTTGCTGTTTCAAGCAAGGTAGGGATCTTTAACGTGCGTGACAAAACACACACACACACACACGGGTTCTCCATTTTATCTCTCAACCTAATGAGGACGTATTTTTGTGAAAAATGCTCGCCTAACATTTGTCAAGCGGACCGTGTCGGGTTACCTGCCACCCTCCTCGCCACCACAGAATGTCGCAGATATAGGGTATATAATTGTAAAATAATAGAAGGGGACCGAACTGCATCTAACAGGTAAGAACAGCGCTATGGTGAAAGACAACAAACATAGAAACAAGAAGAAAATTGTTGAAAGCATATGTGTAGAGCACAGCTCAGTATGCCTATAAAATACGGGCAGAAAGAAAAGCAGACAGAAAAACGATAGCAGCCTTTTGGAATGCTGTGCTTCAGATGTATAAAGATGATAGCATGGACAGACAAAGTTAATAACCAATAGATTATAGAAATAGTAGAGGTATACAAATATATGTGGGAAAAAAATAGGAGAAACAAAAGGGCAGAATATGTTCTAAGGCATTTTTGGGGAATAGTATGGGATATATTACAAGCAGAGATAAGAAAAAAGAGGTAGATATAGACCTAGATCAGCTAATGATAGATGCAGATTGTGCAATTTTCAGGGAAATGTGTAGGTTAGTTCAAACAATAGGAAACAATGAGGGTACACGTCTAACCAGTTTCAGGACTGAAGATCTAATGATGATAATGTATTCATTTTATTTTTTGATACTGCGAAAACTTTTATGGATATTTTGGAAAACGAAATGTTTCGCGCAGGTTGATTTTCCTTGTATTTTGTAATATATTTTTCTAATTAGAAGTTTTTTTTGTTAAATCGTTTTTTTGTTATGAATTAGTGTGTTTATTTTTTATTTCAGGCAGCATATTTTCTACTTTGTATTTAGTAAAGCCTCGTCTACTCGCCGATTGAGCCCAGTCATTTTTTCCTTGTCGCTGCCGGTTACGTCTATGTAGGTAACAATATTTAGAACGAGAGAGGGGGGCACTTTAACGCCCTGCCCTTGCCTCAATACGGCTTTGTTAGCAGCGCACGGAACCTTTATAAGATCACTCTCGTGTCCGTCCGTCCGTCTGTCACAGAGGTTTTTTTCGAAAACTATGTAACGCAGGAATTTGAAATTTGGCACAATGCTAGGTCTTTATAGCGTGCACATATATCGACAGTCAGAAAATAGAAAAAAAAATAATTTTAGATTAAAATGGAGGGGGTTAATTCGGTCAAGAGAAAAAAAGTTTTAATAAATATATCGTGTGAGGTATCATTTGAAAGAGGATTCTAAAAAGTTTCTAAAAATATTTTTTTATAATTTTCGGTCTAGTAGTCTTTTTGATATAGCTCAAAATAACACTCTCCCCCCTGTTCTCTTACATTTTTAAAGCTAAAATTTTAATTTTAATAGGGATAGTAGCTATTGAGTCATAGATTATCGGAAAACTGCAGGTTTTTTTGACAGTGTAATAGTTGCTGGGAAAAAAATTTTTAAACACGGTAATAGACAACGTATTTACTAATGTACCAGTACAATGTGGGACAATATATTCATTGTTCAGTTATCCCAATCAAATTTGGATAAGATTTAAATATACATAAAAAACGAAAACAGCTTAATTTGGTTTATTGATTGCTCACTGTAGTATTGGTACGGAACCCTAATAGTGCTAGCTCGACTCGCTCTTGGCTAACATTTTAAATTTAACTGCAGACGATATTTTAGCTAAAGCGAAACATTTGCAACAATTTTATTACAAAGATTTAAATGATACCATAGATTTAGAGCTTGTTACACTCAGAAATACTCGATTTATTTGTGATGATTTTAAAATGTTAAGGGTATTTTACACTTTTAAAGATATTTATTACTTTCAAAGTCTTTTTCAAAATTATCTTAGGGAACGCACTTCACAATTCAGATTAGAAGAACACTACCAAAAATATGAATATAAATGATACAATAAATGAACTCGCAGCAAAATAGGCAAGAAAAAAGATTTTTAAATTTGATTTTGAGTGTCTACTACTTCATGTTTTTTTGTTGTATCAAATTTTGAGGTGTAAACAATTTTCTGCGACGTATAATTATGTAGTATTTATTGATGACAATTTAGGTTTTGAATTTGTCATTTGGTTGTAAAATAAAGCGCTTGATTAATATACAATGTATTTAATCATTGCTATTTTCTTTTCTATAAGTACTTTAATTAGAAAATACGTAAAAATATAGGCCGATAATAAATTTTAAATAAGGCCCACATTAAAAATTTGCGTGGGGCCCAAAAATCGTAGTTATGCCACTGCGATCGTGGCTTGTATTGTAATACACATTTTTCGTTCGTTCCATAATTACCTATTCCTTATGCAAAATCACGCATTTGCTAATTGCAGAGTAAACAACTATTATGTATCAATAGTTCACATGTTTTTATATTCTCGACGATTTTATTTACACATAAAACAGTCATTGACATGCTTACCTGTCGATATGAATCGATTACATAATTAATTCAGCTTGATTCTATTTTTCTTAAACCTTTGAACTTTAAAATATACAACTTATTCTTTTTTAGACGTCGACTTTCTTCAAACAATTGCTTGATATTACGGCAAAATAGTGGGATAATGAAAGACATACGACGCGCAGCTGCATTTTATGCCCACAATTATCTTAAACTAAGTAGCTTATCTAAAGCCTAAAATCTGCCGTCTAATCATTAATGTAGAACTTTAGAACGGTTTATATTGGAAACAGTTCTATGAATATAATGTATCAAACAAAAAAAAATTGTATAGAGGTAATGATTTTTGTAGTATATGGAGCCATACAACTTGAAGGTAAGTTTCAAATAAAAACCCAAATTTATGATATTTTAGCTTGTGTAATCTCCTAGCTGCAATAACATCCAATTTTATACTATATAGAACATGCTATATAATAAATGGATTTGACAAAGAAGATTGCACTTTGTTGGGAACTGGGAGTACAGATAATACTACAATCTACCTCGAGAACTCAACACAACCTAATGCATCTGTTATTTTAATGGTAAAATTAATATTGGAATATGTACTCCCGGCGGTATGGTGCTTCTTTTTGGGCTCGTGGTCAGATAAATACGGAAGAAAACCCGTTTTGGTATGGTCTACTTTAGGTAAATTCAAATAGTACTTCTGAAAAACCTTGTAAATTTGTTTTAGGTTATGGAATTGCATATTTAATAATGTTGATTATAAGTCTAATCCCTAGTCTGTCGCCATGGTATATGATGATGGCTTATTTGCCCATATGCATAACAGGTGGTCTTCCATCTATTTATTTTGCGATTTTCTGTTATATCACTGATGTCACAAGCGAAAAGGACAGAGGATTTAGGTAAGTGAAACAGTGTAAAAATTTTTAAGAACACGAAACTTTAATCGTATTAGAAGAACTTGCATTTGACCAATACAATTAAAAAGCAGGTTTTCTTAACAGGAGACATTTGTCGACATTACTAAGATATAAGAAACGCCACAAACAGGTTCGCTGCTGAAATAGGTTGAAATGATGAGATTGTAATAATTTTATCACCAGCAATTTAGTTATTAAAGCACAGTTAACACAAATTTATCAAAAATATTTAAAAGATTGTAATAAATTCTTACCCAAGTCTAAGATGATGAAAGTCTATTTGCTAACGCTGGATTTTACTCCAGTGTTAGAGCGATGAGCAGGGAAGTTCACTGTCAAACTAAGAAATATTAAAATAAGGCGTCACTACACTCGTTTAAATGCTAATTGTTATTACCTTAGGTATGGTGTAGGAACCCCTAGATAAATATTCCTAATAACAAAAGATTGACAATGAGCAGGGTAAAGCTCAAATAAAAACAGGTTATTATAATACAAATGGAGATAGCAATTAGCGTCTCAAAATAATAATAAAATAGATAATAATATTTAAATGAACCATTGAAAGATTCAAGATTTTACTATATACACTCATGTTCACCAGGATCCCCTCAATAAAAAATGTATACTCGCATAAAAATATGTATTAACTGTTTAAGAAATTTTATTATTGAACAAAACAAAAAAAAACTATAATAAATAAGTCTAGAGGGTGTTTCTTAATAACATGCTAATATTTAATGTTATTCTTGGGTTTATTTGGAGAAAAATACTTCATATGAACGTATGTTCTAAACGTCTTAAATATTGAGATAGAGGGATGTAAAGTTTGAAAAAACAAATTTCTTTTATGATACCTCTCGTATGACCCTAGATATTTTTATGAAAGAACGTACGCATCTTTTATGCATTAAAAGCCATTTTTTGCTGTACAGCATAATTTTTTATTCTTGCCAGTGGCGTTCCTGCGAGTTTTGCTCTGAATCATATTAAAGAGAAAAGTGATACGCCATTGCTTTTTTTAAAGTAAAAATTATTTTGAAATCCTAATTTTTTTTGAGCAAATGTGGTCTTTTGATCTTTTTTGTTTGACGTATGGTTTTCGCAAAAAAACTAAATTCATTCGTTTGCACGTTGTTATGAAATTAAGTATTAATAAGGATTAGAAACGTATCTCATAAGTAAGCAGCAGATTTCGTTTTGTAAACATAAATAGTTTTAAAAGTTTGTTACGTTTATTTTCGGCATAAATTAAAGTACCCCGTTTTCCTTTTTTAATTCATTTCTTACAATTTAAACGCGAATTCTTACATTTATAAACGTCGATAATTACAGTTAAAGAAAGTCGATAAATACATCGCGCAAGCGCGAAATAAAAAGCGAGCGACGCCACTGGCGGTTGGTACGCTAGCCTTTGTACAGATTTGCGCGCCCATCTGTCAATGACGTCAGCAATGCACAAATGATGTTACGCAATAATCGGAAAAATATATAAATTTAAGACAATAGGTGATACAACAATTACTCACATGAATATGTCCCTGGGTTAAAGTTGGCTTCTGCTGACATCCATCAGGGCAACGGAGGGCCCTTTTGAGGTAGTTAAAGATGGTACGCCCGACGCTCTTCCAAAGCGTTCGGACCAGCTCCGGCAGTCATGGGCTCGTTCATCTAGGGTCGTGCAGTACGGTTCGCCAACGGCTGCAAATTGTCACCTACCTATGTAGGGAATGGACAGGAAACATGGTAAAGGGCGACAAACAAGATAATTAGGCAAGGGAATCTACATAGATATAGCTAAAGGCACGATACGATACCTCAAACGTCCACTCCACTCGAAGGTTCAGGCAAAAAAGCGACGTTAGAGAGAGCACAGGAAAAACCCCACTTTTGTCCCTACTCCACTCGCGTCGCGCGATCTGGCGCAAACGCACTGCGACGTAACGGAAATGCGCGCCCCGAGTCTTTTGAAATTGTGGCGCGAAACTTCCGCACATTAAAATTAACCTAAAACAATGTTTAAGGGCCAATTTGATTGGCACGTAACAATCGCGACAAAGCCACAAAAGAAAAAACTTAAAAACTAACTACCCTACGTAAAACCTACAAAATGTTTATATAAGGCGCCACCTGGTTTTTTGACCGATAGCACATCTACCGAAGTACCAGGAAACGGAAAATGTAGCCCCATTGTTTTTGACTACACTAATGATCGACAGCACAAATTTGTCGGGGAGCATGAAACACTACTTCAACTAAAACGGATGCGACAAGTCGCCTAACCTATCTAAACTAAAACTTACATTAAAGTTCTTACGTGCAACACACATGAGCGTTGCATCAAAACTGTTCTTTATTGGCAAAAAGTGCCCAAATTTAAAAATGTTCATCAGAGTGAGTCACTATACACTCTGGCAAATTTTGTTACTGGTACTTTGGCTTACTAACGATACACATTAAAACTTGTCCATGACATGGTTGTGAATCAACAAATTTACCAAAAGTACCACCCTACTAAATCCTTATATGGCTAACCTAACAAATTACATTTCTATATCAGGTTAGCTTTTTCACTCAAATTTCAAGAAAAATAATTCCCACGTCTGGTCATAGATACCACACGTTAGGAAGATAAAAAGATAAGACAAGATCTCAAATTGTTGTTAAAGATAGTAGATAACATAACGATATTAAGCTTTAGTTATTATTTGAGATACTAGGTAAGATAACACGATATTAAGCTAAAGTTATTATTAGAGATAGTAGGTAAGGTAACGCGATATTAAACAAAAGTTATTACTAAAGATAATAGGTAAGACAACGCGAAATTAAACCAACGTTATTACTAACGGTAGTCGGTAAGATAACGATATTTAACTAAAGTTATTATTAAAGGTAATCGGTAAGATAACGATATTAAAACTAAGGGTATTATCAAAGATAATAAACAAGACAAAGGTATTGGCTTAGTTATTATCCAAGACAATGGATAAAGGTAAAGATAGAGTGACTCCGTGGAGCCGTTAAATGGGCATTTCTCGTACCCTCTAAAAAGAGAGACCTGTGAAGCAGGTCCGTTTACAATAAACGGCACGAGGGACCGGCAAAGACATTTGGGTGCATCCCTGCACCCAGCGTTGATCGATATCGGTGATACGATCACCCGATACCCACACGGTATAAAACAATATACACATCCACTCACACATTCACACACTCATACATACCTTCACTGCCAGGGCCCATGCGCTGACAGCGGCACCGCATGACCTCACGAAAGATTCCCAGAGACGGGGTTCAGGTGTCTGTGAAAACCTCATGCGCAACCACGCGGTGACTAACGGAAATGAAAAAGGCAGTAGAAATAGGAACGGTAGAAAGAAAGAGGTAGGTTATTTGGAATGCATAAGAGGCACTTCCAGGTAGAAGAAAGTAGAGGAAGGGCTCGCATTGAGCAAAAGAGACAGAGAAAGGCGGATAGCAAAGCGCTACTCAACCAGCCAATGTGACTAGTAGCTCGGAGTGAGGGAACATCACTCTTATATGGCAGACGGGTGTTCCGGGAGAAGAACAGGTCCACCGAAAGAAGAATAAGGCATAAACGGAGACAGCGGGATAAGAAAAAGTATAGTTTTTGAACAAGCGTCCGAGAGAAGGTAGAGAGTTGTCCCTGTTAAACACAGCGCAGTCTGAAGGACCACCTGCGATATTAATCCGACAAGATAAGGTATCATAAGTTGAAATTCACTAGGCTCTTAAGAGAACTAGTATAATAATAATAATAATATGTCTTTATTTATTTTGAAGGAATAAGATTATATAATGAACTACCAAGTAGTATATGTATTCTAAAAGAATACATATTCTAAAAGATATAATATAATATATAAATATAAATAAGTAATATAGATAGATAAAAACTGCATACATATGCAATAGGTCTGAATTCATAAGTGGCGAAGTTTAGCTACAAGCTATTCTTACACTTAACCACTATATGAATCCAGCCCTGGCACATACTATACATAAAAAATAGCATTATAAACAATAGTATATATAATTGAGCACACAGCAACCATGAAATTATTAAATTATTCAGTTGTTCAATTATTCAATTATTCAATTATTCACCTAAATGAGTAAGTATAACATAGCTTATTCATTAAAAAGTCGCAATTTTAACATATGTTTAAACTGCCACAGAGACATATGAATAAAGCTACAATTCATTTGATTTAATAATTTTATTGCATTGTAAGAAAAACTTTTTTGAAAAAGTGCAGTGTGGTGGATAGACATGGTATACTTGAAACTGCCTCTAACATTAACAGAATGGGCCTCCGATCTTGGAGTAAATTTGTTTTTTAAGACTTTAGAGGTATTACAGGTAAGTAGATTAAAAATAAAAGTGCCAAAATGAAGAGTACGGCGATCTTCCATATTTAACCAACATAATTCCTTCAATTTTTCAGAGATGTGGTCATATTTCCGTAAGCCAAACACATACCGACAGCAATAGTTCTGAACCAATTGAATCCTATTTCTATTATGCAAGTCAAGACAAGGTCCATAAATAACATCGCAATAATTAAAATGTGATAAAACAAGTGTTTCTACTAAGGTCTTTTTTAACTTAAAGGTTAAAATGCGGCGAAACGAGTATAATAATCTCAAAGAACCATATGCTTTTTTTAACATCTTGTTTACATGTTCATTAAACTTAAGATCCCAATCCAATATAACACCTAAATTCTTTGCTGATTGTACAATAGGCAACGAGTCATTATTAATTTTAATGGATAACATAGAAACAACGTCTTCATACATAGTTTTATTACAAAATAGCATAACTTTAGATTTCAGTGAATTAAGCTTCAGATTATGTTGGACTGCTAGATTTTCAATAATTTTTAAATCATAGTTAATGATATATTCTGCATGAGACACTTGCTCTTTAGGAAAAGTAAAATATAGCTGAGTATCATCGGCATAAGCTTGTATTTTACAATTTCTTACTGCAGTTAATACGTCCGCAGTATAAATAATAAATAATAGAGGCCCAAGAATTGAACCTTGCGGCACGCCTGATGTTATAAGCATCCTATCAGACAAATCGTTATCTATCTTGATTTTCTGATATCTATCACTTAAATATGAGCGCATTAATGAAACTGAAGTCATAGAAAACCCATAATATCCAAGTTTAGCACACATCAGCTTGTGATTAATCGTATCAAAAGCTTTAGAGAAATCCAACAACACTAAAGCTGTAACCAACCCTATATCTCGCGATCTAAAGATATCATCAGTAACATTAACAAGGGATGTAGCAGTGTTAAATGTTTTCCTAAATCCTGATTGAAAGTCAGGCAACAAATTGTTAAGATCGATGAACCCCAAAATTTGGTTGAATAACACTTTTTCTAAAATTTTAGATCAGGCCGGCAAAATACTAATGATACGTAGCTCCGAAAAAGATTTCGGATTATTAACTTTAGGTAATGGACAACCAATTGCTTCTTTCCAAGCATCCGGGTAAAATTCAAGTTCAATACAGCAGTTAATAATATGTAAAATAAAAGAATCTATAAATGGGCTGCAGTACTTCAACATAATTAATGAGATACCATCTGAACCATAAGCATTAGACTTAAAACTATGCAAAATATGGTGAATTTCATCAATGGAAGTAAACTGAAACTGAAAATGTAGGTTGTTATTGTATTTATTATTTTCATAGAAATTAATTTTGTCCTGACAAATCAAATCATTAGAGGCATAGAAAGATCCAAAGTAAGTATTAATTTCATCCGGCTTTCTAAGATAATGCGGCAGAGTAACTCTATTTGAATTAGAGATATTTAAGCTTTTTAAAGCCTTCCAGACCTTCACCGGATCATTCATTGTAGTTGCTTTAACCAAAATTCCTTTTTGCTTTTCGTATTTCATTTAATGTGCAATTCCGTAGTTTTTTATAATTATCCCAGTCATTGGCGCATTTTGATATTTTAAATTTACATAGAGCTCTATCTCTTTTTTTCATTAATAGTTTTATATTATCTGTAAGCCAACATGCCATAGGCTTTGTAACTCTAACCGTTTTTAACGGGACATGCACATCGAAAACGTCCAGAATAAATTTACTAAACAATTCAACTTTATGATTAAGATCCGGTTCATACAGAAGATTCAACCAAGGCATGGATTTAAGGTCTTGCATTAAATGATCATGATTAAATTGACTATAATCACGAAAACAGCACGCTTAGGCAAGAATTTATTAGTTCTAATGTTGAGATCACAATAGGTTAGCATATGATCACTTACTAAGTCTGCATTCACCACACCAGAACCTGTTACTAGTCCAGTAGCATAATTGGTAAATATAGGGTCTAGCAGAGAGCTTGAGTTTTTAGTAATGCGCGTAGGCTCGTTAATCAGTTGAAAACAGCCATAAGCTAAAAAGCACTTCGACAAGGGATTAGTTCGATTAAACACATTAATATTAAAATCACCCAAGCAAATTATTGTATCAGCAATAGGAGAGATGAACGACAGAACATGGTCCATATCGTCAATAAAATCATTTATTTTTGAACATTTTTGTTTTCTATTCGGTGGTCTGTAAATAGCACCAATAAAAATCCACTTACGATTAAGTTTAACTTTAATGTATGATCATTTTCCTAACGAGTGCATCCACTACGATAAGAAAATCAGACAAAAGTTGACACGACAACTTAAAAGTATCATTACAGATACAAACACACGAAAACCAACTGTTTTAAAGTAGTTTTTCAAAACGGTAGCACCCTAAACACACAAAATGCCCAATTATAAGCAGTTAAATACAGGTACACTGTTCCAATATGCTAAAACAACCGGGAATTTAATAAGATATCAATAAGAAACAATAGCACCTCACCACAAAGTTCAACAAAAAACAATGAAAAAAAAAATGTTTATAAGTTATGTTGATTTAATAGAAAAAGAAAGAAATAATGATGTAGTATAATGTGGGCGACTGCAATAATTCAGAGGAAAAACACATGGAATAGACAATCCTAGTTTTTTGCAACTGCGAATATGAACTATTTCTTACAATGGCATAGGCCGCGGCTCCTATGTGAGCCCAAAGAAGAAAGCATTCACTCTAACATCAGCTAAAACCAATCATAAAAATTCAATGAGTTATTACAACCAAAGTTACGACAATTACCACACAAAATTAAATAACGTAAGAAAAATACTAAAAACCAATTAATATGCTGTAGGAAAAGTTCGAGGGTTGATTAAATGAAACGACAGAATTATATTGGGGGGTGTAGAGAATGAAGTGATATATAAGTAACGGTATGGTCAAGGAAAAGTCAACCAAAAGAATTAGATAGCTAATTTAAGGTAAGTAAAGTTAAACGTGTAAGAGATTATATACTGTATGAGAGAGGGAATAAGTAATTAAAGTTAACTAATTGATGGTAAGAACAAAAATATTAGGTAAATAGTGAGGAGAATAGAACGTGAAAAACTTAACTAGCATTTGGGTCGGCAGAGAATGGCTTAAGGTCTTTGATATGCCACCTGCCTTGACGTTTTCCTTCAGCATCCTGAAGTTCGTAGATAAGGGGACTAATGACACGAATGACCTTACAAAGAATGAATTTAGGGGCTAATTTTGAAGAGAATTTCTTAGATGCATCCGATAAGACATAATTCTTTTTCCAAACTTGTTCGCCCAAGGCGAAGGAAATATTTCGTTTACGTAAGTTATAGTGGTCCTTACTCTTTTCGTAAGTTTTTAACAAATTTTTTCTAACGTCGTTAAAGATAGAAGGTAATGATTGTTGGTATTTGTCCCAGCGTACTTTATCGTCAAATTCAATTACGTTAGTATCGTCAGGAACTAAACCATAGTAACTCCCATCGATTGGGGTATATCTTCCAAAAACAAGAAATGACGGAGTGAATTGGGTTGCTTCGCGTTTAGATGTACGCAAAGCTTGAGCAATTTGAAAAATATGTTCATCCCATGTAGTATGGTCTGAATCAACATAGGAAGAAATAGCGGTAACTAAAACTCTATTTACTCTTTCGGTAGGGTTTACTTGGGGATGGTATTTTGCGTTAAACCAAATTTTTTGTACTTTGTAACTTTTAACGAAATTCTGAAAATCTTTAGAGATAAATTGTGCCCCATTGTTACAAAGAATAATCTGAGGGACACCAAAGATAAGAAATACATTTTGTTCTAGGAATTTAATTATAGCTGCAGATGTAGCTTTACGTAAGGGTTGCACAATAACAAATTTAGAAAACCAATCGGTGACAACTAAAAGATATTGGTTACCTCTTTTCGATCGTGGGAGAGGTCCTAATAAGTCAAGCGATATTAATTGAAAGGGATAAGATACACGTTTAAAGTTACCCATTAAACCAGGGCGGGCGTCTTGCGAACTCTTATATTCATTTTGAATTAATATTTGAGACAAAATATATCAGGTATACAATACTGAGGTAAATCGGAAGGTAAAAAACGGCACAGCTTCTTCAAGTCAGTACGATAAAGATATTTAAGGGTGGAAACTTCCTATAAAAGCATTCGTAAAGAATAATATTCAAATTGAATCACGCTAAGTAACCAAAAAACTAAAGAAACACGTTTAAAACTATATGCGGGCAAGGTTAGTATTTAATAAAGGGATATATCATTGATAAACTACAAAAAGACACTCCAAATTATAAAAACACGTAGGTAATGTATTATTTAACAAATAAAACAAGAACTGTTAATCTAGCATTTTCAAAAGATATTCTAAAGGGGCAATTCACTACAATAAACGTTTGTAAACATAAGGTTTTTTTAAAAGCGAGTTTGAATATCCTAATCAAACAGGTAAATGACTAAATCACTTTTTTTGTAAACACACAAGATAATTTAGGTACAGTTTTTTTAAAACAGCAAGGGTTATGTTTTAATCTGAAATAAATAGATAATTTTCGTAATAAACGGTGTTT
Organism: Platerodrilus igneus; assembly: GCA_036346225.1. Lineage (NCBI taxonomy): Eukaryota > Metazoa > Arthropoda > Insecta > Coleoptera > Lycidae > Platerodrilus > Platerodrilus igneus. The sequence continues at coordinate 1,002,414 of JARFIW010000544.1, forward strand.
AAGGGATGCAAATTAGTTAAATGCTTATTTATTATATGTATACTTACGTGCATAAAAGTAGGGTTAAGTGGTTGATTCTTCCTAAAAGTTTATATATGAATCCAAAATAAACCAATCACACAATACAACTGAAGTGAACAAACACATCCCACATTGAAAATTAAACTAACATTATATTTAAGAAAAAATATTTTATAACACAACTAAATTTTTAATTACAAAATGGCGGTATTCACCTTTAATTGCCATAGCAACTGATTTTGACATCCAGGAATGTGGCGTGTTCCGAAACGCGAGTATAAGTTTTCAAGGTCAACAGGTATTAGATAATTGATTTTTTAGTGAAAAAGCCTCTTAAATAATCATTAGTTAATACATTGTATGGTTATAAAAGAAGTATGTACCATAACCTCACACATTAAGGCGCCAATTCTTACAATTTAAACGCGAATTCTTACATTTATAAACGTCGATAATTACAGTTAAAAAAAGTCGATAAATACATCGCGCAAGCGCGAAATAAAAAGCGAGCGACGCCACTGGCGGGTGGTACGCTAACCTTTGTACAGATTTTGCGCGCCCATCTGTCAATGACGTCAGCAATACCTCAAATGTCCACTCCACTCGAAGGTTCAGGCAAAAAAGCGACGTTAGAGAGAGCACAGGAAAAACCCCACTTTTGTCCCTACTCCACTCGCGTCGCGCGATCTGGCGCAAACGCACTGTGACGTAGCGGAAATGCGCGCCCCGAGTTTTTTGAAATTGTGGCGCGAAACTTCCGCACATCAAAATTAACCTAAAACAATGTTTAAGGGCCAATTTGATTGGCACGTAACACATTGCCCAACCAAATAGATTCCGTTTATACTCTTAAATCCTTCAACAACATCCTGTACATTTTACCTGTATATAATAAATACGCTTTCTAATAATTTTCAACTCAAATCTATTTGCTTTAAAACGAAAGTTTATTCTATAAATCAAATAGTTTATATCCTGTTTTCGTTATCCGTGTTTCGAGTTTTCCAATCATCTGTTGGTATGGTATGATAACGGGAGGATTGCATTGAATTCTTGTTACTTAAACGAGTTAACTTTTACTCGATTCTTTCTGTATGAATACGACAATAATGACTCGTCGTTAATTTTACTTTTCGTTACCTTTTGTGTAGTTTTCAAAATTTCGTGCGCACACTGTGTAGTGAGTATCTCATTTTACAAAAAAAATGTGCTTTTCTTTGGTACGGAGGTTTAATCGTTTGCGGTAATTGTTATAACTCCACCCGGTGGACTGGAAAGATCTGGTTGAACCGCCGCTCCTGTTGGTACGGGAGAACACGCGCATGGCATGATCCCGAAAACATCTGTTTTGCGCTGTCGTTGGAGGCGGTGTGACTAGCCTACACCTTGGACATGCTGGTGAGTGCTTCTTCCTTGTTTACGTTGAAATCATATCTATTTGAACTTTACATTTTAAACTCCGGCATTTCCAACATTAATTTGCATATCCAAAAATTACGGTACTATAACTAAAAAGAAATTATACTACTTATTAATGTGTGAATGGTTTAAAAATGATTACCTTTAGGAGATAGGATGTTTGTCAATAATATTCTACTTATTCTGATAGTTCTATGTACTGAATTTGGTATTTATACTAATACTGTAGGGCTGAGGTTTTTAGAGCTGTAATTAGGTAATTTTTCTTTGCTTAATTCATATGGGGAGGGACCTAAAAACTACAGCTCGCCAATTGTAAGAAGTAATTTTTGGTGTATTGTGATTATTGATTTTGTTTCTTGCTTTTGTTGTATACTACGCTGCTATGTCTAACTAAAATGTTATTTAGAATAATTATAAGTACTAATAAATATGTTTAATTCTTTTTTTATCTTTATTTCAGGTTTTTCTTTAATTTTCTTTTCTTGTATTTGTACGACCCCGCCCACTTTACCAACTGAGTCCAGTCAGTTTCTCTCCTTGGTTCTTTTTGTTTTTTTACTACGTCGCTACACGTAGCATAAATTTTGACGCCCTGGCGTAGGGCTCCGATTTTTTTTAATTAACTTTTACTCCGAGTTTGTTTTAGTTAATTTTGGCATCTCCATTTTGTCTTGGGTAATGTATGCTCTGATTTGGTTTCGCTTAATTTCTGGCCCAATTTTTGTTCTGTTTCTGGCCTGATTTTTTTTGTACTGCCCAAATTATTACGTTATCCGTTTTCTCGCTCTGATACTAGTTATGTTTTCTTCCCTTACGCTCGAACTTGTATTTATTTCTTTTCTTTATTTTTTGTGGGAGTTCGATCTTCTTAAATTTTAGTTGTGGGTTTTTTTTGATCGCTCAATATTATTGGTTGGTTAATTTCAGATTATTGGACTTGTGTTTTCGCCAATAATCCTAAACCCTTTGAAAACTCTGGCGCCCTATTTCTGAGTTTAGTGACATTACGTTTAGTACCCTTTTTTTTAATTTTAATCCGTTTGTTACTTCCGTATTGGATACAATTGTTGTGTTGCGATTCACTTTTGATATTTTATAGTTTATTTGGTTGAGGGTGGATTTAACATTACTCTGATGTACAGTGTGTATTTCTTTTGTCGCAATGTTTACGTGGGGTTGGTTGTAAATAGGCTGTTAAAACCCGAGCTCCAATATGAGTTATCTTCTCGAAAATTTGACTATGACGTCAGAGTCGAGGGGTTTTGTAAAGCCGTCCGCAACGCGATTCAAGTGGAAATGAATCAGTCTTTTACTCCTAGTCCTTATGCAATTACGTTTACAGAGGATCATGAGGCGATTAAAAGCGTGTTTACTAAACTTGACCGTCTTCTGACGACTTTACTAGGGATGTTACTGATAGTAAGTTTGCCCGTTTACGCTCCTTATGGGTACACATTCAGCGACGTTGTAAATTAATGTTGGCTAGCTCTGAGGAGGAAGCTCTTATGAAAAAAAAAATATTATTTGCTTTACAGACCATTCGTTCGGATGTTGAGGTGGCTGTTAGAAAATCCAAAAGTGTTACTTTTGCTGATTTTAGTCAACAGCCTTCTTCCAGTCCACAAACTCTTAATTCACCGAAGAAGTTCCTTATCTTTCGTCTGATTCCGATTCTACTGCTACCAATACTATGACCCCTACTAAAGGATATCCGCTTGCTAAATTGAATGTCTCTTTTGCAGGTGAAGGTTCTCTACCGGAATTCTTGTTTCGTATTAAGGAATTCAGTGTTTCGTGTAATATTTCATCTCAGCAACTTTTTCCTTTTACTCCAGAATTACTTACCGGAAAGGCTTTACTTATTTTCCGAGCACATCAGCGTTCCCTCAAATGTTAGGACGACGTTGTTACTTTATTAAACTCAGAATTCCTGCCCCTAGATTTTGCTTATAGGTCTGCTACTATTGAGGAAAATACTTTTACTTCACATGACCGAGTTGTTAAGGTTTTTCCTACGCCTATGGGTAGATCAGATACGTCCTCCGTACTTTCTACTGTCCTTCCTTTTAGTTCTACTTCTACTCGTCAAGTCATATGCTTTAATTGTGACAAACCTGGTCATGTTTCGACCCGTTGTACTCGTCCTAAGGTACTCCACTGTTATATAAGGGTGTTTCTCGCCACAACTGTCCACACTGTCATCCTACTCCTAATAGGTTTTAGAATAATCCTTCAAATTCTGTCCTCACCTCTAGATGCCTAATTTCTTCTGCTTCTCACTCTACGTTCTCTCCTATACCTCATTCGTATCATCCTGCTACTACTATCAAAATATACTCTTCTTCGGCAAATGTAGCTTCGAACAAAAATTCTTCCGTTTCTAGTTCTACATCCTATTCTAGTCCTCCTTCTGCTCGCCCTACTTATTCACCCTCACTCCAAACTGTGCCTCCACCACCATTACAACCCATACTTCGAATTAGTGATTTGCTGCTAGCTTCTCAAGAGGTTGTTCCCGTTTTCTTAAATGATTCTACCCAAGAAATTCCTGTCATGTTTGCCAGCACACATGTGGCTGAAGTGACGATAATTTCTAATTTAGTCAGCAAAGGTCCTGTTGAAGTTCATGAACCTGTATCTTTAATGTCTGTTGCTGTTAAAATTTTACATGTTCCTGCTTACTTAAATTGTTCTACTCGAAAAATTTTGTCGTGTTTACAATAACAGCTGTAGCTGAAGTGACTATTACTTCTAATACGAATAAAAAAGGTCCGGTGGAAGTTAGTGAACCGTAGCTGTGATGCCTGTTGCTGTTATCGTTCAAGTTTTACCTGATCCTGTTTCGTTATCTACTATTGTTAATGAATGAGTTCCTATTGTGGCTGAAGTTTTGTCTGTTCCTACTCCGTTATCTATCAGTGATGAAGTCTTACTTGATTCTACTACTTTATCGGACGTTGATAAAACGTTACCTGCTCTTACTCATTTCTCTCATGCTGACAAAATCCTACTTGCTTCTGTTCTTTTAACTAAGGTTGGTGAAATCCTGATGTCTTGTTATCTAATGTTGACAAGGGTCAACCTGATTCTGCTTCTTTAACTATCGTGGATGAAGTTCTTCCTGATGCTGTTTGTTCTTGTAATGTTGATATACTCCTGCCTGGTTCTGCACCTTTTCCTAAAGTGGATACTTTTACAGCCAAGGCTGTTTTCGTTCATAACTGTGATACTTCTAGTCCTTTATCTAACATCGATAAAATTTTATCGACTTCTGTCCCTCTATCTCAATTAACTGAAGTATGCTCTGATTGTGTTTCTTTTCGTAAGATTGATTTTCGTACAGCCAATACTTTTTCTCTTTCTACCGTTATCTTTCTTGCAACCCTTTCTTCTATGACGCGTTTTGAGTTTTCTAAACTACCCTTACCACCTCATATATCGCGTTCTACCACTACTACACCCCTGCTGTCCCTGTTTTGCAGAAAACTGACCATAAGAGGCAGTAGTTTGTCTATGCTCCTTCCGAACCGGATGATGTATGTCGGCAAAGTCCTAATGTCCCCTGATTTCGTTTTATTTTTCTTCTGGCGGCGTATACGCCTTAAGCACAATCTAGTCCTCGTGCCCCATATTCTTATGTCGACTTTGCTCTCTTTAGGTTTTGATTTCTGGACGTTACGATTTCGTTTTACTTCCCTGTTTTGCTAAGTTCTCTTTCGTTTTCTTGCACCCGTGTGGGTCCGGGAATAAAATAGCCCCATGGTACGACCTGCTCGTCGCAAGAGGCGACTACAGCGGCCCAACACACACACACGCACACTTTGTGCACGCACACTACATCAACACACACTTTATACACACATATACCAACACATTTCATAAACACACAGTTCTACTTGGTTCTCCTTTCTTTTATTTTCTCCCTGTACTCCTCGAACCCGTGTGGGTCTGGGAATAGAATAGTCCCATGGTACGACCTGCCTGTCGTAAGAGGCGACAATAGCGGTCTAACACATATATACACCTACACACACACACACTTCATACACACCATACACACACATATACTTATATATCAACACACTGGATCCAAAAGACAAGGTGGAAAAATTGCAAAAGTTGGGGATTTATGAAATTAGTTGTTCAGGACGAGGGTGTTTTCAAAAATATATTGGTCAGTCCAAAAGGAATATAACAACAAGATTTAAAGAGCACATTGCTCACTTCAAATATGGTAAATGCGAAAGGTCTCAGGTCGCCAAACATATTTTTGAAACCAGACATCCCGTTAAACCAGAAAATATTAAATTGTTAAAAACGGTACCAACGTTTTCCTTCTTAAATGCCAATAAATCAATTAAAATTGTTAAACATAAAGGGCCCCTCTTAAACACTGATAAAGGGCCCATAGAGTCATTTGCCTTGCGTTCCCTATTGGTGAACAACCAATGAGAAAGAAAGATTAATTTCGTTCCGCTTCAGCAGATTTAGAATTAGTATAAATTAAGTAGATTTTAGTTATAACGTCACAATTCACTTGTTTGTTGTGGAGAACGCCAGCTTGCTGGTGAGGAGAATATCTTCGATAGTGTTTGAAGCAACATTATAGTAAATTGTATGTTGGGAAGGTTCACTTCAGCTTAAGTGGTGAGGAGAATATCCTCTGAAGTGTTCCGGCTAATTATTATTTAAAATTCCTACTGATGATGACCACATAGTGGTCAAAATACGTATCTAGTATTTTAAATATTTTTACGATTCTTATTTTTTTTTTGGTTTTGTACTTGGTACTGGGTGTTATTCTTTTTGGTTTTTTTCTTTTTTTTTCGTTCCTTTCGTTCCACATTCCTCTCCTTTTTCCTGTTGCTGGTCTTCTTTGCTGTCGGTCCCTAGTCCGATTATGTTTCGTCCACCCGTTCCTGTGGTAGGTGCTTTCTAGTCCGTTTTTCTTTTTTTGGAAACCACTATTTAGTCGACTTTATGACTAGTTAGCATTTCTTTTCTTTGGTCCTTCGGTTTTGATTCCCACAGTTAGTAGTATATCGTTTCCTTTTACCGGCGCTCTCCCTCTTTTCCTCTTGTTTTCCCTTGTCGTCCCTTTGTTTACTTGAGTCCAGTTTTGGTTGGCACTGTTGGTTTTCGTCCTCGTTCCTTTTGTGACGCATAATTTCAATTAATTAAGGGTGGTGGGTTCTAATGTCCTCTTCTTAGAATAATAATAATAATAATAATTGCTCCCCGCCCCTACTCTTAACCAAACACGGGAACCTCAGGGTAATGAGTACAGGTACGTATTGAACAGCTTTTTCTACCCATTAAGTGAATCAGGGATCTTCTAAATTCAGGTATACCAAGTCTAACTCTTGCTGGCCAAGCCAACAAAAACCCCTTGTTAATTCTGTAAAATAAAACGAGCAACGTCCTTAACCTTATTCAGCTGTATTAACTAAATTACATGAAAGATACTGAAAGGTAACATAAACGTGATCGATCAACAAATAATCAGCTGATAAATATGCACTTAAATTCTAACGCTTACATACAGAAATTACGCAGTTCTACAAAAAAGCGACGGTCAGGTAGCTCTGCACACCCTCCTGCTGATGTAAACGGGCGGTAATTCGTAGAACGTACGTTACCCCGGAACAATTACTTGTTGTTGAACATTACATAATACTCTTAGGTTAAGTGTAACGTTTACTGAAGCTGCAGCTGTCACGACTGTAAAAAACTACAAGGACGAATTACATCTTCATACAAATTAGTAGTTAAGAGGAGCATTTATCCCATATAGCGCTCTTTCACTTTAAAACTCTAAACTACGCACTGTGATATAGAAAAAAAACGCAAGTGTGTATTTATTAATGCCGTTAACACCTTGCAATGTAGGATTAACATATTAACATATCCAGATACTGCACAACCAAACTGAACCGGTTCCAGCTGCCGTGATATTTTGATTTAAGTACTTAAAAGCACATGTACATTTCCTGAGGTCCTAATTCTTAATAAAAACCAACCTTATACTATTTAAACTAAAATAAAATATAGCGGATGAATAAAATGCACCACACTTTTCTTCTCTTGAGGTTGATAACCTTACTATTTCTTCTGAGAAACATCCGTCCTTTGACGACTCCGCAGTGCTGAGGCCGTTCCACCTTAGTCCTCCTTGATTGCTTATTACCAGTCTTCCCTTTCTGCCTTCTTTTTTTTCTCTCTTTCTATCATTGGTTCTTTAAGCCAGATTTTGTTTTTCTTTTCTTTTCTATCCGGAATCTGTTGTGTCCTTTTAGTTTGAAACAAATTTTCTTTCTTTTTCGTTTTGTTTGGGTTTTTTTTTAGTCCTGCCCATTTCCGGATTTGGTCTTTCCTATCCCGACCTGTTAATTTTGCTGGAGGGGATTTGTTACGTTTATTTTCGACGATAGATTCAAATACGTTCTTTTTTGTGGTAGTTTGTTTTTCCTTCACCTAGCTTCTGTTTCTATTCAAAACCTCATCCTGTATTTTTACCCACCTCGTTACAATAGTACGCGCAATCATAACATTTTTTTCAAATCTATTCATTCTAAAACAAAAATTTATTCGATAAATTAAATAGTCAATACATTGTTTTAGGTATCCGTTAATTTGTTAAACATTCCGATAACGTATAATTGCTTTCTTTTGTGTTTCCCACCTAAAGACTTGCCAAAATAATGGATCCTAATACTAATTGATAGCGTGTTTTTCAGTTCGCTAATTGCGCTTTGATAACGCGAGGATTGCTGTTCGAACTCGTGTTATTTGAACCAATTTTTAATTTGATTCTGCAACTTGTGCGTTAAAATATTTTCTACAGCGATGCAGGTTTTATTGTTCGATAAGTAGGAGGTATTTTACGTGTATCGGTGAGTTTTCCCGCGCTTACCCATTCTAATCAAATTCTCCTTATAGCTCTTAGCTGGAGGTCAAATTGGTTCTCTCTTTATGTAGGCCCAACTGTTCGTTGAAGTAGACTAACTGCTTTTGTCTGTAGACCGCTGCTGCAGTTACGGTGGTAGGGCGAATGGATCCTGACTACCGTGGCGTTGCTGTGCTGACTCACCGCCGATGGTTTGCAAGACAAGCATCCCGACGCATAAAGGTATGTGACTCGTTTTCTTTTACGCACATCGGAGATTATTATTTATCAGCGGGTTGGTGTTGTAAAACAATTTTACCATACATGTTTAAAAGCTAGTTTCGCTAGTGCTTCTGGTTATATTTCTTTAATTCTTACGACAACTTGGTCTACATTTAATACTTTAATTTAACACACTTGCTATTGACAAAATCTAAGCATTACTTTTTTTTCAATGAGTTTTATTACATATTAGCTACGAAATACGCACTCCGTGGATCTATTATAAAATTTGTCCTTTACAATATAACTTGAGGATAATACTTTTTTTTGTCCATGTGAATCAAAAAATTTTAGTTGATTTTTATTGTTAATAGATAATCGTGGGCGACGTGCTTTTTTTATTTTCTTGGTATGTAGGTAAACCCCCCACTCTCCGCATCTGATAGTTAGCCTGGTATTTACTTTTCTTCCGGCTACGTCTAGATACGTAGCAAGTTGTTAAATAAACACACGTTTCCGCATTTTTATAAAACTCTGCTTGTTCTAAATAGAATGCACTTTTAAGAAAATGATTTTAAGGGGATGAAGGCGATTCTACAAGATAAAAAGTAGAAGTTAAAGTGAACTCACACCCCCACTCGCTTACTTACAATGTGACTCACTTGATGTTGTACAATACCCTTTTCCGTAACGGGATACAAACAGAACCACCTTGAGCGCTATTGGCCGTAAACAAGGGGCTCCAAGGTAAAACGCAGACTGTATTAATTAAGGGTAAAGGGTGAGGTCAGTTTATAGGTATTTACCATACATAGGCATCAAAACACTTACCGATAAGTCCTTAACCACTAGAGAGGCACTAATCACTATATTTAACTTTTGGCCGGGGGTTGAAGAAAAATAGCGAGACAGTAAAGGAAGAGGCCAATACCGGATTAAACAAAGCTAGCAACAGTTTATATTATATAGTTATTACTGTCACAATAGCTGCGAACCGACTCCGTCGATATCTGGCGCGAACAATTTGAACTCGCTCGCGCGGAAAGAGGGAATGCACCGAGCGGGAACCGATATGGCGTGTACATTTGATATGTCTGAAGTAACATTTATGGTGCTCAAAACTAATAATTAGTTTATCATCATCAATAAGTCTTCAGTTCTGGAACTGGTTAAGCGCATACCTACATTGTTTTCTATTCTGGGCAGAACCAACACATTTCCCGGTCTGCATGTTTCAATATCTGCGCGTAATAGTCTGATCTAGGTCTACATCGACCTCTGTTTTTCCTATCTCTGCTTGTAATATAACCTGCACTATTTCTCAAAATGCCTTAGAATGTGCCCTACTCTTCTATTTCTCCTATTTATTGTTTTCCTCTGCTATTTCTATAGCCTCTCTGTTATTAACTTTGTGCATGCTATTATCATACATCTTGTTACGTTCACTTTCGAAGGTGAATTAAAACATACCCTTCTTTGTCTTACATTATCCATTCACGTAGATTCTGTTTCAATACTCCAACAACATCCTGTATATTTTACCTTCCTACAATAAGTACGCTTCCTAATAATTTGCATTTAAGTTTATTTAGTATAAAACGGAATGCTGTTTTACAGTCGGATAGTCAGTACCTTGTTTTAAGTGTCTGTTGGTTTGGCCCATATTCTTATAGCATATAATTATTTCGTATATTACTTCAACCTAGAAACTCGTTGAAATAGGGTATCATATTATTTGATAAAACGTGTTTCGAATCGCTAATCACACCTGGGTTTGATAACGCGGGTATGGCAACGAATTCATGTTACTAAACTATTTAATATTCATTTCCGTTTCGATATACGACTGCGAGAAATTGACGTTTCCGTATTTACAAACTTTTCGTGCAGACACTGTGTGGTGAGTATTTTAATTTAAAAAAGTACACTACACTCTTTATAGCTTCTTCCGGTGGATAAGACTACCTGTTACCTTGGACCTAATTGATGAGGCGATTGCCTCCCCTTTTAATATGGCACAAATTACGTGGTCCTAGGCCCCGCTGCCCCGCTCCGGCCCTAAGGAGAGTGTGATAGGTCCAACATCATCGACACGTGAGTGAGTGTTTATCCACTATTTCTTTATATGTGCTCTATAAACTGGTCGAATCAATATATTTCCGCTTTGTTGGGCGACTACACCTTGTAGTTTTAAAATGATTATCTGTATGTGAGATGATACTTATTATTGATATTGTATTTATTGTAACCATTTTATATATTTAATTTTATATTTAAGATGGTGATTTAGAGCTGTTGTTTTTAGAGTTATATTTTTTTCCTTTTTTCGTTAATTAATAAAGGGGGTAGGTACCTAAAAACGGCAGCTCGCCATTTTAAGAATTGATTTTTTTATTCTTCCTGATATATGCATATTGTGATTATTAATTATTTTTGTTTTCATTTGTTTTTGGTACACTATTTTTGAGTAACATGTTTCTTTAATTAGAGGTTTTTTATGTTTTGTTGTTCAATAATGAATAAGAGCGTGTATTTTTTTTTCCAGACCTTCCTTTATTTTTGTATGTGTAATACCCTGCTGACTCGCCAACTGAGCCCGGGCATTCTTTCAGCCAGCTACGTCAATGTACGTAGCAATTTGAAGCATAACATTCCAAAAAGTTTGTTCTTTTCCTGTCTGCTTCTCATACTGTCCCTGTTTCATAGACGTACACTGCTGTGCTCCACACCTTATGTTTTCAACAATTTTTTCCGTGTTTCTTTTATAGTTATCTAAGAAGATAGCTGCTGCTCTTTTTTGTTAGATGCTCGGTACCCTATCTATTGTTTTGTTAATGCATACCCTATTTCACCGTTTTCAGTGGTATGTGAAGGAGGTTAAACAGCCTGTGGCTACCAAGATCCCCCAACACTTAGACATTAGCCAAATTATTTTCCAGTAAATCCTTTCACACAATTAACATTAGTTGAATCAACAACAACAACAATCAACACCTGTAGATTCTTATAATAATTATAAGGTTTAAGTACAATTATACTTTTCGTCATTAGGTAATCCGTCTTGGAACTGGTTGAACGCAACCTCCATTAATTTGTATTTTGAGCTTACCTATATATTTTGCTGAAATTCACACAACCTGTATCTTTGACTATCTGTGCAATAGTCTAATTTAGTTACCTCTATATTTTTTTTTCCTATCTCTACTTTTAATATATTCCGCACTATTCCCTCATGCCGCAGTATGTGGCCTATCATCCTATCTCTCCTATTTTTAGTGTTTTCCACATATTTCTTTCTTCTCCTACCATTTCTAGAACCTCTTGGTTCTTTATTTTGTCTGACCATGATATCTTCATCACGCGTCTGTAGCACCACATTTCAAAAACTTCTATCCTTTTTCTCTCCACTTCTCGTACTGTTCAAGTTTTACAGCCATACACGGCTATACTCCACACAAATGCTTTCAGTAATTTTTTACTTGTTTGTATGTTTATTGTCTTTGAACACAGTAATTGCTTTTTCTTGTTAAATGTAACACGTTTTTGAGCTAATCGTTGTTTTGTATCTTTTGCGCTTGTCTCATCTTCGGTTATTTGGCTTTCTAGTTAGCAGAAAGCCTTAACCTCTTGTAAGTTCTCGTTTCCTATATGTATTATAATTATTGAACTTATAGCCTTCTCATTTATATTAAGGGATTTTTCCTATTAGTTTTTTTTCTATGTGACCAGCTGAAAGGCACAAGAAAGTTTTACGAGGATTTCCAGTAAGCGGATAGAGCCCACGGCAAGTTTCGATGGAAAATGGCTCGTAGATGAGGAAACCTCAAAAGGCTAAGCGGCTAGTCGAACTATTTGCTCTGGGTGGAACATGAGCTGTGGGTCGGGGTTGGACTGCGACCAAAAAAATAAAGAATATGGCGCCATCGAATTTTTCTATACAAAGAAGACCTTACATAAGTCCCTTGTACAAGGCGAATGCGGAAACTTTTATTCAATTACCGCTAAACAATTTATTACTGCAACACAATCCCTAAAGTTTCTTACCTTATGGCTCAACTTTGACCTTTATAGATGCACTGCTACACCTGTGAACAGATTAAACAAAGATAGCACTGTTTGTGCATTTATACCCAAAATTTAAAAATTAATTCGAATCAACCTTCATTCATTCCAATTAAAGAGAATAGTCTTGACCAAAATAAAAATCTATTCCTTCAGTATTTAGCATGTTAATTATAAAACATCTTTTTCATTTAATATAAGCTTGATTAATTTAAATTCTTGAAAAATATGTACATAAGTACTTGATATTATAAGTACTTCTCACCGTTATAATATGGTCATTTCCATTAGAAATGTCTAGCAAAATTTACTTAAAAATGAGTGAGCCTGAGTTTACTTTCTGAATAATTAACTATATGCAACAATTTCGGTTGGTTTGAGTAGCACTACTATAACCTCACAAAAATACTCCACTCAGCTATTAGTGAAATATAAAACGTACAAATTTAATTTCTAATGATTCGAGTAAATTATGTTTCAAATAATTAAATCAATTTTTATAAAATATAGAATTTAGCTTTCCTTATCTCATAATGACATCTTCCGTAATTTCAATGTATTAATAAAAAGATTCAAAATGAAAATTTACAGGTTTCTGTTGCTTAATATGAAAAATATATAGCCTGTCATTCACCTAACTTGAAGTTCAGAACACGTGATTAAACAAAAAATTATTTGTCTGCTATATCCATGCTACAGCTGACATACGAAAGCAAATTTACATACCAGATGTTCATCCGATGGAAAAATACCTGCTAGGCGTCTTGCTTCAGCATTTAAATAAAGAAAATCTCCAATTCGATACAACCAAATTTGCTGCTTATTGAAGTTCCAAACCATATCACAGCGTCCATATTAACTAATTGATGCTCTCCCAATCCACATTCGTACAAAGGTTAAATTCCTAAATTTTCTAAATTTTCCTACGTTGCATGTTAATTATAATTACGTTGCATGTTAAATTAAACTACATGCTAACTACAATTTGCATGTTATTCAAAATTTTACGTTAAACAAAAGTTCTGTTAACTAAAAGTTGCATATTATTTCATAGTTGCAGTGAAAAATCTTTATTTAGTAAGATTACAAAAGCAGTACTACTTACTGTTAACCAAAGGCCCTTCAAACAAAATTAACGTCTCGTCGTCTGCGAGTTGTTTTCCAGCGAGTGTGGGCAACTAAAGTTCGCGTCCGAGACGACATTATCTCAAGAAAACAATTTAAATTTCACGTGCTTCCAACTCGTGGATTCAACAAACGTCATCGTCCTTGCGTTTAAGGAACAATTGACCTCTTCTGACGACAGCTGTATTGGAAGTGATCATATCACGCGGGTTGCCGCTTAACAACAAGCCCAACGCTACAATCGTCTAACAGAGGGAGCTCTAAGAATGACACTAATAGAAAAGTATCTTTTGTCACCGGATAATTTAAAATTATACACTTCCGAATTAAAAGTTATTATTGTATTCGACAATATTTAATATGTATTTTTTAGATTGTGTAGCATTATTATGCATTACGTTGGTTCTTATTAAGTAAATAGATTAAATATCTGTAGACATAATGATGGAAAATAAGATCGTTACAAACTATTTTCTCCTCCTTTCTATACCAGTACTTTAGTTTTAATTTTTTTTATTTTCATACCGTATCCCTCTATTAAAACTATTTCCGATTGAGTCAGAGCTGCTTCTAACGCTTCCTTGCTATATGCTAATACTGTTATATCATCTGCAAATCTAAGCATATCAATTTTTTGTCCTTGCATAATAGTTTCAAATATTTTCCTACATTTGACAGTATTTATTGCCTCTTCGATGTACAGGTTAAAAATTAACGGGGATAGGACATATTCATGTCTCACTCCATTCCTAATATTTAATTCGCTGCGTTCCTGCTCTAATTCTATTACCACTGTTTACTTTTTGTATAAGCTTATACTATTCGTCTATCTCGAAAATTCACTAGAATCATTTTACATTGTCAAATATTTTTTCCAGATCTAGAAACTCTATATACTCATTTTCTCCTTTTTCTATTGTCTTCGCCATTATCACCATCAGAGCTAAACCTCCCGTGTTCCCCTGTTTTCACATCTATACGCGTCTTTCTTTTTTGGTATAGTTATTATGATGTTACGTATGAAATCTTTGTGTATTTCGCCTCTCTCTTACATATAACTTATAAGTTGGAAGAGTCACTCTGTTACTGCTGATCCAGCAATTTTACAGTTTCTACTTGCACCTTATTTATCCCTGGTGCTTTGCTATTTTTCAAGCTCTTTAATGCTAATTCAAACTCATCTATAAGTATAGGACACCCTGAGTCATCGTTTTCAATGTCTGATTCCTGTTCTAGTGCTGTTGATTCCTCTCCTGCATATAAATTCTCTATATATTCTTGCCATTTAACCACTTCCTTTACATTTTCTATAATGATGTCTCCTTCTGCGCCTTATATTTTTTTATACGGTTTTATATCCCTAAAATTGTTTTTGTATTTTCGTTTTTCTTCTACTAAATTCAGGATATTCTTTGTTACCCATGGTCCCTTACTTTCTTTTTGTGTATACCCCGGAATATCTATTGCCTTCACGTCTAAGCTGAATTTAATGTTATTCCATTCTGTTTCTACTTCCTTAGTAACAGAAATTTTCCCGATATCTTTCAGCAATTCATTAAACCTTTTTTCAAATCTTTCGTGAATATCTTTTATCTTTATCTTTTAGTTTCTCAAAGTCAAAATGCCTTTTCCTTTCTTTTTTCTGAAATTTTTTATTTTAAGAGCGGTTCTCACAATTGGAATGATGTGGTCAGTATCTATATATATATATATATATATATATATATATATATATATATATATATATATTGCTGTGAAACCTACAAAATCCGTGAACTACGCTTTTCGAATCGAGCCTCACGAATTGGGCGTCAAGAATGCTGTGAAACCTACAAAAGCTATTCATTACCTTAACTGTGTTGGTCCATTGACTTTCTTCTGTTAATCGCCTCGGCTGCTCCTCTAGATAACTTTCATCCTCAATTATAAAAAAACAAACACATTCCTATCACACACATCAACGTTAACTCTATTTACATCAATATTCACAATACATTAAAATTTCAAAATTAAAATTCAGCATAAATTTTAATATCAAAAATTTTCAAGATTAAATTTGTTATCATTTTCAAGTGCATCCAGAATTAAAGTCCTTGTAGGATGCCTACTAATTACTATAACAATATATGCAGAGTACAAAGGGAGCATCTACCACCCCTTTACGTTAATTAACCAGGTTCGTCTAATTGAGCTCAAAGACATACCCTAAATTTTCATCATAATCCAGAACATCAATACTAAATACCCTTTCTACTTAAACAAGCAAATTTCACCTTAAAATTAAAATATTATTGTTAGTACAATTTCACTACTGTCCATTTTAAATAAACAAATTATAAAGTTATTCAACACACACCAAAATATCAAAGTTCGAACAAAATAGTATAATTTACCTGGAGGTTACTGCACTCGTAGCTTCAATGTACATCGTCCCTTTGTTAATTACACCATTCCAACTGGGTTATATTTACGGCTTCTGATTCTCAACGCTTTAAAAATTTTCTCCATCACCATTTATTTAAAGTTGTTTCAGGGCTTTTCCGGAACTAATCTGCGTATATCTGAACCTTGTTTTGTGGATCCAGACACGTTTATGCACCATTTAAGTATTAATACTCCCGAAAAATAACAAAGAACTTCATACTTCTTTCACCAATATACGCCAAAACTGCTTACTTTTGTGTATTTATTTGTCGTTGTAAATTTTACCAATTGGTACAGTGATACTAAACTTTCTTTACCTTGTATCTTCTTTTCTAAGTGCACTAACGTACATTCATTGTAGCACGTAAAGAACAAGCTGTTTTAAATCACATAATATTCGAGCAAACTGTTTAAATTATTTAATATTAAAACCGGAAAACTAAAAAGCACTGTTTAACGCGTTCAATCAAGTCGAAGATCTAAGAGAGCTTGTTCATATTCCCCTGGGTATATATAGAGGTTAGCCTGTCTGTCGGTCGAGTCTCCAAAACGGACAATTCTAAAGAATTTCGCCTGCTCTGTTCCCATTACGCAGCCCGGCATGCGATTTTTACGAATTTTGCACTCGCACCAGTTAAAATCTCAGAAATTCTCACACGGCTTGCAACGTCTGGAAATAACTAATTGAAGTTTATACAGAAATGTTATTTTTACCTCTCAAATTTTGCCTTTTACTTTCAACCAATCGCAACCCCATGACGTTGCTCTACTCACGCCTTTTTACTATATGTGTCTCGGTCTTGCGCATATTATCTGTCTCTATCTACCCTGTTCTTATTGGTGCAAATTGATATTCCTTATTATCGATTATTTCAGTCCATGTGGACTATCTGGGTTAAATAACCCCGTATCGCGCCTTCTCGTGAATATTAAGCCACGGTTTCTCCAAGATTCTTTGTAACCATTAATTATCTGCAAAATTTACGCAGAATGAGCTTTTTAAAAATACGCAGGTGTTCTGTATTTCGTGCTAAAGCATCCGACCGTTTCCAATATCCGTAGAATCGACATGTTTATCTAAACAAATTAAACTGAAATTGCCTTTTAAAAATACACAGGTGTGTTCAAACGTAACATTTTAAATACCCTTCTACGATTTGCATTTTATTGGGTTTTACAAGTTTTATGCTTATTATTAATAATGGTTCAATTAACTCCAACTAAAATTGACTTCTACCCTTTCATTTTTAGCGAATACAAATTAAATATTAATTATTATGTGTACACTTTGTTTACTACTTGTTACCCAGAACTTAAATCAATTAATGTAAATTTTGCACGTAATTTGTCTTTGTTTCTTTACTAGGAATACTTAAATTACACGTAAAGTTTTCTAATACTGCTTCCTTTTCTATAAAGCGTCTTATAAATAATTTAAATCTCTTATTTTTAATAAAACGAATGAATTTTTATGCTTCACGGTTTTTTTTTAATAACGCGTACCTTTTTCCAAAGCTTCTACACGGTGATTAAAATTATTTGATGTGATTATTTAATTTTCTACCCTGGTCTAAATATGAGTAATATATATATATATATATATATATATATATATATATATATATATGCTTCTAGGTAGCTTCTACAATCTTTTAGTTGAATATTAAACCGTTGTCTAACAACAATGTGATCTATTTGTTATCTTCCTATATATTCTGGCATCTTCTATGTGTATCGCCTTGTAGTATGATGTTGAAATAATGTGTTTGTGATGATTAGATTGTTTTTGACTCAAAATTCTGCCTATTTCTCCTGTCGTTTCTCGTGCCTAATCGAAACAAATCTACTATGGCTCCCCTTCCCTACCCTTACCTATCACTGCGTTAAAATCCCATATAACTATTAAATTTTCATGTCCTTTTAGTATGTGTTCGATATCTTCGTAGATCGCGTCTACCTCTTCCTCACTGTAGCTAGAGGTGGACACGTATACTTGTATTATTACTGTATTTACCGGTTTAGATTCTAATCTAACTATGAGTACTTTTTCGCTCTTTTGTAGGTAATTTTCTACACAGTGTCCTAACTTTATTCTCATATTTTTCCCCACACTAAAATTTCTTTCCTCTGATCTTGTATGAATTACCCTAAAGTCTTCATCCCAACAATTTCCCGCCTCTGGCCTCCGAACTTCGCTGATCCCTACTATGTCTAGTGCTAACCTATCTATTTCAATTTCAAGTTTTCTAATTATGTACTTGCTTTCTACTTCTGACATTCCATGCATCGACTCCCAAAATGTTCCTGACTCTTTTTTAAAACTTTTCTATCACATTCTCCGAAGTAGTCCGCTCCCGGAGATCTGAATAGAGGACTATTTTACTCGCCGGCTCCGTGGCGTAGTTGGTATGCGTGTGACTACTACACCTGAGGTCCTGGGTTCGAATATCGCCACGGTCCGCTTAAAAATGTTAGGCGAGCATTTTTCACAAAAATACGCTCTCGTTCGGATGAGAGGTAAAATGGAGGTCCCGTGTGTAAGTATTATCATGCACGTTAAAGATCTCTACCTTGCTTGGAACAGCAAGGGTTCGGCAAAATTCAAAAAATTTCCAGGTAAAAAGACTCGTTTCCTGGCCAATGTAGTACCTTCGGGTGAAGCATTGGAAAAAACAATTGTAGAGCGACTATTTAACTCCAGAATTTTTTACCCCAGATGATGTCATCATCTTAAATAACAATTTAAGTACGTTGCGTATTTGTGAAGTAATGTGGTGGTTTCCCGTTGCCTTCCACATTGTAATAGGGTGTCTTAGAATGACATAGCGACCCCTGTGGTCTCTGTCACTCTAAGTACCAAAAAAGCTGCTGCTCTCTTTTGTGGACCTGTATTAGTCTGGTTCCTCATTAAAAACCCCACTAATTTGGGTAAACCTGTAGTTCGGCTTCTTAGATCACTGGAACTTTCAAGCCACCTTCTTCAAGGTGCAAGTCCATTCAGAACAGTAATAATTAGTTGTTTACTCCAAAGTAAACAAGTTGAAAATGCAAGGCATTGTCGCAACGAACTTCCAAATGTAGACTTACTTTAAAACAATTTATGTATCGCACATTAATTTTGGACCTATTTGAAATTTTTGATAAAAATTAATTCCCCGGGGGGGGGTCGGGTATCCGTGGTCAGATTTTGTGGGGGGTACCATATTTCGACTCAGCTATGTTAGGTGAGTCCAAATATGTATCGCACATTAATTTTGGACCTATTTGAAATTTTTTTCCCGACGGAATATCGCGGGGCACGGCGCCCCGTGGCCCGATTTTAACTGACATCAAAACTTAAGCTCTGGACACCGAGCTGAATCGATTGATGTATCACACATTGATGTCCGACCATTAGAAAGGCCTCGGACGGACGGACAGACGGACGACAAATCGATTTCATAAACGAACGAAGTTCGTTGAAAATTATTCTCTGCTATGTTGTATAGAAATTTAACTAAATTAAAAAGTTATGAAATTCATAAAAGGTTGGTTTTCGCATACCTGCAATGGAAATTTGTTTTACGAGTACTTAATTACTGAAAACGGCGAGATAGCTTGTTTGTTAGAAGTATATTAGGTCACATTCTGTTTAATCATATATTTTCATACACATATTCTATAATATTACTACATCCCAATGGTATTTAAAAACACTTGCGTTATGTTAGCTGCACTTTTGCATTTTAGCCTTTGATTATGACAATCAAGTATATATTTCAAGTTCTAGATAAGATGTGAAAATACCTGAATTTCACAATTTATAACAATAAAATGAAATTAATAATTGGAATAGGTGTCAATGACATTCATATTACCTTATTATAAAAATGTAATTTGGGTTAGATTTTTTAAATTAATACGATTAAATTTAGCACAATTACATAAAACTGTTTTGGTATGACAGGATTTTTTTCTGATAAAATGTATAACACCGTCTTTAAGTGTTATGGTCTTGTATTGATTGTTTACACTGTTAACTAATTTTGTTTTTGTGCGAGTTAAGGTTCGTGCTTCGAGCGGTCCTTTTTAAAAAGACTTCTTGAACTTCTTAACACATTTATTTGTTTTAAACAGATTTGAACATTGAATTTTGACAATCTTAATTGAATTATTCTAAGTAGAAAATTAATTACTTAATTGTACAAATGAGTTATCTACGAACTGCAATGTGAAAGCTGAACGTTGATGAACTGACTGCGAGTGGAACTCCCGGGCCTTTTATAATCTCCCTACTCCCTCACAGTTCTGTGGGAACTTGCAGACTTAATGTCTGCTTTCATTTGACTCTTATTCATAATACAATGTTGTAATCTTAAATCTATTCATAACTACTTTGTTGCGAGCTTACTTCTGCGTAATCTCGGTACGTGACTGTCTGTAACCACCTGTGACCTGACATCTGCAGTGTCACTTATCCTTGTGCTACAAAATAACGTTTCCGTTCCCATGAACGTTAATAAACTGAATAAAATGTCCTTCAATTACATTGTTGCACATTTCCTAATATTTCTAATAACTTCTTAAGTATTAGTTTTTTTTATATATATCAAATGGGGGATTACATAACTCCTCCCGACGTACATTAAAAATTAAGGGTTTTTACCTTTCTTGATTTTTAATTAAATAAAATCGTTTAATTTCATTTCTTAAAATTTATACACTCTAGGGGTACATTTGTTTCTATGGTTGCCTTAAATCTAAAACTGTTTCCTTTATTTTTTTTATATCTAATACACATTTTATAAGTTACAAAAATGATCAATAAAACCGTCAATATTATCAATATAATTGTCCATACACTAATATTGTCGTAGTGCACTTTGGGCGTTTTAATCTCGTTCAGGTGTTCTTTGTTTCTTCCATGAGTTTCATGGCGTGGTTAAGGTTGTCTAATTCCAGGTGTTCCAATTGTAGAGGTTTTTGAAGTATTTCTTCGTCTTCGTTTTGAGTAATCTTGATTTGTAAGTCGGGTAGATTTGTTAACTTCTTGGTTTGTACTGGATCTTGGTAAACTCTAATTATTTCATTTTTTAATTTCAAATAACAATTTTCCTTAAGGGTGATTAATTTACTTCCGATTAATGCTAAATTACTTTCGTCTTGATTGCAGTATATTGTTGCGATTATTTCGGTGGGGAAAATGGCTATCCATTTATTTTCCGTTACTTTCTGCATTTTCATATTGGTGATTTGTACAGGTTTGGCTTCACAATTTTCGTAATGATTGGTGAATTTTAGTAGTTGTACTTCGCAAGGGCTGTCTTCTTGAATTGTTGTTGTAGTCAATGATTGGCATAAGTATTGATTGGGTGTGACTTCATCACATTTTTCGTTCGTGTAACCATATCTTAGTTCATTTAGGGATAGGAAATTGGTTTTTGGAATAATAACTTGGTATGTGCTAGTCATTTTCATTGGAAAAGCAAATAAGTGATAATAATTGTAATTGTTAATCTCTACTATTGGTATTTATATTAAAAAGGTTATATCGTTATTTTTTACATAGCCTTTAACTATAGCTATTTTTTCAAATATTAAAATGTTTGATTCTATTACATCGAAAGGTAATCTACTGTTAGTTATAAAAGATTTTATTCTTAATAATTCTTTTAATAAATCAATTGGTTCTATGATACTTGAAAGTAGGGTATTTAATTTTGCAAAGGTTACTGCGTTTTCTAATGCTGCTAGGATTTGTTGAATTAAAGTCAGGGTTGATATTGTCTGGTTGTATATCGTGTTGAATCTGATTAAATCTCGCATGCCTAACATGGTAGTTTGCATGTTATTTTCTAGGGTATCTATTCGATTGTCTATACTATCTTGATTTCTAACTAATTTTTTTAAGGTTTCATTAAATTTGATAATCGTTGATTGAGTTAACGATATTTGGTTACTAATTATGGTTTTGATGTCGTTTTGCTTTTCTATTAATTGTTGTATCGCGTTGTCATAGCGTTCTGCGTCTTGATTATCTAAATTGCCGGTAATTGCCTTTATTATGTTTCCTAATCCGTTGATTAGTCCTCTTCTTCTTCTTGTCGTTTGTTCTGTGGGTATTAGTCGATTAAATTTGTCTTCTATATTTTTCAAAATACTTTCTGTTATACTGTCGTAGTTCATCATTTCTATCGCGTATCCTTTTCCGAATTTTGTTGTGTCCATTGATTGTTTTAGTCGAAAATAATTATTTTTGATTATTTGAAATTCTTGTTTCTGCTCGGTTAAATCGAATTTTTGTGCAAAGGTCCAATAATCTATAGTGTTTTGCATACTGCCTAATTTTATTGGTAGTATACCGGGGTTATTCTTTATATCTTCAATTATGATTTTGTGTCCGTTCTACATGGGTGGAAGTTGACGGTAAGGGTGATGATTGTCTATCTGAAAGTACAGGGTGTCTTAAATTTTTAAGGTAATAGTTATTTATTATACAAGGGAAAAAAGTACTAGATTTTAGCTCGAGGTGTGTGTTTGTCTCCGACGCGAAGCGGAGGGAGACAAACACCGAGAGCTAAAATCTACATTTTTACCCGCGTATAATACACTATTTTTCTGTGACTGGCAAAACAATGATTTAATATTTAAAAAATATTACCAATTATATTAAAGTCAAAAATCAATCTATGTCAAATTTGAAGTTTCAAACAGGTAGGCTGATGTACTTATAGGGACAGTTAGATCTGCGTTGCTAAGGAAACCTTTAAAGTAATCAAATATCTGTCAATTTAATTTTGCAGTGGTTACAAAAATTGCGAACTTAAGTTGTTTATATCGATTGTTTTGAATATTCAAAATTCAAAATGGACAGTACTGATTCAGAAGTTTCTCTTACTCCACCGGAATTGGTAGAGGCAGCGAAAGTAGCATCAATAAAATTATTGCCAGCTAAATCACGAAAATTTACGAAACTGCGTATTCAAGATTCATGGAATGGAAGGCGAAAAAGACATGTAGTTCTTACTCGGAGACGGTGTTATTGGTTTATTTTTCGGAACTAGCGCAACAACAAAAGCCATCAACAGTGTGGTCGAATTATTCAATGATAAAAAGTATGTTACAAGTCAATAATAACGTAGACATTTCAAAATATTGCAAACTAATTACGTTTCTGAAACAAAATGGGAAAGGTTACATGCCCAAAAATCTGCAATATTTACGAGTACACATATTAGTGATTTTTAAATAATGCTCCTGATGAAGTTTATTTATTGGTCAAGGTTGTTGTTGTATTTGGGATTGCAGGAGCCTGTCGAATATGTGAAATTAGCCAGGTAACATTAGATGATATTGAAGACGTGGGAACGTCATTAATTGTGAAACTTAAGCAAACAAAGAATGATGTAAATAGGAGATTTATAGTTACTGAAGAATATATTAAATTTTACAGAATGTACATGGCACTTCGTCCAGCAGCAGCAAAGGATCGCCGCCTGTTTTATGCATATCGCAATGGGAAATGCGTCAATCAAGTTGTGGGTAGAAATCAGTTTTATAAGGTACCTGAAATAGTAGCCAATTTTCTTCGACTTAAAAATGCTAAGTCATATACAGGTCATGCATTTCGAAGATCGTCTGCTACACTTTTAGTTGAATCTGGGGGAGACTTGATGACACTAAAGAAACATGGTGGTTGGAAGTCATCAATGGTCGCTGAAGGGTATGTTGATGAATCGATAGTGCACAAGACAGAAATAGCTAAGAAACTGTTTAGTTTGTGTGGCAGTGCATCAGCTGAAACAGAATCAATTTGCGAACAAGTACATCAACGGCAGTTGTGTCAGTGGCACAAAATATTATTTCAAATCAAGAAAATTCCACTGTAGCAGACATTCCTAATTGTTCAAAAACATGTCTTTCAGGCAATGTACATTTAATAACTGTACTTTTAACATTAAGGAAACGTAACTTATACATAATAAAATATTCTAAAATTAAATATCTTCGTGTTCTTACTTATTTGCACTTACCAGGGAAAAAAGTACTCATTTTTTTCCCGGGGAAAAAAGTAATTTTATATAAAGTGACATTTTGTTACCTGTCAAGAAATATTAAATGTCACATTTTTTTCCCGTCGCAGAAAAAACATATTTTGTTATCTTGCCGTCGTCTACTACGGTTATGTTTTTGTCGGATATTCGTTTGATTTTAAAGGGGCCGAAATTTCTCGGGGCCGTTTTGTGTCTTTTACTTTGGTAATTTTTCTCGAATACAGTTTGTCCTATGGAAAATTTGTTTATGTCTGTGTTTTTATTACGGGTCGCGGTAATGCGTTCTTTATCGTTATCTAACTTATCCTTTACTTTGTCATAAGTTATTTTTAGTTTCTCTTTATGATCCTTGGCGTATTGCTGATAGATTTCTTTGTTATAATGTATATCGTAAGGGTTGAGTGAATCTGAGTGTCCTAGGGTTAGTTCTAAGGGTGTAAAATTTGTCGATGAATTAATTGTGTTATTATACGCGATTAATGCGTATGACATTAAGTTAGTTATGTGTTCTTTCTTGTAATTTATTCTTAATAATCTGATCTGTTCTAATAGGGTTGAATGTAGTCTTTCGATTAGTCCGTTGGATTCAGGGTGATTTTCAGTTATAAAGTGAATTTTTATTTTGTGTAGTTCCAAAGCGTTTTGTATCGTTTCGCTTTTGAATTCGCTTCCGTTGTCTAACGTGATTGTTTCGGGCGTTCCATAAAATGTAAAATAATGTAAAAATCCTTGGGTTACGTCTATACTATTTTTAAAAGTGATTGATATTGCTTGGCCTATTTTCGTAAATGCGTCCACGATTGTTAAGTAGCTTTGTGCTTCTACTACTAGAGTATCTGCATGTAATTTTTGAAAAGGTTTGTCTGGTGTTTTAGTCAACATTAAGGGTATCTTCGGGGGTTTTCTGTCATATTTTGCTTTGTCACATAGTTCACACTGATTGATAAAGTCTGTAGTTAATTCTTTCATGTCCTTGAAATAGTAACGTCTCATGATTTGTTTTAGGGTTTCATTTATTCCTCGATGGTTGGTCTTTCCTTCGTGTTGGTTTCTGATCACGTCATTTATTTCGTCAGGGTCGTCTAATGTTATTAATTTTCTTGTGCATCTTATTAGTTCAGGGCCAGAATTGTTGAATAATTTTATATATATTTCTGAAAATCGTTTGTACAAGTTTTCTGTGTTGAAGTAAAAGTAAAATCTTTTCTTCTCGAGGGTGTATTCTTTTAGAATTTTAATTATTTGTGACTCATTGTCGTCTTTGGTTATCTGGACTTAGTAAATTTTTTTGTTATCTACTTTTGTTTATTTTACAGGGTTGGGGTTGTTTAAAACTTTTGTGATTATGAATTGATTGGGTTTCATATCTATAGCTTCATTTTAGATTTTAATTGCGGTTTTCGGCTCGTCAATCTGTGTCGAATGTATGGTTTCCATTTCATCTGGGTCTTCTCTGATTTCTGTTTCGTCTACGTTTCCTATTACTGATTCGGTTTCTAGTGCGTTAAGTTGGATTCTACTTAAAGTGTCTGCGTTATTGTTGTAAATTCTCTTTTTGTATATGATTTTGTATATTTTGTATATGATCTCAATTCTGGTATTCTATTACGGGGCGATTTGTTAAAATGCTTTTGATTTTATCGACTGCTTTAATAAATTCCGGGGTGTGTACAATTTTGTTTCCCTTTTTTAAACAATTGGTTAGGGGCTTTGTTATTTGAGCATAACCTTTAATAAATTTACGGTAATAACCGCTAAGGCCTAAAAATCCTTTTATCTCTTTGTTTGTTTTGGGTATGGGGTAATTTAATACAGCGTTTGTTTTGTCGGGGTTCGGCATCACTCCTTGGGGTGTTATTATGTGTCCTAAAAATACTACTTCCTTTTGTAGAAATTCGCTCTTATCTAACTGTACTTTAAATTGTGCGGTTCTTAATCTTTCGAACACTTCTCATAATCTTTCAATATGCTCCACTAATGATGTTGAATACACTATTATATCATCTAGCTACACAAGACATTTTTCGTTGTGTATCCCTTGTAATATGTTATCCATTACTCGTTGAAAAGTTGCGGGTGCGTTCTTTAGTCCAAATGGCATCCGTTTATATTCGTAGTGTCCTCTAGGTGTGCTAAAAGCTGTTTTTTGTGTATCTCCTTCTTCCATTTCTACTTGATGGTATCCTGATGCTAAATCTAGTGTCGAAAAATATTGGCACTTGCCTAACTTGTCTAAAATTTCTGTTATATTCGGTAACGGGTATTTATCGTCTACCGTTTTTCGTTTAACTTGCGGTAATCTATTACCATTCTGTATTTCCGTTTTCCTGATGCGTCCAGTTCCTTTGGTACTATTAATACGGGGCTGCTCCATGGTGAATTGGAGTGTTGTATGATGTCTTGATCTAATAGATCGGCAACTTGTCTGTCAGCTTCTTCCTGACTTGCCTGGGGTAATCTGTATGCTTTGGTGAATATCGGTTTGTTGTCTGTTAGCTCAATGTTGTGCTTAACTGTATTTGTAAAGGTTAGGGGTATTCCTTCGCAATGGAATATGTCGCGGTATTCGAAACACAATTTTTGTATTGCTTTCTGTTCCTTTGGATTTATGTCGCGATTAAATCGGATATTATTCAAATTTTGTCTTGACATTTCGTCGTTTTCTACGGGGTTGTAATTTTCGTTTGAGTTTTCGTCTATTTCCATCTCGTTAAAATTTAATTCTTCTACATTAATCGGGTTTGTTGAAGATAGTTCTACGGGGTACTCATTTGAGTTTAAAATTGTTGTTGTGGCGTAGTTATCTTTAATTTGTACTAATGCGGTTGGGGTTTCTACTCCTTGGTGAAAAGTTATGTGATTTATTATTCCTAATTTATTATTTGAATTTACAGGGATTTTTATTTTTTTCCGTTCGGGGTTCTATTGTATATTTTTCGTCAATTTGGGTGTTTTGGAATTTAATGGGGATTCGTCCATATTTTGTTCTTAATAATCGGTTTTTAATATCTATGTTGGCTCCTAACTTTCTTAGAAGGTCCATTCCTAATAGTCCGTCATATTTGTCGTTAAATTCAAATATGCAGAATTTATGTTTCATCTTTACGTTAAAGGTTTTTGGTAAAGGTATGTTTGCTACGAATTGCTGTACACTGTAAGAAATATCTTGTTAATTTAACAAAAAAATGAGGTACCCAGAGGTCCACTACCAATTTAAGTAAATTTAACAATGAGCTTAAACGTTGTTTTTGAAGTTATTACTGTTGCAAATTTATACGTAAGAAATTCGCATGTATTATAATTCCCGATCTTAACTTGTACATCTTCGTTTTGTTAGAATTGACAAAATTACTCATTTAATAGCACACTGTTGATCGCAAATTTTACAACCTCAACGCTTTTAATTTTTATGATATTTCTTTGTAAATTTACCAATGCGATTGGTTGATTTTTAAATTATATATTCTTTATTGAACTTTTTTTTTTCGTAGTGCTCTATAACTATTCTTTGTTAGCTTTACAATTATATTTTGCGAATTAATGTTTAGTTTGTGCTGATTTTACATATTTCTTTTGTTAATTGTGGTATATTTTATGTTGATTTTTAGAATATTTCTTGTTAGTTATAGTTTATGTTATGCTGATTTAACAAGTATTTTTTGTTAATTACCGTGCTTATATATTGTAAGTTTAACAACAATTTTTTGCCATTTCTTAAGTTCAGTTTTAGGTTCGGTGATAATAGCTTTTAGTATTTACTAATTTTTTATGTTGGTTTTACAACAAATTTAGGTTTATTGTATAATTGGTTTTTGTAGATTGTTACAAAAGTCGTATTTTGTTTCTTCTTGTTGGTTTTTTTTTGTATCTACATGTATAATTGCTACCAAAACAACAGTAACGCCAGTTGCATCCTCCATTCATATACTTTAAGGCCGGTCCCACACAAGCGTTTTCTAAGCGGAGCGGAGCGAGTTCGGTCGTTATGGATTTTATCCAACACATTACTTTAAATCAGAGTTCTCACACAAATGCGGGCGTTAGCTGGTTTCGGCGAAATAAACGCCGCGGTCCGCGTATGTTTAGACAACTTTTATAATGTAGCACAAATATAAATGGGCAAAGCCCTAGCACCTCCAGCGTGAGCGCAACAGTGTTTACGACACTACAATCATAGTCATAAATATACCTGGATTTTATACAAGAACTTAAATTCAGTATACGAGAATAGATTTCATATCTACCTATAATCAAATTTTCCTCTTCAGTATGAAAATTCTGTGAATAGATAAACGTACAAGAACTACAAAGATTGAATTGAAATATATTTAATACATAATTTAAGTATTAAATTACAGTAATAACGACAGTACATATTACCATTAATATTTAAGAAAGTTAAACAAAAATTATATCATACTTAGGAACTATAACATTTAAACTATGATTATATGGTTTATGTAATTCGTAACTAACAAAATGGCTAAGCTGCTTCAGTTCTATTATAGTAAAAATGGTACAACCTACTGGTGGTTCAACAATATACGACTGATAAATGTGATTAAATAAAATAGTATTCCAATTTTTGCAAATTAAGTAAGGTTCGTCATTAATAATACACAATTCTATTATTTGAGAAAATGTGGGATATTGAGAAATATTCCGTACTTTTGTAACAAACATTGGTTTTTGGAACAACATTCCCAATACTTGAATTGAGGTTGTAACTGTGATTTCTGAAATAGGTTCAAAATTTGACTTATTCTTCAAAATAGAAATCAGATCTGTGTGTAAATCTTATTATTTAAATTAATTTTACTGCAACGTCCATAGACTGGATTGAATGACAGCTTTACAGTGTTCCACATATGGTTCATGTGCTCTTGGTGCCTAAACGATAATGTGACACACAAGTTTTTGAAATTTTTTAATGAATCGACCAAACTTTTGAAATACCTATGTTTTGCCTCATAGCGTAGGGTACTCAGATTAACCAAGGGCCCATTTTAAAATTATGTCTGGATAATGTACTAACATATGATGTTTTGGGGTTAAAGTACTATTATATTCCTGTTGGAATAATTCATGATGTTGGCAAATTAATTGTTTTAGTTTGTTTGGTGTATCTTGCGTACACAGGAGAAAATACCATATTTACCATTTGAAGTAGCAATTGTATCACTTTGTACTTATTTTCATGTTTGTGTAAAATCGAAATAATTATATCGGACAAGAGCAAAGGCAAATACTGTAACAAACAAAGGGTCTGTGCAGCGTATTGGCCAATTAAGTGACCAGGCTTATCCATACTAACTGGACTAGGTTTATTGGTACGGTTATTTTTTCCAAAATTAAAAGCTTTTATTCTTTCGTTTACTTTCTCTATCGTAGTTAATTTCTCAGACACAATAAATTTCAAAAACAATTTAAGCTCAAGTTGTACTACGCCTTCTAGCAGATCATGCATGATGTCTACCGACTGATTTTCGCATAATTTAAAGTAAGTTAAATCGTTAAGCAGACTACGAAATTTGATACCAAAAACATTTTTGGAGTCCTGTTCAATTGTATTTATCAAATTACAATGCTGCTCATATAAAATGTCATTTCTTAACAAATGATCTTGTTGTATGTTCATTGTTTTGGTTTGATGTTTAGTAGCTATGCATATGCGACAGTAATGTGTTGCCGAAAAGGACTCGACCATTCCAAACAGCTGATTAGCACTTAAATTATCATGGGATAAACTAACCAAGGTTCCTTTAATAAATGTTTTTAAAATTTCGTCATATACTCCCTCTGTCTCCAAAATTTTGAGATCATTAACTATAACTTCTAAAACAGAATTAATTCCAAATTTTTTAATATCACTACTGTAAATTAAAGCCACAAGGTGAATACTATACAAGCATGAGTTATACTTTGCTGGTAAATTTTTCACTGTCATATAAATACCCGTTAGTTTATGACCGCCAGTTTTAGAACCCAATGGGTTAACGGTCTCAAAGTCGTCTACATACAGTTGCAACTGAAAAGCATTTTATTTTCTTTAAAGAACTTACTGTTTTAAAATGATTTCCGTGATAGAATTCAGTAAAATAGCTAGTATGGTAATTCTGTTTTTCTTTATTATTATTGTTTTGTTTTTCTACAAATCTCTCCCTGAAAGTACTACTTTGTAAAAGAAACTTTAGGGTGTTTAGAATTGGCAAATAGGCAAAATAAGCTGAAACAGGAACTTGTTCATATCCATGATGTACCTTGTTCCAAACTTGATCATACCTTATGCCTATGGGTATTTCAACTGGATTAACAATATGTGCTCTAAAATACTTATCTCTTTTGTATTTGCTATCCAAATTTGAAAAAGCACTTTTGACTTGTTCGATGTTTGAAGTTGTAATTTTTTGAAATAACTCTTTATTTAATTCGATTAT
Organism: Platerodrilus igneus; assembly: GCA_036346225.1. Lineage (NCBI taxonomy): Eukaryota > Metazoa > Arthropoda > Insecta > Coleoptera > Lycidae > Platerodrilus > Platerodrilus igneus. The sequence continues at coordinate 1,033,046 of JARFIW010000544.1, forward strand.
ATGTTGAATGGTTGAATCAGGCAAACTTAACGAATTTAATTTAGACACGTATGCAGAAGTATATTCAAATATAGAAACCTCACAATTACTAGATGTTCCAGAGATTTGGTTTCCCTCAAATAATTTGTTCTCCTGATAAGTAGTATTTGTTTCATTTTTGTATGTGTCTTCGATAACCACTAAAGGTCTGGAATATTTTCCCACACTCATTGTTAAAACACTTTAATTTTAAAGTTGCCCCTTCATATAGAGCATGTTTGTTTTTCAAATGCTTTAGCAATTCTGGTACTGTAAGAACATTGAATTGACACAAAAAGCAATAAAACATCCTAAGACTTATACTAAACTAAGTACACGAAAGTATAGAGCTTATAAAAATGTAACTACAAACTTAAAGTATCTTTACACGAAACATGAGTAATACAAAAAATAGAAAAATTAGTCTTTCGCATTTACACTTTCTAACATAAAATTATCAAGTTTAGTTCTAAGTTCCCTCATTCGATTGGTAATTTCTTTAACCTTTATTCCGTAAAACTTTAATTCAATGAATTTATAAAAGTATTCTAGGCTTTTATCAAAATGTAGGTTAAATACGAAGTGTACTTTAAAGCATAAATCAAAAGCAACAATTATATCTTGTGTTTTACATAGGACAATATTTTGGTCAAACACTATATAGTAATTGCTGATTGCAGATTTTGTAGTTCCTACAAAATAAATGGTTGATTTGAAGGTTTCTCGGTCAGAATAGTCTCTAGCGGCTCTTGCATGTATTGAAATACAATCAATTTACTTATTGAGCTAACAGCACTTTGTTTTCTGCCACTTTTAGATGATGTGGGTGGCAATAAATAAATCAGTATAAGCAGACTATTTGTACTTGCGTTCCACTCTAAAAAATGTAGAATAAATTTGGATATATAAAAGTTGCATTCGTTCTAATTACCGTCTCCATCAGTACTGGTTTCGTTTATTAATTTGGGGTCAGGTGTAGTAATTGTCGTTTTATACACTTCTCTCACAATTGGTATGTGGTTCCGAAACACTTCTTCAAAATTATTGTTGCCAGGAAACATAAGTGAAAATTCACACGATATCTTTAAAATAAATCAATAAATAAATAAATAAATAAATATATAAATATTTTAAATAGTTAATTACACAAGGTAAGTTGATAAATACTATCGTATTACAGTGAATAAGATGAAATAATAACTAAGACTTTTATGCAAAGCCCAAATGATCATTTTAAATCGAGGTAGTAATTGAAAGATGGAAAATATAAGGTCTTGGACAGGATTTGAACCTGTATCCTGGTTTTGCCGGAACTATGCGTTTACCAATTACGCCACCGAGACCGATGACACAATTGGGAAATTTACAAATTTAAATCGTGTACACAACTATACATAAACCTAACTTTCAATTACGTTTGGCATTTTTGTTATCTATATCTGACATTGTCAAGTTTTTGACTTATGTCAGTATGGTCAGAAAGCTACGCTCAAAACTACGGCTATAAGCCGTAGGATTTTAAGAAATAGGAAACTTACCAAACCATGCGTATCCAGGAACCTAGGATATGTAACAGCAATATTTGTTCTATTCTTGTTTCTATATTCAAACGTTTCTCTTATAGTTTTAAAAATTTCATTACTTTGATCCTTAGGGGAGGCAGATTTCATGAATGAGATTTTGTCTTGAATTATCTGTAGTTCTGATGCGGAAATAGCTTCTGAGTTTTTTAATTGTTCTGGAGAGTGTGTTTCTTTATCCCTGAATAGGTTTCTCAGCCTTGTGGTGAAAAATCCTTTTTTAGTACGAGGGTCAAAGAATACCTCCTAAAATGAAAGTTCATGATGACATGATAAAAAAACAGAACTAAACAACATACATAGCCTTCTGTACCACTGTTATCTCTTAGTTTAGGAAATAATGAAATGATACATTTAGAATACCGTATCTTGGTTTGGGTAGAAGATATTGTATTTGGCGGCATATACTGTAACATATGGTCCGCGAATATATTAACAAGCCTCTTTCTGTTTCTATCATCCAAAGTTCTATGCTGTTTATAATAGTTTATTATTTCTTTGCCCCTGGGTGAGAAATGATATAATTCTTTAATTCCTGAAACATATGATTATTGTGATTTAATTTGGTATCCTAAAATTTACTTACTAGTGAACTTGGAGTATAATACTCTACAGAAGCTGTCTTGAATTTCTTTTGTGTGAAATATTACTGGAATAAAAAGTTCGTCGTCATCGAAACTAGTGAGGCAAGGTGACCCCGGCAATGATATTAAAGTTTCGATGCTGCAGCTGCTTACACCCAAACTATATGACTGTGAAAAATTGGAAATAGGAGAAGATAGGTTTACTTCAATATCGTGGTCAGTTGAAACTGAAGGTCGCTGCAGGTCTGTGTATAAAAACAAAAATTTAGAACTCGAAAAATTCTGTTAAAATACAAACCTAAAATGGATTCCTGTGATTTTGATAACTTTAAGATAACCCCATGCGGAGATATGTTTAAGAACAATCCAATAAATTCTGCGTTTATAATTGCCCCATCTGCATCTTGAATTTCGAAGGGCACTCAATTAATTCTGGGAAGAATTTACATGCTGATAATAAAGGTGAAGTAAATTAAAAATAGTAAAACTGCGGAGTAAGAGATTTGCAAAGTTTATTCTATTTTGTGATGGACAAAATAAGGTTACTAATTTAGAGTAATTACTGCGATGTCCCATAGACAAACAAAGTGAAAAAGTTTGGATTGCTAATATCTACGTTTAACGGTTAAACTATTTTCTTTGAATATTTTTAAAAATCATGAAATAGTTTAACGGTTTGGCTTAGATGTTAGTAATATTACAGCTGATCAAACAAACGTTTTAACAACATTTTAAGGGATCTAGAAAAGATGTATGCATAGCAAATAAGCAGAAAAATTTTTCAGCATGTACATTTAACTATAGGCATTTATCAATTCTAGAGGGTTATGTTGTGGGTACCATTACTTTACTAGCAAATCCATGGGTGAATCGCTAGTTGATAAATTAACAGCACTAAATAGATTCGAAGTTCCCTAATTTTTGTAGGTCAACAAAAAAATGCACAGCAATTTTGTAATACTTAAGAGGGAAAAATATTTTACTATATGATTACAAACCTGTAAGTTTAATAGCTTCATAGTCATTGGAGTCTAAAAAAGCCCACAGTAGCTTTGTCAGATATTCGAACCGAACATAATACCCTTTTTTATTCTCATTCAATGACACTGCACTTGGAGAATGTGGCATATCGCTTGATGGCAGTGATAACAAATCTAATGTCGCATTAAGATCCATCTATGGAAACAAATTAATACATGGTATAAGCGAGGAAATTACTCAACTTGAAGAATAACATTGTCAACTATTTCTAAAAAGTAAAGGTATGCGAACTTGCAGGGGGTGATTATACAGTCAACTTTTGTTAACCATTTAGAGATATCCATGCAATGGTAATATTGGCAATAAGGAAAATCTAAAACACCAGTATATTTTTGATAAAAAACTTACTCTAATTAAAATGAGGTAAAGCTAAAAAGCATAGTCTTTTTGTATGATAATTATGTTCTTAAATTAAAAAGGTTTTTCTTACTGCCAGTGCCACCCGTCTCCTATTGTGTGGGTAAAATAACTTAGATATATTACTTTACGTGCACGTATGCCTATCTAACTCTGAATAGGCCATCCACCATGAATCACCAGTATAAGAAATATATTTTAGTATAATAATAATTGTTTAGATATGCAATTTGTCACCAAACACAATCATTGAAAAGGCCAGCTTATATTTTGGCCGAAACGTCTGGATTAATTGATTAGAATAAAGAACATCAATAAATGTGATATAATTAAATTTTATAGACCTAATACCCAAGAACAAAACTAATGTAATATATATATATATATATATATATATATATATATATAAAATACTCATATTTAGACCAAGGTAGAAAATTAATTAATTATAGCAAATAATTTTAAGCACCGTGTATAGGGAATTTTATTAAAAAATACGCTTTATTAAAAACCGTGGAGAATAAATTCGGTCGTTTCAGTAAAATAAGAGATTTAAATCATGTACAAGACGCTTTATATCAAAAGAAACAGTATTAAAAGCTCTACGTGTAATTTAATTATTCCTAATAAAGAAACAAATGGAAATTACGTGCAAAATTTATATTAATTAACCCTATTTTAAGTAACCGGTATTAAACAAAGTGTACACATAATAATTAACATTTAATTTGTATTCGCTAAAAATGAAAGGATAGAAGTCAATTTTAGTTGGAGTTAATTAAACCATTATTAATAATAAGCATAAAGTCTGTGAAAATCCAAGATTATAATACCAGAAAATAAAGCTCTGAGAATTAATATTATGTTTGAACACCTGCGTAGTTTAAATGTCATGTACGGCGAAAATTTTGTAGATAACAAATGGTTTCAAAGAATCTTGGAGAAACCGTAGCTTAATAGTCACGAGAAATGCTAAAGGTGGGTTATTTCACACTCCACGTGGACTAAAATAATCGATAATAAAGAATATCAATTTGCATCAATAAGAACAGGTTAGATAGAGACAGATAATATGCACAAGACCGAGACACATATAGTAAAAGGCGTGATTTAAGCAACGTCACGAGGGTCACAATTGGTTGAAAATAGGATGCAAATATCAGAGGTAGAAACAACGATTTCTGTATAAAAGTCAATTAGTTATTTCCAGACATTGCGTGCCGTGTTGAAATTTCTGAGATTTAACTGGGGCGAGTACAAAATTCGTAAAAACCGACGCGCGAGCTACGGACTGGGAACCTAGCATGCGAAATTCTTTAGAATTGCCCGTTTTGGGGAACAGACCGACAGACAGGCTAACCGCTATATATACCGAAGTGAATATAAAGAAGCTCTCTTAGATCTTCGACTTGATTGAACGCGTTAAACAGTGCTTTTTAGTTTTCCGGTTTTAATATTAAATAATTTAAACAGTTTGCTCGAATATTATGTGATTTAAAGCAGCTTGTTCTTTACGTGCTACAATAAATGTACTTTAGTGCACTTAGAAAAGAAGATACAAGGTAATAAAGTTTAATATCACTGTACCAATTGGTAAATTCACTATGACAAATAAATACACAAAAGTAGGCAGTTTTGGCGTATCTTGGTGAAAGAAGTATGAATTTCTTTGTTATTTTTCGGGGGTATTAATACTTAAATGGTGCATAAACGTGTCTGGATCCACAAAACAAGGTTCAGATATACACAGATTAGTTCCGGAAAAGCCCTGAAACAACTTTAAATAAATGGTGATGGAGAAAATTTTTAAAGCGTTGAGAATCAGAAGCCATAAATATAACCCAGTTGGAATGGTGTAATTAACAAAGGGACGATGTACATTGAAGCTACGAGTGCAAGTAACCTTCAGGTAAATTATACTATTTTGTTTGAACTTTGATATTTTTGTGTGTGTTGAATAACTTTATAATTGATTTACTCAAAATGGACAGTAGTGAAATTGTACTAGCAATAAAATTTTAATTTTAAGGTGAAATTTGCTTGTTTAAGTAGAAAGGGGTATTTAGTATTGATGTTCTGGATTATGATGAAAATTTAGGTATGTCTTTGAGCTCAATTAGACGAACCTGGTTAATTAACGTAAAGGGTGGTAGATGCTCCTTTGTACTCTGCATATATTGTTATAGTAATTAGTAGGCGTCCTACAAGGACTTTAATTCTGGATGCACTTGAAAATGATAACAAATTTAATCTTGAAAATTTTTGATATTAAAATTTATGCTGAATTTTAATTTTGAAATTTTAATGTATTGTGAATATTGATGTAAATAGAGTTAACGTTGATGTGTGTGATAGGAATGTGTTTGTTTTTTTTTATGATTGAGGATGAAAGTTATCTAGAGGAGCAGCCGAGGCGATTAACAGAAGAAAGTCAATGGACCAACACAGTTAAGGTAATGAATAGCTTTTTGTAGGTTTCACAGCATTCTTGACGCCCAATTCGTGAGGCTTGATTCGAAAAGCGTAGTTCACGGATTTTGTAGGTTTCACAGCAATATATATATATATATATATATATATATATATATGTATATATGCAGGGTGTCTTATTTCGGATGGTATTGTATGAGTAACTTTGTTGTCTGAAGAAATAGAAAGACGTTTAAATGGGCAATGTTGAATTAAGATCTCGTCTTTCTGGGTGCTAATTAGCATAATTTTCAGCTGCAAGCCGAGAATTTTTTGTGATTATGTATTTGCCAAATAAATCGTACTCTTTATTACGACTTAAACAAAGTGTCCATTTAAAAATAAGTTCAATAAGACTAATTAGTTAAAAGAAAATCTAGTAAACAAAACACTTAAATTAATTTTATACAACGCCGTAGCAATGTAATTCATAAATTAACAATATTAAACAATTTGACTTTTCACTAATTTGATGCAATTTTGTTTCAATATCATTTGCTTTTCCTGTTAATATGATCATTGGATTTAATATAATACGTAAATTTTACTAAGTGTGCATATTTTTCATTAGTTTATTTATGATAACAAATGAATAGAAAAAATTAATTCAATTTAGTGGAAATGAAAAACAAAATGACCAACGTTATAATTCAAAAATTTTAAAATTGGGATTTTGTAGGTTCAACATCGATGTTGTGATACATTATTGAAAAGAGAAAAAAAGGGAATTCAAGAACGGCAGAAACCAATATGCAGTCCATAAGAAATAAGAAAGTTGGTGTGTCTATAGCTAGGCCAACTTAAATTCAAAAAAAGCTTGGTTCAGACTTTTGACTTACTATAATAATACTTAGCAACCCTTGTTTGAAAAGTTTTTTTATAAAAATTAAAATAAAGCTAATATTTGACTTTTTCAAAAATTCAATTTTTTAGTTCTTTTCATATAGCGGGCAAACGGTTAAATTGAAATAGTCTGCCGATTCCATAAACTTAACAGAAAATCTATAAATGGTAGTATATGCACTATTACTATATCACGTAGGTACTTCAAGAAAAAACAACTTTTATATATGGATTCAATCAAACTTTGTTTCTCACATAAATTATTAAATTGTATCAGTAGTAATTGTATGAGTTGTAAATGCGTAAAATTAAGTGAGAAAATATCATAGGACAGGTTCAAACAGAGTGGTAAAAATATGCGAATTTTGATGTTTTTAGAGATAAAACCGCGTTTTTACACAAATTAATGCCCTAGTCAAAAACAAAGCGTGTGTCCTACAATTCTACACCTAATCTATAAAAATATACGACACCATTAACATTGAAAGTAGCTGTTATTTTAGTACTTATACATACGATACCATAGCACACATCGTTTTTGAGTTACAGGGTGAAATTGAAATTTTGCACTTTTTAGAGGACCTTTATATCTTATTAACCATTTAAGATTGTGGAAAGGTAAAAACTGTATTTGATAATTATTTTTACATAGAATTTAGTGGCGTACATAAATAATTTTTTTGGGACGCAAATTTTGAAATATGACACAAACATATGACTTTTTTTAATGGACTCCTTTGTATTTTCTTGCACCAATGAATAGGTCCAACTGTTCTCATTTCAATGATATATAATACTTACATGTCATGTCTCTAAATGTCCAAAATAAGTAAAAATGTAAATTATCGATATAATGTTTGGTCTTTAATTCCAATTTGGACATGATTACGTATATGCATACTATAATTTAAGAAGAATACAAACTGTGTCGGGGAAAATGGCAATCAATTTGAGCAGTTTCTTCGATTTGTAAAATATTCCGTATTATATCTTTAAACTTTATCAGTTCTTGAATTTGTTTCTATATTATTTGGAATGTTGAATCTAGTAACAATCATATTATTGTTAGGTTTATTTAAGAGTTTTTCTTGTTATGATAAATGGTTGCTTATTAAAATATTTGAAAATACTATTCAATAATGAAACTTATTAATTAAATTTTTCATATTTTCAAAATAAATTTATTGACTATTATATATCATTGCAATGAAAAAAGTTGGATCAATTCAGTGGCGCAAGAAAATGCACGGAGGTTTATTAAAAAAAAACTATATGTTTGTGTCATATTTCGAAAACTGCCTGCCAAAAAAATTATTTAGGTACGCCACTAAATTCTACATGAAAATATCTATCAAACACAGTTTTCACCTTTCTACAATCTTAAACGTTTAATAAGATGAATTTGACGGTTGTAAAATTAGTACTGTGACGATGCTAGGGCAGAATTCGGAAATTTATTGACAAAATTTTAGATTTACACATGTATTATTATAATTCCAAAAAAAAACTAAGTTTGGACTGGTAACGGTAAGTGTTACTTTGCCTTGTCTGCGTAAGAAAATTAATGTAGGCCGTCTCCGTCGTATGCAGATACTTATTTTATTAAAACCCTACATGGTATTTGCTTTAAATATTTATATTGTATTTAAATCCAAATATATAGCGTTTTGTAGCAAATGTAACGTTCAAATAGCTTTAAACTAGGCCTATAGCTTGCTCATTGCAGGTGCAACGTATTAGGTGTCCAGCCAACCCCGCTAGTCTGGGAGCAGATGCGCCACTACTAATTCCAGTACTCAGCACAATAAATAAACGTATTTCACCTCAAATCTTATTGTTTAAATTTGTAATCTTTTCCAAATAAATGTAATGTGTAAATTATTGCAACTGTACTTACCTTACAATAAGAGTACTTAACACACACACAGAAACTTTACAATAACTAACACTAACTGGTATAAAAGCGTAACAAAAACTGAAGAGTGAAGGACGATCTTTCTGTTTGAAAACGCATTCTTCATTACGCGAGTTCAACGAATATTTACGAATGCAAGTTTTAACACAATCATGTTGTAGAAATTACAACTGCAATTCTCAATTACGAAAATTAAGTTTTAAAAATAACACTGCTATTTGTATTTTTTTCCCGATGGTTGTCACTTGAACAACTCTTTCTTAACAATTAAGCTTATGGATATTATGCAATTGAATTTCTCAAATTTTACAATATGGTTCCGAAATTAGTCATTTCTTGTTGTCAAATTTACAAATTTTGTTATTAAGTTAACAACAGTACTTATTTGTTTCACTATAAGGAATTGTGATTTCTGCAACTACTTCTACTAGGAAATACAAAATCAATTTTACATAAGAAAATTGGTTAAGTGACAAAAGAACTTGTTATAATTAATAATTTTTACTTTGACATAATTTATAAATGTGGTTAATGTCAATGTTACAAATTATTTGCGTTAGCTTTAACTAAAAAAAAATAACAACACTTCATTTTGTAAAATACTTCAAATATTTTTTACAGAGTAGGGTTGTTTGATGGGCGGTTTTAATTTTGAAGGGTTCTCTTTCTACATAGTTTAAATAATGTTTCTTTACTGTTCGCGCGCTTATTAATGTTTTTGAAGATTCGGTATCGATTAGTAATTTAAATTCAGCGTGGGGTATTTCGATATAAGGTAGTACAAGGTGATTCATATTATTTAGGTTTATTACGTTTGGTCGTTTATAAAGTGGTCCATTTGAAAATTTGAGCACACGTTTTCTTCGTCATCCTCCTCGTAAGTTTCGTATGGTTCTTCGCGTTCACAGTGGTTTGATTGGTTTTGTTCGTTATTTGTACACGGTCGATTGCAATTATTCTGGTCATTTTCACACTCTTCTACTTCTTGATGAAATAGCTCTTCTGAAGTGAAAGTGCGTTTTTGATTAGGGTTTGGTCTTATGTGCGTTATTTTTTGTGTTGGGTCTGCTGTTACCAGATGAGGTATCCATGGGTGTGGGTTTATAATAGTTATTGAGATTATTATTGTTTATCATCGGTGAGTTCCTAATAGGATTCGCGTTGAATGCTGGTCTTTGCCGATTTACATTTTGATTGAATCTCGGTTGAAATACGGGTTTTGAAAAGTTTGGGTAAAATGTTGGTTTTGGAAATTGTTTGTATTGGTTGTTAAAGTTTGAGTTATTAAAATGTGGATTATTAGTTCTCATTTGGTTTGTTTGTGCATTGAATGGGTTGAATTTTTGTTGTGGGTTTATTTGTCTCGCGGGTTGCATGGTTTTTATTGGCGTGTAGTTTTTATTTGCGTTGGAGTTATATAGTCGGTTCCTGTAATACATTACATTCTCTTCTTCGATTAACATGTTCATCGCTTCTTCTAAGTCTTGGCGGTGTTGAAATCTAATTTTATCTGAAAGTCGTTCGGGTAGTGTATTTAAATAGGTATCTAATGCCATCTCGTCGTACATTTTTGTTTTTAAAAGTCTTACATTTGGGTCGATTTCTTCAATTTTGAGTTTTGTCAAGATTAAGCTTCTTACATCTTGGCATTTCATTCCAAATTAATAGGGGGATTGGTTGTGTTCCATCCTAAGGTTTATCAAATCTTTTACTAGACATTTTAGGTTCCTTTGATCGCCGAAATACGTTATCAATATGCGTTTGTACTCGTCCCACTGGTCACCGTCATCTCGACTGGCAATTAATGTTAGTGCCCTTCCGGTCAGTTTACTGATTATAATGCGGATAAGCAAAGTATTTCTTTCGTTATCTCCGGGCTTATAAAACGTTTTTAGGAATATTTTACAGGCTAAAATGTAGTTACTTAGTAAACACTGATTACCGTTAAAGTGGGGGATCATGTCCATGTACAGTTTCATTTCATTAGTCATCTTGGCTGGGGGAATGTTCTGGTAATTTTAAAAAAATATATATATTTTTTTTGAAAAAATTTGGATATATTTTGTAGTTTGTGGTGTTATTTCGTGCTTGGATTTATTACCTTTTTGTTTGGATTGCGTCGGGTTACTTGCTGTTTTTAATTTGGGTCGTTTCGGATTATTTGAAGATTGATTTGCTTAATTTGTATTTACTTGCACGGTTGTGTAGTTATTTAATAAGTTTTACACTTGGTATTGGTTTGGTTACGTTTATTTTTAATTTGCCGAAGTTAATTTTAATTTCTGAAGTTTCAATAAAATTGAGTAATTTTTGTGGTAATTTATCATGCTTGAATGCTTTGCGTCAGTTGCGTCAGTTAAAACTTTTCTATTCTTAAATATGTCGTTTTTGGTTAGGTGTGTAATAATTATCTCTTCTTGTGGGTTTATGCGATTGTAAGGTGTCTGCAATGCTTACAATGTTGTAATCTGCTACAGGATGTTGTCAGTTACTTAGTTGCGTTTAGCGTCTTTATTACAGGTTTTTTTAGATATACTGTAAGTGTTATTCAGTAATCGTTGTGATTTTATACAATGTCGTGTTTGAGAACAATACAATTTGTGCTTTTTTAATTTACTGAAGTATTTAATTAAAATTTTCACGTTTGAATAAGGTTGTAATATGCGTTTTTCAGTAGTAATTATTAATATCTTTCCTGAGTAGTTTAAATTGATACTTTATAAAAGTTTTCAATCGTATTTTATGCTGTTTTAATTTTACAATGCTGAAAGGTTTTCGCGATGTTTAGATAGCTTTTGTTCAGTAATTTATAATTAAATTTATGCGTGATTATCCAAGGTAGGATTTTACTCACTTTTAAAGATGAGACGATTGCGTTTGAATAATTCTTATATTAAGAATGTGGCTTTTAATAATAGGTTTGAACGTTGTCTATTTATAGAATAAGATGAATTTACGTCTGGATAGTTGCGTTATTATAAGAATTTTGGTTTTAATTGTTCGTGATTTTAGCTTTCGCTTTTTATTCTCGGTGTATTTAAATTATTTTTATGCGCCAGTTAATTCTCGTATTGTTGAATTAGAAATTCGTTTTTTGTTTCTAAAAAAATTTTCTTGTGTTAGTTAAATGCCGGGTTGTTGTATTAGAAATTCTACAATTTTTTTGCGCCAGTTAAAGTTGTTGAATTAGAAGTTTGATTTTGTTTCTAAAGATTTTCTTGCGTTAGTTAAAACGTGATATAGTCTCTTATGCGCTTAAAATTGCGACTTTTTAATTGTCTCAAGTTTTTTTGGCTCAAAATAAATTTTCTCAGTTCTTATCTCTCTCTTTTCATATATACAGTATAAAATAATGATAAAATTTAATGACAGCTTGAAGATAATCTCTAGCAATTGCTAAGTCGATTATTTTGAAAAATTCGCATAAAATAGTTGTAACAATAGTTAATATACATATATAAATCATAAACTAGCAAATATCAAATATGTTTGTTAATAATAAAAATAAAAGTCAATTGGTTTAAAGGAAAATGAACTTACACTAGTTGCTTTGTTGATTTCATTGATTTCTTTCTTTGTTTCGGATTTCTTTTGGATTTGATCTATTCTTGTATCGCCTCTAATTTCTTTTTTGTTGAATATGAACTATTCTTGTTTCGCCTTCAACTTCTTTTTGCTGGGATTGAACGATGCTTGTTTCGCCTCCAACTATTGTTTTGTTCTGCCAAATTCGGAATTGAAATTCCAGACCACCAGTTCCTCAATTTTGGATTCGCTAGTGCCCTTTTGACATCCGTTACGACTGCGCCAGTTAACGTTCGTGGCTTCGAGCGGTCCTTTTTAAAAAGACTTCTTGAACTTGTTAGCACATTTATTTGTTTTAAACAGATTTAAACATTGAATTTTGACAATCTTAATTGAATTATTCTAAGTCGAAAATTAATTACTTAATTGTACAAATGAGTTATCTACGAACTGCAATGTGAAAGCTGAACGTTTGATGAACTGACTGCGAGTGGAGCTCCCGGGCCTTTTATAATCTCCCTACCCCCTCACAGTTCTGATACTATTCAGTTATTCATAATACATTGTTGTAATCTTAAATCTATTCATAATTACTTTGTTGCGAGCTTACTTCTGCGTAATCTTGGCACGTGACTGTTTGTGACCACCTGTGACCTGACATCTGCAGTGTCACTTATCCTTGTGCTACAAAGTAGCGTTTCCGTTCCCATGAACGTTAATAAACTGAATAAAATGTCCTTCAATTACATTGTTGCACATTTCCTAATATTTCTAATAACTTCTTAAGTATTAGTTTTTTTATATATATCAAATGGGGGATTACATAACTCGCGGTGATTGACCATTTGGCTAAACCAACCTCCATTATTTTTTACTGTTTTACCGTTTGTTGTTTATTCCATTTTCTGTTCGTTTATTTAGTTCTTTCTAATGGTTTTCTATTATTAATTATAAGTGGTAACACTTAACAAGTCTAGCCACTCTGTCATGTAACTTTAGTTAAAAAGCCTTAAGTTACAGCAATTTATTTTAGTTACAGCGCTGTAAAATGTTTCTTTTTACTTTTTTAAAACCATTCTAGGTATTTTAGTGAATAATATTTTCTAGTCATCAAGAAAGAGTGAACCGTTGAGGGTATTAATAAATAACACAAACCAGTATTCTTCTGCTTATTTAGCGGAAAATTTCTGTTAGTGTTTCTACGGGTAAAAGCGTATTTTTAATCATCTAGAATTTGTTTATTTTGTCATTTAATTACTTCTTACTTACACCACCTTTAGCGTATTTTTAATTACACGGTTCCCTTGGACGAAGTGTAGTATACAATTCTCTATATTCCAAGATAATTCCTCTTCTTCTATTCTTTGTACAATTATGTTATTCTTATCACATTTCTTATTCAATTTATTTTCTTCACGTGGCTAAGTTCACCTTCTAAATGTCTTCAGTTCTTTTCGCCTTACTGATAGTTAAAGGTCATTTTTATATAGAGGTTTACACTAACCAAAACATTATTGTTTCTTTTTTGTCATCGTAATGCAACAATGAAGGTACGTGCAGAATAGTTGACTAATATTTCTAAATACCTTAGATTATATAATAGACAACGACAAAAGATCTAAAAAGAAACAAAGTATAGTAATAACTAAGAAAGCAGTCTACCAATAATTAGGATTTTTTGTGAATTAGAAGTTTTGATAGACCAGATAGGTTAGACAAGAACGCATGTCCAGTCTTAAACGTAGCAAAGCATTTCTAAGCACAGAAGAATTAACGCACGTAGTAAACAACTTTATTGTTGAACTAAACATTAATACAAATAAACTGAATCGTGTAAATAACGTAGGAGCCGACACAGGCTAATTATATACACATATAATAAACGATACATTCGTTATTACATAAATAATAACCGATCGCATTCACAGCGAATACGAGTAACCAACATCACGGTAACGCGTCTTGCACTCAACTAACTGAAAGGGTGGTTCGGGTGTACCGCATACATAACGACACGACACATCAGTGGCGTGGACGGGTTTATATCTAACAAGTTTACAGAAAATTTTCATTCTTGTTAAGTTTTTCTTACTTACTGTTATACTCACCTTTAGTTTCTTCTTATACCTCTAGAGTAGATAAGCTGTTATTCGTTCTGGATAAAAGAGCGGTTTTTCCCAATTCTAAGGTCCAAAAGAACCATCTTTGTGAGTTCCGTAGATCATTCACCCCGAGGTCGCCAGGGTGACTCTGGAGGGAGGATGTTGTTCTAGACCCACCACCACACACCACAGAGGAGGAAGTCGGTCCTCCACTCACTACTACCACCACCATATTAGCAAATATTCGCACGTCTTGTAACAAATAGTTTTCTTCAACTGAGCATTTTTATAGCTCCAGGCATGGATCTCGCTCTCGACACCTGATCAGGGAGTTAGACCCTCCACCCCACAACCGCCACCGCACTTGCAAAAAATTCGCACATTTTGTAACGGTATTAAATAACATTGTCATCTTAAATTTGCATAATAGCTTTCTTCAACTAATCATTTTTAGTTTCCGGGCATGGATCGTGCTCTCGGCGTTCTGATCTGGACCGTCACCACCACCACCACAACCACCGCTACAACACCACCGCCACCACACCACCACCTCAACCATCACCACCACCGCAACAAACAACAACCACCACCACAACCTCCACCACCAGCCCCACCACAGCCACCACCACCACAACCACCACCACTACAACCACCACCTCCACCACCATAATCACCAACACCACAACCACCATCACTGCAGCCACCACCACCATTACAACCACCACCAGTAGTAGAGAGAGGAAGTCGCATCAATTTGAAAGTATCAAGGACGCAACTGTTGATGTAAGAATAGAATTTGAAGCTTCAAGATATTTTAAACCCTTGATAAAGTCTTATGCTTTAATTATACATTATCCTATGTTTGAATATAATCCGTTTACGGAAATTGTTAATAGATTTATTCACAATTAACTATTTTGTATATATATTTTTAATAAAATAGTGAAATCGATAAATTAAATTGTTTCAGTTAGTTTAATTTTATCTGTCGAATGGTGAGCATGTCCCACTCTGTAAATAAGTTCTAGTTATTTTAGAGTAAACTTATCTCCATCAGAATAGAATAAAATTGCCTCATAGGGTAAAAGGGCCTTATAGAGCGAAATTGCCTCATAGGAGAAAGTGCCTACACCTGTATTGGTTAGCATGGTTAGCAATTATATAAGAAAATGAAGTAGTGGATACAGTAAAGAATCTTTAGAAAAAGCTATAGAAGAAGTTCGACTGGGTAAATCGCGTTTTTACTCCATAAATAGAAAATACAAGATACCGAATGAGACGTTAAGCTATCACCGCAAACAGCAGTAAAAGCAGCTACATGCTAGAAGCAATATGGAGACTGCGAAACAAAAAATTACAATACCTATACACAATTATGATAAATTCGCTATTGCTAGTGCAAAAGAGGATAGTAAACATAGACCTTTGTTCCCGTCTAATATACGAGCTATATTCGCTGGGTCATCAAACTGTGAAAAACCAACGCTTTAATATCTCTGATCCTGCAGGAGAATGGGCTTTCAAAATGTCAATGTATTTTCGAAAAGTTTATATCAACCGAAATACGAATTGTTAAGAAACGTATTTACACCATTAAAGAAAAAATTGGCTACCATGAGTTTGAGAATTACGATGATTTGGTTGAACCCGGAGATATCAAAGAATATTCAACTATTGTCTTTAATGATATACCTGCAAACAAGCAAAGCAAGATCGCGCAGTTTTTCTTCTTTGGTAGACATAAGAGCATTGATTCCTCTTAGCAATGCTAGTGCAGTAAAGCATGGGTTTAAAGAAAACGCCAATGTTATTGCAATCTGGAAACAGGATGACACAAATCTTCGCCATATTTTTTTTTGATCACATAAGTGGTGACATGCCATATTCAACATTTAAAAAAATGTTTTTACGGTGTTGGAATGCTGATGATTCGAAACATATAACTATTGTGAAATGTTTTGATATTGATAAAGGACGCTTTAGGTAAAATTTCCGCGAGTATATAAATATTTGATATTCAAAAAAATAGTTAGTTACCATCCAGAGTCTGATAATGACAGACGTTAAGAATTTTATCGCAACAAAGCTACTGAAAAAATGAATTGGGGTTTGAACTGGTGATTAGCCATTTTTTATACGACTAATACCACAATGTGGGAGTGTATCGGCATTGGATGATTTTTAGCCCTGCCTACAAACCAGGTTGTCATCCTCTAATGTCAGGTATATACAGTATAAAGAGTATGCTGCATGGTGGCTATAAAGAACTACCGGATCCCTCTAGACTTCATATTGTTGGATACTCCATTATGAGTAAACATGTTTTAACATATAATAGGAAATAAATGGGTGTATTATACTTCTTTTTATGTAACTGTGTAGGTTTGAAGGCTTGATGATGAATCGACCTAGTTGGGTTACTTTCTACGAAGTCGTACCTTTGAATTGGTGGCTTACTATGATGACTCTGCGGTAAGACAGGTCCAACCCCACCTGATGGGAGTCAGAGCTACAGCAATCCACATCGATTTTGTCCTTGTCATCACCTTAATTGCAGTGTTTATCGGTTCAACCAGATATAGTACCCCTGTAATGATAAAACTTAGTCATAACATCCATTTAAGCTTCAAAGACAATTTATTTAAAGTTATTTGCGTATAACTTTTGTGATATTACAATAATATTAAACTATTCCTTTATTTGCTTTTAAAACTGAAGATTATGTTTATTTGCGATAAAATTCTTAACGTCTGTCATCATCAGACTCTGGATGGTAACTAACTATTTTTTTGAATAATATCAAATATTTATATACTCATCGAAATTCTTCCGATATCGTCCTTTATCAATATCAAAATTTTTCACAATAGTTATAAAAGTATGTTTCGAAGTATCAGCATTCCAACACCGTAAACACATTTCTTTATATATTGAATATGGCATGTCACCACTTATGTGATCCGAAAAAATATGGCGAAGATTTGTGTCATCCTGCATCCAGATTGCAATAACATTGGCGTTATCTCTAAGCCCGTGCTTTACTACACTGGCATACGTTTGACATAAATAAGAGGAATCAATGCTCGTATGTCTACCAAAGAAGAAAAACTGCGCGATCTTGCTTTGCTCGTTTGTATGTATATCATCAAAGACAATAATTGAAAATTTTTGATTCTCCGGGTTCAATCAAATCATCGTAATTCGCAAACTCATGGTAGCCGATTTTTTCTTTAAGGGTGTAAATACGTTTCATAACAATACGTATTTCGGTTGATATAAACTTTTCGAAAATACATAGACATTTTGAAATCTAAGCTCATTCTCGTGCAAGATCAGAGATATCAAAGCGTTGGTTTTCCACAGTTTGATGACCCAGCGAATATAGCTCGTATATTAGACGGGAACAAAGGTCTATGTTTACTATCCGCTTTTGCACTAGCAATAACGAAGTTATCATAATTGTATATAGGTATTGTAATTTTTTGTTTCGCAGTCTCCATATTGCTTCGAGCATGTAGCCGCTTTTACTGCTGTTTGCGGTGATTGCTTAACGTCTCATTGGTATCTTGTATTTTCTATTTATGGAGTAAAACGCGATTTACCCAGTCGAACTTCTTCTAAGCTTTTCTAAAGATTCTTTACTGTATCCACTACTTCGTTTTCTTATATAATTGCTAACCATGCTAACCAATACCGGTGTAGGCACTTTCCCATATGAGGCAATTTCGCTCTATAAGGCCCTTTTACCCTATGAGGCAATTTTATTCTATTCTGATGGAGATAAGTTTACTCTAAAATAACTAGAACTTATTTACAGAGTGGGACATGCTCACCATTCGACAGATAAAATTAAACTAACTGAAACAATTTAATTTATCGATTTTACACTATTATATTAAAAATATATATACAAAATAGTTAATTGTGAATAAATCTATTAACAATTTTCGTAAACGGATTATATTCAAACATAGGATAATGTATAATTAAAGCATAAGACTTTATCAAGGGTTCAAAATATCTTGAAGCTTCGAATTCCATTCTTACATCAACAGTTGCGTCCTTGATGCTTTCAAATTGATGCGACTTCTCTCTACTACTGGTGGTGGTTGTGGTGGTGGTCGTAGTGGTGGTGATGGGGGTTGTGGTGGTAGTGGTGGTGGTGGTGTGGATGTGTGTGTGTGTGTGTGTGTGTGTGGTAGTTGTGGTGGGGTTGTGGTGGGGTTGTGGTGGTAGTGGTGGTTGTGATATTGATTGTGGTGGTGGTTGTGGTGGTGGTTGTGGTGGTGGCTGTGGTAATGGTGGTGGTGGTGTGTGTGTGTGTGTGTAGTGGTGGGGGTTGTTGTGGTGGTTGTGGTGGTGGTAGTGTTGGTGGTGATGGCGGTGGTGGTGTTGAGTCTAGAACCGATTTCCTCCCTCTGTGGTGTGTGGTGGTGGATCTAGAATTGCCATCCTCCCACCAGAGGCTCCATGGCAACCTCGGGGTGGATGACCTTTGGAACTCACAAAGATGGTTCTTTTGGACCTTAGAATTGGTCCATAAGAAATACATGGGAGAAATCCGGTTTTTTATCCTGAGCGAACATAGCTTATCCAATCTCTAGTCATCATTTATTGTAAAATATAAAGCATTTTTAATATTTTCTTTAATTTTTTATACGTAACTTTATCACAACCTTACTTTCATTTTCGTTTCAATAACTATTCATTTTGTTATTTTTGCATTTACCTCTATGCCACATTTATTGCAGGCATTTATGAAAACTTTTAACACGTGTTAGAGTGATCATATCTTCTACGGGTATGATATATCTTCTTCTTCACTCCTATATTGTTATTTCTTGATTTTTACTGAAATATTTCTGATTTGAGTTATTCCTTGAATAAGATTGAATAATGTGACATGATTAATTTACACAGTTCTTCTATTCGAATGTCTTAGATTTTTATTATTTTAATCTTGTGATTAACTTTTGGTTTCTTACCAGGCTTCTTCTTCCAAGCTAAGATATAACAAAGATATGGCAAATAAAAAACTAAAAGGGTAATTTTTAAAAATAGAACAAGCCTGACGCATCTAATCGCCCTTACAAATATTGTATGTATACTCCTTCGCCCTCTTTTACACATCTATTCGTAAAGTTATAATTTTAAAGCTTTTGGCTTTAATTCTTCTTTTTCGATACATAAAACCGCACTATATTAGAATATTAAAACAGCCTTGTTGTTACTAAATATCATTATATTTTTCATTTGTATCTTGTGCTCGTTATTGAACTTGTAGAAGCATACAACCAACCATACTACTAATTAACTGACTAATAAGCATGCAGTATGCAAATAAATAGTATGCATGTTTGAAACACCCCTCAACCAATAACGGACTCGTCCGACATCTCTCGAAATAAATAACAGAACCGTCCAAACATGCAGTACAAATAAACCCAAGACATAAAAGGAGCTGCAAACGTTAGAGTAAATTACTTCTTAATTGTTCTCTCTTTAAAGTAGTCACCAAACTCCTTGGAGGGAACTTAAGAATAGAGCAAGGTGTAAGTCACCAAGCTCCTCAGTTTATCAATCGTCTTTTAGTGACACATTCTCTAATTCCTCCTCGTATTCATTTTAGTTGCTATTCTTATAATTATTCATGTTATAAGAATCTTTCTGTTCATGTACTATAAACACTAATTTATATTTGATCACAGGAAGGATTACAATTGTGCAAGATTTGGAACTTTCTGTATTGGTAAGAAGACCCGGGGTTACATGAAATCTTAAATAATTTATGGGAAATTTATTTGCGTGCGATAGTTTAATTTAGGTCTGCCTGCACCTCCCTTTTTCTTTTCTCTACTGCTAATTTGATTATAACTAGAATATAATCTAAACTTCTGTAACAGAAATAAATTCCGCTCATTATAAGTCACTATAATTTGCTTAGATGATGCAGCTTGAGTTTAGTTTTGCTTTAGAAGAATTAATTCACCGTAATACTGCTCAATTTGTTACGTTTTTTCGTCGTGGCCCCACGTTGGGCGCCAAATTTATGCTACGTAACACAAAGAAAGCCAAAGAAATGACCCGGCTCAATCGGAGAGTAGGGGGGGTTGTAGAAAGCAGACTGACCTATGATGTATGCGGCGGTAAGGAGTTAGTAACAATACCTGCAAAAAAAATAGTTAAGCAAACCTGAAAAAAAAGAGAACAAGTTTAGCAGTAATGAAAAGTCTAAATTATTCAGTACTTTGTAGAATGTATAAAAAAAACTGTTTAGATAAACTATATAATGTAACAACGGTAAAAGCAATACAACAAATCTTTACTACAAAGTGAGGTAATATTGGGGAGTAGCAGAAACGTTTCCTCACACACCAATTAGACATAAATCAGACAAAAAGTTAACAAAAAATAAATAGGTAAGTCACAATTGATATAAGTAATTCAGTAGTATTGATTGTTTTTTTTTTCTTTCTTTTATTTAAAATAGCATGCAAATCTATTGTAAACGGTATCAGAACGACGAAGACATGGCAAACAACTAATATATATTTAAAGTACTAATAAGTAGGAAATAGTTCAACTTACAAAAGTCCTTCAGCGACGCTCCCTTGCAATGGAAGTGTGAGATTCAACGATGTCCAGCACTAACGAAACACTTCACCCTTGACTGTGAGGGTGTTGATGGAACTTCTCACACGTTACACTAATCACACCTACGTATTTCACTGGGGTTAGCAGCAGACAATATCACGCGTCGTAACTAGGTAGTTGATAAATTTCTTGGTAATTCTATTTCCTAAGACAATAATTCCGAAATATTTTGTAACACAAATTGTAGAGAAAAACAGCAATAAAAATTCAGAATCACGGGCTTTCAAGGCACGATGTAATGCATTAAAACTAACAGTAACGTGAGATGTTTTATTCGCTACCTATGGTAACAAAAAAAAATCTAATGTTTTTGAATAACGAAATTTGCACAAACAGTTCCATTATAAAAAGATAAATCAACAAAAAACACCATTAGTAAAGCACGTGCAAACACTAAGCAAGTCCGTCAAATGTTCTTCGTCCAACATTATACAAGAATTAAACACCTAGGAATATAATTGAATACGTTATGATTACCAATTCAAACTCCGCGCCAACCACATAGACATTTAAAACGACCTCGTAAAAACGAAGATAGGTTCACAATAAAAAGAGCGATTTTGCAGATTTCACATTATAAGCACTTTATAACAAATTATATACCGTTCTTTGTATTTTATCACAGTTTATTTAGTGAAAAACGAGCTTGGGTTCAACAAACAACATCGCATTTTTCCACACTCTCTTCAAAGCAAAAGCAAACAGTAAACTTTTCAACGTACACAATCTATAGGAACGAAGCACGAAACTAACCACGTAACGTAATTAACATATAGTCACAAATGACAAAACTAGAACTCCCAGTCTGTAGATATAAAATTGTTGTTATTCCAACTGCTTATCGCCTATCAACTCGACTCGTATATCCACATAAAGAACAAAATTTATATCTACTAATTAATTGCGAGCTGTTTATCATTTTCCATAAGTTGGACAGTAATTTATTAATGAAAATCAAGCTTCAATTTATCTATCTTTTTAAAATTAATACACGCGAGTTAAATTGCATACAATATGAAAACTATTCGGACGTATTTACTTGATACAAACAGCGATTCGCTTATTTTAATACGACGCACTCGCCTAAGGAGTTAATAAATATCAAATATAAAAATAGTAATTTGTAGAAATGTATTTATGAATTGAGGATAGCGTAAAAAGGTTAAATTACAAAAATGCACGTTCAAATTATCCACATTAAATTTCTATTATGGTTGCGCAAAGTTATTCAATTCGTATTAATACTCTAACGTATTTATTTTTGTTCGATAACATTAGGTTGGTTTGAAAACTCTTAAGATTTATTAAATTTGTCCGTTAGCATCATTGATCTAGTATAAGAACTGGTCATTTGCCTCATGCACATGTAACGCGCTTGATAACGTTAGAATCGGAAACGTACGTGAACTTTCTGGCTATCTTTACAAGGGATAAGATGTCCGACGAAAATAAGTCGATAGCATGGAAGAGGAGGTACGTTTAATTTAAGTGAGATGATGACATGGTCTACATCATTTTTTGTTGAAGACAAAACCCCTCAATGGTATGTTAGTCTTTCATTATTTAATATAAAATTGTTTCTCTGTTATCAGTGTATCTTTAACAATTTCGATAACTTATTTGATAACTTTGATCAACTTTGATAATAATTTGTAACAGAATCGTTTGACTTTTACGATATGAAATTATGCATGTCTATATAAACAAGATACAGATGGTTGCTGTTAGATGAAGCACTCTTCCATGTCATAATGGAAACCCCCTTTTTGTCCTAGGATAACTACTTATAGTGAAAGTTTTTACATTTTGCTATACCTGGAGTACGTCTCGTTATTTGCTTTAAATTTTTGTAGTAAGATTATTTGTCTTTGCTCGAGTGCAACATTTGGAGGTGTCATAAATAATGTTTTGAAAAATTTCAAGCACGTTTATAACACGCTTGATGAAATTTATGTACTTGTAATTTTTTGTTATCAAAATCAATTCCTTGTCAGAACATTTGTAAGAATTCTAACATTGATCTAGTTTTTTCTAGCGTAATATTAGTTTGTTTGTCAGTTTAAACAACACTTTAGATAATGAGCTTGCTTTGTTTGTCCTTTAAAAATACGTAAAATCTATTAAATATTTGTAAAACAATTAGTTGAATAATCATACTTTGATTTTCATATTTTTTAATAATATGTGTAGTTTTTCAACAGATCTGAGAAAGAGAACAAAACAAATAATTGTAAATTTTGCTTTTCTTTGAAATAAGTTATTAATCAGTTGTACTTGACCGAATTTAATTGTTGAATAACTATCAAAAATTTTGAGGTATTGAATTTAATTTCTTGTATATTATTGTAAACATATTAAACTAACGATACTAAATTTTGGTTAAAACATAAAACTACGTTAACATCTGAGTTATTTTCTTTAGTTTCACAAGAATTATTTTGTACATATTTGTGTTTAGGTGGAGAACCACAAACCGTGATCTTGTTTTTGATTAATAATAAACTCTTTCTGACAGCTTTAAAATAGGAAAGACTAACGGGTCAGTTACTTTTTATTATTGTGATTAAGCTTTTTAAAACATACGGGTTTCTGTTTTCCCGGAACTTTTGGTATTAGAAATTTAAACACTGTAGCACCTTTAAGTTTTGTCTTTTTTGTGCTAAAACAAAATCGGCTCTCGATCCCCTCTCATGCAAGAGCGCTGGATTAAGTTTTACAGTTAGCCGAATTAACTTGTTACGTTTTTTTCGTCGTGGCAGCCACGTTGGGCGCCAAATTTTGTTACGTTTTTTTTTTTGGTGGCAGAGCGTGTTCGGGCGCCAAAGTTATGCTACGTTGGCTCGTAGCCGTGCGCAACACAAAGATATCAAAAAAGTGACCGGGCTCAATCGGAGAGTAGGGGGGGTTGTAGAAAGCAGACCAACATATAACGTACGGGGCTGTAAGGAATTAGTAACAATACCTGCAATAAAAAAAAGTTAGAATAGCAAACCTGCAATAAAGAAAAATTAGTCCTGCAAACCTGAAATAACGAAAATAAGCATAGCAGCAATGAAACATCTAAGTTATTCAGTACTTTGTAGCATGTATATAAAAGAAACTGTTTAGATAAACTATATAATATAACAACAGTAAAAGCAATACAGAAAAATGTTTAGTACAAAGTGAGGTAATATTGGGGAGTAGCAGAAACGTTTCCTCACACACCAATTAAACATAAATCAGACAAAATGTAAAAAAAATAAATAGGTAAGACACAATTGATATGAGTAATTCAGTAAATAAATAGGTAAGACACAATAGGTATGAGTAATTTAGTAGTATTGATTTTTCTTTCTGTCTTTTTTTTTGTATGTTTTAAAGTAGCATGCAAGTCTACTGTAAAAGGTATCAGAACGACAAAGATATGGTAAAGCAACAGATAGATATATATAAGTAATAACCAGTAGGAAATAGTTCAACTTACAAAAGTCCTTCAGCAACGCTTCCTTGCAACTGAAGTGTGGGATTCAACGATGTCCTGCACTAACAAAGCACTTCACCCTTGACTGTGAGGGTGTTGATGGAACTTATCACACGTTACACTAATCACACCTACGTATTTCACTGGTGTTAGCAGCAGACATTATCCCGCGTCGGAACTATGTAGCCTTGATAAATTTCTTGGTAATTCTATTTCCCTAAGACCATAATTTCGAAATATTCTGAAGCACTAGTTTAATTTCAACTGGGACCAAAGGTATATTATTTTCATAAACATCCCAAAAAGCAGTGAGAAATTTCAACCAATACCTTTGTAAGCCGGTATTCTGTTATATTTCACAAATAACGAAATTTACGCAAGCAATGATCTATTTTAGATTCTTTGTTGTTAGAAAATTCAGAGACTACAGTATCACTGTATTTAAACAATCCAAAGTATGCGCCACTCCGAAAAGAAAAGAACCGCAAAACTAGATCGCACACACAGTTTTAATATCAAAAGACAAAACAACTAAAAAGAACCAGAATGGGTAAAGCACGTGTATCACTTAAGTACGTCCGTCAAAAGGTTCCGTAAAACACCTTTGTACAGTTAATATACAATTTTTATTTCACAAGAAAACAACAAAAAAAAATCGTGCCGTGCTCGTACATGAACAATACGAAAATTAAATCCCGCATATATTCTCACTAGTCACAGCAAAGAGGAAACAGTATTTTTAACGTACTTAGTATATCGCAATGAAGAACAAAACACGACTCCTCGTATGTTTATTAGAGTTTAGTTCCATCTCCCCCTGGTACACTTTTGGTTACCTTTTGGTTACCAGTTTAAACAAAAATATAGTAACACTCCACAGATATGTCCAAATTAGTGTACCAACAAAAATTGAAACACATTATAAGTATAAACTGGACGAACCTAAATCTGGTCCATATTGTATTTCGAGCCGTCATGTTGCTGGCATCAACTCATATGGAAAAACCCACATTGTTGGCTTCAAAATCGCGGTACATTCTTTACAGGAACATTGTTGGCAAAAAATTTTAATGAGGAAGTCTTGCTCAGAAGCGCCTATGAAGTGTTTGTCAATCCTGCCATTGATTGAAATCGATGGAATTGGCCAAAGCAAATAAAAAAGTTGCACGAGAGAAATTGGCTGGCTGAAGTTAAGACCGCGGAGGCATTAACGGGGGGGTAATGATAATAAGGTCACTATTAATAAGGAAGAGGACGCCACCTAACCAGGATAGGAAGTAGAGTAGGGCCGTAGGGCCATTTATAATGAAGGAGGAAACTAAATAGAAATTATCAAATTCTACTATCTAAAGGTTTTTGTATCAACATTTTTTTAATATTATCAGTACACTGACCTTCGCTAAGCTTTCATACACACAAAATAAGTAAAAGACCTTTGCTCCCACATTAAATTAAACAAATGTAGAACAAGAACAAACTGGAACAAACAAACAACCAACGAAACTCTCAATAACCCATTAATCAAAAAGAAATTAATTGGACAAATAGTTTATTTATACATATGTAATTTAACTATATAATTTCTTTCCTTTGGACCTACCATTTCGGGAACATCCAATCTTGGAAGTGAAGGCGAGGTGTCTAAATTGCTAAATAACGTATAATACAAAGGTCAAAGCAAAATAAATTTGAAGTTTTAATTTTTAATATCTTCTTCGAACTAAACAATAAATTTTATGGACAATGTAGTAATCACAAGAGTACAATTTCTTCATGCTAGTTAGAAATACACTAGTACTTTTAGTTACTCCATTTTCATAATGATATCAGTCTTTTAAGAAAAATGAATACTTTTTTACGATTCGCGCATTTTGGTGACAAAAGTTTTTCATTTAGGAACAATGAAAACTTAATAAAGTAAAGCTGTTACTTCGATTTAATTCAGAACATTTGCACGTTGGATTACGCCAGGAGAGGATTACTATTTTGTGTGTTTGTGTATATTTGGTTTTTAACTAGATTTTCAATTCATGCTAATCCTATTGCTAGTTAGTTTATATTTTTATTGTAATAAAACGTCTACTGTTTAATAACTATCAACTTCAAACTCTTCGTAGTTCATAACTAAGGCAGTAAGATCATCTCTGGTTTCTCGGAATTCTCCCTCTTCCATATCTTCTCCAACATAATGGTGAATAAAAACACGCCGTTTATACATTAAATCTGTTATCTATGGCCACATAGTGGTCGAAATACGTATTTAGTAATTTAAATATTTTTTGTGGTTAAGGGTTTTTATTTAATTTTATTTAAATCGTGCCACAGTGTTCCTATAGATTATTAACTATGACTTCCCGGTCTTCAAAACTTAATAGGTATCGGAGCTTAGCTCTTAAAATTAGTTTTGTAAAAGCAGATATTCGATTTCTAAAAAGTTGTAAAGCCCACAAAGTTTTTCCAAATTTCATTAACGTTAAAATCAGCAGTAATTGTAAACGTAGTAACGCAATAATCAATTTTGCAAAAGATAAATGGCTTAATTTGGAAATCAAATATCTGTACAGTAAACTTAGTAGATTGGAACTGGAAACGTATAAATCGCACCTAGCACTAACGTGCAATTTATCCGAGTCCGGTTTTCAGGAATGGAATAATTTCAGAGATTTATTTTGAAGTCAACAATCATAAATTGTTAGACAAAATTAATAGTCAAAACACTAAGTTGAAGTTTCTTTTAAAAAACACAATGTCAATGTACCTCCTAAAAAACTGGAAATTACTTCACCTCCATTAGAGTCAATAGTTGTTAACGAATCGTCGAAAATCTTTAATAATGAAGAGTTGACTTTCCTTGATCGAGGCCTAAAATTTGGAGTAGATCATTTGAAAACTCCTTTGGAAGACATTATTGCTGGCATTGAAAAATCCATTTCAAAATTAGATGACGATTCAAAAAACTGAATTAGAAACGCGTGCAAAATTCAACTTTCGAACAACTTACGACTTGCGCAAGGAATGTCTCAGAACAAACAAGGAAAGATCATCTTATTATTAAAGATTTACGACAAAAGAATTGTTATTATTTAAAGGCTGATAAGGGAATAGGTTGGTTATTCTGGATAAACAAGACTATGTTGATAGAGTAGAGACTTTGCTGTCTGAGGGTCCTTACAGACCAATAGTCAAAAAACGTAAAAATTAAGTTCCTTTAAATAAAATGATTAAATCAACACAGTCTGTTTTGAAAGAATGTCCAAACCTAATTTCGCCCACACTAAAATTAAAATTAACAATTTCAAATCCTAAAATGCCAAAACTTTACTGTTTACCAAAGATTCACAAAAATAATAAATCGATGAGATCAATAGTTTCAGGTATCAACTCACTGACTTACTATTTATCACGATGGCTGTCAAATGAATTTAAGAATTTAAAGTTTAATAGTTTGTCTGTACAAAACTCTTTAGAGTTCATTAATAAAATTAAAAATATCACATTAGAAGAGAACGAAATCTTAATTTCATTTGATGTCAGTTCATTATTCCCTAGTGTTCCAATACCACGTACTTTAACATATTTAAAGGATGTTCTTATAGATAGTGATATTGATGATGATAAAGTTGAGGACTATATCAAGCTTGTTTCGCATTGCATGTCCCAGAACTGTTTTCAATTCAACAACAAGTTGTACGAACAACATGAAGGCACAGCAATGGGAAATAGCTTATCACCTTTCATAGAAAATTTATTTATGTCTCGTTTTGAAACCGAGTTAAAAGAAAACTCAAATACTTCCCAAGAATATGGTTAAGGTACGTGGATGATATTTTGCAGTTTTTGACACTTCTAAATCAAATGTTGATGATTTTCTTAAAGAAATGAATTCAAAATTTCAAAGCATAAAATTTACGTATGAACTAGAGAATAATGGACAATTACCCTTTTAGATACATTTGTAATTAGAAATGGTAATAAATTAGAATTTGACATTTATAGAAAAGAAACCAATGTAAATCGCTTTATTTTGTCTTCCTCTAATCATAGCATACAACATAAGTTGGCTTCATTTAACTTTTGAATTAATAGATTATTGAATTTCCTTTAAATAAAAACAGATTTAATAAGGAATTTGCTCTTATTAAACAAATAGCGAATTACAATGGTTTCTCTTCTGATATTATAGATAATATTTTTAGAAAGTGTAAAATAGGATCAACATCCGTAAATCAACGACTTTGCAATCAACCACCTCTAACGATAATGTTAAATATGTTAAACTTCTGTTTCACAAAACCACAAAGGGTCTTGATAAAATATTCAAACAGTGTAATTTCAAAATTGCTTTCACTAATACTAATAAAATTAAAAATTTGCTAGGTAATCCAAAAGACAAGGGGAAAAATTGCAAAAGTCGGGGATTTATGAAATTAGTTGTGCAGGGCCAGGGTGTTTTCAAAATATATTGGTCAGACCAAGAGGAATATAACAACAAGATTTAAAGAACACATTGCTCACTTCAAATATGGTAAATATGAAAGGTCTCAGGTCGCCAAACATATATTTGAAACCAGCCACCCCGTTAAACTAGAAAATGTTAAATTGTTAAAAGCGGTACCATCGTTTTCCTCCTTAAATGCCTATGAATCAATTAAAATTGTTAAACATAAAGGACCCCTCTTAAACACCGATAAAGGGCCAATAGAGTCATCTGCTTTACTTTCCCTATTGGTCAACAACCAATGAGAAAGTAAGATTAAATTGGTTCCGCTTCAGTAGGTTTAGAATTAGTATAAATTAAGTAGATTTAAGTTATAATGTCACAATTCACTTGTTTGTTGTTGAGAACACCAGCCTGCGGGTGAGGAGAATATCCTCGATAGTGTTTAAAGCAACAATATAGTAAATTATAGGTTGGGAAGGTTCACTTCAGCCTAAGTAGTGAGGAGAATATCCTCTGAAGTGTTCCAGAACAACAGCTTTTTTTTTTTTTTAATTACAGGTTTTCTACTGATGATGGCCACATAGTGGTCAAAATACGTATTTAGTAATTTAAATATTTTTTGTGGTTAAGGGTTTTTATTTAATTTTATTTAAATCGTGCCACAGTGTTCCTATAGATTATTAACTGTTATCTATATTTTTTTTTATAAATCTATTCCGCAATAAAATCGTGGTAGATTTAATATTACCTATCGAGAATTCTTATATAAATGTAACAAGCCCAGGGTAAGGTTTGGATGGAAATTGGCTTATAGTTAAAGAACACTCTTAAGACTTTTAGCTAACTGAGATTTTGGCCCACAATCGCATGAGATTGGGTCAGTGGGTATATTTAGATTGAAAGAAACAAAATAAAAGACGCCACCTAAATTTTTTATAAAGCAACTGATTAAATGAATTTGCTTAAAGGAAAATCTGGAAACCTAAGTAACCGCTAACCACTTTAAATACAAAGTTTGATTATCACAAATGTCATACTTACATCTGATCGTCTTCTTCAAGGATCTAACGATGAGTAGGGCAACTCTGAAACATAATTTCTACCAACATAGACACCCTATATATTTTACGGACCAGTATGAATATGTAATCTGTGAATTAATTTCAGTTTGTTTCCACTATATCGTGGTACACTTTTGAGTAAGTTTACCTTGTAAATACTTAACAAAATTTGGAAAATTTAATGATTACTGAGAAATGAACTGAAGTTCAAAAATAACTCTATATTCTCTTTTAAGAAAAGTAAATAACATTATAATTTATAAGTGTACTTAATGAAATTTAATTCTTATGAGTGTAATTTTTAAATCAGATATTTAATTATAGACATTATTTTCATATTAGGTAGTCACGGTAGCGCTACTTCGACCTCACAATGTTTAAAAAATTTCTACTTAACTTTTGGCAAATATTATAAGTTGATAAATTACTCTACGTTCAAATTTCATCTTACAGGGCTTAGGTTCTATAAATTAACATATTAGTATTTTAATTTGTGATAAACAAGATAACGGTGACGTTATTATGTCTACATCTGTACAACCGGTGTAGTATAATATCTTAGGTTGAACACGCTATTAATTACAAAAAGTTGTAGTACTCACTGTACTTTATACTTTACAAAATGAGCTTTTGAAAATTAATTAACACAATTATTCATACAAGTCATAATAAATTGCATACAGCAACCTGAAGTAAAACAAGCTTCAAAAAGAAATGCAAAATTTATGTAATGAACTTTATTCTAGAACTATTATGTTCTTACCGATAGCGGCAATGACGTATAACCTTCAAACGACATGTACATCAGATAAACACGTCGGCTACATAGCAGCCATGTGTCGAACAAGGTTGCTTACTCATTTACTTTCTAAACGAGTTCCATAAAATTTAATTGAACCAAACCAAATAAAATATTTTCTGATGATCTAATCCTGCAACAAAATTACGTGAAATTACATCAAAATCATTATGAAATTATCTACATTTCCAGAGTTATCGAAGTTGTCGTAGTTGCACTGTAATAAAATAATTAATTTTATATGCATACATTTTTAAACAAACCGTCCGCCAAGAGGATTTGCACACTACAGTTCTACTTTAGTTGTCATGGACAGCTTTTAGAATACTGTCCGTCTATTACGACGCCTTTGCCAGGAAAACCTGACTTTCCTGAACATCTTGAGCGTTTTTCAACACCAAGCAATTTTCCAGTTTAACTAAGAAACGAAAAGTGACAATCGATCGCTAAACGTCGGAACAACTTGAAAACCTTAGATTCTTCAAGATGTAGGAACACGCTAACAAGTTTGTATATATATATATATATATATATATATATATATATATATAGATTGAATCTTTATATAACGAACGTGTGTAATTAGCGACGTTGATGGTAGTATTTCGTGGGATTGTCGTTCGTAACAAAAAAATAACTATTACGAAATAATCATTTATTGTGAAACCTACGTTTCGACTTATATAAAGTCTTTATCAAGATCTAAAATTTAAAAATTAAGAGTAAAAACACAGTCATTAACCTAATTAAAATTAAGAAACTTACACACAATTTGATGTTAATACATGTACTGCTTCAACATGAAGAAGGATCTCAAATAAATAGTAATAACATTTAATAAAAAAATAAAATGTAAAGATTAAATTAAGACTACAAACAGCATACAATACGGACAAACACAGACTAAGAACTAACGTCTAACAATTAAAGAAACTCCAACAGCAAAGTAGGTTTGTTTTACAGCAGAGTTGATAAATTCGCCAGGTGATAGATAACAAACAGAAAACTTAATATACAACTATTACAAATGAATGTGCTATGTCGATGTTTTGCAAATCCCTAAAACTTTGTCAAATAAATTTAAAGACCCATTTCATTATAACACCTAAGATACACTATTGGATCACTTATATCTATTGAAACTATATAATAAAGCATAAGTAGTAAATACATTATGAATGTCATGTTTGTTATTAATGCAGTTGACTTGACGTTCAATATGGTAAGATTCTAGATAAAGTCTCCGTTTGTAACCATCTTCTCGTTCTAAAATTTCAACGTCATCGTAATTAGAAGAGTGGTGGGTTAGGTGGACGTGTGAGGATAAAGCACAACAAGATTTACCAACTTTGGCATCACTACGGTGTTGGGTGAGGCGATTACACAGCCATTGTTGCGTTTGGCCAACATACGAGCTTTTGCAACTACAAGTAATCCTATAGACAAAGTTACTGACTAAAGATTTTGGAGTTTTGTCTTTAAGTGGAGAAACAATTTATTAATAGATTTTTGATGTTGACAAACAATGGAAGTGCCAGGTATTTTTAAAATTTGTTTAAGTTGAGGAGTAAAGCGTTGAATATACGGAAGCATTTTAAATATGACGGTATTCTGTCTGTCTTGGCTTAGACGATAAAAAGTACCATTAATGCACCTCAAAATTAATTGTTTTGGATAGCCATTATTAAGTAACGTGGTAATTAGATCCCTATAGTTCTTATTTTTAAATTCAGGTTGAGATAACGAATCAACTCGGTGTTTTAGTGTCAGAATGGTGTTAATCTTTTGTTTAAAAGAATGGTCAGAAAAATAATTGATGTACCTACCAGAGTAAGTAAGTTTCTTATAACAGTCGAATATTAACCGGTTATCATTATTTCTAATAACAAGAGTATCAAGAAACGGGATCTTTTTATTAATTTCTAGCTCGACAGTAAATTGTAAACGAGGGTTGAAATTATTGAATACCATCAATACCTCTTCAACTTTTCCCTCTGGAATAGAACAAAGAATGTCATCAACAAACTTGACCAAAAAAGGAAATTGAAAGGACAAATTGGGGGTAACTACATCTAACAAATGATCCATGACCAGCTGGGCGATAACAGAAGATAAAGGCGACCCCATCGGAGTACCGAAAATTTGAAGGTAGTATTTTCCCCGAAAAATAAAATAAGTATTTTTAAAAACAAGATTTAATGTAGCCAAAAACATTTGTTTACTGATTTTGCAATTCTGAGAAATAATGTTCCATTTCAATTCAATGATATGAGTAACTGTGTTACTAGACCATCAAGACTATTTAAATAAATCCTTGGACTTGTTATCAGATGAACTCACCTATAGTACTCTAAATAGGGATCCTACTTTTACCATCCAAAAGAAAGTCAACGATCATATCAAATTGTTACATGCCCATGATTACAACTGAAGAAAAAAGTATCTAATTCGCAATAACTCAATCCCGGGCAAGTATTATGGGTTACCTAAGATTCATAAACCTAATGTTCCGCTTTGTCCTATCATATCGTCGATAAACACACCAACCTACAATATAGCGTCCTTTCTATCTGAAATTTTACAACGGTCTTTCCCGTTGGTAGGTTGCAATACCATTGATAGTTTTCAGTTTGTTGACTCATATAGAAACTTTCAGTTACCGCCCAACCACATACTCATTTCTTTAGATGTGACTTCACTTTTCAGGAACATTCCTTTAGAGTTGGTTACTCATATCGTTGAGTTGAAATGGAACATTATTTCTCAGAATTGCAAAATCAGTAAACAAATGTTTTTGGCTACATTAAATTATGTTTTTAAAAATACTTATTTTATTTTTCGGGAAAAATACTACCTTCAAATTTTCGATACTCCGATGGGGTCGCCTCTATCTCCTGTTATCGCCCAGCTGGTCATGGATCATTTGTTAGATGTAGTTACCCCCAATTTGTCCTTTCAATTTCCTTTTTTGGTCAAGTTTGTTGACGACATTCTTTGTTCTATTCCAGAGGAAAAAGTTGAAGAGGTATTGATGGTATTCAATAATTTCAACCCTCGTTTACAATTTACTGTCGAGTTAGAAATTAATAAAAAGATCCCGTTTCTTGATACTCTTGTTATTAGAAATAATGATAACCGGTTAATATTCGACTGTTATAAGAAACTTACTTACTCTGGTAGGTACATCAATTATTTTTTTGACCATTTTTTTAAACAAAAGATTAACACCATTCTGACACTAAAACACAGAGTTGATTCGTTATCTGAACCTGAATTTAAAAATAAGAACTGTAGGGATCTAATTACCACCTTACTTAATAATGGCTATCCAAAACAATTAATTTTGAGGTGCATTAATGGTACTTTTTATCGTCCAAGCCAAGACAGACAGAATACCGTCATATTTAAAATGCTTCCGTATATTCAACGCCTTACTTCTCAACTTAAAAAAATTTTAAAAATACCTGGCACTTCCATTGTTTGTCAACATCAAAAATCTATTAATAAATTGTTTACTCCACTTAAGGACAAAACTCCAAAATCTTTAGTCAGTAACGTTGTCTATAGGATTACTTGTAGTTGCAAAAGCACGTATATTGGCCAAACGCAACAATGGCTGCGTAATCGCCTCACCCAACACCGTAGTGATGCCAAAGTTGGTAAATCTTGTTGTGCTTTATCCTCACACGTCCACCTAACCCACCACTCTCCTAATTACGATGACGTTAAAATTTTAGAACGAGAAGATGGTTACAAACGGAGACTTTATCTAGAATCTTACTATATTGAACGTCAAGTCAACTGCATTAATAACAAACATGACATTCATAATTTATTTACTACTTATGCTTTATTATATAGTTTCAATAGATATAAGTGATCCAATAGTGTATCTTAGGTGTTATAATGAAATGGGTCTTTAAATTTATTTGACAAAGTTTTAGGGATTTGCAAAACATCGACATAGCACATTCATTTGTAATAGTTGTATATTAAGTTTTCTGTTTGTTATCTATCACCTGGCGAATTTATCAACTCTGCTGTAAAACAAACCTACTTTGCTGTTGGAGTTTCTTTAATTGTTAGACGTTAGTTCTTAGTCTGTGTTTGTCCGTATTGTATGCTGTTTGTAGTCTTAATTTAATCTTTACATTTTATTTTTTTATTAAATGTTATTACTATTTATTTGAGATCCTTCTTCATGTTAAAGCAATACATCTATTAACATCAAATTGTGTGTAAGTTTCTTAATTTTAATTAGGTTAATGACTGTGTTTCCATTCTTAATTTTTAAATTTTAGATCTTGATAAAGACTTTATATAAGTCGAAACGTAGATTTCACAATAAATGATTATTTCATAATAGTTATTTTTTGGTTACGAACAACAATCCCACGAAATATTACCATCAATGTCGGTATATATATGTGTGTATATATATATATATATATATATATATATATATATATTAAAATTGAAAAGTGCTTTGGAGTTTATCGGTTATTAAATATGCAATAATGACTGGACGTTTCCATGCTCCATTTATTGCTGTGTTATTATATAACATAATTACACCCCTGTTCGCTCTTGCTAGGTCTCTACCAGAAGCTGCTGTTGGTGGTTGGTAATTTAATCCTAGCTTAAAACCCATTGGGCACCAGTTTACAAACAAAATAGATCTTTTGGATTGTATAGTACTAATGGCTGTGTTTACATCAGTTGGTGAAATGTCTCCTTGATATAGTGAACAGCAAGCCATATATTTTCCAGTACATTGGTCACATTTTACTATTTGGTTAGTTGGATTAGAACGTGAGTTTGTTAACTGTGCTACAGATAGTTGTTCATGATAGGCTTTGGTAGCAGGTACAAAGGGAGCATATGTTACCAAAAGAAAATGAATCCTCTGACTAGGAACGACATTTGTTTAAAATTCAAGTAGATGTATATTTATAGCTACTTTAAATCGTAATGAAGCTGTGACATTTGATACTACTTATCCGAGGAGTCTGTTCAAAATAGTATATGTTGGCTTAGGTGCATCTAAAAATTTCTAGCTAAGAGGTCATAAACTGCTTCATCATCCAATATAAAACAAGCATCCTCATATTCTAGTGTTCCATGTGTGGTTAGCACCGTATTATATGGCACAACAATAACGGCGAAATCTGAGGGGCAGGATAAACTGAAAAATCTAATTTGCTACTCCTACCATAATCATGACAAAATCTTTCAAGCGTTGCGAAACCGGCACCAGAACCAGTACTTTTCTGGTACGATCTATATCTAAATCAACCATTTCACTGCCAATGCTATACATTCCATGGGCAGAATTGTTAGCTACAGTTCCTTTGCCTCTTAACGTTACAGGGTGAATAAGTATCTGTAACTGCACGTCCTTATTTCATCAATCACCATCAGGTCTAAGTCGACTATAACAACTCTGGGAACACATTTTCCAGCTGCGGATATGCTGAAACAGGTACTGAAATTATTATTTGTACTTCTTCCATTACAACCTTCATCAAGAATCCCATCTGGCTGTATGGCGTGTTCAAGACAATATAATTCCCAGCATGCATTTGCTATTTTTACTCCTGCTTGGCCTATTTGGATTTGAATAACTTCACGTTTAGACATAACTCATGGTTTTATCATTTTTTAGACACATTATAATTTTGAAATATAAAACTGGAAATTTGGAGGTGATTTAATAATTTTTATCATATTTGAAAGCTGTATTATAATTATAATAAAATACAAAGACGCAGTTCCACAATAAAATCTTTACATTCGAGCGTGTAATCAAAAATTGTACGCACACATGGTCACTAGGCACTTCCTAGGCACTCTTCTCGCCAACAAAAGTTAATGCACTTCGACCAACTCTGTGATTTTAAGACTGCCCAAATTAAGAACAAACAAACCATCCTGAAAACGATAAGAAAAATCTTGCTAACTACCAACGCCCAAAAACACACAAACTATATTAAAAATTTAAGTCACGTATACCAAAATAGTTCAAGTACTTGTTATTGTTGAAAATTTTTAAATAAACAACAGGTGACCGGAAAATAAATATGCCACAACATATTTATTGCTATTAATTATTATATGTTGCATTTTATTGTTATCTGTTTCTATTTTTCTTGATATTAATTTCTTGAAATCTGTCAATATTTGTTGTTTTTGTTTGTCATTTGCTATTGTTTATAGTAATATGTTACTAGTTATCTTCAAGGTTTTTTTCTTTTTGCAATTTAGTATAATTTATTATCTCTGTAGGTTTCCTCAATAATGTAATTTGTTGGTTGCTGCTGTCATGTATTACTATTTGTTATTACACGTCAATATTTTCAACTATTTTATGTAATTTTTTGATGTTTATTTTAAGTTATAATCGTTTATCTTTTATTGTTTACTGTTGATGTCGCATATTGTTCACTATATTCATTTCCTCGAATTATTTGAGTTTTACTAGTTTTCATTTAAGGTCATATAAATTCAAATTAATTTTGACTGTTCATTTTTATTTCTTTTTACTTATTGTATCTATTACAAATCAGTGTCGTAATTGTTATTTATCTGTGATGTAGAGATGTTTGTCATTCACTCTGTTTTTATTTGCTCTTATTTATAGTAAAATGTAATTCTTTAGGGTTTTCTATAGGGTTCGAATTACCTACATTCTCTTACTACTAGTAATGCTAACTACTGTTTTCATTTGAAGTTTAACGTCATACAAGCCGTATGATCGGGTACCTTTGGGACAGCGGTGTGTGGTTTTCTCTTTGAAGAATGTCTATGTATAAAGGTCAAGAGTTTTAAGATGGTAACATATTCTTCCAAATATTCTATCTCATTTTCTTTAAGGGTATACTGTTTCATTTTTAAAGTTTCATAAAGGAACTCCAAAAAAACGGAAAAAGAGAAACACAAATAGCAGTAGCGAGAAAGAAGATGATAGGTTTTTCTTCAAGACTGAGAAGACCCGGAGACATTTAGTGAATTTGAAACTCAATTGAGCCCATCCTAATATGCACCCTATCTATAATGGTGTAACATACTATCTCCACCTATATACTAGTGTATACAATTAAAACTATAAATAAAACAGTAAATTCTTAGTCTAAAACAGTAAAATACAATAACCAGCTCACTCTAACTATCTGTATTCGATGCAGCGTAATTGCAGTAAATGCCGTCTTAATTTTGGTTAAGCTTTCCCCAAAAATATTAATATTAAGCAGTGGAATGTAGTGGTTTACTAAGTAGCAGTGAGTTCATTCTAATCAATGTTTTGCATTTATTTATGCGCATAGTTTCAAATGCCCTTACCCTATGGGAATGAACATTTAAATTAATCCGACTAAGTAGTGTTGTAGTACAATCCACTTGCCCATTCAGTAACTTAACTAAAAGTAAGGCGTATTGTATAATTCTCCTAAGTTCCAACTTTGGTAAGTTAAACTCTAGTCTATGCTGTTCATATGAAAGGAATCCTGATGTATGTTCATACTTTTTAAAATAAATAAATTTAGTAAATTTATTTTGAATTCTTTCAGTTTTCTGCTTACAGGATTTTAGATTTGGTGACGAAATAACAGCAGCATATTCAAGTCTCAATCTAACCCAGTTATTATAAAGTGTTATGAGACAACAGATACTGTTAAAATTGTAACAATTTCTCATTATGTATCCCAGTATCTTGATACTACTACTATAGATCCTCTCTATATGTAAATCAAAATTTAATGTAGATTGAAACCACACACCCAGGTCTTTAATAGAATGAACCTTCTCTAAACCTACCCCATTCATACTGTACAAATCTAAGTTATAATTCTGTTTAGTGGTGTATGACATCCAAAAGCTTTTTTGATGTTGAAAGATATTTAATTAGTTTTACTCCATTTACATACAGTTTCTAGATCTTTTTGAAG
The DNA here is from genome assembly GCA_036346225.1 of Platerodrilus igneus. Lineage (NCBI taxonomy): Eukaryota > Metazoa > Arthropoda > Insecta > Coleoptera > Lycidae > Platerodrilus > Platerodrilus igneus. The sequence goes on from JARFIW010000544.1 coordinate 1,071,841, forward strand.
TAATAGTTTATCTTCTGTACTAGTAATCCTATATATTTTCAAATCATCTACAAAGAGTAGTGCGTTACTATGTTTCAGTTCTTGCAGTAAATCATTCATATATAATAAAAAAAGTAACGGTCCTAGGCTAGATCCTTGCGTAACCCCCGAGGTGGGACAATATTCCCCAGATATTCATATACCATAACGCACTCTTTGCATTCTTTGCTTTAAATATGGCTGAAAGAACCAGATAAATCCTAGACATAAACCAAACATATATTATTTACTAAGCAACACTCCATGATCCACCAAGTCAAAGACCTTTGCCAAATCCAAATATATAACATCCACGGTATCTCTATCCTCAAGAGTTAGGCTAACATCATCACATAATAATGATAACTTGGTTACTATGAATCTCATACGAACAAATCCATGTTGCTTACAACAAATATATCATTTAACTTGTATATATTCTTTCGTACAGGATAAATTCAAGGCTGAAATTAAAACAATTAAAATTGTACGGAAGTTTACTAACTGATTTCTATTACCCCTTTATTTATCAGTATTAACTTAGTTAACTTCCATAGCGTTGAAAAATTTCTATGTTTTAAACAAAGATTCAAGATAACAAGAAGGGGATAATATTAGAGAATTCCTACATGCTTTGTATACATATGAAGGGATAGCATCTGGCCCGGCTGACACCTTAGGTTTTAATTTTTTAAATGTTACTTGTAATTCAATGTTAGCTACAGGCGTTAATCCTAATATATCTGAGAAAGTCACCTCACCACTAAATTTGATGTGAAGTTTATAAAAACATGTATACACAGACTGGAAATACTCAAGGGAACCTTCAGAAATTTCTTTTAAATATATATATATATATATATATATATATATATATATATATATTGCTGTGATAAGGGGTTGTTTAAGGGTGCACGTTATAGTAAAGGTCGTTCAGGAATGAGTAATTAGAATAGGCAGCAGAAAACTGCACGTATTTAAGGAAATAATTATGAAATAGACATAGTTTGTAGATAGTAAGTAGTCAACACCCTGTATATAAAGTAGAAATAGTTTTTGGGCGACGCAGGTAAACATAGGAAGACGCATAGTTGGCGTAGGAATGAGAAATACATGTATTAAGTAGATAGTAAATATTAAATACCCTGTAGATAAAGTTTAGTTAATTTAGGCAAAACAAATAAGGATATTTTTCAGTGGAAGCACGCGCATATTTAGAAATAAAGGATAAAGTGTAATTAGACACGCATTAAGAAAAGAGTTCCAGACGATTAAATTAATACGGATATAGAAATAGAGTTTCAGGTAGTTAATATAAATGCGTATAAAGATCTAACCATTTTGGATAAGAGAAATGATTAAAAATTGCGTGAATCGCATGTAAACATGAAAATTTAAAGTCGGTTTGCATCAGTTGTTTATAGAAAAGCAAGTAATCTATCAAAATACAGCATGTTGATAATGAAAGACAGCTGCGGGCAGGTTGTGATTATGGGAAAATGTGGAGCATTACATCAGAAACTGCTCTAAATGAAATTATTTGATTGGTCAGAGACAAGCGACGAGTTCTAGACCAGACCCACGGATGGAGTGGGAATTCGAGATTATATTAGCAAGCACCTTGATAAGAAAGTCAGTTTTGAACTCAATGAAGGCCGAAGTGCATTGCCATTAAATAAAGTAATACGTAATAAGTATAAAAGTGAAAAATAAAATGAGTGCGAATATAAAGATTACAATTGCCGTTTAAACGTAAGTACGTTTTTAATGAATTTATTGTAAACTAAGACATAAAAATAATAGGGTTTCGAGGTCTGAGGAAATAGACTAGGATTCTGATGTTAAGAAAAATACAGTAATACAATTTAAATGTCAAGGGGAAAAGAAGAATAACACAATCTTGAAGTACAGGGGTGAAACAAACTACAATTTGAAGTCTGGGGCAAGAATGATAAAAGTCTAAGTTTGAAGAATTGAAATAAATTGGGGTATATAATTTAATGGTGGTGGTCCAGAGTGTAATAATTTGAATGAAATCCAGAATTGGGAAGATCATTTTATTGGAAGCGTCGATGTGAAAAGATAAAACCAGGTCAGATTTTTAGTTATAAGACATTTGTTTTTCCATATGAATTTTTATTTTATTTTTAATATTGAATTTGCTAAATATGATATGCTTGTGAAGAAGTCAACAAAAGAGGTTGCATACGTATTGAATGAGTAATAAGAAAACAGGTTTAGAATATTCTACACTTTGTTGGTAAAGATAATAAATTTTCTTTAGTGACTTTGGGTTTTTGAGTACATACTAGATGGTTGTTAATAAATGAAGTTTATAAGAAATGTATTACAAATAATTTCAAAAGTTGTACATAACATATTGGTTTCATTATATAAAATCTAAATTTACTGAATTTTATAATTGCAAATAAATGCAAGCCGAGGTCATAAGATTTAAATAGTACAAAGGCGGAGCCACAAGTTGAATAGGAAAGTGATAACCCGCAAGACGGTAACGTATCGAATTTTGCCATTGGTAGATAGAGTTGTTAATGATAAAGTTCAGTTGATAGCAATATTAAAAAAACAGCTGGAGGAGGAGATAATTACACTTAATAGTGAATATTAAAATGGTGGTCCAATAATTTAGAGTACGTAGAAAATAAATAATGCAGCACAACGTAGGAGCATGATGAGTATTTAATATCATAGCAAAATAAATAGGTCGCCCAAAGTAGGGGCACGATAATCTACAGAGAGATTCCTAGCAAATAAATATAACGGCCCAACGTAGGGGCATGATAATTTTTCTAATATCATAGCAATATATATATATATATATATATATATATATAATATATATATATATATATATTACAGTTAATAAGATGAAATAATAACATAGACTTTTTATGCAAAGCCCAAATGATCATTTCAAATCGAGCTAATAATTGAAAGAAGAAAAATATAAGGTCTTGGACAGGATTGGTAAACACACAGTCTCGGCAAGATTGAGATGCAGGTTTAAATCCTGTCCAAGACCTTATATTTTCTATCTTTCAATTACTAGCTCGATTTGAAATGATCATTTGGGCTTTGAATAAAAATTCTAAGTTATTATTTCATCTTATTAATTGTAATATGTTAGTATTTATCAACTTACCTTGTGTAAAAATCTACCTGAAATATTTAAATATTTAATATTTAGCTTATGTTTCTTATCAGGACGCTATACTATCTCCTTTTACTATCTTACATGTGATTTTCCAATGCTCTACCCGAAGGTACTACATTGGCCAGGAAGCGAGTTTTTTTTACCTGGAAAATTTGGAATTTTGCCGAACCCTTGCTGTTCCAAGCAAGGTAGGGATCTTGAACGTGCGTGATAACACTCACACACGGGACCTCTCATCCGAACAAGGGTGTATTTTTGTGAAAAATGCTTGCCTAACATTTTTCAAGCGGACCGTGTCGACATTCGAACCCGGGACCTCTCCTTTTACTATCGCATGTTTAATGTGAATTGTATTATGATTTTCTAGCTTTTTACCGCATTTAACGCGTATCGATTTACAATTTACAAATACTCTTGGTCTAAGACAAATTTGATTGCTGAATGTGTGTTTATAGTTGAATGATATGCTTCCCGACATTAATTAAAGTCAACTGCGATCCTTGTTAGTGGGGCACGACTAGTAGAATGTTTAACTTTTAAAAGCAGCAGATCGCAGCATTTTGGCACCCAGAAAGTGGAACTTCTTCTTATTGGACCAGAACTTGCAGCATTATATATATATATATATATATATATATATACATATATATATATATATATATGTCTATATATATATATATATATATATATATATATATATATATATTGTATAGTAAATATCGAATCGCAGTCAATCTGGGCAATTAGATAATTCTTTTAATCAGTTCAAGCTTTCGAAAAATTTTATTTTCTTTTTCAGGAAAACTATAATTGGAGGATTACAAAAATGTTAATACGTTAATGCTACTTACGATTATATGAATCTATCTAGTAAATGGTTGGAGCATGATAATAGTTAGGATACGACGAAAAACTTGGTGAGTACATTCAAAACACATAATACAGTTAACATAATAATTAATTAACTAAGGTGATTCATTTCTAAAAAACATTAACGGACAATTTAAAAATTACAAGTTACATAGGAACCAGTCAAGTTATAAAATACTACTAACATAAAACTTTGCAGTGGATAACTATAGATAAAAGTTTGTATTACACTAAAAAGTATAGATTATGGCCAACAAGGACAACATAAAAAGAGGCTCACTGGTTAACTAGATGTACGATACGTAGGGTTTTTTTTTTAATTTTTTTTTTTATTTATAACTGAGATCAGATATGAATATATATTATTTAAGTTTTGAGTGTCAGTTGTTTTATTGATAGAGTTGTCTTGTAAAGATATCACCACCATTTCAAGGAAAATGCGTTTTTTGTAATGACTTTCCCTAAAGACAATTTTAGCGTTGTCGTAATCGATCGTGTGAGGGGTCTCAATAGCATGAGAAACTAATGCGCAGGTTTTGGTGTTCCTATTGGAGTCACTTTTGTGGAAAGTTATCCTAGCTGAGAGCCACCTGGATGTGTGGCCTACATATTGGCCCTGGCAATTTTTACACGATATACAGTAGACGACACCCGACTGTTGCAGTAGGGGGGTACGGTTTTTTAATTTACTAAAAAGCGCCTTGTTAAGAGTTAAAACAGGTTTCTTTGTTAGGGTTATTCTTTGAATGTCCTTTAGAATATGGCACAATTTAGCTGTAAGATTTTCCACATTCGGGAGAGGAATGAAGATCTTGGGATTTGTGTTAGCGGTGGAAATCGAGTTATGTCCAGGGGTGGGCTGATTGATGAGGGAAAGGGTATTAAAAAGTAATTTGTTCAATAACGAGATAGGGTAAGAATTACGAAGAAGTAGATCTCTTAGAATAAGAAAGTTTTTGTGTTTCAGAGTTCGATATGAGATGAGTTCTACTCTTCTCTTCAAGCCCAAAACAAGGTTGATTTTCATAGTAATCGGATGAAAGGAGTAAAAATTAAGGTATCTACCTGAAGAGCAAGGTTTCCTATACCAATCGGTAATCAGATTATCGTTATTACGATGACGAGCATGTCTAAAAAAGGAATAGTACCGTTCACTTCTTTCTCAATGGTAAACTGAACATTGGGATTGTAGTTATTAAAATCAAAATCATTTGGTCTATACACCCTGACGGAACACAACAAATTAGGTCGTCGACGTATTTTTTAAAAAACGGTGGGTCAAAAGATAGTTGAGGGATACATACAGAAGTTTAAAAGGTCATCCATCACATATTGAGAAAAAATCGGGGATACGCTGGCTCATAGGTGTACCCAGTATTTGCTTGTAGAACTTGTGGTCGAATGAAGAATAGGTAGTGTCAAAAATAAAATCAACGAGGTTCAAAAATTGTTGTTGGGTTATGTTGCAGTGTGGATGTATACTCTGCCAACGGTTAACGACGCTTTGTTTAACTAGTTCTACAGGTATATTGCTGAACAGAGAAACCACATCAAGACTAATAATAACATGATCTGTAGGGACTTGAAAATCATTGACAAAATTAGCAAAATGGAAAGAGTCCTGAACGAAATACGGATTGTTGGTGTCATATGATTTGGTAAATATGCCGGTAATTAAACCAGAAATTTTGGAGTTCGGAGCATTGATAGAGGAAATTATGGGACGATGTGAAAGGGTCGGCTTATGAATCTTGGAAGCCCGTAAAATTTAGGAATGCAGGCATTATAAATCATTAGATCTTTGGCTTGCTCTTATTCTTTTTCAAGTCAGTAACCAGTTTATTGGATTTTTGTTGTATTGTACTAGTAGGATCTTTTCCAAGTTTTCTAGTCGAAATTAACCTGAATTTAAGTAATTAGTATGGAGTTTTATCACTACATCCGCTCTACTTATGGTAATGAAGCTGTTGACAATCTCAAACAGTGGGCTAAGTTAACAACCAAGCTGGCAGCTGCTAGGAATCGACGTATTTTTCTCCTCACGTGCCGTACTAATAATCTACAACCAAAACACATTGTTACATCTTTGCATTGCATTGAAAATTTGTTAATTTGCCGTTCAGGTAAAATCAGGAACTCAATCTTAAAATTACAAAAATCCTTTAGCAGGAAACTATTAAATTTAGAAACTAAAATAACGCATGATAACCTTAAAGACCTAGAGACAAAATTAAGTATTTCGATAAAAATGGTTAGGAACCTTCTTCCGATCAATATCACAACAGAATTCCAACGACGAATGACCTCGTACTACAACATCACTTTCAATAGAATCAAAGATAACAACCTTAAGAAAATCACTAATCTAAAAAAGGTTTTGGTCAGCAAAATAGTAACAAAAGAAAACTGGTTTGTTAATCTTTCCGTTGTCAGTATTCCTAAAGACATCAAACGCTTTGCGGCCCTTGACCCTTTGTTCAGCGTATGTCTCAACCCTAAAGACATTTGTCTACCTATACTATTAGCTGACGTGGAATCAATAGTATCTTTGGCCCTTCTTGAACAGAAAAATATCCTTCTAGCTAAAACCACCAATAGTATAACCAATTTTATCCACTCACCAATAAAACCACCTAATGAAATTAGAAACCTTCTCATTCCACATTCATGAAAGCTTATGCCAATCTCATTCTAACTAAATCCTATAAGGGTAACGTGACGGTATTGTTGGAGAAAGACAATTACATAAAATTAGCCTATGACATTATCTCGGATAAAGAGTACTATACTTCTCTTGGAAAAGATCCTACTAGTACAATACAACAAAAATCCAATAATCTGGTTACTGACTTGAAGAAGAATAAGAACATTACTTCAGAGCAAGCCAAAGATCTAATGATTTATAATGCCTGCTTTTCTAAATTTTACGGGCTTCCCAAGATTCATAAGCCGACCCTTTCACTTCGTCCCATAATGTCCTCTATCAATGCTCCGAACTCCAAAATTTCTGGTTTAATTACCGGCATATTTACCAAATCATATGACACCAACAATCCGTATTTCGTTCAGGACTCTTTCCATTTTGCTAATTTCGTCAATGATTTTCAAGTCCCTACAGATCATGTTATTATTAGTCTTGATGTGGTTTCTCTGTTCAGCAATATACCTGTAGAACTAGTTAGACAAAGCGTCGTTAACCGTTGGCAGAGTATACATCCACACTGCAACATAACCCAACAACAATTTTTGAACCTCGTTGATTTTATTTTTGACACTACCTATTTTTCATTCGACCACAAGTTCTACAAGCAAATACTGGATACACCTCTGGGAGCCAGCGTATCTCCGATTTTTTCTCAATATGTGATGGATGACCTTTTAGACTTCTGTATCCCTCAACTATCTTTTGACCCACTGTTTTTTAAAAAATACGCCGACGACCTAATTTGTTGTGTTCCGTCAGGTTGTATAGACCAAGTGTTTTTGATTTTTAATAACGACAATCCCAATGTTCAGTTTACCATTGAGAAAGAAGTGAACGGTACTATTTTTTTTTTAGACATACTCGTCATCCGTAATAACGATAATCTGATTACCGATTGGTATAGGAAACCTTGTTCTTCAGGTAGATGCCTTAATTTTTACTCCTTCCATCCGATTATTATGAAAATCAACCTTGTTTTGGGCTTGAAGAGAAGAGTAGAACTCATCTCACATCGAACTCTGAAACACAAAAACTTTCTTTTTCTAAGAGATCTACTTCTTCGTAATTCTCACCCTATCTCGTTATTGAACAAATTACTTTTTAATACCCCTTCCCTCATCAATCAGCCCACCCCTGGACATAACTCGATTTCCACCGCTAACACAAATCCCAAGATCTTCATTCCTCTCCCGTATGTGGAAAATCTTACAGCTAAATTGTGCCATATTCTAAAGGACATTCAAGGAATAACCCTAACAAAGAAACCTGTTTTAACTCTTAACAAGGCGCTTTTTAGTAAATTAAAAAATCGTACTTCCCTATTCCAACAGTCGGTTGTCGTCTACTGTATATCGTGTAAAAATTGCCAGGGCCAATATGTAGGCCACACATCCAGGTGGCTCTCAGCTAGGATAACTTCCCACAAAAGTGACTTCAATAAGAACACCAAAACCTGCGCATTAGTTTCTCATGCTATTGAGACCCATCACACGATCGATTACGACAACGCTAAAATTGTCTTTAGGGAAAATCATTACAAAAAACGCATTTTCCTCGAAATGGTCGCGATATCTTTACAAGACAACTCTATCAATAAAAATACTGACACTCAAAACTTAAATAATATATATTCATATCTGATCTCAGTTATAAATAAAAAAAAAAAATTAAAAAAACCCTACGTATCGTACATCTAGTTAACCAGTGAGCCTCTTTTTATGTTGTCCTTGTTGGCTGTAATCTATACTTGTTTTAGTGTAATACAAACTTTTATCTATAGTTATCCACTGCAAAGTTTATATGTTAGTAGTATTTTATAACTTGACTGGTTCCTATGTAACTTGTAATTTTTAAATTGTCCGTTAATGTTTTTTAGAAATGAACCACCTTAGTTAATTAAATATTATGTTAACTTTGTCGTCGTATCCTAACTATTATCATGCTCCAACCATTTACTAGATAGATTCATATAATCGTAAGTAGCATTAACGTATTAATATTTTTGTAATCCTCCAATTGTAGTCTTCCTGAAGAAGAAAATAAAATTTTTCGAAAGCTTGAACTGATTAAAAGAATTATCTAATTGCCCAGATTGACTACGACCCGATATTTACTATACAATATATATATATATATATATATATAAAAGTAATAAATAAACATCTAAATAAGCAAAAACATGTAACAGTGGATAAATTAGCAAATTATCAGTTGTACTCGCTTAATCATTATGATGGCTTGCGCCATTACACACAAAAAATGTACTTGTTAAATTATTTCAAAATCTATATATATATATATATATATATATATATATATATATATATATATAAAATGCTGCAAGTTTTGGTCCAACAAGAAAAAGTTCCACTTTCTGGGTGCCAAAATGCTGCGATCTGCTGCATTTAAAAGTTAAACATTCTACTACTCGTGCCCCACTAATTGAGCGCCTTAATGCTGCGAAAGCCCCTTCAACTTGCTACTAATAATAATTCGACTCCCACTTTTCAGTGTCAAAATGCTGCGAGCTCTCAGATACTCTACGAGCTTTTTGCTGATGATTCGAGCCTGATTAAGTTTTCGTGCTCTATTGCTACTAAAGCTCCTAAAGTTGGACCTCCAAAAATTTACGATGGTTCTGATGAAGTCCTACATTCAAGCGCATCAAAATACTACACACCTTTAATGCTGTTCATCTTTAAAAAAATTTAATTTCAGCTTTGCACTGAAGTTTGCCACGGCTGCTCAGCTACCTCTGAAAATAAAACTAACTACTCAACAAAAGAAAACACTGCTACGATACCTCGCCTAAATTTATTTACATACTCTGATAGAAATTATACATCAAAAATCACCATAAACTCCTTGTACATACATCAGTTACATATTTCATACATTCCCTTTTTAAACTAATGCCTTTTATGATCTAATATTTCCCCAGATTAATTATTTCCAATTAATTATGATTTAAAGTAACAGGGCTTTACCATAGATCTTACTCTACTCCTGGCTTAATATGAGCTCATAGTAAATCATTAACCACTCGTGCCAATTTCTGCACATCAAATTATCAAAAGTTCCTTTTACCTTGTACATAAACAAAAAGTACCAATATCATAAATCATTTTTATAATTAAATATTATACAAATATAATAAAATAATATAACAGCAAAAGTTCAATCTATAACTCTGTTCAATTTTGTCCTGTTAGTTCACAGAAACATACCCATAAATCACAAAAGTCATTAAACACCAGTCATACACAAAAGCAATTTAAAAGCAAACATCAGTTGCTTGGATAAAATCTTTTTCTCAAAGACTGCTGCATACAGTAACACTATCTGGATTGCACCAGTCGTAACTGCAAGCTGCTACTATATTACCATAAAATCCTCTCATCTGCAATTTTAAAAGTACATCCAAACTCTTCGCATTTTGCTACTGCTTCCGCTGATTGTAGATAAACAACCAAATCGTCCAACCATCAACCTCCATACATAAAATCAAGTAGTCAGTACTTACATTACTCAAGGTTACTGCATATTTTAAACGTATTTACAATTACTTAGCTGTCAGCTTGTCGAAACTTTATAACGACATATACCGGTTGTATACTACAACTTGACTCGAACACTAAGGTTGCTTGTTGACAAGTAAGCTGTAAACTGCTTCAAAACTAAGAGAGCCTCTCCACCATTTGTTGGGGTTTATATCTTGTACTTGTACACCCCTCTAAGCCTGTTCATTTCTGCAAATTTCAATACAAACGATCGGTTCTTCGTAAAACTTTCAACCGTCTACGTTTTTCAAAACTCCAACAAACACAACTTCAACGGCCACTCGTTTTCCGAAAACACTCAAACTAACGTCCGCAAAATTCCTCGTAATTTTCTACACAAACAAGCTCACGTCAATAATTCTTTGTAAATTCGTTTCCAACCGAACCTCGCTTCTCTGAAAATCACTTAACATAACAAACGCGCATACTCTGCTCTCAAATCTAGTGTATCTTTATCTCTACTGACAAGGTTAACGTTTTAAAATGATCTCCTAAAGCAAAATGTATTATCTGTCTCCCTTCTATCTGTGCACTCAAATCTCCTCTCTGTTATTATATGCTCACTCCATAATCTTATATCCATAACAAGCATAATCCCTTTTCCTTTTTAATATAAAACACCAAATTTACCATCTTTTACTTTCATTATCCCCGTAGTCAACGAACGTTAACTTCAATCATCGTCTATCTCACTTATACTCATTCTTTCTCTCCTTGTACCCTTGTTTGCACGTTCGGTAGTAACTAACAAAATCTATCCATTGCACAAGCTAAAAATTCATTATAATAAACAGCTATATTCAAAACACTACATAGAACTTGATATTGTTTGTGTCGCCTTATCTGCATTATTTCGACCCTCTTTATTAAAATACTCAGAAACCTTCGACATTTAAGTTTGTTTATTTTTTAAATATACTAGGAAACTATCTCCTTCCACAAATGTTTAACAAATTATGTAACGGCCACTATGCTTCTATCTACAATACTTAGAACTAAAAATGGTTTTAAATGAAGCTAAAAGCTTTTAAGTAGTTATTCCTATACTCTACCCTTATTACATACAATTATTAAATATGCTTATGACCTTTCACACGCCGTAAATATTTACATCTACCAGATTAAAAAACTTAATATTTTAGCTTGCTAAGTTAATACCTTAGCATTATTGATTTCTACACTATCTATTTGAAAAACGTTTTAACAGCACGAAATAAATTACCAAATGAACCACTAATGCTCTTTTACCCTCAAATATCACCGAAATATGTATATATCTGTCATTCACAACTCTAGCCTAAAGAGTGATTATAAAGATATTAATTTTACTAAAATTTCAGGTTGGGAGTTCTCTATGGATTTATGTACGTAGGTGGTTTGCTGGGTGGATTATCCAGTTCCTACGTTTTTGAGGCAATTAATTATTATGGAGTATATTCAATATGTTTGTCACTCTCTACCTTGGCTTGGTTGTATCTCATGTTTGTAATAGAGGAATCTGTAGATCAATGTGAAACGAAAGTAAGTAATATTTTAATGTTGATTTTGGCTTATAATAAACAGTTTCAAATCATATAAGTTCAGCTAAAAATCCTTAGATGCAGAAATGAGAACCGCTTTCAGACTAAACCTCTGACATGCAGAAATTCATTGTACCGCTTTCAAGTCAAAGTGCATACATGCAAAGATATATAATACCTGTTTCAAGCTAAACAGCATACACACTTATGCAACGGTATAAGTCAGTCAACAGTTTTGTAACCACAGTGTTTGCAAAAGTGAAAAATTTAAAACGCAACTGCATGCGTGTATAAATACATTAGATTGTTTCGGACCTTATATTTATTACAAACCAGAACCAAAACAAACGTTGAAGATCTTTATTGAAGCAGTTCATTATATTTTTATATTTATCTTTAAGTGAAGAATTTCTTACAATGCCCATCCAGAATCTTTTTAACTAAATTCATGTGATCACTTTGCTATGTTATCCAATGCATTTTCTTTATACCATTGTTTTTAACAATATGACGATTTGTACTTGTAAACGTCTTGGTACTAGTTTCGTCAGTTGAACCATTGCTTAAGTTAACTATAAATACAACATTAAGTTTCAACATTGATTTTTTAAGTAAGCAGTAATCTTGTGCTTAAAACTTGTAAGAGCTTTATGTAAGAACAACAGAAAATCTGTATACATTAAAGTGACAATAAGTCCTGTAACTATCCATTTTTCAAAACACAAGTATTTATCATGCTAAATCAAATGCTACTGCTTACGACGTTTAAGAAGCATTAATATAGCATATGATATAGGAGAGCATATTAGAGCATTTTGCTCATATATAAATAGTAAAAAAGTAGTAATCCACATTCCCAATAAAATGTATTGGAATAATACAGAATATTGTACGGGTAAAGAAATTTGTAATGTTTTTGCAAGATATTTCGGTACTGTCTACTCCAACGATAACACAGACAATTTTAATGTGGTAGAAAACTTATATACCGAAGAAGTTGTTGTTAATGCCATAGCTAAGGAAGATATAAGAGAGGCAATAAAAGCCCTTAAAAGTGGAAAAGTAGTTGGATCGGATAATATACCAGCTTTTATAGTCAAGACATGTGAAGGTATCTTCCAGTATCCACTTTATATACTTTTTAATCTAAGCTTAAAGAATGCAATATTTCCCAGTGAGTGGAAAAAAGTTTGAATTTGCCCCATATACAAGAAAAGAAACAAAAATGAAATTTTGAATTATAGACCTGTAACAATACTATCAGTATTTGGAAGAATATTTGAAAGTATATTATATAAATTGATGTACGCAAATATCAACAGTAAAATAACCATTTATCAGCATGAATTTATGAGACACAGGTCATACAGTGCCTAACTTAATTAATGTTACTCAAGATATATCAGATGCCTTAAATAACAAAACTCAGTTGGATATTATACACACCGACTTTGCCAAAGCATACGATAACGTATCTCACAAATTACTCATTGCGAAACTTAGAATGGAATTTGGATTTCACCCTCACCTGTTAGCTTTTATATCATCTTACCTAAATGATAGAGTGCAAACAGTAGTAGTTAAAGGTTTTTCCTCGGTACCATTCATTCCAATATCTGGGATACCACAGGGCTCTAATCTTGGACCCTTACTCTTTCTAATGTTCATAAATAGCATCACAAAAGTTACAGAATATACATCATGCCTATTGTTTGCTGATGACTTAAAAATATATAAACAAATTGATGGCATTACAGATTGTATTGAAGTACAAAAAGGTATTGACAATATAGTGAGATGGTCCAATGATAATAGTGTGCAGTTTAATATAAATAAATGTGTGGTAATGTCATATACACGGAAAAAGGAAACTATTATCTATGACTACTATATGCAAGTATTGATTTTGGAGCGAGTTAATGAAGTGCAAGACTTGGGTGTCACATTTGACACTAAACTGACATTTAACAACCATATTACTAATATCACAAACAGAGTTATAAAAACATATGGTTTTATTGTAAGAAACACAAAAGAATTTAGTGATATAAATTGTATAAAGTGCTTGTTCATAGCGTTAGTTAGAAGTCTGTTAGAATATGCAGCAGTAATATGGTGTCACTATCATCATTGCCATATGCAATCAATTGAAAAAGTACAGAATAAATTAGTTCAATACTTATACTATAAAGAACAAGGCTTCTATCATAGACAATTATCAAATACCTGGTTATATAGTAAGTATAATCTAGTAAGCCTGGAGAAACAAAAAACAATGTGTAACATATTATATATGTACAAAATTATTCATAGTATTGTTGCGAGCTACTACTAGGCAACCCATCAAACGCCCAAGCGCTGTAGGATCTGCATAGTTTTCAGGATACGAGAATTCTTCTAGAAATCAAACACACAAAACGCCGCCGGCACTGTTTATTCTTAATAGACCTGGAAGCTTCGCGTAATTACTAGAGGATGACTCATATCTTTAACTCAGAGTATATATAAGACCGCTAGGAAATGCAAGGGGCAGTCTATACTTGAACGTCTAATATAAATTATATCGTGTACAGTAAACGTAGTTGAGCTTTGAGTGTATATACATAAATGTTATATGAGCTAAACGTGTCTATTGTACATGCAGCTTGTAGTATACATAAATAGATAGAGCTTGGATTGAATAATAGTTGTGTTGTTAATGAACCTATGGTAAACAAGTTAGTTTAAGAAGATATTAGTGCTTGTAAATTCATTAGTGTAATAGTGCTTCATTGTTAAGTGTCCTGAAAACATCTATAAATAAGGCATATACTGTTAATTAGACTTGAGAACAGTGAGTAATAAAGACCTTTATTATTACTTGTTTTGAATTAAAGAGACGCGGTAGCAGTAGCCTGTTACACTGGTGTCAGCCTGTGTGGGGTATATAGTGATTAATTTAAAACACAAGTCTAAAGACATTTAAGTAGTTTGTATATGCCAGTTACAAGAAATCAAAGTAAAATGGAGGCAGAAACTTTATTGAACTTCCTCAAGGATTTTAAATCCGGTATGGAGGAGAGGTCGGCTAAACTAGAATTGACACTTAGTGAAAATGCTGAGAAAATGGAGGAGAGGTCGGCTAAACTAGAAGTGACACTCAGTGAAAACTTAGTGAAGTCAGTTGAACTGGAATCGACCCTTAAGGAGTTTAAATACGGTATGGAAATGACACTTAGTGAAAATGCTGAGAAAATAGAAAAGTTAAGTGAAAACACAGCCACGTTAGAACAAAGATTAATGGAAAGCTCCATTGCATTGAAAAAAGATTTCACTGAACAGGTAAAAACAGTTGAGCAAAAGTTGGACAGTAAATTGATAAAAATGGAAGAAGATGTGATGAGGCTGCAAGAACAAGTGATTTCACTAACAACACGGCCACGTGAATTACCAGACCAAGTTGTTAATCAGAACATTCCAGAAATAAAAACCATGGAAGGAAGCGAGTCAATTCCGTCTAAATTTAAAGTAAAACCACCTACATTCGATGGTAAAACACCTTGGCCCACATATTTGAAACAATTTGAAGCTGCTGCAATAGCCAACGGTTGGTGCAACAAAGAGAAGGCTATCTCCTTAATAGTGGCCCTACGGGGGGAGGCTCTTAACATCTTACAAACGATTCCCGATCACCAGCAGAATGATTACGGCCTCTTAACATCAAAGCTTGAGATGAGATATGGAGATGCTCACCTTCAACAGGTTTACCACGCACAAGTTAAGAACCGCTCGCAAAAGACAAGTGAAAGCCTGCAAGAATTCGAAGCCCACATTGCCAGGTTAGTTAGATTGGCATACCCAACGGCACCAGATAGCTTCCTCGAACAACTTGCTGTCCAAACATTTGTGGATGGCGTTAAGGATGGCGAAATACAGCAAGCGCTAAGACTAGCACGACCAAAAATGTTGGATGACGCACTGGCCCATGCGCTTGAATTTGAAGCAGCTAAGCAGACATCACACAGGATGGGTCACAAAGTTCAGTCTGCCTTAGAGGAACCTGGTCAAGCTCAGAACAGCATAGATGAAATAGTCAACCGTGTGTTTGAAAAGCGAAAAGCGGAAAGGCTGAAAAGATTACAACCGCGGAGATGGCGTCTGCGATGCTGGAGCTGCGGTGAAGTTGGTCATATGCAGAGACGCTGTACTCAACCAAAGAAACAACCGGTTGAGTTAAAGCAGGTCAATGTAAGGGGGCGAACGTCGACAGCACAGCGTAGTGCTCCGGAGATTATCATCCGTGCTGCATCGTCAATGGGAAGTCTGGACAGCATTTATATCGATGGTAGAATTAATGGTAGGATTGTCCGATTACTCGTGGATACAGGAGCGACAAGGACTATTGTGAGACCAGATTTAGTTGGTCGTGGAAAAGTGCTACCTGTATCGGTGTGTCTTCGAACGGCAAGTGGTGAGAAAATTTGTACTCACGGAGAGACTGCCGTTATGTTGACAATTGGGGACAAATTAATTAATCATCGAGTGTTGGTAGCTGAAATTACAGAAGAAGTGATCTTGGGAATGGATCTCATGAGAGAATATGGGTTTCATGTAAACATGAAAGAAAATGTGCTTCGGATAGATGATGATGAGAT
The DNA here is from genome assembly GCA_036346225.1 of Platerodrilus igneus. Lineage (NCBI taxonomy): Eukaryota > Metazoa > Arthropoda > Insecta > Coleoptera > Lycidae > Platerodrilus > Platerodrilus igneus. The sequence goes on from JARFIW010000544.1 coordinate 1,088,322, forward strand.
TCCATTTCAAGGTAGGAGTAACCAGACGATGCAAGTTCGAATGATTTGCGATATGAAAATACCCGAGAAGGCGGAAATGATAGTAATGGGACGCCCGGATGGTACGCTCCGGGAAGGACAAGTATGCATGATGGAAGCAACTGAATCGGGAATGAGTCAGGAGGGACTTCAGATTGGAAGAACGCTGGTAAAGTCTCGAAATATGGTACCAGTAAGGGTGCTGAACATTAATCCCCATACAGTGACCCTGAAGAAAGGCATGATTGTGGAAAGTTGCATTCCAGTATGTCATATTAAACGTTGTGTGGACGACGCGAAAAATAAACCAACCAACGGTTGCTCACAGAAATTGCTGGATATGTTGATACCCTCGTGTCAAGGATTAAATGGCGACCAACTGGGCAAGGTAAAAGAACTGGTCGGACGATATCGAGGTGTGTTTGCACTGGATGATAGTGAGAAAGGAAGGACGAATGTTGTGCAACACAAGATCAATACTGGAGATGCGCAACCGATAAGACAACACCCCAGGCGGCTTCCTTTGGCAAAACGTAAGGAAGCCGAGCAAATTATTACCGATATGGAAGAACAGGGAGTGATTGAACCCTCGAATAGTCCATGGGCATCCCCGGTAGTGCTTGTCAAGAAAAAGGACGGGTCGACAAGGTTTTGTATAGATACCGGCGGCTTAATAATGTGACAAAGAAAGACAGCTATCCTTTGCCCAGAATTGATGACACCTTAGATACTCTATCCGGATCTAAATGGTTTTCGACCTTGGACTTGAAAAGCGGATACTGGCAGGTAGGCTTGGAGCCAAACGATAAAGAAAAGACTGCGTTTACAATTGGAACTGGATTATGGCAGTTCAAGGTCATGCCAATTGGATTATGCCATGCTCCTGCTACTTTTGAACGATTGATGGAGTCGGTACTGCGTGGACTGTCCTGGAAGACATGTCTGGTGTACCTGGACGACGTGATAGTGTTAGGCCGGTCTTTTGAAGAACATCTTAAGAACCTAGAGGAGATATTCCAAAGATTACGCGGGGCAAACCTTACATTAAGCCCCAAGAAGTGCCACCTATTTGGAAAAGAAGTGAAATACCTAGGACATGTCGTTTCGGAGACCGGAATAAGAGCTGACCCTGACAAAATAAAAACGGTACAAGAGTGGCCTACACCAGCAGATATACACCAACTACGCAGTTTTCTAGGATTGTGCACATATTACCGACGTTTTATACTTGGGTTTGCGAACATTGCCAAACCGTTAACAAAATTAACCGAAGATGGACAAGAATATGATTGGAATGACGACTGCCACAGAGCATTTGAACAACTGAAACGGCTACTAGTTACAGCACCAATTTTGAGTTATCCACGGATGGAGAGGAAATTTGTGTTGGATACCGATGCCAGTAACACAGCTATAGGAGGCGTTCTTTCTCAAGTGCAGGACGGACAAGAAAAAGTTATTGGGTATTTCAGCAAAGTCTTGTCGCGGCCAGAAAGGAACCATTGTGTGACAAGAAGGGAGCTGTTGGCCGTCGTCAAATCCGTAGAGCACTTTTATAAGTACTTATACGGCCGTAAATTTCTGTTGAGAACAGACCATGCTGCACTGAAATGGTTACTGCAGTTTCGAAATCCTGAAGGGCAAGTTGCAAGGTGGATAGAGCGGCTGCAGGAATATGACTTTGACACAGAACATCGGGTAGGAACTAGCCATCGGAATGCAGACGCTTTGTCAAGGAGACCTTGTACAGTAAACTGCAATCATTGCTCCAAGATGGAAGAGAAAATAAGTGTCATCCATAGAATGACGGTAACCGATAATACTTGGCAACTCGAAAGAATACGAGAAGACCAGGAAAATGACGCCGAATTGGGACGTATTATTGAGTGGAAAAATAGAGGACAATGACCAGCTTGGGAAGAAATTAGTATTTTAAGTAGGAGCCTGAAGGCATACTGGGCACAGTGGGACTCCTTGATGATGGAAAATAGAATCTTGAAACGACGCCTGGAATTTGAAGATGGCACTGAGAGACTTCAAGTGATAGTGCCGAGAAGCAGAGTGCCGGAAGTGTTGCAGCACTTGCACGATGGTATTTCCGGAGGGCACTTTGGCGTGAAAAGAACTCTCGAGAGAGTGAGAGAAAGATTCTATTGGCTGAACTGCAAAGATGATGTGAAGGAGTGGTGCCGGAAATGTGAATTGTGTGCCTCTGCAAATGGCCCGGTCTCAAAACGGAAAGCCCCAATGAGACAGTGTAACGTGGGGAATCCTTTTGAGAGGGTAGCCATTGATATAGCTGGTCCGTTTCCTGAATCAGAGAAAGGAAATAAATACATCTTGGTTTCAATGAATTATTTTACCAAATGGCCGGAGGCATATGCTATACCTAACCAAGAAGCCGAGACGGTTGCAGATGTACTAGTCAGGGAGTTGTTTTGTCGTTTTGGAGTTCCGTTGGAATTGCACTCCGATCAAGGTCGAAACTTCGAATCGGCGTTGTTTCAAAACGTCTGCAAGCACCTTGGAATCAGGAAGACTAGAACCACGCCCCTTCATCCCCAATCGGATGGAATGGTTGAAAGAATGAACAGGACGTTAGGGAAGTACCTGGCCAAAGTTGTCTCTGAACATCAACGAGACTGGGACCAATATTTACATTTGTTCCTACTGGCGTACCGATCTTCGGTACATGACAGCACAGGATACTCGCCCGCTTGCGTAATGTTAGGACGTGAATTACGGCTACCATGTGATCTTCAGTTTGGATTTAAACCTGGAGAACAGATCGCAGGTGAAGATTACGTTAGTAAGCTTCGTGAAAGATCAAATAGCATTCACGAAAACGTCCGAAAGAATATCCAGGCAGCAAGCGATCGAATGAAATCACAACATGACACGAGAGCATAAGAAGGTGGTTATCAACCTGGAGATGTGGTGTGGTTGTATAATCCACAAAGAAAACGGGGGCTGTCGCCAAAATTACAAAGACAATGGGAAGGCCCGTACGAAGTGATGAAAAGGATTAATGATGTAGTGTACCGGATCAGAAGATCTCCCCGTGGTAAACCGAAAGTGGTACACTTTGACCGTTTAACATCCTACGCTGGCAACAACCAGGAAGGCTCGAATAAAGAGAATGGCATTCGACAAGTTATTAATCATGAGCCAAATGTAGATTTCGAGGGTTTTATGGCGGCGTATGGTGGTTCCGCTAAGGCGAAATTTGGCGTTGTTGCTGAAAAACAGCAAGACCTGTTTAGAGCACCAGAAGAGTATTCCCTTGCACATTGCGTAGCTCAAGATCTGGAAATGTCAAGGGGAATAGCTGTTGTATTCAAGAAAAAGTTTGGATGTGTGGATGAATTAGTACAACAGCGGCCAACTGTAGGAAAAGCTTTGGTTCTTCAGGATAAAAATCGTTATGTTTACTATCTGGTCACCAAAAATTTTTCATGGCAGAGACCTAGTTATGGACATCTATGGGAGGCTTTGCTGGATCTTAAAGCTCAGATAATGGAAAATGGAGTAACGAGACTAGCGGTGCCCAAGCTAGGCTGCGGACTGGATCGCTTAGATTGGAGGATAGTCCGAAATATGCTAGAAGTAGTTTTCCAGGGAACCAACGTCCAGGTCCTTGTTTGTTGTTTTCAGCCGGTTGCCTACCAAGAACAAGAAAAGAGTGTTGACTGTTATTTCCAACGACGTGGTGGATGCACCAGAGGAGATAGCTGCCGATACCGTCATCAGTCATCGAATTGGCGCCAAAATGTATCTACAGTTACGAGACGTAACGGTTTTAAAGAGGGGGCAGTGTTGCGAGCTACTACTAGGCAACCCATCAAACGCCCAAGCGCTGTAGGATCTGCATAGTTTTCAGGATACGAGAATTCTTCTAGAAATCAAACACACAAAACGCCGCCGGCACTGTTTATTCTTAATAGACCTGGAAGCTTTGCGTAATTACTAGAGGATGACTCATATCTTTAACTCAGAGTATATATAAGACCGCTAAGAAATGCAAGGGGCAGTCTATACTTGAACGTCTAATATAAATTATATCGTGTACAGTAAACGTAGTTGAGCTTTGAGTGTATATACATAAATGTTATATGAGCTAAACGTGTCTATTGTACATGCAGCTTGTAGTATACATAAATAGATAGAGCTTGGATTGAATAATAGTTGTGTTGTTAATGAACCTATGGTAAACAAGTTAGTTTAAGAAGATATTAGTGCTTGTAAATTCATTAGTGTAATAGTGCTTCATTGTTAAGTGTCCTGAAAACATCTATAAATAAGGCATATACTGTTAATTAGACTTGAAAACAGTGAGTAATAAAGACCTTTATTATTACTTGTTTTGAATTAAAGAGACGCGGTAGCAGTAGCCTGTTACAGTATTATTGAGGATCCTAGTTTCCTGGTTAGAATTAACTTTAATATACCATCACATTATATTAGAAATGTAAATACGTTCTACATTAGCAATACTGCTAATAGTAATTATTATCAGAATTCTCCTTTAAATAGGATATGTGCAGCATATAATGCATGTCAAGACAAGTGTGATATCTTTAATGTTACATTTAAGAACTTAAAGGTGCAATTAATAGAAATATTATGAGTTTTGTTTCAATAATATGTTATTGTAATAGAATGTACTTTATAATAGGGTGTAAACCTGTTAAGTACTTAAACAAATAAATAAATCAACACCACTGCCTTGAAATTTCAAAGAATGCTTCAAGTGTTTCGGTTCTATGAGATTACATTTACGATATGTCAAATTAACTCTAGTCTACTAGGATTTTCCAACCCATTGTCTTCATGAACCTTATTCTCAATTACAAGTTTGTACTTGTTTTAATAATGATCATATATTTGTTATTGATCTAATAACTTTTATACACTTTACTGTTAGCTTCAAAGTTTCACTATTAACACTGGCCACGGACTCGGAATTCATTGTGATTTTATATTTAGTTACTAAATCACTTAATACTTAATAATAATAGAGGTTGCTCGACTATTTATACATAAACGAATTTTGACGAAAGCAAAAAACCTGCAAAAGAATTTATTTCTATGCAGGCAAAATAATTGCAGCTATGATATATTTTATGATAGCTAAGCAAACTTGGTATAAAGTTATGTCAGCCCATAAGCAACCTATACAGACTTAGATATTTATAAATGGAATAGTGTGTAAAGTCTCCCTATGTTTAATATTGGTTTGTGTTATTTGTATTGATGACAAATAACCACCTAAAACGGGTACCTACAGTTTCAATATAAAAACAAGTTGAAAATGCAAGGCATTGTCGCAACGAACTTCCAAATGTAGACTTACTTTAAAACAATTTAAAGAAATTAAAATTATTATGTTGTAATAATTATAAGTATTCAGATAAAATACAAAAATTTATAAACAACAAAAGAGACATTTTAATATATTTTATTTTATTGAATAAATATTTTAAAAGCTATATATTAGTTCTCATCAATAAGATAAGATTTTTTTTATATGAATCTAATTATTTTCGGCAATCAAAATTTAAGTTTAAACAATGTCTATAATATTGGAATAATTGGCATGAAATGCCATAAATTGTTCAAATATGTGTCGCATATTGATTTTAAACTTATTTAAAATTTTATTATCCCTGTGGATTTTCCCAGGGGCTCGGCGTCCCGTGGCCCGATTTTAACTGACATCAAAACTTAGGCTCTGGACACCGAGCTGAATCGATTGATGTATCACACATTGATGTCCGACCATTAAAAAGGCCTCGGACACACAGACAGACAGACACACAGACAAATAGATTTCATAAACGAACGAAGTTCGTTGATAAGCTCTTTAGCCTATTGCTCTTTCTTTTATAACAATCCTGCAACAGAGTATTTCTAAAAGATAATCATGATCCCTTATTAAACACGGTAGGGGATGCTTCTAACCTCTTAAATTTTTCAGAAATTCAATTTTTAAAAAGCTTTACCCTGACTTCCAGTACTTGTTCGTGAGCCACTTACAAGCTTTTACCTAACTATATTCAAACTTATTTAGAAGAAATAACACTTTACAAGCAACTTCTTTACTCGGATGTAAAAACAAAATACACCATGTATCTATTTCTATGAATACCTAATTCCCCAACTAAATACTCTTAACCTAGTTATTTTGTATACTACAGACAAGTATGTCATAAATCGCATTAAAGATAAATTTAACATTAAAACTACTTACATTACATGCGCCGCTTTTCACCACTAGCGTTGCGTATAAGATCAGGTGCAGATTCCAGAGCCTGGGTCAGTATCCTGGTGGACGTGTGGCACCGTTGTTTGCAATATACTCGCAGTATTTATGTAGTTAATGGTCCTCGCACGGAACACTTTAACTTTCTATTCTAATAATGTATATAGTGGCTATACCAACAACTACCTGCTAAAGGTCACAACGCATGGTTGCTTTGTCGGGCTAACGGTATTTAGTTAAGTTTTCAAATATTTCCACTTTCAACACATTGAAAGTGAAAATGGCCGGGTACCTGATGTTTTATTATACGTGTTCGCGCCCCCAATCTGATTTAGTGAAATCAGTTTATCTCGACCGTTAATCGCGCCCACAATTTATTTAATCTTTAACACCTTGGGATCATAAATCACTTAAAAATGGAACTGAACTGCTCTCGATGCGGTCAACGAAATATTAATCTCACCCTTTGTATTCTCTCAAGGATCCCCTCGAGATAAAAGCTTCTTTAACTCTAATAATCAACGATTAGCGAATAGTTTCTCACTACTCTATCTGAGACTCAAAATAATAATCTCCCTAAACTGAACACGCGCTGGTATTTATCAATTTCTGGTTCTTTGTTATGCTTTCTGGAGCTTTAAAGTGTTCATAAAGAGCTTCGAGGTATTCTTAACCTACCAATTTTCTTTTGAAAGCACCCTTATTGATGTGTTAAGGTCCAGTTTCCTACATAATATCCTACTATTACTTCCTTATTTACAAACTACGTTTAAATTTGACCTACTTAAACATGCTGGCAATAAATTTATACAAATATTTATTACTATTAACTAACGTAATTTAACTCCCCATCACATGGACTTGTTATCAGATTACTCTAAAAATCGTGATTTACAAAACTTCTTGAATAGAATTTTGATTAGTTATTTAATTTAGCAGTTAAACCCCTATGTGTTGATAAAAAGATGGCGGGCTATTCCAATCTGGCTATGCCTTAGCATATTTATTGACGGTGACTATAAATCATGAGCACCCCACATTGCCGTGCGGCGCCATGTGGTCGGGCCACATGTCCTTATAGTATTTACTTTTAATTTGCATTAAAAGGAGATGTTACAAGTGCGACTGCAGCATTATGGCGGATTACTTCTTTCTTTACCTGTTCAATACCTGTATTACATTAGATTACTTTTTAGAAGTGAGAAAAAGCATTGATCGTAAATCAATGATCAAAAATACGTTGTGTTAAGATTACGTTAAGTACCACACATTTGCTCAATAAAGTGCTATTGCATTAGTTTCCCGGAGCAGAACATTTTATTTTTCTATATAATGGTTGGAATAGGAAATTAGATGAAATATATGTAGTCGGAAATTATTATATAATATTTGACCAATCTTGAACTGACATGAATGAACTGCTAATATAAATTAAAGATTTCTTCAAGAAAAGGACTTACCTGCTAGTAGAATTTAAGTTTTGGAGATGTGACGAACAGGAACAATAAATAATCGGCACTATCGGATTTAATTTGTAATTTGCATATTTACAAATTTTTAATATTCCTTTAAACCCTACCGGTGTACTTAAGTTTTATTTTTGTTTGTACTCTTTCATTGTTGTGATAAATGCTATTTAAAAATAACATTTGCACTTATTTGCAAAGGTATTTGTTTTTGTGTCTACTTTATGTGCCACTTCAAATGTTTGTAAATTTGGTTAGCATCAAAATTCGTATAATTACAGTGCAAACATGAGCAATTTCATGATGTTAAGCTTTTATGTGCAATTCGGTTATGTTGGATCCTTTAATTAATTCAAAAATGTTAAGGTACTGCATAATGCTACTTACTATAAAAGCATCAGCCGAGGGTTGGCTAATAAGTCCCGTGCCCGACAAAAAAACAAAAGCTTTTTTTTGAATTTTTTTGATTTATTTCTCAACATAGTCTCCTGAAAGGCTTATACGTTTATCATATCAGTGTTACAACTTAATTAAACCATTTTTATAATGTGATTCGTCAAGCTCCTCAAAATAGCTGTTTATGGCACAATAGCCTGCTTGTTGCTCTGAAATCTTCGTGCATCAAAGAATTTTTTGAGGTTAGGGAATAGGTGGTAGTCACTGGGTGCTAAGTCTGGCGAATGAGGTGGATGTTCAAGCAATTCGAACCTTAATTCGTACATTTTTCCTATTGCGATGACTGACCAATGAGCTGGAGCATTGTCATTCTTTTGCCAATTGAGGTCGTTTTTCTTTATCTCATCGCTTAAACGTTGCAGTAAACTTGTGTAGTACTAACCATTAATACTTATACCCTTTCCTCCAAGACTATTCGATGAATTTTTTCAATAATTTCAGGAGTTGTCACTTTCACGGGGCATCCAGAACGAGATTCATCACATGTGCTTGTCTGTCTCATTTTAAACTCTGCAACCCATCTTTTAACCATTGAATGTGATGGGGCAGAGTCATTCAGTGTGCTGTCCATTTCCTTGATTTCTTTAGGTAATAATCTCTTCAAATGGAAGTATATTATTACCGTTCGTTTTTCCAAATCTTCTATTTTCGTGAAAACTTTAAAATCGTCTTGATTTAAACGCTGTTAACCAAACACTAACCAAGCTGACCTAAAACTGTGGGCATAAGCTACTAAGGAATAGTACTATGCAATGCTATCGTATAAATGCCCTAGTGTCGCTATCTCTGTATTAGGCCCAAAACCTTTCAACAGACCCTCATATATAGATAAAGTTAAAAAACTAAAAAGTAAATCATTGATAATTCAAATTAAAAATGGTGATTCGCAAAAAGGATATAAAGCTCAGAAATAAATAAAGAACATTATTACTCCTGAAGATCTTATTATAGGGATAACAAAATTAAATAAATAAAAATAAAGGGCGTTGTTATTGGCTGTGAAAATGCCCACGATAAAAATAAATTACAAAAATGATACAAAAAATCGATGTTAAAGTTGTGCAAAGACGAAGACCACATTTGAAAATAGTGAGGATGGAAGCAGAGTTTGAAAAAGGATTAAATGACTGTATTTACAAGACAAAATGAGGGCATAAATGAAGGTAAAGAATATAAAGTGGTAGCAATTAAAAAATTGAAAAATAGACATCTAGCAATACTTGAAAGTGATCAAAACATATATAATGCAATTCAAAGTAATGTGATTTCAAAAATTAAGTGGAATATGTGTAATGCATATGATTACATTTAAATACTACAATATTGCCAATGCCTATGTCGCGTCAACACGCTTGTTTAGTTATTATAGTTATATTTGTTAAGGGTAGGCGGAGAATAAAATAAATAGTAGTAGTTATTGATTTGATTGATGTCATGTAAAAAATTGTATGGTATCCAAATAAAACTTTAGAACTTCAATTGATTATTTCAAACCCGACACAAAGCGGCGATCAACTTTGGAGCACTAAGAGAGCTAACACGGGTATTGTTTAGTCTTGCTGGTGAAACAGCCTAAGAATCACAAAGCAGAAACATAACAAAACCTTGTGGAAAATGTGATAGCTTAGCACATAATCAACAAAGTTGTAATAGTGCAAATTTAAAATGTGTAAAACTTGTGGAAGCAAATAACAAACTAAATCTAAAAGTGGACTATGAACATTTGGAGTATAATATAAATTGTGCGGTTTATAGAAGACAATTAGCAAGACGAAATGAACTAATAAATAATAAATTACTGTTTATTAGAGATTTAAAATCGATCTATTATATTAAATTTATGGTGTAAGGGTTTGAGTTCCTTATATAAATTTTCTAGCATTTGGCTGGCATTTTCAACACTATCGATATTGCTTAAACCAATTCTAAAGGATAAAAGTATAAACCTTTCTTGCTGCATTTTCAATTGTAACCCTGTTGATGAAATTTATGTCTAATCTTTAGCATGTCCCTCGTTTACTAAAATTTATAGCCTTTGTGCTTTGTCACACTGTCACAACTTAAGTAAACCGTTCCGCATAGGTTTGTTTCTTTCTGACAAAATTAAAGACACTATGCTGTGTGTGGTCTATGGAGAAAGTCAAGTAATTTATTTTAAAAAGAATATTTTGTTAATGGTAGGGTGTTTTCTTACTCTTAAAAATTTAAGTCTATAATTGATGACCAAAGTTCTCTTCAGATTGACGATTACTTAATGAACTTCTCTCTTTCATAAAGTGCAAAACACCCCTGCTTAGCTCCCAAAATAATCTTATTTATCCTGTGATAAATAATGATTATCAAAAGAGACCCTTAATGAAGTGACTAGATAATATCCATCACATCCAAAGTATATTCTTTATAATTTAAACTCGTCAGTTGATTCCTAAACATAAACAGCAGTGTTTGTCTTGTTATAAAACGAATTTGCCAAACCCAAGCCTGCAAATTCCTAACCTATCTAAAGTAAGAGTTCAATATTCCCACCTATTTATTGCAACAAATACATACATTTTGCAGGACTTCGAATTCTAAAAGAAGGTTCAAAAGAAAGGCCCCTTGACCTAAATGTTATATTACTATATTCATTTGTGTTTTTACTAAATGGCTGGTTTAGATAGAATTAAGATTGACTGCAGCTTATATCACATTATTTAAAGTGACTATGGCAAAACTTTTTATGTAGCTGTTAACTTATTAACATCGTAACCACCTTTCTTAAGTTTTCCAATCATACTGTAGCAGATCACCTTTCATTAAAAGAAGTAAAATGAAACTTCAATTCCTCTGCGTCTCCACTTTGATGATATCTAGGAGACGCAAGTATAGTCTTACGAACATCATTTACAGAATTAAGAGGTTTTCAATTTTAGTTTGTATCTTATTATAAATATTAAATGTTTCTTTGTATATTTATTTCTCTGACGAGTTTCTTTTTTTACAGAATAGATTCTCCAATTTAATCAAGGTGTCATTAATTAGCAGTACCTTGAAGACGGCATTCAAATACAGGCCTTTCTTTGGACGATCTTTACTTTTAATGATGATCCTCGTTGAAGTTATATTTTACCTATCTTATAATTCAGAATATCACATTGTGTACTTGTTTGTGCGAGAAAAATTTCAATGGTCTTTAACTGAAATTACTATATTTAATAGTGTTAATAATGTATTATGGCTTGTTGGAAACATTTCAGGTACATACATCTTGCACAAACTTTTTGATATTCAAGAAATAAATGTAATACTAGCTGGAATCTTCTGTGGTGTAATCGGCTCCATGTGGCAAGGGTTAGCTACCGAAACTTGGCATATTTATGCAGGTAATTAATGCTCCCGAATGTAGTGTTTTATTTGAGTTAGTTTAGGTGCTTGTTCAAAATGGCTTGGTGGAGCTGTAGTTCCAATGACAATGTCAGTTTTTTCAAAAATAGTATCAACTGAAGAATATGGAAAGATCATGTCATTTGTAACAGCTTGTGAAACACTATGTAATTTGGCAGTTACGCCACTTTATACCTGGGTTTATAATCAAACGTTGCATACTAATCCAGGAGTGTATAATTTCGTAACTGCTGGCATCTGCCTCTTGGGAGTGTCTTTAACAATGTAAGTTAATTGTTATAGTAATTGTGAGAGTAACAGTTTGAATTGATAGGGTTATTGTAAAACCACATCTTAATAATTTTAAGTCATTTCAGACACAGTACAACAAATAATTATTAATTTTGTAATGCAACTTCCTCATTTGTTTGTATTTTTCTTCACAGGTTCTTTTTTGAAAAATGGCTATATGTCTGGGTTCTTTAGCAAACATTAAATTTAACAGTACAAACGAGAAATTAAAAGCAGTAAAAGCTTTGTACATAGTAGTTTGCGATATGAACGTGAAGTGTGTAAAATAAAAAATTAAGGTCTTTTGTAAGGTTTGGTTTAAATCGTCAACCAGAACTGTGTTTCCAAAATTTTGAAGATGTTCGAGAAAATTTAACCATAAATGATCTTATGGCAGTGTGACACATACTTGATATAGATATTCAGGGACAGCTGACAAGTTAGTAGATAGAATCTGTTTGTTTTTAAACGGTTTCAAAATAGACACGAATGAAAATAAAATGGAAGATGAAGATGACAAGGATACGGAATGGAAGAGGAAGAAGAAGAGAAAAAAGTGCTGTATGTAAAATAAATATTAAAAAACAAAAAGTGCCAATAAGACAGAAGCTACAAACATTTCTAAAAAAGAAACACTTTCGTTAACATTTCGAGACATAAAACATTCGATAAAGCTATTCAACAGGAAGGATGATTATCTCATTAAAAATGGATTTTGAATGTCAAAGAAATTGCAATGATTATTGTATAGAATGATTTGCAGATATTTGTATTTGCTAAATTGGATTAACTATTTGTTTATACAGTTGTAGGGAGGAATAATTTCATGGTCCAGGTTAACAAGAGCAGGCATCCTGCAGAAGCATATATTATCAATAACAAGAAAAAAGAAACATGGCAAAAATCTACAAGAGTATGGCTTATAAATATGAAAAATATGTAGCAGACCTCGAAGCCAAAGTAATTACTATAATACATCATTGGAAAGATTGAATATTAATTCTTGTAACAAAATATTTGTATATGGGCAAAAAACTTTGTGGAACTTAAAGAGAAAAGTAAATTGTACGACCGAATTTGTAATCTATTGGAAAGTTGCAGCTGACATAAGCGAAAAAAATTTTAAGAAAAGAACAATCGTTCGCTTTGTATTCGCCATCACAAGGATTCAAGTTCCGAGTAAACGATATAAAAAAGATTGAGAAAATAAAAATACAATACGTTTTACTTACGATGTAAAAAAACAAGTTTCTTTCATGTCGTGATAAAGGCAAAGAGGTGAAATGTTTTGTTTATAAAAATTTTAGATACATTTCTCTGAAGTGCTTCATGAAAAATGAATCTAAGGATAATGTTAAGATGACTACTACTATAAATGTAATAAAAGTAATACCAAAAGATTGTTTAAAAATCAAAATAAATGACACGTCAGTAATTGTTTTATTTGATATAGGTAGTGCTATTAGTCCTATTAGATGTTTATAAATAGCATTTTTTCAGCATTCTTTTGAAAGAAAATGTTAAAACCTTAAAAGGTTTAGGTGCAAAGAAAGTTAATATGTTAGAATATTTTACGAAGTCTGTTCTAATTGTAGATGAAGAAAGTATGTTGTGATTCGTGTAGTGGCGGTAAAAGCATAGACTAATCAAACAATAATTGGTAATGATGTATTACTTCAAGTAAATACTGTTTTGCGAAACAAAAACGCAACCAGAAATATTGCAGTACTTTTACAGATACTTTCAAAACTTTAATTACCCTGAGCCAAACTTAAAATGCTACCTGAATTGTTACAAACTATAGTAAATACAAAAATTATAAAAAATTATAGGAACCCTATTCTTTGCAGTACAAAATAGTTATAAGCAAACGAGCCTATTAACATATTAATTTAAAATGTGTTATTTATTTATTTATTTTATTTATTTATTATAACAACTCACACAGATCACAAGATCTAATTATGGCGTCACAAAAAAATAATATTACAATAATAAAACAATATAAATAAAGTATAAATAAAAACAGAGGAATGGATAATAGTATTATTAGCACGACAGAAGAAAGAAAAATAAGAAAACAGAGATGATGTGGGTAGAGAGCATCTAAGATGACTTGACGGAAATGTGAGGGAAGAAGTGAGAAATCTAAATCGGCAGAATATTTATGGAAGGAGTTGGACATTCTACAAATGAGTTTTTATAAGAGTTAATGTGTGCAAAATTGGGGTAAAAATGGAGCAGTTTCTACTGAGCCTCGATGGTACGTGTAGGTTAATAAAAGATAGGCTAACAGGATCATCAAGTAAATAATTTAAGAGTTTGTCAAAGTGAATAATGTCCAATAATACCCTCCGTTGATGTAAGGGAGGAATATTAAATTCAGTGATTAGATCTATGTATGGATAGCCGTTCAATGAGTACGAATGATGTTTTTTACGGTATAAAAATTTTAGGAATTTACACTGAATTTTCTCGATTCTAGTGCTACTATTGTTATAAAAAAGTGTCCAGATCTGAGAACCATATTCAAGAGTGCTGCGAATTAAAGAGAGGTATAAAGTTTTGAGACAATCCAGATCAGAAAATAGTGCAGTACGATGCATTAGAAAACCTAGAGTCCGCTGAGAGCATTTGACAATGTTATTTATATGATAATTAAAAGAGCGCATCTTTTTTTAGTAATGGCATCATGTAACGTGATTCTATTCCTACAAAACTAATACAAATTAATACGGTTTTTGTGTTTGGCAAAGCCATCTTCGTTTATAACTTCAACACTGATTTTTTGCAAAGCCGAGATCCATAAAATCGCTTACTCAATGAAACCGGTTTTGGGAAAATCGGTTATGGCTAGACCGGTTTTGAAGATCTGTTTCAGTAATACCACTTTCGGTTGAGCAGATTTTGAAAACCGGCTTCGGTAAACCGGTTTTTTAGTAAAACTGGTAAGTTTTTTTTTTCACGTCTTTGCCAGCACTAATTATATCCATCAAATAGGAATACGATAAAATTCAGTATTTATATATATTGCAGTAGAACTTTTTACAAAAATTCTCACCCCACGGATTAAGCGTCATAAAAATTTCTAAAAATAAAAAAAATCGTACTATTCCTTTGGAACGCCTCCTGATTTCTGTACACCCTGGCTAGCTCAGCAATCTTCTTCTTCTTCAATACCTACTATCCTAAGTACATTCATTTCTTACAAACACGGTCAAATGAAATTACCACTCAAATAATGCAATAAGATATACAACCTTTTTATTTACACATATTAACAAGTTTCCATTATTAAGACAATATTGACACATTGGTACATCCAGTTTGATAAAAAAACTGTTACCATCTCGATCTTTAAATCTCTTAAAACTTCTTGATTTTAATATATTTCAACAATTTTGTCTTAGACGAGTAGATAGGCCCGTCGTGCAACCCTAACTTGATTTTTATCCTGGTCTATTTTGAGCTCAATATAACCCAGTTACTCTATATACTTTTAAACCTCGCATTTTATTTAAAATAAAGCTAAAGACCCGTTTACTCCTTACAACAACATTTTTATATCATCAATAAACATTTTTAAATAATCAATATCAAATGTCCTGTACATATACCCCTTTAAATGAGTTTTTGTGGTAATAAAATACACCCCCAATAAGTCAAAA
Organism: Platerodrilus igneus; assembly: GCA_036346225.1. Taxonomy (NCBI): domain Eukaryota; kingdom Metazoa; phylum Arthropoda; class Insecta; order Coleoptera; family Lycidae; genus Platerodrilus; species Platerodrilus igneus. Next base: position 1,103,846 of record JARFIW010000544.1, read on the forward strand.
CACTCAAACACAAAAATATCAGCACAAATGTTTAAAAAAAAAGCAAGACATTAATTTTCTTTACCTGGAGTAAGCTTCGTCCCTCGTTACCTCTGAAGATGTGTACCAAAAACCCTCGTCGTTGTGTCCATATACCTAGTGATTATGCCAGGTTCCAACTGATCCTCACTCACAATCCAAATCTCTGCAACAACCTTTAATATTCTACCCGGCTAATTGTCTTGACCAAACTTAACCTTCCATACCAAGTACCATCCTATCATTCGGTTGTATCGCGTAGTAACAGCACCTTTTGTAACGCTAGCATCCACTCGTGCAAATCACTTTTAATACGTTTCCGGTACGTTAGTGACAATTTTACATACTTCAAAATAGGGTGTTGTATGCTACTTCACCGAATAAACAATAATTAGTACATGTAACAGTATCATTTCCTATTACGATGAGAGAGTTTTAGGCAACTCTATGTACATTATAATGCATGTAGTTTGGAATGCAAATAGTATCTTTGTCACGTAGTAAGAACCAGAGGAGATAAGATTGTTTGATATTGTGTGCGCGCGTTCATCCCTACGTGGTACTGGACATTTGGTCGATGGCAGGTGGGACAATGGATCGTAATGGCAATGCTCGTCCTAAATTAGAATTCAATTATAATCACGACCGAGTCAAGATTGTTTCTCCGGTCGAATACCATTTTTCAACGCCTGCTAGGGGTAAGATCCATATTATAATTTGCATTAATACAATCATTGTGGCGTATGCATTTTTTAGCACCTAATCTGTTATTTGATTTCCCAATACGGCGGAATCACGTTAAAAATTATTTATCCAGAGGCCCTTGAGCATACATTTTCCGTATGGTTGGTGCTGTAGGAGGTCGTAGTAAATGGTTAGAGGCTTTTAATCAAAACCTTATATACCAAAAGCTGCTTTTGCAGAAGACGCTGCTTTCTGATTTAACTCCTTTTTTTTAAAAAAACATTTGCCTTTATTTTTAGTTTATGCAGAAAAGCCCATTATAAATTGTTTCTCGTACTTTTATCATCCGTGAAGGTTACTTGATGTCAGCAACGACCGAGGTCAACACCTTGTGATAAAAGTTATTGGTTTATAATCCCGATGGCAATTCAGGTATTTATGCCATAACTGATTTTTGCGTTCTTATAAATATTCTCAAATATAATTGATAAGCTAATTTAAAAAAAACAAAAATTAATTCGCTATTGTATTAAATGTATTGGTTACTCAAATGGAATTAATTTTTTTACTGTTTGAAACAAAATATTGATAAAGGCGTTTAAAGTGTAAATTTAATTTCTTTTCTATGTGAATTTCTTTGAGCTCAGAGTAGTGGTTAAAAAAATTGCAAAGCCGCTAAAGTTACTTAATTTAAAAAGATTGCCTTAAAGGAGTTTAAAGATTATATTTTATATATACCTATTTGAAGGTGTTTAATTTGTTTGAACTTGTTTGTATGTAGAAATTTCAGTTATAATGATATTAATTACTTGTGAACATTATTATTTTGGTCTTTTGTAATATATGGGATTGATTTAGTAAGTTAAAATATCAGCTGTTTTATTTCTATATCATTTAGGCAACCAAAGTACATTTTGGAACTTATAACAATTGTGATCAATTGCAGCCACAAACAAAGAACCCACTTGTGTTTCCCTGAGCAGATTCTTGTATATGATTTTTTTATTTGCAGGTACTGATCAGAACAAATTAAAAGAGTTTAAATTACTTGAAAAAGGCTGAAATTAAAAGTGTTACATACAACGTACGAGCACGTAATAGCAATTACGTTAAAGATCTAAGCGCGATATAAGATTTAAGAACAAGAAAGCTTTAATATCTCTCCCAAAGTAATTATACGTTTTTCAATGCCCCACACGGAACCTCTTTTCATCGAAAAGCTTATCTTTAAAATCAATTCTCAAAATTTTGATCGTAATGTCTGAAAAATTCCGAGATTACCGTGCTGTTACACTGAAATTCGTTTAATAACCTCAACGGACGCGAGCTTCTCAAAACTGCTAACCTTAGACCAATGATATAGCTTTCCCCCGTTATAATGTTCCACCTCTTAGCTACCTCTCTTCGTTACACCCATATTTACTGTTTCTTTTAGAACCCCTCTCAAGCTTCAAAAAATCGATATCGTTGTTGGCCTTCACTTCTCCCGTGTATTTTAGACGTGAGTTGTAACCAACGTTTTTTTATACGTTTTCTCTGTCTATTTTACCTTATAGATCTTTCATTTCACTTAGTCTTCAAGCATTTGTTATTTTTAGCAGCTTGTCAGACCGACCGTTGCAAACAATTTTCTAGAATTTTGTGCCAATGTTCATTCAAGTTGTATGAACTTGACATTTAACTAACAGGTGTTTCTTCGAAGCAACTTGTTCGTTAAAAATAATAATACTGAGTTTATCCACTTCTTAGGATTTGTAAAACGAACGTTTTCGTTTATTTAAGTGGAAATATTTAAATTATTGATTTTCTATACTCAAAAGCTCCGTTTCTGATTCCATGCGCTTGATTTACAGTATTAGAACTAATTTATGCGTATCCTTAAGTTTTAATGTACCATAAAGCTTCTTCCCTTTATGCAACTTTAACCTTCTGATTTAGAAATACAAAATATGTTAATAACCGTCCGTCTTCACTATCTAAAATGATTAATTTGGCGCGTAAATAAATTGTTCTTATTTCCTATATACACAGTTGTTAAAATTTTATTATCTAGACCTATTTAACCTATAATTCCACGACAATATATATATATATATATATATATATATATATATATAATAAATACTGAATGATGGTCATAATTAGTGCTGGCAAAGACTTGAAAAAAACGACTTACCGGTTTTACTAAAAAACCGGTTTTACCGAAACCAATATATATACATACACACACATGCACGCGCACAGACCTACACCCACACACACACGTCCACGCAAACACACATGCATGCAAGCTCGCGCATGTACACATCCCCGCATGCATGCACACACACACACAGGGTGTCTCAATTTTAAAGGGATAACATAGGTATCTTCGTTATTATTCAAGATACAAAATAAGTAAACTGGACAATTTTGTAAAGTTTTTAGTGCTGGGTAATAAATTTTCTTGCTGAACTTTACTGTCACATCAAATTTTATAAATATCCGTGTAAAACAAAAAAATGCGATTTCTTTCAATTCTGATATTATGGCTACTTGTAGGATTTGGAGAAAAACAAAAATTGTGAGATTTATCAATGGTAATAATATGCCTGCATTTTTTTTTAGTCGTTATCAAGTAACGATAGTCGACTTTTTATTTGTATAACCGCCATATTGGATTTTTCTTTATTCGAATATAACAAAAAATTACAAGTCCAGTGATATGTAACAGATTATTCTGAACTAAGTAACGCTCAAAATTAATGTTTTAAGAGCTTAGCATAAGTAGGCTATGATTAGTACAACAATAATCGAATATTGCAGTCTTTGACAGTTTAGAGTTTCTAAATTAGAGTCAAGGTAGTGTTAATTGAACCTTATGTTAACAGTTTTTTTTGTTTACCTTGTCCTAATTAATATAAAATTTATTAATTTATCAAATTTCTGTCATGGTGAGAATAAAGTATTCTGTCAATGAACAGTATGATATGTTTTGCGCCTACATTGTGTGCAATAAAAGTTGATATCGAGCAGCCGAACGATATTGTTGTATTTTTACGTTGTCAATAAAACATGCATAGATTTAACTCATATTAATTAGATTCCATATTGTTCATAAAGTTAGTAATAAAGTGTAAGACTATTAACTACCAAATACATATGTTGTCTGACGTAGGTTCCGGTCCATCTGCTAACCTACTTGTTTAGTCTAGTTACGAAACTTACTCTGGTCAGGGTTGACAACAGTCCAGTGACCATGTGCCTTTTATATACAAAAATACATAACAATTACCCTTTTTTTATAACAAACATAATTATAAATCTAATTTTTGGGGTGCTATGCGGGTACGTATACTGCATGTTAAAGGTGATACCTCAGGTACATTACTACCCGTTGGACTTGGTACACTACGTTTTTCTATTGTCACTTCAAGACTGCTTGACAAACTTGTGCTGCTAGTATCCAATAATGTAGTACTTTGATTACTACTTTCAGATTTTATCGGCGATACTTATGCTACGACAGGTACAAACTGGTTACTAACTTTCCCTATTGAACACTCCCAATCATTCACTATAGTGGAATCTTGTTGCACCTGCTTTTCGTTATTGTACTTGCGAATACTACTCACATGCTTAGGTACTAATTTCTCTTCTATATACACTAAATACACAACAGCAATAATTATTTTAACTACTTCCCCTATCTGCCACTTATTACTACAATATGAGCTTAGATTGCCTACCAGCACTTTTTCACCAACCAAAAACATGGGTGGATTCACCCAATTATCTAGATTTTTAATACCAACCTTTCCTTCCTTTTTGGGCGTTAATAGATCTAACCTTATTTTTGGTTTAATTTTAGAAGTTAGTTTATTAGGATTAGCACCCGAACTAGTTGGGGTGCTTCTATAGCTAAATAAAAAGTGCACAATTTGTTGCTCAATGGTTAAGGTAGGCTCTTGCAACATAAACTTATCTAGCGCTAACTTAAAATTTTGAACTTTACGTTCTGCATTCCCATTCGATTGTGGATGATATGGTGGGGACTTTAGCACAAATATGTCATTTACTTGACCAAACTTAAGAAATTCGTGTGAACAAAAAGATGGACCATTATCAGTCACGGCCGAATCAGGAAACACAATTATAGCAAACGTAATTTTCAATTTTTCTATTGTTTGTTTGGCATTAGTGCCTTTTAACATAGGCTGTATGTCTATCCATTTCGACTTACTGTCTACTATCAGAAAAAAACCACTTATTACTCCTAAAAAAAATCTAAGTGTACTCGGGAAAACACATTTTCTGTTCTTGGCCACGGTACTAAAAATTTTTCATGAGTTTTCTGACTTAATTGGCAGACGTTACATGAATTGACTAACTTCTCAATATCCTGTTGTAAAGTAATCCACGATACAGTGGACCTAGCCAACATTTTAGATCGTACAATACCAACATGATTTTTATGAATAATCTCCAAACCTGCTTTTGTAGGACTTGAGGTACAACCACTTTTACACCTTTCTTTAAACAGTTCAATAGAAGTTCGTTACGTTTAAAAAAATACGGTTTTAGCTCACCTTCTCTACCTTATTTGGCCAGTCTGTTTTTGCAAATTTCATTACCCTAATTAGAATGGGGTCCTTTTTTGGACACATAAAAGATATCTTAATATAAAATGGGTAATTCGTCAGATGAATTGAACGAGTGTATTGAACTATCTATATCCGTCGCATCTGGGAGGGGAAGTCTCGATAACAAATCAGCTTTGATTAACTGTGTCCTTTTTCTGTATTTGATTTTGTAATCATCGGCTGACAGAATGACATTCCATCTAGTAATTCTTGAAGCTGATAACACGGAAATATTCTTATCAGGGTTAAAAATCACCCTAAGAGGTTGATGATCTGAGACCAATATGAACGACCGGCCATAAATATATTTATGGAACTTTTTTACACAGAAAATTATGGCTAAAGCCTTTCTTTCTAACTGTGAATAATTCTGCACTGATTCAGTTTTGAATAACACAACAACATGTGATATAATTAAGTATAATAATTGTAATTAAACTAACAAAAGTAATCAAACTTTGGATTATTTTAGTAAAATAAAAAATAAATCTTTAACCAATTTCAATTCTCTTAAGACTCTAACAAAACATGTAAATTTTACTTCAGTAAATTTTCTTTCTTTTCTTTTTAATAACTACAGAGTATCAAAAAGTTAACAAAATAAACCGACGTGATATGAGCTCACTTCTCGGGGCTTTTACAAGATAAAATTACAACGTGTCTAATTCAACATTAATTAAAGCATTGCATATTCACAGTGCTATTAGTATTCAAACATTTGTGAAACAAACAATTATTATAAGTTTTTCTTTTATAAAAATTTAAACTGATATATACATAAATACCTGAATAAAGTATTATCAAAGTCCTTGACCTCACCCACACGTCAAGACAAAACGCAATCAGTGGAACTAACAACAGATGGTGACACCGAACTCCTAATCCTCTAAACCAAAGAATATCAATCCAGGAAAAGCAAGTCTTCCAGAATTCAATCCAACATGTAGAAACAGTGTAAACTAGCTCAATACCTCTGCTGATATTTTCCCATTTCCTCATTTCACAATACTCGAACAAGTATTCAAATTCACTTAAATGGCAATATAACCAAAGCCATATTGAAGTGAGCAACACGTTTATAAAAATTAAATTAATTTGCTACAACGGATAACCCTATTTTAAAATCATTGTATAATAAATAAAATCAGCTTATCCCTAGCCGGCGATTTAATTTATTTTTAAAAGAAAAAGCTTCCCACAACCAAACCAACATTTGGAAAATAACACGCTTCCTCGTGTCCATCTTACACCAAAAGTTGAATAAGATAGCCCAACCTCAGTAAGTGGGATTGTGCAGAATACCACAATACACCTTTTGATTTCTACCCAACAGAATGTCGACTAATAAGACAAAGAAAACTGTTTCTCCATTTAACTTATAACCCAAATGTAGGTAAACAAAGTTGTCTAACTTCTAGATTCGTACCAGTAAAAACAAACTGTTACAACGTTACCTTCATCAATGGTAACTTAAAATTATCAACAGACTTTTCTTGAGATAACAGTTTTACATGCTCTAGTGTCGACTTCAAATAGTATGGGTTAATTGTTAATTTTCAAGACCAACGATGTGGAAGGACACTACTCAAACTTACCTTGTTCAAGTTAAACCACTTAGTGTTTCCGTCAATTTCTTTACCCTTACTTGCAGATCCTTGTTCCTCAACAAAACTAACATTTGATGATAGCTTGTTAGGGCATAGACCCTTAACATGACCAACTTGTAAGCATCCAAAACAACTTCACTTTTTTGCTGGGCATCTTTCTTTAGAGTGGATCCTATTACATTTGTTACATATAGGGTTGCTACCACTAGATTGATATATCTTTTTTCATGGTTGTTTATTTGATGTTGTAGTTTCACATAGTGTACACTACCGCGCCAGATAAATTTTTAACTTGTTTTTCTGCTAATTCTACCGACTGTGCTACTTTACATACACTTCGGAATGTCAGCTGATTATCGGACAATAACTTCTTCTGAATATTTCCAGAACGTAAGCCACATACAAATCAATCTCGTAATGCTTCGTCCAGAAACTGTTACAAGTGCTGGCTAACTTACGCAGTTCTAGAATATACTCAGCTACTCCTTGTTCAGGTTTCTGATTGCTTGTATTAAACACAAATCTTTTGTAAATCTCCGAAATGGGTGGTGCATAATGCGATTTTAGCACTTTAATTACTTCTGCGTATGTAACTTTTGTAGGCTTTCGCGGCGCGATTAAATTTTTCAGCGTTTGATACACTTCTGAGCCGCCCAACGTAATAAATAAGAACACTTTTACCTTATCTTTAACCACGTTTACCAAAAATAAGTGCCCAATACGCTCTAGATATGTATCAAATTCCTTGCTCCACCTTTAATCGGTTCAATATTTCGATTGGTTTCATTGCTAATTTGTCTTGTAACATATGTGTACTTATAACTGCACTTTTTTGCTTTTGTTTACCATCTCCTGCTAATATTTGTCAGTTCGCTTATAACTTCACATAACCCAAACATAAACAAAATGCCAACCATGGGTTAGGTAATGCCAACTACTAAGAAAAACGAAACTATTTTTCCATGTGCCAAATCCAATCCGTGCTAAGAAGTTTGATCATCGCATCCTTGTCGCCAGATTGTTGTGTTTTTACGTTGTCAATTAAACACGCATAGATTCAACTCTTATATTTATTAGATTCTATATTGTTCATAACGTTAATAATAAATTGAAAGACTATTAACTACCAAATACATATATTGTCTGACGTAGGTTACGGTCTACACTGCTAACCTACTTGTGTAGTCTAGCTACAAAACCAACACTGATCCAGAGACCATGTGTGTTTTATATAAAAAGTACATAACAGATATTTTGAAAATTTTTCTGAAAAATGGTAGCCGAATATATAAGTATTTAAAAATTAGATGACAATCTTACAAGATTACCTCTACTCACTTGTTGATCGAATAATTAAAGTAACCCGTGGGTTCTTTAATATTCCCAAATGGAACCAGTGAACTTTAAGGAAGGATTTCCTTAAAATGATGGAACGCAAATATCTTCCGACTATGCTAGGGGTCTATTCCTTGGGTAGAACTTATGAGGATTGGTCGTGGTTCTTTTTACAAAACATTATTTGCTTACTAGGGCTTGATTCATACCAAAACAAGGATTTAGGGAGGGCGCCACCAAGTCATTAAATTGTAAACACAGGGTTTCCCTAAGGAGGATTTGGAAGTCCTTAGAGAGGAAAATTGTATTAACTGCTTACGCAGGAGCTGTAAAGAAAATTTAATTAAATTAACAAAGTGAGGACACAAAAGGTATACTCTTGCTACCTCATAAAAAAACTGAAAAGATTAATTATGCACACAATTTTATGAACACAAATATTAGGCTTCAAATTCTAAAAGAGCAATTAAAGCTTCTTTGTTAAATCGGAGTTACCACTATCATTACCTCGAAGGTATTTATGCCATTTGTTCATTGACTTGGTTACACTATTTCTGAACTCACTTGTTCAAAATAAAACAATTAAATAAGGGAATTAAATGTTGATTCTTTAATTAAAAGTTGTTTCTTCATAAAAAATTGTATGTACAAATTTACGTTTAAAAAGGTTAATATAATTTCTTCTACCATGAGGTAGGACTATGAATTTGAAAGAAATATCAAGAACTTTAAGCGTTTCTTTTACTACAAAAATTAACTCAAATCAATACCAAAAATTTGCTATTCGGTTCACAAATATATATGAAAATATCTAAAATGTCTAATAATTCAATGCTCAAAAGCTGTAACTAAAATGATACATAAATGAAACTTTAATCAGAACTTAATTTCATTAATAATAATAATTGTTATTACACTGCATTTATATTGGCAATAAAAATTTATCAAAGTCTTTTCTAGTTTGTTAAACAAAATAATAATAATAGGTCATCACAAATGTTATTTTCTGGTGTAACCTTGTATCAAAGTTCGCCAAGTGCAGACGTGATGTAAGAATAATATAAATTTCTTACCTCGTTTCAACAGGTGTTGTTTGTGTGACAGCGCTACATCATGTTAAAACAGATGTTTATACATACGGTCCTTGGACAAACAATTGACGTCGTCTCCACGTGTTGTACTGCTAATAACTAGCTGCGTGATTCTTATACCTGGCCATAGGAGCTTAAAGCGTATTTCCTATACGCAATAACGGGACAAACCAAAATCCATTACAACGGTCATCACAAATATGCAAGACTTCGATGTACTACTATATGTAGATCGTTACCAAAATAATAATTTTCGTGTAGTTATCCACATAGTTACTTGTAAATTCATACTAGCAATTTCAAAAAGACCATTATTGTTAATTATTGGACGTTAGATTCAAACCAAAAATTGCTATCTACATTGCAGAACATTTCATTAAAATTTGAAACATACTGTTTCATCCCAGAACATTTCGTTAAATCCAACTATTATAGTAAAGTTGAAGGACGGTCATGCTAGACCAATATTTTCTTATCGCTACATTGAAGTAATTGAACTATAAACTCGATAATCGTAAATGCAAAGAAAGGATCCGTATAATCTTGAAACACAACATTTAAACGGGCTAATTTTTATAAAACCAGATAAAACGAAATCATACTAACAAAGGAAAATACGAAGGAGTCTTCAAATGAATATACATTAAGATTATTTAAAGAGTATTCACAAGAATATGCAAAAGAATTTGTAAAATAAATATTTAAAAGAATATTTAAAAGGATATTTAAAAGAGCGCTACATTACATGTGATTTTTTTCCAATGCTCCACCCAAAGGTACTTCATTGGCCAGGAAGCGAGTATTTTTTATCTGGAAAATTTGAAATTTTGCCGAATCTTTGCTGTTTCAAGCAAGGTAGGGATCTTTAACGTGCATGACAACACTCACACACGGGACCTGCATTTTATCTCTCATCCGAACGAGGGTGTATTTTTGTGAAAAATGCTCGCCTAACATTTTTCAAGCGGAGCGTATCGGGATTCGAACCCAGTACCTTGAGCGTAGTAGTCACACACATACCACTATGCCGCCTAGCAGATTTGACACCGATGGGCTTCCTTCTTTGGGGGTTTATAAAGGATTTAGTTTGTAGTGCAAAAAAAAGTTATGGCAATGTAATGTAACGTTATTCCTGTCGAATCGGAATAACGCACAAAAAAACTTACTGGTTAGATATTCTTCGTACCTTCTGGTCGATTGGGGTATTCTTAGGACAGGGAACCCTGACCAGGAATGATACTGAATATGGTGATGTTCCCGACTAGCAGCAGGATGGGCCGTGAGCGTTGGTAGCACACAAACAACGAATAATAATAATGGGGGCGCCAATTGCAGTTGGTTGGGCCCACATGCACCATCAATAAGTTGAATAGACAGAGCAGCTTCTGCAATTAAGCCCACTTGTCTGTAACTTCACCAGCAATTTACCTTGTTACTAATAAAGCTAACTTCCTCAAAAAATAATAATTATATTTACTCTTATTTGGCTGGATAATAAAAATGTACACATAATCTGCTCTAGTGCAACACTGCCCAGCAGATATCAATAAACAAAAACCCTATTCTTTTAAATTATTCTCAAATATTTACCCCTCTACGACTACACAAAAGAATTTATAATTACACTTCAGTGAACAGGCAGATCAAACCTCTTCAGTTATTTCGCTGAAATATTTATAGCAAACTGAAAGGTATAAGTTAAGGATAGTTAACACCGAGGAATGTGCACGCTCCTCCTGGTTTTGTAAACCCAAATATTAAATGGTTTATGTGATTGGTTGTTAGCTACACTGTAATAAGAAGTCTGAGTGCCTGAGAGATAGGCCTCATATAATACACATCTGACAATACTAATTATAAAAACACCCACCCTGAATATTTAACTAATCCCCCCCCCTTCAAATATCCTATTATAAGCCCTAGGACTTCTTCAAAACAAAAGCTACCCTTAAATTAATTTTCATTCAGTAATAGCTAATTTTATATATCCAACATTTAACAAATAAAACAAAGTCTACAACCTCTTATGATGTATAGCCGCCGCACAGTTGTTACCATAGGATCTCCCCTCGTGGAACTTCTTGGTACAGCAACACGGTCACGATACCTGCATCTGGATGGAAGCACAGCACCCGGTCAAGATTCCATAAATAATCGTGCAAGCAACACCAAAACAAAATCTTGGGCCCACCATAAAAACCCTGTACATATATAATTAATTCAATCTTACAAACAATTATCTACTTACGCTCATAAGCGGTTTTACTATACAAAGTATTATAACAAGGAGGTTGATAAACGCTGCCTTAGGTTTTCTATGATCTGCATAAAATATTACTTCACAATCTTCCACTATTAGCATGTCACACAGCAATTCTGTATTTGTACTAATTGGAACACTCCATAATTTCTGTTGAAATACTTCAACACTTGATTGCTGATTCAAGAAAGACAGAAAGATGCAAGACGGCCTTGCAATCATATTTATAGCAGCTGATAAGACGACACAAAAAAACTCCTCGTGGTCACACACTATCAGTATCTTGTTTAGGTTACGGTATCGAATAATAATTACACCAAATACCATCCTACAATAAAGAATGATGCGATTTCCTTTTAATTCATACATAATTATCACCAGAATTATGTATAACAACTTCAATGCGAAATGAAAACAAATAATTCTGACAGCATGTCAATTGGTGACACTGACATCACAGCAATTAATTTACAGATATTGAAAGGCTACTATTTCATAAAGTGTGTTCCGATTGTACTATATGGAAACAACTTCAACTGCTCATAACTATGAAACCCTAGATTACCCAATATACTTGAATTAACTTAATCTAAACTGGAACGGTAATAATTAAACCGTTACAGTAATAGAACTAGAAGCGGAGCATTAAAAGCATTTAGACGTGTCACTCCACAAATGTAGCAAGACATCTATTATGTTCGGAAACAATGAGCGACAGTTCGAACATAAAATCTAAAATTGGGCATTTATTACTTTTGATTGATTTGTAAACTGAACTGTCAGCAACTGTAACTTCCAATTACAATTATTGTTGCACTCGTCATAACCTTTTATGTATAAAGTATTTAAAATATTAATTTTGGGCAATAGCTTTAAAGTTCGGAATAAAGTGTTTCATATCACTGGAATTTTAACTTTTTTTTATATCCGACTAAGGAAAAATGCAATATGGCCGCTATTAGAAATAAAAAAGTTGACTATAGTTGCTTGATAATGACTACAAAAAGAAATAATTTTGTAGGCATATTATTATCATTGATAAATCGCACAAATTTAGTTTTAAACGTTTCTTTCCAAATCCTACAGGTAGCCAAAAAAATCAGGATCGAAAAAAATTGTATTCTTTTATTTTTGTGGATACTTATAGTACTCGATGTGGCACTAAATTTCTAAAAGAAGATTATTGACAACTATTAAAAATTGTTCATTTGACCGCTTTTGAACTTTCAATAATAACGAAGATACCCATGTTATCTCTTTAAAATTGAGACACTCTGTATATATATATATATATATATATATATATATATATATATGCTGTGGTTAAACCTTTAAAATCGTACCCCACACTTGGACCAACATAAAAATTTACAGTGGATTACCTCTATCAGGTGCTCCTGCGTAAGTTCCCTAAATATTTTCCTGAAAATAAAAAAAAAATTAAAAGAAATCTTCCAATACCTCTGAAACGCCTCCTTATTTCTGCACACCCCGGATAGCTCTAATATCTGCTTCTTGATAGATGCTTACCATCCTAAGTTCACTCTTTCTCAAATATACTGTCAAATAAAATTACCACTCAAATAATGCAACGAAACATACAACCTTTTATTTATACAAATTAGAAGTTTCCATTCCAAAAATATATAAATACACATTCATATATACAGCTTCATAGAATATTACAATCTCAATCCTTACATCCTTTTAAAATTTCATGATTTCAATTTATTTCAACAGTTTTATTTTATACGAGTAAATGGACTCATCGTAAAACCCTAAATTGACTTTTACTCTGATCTATGGTGAGCTCAGTATAAACCCAGTTACTATGAATGCCTAAATATTGCATCTTTGTTTAAAACAACCTTAAAGACCCGTTTACTCCTTACATCAAAGATTTTGTGTCATTTATTTACACTTTTAAATAAAAAATATAACTTGTCCTTTACATATACCCTTTAAATGAGTTTTTATGGTCATAAAATACACCCCCCCTAATGTGTCAACTCACTCAAGCACAAAATAACAGCACAAAATGTTCAAGCACAAACAATAGAAATTGATTTCGTTACCTGGAGTAAGCTATTTCCATCATCACCTCTAAAGATGTTGTTCAAAACAACTTCGTCGTGGCACACTTCTCTGTTATACGTAGATCAAACCCATTTCCATTTGCTATCCAAAACTCTGCAGCCGCCTTCAGTGTTTCTTCCCAGATAACTGTCTCAACCAAGCTGATCACCTTCCGTAACTATACAACCTCAAACATTCTCGTTCCAAACATTCCTCATCTCGCTTACCCTAGTAACATCCTTCCGGTAGTTTGTTGAATGTAGTAACAGCACCGTCTACTAACAATCGCCCACTTGTGCAATTCACACGTTCAATTACTTATCGACGGACTGTGCTAACACTGTTTTATACACTTTTAAATTTGGAAGTTACAAATGCAAGTTAAGCGACCTCAAACGTATAAGCGAAGTAAGAGAGTTTTACCTCGTCTCCTTGTATATTTATAATCGTTGATCTACACCTTCTGTAACCTATTTCAAACGAAAAGCTCCCCTACCGCAAATAATTCTGAAAATTTTGCACGTAACGGACTTGTAGAACCAAAAATTCTCATTCCCTCCTCGCTTTACTCCGAAAACTGCTCAACGGTCGCAATATTTTTGAAAATTTCTAGCATTCGACCAATCATACACCTTTCCCCCATTTTTAGGTCTAGCCTTTAGCTATCTTCCCTCGTTTAACCCATGTTCGTTGTCTCTTTTACAATCCCACCCCAGCAACAGAAAATCGATATTGTGGTTGACCTCCAAACCTGTCGCGTACTTTAAACTGCTATAAGTGATCTCTGTCTGCTTTACGCTATGAATATTCCGTCGCACTCTACTTTCAAACCATCTGTTGTTTTAGTAGCTTTTGCATCGATCGTTAAATACAATTCTACAGAATTATATTCCAACGTTTATTTTAGTTCCTTGAACTTGTTTATTTATTTGTATGGATTTCTATGAAGCAACAGTCCGTTTAAACTCGTATTTCCAAGTTTTAGAATTTCTTAGGATTTGTATTTAGCGAACGTTTTGTTTAATTAAAATGGAAAATATGCGTTTACCTTCTTGATTTTATATACCCAAAAGCTCGGTTTATTATCTGATGCGCTTGATTTACAATTTTTTTAAAATATTGAGTTTCACATACTTCAAAGCTTCTACACGTTATGCAAATTTAACATTCCGATTTACAAATACAAAATATGCTATTATCCGTCCGTTTTCAATGTCACAACTAATTAATTTGGCGCGTAAATAAATTATTCCTATTTCCTATATACACAGTCGTTACAAATTTATTATCTTGACCTATTTACCCTCTTAACCTATAATTTCCAAAAATATATATATATATTTACATATATATTCGTATGTGTTCCCCTATGATCCGACATCCCAAGAATTTCACCTTTTCTTGAAAGAATTCGCACTTCTTTTGATTCAGTTTTAACCGTGCTATATTTAACTCCAGCAAAATCCTTTCAATATGTATGAAGTGTTGTTCAACGATATCGCCAAATATTAAAACATCATCCACATAGTGGATGCAAAATTCCTCGTACGGTCGCAAAATACTTTGCATAGCCTTCACTAATGCAGCCGTACTCGAAGACAAACCAAAAGGGACCACTTTAAATTGGTATATATGCCCTTCTACAGAAAAACCCGTATATTTCCTCGACTCTCGCGCTAGTGGAATTAACCAAAATGATTTTTAAATCTCTCACTTTATATTGTTGGTTGTCCCCCCAAAAGTGCCTTATAAATTTTTGTTTGTATTGCTGGAATGTTTCTAACTCGCTCTTTATTAAACTAAACCATATTTCTGCTCCCCGCCTTTTAACATTGATCTTACTAAATTTAGTTTGTATTGCTCGTCCGTTGAGCCCTGTATTAACGTTTTAATATTGTTTAAAAATAATTGTGGATTTAACTTATTGTCCCCATAAAATTTTGAATATTAATTTATTGAAATGTCCGGTTGATTTAACCTTATGGTTTCCCTAGCATATTGTATCGTATTCTTATTAAAGTATTCAAAATCCGTTTTTAAATTTCCTAATTCCCTATTTACAGTCATGAACCCTATCTCACAATTTTCCTCAATCTCTTGTACTTTTGCATCTAAATTTGTAAGTCTCCCGTTTGTCTCCTTCTCGCATGTCTCTTGGCTTGATTTAACTCTTATAACTGCGTCCCTCACGTAGTCGATATCCTCTATAATTTTCACAATTTTACTTTGTATCTGTGCTTTCATCTCCGTGATTGTTTGATTAGTTTCCCTTAGACCATCGCTTAAAATCTTTATTTCCAAGCCTAACTTGTCCCCCAAATTAGCCAAATTTTGTCCATTTTCATCAATCTTTGTTGTCATGTTCTTCATGCCCTTTTTTGTTTCTTTTAGACCCTCACTTATTTGATTAATTACTTTATCATATTTATCCATCTTATCATTTAATGCTAATAAAATCGACGTCATTTTTGATTTTTGTGAGGTCTGCAGTTCCGCGCTGTGGTTCCTTTCAAATATTCTCCCTGCTGTTTCAGTTTGTGTATCATGCAGGATTACACTTTCCTGGAATCCTATCTCTACCGCTTGATTTCTCAACGCCTCTCTAGCTTCCCGTATTCTTTTGTCCATTTTAGCTGAATTATATTTACAATAAACCTTAAATACTAAATTGAATTTTGAAATTTATTAGTTGCTTGCCTGTAATCCCTAACTTTAATTAATATACAATTTTCAAGTTTTTCCAGCCCCTATGATTTTCGCGTCAAAATCTTTTTTCGTTCTAGCCCTTACGTTTGCTCAGCCAATTTTCTTTGCTATAATTTTTTTATTTCAAGCCCCTACGATTGGGTCGCCGGATTTCTTTCTTCGACTCGCCAAGTATCTTTGCTATGATAACGTTGCACGCCGATGTAATTAACGTTCAGTTTCCTACTGCCCGCCACCGCTCTGTCTCCAAATAATCTAAATTTAAATATGCCTCAGCTAGCTCAATCTAATCTACACAGAGTGTACAACGTTACGATAACAAAGAATTTACCTCCCTTTTTATTTAATACTTTCCTACTTAAATGAGAAAAATGAAATTGACCAAGATTTGTATAATGACAAAGAAAAATTATGTACACTTTACAGCTTAATATCATTCACTGTTTGACAAGATAAACCCCTGAATCAAATAATAATAATATCAATTGGTATATCCCCAAAATTATAACTCCCTTTAGTTAGTTTAAAGCCAGCAAAAATAGCACTGTATTCTATTGGAAACACCCTTGAACGTTCTATGACCTTTCGTTTTTACGTAAATTTTCACGTATAAAAAGATTTTTGATGACTCCTTACATAAATATTCTGATATAATAAAAAATTTAGACAATGTTCAATAAAAATAAAATAATGCCTTATGCTATTTAGATAAAGTTCTGACCTGTAGTTTTCCTTTGCGTGTCTTTTTGTTCTGCTACGGCGTGCTGTGGACCAGTACTCCTGGATTGTTTTCAGTTGAGTTCACATGTTGATTTTATGATACCGCTTGGCCACACATCCATTCAATGTTTAAAACAATCCTCCGTTTTGTTCTCCGATGTGTAGATGTAAAGAAATATTTTTATGCAATTAAAGATTGATTTAAATTTGGATTTATTTCTTAGAGTTTTCCAGATTTTTCCAGATTTCTTACTTATTACTTAGATTTCTACCTGTCACTTAGATTTCTACCAGTTACTTAGATTTCTACTTATTCCTTAAATTTTCACAGATTTCCCAGAGCCCTAAATTATGAATATTAAAATTATGTTTAATAAATAAGCTTTTACTTACGTTTTCTAGTTAACGGCAAAACTTTTGTCGTATATTTTTCACTACTATTTTAATTTCAAATTTTTCTGTCACGACTTTCACTAAATATCATTATTTAATTTTCTATGTTCATTTTTACATAAATTTTTAACTTATACTGATGTGGAGAGTGCTCAGGTCTGTTTATCAAATTTGAGTGATATATAAAGCAACACCTCCATCTGACGGGATTGGTTATCGGCGTACTACGATCAAGGTTTAAGGCATGTTATAAGATATTGTCAACACTCTGGGCTTTCTCAGGTATGGATTTGATAATGGCTCGCCAAAACAATGCTGTGGTCACGTAGTAAACCAGTTTTATATGGTGGATTTCTATAATTCTTGTACTTTGGCCCGTCTGTTTTGTTTTGTTGTAGGAAATTTTAATTTGACTTCTCACGTAGACACACTTATGGCTTTATTTTTGTCAAGTTAATACCTTGGGTTTTGAATTTATTTTCATGTTAAAAATAACGAAATTTTGTTTTTGAATGGGCGTTCCTAATATTTTGTGGAATAGAGTTCCAGAGAAGCGAAAGTGTGACAGGAATGAAGAATTGTACATTTGAGAATGGTGGATAGGAATGGATAGTACATCCACTTGCCTGTTATTGTAAGTCCTGCTTGAGAGTATGGAAAACTTTTGTATCAGTAGTTTATAAATAAAAATAGCTAGGTGAAGTTTGCGTCTTTCATCAAGCTTAAACCAATTTAATTGAGAGTAGAAAATGCTAACTCTGGCGTAATATTTTAAATCAAAAAAATAACGAAGGCATGTATTTTATACGTGTTGTAAATGTATAGGAAGGTCTGAACATAAATTTGTATAGATTAAGTCACAATAATCGAAATGGGGTAGTATAATAGCTTGAACTAGCATTTGTTTGAGTTTAAGTGGTAAAAAACGCGCTCGTCGCTGAAGTGTGTGAAGTGTTAAAAAACTTTTTTGCAGACGTCAGATATTTAAGCATGCCAGGTTAAATTAGAATCTAAAAGGATTCCAAGATCTTTAACGATAAAAGAAATGGTGATAATTGATTTGTCTATAGCAGTAGAGGAGGAACATCAGCAAGATTAAGTTTGTTTAACATTTTTTACATCCCCAGGAAGATTGCTTGATATTTTGCTGGATTTATGGTGAGGTTCATACATGCCCCCCACTCAGGAATTCTAGCTAGATCATGGTTAAAATCAGTAAATGCTTGAATGACATTGTTCAGATTAAAGTGATGATACAATTGGACATCATCAGCATAACAAGTAAAAATATCTTGAATGTATGAACGAAATAGAAGGAGGCGTAAGACACTCCATTGTGGAACTCCTGACACTAGACTCCTTGAAGCTCAAAAAGTTGATGTGTTGAGGTCAACTACTTGCTGTGTACGTTCATTGAGATATGACCTAAGCCGTTTCATTGCTAGCTCCGTAAAACTACATTGATATTTAAGTTTTGTCAAAAGAATATAAAAGGACAAGTTATTTACAGTCCGCATTTCGTTTTTACAACTTTTAATGTTGTTCTTAATCATATAGTTTGTCACTAGCAATATTTTTAAGATATCACTAAAATATACATACCATTCGCTGTGGTATGTGTACTGCTATTTGTTTAATTTGAACAATCAACAAAAATGCAATATTTTTAGAATGCACGCCATGTTAACAGGATGGTTGATTTATGTAGCCATATGGGTTTAAAAGGATCCATTCTGGAAGATGATGTAGAGAGAGAAAGATTTTGTAATACCTATAATATGGTACAATGTTTTGGTATTTCTTTAATGTTTAATATGAAACTAACAAAGATGCTTTTTTAATTTGTATGATTTAGAACTGACAAGTCTCATAAATAAACAAAAAATAGGTTTATGAAGTATGTGAATGATCTAAACAGACATTATAATTTATTTCTAAAAAAATATTCGTATATTAATGTTTGTGCAATAGAATGCACATCATTAATTTTAATCTGCTACTCTCACATTCATATATTGCAACTTTATTTTGAAATTGTTAATTTTTTTGTTATTTTTAGTGTTTTGGCCATTCTATCAAGAAACCGAAACAAGCCAGAAAATGAAATGAAGTCATGATGCAACTCTGTGCTGGGCTTGACTCAAAAATTTCTGATCCTAAATAGGATGATCAAGTCTAGCAGCCAATTAGAAGAAACCTATAAATGGAAAATTTCAGCTTTTTCCAATTTCTAGGATTTTAAATGCATTATTGTATAAAAATAATTTTGAATTTCTATAATGTGATATTTAAAAATAGTAAGCAATGATACTGATGCTGCACTTGATGAATTTGTAATACGTAAATGTGATTGTCTGAAGCAATCTGGGTGAACAATAGCCATTACACTCAATTTAATACTAAACATACTTACACGTTCCCAATTAAATTCATAGCAATGTTCATAAGAGAAATAAATCTATTTCGATTGGCTAAGTGGTTTGTTTACACTTAGGTTTGTATACCACATAAGCTATCTAATACGCATGGGAATATGCATCTTTAAGCAGGCTTAACGGTATTTGTATGAATGTATGAGATGGTAAGTTGTATTTTTAATAAAGTATATCAAATCAGCTAGAAAAGGACCTCAGAATAAATGATGGGTACAAGCCAAAGTGACAAGGCAAATATGTAAATTGTTGGAGAAATTGAAAACTTTGTAATCTTCTTAACAATACGTTTTTCATGCTAGTTTTTAAAATAACATATCGAGAAAATGAACGTTTACTAAAGGGTTTTAAACTAAAGTGTTTTATTTTTATCTATTTCGAAAATTTTTGCTTGTCATTTAGTTTTTAATTATACAGGTTATGCTCATTTTAATTTGGCGCTAATACCTTGTTAATGTAACGGCGTTGTCAAAATACTGTTGTTTAGGTCACTTTATTTTCAAAATGTTGATGGTTTAGTAACTTAGTATGACTACGTATCAAATCTACTAAAAATAACTTTTAAAACATTAAATTGTTTGCATTTACCTTTTCTCAACAATCAAAATGAACCAACGTTAAAGAATGTTTATTATTTAAAAATAACACATTGTTAATTCATATAATTATCAAAATAGCGTTGAACGTTGTTAACTCTAAACTTAATTACAACTAACTGATTTTTAAACTTAGAATTAAGTATATTTATAATTAATTACATACTAATCTATCGTTTGAAAATGGCACTCGAAATACTATCTTTGTTAAAGGTTTGGAAGGTCCTCAATATCCGTTTTATCTAGAACATTAGCTACATTGTTGTTAAATTTTGATCATGAAATTGTGGAGGAATAATCTTGTCACACATTGTTTTTACATTTTCAAATATCTTTTTGTTATAGAAGGTTGAGATGGTCGTATTACTTGTTCTTTTAGCCCTGTTCTATTTTGGATAGTATTTTTAGAAACTATGGTGCCCATTACTTCAGCTTGATCATATTGGCATCTATAGAAGAAGTTGTATGAACCGTTCAATAATCGTATGATTTTTAAATTTTGTATATAAAAGTATACATATATATATATATATATATATATATATATATATATATACATATTTGTTTGAGGATGATTATTTTGGATTATAGGTCAAAACATTAATATACAGTTTTACATTTTATTGTGCCATAACCTCACTCAAGCATACGTACGTTTCGACTGCTTGAGCCTTTTTCAATGGTTCAGTCATTCCTATAAATTAATTTACTAATATACTAACCTACCCTTATATAATTTTGTCACTTACCCTAAACTATTCTATTCGTTATACATTTAACAACTAAATAAACTAAGCCTATTTGTATGTCATTTACAAGTACGTTACAAAATTTTTAACCTACCTTATCGTTGAATGTGTGTATATAACCGCAAGTGTTGTATTAATACCAAATGTTATCCTAAACTATCTATTATCTATTAATACATTGCTATCACTCCAGTGAACCGGATAATCTATTTTAAATTATATATTTATATCCGATATTTCTCAATTTTATGTCCATTAGTTTTATTATTTTTTTGTTCATTTATTTAATTAAATTATGATAGATTTTACTCAAATTTTTTATATCTATTTTGTCATTAATTGCTGTAGGATTTAATGTTATGAAAATCATTTCATATAACTCTCTTTTTCTTTGGTTTGATTCAATTTTAAGTATTGTCGTTTTCTCGTAATTAAATTTGTGTTTATCTTGTGTTTCATGTTTAGTTAGGGCGGTCGCATTGTTTTTATCATATTTGTGTCCATTCAAACGTTTCTCAAGATGCTGCATGCTCTGGCCAATATATACACTGTCACATCCTTCTTGGCATGGGATCTTATATACGGTGTGGGTTTTTTTATTTTTAGGTATTTTATCTTTTATTTTAGTAAATAAATTTTTATTTAGGTTAATACTTTTATGAGTTGTATCTATATCGTATTTTTTAACTAACTTTTGGATATCCTCAGATAACCCATTAATATATGATAAAGTTGTATACGTTTTGTCATTTTTTTTATTTTCGCCTATAGTTTTTGTTATGTTGTAGTATTTATTTATTTGTTTTTTAAAGATTGCATCTATAAAGTGTTTAGGGTAATTGTTTTCCATAAGAGCATGTTTAGCTTTTATAATTGCTTTATGTCTGTATTCAGGATTTGACAATTTTATGGCTCTGTCTGCCAAACCTATTACCACGGCTTTTTGTGGGCAATATGATGTTGTGAGTGGTAGTTGATATACCTTCCCGACCACGTTTTCTTATTATACCATTCAGTTTTTAGTACCTGTTTTTTTTTGGTGTGTATAGTCATATCTAGAAAATTTAGTTTGTTGTTTTTTTCAATTTCAATGGTAAATTGTAGTTTTTCATGAAAACTATTAAATAATTTAAGAGTATATTCTATTTTATCCATTGGAACAGCACAAATACAATCATCAACATATCTATAGAAAAAAGGCATGTCAAATTCTATCTTTCTTAAAATGGTTGTCTCAAGTTCTTCTAGCACTAATTGTGCGATCACGCTAGACAAAGCCATACCCATTGCACAACCATTTATTTGTTTAAACACCTTGTTTCTATAAGTGAAATATGTTGATTCTAAAATTAGTTGAGTGGTTTTTATTATTTCTTGTAATGGTAGGTCGGTAAATTCTTTAATCTCTTGCCATTTATTTTCAATTATATTTAATGCCAAATCGATAAGAATGTTGGTGTATAGCGATATATACAGGGTGAATGGTATCGTTCGTGCAAAAATGAACTGGGAGATAGTACACTTAATTTGCAACAAAAATTGTTAATATGACCCCTGTCCTATCTTGATTGGTTTAGGAGATATGTTTTTTTTAGTCTGTTTCTTAATAACGGGACTTCTTGCAGTAAAAGTTCAATTTCTCGGCTTCTGCTGCAAATAACTAGATAAACAATCCGATTTTCATAAACTACATTAAATTTCCTATAAAAAACAACTATTTCGATTTTTTTAATTTTAAAAAAAAACATTTATTATAAAGCATTAAAGGGTAAAAAATTACAAAAAAAATTTTTTTAACAAAGTTTAAAGTAATATTACAGCGAAATTATTTTCTCTACAAATGAGCAAATGTCACAAAAACAACCTCACTTCATAAGGTTTCCAGTAGTGCGAAACACTTTCTATTTGATTTTTAATTTATTAAATTATTGCATTCGTAATGCCGGAAAAACCTTGTTCGATTATAAGATAATCAAGGCAGTGTAAATTGAAAACAAAAATGTACAGTAATTTTAAGAGCACAGATACGTTCATAGCATGTAGTTGTCACATTGACAGTGTGAAGCATTGTCACTAATTAGACAGTTGTATTCGTATAAATTTTTGATATCTAAGATGCCTGCTCGTTATAGAAATAGAGAATATGCAGATATGCATTTCATTTATGATTTTTGTAATGGTAATGCTACAAGATCACGGGAGGAATATCAACGTCAGTTCCCAAATCGTCCGATTCCCAGTCGCAACGTGTTTGCAAGAACGCACCAATGGCTCCTTGATGGAAGAGCATTTTAAGTACCTAATGAAAGGGGGCAAGATCTGGACGTAGAAATTGACGAGTTTGTCTTGGATCGGGTGGAACAAGACCCTACAACTTCTACATGTCAAATTGCAAGAGAGGTTGTAGTTTAGCAATGGAAAGTAGTAGATGTTCTGCACAAGAATAATATACGTCCTTTTCACTTTACACCTGTTCAAGCTCTGGAAGGCGGAGGCGAAGATTTCCAAAGAAGGTTGATGTTCTACCGTTGGTTATTAGCACAGGATATTGAGGAGCGCCATTTTTTTAGAAAAATACTGTGGTCTGATGAGTCCCTCTTTACGCATGCTGGCGTTCTAAATCTCCACAATTACCACTATTATGCCGATGAAAACCCTCATGCAATAAGACAGAAATCGTTCCAACGCAGATTCGGCCTAAATGTGTGGAAGGCTGTGATAGGAAACACCCTTATTGACCCCTATATTTTCGAAAGAAACCTCAATGGAAAAGTGGATTTGGACTTGCTTCAAAATCAACTACCCTATTGTTGGAAGATGTCCCTTTAGAAGTTCGTAGAGATATTATTTTTGAACATGACGGGGCTCCTCCTCATTACACACGTGGTGTCCGCCAGTTTTTAAATGAACAGTACGCAAGGTGGATTGGTAGAGGAGGAACGATTCCATGGCCAGCAAGATCGCCTGACTTGAATCCCATGGATTATTTTGTATCGGGCTTTTTAAAAGAATACGTATACAGCACGGAGGTAGTCAGTTTGGAAAATTTGAGACAAAGGCTCGAAAATGGATGTCAACTCTTAAGAGAGAAGCTATCTATGAGCGTGACCGTGGTAGGTATGCGAAAAAGAGCAAGAACCTGTATCAGGTGCGGTGGTCAGCATTTTGAACAATACTAATAAAATTTAATTTATCAAATTATTGCCTCCGTAATACCGGAAAAACGTTGTGGGATCATTAGATAATCAAGGCAGTGGGCGAATTTTATTGCGAATTGGAAACAAATTATTTGTTTCCATATTTCCATACTTGATAAATTAAAAATCAAATAGAAAATGTTTCGCACTGCTGGAAACCTTATGAAGTGAGGTTGTTTTTGTGACATCTGCTCATTTGTGGTTAAAATAATTTCGCTGTAATATTACTTTAAACTTTGTTAAAAAAATTTCCTTTGTAATTTTTATATATATATATATATATATATATATATATATTTCACTTATAGAAACAAGGTGTTTAAACAAATAAATGGTTATGCAATGGGTATGGCTTTGTCTAGCGTGATCGCACAATTAGTGCTAGAAGAACTTGAGACAACCATTTTAAGAAAGATAGAATTTGACATGCCTTTTTTCTATAGATATGTTGATGATTGTATTTGTGCTGTTCCAATGGATAAAATAGAATATACTCTTAAATTATTTAATAGTTTTCATGAAAAACTACAATTTACCATAGAAATTGAAAAAAACAACAAACTAAATTTTCTAGATATGACTATACACACCAAAAAAAAACAGGTACTAAAAACTGAATGGTATAATAAGAAAACGTGGTCGGGAATGTATATCAACTACCACTCGCAACATCATATTGCCCACAAAAAGGCCGTGGTAATAGGTTTGGCAGACAGAGCCATAAAATTGTCAAATCCTGAATACAGACATAAAGCAATTATAAAAGCTAAACATGCTCTTATGGAAAACAATTACCCTAAACACTTTATAGATGCAATTTTTAAAAAACAAATACATAAATACTACAACATTATAATAAATAAATATTTCTAACTTTTTTTATTATATTTATTTTATCCTCGAGACTATCAGCTAATAAATTACACCTTTAAATTTCCTAAACCCTAACCTGATATCACAAGGTCGAGAATTTCTTCTTATTAATGTAAGCCCAAGGTAAAGTTGGATGGAGAATGGCTTGAGATAAAGAAAAACTCTTAAGACATAAACGGCTAGTAGAGTGTTAGCTCTGGGTAGATCATGAGCTTGGGTCATGGGTTGTCAAAAGACCAAAAATATATTTAATGAGCGCCACCGTATTTTTCAATACAATAACCAACAAAATTTAACTGTGCTTGTATTAGGGGAATGCGGAAACCTTATGTCAACACCACTAACATAGCCATAAAACCTGAATTTCACTCTTTTAAACACACTTACCAACATCTCAAACACCAGATGTCATACAGATGTCTCGGCTTGACCTGTGAACAAACAAAAGTACAACATGGACAGCATTTGTGTCCTCAAAAATATTTGCCAAAAATAAAATAATAGAATTTAGGTTTCTAAAATATACACCCAGGGAATTTGTTTTCATTACACACAATTTCTAATCAGGGATGACTTGTAATTTTTACTTAAATTCTAAATAATAAAAAGTCATTCAAAAACAAAATAGATTCTATTTGAATAAATTTCTGGATTCATGTTACTATAATATTTAAATTCGTATCTTTATAAAATTTTCACTTAATAATTTTTATGGAACAGAAATATACTAGTAAAGAATTGTATTTGATAATCTAAAGATCTCTTAATGGATCTTTCTACAAAATTTAGATATGCTGACTTGAAATTTTCTAAGTTATTCATAATACATAATATTCTTTAAGCCATAGAAGTACTTCTTCGACCCTCACAGTAAAATTTAATTATCAAAGCGTTGATAAAATATTATATAGTTACTCTAAGTTACTTTTATTTAACAGTTAATACTTGAATTCCACATGTCGATGAAAAATGAAAGTTCATGACCTCAAAATATTCAAACATACTTTAAATTAACGTAAGACGACATGTGCGGTCTAAATAGGACAACTGAATCTATGTTTTTTATATATCTGACATAAAATGTCATTCACAACTTTTTAAATGTACACTTTATGTGCACGTGCAAACATTCTGACAAACAATAGATTTGTTATTTAATTCGCTGTTTGCTTGAAAGCTTTTTACGTTACAAAATTTTTAATGTTCTATTTTCTTATTGCAACTTAATTAATATTCAAAGTGATTAAATCCTAAAGAACACTCACGTGTTATGATACTACTCTGAACGAAAGAAATAGGACCTTGACCTCAGCTGTCGGAAATTTCCATAACCATCGATTATCAAAGTTCTTCTGAACACAACTATTACTTAGCGAAACTAACTTCTGCTTGATTGAATTTAATACTCCAACAAAATTTGGAACTTATATGAAATTGCCTTCTATGATACTGCATTCTATGATATTATATAAGATGTAGCCATAAATGATATTGCCTTAAGATACTGCATTAAGATATTGCATTAAGATATTGCACTATAAGAAAAAATATTAATATAATCTATTTAATTAATTTATACCAACTGTAATAATGATGTAAGGGGGCTTCCATCTCCTTAGGCCTGCAGGGATCAACTGAACCGCTCTAGGTGGGACTTATAGAAAGACATGCTCACGCTACAGCTGTTAGGTTTGACCTCCAGACACCAAGAATCAATCAATTATCCGTCCTTTTTTCTTTACTCTGTTAGAGGCCACGTGCCTACACACGATCATCTTGACTCCACTATCTTGTAGAGCAGCTTACCCGTTCGAACGCTGATAATGAAGTAAACAAATTGACAACTCGACAAAGCTTAGTAACGAACCTTAGACCATAAAAGTAAAAAATCTATATGTTATTATTAATTTTATGTATTAATTTTTACTGAACGGAAATTTATAAATTACGTATTTTAAATTATAGCTGTTTTATTTTTATGTTAAAGAACGAAGTGTAACTAGAAAAAAAATACGTTACAACATAACAAAGAATATAGGAGAAAATAAAAAAAATGACAAAACGTATATAACTTTATCATATATTAATGGTTTATTTGAGGATATCCAAAAACTAGTTAAAAAATACGATATAGATACAACTCATAAAAGTATTAACCTAAATAAAAATTTATTTACTAAAATAAAAGATAAAATACCTAAAAATAAAAAAACCCACACCGTATATAAGATCCCATGTCAAGAAGGATGTGACAGTGTATATATTGGCCAGTGAATGCAGCATCTTGAGAAACGTTTGAATGGACACAAATATGATAAAAACAATGCGACCGCCCTAACTAAACATGAAACACAAAATTAATTACGAGAAAACGACAATACTTAAAATTGAATCAAACCAAAGAAAAAGAGAGTTATATGAAATGATTTTCATAACATTAAATCCTACAGCAATTAATGACAAAATAGATATAAAAAATTTGAGTAAAATCTATCATAATTTAATTAAATAAATGAACAAAAAAATAATAAAACTAATGGACATAAAATTGAGAAATATCGGATATAAATATATAATTTAAAATAGATGATCAGGTTTACTGGAGTGATAGCAATGTATTAATAGATAATAGATAGTTTAGGATAACATTTTGTATTAATACATCACATACCTACGATACAAGCCATTTTGGATAATAGAAGGCGTTGTAATTGACAAAACCAAAATAGGGTACAAAAACATTTGAAATCGAAAAATGTCAGAATTACATTCATTTTTAGTATTTATTTTGCAGATGGCGCTGCAATCGACAAAAGTTAACTACTTCTAGAAGAATTGATGGATCAGAAAATAAAAGAAGTAAAATAATAAATTATTTATTTCATACATAACGAAATTACCGCCGAGGGTGTTCAAATTGACCACCTCTCGTCGCGCTTTTAGGTCTTCCAGATCTTGGTTCATCCTTCACCGAACCAGTTCTTTCAAAACGATTCACTGTTCGACTCACAGTAGATTTAGAAATCGGTTGACGTTCCGCATTGACTTCATTGAATAAATCTGCGACTTGCTGCAATGATCTTTCTTTATCTCCATACCCCCGCATCATCAGGACAATTATTCTTTCTTTTTCAGACAGAGACATCACGAAATAATATCAAAAGCTAGTAACGATGTGAATACTAAAAATGAATGTAATTCTGACATTTTTCGATTTCAAATGTTTTTGTACCCTATTTTGGTTTTGTCAATTACAACGCCTTCTATCATCCAAAATGGCTTGTATCGTAGGTCAATTTGGGGTAATTTATCCTGCGGAATCCAAATCTGCAATAACAAATGGGGGTTTCCACTTAAACTTTTAAAGTTGCACCGCCCCTACTCCCCGGGGGTGGGGGTGGGGGTTCAATTTTGGTGTCATTGGATAGCTTTTAAAAAAATATTGAACACGTATTTTTTCTTTTCTTGATGCGATGAGTATTTCCCAAAATATTTGACCGTTCCGGGACTCTTCTACCACTCTATATATATATATATATATATATATATATATATATATATATATATATATACATATATATATATACATATTGTTCGCGGTGAATTTTCGATATATATATATATATATATATATACATATATATATACATATTGTACGCGGTGAATTTTCGATAAGCTCACTTTAGTAAAGAAGAATGGACTGTATTTTTTATATAGCGTGTTTCAAGCAAGCAACACAATTAACTACTGTTTATGCACATGACAAAGAAACAAAGTAGCGTTTATTCTTTGTACTCACCTGCTACGGCAACGATGAAAGAAGTTGTAACCAATTAATAGTTTCCAACACACGACCTAGGGCGGTGCAATCAAAGTGTATAATATCAAATTAGCGGCATGTAACACGTGCACACTGGACGCGGCACATATGGAGAAAACGATGCAAACACCAACACGGTGTAACAATTCACAAACAAAACGGCAGTATAAAGTACGATTGCGGTTTTACGATAACAGTTTTAGCGGCTTTTAAGCGAGGATATGCGGTTTCTTCAACGATATTTATTGAGCGGTTTCAAAATACTAACGCGGCTTGTTGCTAGAGCGGTTCGATAACATTCTTCTAATAATGCGGTCTCTACGAATATTTTACTATCTGCGGGTTCTACGATACTTCAAGCTAATGCGGGCACTGCGATCACTACAAGCTAATGTGGACACACTCTATTACTTGTAGAACGATTTCGTTTAGCAAGTTTCTTGGATATTCCCAAATCGAATCTGGTGCCTCCGCGCGCGACAGACACTCACCATTCACAAGGTTAATACATCAAATAAACGCATTAGGGAAATTTGACTAACAAAATTTAAATTTACCGCGTCGAATTGAGAACAGCAAGCAAACCCAAGTAAATAATAAATCCTAAACTATAACTATTTACAAAAACGGAACACACACATATATATATATATATATATATATATATAAAAGTAATAAATAAACATCTAAATAAGCAAAAACATGTAACAGTGGATAAATTAGCAAATTATCAGTTGTACTCGCTTAATCATTATGATGGCTTGCGCCATTACACACAAAAAATGTACTTGTTAAATTATTTCAAAATCTTCTTATCGATACAAGTCAATGCTTATGTGAGTACAGCCGCCACAATTTTATTCCTACCTCGTATATAAATTTCTCCAGCATCCAAAGATCTGGTCGTCTTCTTATGTCTATTGATATCTTACTTTTAATGGAAGATGAATATGCACTGTTAAAGTCTTAGTGGGTACGCACTAATCGTTCTGGTGGGGTTCACAATCACTATCACTTAAAAAGGTTTCACTCTATTTTATTATCTTTATTTATTTTACTGATTTAGTTTAATTAGGGTTTCTGATTTAATTTGTTAATGTTTATTTGTTATTATTTATTCCCGATATTCCGCGCCTTTAAGGTGAGACAGTGATTGTTTCAGTGGTTTGAGGGGTTCGCCGTGCATAATAGATTTTGATTATTGATTTTCGCTTTTGTTTTTGCATTTAATTTCTTTTTTTAATTTTTTTTAAACAGGTTTTAAATTGTGCTCATATATCGTGCCAAGTCAAATCATAGTTTTCCAATCCTCCCACCACCCTCCGATTTACACGCGGTTATCACCATCCAATCTCGCGACGCTTCCCGAAAATTCTTTGAAGGCTGTCCAGAACACCTTCTGGTTAACCATTTCCCCAAGCTCCTCTAGGCTCTTTGGCCATGCTAACCCTGCGATAGTTAATTTCATATCAGCTAACAACCCTCGATTTGCCACCTCGAGTGGGCAGTCGAAGAGCACATGCTCTGCGCTTTCTGCGCCCTCACCGTAATCGTAGCGGTCGTTATCGATTAAACCGAATCTTTGTAAATAGGCTTTACTTACAGTGAAAAGCCTCTAAATATATTTGTACGATACTTTTTCTTGCTGCGGAATAGTCAGAAAAAATTCCATGCAAATAAGCGCTTGTTGATGGACCACACGTATGGCTTTAAGTGCGAAATAATCACATAATAAAAACACTTGTGTTTTTCTTGGGGAATAACTATACACGTCTTTGCAAATAGAATTAACGTAAGACAACACTAAACCATTAATTGCATGCAATTGGACGTTTGTTAATATGTGTTCGTAGATTCCTTTTAATTCTCTTTTTGTGCTTCAGAACAATCACACGAATTGCATAAAAACGAACATTGGTTAGTATGTCTATTAAATCACTTCCCCATGATACGCAATCAACACACACGTTGCACCGAAATAGACGTTTGTTAGTATGCGTACGTAAATGTACGTTCGTTAATATGCGTTTGTAGGCGTGTTTTTATATAACTTTTCGCACGACTATCCAGTAATGCATTTTTTACGCATTTAACAATGGGTTAATAATAGTACTCATTAGCCTGTAGATGTACACCTTTAATCAATCAGGAACATCTAGATCGTTAATGATCATAATCCAACACATGTTACCAATAAGTGCAAACCTTCATTTTTCATAATCCGCCAAGTATAATTTTCGTTACACTTTCACAAATAAATTTTTAATCGTCAATATTTGCGATATTGGTTAAAACGTTTAGAAAATATCTAATATTGAAGTTTTATGTAGCCGTGAGAAGCGTATAGTATTCTACGTGCGAATAACGGCCATTACTCGTTCGGATTACGCCGCTCGCCCTAACGGGCTCGTGGCGCGAATGTTTCGAATGAGTAATTGTTATTCTAAATCGCTCGTTCAATAATGTACTATTGTTCGAGGTAGAACAATCCCACAAATTACAAATAAACGGATGTTCATTTGTGCGTGTTCCCGTAGATATTTTCGAATTACTTTTTTGTGTTGCAGAAAAATCACACTAATTGCATTGAAATAAACGATTGTTAGTATTTAGTATATCTCTGTTTGAATTGTCTTTGTACGATGCAGATTAATTACACAAATTATATAGAAATGTGGATGCATTTCACTCGACAGAAATGAAGTGATAAAACAATTACCCAAACATTCTCTTAAAGGAGATCGTGAAGATTTAGGGACAATAGACCTTGCACAGGGTAACATTCCACCCCGCTCAAGAGTATAACGTAGCTAGGTTACACTCTTTTTATAATATGACAAGCGGAAGTCCTAGAAATATAAATAAAATCTGCAACGCTTATCTGCATGTTTCCTGATCCATAAACCCTGAGAGTTAGTAACAGTTGTAACATAGGTTTTATATAATCATCCCGGTAATTGTTACAATTACGTCTTGTTAAGCAATATAAAACACAATTTTAAGCATACCCATTTGTTAACAAGGCAATTTGAGGTTCAATTTGGCAGTACATTAAGTACAGTGTTTTTTCTTAAACGAAACCGGTCAAAAAACTCCAAATCATCATATATTTCAAAATACTTTTTCCGTATTCTGTAAATTTTTGGTCGACAAACGACCATAAACTCTTACTCTGAGGAATTTGAACTTGATGATGTATCATTTATGTTTATTGTAATCAGTGGCGTAACTACACCCCTGCCAGCCCCCGCTATGCGGGGGGGCCCCAAGTGCAAGAAGGCCCAAACGATAATAAACTCAACTTATTCATCTTCAACGTATTTGGCAGGTAAGAAACGGTCAAGAAAATATTGCAGATAATTCAGAAACCGCAGGTTAACGAACGTTTTCTTGATGTTACTACTAGGAACTGCTGAAATACAAGAAATAATAATTAAGATAAATACTGAACACCACCTGCAGCCTGCATCCTTTCTTCTTTCTATCCGTTCTGTCCTATTTTGTAAGGGTTAATAAACAGATGAAAGAGACTGTAAACTTTAATAACAAAGATGTCTATATTATTCTTAAGTGATAAGTTGTATAAAGTGGTAAAGCATTATTAAACGACGTATAGTAGGGTTAGTTTGGTTTGTGGGATTTTAAATAGGAATAAAAGGGCTATTGTCTGTACAGTACAGATTCACAGGATGGCAGGTAGCTTAGTAACCTTCGCTTTCTAGAAATATAATACTAGAAAGAAATTCATTTTGTGGTTTCTAGTCAGCTGGTTGCAACGTATTTGCATTAGCTGCATTATATATAACGGAAAGGAAGTAAAAAGCATTCCAGTACGTTTTACTCAATAGTGTTGTGTTCGTATTACAGGAGGTCTTTCATATTTAAACGTAAGTATTTATATCTATTTGGTAGTTTAATTTTGTTCTGTTAGGTTTCTTACGTGCAGGTGGCTGTGTATTCAGTCTTTTAGAATGTTTCTTCGTTTATTTGTTCAATGGTTTCTTGTTTTTTAAGGTAGGTTGTATTAGGTTTTGGTGGTCTATGTTCTTAAGGCGTCGTCAAATTTGTCAACGTTGATAAGCTACATTTAATTAGTGTCGATGTAATTTTCGTAGTACTTTATCTTTGAATGATATTGTAATATAGTTGATCATAGTGTTTACGATAATATTAGATACTGGTACCATTAAACATTTTACGCAATATTAATCTTCAAAAGGTCAAACTTTCAAATCTGATTCATATATAGACCTTCTAATTAAATAGTAAGGACTCATAGACTTGTACACACTTGGGATCAACTCTATGAGCGTCAAATGTTGCAAATAATAATTTCAATACCAGTTCTCTACCAGCTAGGAATTAACATATTAAGGAGGTCATCCTGCTAGTGTATGCACGATACAGGTTCGTATCAGAGACCCGTATGCCCACAAGGGTTTCCAAATCTTCAGGCTTATAATCACTTCTGAACCAGTAATCGAGTCATCAATTCTAAATGTAATTATTTGATATTAAAGTCATACAAATTTAAGGCCGGCAAGCCAGGATATATATACAAGAATTACTAGAATATTCAGAGAGCTCTATACCATTAATTTGTGTCAATTATTGAACATTAAAGTAAGTGTCTTCACCACAGTGGTATACTATTAGTCGTCAACCAGAATTAATGATTAACGAATTATGATTTTAAGTAGTCGGATTAAATTCAGTATAAGTATTAAATTCAATTCAATCCATAATTAATAATTTTAGCGATTAGATCTTAATATAGAAGAATATGTTATATCATTGTAAGAATTACTGTAATCGTATGTTTAACAGGACAGACGTCTAATGCGAAATGTTGGTAAACATGCAAGGTCTCATAGGTAATTATGTTTTTCGTCGATTAGAAGTGACTCATAAACGTGCTGAACGAAAGGAACTATCCGAGGAATCAAAAAGTCCAAAATGCTTAACTCAAAGTCGTAAAGCAAAATACGATGTATAAAAGTAATATGGTATTTGAAATTAGTATCTCAATTTCCGAATAGACGAAGGAATGATCCTGAAGCTTAACAGTAAACATCATAGTTTAAATAACAATTAATTGAACACATGAATCGAACAGTAACACATAAAATAAATAAATAGGTATATTTTATCGATACTCATGACGAACTGAGTAAACAATCCAACTAATTACAATTTAAAATCAGAGTTTACACCATACGAATAAATGAACAAACATAGTATTAAGATTAACAGGATTTTGATTACAAATTGGTCCATAGTAATAAAAAATTAATAATCAATACTTAATGAACTCAAACTCAAAATCAAACTCAACATAAACTCCAAATTCAAATAGAATAAAAATACAATTAAAAAATTATAAATTATTCAACATTACCTAATATAACAAATCAATTAAACACGCAATATAAAATTGGATTTACAAATCAACAAACAAATACAAACAAATTACAATCACAAATACAATTTAACTAGGTTAATACAATTGAAACAATTATAACAACATCAAATAATCAAATATCAACATTCAATAACAAGAAACAATTAAATGTTAAACATCAACAATATAACACATGTACATTTTAAACTACAGATACATTATACAATGACATATAAAATTTAACTATATCAAAACTATAATTAAAGGAATTACTAATAACTTTCATTAATTAATAAAATTATATCTATTAATATAATAATCTGAACTTCAAAGTTACATTAAATAATTTTCTATAATATTAAAAAATATATAATTTAATTAACATTTAAGCAGATAGCTTTAAAAGATATTTATTAAAGTTAAATATTTACTCTAATTCATATATTAATTACAAATCAAGGAAATAATAAATTGATCAATTAAGGCTGAAAAATGAAAGTACTATTGATTTTAAAAAGATTCCAATAGTTCTTTGAGTAAGGCAAATAGAATTATGAAAATTTGGGTTTCAAAATAGATCATACTCAGAAGATAACATTTTAAAATTACCTAATTAAAATTAACCAAAATTGACAATACCACTAATTAAAGTATAATTGAAGTGTTTTTCTTAAGACTATCATGTACTTACAGATATCATTTTGCCATAAACAAGTATTCTAACGACATAAGAGAAAATAATTACATACGATGTAGACGAATCTTCTAAAATAAATATAGCAGTTAGTCATTATATTAAACTAGTCTAAAATAAGCATCGTTAATATATTTATCCAGGCACAAACCATAGTAATCCCTGTTGGGTATCTTCCAAAAACAAAAAAGAGTAATTGGGTTCTTGTGTTTAGATGTACAGTAGCAATTTAAAGTTGTCATCCCATTATATGGTTGAATTAATATAGAAGAAAGGTAATAACATGATTTACTCTTTAGTGTAACTTGGGGTGTATTTTGCGTAAACCAAATTTTTGTATTATAACTTTTAAGAAATTCTGAAAATTTTAAGATAAATGACATTGTCCAAAGGAAATTTAGGACACCAAAGATAAAAAGACATTTTTGAAATTTAATAGCGCAGATGTAGTTTCGAGGGTTTACCATAAAAATTTAGAAAACCAACGGTACATAAAAGTATTATTACCTTTTTCATGGGGGGTCCTAATAAGTAAGCATATTAATTAAAGGGATAAGATCCCTTAAAGTTCCATTAAACAGGGCACGTCTTGTGACTCTATGGAACAAAATTTTAGCTCTTAATGTAGCGACAAACAGATTTTAAGTTGGCAGAATAATTCAGATTTTTCGCATTTTTTAACACAGTGCAGCAATGGGATTACATAATTTGACACTAGTTTGAGTGGGCAGAAGTTTCCTTAGTAGTTTGATATTTATTGGGGACGGACAAATTTATGCAGCTATTATAGTCACGAAAGGTAGGAAATTTGTGGGGTATCGGAAACTTTTTAACAATGAGTCCGGTATCAGAATTAAATTTGAAGGTTAAAAAAAAATTAAGATACGATAGGAGTATTTAATTTGCCAGGCTATGCTAATCGAAAGTAAATTGAGATAAGCAATTCATTTCAAACGACCTGCGGTTTTAATTATTAGCCACTGAGGCTGCCAATCAGGATTAGGTAAAGTTACTTCACATATCCTTAAATTTTCAGCCAAATAACGCCCAATAGTTTTCTTCGGTAGCAAGTATTTTTTTGGCAGAAGTTAGGACGGCTCGATATGGATTGATGTTTAAACATTTTTACCTGGAAAACATTACCTAACCAGTATGAGGCATCGGTTTGATAAAACTTTTATCGAAATTTGGAGCGATTAAGATAGGTTAAAGTGATTAATGTTTTAATTTTTGAAACTTTGGGATTCAAATCATATAGTTTGGGATTTATTTTATTTTTAATTAAAGCGTAATGGGTGCGAATATTGAAAGATTGGGTAAATCATAATGTATTTTCAATAAACGCTTATTTGGTAACATTTGGGTTTAAATTTAAAAGCTCAACTTTAGCAGGATTTCGCAACTTTCCATGACAAAAAACCAAGAAATTAGGTAAGACAAAATAACTTTTCCAGTTTATCTTAAAACCTGCGCGTTAAACGTCTGAATTATCTAATTGGCAATATTTCAGAAAGAACTAATAAAAGATTCATTAATACCAAAGGATTTTGATGTAAGATAGGACTACGTTTACCAATACTTAAAGATTTTGAGTTCAAAGCCAAATGGAAAAATTATATTCGAAAAGACCTCGGCCTGGACACAAAAAGCAGTTTTTCAGAATAACGAGAGGTATCTAAAAAGCTTTCTAAACATAATAGTAAATTTTTGTTACGAAGCCTGTTTAAATCGAGCAGTTCAGAGGGGAAGCTCTGAACATAAGAATTTAATTCGCCATAAAACGGAAGCATTCGTCATCTTTCCAACTAGTAATACGGTAGTCCACGTGAATTTGAAGGAGAAATAACACCAATTCTAACATTTTGTATTTAAATTAAATGCTTTTGTAAGGCAGGCGATAAGGGATATTACGTTTTAAAGAGGCATCACCTTGAATACGTTTGCCTTTAACTTACCCGTTGAGGTATTAAGTTGCGAAATTTTCATGTATTAAGGGTTATTTGGAATAGTAAAGTTTTGTAGATATTCCGTATCACAGAGTTCGTTTTAATGAGTTTACCATGAAAAACCTGAAATAAATAAATTAAAGTTAAGAAATAACGCCTAGAAAAGGGTAAGCTAATTAGGCCATCAAAATAAAACCTATTCAAGGATCTATGAATTTTAATTAGGAACGGTTACATGATTTGTTATCGTCAGTAAATTTATGAAGTTTTCGGGAATAATTTGAATTTGATATTTTGTTGAGTAATTGATTAAACTTCTTATTTATAAGAGACATTAGAACCTGTTCCAATAAACAATTAATTTAAGGCACTATTAAATAATAAATGTGAGTTATAAGGTTTTTAACAAGTTTAAACGTACAGTCTTTAATAAAAGAATTGAGGTTTGTAACCTTAGACCATGGCTGGAGTAGTATAATAATTCCTCTAAAGGTAAGGCATTTTTAATAATATAGCGGTATTATTATTAGATAATTTAATGCGGTACAACTTAAAGATTTTAAATTGAATTTATTGGGTTTGCCTTGAGATTGTTAGGGCATTTTGGTTTCTTGAATTCACCTATTTGAAATACTGAGGATTTCGATATAGGTTACTTGAGTTAATTTGTAAATATTTGGGACCAACCATAAAAAATATTTCTAGGGTATCAGACGTAAGTTATGTCATTGTTCGTTCCAAAGTAATATTGTTAAACGGTAGAAGACTTAATTTAATACTTTACGGAAGTGAACTTGGAAGCTAAACAGGTTCTAAAGACAGATAATTTTGCGTTGCCATAATTTAATTCTTGACTACTTTGAAAACGACTAGTCTTTAAATGGTAGCAAGTATGGGTTAATGCCAAATTCTGAAAATGGGGTTTAAATTTCAATAATTGATCGATAATTTCGATTCAGAAGGTTTTTCGAGTCTGCATTAAAGCTTTAATAGTATAAAAGAAACACATTTTCAGGACTTGGGTCGAATCGTATTTGTTCCAAAGGTCGTTAATTTAGCATAAGTGGAATTTTTAAACCGCAATACCACCAGGTAGAAATTGGGCGTATGTTTGGTACAATTATGTATTTGTAAAAATCACCAGCTGAGAAAATAGTGTGGCGTACACCCGCGAGAAATTTTAAAATTTGATATGATCATTAGATGTAAGAAACCTGTTATAAACCTCAAAGTGCACCAATTTGTAAAGGATGTTTCCTCAGGTTTGGGTAAGTGACAGTTTAAAAAGGTGATGGAATTACGCAAATTGCATGAATGGTTCGTAGTTAGTGCTTCACATATCTCTAAAAACTTTTTGTAGATGCGGCATAATTACACAAATTGCAGGAAATGGATCGCTTTTGACTTCATATGTCTTGAGTAATCCTTGCTCGAATTATACAAGATCTTGCATGGAATGGACGTTTTAGGTCAAATGATATTTAATTTCATACGTTTTGGGCGATCGCTAACAGTTTTAAGAAGACGTTTTTGTTTCTGTGCAAATTACCTGTTAGATCCTATCTTTGTTAAGCGCGATATATTCTACATCAGCAGGTGGACGTTCGTAGTGGTTTAAATAAACGTCTTATGAATCATTTATGCGGATAAAAAATAAAATGCAGGAATTCGGGAGTATAACGTTCATATTTTAGTTAAACGATCGGTTTTAGGGTAATAATTTAACAACATCCAGTAAAGAATTAGCAAGGTTAAATTAATTATAAGCACTTTTGAGCACATTTATAGTTACACAAATTGCATGGAATGGAAAAAGTTTAAAGCGACTTCATATGTATTGAATACCTTGAACAAAATATATTACACAAATTGCACGCAAATGGACGCTCGCTAGTATGCGACTTCATATGTCTCTGCATAGCACCTTTTTGTGATGCGACATAATTACACAAATTGCATGTGAATGTACGTTCGTTAGTGTGCTTCTTCATATGTGTTTGCAAAGTATATTTTTTTAATGCGGCATAATTACACAAATTGCACGCGAATGGACGTTCGTTAGTATGCGACTTCATATGTCTCGATAAATGAGCTTTTTGTGATGCGACATAATCACACAAATTGCATGCGAATGGACGTTCGTTGATGTGCGTCTTAATATGTATTTGTAGATCATCTTTCCTTGAAGCGGTATAACTACATAAATTGCAAACGAATGGACGTTCGTAAGTATGCGACTTCATATGTCTCTGTATAGCACCTTTATGGATGCGGAATAATTACACAAATTGCATGGGAATGGACGTTCGTTAGTGTGCGTCTTCATATGTGTTGGTAAAATACTTTTTAATGCGGCAAAATTACACAAATTGCACGCGAATGGACTCTCGTTAGTGTGCGACTTCATATGTCTCTGTAA
This sequence comes from Platerodrilus igneus, assembly GCA_036346225.1. Taxonomy (NCBI): domain Eukaryota; kingdom Metazoa; phylum Arthropoda; class Insecta; order Coleoptera; family Lycidae; genus Platerodrilus; species Platerodrilus igneus. The sequence continues at coordinate 1,143,485 of JARFIW010000544.1, forward strand.
ATGAGCTTTTTGTGATGCGACATAATTACGCAAATTGCATGGGAATGGACGTTCGTTAGTATGCGACATCATATGTCTTTGTAAATGACTTTTCAGTGATGCGAGGCATAATTACATAAATTGTATACAAATAGATGCAACTTGTTGAAGTGTTTTTCTGTGATTCGGTATAATCACACAAATTATATAAGTGTTCACGTACCTTAATATCCGATTAAAGATTAATGTAAAACTTTTTCTGATGCGGAATAATCACACAAATTGTATGTAGATAAATGTTGTTCAAAACGCAATCGCACTGGGATTCATAACTTACTTTTACAATATGCGGAAAAATCACATAAAGTACATATGAACAGCCTTTCGTTGGAATGTGAGTACATACAAAATTTGTTGAAAACTTTTTAAAGTAAAGAATAATAACACAAACTACAAGCTAACGAAAGCTGCTTAGTAAGTGATCCTGCATATATTTGTCAATAACGTTTTTGTTGTGAAAAAACATGTAACTGGATAGTGTTTGTACACGTCTCATAAGATCAATTATTCGTAAAATACAATAAACACAAATTCCCGTCTATACAAATAGCATATTTCAATAATACCTTATTTTTGAGTCGAGTCGCTTGAAGGTTTATAAAAGCAATTTTTTAAATACCAAACAACATCTGCTAGTAATACAATAAACGCGTCACTATCTGCTTCAATATTAGAAATCGATCGTGCCGCTCACAGAAGTTTTTTAAAAAAAGTAAATACAAAAGATTAACCGTTCAATTGTTTAAACTGCATTAATTTTAAATACTTTCTTCCGTGATTTATGTGGATATTAATTTATCTTATCGTGTTCGTAACGTAATGCCTAAAATTTTAACAATATCTAACCCATTATTAACGTGGCAGCCATTTTATTAAATGTCCTTGTGGGTATTTCGTGGAATAGAATGATTTAGAATCTACCACATAGTTTTGTGAGCAAACAGAAAGGCTTAAGTCTACAAATGCGCTAGTGAAGCGCATGAAACTACTTTACGATTATACATACCATTTTTAATAATTGTGTAGTCAGTCGGGTTTGACTCTCTCAAAGCCATTTTACTTATGCAGCGTTAAGCTCTTGAGTTTTACCGCCTCGCCGTTATCTGTTGAAATTGCGTTTTTCTGATGATTTAGTGTTGCGATTTAGTAATCAAACAGTCTTGTTGTTCGTTTCCTTCCTCTGCCATCTCTAGCTGCTGCGGCTTGTGTGGAAGGGCTGTGGGTGGTATTGATGGTAATAAAGGTGTTTACGGTGGTCGAAGAGGATGTCTATTTGTAGGTCGTTTCTAATTACCTCGTTTCTTACGAACCAAGTTGCTCTGGTTATTATTTGTAATGTCTGGTTTTTAAAGGTTTCCACTCGATGTCGTAGTATTCTTAAAAGGTAGGTATTGTTGCGAGCTACTATTAGGCAACCCGTCAAACACATAAGCACCGTAAGCAGTGCATATTCTCCAGGTACCGTGATTTTCTAGCTATTACTGGAGAATGAATCATTCTTTTTAATTCAGGGTATAAATAAGATCGATGATGAAGTACAGAGTTAGTCTAAAATAGAATGTCGAATATAAATTATATCGTGTATAGTTAATTAGTTGAGCTTTTGGAAGGCGAAGAGTAAACATAAATGTTAAGTGCACGTGTCTAATGTACATGCAACTTGTAGAATAAATAAATAGACAAAGTGTAATAAATAAATTATAGTAGTGTTAGTGTTGTTAATGGACCAATGGTAAAAAAAGTTAATTTAAGAAGATATTAGTGCTTGTAAATTCATTAGTGTGATAGTGCCTCATTGTTAATTGGACTGAAAACATTTATAAATAAGGCATATGCTGTTTGTTGTAACCAGAATCAAATGACCTTGACAAAAAAAAAGGTTTTTACTGATTGATAGAGTTGTCAGTTATTCTATATTCGAAAATAAATAATAAGGCGTTTATTTTAATCTTTAAGAATAACCCAACCCTAGTACACCCATCGAACTAGGGATCTTTACTTAGACGGGTAGTCTTGTTATTAGTTCCGAAATATTTAACGCGCTTGTTGCCAATACTGCAGTAAGCGAAGACGACTTGCTTTCTGACAAGGAGGGCAGTGATGCGTACTCAAAACGGTATCAAACATTAAATCTACGATGCGAAAAACTGTTGAACAAAAACCAAAAAAGGGAAACATTGAATGATTTGTCAGACCTAACTACCATTTCTGGCAGACGTAGGTTTAAGCTTCAAGTTCTACAGTTCAAACAATATGATGGCAGTATTCGAGGGTGGCTTCCGTTCTGGGAATAGTTCAGAAAGATTCATGATGACCCGGATATTGATCCTGCGGATAAAGTAGATTATTTGGTTCAAGCAAGAGTACCAGGAAGCGGAACCAGGCAACTCGTAAACAGTTTTCCAGCCACAGGGAATAACTACATGCAAATCATAGACTGCATGAAAGCACGTTTTGGTAGAGAAGAGCTACAAATTGAAGTTTACGTGCGGGAGCTTTTAGAGTTGGTTCTAAATAACTCGGCTTCAAGAGGAAAAGTGAATGTTTCTTGTTTGTATGATAGTTTAGAAACGCAGCTCCGAGCTCTGGAAGTGTTGAGCATAACCTCCGATAAGTATTCAGCCATGCTTTTCCCGCTTGTAGAATCGTGCTTGCCAGAAAGTTATTACGTGTATGACAACAAAGTACTTTAAGTTTATGTGTCGAGAATGTTGAACGAGGTGCTAGCGTTTCTTTAGAAGCTCGTGTGAAAACATCGATGCAGTTTCTACGGAGCGAAGTCGAAAATGAACAGCGCATTTCTTTAGCGTCAGAGGGATTTGGTTTACGAAATACAAAGGCCCCTAGTCAGAATGATTTTGGGGAAAACACGAAAAGGAAGTCTAAGTTTGAATCTGGTTTATCGACGGCCGCTGATTTGATAAACAATAGCGAAACCGTCAAATCTATTTTCTGTGATTATTCTCGTGACAGTTCTAACTGTGTCAAAGCTAGAACTTTTCCATTAGAAAAGAAAAGGCAATTGATTGTCGAAAAGAATGCCTGTTTTAGGTGTCTAGAGAGGAAACATTTAGCTAAGAAATGTAATAAGCGTATTAGATGTTTAGTGTGTTGCAAACGTCATGTTACATTATTGTGTCAAGAAACAGAAACTACGACAAGGAAGATCGTGGCACACCGGATGTAAGTGCAGCAAATTTTACCAATACGCATGTGTTTCTACAAACTCTAAAAGTGTGGTTAATTGGCAAAAATAGGTCACGAGAATTGCGCGCATTAATTGACACAGGCTCTCACAGGTCCTATGTTTTAGAATCCACAGCACGAGAATTAGGTCTTATGCCCAAACAAAGACAAAAATTATGCACTGTCTGTATGGAGGAGCTATGGCTGAACATATGCACGGTTGCTATAACCTTAAAGCGGCGCAGAATAACTACTCCTGCAATGTAGAAGTTTATGATCAGACAAAAATATGTGCCCATGTTTCACCTGTCCTGCACGGTGAATGGACTAAAGAACTTGAGGACTTAGGGGTAAAGTTAAACGACACTAGCCTATCTAAGGATATTGAGCTGCTAATTGGGTCTGATGTCGCAGTGGGCTTGTAGCGATGGAGACGCTCTTGGGATGGACTTTAATGAGAAAGACGCCCGTAAATCTATTGGAGAATGCTGTATCTTTTTGCCGTATATCTTTTTGTAGAAGATACCGACATTAGTAATTTGTAGGAATTGGATGTGCTGGGTATTTCTGAGCCCAGCAAATCGGCGAATAGGCAGGCACTTGAGATAACCGCTAAGAAATTTTTTGCGAAACTTAAAGTTAACGAAGAAGGTCGTTATGAAGTTTGTTTGCCGTGGTTAGATGGGCACCCCCCTTTACCTTCTAATTACAACGTTGCGAAAAAACGCTTGCACGGTGTTTTAACGAAATTGAAGTCCGAGCAGTTTTTAAAGAATGGTTACAGGAAAGTATTATTGAAGTGGTTAACGGCGAGATTTCTGTCGATGTTGGTCATTACCTTCCTCATAGACCCGTGATTAAAAACACCTCTACTACAAAAATACGCCCAGTGTTTGATGCTGGTGCTAAAAACGAGACAGACGTTCGCTTAATCAATGTCTAGAAAAGGGTGCTAACCTATTCGAAGAAATTGCTGATATTTTGATTAAATTTAAAGAAAATTGTTTTGGAGTAGTTGCTGATATACGCAAGGCTTTTTTGCAGATTTGTATAAATGAATCTGATAGAGATTTTCTTAGATTTTTGTGGGTTAACTTGGAAGGTGAAAACAGTTTATCGTCACAAGCGGGTTGTTTTTGGCGTGAATTGTAGTCCATTTCTCTTGAGAGCGACAATACAATACCATCTGGAGAGAATCTTGGAAAAGTGCGATATCCATAAACTAAGTTACACAAAAAATCTAATCTGCAAACTAAAGGAAAGCTTCTACGTTGATAATTGTGTGACAAGCATTAAAGATGAAGAATGTTTGAAAAAGTTCATCGAAGAGGCTACTTTAGCCATGATGGACGGAAAGTTCGAGCTGAGGGTGTGGAAAAAGTCACTTTACTCTGAAGACCTCAGTAACGACGTGCACGTCCTTGGTTTGAATTGGAATACTGGTCGAGATACGTTGTCCTTGAAGGATTGCCTTAGTAAGTTAAAAGAAAATGAATTTGAAGCGGTAACTAAACGTTGCATACTCTCGGCAGCGCAACGAGTTTTTGACCCTATTGGGTTTGTCTGCCCAGTTACACTGGTTCCAAAATTGCTGCTGCAACAGACTTGGGAAAGCTGTTTGAAATGGGATGATCCTGTAGATGAGAGTATTCAGGAAGAATTTCGTGCTTCTGTAAAGGATTTAAACTGCCTGGAACACTTAGAAATCCCCAGATGGATAAGAGCAGGATTTGGTGAAGGAAAAACCACTTTATTGCACGTGTTCTGCGATGCCAGTAACAAAGCATACGCTTGTGTTTTTATTTGAGTGCAATGCGACGGGGAAGTGCATGTACGACTGTTGGCAGCGAAAACCAGAGTAGCACCACTAAAGAAATTGACCATACCGCGATTGGAACTTATGAGTGCAACGAGTGCAGCGAGATTATACGCTAATGTTGCTAAGAATCTGGAGGTGAAGTTTTCTAGCTATTTTGGTGACAATTACTGTGCTCTGGATCAAAGGGAAGAGGTAATGGGCACCTTTGTATGGAACAGAGTTTCGGAAATACGCGGTCTCACTCAGGTTCTATCTTGGAGGTATGTTCCAGGGGTGCTAAATCCAGCCGACCTCCCTTCGCGAGGTTGTTCAGCGAAACACCTGTTAAAGACGCGATGGTGAGAGGATCCTCAATGGCTGCGCGACGAAGAAATAAATTGGCCCACATGTGATGTTGAACGTGATGAACTGTTAATAAATGTAGAGAAGAGAAAGACCATCACAACCCTATTAAATGTAGAGTCAGATTTTTGGCATTTCCGTTATTTTTCGAGCTATGTTAAACTTCTATGGATGATGGCATGGATAATTCGTTTTACACAAAATGTTAGGAAAGTCAGCTCAAAACGTATTAGTGGGTTAACCGCTGACGAATTAAACTACGCTGAACAATTAGTTTTAAAATTGTTCAAGAGGAAGCGTTTATGGAGAACGAAGACAAATTTAAGTCGTTAAATGTGTATCGTAATGGATTTGGTTTAGTTCGTCTGAGGTCTCGAATTTCTAATAGAGACGACAAAGAATATTTTCGTTTGCCAATAGTATTACCGTCTAATCATGTAATGATTGATAAGTTGGTGTTTGAGGCTCATGTAAAATCTTGTCATATTGGTACTCGGGGTTTAATCAGTTTACTTCGAGAAAGATTTTGGATTTTAGGTGAAAGGCGATATATCAAACGAGTGATTTCAAAATGCGTATCGTGCAAAGGACACGTTGTTACGCCTTTTCAAGTTGATAGCCCACCTTTACCCGCAGATCGCGTGTGTGATGCCGTTGCTTTCCAGATAACTGGAGTGGACTTGGTGGGACCCCTGTATGTGAAAACAGGCCAAAAGGTATGGGTGTGCGTGTTTACACGCGCGTTATATAGAGCGGTGCATTTGGAACTGGTCACCTCGCTCTCGACGCCTTGTTTTATGCGTGCGTTACGTAGATTTGTAGCACGCAGAGGAAGGCCAAAAGTCATTTAAAGCGACAACGGTACGAATTTCTTGAAGAGTCTGCTATCCAACGTATAGCGTGGAGATTTAACCCATCCACAGCGGCTGGGTGGGGAGGCTTTTAGGAAAGACTCATTGGGATATTGAAAAATTTATTACGCAAAGTGCTGGGAAAAGCTTCTCTAGATTATGAAGAACTGTTGACACTTGTATGTGACTGTGAGGGTATGATGAATTCGAGACCTTTAACCTACATGTCAAATGATGCTAACGATTTAGTTCAATTGACTCCTGTTATGTTCATTCGGGATCAAACTGAAAGTGAGTTGGCTGATTGTGATGTTGTAGATCGATCATTCTTGTGTAAAAAAGGTAATCCGTATGCAAAAATTGCGTGACAATTTGCGGAACAGATTTCGAAGTGAATATCTTAGACAGCTTAGGATGTTATCCAAAGTTAAGCCGTCACGAAAAATCACAATAGGAGAGGTCGTGTTAGTGGGTGACGATAAAACAAAACGGTTGGACTGGCCTATCGGACGTGTAGAGCAACTCTTGTCGAGAAAAGAAGACCAAGTGCGTGTAGTACGTGTGATTACTGATAAGGGGTGACTCTTACGTCCGGTTCATAGGTTATATCCATTAGAGGAGAGTGTCGTAAGTGATGCTATACTTCCTCAAGAATTGGTCGTGAAGTCAACACAAGAGATGCAGGAATGTGCTATTGTAACGAAAGGTGTATCGAATACCGTTGTTGACGAAGGTAATAGGAGCAGTGCAAATACACCGAAGTTTACTTCTAGTGGTAGACCAATAAGATCGCCGATTAGATATGCAAGGAATTAGTATAGACATAGTTATATCTTGAACGATAGTGTGAAACTTTCTTTGTTTTTCAAGTTTCACAGGTGGAAGTATGTTGTAACGGGAATCAAATGATCTTGACAAAAAAAGGTTTTTTTAATGATTGATAGAGTTGTCAGTTATTCTATATTCGGAAATAACTAATCAGGCGTTTATTTTAATCTTTAAAAATAACTCAACCCTAGTACACCCATCGAACCAGGGATCTTTACTTAGACGGGTAGTCTAGAGATACGAGATCCCACACTGTTAATTAGACTTGTGAACAGTGAGTAATAAAAACTCTTGTTATTACTTGTTTTAAATTAGTAAAACGCGTTAATAGTAGCCCGCTACAATATGCTATACTTGTGATGCGTACTTCAGGACCGATCATAGGTATGAGTAGTGGGGTAAGGCCGGTCCTAATTCAAAACGTGTCCACACGTATTTTCCATATGTAAAATACACGTGCACCGGTCTGATTAGGTTATAACTTTCAGAGTTGTTAAAATAGTCGTGAAAACATTTCAATGTAAAATAGTTGTGAAAACATGAATTCTTATATACTTTCAAATGTAATTGAATTAGGATCGGCTTTATATTACTTTCAATGGAACATACATACTTCAAAACACACGTATGTTGAAATCGTATTATGAAATGTGTGTAGATGTTTTGAAATTGGTTTTCTAGCGAGAAGTTATAAAGTATGACAGATGCAAAATATCGCATTCAAGTCAATTGTGTTTAATTAAAGTGGATTCTGATTTATGTTTTTTACTTATGTTTAGAGGCTGCAAATACACATGGGTCGGTTTCAATTCAAAATGTGTTCACTCTTGTGATAGGTTGAAAAGTGGGTTGGCAAAGTACGCAGATGGTGGTAATCTGCTATATAAGGAGATTGCTCCTAATATTAATTTAATTAGTCGAAGTTTACTGCATATATTTACATACAAACATGTATATAATTGATATTCAGGAATTTAAATACAAGAAAAACGAGTTTGTGTGCAAATAAATTGCGGTTTTGGACTTGTTGGAAGGTGTTGTTTGGCATCAAATTTTTAAACTGCCAATGCAGTCTACTTTTTGAGCCAAGATCATATAAAACATAACGACTGGGTGACAAGGAATATTCATGGTCTTTCTTGGGATGAATCTTCAACGGCTGGAATGGTGTCATCATCATATATAGCGCTTTATTTGAAGCAAATTATCCGACCCGGTGAAGAAGTATTTGTGAAGGGTCTAGAAAAGAAGAAATTGATTGAAACCTATCTAATGCAAAACGTTGTAACTGATATGCTTGCACTAGGTTGTCCTAAGCTATCGGAGTTAAAAATCAACAACCGTTTAAAATATAACATCCATTGTTGTAGACACAGCAATAATAATCTGCAATGTGCAAAACAAAATACCTTGTTATTAAAAGAATGGCTTGATAATAATAAAAAACAATAGAATGATTTGGTCTGTATTATTTATTTTAATATAATTTTACAATGTTAGCGGAAGCAAATTATCCGACCCGGTGAAGAAGTATGTGTAAAGGGTCTAGAAAAAAAGAAATGGATGGAAACCTATCTATTGCAAAATGTTATAGGCACGGCAATAATAGTCTGAAATGTGCAAAACAAAATACGTTATTAAAAGAATGGTTTGATAATAATAAAAAACAATAGAAAAGATTGTGTCTGTATTATTATTGTAGTCAGTAAGAAATCTTTAATGCTGATGTCTGCAGAAAAAACAATTAAACTCAGACAGCACGAATGGGACTCTCAACCCTGAAAGCAATTATAATTGATCAACGCAATAAATAGCTCTTTACTGGTTTTACAACATTTAACAAATTGTACAGATATCTCAAAAATTTGCCAAACGACAACAGATAGACAGACTGACTGCACCAATTTTCTCATTCTCGCTTTTAAAGAATAACAAGTCGTAGTTATTAAATCGCAAACTCAGTATATCTGCAAGAAATATATAAATGAGAAAATTTATGAAATGCTCCAACTTCAAAAAAACTAGAAATAAATCTTTTGAAATATATGCTAACGTTGCAATGGTGGATCTGCTCACGGAGTAAACAATTTTTTCCAGCACTTCATTTGGATTGACTATAAACTAATCAATGATTTTAACCTAACCACTATCATTATTCTTTCCTGACAAGGGCAATTTTAAAAAAAGTTTTCATTTTTGATTTGTTCTATAGAACACAACTACAACTTGACAATATAGATTGAGCGATTATCACACACATATCTTGAGTATATATAAAGATATTAAACAACAAGAACAGCAGAAAATTCAACCCATGTCAGACATTTTTTAAGTCTCAATGTCTTCAACCGCTTCTTCAGCATTTGCATTTCGATAGTTACGTACTGAAGGCAACTCTGCAATTTTAGATCACATGCATTTCTAATTTCAATTGCAAAAATCTGAAAGCATCTATGGAAAGAATTCCATTTCAATCAAAATCATCTATTCGAAATATGCACTCAGATTAAAAGTCGAAAATTGTTTTACACCGTTCTGTAAACTGAGATTACGTAGTTATTAAATCGGGAGTAATGTGAAATAAAACACACAATGTATTTTTCTTTATTGTAATTTATAAAATACATAAATATATATATATATATATATATATATATATATATATATATATATATATTGTGGTGTTGTTTAAAGAAAATATTAGTGGCAGATAAATATAACAACGCACCTTGCCGGCTAACTGCTGGCGTTCGTTCGAGAGCACTATAGGCGTGGGTTTTTGTATGAATAAAATTAGAGCCATTTAGGGGCAGAAAATTTAATGAGAATATAAATCTCAAACGAATAACTTGACTAAATTGGAAATATTTTGGGCACCACCTGTTTCGGTAATAGACGCAGTGACACATTCAACTGGAAACAAGAAAATTGAGTGTCAATCAAGCGTATGTAAAAGATATCAATTATTATAAATAAAGTAGTCGAGAGGTTAATTTTTAGCGTATCGCATATAATGTCATTTCAAATAATATTGAATACAAGCTCTCATGCTCAAGTAATTCAAATAAATAAATATGTAAATCATAAAAAGTGATTATTATAAACTTCAAGAGTATGCGACTATCAACGCAGTTACCATGGTTACCTCGTTGTTACAAACAAAACATAAACGTTTACGTATATGTAGATTTCAGTTGTTAAAAATTATGGTAACAATAATTTAAGCAATAGAGTAGATTAATATATTTCCAGTTGATAATAATATTAGGTACGCTATTTTAATCTTGTAAATATTTAAATATAACATCAAAGAACTTCAATAAGATTATTAGCAACGTAATTGGGAATTAGATCTCTGAAGTACTAGTGAGTACCAGGATAAAATAATTTTGCAATATATCGTTTATATACACAAATACATGTTACAGAATTCTACCAACATCTGATTCTTCTGACAGGCTGATAGTAGCATCAAAATAAACTAAATAAGATAAGGAAAGAGATATACGACCTTGTTATCCGTTAACTTTGTATGCGGAACACGACCCTCGACGGTGTATAACAGATGTGCATCCGGGCGTGTTATGTTACAATACAGATGACCAGGGTTTCCAAGATCGACGGTAAGTGTTTGAAAATAGATTCAGAACTTGTTTTACCAGGTGACGATACGGGAATGTTACTTCCACAATATTTGTTGTGCTGTATCAAATCTCCTGTCCCGATTTATGTGGACTTTCAAACTTCTAAGTTCCAAACTTCAACCATTTCAAACTCCCGAAAGTTTCCTAAGATAACCAATACAAAAGAAATTACAATAGAGCAAGATAAACGTATAATAAGATATTATTACTAAATACTTACCCCGGTAATGGGGAACACGATAAATATATAACAGGTACTTGATGAGATAAATGTGGTTTATCAGCCACGAATGCTCACGGCACCATCAAATCCAAAAATGATTATCCATTCACCTTATGTTAACTAGTTTGAAAGATGACGCGTCCACTCTTATCAAACCTTCACGTGTTTAACAACTATATAAATGTTAATCAATATTCAAAATTAAATTTATACTGGGCGATACGGAATTGTAGGCCGATATAATAAGATATTAAAGAATTAAATAAAAGGAGCATTTGTAAAGTTTCTTAATTATATTTATATATATATTTAATAAATAATATATATAATATATATATCATGAGGTCATAATGTAATGTGTAATCTTCTTAAAACTAAACCAGAGCGCTGTAATTGAAATAAAATTAAAATAACGTATTGAATATTTTTACCTGATTATCGTTAACTGAGAAACCAAACCTTATATGGGACATACCCATCTCACGGTACAAAATCAAGTGGCAATACGCATATCGCTCGATCATTTTCTTACAAAATCAATGTTAACTGTTTCAAGAACCGAAAACGAGTGTTCTCTGAATTGACGAATAAACGATCTTACGCAAACCTCAACCAACTATTCATTAAAACATGAGCCTATACTATACATTTTAAACAGTACTCCACTCCTAATTGGATTAAATTGTCAATGACTGTCTTATAATCAATATTAAAAACTAATTACTGAATTAAGTAATTGGTATACTGAATATAGTAAACTAAAGAACCTACGTATTTAAAAATCACGTCAGAAAATATGTTACGGTATATTCAGAATGTATCACTGGTAACGGAACGGACTTTTTAGCTGGCATTTCATTTATTTTATACGAGTAATCTTTCGATTTTACGCCCCGGCACTTGTTCTCTATACTTTTGTATAAACATTTCCCAAAAATTTTTATTTTCAGACTCCGTGTTCATTATGATTGTTCTAAACCCTCTCAAGTGCGCACTAAAAGTGTATTAAATGTAAATAAAATCGCTTTACAACAGTCGTTGCAGCCATTCACGCGTATGTTGCTTGTTCTGTAAGCTAGTTGTACGTCAGATTTTGCGCATGGTTGGTACTGGGCATTGCACTACAGGTTGTGCCACAACCCTGCTAAGTTATAATTATCGTTGAAACCGTCGAACCAATTGCGATCGTACTATAAATTGTACGATAGATTGGTCGTCCATAGACCGTTTAACTTTTAATTAAAGGAATTTATACGTTCTATTTCGTAGTTTGCATATTTTTTTCCATTTTACACTACGTACTCTATTTTAATATATTGTAGCGGGCTACTACTACCGCGTTTCTCAATTTAAAACAAAGGTAATAAGTAATGGTCTTTGATTACTCACTGTTCACAAGTCTAATCTAACGAGTATATGCCTTATTTGTAGATGTTTTCGAGTACCACATTAAGCAATGAAGCACTATTATACTAATTAATTTACAAGCACTAAAATCTTCTTAAACTATCTTCTTTAGCGCGATAGGTACCATTAAGCAGACACTAAGCACAACTGATTTATTTGACTTATGACACTTTGTCTATGTATGTATACTACGGAAGCTGACCCATGTATATTAGACACAGCATTATAAACATTTTATGTATATTTCACTTGACACTTCCAAAAGCTTCAACTAACTATTACTTTACATTTACGATATAAATTTTATATTAGACATTCTAGCATAGACTGACCCTTGTCATTTATTATGTCGGCCTTATATATACTCTGAGTTAAAGATATGACTTCATCCTCTAGTAATTACGAGAAGACTTCCCGGCCCAAAAATAAATGAAAGAATTAAACAGTGTTGGCGGCGTTTTGTGTGTTGATTGCTAGAAGAATTCTTGAATCCTGAAGATTATGCAGAGCCTACAGCGCTTGTGTGTTTGATGGGTTGCCTAGTAGTAGCTCGCAACACTACCCCTCTATTAAATACCGTTAACGTACATCGTAACTGTAAATCTACATTTGTGCACGCCTTAATTTTGATGAATGATGAAACGGTATCGGCAACTATCTCCTCTGGTGCATCCATTTTCCGCGTCGTTGGAAATAACAGTCAACACTCTTTTCTTGGTCTTGGTAGGCAACCGGTTTTGATTAACAACACACAAAGACCTGGACGTTGGTTTCTCTGTAAAACTACTTACTAGCATATTTCGGACTATCCTCCAATCTAAGCGATCCAGTCCACAGCCTAGCTTGGGCACCGCTAGTTTCGTTAACTCCATTTTCCATCATCTGAGCTTTAAGATTCAGCAAACCTCCCATAGATGTCCATTTAATTCTAGGTCTCTACCATAAAGAATTTTGGTGACCAGATAGTAAACATAACGATTTTTATCCTGAAGAACCCAAGCTTTTCCTACAGTTGGCCTGCTTGTTGCGACTAATTCATCCACACATACCAAACTTTTCTTGAAAACAACAGCTATTCCGCCTTGAAACATTGCGCAAATCTTGAGCTACACAATGTGCAAGGAATACTCATTCTGAGTTGCTCTAAACAGATCTTGCTGTTTGGTTCAAACAACAACCGTCTTAAATCTCGCCTTAGCGGAACCACCATTACGCCATCCATAAAGCGTCTCAAAATCTACATTTAGGTCACGGATTGAAATAACTTGTCGAACACCATTCTCATCATTCGAGCTTTCTTGGTTGTTACACAGCAGTACGGATGTTAAACGGTTCAAAGTGTACTCACTTTCGGTTTACTACGGGCAGATATTCTGATCCGGTCACCACTGGACCATTCAATAATCCTTTTCTCATCACTTTCGTACGAACCTTCCCATTGCACTTTGTCATAAATTTTGGCGAACAACTTTTCCAACAAGTTTTCTCTGTTGTGATATCTCAAATTTTAAAACAATCCCTACATCCAAATCTCACAGAATGGTTAAGATTTTAACACACCAATTCTGACCTGCCTAAGTAAATCTCTTGTGTCATATTGTGACATTTCATCTCGATTCTGCTTGCTGCCTGGTAAGTAATTCCTTTCGGTTCACGGTTTTCGTACTTTAATTGCTCCATCTTTGATTTTTCACAACCAGTTCTTGTTACCTACGTTACACTTTCGTATATTCTTCACTCTGCGATTTTGCTTTCACTTTCTTCCAAGTAGATTCTATTCAGTTATCCAAACTGAAGATCACATGGTAGCCGCAATTCACGTCCTAGCATTACGCAAGCGGGCGAGTATCTTGTGCTGTCATGTACCGAAGATCGGTACGCCAGTAGGAACAAATGTAAATATTGGTCCCAGTCTCGTTGATGTTCAGAGACAACTTTGGTCAGGTACTTCCCTAACGTCCTGTTCATTCTTTCAACCATTCCATCCGATTGGGGATAAAGTGGCGTGGTTCTAGTCTTCCTGATTCCAAGGTGCTTGAAGACGTTTTGAAACAACGCCGATCCGAAGTTCCGACCTTGATCGGAGTGTAATTCCAACGGAACTCCAAAACGACAAAACAACTCCCTGACTAGTACATCTGCAACCGTCTCGGCTTCTTGGTTAGGTATAGCATATGCCTCCGGCCATTTGGTAAAATAATCCATTGCAACCAAGATGTATTTATTTCCTTTCTCTGATTCAGGAAACGGACCAGCTATATCAATGACTACTCTCTTAAAAGGATTCCCAACGTTATACTGTCTCATTGAGACTTTCCGTTTTGTGACCGGACCATTTGCAGGGGCACACAATTCACATTTCCGGCACCACTCCTTCACATCATCTTTGTAGTTCACCCAATAGAATCTTTCTCTCACTCTTTCGAGAGTTCTTTTCACGCCAAAGTGCCCTCCGGAAATACCATCGTGCAAGTGCTGCAACACTTCCGGCACTCTGCTTCTCGGTACTATCACTTGAAGTCTTTTAGTGCCATCTTCACATTCCAGGCGTCGTTTCAAGATTCTATTTCCAATCATCCACTGTGCCCAGTATGCCTTCAGGCTCCTACTTAAAATACTAATTTCTTCCCAAGCTGGTCGTTGTCCTCTATTTTTCCACTCAATAATACGTCCCAATTCGTCGTCCTTCTCCTAGTCTTCTCGTATTTTTTCGTGTTGCCAAATATCATCGGTCACCGTCATTCTATGGATGGCACTTATCTTCTCTTCCATCTTGGAGCAATGATTGCAGTCCACCGGACAAGGTTTCCTTGATAAAGCGTCTGCATTCCGATGGCTGGTTCCAACACGATGCTCTGTGTAAAAGTCCTGTTGCTGTAGCCGCTCTATCCACCTTGCAACTTTCCCTTCGGGATTTCCAAACTGCAGTAACCATTTTAGTGCAGCATGGTCTGTTCTCAACAGGAATTTACTGCCGTATAAGTACTTATAAAAGTGCTCTACAGATTTGACGACGGCCAACAGCTTCCTTCTTGTCACACAATAGTTCCTTTCTGGCCACGACAAGACCTTGCTGAATACCCAATAACTTTTTCTTGTCCGTCGTGCACTTGAGAAAGAACGCTTCCTATAGCTGTGTAACTGGCATCAGTATCCAACACAAATTTCTCCTCCATCCGTGGATAACTGAAAATTGGTGCTGTAGCTAGTAGCCGTTTCAGTTGCTCAAATGCACTGTGGCAGTCGTCATTTCAATCATATTCTTGTCCATCTTCGGTTAGTCTCGTTAACGGTTTGGCAATGTTCGCAAACCCAAGTATAAAACATCAGCAATATGTGCACAATCCTACAAAACTGCGTAGTTGGTGTATATCTGCTGGTGTAGGCCACTCCTGTACCGTTTTTATTTTGTCAGGGTCAGCTCTTATTCCGGTCTCCGAAACGACATGTCCTATGTATTTCACCTCTTTTCCAAATAGGTGACACTTTTTGGGGCTCAATGTAAGGTTTGCCCCTCGTAATCTTTGGAATATCTCCTCTAGGTTCTTCAAAAGACCGGCCTAACACTATCACGTCGTCTAAGTACACCAGGCATGTTTTCCAGGACAGTCCACGCAGTATCGACTCCATCAATCGTTCAAAAGTAGCAGGAGCATTGCATAATCCAAATGGCATGACCTTGAACTGCCATAATCCACTTTCAATTGTAAACGCAGTCTTTTTTTATCGTTTGGCTCCAAGCATACCTGCCAGTATCCGCTTTTCAAGTCCAAAGTCGAGAACCATTTAGATCCGGATGGAGTATCCAAGGTGTCATCAATTCTGGGCAAAGGATAGCTGTCTTCCTTTGTCACATTGTTAAGCCGCCGGTAGTCTACACAAAACCTGGTCGACCCGTCCTTTTTCTTGACAAGCACTACCGGGGATGCCCACGGACTATTCGAGGGTTCAATCACTCCCTGTTCTTCCATATCGGTGATAATTTGCTCGGCTTCTTTGCGTTTTGCCAAAGGAAGCCGTCTGGGGTGCTGTCTTATAGGTTACGCATCTCCAGTATTGATCTTGTGTTGCACAACATTCGTCCTTCCTTTCTCACTATCATCCAGTGTAAACACACCTCGATATCGTCCGACCAGTCCTTTTACCTTGCCCAGTTGGTCGCCGTTTAATCCTTGACACGAGGGTATCAATATATCCAGCAATTTCTGTGAGCAACCGTTGGCTGCTTTATTTTTCGTGTCGTCCACACAACGTTTAATATGACATACTGGAATGCAACTTCCCACAATCATGTCTTTCTTCAGGGTCACCGTATGGGGATTAATGTTTAGCACTCTTACTGGTATCATGCTTCGAAACTTTACCAGCATTCTTCCAATCAGTAATCCCTCCTGACCCATTCCCGATTCAGTTGCTTCCATTATGCATATTTGTCCTTTCCGGAGCGTACCATCCGGGCGTCCCATCACTATCATTTCCGCCTTCTCGGGTATTTTCATATCACAAATCATTCGAACTTACATCGTCTGGTTACTCGTCCCTTGAAATGGAATCTCATCATCATCTATCCGAAGCACATTTTCTTTCATGTTTACATGAAACCTACATTCTCTCATGAGATCCATTCCCAAGATCACTTCTTCTGTAATTTCAGCTACCAACACCCGATGATTAATTAATTTCTCTCCAACTCTCAACGTTACGGCAGTCTCTCCGTGAGTAGAAATTTTCTTACCACTTGCCGTTCGAAGACATACCGATACAGGTAGCACTTTTCCACGACCAACCAAATCTGGTCTCACAAAAGTCTTTGTCGCTCCTGTATCCAGGAGTAATCGGACAATCCTACCATTAATTCTACCATCGATATAAATGCTGTCCAGACTTCCCATCGACGATGCAGCACGAATGATAATCTCCGGGGCACTACGTTGTGCTGTCGACGTTTGCCTCCTTACGTCGACTTGCTTTAGTTTTCCTGCTGCTCAACCAGTTGTTTTTTTGGTTGAGTACAGCATCTCTATATGTGACCTACTTCACCGCAGTTCCAGCATCGCGGACCCCATCTCCGCGGTCGTTGTCTTTTAAGCCTTTTCGCATTTTGCTTTTCAAATACACGGTTGATTATCTCTTTTACGCTGTTCTGCGATTGCTCAGGTTCTTCTAATGCAGACTTTGTGACTCATCCTGTGTGACGTCTGCTTAGCTGCTTCAAATTCAAGCGCATGAGCTAGTGCGTCATCTAACTATTTTTGGCCGTGCTAATCTTAGCGCTTGCTGCATTTTACTGTCTTTAATGCCATCCACAAATGTTTGAACAGCCAGTTGTTCGAGGAAACTATCTGGTGTCGTGGGTATGCCAATCAAACTAATCTGGCGATGTCAGCTACGAATTCTTGCAAGCTTTCACTTGTCTTTTGCGAGCGGTTCTTAACTTATGCGTGGTAAACCTGTTGAAGGTGAGCGTCTCCATATCTCATCTCAAGCTTCGATATTAAGAGACCGTAGTCATTCTGCTGGTGATCGGGAATCGTTTGTAAGATGTTAAGAGCTTCACCCCGTAGGGCCACTATTAGAGAGATAGCCTTCTCTTTGTTGCACCAACCGTTGGCTATTGCAGCAACTTCAAATTGTTTCAAATATGTGGGCCAAGGTGTGAGTGGTTTCACTTTAAATTTAGACGGTATTGACTCGCTCCTTTCCATGCTTCTTATTTCTGGAATGTTCTGATTTACAACTTGGTTTACTAATTCAAGTGGCCATGTTGTTAGTGAAATCACTTGTTCTTACAGTCTCATCACATCTTCTTCCATTTTTATCAATTTACTGTCCAACTTTTGCTCAACTGTTTTTACCTGTTCAGTGAAATCTCCTTTCAATGCAACAGAGCTTTCAATTAATCTTTGTTCTAATGTGGCTGTCTTTTCATTCAACTTTTCTTCTAATTTCGCAGCATTTTCGCTTAACTTTTCTTCTATTTTCTCAGCATTTTCACTAAACTTAATTTCCATTTTCGCAGCATTTTCGCTCAACTTTTCCATTTTCTCAACATTTTCGCTAAACTTTTCGGTAAGGTTTGATTCCAGTTCAACTGACCTCACTACGTTTTCATTTAGTGTCACTTCCAGTTTAGCCGACCTCTCTTCCATTTTCTCAACATTTTCGTTTAACTTTTCATCTATACCGGATTTTAAATCCTTAAGAAAATTCATTAAAGTATCTGCGTCCATCTTTGACTTCTTGTTATAGGCATATACAAACTACTTTAATGTCTTTAGACGTGTGTGTTCTCCCTTTAAATTAATCACTATATACCCCACACAGGCTGACACCAGAGTAGCGGACTACTACTACCGTGTTTCTCTAATTTAAAACAAGTAATAACAAACGTCTTTATTACTCACTGTTCACAAGTCTAATTGACAGTATATGCCTTGTTTATAGATGTTTTCAGTCCACTTAACAATGAAGCACTATTACACTAATAAATTTACAAGCACTAATATTTTCTTAACTAACTTCTTTACCATAGGTCCATTAACAACACTAACACAACTATTTATTTATTTTACACTTTGTCTATTTATGTATACTACAAGCTGCATGTATATTAGACACAGCATATAACATTTATGTATACTCTTAGACCTCCTAAAGCTCAACCACTTTTACTTTACAACGATATAATTTATATTAGACATTCTAGTATAGACTGACCCTTGCATTTATTAGCGGTCTTATATATACTCTGAGGTAAAGATATGACTCATCCTCTAGTAATTACGAGAAGCTTCCCGGCCCATTGAGAATAAACAGTGCTGGCGGCGTTTTGTGTGTTTGATTGCTAGAAGAATTCTCGAATCCTGAAGACTATGCAGAGCCTACAGCGCTTGTGTGTTTCATGGGTTGCCTAATAGTAGCTCGCAACAATATGTTTGTTTTCACGTTTGGAAAAGTGTTAATTTATTCAATATGTATTGTAGTTAAATGACTTACTTTATTTGTAATTCGATAAATCAACTTTAGTGTCTTTGAGTGCTAGAAATATACTTAAAAATTGTTGCTATGCTATAAAGGGTTCTACGTGAGTGTTATTGTGGTAGAGTAGAATTTATTTAAGAAGAGCCTGTATGTAATTTGGCATATGTGCAAACCTTGAAAGTCAGTGGCGTAGCGGATTTAATGATTTTTTAGGGTTTTGAAAACACTCTCATAGAGTAAATATTCTAAAATCAAGTTTTTGTGAATTATATTACCTATTACATTATACTTTTTTCAAACTAGAAACTGTGACGATTTTCAATACTAAAAATTATTTATTTGTACAGTAGTAGCTTTTTCATATTATTTACAGAATGGAGCATTACAGAATGTTGTCAGATGTCAATTCAATATTTCCGCCTGGCGACACCCAAAAATTTCTTAGTTATAGTAATTACTTGTATTCTGTTTAGTATAATATCGTAGCGGGCTACTACTACCGCGTTTCTCTAATTTAAAACAAGTAATAACAAGAGTCTTTATTACTCACTGTTCACAAGTCTAATTAACAGTACACGCCTTATTTATAGATGTTTTCAGTCCACTTAACAATGAAGCACTATCACACTAATGAATTTACAAGCACTAATGTCTTCTTAAACTAACTTCTTTACCATAGGTCCATTAACAACACTAACACAACTATTTATTTATTACACTTTTGTCTATTTATGTATTCTACAAGCTGCCTGTACATAAGACACGTGCACTTAACATTTATGTTTACTCTTGGACTTCCAAAAGCTCAACTATTTAACTATACACGATATAATTTATATTCGACATTCTGATTTAGACTAACTCTGTACTTCATCATCGGTCTTATTTATACCGTGAATTGAAAAGGATGACTCATCCTCCAGTAATTGCTAAAATCTTCCCGGTCCATGGAGGATATACAGTGCTTGCGGCGCTTGTGTGTTTGACAGGTTGCCTAATAGTAGCTCGCAACAATATTGAATTTTAACATTCCTCATTACATACAAAACACATAATAATGTTCAGGTTATTGTTTTTGTGATAATCTTACTTTGATGAAGAGTAATAATAAAATTCTGGTTTTAAACAAAACATTACAAAAAGTACAATTTATAAGGGTAAATATGTACCAGTAACAAACAAATATGGAGTAGATGATGGTTACTACTATTTCTGAGGCATGAGCTCCAAATTTGTCTGGCCGTAAGATTTAACTAGTTGCAAAACACATTGCCTCTGGCTTTAAACGATAAACTAAAACAACTAACTTATCAATATTAATTTAACTTCATAATAATGTATGAACTTTTATTTCAAACATCTATTTCCCAGTGATGTATAGTAACGGTAAAGGTTAATTTAAATAAATACTTATGGGTTGTTTATAGGTGCATACACTAAATTCCCATTTCGAATGGACCTGCACCTTGTCGAAGTTCTAAATTACTAGAACAGGTGAAATGGCTTGCGTGTTCTAATGAGCTAAAGAGCCAAACTACAGGTCCAACCAAAGTAGTAGGGTCGTTAGTGAGGAAACAGACCAAGACAGGTCCCCGAAAGAGGGCAGCGGCTCTTTTGGTACTTAGATTGGCAGAGACCATAGGGGTCGGTATGGCAGTCTAAGACACACTACCGCGATGTGGAAGGCAACGGAAACCACCACATTATCTCCCAAGTACACAGCGTACTTAAATTGTAACAAACATGATGGCATTCTCTGGGGTAAAAGTTTCCGGAGTTAAAATAGTCCGCCATTTTGATCTCCGGGAGGGGACTACTTCGGAGGATGCGATCGGAAAGTTAAAAATAAGAGTCGGGAACATTTTGCGAGTCTGAGCGTGGAATGTTAGAAGTATGAAGCAAGTAGGTAAGCTAGAGAACCTAAAAATCGAAAAGAATAGGTTATCACTAGACATACTAGGGATCAGCGAAGTTCGGTGGCCAAAGGCGGGGGATTTTTGGAGTGAAGACTTCAGGGTAATTCATACAGGAGCAGAGGACGGAAATTTGGGTGTGGGGATAGTTATGCGGAAAAAGATAGGATACTGTGTAAAAAATTACTTACAAAAGAACGAAAGAGTACTCATGGTTAGATTAGAATCTAAACCCGTAAACACAGTAATAATACAAGTATACATGCCCACCTCTAGCTACAGTGACAAAGAGGTAGAAGCCATCTACAAAGATATCGAAGACATATTAAGATACGTATAATAGGACATGAAAATTTAATAATTACGGGGGATTTTAATGCTGTGGTAGGTGAGGGTAGGGAAGGAGCGGTAGTAGGTTTATTTGGTTTAGGCACGAGAAACGACAGGGGAAATAGGCTGGTAGAATTTTGCGACAAGAACAATTTAATCATCACAAACAAATTATTTCAACATCATGCTAGAAGACGATATACGTGGAAGATGCCAGGAGATATAGGACGATATCAAATAGATTACATTCTAGTTAGACAACGGTTTAGGAATCAAGTAAAAGACTGTAGAAGCTACCCAGAAGCAGATATAGATACTGACCACAACATCGTAATTATGAAGGCCGTACTTAAATTTAAAAATCTGAAAAAAAGGAACGGAAAAAGGCACTTGGACTTAGAGAAACTAAAAGATAAAGATATTCAATTAATATTCGAAAAAAAGTCAAATGAATTGCTCAAAGATATCGGGAAAATATCTGAAACTAAGGAAGTAGAAACAGAATGGAATAACATTAAATCCAGCCTAGACATGGCGGCCAGAGATATTTTGGGGTATACACAAAAAGAAAATAAGAAACCATGGATAACAAAGGATATCGTGAATTTAATAGAAGAAAGACGAAAATACAAAAATAAATCAGACGAAACAGGAAAACAGAGATACAAAGCCATAAAATGGGAAATTATTCGAAAATGCAGTAAAGCTAAAGAACAATGGATTGATGAAAAGTGCAAAGAAGTACAAACTAAGATGGAAATAGAAAAGACAAACGAAGCATACAAATTAATTAGAATGAATTTTAGGGATATAAAACCGTATAGCAAAAATATAAGGGACGCACAAGGAAACGTCATTATAGAAAACGTAGAGAAAGTGAATAGATGGCAAGAATATATAGGGAATTTATATGCAGGAGAGGAACTAACTGTATTAGAACAGGAATCAGACATTGAAAATGATGACTTGGGATATCCTATACTTCGAGACGAGTTTGAATTAGCATTAAAGAGTCTGAAAAATGGTAAGACGCCGGGTACAGATAAGGTGCAAGCAGAAACTCTAAAAGCCGCTGGACAAGCAGTAACAGAACGTCTCTTCCAACTTGTAAGCTATATGTATGAGACAGGCGAGATACCCAAAGATTTCAAACGTAGCATCATAGTAACTATACCAAAAAAGAAAGGCGCGGATAGATGTGAAAATTTTCGAACAATAAGCTTGACAGCACACGTTTCAAAAATATTAACTAGAATTGTGCAAAGACGAATGGAAAAACGAGCTGAAGAAATACTAGGAGAAGACCAATTTGGGTTTAGGCGAAACAGGGGAACACGGGAGGCTATTTTAGCTCTGAGAGTGATAATGGAGAAAACAATAGAAAAAGGGGAAAGCATGTATATAGGGTTTGTAGATCTGGAAAAAGCATTCGACAATGTAAATTGGAAAAGAATGTTTGAAATACTCAATGAGTTATAGGGATAGACGAATAGCACATAGCTTATACAAAGAGCAAACAGCAGTAATAGAATTAGAGCAGGAACGTAGAGAAGTAAACATTAGGAAAGGGGTGAGACCGGGATGTGCCCTATCCCCATTGATTTTTAACTTGTACATAGAAGAGGCAATGAATACTGTCAAATGCAGGAAGACATTTGGAATTACTATGCAAGGACAAAAAATTGATATGCTTAGATTTGCAGATGATATAGCGGTATTAGCGTCTAGCAAGGAAGAGTTAGAAGCTGCTCTTAATGAAATGGAAACGGTTCTAACTAGAGATACGGTATGGAAATTAACAAAAGTAAAACTAAAGTACTAGTATGCAAAGGAGGGAAAAATAAATCAAAAACAAGAATACAAATATGTAACACGAACTTACAAGAGGTTAAGGATTTCTGCTACCTAGGAAGCCAAATAAGCAAGATGGGAAAAGCACAAAAGATATAAAACAAAGATTAGCACAAGGTCGTGCTACATTTAACAAGAAAAAGCAACTATTGTGCTCAAAGACCACAAACATAGAAACAAGGAAAAGATTGCTTAAAACATATGTGTGGAGCACAGCACTGTACGGCTGTGAAGCCTGGACAGTTGGAGAAGCGGACAAGAAAAAGGTAGAAGCCTTTGAAATGTGGTGTTACAGGCGTATGATGAATATATCATGGACAGACAAAGTTAAGAACGAAGAGGTACTAAAAATGGTAGGGGAAGAAAGAAATATGTGGAAAACGGTAAAAAATAGGAGAGATAGGATGATAGGCCACATACTACGGCATGAGGGAATAGTGCGAAATATATTAGAAGCAGAGATAGGAAAAAAGAGAAGAAGAGGGAGACCTAGATTAGACTACTGCACACAGATAGTAAAAGATGTAGGCTGTAGAGGTTTCAGGGAGATGTGTAGGCTAGCCCAGAATAGAAATCAATGAAGGTACGCATCCAACCAATCCCAAGATGGATAAACTAATGACGAAAAGATAACTGTGCTTAAACATGATGATTATTATAAGTAACTACAAGAATTGGTTGGGCAATGTTTTCGAATAATGTTAAGTGTGTGAAAGGATTTACTGGAAAACCATTATTTTGGCAAATGTCTAAGTGTTGGCGGATCTTGGTAGCCATAGGTTGCTTAACCTCCTTCACTGAATCTCGGTAAAATAGAGTATAAAATTAGAAAACAATAGAAAGGGAACGAGCTGAATACACATACTCCCTGAAAAAAAGAAAACCACCAAAAACGCAAAATCAAAGTAGCTGCTTATATAACCCTACATAAAAATAACTGAGTTGCAAACGAATCCGTGACTTTCAGTAAACAATGGATTCCATTACTAAAAGAAATAACAAAAGAAATAACAAATGAAAATCAAATGCCCACAATATCTAGGTAGCATTGCAAGTTTTTCCTGGGTTTTCCTTGCAATATTAACATGAAATACAGCCTACATACATGATTTCTATTTATACATAAAATAACTAATTACATAAAAAATAAGCATATTAACAATTTTTGTAAAACAGCATTGGTATCTGACAAGTATAAATCCACAATCTCCGTTGAACAACATTGGTATCTGACAAGTGTAAACCCGCCATAGGGTCGCCTCAGAACCATGTTAAAATCTACCAAAGAGGTAACTTAAATCATAATGAATTTTCCCCCCTCAAAATAAATATAAAAAAACGACTACTTAAGCCTTTCAATAATGCAATCGCACACTTCTTTAATAACCATCCTCTCAATTGTATAAATAGAAACATGTTAAAAAATGTTTTCCAATTCCAAGTTATTGAATTTATATAAAATTCACCAATAAAAATTAATCAGCTGATTTCACGTTGAGCGTATTGACTACCTAAAGAAAGCCCATCCAATGGTCGCAACACAAATTGAAGGTAATCATTCTGTTAAACTTTAAAAATTTTTGCTTAGTATACTCAAACCAAATATTTCAAACATTAATAAATCAAAGTCACCTTCAATTTATGTCATAAATGTCAAACTTGAAGTTTTTATTATTATTTTGACAACGATCCTAGGTCATGGATCGAAACATAAATAAAGTTGATTTTAAAACCTATGAGTGGTTAATTCCCAAAGAAGGATTAACCTGAATACACATGCTGTGTGAGAATTTCAGGGAACTATGTAGGCTAGCTCAGAATATAAATAAGTGCAGGTACGTGTCCAACCAGTTTTGAGACGGAAAACCTAATGGCTGCGAAATATCTGCAACTAATGTTGACTGTGCGAAAAGATAAATTGGAAAATATATTAAATCGCCAAATGGTTAAGTGTTGGGGGAACTTGGCAGCCACAGACTGCTTACCTCCCTTCACAACCATTGAAGGTCGGAGAAATAGGGCATATAACTGTAAAACAATAGAAAGTAATCGAACTGCATCTAACAAGAAAGAACATCGCCAATGAGGAAAGACAACAAACATAGAATAAGAAGAAAATTGTTGAAAGCATATGTGTGGAGCACAGCACAGTATGCCTATGAAATACGGGAAGTCTGAAACGCAGACAGAAAAACGGTAGCAGCCTTTTGAAATGATGTGCTTCAGATGTATGAGGACGATAGCATGGACAGACAAAGATAATAACAAATAAGTTGCAGAAATAGTAGGGGAACAAGGATATCTGGGGAAAAAGAGAAATAGTAGGGCGGAATACGTTCTAAGGTATTTTTGGGGAATAGTATGTGATATATTACAAGCAGAGACAGGAAAAAAGAGGTAGATGTAGACCTAGATCAGACAGTTATAGATGCAAACTTTGCATATTTCAGGGAAATCTGTAGGTTAGTTCAGAATAGGGAACAATGATGGTACGCGTCTAACCAGTTCTAGGACTGAAGACCTAATGATGATGACACTAAATTCAAATCTTCTTCCAAATTTGCCGAATAAACAACAAACAGTAAAACGAAAGCGAATTAAGTTTCTTTTCTAATAAGTTATTGAATGTCAACGTAAATTGACTTGATTATAGGAATGCATTTTTGCAAATGAACATTCCTTTGTATACAAGTGCATTGTATGTAAATGAATATTTCTGACTTTTTTTACACAACCTAATTACCTAAAAAGCATGTACTTCGTCATCGATAGTAAGGGACAAAACGTACAATTTTTAGATTAATTTTTTCTAATGCGGAATAACCACATATTTCAAACAAATGGGCGTTCATCAATATGGAACAACACATATTTCTGTAAAAAACTTTTGCATGTTGCAGAATAATCACAAGTACTGCATGCGAATGGAGGATTGTTAGTGTGCAATTTCATATGTTTTTGTAAATGATCTTTCCTTGATGCAGCATAATTACACAAAGTGCAGGTGAATGGACGTTCGCTGGTGTGTTAGTTCATGTGTATTTTTAAACTACCTCTACGTGATGTGGCATAACTGCACCAAGTGCATGCAAATGGACGCTCGTTAGTGTGCGACTTCATATGTGTCTGTAAAGTATCTTTTTGTAATGTGGCACAATTACACAAATTGCAGGCGAATGGACGTTCGTTAGTATGCGACTTCATATGTCTGTGTATAGTACCTTTTTATGATGCGACATAATTACACAAATTGCATTAGAATGGTCGTTCGTTAGTGTGCGACTTCATGTGTCTCTGTAAATGACCTTTTTGTGATGCGGCATAATTACACAAATTGTATGGAAATGGACGCTCGTTAGTGTGCCACTTCATATGTATTTGTAAATGACGTTTCCCTGACGCGGTATAATTGCACAAATTGCATGCCAATGGACGTTCGTTAGTGTGCGTTTTCATATGTATCCGTAAATGATCTTTCCTTGAAGCAGTATAACTACATAAATTGCAGTCGAATAGACGTTCGTAAGTATGTGACTTCATATGCCTCTGTATAGCACCTTTTAGTGATGCGGCATAATTACACAAATTGCATGGGAATGGACGTTCGTTAGTATGCGACTTCATATGTATTCGTAAATTATCTTTCCTTGAAGCGGTATAACTACATAAATTGCAGGCGTATGGACGTTCGTAAGTATGAGACTTCATATGTCTCTGTAAAACACCCTTTTGTGATGCGGCATAATTACACAACTTGCATGAGAATGGTCGTTCGTTAGTGTGCGACTTCATATGTGTCTGCAAATTACCTTTTTGTGATGCGGCATAATTACACAAATTGCACGCGAATGGACGTTCGTTAGCGTGCGCCTTCATATGTATTCGTAAATTATGTTTCTTTGAAGCAATATAACTACATAAATTGCACACGAATGGACGTTCGGTACTATGCGACATCATATGTCTTTGTAAGTTACTTTTCAGTGATGCGGCATAATTACATAAATTAAATATAAATGGGTATGCAACTTGTTAAAGTGTTTATTTGTGATTCGGTATAATCAGACAAATTGTATGTGTTCACGTTCCTTAATATCCGATTAGAGATTAATGTAAAACGTTTTCTGATGCGGAATAATCACACAAATTGTATGTAGATGAATGTTGTTCAAAACGCAATCGCATTGGGATTCATAACTTACTTTTACAATATGCCAAATAAGTACATAAAGTACATATGAAGCATTTCGTTAGAATGTGAGTACATACGAAATTTGTTGAAAACTTTTTAAAGTAAAGAATAATAACGCAAACTACAAGCTAACGAAGTGATTCTACTATATATTTGTAAATAACGTTTTTGTTGTGAAAATACATGTCACTGGACAGTGTTTGTACACGTCTCATTAGATCAATTATTCATAAAGTAGAGTAGAATTTATTTAAGAAGAGCCCATGCTTGACATATGGGCAAACCTTGAAAGTCAGTGACGTAGCGTATTTTATGATTTTTTTAGGGTTTTGAAAACACTCTCATAGAGTAAATATTCTAAAATCGAGTTTTTGTGGATTATATTACCCGTTACATTAGGCGATTTTTCGCGACATACTTGAATTGTTCGAGTATGGTATGTTGAAGTATCTCCCCACTATTTAAAAAACATTTACTTGTGCGGCACCGCGAAAACGTATTGTAGTTTCTAACCGATTGAGAACATTGACCCGATTCTGGAAATACATCTAAGGACTCATCAGGTCAATGAAGTGGAATCACGCATATGTCATATGTTAAATGTTAAGAACCGAAAGAGGTCCTGCATTGACGAATATACTGAATCAACGCATCAAAACAGACATTACAATAACATCACTATTAACATTGTACATGTACATACGTCTATATTGAATAATTAAATAGTTCTATACATGTATTAAGAAGCAATTAAATCTCAGAATATTAGATTGGTTTAATTCATATGAACTATGTACTGAAGATTAAGTCATTGATTATATCTTTGATTTCGCTGGACTAAATCTTATGAGAACATTCTCTAAAAATTATTACTGTCATAATTACTTATACATCATTACGCTTAACGGTTGCTCAGTTTCTTAGTATCTGTTGATCTTGTACATTTGTATTTGCAATCTTTGCGATTTAGCTACGCATTCAGCTGCTAGATTTATAACTCAATTGATTACATAGTGAATGTCATAGATTGTTAATTCATAAATTACGTTGATCATGGTAGATATTTATTCAGATGTATACTTTACTTGTATGCTATGTTTAGTTTTATACGTTAATGTTATCTATATACGTACTAGTTTAATTACGATTATGTTCATTATACTCAATCTTATAAAGATTTATCTACGTTTCTCAATTCAATTTTATAGATATTTATCATTATCTAATTATATTTCACTACTCTATTATTTAATAGCATTTTAAACTACTTTACACTACAATTTAAAACTAATACTAATTATGTAACTTTAATTTTACTATTTACATGTCATATAAATAAACTATTTATATTTAACTAACCATATAACATTTATACTAATTAATTACAAATCTAGTATTTAAATATTGTCTTACCTTACCAAATAAACATTAGAATTTAGTATGACTGACTTGCATTATTGGCCTTATAATACCTAATTAAAGATATGACTTTATTGTATTACGAAAGCTTCCGGTCCATTAAAATGTTCGATTACCTGATAGAATGGTGCCGTACAATTTCCCCTAGGTAAATTTTACCGCCAAAACGCAAGTTTAACACATACACGCATAATTAAGTATGTTAGTTTATGTCGCGAAAAATCGCCTATAATACTTTTTTCAAACTAGAAACTGTGACGATTTTCAATACTAAATATTATTTATTTGTACAATAGTAGCTTTTTACGGAATGGAGCATTCCAGAATGCTGTCAGATGGCAATTCAATATTGCCGCCTGGCGGCACCCAAAAATTTCTTAGTTATAGCAATTACTTGTATTCTGTTTGATATAACATTGAATTTTAACATTCCTCATTACATACAATACACATAATAATGTTCAGGTTATAGTTTTTGTTGATAATCTTACTTTGATGAAAAGTAATAATACGAATTCTGGTTATAAAAAACATTACAAAAAGTACAAAATTATAAGGATAAATATTTACCAGCATTAAACAAATATGGAGTAGAGGATGGTTACTACTATTTCTTAGGCATGAGCTCCAAATTCAGGATCAGGTTCATTTGTAAATATGAACCTGCAAAAGAAGATGCAGGTTCTTATAAAAATTTGCTGCGAATGAAGAACAATATTTTTGTTGTTGTAACAATTTTTTTTGACGACGCAAATCACCAAAAATTTATTAGTTAAATACACCTTTTTGTCTGTTCCATTAAACAAGTAAACATCATCATTTAAATAAATATCCGTATTGGGATCATGTAGTCCAACCACAATGCAGAGATGCTAGTTTGGTTGCTAACAACAGACGGTAACTATTTGAATAAACATTTCAATGCCAAACAACTTTGATATATTGTGCGCAGCGTGTCAACGGTCACTCTGGCTGGAGCACTTGACACGAAGACATCATGGAGAACTTTAGAGTTCTAGCCAGTACTTTACGTGTGGCTCTACGCCTGTGTTTAGCTCAAAATGTAATGAGCACTTGAAGTAGTGTTTTTAATAATGGTAAGCAAATAGATATAATCTCTTAAACAAACTAAATAACTTTGTTATAGCACTCTTATCATGTCTTATATTAATTATCCTGTTTCATTTTTGTCTTGTATGATTATATGTGATCTTTTCTTTTCGTTTACGCTCATCTAGTTTACCATTAATGTGAGCATTTATCAATTTAATTGTAATATTCTAAATTTAACAAGAAAGTACTTCAATATGGCGATAATAAATTTTGGTCTAATATGAACGTCCTTCACTATACCGTAAGACTAGGATTTAATAAAATGTTCTCCAATAAAGCTGTAATATTTGAGATTTAACCGGAATGTTTTTCAGTTTAATAGCAATTCCTTTGTTTCAATCTAATGTAATGCCTGACCAGGGTTGGCAGTTCAAATTTTGCTTTTTGATTTATACTATAATATACTGTAAAATAATACTGAGTACGGATCTGTACTTATAATATCCTTAATGCTTAAGTTTTCTCTAGATTTAGGTTACTTGTCACGATATTCAGTGGAAAATTCCATTGCCCTTGTTAGAAATGGATAATATTTTTTAATTGGCTAGCAGCTAGTCGACGCCAGGTTAATTCCCGACATTTTGAAAAGTCATTAATAGTACAGAAACACGCAGGACTTTTTTTATTACTGTTGGCTTTTGGCGGATGGGCCATTCTGCCTTGCAGGAGTTCGCAAACTTGTGCGAATTTGCTTGAAATTAAGCTAGAGCCTGTTGTGTTATAGGAATCAGTAAACTCTTGTAAATGTGTTAAATCTATTTAAAAAAAATAACAAAACGTGATGGTTTTGTGACGATTGAGCAGCAATTTTGGAGGAACAGAGTGCAGGAACTCGTTGAGGTTCCAACGTGTAAAGACTATTACTGGGATAATGGTGATTCACATTCGCAGAAATCACGAATGAAACTCTTGGAACAGTGAACAATATAATTAAATGTAAACAAAAATTAAAGCAATAAGTGCCTCTTAAACTACAAGGTTTTAATAAAATGAGTCCGGATTACTTACATATGCGAAGTTACTTGTGGAAATAAATGTAAAAATAAAAGGATTGGTTAATTTGCCATACAAGCTGTTTCTGATTCATCAAACAAGTGCTCACCATTAAATATGTAAATGCGGAAAAGCTCTCCAGCAGCCCTTGATGCCTGATGAGAATGCCTATATTTCACTCACTTTGTGGAAGACGTTAAATATCAAGCAATTGGCAATACGAATTGTATTTAAATGTAAGTAGTATCAGGATACTGGTAAGATTTAGAAATGTATTCGTTGAATTTTGGCCAAAATATTCAGTCTTAATTAGTATTGATTAGACAAAGTATAGATTTAGTTGTTTATTGATAAATTGTTTATGATGCCCCTAGCTCCATTAGTAAATAAATACCATTTGTTTAACATGAGATATTTAGAGTGTATTTCTTTATATTTATGTATATTTGTCTGTTAATCTATAATTGCAGAACAGGTGATCATTCGCTGTTGGAGCAACGATCAGGTAATGTAAGCATTAGTTTCAAGTCAGAAACTAATATTAGTTTGTAACTGAAGTAATATAGCAAAGATTTCTAGAGCAGATGTTACACTAAACGTTCCATAATTAATATTTACGATATTCTTATAATTGCTATGATGAATTTTCAAGTAATAATGTGGATAATTACACTCAAAATAGTTGTTTGGATAACAAACTAAATGCAGTAATAGATCGAAGCTTTGCATTTTTTTTTGTTAACTGTTTGGATGGATTTTGGTTTGTTCCGTTATTGCATAGAAGAAATACGCATGATTGGGTGCAAGAAACACGCAGTTGGTTGGTTTTAGTACAACATGTGAACGGCGACGTCATTTGTTTGTCCAGGAACAGTATGTATACGCATCTGGTTTAATACAATGTTAACGCTGTCACACAAACAAGAACATATTGAAACCAAGTAAGCGCTCTTTGTTATTTTTACATGACGTCCGCATTTGGCCAACATTGATTCAAGGCAACATCTGAAATAACATTGTGATGACCTCTAAGTAGTATTTTGCTTAACTATAAAGGACTTTTGATGTTTTTTATTGTCAATATTAAATCCAGCGTAATAACCGTTATTATTATTAACGAAATTAAGCACCTCAATTGAGTTCTGATTAAAGTTTTATTTATGTGTAATTATAGTTAAAGCTTTCGAACGTTGAATTATTAGATTTTTAATATTTTCATACAAACTTGTAAGCCTAATAACAGATCTAATATTTTAGGTATTGATTTGAGTTAATTTTGTAGTAAAAAAAATGCTTAACATATTTGATATTTCATTTAAAGTTATCATTCTACATATGTGTAGAAAAAATTATAGT
Organism: Platerodrilus igneus; assembly: GCA_036346225.1. Taxonomy (NCBI): domain Eukaryota; kingdom Metazoa; phylum Arthropoda; class Insecta; order Coleoptera; family Lycidae; genus Platerodrilus; species Platerodrilus igneus. The sequence goes on from JARFIW010000544.1 coordinate 1,175,972, forward strand.
ACCATTTTTGATATGTAAATTTTATACATACAATTTTTTATCATGAAGCAACATTTAATTAAAGAATCACCATTTAATTCATTTAATTAATTGTTTTATTTTGAACAAGTGAGTTCAAAAATAAGGTAATTAGATCCAGAAACAAAAGGCATAAATACCTTCGAGGTAATGATATTTGTAGCTTCTATTTGACGAAGAAGCACTGACAGCTCTTTCAGAATTTGATGCCTAATATTTGTGTCTATAAAAGTGTGTGCATAATTAATTTTTACAGCTTTGTATTATGAGGTAGCAAGAGTATACCTCTTGTGTCCTCACTTTGTTAATTTAATTCAAATTTCTCTGCAGGTCCTGCGTAAGCAGTTAATACAATATTCCTTTCTAAGGACTCCCAAGTTCCCCTTAGGGAAACTGTGTTTAAAATTTAATGACTTGGTGGCGCTTTCCCTAAACCCTTATTTTGGTATGAATTAAGCCATAGTAAGTAAATAATGTTTTGTAAAAAGGACCACGACCAATCCTCATAAGCTCTACCCAAGGAATAGACCCCTAGCATAGTCGGAAGATATTTGCGTTCCATCAATTTAAGGAAATCCTTACTTAAAGTTCACTGGTTGCATCAGAGAATATTAAAGAACTCACGGGTTACTTTAATTATTTAATCAACCAATTAAGTAGTAACGACAAATTTTTGTAAGAAAGTTTTTAAATTGTTGGTGTAAACAACTGCATAAATGATGGATATAATATTATACAGAGGAAGACAATATTGAAACACATGATGCCGAAGCCTTTTTCCATTTAAAAATGTCCTACGAAGAACGAATATTTAATTATAAATCAAGTCATGTTGTTAAAAATGTCTTTGGAATTTTTTCACATAAATTTGTATTCTGTTGACCTTAATACAACTGCCTAGAGATAAAGTTGTGCTAATAACCCAAGTAAGTTATGTGTTACACAATTATATAAAAATGGAAAAATCGGCTATAGTTTTCCACGAAGCATACTGCAAAACAGAAACTGGAAACCTACGGGGTGGTTTATGGAAACACCATGGTCAAAACCTTGGCTAAATCGTTCTATTAAAGACATTATTAAAACAAGAGAACTGTTATAACTTAAGAATTATTTTAATATCTATGAAATATTGCCATTCTAATACACACGGTTTAAAAGTGCAGATATTAAATGCGTTCCTGTTTTATGAACCTGCACCTAATATATGTACATTTAGTGATCAGATTTAATTAATAAACATAATATTAAGATTATACATTAACCAAAATAGATTTAACATTTTACGATACTAAATATATCATGTTGCTTATGTATTTTTGAATAAAGCTTATATAAAATTGCTACGTGCATAGCCGTAGCCTAAAAAAAAAGAAAGACTGCCCGGGCTCAGCCAGTGAGTGGGCGAGGTTTTAGAAATACGCAAACAAAAGAACGGAGGATCTGAAATAAAAATAAACGAAACACACTCGCACTCATTCAATAAATTAACCACCGACATCCAGAAAATCTTATAATTAACATCAAAGCAAAATACAAAATATATACACAGGAGTACATTAGTACTCCGAACACAGTACAAACAAAGCTACCTGTTTACATGGCGAGCTGTCGTGTTTGGGGCCCTACCCCCTAGATTAATTAACCAACCAAAGTAAAAAGAAAGTTTCCCCGCTAAAAACAACAGCTCTAAAGCATTATCGTGAACATAAAAAAAATCTAATACATAAAATATCAGAACACGGTAGTTTACATTTATTATTACTAAAATTTGGTATTTCAAGAAAAGTTACATCCAATAGTTGGTCTAAATAATAATTTAATCCGCACACAAAGCGGAGAAAGCGAAGTAGTTTATCAAATTCCAAAAACGTATATTTAAATTTGGTTGTGGTAAAACTGGGGTTTACCACAATTTTAACTCGCAAATAATTTTAGTCACATAGTTGTTGAAACGAGACAAAAACAGGTAGTAAAGGAAATGTGTATACGACCTTAAGGTTCCACTTGTCTTCTAACGAACAAGGGCAGCAGTACCACAGGGACCTTACATCACGTACATAGTGTTAGCACTTAGCAGTACACTCACAACAGTACATAGCAGCAGTAGGACCAAAGAAAATCCAACACTTCTAGCCGCCGGAAAACCTCACATTTCAGAATAACCAAACCATATTAAATAAACTTGCAATAACAACCAAAAATAATTTTTAAGAAAGCATTATCGTACACAACAGAACGCCTTTCAAATACACCAGTTCGCTCTATATCTCGTGTATCTCTGAACAGGTTGTTCGGAGCGTTGCTAACTAACCTTGCGTTGCATAGAGCAGAGCTTCGTCTATCGACGTAATACTGAGAATTACCACAAATAACAGGCGACCTTGCCCTAACGAAGCGTAGTCTTTAAACACCCAAACGCAAATAGAATATATTATTGCACTTTTATTGCCAATTAGCAAAATATTTGAACAGGATTTTAATTAAACGGAATTTATCTAGATGAACAACTAAATTTGGAACGAAATCATTTTTCGTATAATTTTTAAAGAAGTGAAAATGTTTACGACGCGGTTTTGATTAAAACGGATTTTTGTATATTAGGAACGAATATAGTTTGGCTGATTTTTATTAAAATTCAACGTAACAAAATATTATTGAATGTATTATACATCATTTTTGAGCTTGTAAAATTCAGATGACTCACATATCTTTTTTTTATGAAGTTTGTGAACTATATTTTAAATTTCCCCTTATATATTTTTTAATGATGGTTTCTTTGGTGTGATCAGTTCATATCCCATAAATGTGTAGAAGCTCTTGATATCTTATGGAACTGGTGACTTTTCCTATGTTATCTGTTTAATACCATTACTAACAGATGTAAGTGCTCCTTTCTTATTGTGTTTTTCAAAATATCTTCCTCACATGACTTTTTATTACAGTGAGACACAAAAGTAGAGGGCATGTTTTGATCAGGTGCTACGATTTTCTCTGCGACAACATATACATCGTCTGTGAAGTCGTGATCTATACTCAAAGTTAAGTTAATTAGTAAAGTATATACAATACAAATAAATAGTAACTTACAAATTCTGCAGGTTCCTGAGGAATGTTTTTAAATTCTTCCTGTTGTGCAATCTGTTGAATGTCCTGTGGCTGATTACATTAGTAAACATGCCATATCCTAATTTCTTTATCATTCTAGCTTTGAAAATGTCAATGTCGGTTACAGCTGACTTTATATCATTACATTGTATCTGTGTTTGTATTTTACTTAAAATAAAAGCAAGACTATCATTTTCAACCAAACTTCGTTTGGTTAATGAGATGGTCTAGTCTGTCGGTCGGTCTGTCGGTCGGTCTGTCAGTCTGTCCGTTGCACGGTTCCCGTGATGTTACAAGACATATAATATATGATTCTTATCCAGTTTTTTACGCTGAATACGAATACGCTATTCACTTTTCGATATTTCAATTATTAATCAAGATATTCGACTTTAAATACGAATTTTTACACATTACTATTTATTATTTTCGCGTACAATTAAATTTCAAATATTTAACACAAAAGTAAGTAATATTTGTTGAACTTAATGTCTAAGTTTGGTTGTGAGCCGTACATGCGGCTTAGATTTTTTTTAATATAAATTTCATATTATATTCGTCTACGGTTGTTGTAGTAATAGTGAGTAGTAAGGTCCGCTGCCATTAGAGGCACTCGTATATAGAAGAGTAGGGAGCGCGAGTCCAATACAGGCGGCTGACAGTTCTTAGTAGTTAATCATGAAGTGTAGACGTAAGCTAATCACATGTACTAAATTAATAAGAAATGACAATAAACAATACTAAATATAACATGGCGCTGCGACAAAACCGACAACAGCAAGCATAATTACAGTAATTAACACGCGTACAACAATTTACTAAGAAAAATGGCGAGTAACGTACTACCCAGGTTAGAATTGAACAATGGTCAAGCTGCAGAACAATGAGCACAATGGAAAAATAGCTTTAACATATATTTAATAGCGACGGAAGCCATTAAAAAGAAGAAAAAATTCAAATCGCTCAGTTGCTACATTTTGCAGGTCCTGAAATCCAGAAAATTTACGCGATGTTTAAATTCAAAGAGGATGAAAAGGACAAATTAGAGCCAGTAATTGAAAAATTCGATAACCACTTCTCGCCTAGAAAGAATCTAACATTTTTGCGATACAAGTTTTTTACATCCAAGCAATCAAGTGAAATGACAATGGAACAATTCATCATTGATCTTAAACGACAAGCGGCAAGTTGTAAATTTGACAAATTAAATGATGATCTTATAAAACTTATGCTAATTTGTGGAACAAATAGTCAAGCAATAAGGCACCGATTACTGCAAGAAGATGAAGCGGATTTGGAAAAAGCAATCCAATTGTGTTCTATAATTGAGCAGTCTAAATCGCAGGCGGCAAGAATGGAAAAATTCGTCGCAAATAATCAGGTAAATTCTCAAATTGACAGGATTTCACCCAAACAAAGCTCCATGGGGGGCTGGCAGTCTAGTCCAGGTAGACAGTAGTCAAGCCAACAACGGCGATTTGGCGAGGACAACAAAGGAAGCGCGACATCACCTTTCCGTGGACGAGCCAGATCACAATCGCAAGGTAGGAGGTCGCAAATTAAAAATTGTAAGCGGTGTGGGCTCAATCACGCAATTAATAGATGTCCGGCATATAAAAAGGTTTGCGGTAAGTGTAAAAAATACAATCACTTTGCAACAGTATGTAGAAGCGAGAAACAAATTGTTAGTTTAACTCAGGAAAATTATAATCAAGAAAATGTAGTTTTTATAGGCACCCTGAATGAAGCGACAGATAATACAAATTGTAAAAGGGTTCTTGTAAACGATAAGACTTGGTGGGTAGACTTAACAATAGGTGCAGTTAAGATGTCGTTTAAAATTGACACAGGTGCAATGGTCAACATTTTACCTGTAAAATACTTTATTCGTTTAAATATGCCTTTTGAACAATTAGTAGAGTCAAAGACCCTTTTGAAATCGTACACAGGTGACATTTTGCCACTTATAGGGGAATGTAGAATTGATTGCAAGTATAATAGTAGAGAGCTTGAAGTTGCATTTTTTGTAGTTAATGATGACACTGAACCGATATTAGGATTAGCAAGCTCGATAAGTCTGAAATTAATTAATCGTATAGAACCAGAAGCTCATTCTATTAAGAGTATTGATCACATTAATAATACTTTCAATTTAAATTATGAACAAATTATACAAATGTTTGGTGAGGTACCGTCAGGTATAGGTTGTATCAACCCACCTTATAAAATGAAAATTGATCCTAGCGCAGTTCCTTGTATCACGCCAATAAGAAAAGTCCCATTTGCACTGATGGACAAATTAAAAGACAATTTGTAGAATTAGAAAATTAAATATTATCGAAAAAGTAAACGGCGCTAGCGAGTGGGTACATCCACTAATATTAATAAGAAAAGAAAATGGTACATTAAGAATTTGTTTAGACCCCTTGCAATTAAATAAAGTACTCAAACGAGAACATTGCAAACTATTAACGTTAGAGGAAATAACGGCGAAATTACATGGGGCATGTATATTTTCTAAGTTAGATGCAAGTCAAGCATTCTATCAGTTACCGTTAGACGACGAAAGTAGTAAACTTTGTACCCTATGGTCGCTATCGTTTTCTTCGATTACCGTATGGAATTAAAAGCGGCCCAGAAGTGTTCAATGAAAGGTTCAGGGAAAAATTTGAGATGAGTAATGTAGCAGTGTATATAGATGATGTAATTATATGGGGAAAGACAAAAGAAGAACACGATAAAGCACTAATAGAAGTATTAAAAAGGGCAAAAGAACGTAATATTAAATTCAATTCAAAAAAATGTATCTTAGGTGTGTCGAAAGTTAAATTTATGGGGCATTATTTAAGCAGTGAAGGTATAGGATTAGATCCTGACAGGTTAAAAGCCATACAAGAATTCCAGGAACCCAAGGACAAGAAAGACGTTCAGAGGGTGTTAGGTATTATAAACTATATGAGTAAGTATGTTGAAAATTTCTCAGAAGAAACGAAAGCTTTACGTGAACTCTTGAGGAAGGATGTTTATTTTGTATGGTCAGATCAAAATAAAGCTGCATTTGAAAACATTAAACAAATTTTAACAAATAGTCCGGTACTCAGGTATTTCGACCCTTCCAAAGAAATAACCATATCTGTAGATGCAAGTCAGAATGGTTTAGGGGCATGTATGTTACAGGAAAATATACCTGTCATACGCATCAAAAGCTCTAACGGAATCCCAGGTACAACAACCCCAAATCACAAAAGAGCTATTAGCGATTTATTATGGGTTAACTAAATATCATGATTACGTATTTGCAAGGTCAGTGATCGTTGAAACTGATCACAAGCCTTTGGTAACATTAATTAATAAACCGTTAAATAAAGTACCAGCTCGTTTACAGCGCATAATATTATTTTTACAGAGGTACAACTTTAATCTTAAATACAAAAGATGCAAAGATCTCGTTATAGCGGATGCATTATCGCGAGCTTGTTCTAAAGACACCGCGAGTAATGATTTAGATTTAAAAGATCAAATTTGTGTAGTTGTTGAGGCTAATATTAGTGAAGAATATTTAAATAAAATTAAATCGGCAACTAAATGCTGATCCAGAATTACAGCAATTACGAATGGTAATCGCTAAGGGCTGGCCAAAAAATAATAAATTATTAAAAAATTGTGTTAGGCCATATCTTAAATATAAAAGCGAATTAATAATTGAAAATGAGATCATTTATAAAAATAACAGTTGTGTAATTCCACTAAGTCTGAGGAAAACAATACTAGAGAAAATTCATTACAGTCACTTAGGGTATACTAAATGTTAAATAAAATTAAATAAAAACCCTTAACCACAAAAAATATTTAAATTACTAGATACGTATTTCGACCACTATGTGGTCATCATCATGAAAAAAAAAAATTAGCTGTATAATTTACTATATTGTTGCTTTAAACACTATCGAGGATATTCTCCTCACCCGCAGGCTGGTGTTCTCAACAACAAACAAGTGAATTGTGACACAATTCACTTGTTTGTTTTTTGTTGAGAACACCAGCCTGCGGGTGAGGAGAATATCCTCGAAAGTGTTTAAAGCAACAATATAGTAAATTATACAGCTAATTATTTTTTTTTTTTTTCCTACTGATGTTGACCACATAGTGGTCGAAATACGTATCTAGTAATTTAAATATTTTTTGTGGTTAAGGGTTTTTATTTAATTTTATTTAAATCGTGCCACAGTGTTCCTATAGATTATATACTAAATGTGTAAAGCTAGCACTAGAATCAGTATTTTGGCCAACGATTCGCAAGGAAATTAAATCAATGATTGAAAATTGTGCACTTTGCCAAAAATATGCAAATTCACAACCAGCAGAACCGTTACAACCGCACGAAATACACTCAATCCAGTGGTATAAAATTGGTTGCGATATATACGAACTTAGAGGAAAATATTATGTAATAGGGGTAGATTATTATTCTAAATTTGTCGAAATTGAAAAATTAAATAATATAACTAGTAAGATTATAATTAACACATTCAAAACCATTTTTGCAAGATTTGGAGTTCCCAAATACTTGATTAGTGACGGAGGAACTCAGTTTACCTCCAAAGAATTTCAAGATTTTGCAGGTGAATGGCAATTTCAACATAGTGTAAGTTTACCGACCCATAGTCAGTCTAATGGAATGAGTGAAAGGCACATACAAACAATTAAAAAAATGATGAAAAAGGTTATTGAAGATGGTAGAGATTTAAATCTTGCACTTCTACAATACCGAAATACGCCTATTTTTGAAAATAACTCACCAAATGAAATATTAATGTCGAGAGCTGCTCGTAACCCTTTGCTTCCCACAGCAACCAAAAAATTAAAATCACACTTAGTTAACACGGCTCAGTATAACAGTCACATTAAAATTAATCAGAACAAGCAAATAGAAAATTATAATGAAAAAAGGGGGGCGAAAGAATTGTCAATATTAAAACCAAATACAAACGTGTGAGTACAATTAAAACCTCAATCAATCTGGCAATCAGGTAAAATTTTAAAGAAGCTTGGTAAACGTAGATATAAGGTTTCTGTAAATAATGGAATTTATATAAGAAATAGGAAATTTTTAAGACCATCTGCAATAAAAGACGACCAACACCTCAATGTTCCGAAAACGGTGTCATGGTCAAAAAATCAAACTGTAAAAGAGAAAGAAGGTAGAGCAGATGCAAAAGCTTATTATAATAGTATAAATTTTCCTAAGTTAATTAATTATAGTGATAAGTTAGAACAAGATGTCATTGTAAATAATCAGCAGAGTAATGTAATGAGTGACACACCATCATGCTCTAAATTAGCACATAATGACGCAAGTGAAGTGACGGCAGGTGAAAAGTGTAGTGCAACAGAGACTAACGCAAAGCGAGATCGCACCACGATTACTTCGCGAGTTATAGAATCCCCATCTATTATACATATAATACTAATATTCGTATTAGGAAATATTAGGAAACATTAGGAAATGTTAGGACAGTGCAACAATGTCGTTGCAACAATTTATTACATATTATTATGATGATTTCAGTTCCCACGAGTGGAAACGCTACAAAGTAGCACAAGGATAAGTGACACTGCAAAAGTCAGGTCACAGACGGTCGTCGAATGTCACGTACCGTGATTACGCAGAATAAGCCTGCAACAATGTAATTATGAATAGCTTTTAAGATAGCAACTATGTATTATAAAGTGTAAGCGGACATTACGTCCGCAGGTTCCCACAGAAATGTGAGGGGGAGAAAATTATATAAGGACCAGGAGCTCCACTGCTAGTCAGTTCATCAGACGTTCAGCTTTAACCTTGCAGTTCACTGGTAACTCACTGTACAATTAACTAATGTATTTCGACTTAGCTTTATAATTCAAGTTTGTTAAGATTCAATAGTTAAATTCTGTATAAAACCAAATAAATGTGTTAAGGACCAAAGAAGTCTTTTTAAAAAGGACCGCTCGAAGCCACGAACCTTAACTCGCGTTACGGTCGAGTAATAGTTACTCCTTCAAGATGGCAACACTAAAATAAGGGTAGGATTAAGATTTATAAAAATTGTAAAATATTGCCTTCCGTTAAAAAAGGGAAGATGTTGTAGTAATAGTGAGTAGTAAGGTCCGCTGCCATTAGAGGCACTCGTATATAGAGGTGTAGGGAGCGCGAGTCCAATACAGGCGGCTGGCAGTTCTTAGTAGTTAATCATGAAGTGTAGACGTAAGCTAATCACATGTACTAAATTATAAGTTATGACAATAAACAATACTAAATATAACAACGGTTATCATAAAACAACAGATCATGGGCCCAGAACAACTATTGTAGTGATTAAGAATGTACAGTATATAGTGTAATGAAACTCGATGTTTGAAATTATCTTGGTGTATGCTTTGAATCTTTTACTAGAGAATATTGACTTTTAAAAATAAATAATCAAGCATATGGTTCGTTGTTTCAAATCGAGAAGTTAACTTGTAGTGAGGAGTACAAGACATGGTCATTTGCAGTGCACATGTTTCTCATGCACAAAAAACTATGGCCTTTTGCAAATGAATCTGCTAGTAAAGAAACCTATAAATTGGAGAACGCTGAAATTACTTTGTCAAAAATTTGTCTCTTCGATACACCATTGTATGTACATGTAATGAATGTAAAAACAGCAAAGGAAGCATGGGATAATTTACATGATACTTTTGAACTCACGGATTCGGTAGAAAAACTAACATTACTAGACAAATTAATGAACATGAAACTTGATAATTACAAGTACATGTTAGATTATGTTAGACATAATTGGAACTGTTCAAAAACACAAGGATTTGAGAATGGATTTTTCTGATGAGTTTGTTGAATCTATGATGCTGGTTTAGCTCACACCAAGTTATGAACCAATGGTCAAAAATTAACAATTGACTTTCTTAAGTCGAGACTTCTTGCTAAGGAAAGCAGACGTTCTATGCAAGCATCAAATGATTCAGCTTTAATGACTCATGTACATGAAAGTATAGCAACGCAAAGTTATGTAGTTGAACAACATAAATTAACTGAAGTAAAACCTACGTTTAAGTGTGGGCACTGTAAGGTACTATTCAATTTACTGCATTGTGTACAAATGGTGTTCATAAATTAGATGCAATATCAGACTCAGCATTTCTAGCAGAAGATGCATCAAATTCATACAGTGTATCTCAGTCTGAAAATAATACAGTAGAATATTTGCCAGTATCTGCGATAGAAACGGTTGCATGAATAGCTCATTCTGCATACAATATGCCAGATGAATCTGTAAATAATGTAGACAGTTCAATATCTTCATCAGCAAAGTTATGGCACGAGGTTAGCGCATCTAAATATGAAAGACATGACAATCTTGAAAAATATAGCCTCGACTGGTGTCAAATTTTCTGGTAATGCCTGTAGTATTAGTGAGAAATGTATTTTCTGTTTGCAAGGAAAACAGAGCTGTAAAAGTTTCAAAAGACTTTGTGGTACAAGGGCAACTAAGAAACTTGAATTAGTACACACTGATATGTGTGGTCCAATTCAGGAATCTATTGCCAGAGCTAAATATTTAGTCTATTTTACACATGATTTTTCAAGGAAAGTATTTCGATACTTCATAAAAACCAAAGATGAAGTGCTGAATAAATTTAAAGAATTCAAAGCAATGGCTGAGAATGAATGAGGTGAGAGACATTACATTGAGATGTGATAATGGAGAGGAATGTGTTGGTCATAACGTGAAGGATTTTTCAAATCAACACCAGTTCATGCTTCCTTACACTCCTGAACAGAACGTGTTATCAGAGCATATAAATAGAACTCCTTGCGAAAAAGCTAGATCCATAATGTTAGATGCTAAGTGTCTCACAAACTATTGGAGTGAAACATTGAATAAAGCAGCCTATCTAAAAAATAGATCACAACATTCAGGTATAGGAAATATGATACCCGAGCAAATCTGGTCAAGTCGTATTGTAGACTTGAGTTGTATACCTTTTTCGGTTGTCATGCAGATGTACTTATACCAAAACAGAAAAGATGTAACTGGGATGCAAAAACTGAGATGTACACTTTTGTGGGTTGTCTGTAAAGGGTATAGATTAATCATCCAATAACCAAAAAGGTTATATTAGCAAGGGATGTTGTATTTCGTAAAACAAATCATGTGTGTGAATGTAACCAAAGAATTGGTGATATAAAGAGTGATCCTGTTAACATATTTGCTGATATATTGCAGGAACCACATAAAGATGTAAATCAGCATGTCATTCCTGACGAATCTGTCATAAACAATTTGCATAAAAATACGTCTGATTGTAGATACTGGGGTGAAAATTGAGGATAACAATGAGCCTACAACACTACAGGAAGAAGTTACATTTGATAAACTTCGTAGGTATACATTAAGGGATAGAAAAGCAAAACATTTTCCTGATTACGTATTGTATCACATAGATTATAATGACTCAGATTCAACATCAGATCCTGTGTCTGTTAAAGAAGCCATGTCTAAGCCAGATAAACAGTTTTGAAATCTGTCATGTCAGAAGAGCTTGAGTCATTACATGGGAATTAGTGGAATTAGTGGACAAGCCTAACGGTTAAAGAGAGTGTTGCCTTGCAAATGGGTGTTTAAAATATGGACCAAATGGTAAATCTCAACTGTACCAAACCAGAGTTGTTGCAATAGGCTACTCTCAGCAGCCGGGAATTGACTTTGACGAAACTTATTCTCCAGTCATTAGACGCGAAAATATCAGAATGTTAATTGCATTAGCAGCACAGTATAATTTAGATATAACCCATCTAGATGTAAAGATGACGCTCTTGAATGGTGACTTAAAAGAAACTATATATATTCCAACCCGAATATTCAATAATTAAGGGAAACGAAAATAAGGTATGTAAACTAAAAAAAAAGGTCTGAAGCAAGCCTCTCGTGCATGGAATCAAAAGATGTCAGTATCTAATTAGGGTAGGTTTCAAGCAATGTAAGAAAGAACTGTATGTATATTCAGAGAACTGATGACTGCTTGTTGATCATAGCACGCTACGTAGATGACTTTTTAATATTTAGTAATAATCAAGTGGAAACGTGTGTACTCAAACATTTTCTTATGTCAAACAGAAAAAAATTATTGTCTTGGTATGCAAATAAGATGTGATCAGGGAAAAGATACACTAACGATTGATCAAACTAAAAACGTAGAGACTTTACTCGAGAAATACAACATGAGTGATTGTAAGACGAAGAGTATCCCAATTGAACTAAATCTCTAGTTAAAAGCAGCATCAAAGGATACAATTTCATCGGATGTTGCATACCAAAGCCTTGTAGGTGCACTTATTTAGCTGTTGGTTCTCGTCCAGATATTAGCTATACAGTCAGTAGACTAAGTCAGTTTTGTAATTGTTTTAATCTTGAACATTGACATCATCGCAAAAGGGGATTAAACTTTTTACTGAAGACTAAAAATTTGTGTTTAGTGTACAAAGCAGAAAACAAAGGTTTAATTGGATTTGTGGATACTGATTGGGGAGGAAGTGAAACAATAGACATTCGTATACTGGATATGTTTTCTTCTTAGGGGGTACAGCTATTTCCTGGTCAAGCATCCATATACAGTGTGTCCCAAAAAGTTTTATACAAATGGAGAAAAAGTTCATCTTGCATTTCACAAAAAAAAATATTCTTGATAAAAAGCTCTGCATGACTTGTAGATCCATAATTAAGTACAAAATTTTTAAAACATTGGCTGGAATACAGGGAAAATCAAAATGATTTGAAGTGATAGTAAAATACGTTCAAATTGTATTGGAGAGCAAAATTCTCATTGAAATTTTTATTAAATAGCAATAAATTATGCCTATTTTGTAGATTTGTGATTTTCCCAGAAAAAAATTACAAGATATTATTAATTAGATTATTTATTGAATAAAGGAATAAGAAATAATAAGCAATTAATAACCTTCTACCAATTTATCAACAATGAATAATCACAACTAATAAATTCTACTGAGAACAAGTAAAATTACTTAAAGACTACGGAACTTTAACGTTTCCACCGTTTCTTTCTAAACAGGTGATTGTTCGTTGATTAAATTCATTTATGACATTTCTAACCACATCTGGAGTTATGGCTTCACATGTATCTTTAATGATTCTTTCAAAATGATCAACATCTTGAAATGACCTCTGAAGGTATACTTTTTCTTTTAAGTAGCGCCACAAAAATAAGTCTAGAGAGGTTATATCCGGCAACCTTGGTGGCCAAAGAAACTCCATGTCTCTTTCGATCGCTTTACCATTAAAAGTGTGGACGAGAAAATCCCCAATAGTTCTCATACAGTGACATGGTACTCCATCTTGTTGGTGCCATATTTTTTCTCGTTCATCTAGCGGTAGTTCAGCAAGAAAGTCTGACAACTGATTATTTAAAAATTGCAGGTATCTTTCTCCATTCATGTTATTTTGAAAAAAGAATGATCCAACAATTCTGTCTTTGTAAATGCCACACCACACATTAGTTTTAAATGAATATTGATCTCTGTTTTGGACTTGAAAATTGGGATTAACACCGCTCCACCATCCACAATTTTGCGAATTTACTGTACCATTAGACGTAGACGTTGCTTCGTCAGAGAACAGTATTTGTCCTATCATAAATCTATTATTTTCCAATTCTCCTTGCATACGAGCACAAAATTCAAACCTTCGTACAATATCTCCTTCTTTTAGAGTATAGGTAAATTGGGGTTTGTATGGTTTAAATTTATTTAACTTTAAAATTCACGCAACTGTATTTTTACTTACATTTAATAAATTGGACCTTCTTCGAAGCGAATATTTTGAATTTTCTACGACCGATAGCATCACAGCAGTTTCAATTTCTTCATTTCGAACTCATGCCTGATGTTTCTTCTAAATTTATTTTCGGCACTTCAAAACTTATGAAATTATTTATTACATATCTGACCGTTGTGAAATGTATTATTTTATCGGGGGTGTTGATTATTAAAGATTTCTACTGCCTTCCTACATGTTTTATAATTTTCTCCAACAATGAGAATAATTTCAATTTTATGTTTAATACTCAATTTTACTGGCATTTCTAATTATTACAAATACTTATGTAACATTTGACATTTGTTGACAGTTTTTAGATATTCCAAAGTACTCTATCAAGAACGCGTGTAAAAAGAATAAGTAACATAAAATCAGGCGCTTATTATGAACGGGATCTTACGATGTTGCGTAGGGCGCATTAATTTAACATTGCTCATGTGTTTATTGAATATCTTTTAGTTTTTATCTACAAACTGGACATAATTTATTGCTATTTAATAAAAATTTCAATAAACATTTTGCTCTCCAATACAATTTGAGCGTATTTTACTATCACTTCAAATCATGATTTTGATTTTCTCTGTATTCCAGCCAATGTTTTAAAAATTTTGTACTTAATTATGGATCTACAGGTCATGCAGAGCTTTTTATCAAGAATTTTTTTTGTGAAATGTAAGATAAACTTTTTCTCCATTTGTATAAAACTTTTTGGGACACACTGTATATTATTGTGAGGTTACCTGTATTAATCATGCCCCAGCATTGGGCTGCGTAATTTATTGTGAAATTAACTTTCTAAAACGTCTTTGGAATCATGCCCTCGGCTGCTCCTAATAATGTTTCTTACCTAATCCCCTAAATAATATAGTTGACACCTACCTGTTATATCCAAAAACTTCCTCTCAATATCCTTATGCTGAAACCTAAATGGACATTCACACACTCAAAAATAACTCAATTGACCAAATATATCACACTCTATTTACATTAGATTCATAGTACATTTTAAAACACCATTCCTTTGGGTACATCCATAAAGTTCAATAATTTTATAACAATAATCATGCAAATTGATAACCTTTTAAACACATATTTTTATTTAAAGTAAGAGGGCGTTCCTCATACCTTACGTTACCCTTTTGGTCTTAGCATAGCTCATAATAAAACTCCTGTAAGTGTGCATATAAATTTACTGCACTACCAAATATCAATAAGCCCTCTATACCTCTTTACAACATTTGGTTATCTGTAAATTCATTAATTATTTTCAAAGATCAATTTTCTTTTAAAATCCCATAAATGTCTGTTCATAAACTATCAAATAATAATAAAACACATCAAATTCAAATCCAAATAATCACAAACACCATAAAAAATATTCACCAGTCAATGTTCTATTCTATCGCCTACCTGGTTTTTATCTTCTACGTGTGCTCCACCATCTAGCTCCTCGAAGATGCTGCCGTCTTGTAGCTACCCAGTCCATCAGCTAACTCTCTGGCCCAATTACCATATCTGCCATGGATACCGCTGTTTTCAAGTTCCAAACCAAAGATTTTAATCTCCAAACATAACTTTTATTATTCAAACTTCGCTTTTTGTATCATCCAAACACTTTCAAATTTTAATTTTCGTGCATTCCAATACCAACTTAACAAGCTTTGTACTTACGCACCACTTAAACGTTTTACCACAAAGATGCTTTTAGCTTCTACATAAAATTTTATTGACTTTCACTAGTTCGCAAATGCTGGATGAAATCTGAACGAAAAAGAAAGCAAAAAAGAGAGCAAAAAAAATCGAGATTCTTCTCTGCCAGTGATTATATAAGTAAAATTCGCCCTCCCCCTGTTTTAAATTGGCACGTATACTTGTATACCCGTTCTTATAATTCCGGAAAATTGTTTCCTAACCGTCTTGCATTTCATTGAAAAAGCTTTAACGTATCTCGGATTCTTGTAAATTTTTATAACAAACATAACAATACTCGGAAAATCGCTTTAAACTGTCACTCCGTTGTAGAACTTAGCCTCTACATATTTACTTGTCAACGCCTACAACTTGAACAAACATCTCTCATCTCCCTTACACCTATAGTTTTATCTCATACATAAGCTTCCACCAGCTGTATCTCTGCCTTTTTTGTACAACTAACACCAATCACCTCGCTTGGCTCCATTTCCCACTTTTTAACAAACTCGTGTTTGCTTTTGAATATCCTTGAAATTATCGATTTTATTTAGGTCTCCTAAGAATATTGCTTCCTGAATTATATATAGGCATCCCTCTTGCACTCAATACACTTTTATTCTGTCTTGGTCTTTCGGTTGGCTCCTTACTATACCACCTTCAAGATTGAGATCAATATTTTAACCACAAAGCCGCGTCTATCTTATTCCCAATGGCTGTTCTTTTCCAATAACCCATTAAAGCTTGTTTGTTGCCAGATTTACCAAAAAATATTTTTAAATGTCAACTTCCGTCGTCCCCGAGTCGCACCTGCGCGGAGTGAATGGGACAAGTGCGCGCAGTGTGATAAGACGTCATTAAGCGACGAGACCTGAAGCCAAGAACATCTACCGGTGTTGTGTTGGGTGTATTTTGTCTTTTTAGGATGTAGGTTCCATTCCACCTTACCTTTGTGTTCTTCATACCTGGTTGTTCTTATCATTCCGCTACGAGGAGAACAGAGGATGGACGGATTAGAATCTGACTCAACAATGGCGTAGCCTACCCACACAAAAACAACAAGGATCCTGAGATGTTAAAAATACAAGTGAGTAACCGTTTTACTTATATTGTGCATAATAATTAACCATTGTATCACTTTTAAACGTGTTTGGTATTTGATACAAATGGCGCGTAATTTGCCGCGTAATTATACGTAATATTAAACAATTGCGCAATAGTAAGAAACGCGGGAAACCGTAATAGCCAATAATCTTAAAGCCAAATATTAAATGTTGACGTTTAAGTTTTAGGTTATATGTCATTCGTTGTTTAATTGGTGTCAACGACCTCGTAAATTTTTCCGTTTTTATGTATTGATAGTTGGCTGGTTTTTGCTTCAAACAGTGCTATTCAGAACTCATATTAGTATTAAACTGAAGACGATGAACCAAATTCATTTAGATCCAGAACTAAGCTACTTGTTGCTGGTTTGATCATCTTTATAGGTTGTATGAAAAACGTTAGTATTCTATTTTCCAGTTAAGTTTATAGTGCAATATATACTATTTTTAGATTGATCATGTTTCTGTTCATAGTTGATGGTATGAATTTACAATAATTTTAGACAACGTGTAGTATTATTATACTTGTTAAATAAAAATCCAACAGTTTCTAGAAAAAAGTAACATTGTAGAATGACTTACTAAATAAGTAATTTCTTATGAAACTAATGCTTTTAAGCAATGCTTGTTGAACTTGTCACAATGTAAGTCAAACTAATGGGCATTGTAACATACCAATAATTTTTAAAATTAAAAACATAAACCGTCAAAAAAATGATACACGAGTAACATTAGTAATGTAATATGTAATTAAGAGGCCACACGCCGTGCGCTCTTATTGACATATTAAATACGACTGTCCTTTAGCAATAGCCAGGCGTGTGGCCTGATAACCACCTGCTATATTATTTATACATAATAGATAATGTAAACAAATGCGTACATTTTGTTTAGATATATCACATTTTCCTCTACAAAATTTTTTAACAATATAAACCTATTGTAAAATAAGAAAACAATTCAAAAAATATCTAAATTATAACTTAACCATATTATAATCCCGCAAAATATTTGAATTATAACTTAACAATATATAATCCCGCAAAAATATAAAAAACCAAAATCAACTTATACGTCAAACCGCTTAACCGGTTTCCTAATCCTATCAGGGTATCGTCTAGCAATGGGAGAACTTTCCATGGAACTATCAGTATTTAATTTACCAGGTTTAACATTTATAACGTCAGGTGATCGCTTGACCGGCACGATAGGGGAGGTTAAATTTCGCCTGACTACTACTGTTGGGTGAATATCTCCAGCCACTTCCGGTAAGGGGGAGAGTTCAGAAACAATATCCGTGGAAGGTTCCATGCCTTCACTTTCTGAGTTAGTAAGAGGTGCATCGATAGCTACTAGCTGATCGATGTGCCGTCTCCACGTAATACCCGAACTTAGTTTGACTACATACATAGTAGGGCTAATTTGTTTCACGATAATTCCGTCTATCCATTTATTTTTTGATCTGTAATCCCTAACAAGTACAGGTTGATTTATAAATAAAACACGAGTTTTGCTACCGCCTGTATACCATTTTTGTTTAGTCTGATTAGCTCTTACACTACCCGACAGGTTCGGTCTTAATAAATCTAACCGAGTTCTTAAAGAACGGTTGAACATTAATTTGGCGGGTGTTTCGTTGGTGGTTGCATGCACAGAATTCCGATAATCAAAAGGATTCTGCTTAAAGCCACCGAAACGTCTATATTGTCTCGGAATGCACACTTTAATTTAGATTTTGCATATTTAACCGAGTTTTCGGCTTGCCCGTTTGACTGCGGGTGATACGGCGCCGAACTGGTATGTTTAATGCCATTAGAATTAAAAAATGAATCTAATTCGGCTGAATTAAATGGAGGTCCGTTGTCGGTGTGAACCGACACGGGTAATCCAAAACGTGCAAATAATTGTCTTAAAATATCGACTGCTTGTTTAGCCGACGTTGAAGATGTTTCGAAAACCTCTAACCACTTAGAGTGAGCATCCACGATAATTAGATACAATTTCCTTTTAACGGTCCCAAATAATCTAAGTGCAACCTTTCCCATGGTTTACTTGGGTAATGCCAATGATGTAATTCGCTTTTCGCGGGTTTGCTCGCTCTAACAAACATGACGAACAGTTTCTGATTAGGTTTTCGATATCGTCATCTATATTGGGCCACCAGACGTACGATCTAGCAACCGACTTAGTTTTACATATGCCCAAATGACTGGCATGTAATTCATTTAATACGTAAGCTCGTAAACTACTAGGAACAATGACTTTGTATCCCCACATTAACACTCCTTGTTCCACGGCTATCTCGTCTTTCTTTTGAAAAAAAATTAACAACTCTCTGTCCTCTTTGGGTACAGAGCATGGCCATCCATGCATAACATAACCATAAATTTTGTTAAGCCGGATGTCTTTTGTGTTGCCCTGCGAACATCTTCGCACGTTATTGAAATGAACTTTCTTTAACGCAATGTAAATAAGTTCCAAGCCACAATAACTCTGCGTCGCCTTCCACATGTTTAGTACTGAGTGGCATCCTTGACAATGCATCAGCACTATTTTTATCAGATTTGACATAATTAATATCAAAATCGTACCCTGATAAAAACAAAGCGTATCTCTGCAGCCTGCTGGCTGCAAATACTGGCAACCCTCGCTTAGGTCCAAAATACTGACCAATGGTTTGTGATCACTCCTGAGAGTGAAATGACGCCCATATAAATATTGGTGGAATTTTTTTATTCCATAAACCACTGCCAATGCCTCTTTATCAATTTGAGAGTATTGTACTTCTGTGGGTGACAAAGTACGCGACCCAAAAGCAACTGGCCTCTCTATGCCCTCCGCCATAATACTAAGCACGCACCCTAAACCGGTACTACTCGCATCTACCGTAAGTATTGCTGGAACCTGGGGGTCGTAGTGTGCTAGTATTGGAGCACTAGTTAAGACTTGCTTTATTTTATTAAATGCCGTCATACAATCTTTGTTAAAGTTAAACATCACATCTTTTTTTAACAGATTGTATAAAGGAAATAAAATAGTAGATAAGTTGGAAACAAATTTTGCGTAAAATCCTACTAAACCTATGAACGATTTAACTTCCGTTACGTTTTTGGAACGGGCGCTTGCACAATAGCCTGCACCTTAGCTGGCGATGTGTGCAACCCTCTTTATCAATTGTAAATCCCAAAATTCTAATTGTGGTTTGAAAACTCACATTTTTCTCGCTGAACCGTAAAACCCACTTTTCCGAGTCGTGTAAAAACTTCTTTTAATTTTTAATGTGGAGGTCATTATCTGGAGCTGATAATAAAATGTCGTCTAAAAATACGATGACACCTGGTATTCCTTGTAAAGTTTGCTCGATTTGTCTTTGAAAATACCAGGAGCCGACGAAATACCATAAGGCATGCGCTTGTACGAAAACAAACCTTTATGAGTGCTTATCGTGCATAATTTAGAACTTTCGGAACTCAACTTGAGCTGCATATAAGCATTACTTAAATCGATTTTACTGTACAACTCTCCTTTTTGCAATTTATTAAATAAATCCTCTATTCGTGGAATAGGGTGTCGGTCAACTTGTAAATAAGGGTTTAACGTAACCTTAAAATCGCCACAAATTCTAACGGTTCCGTTTCTCTTTATTATTGGTACTATCGGTGTACCCCATTCCGAACTTTCTACCGGACATATAACAGCGGCGTCGATTAGACGTTCGAGTTCCTTTTCCACTTTAGCCTTTAGTGTGAAAGGAAGGGCCCTAGGTTTATAATACCTCGGCTTAGCATCCTCCTTTAAATATAATTTAACCGGGGGTCCTACATATTTGCCTAATTCTTTCGTGAATACCTCAGGAAAATTTGTTATTATTTCACTTATTTGTTTTTCCCGAATTGGCTTCTCATTATTATTCTTTTGTATTTTCGTAATATACAAGTTAGTTTTAGGAACATATGCAATGTTTAACGCTTGAATCCACTCACGGCCTAAGAGAGGATGAGATCCGTTTTAATGACATACAATTCGAGATTTTATTAATCCCATTATACTGGACTTCGACTAATATTTTGCCTAACGGTAAAATTTGCTCATTTGTATAGGAACTAAGTGAAATATCACTAGGTAACAATTTACAAAATGTAACTTCTCTTTATAAAATTATCACTAACAACGCTAACCGATGCGCCAGTATCAATTTCAAAACATACTAACAATTTTTCTACCTTTACGCTAACTTTGAAAGGATCAACTCTATTAGTATTATTAGCTATTTTACAAATAGGACTATCTTCCGTCAACTTAAACAAATTTGACACGTCATAAACGATGTCCTCATCCTGTGCCGGAACCACATTGTTCACAGTTTCTACATAATTATGCGATTTTCGTGATTTGCTGAAATCTCTAAGTGCACCACCACCACCACTACCAGCTTTATCAAATGAATTGTTGCACTTACCCAAACGAGATCGACATACCTTGGCTAGATGATTTTTTCCACAAAATGGCACTTACTACCTCTGAACCGACACTCTTTTTAAAATGGCCTAACTGCCCACAGCAATTACACTGCACTTTTGTGTGGTATCACTGGTATCCTTTGGTTGCCTTGAAAATGCGTAGCACTTCTCCAATTTGATGTTGTGGGAGGTTCGTTTAACCCCGCCCCGCGAACCCGAGGGTGTGCTACCATTTTATGCATTCTGCCACCATTATTACCTCCGATTGCTAACGAAGCTGCATTTTTCTGCTGCTTCAATCGAAGACACAATCGCCACCGCCTTATCGAAAGTAAGATCTACTTCCCCTAACAGCCGTTGCTTCGTTGAATCACTTCGAATTCCACTTACTAACCGATCCCGTAAGTAATCTTTAAGATTAGCTCCGAATTCACAATGTGTAGATAATTTTTTTAAATTCGCGACATACTGTGCAACTGTTTCATTTTCTAATTGATTCCTCACACTAAATTTATAGCGTTCCGCGATAAACGAAGGTTTGGGATACAGGTGGTCTTTAATTATTTTATTTAATTGTTCGTAAGTTTTCGTAGACGGTTTATCTGGTGTACATAAGTCACGTAAAAGGTTAAAAGTTTTAACACCCACGACCGTAAGAAGTGTGCAAACTTTTTTACTTTCCGTAATGTTATTGCAAATTAAGAATAACTCAAAACGTTCGATGTAAGAATCCCACGATTCTTCATTCGCATCGAATTCGTTTACACTACCAATAATTCCAGACATTTTAAGCCTTAATCACCGAAATCGCTTCAATAACAATGTTTTTTCTAATTTCTAAACCCGCTTTTACGTTCTACAATAATGTAAAGATAAACAACATAGCACGCGGCGTTAACAAACCCGGCGCAAACCAAATTACCCTCACTACCGTGTTTTTGAACGTAAAATTATTCCAATATCCTCGTCGCCATGTAACGTCTTAGGTGGGGTTATTGCTTATTAGGGGTGTAGGCTTTTAATGATACACGAGTAACATTAGCAATGTAATATGTAATTAAGAGGCCACACGCCGTGCGCTCTTATTGACATATTAACTACGACTGTTCTTTAGCAATAGCCAGGCGTGCGGCCTGATAACCACCTGCTATATTATTTATACATAATAGATAATGTAAACAAATGCGTACATTTTGTTTAGATATATCACAGTTTTTAACGTGGAATTGATGTTTGAAAAATACAGATATATGCTCCGTATTATTGCATATCTAATGCAGTTGGAATGTATAGGGTGTAAGACCTATTATAATCAACATATCAGAAGAGCATTCGGTGGAACATCTTGCAAAAATTATCAAGGACTAGTGCAAAAGTGAGTTCAAATTCGATTAAGGGTACATTTCACCTTTAATTACTAACATTGGTGATAGCAATAACTAATACAGATTTTCAATCCAATTAAAGAAACTGTTTACATGATTGATATATCTCTAATTATATGTATAATAAACAAGTATACCTACATATGTTTTAATGCTAAATTACAAGCTTTTAATCCCTTCTGTGACGTTTTGAAGAAAATCTTATATACGAAATCATAATTATATACATCCATGATTAATAAGTAGTGCAATTTATAATTCAATAGCATAATCTCTTGAATGTCTGTGGCTATTGCTCCATGTCTGGTAAAATATGCATGCGGCTATAAAATTAAGATCCATAGAATTTAGCAATCATATTTAAAATATGCTCAATAGTAAAAATTCACGGATTAATCACATTCATAGTTAATTTTAAAAATTTAAATTGCAATATTGTCAATAGAAGATCATTCTAAAAATACATTTTAAAAAGTCTTAAATTACATTTCACACCTACTATTTAATATATTTTCAACGGCCGTATACTATCGATAGTGTTATTACATTCACGTGGTAACAATTTTTGGTAGTGACAGCGTCGCCACCATGTGTCGTCTCAAACATCGATGACGCAAGTCTATTTAGAAATTGCAAGGACTATATCACAAACTGGAATGTAGCGACCATATTTTCCTTGCTCAAATTCTATTTTTAAATTGCTGATGTTGAAAACAGTTTGATCATGTAGAGATCCACACCATCTGTCTACTAAATTGCATATTCTTGGATTTGCATCACTTACTGTTTGCACATTCAATGCAAAAAAAACCTTTGCGAGAGCGAAACACTTCGGCATTGTGACCATGTAGGAAATAATTTTTATTAATGTACAGTCGAGGGAGAAAAATAGAAGAAATAAAAGGGCAGAATACGTTCTAAGGCATTTTTAGGGAATAGTATGGGATATATTACAAGCAGAGATAGGAAAAAAGAGGTAGATGTAGACCGAGATCAGATAGTGATAGAAGCAAACTGTCCAAATTTAAGGAAATGTGTGGTTAGTTCAGAATAGGAAGCAATGAGGGTACACGTCTAACCAGTTCCAGGACTGAAGACCTAATGATGATGATGGCAGTCGATAGCACCTACTGTACGTAGAACTGATGCAATTGTATAATATTCTTCGGCTGTTCTTCTTCATTTCTTCTTCACTCGAATACATTTTTATATATCTTGGTCGCAAGGGTGCAATTGCAATTGACACTCTTTTTAGAATACAAACGGAAGCCCTAGAAATATAAATAAAATCTGCAACGCTTATCTGCATGTTTCTTGATGCGTAAAACCTTAGAGTTAGTAACAGTTGTAACATAGATTTTATATAACCACCCCGGTAATTGTTACAATTAAAGGCGATTTTCGCGACATACTTGAATTGTTCGAGTATGGTATGTTGAAGTATCCCCCCACTATTTAAAAAATATTTACTTGTGGGGCACCGCGAAAACGTATTGTAGTTTCCTAACCTCGTTTTGAATAATTACCCTGTAAAAGTCAAGTGTTTAACATACACAAGCATAACCTGGTACAGATCAGGGTATGTTCGTTTATCTGATAGAATGGTGCTGTACAATTTCCTCTCCAGTAAATTTTAGCGCCAAAACGCAAGTTTAACACATACACACATAATTAAGTATGTTAGTTTATGTCGCGAAAAATCGCCTTATGTCTTGTTAAGCAATATAAAACACAATTTTAAGCATACCCATTGGTAAACAAGGCAATTTGAGGTTCAATTTGTTGCAGTACATTAAGTACAGTGTTTTTTCTTAAACGAAACCGGCCAAAAAAGTTCAAATCATATATTTCAAAATTCTTTTTCTGTATTCTGTAAATTTTTGGTCAACAAAGAACCATAAACTCTTCCTCTGAGGAATTTGAACTTGATGATGTTTCATTTAGGTTTATTGCAATGCACAAAAATAATAAATATATGATGAGAATATGGCAAACCAGAAAAAAGAAAATGAAGATTGAGAGTTTGCGATTTTCTAAAGCTGTATGAAGACTTTAAATGTCAGGCTTTGGCTCATTAAGTATAAAGTAAGTTTAACTCTAAAGTTCCTTTAAAACATTGTTATGAAATGAGATTTTATTTTAAAGGACCTTCTACAGTTAAAGTTGACTTTAAATTAATTATGAAATTGGGCGTAAGATGTAAGTAGTTGCAAAAGACATTGCCTCTGGCTTTAAACGATAAACTAAAACAACTAACTTATCAAAATTAATTTAACTTCATAATAATCTATGAACTTTTATTACAAACATCTACTTCCCAGTGATATATAGTAACGGTAAATGTTAATTTAAATAAATACTTAGGGGTTGTTCATAGGTGCATACACTAAATTTAAATCTTCTTCCAAATTTGCCGAATAAACAACAAACAGTAAAACGAAAGCGAATTAAGTTTCTTTTCTAATAAGTTATTGAAAGTCAACGCAAATTGACTTGATTATAGGAATGCATTTTTGCAAATGGACATTCCTTTGTATACAAGTGCATTGTATGTAAATGAATATTTCTGACTTTTTTTTTACACAACTTAATTACCTAAAAAGCATGTACTTCGTCATCGATAGTGAAAGACAAAACGTACAATTTTTAGATTAATTTTTTCTAATGCGGAATAACCACATTTTTCAAACAAATGGGCGTTCATCAATATGGGACAACACATGTTTCTGTAAAAGACTTTTGCATGTTGCAGAATAATCACAATTACTGCATGCGAATGGAAGATTGTTAGTGTGCAACTTCATATGTTTTTGTAAATTGTCTTTCCTTGATGCGGCATAATTACACAAAGTGCAGGTGAATGGACGTTCGTTGCTGTGTGAGTTCATGTGTATTTTTAAACTACTTCTACGTGATGAGGTATAATTGCACAAATTGCATACAAATGGACGTTCGTTAGTGTGCGACTTCATATGTCTCTGTAAATAACATTTTTCTGACGCGGCATAATTACACAATTTGCATGCGAATGGACGTTCGTTAATGTGCAACTTCATATGTGTTCGTAAATTATCTTTCCTTGAAGCAGTATAACTACATAAATTGCAGGCGAATGGACGTTCGTAAGTATGCGACTTCATATGTCTCTGTATAGCACCTTTTTGTGATGCAGCATAATTACACAATTTGCATGCGAATGGACGTTCGTTAATGTGCGTCTTCATATGTATTCCTAAATTATCTTTCCTTGAAGCAGTATAACTACATAAATTGCAGGCGAATGGACGTTCGTAAGTATGCGACTTCATATGTGTCTGTAAATCACTTTTTTGTTTTGCGGCATAATTACACAAATTGCATAGAAATGGACGTTCGCTAGTATGCGACTTCAAATGTATTTGTAAACTACTTTTTCTTGAAGCGGTATAACTACACAAATTGCATGCGAATCGACGTTCGTTAATGTGCGACTTCATATGTGTCTGTAAAGTAGCTTTTTGTAATGCGGCATAATTACACAAATTGCACGCGAATGGTCTCTCGTTAGTGTGCGAATTCATATGTTTCTGTAAATGAGCTTTTTGTGATGCGACATAATTACACAAATTGCAAGGGAATGGACGTTCGTTAGTATGCGACATCATATGTCTTTGTAAATGACTTTTTGATGATACGAGGCATAATTAAATAAATTGTATACAAACAGGTATGCAACTTGTTAAAGTGTTTTTCTGTAATTCGGTATCATCCTACAAATTGTATAAATGTTCACGTTCATTAATATGCGACTAGAGATTAATGTAAAATTTTTTCTGATGCGGAATAATCAAGTAGATGAATGTAGTTCAAAACGAAATCGCATTGAGATTCATAACTTACTTTTACAATATGTCGAATAAGGACTAAAGTACATATGAGCAGCCATTCGTTAGAATGTGAGTACATATGAAATTTGTTGAAATCTTTTTAAAGTAAAGAATAATAACGCAAACTAGAGTAGTATTATTATCTCATGGCGGGTGACGTCACATGCAGAATAGGTTCAATTTAAACTTAAACCTCAAGATTCACAACGCTATAGTACAACCTACAAACATTTTGCTGGCAATGTGGCTTTAATACGTCGTCACGAATATCCCATTTATTACGTTAAATAAAATATTGTTTGTAAGGACCCCGTTCATGCTGGCGGTATCTAGAAATTCATAAATATATGATATAAACCCAGACCTCCATATAATATCGGAGCTTTTACTTGTTTTTACTTATAAACAATTCTAGGTTCGTAGTTTCTTTATCAGTAAATATTTGCTGTGGCAACAGTGCACATACTCAGCGGATCCCAATACTGTATATACCGAATGTGAACCGTAACTGTCATTGTTATTCTCGCTCTTATCAAGGTCTTATTGTTTTCAGTTTTCTGTTTTAATATTTGTATCAAGTAATAGTCATCAAAACAGTTTTTTTCAAAACTAACTGATAGTTAATTTCTTCAGCAATGCAAATATTTAAAAAGAATGTTCGTTCAATAATTAATTATGATATTTTTTAGAGTAATATTATGAATAAGAAGGAGATAATTCATAGTCAAGGACGACAGATTGTTTTTAATGTGTTTCAATATTTGAAACGCATAAAAGATTCGGGCGCCTCCAACCTGAACAATTTGCAAGAGTGCGTGGCTGAAGCAACAGGCGTGTCATTGCGGATGGGTTCAAAGAATTGTAGAGGAAGGCACAAACAAACAACCGTGAAGCAAGTTCAGTTCACCAAGGAAAACCGTAAATAAACCAAGCCCTAAGTCAACAGTGAATGGATTTGACGAAAAGATTCTACGAACCGATATGTATCGGTTTGCAGCAATACATAAACGTAGACCGACTTTAAAGTTAGTGTTTGACGAATTTAAAAATGATTGCCCTCATTACACGAGAAAATTAGGTTCGTTCAGAAAAATTGTTGTAAGAGCAGGGTTTCGTTGGAAGAGAACTGTAGATAACAGGAAAATTCTTGTTGAACAAAGCAATATAAGGGCAAAGCGAACCATATTTTTGAAAAATTTTAGTAAGTATAAAGAAGAGGGCAGAAGCATTGTGTATAACGATGAAACATATCTGCACAGTTCTCACAGTGTATCAAAGTGTTGGGATGACGGCATCGCCAAGGGTTTGAAATCGCCAGTTCCAAAAGGGAAGCGTTTGATAATTGTTCATGCAGGTGAAAAAAATTGGTTGGTTTCAAATGCATAATTGATATTTAAGTCTGGTTTGAAAACTGGGGTTATCACGATGACATGAATCATCGCAATTATAAAAAGTGGCTGCAAGAAAAGTTAATACCAAATTTGGAACCAAATTCAGTGTTTGTGATAGACAATGCGTCATATCATAATGTTTTTGTGCATCCTAATCCTATTTCAAGTTGGAAGAAAACAGATATGCAGAAATGGTTGAAGGAACGAAATATCCTCTTTGAATGTAAGGAAACCAAGCCTGAATTATATTCCAAAATTAAGGCACATAAACCTGTTCATCAGCTGTTTGTAATTGACCAGCTACTGGCAGAACATGGTCATGTAGTATTGCGTTTACCTCCATATCACCCAGAACTAAATCCTATCGAGATGATTTAGGCGTTACTTAAAAACCGTGTCGCTGCATCTAATGTAACCTTCAAAATAGATGATGTATGGAAGTTGGCAGAAGAACATATAAAAACTTTTGGAATCAACGAGTGGACTAAAGTATGTCCGCACATAGAGAAAATTGAGAAGGATTATATGGAACGAGAAACTTTAATAGACGAGGTTCAAGACCTAATTATACGGGTTGATAATAATAGCGATGTCAGATGGATACTTATCCTCAGGCGATGAGTCTGATGATGGGTATGAAAGTTTAGGATGTGAACCCATTTAAAATATAATTTATGTAAAATAGTCGAATGATGGTTTTTATTTAGCGTTGTAGAAAATATGTGTCATAAATACATTTGTTTGTACATTATTGTTTATTACTGAGGTGTTGAAAAAAAACTTGCTTAAAGAGGGAAGCAGTCTTTATATCAAATTATGTTCAGTAATGCTGTGACAATCGATCACTTTTAAAGCTAAAACAATCAATGATTGGCTTTCAACGTGATTGATTTATTTTTCATTTTAATCCAATCATAAGCAATATTGCTTTTGTTTAGTCAGAAAGGTTAAGATTATTAATTATTTAAGGAATTATTTTATAGCTAGATTATCGATGAAGTGCGTAAAAAATATATTAATTTAGCAAATATTTTTAAACTATAAATAAGGTTATGTAAAAAATATATAACCTGACAAGATGCAAACCTTAATTACCTTTCTTTTCATACTTTAACTGTTCCTCTTCCTTTAATTCTACAACACTGAATTGTTGATTCTATGATCCATTAAAATAAAACACGAGATATATGCAATTTATAATAATATTAATATAACAAATGATATAAAAACCTTTTGGTATTAATTAAAAATTGTTTTTGTTTTGTTTTTGTTAGTTACAACACCATGAGTGTCCTTGTGTAAACATATTCTTAAAACGTTTTTGTAATAAATCTTAGTAATATTTTCGAGGTGGGCATTTGACATTTTTATAGTGTTTATAGTTTATAGTTTGTGTTTAAAACAAAAACGTCTATTGATTTGAAAAAAACGAATATGTAGTACTACCAAATTGTTTTTGTTCTACTAGTGACTATAAGTGATAAAATATCTTGTGTACACTGATCCAATCAATCAATAATCTGGGGTATCACATCTAACAATAAGCTCCGGTCATTTTTATAGAAGAACAAAAATCAACATAAAAATATTTAAAACACATTCCTTAGTTGCTCGACATTTTTTGCTCTGGCAATACTGGACGTGCAAGCAGTCGATGTTTACTAGTCTCACTTTTTTATTTTGATTATTAATATAGCTCCTCCTCGCGCAGGTTTTTTCAAGGTCACCCGCCATGAGATAATAATACTACTATACAAGTTAACGAAAGTTGCTCAGTAAGTGATCATAGAGAACATACAGTCAGGGTGTAGTCATTTTAAACACAGCATTGTTATTACGATTTTAATGGTAACACAATCCGTTCAGATGTCGCTGTTTTAAATCTAGGGTCCCTAAGTAATTTTAGATACCCTAGATCTAATTTAGACGCCATGTTCTCTATAACGCCACACCAGGCTACAGGTATCTAAAACTATGCTACATGTTTTATATTTATTTGTTAAAAATTTCTCTATTTGGTATGTTGTTTTTACGCTTTCGTAATTATTTCAACAGTATTTGTGTGTAAAAAGGTATGTATTTTTTTGTTAAAATTAATTAAATATATTTTTCCATTCCTATAATTGCAGTGAAAACGATTTTCAAATTTTTAGTAAGGCTTGTTGGTTTAAACTTATACCTTAGATAATTTAAACTTTTTCTTAATTATATCTTTAATAGTATTGATTTTGATGTTTCTGTAGCTTCGTCATGGGTGGTGGATATGTTCTTTCTTGCGTGCCTACTTGTGTTAATAGAACTGTCATCATACACCATTTTCCAAATCCTACTAAGGATATACAACAGTTCAATGTTTACTACAGCAGTGTTCCATTGGAAGTTATTTTACATGATTTAATATGAAATCAGTGATTTCTATTATTTCCATTTAGCCAAATAATTTAAATAATTTAGAGAATCTGTAGTTAATCCTAGGGTATGGCATCTCAAATGCCTATCACGATATTTAAAAAATTATTATATTTATATGTGTATTTTAAAATTGTTTGTTCTGTTTGTGAATAAATAAACTTTTTGAAAACACCATTGTAGCTAGACTACCATCTCACAATAAACAACTAGAGGTAATCTTGTTTTATCTTGTTATTAATAGTATTGTTGCGAGCTACTACTAGGCAACCCATCAAACATACAAACGCCCGAAGCACAGCGTATTCTTCAGGATTCGAGAATCCTTCTAGAAAATACTAGATAATGAGTCATATCTTTAATTCAGGGTATATATAAGGCCGCTTATGAATGTAAGACTTAGTCTATACTTGAATGTCTAATATAAATTATATCGTGTACAGTAAACGTAGTTGAGCTTTTAGGAGTTCAAGAATTTATACATAAATGATATATGCTGTGTCTAATGTACATGCAGCTTGTAGTATACATAAATAAATAGAAGTGTATAAATAAATAGTTGTGTTAGTGTGTGTTGTTAATGGACATATGGTAAAGAAGTTAGTTTAAGAAGATATTAGTGGTTGTAAATTCATTAGTGTAATAGTGCTTCATTGTTAAGTGGACTGAAAACATCTATAAATAAGGCATATACCGTTAATTAGACTATTGAACAGTGAGTAATAAAGATCTTTATTATTACTTGTTTTAAATTAAAGAAACGCGGTAGCAGTAGCCCGCTTCAGTATTGATTTTGATGTTTCTATAGCTTCGTCATGGGTGGTGGATATGTTCTTTCTTACGTGCCTACTTGTGTTAATAGAACTGTCATCAAACACCATTTTTCAAATCCTACTAAGGATATACAACTGTTCAATGTTTACTACAGCAGTGTTCCATTGGTAGTTATTTTACATGATTTAATATGAAATCAGTGATTTCTATTATTTCCATTTAGCCAAATAATTTAAATAATTTAGAATTCTGTAGTTAATCCTAGGGTATGGCATCTCAAATGCCTATCACGATATTTAAAAAATTATATTTATATGTGTATTTTAAAATTGTTTGTTCTGTTTGTGAATAAATAAACTTTTTGAAAACACCATTGTAGCTAGACTACCATCTCACAATAAACAACTAGAGGTAATCTTGTTTTATCTTGTTATTAATAGTATTGTTGCGAGCTACTACTAGGCAGCCCATCAAACATACAAACGCCCGAAGCACAGCGTATTCTTCAGGATTCGAGAATCCTTCTAGAAAATACTAGATAATGAGTCATATCTTTAATTCAGGGTATATATAAGGCCGCTTATGAATGTAAGAACCAGTCTACATAAGAATGTCGTATTTAAATTATATCGTGTATAGTGAATGTAGTTGAGCTTTTTGGAAGCCTTAGAGTATATATACATAAATCTTATATGAGCTAAACGTGTCTAATGTACATGCAACTTGTAGTATACATAAATAGATAGAGCTTGGATTGAATAATAGTTGTGTTAGTGTTGTTAATGGACATATGGTAAAGAAGTTAATTTACGAAAATATTAGTGGTTGTAAATTCATTAGTGTAATAGTGCTTCATTGTTAAGTGGACTAAAAACATCTATAAATAAGGCATATACCGTTAATTAGACTATTGAACAGTGAGTAATAAAGATCTTTATTATTACTTGTTTTAAATTAAAGAAACGCGGTAGCAGCAGCCCGCTTCAGTATTGATTTTGATGTTTCTATAGCTTCGTCTTGTGTGGTGGATATGTTCTTTCTTACGTGCCTACTTGTGTTAATAGAACTGTCATCAAACACCATTTTCCAAATCCTACTAAGGATATACAACAGTTCAATGTTTACTACAGCAGTGTTCCATTGGTAGTTATTTTACATGATTTAATATGAAATCAGTGATTTCTATTATTTCCATTTAGCCAAATAATTTAAATAATTTAGAATTCTGTAGTTAATCCTAGGGTATGGCATCTCAAATGCCTATCACCATATTTAAAAAGTTATATTTATGTGTATTTTAAAATTGTTTGTCTGTTTGTGAATAAATAAACTTTTTGAAAACACCATTGTAGCTAGACTACCATCTCACAATAAACAACTATAGCCAATCTTGTTTTATCACTAATGTTAAGTATGTATAAATTACAGAGGTAACCTGTACTAAGTCATATGTATTGAATTTTGAAGTAGCTTAAAATGAAGAAAAGAAATCCTTGTAATTGCTTGTGTTTTTATATTGTTGTATTCATGTTAAAAAATTACTCTAAACTGTTTAAGCATAGATATCACTATATAGAAATACAAGCAATTATTACGATTTTCTTTCTTTAGTTTGGGCTTCTACAAAAGTCAATATTACATGAATCCATGTCATATTTCCTAGTAAGGTTTTAACCATTTTGTTAGCATGGATGCAAATCTTAGTCAGGATACATGGTAGTGGGTAACACAATCCAACAGATGACGCATCAAAAAAAAAAAGAAAGCTTAGTATGGAAGTGGCTTATCTATAGTAACTTATCTAACCTATGCATACAGTAAGAACATACTCTTATTTATCTATGTAAGTGATCCTGCTATATATTTTGAAATAACGTTTTTGTTGTGAAAAAACAAGTTACTGGACAGTGTTTGTACACGTCTCATATTAGATCAATTATTCATAAAGTAGAGTAGAATTTATTTCAGAAGAACCCATGCTGCATTTGAAATATGGGCAAACCTTGAATGACAGTAGCGTAGAGTATTTAAAAATTTTTTTAGGGTTTTAAAAACACTCTCATAGAGGAATTATTCTAAAATCAGGTTTTTGTAGATTATATTACCTATATTACACTATACTTTTTTCAAACTAGAAACTGTGACGATTTTCAATAGTAAATATTATTTATTTGTACAATAGTAACTTTTTCATATTATTTACAGAATGGAGCATTCCAGAATGTTGTCAGATGGCAATTCAATATTGTCGCCTGGCGACACCCAAAAATTTCTTAGTTATTTACTTAGTTATTACTTGTATTCTGTTTAGTACAACATTGAATTTTAACATTCCTCATTACATACAATACACATAATAACTGATGTGTTCGAATTTATAAACACTAGGTGCGCCGATAGGACTCCAGGAAGCCTTTTTACTAAGTTGCACATTTATTCAGTTTATAGTTTGTGTTGATAAGAGTAATAATAAGAATTCTGGTTATAAAATAAAACATTACAAAAAGTACAAAATTATAAGGGTGAATATTTACCAGCAACAAACAAATATTGAGTAGAGGATGATTACTACTATTTCTGAGGCATGAGCTCCAAATTCAGGATCGGGTTCATTTGTAAATATGAACCTGCAGAAAAAGATGCAGGTTTTTATAAAAATTTGCTGCGAATGGACAACATTAGTATTGCTAGCTACTATTAGGCAACTCGTGAAACACACTAGCGCCGCAGGCACTGTATATTCTCCTTGGACGGAGAAATATCGGGCAATTACTGGAGGATGAGTCATCCTTTTTAATTCACAGTATAAGTAAGACCGATTATGAAGTACAGAGTTAGTCTATATCAGGATGTCGAATATAAATTATATTGTGTAAAATTAAATAGTTGAGCTTTTGGAAGTCCAAGCGTAAACATAAATATTATGTGCACGTGCCTAATGTACATGCAGCTTGTAGAATACATATATAGACAAAAATTGTAATAAATAAATAGTTGTGTTAGTGTTGTTAATGTACCTATGGTAAAGAAGTTAGTTTAAGAAGATATTAGTGCTTGTAAATTCATTAGTGTGATAGTGCTTCATTGTTAAGTGGACTCAAAACATCTATAAGTAAGACATATACTGTTAATTGGACTTATGAATAGTGAGTAATAAAGACTCTTGTTATTACTTGTTTTAAATTAGAGAAACGCGGTAGTAGTAGCCCGCTACAATATTTTTGATGTTTTTAAATTGTTGGTGTAAACAACTGCAGAATAAATAATGGATATAATATTATACAGTGGGACACAATATTGAAACACATGATGCCGAGGCCTTTTTCCATTTAAAAATGTCCTACGAAGAACGAATACTTAATTATAGATCAAGTCATGTTGCTAAAAATGTCTTTGGTATTTTTTTACATAAATTTGTATTCTGTTGACTTTAATACAACTGCCTAGAGATAAAGTTGTGCTAATAACCCAAGTAAGTTATGTGTTACACAATTGTATAAAATGGAAAGATCGGCTATAGTTTTCCATGAAGCATACTGCAAAACAGAAACTGGAAACCTACGGGGTGGTTTATGGAAACACCATGGTCAAAACCTCAGTCAAATCGTTCTATTCAAGACATTATTAAAACAAGAGAACCACTATAATTTAAGAATTATTTTAATATCTATGAAATATTGCCATTCTAATACACACAGTTTAAAAGTGCAGATATTAAATGCGTTCCTGTTTTATAAACCTGCACCTAATACTATGTACATTTAGTAATCAGGTTTAATTAATAAACATAATATCAAGATTATACATTAACCAAAATAGATTTAACATTTTATGATACTAAATATATCATGTTGCTTATGTATTTTTGAATAAAGCTTATATAAAATATTATTGAACGTATTTACATCATTTTTTGAGCTTGCAAAATTCAGATGACTCACATATATTTTTCTTTATGAAGTTTGTGAATTATATTTTAAATTTTCCCTTATATATTTTTTAATGATGGTTCCTTTGATGTGATCAGTTCATATCCCATAAATGTGTAGAAGCTCTTGATATCTGATGGAACTGGTGACTTTTCCTATGTTATCTGTTTAATAGCATTGCTAACAGAGGTAAGTGCTCTTTTCTTATTGTGTTTTTCTGAATATCTTCCTCACATGACTTTTTATTACAGTGAGACACAAAAGTAGAGGGCATGTTTTGATCAGATGCTATGATTTTCTCTGCTACAACATATGCATCGTCTGAAAAGTCGTGGTCTATACTCGAAGTTAAGTAAATTAGTAAAATATACACAATACAAATAAATAGTAACTTACAAATTCTGCAGGCTCCTGAGGAATGTTTTTAAATTCTTCCTGTTGTGCAATCTGTTGAATATCTTGTGGCTGATTACATTAGTAAACATGCCATATCCTAATTTCATTATCATTCTAGCTTTGAAAATGGCAATGTCGGTTACAGCTGACTTTATATCATTACATTGTATCTGTGTTTGTATTTTACTTAAAATAAAAGCAAGACTATCATTTTAATATAAATTTCATATTATATTCGTCTACAGTTATCACAAAACAAAAGATTATGAGCCCAGAACAACTATTGTAGTGAATAAGAATGTACAGTGTATGGTGTAATGAAACTCGATCTATGAAATTATCTTTGAATCTTTTACTAGAGAATCTTGACTTTTAAAAATGAATAATCAAGCATATGGTTCGATGTTTCAAATCGAGAAGTTTACTTGTAGTGAGGAGTACAAGACATGGTCATTTGCAGTGCATATGTTTCTCATGTACGAGAAACTATGGCCTTATGCAGATGAATCTGCTAGTAAAGAAACCTATAAATTGGAGAACGCTGAATTTACTTTATCAAAAATTTGTCTCTTCGATACTTCATTGTATGTACATGTAATGAATGCAAAAACAGCAAAGGAAGCATGGGATAATTTACATAATACTTTTAAACTCAGGGGTTCGGTAGAAAAACTAACATTACTAGACAAGTTTTTGAACGCAAAACTTGATAATTACAAGTACATGTCAGATTATGTTACAGACATAATTGGAACTGTTCAAAAACTCAAAGATTTGAGAATGGATTTTTCTGATGAGTTTGTTAAATCCATGATGCTGGTTTAGCTCACACCAAGTTATGAACCAATGGTCAAAAATTAACAATTGACTTTGTTAAGTCGAGACTTCTTGCTAAGGAAAGCAGACGTTCTATGCAAGCATCAAATGATTCAGCTTTAATGACTCATGTACATGAAAGTATAGCAACGCCAAGTTATGTAGTTGAACCACATAAATTGACTGAAAGAAAACTTACGTTTAAGTGTGGGTACTGTAAGGTACTGCTCAATTTACAGCATCGTGTACAAATGGTGTTCATAAATTAAATGCAATATCAGAAACAGCATTTCTAGCAGACGATGCATCAAATTCATACAGTGTATCTCAGTCTGAAAATAATACAGTAGAATATTTGCCAGTATCTGCGATAGAAATGGTTGCATGAATAGCTCATTCTGCATACAATATGCTTGATGAATCTGTAAATAATGTAGACAGTTCAATATCTTCATCAGCAAAGTTATGGCACGAGGTTAGCGCATCTAAATATGAAAGACATGACAATCTTGAAAAATATAGCCTCGACTGGTGTCAAATTTTCTGGTAATGCCTGTAGTATTAGTGAGAAATGTATTTTCTGTTTGCAAAGAAATCAGAGCTGAAAAAGTTTCAAAGGACTTTGTGGTACAAGGGCAACTAAGAAACTTGAATTAGTACACACTGATGTGTGTGGTCCAATTCAGGAATCCATTGCCAGAGCTAAATATTTAGTCTATTTTACAGATTATTTTTCAAGGAAAGTATTTCAACAATTGATAAAAACTAAAGATGAAGTGCTAAATAAATTTAAAGAATTCAAAGCAATGGCTGAGGATGAATCAGGTGAGAGACATTACATTGAGATGTGATAATGGAGAGGAATGTGTTGGTCATAACGTGAAGAATTTTTCAAATCAACACCAGTTCATGCTTCCTTACACTCCTGAACAGAACGTGTTATCAGAGCATATAAATAGAACTCTTTGCGAAAAAGCTAGATCCATGATGTTAGATGCTAAGTGTCTCACAAACTATTAGAGTGAAATATTGAATAAAGCAGCCTATCTAAAAAATAGATCACAACATTCAGGTATAGGAAGTATGATACCCAAGCAAAGCTGGTCAGGTCGTAATGTAGACTTGAGTCGTATACCTTTTTCGGTTGTCATGCATATGTACTTATACCAAAACAGAAAAGATCTAACTGGGATGCAAAGTCTGAGATGTACACTTTTGTGGGGTATAGGATTGTCTGTAAAGGGTATAGATTAATCATCCAATAACCAAAAAGGTTATATTAGCAAGGGATGTTGTATTTCATAAAACAAATCATGTGTGTGAATGTAACCAAAGAATTGGTGATATAAAGAGTGATCCTGTTAACATATTTGCTGATATATTGCAGAAACCACATAAGGATGTAAATCAGCATGTCATTCCTGATGAATCTGTCATAAACAATTTGCATAAAAATACGTCTGATTGTAGATACTGGGGTGAAAATTGAGGATAACAGTGAGCCTACAACACTGCAGGAAGAAGTTACATTTGATAAACTTCGTAGGTATACATTAAGGGATAGAAAAGCAAGACATTTTCTTGATTACGCATTGTATCACATAGATTATAATGACTCAGATTCAACATCAGATCCTGTGTCTGTTAAAGAAGCCATGTCTAGGCCAGATAAACAGTTTTGAAATCTGTCATGTCAGAAGAGCTCGAGTCATTACATGGGAATTAGTGGAATTAGTGGACAAGCCTAACGGTTAAAGAGAGTGTTACCTTGCAAATGGGTGTTTAAAATAAAATATGGACCAAATGGTAAATCTCAACGGTACAAAACCAGAGTTGTTGCAATAGGCTACTCTCAGCAACCGGGAATTGACTTTGACGAAACTTATTCTCCAGTCATTAGACGCGAAAATATCAGAATGTTAATTGCATTAGCAGCACCATATAATTTAGATATAACCCATCTAGATGTAAAGATGACGCTCTTGAATGGTGACTTAAAAGAAACTATATATATTCCAACCCGAATATTCAATAATTAAGGGAAACGAAAATAAGGTATGTAAACTAAAAACAAATGGTCTGAAGCAAGCCTCTCGTGCATGGAATCAAAAAATGTCAGTATCTAATTAGGGTAGGTTTCAAGCAATGTAAGAAAGAACTGTATGTATATTCAGAGAACTGATGACTGCGTGTCGATCATAGCACGCTACGTAGATGACTTTCTAATATTTAGTAATAATCAAGTGGAAACGTGTGTACTCAAACATTTTCTTATGTCAGAGAGAAGAAAATTATTGTCTTGGTATGCGAATAAGATGTGATCAAGGAAAAGGTACACTAACGATTAATCAAATTAAAAACATAGAGACTTTACTCAAGAAATGAAATACAACATGAGTGATTGTAAGACGAAGAGTATCCCAATTGAACCAAATCTCTAGTTAAAAGCAGCATCAAAGGATACAATTTCATCGGATGTTACATACCAAAGCCTAGTAGGTGCATTTATTTAGCTGTTGGTTCTCGTCCAGACATTTGCTATACAATCAGTAGACTAATTCAGTTTTGTAATTGTTTTAATCTTGAACATTGACATCATCGCAAAACGGTATTAAACTATTTACTAAAGACTAAAAACTTGTGTTTAGTGTACAAAGCAGAAAAGAAAGGTTTAATTGGATTTGTGGATGCTGATTGGGGAGGAAGTGAATCAGATAGACATTCGTATACGGGATATATTTTCTACTTAGGGGGTACGATTATTTCCTGATCTAGCGAGAAGCAAAATTATGTGGCCTTATCTAGTACAGAATCAGAGTATGTTGGTTTAACTGAAGAAGCTAAACAAGCAGTATATTTACAACATGTTTTGAATGAATTAATGAATATTTAGAGCCCCCACACATTATATAATGACAATAAAAGTGCCCAAAGGTTAGCTCATAATGATGTGTACAATGGACGAACAAAACATATTGATATTCGAAATCATTTTATACAAAGTATTGTAAGTGAAGGTAAATAGAATAAGTAGCATACATGCCAACTAACAAAATGGCAGCTGATATATTGATGGGAATGGGTCATGTTTAAGAGGGGAGTGTTGAATATCCTGTGGCTGATTAAATTAGTAAACATGCCTAATTTTTTTATCATTACATTATATCTGTGTTTATATTTTAGTTAAAATAAAATCAAGAACAACATTTTAATATAAATTTCTTATTATATTCATTTACAATTATCACAAAACAACACAATCGTATTATCCAAGTATATGTAAGAAAAAAAAATTCTTTCTTTTCAAAATTTGTTTTCCGATGCTTCATCTTCAGCACTATCATCACTTTCACTGCAAATTTCAAATTCTTCGTCGGATGACCCCGTGTTTACTGTAAAACATAAATTGTCCATAGCATCATGTAGTATCCCTTCAGTTTGTAAATATGAGTGTACTGTTTTGTCGACATGACAACAAACGGAGTTCCATTCAGAAGCTCTAATTGAATTAAA
The DNA here is from genome assembly GCA_036346225.1 of Platerodrilus igneus. Taxonomy (NCBI): domain Eukaryota; kingdom Metazoa; phylum Arthropoda; class Insecta; order Coleoptera; family Lycidae; genus Platerodrilus; species Platerodrilus igneus. The sequence continues at coordinate 1,215,709 of JARFIW010000544.1, forward strand.
CTTTTCTATTGCTAACTGTTGTATATCATTCAATTTAAACGTTGTGTTTCTTGCATAATCCAATTCTTAACAATTGCCCATATTTTCACAATTGGATTAAATTCTGGGTGAATGTCCATGTTGTTGTTGTTCCAGTAGTGCGTCTACTGCATATGTTGCATGTTTGGGTTTGTGTATCTTAATAATTTCATATAACTGCGATTTGGTTTGAAGTGGATCATATTTAATGTTATGATTAGTTAGCCATTGATACATTTCTCCTTTCAAAAACGTACTTACAGGATGTTTTTGTGTAGAAACATTATGGTACGATACATTATCGAAAACCAATACAGAGTTCTTTGTTAAGTTAGGAATCAGTTGTGTTGAAAGCCATTTAATAAAATTAATATAATTCATATCATCATGATAGTCGCCCGATTTGGCACCAGAAGTGAACATTAATGCACCATTAGGGATAAAGCCATTCTCGTTTCCAGCATGTATCATTACCAAAGGTCTGCCCTTAGAGACTGGTGCTTTTAAACCTTTTGTGATATTGTCGGACATATATATTATTGTGAGGTTACCTGTATTAATCATGCCTCATCATTGGACTGCGTAATTTATTGTGTAATTAACTCTCTAAAACATCTCTGGAATCATGCCTTTGGCTGCTCCTAATAATGTTTCTTACCTAATCTCCGAAATAATATCGTTGACACCTACCCGTTACATCCAAAAACTTCCTCTCGATATCCTCATGCTGAAACCTAAATAGACATTCACACCAATCACGTACTCAAAAATAACTCAATTGACCAAATATATCACACTCTATTTAAATTACATCCATTGTACATTTTAAAACACCATTCCACATCCATAAAGTTCAATAATTTTATAATAATAATCATGCAAATTAATAACCTTTTAAACACATATATTTTTATTTAAAGTAAGAGGGCGTTTCTCATCCCTTACGTTACCTTTTTTGTCTTAGCATGAGCTCATAATAAAACTTTTACAACTGTGCATATAAATTTCCTGCACTACCAAATATATGTCAATAAGCCCTCTAAACCTCTTTACAACATTTGGTTATCTGTAAATTCATTAATTATTTTCAAAAATCAATTTTCTTTTAAAGTCCCATAAATGTCTGTTCATAAACTATCAAATAATAATAAAACACATCAAATTCAAATCCAAATAATCACCAAACACCATAAAAATATTCACCAGTCAATGTTCTATTCTATCGCCTACCTGGTTTTTATCTTCTACCAGTGCTCCACCATCTAGCTCCTTGAAGATGCTGCCGTCTACTAGGTACCCAGTCCATCAGCGAATTCCCTGGTCCAATTACCATATCTGCCATGCATACCGCTGTTTTCAATTTCCAAATCAAAAATTTCATTCTCCAAACATAACTTTTATTATTCAAACATCGCTTTTTTGTATCATCCAAACACTTTCAAACTTGTTGGGTGTCTTTTGTTTTTTTAGGATGTAGGTTCCATTCTACCTTACCTTTGTGTTCCTCATACCTGGTTGTTCTTATCATTCCGCTACGAGGGGAACAGAAGATATACGGATTATAATCTGACTCAACAATGGCGTAGCCTACCCGCACAAAAACGACAAGGATCCTGAGATGTTAAAAATACGAGTGAGTAACCGTTTTACTTATATTGTGCATAATAATTGACCATTGTATCACTTTTAAACGTGTTTGGTATTTAATACAAATTGCGCGTAATTTGCCGCGTAATTATACGTAATATTAAACAATTGCGCAATAGTAAGAAACGCGGGAAACCGTAATAGCCAATAATCTTAAAGCCAAATATTAAATGTTGACGTTTAAGTTTTATGTTATATGTCATTCGTTGTTTAATTGGTGTTAGCGACCTCGTAAATTTTTCCGTTTTTATATATTGATAGTTGGCTGGTTTTTGCTTCAAACAGTGCACATAACACTTACTTTATAATGGAAACTAATATACATAACTTGAGCATTAAGTTTTAGGCAACCAGCTATACAACTGAAGTATGGAGTTTAAACACTGCATAAAAGTAGCGCTGCAATCTTCGTAAACGATCGTCTCGTTCCGTTGGCAATTCGTATTGTAATTGTAGTAGGTGACGCCAAGATACTTAAAGATTTTTTTAAATTAAATTTAACTACTATAGTATTATTTTTCAATTTTGTGCTGTTATCGTTAGATTAGTCGTTTATTTTCAGAAATGGAAACTTATAGAGTGCGAAATAAAAAAAATGTGTTGTGTTAGGGTGCAATGACACCGAGAGTAAAAGACATATTTCCCTAAAAATGACGAAGAACTGTTTAGGTTATGGATTAGAAATGTAAACAACCCCTTGTTACTTAATAAAACATTTAGCCAGGTCTGCAGTAGTTATGTTGTATGTAATGAACATTTTTCAAAAGAATTTCATAACTAGAAGCAGTGGTGTATATTTTTACAAATTTACACTATTTAGTTTCTTTTATCTGTCAATTTAATTTAAATTAGGTAACTGTAAATACACATACGCCACTCACTTGCAGTGTTTAAACTCCGAACTTCAGTGTATTGTTGGTTGCATAAAACTTAATGCTAGATTTTAACATGGCAGTTACCATTATAAAGTAGGTGTTATATGAAACAGTGCTATTCAGAACTCATATTAGTATTAAACTGAACTTTAATCACCGAAGACGATGAACCAATTTCATTTAGATCCAGAACTAAGCTACTTGTTGCTGGTTTGATCATCTTTATAGGTTGTATGAAGAACGTTAGTATTCATTTTCCAGTTAAGTTTATAGTGCAATATATACTATTTTTAGATTGATCATGTTTCTGTTCATAGTTGTTGGTATGAATTTGCAATAATTTTAGACAACTTGTAGTATTATTATACTTGTTAAATAAAAATCCAACAGTTCCTAGAAAAAAGTAACATTGTAGAATGACTTACTAAATAAGTAATTTCTTATGAAACTAATGCTTTTAAGCAATGCTTGTTCAACTTGTCACAATGTAAGTCAAACTAATGGGCATTGTAACATACCAATAATTTTTAAAATTGAAGGCATAAACCGTCAAAGGTTTTTAACGTGGAATTGCTGGTTGAAAAATACAGACATATGCTCCGTATTATTGCATATCCAATGCAGTTGGAATGTATGGGGTGTAAGACCTATTACAATCAACGTTCCAGAAGAACATTCGGTGGAACATCTTGCAAAAATTATCAAGGACTAGTAGGAAAATGAGATCAAATTCGATTAAGGGTACATTTCACCTTTAATTACTAACATTGGTGATAGCAATAACTAATACAGATTTTCAATCCAATTAAAGAAACTTTTTACATGATTGATATACCTTTTATTTTAAGTATAATAAACAAGTATACCTACATATGTTTTAATGCTAAATTACAAGCTTTTAATCCCTTCTGTGACGTTTTGAAGAAAATCTTAATGTGAAATCATAATTATATACATCCATGATTAATAAGTAGTGCAATTTATAATTCAATAGCATAATCTCTTGAATGTATGTGGCTATTGCTCCATGTCTGGTAAAATATGTATGCGGCTATAAAATTAAGATCCATAGAATTCAGCAATCATATTTAAAATATGCTCAATAGTAAAAATTCACGGATTAATCACATTCATAGTTCATTTTAAAAATTTAAATTGTAATATTGTCAATAGAAAATCATTCTAAAAATACATTTTAAAAAGTCTTAAATTACATTTCTCACTTACTATTTATTATATTTTTATTTATTTTTATTTATTATATTTTCATACATCGATGACGCAAGTCTATTTAGAAATTGCAAGGACTATATCACAAACTGGAATGTAGCGACCACATTTTCCTTGCTCAAATTCTGTTTTTAAATTGCTGCTGTTGAAAATAGTTTGATCATATAGAGATCCACACCATCTGTCTACTAAATTGCATATTCTTGGATTTGCATCACTTACTGTTTGCACATTCAATGCAAAAAAATCTTTGCGAGAGCGAAACACTTCGGAATTGTGACCATGCAGGAATCAATTTATATTAATGTACAGTCGAGGGAGAAAAATAGAAGAAATAAAAGGGTAGAATATTCTAAGGCATTTTTAGGGAATAGTATGGGATATATTACAAGCAGAGATAGGAAAAAAGAGGTAGATGTAGACCTAGATCAGATAGTGATAGAAGCAAATTGTCCAAATTTAAGGAAATGTGTAGGTTAGTTCAGAATAGGAAGCAATGAGGGTACACGTATAACCAGTTCCAGGACTGAAGACCTAATGATGATTATGGCAGTCGATAGCACTTACTGTACGTAGAACTGATGCAATTGTATAATATTCTTCGGCTGTTCTTCTTCATTTCGTCTTCACTCGGATACATTTTTATATATCTTGGTCGCAAGGGTGCAATTGCAATTGACACACTTTTTATAATACAAACGGAAGCCCTAGAAATATAAATAAAATGTGCAACGCTTATCTGCATGTTTCTTGATGCGTAAAACCTTAGAGATAGTAACAGTTGTAACATAGATTTTATATAACCACCCCGGTAATTGTTACAATTAAAGGCGATTTTTCGCGACATACTTGAATTGTTCGAGTATGGTATGTTGAAGTATCCCCCCACTATTTAAAAAATATTTACTTGTGCGGCACCGCAAAAACGTATTGTAGTTTCCTAACCTCGCTTTTAATAATTACCCGGTAAAAGTCAAGTGTTTAACATACACAAGCATAACCTGGTACAGAACAGGATATGTTCGTTTATCTGATAGAATGGTGCTGTACAATTTCCCCTCCAGCAAATTTTAGCGCCAAAACGCAAGTTTAACACATACACACATAATTAAGTATGTTAGTTTATGTCGCGAAAATCGCCTTATGTCTTGTTAAGCAATATAAAACACGATTTAAAGCATACCCATTTGTAAACAAGGCAATTTGAGGTTCAATTTGTTGCAGTACATTAAGTACAGTGTTTTTTCTTAAACGAAACCGGTCAAAAAAGTTCAAATCGTCATATATTTCAGAATACTCTTTCCGTATTCTGTAAATTTTTGGTCGACAAAGGACCATAAACTCTTCTTCGGAGGAATTTGAACTTGATGATGTTCCATTTAGGTTTATTGCAATGCACAAAAATAATAAATATAAGATGAGAATATGGCAAACCAGAAAAACGAAAATGAAAATTGAGAGTTTGCGATTTTCTAAAGTTGCTTGAAGACTTTAAATGTCAGGTTTTGGCTCTTTAAGTACAAAGTAAGTTTAACTCTAAAGTTCCTTTAAAACATTGTTATGAAATGACATTTTATTTTATAGGACCTTTTATAGATAAAGTTGACTTTAAATTAATTATGAAATTGGCCGTAAGATTTAACTAGCTGCAAAAGATATTGCCTCTGATTTTAAACGATAAACTAAAACAATCAACTTGTTAGTATTAATTTAACTTCATAATAATCTATGAACTTTTATTTCAAATATTTACTTCCCAGTGATGTATAGTAACGGCAAAGGTTGTCTCCTCCTTGGTACACCTATCTGTAAGGGAGCAAAAAAAACCCTAATACCTCGGGACTGCTGCACTGGCTGCAAACTCCGTCTCCCTAAGTATGGGCAGAATCTAAACAAAACACTAATTTTGCTTACAAAAACATAGCCTAAGCTATAATAATTTAAGAGCATAAAACGTCTAATAACTTATTCAGGGGTGGGATGACCTGTATAGCTTAACACAGTAGTGTACCATTGAATGCACTAAGTCACAATCACACCAGTTCAATAAATAAACAATGGGAATGCAAAGTATTTCTAATATTTTCGTAATATATGTACAAGAAGAGGTATGTACAAATAAGCAATATTCGAATTAATTCCTTAAGAAATATTCAAGCAGCAAAACTATATACAACTGACTTAAACTTTCATAAGTCAAAATTTTATATACAATTATTGAAAAATTTAAATTGCGTTAAATTATTTACCATTAATTTAATTGCGCCGATAGGTGTCTGAGCTCATAACCCCATCAGTGTTACACTGTTTGCTAATACAAAATATTTATACAAAGCACTTTATTTAAAGTTGCTATATTTTCAAAGTGAAATTCAATTTAAATAACGGTCATTATAGTTCAAATTTAATTTCAAGTAAATGTAGCCTGATACCGGTATTAAAATTATCTAGCAGGCATCAGGTAACTTACTAACAATTTTAAAATAGAATTAATTTAGAACTTCCAGGAATGTTTACAAACCAATCATAGGGTAAGTTACCGATAAAGATTATTTTAGTTTACACTTTTGTTAAGATAAATTATGTTCCAAACCCGATCAGATAAGAAGGTCATAAATACCTAATTACACGATTTGTCGGAAAACCACTATCATCTGGATGCAATCAGCCAAACATAAACGCCAGCTGCGTCCTTGACTCGACTTGACCCTTGCAATGACCATGGAATTATGAAGTATCAGCTACCTTTGATCTCAAAACTCGCACTTGTAGATTCTTCACCTGCTATTTGTTTAAATTCGAAACGGTACAGCTTCCTATGAATTTCCTTTTACTCAAATCCAAATTTATGCCAACGGCATTAGATAACTGGGAAACCTCTTCAAGACGGTACCATTAGTCATCTAATTTTTTAAAATAACTATAGTTATTTCTTTCAGCCGTAACTGACAGCACTAGCCTGCTGTAAGTTTCGTTAAGTTAACACTTTTTAACCGAGCTTGCTTCTTTACAAAAATTCTTCCTAAGAAAAAAAAACAGAAAACCGAGACGACCTCGAGTATCGCCGTCGGATCTCGAATCCCTACTCCGTTCTAACTTGATCTACCCACAATAGAACTGTATACCAGCATAGATGTATACGCTACGTAATTAGGATTGCCTACCTATAATGATATTAACAGGATTTTACACTGCTACAAGGTTAATTTAAATAAATACACTAAATTTAAATCTTCTTCCAAATTTATCAAATAAACAACAAACAGTAAAACGAAAGCGAATTAAGTTTCTTTTCTAATAAGTTATTGAAAGTCAACGCAAATTGACTTGATTATAGGAATGCATTTTTGCAAATGGACATTCCTTTGTATACAAGTACACTGTATGTAAATGAATATTTCTAACTTTTTGACACAACCTAATTACCTAAAAAGCATGTACTTCGTCATCGATAGTAAGGGACAAAACGTAGAATTTTTAGATTATTTTTTTCGAATGCGGAAAACCACACATTTCAAACAAATGGGCGTTCATCAATATGGGACAACACATGTTTCTGAAAAGACTTTTGCATGTTGCAGAATAATTACAATTACTGCATGCGAATGGAGGATTGTTAGTGTGCAACTTCATATGTTTTGTAAATGGTCTTTCCTTGATGCGGCATACTTACACAAAGTGCAGGTGAATGGACGTTCGCTGGTGTGTAAGTTTATGTGTATGTTTAAACTACCTCTACGTGATGTGGCGTAACTGCATAAATTGCATGCAAATGAAGGCTCGTTAGTGTGCGACTTCATATGTGTCTGTAAAGTAACTTTTTGTAATCCGGCATAATTACACAAATTGCATGCGAATGGACGTTCGTTAGTGTGCGACTTTTATATTTATTCGTAAATTATCTTCGCTTGAAACGGTATATAAATTGCAGTCGAATGGACGTTCGTATATGCAATTTCATATGTCTCTGTATAGCACATTTTTGTGATGCGGCATAATTACACAAATTGCATGGGAATGGACGTTCGTTAGTGTGCGTCTTCATATGCTTCTGTAAAGTATCTTTTTGTAATGCGGCATAATTACACAAATTGCACACGAATGGACGTTCGTTAGTATGCGACTTCTATGTCTCTGTATAGCACTTTTTTGTAATGCGGCATAATTACACAAATTGCATGGGATTGGACGTTCGTTAGTGTGCATCTTCATATGTGTCTGCAAATGACCTTTTTTGTGATGCGGCATAATTACACAAATTGCATGGGAATGGACGCTCGTTAATGTGCGACTTCATATGTCTCTGTAAATGAGCTTTTTGTGATGCGACATAATTACACAAATTGCATGCGAATGGACGTTCGTTAATGTGCAATTTCAAATGTATTCGTAAATGATCTTTCCTTGAAGCGGTATAACTACATAAATTGCAGTCGAATGGACGTTCGTAAGTATGCGACTTCATATGTCTCTGTAAATGAGCTTTTTGTGATGCGGCATAATTACACAAATTGCATGCGAATGGACGTTCGTTAGTGTGCGACTTCATATGTGTTCGTAAATTATCTTTCCTTGAAGCAGTATAACTACATAAATTGCAGTCGAATGGACGTTCGTAAGTATGCGATTTCATATGTCTCTGTATAGCACCTTTTTGTGATGCGGCATAATTACACAAATTGCATGCGAATGGACGTTCGTTAGTGTGGGAGTTCATATGTATTTGTAAATAACCTTTGTCTGACGTGGCATAATTACACAAATTGCATGCGAATGGACGTTCGTTAGTGTGCGACTTCATATGTATTCGTAAATTATCTTTTCTTGAAGAGGTATAAGTACATAAATTGCAGTTGAATGAACGTTCGTAAGTATGCGATTTCATATGTCTATGTATAACACCTTTTTGTGATGCGGCATAATTACATAAATTGCACGCGAATGGACGTTCGTTAGCATGCGACTTCATATGTGTCTGTAAATTAACTTTTTGTGATGCGGCATAATTACACAAATTGCATGCGAATAGACGTTCCTTAGTGTGAGACTTCATATGCCTCTGTAAATGAGCTTTTTCTGATGCGACATAATTACACAAATTGCATGGAAATGGACGTTCGTTTGTATGCGACATCATATGTCTTTGTAAGTCACTTTTCAGTGATGCGGCATAAATTGTATACAAATGGGTATGCAACTTGTTTTTCTGTAATTCTGTATCATCACACAAATTGTATAAATGTTCACGTTCCTTAATATTCCTAAAGATTAATGTAAAACTTTCTCTGATGCCGAATAATCACCCAAATTGTATGTAGATGAATGTTGTTCAAAACGCAATCGCATTGTGATTCATAACTTACTTTTACAATATATCGAATAACCACATAAAGTACATACGAACACCCTTTCGTTAGAATGTGAGTACACACGAAATTTGTTGAAAACTTTTAAAGTAAAGAATAATAACACAAACTACAAGCTAACGAAAGTTGCTTAGTAAGTGATCCTGCTATATATTTGTAAATAACGTTTTTGTTGTGAAAAAACATGTAACTGGATAGTGTTTGTACACGTCTCATAAGATCAATTATTCGTAAAATACAATAAACACAAATTCCCGTCTATACAAATAGCATATTTCAATAATACCTTACTATTGAGTCGAGTCGCTTAGTTTTTAAAAGCAATTTTTTAAATACCAAACAACTGTTAGTAATACAATAAACGCGTCAGTATCTGCTTCAATATTAGAAATCGATCGTGCCGCTCACAGAAATTTTTTAAAAGAAGTAAATACAAAAAATTAACCGTTGAATTGTTTAAACTGCATTAATTTTAAATACTCTCTTCCCTGATTTATATGAATATTAATTTATCTTATCGTGTTTGTAACGTAATGCCTAAAACTTTACCAATATCTAACCCATTATTAACGTAGCATCCATTTTATTAACCTTCCGTCGGGCGCAGTCGATCTATCATGCACAGCGCAGACGGTTCGACCCTCCTTTCCACTCTTACTCATTGTCAACGACTACGGTGCCGAGTAGCTGCCTATTTTTATGTGCGGTGTACGACATTTCAACTCAGTTTACTGTGAGCCTTTACTACGCGAAGTCGCGCATGTTAGTTCACACAAACTCATTGCGCCTGAACTCTTAACAATTTCAAAAGTATGTATTTAATACGTAAAAAAATAATGCGTTAAAACTTTTTATTCTATGTTTACTTCGAGATGAAATAATGTAAAATTTATGATTAGATTTATAAAAATATCTAAATTTATCATTCTGGCCTGACCGGCACATTGCGTCTGAACATGTAATTATTGTGATTATTCTTTTGTTTTAGATTTTCCGCAAAAATGTTGAATCGCAAAACGTACAATTTGCAGAATTCAAAACACATCGAAGAAAAACTAAGGTGGCTAGATGAGAATGAAGAAGACCATCCGATTTTGAATGAGGATTTGGGAGAAGAAAATGACACCGCTTTGGAAGATGACATAGAACAACATGATGGTGATTCTGAAACAGAGCAAGAAGACGCGAGCGATGATGACGATAATACAGACAACAGTTGTTTTTTTTTGGGGGAAAAATAATAGTACTAAGTGGAATAAAAATTTTCCAAGACAAAATATACGTAGAGCTTCTCACCATCTGATCACTCATTTACTAGGTGTAAAAGGTAAAGCAAAGCTTTCCAAAACTGCTGTTGATTGTTAGAGCAATCTATTCACCGACGAAATATTAAACATAATAGTGAGTTACACCAATCAGTACATGGATACCATTAGACATAGTTTTTCTAGAGAGAAGGACATAAAACCTACTGATATAATCGAAGTAAAAGCTTTTATCGGATTGCTGTATCTAGCAGGCGCTTACAGAGGGAATCGGCAAAGTCTTGAGGAACTTTGGGGAAGCGAAGGCGATGGTATTGAAAAATTCGGCCTTGTGATGAATATCAATCGGTCTAAAACTCTAATACGTTGTTTTTGTTGTAACGATCGAAATACAAGAAAAGAAAGGAAGAAAGAAGATAGACTTGCTCCAGTTCGCGATATTGTGTACAAATGCGTGCAAAACTTCCAGAAAAGTTACATTCCTTGGAAATATACCACTATTAATGAAATGCTTCCAGGGTTTCGAGGAAGATGTCCTTTTCGGCAGTATATACCATCGAAACCCAACAAATATGGCATAAAATGTTTTGCCCTTGTTGATTCAAAAATGAATTACACTTATAATATAGAAATTTACTCGGGATCTCAACCATGTTATACTTCTCTCCCCTTCTCTTCAATAACCTCGTAACTTTTTAATTTAAATTCTTTTTTTCTTTTTTTAATTAATAATAATAATTTAATTAAAGATAGAATGATATGCCACGACTATATTTAAAATGAAACTTTCTCTCTCAGGGTCAACTGTGGGTATCACCTAGTTTGAAACCTTAATCCTTTATAGATATAACTAGTACACCTACACAAGTATTTACAAGAAAACTCAAAAATCAATTTTAATCATAATATACTGAAATAAAAGTTAATAATGCAACAAAAGCAAATATTCAATATACTAAAACTTAACCTAAACTTAGTGTACCATGATAGGGTTCAATCTTAAAATAGATCGGTAGTTTTTTTAATTAGCGCAATTTTAAAAGTTTAATGTATTATGGAATGAGCTCACTAACCTGTTGCTGGTGACTTCATGTAACAACCATAACGATTGGTGCACTTTCGATCTTTTGCAATGTGATCGCATTTACATCAACGTTATATTTTAATTACGACAGCTAGCTGCACTCTACCGTGCATTATTTCTAAAAGATGCATGCGGTGCATTCAACTTTATGTGGGGTTAGTGGAGTCACTTCCAATTTTCACCCGCACACGTCGACTTGTACTACCCGTTTGCCTGAAAAATTGTTATTCCCCACTATTATTCAGTACACTAACGGGACTTTTTTCGCCCCTCGATGACACATACACAGCGCGGCATTCTACATTCTAACATTTTCAAACGCTAATACAATATTTTACAAATGTACATCCTCATATAAAAACATTAGAAACATTTATAGTCAAAATTTTATCAAGGACTTACAACTATTATAATTAAGTGCCATTACAACCAGAAGGATATTTTTCGGTCAGCAACAAGCCAAGTGCAGTAGTATACAGGATGGCTGAACCCTTATTTGGATCTGGCCGCAACATCACCGCTGACAACTGGTTTGCCGACACTTACGACCACAATTTGTTGCCACCAAAACTAGAGAACAATTCAGCAGCTTGTTTGGCTTTAGCGAAGGAAAGGCTTTAGTGTCGTATGTTCCAGCAAAAAACAGAAATGTGATTCTCGTGTCAACGCTTCATACCGACAATTCCATCGATCTTGATTCCGAAGAAAAGAAGAAACCGGAGATTATAATGTTTTATAATTCAACGAAAGGAGGCGTTGATACTGTAGAAAAAATGTGCGCTACATTCAATGTTTCCCGAAATCGTTGGCCAATGGTTATATTTTTTATGATGTTAAATGTTGGTGGCATCAACTCCCATGTCATTTACCTTGGTAATAATTTGGAACCAATGCACCTAAGGCTCTTTGTAAAACGTTTGGCCCACGAATTGACAATTGGAAAACTAAGGCGAAGAAGTTTCAAAACTATTGGAATTCCTACAGATCTGCAAACTAGGTTGAAAAGATTTTGTCCTCCTTCCCAGGAAGAAGAAGAAACTCCCCCAATAGCTCGTAAAAGACGTCGATGCTCAACCTGCACCAGCGAAACTTGTTTGAGAAGGCTTACAAATCACGAATGTAAGAAATGTAAGACACCTCTTTGCTTGTCTCATGTGAATATGGTGTGCGATGGGTGCTTTGCCCCCAAAGATGCAGATTCTGACTCTGAGTGATTGACGTTTATAACTTAAAATAAACAATAAAAGGACTTTATAAATTATTTTACAACTTTAGGTAGCTTTCGTTCATGTTTTCGTTGTATGTCTTAAATTTCTTAAAACATTTTGTTTAAATATACTTTTGTACTAAATATAAGCTTTTTTTTAAAGAAAGTTTTGACATTTTTTTCGTTAAATAATGCTGGCAATATGTCCGTTTTATTAATTTTGAACATGTACCGGATAGGCACATTGCGCTCGAACTCGAGAGTCAATACATTGCGTCCGACAGAAAGTTAAATGTCCTTGTGGATGTTTGATAAAATAGAATGATTTATAATCTACCACATAGTTTTGTGAGCAAACAGAAGGACTTAAGTCTACAAATGCGCTAGTGAAGCGCTTGAAACTACTTTACGATTATTTATACCATTTGTAATAGTTGTGTAGTCAGTCGGGTTTGACTCAAAGCCATTTTAGTTATGCAGCGTTAATCTCCTGAGTTTTACTGCCTTGCCGTTATCTGTTGAAACTGCGTTTTTGTGATGATTTAGTCTTGTGACTTAGTAATCAAACAGTCTTGTTGTTCGTTTCCTTTCTCTGCCCTCTCTAGCTGTTGCGGCTTGTATGGAAAGGCTGTGGGTGGTATTGATGGTAATAAAGGTGTTTACAGTGGTCGAAGAGGGTGTCTATTTGTTAATCGTTTCTAATTACCTCGTTTCTTACGAACCAAGATGCTCTGGTTATTATTTGTAATGACTGGTTTTGAGAGGTTTCCACTCGAGGCTTATTCTGAAAAGGTAGGTATTGTTGCGAGCTACTATTAGGCAACCAGTCAAACACACAAGCGCCGTAAGCACTGCATATTTTAAATGGACCAGGAAGCTTCTAGCAATTTTTGGAGGATGAGTCATCCTTTTTAATTCATGGTATAAATAAGACCGATGATGAAGTACAGAGTTAGTCTATATCAGAATGTCAAATATAAATTTATATCGTGTAAAGTTAAATAGTTGAGCTTTTGGAAGGCGAAGAGTAAACATAAATGTTAAGTGCACGTGTCTGATGTACATGCAACTTGTAGAATACATAAATAGACAAAGTGTAATAAATAAATAGTTGTGTTAGTGTTGTTAATGGACCTATGGAAAAGAAGTTAGATTAAGAACATATTAGTGCTTGTAAATAGCATTAGTGTGATAGTGCTTCATTGTTAATTAGACTGAAAACATCTATAAATAAGGCTTATACTGTTAATTAGACTTTTGAACAGTGAGTAATAGAGACTTTGTTATTACTTGTTTTAAATTAGTGAAACGCGGTAGTAGTAGCTCGCTACAGTATGCTATGCTTGTAATGCGTACTTTAGGACCGGTCTTAGGTATGTCTTGTACATTCGTAGTCTAGTCTCGGTTGGCAGTTTGTTTCGTGCGGTGATCCTTCCGTAGAGGTAACGTCGGGCTTTTCTTACTTTTTGTATTGTTGTGTCTACGTATTGTTTAAACACGAGTGATAACCCCCAGGTATTTTATGGATGTCCTTTCATGGCAATTGGCGTCCTTCTAGAATCGGTGGTTGATGTAGTGACGGATTGTGTTTAGAGAAGAGGATGGCCTCCGATTTTTGAATTTAATGTAATGTCCATCGTCTGGTAGTGTGTCTAGATGTCGTTGCATATTTTAGTGTTCTTCCTCCTGCCATAAAAATGGTGTCGTCGGCATACATTACGCATATGATGTCCTCTCTACACGGAATGTCATAGGTGTAAGCGTTGAAGAGCTCAGGCGTGAGGCATCCCCCCTTGCCATTCACCAGCGGTGATGTGTATTTTTGTCCGACAGTTTATCTTCAACTCGTACTTGTAGGTGTTTGTTTGTTAGGTAGCTGTCTAAGAGTTGTTTCGGTTTAACCGACAACGACCGCTGCGAATGCGGTGAGGGGTCAGAAAGCGCAGAGCACGTGCTCCTCGACTGCCCACTCGAGGTGGCGAATCGAGGGTTAGCTGATATGAAATTAGCTATCACAGGACTAGCATGACCAAAGAGCCTAGACAAATTCAGGGAAGTGGCTAACCAGAAAGCGTTCTGGACAGTCTTCAAAGAATTTTCGGCAAGGGTGATAACCGTGCGTGCATAAATCGGAGGGAGTACGCGAGGATTGAAAATTTTTGATTTTGACTTAGCATGAAAAACGGACATGAGCATGATATAATCAAGACCTGTATTAAAAACAAATTTTATAAAAAAAATATATATATAAAAATAAAATAAAAAAAAAGAAAAGCAAAAACAAAAGCAAAAATCAATAACCAAAATCTAATATGCACGACAAATCCCACACCACTAAAACAATCACTGTCCCACCTTATACGCGCGGAAAAATCGGAACCGGGAATAAACTAAAACAAATAAATAACAAAATAAATCAGTAAACCCTAATTAACTTATATCAGCAAATAAATAAAGAAAATAAAATAGAGTGAAACCGCGCATCCACCAGGACTTAAAAGTGATAGTGATTGTGATCCCCTTAGAACGTTTAGTGCATACCCACCAGAACTTTAACAGTGCATCATCTCCCTTTAGCAGTAAGATACAAATAGACGTAAGAAGACGACCAGATCTTCGGATGCTTGGGAAATTTATATACGAGGTGGGATTAAAATTGTGGCGGCTGTACTCGCATAAGCATTGACTTGTATTAATGAGAAGATTTTGACTTTTAGTACATGTTGTTTTTTATTGAACAGTGTCCTAATGGTGGAATCTCGTGTGTGTTGCCATCTTCTTACTAATTTTCGTTTGTATTTCTTTTGTGGCAAAGCTGTTTTTTTGGTGTTCGGTTGTATGGTATATGTGTTGTTGTCGATGGCTTCTCGGAGAGCGTTCGTCAGTATTCTTACGGCACCGTCGATATCTTGTGCG
This sequence comes from Platerodrilus igneus, assembly GCA_036346225.1. Lineage (NCBI taxonomy): Eukaryota > Metazoa > Arthropoda > Insecta > Coleoptera > Lycidae > Platerodrilus > Platerodrilus igneus. The sequence goes on from JARFIW010000544.1 coordinate 1,231,317, forward strand.
TTTTATGTTAAGGTTGTCGTCTGTAATTTTTCGTTGTATTTTTGTCAGTTGGTTCTTCGTATAGTGGCGTTCGTACCTCGTGTGTGGTTGTCTGTGCATGATCATTATAATTGGCAAGTGGTCCGAACTCAGGTCGTCTATCACTTTTAGTTCTATTGGGTGTGGTAGGTGTCTTGTGATCGTGATGTCTAACGCATCTGATTTATGTGCGTGATTTGTTGGTATTCGTGTTGGTTCGGGTCCAGTTATGTTCTGATCTTTTCTGGCTGCGTGATTATATAGGGCGCGACCAGTTGGATTTTCCAATCTGGAGCCCCAGCTTGAATGTTTGGTGTTCAGGTCACCGGCGATAATTGCGGGAATGTCTTCTGCTAGAAGGTTATCTAGTTCTTCTGTTCGTACTCTTTGAGTAGAGCTTTTGTAGTTGAAGTGGTCCGCCGTGGATGTTAATGCGGGCTCCTACGTATTCCATGTCGGTTGGTGGCAGATCTGTTTGATCATGAACTATTCAAAGGTATATTAAAATTGCATCTCTTCCGTGCGGTAGGTGTCGTAGTTGGCAAATGTTAATTTTGTGTTTCCTGAAAGTTAGTTTCTCCTAGTAGAGCTACGTCGACGTCGAATTTTTATAGAAAGTGTTTCAGTTCTGTCCCATTGTTGTTGATACCGTTGGCGCTCCTGTAAAGTATCTTTAACGTACGTTGCAGTTTGTTAGCTATTGATGCTTCCTAAGATATTGGTTATTGCCGTTCATAGCAGGTCGGTGACAGTCGTTGGATATTGCCTTTAAATCCACTGGTAAACATTATGTATGATTTCTATCGTTCTAAATTCCCCGGTTGATGGTGATGGTTGGTTTCAGGTTTTTGGGGCAGTTATTTTGTTGACGGCTCTTGTGTTGTGTTCCGTTAGTGGAGCTCGAGGTGTGGATGGTGGTGTCGTTGGTGGTGGTGGAATCCTCTGTGTCGGTTGAGTCCGGGTCCTGGGTTTCTTTTTTTGCTCTTTAGATTTTTCTCGACCCTGATCTGGTGTAAGGCTTTGTCTTTTGTCGGTGGTGTCAGACGCTTTAGGCGCTGTACCGCCTAGTGAGTCTGCTAATCTGAGGGTAATTGAACCGATTGTGCGTAGTTTGAGGGGACGCTTTGTTACATTGCGCGAGCATAGTGCTTGCACTACTACCTGCGTCTTTTAATGAAACTATGTAGCAAAAGACATTACGTTGGCACCTGATGCCAAAGCGAAAGACTATTGCAAGTTCGCCATTGACGCCTGTGACGACGGCTTCACAGTGTCGAAAAATAAAACGAAAAAACAAAACAAATTCGTCCACCGCCGCCGACCTGCCCACGACGAATCGGTTTGAACCGATTGCCACGTAGCCAGAAGAAATGAAGTCCAATGCTATCATTGGCCAGAACTTTGTGTCAGCCTGGAGCCGTTGCCTCCCCTACCGTCGTTCTTTGCAAGAAGGGCAGGGACAGATTACATTTCACCAGAGCGCATAACACACAGGATGGAATCGGAATCACACCGGCGACCCCGACCGATTACCATGGGATCACGACCACGGCTTTTCTGTCAGAGCGGTGCGAATAGTACCATGTATTTCATCTCTAGGACGATAAGCCGCTCAAGATGGTCCTGAGAGATATCCCGGAGAACATCCCCGCCATGGATGAATTACCGTTACGTTACCACGTGTACAAGTATGAATGTAAGAAGTTACAGCTCCCGTTGGCGTCAAATGATGTAGAATCTTTTCTATTAACTCAGAGTACACAAAATAAAACGTACCTGATATTTATTTATTTGCGTATTCTTCAAATTAATCTGTACTTCATACAATAAGCGACAAGGCAATTCTTAACACGACACTAATTTTACACAATTTAACTTCCTAATTATTATTAAGATCAAAGTTCTCATACCAACCTGGATTCATCCGTACACCAAGCTGGACCTAACCCGAATTCCACTCCCATCTCCATGTCTGCGTAACATACTTAATCCCAAACGTAAACCATCTCTACCTGCTATACAATCATAAAAAGATCAATTTCAATTTTAAATAATATACTACCCCTAATTGAATTATAATGTCAATGACCACTTCTGTATCGTATAGCCGTACAGTTTTCGAAAACGAGATAAACCGTTCTTTATTGTTCGGTATAACGCTAATCTTGTTGTTGTCATATCCTAGTTATTTAATGATAAAATGAGCATCGTATCCACTAAGGTTGTGGAACACCACTAGAATAAACTGTGGAATCCGATAGAGATGTTACACTTGGAGTGTTCAGGGAAGCGGTAGGCCCCATTCATGTGATTGTGATCCTGCTCACGGTCTGTTCCAAGTGATTTCTTGCATATCCCACAGTCTTTGGTAGTCTGGAACAAAAGTTATTCTGGGGATTCAAAGGAATCATGGACACATTCATCGTCAATATCTTACCCAGACGTCTAGCTTCCTCCCTAAGTTTGGTGACGAATTCACGTGCTGCGTCTGGACCCCGGTAGATCTCAAATTTATTGAGGGAGTCGTCGTAGCTGCATTTGATATAGTATGCCCAGCTATAAGAGGTATGTAGTTGGAGCGGTGTTGTAGATGACGTGGAGGCGTCGGTCGTTGCAAAACTGTACGGCTGTAGGAGCGACTCAAAGTCGGCATAAATTACAAATAGGACCTGCATTTGCTTTGGATGCTCGAAACTTTCAAAACGTTGTTGAAGACGGTGAGCATTTGGGTTACGACATGGTTACAGTCGCGCTCAGTATGGTCAAGGCAGTCTCAGTCGGAAAAAAGATTAAACATCCATCGCAAATCCATTTATGTAAGCGATCTTTTGATAACTGCTTACCGACCAGACGGCCTAAATCCTTGATCCAACAGAAGTGACCTTTTTCTTTATCCTAGATGTAGAGCAAGTTAACGTGCCGGGCTCTCCTGCGTTTAGTAAAATGTAGAGGACCAACAATAGACCTTCCTTCCACTCCGAATACGTTGATACTCAGATCCTTCAAAGCATCAAACTTGGCAATCTTATCAAAGGCCATGGGAAACTCTATACCACCCATATTTAAGCAGGTCGAGTCATTACTTGCTAAGACGTTGAAAGTCATGCTCGGCAGGATACAGCGCTGCTACAATGGAGTAGGCAAAACAGTCAGCGTCTCGGTTTTCACATTCACCACCGCTTTCTTAGCCTTTATCCAACGTGAAAGGGAAATGTAGGAGGATCCTCTAAGTGGTTGATATTTGTTGATGTTTAGTTCGAAATGCAGGACACGTTGTAAGGCCCAACCGGACTGGTGATGTTCAAATTCTGGGGACTTATGGAGCATCTGTCGAGAAAACGCTGTATATACTTTGTCCAAGTTTATTACGTTTAAACGTGGTTAAAAAATTAAAAGTTCGATAAATGCAACACCGGTTGCGTGGGTTAAGAGACACCACCAACAGTTGGCTGCACTTATTCTTATACAGATTTAGGGCGCGTCAACTATCAATGAGGTCATCAATATTACGCAATCCTACGCAAATTTATTACATTTTAACACCAAAAATAAGGCATGCACCAAATAAAAATACGTAAAAGAGTACTCACATCAGATCTTCTGCTTCCGCCTGCAATTTCACTCAGTAGGCCTTTAACCACTCATCGGGCTCCTCCTGGAGGAATTAGAGATGGCGTCGACGCTACCAAATGCGGGCAGAGCAGCTTCGGCTAGCTGCGGTAGACATGGAGGTCTCTATCTACAGATGTGGAGGTCGGTAGGCCCTTCGGTGGCGGCAGATTTGTACCTATGTAAGGTTTGACAGGAAGGAGGTATGAGGCAGACAAACAAACGACAATTAGGAAGGGAATACATAGGTAACCCTAACGATACGTTACCAGAGATAGAAACGTGCACTTAACACGACGATATACGGTAAAAAGCCACGTTCTTGCGAGAGAAGCGGAGCACTCTCCCACCCCATTGTCTCGTATTCCCCTAACCCTCTAGGGATAAGCACACTACGCAAACTCACTACTCTGACGTGCCGGAAGCACCGCCTAGTCTATTTTAACAGTTCCCGCGTCTCGCGTATTTGAAAATATGGCGGGAAATTTCCGTACATTAAAAACTAAACAACTAACAATGTTAAAGTGCAAATTGTACGTAACAAGTTGTTCGACCGGGTTATTATTTGATTCTTGGTATTGAAGGATTTAGCTTCTTCGGTGTCACCCAGGGCTATCTTTGCGTACATACCAAATACTTCTACATTAATTTTAAGGGTCGTGTGGGCCTCTAAGGTGTCCCGGATCAACTTTACAAAATGCTGCTTTTGTTCAAATAAAAAGTCTCCAATGTCTTTACAACCCGACAGATTATTGATACGGTAGGTTTCGATCGGGGGCCTGAAGGCAGACGATAATAGTTGTATCGCTTCTTTTTAGGGCTTCCGGATTGGGCTTTTTGTGCGGCACTGCGTAAATGTCCAGGGAACTGGCGTGAAAGAACGTCCATTGCAATCCTCACAATATCGTATATCCTGTCGCTGACGTTTTGGGGCGGGTGCAGCACGCGGTGATGCTGCTCCACGTTTGACTGACATCGATGTAGAAGATACAGTATCTCCGTGGAGGGCATGCTGATGCCGGGTTAAATTAGCTCGATGCTCGAATTCCAAACCGTAAATGTCGCACACAAATGGTTTTGGCGCTGGTAATCCAGTCGGTGAAACCGGGGCTGTAACCTGACGTGGTGGTCTAACGATATTAAGATTTCCTTTTTATGTCGGTTAAGGTTGCTCTGGGTAGAAAAGTTTTTCTGGCACACTTCGCAGGCGACTACTCTGATGGATTCCATTGTAATCTGCACAATAAAACGATGTTTATTACTCAGTTTAAAACACGTAAACCACGATGTTTTTTAGTCGTGGAAAAAACACAACTGACGAAAATGGGCCGAGACCCTTTATGAATAGCCAGATGATCGGAAACAGGTAAATTAGAACGCATACGCACAGGCAATCAATAAAACATCGCCTCAATAGAGGTACTCCTAGAGGAATTAAAAGCAGCTTCGCCTAAATAACTAGAGATACAACCAAAAACGTAAAAATTAGTATTATATGGGTAATTAATAGGCACTGCTATTCTTTCGGATCTCATACAACACTGGTCCATGGCGGGCCAAGGCGTAATTTAAACATCATCAACAATAACATTGCCAATATCAGAAACATCAACACCATCAACATCAACAACATCGACAACATCAATAACATCAACAACGTCAACAACATCAACAACGTCAACAACGTGAACAACATCAACAACATCATCAACGTCAACAACGTCAACGACGTCAACAACATCAACAACATCAACAACAACAACATCAAGAAGATCAACATGAACAACATGAACAACATCAACAACATCAATAACAACAATATCAACAATATCAACAATATCAACAATATCAACAATATCAACAAAATCACCAATATCAACAACATCAACATCAACAACGTCAGCAGCATCAACATCGACAACACCATCAACATCATTAAGAACATTAATAACATCAACAACATAAACACTAACAACATCAACAACATCAACAATATCAACACCATCTACAGGTTTAACGTCAGTTCAAAGTTAAACAATTTATTCAAATATGGCCCAAAAATGTTATACTAATTATAACCTAAAATATGGACTCTCTTGATAATTTACTTAAGTATCAGGTATTAATTTTTAGTTAAAATTTGCATAGCCTGAACAAAGCAGATCAGTTTTAGGTTACAGTATTACTTGAAACGTAATCATTAATACTTTAAGTGCATCATAATACAAACAAATATTTGTTAGCTTAACATGCATGTGTAAATGTGTTATTTTATTATCAAATTTTAAGGCGAACAGATCGCTAGACTACATGTAAAAAGTCATTCGCTTACTTTGAATTATTAGACAAATTTTGAAAGGTCACCTCATTTCCGGAACTTAAATTACGAAGAAATTGAATAATCACGCTGTCCTATATTCTTGAAGAGAGCTACTTAATTAAATTTATTTTTAGCCTTCTACAAACAAACTTGAACGACGTAAGCAGGACGATATATTTATCCATGAGGCTCAGACCTCGTGGCTGTGTAATCTTCTTAAAACTAAACCAGAGCGCTGTAATTGAAATAAAATTAAAATAATGTATTGAATACTTTTACCTGATTATCGTTAACTGAGAAACCAAACCTTATATGAGACATACCCATCTCACGGTACAAAATCAAGTGGCAATACGCATATCGCTCGATCATTTTCTTACAAAATCAATGTTAACTGTTTCAAGAACCGACAACGAGTGTTCTCCGAGTTGACGAATAAACGAAACAATCTTACGCAAACCTCAACCAACTATTCATTAAAACATGAGCCTATACTAAACATTTTAAACAGTACTCCACTCCTAATTGGATTAAATTGTCAATGACTGTCTTATAATCAATATTAAAAACTAATTACTGAATTAAGTAATTGGTATACTGAGTATAGTAAACTAAAGAACCTACGTATTTAAAAATCACGTCAAAAAATATGTTACGGTATAATCAGAATGTATCACTGGTAACGGAACGGTCTCTTTAGCTGGCATTTCATTTATTTTATACGAGTAATCTTTCGATTTTACGTCCCGGCACTTGTTCTCTATACATTTGTATAAACATTTCCCAAAAATTTTTATTTTCAGACTCCGTGTTCATTATGATTGTTCTAAACCCTCAAGTGCCGCTAAAAATATTAAAATGAAATAAAATCGCTTTACAACAGTCGTTGCAGCCTTCACGCGTTGTAGCTAGTTGTACGTTAGATTTTGCGAATGGTTGGTACTGGGTATCGCACTACAGGTTGTGCCACAACCCTGCTAAGTTATAATTATCGTTGAAACCGTCGAACCAATTGCAATCGTACTACAGATTGTACGATGGATTGGTTGTTTGTAAGACGTTTAACTTTTAATTAGATAATCGAAAATGCATAGGAATTTATACGTTCTATTTCGTAGTTTGCATATTTTTTTTCCATTTTACGCTACGTACTCTATTTTAATATATGTTTGTTTTCACGTTTGGAGAAGTGTTCAATTATTCAATATTTATTGTAGTTAAATGACTTACTTTATTTGTAATTCGATAAATCAACTTTAGTGTCTTTGAGTGCTAGAAATATACTTAAAAATTGTTTCTATGCTGTAAGGGATTTTACGTGAGTGTTATTGTGGTAGAGTAGAATTTATTTAAGAAGAGCCTGTACGTAATTTGACATATGCGCAAACCTTGAAAGTCAGTGGCGTAGCGGATTTAATGATTTTTTAGGGTTTTGAAAACACTTTCATAGAGTAAATATTCTAAAATCAAGTTTTTGTAGATTATATTACCTATTACATTATACTTTTTCAAACTAGAAACTGTGACGATTTTCAATACTAAAAATGGATGACTCATCCTCCAGTAATTGCTAAAATCTTTCCTGTTCATGAATAATATACAGTGCTTGCGGCGCTTGTGTGTTTGACGGGTTGCCTAATAGTAGCTCGCAACAATATTGAATTTTAACATTCCTCATTACATACAATACACATAATAATGTTCAGGTTATAGTTTTTGTTGATAATCTTACTTTGATGAAGAGTAATAATAAGAATTTTAGTTATAAAATAAAACATTACAAAAAGTACAAAATTATAAGGGTGAATATTTACCAGCAACAAACAAATATGGAGTAGAGGATGGTTACTACTATTTCTGAGGCATGAGCTCCAAATTCAGGATCAGGTTCATTTCTAAATATGAACCTGCAGAAGAAGATGCAGGTTCTTATATAAATTTTCTGCGAACGGACAACAATATTTTTGATAAGTTGTAACAATTTTTTTTGACGACTCAAATCAACCAAAAATTTATTAGTTAAATACACCTTTTTGTCTGGCCGTAAAATTTAACTAGTTGCAAAAGACATTGCTTCAGGCTTTAAACGATAAAATAAAATAACTAACTTATCAATATTAATTTAACTTCATAATAATCTATGAACTTTTATTTCAAACATTTACTTCCCAGTGATATATAGTAACGGTAAAGGTTAATTTAAATAAATACTTAGGGGTTGTTTATAGGTGCATACACTAAATTTAAATCTTCTTCCAAATTTATCGAATAAACAACAAACAGTAAAACGAAAGCGAATTAAGTTACTTTTCTAATAAGTTATTGAAGGTCAACGCTAATTGCCTAGATTATAGGAATGCAATTTTGCAAATGGACATTCCTTTGTATACAAGTGCATTGTATGTAAATGAATATTTCTGACTTTTTTTTTGACACAACCTAATTACTTGAAAAGCATGTACTTCGTCATCGATAGTAAGGGACAAAACGTAGAATTTTTAGATTATTTTTTTCTAATGCGGAATAAACACATATTTCAAACAAATGGGCGTTCATCAATATGGGACAACACATGTTTCTGTAAAAGACTTTTGCATGTTACAGAATAATCACAACTACTGCATGCGAATGGAGGATTGTTAGTGTACAACTTCATATTGTCTTTGTAAATGGTCTTTCCTTGATGCGGCATAATTACACAAAGTGCAGGTGAATGGACGTTCATTGGTGTGTTAGTTCATGTGTATTTTTAAACTACCTCTACGTGATGTGGCATAACTACACGAAGTGCATGCAAATGGACGCTCGCTAGTGTGCGACTTCATATGTGTCTGTAACGTATCTTTTTGTAATGCGGCATAATTACACAAATTGTATGGGAATGGACGTTCCTTAGTATGCGACTTCATATGTGTCTGTATAGCACCTTTTTGTGATGCGATATAATTACACAAATTGCATGAAATGGTCGTTCGTTAGTGTGCGACTTCATATGTATTTGTAAATGACCTTTCTCTGACGCGGTATTATTACACAAATTGCATGGGAATGGACGTTCGTTAGTGTTCATCTTCATATGTATTCGTAAATTATCTTTCCTTGAAGCGGTATAACTACATAAATTGCAGGCAAATGGACGTTCGTAAATATGCACTTTCATATGTCTTTGTATAACACCTTTTTTGTGATGCGGCAGAATTACATAAATTGCATGGGAATGGACGTTCATTAGTGTGCGTCTTCATGTGTCTGTAAAGTATCTTTTTATAATGCGGCATAATTACACAAATTGCACGCAAATGGACGTCCGTTTGAATGCAACTTCATATGTCTGTGTATAGCACCTTTTTGTGATGCGACATAAGAACACAAATTGCATGAGAATGGTCGTTCGTGAGTGTGCGACTTCATGTGTCTCTGCAAATGACTTTTTTGTGATGCGGCATAATTACACAAATTGCACGGGAATGGACGCTCGTTAGTGTACGACTTCATATGTATTTATAAATGACGTTTCTCTGGCGCGGTATAATTACACAAATTGCATGCGAATGGACGTTTGTTAGTGTGCGTCTTCACAAGTATTCGTAAATTATCTTTCCTTGAAGCGGTATAACTACATAAATTGCAGGCAAATGGACGTTCGTAAATATGCACCTTCATATGTCTTTGTATAATACCTTTTTGTGATGCGGCACAATTACACAAATTGCATGGGAAAGGACGTTCATTAGTGTGCGTCTTAATGTGTCTGTAAAGTATCTTTTTATAATGCGGCATAATTACACAAATTGCACGCAAATGGACGTCCGTTTGAATGCAACTTCATATGTCTGTGTATAGCACCTTTTTGTGATGCGACATAATTACACAAAGTGCATGAGAATGGTCGTTCGTGAGTGTGCGACTTCATGTGTCTCTGCAAATGGCTTTTGTATGATGTGGCATAATTACACAAATTGCATGGGAATGGTCGTTCGTGAGTGTGTGACTTCATGTGTCTCTGCAAATGACTTTTGTGTGATGTGGCATAATTACACAAATTGCATGGAATGGACGCTCGTTAGTGTGCGTACTTCAATTATTTTTTGGTATATTAATTGAAATGGATCGTAATTCCTTCTGTTGACCTTTGCGGTATAATTACACAAATTGCATGCGAATGGACGTTTGTTAGTGTGCGTCTTCAAGTATTCGGTAAATTATCTTTCCTTGAAGCGGTATAACTACATAAATTGCAGGCAAATGGACGTTCGTTAAATATGCACCTTCATATGTCTTTGTATAACACCTTTTGTGATGCGGCATAATTACACAAATTGCATGGGAAAGGACGTTCATTAGTGTGCGTCTTCATGTGTCTGTAAAGTATCTTTTTATAATGCGGCATAATTACACAAATTGCATGGAATGGACGTCCGTTGAATGCAACTTCATATGTCTGTGTATAAGCACCTTTTGTGATGCGACGATAATTACACAAATTGCATGAGAATGGTCGTTCGTGAGTGTGCGACTTCATGTGTCTCTGCAAATTGCTTTCTTGTAAGTGGCATAATTACAAAATTGCATGGGAAATGGACGTTCGTAAATGTGCGACCTTCATATGTTTTGTAAATACCTTTCTTGGCGGCGATAATTACACAAATTGCATGGGAATGGACGTTGTTAGTGTGCGTCTTCATGTTCGGTAAATATCTTTTTAAGCGGTAATTACTACAAATTGCAGGAATGGACGTCCGTTAATATGCAACTTCATATGTCTTGTATAATGACCTTTTGTGATGCGCATAATTACACAAATTGCATGGAATGGACGTTCGTAGTGTGCGTCTTCATGTGTTCGTAAATATCTTTCTTATATGCGGCATAATTACACAAATTGCAGGCAAATGGACGTCGTTAATGCACTTCATATGTCTTTGTATAGCACCTTTTGTGATGCGGCATAATTACACAAATTGCATGGAATGGACGTTCGTTAGTGTGCGTCTTCATGTGTTCGTAAATTGTACTTTCTTGTAATGCGGCATAATTACACAAATTGCAGGCAAATGGACGTTCGTAAAATGCACCTTCATATGTCTTTGTATAATGACCTTTTGTGATGCGGCGATAATTACACAAATTGCATGGGAATGGACGTTCGTTAGTGTGCGTCTTCATGTGTCGGTAAATATCTTTCTTGAATGCGGCATAATTACACAAATTGCAGGCGAATGGACGTCCGTTAGAATGCAACTTCATATGTCTTGTATAATGACCTTTTGTGATGCGCATAATTACACAAATTGCATGGAATGGACGTTCGTTAGTGTGCGTCTTACATGTGTTCGTAAATATCTTTTGTTGATGCGGCATAATTACACAAATTGCAGGCGAATGGACGTCGTTAAATGCACTTCATATGTCTTGTATAATACTTTTGTGATGCGGCATAATTACACAAATTGCATGGAATGGACGTTCGTTAGTGTGCGTCTTCATGTGTTCGTAAATGTATCTTTCTTGATGCGGCATAATTACACAAATTGCAGGCAAATGGACGTTCGTTAAATGCACTTCATATGTCTTGTATAAGCACCTTTTTGTGATGCGGCGATAATTACACAAATTGCATGGAATGGACGTTCGTTAGTGTGCGTCTTCATGTGTTCGTAAATATCTTTCTTGATGCGGCATAATTACACAAATTGCAGGAATGGACGTCGTTAATATGCACTTCATATGTCTTGTATAATGACCTTTTGTGATGCGCATAATTACACAAATTGCATGGAATGGACGTTCGTTAGTGTGCGTCTTCATGTGTTCGTAAATATCTTTCTTGAATGCGGCATAATTACACAAATTGCAGGCGAATGGACGTCGTTAAATGCACTTCATATGTCTTGTATAATGACCTTTTGTGATGCGGCATAATTACACAAATTGCATGGAATGGACGTTCGTTAGTGTGCGTCTTCATGTTTCGTAAATGTATCTTTCTTGATGCGGCATAATTACACAAATTGCAGGCGAATGGACGTTCGTTAAATGCACTTCATATGTCTTTGTATAAGCACCTTTTGTGATGCGGCGATAATTACACAAATTGCATGGAATGGACGTTCGTTAGTGTGCGTCTTCATGTGTTCGTAAATATCTTTTTGATGCGGCATAATTACACAAATTGCAGGCGAATGGACGTCGTTAAATGCAACTTCATATGTCTTGTATAACACCTTTTTGTGATGCGGCATAATTACACAAATTGCATGGAATGGACGTTCGTTAGTGTGCGTCTTCATGTGTTCTGTAAATATCTTTCTTGAATGCGGCATAATTACACAAATTGCAGGCGAATGGACGTCGTTAAATGTCACTTCATATGTCTTGTATAATGACCTTTTGTGATGCGCATAATTACACAAATTGCATGGAATGGACGTTCGTTAGTGTGCGTCTTACAATGTGTTCGTAAATGTATCTTTCTTGAATGCGGCATAATTACACAAATTGCAGGCAATGGACGTTCGTTAAAATGCACTTCATATGTCTTGTATAAGCACCTTTTGTGATGCGCGATAATTACACAAATTGCATGGAATGGACGTTCGTTAGTGTGCGTCTTCATGTGTTCGTAAAGTATCTTTCTATGATGCGGCATAATTACACAAATTGCAGGCGAATGGACGTCGTTAATATGCACTTCATATGTCTTGTATAACACCTTTTGTGATGCGCATAATTACACAAATTGCATGAGAATGGACGTTCGTTAGTGTGCGTCTTCATGTGTTCGTAAATATCTTTCTATGAATGCGGCATAATTATCACAAATTGCAGGCGAATGGACGTCGTTAAATGCACACTTCATATGTCTTGTATAAGACCTTTTTGTGATGCGGCATAATTACACAAATTGCATGGAATGGACGTTCGTTAGTGTGCGTCTTACATGTGTTCGTAAATGTATCTTTCTTGATGCGGCATAATTACACAAATTGCAGGCAATGGACGTTCGTTAAATAGCACTTCATATGTCTTGTATAAAGCACCTTTTTGTGATGCGGCGATAATTACACAAATTGCATGGGAATGGACGTTCGTTAGTGTGCGTCTTCATGTGTTCTGTAAATATCTTTTTGATGCGGCATAATTACACAAATTGCAGGCAAATGGACGTCGTTAAATGCAACTTCATATGTCTTGTATAACACCTTTTGTGATGCGGCATAATTACACAAATTGCATGGAATGGACGTTCTTAGTGTGCGTCTTCATGTGTTCGTAAATATCTTTCTATGAATGCGGCATAATTACACAAATTGCAGGCAATGGACGTTCCGTAAGACTATGCAACTTCATATGTCTTGTATAAGCACCTTTTGTGATGCGCGATAATTACACAAATTGCATGGAATGGACGTTCGTAGTGTGCGACTTCATGTGTCTGAAATGACTTTTTATGATGCGGCATAATTACACAAATTGCAGGCAATGGACGTCGTATAATGTCGACTTCATATGTCTTGTATAAGCACCTTTTGTGATGCGCGATAATTACACAAATTGCATGGAAATGGACGTTCGTTAGTGTGCGTCTTCAAATGTATTCGTAAATATCTTTCTTTGATGCGGATAATTACACAAATTGCAGGCAAATGGACGTTCGTTAAATGCACTTCATATGTCTTTGTATAAACCTTTCTGTGATGCGGCATAATTACACAAATTGCATGGAATGGACGTTCGTTAGTGTGCGATCTTCATGTGTCTGTAAATATCTTTCTTGAATGCGGCATAATTACACAAATTGCAGGAAATGGACGTTCGTTAAATTGCGACTTCATATGTCTTTGTAAAGACTTTTTGATGCGGCATAATTACACAAATTGCATGGAAATGGACGTTCGTTAGTGATGCGACTTCATATGTCGTGAAAGTACTTTCTTGTAATGCGGCATAATTACACAAATTGCATGGAATGGTCGTTCGTAGATATGCACTTCATTGTCTCTGCAAATGACCTTTTTGTGATGGGCATAATTACACAAATTGCATGGAATGGACGTTCGTTAGTGTGCGTACGAATTCTTTATATGTATTTCAATGCAAATGACGTTATACTCTGTGATGCTTTGGTATAATTACACAAATTGCATGGAATGGACGTTGTAGTGTGCGCTTCAAATGTATTCGTAAATACTTTCCTTGAAGCGGTATAACTACATAAATTGCATGGAAATGGACGTTCGTAAATTGCACCTTCATATGTCATTTGTATAATACCTTTTCTTGATGCGGCTATAATTACACAAATTGCATGGGAAAGGACGTTCTTAGTGTGCGTCTTCAATGTTCGTAAATATCTTTCCTATAAGCGGTATAATTACAAAATTGCAGCGCAAATGGACGTCCGTTAAATATGCAACTTCATATGTCTTTGTATAACACCTTTTGTGATGCGGCATAATTACACAAATTGCATGGAATGGTCGTTCAGTTAGTGTGCGCTTCATGTGTCTCTGAAATGACTTTTTTAATGCGGCATAATTACACAAATTGCATGGCGAATGGACGCTCCGTTATGAATGCAACTTCATATGTATGTGTATAAATGCACCTTTCTCTGATGCGACGGTATAATTACACAAATTGCATGAGAATGGACGTTCGTGAGTGTGCGACTTCACATGTATCTCTGCAAATGATCTTTTCCTGTGAAGCGGATAATACAAAATTGCAGGAAATGGACGCTTCGTTAATGTACGACCTTCATATGTATTTGTAAATGACCTTTCTCTGGCGCGGTATAATTACACAAATTGCATGGGAATGGACGTTTGTTAGTGTGCGTCTTCATAAGTATTCGGTAAATTATCTTTCCTTGAAGCGGTATAACTACATAAATTGCAGGCAAATGGACGTTCGTTAAATATGCAACCTTCATATGTCTTTGTATAACACCTTTTGTGATGCGGCATAATTACACAAATTGCATGGGAATGGACGTTCATTAGTGTGCGTCTTCATATGCGTCTGTAAAGTATCTTTTTGTAATGCGGTATAATTACACAAATTGCAGCGAATGGACGTCCGTTGAATGCAACTTCATATGTCTTGTATAAGACCTTTTGTGATGCGGCATAATTACACAAATTGCATGGAATGGACGTTCGTTAGTGTGCGACTTCATATGTTCTGTAAATGACTTTTGTGATGCGGCATAATTACACAAATTGCAAGGGAATGGACGCTCGTTAGTGTGCGACTTCATATGTATTTGTAAATGACGTTTCTCTGACGCGGTATAATTACACAAATTGCATGCGAAAGGACGTTCGTTAGTGTGGGTCTTCATATGTATCTGTAAATTATCTTTCCTTGAAGCGGTATAACTACATAAACTGCAGACGAATGGACGTTCGTAAGTATGCGACTTCATATGTCTCTGTAAAACACCCTTTTGTGATGCGGCATAATTACACAAATTGCATGGGAATGGACGTTCATTAGTGTGCGTCTTCATATGCGTCTGTAAAGTATCTTTTTGTAATGCGGTATAATTACACAAATTGCACGCAAATGGACGTCCGTTGAATGCAACTTCATATGTCTGTGTATAAGCACCTTTTGTGATGCGCGATAATTACACAAATTGCATGGAATGGCGTTGTAGTGTGCGCTTCAGTCAAATGACTTTCTTGAGTGGATAATTACAAAATTGCAGGAATGGACGTTCGTGAGTGTGTCGACTTCATATGTCTCTGCATAATGACTTTTTGTGATGCGGCATAATTACACAAATTGCATGGAAAGGACGTTATTAGTGTGACGTCTTCAGTTATGTAAAGTATCTTTCATAATGCGGTATTATACAATTGCGGCAAATGGACGTCGTGATGCACTTCATATGTCTGTATAGCGCTTTGTGATGCGCATAATTACACAAATTGCATGGAATGGACGTTCGTTAGTGTGCGTACTTCACAATGTATCTCGCTAAATTGATCTTTTCCTGTGATAGCGGTATAACTTACACAAATTGCATGGCAAATGGACGTTCGTAAATATACGACCTTCATATGTATTTATATAATGACCTTTCTCTGTGATGCGGCATAATTACACAAATTGCATGTGAAAGGACGTTTGTTAGTGTGCGTCTTCACAAGTATTCGTAAAGTTATCTTTCCTATGAATGCGGCATAACTTACACAAATTGCAGGCAAATGGACGTCCGTTAAATATGCAACCTTCATATGTCTTTGTATAGCACCTTTTGTGATGCGGCATAATTACACAAATTGCATGGGAAAGGACGTTCATTAGTGTGCGTCTTCATGTGTCGTAAAGTATCTTTATAATGCGGCATAATTATACAAATTGCGCGCGAATGGACGTCCGTTAGATGCAACTTCATATGTCTTGTATGCACTTTGTGATGGCATAATTACACAAATTGCATGGGAATGGTCGTTCGTGAGTGTGTGACTTCATGTGTCTCTGCAAATGACTTTTGTGTGATGTGGCATAATTACACAAATTGCATGGAATGGACGCTCGTTAATGTACGACTTCATATGTATTTATAAATGACGTTTCTCTGGCGCGGTATAATTACACAAATTGCATGCGAATGGACGTTTGTTAGTGTGCGTCTTCACAAGTATTCGTAAATTATCTTTCCTTGAAGCGGTATAACTACATAAATTGCAGGCAAATGGACGTTCGTAAATATGCACCTTCATATGTCTTTGTATAACACCTTTTTGTGATGCGGCATAATTACACAAATTGCATGGGAAAGGACGTTCATTAGTGTGCGTCTTCATGTGTCGGTAAAGTATCTTTTTATAATGCGGCATAATTATACAAATTGCGCGCGAATGGACGTCCGTTAGAATGCAACTTCATATGTCTGTGTATAGCACCTTTTTGTGATGCGACATAATTACACAAAGTGCATGAGAATGGTCGTTCGTGAGTGTGTGACTTCATGTGTCTCTGCAAATGACTTTTGTGTGATGTGGCATAATTACACAAATTGCATGGGAATGGACGCTCGTTAATGTACGACTTCATATGTATTTATAAATGACGTTTCTCTGGCGCGGTATAATTACACAAATTGCATGTGAATGGACGTTTGTTAGTGTGCGTCTTCACAAGTATTCGTAAATTATCTTTCCTTGAAGCGGTATAACTACATAAATTGCAGGCAAATGGACGTTCGTAAATATGCACCTTCATATGTCTTTGTATAACACCTTTTTATGATGCGGCATAATTACACAAATTGCATGGGAAAGGACGTTCATTAGTGTGCGTCTTCATGTGTCGGTAAAGTATCTTTTTATAATGCGGCATAATTATACAAATTGCGCGCGAATGGACGTCCGTTAGAATGCAACTTCATATGTCTGTGTATAGCACCTTTTTGTGATGCGACATAATTACACAAAGTGCATGAGAATGGTCGTTCGTGAGTGTGTGACTTCATGTGTCTCTGCAAATGACTTTTGTGTGATGTGGCATAATTACACAAATTGCATGGGAATGGACGCTCGTTAATGTACGACTTCATATGTATTTATAAATGACGTTTCTCTGGCGCGGTATAATTACACAAATTGCATGTGAATGGACGTTTGTTAGTGTGCGTCTTCACAAGTATTCGTAAATTATCTTTCCTTGAAGCGGTATAACTACATAAATTGCAGGCAAATGGACGTTCGTAAATATGCACCTTCATATGTCTTTGTATAATACCTTTTTGTGATGCGGCATAATTACACAAATTGCATGGGAAAGGACGTTCATTAGTGTGCGTCTTCATGTGTCGGTAAAGTATCTTTTTATAATGCGGCATAATTATACAAATTGCGCGCGAATGGACGTCCGTTAGAATGCAACTTCATATGTCTGTGTATAGCACCTTTTTGTGATGCGACATAATTACACAAAGTGCATGAGAATGGTCGTTCGTGAGTGTGTGACTTCATGTGTCTCTGCAAATGACTTTTGTGTGATGTGGCATAATTACACAAATTGCATGGGAATGGACGCTCGTTAATGTACGACTTCATATGTATTTATAAATGACGTTTCTCTGGCGCGGTATAATTACACAAATTGCATGTGAATGGACGTTTGTTAGTGTGCGTCTTCACAAGTATTCGTAAATTATCTTTCCTTGAAGCGGTATAACTACATAAATTGCAGGCAAATGGACGTTCGTAAATATGCACCTTCATATGTCTTTGTATAATACCTTTTTGTGATGCGGCATAATTACACAAATTGCATGGGAAAGGACGTTCATTAGTGTGCGTCTTCATGTGTCGGTAAAGTATCTTTTTATAATGCGGCATAATTATACAAATTGCGCGCGAATGGACGTCCGTTAGAATGCAACTTCATATGTCTGTGTATAGCACCTTTTTGTGATGCGATAATGCATAGTATGTGGATCAGTCTCAAATACTTTTTATGGATATTAAAATTGCATGAGAATGGTCGTTCGTGAGTGTGCGACTTCATGTGTCTCTGCAAATGACTTTTGTGTGATGTGGCATAATTACACAAATTGCATGGGAATGGACGCTCGTTAATGTACGACTTCATATGTATTTATAAATGACGTTTCTCTGGCGCGGTATAATTACACAAATTGCATGTGAATGGACGTTTGTTAGTGTGCGTCTTCACAAGTATTCGTAAATTATCTTTCCTTGAAGCGGTATAACTACATAAATTGCAGGCAAATGGACGTTCGTAAATATGCACCTTCATATGTCTTTGTATAATACCTTTTTGTGATGCGGCATAATTACACAAATTGCATGGGAAAGGACGTTCATTAGTGTGCGTCTTCATGTGTCGGTAAAGTATCTTTTATAATGCGGCATAATTATACAAATTGCGCGCGAATGGACGTCCGTTAGAATGCAACTTCATATGTCTGTGTATAGCACCTTTTGTGATGCGCACATAGGATTATCATTCATTAAGGAATGCATGAGAATGGTCGTTCGTGAGTGTGTGACTTCATGTGTCTCTGCAAATGACTTTTGTGTGATGTGGCATAATTACACAAATTGCATGGGAATGGACGCTCGTTAATGTACGACTTCATATGTATTTATAAATGACGTTTCTCTGGCGCGGTATAATTACACAAATTGCATGTGAATGGACGTTTGTTAGTGTGCGTCTTCACAAGTATTCGTAAATTATCTTTCCTTGAAGCGGTATAACTACATAAATTGCAGGCAAATGGACGTTCGTAAATATGCACCTTCATATGTCTTTGTATAATCACCTTTTGTGATGCGGCATAATTACACAAATTGCATGGGAAAGGACGTTCATTAGTGTGCGTCTTCATGTGTCGGTAAAGTATCTTTTATAATGCGGCATAATTATACAAATTGCGCGCGAATGGACGTCCGTTAGAATGCAACTTCATATGTCTGTGTACTTTTAGTAATCACAAATCATGGTTTCGTGATGCGATTCATTTTAAAGACTTTTTATGGCATAATTACAAATTGCATGAGAATGGTCGTTCGTGAGTGTGCGACTTCATGTGTCTTCTGCAAATGACTTTTGTGTGATGTGGCATAATTACACAAATTGCATGGGAATGGACGCTCGTTAATGTACGACTTCATATGTATTTATAAATGATCGTTTACTCTAAGGCGCAGGTATAATTACACAAATTTGACTTTATGGAATGGACAATGTGTTGTTAGTGTGCGTCTTCACAAGTATTCGTAAATTATCTTTCCTTGAAGCGGTATAACTACATAAATTGCAGGCAAATGGACGTTCGTAAATATGCACCTTCATATGTCTTTGTATAACACCTTTTTATGATGCGGCATAATTACACAAATTGCATGGGAAAGGACGTTCATTAGTGTGCGTCTTCATGTGTCGGTAAAGTATCTTTTTATAATGCGGCATAATTATACAAATTGCAGGCGAATGGACGTCCGTTAGAATGCAAACTTCATATGTCTGTGTATAGCACCTTTTGTGATGCGACATAATTACACAAATTCAGAGGTATGCTCATTGAAAGATTTTAGATATCCAATTGGAATGGTCGTTCGTGAGTGTGCGACTTCATGTGTCTCTGCAAATGACTTTTGTGTGATGTGGCATAATTACACAAATTGCATGGGAATGGACGTCGTTAATGTGCGACTTCATATGTATTTGTAAATGACTTTCTCTGGCGCGGTATAATTACACAAATTGCATGGAATGGACGTTCGTTAGTGTGCGTCTTCAATGTATTCGTAAATTATCTTTCCTTGAAGCGGTATAACTACATAAATTGCAGGCAAATGGACGTTCGTAAATATGCACCTTCATATGTCTTTGTATAACACCTTTTGTGATGCGGCATAATTACACAAATTGCATGGGAAAGGACGTTCATTAGTGTGCGTCTTCAATGTGTCGTAAAGTATCTTTTTATAATGCGGCATAATTATACAAATTGCCGCGAATGGACGTCCGTTAGAATGCAACTTCATATGTCTGTGTATAGCACCTTTTGTGATGCGACATAATTACACAAATTGCATGAGAATGGTCGTTCGTGAGTGTGCGATCATGTTCTAAATGTCTTTTATGATGTGCAAATTACAAATTGCAGAATGTCGTAGGATCATAATCTTTTGTGTGATGGGCATAATTACACAAATTGCATGGGAATGGACGCTCGTTAGTGTCGACTTCATATGTATTTTAAATGACGTTTCTCTGGCGCGGTATAATTACACAAATTGCATGGAATGGACGTTTGTTAGTGTGCGTCTTCACAATGTATTCGTAAATTATTCTTTCCTTGAAGCGGTATAACTACATAAATTGCAGGCAAATGGACGTTCGTAAATATGCACCTTCATATGTCTTTGTATAACACCTTTTTGTGATGCGGCATAATTACACAAATTGCATGGGAAAGGACGTTCATTAGTGTGCGTCTTCATGTGTCGGTAAAGTATCTTTTTATAATGCGGCATAATTATACAAATTGCGCGCTAATGGACGTCCGTTAGAATGCAACTTCATATGTCTGTGTATAGCACCTTTTTGTGATGCGTATCATAATTACATCATTTAATTGACATGAGAATGGTCGTTCGTGAGTGTGCGACTTCATGTGTCTCTGCAAATGACTTTTGTGTAATGTGGCATAATTACACAAATTGCATGGGAATGGACGCTCGTTAGTGTGCGACTTCATATGTATTTGTAAATGGCGTTTCTCTGGCGCGGTATAATTACACAAATTGCATGCGAATGGACGTACGTTAGTGTGCGTCTTCATATGTATTCGTAAATTATCTTTCCTTGAAGCGGTATAACTACATAAATTGCAGGCGTATGGTCGTTCGTTAGTGTGCGACTTCATATGTATTTGTAAACTATTTTTTCTTGAAGCGGTATAACTACACAAATTGCATGCGAATGGACGTTCGTTAATGTGCGACTTCATATGTGTCTGTAAAGTATCTTTTGTAATGCGGCATAATTACACAAATTGCACGCGAATGGATTCTCGTTAGTGTGCGAATTCATATGTTTCTGTAAATGAGCTTTTTGTGATGCGACATAATTACACAAATTGCATGGGAATGGACGTTCGTTAGTATGCGACATCATATGTCTTTGTAAATGACTTTTTGATGATACGGGGCATAATTAAATAAATTGTATACAAATGGGTATGCAATTTGTTAAAGTGTTTTTCTGTAATTCGGTATCATCATACAAATTGTATAAATATTCAAGTTCATTAATATGCGACTAGAGATTAATGTAAAACTTTTTCTGATGCGGAATAATCAAGTAGATGAATGTAGTTCAAAACGCAGTCGCATTGGGATTTATAACTTACTTTTACAATATGTCGAATAAGCACATAAAGTACATATGAACAGCCATTCGTTAGAATGTGAGTACATATGAAATTTGTTGAAATCTTTTTAAAGTAAAGAATAATAACGCAAACTAGAGTAGTATTATTATCTCATGTCGGGTGACGTCACATGCAGAATAGGTTCAATTTAAACTTAAACCTCAAGATTCACAACGTTACAGTACAACCCACAAACATTTTGCTGGCAATGTGACTTTAATACGTCGTGACGAATATCTCATTTATTACGTTAAGTAAAATATTGTTTGTAAGGACCCCGTTCATGCTGGCGGTATCTAGAAATTCATAAATATATGAAATAAATCGAGACCTCCATATAATACCGAAGCTTTTACTTGTTTTTACTTATAAACAATTCTAGGTTCGTAGTTTCTTTATCCGTAAATATTTGCTGTGGCAACCGTACACATACTCAGCGTATCCCAATACTGTATATACCGAATGTGAACCGTAACTGTCATTGTCATTCTCACTCTTATCAAGGTCTTATTGTTTCCAGCTTTCCGTTTTAATATTTGTATCAAGTAATAGTCATCAAAACAGTTTTTTCAAAACTAACTGATAGTTAATTGCTTCAGCAATGTAAGTATTTAAAAAGAATGTTCATTCAATGATTAATTATGATATTTTTTAGAGTAATATTATGAATAAGAAGGAGGTGATTCATAGTCAAGGACGACAGATTGTTTTTAATGTGTTTCAATATTTGAAACGCATAAAAGATTCGGGCGCCTCCAACCTGAACAATTTGCAAGAGTGCGTGGCTGAAGCAACAGGCGTGTCATTGCGGACGGTTCAAAGAATTGTAAGGGAAGGCACAAACAAACAACCGTGAAGCAAGTTCAGTTCACCAAGGAAAACCGTAAATAAACCAAGCCCTAAGTCAACAGTAAATGGATTTGACGAAGAGATTCTAAGAACCATTATGTATCGGTTTGCAGCAATACTGTAGTATTCCTATAGTAGTTATAAAGTAGTAGGTTTAGAATATAAAGAAATAGAAATGTCAATGTCATGTAATGAATGAGGTCATGTACATATTATAATAATATACTTTATAAAAGTTACAACAAATTGGCTACTCTGACCGAGGAAGAAGATAACATACTAATTATTACAGACTCCAAGAGTGCAATGCGAAAGATAGCTAGGAACGGTTTGGTAAAGGACAACAACAAAACCATACTTGAGATACGTGAAGCTATTATAAAGGCTAAGGGCAAAACATAAACATTAAATTGGTATGGGTGCCTAGTCATATTGGTATCGATGGGAATGAAATAGCAGATAGGTTAGCGAAACAGGGTGTAAAGAAGGAACCATTCTTAAAAAAAGCAAATCACTATAGTGAAATAATCCCAAGGATTAAAAACCGATTATGGAAACAATGGTGTACTCAGTATAAAGAGATTGCGACTTATAAAGGAAAAAGATACTTGGAAATTGTACCAGAACCAACCGTTAAACCATGGTTCTATGATACATCGTTAAGGAAAAAAAGACATATAAGTATAGTGAGCAGAATGAGAACACTACACTGCTGTACACCTCAGCATTTGCATAGGATAGGGGTCAAAGAAACCCCTTTATGTGATGAGTGTGGAGATATTGGGGACCTAAACCATATACTCCTTGGATGCAATAGCAGAGAAGAACAAAATTTGAATCTGTACAAGCAACTCGCAATACTAAATCCAACCCCTATAGACACACATAACCTACTGGCTGACCCCAACAGTAAAGTCGTGCAACTCATACTAGAATACATTGATATAAATAATCTCACACTTTAATCAAAGCTAAAAAAAAAAGGTAATAAATTAGTAATTAACAATAATAAATATAACTGCCAGCTTTTGCTTGTGTTATTGCTACTGCTTTTAATTTAACATTAATTTAGAATGTAGTAAAGATAGTGTTTTTTTAGGCTAATATACCCACATCCTGTCTCCTGGCACAATCATTTGTGTTAATACTCTGATACGCCACAGAGTGAGAAGATTGTCTATATATGTCAACCCTGCTCATAATATACCCAAGCAAGCAGTGGAGGGGATGGGTATTATCCCAGGCACAGCTTAGTACCCTTCACAGTGTAATAGTGAGACTTAACGGTTTATATCTGGCTGTATGCCGCAAGGCAAGAGGCCATTGGTAACTGAAGAAGAAGAAGAAGAATAGAGGTTAGGTTGTTTATACTTCTTCATACATAAGCGGAGACATATGAAGGCTAAATAAATTTAGCTCCATGATACTGCAGCACCTCTATGCGCTACCGCATATGCCCGTAATTTAGTTCCCATTCTTCCCTATCCAACGGAGGATCTCCTCTTATTTATCTATGTAAGTGATCCTGCTATATATTTGCAAATAACGTTTTTGTTGTGAAAAAACAAGTTACTGGACTGTGTTTGCACATGTCTCATTACATCAATTATTCATAAAGTAGAGTAGAATTTATTTAAGAAGAACCCATGCGTCATTTGAAATATGGGCAAACCTTAAAAGACAGTAGCGTAGCGATTTTAATGATTTTTTTAGGGTTTTAAAAACACTCTCATAAAGGAATTATTCTAAAATCAAGTTTTTGTGGATTATATTACCTATTACATTATACTTTTTTCAAACTAGAAACTGTGACGATTTTCAATAGTAAATATTATTTATTTGTACAATAGTAGCTTTTTCATATTATTTACAGAATGAAGCATTCCAGAATGTTGTCAGATGGCAATTCAATATTTTCGCCTGGCGACACCCAAAAATTTCTTAGTTATAGTAAGTACTTCTATTCTGTTTAGTACAACATTGAATTTTAACATTCCTCATTACGTACAATACACATAATAACTGATGTGTTGGAATTTATAACCATTAGGTGCGCCGAAAGGACTCCGGGAAGCCTTTTTATTAAGTTGCACATTTCTTCAGGTTATTGTTTTTGTGATAATCTTACTTTGATGAAGAGTAATAATAAGAATTCTGGTTATAAAATAAAAGATTACAAAAAGTACAAAATTTTAAAGGTGAATAATTACCAGCAACAAACAAATATGGATTAGAGGATGGTTACTACTATTTCTGAGGCATGAGCTACAAATTCAGGATCGGGTTCATTTGTAAATATAAACCTGCAGAAGAAGATGCAGGTTCTTATAAAAATTTGCTGCGAATGGACAACATTAGTGTTGCTAGCTACTATTAGGCAACCCGTAAAATACACTAGCGCCGCATGCACTGTATCATCTCCATGGACGGAGAAGTATTGGGCAATTACTGGAGGATAAGTCATCATTTTTAATTCACGGTATAAATAAGACCGATGATGAAGTACAGAGTTAGTCTATATCAGAATGTCGAATATAAATTATATCGTGTAAAGTTAAATAGTTGAACTTTTGGAAGTCCAAGGGTAAACATAAATGTTAAGTGCAGGTGTCTAATGTACATGCAGCGTGTAGAATACATAAATAGACAAAAGTGTAATAAATAAATAGTTGTGTTAGTGTTGTTAATGCACCTATGGTAAAGAAGTTAGTTTAAGAAGATATTGGTGCTTATAAATTCATTAGTGTGATAGTGCTTCATTGTTAATTGAACTGAAAACATTGATAACTAAGGCATATACTGTTAATTAGACTTATGAATAGTGAATAATAAAGACTCTTGTTATTACTTGTTTTAAATTAGAGAAACGCGGTAGTAGTAGCCCGCTACAATATTTTTGATGTTTTTAAATTGTTGGTGTAAACAACTGCATAAATGATGGATATAATATTATACAGAGGAAGACAATATTGAAACACATGATGCCAAGGCCTTTTTCCATTTAAAAATGTCCTACGAAGAACGAATATTTAATTATAGATCAAGTCATGTTGTTAAAAATGTCTTTGGTATTTTTTCACATAAATTTGTATTCTGTTGACTTTAATACAACTGCCTAGAGATAAAGTTGTGCTAATAATCCAAGTAAGTTATGTGTTACACAACTGTATAAAAATGGAAAGATCGGCTATAGTTTTCCACGAAGCATACTGCAAAACAGAAACTGGAAACCTACGGGGTGGTTTATGGAAACACCATGGTCAAAACCTCAGCCAAATCGTTCTATTAAAGACATTATTAAAACAAGAGAACCGCTATAATTTAAGAATTATTTTAATATCTATGAAATATTGCCATTCTAATACACACGGTTTAAAAGTGCAGATATTAAATGCGTTCCTGTTTTATGAACCTGCACATAATACTATGTACATTTAATAATCAAGTTTAATTAATAAACATAATATCAAGATTTTTTTTTTTTTTTTTTCAAAATAATCAAAGATATTTTAATAATTTATTTTCAAT
The DNA here is from genome assembly GCA_036346225.1 of Platerodrilus igneus. NCBI lineage: Eukaryota > Metazoa > Arthropoda > Insecta > Coleoptera > Lycidae > Platerodrilus > Platerodrilus igneus. Next base: position 1,257,569 of record JARFIW010000544.1, read on the forward strand.
ATAAATAAAAATTTATTGTGTCACGGCTGCATTGGCAGCTATACTAGGACTGTTAATCACTTCTCCTAAACTTTCTAATAGTTCTTTCCTATAATCATCAAAGTCACCATCTACCTCATTAATAGTTTGATCTTCTATGATAAACAAAGCACATTCAGTCTCTCGAATAAGTCGTTCGTCATGCGATACAATAATAACGCCACCTTTATAACCATTAATAGCATCTGCTAAAGCATCGATTGACTCAATATCAAGGTTATTTGTAGGTTCGTCAAGTATTACTACATCAGGAGCAGTAAGACATAACTCTGCTAGCGCAACACGAGCTTTTTGACCTCCAGATAAATCCTTCATTTTAATATTATGTGCATGACTAGATAAACCAAATGTCCCAAGTTGTTTTCTAGATTTTTCATAAGGTAAATTAAATAAACGCATTAAGTATTCTGCTGGAGATTCTTCGGCCGTTAAATGTTCACCAGAATGTTGATCAAATTTTCCTATGTGTAATTTATGATTTTTCCAGACTTCTCCTTGTAGTGGTGTTAGGTCACTAGTAAGCAATTTTAAAAATGTAGATTTTTCTACACCATTTGGACCTACAATTGCAACACGACTAGAAAGATCAATCCCAAAATCTGTTCTTGTGAATAAAGGCTTCTGACCAGGATATGCAAAACTTACATTATTGAGTCCCAAAATAGGTGGCTGTAATGGCGGCGGATCAGGAAAGGAAAATTTAACAATGTAGTCTTTTGGTTTTTGTAGCAGTTCAGTTACACTAGTTTCTTCTTGTTGTTGCGTCATTTTAGTTTTATTCTTTTCTTGTTTTCTGGTTAAAGTTTCTTTTTGTTTTTTTTCAGCTTGTTTTTTAGAAGATCCTTGGGACTTCATTTCTTTGAGTTTCTTCTCTTGTTTTTCATATTCCTTAACCATTTCTTTCCTTTTCTGACCAAACATTTTCTTAAACATAGAATAGTTACCTTTATAGTAATGGAGTTTCTGTTGGTCCAAATGGATAATTTCATTACACACATTATCTAAAAAGGACTGGTCATGGGAAACAATTAGGAGGGTTTTCTTCCAGTTTTGTAGATAATTGTCCAACCAAATTACAGCATTAATAGATTTAACATTTTACGACACTAAATATATCATGTTGCTTATGTATTTTTGAATAAAGCTTATATAAAATATTATTGAACGTATTATACATCATTTTTTGTGCTTGTAAATTTTAGATGACTCACATATCTTTTTCTTTATGAAGTTTGTGAATTATATTTTAAATTTCCTCTTATATATTTTTTAATGATGGTTCCTTTGATGTGATCAGTTCATATCCCATAAATGTGTAGAAGCTCTTGATATCTGATGGAACTGGTGACATTTCCTATGTTATCTGTTTAATAGCATTGCTAACAGAGGTAAGTGCTTTTTTCTTATTGTGTTTTTCAGAATATCTTCCTCACATGACTTTTTATTACAGTGAGACACAAAAGTAGAGGGCATGTTTTGATCAGATGCTACGATTTTCTCTGCGCAACATATACATCGTCTGTGAAGTCGTGATCTATACTCAAAGTTAAGTAAATTAGTAAAGTATATACAATACAAATAAATAGTAACTTACAAATTCTGCAGGCTCCTGAGGAATGTTTTTAAATTCTTCCTGTTGTGCAATCTGTTGAATGTCCTGTGGCTGATTACATTAGTAAACATGCCATATCCTAATTTCTTTATCATTCTAGCTTTGAAAATGGCAATGTCGGTTACAGCTGACTTTATATCATTACATTGTATCTGTGTTTGTATTTTACTTCAAATAAAGGCAAGACTATCATTTTAATATAGATTCCATATTATATTCGTCTACGGTTATCACAAAACAACAGATTATGGGCCCAGAACAACTATTGCAGTGATTAAGAATGTACAGTATATGGTGTAATGAAACTTGATATATGAAATTATCTTGGTGCATGCTTTGAATCTTTTACTAGAGAATCTTGACTTTTAAAAATGAATAATCAAGCATCTGGTTAGTTGTTTTAAATCGACAAGTTAACTTGTAGTGAGGAGTACAAGACATGGTCATTTGCAGTGCGCATGTTTCTCATGTACGAGAAACTATGGCCTTATGCAGATGAACCTGCTAGTAAAGAAACCTATAAATTGGCGAACACTGAAATTACTTTGTCAAAAATTTGTCTCTTTGATACACCATTGTATGTACATGTAATGAATGTAAAAACAGCAAAGGAAGCATGGGATAATTTACATGATACTTTTGAACTCACGGATTCGGTAGAAAAACTAACATTACTAGACAAGTTTTTGAACACAAAACTTGATAATTACAAGTACATGTTAGATTATGTTAGACATAATTGGAACTGTTCAAAAACACAAGAATTTGAGATTGGATTTTTCTGATGAATTTGTTGGATCCATGATGCTGGTTTAGCTCACACCAAGTTATGAACCAATGGTCAAAAATTAACAATTGACTTTGTTAAGTCGAGACTTCTTGCTAAGAAAAGCAGACGTTCTATGCAAGCATCAAATGATTCAGCTTTAATGACTCATGTATATGAAGGTATTGCAACGCAAAGTTATGAAGTTGAACAACATAAATAAACTGAAGTAAAACCTACGTTTAAGTGTGGGCACTGTAAGGTACTGTTCAATTTACTGCATTGTATACAAATGGTGTTCATAAATTAGATGCAATATCAGACTCAGCATTTCTAGCAGAAGATGCATCAAATTCATACAGTGTATCTCAGTCTGAAAATAATACAGTAGAATATTTGCCAGTATCTGCGATAGAAATGGATGCATGTATAGCTCATTCTGCATACAATATGCTTGATGAATCTGTAAATAATGTAGACAGTTCAATATCTTCATCAGCAAAGTTATGGCACGAGGTTAGCGCATCTAAATATGAAAGACATAACAATCTTAAAAAATATAGCCTCGACTGGTGTCAAATTTTCTGGTAATGCCTGTAGTATTAGTGAGAAATGTATTTTCTGTTTGCAAAGAAAACAGAGCTGAAAAAGTTTCAAAGGACTTTGTGGTACAAGGGCAACTAAGAAACTTGAATTAGTACACACTGATGTGTGTGGTCCAATTCAGGAATCCATTGCCAGAGCTAAATATTTAGTCTATTTTACAGATGATTTTTCAAGGAAAGTATTTCAACAATTGATAAAAACTAAAGATGAAGTGCTAAATAAATTTAAAGAATTCAAAGCAATGGCTGAGAATGAATCAGGTGAGAGACATTACATTGAGATGTGATGATGGAGAGGAATGTGTTGGTCATAACGTGAAGGATTTTTCAAATCAACACCAGTTCATGCTTCCTTACACTCTTGAACAGAACGTGTTATCAGAGCATATAAATAGAACTCTTTGCGAAAAAGCTAGATCCATGATGTTAGATGCTAAGTGTCTCACAAACTATTGGAGTGAAATATTGAATAAAGCAGCCTATCTAAAAAATAGATCACGACATTCAGGTATAGGGAGTATGATACCCGAGCAAATCTGGTCAAGTCGTAATATAGACTTGAGTCGTATACCTTTTTCGGTTGTCATGCATATGTACTTATACCAAAACAGAAAAGATCTAACTGGGATGCAAAGTCTGAGATGTACACTTTTGTGGGGTATAGGGTTGTCTGTAAAGGGTATAGATTAATCATCCAATAACCAAAAAGGTTATATTAGCAAGGGATGTTGTATTTCATAAAACAAATCATGTGTGTGAATGTAACCAAAGAATTGGTGATATAAAGAGTGATCCTGTTAATATATTTGCTGATATATTGCAGGAACCACATAAGGATGTAAATCAGCATGTCATTCCTGATGAATCTGTCATAAACAATTTGCATAAAAATACATCTGATTGTAGATACTGGGGTGAAAATTGAGGATTAAGGGATAGAAAAGCAAGACATTTTCCTGATTACGTATTGTATCACTTAGATTATAATGACTCAGATTCAACATCAGATCCTGTGTCTGTTAAAGAAGCCATGTCTAGGCCAGATAAACAGTTTTGAAATCTGTCATGTCAGAAGAGCTCGAGTGATTACATGGGAATTAGTGGACAAGCTTAACGGTTAAAGAGAGTGTTACCTTGCAAATGGGTGTTTAAAATAAAATATGGACCAAATGGTAAGTCTCAACGGTACAAAACCAGAGTTGTTGCAATAGGCTACTCTCAGCAGCCGGGAATTGACTTTGATGAAACTTATTCTCCAGTCATTAGACGCGAAAATATCAGAATGTTAATTGCATTAGCAGCACAGTATAATTTAGATATAACCCATCTAGATGTAAAGATGACGCTCTTGAATGGTGACTTAAAAGAAACTATATATATTCCAACCCGAATATTCAATAATTAAGGGAAACGAAAATAAGGTATGTAAACTAAAAAAAAATGGTCTGAAGCAAGCCTCTCGTGCATGGAATCAAAAGATGTCAGTATTTAATTAGGGTAGGTTTCAAGCAATGTAAGAAAGAACTGTATGTATATTCAGAGAACTGATGACTGCTTGTCGATCATAGCACGCTACGTAGATGACTTTCTAATATTTAGTAATAATCAAGTGGAAACGTGTGTACTCAAACATTTTCTTATGTCAGAGAGAAGAAAATTATTGTCTTGGTATGCGAATAAGATGTGATCAAAGAAAAGGTACACTAACGATTGATCAAACTAAAAACATAGAGACTTTACTCGAGAAATGCAACATGAGTGATTGTAAGACGAAGAGTATCCCAATTGAACCAAATCTCTAGTTAAAAGCAGCATCAAAGGGTACAATTTCATCGGATGTTAAATACCAAAGCCTAGTAGGTGCACTTATTTAACTGTTGGTTCTTGTCCAGATATTAGCTATAGAATCAGTAGACTAATTCAGTTTTGTAATTGTTTTAATCTTGAACATTGACATCATCGCAAAACGGTATTAAACTATTTACTAAAGGCTAAAAACTTGTGTTTAGTCTACAAAGCAGAAAAGAAAGGTTTAATTGGATTTGTGGATGCTGATTGGGGAGGAAGTGAATCAGATAGACATTCGTATACGGGATATGTTTTCATCTTAGGGGGTACGGTTATTTCCTGATCTAGCGAGAAGCAAAATTATGTGGCCTTATCTAGTACAGAATCAGAGTATGTTGGTTTAACTGAAGAAGCTAAACAAGCAGTATATTTACAACATGTTTTGAATGAATTAATGAATATTTAGAGCTCCCTCACATTATATAATGACAATAAAAGTGCCCAAAGGTTAGCTCATAATGATGTGTACAATGGACGAACAAAACATATTGATATTTGAAATTATTTTATACAAAGTATTGTAAGTGAAGGTAAATAGAAGTAGCATACATGCCAACTAACGAAATGGCAGCTGATATATTGACAAAGGGCGTGCCAAAGCCCAAGCATGTTAAATGTGTAAAAGTGATGGGAATGGGTCATGTTTAAGAGGGGAGTGTTGAATATCCTGTGGCTGATTAAATTAGTAAACATGCCTAATTTTTTTATCATTACATTGTATTTGTGTTTATATTTTAGTTAAAATAAAATCAAGAACAACATTTTAATATAAATTTCTTATATTCATTTACAATTATCACAAAACAACACAATCGTATTATCCAAGTATATGTAAGAAAAAATTCTTTCTTTTCAAAATTTGCTTTCCGATGCTTCATCTTCAGCACTATCATCACTTTCACTGCAAATTTCAAATTCTTCGTCGGATGACCCCGTGTTTACTGTAAAACATAAATTGTTCATAGCATCATGTAGTATCCCTTCAGTTTGTAAATATGAGTTTACTGTTTTGTCGACATGACAACAAACGGAGTTCCATTCAGAAGCTCTAATTGAATTAAACTTTTCTATTGTTAACTGTTGTATATCATTCAATTTAAACATTGTGTTTCTTGCATAATCCAATTCTTAACAATTGCCCATATTTTCACAATTGGATTAAATTCTGGGTGAATGTCCATGTTGTTGTTGTTCCAGTAGTGCGTCTACTGCATATGTTGCATGTTTGGGTTTGTGTATCTTAATAATTTCATATAACTGCGATTTGGTTTGAAGTGGATCATATTTAATGTTATGATTAGTTAGCCATTGATACATTTCTCCTTTCAAAAACGTACTTACAGGATGTTTTTGTGTAGAAACATTATGGTACGATGCATTATCGAAAACCAATACAGAGTTCTTTGTTAAGTTAGGAATCAGTTGTGTTGAAAGCCATTTAATAAAATTAATATAATTCATATCATCATGATAGTCGCACGATTTAGCACCAGAAGTGAACATTAATGCACCATTAGTGATAAAGCCATTCTCGTTTCCAGCATGTACCATTATCAAACATCTGCCCTTAGAGACTGGTGCTTTTAAACCTTTTGTGCTATTGTCGGACCATTCTTTTGGCAAAGTGTGACTGCTATGTACATAACTTTTATCCATATATATTATTGTGAGGTTACCTGTATTAATCGTGCCCCAGCGTTGGGCTGCATAATTTATTGTAAAGTTAACTCTCTAAAACGTCTCTGGAATCATGCCTTTGGTTGCTCCGAATAATGATTTTACCTAATCTCCTAAATAATATCGTTGACACCTACCTGTTACATCCAAAAACTTTTTCTTAATATCCTCATGCTGAAACCTAAATAAACATTCACCAATCACACACTCAAAAATAACTCAATTGATCAAATATATCACACTCTATTTACATTAGATCCATAGTACATTTTAAAACACCATTCCTTTAGGTACATCCATAAATTTCAATAATTTTATAACAATAATGCAAATTGATAACCTTTTAGACACATATTTTTATTTAAAGTAAGAGAGCGTTCCTCATCCATTACGTTACCTTTTTGTCTTAGCATGAGCTCATAATAAAACTTTTACAACTGTGCATATAAATTTCTTACACTACCAAATATCAATAAGCCCTCTAAACCAACTTACAACATTTGGTTATCTGTAAATTTATTAATTATTTTCAAACATCAATTTTCTTTTAAAGTCCCATAAATGTCTGTTCATAAACTATCAAATAATAATAAAACACATCAAATTCAAATCCAAATAATCACAAACACCATAAAAATATTCACCAGCCAATGTTCTATTCTATCGCCTACCTGGTTTGTATCTTCTACGTGTGCTCCACCATCTAGCTACTTGAAGAAGCTGCCGTCTAGTAGCAGCGAACTCCCTGGTCCAATTACCATATCTGCCATGCATACCGCTGTTTTCAATTTCCAAACCAAAAATTTCAATCTCCAAACATAACTTTTATTATTCAAGCATCGCTTTTTTGCATCATCCAAACACTTTCAAACTTTAATTTTCGTGCATTCCAATACCAACTTGACAAGCTTTGTACTTACGTACCACTTTAACGTTTTACCACAAAGATGCTTGTAACTTCTACATAAAATTTTATTGACTTGCACTAGTTCGCCAATGCTGGATGAAATCTGAAGAAAAAGAAAGCAAAAAAAGAGAGCAAAAAAGACCGAGACCCCTCTCTGCCAGTGATTATATAAGTAAAATTTGCCCTCCCCTTGTTTTAAATTGGCGCGTATACTTGTATACCCATTCCTATAATTCCGGAAAATTGTTTTCTAACCGTCCTGCATTTCATCAAAAAAACTTTAACGTATCTCTAGGATTCTTGTAAATTTTTAAAACGAACATAACAATACTTGGAAAATCGCTTTAAACTGTCACTCCGTTGTCCGAACTTAGCCTCTATATGTTTATTTGTTAACGCCTCCAACTTGAACAAACATCTCTCATCTCCCTTGTACCTATAGTTTTATCTCACACATACGCTTCCACCAGATGGATCTCTGCTCTTCTTGTACAACTCACACCAATCACCTTGCTTGACTCAATTTCCCACTTTTTAACAGACTCGTGTTTGCTTTTAAATATCCTTGTAATTATCGATTTTATTTAGGTCTCCTAAGAATACTGTTTCCTGAATTATATATAGGCATCCCTCTTGCACTCAATACACTTTTATTCTGTCTTGGTCTTTCAATTGGCTCCTTACTATACCACCTTCAAGATTGAGATCAATATTTTAACCACAAAACCGCGTCTACCTTAATCCCAACAGCTGTTCTTTTCTAATAACCCATTAAAGCTTGTTTGTTGCCAAGTTTACCAAGAAATATTATCCCCCTCGTTATTTTGTTTAAACCTGTCGGATTTTACGCCTGAGAACAGAAATGCTGCTTTAACATCTGTTCCGCGCTTTTAGCTTTGCATATAATTACTTCACTACAAATTTAAAAGCGTTAGAAAGATTTTACCCTAATTATTATTTATCCTGCTCTATGTTTATACAAATATTATGTTTCATTATCCTTGGCTAAATTACATTGATCCTACATTATTATACACTTCTTAAGTTAGAAAAAATAATTTGTTAAAAATATTCTGACTCCCTAATTAAATAAATTTGTCTTCCCTTATTCAAAAGCTCTCAACCTATGAGTTCCCTTGTGCCCTTACATACCCCAATGACCCGTTAATTACATGATATTATATACGATTGGTCTGCCTTCCGATTTATAGCGAAGCAATTGGTTCAAATAAACAATTCTTTTATAACTTGGGGAGCGGGATGCGGTAGAGTACAATATCCCCCTAAAGCGGATTATGGTTCTGTATAATAGCGGCCTTCGATAGCGTGGAGAATGTGAACCCCAAGAAATCAACGTTACAAATAACTACAAGTCTAGGATTACTAGTACTTACCTGTGGCCTTGCTTGACAAACTGCTCCAGGAAACAGGACAGCAATCTTCGGCTGGCACACCCGTTGAAAACCCGTGGAACACAAACCATAAAAATTGGTAGCGATAAACTTAAACTGCGTGTTATCAAATTGACATTTGGCTTCTAATTCCATATTGTTTTTTCGTAGTTACGTCAAACCCAAAGCGACGCGATTATAATGTACAAATACAACCCCGAGGTGCAGGCTGTAACCCAGAACAGAACGTCGAGACAAGACTCCAAAGCTACCAGCATCATCCAGCTCATAACTATCTGGCGTCTTATTCCTGCGGCGCGAACATTCTCCCCACTTTGAAAGTAGGTAGAACTTTAATTAACTCAAGTTGTGAAAAAAATTGAAACAAAAGAAATAAGTATATAAAGAAAAGAAAAACTAGTATTGCGTAATAAATTAAGCTAAATAACTAAACAATCCCGATTGTGAGATTATTGATTAGGTATTGGGCATAATTTTACTACCGGGCGCTTAAATTTAGTAGTTCTGGTTTTAACCAAAGCCACGCGAATAACTCCATCAGCCCCAGGGTACACTTCTTCAATAATACCTAAAGGCCAACTTAATGGTCGAACGCCATCTTGCATTAGAATAACAACGGTTCCGACCGTTACAGGATTATCGGGCGTGCACCACTTTTTTCTAACCCGTAATGTGTGCAAGTACTCAATCCTCCATTTGTGCCAAAATGATTGAACTAACAAATCTAGTAAGCGTTTACGATCCCTCACTGTCAAATGCTCTTTTGACATATCGTAAGCGGGTAAATATTGTAGGGGAGTTTGCATTAAAAAATGTGCTGGAGTTAACACTTCCGGATAAGGATCCTCAGACAACACGCAAAGGGGCCTTGAATTTAGAAGTGCCTCAATTTGGATCAGCACAGTCAAAAGTTCCTCATATGTGAGTAAATGACCACCGACAATGCGGTACAGATGCGTTTTAAAAGATTTTACCGTAGATTCCCAAATTCCACCAAAATGTGGAGCCTGCGGTGGACTCATTTTCCAGGAGATGCGTCGATTATTAAATTCAAGATTTAAAGCAGTTTGAAATTTTAAAGATGTAATCAAATCATAGATTTCATTTAATTTGGACTTGGCTCCTATAAAATTTGTACCATTGTCAGAATACATACAAGAAACTGGACCGCGACGTGACAAAAAACGCTTGAATGCGTCCAAAAAAGTTTCGGTCGACAAATTCGAGACTAGTTCTATATGGACAGCTTTAGTAGTCAAACAAACAAATATACAGAGATACGCTTTTTGAGAGCGCTGTCCTCTTCTGCGGGAAAGCGTAATATTGATAGGGCCAGCGTAATCCACCCCAGTGTGCGTAAACGCTTTGGCTTGCTGCACACGGCATGATGGCAAATCTGCCATCATTGGCGTGGGGTGTGTTGGATTTACTCGAAAACAAAAATTGCATAATCTAATCCTTGATCTTATAATATCTCTAGCAGAAATAATCCAATATTTTTGTTTAATAAGCGAATTAAGAAGATTAGCACCTGTGTGACAATTAATGTGGTGGTAGTGGTCAATTAATAAATTTATTATATGATCTCTTTTTCGTAACAGCAATGGATGACAAGCGGCAAAAGGCAATCCCAATCGTGATAGACGACCACCCACTCGAATAAGACCCACTTCATCTAAGAAGGGGTTTAAATTTCTTATGTATAAAGGCACAGTGCCCTTTTTTAAACTTTCCATCAGCTCTGAAAATTGCACTATTTGTAATGCATGTATTAAGTATTGCTCTGCTACATTTAAATAATCAGCTTCAATTCTTTGAGAAAGCTTAACAATTTTACAAAACGTAACACATATACAATAATGCGTAAAAGTTTGGACCACGAGGACACAGCTTGTGCCCTCTCATACAATACCGGAAGCTCGGGAACAATAATAGCTAAATTTCTTGAACATAATTCCGGAATTTCTTCATTTGGCGAAGCGGAAAACTGTTTAATGGGCCAAATATGAGGAGGTAACGACATCCATGATGGACCATTCCACCAAAGATCATGCGACAACAGTTGGGAGGGCAACATGCCTCGAGATAGGCAGTCACTGGGGTTTTCTATCCCAGCGATATGGTAAAAGTGCTTAGGGTCTAAGTTGCTTTGAACTTTAGCCACTCTATTAGCGACAAATGTAGACCAACGATGAGGAGAAGAATGAATCCACGATAAGGCTATCGTAGAATCTGAAAATGCGTATAAGTTTTCTATGGGATAACGTGGATTATATATATCATACACGTTTCTTACCAATTTGGATAGTAGAACTGCAGCGCAAAGCTCCAGGCGAGCTAAAGTCACTATTTTTATAGGAGAAACCCTTGATTTTGAACAAGCGAGGGGTATTAAAATATGACCATCTGAATCTGTTACATGCAAGTAGACTGCACAACCAAAGGCTTTTAAACTTGCATCACAGAATGCAACTATGTTTACAGTACAGTCATTAGCGACTTTTAAATGACGTGGGATAACTGCATTCTTTAGTAATGGAAGTTCAGATACAAGCTTGAAGTAATATTCAGTTATATGCTTAGGAGGTACATCATCCCATCCAAGGTTTGCATTCCAGAGATCTTTTATTAGCAATTTGGCGTATAAAATTACAGGCGAGACCAACCCCAATATATCAAATAATCTTGCAACACAGGACAAGATTATTCGTTTGGTGCATGATGCGGTTGAGATTTCTGCGGTTTGAAAGTAAAAGGCGTCGTTTCTAGGATCCCATGACAGACCTAGAATCTTTTGGTTACTACCGTCGGTAAAATTCACAGGTGTACAACTCGATAAAGGTAGGGTGCTAAGCAGTTCGAGTGAATTGCTAGCCCACTTAACCAAATCGAACCCTCCGGCCGTAAATAAAGCTATCAGCTGGTGCGATAACTTCACTGCTTCTTCAGTATTTAATACAGACGACACTAAATCGTCCATGTAAAACTCTCTGTCATTCAAGCAGCATCCGGGTATCTGTATCTTTCATCTGCGGCGAGCTGCTTGACAGTGCGCATAGCAAGAAATGGACTGCATTTTAATCCGAAAGGAACACGAGTGAATTTGAACGAGCGAATGCTCTCGTTACTATCAAAGCGAAATAATATCCTTTGGTATTGATGGTGTTCCTTAATAACACCAATTTGCAAATACATTTGTCGAATATCCGCTGTAATGGCGACTGGAAAAAGGCGAAAATTTAATAAAAGTTTAAATAAATCAGCTTGTAAATTCGGCCCAGGGTACAGGACGTCATTAAGTGATAACCCTGAATGGGTTTTTGCACTTGCATCTAAAACAATCCGTACCTTGGTAGTCCTTTTATCTGGTTTTATAACAGCGTGATGAGGTATAAAGTACCCCTGATCGTTGTCCAACTCTGGTGGAACCTCTACCAAATAGCGATTTTTAATATATTCGTCTATAACTTCGTTATAAGCTTTGCGAAATTCTGGATTCAATTTAAACTTACGTTCAAGATAGATTAGGCGTTTGTGTGCTACTCCCCGAGAGTTACATAAATTGTGTTCATCTCCAGTGAGAGGTAAAGCAACAGTATAACGACCGTCACTTTCACGCGACATATTTTTGATGAAATCAGTTTCACACGCGGTTTCTCGTGGACTGTAGAAGCGGGTAGTAGGAACTTCTTCAAGTTCCCAAAACTTTTGTAAACATTCTTGCAAATCATTATTATTTAATGCGCAGTATGTTGTAGATGTAAAATCATGCTGTTGTTCTGGAGCGGTAATAGGTATTTGACCCATTATTACATGCCCAAGAGTAGTCTTCAATAAAGAAGGCGCGTTGGTAGGAGTATCAATAGGACCGTCTAACAATAAGAACGGAAACAGCTGTGCTCCCAGAACTAAATCAATTTGTCCCGGAACATTCCAATGACTATCAGCTAATGGCATTTTGTTAAGCTAATTAAAAAGAATAGTCTTGTTCAAAAATAAAAATCTATTCCTCTAGTATTCAATTAAAGTGCTTTTTACAATATATCTTTTCATTTATTATATTTTTGATTAATTTAATTTGTGAAAATTATTTACAAAGGCACTGGGTATATTCAGTACCGATCAAGTTAAATGTGGTTATTTCTATAAGAAATATCTAACCAAGTTTTATTAACAAATTGACTAAGCATAAAATTGCTTTCTAAACTGTTACTTACTGATAACAAAAATGTTGGTTTGGGTAGATCTACCATAACCTTACAATAAATAATTCCAGTTAGTTATTAATGAAATAGCAGACATAGAAGTTTAATTTCTAATTTTTCTTAAATAGATGAATTTACTTTCTCTAACACATAATGACATCTTCCGTAATTTCAGTGAATTAATAAAAGAATTAGAAATGTAAAAGTTACAGATTCCTATTGCTTAATATTGAAAAATATATTTATAGTCTGTCCTTGATCTATTTTGAAGTTTAAATAACTTGATTAAACAAAAATTATCTAATTACTATGTCCATAGTTCAGTTAACATACGATAACAAATTTCTACATACCAGAACTCCGTCTGACTGAAAAATAACTGCTAGGCGTCTGGCGTCAGCATTAAAATAAGGAAATCTCCAATTTAGAACAAATAACTTTTCTGCTTACTGAAACTCCACATTACTCGGCATCCATTTTAAGTAGTTAAATTTCGCCAGGTCCACACTCGAACAAAGCGTGAACTCCTATATTTTCTTCCTGCTTTTAATTAAAATTACGTTAAACCAGGCTCCGGTTAACTAAAGATGGTATGTTTTTTTCCAAACTAAACATTATTTCCAATTTTCATCTTATTACCAATCTGCATGTCAATTTAAAGTTGCTTTACGTATAAATTAAACCAAGAAAATTATCAAACGTTGCATGTTATATTAAATTGAATACTATATGTAAAATTGCATGTTATATATAAAGTTGCACTGAAAATCTTTACTTAATATGGTTACAGAATCAAATTTTACTTACTGTTACCACGGCCTTTCAACTAAAATAATCTCCCGTCATCTACGAGCTGTTCCAACAAGTGGACAATACAAAAGTGCCCCTCGGAGATGACATTCTCTCCTAAGAACAACTTAAACCGCACGTGCTTCCAACACGAAAAAACTGCCAAAACCATTGTCCTCGGATTCAAAGAACAATTCGACTTGCTTTCACCACAGCTGTATTGGAAGTGTCGGGGTCAAGCGAGTTACTGCCCGGAAACAAGATTACTTTACAATTTCTTAACAGATGGAGCTCTAGGAATGATACTAAATGAAAGCTTTATTTTGTCACCGTGTAAATTAAATTTTAATTTGAATTAAATGCTAATATTTTATTGGGCAATAGGTAATATTTAATTAGTGGGTTGTGTAACATTATTATGCAATATATTGTTTATTATTAAATAAATAGATTAATTATATGAACACATCTCGATAGGGAATAAAATCGTTACAGTACTTGAATTAATACAGTTGCTAGTGGAACTATAAAGCATATATCAACAAAATCTCAAAAACAATGGATTTTAGTTCTGAAAAAAACTTTTTTTTTAGAAAATATAATAAGCAAGCTATTAAACACACAGAAACAGAAAAAAAACTATGAAAGCGTAAGAAATAAATATAGAATATCAAAGTCACAAATATCAATTGACATTCAACAGTAAATTATCTACGCCACTGAATTGCTGAACGAACACGCCTATTTATAAACAATGGACTAATCTGACACCGTTTTAGCCACGTGCACATAATGACGTACGGACTCTTCTTAAATAAATTCAACTATACAGTTTTGTAATACATTTGTTAATCTGGATATACTTAAATTTCAAGCGTTGATTTGTATGCATTCTGTTTCATATATGTGCTTCAGTGTTTTTATCATTGCATTTTTTATTTACATGATACAATTACACATTGTTCTTAACAATTATTTCAATTGTTAGTGCCAAATACACACATTTGGGGTGGCGGCATTTGCAACCAACTGCCACATCTCCACTGTGTCTCTGTTACGTGCCAATCAAATTGGCCCTTAAACATTGTTTTTAGGTTAATTTTGATGTGCGGAAGTTTCGCGCCACAAATTTAAAAGACTAGGCGCGTATTTCCGTTACGTCACAGTACGTTTGCGCGAGATCGCGCGACGCGAGGGGAGTGGAAAAAAGGTGGGGCGTTTCCGTGACGCTCTTAAACGTGGCTTTTTTGCCTGAACTATCGAGTGGAGTGGACGCTTTAGGTATCGTATCGTGCCTTATCTTATCTATGTAGATTTCCTTGCTAATTACCTTGTTTGTCGCCCTATACCATGTTTCCTTATCCGATCCCTGCATAGGTAGGAGAAATTTTCAGTCTTCGGCGAACCGTACAGCACGACCCTGGATGACGAGCTCATGACGCACGGAGCTGGTCCGAACGCTTGGGAGGAGCGTCGGGCGTATCATCTTTAACTACCTCAAAAGGGCCCTCCGTAGCCCTGATGGACTTGGAATAGAAGCCAACTTTACCCCAGAGACATATTCATGTGGGTAATTGCATTAGAATATATTACCTTAACTTTATATATTTTTCCGATAATTGCGTCGTAATTTTGTGCATTGGTGACGTCATTGGCAGATGAGCGCGCCTAAAATCTGTTTAAGATTAGCGCTACCAACTGCCGATGGTGTCTAGTAAACCCCGCTTGCAGTGTTGTATTTATGGACTTTTTAACTGTATTTATCGATTTTTAAAGCGTAAGATCTCTTGTCACTCGAGCGTGACTATCCATACAAAACATCTCCCCTCTGTTAAGCATAATCTTTAAATATAATCGGCGGGCGAACTATATGTCGAGATTTGTCCAGCAAACTCACATCACTTTCACATTCCTTAACATTATCATCACTGACTGAACACCTTGACTACGTATTACAATCTGGACTTATATCTAAGTTGCAATTATCACCTAAGTTCACATCAGTCTTAATATTAGGTTTATTTACTGAAAAATTGAACTGAAAAACATTTCCTCTCTCGTCTGTTACGCAATACGCTCTTGGACTAAGATGCCTATCTATTATTTGCCCTGGTTTCCATATTTTATCCTTCTTAATTGTTACATAATCTCCTTGTTGTATCTTGAACTAGAATATAAGGAATGATACGAAAACGTGTCTTAAGCTTTACTGAACTTTGAACTCTTGAAAGGAATTGAAAAACGAATTACATATAAACACCTACAATAATACAATTAGTATATACAATTCAGAGTGTTGTAGCTAGGTTGTAATCTTACCTAGGTGTATTAAATGAACAGTTTAATATCCAATAATAGAATATTATTTTCGGCATGGCTTACTTACAAGCGCCATAATGCAATTGAATTGATACACGACATTTACAACATTGACATCTAAATTGGGTAGTATCTCTGATACACTTATGTATAAAGTAAACTAATTTACAAATGACATTAACATAACATAACATAACAGCTCCCTGCTGATTTAAACATAACTATAGTATTGAAGAGGGAAAAAATGCATGTACTATTCTAATACAATTTCTAAATTATAAATTTCTACGATGAAGAATATCGTTGCGGTGCTTTGATTCTTCGTTTTATTCTGGGTGTAGAAGATAAATTTTGCAGACTTCCTCCTGAATCAGCATCAAACTTTTCAGGATTGTTTCTGTTGGTTGTATTTGTATATCATCATCTTTGAACGAAGTAATACTAGGAATAGTATGTGTAACACTTCACCCCCTGTTCTGACCTATCTGTATCAGTCAAAGAAACAAGGACCGAGTTACCTAATACATATATAATCTAATACCAATTCTATATCACTTTTTATGGTTCAAAATTGCAAACATATATTTGAAACCAGCCACCCTGTTAAACTAGAAAATGTTAAATTGTTAAAAGCGGTACCAACGTTTTCCTCCTTAAACGCCTATGAATCAATTAAAATTGTTAAACATAAAGGACCCCTCTTAAACACCGATAAAGGGCCAATAGAGTCATCTGCTTTGCTTTCCCTATTGGTCAACAACCAATGAGAAAGCAAGATTAAACTGGTTCCGCTTCAGTAGATTTAGAATTAGTATAAATTAAGTAGATTTAAGTTATAATGTCACAATTCACTTGTTTGTTGTTGAGAACACCAGCCTGCGGGTGAGGAGAATATCCTCGATAGTGTTTAAAGCAACAATATAGTAAATTTATATGTTGGGAAGGTTCACTTCAGCCTAATTTAAATATTTTTTGTGGTTAAGGGTTTTTATTTAATTTTATTTAAATATAAGTGTCCACTTATCTATTCCAATAGTCTTTACTCAACCTCTTCAAACGCCTAGGCTACTCTACAGCGGAAAATACATGGACATGGCCCGGGTGGATATGCCTAGAATTCTGAAACCGATACTGGTGACTTAATTTACCCAAAAATTTATAAAGTATCTGTACCTTAAATGTATTTCAACAAACCTCTTTAAATTATAGATCTCAAAATTATCAAGTAATGAATTTAATAACCTTTAATGTGGTGATATAACTATAAACATTTACTATATTGACATACTTGAATGCAATAAAATCAGTATCTCTTATTTAACTAAAGCCCCCTTAAATCGGGTAATTACATTCTACTACACATTGCAAATTTTACATTTAAACAGATTGGCTTCCAACCGAAACATAACCAATAACTCTTAATATTCTCTACAAAACTCAT
This sequence comes from Platerodrilus igneus, assembly GCA_036346225.1. Taxonomy (NCBI): domain Eukaryota; kingdom Metazoa; phylum Arthropoda; class Insecta; order Coleoptera; family Lycidae; genus Platerodrilus; species Platerodrilus igneus. The sequence continues at coordinate 1,275,189 of JARFIW010000544.1, forward strand.
AGCAAAAAGTAGTAACTCTAATAAAGTCCAAGAAATTCAATCTTAATCTAGCAACTCAACATATGCATTTAAAAGCACATATACAAATATATCATTATATATAAATTCATACTTGCAAACCCCGTGTATGCAAGCAAATACACGTCCGTTCTCTCGAACCATTTATGCAAAGATTCACTCAATACCTGTGTTGGGTATGCAATACCCACTATTGCTTCCTCCTAAACAAGGCCGCTGAGGTAATTTATTCTCACCAGGGTTGACACTGTTAACACGGTTATTGACAACTTTCGTGCTTGGAACTCTGGATATCTCGCTACTTCTATACTAACTTACGGGTTGGAGTCGAACTTCCAAAATACCAACGTCCACCAATCAATCAAAACTGAGCCATAAAAGTGTGTTGAGTTATCATCTTCTATGTCGTTAACAAGGCGGCATCTCCAACCATTAACCGCCCTAAAACTTAACCCTTCTGTCGTCTAATTATACTGTCCTTTATTCATTATTTAAATCCAATAATCGTACCGTAATAAACGTATTCACTTCTTATATTTATTACATATACTTCACTTTAATTTACGCGGTCAAATAACCACGATAGTTACGCGCCATTGCAGCGTAACTGGCCCTAACTATGGGCGAATTACTTTTTTTTATTTTATTTCGTACATCTTTGTGTATTGTCTTTTTGTCTTTGTGTGTTGAGTGTGTTGGGTGTGTCTTAATTTCTTCATTCCACTATTTATATACCTTTTATCACGTGATTGTTCTAGCCAATTACAAACCTTACATATTGCACAATTGTGTCCCATTCCCACACGTGTTTTAAGGTTAATGGTTAAATCCATTTTTATTATTGCAATTGCTAATTGAAACTGTCCTATAATTAAATTTAAGTTATTGTGCAATATTCTGAACTATTTCATGTTAATATTTTTATAGATATCACGAAAAATAACATTTTATTACGTATTTCCGGTTTTGGAATTTTCTAGACCAAATTAGTATTTCCCTTTGGCGCCTAATTTAAAATCTTCTACATTTGATGGGATGTTAGATTTTAGTTGATAGGTTGTGTTAATTTAAAGTGTTAATTGTCACCCCAAAGTCGAACTAGGATTGGATAACTGTATTAATTCATGGTTATTGATAGGTTATATTTTAGATAGGATTATTTGTGATTGGCCGAAAATATTATTTGAAAATTAATTTAATTTAAAAAGGTTCTTGGGTGTTACATATGATTTATTGGATTTGACGGTGGCGAATTAACGATTCCTTTTGGTAGAAGTAGTAGTAGTAGCATTTATTCCAAACATTTACATGTGTTGAACATAAGTCATATTGTACTAAAAAAATACAGCAGATAATATAATAATCTCTAAATTAGTTTAAGTACATGGCAAGATTAAGTTTAACATATAACACAATTATATACTACCAGTAGTTAAAGTTTTAAACAAATCTTTAAAGTTTAACAGTTTTAAAACAAGCTTTACATATTTAAAGAGGAAACTGACTTAAATATCTTTATCTGTAATAAATTCAAGAACTGAATAGTATGCTTTCTCTAATAATATTGTTTTCAAAGCTAACTTAAAGGCATATAGTGTCTGGTTCTTCAATCTGTTTGGGAGATGGTTGTATAATTTGGGTCCCATATATAGTATGCTGCATTCAAATTTCTTTGTATTATGCATAGGAATTATCAGTACCTGTCCAGATTGTCTAGTGTCATTTTTAAAGACTTTAAAAAGAGAATTTTTGTATTTGTGAACAAAACAAAGAGATTCTAAAATGTAAACACAGGGAAAAGTAAGAATCTGTAAAGAAATAAATAGTTCTCTACAACTTTGGTGCCTATTGGTTTTACTAATTATACGAATAGCTGTTTTCTGTTCAAGGAATACTATGCGTGCAAAGGTTGACATGCCCCAAAATATTACTCCGTATCACAATGTACTGTAGAAAGAGGCATAGTATACAATCAACAGTGTATTATGTGTCACCACACTGATAAGTTTGCGCAATGCAAAATTAACTTTTACTAGCCGCTTGTGTATTTTCAAAATATGGTTATCCCAATTGAGTAAACTATTAGTGGTGATACCTAAGCATTCAAGGGTATTTACAGCTTTTATTTCAAGAATATCCATAACCCTTCTATCTGGTTCGCCCATTAACATATAGCAAGTTTTATCCAAGTTTAATGTAATTTGATTTAATTTACACCATTTACTAATACTATTAAGACCCTTTTGCATTGCGGATTCAAGATTTACCAAGTTTTTGCTGTGTGAATAATAACGATATCATCTGCATATAAGTGACAAGACCCATATTTAACGTTCGCAGGAAGATCATTAATATAAATAAGAAAAAACAGGGGTCCCAAGATGGAGCCTTGAGGGATTTCACAATTTACAAGAACTTCTGATGAGAAAGTTGTTCTTCCATCACTACTAGTGATTGCAACACTCTGTTTACGGTTTGTTAAATAAGATTTTATTAAACTGTATGCTACTCCTCTAATTCCATAATGATATAATTTAATTAACAATATTCGATGCACCACTGTGTCAAATGCTTTACTAAAATCACATGAAATACAACCTGTGTGCATCTTAGCGTCTAGACCAGAATATATATCTTTGGTAATGCTAAATAGTGCAGTATCGACATTCTTGCCTTTACTGGATCCGTGCTGTAGTTTAGATATAATACTGTAATCCCTGAAAAAAGTAATTAACCTATTGCAAATAACTTTCTCATAAATTTTAGAAACGCTAGGTAAAAGTGAAACCGGTCTGTAGTTGGATATGTTGTGTGGGTCGCCCTTTTTTAGGATGGGAATAATTTTTGATATTTTAAAGCATTCTGGAAAAATCCCATGTTCCAATAAAATGTTAAATATATGCACAAGATGGTCAGCAAATATATTCTTACAAAGTTTGATAACTGTTATAGGAATTTCATCAAAACCTGACGATTGTTTATTTTTAAAACCGTTGATTATTTTTAGTAGCTCTTCTTTATTGCAGGGAGTTAAAAAAATTGTTTTAGCATTGGGAGAAGCTACACGATATAAATTAACTTTTATACTTTCTAAGTCGTTTGCTGTTAGATGACTATAATTTTGTGAAAGCAAAAAGTGTTCTTTGAATAGATTTGCAATCATTGCAGTGTCAGTTATTGTGACATTATTCATTATTATTGACATATCAGTAGACTTAAAGTTTTTTGAGATTTCTTTTCTAATGATTTTCCAAATTATTTTAGATTTATTATCTGCTATGGATATTTTTTTATGCAGGTGGTTCTTTTTTGCTTGCACAATTAGAATTTTTAATTGTTTACAATAACTATGCACATAGTTACAGAACCAAGGTTCATTAAAATGTTCACGAAGATAAATCAAAATTCTTTTGTTATTACAGGATATTCTTATGCCTTTTGTAATCCATTCGTTCAGTATATTCTTTTGTTTAGCTCTCACAAGTGGAAATGATTTGTTAAAAGAAATTACTAATTTGTTCATAAAATCATTGATCAATAAGTGCGCATTCTTAGTAGTTAACTGAATAATATGCCCCACCTCATTAGTAAATTGTGCAATATTATGATCATTAAATTTGCGGAAATATTTACAGCTCATATTTTTGGGAAATTTATCGTTACTGACATTTTTACTAGCAATTTTTATGATTGCAAATATTGGCCAATGATCAGATATTCGATGTGATACTACACCTGTTTGTAGCACAGAAGAGTAGTTTGTGAATATATTATCAATACAAGTAGTACTTGTTGCAGTTATTCTAGTTGGAGCTTTAATTAGGGTATTTTATACCATACGATTTAAAAAAGTATAAAATACAATGTTTTGATTTTTGTCGTTTAGAATAAGCTAGCAAATCCACATTAAAGTCGCCACAGAGTAAAACATACCTGTTGATTATAGATAATTTGTTTAGTACCAATTCACATTTTTCAATGAAAATATCTAGATCACCATCTGGCGTTCTGTAGATGCATATAATGTATATGTTTTGAACACAAATTACACTTATTTCAAAGTGTTTTTCTACACAAAATTCATTTACTGAATAGATTTGCATTAGGTCAATACCCACCCTTACAAAGATACAAGTACCTCCCTGTAGAAGTTTGGATCTACAGGAATAAGATACCATTTTATAACCTGGCAAGCAAGATTTATAAAAATCAATTTCCTCCAACCTTAAATGATGTTCTGTAAGGCGGATAACATCATATTTAATTTCTGAATTATCCAATAGCAGATGTAACTGTAAGTACTTAGAATTGCATATAGATTGAATATTAGTATGAAAAAGTTTGAGTGTGGTGGCGTTTGATGCGATGTCAGTAGTCATAAAAAATGTAAATTTGAAGTTACCTTTCTTTGCAAAGGTGCACTGGTCAATTCATTATCACTATACAGGGGCGTGGAAACTATTTCTATTAAATTAGTATTACATGTGTTAGTATTAATCTTCGCATTGAATCCTGTATTCACTATATCCATAATTACATTACAAAGTTTTCGCTTCCCATTCAGCGTCATGTGAAGACCATGCCTGGTAAAGTCATTAGCATTTAGTATTTTATTTGTATCTATATATCGGTGATGTGTTTTTTGAACTTCATTGAAAATGTCCCAGTTTAATTTATAAATAAATTGATTTATATAGATATGGACGACCTAACCAGCATGGCACAGTAAAAAATATTACATTGGTCTTATTCATTATTCTTAATTTGTCCCGGAATTGTTGTTTATTTATAGAGGTCCCTTTAAGTGCATTGTTTGTACCTGCGATGATAATTAGATAATCATCCTTGTTAAGATTTTTTATTTCTGCTGCAACACTTTCGATTACTGTTTCCCAAGTTGCTCCTGGTTTAAGGAAGCATGCTATGTCAATCTCATGTTGTTTAGTTAATTTGCATAATATATCAACACACCTTCGTCCATGGCTATCAGCTAGAATTACTATTTTGTTTGTTTTTTTTATTTATCGAACTACCTCCAAAAGTGTTTTTCGCAGAATTTATTCCTTTCACAATTTGGTTTGTAGGTGTATAAGAACTATTTATATTTATGTTTTTATTCATTGTAGCATAAATGGAAGTTTTGAATTTTTATTAATATTGATGTAATCACTAGATACCTGTAATGACAACATAGGTGTCTTCTTTAAGTGAGCATTTTTGTGTAATCCAGAAATAATTTGAGTTGGTTCATTGTTGACATAACTATTCGCATGAGTACTACTCAACTTTGCTTCAGGTACTGTTTGTAATTCACTTTCATCAGTTACTATTGCAAAGACATTGTTGTTATTTATATTTGGTTTTCTTGCTGCTTGAAAATCTGGTCTATTGTTTACATCATTATCACTTTTATACTGTGAGGCACCATCTGCAGGTTGAACTGGTTTATGTGGTGAGCTTTTTGTGATTGAATGGTTAGATTTAAATATTAGTGAATTTCCAAACATTATCTTATACCATTCATCAGAGAAACTTTTTCTAATGGTGAATTATTTTGTTCAAGATTTATTAAAGAAGTTTGAGTACCAATAGATACATTTGCCATGTTGATTTTCCTAGTTCTATTTAGTACAGCCTCTAACTTAATTATTTTACCTTCAGTTTTCTGCAGTTGATCAATCAAACATTTTTCATTTTCAATTGCTTCCCTGACAAAATCATCAAACTGTTTCTTTATCTTTTCCAGGTATTTGTCTTTAGCTTTCACATCTGCTAAGCATTGATCAAGTTTGTCTTGTAGTTCACTTATCACTTGCACATTTTTATTATTCACTTGACAATCATTTTCCCCACACAATCACTGCAAATTAGTATATTGTCATGAAGCAATTTTTTATTTTTAATTCGAAAAAGACAACTTTTGTGGAATAATTTAAAACATATCTTACAAACATAAACTCTGCAGGCTTTTTTACTGCAACATTTAAAATTTAAGTGCAGAGCTTCAGTTTGTGTCAAATCAATGGCAGCCATTTTGCTGGTGAAGTATTTGGTTTTGGTAAGTTGACAGACTCACCAATAACATCTTGAGGTGTATTGTTCGAGGTGGTAGGCAAATCACTCGAAAACTCGGGAAAACAATATTTTCCAAAATCGTCCAATTCAGTTGTTGCGGCTATTGTATGATTAATATGCCTGCGAACAATTGTATTCTCAAATTTAATTATGTACAAAACTTTCCCTACAATAACCCCTGGTAACCATTTATTAGTATGGTAGGAACTGAAATTTTTTAAATATATTTTAGAACCTATCTCGAAAGTTCTATTTATCTGGTTTGAATAATTAATAATTTCATTTTGCTTTTTTTCCATACGATCATTTAGAGTTATTGGTTTAACTAGGTCCATTATTGATCTTAATTCACGGTTAAACGTTAACTTTGCAGGACTACATTTCGTGATTGTATGCGGAGATTTTCGATAGTGAAACAAAAAATTGTTTAACTTTGTTCTGCATAAGTTTTTTCTAAAGCGTACTTAAGTGCACCAACATAACGTTCTACTTGACCGTTCGAACTAGGATGGTATGGTGCAGTACGAATGTGTTTAACCGCACAGAATTTTAAGAACTGATAAAATTCATTTGAAGTGAAACTAGTTCCATTATCCGAAACAATTGTAATAGATATACCAAACCTTGAAAAGCATTCTTTAAGTTTGGAAATTACTACATTACTCTTAGTTGAATTTACACAGAATATTTCTGGCCATTTTCAAAATGCGTCGATTATAAGAAAAAAATATTTATCCATGAATGGACCAGCGAAATCTATGTGTAAACGTTCCCATGGACCATTTGGAAATATCCATGGATGAATAACATTTTTGGGTGGATTTTTAGAATTTGTCACACACAATTGACAATTTTTACAAAAATTTTCGATGTCTCGATCAACACCTTTCCAGTATACAAAAGATCGTGCAATGGCTTTCATCCGGCTGCTGCCAATATGGGCTGCATGAAGTTCATGCAGAACAATCTTTTGTAACGTTTCAGGTATACAAACCCGAATTCCCTTTAAAAGACATTCTTGTTCCACGCTCCATTCCCCCTGATATTGAGCGTTGTTTTCGTTGCTATTTAATAGCGAATCATACAATTGAGATAAATGTGAATCAGCTCTTGTTTCTCTGGCTATTTTCTCCCCCGTAAGCGAAAGAACTTCTAACTGATCCAACTGAAAAATTGCAGCGGAATCTAAAGAATTTTCATTATTCCCCGCTTGGGACCTTGAACAAAAATCAGCATTGAAATGTTGATCATGTTTCCTATATCGAATTTCATATTGATATCCCTGAAGAAAAATGGAATAGTGTAATAAACGAGTTGCACTAAGCGATGGTGCGCCCGATTCTGCAATAAAAATAGCAGCAAGTGATTTGTGGTCCGTGTAAAGAATAAATTATCGTCCGTATAAATAATAAAAGAGTTTCTTAATTACCCATACAATAGCGAAAGCTTCACGATCAATTTGAGAGTATTTTGTTTCAGTAGCCGTCAAACTTTGTAACGGGTCAGTTGCACCGTCACAAATTCTTTGGTTAGTCAACCATATATGCATTATATTAAAAGAATATGTTAGTTAGGCATCTTTAAACACACAAGGCTTTCCTATTATGTTAGACAAAGAGCTGGTTTTCTCTGTCATAATTACATGTTGTAGTAGGGAGTTATAGATGTGTTGTGGTGTTCTGCGCCATAAGTTAGATAAGGGTAGCCCCTCTTCTGCTTTTTCCTGTTTTAAGCACCTTTAACGATGGGTCGAGCATCATTTCTTTGTGGCGACGCCATTACCAGAATATCAAATATTTTCTATGTTTGATAGGAAATTATATTCTGAGTAGCCAGATAGGGGTATGTGGAATTTTATTATTATTTATTTGTTTACCTGCATTTTATATTACAGCACTTATGGCAAGGTCAGCTAACATGGAACTGTGATCATTTAATTTATTGTTGCGACCGATGGTTTTATTCGGCCTCCTGTGTGATTTATCCAAATCCGGCAACTGGAAAGCTGTTTCTAGTAATTTGTCGGATACTTGCCTTTGCAAGCAGCTTAGGGGAGATTTTCACTAAGGCAGATTGGTACAAAAAGAAATGGAACTTCATTTCTATATGCCAACTATTCAAGTAGGCCGTTTAGAAACCTCGAATGGGCATTTTATTTAATAGATAATTGTCCTGCAGTATAAAGCTATTTATGTTCATTTATGATTTATTTGTTCCCATTTAAATTATTGTTAATTTACAGTAATCTTTCCAAGGTGTATAAGGGTCAAGGTTATCAGCAATAATTAATGTGTGCGCGCCAGAACTAACAATATCTGTCGTCTAGGTGGTTGACCTTCAGCTCTGGTTCTATTAATAGTTCACCTGCCAACAGGTATTTATTTTTATGCATTTAATTTAAAACTGAACAGATGATTTACTCTACTAAACTAGAAGCCTTCAGCTTTATGAGTTTGATTTAATCTATCCCAATAATATCATATTATTAATTTTTAATTTATAACTAAAAAATTATGGTTAGAAATGAGCTCATTTCATTTACCTCATTGTTCATGTAAATGATTTTTTATGATATCCTAAGAAGTGACTAAATATTTAATTTACTGAATAAAAATATTTGTACATATATTATTTACAGCCTGTAACTTGAGATAGTCCATACACTGGCAAATTTTTTTCATAATGATTTAGTAAACATGATAGTTAATTTGAATTTTTTTTTACAACTTATGCTAAGTTAGAAGTAATTCACTTTTCATTCGTAGCAAGGGTCTTAGTTGCAATTACAGGAATACATTAAAAAACCCACAAAATCCCTGCAGATAAGGTCTTATTACAGTAACTGGTATTGATGCTTTAAATAGCTGATATAATCGAAATTCGTCGCGATTAATCAGTAGTTGCCTTTAGCAAATATTTTTATCGTAAACAGTAACTGAACTTAAGCCGTTACAACTTCTGCTAACATAAGCAATAGGCTTCTCTTTTCTATCAGGAAATATGTGGGAAATACCCCCCCAATGCCATACGGAGATGCAGCCGTTGACACAAGTGGTTTTTTTTCATCATAGTATGTAAGTACCCGATCAGAACAAATTTCTTTTTTTACTACTTGAAAAGCCCTATTCACATCCTGATTCCATTGGAACTTTTCCCCCTTTTTTAGCAACACATACAGGGAATGTAGCATTACCGATACGTTAGGAATAAACCGGGAATAGTAGTAATCCGATGAATGATCAAAGATCAGTAATATTTTGCGGAACTTTGGCATTTAAGACAGCTTGAATTTTTTCATTTGTCTTATGAACCCCTTGACTATCTAGCATGTACCCCAAATATGTAATTTGTTTTGGGAAAAATTCACACTTCTCCCGTTTGAGAATGATACCCTTTTCACTACATCTTTAAAAAAATAATTTCACATTCCTCAAATGCAAGGTTGCATCTGACGATGAAAGTTTTATATCGTCATAAAAAATTTGTATGCCTGGAATATCACCCAATAACGATTCTATGGTCCTTTGCCATATTGCCGAAGCACTACTAATGCCATACATTAACCGGTTAACATTGAATAACCCTAAGGATATATTTATTGTCATTAATTTTGCCGTTTGATCTGATACTTCGATGTGCATATAAGCTTCACGAATATCAAATTTAGAAAAATACCTACCATTTGAAATTTTTGCAAGCAATTCTTCTATGGTAGGAATGGGGTGTTCGTCTGGGATGATGTGTTTATTTAAAGTTACACGATAATCAGCCACTAGCCATATACTTCAGTCATTTTTAATAACCGGAATAACGGGTGTTGCCCATTCTGAATGTGTTACTTTAGAAATAATTCCAAGCGCTTCTAATCTCATGATTTCTTTCTCAACTCGATCCTTTAGTGCGAATGGTACCGACCTGGCCTTACAAAATATTGGTTTTGCAGCAGATTTTACATGTAAGTCCACTTTAATATCCGGTATACAACCCATCTTTTCTTCAAAAATATCAAAATATTCTTCAACTATACTGTTGAATTTATTTTCAAAATTTTTCTCTAAAACTTGTTTTATACCCGGCCAATTTAATTGGAATTTGTAAAGCCAGTCACGCCCCATAATTGTATCAAAATTTCCTTGAATTAAAAACAACCGAACCATTTCTTTTTGATTATTTATCTGAACATGAACATTAACATATCCGACAACTGGTATATGTGTTTTATAATATGTGACTAAAACTACGTTTGATGGATTAATCGATACATTGAGATTAAGATTTTTAAAACTATCAAAAAACATTAAGGAATATGTACTCCTTGTATCGACCTCTATTGAAACCACTTTATCATTAATAGAAACATCACCAATAATTTTATCATTACGTTCAGTATTATCCGAAATAGAAAAAATATCAACTACATCATTAACTTTATAATCAGAATATTCTAATTTATCATCTGGTGTACTTATTGAATTTATGTCTAATTGATGTATAGGTTGGAATTTACCACATACCTTAGCCAAATGTCCTACTTTACTACATTTGTAGCAAACAGATGAAATAAACTTACATGTGGCTGCAACATGATTATGTGCACCACATCTATAACAGAACTTTTTATTCAATTCCTTCGATTTAGGCCATGTTTTAGATTTTCCTTTATGACTACGTTTAGGAAATGATTTGACAGTGTCCTTAACATTAATTTTAGAAATGTTAGTTACCTGAATTTTTTGATTGAAGTGTTCGACTTCAATTTCAGCTGCTTCATCTGCTATCACTTTATTAATTACTTCATCGTAAGTTAAATTGGGAGTTCTTAGAAAATCATTTTGGGTATTGCCATTCCTAATCCCCGAAATAATTTGGTCTATCAACTCTTCCTTTAACCTGTTTTCGCTTTCAAAACCGCATCCAACTGCTAGTTGTTTAAGGCTAGTAAGAAAATTTGCAAAAAGCTCCTCCTTGCCTTGCTTACACGATCTGAATTCTTGCTTTTGAACAGCCGGAATAAGTTGAGGTGTAAGCTGCATACCCAGCGCTTCTTTTATTTGCTTGAAAGTCATTTCCTTTAGTGCCTTCGGAAAAGCCGTGGTTTTCAACCTTTTATAGGTCTCTGCCCCAACACAGCTGATGAAAAGTAGAACTTGGTTTTCTCCAGTAACTTTGTTCAATGTACAAAAACATTCAAACCTATCCATGTAGGCGTCGAAATCTTCATCGTTTGAATTGTACTCCTTAAATAATGTTACTGGTTCCATTTTAATAATTAATATTGAACAGACTTATATGTAGTATTCGTTTCTTATCTCGTCGCCTAATTCAGATCGATTTGTTGTCTTTTTATCATAATGTTTGTATTAACCTTTGTTTGTTTTCTAACTTTTGTTTTACATTAGTCAAAGCATCTAATCCTTGTTGCAATAAGCTATTTAGAAAAGGTAATTTAGTTTTTAACTTCCTACCAAACACCATCTGTGCTGGTGATAACCCTAATCCTTCTACTACCGAAGTTCTGTTGTTTAATAATGCTAGACTCAAATCATTACATCTCCTTAAAATATTTTTGCAATTTTGATTTCACTTTCAGCTATTCCGTTTGATTGTGAATATCGTGGGCTACTTGTTATGCATTTAAATACCCAGTTTTGCTCAAATTGCCTACACTCAAACGATGAAAATAGCACGTTATCAAAAACTACAGCCTCAGGTATGCGATGAGTGGCAAATACTGTTTTTAATTTTTCAATGATCTCACTATATGTTTTATATTTTAACGGTAAAATTTCCAAGCACTTTGAGAAATGATCCATTACTATAAGATAATCTTTATTGCCATATTCACCTATATCTGCAGCTATTTTTTGAAATGGACGTGCTGGTATTTCATGACATAACATGGGCTCTTTCATACACGCTACTCTATATTGTTCACACATTTTACACCCTATCACTAACAACTCGATATCTTTGTTAATATTAGGCCAATAACATAATTCCCTAGCTTTAGCTTTTGTTTTTACAATTCCAAAGTGGTTTTCGTAAAGCAATTCTAAGATATATTTTGAAGTTTTCGTGGTACAATTAATCTTTCCTTTAGGAACAAAAGATTCTCTATGATATGTATGTCATTACGGATTTTAAAAAACTCTTCGTCATCATCAGCATTACTAACACTTGATGGCCAACTTTGCAAATGATAATTTTCTAATTTTAACAAAGCTGGATCAGCAGCTATTTCCTGCTGAACTTCTATTTTCTTAGCTTCACTCATGTTTATATTCTGCTGTATACTTTGAACTATATCATTTAATGAGTCATCCCCAGACACCTGATCTTTCAAGTACGACTTAGACAACAAATCTGGTACGTTTAAAAATTTGCCTGGTACGTATTGTAATTTTATTTCATACTTTAAGAGCTTTATTTTCATTCGCTGCAACCTAGTTGAGCAAATGTTACCTGTACCGAAACCAGCGGTTTGTGATCAATTTTTATAGGTGAATTATATTGAACTCTCCGATTTCAAAGAGGTGCGTAATAAAAACAAAGCAAGATGCAATGAAATTTATTTTATTATTTGAAAGAACATAGAATGCAGTTTTATTTTATTATGATTTGAAAATGATATCTTCTAAATGTCTACCTCCATTGTCCAAAAACTGACGGAGCTTTTCTTGGAAGTATTCCATGATTCTGTGAATCATATTCAGAGGAATAGCGTTAATTTCTTCAGTGATGGCAGTCTTCAGTTCATCGATAGTTTGGGGACAATGCTTCTACACCTTTTCCTTGAGGTAACCCCAAAGAAAAAAAACGCAAGAGGTTAAATCAGGCAATCTGGGGGACCACCCAATGTCACCTCGCAAAGACATCAGATGACCGGGAAACATGTGCCTTAGAAGTTCCATTCAACGATGAAATGTACAGGCCGTAGCACTATCTTATTGGAACCAAATGTTTTCATTTTCATGGTCTTGTAATAATTCATCAACTTTTGATTTCAAAAAAATTTCAATCATATGACAATAGTGAGCAGAAGTTATTGTGACAACTTCACCATTTTCTTCGAAAAAGTAGGGACCACACATACCAAAATCTCCAACTGCGCACCACATTGTTACTCGATGGCTGTGGAGTGGTCGTTGGTGAAGTTTCCAAGAGTTATTCTCTGCCCAATAGCGAAAATTTTGTTTATTAACAGTTTCGGCCAGGTGAAAGTGGGCCTCATCACTAAAGATTAAAACAGCAGTACGAGGAATACTCTGCAGAATGTCATGGCACAAATTTTTTTGTGTGTCAAAGTCTTTGTAACAATTCTTGCACTAACTGCATCTTCTTTGGGTGCAATTGAAAGTCTCTTTGGAAGATTCTTTTGACACTACTAGCAAATAATCCTAATGAAGCGACGAACAGATCGCTGGAGAACTGTTAAATTGAAGCCCGTACTCTATCCACATTTTCTGCTGACTTTGAAGTCCTAGTTCGGCCTACTAGTTTTCTTTTTGATGCCGAAGATGTCGCTCTAAAATTAGTTACTCAATTCCTAATTGTTGGTCCAGTGGGGATGCAAGTCTGCTGCACATGCATTCGTTGTAGTGTAACTCTTAGGACCAAACATAATGTGAGAAAAGAATTATTACTCCAAATGGGGTTCTTATATGATGAAATAAATGAAAAGAATGACTCCAAATCTCCCCATGTGTCAATTTAATAAAATAAAATAAATTATTATGGTACAAAAAGTTTCGCTACATGTTTCAGGCTTATAATTCTTAGCCCATCTTTAGGCGCTTGAAAGTATCAAAGAAATATTTTTATATATGAAGTACAAAATAACGATTAGGTTTATAAATCAAACACTAAAATATTGTCCTTAAAATTATAGTGTATTACATTTAAATACTTACTGAGGATAGTTTTAATTTTTTGTGTATATGTTTGCTTAATGTGTTATGATGTCTATTTTTTGAATTTATAACCTACCATGAGGTCTAACCTCATGATAAAACCAGAAATTTTGAAAAATATATTAAGCATTATACTGCATCTGCGGTCATCATGTAAAGGAATTTGTATAGGTGTTAATATTAAAAGAAGTAATTTGGATGTAACTAAGATGTCATCAGTGTGGCTTTAAAATGTTCTGTATTTTGATGGTGATTAAATTTTGATCAAAGTCAGTGATTTCATTAATACATGTGAAGTGAGAAGGTCTTTTAATTTCCAAAATTTCTAGATAGTTTCATTTATTGCCTTTATTGTGTATGTGTAGTATTTCAAAATTGGTATCTGTGAATGTATGGTTGGTATTTATTATGTGATTAGCGAAAGTGGATTTACAATTTAGAGAATCTTTATTATTCCTGTATTTATTAATAATAGTTTTGTGTTCGTTAAAGCGTTGTTCGAAGCTTCTACCGGTCTGACCAACGCAGTAGGAATGACAAGTGTCACAAATAAGTTTGTAAATACAGGATTTCTTTAAAGTTGGTATTTTCTTTGTTGTGTGTTAATATAGTTTTTAAATTGTTGGTTGTAGAAAAAGAAAGCACGCAACAAAACATCAGCGCGCCTTCCGCCACAAAATTAGTTTTTGGCACAAAGACGAAGTAACTTCACATCGTAGTAATTCTATAAATCCTCAACTCAGCCAAAGAATTGAATTCAAAATACCAGTTTAAGTCAATATAACCGTTAAATTTTAATAACCAAGCGGGACCCGTTCACCATAGGGAACGGTCCATAAGTTCAGAATAAAATAGTCCTCTGGACGTACAGTCTACTGGATTATCCTTTGAAACAACATGATGCCACTTTGAAAGAGGCACACGTTCTTGAATACGAGCGATAGGATTTGTGATGAAGGTTTTCTATCTATTAGGAGTCGATTGAATCCATGCAAATACAACTTTCGAATTAGACCAAGCAATAATATCTGAAAATTGCCTTGAACCGTAGATGCAACAAATTTTATTAATTCTGACAAAGGTACCGCTGCACGTAGCCCCAATCTAGGCATGGTAATCTTGTTCAGTGGAGCCACTTTGGATTTTGCACAAACCAATGAAACAATAACATTTTGGGAGTTAACACAACGAAAGTATATGACAGCTACAAATACAGCTTCTGAATAGTCACAAAACCCATGTAGTTCTAACTTTTAAATGTCATTTATAACAAATCAACGAGGAATTTGCAAATCCGAAATTTCTGGGAAATCCCAGCGAACTCATTCAAAATTATCTGGGCGAAAATGTCCGGTCACAGTAACATTTCTATTTTTGAAGGAACATGAAAACCTGGGTCGGCTATTTGTAAGTCTTCTGTATGAGACCAGGTGTTAATGGTTAACGGAGTCTCATATGTTAGGAATTACATAAACTTCAGAGTTATATTGTGGCTCTTGTGCTAGACTCAAAGCAATAACTGAAGATAGCTTGCCTGATACTGAAAAAGCATTCAAACCCAAACCTTGTACTATCATATTTGTTCGGGACTTCCTTAAATTTAACTTCTGACCACACCTTTCGGTAATAAAACTTTTTTGGCTACCATTGTCAATCAAAGCTCGAACCAATTGAAATTTGCCAGTTCAATCCTTTACCGAAATAATCAACGTTGCCAAGAGTGTTGTACGATCAGATGAAGTCGAAATAACGAGTTAGTCACGGAATTTTACTGCACTATTGTACTTTCAATTGATGCGGTTCCTTTTCCAGAAGAGCCAACGATTTGACGAGGCAACATAGATGAATTATGTGGCAATACCGACCTTGAATAATTTTCAAAGTGTTATAACGAATTGTGTTCTTTAGAACACTTTTGCAAGCCAATTTGAGTGAAAAATATTTTACCACATGTGTCGTTAAAACAGCGAATACGTAGTTTGTTTCTCTTCGCAATACCAAACCTAATTTGCAGTGTTTTATCAAGAAATTGTTTGCATTTAAAGAACAGATGTATGGCATTGCATAGGAGACAACCCTTTCCGGCATTAGTCGTAATGGACGACGTTCTTGTAAATGAACTGCTATATTTTTCCCTTTTCTAAAGAACCTGCTTTCATATTTTCCCTAGATTTAGAACCCTTATTACCTGAAACAATTTTATTTATTTCTAAAATCTTACAATGCTTTTCAATAAATGTTTTTAATTCTTCGAAGGATGGAACTTCCAATTCAAATTTTTTCATGTCACTATCTAGTTTTTAGCTAGTAAGTGAGATAACGCAACATCTAGAAGATCAATCTGCACTTTCTTCAGAGCATGTACATTTTTGTACACACAGCTAATTAAAATTCGCAACTCTTTATGGGAGTTACTATTCACTATAAGGTATCGTTCTAACACATTCCAATAAGTTGAAACAATTGGAACCCATTCAAAGGAATTGAATATATTTCCTCATAATTATCTTCATCCATAGGTAAATGTTTTACCAAAGTGTGGCTGCTAGGATCAAGCGCGTTCAAAAGGAACAACAATTTGTGTAAACGATTCAACTTAACATTTTCATCAACTAATTTTTTAAACATAGGGTTAAACACCTCCTAGTCGTAGAGCTTTCCTGAGAAAATAGAAATTTTTAACTCAGGCAAATGAATATTGGTACCTAACGAATTAAAATTTTTTTCAGCACAACCTGCATTTGAAACTACTGGTTTACTTTCTACTAAATCTTGAATTTGCATGTCCATCGATTTAATAACTGCTGTATTACGGTATATTGCTAAACACAATGAAATCAGCTTCAGGTAATCTGAGGAATCTTCGTCCATTAACATGGACCTACTATCATCATTTTCTATACTTTAGTAATTTACTATTAAATTCCTATTTATTTATTTTGTTTCTCATTGCACTAGTACTTTTCAAGTATATTATTTATGTAGTTACTGCTTTGGTTTATCCACTTTTTACATTTATTTTTAAAATTTACTACATTACTACTATTCCTGATTTCTATCGGCAATACATTAAATATTCTTGGACCTAAAACAGAAGGTGATCTTATGCCTATTTGTTTACTTGTTCTGGATATAATGTTTTCCTCGTTTTCCCTGCTTTTTGTGTTATACTTATGTTCTGTTGTACGCAGTAGGTGTTTATTGTTGTACTGATAAGTGGCCAGGTTGTAGAACTACAATTTTTTAATACTAAATATATCGGTTTCATTAAATAACAATTCCGTTGGGTATCTCCAGTGTTTGTTGTATAGTATTCTAATGAATCTTTTTTGTACTATCTCTACATTCTTTAGGTATTTATATGCTGCTGAGCCCCAAGCAATAATTCAATACTGAATAATAGACTGTACAAGAGCATGGTATATTATTTTTAAGTTGTACAAGTGCAATATTTTTTTAATAATTCGGAATTTGTATAAGATCCCTCTTAACTTACTTATTAATTTGTTGGTGTGGACGTCCCATTTTAGATGTTTGTCAATATATATTCCTAGGTACTTTGTGTGGTCTGCTTGTTCTACTGTTATACTGGATCCATTGTA
Organism: Platerodrilus igneus; assembly: GCA_036346225.1. Classification (NCBI taxonomy): domain Eukaryota; kingdom Metazoa; phylum Arthropoda; class Insecta; order Coleoptera; family Lycidae; genus Platerodrilus; species Platerodrilus igneus. Next base: position 1,292,794 of record JARFIW010000544.1, read on the forward strand.
ATCATTTATGCATAGCTTGTTAAATGTTGGCACGTTGTAGTTACAGCAAGTGAAGGCAATATACTTAGTTTTGTTGTAATTAACTGTTAGTAGCTTTTTGTCAAACCAGTTCGTGATCATTTTTAGATCCTTTTCTGTTTTAATTCTTCCAATGTTGCGTCTGCATAGAAAATGGCTGTGTCATCTGCAAAGGCAATAATTTCTCCAGTCGATTGTAATTTAAAGATATCATTTACATAAACTGTGAAAAGGATTGGGCAAAGTACAGTTCCTTGTGGTACTCCACATTCGACTGTCGTCATATTATTGATTTTGTCGTCTATTTTGACACGTTGTTTTCTATTATGGAGATAGCTTTTTATTAATTTATGTGAAATTCCCCTTACTCCCAGGTGTTCTACACATTTCAATAGTTGCTCGTGGTTGACCGTGTCAAACGCTTTTGCTAAATCTATAAATATGCAAAGGGATCGTTGGTTTGTGTCCAAGGAATTTTGTATTCTGCTTACTAATTCAATTAGTGCATCTTGTGTTGATTTGTTCTCACAGAAACCATATTAATTTGAGGATATTAAATTGTACTTATTTAGAAAATTTGTTAGTCTATCTTTTAAGATTTTTTCGAATATTTTACTTATACTTGATATTAGTGAAATTGGTCTATAATTTTCTGGATTATTTTTATCGCCATCTTTATGTATGGGTATAATTACTGCCCTTTTGAATGCGTCTGGGCATATTCCGGATTCCAGTATTTTGTTGATTATTGTTGTTAATGCCGGTGTTATTATATGTTTAATGTTTTTAATTATTTTTGGTGTGATGCTGTCAATCCCTGGCGCTTTATTTTCCTTTAGCTCCGTTATATACTTTATGACTTCGTTTTCGTTGGTTGGACATAGGAATATTGTATTAGGGTATTTTTCTGTTTCAAATTTGATTTTATCTGAAACTTGTTGATCTTGTTTGCCAACTTTTGTCCTATTTTGGTAAAGTGCATATTTAGTTCGCATGCAATTTGGGCTTCTGAAGTTAGTTTTTGTCCAATTGTGGTTATAATTTCTTTGATATTCTTGTTGTTGTTTCTTTTTTGTACTATTCTGTTAGCAGTGTTCCATAAATTTTTGCAGTCTGAGTATTTATCTATTTTTTCTCTATAGTAACTGTATTTTGTATTTTTATAAGTGTATTGAGCATATTGCGGTACTTTATATAATTACTTTTTTTATTTTCGTTCAAGTAAAAATCAAATTTGTTGGAAAAAATGAGTAAATACTGTAGGTATTTTTGCTTTTCTTACTAAAGTTACACACCAAACACGTAGTAAACAAAGTATGTTCAATGTTTATTGCATTGAAATGAGTGAATTAGTCATCAATCAGCAAAACAATAAATTCTACTTGTTTGGTCAACAAGAAATATGTTGCATTTACATCCACACAACTGTTATGTTAACTGAATCAATTTTTGTAAGTTTAAGAAAAACTGAGTCACGCCGATTTTGGTTTTAGCCTATTTAAATTAGTACCGACAATCACTGTAGCGCAGTAATGCAAATATGACTGAAGTTTGCCATACAAGTAACATACACCAACAAAAGTATATGCATAAATATGCAGTTAGTGATATTTCATGCAATTTGGTTTCTCATTTTTATAAAATAAGAAATGACTGGCAAAAAGTGCTGCATTTTAGCATTAACAATATTTATCTTTGTTCAATTAGTAGTAATAGAATAACTAAATCTACTTTTTACTTTTTCATAATGGGATAATTCCCAACGATTTATATTTCAATTGACACTCAGTATGTTATAAAATAATATAAATACAAATTTATAATGAAACAGTAAACAACGATCACTAAAGTAAAAAATGCATCTTCTTGTAAATAAAATGTACAATCAAACCAAATAATAAAGCTGAATGCTAGTGATCCTGTTTTATGTATACGCACGGTGTTGAATGAAGTTCTAAATGGGCGTATCTGCGAATTCTATTGTCTTAAAAGATAACGTAAGCTTGTTTATGACAAGGTAATTAAATACTGGTTTATAATAGTGCAACTAAACTCCACTGACTGACCGCAAAATGTTGTTTAATTGTTTTGATGGAAGAGCTGTCCTCTATTGTAAAATGTGCATTTACACAATGATATTCCCCAGTCTTAAATCTTTCAACAATTTTTATCTGGGGAAACAATCACAATTTCATTCTTAATGCATCCAAATCTATGTTGATGTCTGTTGGTACAAGTTAAAAGTGTCAAAAATCTTTTTTGGTGCTAACTAACAGTGTTTGTGTTGATGAGGTCAATCTGGTGTCAGTGTGTGAAAAAGCAAGGTGTTATATGGACGGCAACCTAAACTTTCAAACATGTGTACTTAAAAAGTTTCACTGTGTTGTATGAAACTTAAAACTTATACCAATTCAAGTACATCTTCCCAAAATCTACTAAGTGGTACCTGATTAATTCTTTAGTACTTTTTAACATAAATTACTGTTGTGGAGTATACTACTATCACTTGACCGTGTTTTAAAAATAAATTGCAAATTCTTCAGAACTGCTGCTTTCGCTATGCTTATAGTGTAAACAGGAGTGAGCATATTACAATACACTATATTGATGCAAATATCTTAAAAGTTGGAATACCGCTTTCGTATGTTGTTCTCTTTTGCATTGTACAAAGCCTTAAGTGGTCATGTCCCACCTTACTTATATAATTTGTTATGTAAACGTTCTCTTATGCATAGCGGCAAGTAAGATAAAACACATAATATAAGCAAACATACTACACAAAATATAAAAGTTGTTTTGAATATACTGCTGTTAGTATCCTTAACAAATAGCTCCACATGTTAATGAACAGTAATATAGGTTTTACTTTTAGAGTTAACCTTAAGGGACTATTGTTTTTAAGTCAAAGTAATCACCCTGATTTATAATTATACTCCATACCTATGGTAGATTCTATTACAGTTGTTGTTTTCTTTTGGGTAGGTGTAGGGCGGCTAATAAGGCCACCGGAAATAAATAGTGATTATTTCACCTTGTTCTTCGATATGCGCTGGTCGGTTGCTTGATGTGGAATTATCTACTTAATTGTATAGCATGCCGTGACAAGACTGGGAACTGTAATACGAATAAACCCAGCCTTTTTTTTAAGGAAAGAATTATGCACAAATGACACACTACCCTTTATTACTAACATGAAAGAATATTAATACAGAATACACAAGACATTTTGTTGTGTAGCAGGCACCTGTGCGTCCTACCATGCTGAAAGCTGAACATGAACTTTGACAGAGCCGTATGAAGACAAGAAGAAGATCACGAACGTAGAAAACATGTGCATTCATAGGTGTACCATATATTGCGTAAAGAATGATACAAATTACACTAATATAAATTAATGAATGCTTTAATAATAGGGTTGAAAATTTGTTTTATACAAAACCACATCTGTTGGGACTTTCTTTTTTTTTGTTTTTTAGTGATTAATTTGTTTTGTATGTTTGCTTATACTATTTGTTCTTTTTAATTTTTTTATTATCCTAATGAAGAGGCATACCAAACAACCTACACTAAAACATCCAAAAACTACAACTACATCCAAATACATTCACACATCTACAAAAATCAGTTATACTCGATACATGTTCAATCACTAGGAAATTTCAAAATACATAGTCTAACTACCAGATAACGAGAAAGCACGTTTAACAACAGTCTACGTGCTTATCTACTAAAACCAGCTCAAACTATATGAAAAGTGTTGGAATATGTCAATAATACATCCATATATGTTATTAACATTGGACATATTCAATATCTTTACGCTCATGCGCCTTAACACAACGCAGCTGATTTCCCAGGTTCTATGGAGCAGTTCCGATTAATGTACTTGTCACGAGTAGTCGTATCTTAACCGCTCAATTATATTATATGTACCTATATTTGCAATTCTTTTGCTTCGTATAAATAAATACTTTAGTTTGCTCTGCTACGTATTTTATTCACAAATACCTGACAGGTTATGGGCCCAGAAATTGTGTGTTTCCACTGAAGAAGTAAAACGTGGTCATATGTACGTGACAAGATGGCGACCGCGCCGGTTTCTCAAACGTTGAAAAGTTCACAGAGGACAATTACGAATTGTAGAAGATTCAAATGAAAAGTGTTCTAATATTTAATCACTTGTGGCAATATGTAGATGGTACCGATCCAAAAACAAAAGAAAATCTGTCAGAATGGTTAAAAAAGGACTCGTAAGCTTTGGGCTTGATAAATCTCGCAATATCACATGGTCAGTTACATCACATAAAGAAGGCAACCTCTTCAAAGGAAGCTTGGGATAGTCTTAAAATAATTTTTGAATCCCGAGGACCAGTGAGAAAAGCAGTCTTGTACAATCAATTGCTAAGAATGGAGTTGAAACCAAATGTTTCAATGGCTCACAATATGTAATGGATTTTTCTAATAAAGCTGAACAACTCCAAGAAGCAGGTATCAAACTACCCCACGAATTATTGTCAATTGTGCTATTGGGGTCGTTACCACCAGAATTTGAAAACTTCACTATAGCAATCGAAACGCGTGACCAAATACCTACGCTTGAAAATTTAAAGGTCAAACTTATCGAAGAACAAGCTCGACAAAGTGATAAAGGTTTTAGAACGAAAGGAAATGTTAACAGAAATGAGAATAGTACTGCTATGTTTACTAAAGGCCATTCCGAATCGCTAAAATCTACGTTTGATGCTTCAAAAAATAATGGTAAACATCGTTTTCGAGGAAAATGTTTTCGTTGCAAAAAATTTGGACATAAAAGTAAAGAGTGTAGATGACAACAAAAATCAAGCGAGGCCAACAAAGCGTTCGACACGATGACCGCGATCGCATGCAATACGGAAATCGTTAAAAATTCGAAAATTTGGTATCTAGATAGTGGTGCCTCAAGGCACATATGTAATGATAAAACTATTTTTACAAAGTTTAATGAAAAGGAACAATTAAAATTTACACCACCGCAGATAATTTTATTGAATCTGTGGGCGATGGTGATATAAAATTAAATTCAAAATCAGTTACATCAAAGAATGCATTGTATGTGCCGGATATTCAAAATAACCTGTTGTCTGTATCAAGTGTTACTGATATCGGGTATACCATGACCTTTGAAAAGAATAAAGCAACAATTAATAGTTCTGACGGGTCATTAGTACTATCAGCTGTGAAACGCAATAAACTGTACATTATTAATGGAGATAATGAACAAGCTGCATTCGTAGAAGATAGCAGCAGTGAAAATTTCCACAGGTGGCATCAAAGATATGGGCATCTAAATAGCAAAGATTTAAAACGGTTAAAGGTAAATAATATGGTACAAGGCTTTAATTTATCGACGAGGTTGAGTGAATTAAATTGTGAAGTGTGCACAAAGTGTAAAATTCATGTACTTCCGTTTAAAACGTAAACCATCTGTGAAAAGCAAATTTTAGGGTTGGTGCATTCGGACATTTGCGACCCAATCAATGTTGAATCCTTAGGTGGTGCAAAATATTTTGTTACGTTTATCGATGGAAGTTGTTATGCTTCGAAATAAATCGGACATATTTCAAGCTTTTAAAATTTACAAAATGCGCGTGGAAAAGCAAACTGGCGAATGCTTGAAGAAGTTTCGTACAGATAATGCTAAAGAATACGAATCACGCAAGTTTCAAAATTTTTTAGAAAATGAAGGCATCGTGCACCAATTAACAATCGAGTATACACCCCAGCAAGACGGTGTAACGGAACGGGCAAATCAGACTTTAATCGAGATGGAGCGATCTATGTTACTTCAGGCTAACCTCCCGCCATCACTATGGGCTGAAATGATAAATACCGCTGCGTATTTACGAAATAGGTGTGCAACAAAGTGCCTTGACGAAACACTCCCATAGAAGCTTGGTCAGGATGAAAACCTTATGTCGGTTTCTTTAGAATTATCGGCAATAAAACAATTGCTCTAAATAAAAGTCAAATGCGAGGAAAATTTCAACCTAAAGGTGATGAATATGTGTTAGTTGGTTATTCGCAAGAATCAAAAACTTATCAATTATGGAAATGTTAAATTTATAGAAAGTGTTGTGCCACACTCCGAAGGAACCCAAAATGAAAATTTTATCTTACCAGACGAAGATGAAGTTAAGCTTTGCATGAAAAGGATAACGAACTATGCCAAGAAAATATAGGTACTTCTGAAGATGATTCACAAGCAGAACAAGAAGCAAGTAGTCCACAAATAGGACCCGACCGTCCCAAAATTTTAAGAATTGCTACACCCAACAGATCACGAAAAATTTATAATTTAAGAAAAACCACCACAAGATATTTTGATCCAGAGTCAGCTCCTGAAGAGTTACAACACGACGATAGAGAAGCATCAATCAATCAATCAATCATGTATTTATTTCCATTATACAATTAAATGTGTTGGATGTGTCAAAATAACTATTAAATTAATAATAATAATATATAAACTAATTTTAGACTCTAGAAAAGGTTACTGAGATTTACTGCTTCATTAAGATAATCATTAAAAGAATAGAAGGCATTTTTAACTAGAAATTTTTTTAGCGTAGCTTTAAATTAACTGACAATTCTCTAATACAAGGACGCAGTGCATTGTAAAATATACAACCATAGTAATTAGTTCCAAACCTACTACCAAGTCAAACTTGCCACGTGTGTTAAAGTTGTGTGTGTTTATATGTTCACTATACTTAGGTAGATTTTTTCGGACATAAACGGAACATTGCAGAATATAAATACAAGGAAGCGTTAAAATGTTAAGTTCAACAAAATTATTGCGACAGTCATCACGAAAACCTAGATGTGATATGGCACGTATTGCACAGCGTTGTAATTGAAATATACGTTTACTGGATGAGCAATGGCCCCAGACTTCAATCGCGTAAGACATATGACAATGGAACATGGAAAAATAGCAAGTTTTTAGGACATCTAAAGATACTGAGTCTTTTAGTGAATTAATGAAATATAGTGTTTTGCAAAGTTTATTACTTAAACTGTGACAATGTTTATCCCAACTTAAAACTGCATCAATTGTAACACCCAGAAAATTAGCAATCTGGTAACGATTTGATGCTCCAGATTTCAGTGAGAAGACAAGTTGAACAGTCTTGTTATTGTTTAAACAAAGTTTATTGTGAGTAGACCAATTCTGAGCTAGGGTTAAGGATTTGGTACTTTCTTGTAAAAGCTGTGATAAATTATCCCCCTGATAATGCAAAGTCGTATCATCTGCATAAAGAATAAGGTTAGAATCGCATAAGAATGTTGGTAAATCATTGATGAAACATAGGAACAGAAGAGGTCTCAGTATGGAACCTTGAGGTACACCTGTCGGGACATTAACTAGAGAAGAAAAATTATCTTTGTAATGCACTAATTGAGACCTATCGTGTAAATACGATTTAATAAGCATGATACAACTTTCATCACAGTTCAGGGCATACAACTTATTAATTAGTACATGGTGGTCAACACAATCGAACGCTTTGCTAAAATCTATGAAATCGGCCAAAAGGTATTGACCTTTTTCAAATGACTGAGAAATTTTTTCAACACGATTAATAATTGCATGAGTAGTAGAGAGATTTTTCCGAAAACCAAATTGGTGGGTAGTTAGAAGTTGATGTTCCTCGAGAAAAGATACCAATTGATCTTTTAACACAGTTTTCAAAATTTTTGAAATAATAGGTAACAATAAAATCGGTCTGTAGTTTTCAATCAATGAGGTGGTACCTTTTTTATGAACTGGGACAACCTTTGCTTGTTTCAGAACATCTGGAAATATGGAAAACTTAATGCAGAAGTTTATGAGCTTTGTTAACGGTATAACTATGGTATTAGATATAATCTTTATGAGCGCACTATTCAAGTCAAAGAGATCTCTGGAGTTTGTATTCTTTAAAGTTGTAATTAGATCTCTGACATGATTATACGAAACTTCTTTAAATTGAAATTTATTTTTGTCATGAACAGATACAACAGAACGAGAAACTGATACACCCCTATCACAAATATTTAAAGTTTGTATAACTTTATTTACAGATCCAATAAAATAGTTATTAAATTCAGTAGCGGTAAAGTTTGTATCAACATCATTTGTATATAATTTTCTGTGTGAATTAATTAATTTCCATTTTAGTCGATTATTATTCCCAGCTTTACGTAGAAAATTGTCGTATGCTTGACGTTTAGCTTCCTTCACAGCAAATCTATAATTGTATCTTAATTTCTTTAAATATGATTTCAGATTATTACTAGGTTGTGCATTGGGCATTTCAAGAAAGAATATATAATTTTTCCGCATTACCGCTAAATCATTAGTGAACCATTTAATTTTTTTAGAGTGAGAACCTGTCGTAACTTTAGAAATTTTTTTAGGAAAACAAATTGTAACTGCACTCATTAGACTAGTTAACAAAATATTAAACTTTTCATGAACATTTAAATTGTCGTCATCAATAAAGTTCCAATTCAGTGATTCCACGTATTTGTAAAATTTGAATTTACCGTAGCTAGTAAAAGGTTGAGAAAGCTTGGTCTGTTCCTTCAAGTTGTAATTATCAGTGAACTTGCATTGCATGTACAACCCATAATGATCTGAAAGCCCCGTATTCAGAACCCAGCATGTAGAATTAGATAAGTTAGTAAAAATATTGTCAATACAATTTTTATAGCGTGTAGGAACCATATTTAAAGCATGGAGCCCATGAGCAGCAAAAAAGTCAATTAGACCATGAGCATCGTTATCATTTGAACCAAAGCGAACGTTAAAGTCTCCACAGACAATTATATTACTTTGATGACAGATTTCATTAAAAACCCTATTATAATAAATTTGGTAAAAAATGGTTAAGGACCCCTTATTAGGAGATCTATAAACAGTGATTATATTTAAATTAAAACTTTCGAGATAAACAGATGCCAATTCAGCATGTAATTCAAGTGCGCACATATTGACCCTATCAAGTTTTTTTGGCTTGTATTTCCCATTGACTTCACCCAAAATCGCAACTCCACCCCCCCACATGTTTAGTTCTAGAGAAGGCTGAAATAGGGACTAAGTTATTAACTTTCAAATACTGTAGTCGAGCCTCATTTATGTATACTTCATTTAAGCATAAAAAATTACACAGTATATTTTCCGCAATTAAAAATGCCTCCAATTCATTTACTTTTTTGTTAATAGAATGAATATTTAAAACAAAATATTAAGAGATTTGCCTTTTCCAGATGTATTAAAACAGATATCATCAGGTATATTATCTGATTTGTCATTATTATTTAAAAATCCCTATTTTTAACTTTAAAACTAGGTTGTACAGTTTTCAAATGCTTGATTTGAGATGGAATATTCACTTCACTGGAATTTGTGTCAGCACATGAATTTACGTGCTCAGATTTCAGCCCCAGTACAGAAGAAAAAATATTCAGTAATTATAATTTACCCTTTCTATTCAGATGCAGCCCATGGCATGTGTAGTCATTTCTATTAAAGGAAATTGTTAAATCGATTAATTTTGGTTTTCCAAGAGCTGACTTATTCATGTCCAGTACAGTACATAAAGATGAATTAACTTTGAAGATTGCCTTGTTATAATTACTGTTATCAAAGCGATAAGAAATTGGACATATATGCACAGTTGTGTAATTGCAGACTTCTGAGAGCTTATCCAGAACAGATGTTGTATATGGTGATTGTGCATAAAAATCAATATCATTAGTACCTCCAAGAATTATTACATGATCTAGTTTTGTAAAGCCATTAGAGATGTTAGAAATATCACAAATTAAATCAGCTAATTTTGCACCTGGTTTAACTATACTAAGAACTTCAGGCTTTTGGGTAAAGTTATTATTCAGAAGACTTGACAACCCTCTTCCATGGCTATCAGATAATATTAATACTTTAGATGATTTTAAATATGTTACATTGCCATAAGGATTTGTGCATTTTTTGGAATTTTGAGGAGTAAAACACGTTTGTACAGCTACATTATAATTTACATTGGTCGAAAAAATATTCTCGGGCAGAGCAGCTGGTTTAGACAGATTGCATTGCACAGGTTTGTCAAAAAAATCAATTTTGGAATCACTATTTTTAGAAAGTGGCGGGTGGCCGAACATGATTTCAAACCATTGGTCTGTAAATGTCTCATCCAGAGTAGTTTTACTGTCAACATTAAATGTATTTTTAATAGAATGATTTACCGCTAAAGGCTCGGTCTGTGTTTCTTTTATAGTCAATTCTATGTCAGTAAATTTCTTAAGGTGATTTTCCAGACTTTTAATTTTATTGTTAGCAACTTCTAACATGACCTGTAAAGATTCTTCATTAGCAGTAGCTGCAGTAAGAAGGAATTTATAATCATCCTTGAGTTTGGCAATATGATTATCTTTAAGTATATTATCTTGAACTATATTATCTAGTCGACCTTCTAAATAAGCAATTGTTTCATCTAGACCATTATCTGCTTGAAAACACATGTCACTATCACAACTTTTACAAATAACCTTATTATTCTTTAATAAAATTAAATCACTCTTCTTTCTTAATAGACAACTAACATGATAACTATCACAACATTTTACACAAATGTAATGGCTTAACTCTTCTTACAACATTTAAAATTAAAGGAGCTCACATCACAGTGTGTTAACTGGTCAGCCATCTTGGAAAGAAATGCCATGAAAAAAGAATACGATACCCTGCGACGTACAATTTACCTATATTATTCGAGTAAGAATTACGTGTCGCTACCTACGGCTCAAGTTGACAAGTAGGTGGGTTGCCGACCAGCTGCAGTAGAGACCGAGTGGGTCCTAAAAGTGCTATAGACCAAAAAAATAAAATAAAGAGGGCGCCAGGTAAATTTGCCTCCAGGCAACCACCTAAGTACCTCGCACTACCAAAAATACCAAAAAAGTACTAGTACCTATATGCCGAGATATTGTTACTAAAATAATGCCTTGTCATAAACTATTAAATTATTAAATGATGCCAGTAAGTCAGGTAAAAATAAATATATATTGGAGACAGTTTCTGTTCTTAATCTAAATAATCTTTGAGAATGTTCAGTCAATCATAAACAATGTACATTTAGTACGACAAAAATAATAAAACAAAATAACATGGTTAATGCGAATGGATGGTTTATATTATGGACGTCGCTTGAGCTCAGGCACACGCACGATTTATATTCAACAATGGTGTCGTCGCACGACAAGTCAAAAGGATAGACAATTATATCAACTACGCGTAAATTAAATATTCGCATTAACTGTTGTTTAACATGTAAGATTTGAAATAGTTGAATTAATTATTTATCATTATAAAACGAATAAATCGTCAAATAAAAGATATTAAAAACTTGTGTGTTCCTAGGATCCAAGTACGTCTTCCACTTTCGATATGAAGCCAGGTCCAACAGCTGCTCTAACTTTTACCAAATGCGCTACCATGAACTACGATCCAGAAATTAAATTTCCGATTACAAAAAAAAAACCCTAAAGAGAAACAAGTATAAGTACTAGTCAATCAATTATTCTCTTAGATAAATTATGACACTAATGAATATTTTATCTATACATCTCAAAATTAGCACACACGTTCAACAATTACACAAACAACCAGCTTTAAAATTACAACTAAGGAACAAATATATCCAACATTTAAATATCAACACGTTCGCACTCAAGTAACATTATTAATTGAATGATCAACCCTAATTAATATGTAACCAAAACTTAAACAAACTTACCCTACAGTAAGGGGTTTTTCAGTCCAACAATGATCTTCAATAATCTTCGCCTTTCTACCAAAAAAAACAATAATTTAGATTCTAATATGAATAGACACGTAATTGCAAATTCAAACATCATAAACCAATTCTTATTTACAAGTATTAAATGATACATACCCAAAAGATCAATATGGCGAAATTCCACAGGTGGCTTAACAGCAGTAAATTGAGGAATATATCCCTCATAAGAGGTGGAAACTAGTGAAGTCAATAAAATCAATATTTAGGCAAATCTACAACACTTAACGTTTCATTATGGCACTACGAAATAAATTCCCATAAGGATGATTTCAAAATCATAAAATATTCGAAGCGCTCGACTTCAATCTGCTGTTAGCCTTATGTTACCATATCTCCAACTAACAAAACTTGAAAATATTAAGGAAAATTTCCTAGCATCTCGCGTGAAAACAATGGAACTACTTATACCACGGTTCTAAATAAGAACAAGTCTTTATTTCTTCAACTTTATAATTACAGCATCTACACACCAGAGACCTGCACAAGTTATTATATCCAAATTTGTTTACATTTTTACTAGAGCACAATTATACATCTATTAAAAGGTTTATTATTCTTTAAGAAATTATTTATATACATTTACTACGTGAAAAACGTTACATTAAGTTACAGAAATACTGGGTGCTTCAAAAAAATGTATACACACTTTGAACTTCCATAGAAAATTTATTTACCGTTCTACAAAGTTAAATTTCAGGAAAATAGAAAGCTGAAAGTCCAATGTAAATGAAATATTAATAACAAATGTTAATACTGTTCAAATTGGTGACCTGCAGCATCAATACAATTCTGAGTACGAGTCACCACAGATTCTGTACATCGTATCAAAACGTCCAATGAGATTTCTCTACACACTGCTTGAATCTCATTCCAAAGAATGTCTAGGTTACGTGGTTTACGTTTGTACACCTCATCTTTTACTGTGCCCCACAAGAAGAAATCCAGTGGTGTAAGGTCTGGAGAGCGTGCTGGAAACTCGATTGGCCCCCGCGTCCTATCCACTGGCCCGACAAATTTTGATCCAGGTAAGCTCAGACGTCCCTGTGATAGTGCGGCGGAGCACCATCTTGTTGAAAATAAAAATCATCATTACCGTATAATGCACGAATGGCAGGAAATATGGAATCAGCAAGCATTGTTAGGTAATTAATACCAGTTACAGTGCCTTCAAATCGAAAAGGTCCAATGAGTCCCCTTGAAGACAAACCGCACCACACATTTACACCAGGCAAATTTACAGCTTTTTCAATTGTAATGTGAGGATTTTCTTCACACCAGTAAACACAATTGTGCCTATTGACAGTTCCATTAAGTTTGAATTGGGCTTCATCCGACCAAATGATGCTACCCATAAATCCCGGTTCACGTATCACCATCTCCTGAATCCATTCACAAAATTGCAACCTTCGATCTGGATCGTCGTCATTTAGCTGTTGCACCAGCCTTGGAATGTAAACACGATACTTGCCTCTCTTCAGAATGCGTAGCACGCTGCTAGCACTTAATAACCTGCTTACGTTCTTCAAAACTCAAACGTACGTCCCCCATGTTGATATTACAAATTCCAACTGATAATATAACATAGAGGGACGATTATGCTGGCACCTGGCGAAGAAATATAACATTAGCCTTGTAGAGCGGGAAAACTACAATAGTTTAAAGTGTGTATACATTTTTTTGAAGCACCCGGTAGATAATTGTTTAAAAATGGTAGTTATTTATGCAATGCAAAGAAGTGACACGTTACAACCCTCTTGAAAAACCACACTTGGATTCTTGTACCTAGACCTGCAGATAAAAGAATATTAACAAACAGATGGTTTTTAAAACAAAAATAAACCATGCTGGTGAAATTGAGAAATATAAAGCGAGACTAGTTGCATGGGGACACACTCAACGATATGTGGTGGATTACGATGAAGTATTTGCGTCCGTAGTAAGATACGAAACAACTCGTACATTACTTGCGGCATCCGTAATGGACGAGATGCATGTACATCACATGGATGTTATTTTGGCATATGTACAAGGTCATTTGTGTGATGAAATATATATGGAACAACTGGAAGTGTATATTGTACACGGATGTGAAGGCAAAGTGTGTAAGCTTTTAAAACCTTTGTATGGTTTAAAGCAATCCGGTTGCGAATGGTATAATAAACTAGACTATTTTATTACTACTAACGGTGGTAAATGTACTCCAGAGGATCCATGTGTTTACCTGTTTGATGATAATGACAATCGTGTCATAGTGATAATCTACGTTGATGATTTGATACTAGCAGCAAAAAATATAGAAAACCTGGAATCAATCAAAGAAAGATTAAAATCAACATTTAAAATGGTGGATCTTGGTCAAATAAACAACATTTTAGAAATAGATGTTCATCGTGAAGGTGCAACTGGAAAAATTTATCTTTCGCAAGAAAGGTATGTTGAACATTTGATCGATAAGTTTAATATGCAAAGTGCAAGATCTGTGTCGACTCCAATCGAATTTAATTTTAAAATAACTAAACAGATGTGCCCAAAAACTGAAAGTGAAAGATGTGAAATGAAAAATAAACCGTATCGCGAATTAGTAGGCGGATTAATTTATTTAACAAATGCAACCCGTCCAGATATAGCTTATGCTGCAAGTACGTTAAGTCGTTTTTGTGCTGATCCAGGAAATATTCATTGAACTATCGCAAAACGCGTGTTACGTTATTTAAAAGATACCGCCAATTATGGGATCACGTATGTGAAAGACAAGGAATGTCTGAAAGCCTATACGGATTCAGACTAGGCAGGAGATATTGATGATAGGAAGTCGTGTACTGGTAATATTTTAGTATTGTCGTGTGGGCCCATCAGTTTGAAGTCGAAAAAGCAATCATCTGTAGCCTTATCAACAATGAAAGCATAATACACAGCGTTATCGGAAGTATCGCGAGAAATTATTTACATTAGGCGCTTGTTAACGCATATGGGTTTTGAAAAATATGTGAAACCTCCGGTGCAAGTGTTTTGTGATAATCAAAGTGCTATCGAATTATCCAAAAATGCAGTGTTTCATAAGCGAAGTAAGCATATTGATATTAGTTTCCATTTTACTCGTGAATTAGTTAATAAAAAGGAAATAGTGATTAACTATTTACAGACAGAACGCATGCTTGCTGATATCCTTACAAAATCTTTAACTAACTATAAGCACGAAAAATGTGTCATGATGTTGAATTTAAATATGTATATTTAAATTAATGTTATTTTAGCACAAATCGATAGGAGGGGTGTTGGAATATGTCAATAGTAGATCGATGTATGCTATTAACATTGGACATATTCAATATCTTTACGCTCATGCGCCTTAATATAACGCAGCTGATTTCTCAGATTCTACGGAGCAGTTCCGATTAATGTACTTGTCACGAGTAGTCGTATCTTAACCACTCAATTATATTTTATGTACCTATATTTGCAATTCTTTTGCTTCTGTTGTGCTAAAAATAAAACTCACTATACCTGTAAACATTTATTAGCAACACTAAGGGTATCGAATAAAATTATAATAAATTGGTACATCGAGCTGCAATTTAAACCAAAATACAATTCTGACCCGTACTCTTTATAATACGTAAAACTTAATAATCATTAACGTGGTCGGTGAATTAAGCTAATCCTTCACCTTTCACCATCAAAACGTCACTCCCCCACTATCGCCGCTTACTCCTAGCCATCGCCGCCTTCCCTCTCTCTTAATTACATATATACGATGTGGTTACAGTGGCGCAGAGCACAACACAACCCCCCCCCCCCCTATTAAAATAGTAAGCGGTATCCCCAGCAGCGCTATTTTAATACAAATATACCACATAAACAAAAGAAATGAAAACAAGCTAAATCCCCTTAATATAACAATACTATACACTTTTTGCCAAAAATACATCTTACAAAAATTCAGGATTTTCCACAGTATGAAATACCTTAAGATTTTTGATATTTTGTTTGCCCTTATAGCGGCCTTCATTATCTACAAGTTCGTACGAGTTAGGCCCTACAACCCGTTTAACGGTATAAGGCCCCTCGTACAGCAAGAAAAATTTTGCAATACACGCATCTATGGCTGACGACATGGGATGCGTCCGTACAAGAACACGATCCCCCTTCTTGAAAGATGTAGGACCCTTGACCCTTTCCGCCTTTACTTTATATTTGGTTGCCTTTGAAATAAGCCGTTCATAGACCAACTGTATAATTTGATCCTGTGACCGTATTGGAAAATGATGCTGCGGAAATTCAATAATTTTTTTAATATTGTTTTCCGTACCTTCACCAAATTGTAAAACTACAGGGGCATACCCTGTAACACTGTGTATGGCCCTATTAAGACACTCCTCTACCCTAGTCAAACAACAAGCCCAACGTGTATGCTTGTCGAAGCAATAAGTGCGAAGCAATCTTCTTATTTCTTTATTCACACACTGTTTTGTTGCCCTCTGGGAAATACACTGATGTAAATCGGGCAGAAATATGGTATTGATCCAACTGGGATAACCACAACTTGGATTTGAATTGTGTCCCGTTGTCGGACAGAATTGCTCGGGGGATTTGTACAGTTACAAAATAATCGTTAATGAGACGATTTACAATGGCACGAGCGGTAGGCCTTTTCAGAGAATATAATTTTACAAATCGTGTAAATGCGTCAACAATGACTAAGAGGTAGGTCGCCCCCTCCCTTGACCTAGGTAAGGGCCCCATAAGGTCCAGACACACAAGTTCGCCAGGCCCCTTAGGAATAACCGAATTCACCGTTCCTGTCATACCTTTGGAACATTTGGCCTTTTGGCACAGCTCGCATGCCCTCACAACATGTTGAATCTGTTTACACATTTTCGGCCTATACTACAGTTCCCTTAGGTGAGCATATACCTTCTTGTAGCCGAAATGGCCCCCATCTACATGTTGCTGGAGAATTAAACCCTGTATTTGATTACGCGGCACACATAGTATCCAGCCGGGCGAATTAACGTCACCCTTTTTAAATAAAATTCCCTTATGTATTTGAAACCATTTAAATGCTCTCTGTCTTTCACTACAATACTCATCTCCCTCCAATAACTTCATTATTTTACTAATCCACAATTCCTTCCTTTGGTCCTGGCATATTGTTTTGAGATTATTTTTTAATTGTCGAAATTCTTGCGTTAATTGCATGAATGCTACCCCCAAGGTTAATTCCTTACAATCTACTACGCCCTTCCCAATTTTTTTATTCGATACCTAGATAACGTGTCCGCTAACACATTGTTAGGACAATACTGTATCTGAAAGTCGAACTCTTGAGCATAGAGTGCCCATCGAGCAAGCCTTCCCGTAGTTAACCTCATCGTCAGCAAAAAGGATAATGCCTTATGATCCGTGATAATTATTAAACTTTGACCCAGCACTAATGTGCGCCATTGCTTTAATGCAAAAATAACCGCGAGAGCTTCCTTTTCGGTAACTTTATAGCGCAGTTCAGCCCCCCTCAACACTCGACTTGCAAATGCAATAATTTGGTGATTATTATCACTGTTTAATTGGTACAGAACTGCACCTACCGCCTGGTCTGAACTATCAGATTGAATATAAAAACATTTATTGAAATCTGGGTGTACCACAGTAGTAACTTGTAGAAAAGCTTCCTTAACATTCTTGAATGCAATCGGGCATTCGTTATCCCATTCCCATTTACAATTTTTTTTAAGTAATTTTAGTAGCGAGACGGTAATTCCAGCAAAGTTATCGCAAAATCTGCGTTCATAGTTTACAAATCCCAGGAAAGCTCTCAGTTCCCGGATATTTCGTGGTACAGGAAACTTCTGGATACTCTCAATGCGTTTTGGATTTATACGAATACCCGTGCTTGATATAATGTGCCCTAAAAACTCGACTTCGTGCTGATCAAAATGCGACTTTTGTAATTTAATAGTAAGATTACTTTCTAAAATCTCCGAAATACCTTCTCAAGGTGAATTAAATGATCCTCGGAGAGGCTGAAAAACAAGGAGGTCATCGACATAATTCAAAACAAACCCCTCAAATTCAGGTCCTAGGACCTTGCTTAAGCACCGGATAAAACTGGCAACTGATGTAGAGAGTCCAAGTGGAAGAACATTAAAACAGTATGTGGTGTTTTCGTATAAAAATCCCGTATATTGGCGGTGTTCCTTTTTAATTGGAATTTGCCAATATGACGCCGTCATGTCTAATGTCGAAACTACTTGACCCCTACCAAATTTAGCCAGCAACTCTTCGGGTGAAGGAGGCAATACATGATCTTTAACCATGCTGGAATTTAAAAAGCGGGCATCTAAACATACCCTTGGGGTTTTGTCTTTTTTTTGTACCGTTACTAACGGAGATATGTATTCAGACTTACAGGGAGCGATAACTTCTTCATCTAACATTGTTTGCATTTGTTTTTTAACTTTTTTCCGGTAAGCAAATGGGATAGGGTAGGATCCCGCATAATAATTTCATGTTCATAGACATTAGTTTTTCCAGGCGTCTCTGAAAAAACCTGGTTATTAGACTGTAATAGCTCATACAATTGTGCCTTTTGTTTGTCATTAAAGGTTTGAGCCGACCAGGCTGCTTCGCTTAGTTCTTCATCAGAATACCTGTGACGAGAATTTCTTTTAATTTGATGAATTAAATTTATAGAAACCCTTTTAGTTGGCCACTCGTCCTCCAAAAATTTTAAATTTAATTGTTCTTCCGGTAAAAGAAGAGACATACTATAAAAATCAATTTTTGCATTTACTTGTTTTAGCCAGTCGCTACCTAGAATTATTTTTTGATTGAGTTTTGGTACTACTATACAAGGAACATCGAAAGTAGAATCATTTATGCTTATAGGCAATAGGATCTGTTCGGATATCTTACTTACCCTACAACCAACGGCTACCGACACGGTAACATTTGATACAGGTAACGCTGGTATTTGGATTTGGTTTTGTAATTCTTTAAGATAAATTTCTGATACTGCACATACCTGACTGCCAGTATCGATTAAAGCATTCACGGGGTTTTCATTTACATATACTTTTATGATAGGTGACACTTGACTGTAATTTGGGGTGTCCTCCGCTTCGCTTAACAGTTCACTTGGATCCAAATTAATATGTTTATTTAAATATCGAATTTTCCTATTATTATCGTAGTTGGCCATTTCCCTATTATCTGTACTACGCCAGTTTTCTCTTTCGTTAACATTATTACTAGAAGATTCCCGCCTTTCTGGAAATCTTGGATAATTATTTTGATAACGAGGTGCATCGTGATTCCCCCCCCCCCCCATGATTTACAACCCTTCGATCTTCGTAACCCCTTCGTGGTGTCATACTGTATCTATCTTTCGAAATGTATGTTGCATCAATTTTCCATAAAAAAGATTCCAACTCAGTTGTATTGCCGATACCCTGCAGTACAATCCCCCTTTGAATTTCTGGATTAAAATGTGTCTTTAACCATTTGACTAATACCTCTTCGTCGACTCGCTCCGATAAAAATTCTACCTGCCCGGATAATTTTAAAACGTAATCAGCCTGGCTACCAGTTTTGTATTGCCCATATTTAAGCTCGTAGAATAGTTCACGCTCACTATCCGCGTTCCAATATCGATGTTTAAATTGTTTTTCGAAATCACCGAAGTCTGTAAATGAATTTTCGCGAGCAGCCGCCCAATCTGCTGCTGCCGCCTTCAATCCTAACATCGCGAGGTTAAGTTTCGCATTGTTAGGCACTCCTGCCTCTATAAATAATTGTTTTATTTTTTTCAAAAATTTGATGGGGTGTATTTGACCCCCTGGTTGGAAAACGAGCTCGTTGCCCCCCAAGTCTCGCCATAGTGATATATAATTTCTATTTTCCGGTTTAACTAAAATATCTGAAGGAACTATTTGAACGCTAACGGGCGACTTACTTCTTTGGGAACTTTCCCTTACTGTTTCTGCCAAATCCAATATACTACCTTGCATTTTAAGCATATTGTGTGTTAAATGAACCATTAAACTTTGTAAATCAGTCATATCCATGGATTCTCCTGAGCCTTTGTTACCCTCCATTATTATTTAATTTTTTTACTACCAAAGTGCGGGTGCTTTTCCACTATTGCGACTCCTACTTCCTTAAAAATTAAACAATATTAGTTTGTACAAAACAAACAGTCTTATAATTGTAAACAATGTAAGACAGTGTAATACAGCATACACGCCACATGTGTTATAACCTGACTTTTTATCTTCTAACCTGGTCTTGAAAACTTGAAGTTTATTTTACCAAGCACATCTATAAAATAAAAACCTGTTCTAGAACTTCATACTTGTTTTGCATTTGAGATAGCGTCTATCCTTGTTGCACTCCCAACATAACCGTCTTGCTTGTTTCCTACTTAAAGGCCTGTTTAAATTATAATGCTTTGGATGGACCAGCTGTTTGCTTGCTATGAAGACGGTTATAATGTTAGTTCAAACACAATCTTGATCATTTGTTTGGAAAATTGTACATACCAAGCAAAGTTGACCTTTCTTCACCCCAATTCCAATATTTATTTCGTATATTTACGGTGATCTTCTGAATTGTTATCTGCAACTCGCCTTTGCACCAAGCTCCACGTTGGGCGCCAATTTGTGTTGTGCTAAAAATGAAACTCAGTATACCTGTAAACATTTATTAGCAACACTAAGGGTATCGAATAAAATTATAATAAATTGGTACATTGAGCTGCATTTTAAACCGAAATACAATTCAGGACCCGTACTCTTTATAATACGTAAAACTTAATAATCATTAACGTGGTCAGTGAATTAAGCTAATCCTTCACCTTTCACCATCAAAACGTCACTCCCACACTATCGCCGCTTACTCCTAGCCATCGCCGCCTTCCCTCTCTCTTAATTACATATATACGATGTGGTTACAGTGGCACAGAGCACAACACTTCGTATAAATAAATACTTTAGTTTGCTCTGCTACATATTCTATTTACAAATACCTGACAAAAAGAAAAAGATTAATAATAATAGTAATGTTAATTACCAGTTATGCATGTTTGTTCAATTTATCAAACTGTATTGTCACTTCGTGATTGAAGATTACAAACATCCGTTAAACTACCTACAGGTTCCTGTGCATGTTTGACCCTCACTCAGCAGTCCTGGAGTGCATACAGGTAAATAAATAAAAACCAAAGTGTTCTTATAGAATATAATTTTTATTTGTAAATAACAGTATGGCAATTGTATAAAATGTTTTTTTAATGGTGAATAATCAAAGGAAAAGCATTTTACTGTAGTGCAAGTTATAAATGTGCATCTTTGAATAGGAAAAAACATTAATACAAATTACATCATTTTCTGAAAACAAATTTATAATAATTGTACTTTGTAATTGCACAACTAATTCGAATGTAATATTTAACACGACAAACAGAAAATTGTATATAGTAAAAATTATAAAAGATTTTAAGTAACTGAAATTTCACAAGAATTCATTTTTGTTAATAGATGAATCTTTTTTAAACACTAAAGTTGTCTAGTATTTATAAACACTTGCCAAACCATCATTTATATCTTTGGTAACTATACTAAGTGAAAAAAAGGTTAAGAGTATGTAGATTAAGTGTTGAAATCAAACAAAGAACCCACTGATAGAATTTTTTCCCCCTACAGATTAGGAGTCAGTTAGGAAAGTCTAACACGAACCTTTGTGCCATACCCTTAGAATGTAAAAGGTACAGTTTTCCTTAAAGTTGAATGTTAACGACTTGTTTGATACAAAGCAACACATTGCTGAACTTAAAAAAATGCCACTTAACCTAAACAATATTAATACAATAAGATGCTACAAAAAACAAAAACAAAAGAGAATGATCTCAACTTGCATAAACTTTTACTTTTCTGTGCAAAACATATGTACAGTAAAAACTAAAACGCAACACAACTAGAATGGAAAAGTATCGATCAATCTTCTTTCTGCCACTCCACAGTTAAGAAATTAACAAAAACGTAATCGCAATCCAGAAGCTATCCAATAAAAGACATGTAACAAATTGGTAAGAAATACTGCATAACAGCTTGGAAAAATCTAACACGAACCTTTGTGGCATACCCTTAGAACGTAAAAGGTACAGTTTTGCTTAAAGGTGAATGTTAACGACTTCTTTCATACAAAGCAACACATTGCTGAACATAAAAAATGCCACTTAACCTAAACAATATTAATAAAATAAGATGCTACAAAGACAAAAACAAAAGACAATGATCTTAACTTGCTTCTTTATGCAAAACGTATGTACAGTAAAAACTAAAACACTCTTAACACAACTAGAATAGAAAAGTATCGATCAGTCTTCTTTCTGCCACTCCACAGTT
This sequence comes from Platerodrilus igneus, assembly GCA_036346225.1. NCBI lineage: Eukaryota > Metazoa > Arthropoda > Insecta > Coleoptera > Lycidae > Platerodrilus > Platerodrilus igneus. Next base: position 1,315,094 of record JARFIW010000544.1, read on the forward strand.
GAGAAACTAATAAAAAGGTAATCGCAATCCAAAAGCTAACCAATACAAGACATGTAACAGAGTTGGTGCAAAATACTGCATGATAGCTTAGGAAAGTCTAACATGAACCTTTGTGGCATATCCTTAAAACGTAAAAGGTACAGTTTTCCCTGAAGTTGAATGTTAACAACTTGTTTGATATAAAGCAACACACTACTGAACATTAAAAAAAAGACACTTAACCTAAACAATATTAATACAAGAAAATGTTACAAAGACAAAAGAGAATGATCTCAACTTGCAGAAACATTTAAATCTCTATGCAAAACATATGTACAATAAAAACTAAAACACTCTTGGCACAACTAGAATGGAAAAATATCAATCAATCTTCTTTCTGCCACCCCACAATTGAGAAAAGATAATCGCAATCCATAAGCTACCCAATAAAAGACATGTAACACAGTTGGTAAGAAATATTGCACGATAGCTTAATCAAATAACTATAAATCTAGACAGTCGGCATTCCCTCTAACGCTATGGAATTCAGATGGAAGAGGTGGTACTAATCGGGATTTGCATCTGAGGACAGTCCGGGAAAGTCGCAAACAGGAGGGGTCGATTGGGGATAATATCCTACATCCAGTAGGCACGTTTTCGTTTCGTGGAAGTGAATATTTCAGAAGAAAATTAGCTGTTTTCCAGGATTTGACGATTTTGCACTAGCGTCGTATTTTACGTATCAAAAAAATAAAAACCAGCTACATTTACACGAACCAAGAAGCTAAACGCACGATGCAAGACAGCAAGCAATATTGGTGAACACATTAGCAAGACAGAGAAGTTCGGGTTGGTTTCAAGAAATAGACACGGAACCTTAAAAAATGTCTAATATGCACGGAACGTCCTAGCAGCAAATTAAAATTTTAATTTGACACAGTTTTACATTGGATGGTGTATGTTTTTAAAATATTTGTGCGTAAAGTTTCTAAAATCAATTCGAGAACTGTCAAAAAATAGTATCGGAGGTAATCGTAGGCAGCCAAATATGTACTGTCAAAATCTAAGATGACAGAATTGTTTTCATTGATTTCAAACTCAAATGCTATAAAATTCCTCATATAAATTTTTAGTCTTCGACATAATTTAGGAATATAAAAAAGCATCGTTTAATATAGATGGTCTATTTTTAAAAAAAAAATAATTAAATTTATTTGACGAAAACGAACAAACCCCCGATCGAAGTTGCAATTATTTGTGATTTTTGCATAATATTTTATAAATACGTAAATACCATGAACGGGATGGTCAGATTTATCAGACGCTATAGCACTGCAGTAAAAATCCCGAATAATATTTGCGGCGGCGTTTCGGATCTGTGCTCGAGCAGATCTTTTTTAATGTTTTACAGGGTGGCTAGGACAAAAACAACTCACTCCCTCAAGGAGTGAAAACCACTTCTAGTCAACAAGTATAAATAATGAATGATCAAAAAAAAATTAAAAGAACCTCACACAGGAAAAAGATAAATAAAAATTAATGTAAAACACTATAAAAACTAAACACTACCAATGAAATGGCACACGTAGAAATAAAATAAAAATTAAATTCACAGCAGAAACCTCTATAACAAAAACAAAATAATAGCAAAGTTGTAGCTGCTATGCGAGGTAATAAGACTATTCAACCACAAGGAAAAAGGGTTTCTGCTTTTCAAGTGGATTTAGTACAATCCATAACATGATATTTCCAACTACCACATGTTATTCAATCAACCACATTTCAAATGGGTGAAATTCATCAATTCAATTGCATAAAACATCAATTCTCTTACAAAACACAGTTAAGTGTATTTGTTTACAAACAATTTTTAACATGAATTTACAATCATAAATATGATTTTTGACTGTCCAGATTACAAACAGCGCACTAATTGATTTGATAATAAAAAATACTATTCTCTCATTAATTTTAAATTTTCTAACTAACGTTACTGAGTGCAGTAACAAACAAACCATACAGGGTGGATACGTTTTATGTCATTAAATGAGGAGGTGATAGATATTAATTGGTTAAATAAAAAAATCTGTACTGCATTTTACTCTTGGATCGTTTTTTAATTGCTTGACCTGAATTAACTTAAGTAAAAGTTTTAGGACATCTGTTTTGTTATGTGATTACAAGAAATAACTTACCTATGCTAGTGCTATCCTTTAATGAAAAAGTATTCAACTTAAAGTAAATTATCAGTATGCTGCAAACAACTGAATTGCAATAAACTTAAAACTACTAGGTCAGAAACCCAATACCGTTGACCAATCAGCATCATGGAATACTATTTTTGTAACATCCGCATCGTCAAAAATATTTTGAAAATTATTTTAATACCAGCTAAAGTGTATTGAGTTATTTCATTTCGCAACTAAAATGTACTCTATTTCACTAATTTAAGTTTGCAGAAGGTCACAACTTAGTTGGTCGACTCTAAAGTATTTGAATCATAATCGAGTTAACGTTGCAGTGGTTTAAAAACATTTTTGATACTTTTTGTATGTCCGTTTTTGTAGCTTAACCATTGGTTTTAAACCACATGTTTATTAACAATTTTTGTTTGTCTTGACGTCTCTATGCCCGCTTTAAATTAATGACATAAAACTAATGCCACCCTGTATGTTGGAATTTTCATATAAACACAAAAATGCTTTTCATTTAATTCGTAAATGTTTGCAGATTTTCATTTAAAAGTAAATTTTGGTCATACTGATTCAATACAGCTTTAGAAAGCAAACACTTGGTATAATAGCAATTGCAATATTCTGGATGTTCGACAAAATCAGGATCTAATAATTCTACATACAAAGAAAATACCCTATTATTATCGATGTTTCTCGTAATTGTTATATTGTATGGAAGGGCCATTCCTTCTTCAACTTCCATGTCAATTGGCAAAACAATTACAGTTTGTCTCCAATGCGTTTCGGGGTCATTTGGGTCAGTCGATAAAACAACTGGCTCTGTAAACAAACTAGGAAATCCACAAGTAAACCACAAACAAACACCTTGATATTTCCCAACTTTATCGACAACTGCTACATGCTGCATCCTAGCACATTTAAGTTCTTCAACGGTGACTTCTCGCAAATCTATCCAAAGCAGTACTTCAGGATCGGTTAATATTTCGTTAGGTTTAACAGTTAAAATTTGAGGTGACATCAAAGTCCCTTTTTTAAGTATTTCATTAAAATATACCATTGAAACTCCACTGACGTCTTTCCAGTTATCATGAAAGGAAGGAACACTGCAAAAGTAACAAGATTAAATATTAAAATATTCAAAAATTCTTAAAGATATATATTTATTTCAAAATTAAGCATAAATAAATTTGTAATAACTATGCATAAAATATCGTGACATTCCTTTGAAATGTTTGTAATCATATTTCGTTTAAATAGTTTCTATATTAGTAAACCCCGCCAATAGGATTAAGCTATTTTCCTTTAAGAAATATAATTTTTAGGTTACATGCATTCTTGATCTAAAGTAGAAGTATTTCAGTATCTTATATTGTTCATACTCAAAAGTTGTCAATTCATCATGGTAGTTTTAAAGGTTTAAAACGATATCAGCAACATAACATTGTATTCTAAATTTATTAGTTCTATGATTCATTTGTTTTGATTAATAATATATTGCGCTGGCGCCTATGAAATTATTCACATGCAAAACTGCTCAATTCGATAAATAAAAAGTCTCTTCCTCCAGTTCTAGTTAACCTTTACGTAAGTTAATTTTGCATATGTTAGATAGAGAAACAAACTACTTCAGTAATTTCAATTTGCAGTCCTAATTCATCCGCTCGAATTCTACCGCATAGAACCTTGAATTGTTTTATGGAGAGAAAGCTTTTTAGTTAAGCCCTACTGTTTTAATGTTTTATTTGTACTCATATAAAATGCAATTTAACAGCATTTAAACAATACAAATTACATGAACCTTATCAAGAAAAACAATATATAATTAAATACATAAATAAATAGGTAAATAAATAAAATAAGCAAAAGCAAGAGCCCTTATAGGAAGCTGTTTATGATAATACTTCAACTTCACTAATCCAATATATCACATAAAAATTTCCCAAGTGAGTAATATAGACGGCTGCGCAGCAAGGTCAAAAACATAGCCCTAAACTTAATGAATGAAGTAGAAGATTTAATGTTAGTTGGTGGCTTGTTAAAAAGTGAAGGAGAGTGTAATTCAATGAATTTTTGAATAATAATGAATGAGAAATAGGTTTGTAAATAGCTATAGCATTTCTTGTATTATGAGGATGAATGGAATTTGTACTTAATATAGAGTGAACGGTTTTTCCAGAACAAAATCAGCACTTAAATATATAGTGATGTGAAAGTTAATAAACAATGGTTTGCAATAAGCGTATTTAGAAGCTTGGCCAATAATCCGAATAGCTCTTTTTTCAATAAATGGACAAAATAAAATAAATGTAATGCAACAGTAAAAAACATGACACAGACATTAAGGATCTCTATATGCATTAGATAGTTGGAAGGAATTGTGTTATGTTTATTACAACAGATTTGACATATTGGAACACCTATAGTGTCTCTAGTCATCGAATAATGTACACGTACTCATATTGTGTTGTATAATTATAAAGTGAACACTTTTAATGCATGCTATAAACAATTCACATTATTTTAAAGAAGCTAGTTTGCATCCTGCTGAAATAGTAACCCGATGTGCTATATCCAGAAAAAGAATGATTGGTGTGATAATTTATGAGGGAAATGCCATTACAGAAATAAATTGTCAAAATATTTGTTACGTTTAAAACCCTGCAAATATTTTTTTCTGCATTCATATTAAAAACACCCTAAAATTTTTCAACAAGCTTGATTCCCTACCATTTGAAATTAGTGTTAATTTATAAAATTTTTCAAGTAATTACTTTAGATAAAAGTTTGCCTTATAAAATCAAACAGCTACTTAGAAAATTTAACATTACAAAGTAGTTGTAATAAATTCAGCCACCTGCTGTGACTACATTTTAATTAGAGTTGCACATAAATGCACAGCTTTCTTCTAAAAGATAAGACCACTTAACCATCTGTCCAGTAAGTGAACACTTGCAATGGGTTTGTTATCTGGTATCCTGCAGCTGTTAAGATGTTGCCAAGAGTTAAGATTGTGGTTTTGTTTAAAATCCTTTGTTAATTGCGTTATCTCCTTGTTGACAAGCTGTGACAGTTTGTATTTCTGCAGGTGTTGTCTGGGAATTCTGCACACTTGATTCTTCGGCGATATCTTTGAAAGCCAAATATCTACTCCCATACATAGTTCATAGTTCTGTCCTTATAATAATAGAGATTGTGCTTTGAAAGGGAGATTGAATACAACATCTTCTTACCGAAAAGGCATGTTGTAAAGTCGCGTTACTAACAATGCTTTCTGTGCTAGCATGAGTTAAGTTGGTGGTTCCAGCATCCATCCAATAAAAAAATGCAGCCACATTTTCCCAGCTACAATATGAGACCAGCACAAAGCCGATAGCTCAAGGTACAGTTTTCTGTTTTCGTTAATTTTTTGATGCTGTTGTGAAGAATGGACATTTCATTTGCTGTTCAGAATGTTATTACTCATGATTATCCACCACGTTATAACACTCACGTTCACAATGCTTGAATGACTGTGTAATCATTCTTCTAATTAAAAATTAGTCAATCAAAGTTTGTGTTAGAGCGCGTTTTACTGTTTGTCTTTTTAACGTAAAGAACTTGCACATCAATTTAAAAGTTGTTAACACTTGATTAATTTAAGTTAGGGTGTATAAGTTTAATGTTACACTATTTCTTGACGAGGTGCACTTCACAAATGCAGAATGTATAATTTATGTATATTTCTTTTCCTAGAATTACGGTAAAATTTATGTTTAATTTTCTTTTATATATTTAAGGTAAATCATTAAGTAAGTATCTAGATTCTCAGATGTTATATTTACTTATCAATTATATATTTTTATGTTATGACGCTTTGCTTACTATCGCGCTGTAACAAACGACTGTGCAAATTATTGGTTTCTTTGTTGTTTTGTAAATAGCCTTCGAGATTGTATGTTGACAATACAGTTTACTGAGGTTTCCAATGTGTTCTTTCTATTTCACCCACGCAATTGTACAACGTTTCTGAGTTAGCCCGAATTCTACCATTCTGTTCCCGTTTTGTTGCAGTATTTGGCGTAAACAAATTCTTTACTTACTCTTAATGTTTTCTATCGTGTTTGTGCGGAATACCGTAACATAAAATTTGGCGCCCAACGTGACCCGATTTCGAAACCTTTATTTACTTAAAATTTGCTATATTTCTGAAACCGTTCTTCTTTACTTAAAAATTCGTATCAGCTTTTTGGAAACCTCTATTCGTACTCAACTTTTCGTCTCGAATTTTTTGTACATACACCTGAATTACTCGGGGTTTATGTGATTGAACATAGAGTCAAACAGATGCTGGTTATCTTTCAATGATAATTATAAATATCCTTGATACATAAACAGGATATAAGCAAGTAATTTGTAACTAAATATACAAACACTTACTGAAATAGTTTTTACTCCTCCTATACAGATGATATACGTTGTTGGCCACAATTATTTCTTTCATTGCTGAAATTTCAAACGCGCACAATTAAAAAACACCGTCGTTTGATCCGCATTGCACTGCACTGCATTTGTTTAACGCGCCGACTGCAACTCAATATTTTAAGGATGCTATCTCACGCAATCCGACTTATACATAATACTTTCTAAAGATGTAAAATAATGCTCTTTGAAAAAAGGAAATTAAAACACCGGTGCGTATCACAAACGTCTACACTTCTAAAAACTCCGACTAATTAACTATTGTTTGTTAATCATGATTTATCCATAGACTTTTATGATTAAAAATCTCGAGCGCTGCAGTTTCAACAAAAAATATACAAAGCTCGTAATCCGACATCGTAATTCAATACTTTAAGAATACTACAATGATACTTTGTAATCACTGGTTAGCAATAAGCGTTACATTTCTAAAAGGATCTGAGTAATTAGCATTTGTTTATTAGAAATGATTAAATCCCATACATTTTTTTCACAGCTGTCTCTAAGCACGCATACAAATTAATAATCACGAATGCTTGCATGTTAATTTATAGTGTGATGAAAGCTAACATGCCTTCCTTGAAGAGATTAAGTTCTTCCTAAAATTACTATAGAGTTTTGATTTGCTGAGTTACCAAAATTGTGTTTTCGCTGGCGATTTGGTTTTTTTTTTTAAAACACTGGCGCTCTATTTCTATTCTTAATACAACCTTCTATTAACTGGTATTTTTTGATACTTTGTGTGAGCCGTTTCTATACTACCCCGTTTAGAATACCGTGTGTATTATAGTCTACTTTTGTTCCTAGTAAATAATTCTGAAAAAAATGACTAGTAATTTTTCGAAATTAAACGTTGATCGCTTACACGAGCCCGAACTCAAGTATGAGGTTAGCTATCGTGGGTTCGATGCTAAGTTATCCATAACCGAACTTAGAAAAACTTTAAGGAAAATTTTAAAATCAGAATCTTCTGAAAGTACAGACCCGACTATATCTGAACTCGATTTTCAAATAGATTACGATGCAGTGACTGAGGGTTTAGCTAAGTTGACCGCTAAATGCAAAACTTTTAATGGAAATTTTTCTACAGCCGACGGTAAACGTATTATTTTACCCACTGTACATTTGGAAGGTTGAATTAACCGATTGAATGTTGCTTCTGACACAAAAGAGTACAAACAGCGACAGTTGGTATCTGTTATTGGGTTATGCAATAATTGTGACAAATTACATGATCAGTTCGATAATTCTACAAGTTGGTCCGTACCAATGGGTTATACTACTGCTTCAATCCTTTCGGCCCATGTAGAGGAACACCCTCCTGCTACAGAACCTTCGAACGTATTACCTATAGCAATGCCTACTCCTATTTCTAATTCTATTCCAAGTTATAGTCAGTTAGTGTGTAACTGGAATTTGAAATTTTCCTGTGATGGCCAGATGTCTGTGAGCGCATTCTTGTTATGCGTTGACAAATTATGTCTAGCGCACAATGTTTCTACTTCTCAATTATGTGATTCTGCATCCAATGTACTATCAGACAAGGCGCTAATCTTATATAGAGCTTATAAAAATTAAATAACCAAGTGTCCGATGTTGTTCAGTTGCAACGCGAAGAATTTCAACGTGCCAACTATGAGGAAACACTTTTATACGAAATCAAACACATACGTAGAACCAAATTTTGCTTACAAGTTCGTTAAGATTGAGAAAAGTACTTTTACTTCACATGATGGAACTGTTAAGATTACTCCAACGCTTACGGGTAGAGCAAATACTTCCTCTGTAATTTCTACTGTTCCTATTCCTGTGTCTGCTTCTATTCGTCAGGTCACATGCTTCAATTGCAACAAACCTGGTCATGTTTCGACACGTTGTACCCGTCCTCAAGTACTTCAATGCTATGGTTGCAGACACAAAGGAGTTACTCGACACATTTGTCCGAACTGTCACCCTACTACTAATAGGAACCAAATTTCTTCTGTTTCTAGTTCTACGTTCTTTTCTGTACTTACTCCACAAACTGAGCCCATACCTCAAATTGACTTACAGGCAGCAACTCAAGAGTTTGTTCCTGCTTTCGTAAATGATTCTATCAAAGAAATTCCTGTCGTGCCTGCAATAACAGATTTATTTATTTATAGTTACACTCAACAGGTGTAAGCCCTTTTACAGAGTAAACAGAATACAGCTTGTTATATACAGAACTATAAATGTTAATACAAAACAAGTCTAAAATAGGTAGGCAATAAATTTATATCAGAGAATAGGTAATGCACATCAGAAAATCATAGTATTCGTTGTATTAGGCTTTCTACCGCTTTATGTGATATCGTAAAGATATAACATTCTGATTCTATATCATTATATAGTTTATACATTATATGCAGCGGTGAATTATTGTGATTTTTTGTATGTGCTACATGTACCTCATAGAAAGTACTTGTAATCCTGGTGCAGTAGGCAGGAACGTTTATATATATATCATTAGCAAAAACAAAGGATTATCCACTTTACTATGTAGCACATTGTGCAAGTGCAATATGGCATATATACTTCTCCTTTTAAGCAATTGAAAATTATAGGTCCGTAATAGACTAGCTTTAGATATAGACCAATCATACTGGCCAGTAGCTTTGAAGTGTATATATCTTAAAAACTTTTATTGTATTCTTTCTATGACGTGCTGGTGGTTTTGGTAATAAGGATTTCATACTACCGATGCATACTCAAGTATGCTTCTGACATATGTAACATAGAGTCGAAGAATACAGTTTATGCTGGTGAAATTTTGAGATGTGCAGACTATAAATTCATACATTTTCATGGCTTTGTTTGCTGTTACAGTAATGTGACTATTGAACGTTAACATTGGTCAAATATTACGCCCAGGTTCCGAATTTCCCTTACTCTTTCCAACAATGTCCCTTCCATATTGTAATTATACACTACAGGCACTTTTTTCTGAGTGAAAGTTAAAACATTACATTTCTTGATGTTAAAATAAAGTTTATTGTTGACGGACCATCTATTTATATTTACAATGTCATTTTGCAGTCTTTCATAGCCTTTTTTGTCTGAAATTTTTGCATATATTTTCAAATCAACTGCAAACATTAAACAAGATGATGCAGTAACTACACCAACAAAGCTATTTATGAACATTTGGAACAGCAGTGGACCTAAGTTGGAGCCCTGTGGAACGCCTGATCTAGCTGTAAATGTGCTAGGGAATAACCCTTGACCGTAACTCTTTGCTCACGATTACGCAAATAAGAGGCAGGAAACTGTATAAGATTTGGGTGGAAGCCAAACTCTTCTTCCAACTTTCTAAGAAGTAGATTGTGTAGAACTTTGTCAAAAGGTTTAGCAAAATCTGTATAAACGACATCCACTTGGCCACATTTGTCAATAACGTGTGATATAAATTGCGTTATGATCAATAGTTTAGTAACAGTAGAACGATTTTGCATAAACCCATGCTGATGTACAGAGCTTCGGTTAGATGCGGATGTTAAAATGTTCTTGTATATAATTGATTCAAAAATCTTCGCAATTACTGACAGTACAGTGACTGGTCTATAGTTCTCTATATTAGTGTCGTCACCTTTCTTGAAGATAGGACATATTTTAGCCTGTTTCCAAGAATCTGGGAATGTTTTAGTTTTTATACTTAGGTTAAATGTGATTTTTAAAGGATAAATAAAGTAATCCATACACCCTTTAATAATATATGATGGGAGTAGATCTAGTTCTACTGCATTATTCACCTTTAATTTCTGAATTGCTTCTATTATATCCTTATCGTCAACTGTTTGTTTAATTTTCTTTTATATATATTTAAGGTGAACCATAAGTATCTCTAGATTCTAAGATGTTATATTTGCTTACTAATTTTATATTTTTACGTTATGACGCTTTGTAAATAGTCTTTCAAGATTGTATGTTGACAATATAGTTTTACTGAGGTTTCCAATATGTTCTTTCTATTTCACCCATGCTACTCACAACCTTTTTGAGCTAGCCTGAATTCTACCACTCTGTCCCAGTTTTGTTGTGCTATTCGGCATAAACAATTTCTTTACTTACTCTTAATGTTTTCTTTCGTGTTTGCGCAGAATACCGTAACATATTCTCAAATCGTTCATCAACAAATTCTATGACTAGCTTTAAAATATATTTTAAAGCAAGATTCTGCACAACATCCTGTTACTCAAGCTACGATTCTGAACTGGTGTAAATTTTTTATGATAGGTTAATAAGTGTAGATAGGTTCATTCTCCAATCTTCTGATTTAAAGTCCTTGAACTTCTTTTGATTTCCATATTTAATCAAACACTATTTGTAAAACTCTGGTAAACACCTTACAAAATTTAAGAAAAGATATTACTAGACAATACATACAAGTTACTAAAGAAATGCTTACAAAAGTGTTTTACGACTCAAGTTTGGATGCTAATGAAGAACACTTCTAGCAGTTACAACATAACGACAGTCACATAATTGACATTTTAGCAAGGCGCCAAGAGGTTTTTGGAATAATACATTCGGCACCATGAGATGTCTTTATACACAAAGATGATTGACATTTACAAGAGTGTGCACTTAAGTCACTATAAGCTTACAAAAGGAAATTTCTGGTAGCTGATTTGAATAAAACCGACAGGCTTTTGATTTATATTTAGAATTTTCTAGAACAACCGAATTAAATGTATAAAAGTCGTGCTTTGCAAGGATTGATCAGTTCCATTAAAGTTAGGATTTATACAGCTGTGATATGAAATAAATAAGAGCTAACATAGTATTAAAATAAATACTTCTATGTGATATAAATTATTGTGAGTTAATGATTAACATAAATTAACAGTTAGTAATAAATAAATCAATAGTGTTTCGATTGTTAATTATAAGTGTATCGAGTAGTGATTAAGAAGATAGTATTGTCACTTTAAGGAAGTTAATACTGTTAGTGAGTAACTGGAAATAATTGTCCTTAGTACATCAGAATTTCACTGTAGTGCTACGTGGTCTATAGAATAACTATGTAGATTATTGATTCTTAAAACAGTAAAAGATTTCCATCATTACCGTGACAAACTACTCTCTTTACCTAGATAGACTCTTCTCACGTGTGTTCGTTTAACCCTAATATACCTGTAAAATTTGATATTAAATGTACCCTATAAAACAAATAAAAAATTGGTCCAATGTTTTTAATGATAAATTAATTTTAAACAATTAATAAAAGTATCTGAATAAAAATTATGTAAGGGACCATATGTATGCATGTGGTTTACATCTAATTTAAATAAAATCTGTTACCAAAACTTGAAAACTTAAATATTTTCTTAACTCCTGTTTCTCTCGTTCCCTCGGGATTACTACATTAAGAACATTAGTGGCTTGAGAACGTAGACTGCTAGCTGTTGCTGCCAAGACGATTATTGCAGTTGTTAATCCTACTTTCAAAGAGGATCCCAGACTGCTTCTTGTAAAAGTAAAGGCTACGAAATTTGCTAGCCTGAAATTTTCCAACAAGACTACTATACCACTCTTCAACCACAAGCTTTAATTGAAAACCAATAAAACGTGTTTTAAATACTCATAAGTTTCTTTTGTAAAAATGACATCGTGGTGTACTAAAAACCCAGCATCACGCTGATAACTTGAAATATTCATCAAATCAAGTTTATAAGGCATCTTTTATTCTAATCCTGAACTCTAGCAGTCGGATCTATTATATTCCAGTTAATGTTTTTAGATTTACATCTGTAGTAGTGCCTACACAACCACTTGCTTTTCATTCCATCATGAATTCTAAGAAAAGAAACAAAGATTGTCTGTACCTTCCTTTTTTAATGATATTCAACCTTGATCAATAAATTTTCCCAACCATGAGTGGAACATTTTGAACAAAATACAACATGAACCAATCAACTTTATTTACACAGATAATTACATGTAAAATATAGGGAATCCTTATATCCCAAATAATAAATTATTCCCTCATTAGATTTCAATTTAAAATGACTTGAAAATTATATCCTTTACAAAATTATAATTCATTTTGCAGAAACCAGTGCCACCACTGTTTACAAGTTTTAGAAATTTATCTTTCTCTAAAATGCGCACCTGCATCACAAATTACCAAATGACAATTATTAACAAAATAGGGAGTTATCGCAAGTACAATGCTAAAGATAAAGCAAAATGTCACGTGATGGTTTAGATTAATGTATTCCATGTAGAAACACAAACTAAAGTTATCGCATCCTACTATATTACCGTACGAAAAAACCTAACCTTGAATGTGTGACAATTCATATTTAATCGCAACCATGTGTTTGAAGTAGATGATGACGAATATATTTGTTGTATTGCGTTGGTATTCATCTATTAATGGCAATTCACAATTAAAAACTCAATAATAAATTACAAGGATACATTTGTAAGAGCTGTAGTTAATAATGGATCAGGCAGAAGTTCAAAATAAAACAAAGAAAACTTGTTACACACTTAAATGTTAATTTAATAACACATTTAATAATAAAGTAATAAATCTTTAACATCGAAAATAATTTTGAAAAACAACTACTCCTTTTACAATGATACCAAAAACTTCCTTCTTGTCCACACTAATGCGCATGCCCCACTTCTGGGGGAAAAGTGTAACCAAAATAAGGTGGGAGATTTGAATTTAAACCAATATTTAAATTCCACTACAGTTCGGTTGACGTGACAAATGATCGTCCCGAGCATTAATAATAAGCAGCCTAAAGGTTTACAATAATCATAATACAAAACATAAGATATATGTAATCATAACAAGTAGACGATTGTGCCAGCATAATACATAAAACATAAAAATCCTTTCGAAGAATCATAATAAGTAATTACATAACTTAAAATACACATAAACTACATAATTCTCCAACATAAACATAAGGGCATACGTTTGCAGCATAATTCATAATTAGTAAAGACAACTAAGTTCAAAATTAGTTCTGATAAAGATTGGTATTACTATAGGGTTTAAGCCTTGAGGCATCAAATATTCTATTATATGGTATTTGGGTTTGCTGGAAACCGATGATATCATTAACCACATACCTATCATGAGGTAAAACCTTGACTATTTCATAGGGACCCCTATATTTCGGAATAAGCTTTTTATTAACAGATAGAGTGGTATCTGTATTAGTTACCATTACCTAGTTCCCTTCGGTATACAAGTGAGCTATTTGTGTTGGGAATCATAATAATTTTTCGCTTTAAGCTATGCTTCCTCAATGTTTTCAACAATCTTGCGTCATATTTCGTCCAAGTTTTCTTGACAACTTTCTAAAGATTCTAAAAATAAGCCACAATTATTGTGTATTTTACCTAATTGGTTGTGGCCAAATAATAATTTGTACGATGTCTGGCCAGTAGTGCGATTGACTGTGTTATTGAAACAAAATTCAGCATCTTTTAGAACCTTGTCCTAATCCTTCTGTGTTTCGTCAGTCACCTTGCCCACATTGGTCTTAAGGTTCGGTTCATTCTTTTACCTGCCCATTAGCTTTGGGTGCCCCAGCAGCAATAAGTATATGCTTCATATCCTGCCCCTCAAGAAAAGCTTTAAATTTGTTGGATGTGAAGCATGTAGCACGATCCGAAATGAGTTGAGTGGGTCGACTATAAGTTTCAAAATAACCTTCTAAATTTTTTATAACTTCTTTTGACTTTGTTGTCTTACATGGGTAAAACTTAATAAATTTGGTGATCCCATCAATGATAACAAAAATGTATCTGTTTTTAGAACGTGTAGTCTCTAGCAGTCTGAAATGGTCTATGTGCAAACAGACAAAGGGTAAGTTGTGTTTTGGATTTGGAATGTTCTGCAAAAGTCCCTCAGACTTTCAAGATTTAGTATTAAATTCTATGCACTTTAAGCAATTGCCAATGTAATGCTTAATTTTTTCTTTAAGTTGTGGGAACCGGTACGAACGTGTGATCAATTCAAGAGCCTTTGTTACACCTACATGACCTATTTGATTATGGTATGTATATAAAACATTCGATTCCATATCCTTTGGAACAGAGAATAAATTTTTCTCATTATACTTGCGATAAATTAAGCCATTTCTCATCATAAACAAGGGCAACTCAGAAGTCTCTAAAGTAGACCTAATGCTGCATATTACAGGATCTAGATTCTATTTTACAGCTAATTCTTGCACAAAAGTATTGCCTTCCAATACCAAAACGTCTTGAATTCTGCTCAGAGCATCCACATAACCCATCTGAATGCCAGCCCGATGCACAATTTCAAAATCGTAATTTTGTAACAACAAGCATCATCGCATGATTCGTGATACAACATCCCTTTTTGATAAGGTTAAACGAAAACTGTCGCAGTCTGTAATAATTTTAAAATGTATACCCTGAAGATAAATGTGAAACCGCTTCAATGTATAAATTATTGCTACACATTATATTTCAAAACTGCAATATTTCCCTTCCTGTTCACTGGTCCGTTTACTAAAACAACTGATAGGATGGAACTTACCATTCGCTTGCTTCTGCATAAGTATAGCACCATATCCAATCGAGCTTCCATCGCAATGTAGCTCAGTTTCACTGACTGGAGAATAAATGCCCAAAATAGGTGCAGCGCTTAATTTATTTTTTAGAGTTTCAAAGACTTCCAATTCAACACTAGTAAATTTGAACTTTGTTTCTTTTTTTAATAAATCATAAAGAGGCTTTGCTATTAAGGCAAAATTGCAAATAAAACGCCTAAAATAACTCGTAAGTGAAACAAAACTGTGTACTTGCTTTAAAGTGGTGGGAATTGGATAGTTTTCTATAACTGATATATTTCTTTATTTGGCTTAACACCTTCATTATTAACACAATAACCAAGAAAGTTGGTTTCAGTTTTCAAAAATGAACATTTATCAAGCCGCAGTTCAAGCAAATTTTCACATAACAACTGCAAGACTTCTCTCAAAATTTCTAAATTTTCTTTAATACTTCTGGTTGCAATCATAAAATCATCTAAATATATAAGTACTTTCTTATCGCGAATTAAATTTTTGAAAATTTCGTTCACGAAGCGGATAAAGGTTGCAAAATTCAAATTGCCCATTTGGGGTAATAAATGATGTAAATTTCATAGACTCTTCATCTAGCTCAACGCGATACATTCATTTCTTAGATCCAATTTAGTATAATACTTTTTATCTTTGTGGAATGTCTGGTTTACGAGCATTAAAATAATAATCGTCTAGAACCTTTTCAGTTTGGTAAATAACCGATTGATATCCAGAACTACACGATTTTCAGAATCGCAACCTATCATAAGAACTTCATTGGTTAAAAATTGTTCATATTGTACCGTAGGTATCAGAACTACTTTATTTTCAATAAACATCACAATAAAGTTCGGGCTTGACATAAAATCTCTTCCCAATAAACAAGAGCAATGCATGGTATTTTTAGTAACTACATAAAACGTTATATTGTAAACAGACCCATCAAATTTGACCTGGTCACTATACATGCCTACAATTTGTAATAATGAATTATTGATACCCACTAAAGACATTTCCTGATTATTACAAGGTTTAATAAGATTTACAAGTACATGTGTTTATAAAATTAAAAAGATAGGGCTGCCTGAATCTATCACTGCATCTAATAAAACATTAAGTTCATAAAAACATATAGGTAAAACATATGGAGGCTTGAAAATATGTTGTTGTATAAGCATCGCTGATGATGAACACTTTTGGGGACAGTCCTTGACTTTGTGATTAATAGAACCACAGCCATAACAGCTACCAGGTGGACGTTTCGGCTTAGGACATTTGTCAACTTGATGACCACAATTTACAGTTGTAACACTTACCAATTGTAATATATCTCGAGCGGGCAACACTAGGACCCTTTTCTATTTTTACCTCTGGTTGTTGAACATAAGAAGAAGCTGGAACAGCATCAGGACTAATTTTTTCATTTTTCTTGTCCCTGCGTGCTTGACTAACTTGTTCATAACTAATAATGTCCTGGTACGTTAGTTTGAACTATTTTAGTCAATAAATGTTTAGCCCCTTGCTGCTGAGCTAGGGACAAACAATCAGAATATCTTGAACGCAAATCCGCCGGACATTGAACATTGCGAATGAAATGACGAATACATGTAATAATCCTACAAATTTTCTGCAGTTTTAAAAATTTATCCAATAACACATCCAAGAAATTCTCAGGCATAACGACTGTTAATGACAGGGTACAATATTCAACGTCCATCTGAGATGAGTCGATAAATTTTGACAGCGGCGGTACTGGCCATTCTTCGCTACGACGCACTAATCAGGAAAGCCCTGTCCACCATAATGGATGATGAATCAACTCTCAAATCAAAAGTCCAGGTGAGGCATAATCCGCAGGATTGTCCTGAGACTTAACATGACACCACAAAGATGGAGGAATATGTTCTTGAATATGCGAAATGCGATTGCTAACAAATGTCTTCCACTTATGCGAGGAAGACCGAATCCAAGACAAAACAACAGTGGAATCTGCGTCTTACTTTCTACACTATCTAATTCACATTGTTCAGTGATAATACGAATATCTAATAGATAATCATCGATTTTCACCCTAAGATCCGAGAATTCGTCCAATTGTTCACTTTCCTCATCAAAGAAAATATCCTTGCAAAAAGACTTCAAATGAGGTTCAATTTGCTCTACAGTTTTCATTGATGCTCTAATTAAAGCAATCGATACATTTTCCGGTTTATTAATCTTATTGTATATATGATCCAACCGTTCCACTACAAATCTAGCTTCAAGAGTAGCTTTATCAATTGATATAACCATATCTGATTAATGAACGACAATAAATTAATGTAAAAACAATGCGTACCTCAAATATGCTACGACAACAAATTAATCTACAAAATTAAATTATTAATCGACAAATGCAACTAGTTACAATGATTGCCCGACAAAACGTTTAATGTTTCAAATAATTACGAACAAATAACTCCTTTGCTATGGATGACCCGGATGGTTCATCAAATTTGATGACGAAAAATAAGGTAAGGATTTAAAATACAACCCCTCATAAATTTAGTTTACATAAAGTAAACCGGCCGACAGTAATCCTTTACAACAAAGAAAAAGGGATATATTGTAAATCTACCGTTATACCCAAATATTTCTATACTATTAAATGTACAAACAAGATGTTAGCCTTTTTGTAACATGCCCAAATATATTAAAACTACGACAATTATTAAATTAAAGTATAAATCAGGATCGACAGGAATAGAAACTAATTAATTAATTAAATAATCCAGCGTAAAAACGCCATGTTTATTAACGCCCGAGGTATTATTATTTTATATATCAACTTACCTCAGGCGTTTTCTATTGTTCTACGTGTCGTTCCTATTTTTGAACGAAGTGGACTGTAAGGCGGTTTATTGGACGTATTACGTACGCACTATCACTGTTTTTTAGGGGTTTATCGATAAATTCACATTCGGCAACATTAATGACTTAACTCACTTTACCGAACCAACACAACCGTCCGTCTTCGATATCCATGAGCAAGTGTCTATCACTACCCCTGTAGTCCAACTTAATTTTCACAGGCACAAAGGAAGTTTTATGACAGGATATAACGGGACAAAGAATGGTAGCTTTGCTACTTGATTTACAACTACAAATTTACAAGACTTAAAATTAAACATGCAAACGTGCGACAAAGAGACCGAACAGTTTTTCTGTCTGCTTTTCCTACAGCTCGTATTTCATAGGCATTACTGTGCTATGCTCCACACTTATGCTTTCAACAATTTTCTTCTTGTTTCTATGTTTGTTGTCTTTGATCATAGGCACAGTTCTTTCTTGATAGATGTAGTTCAGTTCCCTTCTCGGTCCCCCTTCTATTGTTTTCTAATATATAAATATATAATAAATATCTATAACCTCGCAATATTGTAGAAACATAAACAATCATAATTATTATGGTATGTACTTTGAATTCCCCAACTATAAAGAAAATAACTGCATTAATTTAAATACTAGAGGGACACAACTATTCAATAAATGTTTCCAATGAAGAATAAGTAATAACCCAAAACAAAATTAATATTTTTATAAACTTAATTCATAGTTGTAAGTATTCTAACTTGAAATGAATTGAAAATCATTAATAAACCATAGTGACAGACAAACATGCAAAATGGGATGTCACAGTAGCTATGAGTAAAAAGGCTTGAGTAATCAGAAGAATTGTTGTTCCAAAAGAAGTTTTGTTTACACTATAAATGTTGGATTTATTGAAAATTTTCTATTTTTATTATTAAAAATGTTTATTTGTTTTTTATTTTAGAATTCTTGAATTAAATTTGTATTTAAAATCGAAACGAAATAATTACTCAAAAACAATTCTTTCTCTTAAATTAGTTGTAAGTTTACAAATGCAAGAAACAATAATTTTGAGTGAAATAAAGATTGACATTGTGTTTGATTCTCCAGTCATCCAGGATTACAATATTGTCAAACACCCACTACGTAATTAACTTTTATGAATTGGCTAGATTCAAAAATCGGCATTTTAAATTATAAAAAGAGACTGAAATATATAACTTCTTTAAAATACCGGTTTTCAAACCTATTTTTTCAAAACCAACAAATCCTAGCTTGAACTAACTTCGAAAAAATTGCAGATCAACTTAGAATTTTGCACACAAAATTTAATTTCTAAAAAATTTGTAATAGATTTTCATACCTGCATGGTGCACAGTAAAGTGTAGCATTTTCAGGAAATATTAAACCACCTGGTCTCAAAAATGTATCACGGGCAAATATAACAGAATCTAACATTCCCTCATTCAGCAAGTAATGTCCCATCCATTCCGATATAATAATATCCACTTTGCTATTTTCGGGTAAAACGAAATCTTCAACACGGCTATGGATAACCTAAAAAAAACCATATTAAAAACAATAATATATTTTTAAAAGTCATACATGAATAACATTTTCAAAGTTGTTTTCTCTAACAATTTCTTCTGCAATTTTATAAATTTCACTAGCTTCTATGGCATAAACACAAGCAGCTCCTGCTTGTGCACATAAAATTGATAATATACCAGTACCAGTTCCAACGTCCAATACAGTTTTTCCTTGAAAGGCCTCTTTATTGTCAAATATAGCTTTACGATATGTTTCATTTCTAACAGTATCCTCTAACATCAATTTGTGTACCTATAAGAAATAAATTATAGTTTTAGAAAAAGAACTTTAGTTGGACAATTTTAAATTCTAGTGTATTGACTTAGTGGTAACTACTTCAAATAATTAACATATTAACTATCTATCTTTTTCATTTATTTGTAGAGGAAACTCCTTTTTAAAAATAATTCATACTTATTTATCAATAGTATATACAGTCACATTTGCTGATAATTATTATTCATTATATAGATGTTACGTGCCGAAAATTCGGCACTAAACATTTTCAATTCAAGTTTTAATTTGTAAGAATTTCGCGTCAATAAATTTAAAAAGACGTGCGCGTATTTCCGTCATTTTAGACAGTGCGTTTGCGCGAGATTGCGCCGACGCGGTGTGCCAAGAGGGGGGTGGTGATTTCCGGCAAAAGTGTCGAGACTGGTGATCGAGACACGAACAAATGTAGTTACCTTTGTGTCTAATCGTGTCTTTTTCTTGAGATGTAGGTTTCCTGCCTTTTACATAATTATCGTCCTTCATCCTATTCCTGTGTTCCGCTACAAAAAAAGAAGAAGACAATTTGAATTTGAATTCGACCAGGCTCAGCGAATTACCCACGCCCGAAGAAGATCAACGGAGCCCGCCATTATGGAGTAATGCTGGAGTCGCTCTACAGTTTACGTGAGTAACCTTTGGTTTGCCTTAAAATTAGTATAACTTTTTTTATTTGTTATAATAATTTGAATATTGTGTGACGTAATCTTTTATCGCGCGTCATTTTTACAATTATTTAACATTGCTACCAACTGACTGTAGTGGCTCGCGTACCGCACCGGCGGGAGTATAATAGATGTTACAGCAACGAAGGCGTATTTATTTTATTTAAATATTAATTAAAATATATGCTTTAATTTATTACTTCATTATTACTATTCGGCATTATTAGGCATGATCAATATCATATTTAGTTTATGCTAAACCAGTATTGTTGTTATCGTTTTTGTGCCAAGTGAACAGCAAACTGATATAGAACAGTCAAGCAAGTGAAGTGATAGCTATCTGGCGACTCACCTTTAATACTGTAGTGTTCGATAAAAAGCATTCCTCTTTTCCCAATTTCCTTACAAAGTGCACAAGTCTACATTACAAGATTCAATTGGAGCTGCGACCATAATGGTAAGTGCTTAGTGATAAGAATTTTTGCGTTTTAATTTACTGTTTATATTTACATTATTGTTTGGCATAAATATAAGGGTGATCCGCTATCAAAGGAACTTTCAATTACAATATTTTCTTTCCCTGAATGCATTCGCGTCATTCAAACTGTTCAGTTCGAGCCGCATCTAAATCAAAAGAACTAGTCAATAAATTTAAAACCTTATCGTGCTTCGTATTTGCTGTATAATATCAAGCACGTGGTGTTTTCTTTTTAAAAACGAATTTAATTGTTATAAGTTATTTAAAATTTAACGAGTGATAATCTAAACTCATTAGATTCGTGTATTTATCACTACATATTAAACATTAAACAACACATGTGCGAGCATCTTCTTTATGTTCAGCAAAAGCCCATATGCTATTTATCTGATAGCTTTTCTAGTAAATTCCGAAGTGAAAGTGTTACATCACCACAGGTTATTAAAATATTTCCTTATTTACGTAATAAACTACTTACGCCTTTTTCAGAGATCGCTAGTGCATTAATTTCTTTTTTCAATTTTCAATTTCATTATATGCAACTACGAATTCTCCGAAAAAAAGGTTAGTTACCTTTCATTTCATTTCAAAACATTTATGTTTTCTCTTTGCTTTCAACATTGTTTCTATAATAGAAAATTAATCTGCATTTATTTACGTAAATAGTTACCTATTGATTTTTCACATATTACTAATTTCCTTAAGGTAAAATGACTTAACAATGTAAGCTACGGGCATAAAAAAAAGGTTTATGCTCAGCGAATCACTGAAGTGTATAACTTGTCCATTAGAGCGGCCAATGATATTACGTTTTTGCCTGACCTTAACACTCGTTACGGTCAACTACAAAGTTCCTTTGATGAGTTTTTTTAACTTCACAATCAAATCATAGAAATTACGGACAACGATAAATTTGAGGAGGAAGTTATACGATTTCAAGTAGAAGAGTATTATTATGCAGCAAAAAGGCACATCAAAAATTAAATCCAGTTGTTTTCGCAGCGTCATCTTCTGCTACTGGTGGTTCGGTAGAGATCGCTGCAAAATTACCTTCACTTAGCAATCCCATTTTCAGGGCGATCAAAAATTATTTAGAGCGTTTCATGAACTGTTCGAAAACATTATTGTAAAAATGAGAGTTTGACATCTATCTTAAAGCTTCAGTACCTCCTTTCGTTTCTAGAAGGATAACCTTTAAAGTTACTTTCAGGTAATCCTATTACAAGAAATAGTTTTCTCGGCGTCTACGAAAAGTTGGTTAAAAGATATCAAAACAGACGACTTTTAGCCACGGAATCGGTCAACAATATAATGAAAGCTACATTAAAAGGTGATGTAGCCAAAAATTTATGCAATCTTCTAAATACATTGTAACATTTTTATTTTCAGTAATAATTATTTGCATTGAATTACAAATTGTCATTATCAACTACATCAAAGTTAAAGTTTTAGCTTTTTTTAAAACAACCAACTATACTTTAAACATGAACTTGTTATAAATATTTGAGTGATAATAATTTATAAGCATAACACACTGAATTACGTTCTAACCTGTGCAGATCTTTTCAGGTAGATTACAATTACTAGAATCTTACATAACGTGGATTTGAACTTTCATATTAACGTTTAATAATTTATGTATAGATAAAAGCTGATCACAAAAATAGGAATGTTTTGTTTAAATTCCATTACAGCTGCACAAAGCATCTGCTTTCAAGACAACATCTGTCAACTGTGCAAAACAAAAAAATATGACGTCGAAAACATACGTTGAAATTATCGAAGGTTCAAATGGAACAAAGCTTGTTATTATAGAAAGCTAATCTGACAAAATTTTGTTCTGCGGCTTATAAAACCAGTCCAATAACAATTGAAATTTACACAATTTACATGTTGTAAACATGATAGCAAGTTTACGTGCTCTAACCTTTAAAACACATGCATGAAATATCTTATAACTAATAACGAACCAAAACTGCTTTTGTTGCTTCACGATAAATTGAGATGGAAATTTCGTTCTTCAAACAAAGTTACCAGCCATTTCTAATTAGATACGACTGCATCCAAATTACATCCATAATTTCTTAGTAGACAAATTTCTTATTAGACAAATTTCAAATCGACTGTTCCTAAATAACGGTAATTCTAAATTTTTGGATCCTACATGACGAATCCTACATGTTTCATTCTACGTGTCGCGCTAAATAAATTAATTCAAATTAAATTAGTTCGTAAAATATATACTTTACCAACCGTTAGTAGAAGATATCTCAATAGTTAGTAATTGATGCCAAGGTTGCCAGTCTTTAGCCGAAAATACATCTTAATAAAGCTGTTGCCAGCGGCCGACTAACTTGTCGAAACTAGAACCGAGTGGTCGGGATGTTAGAGGCGTGGAATACGAAATAAACAACTAGAGATGCGCTTGGAAGTAGCTTTATGTGACACAGATATATTAATACAAGTAGATCAATAAGGAACAATGCACGCTTAGCGCATTATTCTTGTAATTCAATGCAAATAATTATTACTGAAAATAAAAATGTTACAACATTTTATGAATCCATTTCAACATTAGACGCTCTAAAATTCGAAACAGAAAAACGAGATGTCTTTAGTGACAAAGCCTGACCCACATAATTTACTATCTTGCTATCTACCACATTTCTGTGTGGTCAAACCACACAGTGTCAGCACCAAAATTAGCATTGTGTATGACAGTTCTGCACATGGGTCTAAAGGTCTTAACGATACTTTATTACAAGGCCCTAAATTATAAAAGGATATTTTTTCTTTATTTCTTATTTTCTGAATCTATTCAGTAGTTTTTATGGCAGATATATGTCAAATGTTTACTCAAATATTACTTACTCCATGCCACAGAAATTTCCAAAAAAATCTATGGAGATTTTCTCCCGACACACCAGTTTCTAACATAAAATTCAACCGTCTTCCAGATGGCAACTCACTCAAAGACTGCAACATGATTTCTGGAAGCGGTAGTTACTAGAATATTTAAACACGCTGCAACAAAGACAAAAATGGAAGAATACTACACCTAATATCAAACTGAATAGCTTAGTGCTCATTAAAAATGAATTGAAGTCTTTCTTTAATTGGCCGCTAGGTCGTGTAATTGAGTTACACAATGGTGATGATGGACAAATCCTTGTGGTTACCGTGAAAACGTCTACAGGCATTTTTCGGTGACGTCATTAAACTTTGTCCCTTGCCAAATGCTTAATTATTTTTTTCCTCTTTAGAATAATTTTCTTTTCTTGCATTTTCATGGTTTTCTTTTCACATTTGTTTTTGAGTTAAGGAAAACACAAAGTGTTTTCGGGAGGCGGCCATGTTACAGCAACATATGCATATTTATTTTATTTAAATTCGCGCCAAGTGGACAGCAATCTGGTATAGAAATGTCGGGCAAGTGAAATGATAGCTATCGAGGATTCACCTTTAATACAGTGAAAAGCGGTAAGTGTTCGTTGAAAAACATTTACTTCTTTCCATTCCTTTTTGCCCAATTTCCTTACAAAGTGTACAAGTCTACGTTACAAGATACAACTGGAACTGCAACCATTAAGGTGAGTGCTTAGTGATAAGAATTTTTATGTTTTTATTTACTGTTCATATTTACGTTATTGTTTGGCGTAAACATAAGGGTGGTCCGCTATCGATGAAACTTTCAAATACAATATTTTATTTCTACTAGTCGAGTGATTTCGTTCATCTTCAGCCGTATTCCTCGTCACTTCACCACTACAGAAGAAGAAGAGTTTGATTTGATTCAACGGCCCAACGGATTCACGCCGGAACAGCCGACGCCAGCCGCCGCCATATTAGCGTAATCCGCAGAGTGCTGCAGTTACGTGTACCTTTTGTTTTCCTTATAATTAAATAAACATTTTTGTATGTGATAATAATTTGAGCAAAGGTATGACGCAACCGTTTATTGCGCAATATTTTGCATTATTTCATTGTTATAACGGTCGTAGTTTATGCATTGCCGGGAGTATAATAGTGGCGCCCACGTTGGGCACCACCATTATACTCCCGTCGGTAATGCATGAGAGCCACTACGTCAGTTGGTAACAATGAGAAATGTTTGCAAAATAATGCGCAAAAGAGGTATTACGTCATATAAATGTTTTAAATTACTACATCACATGCAAAAAAACAAGAGAGGTACTTTACGTAACTGTAGGACTCCTTACAGCATTACGTTAATATGGCGGCAGCTGGCGTCGGGGAGCATTTCCGGGCGTGGGTAATCCGTTGGGGCCCCGGTTGAATCCAAATTCATACTTGTCTTCTTCTTCTGTAGCGGAACACAGGAATACAGGTAAGGATGAACGATATCAGGTAGAAAATGGGAGGAAACCTACATTGCCTGAAAAAGAAGACACGAAAACGGCACAAGATAAACCACTCGGCTCGACGTCTGACTGGCTAGTCCGCGACGTGTCGGAAATCACCACCCCTTCTTCCACACTCCGCGTCTGCGTAATCCTTTGCGCAACTGCAACTATTTGAAGTGAAGGAAATGCACGCCAAGTCTGTTAAATTAATGGCGCGAAATCACTTACAAATTGGAACCTTACAGGAATGTTTACAGGCCGAATTTCGGCATGTAACATGCTCAATCACTCCATGCCCTTTAATATCTACAATCATTTTCTCAGCCTCCTCACGTTTGGCTAGCGGGAGTCTTCTTGGTAACTGTTTTTTTATCGCGCTTCTCCTGTAACGATTTATGCTCAACTAAAGTCATTCTTAATCAACCGCGATCGCAAACATGTCCGAGTACCGTATGTTCAAAAGCTCTGCTAGTTGTTGTTGTTCAGGATGCGGGCATGGTTTCGTTAACTGGTCCAATAATTTCGCAGAACACTCCTTGTTGGGTGGCTCTTACTCAACACCGTCACACTCCAACGCATGAACAATCTAACAATACCACCCAACCGTTCTTTTTTAGCACGACATCGAAGTAGTTTGTGTTTTTAGATTCTAACAGGTACACCATCCGTCACTTTGGTAAGAGCTTCCACATAAGCACGCCCTTTCCGAGGGATTCGTCATTAGTCGGTTCAATAGCATGCACAAAGCCTTCCCAAAGAGCACAACCCAAGTATCCCATCACCACATTTTCAGTCCTTCTAGGTAGGATAACGTCGTCTATTAAAGAAACTGGCACAGACACATCGTCTGTTTAGCAAAATGGCACTACCTCGTTCTCTACTCTAAAGACACAATCTTCCTATCTACATGGAATCCATACCTCTTCAAGATATCCATTCCGAAAATAATTTCTTCGTTGATGTTTGCTACTACTACCTGATAGTCAAATATCTGCTCCCAATTTTTATTTTCAAATATAGCATCCAGTGCGTTTGAATTTCCTCACCAGCCACGGTTTGTCGCGGGTGACATTTTATCACAGTCGCGTACTACATCCGGTTTAGCAATTGCCCTAGTGGCTCCGGTATCAACCAATAACTTCGCACTATTGACGTTAAACCGTCCATATATGTAAATGCTGTTTGCATACTTAGATCGTGTGATGTGGATTGTGGTCTCCTTCGGATGAGACGTAAAACGTAGGTCCCGTGTGTGAGCGTTGTACGTTAAAGATCCCTACCTTGCCTAGAATAGTAAGGATTTCGTAAAATTCTAAATTTCCACGTAAAAAATACTCACTTCCCGGAATGTTGTATCTTCATATAAAGCATTGGAAAAGCAAATGTAGGGTAGTAATACAGTATATTCCATTTTAAGATAGGAGAAACTACCAGAATGTTTTCTTTTATGTTCATTTGAAGGATTATATAAATATGACAATTAAAAGTACATTGTAATGGAATCGTTAAAATTTAATGATGAACGTAGATTTATAAGAGTAAATTTAGAAATTATAATTTATTTTAGCAAAATGCATACTTGGCTAGTCAGGACTAGATAATCAATTCTTCATGTGTAAAAAGGAAGCTGTTTGAACTATTCCATGTAATATAGAGATAAGAAACAAGAACAATCCACTAGGAAAACTCGCTTTTTGAGTGAAATGTGACCTGGGTACCACTGGGTTGGCATCCAAAGTTTTGGCGCTAGACAAAGCAAAGTTTAAAAAGTTTTTCAAGCTAAGTGAACAAAAATTCGGGACGAGTTTTTTCTTCCGTAAGACCCATCCCACACCACTGTAGTTAGCTGATACACCATTTAAACTGTTACAGTATCCCGCCCCCTTTTGAGAAAATTAAAATAGTAACGTCAACTCAACATGTAACAATGTTTCTCGAAAGATCTAAAGTGTGGCAAAACTTTTACACCATTAGGAAGAAAAAAATCTTGTTACATGCCAAAAATTGGCATTGCACACTTTTTAATTTGTGAGTGAATTCGCGCCAATATTTTTAAAAAATAGACTTGTGCATTTCCGTCACTTCGGACAGTTGCGTCGGCGCAAGAGAATGCGCAGACGTGGAGTGAGGAAGTAAGTGGCGGTTTCCGAAACGACAAGGATTAGCCAACGAGACGCCGAACAGTGAGGTTTATCTGTGTCGTCCCTTTTGTCTTTTCTCTTAGAATGTAGGTTCCTTTATCGTACCTCTACCTTGTATCGTTCCCTACCTTTATTGCTCCGTCCTACCTACGATCAACGAAGAGGGAAGACAGAAAATGTGGTTTCAAGATGGCCTAATGACACCCACGTCCAACAACGCCGAGATCCATAGGAAATGAGTATGGCCCTGCGCAAGGATAATCGCAAAATCGCTGAGAGTTCCTCATTTTAAGTGAGTACATTTTATCTTTTCTTTTAAGGCGCCTCTTGTATCACAATAAATATTTTTGGTATGTGATACAATTTGAGACGCAATTATGACGTAATATCTCGTTGTGCAATATTATGTACGTGTTTAGTATGTTTTTCCAACTGTCGTAGTAGCTCTGACACGCGCGCGCGGGTTATACCTTAGATTATATCAATCTTTAAGGAATTCTAATATAAGAGGAATTTGCCATTTAAAAGAATTGAAGTTATGTTCTTTGCGCTTTTGGTTGTGAAAAAGTGATAATTCTACACTACTCCATAATAGAAAACAAAATACTAAGTAACCTTGATTTACAACATTTTTGGATAAAGTGGATACTTTCCAAAAATACACACTCTTTAGAACAGTACATAAGAAAGAAGCACCTCCATTACGTTTTCTATAATACGGAACGCTTTTTATTTTTTAGTATTTTATTTTACCATTTCGAATGGACCTGCACCTTGCCGAAGTTCTAGATTATTAGAACAGGTGAAATGGCTTGCGTGTTCTAATGAGCTAAAGAGCCAAACTACAGGTCCAACCACAGTAGTAGGGTCCTTAGTGAGGAACCAGACTAAGACAGGTCCCCAAAAGAGGGCAGCGGCTCTTTCGGTACTTAGATTGGCAGAGAGCATAAGGGTCGGTATGGCAGTTCGAGATACACTACCACGATGTTGAAGACAACTGGAAACCACCACATTACCTCCCAAATATGCAGCGTACTTAGATTGTAATAAACATGATGGCATTCTCTGGGGTAAAAAATACCGGAGTTAAAATAGTCCCCCATTCGGATCTCTGGGAGGGGACTACTTCGGAGGATGCGATCGTAAAGTTTAGAATAAGAGTCGGGAATATTTTGCGAGTCGGAGCGTGGAATATTAGAAACATGAAGCAAGTAGATAAGCTAGAGAACCTGAAAATTGAAATGAAGTTAGCACTAGACATAGTAGGGATCAGTGAAGTTCGGTGGCCAGAGGCGGGGGACTTTTGGAGTAGAGATTTCAGGATAATTCATACACAAGCAGAGGAAGGAAATTCGGGTGTGGGGATAGTTATGCGAAAAAAGATAGAACACTGTGTAGAAAAGTACTTACAAAAGAACGAAAGAGTACTCATGGTTAGATTAGAATCTAAACCGGTAAAAACGGTAATAATACAAGTATACATGCCCACCTCTAGCTACAGTGACTAAGAAGTAAAAGCGATCTACAAAAATATCAAAGACGTACTAAGATACGTAAAAGGACATGAAAATTTAATAATTGCAGGAGATTTTATTGCATTGGTAGTTGAGGGTAGGGAAAAAGCAGTAGTTTTATTTGGTTTAGGCACGAGAAACGACAGGGGAAATAGGCTGGTAGAATTTTGCGACAAGAACAATTTAATCATCATAAACACATTATTTCAACATGCTACGTACCTGGACGTAGCTGGAAGAAAAGTAAATACCAGGCTAACTATCAAACGCGGAGAGTGGGGGGATTCACTTAAATACCAAAAAAAACAACAAAAAAAAGAAAACACATCGCCCACGATTATCTATTAACACAAAAATAAATAAAAGATTCTGTACAAACAAGCAAAAAAAAATTAATTAAGTGTTATTATTTCACAGCAAACAATTATATTGTATGTACAATTTAAAAATTTAGATACGAAGTGCGCATCTCGTAATCAGTAGTAAATAAACCTGTGAGAGCTTTTGTCAAGCGTTTTTAAAATTTCACCTAATACTTTTTGTAAAATAACTAATTAGTACGAAAGAATTAATGTTGTTACATTCCAAATTTGGACATGTACACTTTTAAATTTGTGAGTGAATGCCCACAATTATTTTTAAAATAGACTTGTGCATTTCCGTCATTTCGGGCAGTTGCGTTTGCGCAAAAGGAATGCGCAGACGCGGAGTGATGGCGCAAGTGTGTGACACGACATTATTAGCCAACGAGACGCCGAACGGTGACGCTTGTCTGTGTCGTTCCTTTGTCTTTTCTCTTTCAGAATGTAAGTTTCCTCTTTATGTTGCTTTATCGTTGCCTTCACCTTTATTCCTTCGTCCTACCTACAAACAAAGAAGAGGGAAGACGTTAAATCTGGTTTCAACGATGGCATAACGTAACCCACGCCAAAACCAAATACCCGGAAATCAGCATGGCCTCTGCGCAAGTATGACCGCAAAATCGTAAAGCGTTGCACATTTTTAAGTGAGTACTTTTATCTTTTTTTAAGGTGCAACTTGTATCATTGTAAACATATTTGGCATATGATACAATTTGACACGCAATTATGTCGTAATATCTTTGTTGTGCAATAATGTGAACTTGGATAGTATCCGTGTTGCCAACTGTGGAAGTGGCTCTGAACAACGGGCGCGGGGTTGTAACAACGTGTGAAAGCTCTTGTCAGATATCTTTTAAATCGTACATAGTACCCTTTGTAAAATAAACCAATCAGTATAAAAGAGTAAGCGTATGTCTGTCCAATATTTTTAACAAAGATACCTCACACCTGTAGAGCGATAGTATCGATTAGCAGCAACAAACAATTGTTCTACAATGTCACGTAACTATACCAAACGTTGATACGGAATATGCCATTGACACACACATAAGAAAACGAGTTGCATACCTGTAGGTGTCCGGGGGTGAGTCAGCACAGCAACGCCATAGTCGTCAAGATCTATTTATCCTGCTACCATAACTGCAGCAGCGGTCTACGGACAAAAGCAGTTGGTCTACTGAAAGAAAGAACCCATTTGGCCTCCAGCTAAAAGGAGAATCTGATTAGAATAGGTGCGCGCGGGAAAACTCACTAATCCACGCAAAACACCTCCTAATAGTCGAACAGAAAAAACAAACCTGTATTGCTTTTGAAATACGGCGACGAATAATGTAGAAAACACTTCGACGCACAAGCTGTGGAATCAAATTCAACAATGGTTCAAATAACACGAACTCGAACTGCAAATTCTCGCTAATCGAAGCGCGATTGAAACTGGAAAACCCGGGTTTTATCGGATAGTGCGCGACCTTATTTCAATAAGTCTTTACATTGGAACAATAGAGAAACCCATTATACGCGGTCGTAATGAATACCAAGATAACGGGTACCTAAAACAGGATCTAAACTATTTAATTGTAGCATAAACTTGTCGTTTCGAAATAAATAAGTTCAAAATGAAAATTTGTAGAAAGCGTATTTATTATTAATTATGTTGAAGGCTCTAACAGATTACCGGATTCCTAAAACAAGGCATAGACTATTTAATTTATCGAATAAATTTTCGTTTTAAAAGCAAAAGGGATTTGAATTAACCAGGAAAATTTTAAAGCAAAATTGGAACGTAATAAACATCATGCTAGAAGACGATGTACGTGGAAAATGTCAGGAAATGTATTGGAAGATATCAAATAGATTACATTCTTGTTAGACAACGGTTTAGGAATCAAGTAAAAGACTGTACAAGCTACCCAGAAGCAGATATAGACACTCACCACAACATCGTAATTATGAAGGCCACACTTAAATTTGAAAAAAGGAACGGAAAAGGTACTTTGACTTTGAGAAACTACAAGAAAGATTCGAAAAAAATCAAATAAATTGCTGAAAGATTGTAACGAATACAATTATCTCTGCTTCATAAATATACGTTTTTGTTCTAAATATCTATTTAACAAATATCCATTATTAGACAGAAAATATTAAATTCCAATGGTAACAATATATTACCAATTCATACATAGAGCTCCACTTATATTTAAAGACTCGAAGTAAAATTTAAGATTTCTTCTATCTGTACATGTATTAATACAATATTCCCATTCTGCACGTGCTTGGATAATAAAGTTGCCTCGTGGCCAAGGTTCATCATTTACCATCTGAAGTAATCAGCGAAGCAAGTGTTGAAACGTGGGCTAGCAGGTTTGAAGAAACATGCTGTCCCAAAGAGAGGTGCAATAGTGTCGACGGATACCATGGCCTCGATTAGTTGTTGTATCGACCTAGTGAAACCAAGAAATACATATCTACGGTAGGTAAATAATTTTTAAGTTAGCATCCAAATCATTTTCTTGATTCTTTTCAGCGTAAGTAAAAATGTTTATACAGTATTGAAACGCAAGTAAAAGTATCGAAACAAATTTCAAGTCCAATTTTGAAACGCAAATTTTATAGTATTGGAACGCAAATTTTATGAAAGCACGTAATGTATCAAATGGTGGAGCGATAAATCTTTTGTATGTAATTTTTATGGAACACAAAAGCACAATTGGTTGTTAGTTGTTTGGAAAGTACAGTCTCAAATGTTACTATGCAGTATGGTGAAATTTTTCGTAAAATTTTATTTTGTTTGGAAGTCAAGTTGTAAAACCTGACACTTGTGAACTGTGTACACCTGCTGTCGTAACTACTCACGATGATTGACAAACTCGGACGCCTAGCAGATTATTTGTGGTGAGTCATCTCCAATTTTAGATTAATTTTCATTTCATGGAACCATTACTGAAAATGTACAAATAATTTTTGTAAATTCTATATCTTCATTTAAATTGGTACACAAATTTTTTGTAAAATTTATATGGTCATTTAAATTAGATACGTAATATTTTGTTCAGAATTTAATAGTTGGATATTCCATAAATGCTCTTATAAACATAAAGAAATTTCTATAAGATAATTTTTGAATTTACAGGGTTATACTAAAATGTATTCATAACTAAACACGTGACACGTTGATATTTGTTTGTCACATAAAATATAATTTTTTTTTGGCAGTACACTTGAAGTATAGTTTAATTCAAACAATAAGTGTTTTTGACCTTTGATTCCATCAATTAAATCAATTAAAAATGTAGTTCCGTAATCTACGGAAAGTCAGAACATTTAATCAATTAATTGTAAGCCCGAAAAGGATCCTATTCAGGTATCATACATAAATTGTAGAATAATAATGACGACACTATATTTCTTATAGAAAATTATAATAAATTTTCACTTATAAAATTCATATAAATAATCAGAGACTAATACTAGACCTTAATAAAAGTAATTATCTCGAAAGTTTCAGTACGTATAAAATTGTACAACTGATGTATATGTTTTTTTGTAAATCAATAGAAAGAGTACTAAGTTGTCTTAAAGCGTTCTTTCATTGAAGTCATCAATAATTTTTCTATAGAAGCAAACAACCACAGTTATGAAATTTTTGTAGTGGAGAAAGATATATTATTGGTGTGGAGTTTAAAATTTTTTGTAGTATAATTTTGACTAGTTGATCTTTTTATAATTTATTTTTTTGTGATAAAGTGACTAGGCTCTATCGTAGCCCTAGTTCAAAAATGTTTAGAAGTGATTAAATTTTCAGATAGTACGAGATCGTCGTTCCCATTCCAGTTTGCAGAGTCATTATTTTTCTATGTGTTACACGTCAAGGATATTTTTTTTCTTTTCGAAGATTTCCGTATCTGGTCTTCGGATTGATTCATAGTATAATAATTATTAAGATAGGTGGTGTCCATTAAAAATTCTTTTATTATCGTATACTATCCTACGACTCTAGCTCATAGCTCTGCCCTAAGTTGAAGAAGCTTAGCTGGCTGGAAAATCTCTTTAGAGGGTCCTTTTTTACTCAAAGCCATTTACCATCCTCTTTACCCCGGGCTTAAACCTTAAACAGGAACCCCTCATAATCTGTATAGAAAAAGTGTGTAACAAGATATCGGGAAAATATCTGATACTAAGAAAGTAGAAACAGAATGGAATAACATTAAATCCAGCTTATACATGACGGCCAGAGATATTCTGGGGTATACACAAAAAGAACATAAGAAACCATGGATAACAAAGGATATCATGAATTTAATACAAGAAAGACGAAAATACAAAAATAAATCACATGAAACAGGAAAACAGAGGTACAAGGCCATAAAATGGGAAATTATTTGCAAATGAACGAAAGCTAAAGAACAATGGATTGATGAAAAGTGCAAAGAGGTACAAAGTAAGATGGAAGTAGGAAAGACAGATGAAGCATACAAACTACTTAGAAGTAATTTTTGGGATATAAAACGTCATTATAGAAAATGAAGAGAAAGTGGGTAGATGGCAAGGGATATCCTATACTTGAAGGTGAGTTTGAATTAGCATTAAAGGGTCTGAAAAATGGTAAGGCGCCGCACAGTGGGACGTTTGAGGTTTCTAGCGCCACAAAATGTGTAACACTTACTGTCTCAGCAACTTAAAATAACTTATGTCTTACTTAGTACTGTCCCCAGTGAATGGAAAAGCAACAAGAAATAGACAGAACTGGGTGCGACACACCGACAATAACAAAACAAAAACTAGTTTCTATGTTGTGTTAATCGTTGTAGGCAACCTGTCAGTTTTTTTGTTACTACGAATGGCTGTATCTCTATCACATTAACATTTGTTTCAAAAATGTTCTAAAAATGTAGTTAGACGGTATGTATATTAGTATTTTATTAACATCAAGTCCCCCATTCCTTGCTTTAATATAATAATTGAGTTTGAAGAGTAGATAAAAATATGGCATTTACAATAATTGCCACGCATTCAAGAGGCTGTATCTTTTTTGTCACAAATTGTCAAATAATTGCTTGTTCGTTATAAAAAAAAGCTGCGTTGCTTAAAAAATAGGCAAGACACTTGAAATTTGCAGTTGTTTACAGCTGTGACGAAAAAGCATAAAAATCGAAGATATTGGTGCGCAGCTATTATAATCTATATCGTATATACGTATTGTTGTGTAACATTAATAAATAAGTAAATGTTAATTTCAGGTGAGAGCTTTTTGACTATTTAAGAAGTATAGGACCACTGCAACCAACTACCAAATTATCTCGGAATTCCTTGATTGAGTTCATAATGGGCAAATTCAGTACAGAAAAATCTGTAAATGCAAGAGAAAAAGTGGAAAGAACAGTCAAGTCATTTACAGCTTCATTAGATGTATTATGGAAAGGGTGTCATCATAAATCTACACAGTTTTTGAAAAATAATCAGGCTTGGATTGATACCGAAATTATTGTATCGTTTTCACATACACCTAATTTGACTGTATCAAATCATTGTAGTACATCTGTAAAAGGATGACCCAAAACACAATTTTCACTTGTCTAAGGTCTAAGTTAAGAAAAGTTAAAAGGCTGGTTCATGACACAAGTCTTGAGGAAATGAGCTTTGCCATTGAGGTGAAATTCAGAAAGTCTGGAAAACGAGATGTGGCGCAAATCTTAAAAGGGTTAATAAGTTCACCCATAAGAGCAACAAGGATAAAAAAAATTACCAAGAATCTATTGCAATAAAATCCAACTGCTGTTACTCTCCAGACAAAGCATTAGCGTTAATCACTTCTGCTCAATTAACAAAATCTCAGTATAAAATAATGCAAAATGGTTCTATGGAAAAAGGAGTAAGATCATATCCTTCTACTGCACTATCAGAAAAGCGAGAAAATCCTGCTACCCATCTGATAATGACATCATAGTAACCGAATCTGTGGCAGAGATTAATTTACAAGCTGTGGTAAATTTGACTACTGGGCGTTTGTTTATTACTGTGAGGATGTCATGGAAAGATTTGTTGGCGAAGGTTCTTGTCAAGCAGGTATAAACAACAGTTTAGTAACGCAAACTTTGAAGATGCAAATGTGATGGTCACGAGCTTGGTACCTTTGCAATTGGTTGGTTTTGATAATGATGATATAAGAATTAGTATTTGGCATAATCCCAAACCGTCTTCAACGAAACATTGCAGACCAATAAGACTTCGCTTTATTAAAGAAACTGATGAGGAAGGTTTGAATGAAATTAATTATATTAGATCCCAGATTGCTAACATAACCAACACTAAAATAAATTTTAAAGACGTTGCCATCGAAATTTCTCACGAATTTCTAGAAACCATGGTCGATGGAAAGATCTGCGATGCGTTAGCTTCCAATTCATCCATCCAGAGATGCTATATTTGTGGTAGTACATCAAAAGACATGAATAATTTAAATCTAGTGAGGAACAAACCATGTAACTAACAGACTTTTTCATGGTGTCTTTCTGCTTTACATGCAAATATTCGTTTTATGGAATGTATATTACATATCAGTTATAAACTAGAGATAAAAACATGGCAAGCTCATGATAAAGTCAAAGATCGTTGCCGCACAAAAAAAAATTATTCACGAATTTAGAACAAAAACGGGCCTTTTACTGGACACTCCCAAGCAAGGTGGAGGAAACACTAATGATGGGAATACTGCAAGAAGTTTTTTTCAAAATAGTGGTGTGACATCTGAAATTACCGGAGTGAATTTGACATTAATAGAACGATTTGTGGTAGTTCTTTCAGTGTTATTTTCAGAATTTGACAAAATATTGAGGAATTTAAGCAATACTGTAATGATACTGCTAACATGTATGTTTCCCTTTACAATTGGAATCCCATGCCGGTAACAGTTCACAAAATCCTAACGGTTGGCCCAACCATAATAAAACAATTTTTAATACCAATCGGTCAACTCGGTGAAAATGTGCAAGAATCTCGACATAAAAAATTTCGGAACTCTCGTGAAGGCCATTGGCGGAAGTCTTTGAGAATCAACACAAATATTGACTACTACAAAATTTACTAGTGTCTTTAGACCCAGTCATTACAAATCTGTTGGTACCACACCATCAAACAAGGAAAGGTCTTACTCCTGAAGTTCTGAAATTATCGAAAGCCCCAGATATTGAAATATTAGCCAAAATTACTGAAGAAGATGACAGTAGTGATTCTGATAATTATTAAGAGTAACATTTGTTGTATTATTTATACATTAAAGTAATGATACATGATGTTTACTTAATAAAATAGTTTTGTCGTGCTAGAAACTCCATTGGTCCCACTGTGCGCCGGGTACAAATAAGGTACAGGCAGAAACTCTAAAAGCCGCTGGACAAGCAGTAACAGAATGCTTCTTCCAACTTGTAAGCTATACGTATGAGACGTAACATCAGTAACTATACCAAAAAAGAAAGGCACGATAGATGTTAAAGTTTTCAAACAATAAGTTTGACAGCACACGTTTCAAAAATATTAACTAGAATTGTACAAAGACGAGTGGAAAAATGTGCTGAAGAAATACTAGGAGAAGATCAATTTGGGTTTAGGCAAAACAGGGGAACACGGAAGGCTATTTTGGCTCTGAGAGTGATTGTTACATGCCAAAATTGGCATTTTACAGTTTTAAATATGTGACTGAATTCCCGTCATTATTTTTAAAAATAGACTTGTGCATTTCCGTCATTTCGGACAGTTGCGTCGGCGCAAAAGAAATGCGCAGACGCGGAGTGTGGAAGGAAGTGCGCAAGGCGCGGTGTGTGACACGACATTATTAGCCAACGAGACGTCTAACATTGGCGTTTACCTGTGTCGTTCCCTTGTCTTTTCTCTTTCAGAAAAGTAGGTTTCCCTTTACCTCTACCGTCTATCGTCGCCTTCACCTTATTCCTATCGTCCTACCTACGAACAAAAAAGAGGGAAGACAAAAAATCTGGATTCAACGATGGCCTAACGAAACCCACGCCCAAACAACGTCAACGAGATCCATGGAAATCAGCACGGCTCCTGCCCAAGGATGACCGCAAAGTCGTGAAGCGTTCCACATTTTTAATTGAGTACATTTTATCTGTTTCTTTAAAGTGCATCTTGTATCACTGTAAACACTTTTGGTATGTGATACAATTTGAGACGCAATTATGACGTGATAGCTTTATTGCGCAATATTGTGAACGTGGAGCGTTCCAGTGTCGCCAACTGTAGTAGTGGCTCTGAACACGCGCGCGCGGGGTCATAACAGTTACCCGGGACTATAACAGTGACGCCCAACGTGGCGCTGAAAATTTGTCCTTACCTCTTGTCTATCTTATAAGGGTTAATTTTGAATATTTTTGTAGAAATTGGGTTTGTGTTCACTCAAATAATAATAAAAAATAATTTTTTTAAATTTTTAATGGCTGTTTAGAAATATAATCTGGCAACATTGCATTTGACAACATCTATTTTATGTTGGCATGACATGGAATGCAGTTGAAATGTCAATCTAAAGCATTTAGTCGGCCATGTTTAAACAGTGTTTATTTACTTCATGTGTTATTTTAAAATTAAATTAATTAGCATTTTGCCTTATAAAAACAGTTTATTTATATTTTAAATTCTCTTAAATAATAACTTGATCTAATTTGGAATGAAACTAAAGCATATACCTTTCAAATGTGTTTAGCAAATTACATAACCTAACTTTAACATGTGTTTGGATTAAATAATTCTTTATGTAAGTATTTTAGTAATAGATAAAAACCTATATGATTAAAAATCTCTTTAAAAATACTCTTAATTTAGTTAAATAACTATTTCTGAACTTCAAATTTCTTTAGTTTTTGAGTTGACTTATTAAAGCCGTCGTTTAGATAACTTATATATTATCTTACCACACCATAATTCTAAAGTGTTCCCGTACAATTTAAATAATTAACTATAGGTTACGAATTCCTTCTTAAGAAAATTTTGTCCCTAAATATAGCTTACGCAATTAACTGAATTTTTACCTTGGTATATCTATACCTTTTAAAACACTATAGTAAACTTGATTCCGTTATATCTGCTTCCTTAAACACTACAATAATGAGGTTGTTGATAACATTTTGTATTTAAGCTCATTTACAATCCCCTTTAGCTACATGGTTGTTGATAAATTCCTCGATATAAAAGGAATATTTTAATAATTTAAAATACTATTTTTTTCTATACATGTAACGTTAAAATATTGTTTTGTGTAGCGAGTATAATTTTTTTTTGATAGCATATTTTTAGATATATCGATATTGCAATGCAGCATTTTAAGATCTATTTGGTCTAGGCGAGACTTGTCGTCGAAGTTGGTCGCTCAGCAGTATGTTAGTCTAGACGAACCTCATGAAGGGTTGGTCGCTCAGCATTACATAAGTCTAGACAAGACTCGTGGTAAGTTTGTCGCTCTAGTAATTTTTGAATCATTTTTTGAGAATGATGTTGAAGTTTTTCTTTATTAGTCTAGGTGAAGCTCAAAGGAGGGCTTGTCACCCTAGCAATTATATGCGTTGTAAGATATATTTTTTCTTGTGCTTCAACAACTTAGTTATGAGTAAATCGAGTCTTAATCACTACTACCTCTTCATATATTGATTCAGACCACACTAGGTGGGATAAAAATATCTTTAAAATTTCTCAAGCTTTGCGTACATCCAAACACGAAGCTACCCAATTTACTCCGTCATTTCTTGTTTTTGCAAGATATAGCCCAATCGATGGTAGTTATTATGGTTCAGTTCCTGACGATACTAACGTAATTGAATTTGACGAAACAGTACACTGGGAGAAAGACCAACAATCATTACCTTCTATCTTTAACAACGTTAGAAAAAATTTGCTAAAAGCATACGAAAAAAGTAAGGACCACTATAATCTGCATAAACGAAATATTTTCTTTGCTTTAGGCGAACATGTTTGGAAAAAGAATTGTCTTATCGGATGCAACTAAAAATTTTTCTTCAAAATTAGTCCCTAAATTCATTCTATGTAAGGTCACTCGTGTTGTTAGTCCACTTATCTACAAACTCGAAGATGCTGAAGGAAAACGCCAAGGAAATTTCTTTAACGATTTACCTAATGTTTCTGTACCTACTATGAGTTAGTTAACTTTATTTAGCCATTTCTTTTCTTATACAGCACTTACTTTCTACACCTTTGGCTTATTTACCTTAAACTAGCTATCTTTTTGCTGCTTGTTGACCTTCCTTTGAATTTATTGTTAGCCACATATCCGTTTATTATCTAGATTCTCTAATATAACTCTGTTGCTTCATTTAATCAATCTTGGCACCTTTTCTACAACGGATCATTTTGTTTTCAGCATTTATCTTACATTGTTTAATTTTGTGGTGATTGTCGTAACTTTGGTTGTAATAACTCATTGAATTTTTTTGATTGGTTTTAGCTGATGTTGAGTGGATGCTTTTTTCTTTGGGCTCACATAGGAGTCGCGGCCTATGCCATTGTAAGAAATAGTCCATATTCGCAGTTGCAAAAAACTAGGAGTTTCTATTCCATGCGTTTTTCTTCTCCTACTAACTCATCATAACATATAAACATTTTTTTATTGTTTTTTATTAAACTTTGTGGTGAGGTGCTATCGCTTTTTATTGATATCTTATCGAATTCTCGATTGCTTTTAGCATATTGGGACAGTGTGTCTGTATTTCACTGCTTACAGTTAGGCATTCTTGTGTGTTTATGGCGTTACCGTTTCTAAAAATTACCTTGAAACAGTTGGTTTTTTGTGTGAAGATATCTGTATTGATACTCTTAAGTTGTTGTTTCAACTCTTGTCTGATTTTCTTACCGCAGTGGATGCACTCGTTAGGAAAATGATTGCACTAGTTCTCATTAAGAGTCTAGTAATTTTGTAACTTATGATGTATCTTAACTTGTCTGATTAATATAGCAGGTGGTCCTTCAGACCTATCTACGCTTAACAGGAACAACTCTCTACCTTCTCTCGGACGCTTGTCCAAAAACTCTACTTTTTCTTATCCTGCTCTGCGTTTCTGCCTTATCTTTCATTCGGTAGACCTGTTCTTGTCCCGGAACACCCATCCACCACATAAGAGTGATTTTTCCCTCACTCCGGGCTACTGACCACATTGGCTGGTTGAGTACTGCTTTTCTATCCACCTTTTCTGTCTCTTTTGCTCAATGCAAGCCCTTCCTCTATTCTCTTCTACCTGGAAGTGTCACTTATGCATTCCAAAATGCCAACCTCCCTGTTTTTACCTTTCCTATATCTCTATTGCCTTTTCATTTCCGTTAGTCACCGTGTGGTTGCACGGGAAGTTTTCACAGACACCCGGATAACGTCTTTGGAAATCTTTCGTGAGCTCATGCGGTGCCGCTGTCAGCGCACATGGCCTCTAACAGTGCATGTACGTATGAGTATGTGAATGTGTGAGTGTATGTAGAAACGTGTGGATATCTTATCGATATCATTCAACGCCGGGTGCAGGAATGCACTCAAATGCCTTTTTTCGGTCCCTCGTACCGTTTTTTATAAACGGGCCTGCCTCACAGGTCGCCCTCTTTTAGGGGGAACGAGTATTTTTCCTGTGTAACGGCTTCAAGGAGCCACTGCTTGTGTCTTTGGAATGGATGACGGAACGGTTTGGTGAGCTAGGGAATTCTACGCTATATCTTTAATGTATGTAGTCGTAGTGTGCCTCAGCGTGCGGGGACGTTTTGGATCCACCTATTGTTATCTAGTTTTATCTTAATATTTTTATCTTACCTATTATCTTCGATAATAATTTGAGATTTTGCCTTATCTTTTTTTGTTTTCCTAACGTTTGGTATTTACGATCAGACGTAGGAATTATTTTTTGAATATTGAGTGAAGAAGCTAACCTGATGGTAGCAATGTAATTTATTAGGTTAGTAATGTAAGAAATTAGTAAGATGATACTGTTGGTAAATTTATTAATTCACAACCATGTCATGAACAAGTTTTGATGTGTATTGTTTATTAAGCCAGTACATAAAAATTTACTAAAGTGCATAGTAACTTGCTCTTTTGGACATTTTGAAATTTGGGCATTTCCTTCCAATGCCTATGTGCGTATGCACTTAGAAAACTGTAATGTTAGCTTTAGTTATAGTATATATGTTAGGCGACTTGTCGCATTTGTTCTAGTTTTAGTAGTGTTTTGTGCTCTCCGACAAATTTGTGCTGTCGATTATAACTGCGCCACATTAAAACTCGTGTGTGCATTTATAAATGTAGTTCATAAACAATGGGACTACACATTCCGTTTCCTGGTTAATCGTAAGACGTGTTATCGGTTGAAAAAACCAGGTGACGCCTAAAATAAACATTTTCTAGAATTTAAGTTAGGGTTTATGTAGGTTAGTTAGGATTTAGATTTTAAGCTTTTACCGGGCTAACAGTCGTTTTCTTTTTTTAAGACTTTTTTTCTTTTATGGCTTTGTCGCGATTGTGCCAAAATGGGCATTTTACAGTTTTAAATATGTGACTGAATTCCCGCCATTATTTTTAAAAATAGACTTGTACATTTTCGTCATTTCGAACAGTTGCGTCGGCGCAAAAGAAATGCGCAGATGCGGAGTGATGGCGCAAGGCGCGGTGTGCGACACGACATTATTAGCCAATGAGACGTCGAACAGTGACGTTTTCCTGTGTCGTTCCTTTGTCTTTTCTCTTTCAGAAAATG
Organism: Platerodrilus igneus; assembly: GCA_036346225.1. NCBI lineage: Eukaryota > Metazoa > Arthropoda > Insecta > Coleoptera > Lycidae > Platerodrilus > Platerodrilus igneus. The sequence goes on from JARFIW010000544.1 coordinate 1,357,294, forward strand.
TAGGTTTTCCTTTACCTCTATCGTCTATCGTCGCCTTCACCTTATTCCTATCGTCCTACCTACGAACAAAGACAAGGGAAGACAGAAAATCTGGATTCAACGATGGCCTAACAAAACCCACGCCCAAACAACGCCAACGAGATCCATAGAAATCAGCACGGCTCCTGCGCAAGGATGACCGCAAAGTCGTGAAGCGTTTCACATTTTTAAGTGAGTACATTTTATCTTTTTCTTTAAGGTGCATCTTGTATCACTGTAAACATTTGTGGTATGTGATACAATTTGAGACGCAATTATGACGCAATAGCTTTATTGCGCAATATTGTAAACGTGGAGCGTTCTAGTGTCGCCAACTGTAGTAATGGCTCTGAACACGCGCGCGCGGGGTCATAACAGTTACCCAGGACTATAACACGATAATGGAGAAAACAATAGAAAAAGAAGGAAAGCGTGTATATAGGGATTGTAGATCTGGAAAAAGCTTTCGACAATAAAAAATGGAAAAAAACGTTGCAAATACTCAAAAAGATTGGAATGAGTTATAGAGATAGACGAATAGTACATAGCTTATACAAAGAGCAAACAGCAGTAATAGAATTAGTGCAGGAACATAGAGAAGTAAACATCAGGAAAGGGGTGAGATAGCGATGTGTCCTATCCCCCATTAATTTTTAACTTGTACATAGAAGAGGCAATGAATACTGTCAATTGCACAAAGACATTTGGAATTACTATGCAGAGACAAAAATTGATATGCTTAGATTTGCAGATGATATAGCGGTATTAGCATCTAGCAAAGAAAAGTTAGAAGCGGTTCCTAATCAAACAGAAACAGTTCTAACAGAGAGGTACGGTATGAAAATTAACAAAAATAAAACCAAAGTACGGGTATGCAAAGGAGGGGAAAATAAATTAAAAACAAGAATACAAATAGGTAACAAGAACTTAAAGAGGTTAAGGATTTCTGCTACCTAAGGAGCCAAATATCACAAGATGGGAAAAACGCAAAAGATATAAAACAAAAATTAGCACAAGGTCATGCTACATTTAACAAGAAAAAGCAACTACTGTGTTTAAAGACAACAAACATAGAAACACGGAAAAAATTGCTTAAAAAATATGTGCGGAGCACAGCACTGTACGGCTGTGAGCCTGGACAGTAGGAGAAGCGGACAAGGAAAACATAGACGCCTTTGAAATGTGGTGCTACAGACGTATGATGAAGATATCATGGCAAAGTTAAGAACAAAGAGTTACTAAAAATGGTAGAGAAAGAAATAAATATATGAAAAACGGTAAAAAATAGGAGAGATAGGATGACAGGCCACGTACTATGGCATAAGGGAATAGTGCGGACTATATTAGAAGAAGGGATTGGAAAAAAGAGAAGTAGAGGTAGACCTAGGTTAGACTATTGCACACAGATAGTGAAAAATGTAGGCTGTAGAAATTTCAGAGAAATGTGTAGGCTAGCTCAGAATAGAAATCAATGGAGGTACGCATCCAACCAGTCCCAAGATGGAAAACTATGACGAAAAAAATAACTGTACTTAAACATGATGATTATTATAAACAACTACAGGTATTGGTTGTGCAATATTCTCAATTAATATTAATTGTGTGAAAGGATTTACTGGAAAACTATTAATTCGGCTAATGTCTAAGTGTTGGGGGATCTTGGCAGCCACAGGCTGCTTAACCCCCTTCAGAACCACTGAATGTCGGAGAAATCGGGTACATAATTGTAAAACAATAGAAGTGGACCGAAATGCATCTAACAAGAAACAACAGCGCCTATGATCAAAGACAACAAACATAGAAACTACAAGAAAATTGTTGAAAGCATATGTGTGGAGCACAGCACAGTATGCCTATGAAATATGGGCAGTAGGAAAAGCAGACAGAAAAACGGTAGCAGCCTTTTGGAATGTTGTGCTTCAGATGTATGAGGATGATAGCATGGACAGATAAAGTTAATAACAAATAGGTTATAGCAATAGTAGCGGAATAAAGATATCTGTGGAGAAAAAAATAAAAGAAATAAAAGGGCAGAATATGTTCTAAAACATTTTTGAGGAATAGTATGGGATATATTGCAAGCAGAGATAGGAAAAAGGAGGTAGATATAGACCTAGATCAGATAATGGTTGATGCAGCTTGTGCAAATTTCAGGGAAATGTGTAGGTTAGTTCAGAATAGGAAACAGTGTGGGATGCATCTAACCAGTTCCAGGACTGAAGACCTAATGATGATGAAGATTTTATTTTAGATGATCACGAAGTACTTTTTTGGATGACCAATAGTAAGTAATATGGAGATTTGAAATAATGTTAATAATCAGCATGTATATACTCCCAAAATAGTTATTTATTAATAGACGAACTCTAATTACTAATGACCTTGATATGTATAAATTATATTATTAAAATATCATGCTGATAATAAATGATAACACCAGCTGGTAGTCTCAAAGTATCTTTCTTACAACATTCAAGCAAAAAAGCAACGATATTTTTAACAAAATGGTAAAAGTAAAGAAATTTGTCATATCCAAGGGCTTTCACGACATGCCTAAAGAAACAGACTTGAACTTAGTAACTGAAGAATTACCTTTCATTAAGGAAGGAGGTAAGTACACTAAATTAAAAATAAAAGTAACTTATCTTACTTTTTAGAATTTCTTGCGGAAGCTGTTTATCTCAGTGTTGATCCATACATGAGAATATACTCCTATAAATTAAAAAAAAGCACCACAATGATTGGATCTCAGGTTGCCAAGTAAGTGAGAATGGTCAGAAGTTTATTTTAAACAAATCATCTTTTAGGATAATACAATCAAAACACAAAAATTTTCCTGTTGGCAAATACGTAATCGGTAATTTTGGATGGCAAACGCATACCATTTCTGATGGAAAAGCAGCAATTAATTCTGAATTACCTTATCTACTCCCAGATCTAGGAAACTTACCGGTATCTTTGGCACTAGGTGCACTGGGACCTACAGGGTTTGTTACTAAATCTATCAATAATAAAGACACTAACATTTCTTATGTAATAGCAATACAGCTTACTTTGGATTTGAAGTACTAAGAGCAAAAGCAGGAGAAACAGTAGTTATAAGTAGTGCTGGAGGAGCCGTTGGAAACCATGTAGGTCAAATTGCAAAACTTAAGGGATGTTGTGTAATTGGTATTACAGGATCTGATGAAAAGTGTGAATGGATTACAAGTATTGGCTTTGATCATGCCATTAATTACAAAACCGCAAATTTAAGAACAGCATTAGCTATGGCTGCACCAAGAGGAATTGACTGTTATTTTGATTGCGTAAGTTTCTGATAATTAAGATAAATTTTAATAGTAGTTTCTGCAAAATTTTGACAGCAATATAGAACTCTTTCAAAACAATTATTTTATCATTTGGAAGCACTTTTCTAAAACAGATTAAGCTCAGTTATATGATCTTCCAATGATATATTATGAGCATAATCTAAAGGAACTATATTAAGAACCTCTCTGGGACATCAAAATCACCTCGTTTGCAAATTAAACTCTTTCCAAACTTTGCAAAGAATTACATCAGCTCCAATTCCTTAGTTAAAAATGCAACACTGATGGTAATTTATGAATTTGGTGTATACGAAGTATAATCAAACAATTACTTGTTATTGTTGCCCCAAATGTTCTCTGTGTCACAAGTTAAACGTTATTTTTCTGAACGTATTCAAAAGTGTTTGGCTAGACATGGGCGACATTTTAAACATTTATTTTAAATTTATTTATTGTTTTGTTTCTTTCAAGAGTTCTTAACTGGGTTCCATTTACGTTACTTACCCAATATATTTTCTAGATTTGGTTTGTTTTTACAATCCCATTTTGCTATTTATAACTATTAAAAATATTCCAATTCAATAATTTACATAAGTGTATCAATATTTCAAGAACGGTTTGTTTTATGCCTACAAAACCTTATATCATTCATTATCTATTCTTTACGAAAAATCGATTTGCGAAAAAATATGCAGTGTTCCATTTGAAAAAACCGATAATAGTTACATTTAGCGTAAAGCAGTAACCCTGTAATAAATGCTTTTTGGATTAGTTTGGTACATATTTTATAAGTCGACTATTATTGAAAGTCGACGGTGCCACAAGATTTGAAATATTTTTATTAGAGCCCTAACAACAAGGTTCCAAAGTTGACTCGATTTCCGCATTAAAGTGACAATATCTCCAGAATGGTTACAATTAGTCACCTAAAATTTTTAATTGTAAATTCCACAAGGAATCCGAATATGTAAAAATATGCAGGGTGTTCCATTTAAAAAAACACAAGTTAGGGTCAGCATTTTTTTGTGAATTACCCTGTATGTACCTAAATATTTTTAAAATGTAGGTGCATTGACCATGTAGTAACATGCCCAAGTTGGTTTTAATATTTCTAATAGTTACGGAGCAATCTTTCATTCATGCACTAAACACCCATTTTGTGTGTATATATATTGATGTGGTAACGGCCTTGCGTTGGGAGCCACGTTGTGGTGTCGCTAAAAGAGTGCTATAAAAAGACCGCACTGAGAGCCACTAAAAGAGTAATGTGAAAATGGCCTCGCGTTGGGAACGTCGCTGAAAGAGTGCTTTGAAAACATACTTCTAGTTTGTAAAATAGAAATTGTTCACTTATCCTCGTTTTTAACTTTGCCTGGCTAGCTCAACGGAATTGGCGGAGTTTCTCAAAATGAAATAAAACGCAGCAATATCACAAAGCATTTATACAATATGAAATATCTTCTTTCGTACAAAAGCATTTACGACATCGTTTCATTCAAACATAAAATAATTTCTAAAAAGTCTTTGTTACAAAAATATTGTTACTTACCCTATTTTTTACAGAATTAAACTTATTCTTTTGAGAATCGTTTACCTGGTTATAAATTATTTCTACGCTGGTAAGATTTGTTTTGGCCAGAAAAAATCCTTGACGTTTAATCTATTAAAGGTCAGAGTATTTTGAACTCTGAACACAAACTCCTGGTAAAAAGAATTCTGCACACAAAAAAATTATTAGGACTATCTTAAGCTAGAAATACAAATACTCTAATATGTTACAAAACAATTAAAAAAAATACTACTTGCGGAATCTATAAAATCGCTCCTCGTAATTAAAATCTTCTTGTTTTAAATTAATCTCCAAATCGGCTTACAAGTTTTTCAAATAAAAATTCCTGATTTCTAACAGCAATTACGAAAGTAAATTTTGGGTTAAATCTTCTTTTCAATTATTTAATACATCTGTAGAAATAGCTTGATATTGAAAAACTTTTTGCCTTTTCCTCATAATTAATAATTCCATTTTTGTGTAACTTGGATTTAAAAACATTACTTCAATATTCATTGCAACCTCGCAACTATATACTTCTATAACGCAACGGTTAGCGCTTTAAAATAACATTTCTTAATCTACTGTAAGCATCGACTGCATCGGATCAAATTTAATGAATGAATTCTCCTCGAAACGATAAGCGCTTCTTTATATACAAATTGTATATTTTCTAGAATTTTACCAGAATAATATCGAACATTATGATGTAAGATTCTCGGAATACCCAATTAGCGTATAAAATTCCGACATTTTATTACCTTATCTGTTTTAGTTATCCGTGACGCGTTCTTTATCCTTGTCTCACATATACTATAATTTGGGCGTCGCATATTAATACAAAAGATATTCGATTATTTATCGGTTATTCCAGGGATTCTGCAGGTTTTTTCGATGTTCAAACTGCTTATTAGAATAAAAATGTTTATTTAACGAGTTTATACGTAGTTTTAAATACTGAATACTTATATTCTAGAAAATTCTTTATTCAGAATCAATTGCTACAATCAACGGGTTAATTAATTTAAACTTTGATTGCTTTTTAATGCAAAATGGTTTGTGTTTTATAGTAAATACACGAAATTATTTATATTTATGCTACATGCGTAAAACTCATTTTATGCTATTTGCAGCAAATTTGATCAAAAATGTATAGATTTACATTCGCATCAAAATGCGTTTTACGGAATCTTACAACCAATTACTGTTACACATACGACTGACCTATGCCACTTGCCATTTATTTACAATATGCTTATATCATACACGCGCAATCTGAGTTTTTGCATAGTACATCAATTAATAAAGGTACGCTTGCATTATACATGGCGTAACCATTAATTTACGGAAAATTCCATTTTTTCCGGATTCTATTATATTTTAGTGAGATTTATTTTTAGAATTAGGGTTTCTTAGACTTTTATGCAAAGCCTAAATGATCATTTCAAATCGAGCTAGTAATTGAACGTGGACTTCTCAATTCTCAATATGTTTATGTCCAATATATAATTGTCAATCTAGAAGCCTATGCGCCTCTAAAATTGAAAATCCACTCGAAGGGTATTATCCAAACATGATTAGACTACTTCCAGTAGTTGTTCGATAACCTTGTAGTCAAAGATAACTGACCTACTAAAATAAGATGTTAATTATTTGATGTTACATACGAAGTGCTCTAAAAAAAATGGACTTTCCTTCATAATATGATTCGAGACATATTTAGCAAACTTCGGACGGATGAACTAAGACTGCAAAATGAAAGTATCTCGTGCCATTTTTTCTATCTAGTATAGATGTATAATCAACTTATGGATAGCAGAACTAAAACCAGAATCCGAGACTTTTTACTTATTTGATTCAGAACAAATATATCTATAACGTCTTCGTGTACAGCCTATGACATTACTGGGATGCCAGCGTAATACATCATTAATCAAAACAAATGAATCAGGAAACTGTACTAGTTTAAAACAAAGCTACTACGATAACATCATCCCTACTTTAAAAACTGACAATGCATTTGACAACCATCGAGTATGAACCATATTGAACAAAATAATTTTACCTAAGATCAAAATTTATATTTCTTAAAGAAAATTACCTAATCCCATTGGCGGGATTTTCTAATACATAAACCATCAGAATGAAATATGATTATAAGTATTTCAAAGGCACGTCACACACCCTGCGCTAACTTAATTTATGTACGATTTTTAATTATTAATAATTAACTACATATTTATATAAACACATACTAACATTTGTTACTTCAGCTGATTTAGACATAGTCAATGACCTTTTTCTTAGAAATGCTAGACTCGATTATCTTGTATCCATCCACCGAATTCCAGAACAAATATCAATCGAAAGCAACATAAGCATCATGTACGACTAAATCTAATACCCAATCAACATTTTTACAGAATTATTTGCTTATAAAATAGTAGAAGGTCGAATACGGCAAAGTGGTGGAGAGTTTTGCATACAATACTGCAGTACTAATCATGCACGGTGAGCTACCTACATCTAGGGATTGTAATACTGTTAATTAAGCCTTTGTAACACCAGTCATTTGATTAGTTTGCTCTTTACCCAACTTATTAAGGTATATAGCAAAGATGATAATTATTCATGTCAGAAATCCTGGTGTCGATTAGTTTAGGGTTTTTTAACACACGTAGCTTTGAAATATATAAGTTAATCGAGCAAGCTAATAACTCTAAAGATTTGATTAGTTTTTCTATACATTCAAAGGAGTAAGTCTATTTCTATTCTATCATTAACTAATATTAGTTATTTCGATAATATAACCTTTAAGTAGCGCCTTTGATCAGCAACCTTCATTTACTACATATCTTTTAAATAGATCATCAATCTTTGGCATATTAATACTATCATGAGAACATAAAAAATTGAACATATAGGTTAACATCAACATGGTTTGTTTACCTACTTACAAACAATCATCGCAACAAGTATAACATTAGTTAAACCCTCTTTAAATTTTAACTTCTTGCCTTACTGAAGAATTAGAATAATAGCATACCCCTATCAGTCCTTTATATGTATTAGATAAACTTGTCACTACAGACTGATAGTTTAATTAATGTTAAATAAAATTTTTTATAGGTAGGTGGTGAAATTAGCAGTCAGATCATACAGCACATGAGTAAACTGGGAAGAGTTGCTGTTTGCGGATCCATATCAACATACAATAGTGATATTCGTAACTTGCCAAAAGGTATTATATAAGTTATTTTTTAATAATAGTAATTGTAACAATTATATTGGGAACAACTGCAGAAAAGAGTATGCCATTTAAATCAGGCTTACTCCAATAACTTAATAATAGCTTACTTATTTTCTCCCATTATTGCTTACAGAGTATAGGTGTTAGTAATTGGTAAAGTTAATAAGTACGGCTAGATGGTTATTTTCCACGAATGTGACGTCATATTCTGTATAGAAATTTAATATTATTGAACAACTTGGTTATATGTGGCTGCTCTAGGAACTCTAAATTAATTTACATTTAAATAATTTTAAATGTCCGTGTAATGCTTGAAATAAAATTATTAAAACTTGGACATTGATAGTGAAATTGATTAATTATTAGTTTTTGACGGGTAAAGAAACTGCATTGTAAAATATAGTAAAATAACGCATAAAATGAATTATTTAAGAATTATTTGCGCTTTTCAATTGATATGAGTTACCAAAATTGTTTATATAATATTTAACTTCAGTTAATCATACAACTGATGACTTGAATTAACTGAAGATATTTTATGATTGTTTATGAGTTTAAAAATTATTTATATTGCTATGATGTCTGATGACTTCGACAACAACAAACAAAATGAATAAGATACTTGTTTGCACTCGATGTGTGACAGTGTGCAGCATGTACCTACTAGTGGTCGTAGCGCAAGCAACTTTCTGCTAGCTTACAAGGTAACCCCTTGGAAAGATAAGTTTTAGCTTATATTGAAAAGCGTTAGGTACACCTAGAGGACTGGGAATCGTGGCGACGTCTGCGGCAGAGAGGCTAAACATGCCAACACTGAACGGTAAGGCGTTGTTACTGTTAGTAAGGAAAGCTACAACGCACGGTTGCGATCTAGGCTAGTACCCTGGTTCAAACTAATTAAGACTACTGACAAGACATTGCGAAAACTTCGAATCATCAAAGTCATGGTGGGCGACAGGCAGAAAACATCTGGCCCATCAGATAACGACCGCAAGAATCAGGAGTGGAGATTTAGTACTTGGAATGTCATAGGAGTGTATGGCAGGGTATGAAATCATAAATAAAATGAAGGAAGTATGTGAGACGAAGTGGAAGGGGAAAGATGTCGTTGAATTAGATGATGGTATGTTGTGTTTGTGGTCTGCAGTAGAGCGCAATGAGTTCGGGACAAAAGGTGTTGGTTTAATTATGAATGATCAAGCAAAAGCATGCATGAAACAATATGAATTGGTTTCTCCCCACATCTTGTGGATTATAATGAAAGTGGGCTTTAGAAAGATCTTTTTAGTAGTATGTTATGCTTTGGTGAATGACAATAAGGAGTGTGAGCAGTTTTGGCAGAAGTTGAAAAATATATTAGACAAGCACAAAAGGAATTCTATGTGGTTCTATTAAGTGAAATGAATAGTTAGGTCAGAGTACACAGACAAATTGCTGAACATGTGGTAAGTCCGTTTGGTGATCCGAGAACGAACGAAAATGGGGATATGTTAATGACTATATGTATAGAAAGAGAACTGTTTGTATCCAACACATGGTATAAACATAATGACATACACAAGTACACACGTCAAAGAGGATATGCAAGAAGTATAATTGATTTGGTCGTGTTCGATGAAAGTTTAAGAGAACTGCTAAAACATACGAGAGTAATGAGAGGATCTGAGTGTGAAACCAATCATTTTCTGGTGCTATCCAGAATTGATCTTAACCGAAAATGGGTGTGGAGATGAAAGTAGAATGTGAAATAATCATGAGTGAAAGTAGAATGCTTGTTGGAAGAGTCGACTCAAAGAGACTACGCTACTACGTTAGAGAGGAAGTTGTATGACCGCAAACAGGAATGGGAGAATGCCCTGAAGTCTGAAGATGTGGAAAAATCATGGGATTGTTTGAAGAACAGAATAATGGAATGTGCTTTGGAAGTATGCGGAACGATAATGACTGGTACACGTAATAAAAATGCATGGTGAAGCGATGAGGTCAAAAAGATTATGTGGAAAAGAAAGTGGCATATAAGAGAATGATTGCAGAAAAGCTGTGGTTGAGTTAAGAGAACAACTTCAGGAAGTATATATGGAAAAAAGACGATATACGAAAGAAGTAATAAAGGCAAGCACAGAGCAACTGAGAGAGGGGGACGGTGAAAAAAGAAGAGTGTTTTTGAAGGGAATAAAAACTTGTTTTGGAAATGGGTAAGGAAGACAAGAAAGGGTGAAAATAAGCATGCGAATGGCGTTGTTAACAGTAGAAATGAATTGTTTGGGACGAAGCGAGTATGAGAAATTGTTGGAAAGAGTATTTTAAGACGCTGTATGTTGGTGGCAAGAAGAATACAGATAACTGTGTGGATAATATAGAAGCAATAATGTACTAGTCGAAAACATAGATAATATTATAAAGTTCGAATACAATGTAGATGAGGTATGGAAGGCAGTGAAACTCTAAAGAATGGCAGAGCAGCGGGTGTAGATGGAATAACAAGTGAAATGTTTAAGTAAGAATTTTGGGGTGTTTATTGAATGCTTGTGCAAACTAATAGAGTTGTGTATGTAACAAGCAAAGGTGCCCAATGATTGGAAGAGTGCGATAATTATCACTTTGCACCAAGGTAAAGGCAGCGAGTACGAATGCAAAAATTATTGTGGATTAAGTCTGTTGAGTGTATCCAGTAAAGTGTATGCAAAAACTGTGATTGAGAGAGTTCGCAAGAAAACGCAGAGCAAGATATGGAACGTTCAATGTGGTTTTATGTCTGGATGAGGATGTGTGGATCAGATGTTCGTAATGCAACACATTGCTGAAAAATTTATGCATGCCAGAAAAAAATGTATGCAGCATTTGTAGATCTAGAAAAGGTATATGATTCTGTGAACAGAGGTGAATTATGGAAGGCGCTGCATAAATATGGTGTAAGCATATGCTTGATAAAATCTATAAGAGTGATGTACGAAGGCAGTAGAGCGTGTATATGTGTGAATGGTAACAGGGGGCAATATTTGACATTGTGAAAGGTGTAAGACGGGGCTGTGTGATGTCTCCATGACTCTTCAATTTATTTATGGATAAATGTATCAGGCAGGCTTGCGAAGGAATGGAAGTAGTGAAAATTGGTGAAACAGATATCAGTGTGTTGTTGTATGTGGATGTATTGTTGACCGAATCGTCACAAGATTTGCAACGAATGCTTAATAGGCTGTGGGAAATGTGTGAAAGTATGCAATTCAAAGTGAATGTAAATATGACTGCAGTAATTATTTTTGAAAGAGATGGCGGAATTGATGACTTTGTATTTAGAATGGACAATGACACGATAGAGAAAGTGAATAACTTCGTGTACATCGGTAGAAAATTTTTGAGTAATGGAAAACTGAATGGTGAAATAGAAAGAAAGGCAAATACTGTAAAAAAAAAGTGGTTGAATGTATGTGGACAGCACAAGAATGAAGGATTGAGTACAAATGCAACACTAGCCATTTTCAATAGCATGTTTGTGTCAACTGTTCTGTATGGGAATGAAGCTTGGGCCTGTCATAAGAAGTATGTTAGTCGTGAAAATGCTGCAGGAATAAGGTTCCTAAGAAGTGTGTGTGTGTGTGGAAAAACATTAAGAGATAAAGTGCCAAATAAATAGGTCAAAGCAGAGTGTGGGGTGCAAGTGACCCTTAAGGAGTTGAGCGAGCAAAGTACGCTTAGATGGTTTGGACATTTGGAAAGAATGAATGAGGATAGACTTACCAAGTGTGTATATGCAAGTAAGATAACTGTTAGAGCTGTAAGAGGCAAACCACCTAAAAGATGGTTGGATGTAGTAGAAGAGATTCTCAAAGAACGACAGGTAACTCAATAAACAAACATGCCAAAAACAATGTATGAATGTTGCAGAGGTAGAGGAAGTATGTAGAGACCATGGCATGTAGAGAAATATTGTGAATGATGCTGAGAGTAAAAGTAGTGTAGTAGTCTAGATCTATACCCCATACCTATATCCCACAAAAAAGAGGTGCTGGGTTTGGTTACCCCGAAAGGGAATACTATGATTAGTATGGTGTGTTGTCGTTGTTTTTTGTTTTACTTGTTTCGTGTAAAAACGACGTTATGTGATTCTTATAATTTTGAGAAAGGGCGAGACGCCTTAAGTGTATACACCAACTAGCTGCAGTGATTTGTAAAGGGGTCACAAAAAGGACTAATAATAATACAGGGATATCCAATTAGAACAAACGCTACCTAGTACTACAATGGAAAATTCTTAAAATTTTGTCTTCTGACTTACCTTAGAAGCTCAAAATTCTAATGTCAGTTTCTAGGGGTCTAAAGCACTCATCGCCCAGGCACACCTACCCTACAGTGTTCATCCCTACTCGAAAGGTGATTGCTCCAAGTAGATCGCCGTGCCTTACGTTTCCCTAACTCTGTCGTCAATTACCAATTTACCCTTTTCCGAGTAACTTTTTTTCCTTTCCTTTTACAAAAAAAAAAACTTTGTCACAGTTTGAGAAAAAAATCCGCAAAATTTAGACAAGTTTTTAACAATGTTTTTTATAAAAGAAAGAAAAAATAAAAACATTCGCTAAATTCGCTTATTTTCAATGTTAAATAAATTTTCATATCCATAATAAATTTTTTATTCCGGATGGAATACAAACTATCCCTTAATTCTTATTAATGCTATCACAAGTTAATTTTCATACTTTGTCGCTATAACAATTATATACTTCAGATGTCTGAAATCTTGTTATAAATATCATTAAAACCTCAAGGTAATAATTTAAAATAGCACTTTAACATTAGAGATTGTCGTAAATACTTTATTATTCTCAAATATTTCAAGGTTTTCCGAGCTGTTTTTATTAAACACCGCTTGTGGTCTGTCCTAGTTTTTTTAAACATCTGTCTTCTTTAGCATAATTCCGTATAGATAGGATTTTCCGAATCAAATCGTTCTTACGAGCCATTTTAATCGTTTAATCACTTCTATTTCATTCTCCAAAGAGCTTGTAAAGTGGTTGTTGATGCGCAAAACCAAAGAATACGAATACCGTTTTTCCCTTCAGAGATGTTGGTCTGAAGTGTAATTTGGCCTGTTACACAAAAATGGGCCAAGTTAAAATCCTGCACCACAACACAGTAGTTCCATCAAAGTAACTATCTACAACTCGCTATTAAGAGAGAATGATTTATTCTGTTGCTGAATTAGTTAAAGATTTATAAAAAAACCGGTTACATTAAACAACTTACCTGAAAACTTGAGAAGTCAATACACTCGTTAACCGAATTAGAAGTAAAAATACTATCATTTCAATCCGTTGGATTCTTTTATTAAACAGAAATTATAATTAAAATTTGAATTCTTTGGTCTAAGATATTTTATTAAAAGCAAAATAACTCAAGTAATTCCTATTTAAAATTTGTAACACTTAGAGGTTTCTTTTGGTTGTCATTCTCATGTGTGAAATGCAGTATTAAAAAAATTATGTTAAAAGATTTCTTTGTGTAATGATTTGAACAAATTTATCTTGCATAAAAGTAGAAAACCAATTAATATTCTTATTTTATGAATTGAAATTTAGCTGTTTCTTTTATGGAAAAACCTGAACATGTAAATGGTATGCCAGATCTGACAAATCATGGTTGAAATAACAAACTTGTAAATGCATAAACTATTTAAAAATTCTGTTTGAGTATTATAATCAAAAACCTGTGATATTATTTGATGATGTTACTGAATATAAATTTTATAATGTTGTTATGATAAAAATATTTCATTCTCGAAAATGAAATAGACGGTTATTACGTTAACATTTTTCTTGTGTCTTATAATTTAAGAGTTGTATATGTTAAAATATTTTTTGTTGATCTAATACCTACCTTACACATTGTCACACTATATTTATTCAAGGATTTAGATAAAGAATAAGAATTAACAAACGCAAAAGAGTTTTCTGCATACATGTCCTTCAAAATTGAATCATATTTGTTGGATACAGGGGCGTCCAACTTAAAACTACATTTTCTTTAATTCAACTTAGTAAATTCGGTTCGATCCACCTCTAACTCTTCCTTAGTGTAATAGCCAAGTTAGCTGGAGGTATACAGTTTTTTTAGACTTTCTATTTTCTAAGTATAAAACTGCAGCAAGTAGCGCATGCAACGTAGGGGAAAGAAAGAAAGATTTTTGATTATTGTAAATTTAATTCTTGAATAGTTTGATTAGAATATTCTTTTCCGTTAAAATTTCTAGTAAGATTAAGCCATCTCATCATTTAGTAGAAGAGACAGACTACAAATCAAAAATTTGTGGAGTCTTGACTTGGCTTGTCGTGATTCAGTTTTGTTGATTCATATGGGATTTTTTTTAATATTTAACCCTAATGGTGTTGCACAACTGAAGTTTTATAAATATTATATTATACTAGCACAATTTGTTACACTAGTATGTTTTGTTTTACTGTCGTTATAATGTGTGAGGCCTGGTTTTGTCACACAGGCATGGTTTTGTTTCGCTGACCCAATTTTGTTTCACTGACATCGCAACAAGGAGCATGTGTGTTAGTCTAGGTCAGATGCGTGGTGAGTTGGTCGCCCTAGCAGTTTGCATCGTTCTCCTAGTCAAGAATGCTGTAGAATTTTGGTGCATTACTGTAGGGGAAGCTCATAGTAGAGTCGGTCACTCTAGCAAGTTGATTTGTTGTAGAGCACTTTTATTTGTAACGGCAGTTTAGTTTTAAGTTGGGGAAAGGGGCTCACAATGGCTCACCAGAAAATTAAGTTGTACTTAGTTATTATAGTTAGCAGCCGATATGGAGAACTTGTTTATAAGATTACAGGTTATATCCCTGTTTTTTAAATTTTGCCTGTCACACTCCTTTATCAATAAAATTTTATAGAAAAATATCTTCTACAGTTGATCTGGAAATTACTCCAGGGGATAGACAGTCCTATGTTGCAAATTTAGAGCATTTACCTACTATTTTTTCTGAAATCTAAAAGAAGCTTCATGCTACATATACTCGTAGTGCTTCCCAATACAATTGCCAAAAGAGAGATATTTCGTTTCAGGCTTGAGAAAAAGTTTGCGTAAAAATAAAGTTCTTTCTGATGTCATCAATTAGTTTTCTGCCGAACTGGAACCAAAATATGTGCTATGAACTATTATAAGGAAGATCTCTCGTTTAGTTTTTCATTTGAGATATATAAATGGTACTGATGCTGTAAACTGATATGTTAAAAATATGAAACCTTCTTTTGGTTCTAATTTCAATGTTTCTGTGAGATAGCGTTTGCATTCAAGTTTTTTAAATAAATTACAGTTATGGATTTACAAGTTTTTTGATTTTCTTTAGTTTGGTAAAAATCTCACCGTTCTGTATAGTATCTTAATTTATGGGTCAATATCCAAATTTGCACATCAACTACAAAGTCTAATGCTAACACTATCAATTCAATTTTCAAGTTCTGTAGTTTACTTACTTACTTACACTTCTGAAATTCCACGCTTCGACTTGCAGATTCTTCCCAATCCTTTATCTAAACTTTCCGATCACATCCTCCGTAGTCCCCTCTCGAAGATCCGAATAGGGGACTACTGTAACTCCGGAATTTTTTACTCCAGAAGATGCAATCATCTTAAGTAATAATTTAAGTACGCTGTGTACTTGGGAGGTAATGTGGTGGTTTCCCGTTGTCTTCTACATCGCAGTAGTGTGTCTTAGAATGCCATACTGACCCCTATGATCGCAGCCACTCTAAGTACCAAAAAAGCTGCTGCCCTCTTTCGGGAACCTGTCCTAGTCTGATTCGTCACTAAAGATCCCACTAATTTGGTTAAACCAGTAGTTCGGCTCTTTAGATCACCGGAACTCTCAAGCCTTTCCACCCGCTCTAAAAATCTACAATTCTTCAAGGTGCAGGTACATTCAAAATGGGTGACCTCTTTATCACATCAATATATATATATATATATATATATATATATATATATATATATATATATATGTAAATAAACCTTTATGGAAATAATAAAAGCATATTTACGAATACACATCGAGCCAATAGTTATATATCCATTAACAAAACAATAACCCTATTACTTCATAAGGAAAGAAAACATCCACTGACCGGTTTCGGCTTTCTTGGAGCCTCGTCAGAGTAGACTAGTATCTAACCACCATAGGTTTACTTACAGATACATCTTAGTAATCTTTTGCGGACTGCAAATATCTTGTATATATATATATATATATATATATATATATATTGTAACGTTTTTCTAACTCAAAGGCCTGACGTTGCCGGCGCCAGTGTAACGTGTTTTTTTTTCTCTCTCTAATTGGCTCCGCTAGCCTCACGCATGGGCGCTAGTGAACCATTTCTTCTTAGTTTACTAAAACACCAGCCTGACACTACTTTATTATCACCATGCTCCAAGTCAGGTGTCTGCAAAACAAAGTCTTCCGACGTAACTAGGGGTCTATTCCTTGGGTAGAGCTATGAGCAATGGGGGGGTAAGTCGAAATCTGAAGGGGGGTCATACTCAAACTAAAACAAACAGGCGCCACCAAGTCCAGATTGATTTATATTAATGGCATAGCAAGTTTCTAAGGGCGGACGTGGAGACCCAAAGAAAAAGATCGCCTTCGCTGACACAAAAGCTTGTCTTAACAGAATAAGACGCTGTTCCTGTAAGGAAAAATAATAATTAAGTCACCTAGAAAATGGGAACACAATTTGCGTCCCTCAAGTATACCTAAAAATGCATAAAGAATATTTTCTACATAATGGAGTTATAAAAATTTAATTCTTATTGTTTTTGTTTATCAGGTCTGATCAAACTAGATCAGAATAAAAACTTTCAATGTGGATTATAAATTTACTAGAAAGAATTTTCTTTGTTTCAGTAAATAAAATTCAAAGTGATAAAATAAAATGAATACTTGATATACTTGTAAAGTTGTTGTAAGGTTTATCAACTGATCCTTACTCAAATAAATTACAATTCAGTGTGACTGGTTATGCTAAAGTTTACTAACCCAATCAGATCTGTGTAGGTCATTTACAAAATTACTATACAAAATTTTCTCTTTAAGTTAACGATATTAAAATCAATTTGAAATCAAAATATTCACAAAGATATTCTCTAATTTTATCAAAAGTGGCAGTACTGTAATACTAAACATCTGTTAGCCATTGTGCAATTGTTGACGGCATTGTTCAAACAAACAGGTGACGTAATCGCAGCTGTTAATTTATGCTGAAGCCACGTGTAGTCACATATTTACGAAACTAAATGAAATCAAATTTGATACTGGGGAAAACAGCTTAGTTACAGGTAAACTGAATAACCATTTTGTACTTCTAACAAACAAAACGAAATAATGTACTTTCAGAATGAAGTACTGAGGAAGTTCTTAAATCTACTACGAACCAACTACCGGCTGTTGTCCTTGGTTGGGATGGAAACAACCTCGCCGTGCTGAATCTGCTACTAATTATTCCTGCCTTCCATGCTTTAATACAGGTGTTGAAGTGAGGCGGATTTCTTACATTGATTCAAGGCAACATTACTTTCGTAGCGTAATCTTCCGTTGTCTAATCTTATTTACAAATATAATTTTTCATTACGTAGTCCATAAGTTAAGGTTTCTAAATTGTAATTTCAAAGTAGTCGTGTGGTTTCTAATTTATCGTTGCAGTTTCTGACATGTCGTTGCGGTTTCTGACATGTCGTTGCGCTAAATAAATTTTAAATTAGCTAATATGATAACGAATATACAAAATGTGGATTATGTACTAACCGTTACTCAGGAAATGTTTCACAAAAATAAGGCGACTCGGAGGTCACTCGTCATTCTTTTCAACTGCATCTTGACGCTGCCTCTAACTATCGACGAGTGCGCTCGCTGCGTTCTTACATGGTGGGAGGATCCCGGGTGGGGTTGTCAAAACCTCTTACGCGCGCGCCAGTGGCTGTACAATACACCGAACTCCGAAACTAATAGACTAATGATTCTAGATATTGTAATACTATAAAAATTTGATTGTTACTCGTATCATTATTTTAGTTAATAAAGGTATTTTAATATTCGTTTTACCTTTAATGAATAGATTCTTTTACTGCGAAAATAAAATTGTTACACTACCCTTTCCTAAAAGAAAAAATTTTTTTTAGAAAAACTTCAAATATAACAAATACAAAAAATTTTTATCTAAACAATACTAGCCTTTTCTACCTTCCTAACTAACTATGCGATTTTATGAATTTATTCAAATGGAGGGGACAAATATTTACAAATGAGAGTGTGTTGGTAACTACGTGTACCTGACGTCCATCGGGAGACAAAATCGGGGAGTCACAATCGGTAATAATCAAAATTGGGAGGGGGTCAAATTAGAAAGTCAAACACTCCACAGGACAAAAAGATTGAATTCACAATGATTCTTTAACATGGGGTTCTTACTACTAACAAGGCTAATATCTATTACCTATAACCAAACATTTACAATTTATTTCTAATTTCAAAAAAAACTTCACTTCCAGGAGCTCAATTAGCTCTATCTCCAAAAAAAAGGAATGCTTCCTCATCAAAACAGCATAACTATTCAAAGTATCATCACTATAAGGTGACAATCAAAAGGAAGACCCTACTAATAGGTCTAAATTTAAACACCATCATCACAAAGTGATAATCAAAACAAAAGTGACCTAACCAAAAGGTTACTTATCAAATCCAAATACAAAATATTATCACTTTATTACAAAGAGATAATCAAAACGAAGGCAACCTAACCATAAGGTTACTTAACAAATTCAAATACAAAATTGAACCAGTCAGGGCTGTAATATCCTACACCCTACTGAATATCCTATCACTAAGTTCTAACAAACAACTGATCTCATTAGTGATGGAGCAAATGGTGAGACTCACTAAGCCAACTTTGACCTTATCAAATCAAAGAACTTCTAACGGTCAAAAGGAACAAGGGAAAGAATAATCTAATATTCTCTCTACCTCGATATGTAGAAATCAGGACCAACAATCAAATAGCCCACCTACTTCTACATTGTAAGGATATCTGTCAAAGACATCCTCCAAACACATTTCCGAGTAACGCGCGAGCAAAATGACCAGCGTGCACACCAAGGCACACCTCAAACTTACAAAATTTACAAAATCTCAAACCACTTATTTCACTTCTCAAATAAAATACTCAATATTAGTGAACCGACACTAAATCAAAAATCTGGACAAAACAAAGCAAACCACTACTGCATTACTTAATATCAAAGAGATGACCGGACCGGAACTAATCGTCAGGATCATCGTTTTCATTTGGATATGATGCTTCAACTGGTTTCAAGTCCTTTACGTGCCATTTCCCTGCTCTTGTTCCATCTTCGTTCTCTAACTCATATACTAAATTGGAATGTTTTTTCCGAACTTTACTCATAACGAACTTAGGGGCTAACTTAGCGGAAAATTTATCACTAGCACTCGAGAGGACCTTATTAGCTCTCCAAACACTTTCTCCGACTCGGAATGAAATGTCTCTTCTCCTAAGATAGTAGCGTTTACTCGAACGTTGATAAGCTACATGCAAATTTTCACGGACATTTCCAAAATATCAAACAAAGGTTGACGATCCAAAACATAAGAAGGTCTACTACTGGAGACGACATCAACATCCTCACCAGGTTTAAAATTATCATTATAAGCTTTTCCACTTAAAGGTACCTGACGACCAAAACTAAAAATTTGGCGAATAGTTGGTGGACTCATGTTTTGCTGAGTTGATCGCGTATTGGATCTTTGATATCTCCATATCCCACGTATCATGTTCTTCTACGTATGACCGGATTGCTGTACCAACTGTCTTATTGATTCTTTCCACAAAATTGCATTGGGGAGCATAAACAGCATTATACCAAATCTTTTGAATTTCGTACCTTGCACACAAAGCTTTAAAAATACGTCCAATTAATTGTGGACCATTATCACAAATAACAAACTGTGGTACTCCGTAGACAAGAAATACTTTTCCTCCAAAATTTCTCGATCAAATGTGCCGTGGCACTACGCAAAGGTTGCAAAATCGAATATTTCGAAAACCAATCACCAACAACTAAAAGTCATTTACCTGCTTATGAGTCATCAATAAAAAAATAATCATGACAATAGCTAACAAAAAATCAGTGTTCAGGTACACTCACACCCTACTACCAATTGAACTGTCGAAACAACTATAAAGCTTCACAACGCCTAAATATGCTAGAGTGACAAACCCTCTACGAGTCTCACCTAGACTAACAATACCAAAATTTACATCAAATCAAAAAGATGCAAAAAAATTCTAGAGCGCCTAACTCACCTCGAGTCTCGTCTAGACTTACGCAATGCCGAGCGACCAACCCTTCCTGAGTCTCGTCTGGACTGACATACTGCTGAGCGACCAACCACGACGACAAGTTCCGCCTAGACTAAATTGCGTTGCAATGCCGATCTAAACAAAATCTGCTAACAAAATCAAAAACGTGCTTATGCACAAAGAGCAATTCTCAAACGACACAACGACAGCTCACTCCAATGTACCTTCAAAATAGAATCTCTAGCCTTATCATCAAATTTCGACAAAGATGTTCTTTATTGACTCAAACAAATCAAACAACAGGCTTATCAGCTTCTTTAGCTGACAGTCTTCCTAAAATTTTCCTCAAAACTGGTTTCTCACTCACTACTCCCGTTCTTCTTTAAGTCGACAAACAATTCGGAATATCCGACATGATTACAAAAGCCTAATGGAATCAAACTGAAAGATCTAAATGATCTGAACCTTACAAAATGATCAAAACAAATTCGTACTACTAAAGGTAAAAATCAAGAGGTGTTTTGGTAAAATAATTTTGCCAAAACAATATCAAAAAATTATATTGGGTCAAAATAGAATGAAAGTTAAAAATAAATTTAACTAAGTTAATTAATTGATTGACTGTGGTTTAACGTTATAACCAATCTTTTATCAAAAGCGAACAAACAAATCTAAATGTCAAATAGACTTTAAGCAAACAAATTTCGACGCAAAATAATTTTTGGACAAATAGATTTCAAAGCAAAATAAATTTTGAGCTAACAAATTTCGAAGCAAATTACTTTTCGAACAAACTAATTTCGAAGTAAAACAATTTTTGAACAAACAAATTTCGAAGCAAAATAAATTTTGAACAAACAAATTCGAAGCTAAATCAATCCCGAACAAACAAATTTGGAAGCAAAAATAAATTTTGAACAGACAATTTCAAGGTAAAATTATTTTTGAACAAACAAGTTTCAGAGTAAAAATAATTTTTGAACGAACGAATCTCGAAGTAAAATTAATTTTGAACAAATAATTTTCGAGGTAAATCAAATTATGAACAAACAAATTTCGAAGCCCCAACACGTTGAACAAACAAATTTCGACGCCTCACACGTTGAACAAACAAATTTCGACGCCTCACACGTTGAACAAACAAATTTCGACGCCTCACACGTTGGGCGCTAGTGTAACGTTTTTTCTAACTCAAAGGCCTGACGTTGCCGGCGCCAGTGTAACGTGTTTTTTTTTTCTCTCTAATTGGCTCCGCTAGCCTCACGCATGGGCGCTAGTGAACCATTTCTTCTTAGTTTACTAAAACACCAGCCTGACACTACTTTATTATCACCATGCTCCAAGTCAGGTGTCTGCAAAACAAAGTCTTCCGACGTAACTAGGGTCTATTCCTTGGGTAGAGCTATGAGCAATGGGGGTAAGTCGAAATCTGAAGGGGGTCATACTCAAACTAAAACAAACAGGCGCCACCAAGTCCAGATTGATTTATATTAATGGCATAGCAAGTTTCTAAGGGCGGACGTGGAGACCCAAAGAAAAAAGATCGCCTTCGCTGACACAAAAGCTTGTCTTAACAGAATAAGACGCTGTTCCTGTAAGGAAAAATAATAATTAAGTCACCTAGAAAATGGGAACACAATTTGCGTCCCTCAAGTATACCTAAAAATGCATAAAGAATATTTTCTACATAATGGAGTTATAAAAATTTAATTCTTATTGTTTTTTGTTTATCAGGTCTGATCAAACTAGATCAGAATAAAAAACTTTCAATGTGGATTATAAATTTACTAGAAAGAATTTTCTTTGTTTCAGTAAATAAAATTCAAAGTGATAAAATAAAATGAATACTTGATATACTTGTAAAGTTGTTGTAAGGTTTATCAACTGATCCTTACTCAAATAAATTACAATTCAGTGTGACTGGTTATGCTAAAGTTTACTAACCCAATCAGATCTGTGTAGGTCATTTACAAAATTACTATACAAAAATTTTCTCTTTAAGTTAACGATATTAAAATCAATTTGAAATCAAAATATTCACAAAGATATTCTCTAATTTTATCAAAAGTGGCAGTACTGTAATACTAAACATCTGTTAGCCATTGTGCAATTGTTGACGGCATTGTTCAAACAAACAGGTGACGTAATCGCAGCTGTTAATTTATGCTGAAGCCACGTGTAGTCACATATTTACGAAACTAAATGAAATCAAATTTGATACTGGGGAAAACAGCTTAGTTACAGGTAAACTGAATAACCATTTTGTACTTCTAACAAACAAAACGAAATAATGTACTTTCAGAATGAAGTACTGAGGAAGTTCTTAAATCTACTACGAATCAACTACCGGCTGTTGTCCTTGGTTGGGATGGAAACAACCTCGCCGTGCTGAATCTGCTACTAATTATTCCTGCCTTCCATGCTTTAATACAGGTGTTGAAGTGAGGCGGATTTCTTACATTGATTCAAGGCAACATTACTTTCGTAGCGTAATCTTCCGTTGTCTAATCTTATTTACAAATATAATTTTTCATTACGTAGTCCATAAGTTAAGGTTTCTAAATTGTAATTTCAAAGTAGTCGTGTGGTTTCTAATTTATCGTTGCAGTTTCTGACATGTCGTTGCGGTTTCTGACATGTCGTTGCGCTAAATAAATTTTTAAATTAGCTAATATGATAACGAATATACAAAATGTGGATTATGTACTAACCGTTACTCAGGAAATGTTTCACAAAATAAGGCGACTCGGAGGTCACTCGTCATTCTTTTCAACTGCATCTTGACGCTGCCTCTAACTATCGACGAGTGCGCTCGCTGCGTTCTTACATGGTGGGAGGATCCCGGGTGGGTTGTCAAAACCTCTTACGCGCGCGCCAGTGGCTGTACAATACACCGAACTCCGAAACTAATAGACTAATGATTCTAGATATTGTAATACTGTAAAAATTTGATTGTTACTCGTATCATTATTTTAGTTAATAAAGGTATTTTAATATTCGTTTTACCTTTAATGAATAGATTCTTTTACTGCGAAAATAAAATTGTTACAATATATATATATATATATATATATATATATATATATATATATATATATATATATATACATTAAATCTCAAAGCATTTAAAATTATTTTAGAGAATGCTATCATAAAATATGCCTAGGGATTTTATACATTTGTATATAACTGAATAAATGTGCTTAACAATGTGCAATTCAAAGCAATGATGCGTGCAAATGTGTCAATTTGCATGCTGCATCATTTTTGCACACGAGGAAAGTTTCTATTTTGTATTTGCAAACCATCAATAAATTTTTTTTCATATTCTGATTTCAGCCACTGTAATCCAACCATCAGTGGTTTACCAACAACTAGAAATAAAAGGTTTTGTAGTATCGGAGTACAATTCACGTTGGATGGAAGCGTTTAAACAAAACCTACAATGGATCCAAGAAGGAAAGATAAAATATAAGGAAACCTTAACCGAAGGATTTGAAAATATGCCAACAGCTTTCATCAACTTGTTAAAAGGAATAAATATAGGAAAAGCTATTGTTAAAGTACAGATATAATTTTGAATAATTGTACTATTTATATATTGATAAATTATACTTTATTATTGCTATGGAATTATTAGAAACCTTAAAAAATATGTCAAACAAGCAGAAATATGGTCATTGAAAATCAACTTCTACCGCACCCAGGCATCAAGATAAATCTGCTGTACGACAAAGTCAGTCTAATGCTATATTTTGTTATAGAAGAAACTTTAACCTTGTATTTAACTTTATCTAACTAGTGGAGTAACTAATATATTATGAATAAGAATAAATTAATTTATTTTACGAAATAACTTTTACAAATGTTTTTTATACTGAACATGCATGAAGTGTTACATTGTAAAACTGGTCCATGAAAGTTGTTCAGTTTGCAATTATAGTTAAAATTAATTGTAATTTTCGCATAAGATGTTGCTTGCAGGTCAATTCCCCTCCGTCGAGTATAGTATAATCTATGGTTTTACCGCGATTAACCTTCAAATGCTTGTGCTGTGGTGTGCCGCGACAGTTATAATAAAGCTGGTGTGATCGTGACTATGGTGCTATTAAAAATATTAACTTATGAGTTCCGCCAAAGGTCGACAGTTCCTCGTTCAGCCACCGCCGCTTAAATTTGAAGTTATTACTGGTAAGTAATTAAAGGTTCCGCTTATATAAACTTTTTTCATATTTACATGTCCACTATCTCCACCATCTGTGATTATTGAAGTTAACACAACACATTGAGGCTTTGCGAGCAGGATCTAAATATTGCACCACCAAGCTACTTCAGTAATAACTGCATTATTTGCAAAAAAAGAACTCGCTGCTTATCAAGTTGTATCACTTTCCATTCGATTGTAGCCTGGCAGATATTTGTTTCATATATTAAGTTTAGTTCATTCAATTTAGCATTTTAAAACATGTGTTTTCAGTTATCAGGTGCAAGTAATTAATAATTGTGCGCTTTACATCTAACATTTTGCTTTATTTGAGTTGTTTATGGACTTAGTTAACGTCGCTTTCGTTCGATAGTTTAATTATAGCAGGAGTTACGATCTCATTTCTAATCAATTCTGTATTCTAGCAGGCTTGATTTCGTTATAGCTTCTTTTTCCATTAGCTTATATAATTAGTTATCGCGGAGGAACAGAAACGTATGCAGTTTTTATGTAACAGTTCAACAAACTCGCTTCAAGATACCTTTGACTTTGTGCAGGAAGGTGAAAATGATCCAAGTCTGTTAAATCGGTTTTGTGTCAAATATGTATTTATTGACGAGATACGAATAAACTATTTTGTTCAATATAATGCCTTAATTGGTGCTTTCGCATCGGCCATTGATGCCGATGACCAATTTGAAAGGGATGACGCGAATCGTAAACGGTTCGATACTAACTTTTTTCTAATAAAATTGCTCTATTTAAAACTTTGTCTCGGGTTATTTTATCCGTTCCTCCAGATACTTTTAAGTCAAAAGTGTCTCTACCGTCGCTGAGCCTCTCTACTTTTGAAGGGGAGGGTTGCCTATTTGAAAGTTTTATTGACCGCTTTGTTTGTTTAATCCATTTAAATGACGAGCTGTCAGCCGTGGCTAAATTTTCCTTTCCTTCAACCAGTGCTGAAGGGTCCCGCATTGCTTATCATTAAGAACTTTGATCTTACGGACGCGAATTACCCTTTTGCTTACAATAGGTTCCTCGAAAAATATCGTTATATTCGACGTATTACATCCGCTCTTTGGGAACACTACTAAATTTCCCAAATTGAATTCTGACCACCCGCCAGGCTTACAAAGTCGACACCTTAATCGGTAACTTGCAGGCGTTTAAGAAATTTGATCGACCTTTAGAAGAATTTCATTCTGAACGTCAGGATCTGCAAAGGAGCGAGGTAGTGCAAATTGTTACGAAACGAAAAGATTCTCTAGTAATCCGGACAATTACTAGACCACTTATGCGATTCAAAACCATCAAGTTTTAAAAGAACGCTTCGTTGATTCCGTTCGATGGAATCTCACCTCAGGTACCTTTTGCTTTATAGTTTAGCTACAGTGTACCGCCCGTACTAAACGCAACTTACTTTCTAACTTAACACGCATTTTCGACCCTATAGAAATTTTATTTACTCTAAACTTTTTGGTAAAACATTTAATTCGGCGTTTCTAGTCTTTGAAATTAAACTGAGATGATACCCCTACCCCCGACTTACTCCGTTGGTGGGAGAGATGTCGCCATGAATTATCACTTCTTTCCTATTTTGTTTTACCACGCTTGCTACTTCCGCCACAATTTTCTACGTGTAAAGTTCATTGTTTTGCAAACGCTTTCAAACGTGGCTATTGTACTGTCGTTTATTTTTGTTTTCTTACCTCTTCTTCCGTTGAGGTTCGTTTAGTTTGTGCTAAGTTCAAAGTCAATCCGCTTTGTACCCTCGCTTTGACTAGACTCGAACTGTTAGCCGCCGCTTTGGCCTCGAAGCTAGTTACCTTTATCTTCAAAACTTTTGATCCCCACATTATTTTTGAAAAAGCTTTTTGTTGGTCTGACTTCGATTCGTTCCCCGCCGAAGCGATGCAAGACATTCGCCGTCAATTGAATTTCCTATGTTAAAAAAAAACACTTCTCGCGCTTCTTGGCAACCTTCCGACTTGTGTCACTGTTCTTTATGGTGGTCTGCCTTGTATCGCTCCTTCGACACTTAGTTTACTCATTTCGCCTTTTAATTCTTCGGAAGTTCTCATCGGGGAACGTTCTATTATTTTGACCATTATCGTATCCCCTTCTTCGATTGAAATGATTTTGGAAAGTCATTCATCTTTTCAATTTATCATTCGCATTGTCGCTTGAACTCTCCGCTTTCTCGTTTTCTCCATACATACAAAATTCGTTGGCAAAATACACTGTACCTTTGTCCTGCTTCGAGCTCCATAGTACTTTGAATCCCCTGATGAAATACACTCATCAGACTCACTTTTCTGTTCAGTTGGGCGCAATCCAGTGCGAATCAGTACTAAAACGACTCTTTGCAAATTACTCCCTTTCGTGGAGAGGGAATCTTACGGTTCGGTGGTCGCCTTTCTCAGCACCCAATCTTCCGACAGGAAATGTTCCGCACTTTTACCTAGTAAAAGTCGCATTACGGATTTGTACATCAACTTTGTTCATCTAAGATACTTCCACGCTGGTGTTCAAGTGGTTGATTTTATCGTTCGTCAACGTTGTTGGATTGTTTCAAGTAAACAATCCATTCGTCGAGTTTTGAGTCAATATATGACTACCGAATCGTAGCCCCTAATCATTCCGTGTCACTCAAGCTAAGTCCCTTTTGAGTTTGGTCGTTGATTTTGCTGGCCTCTTCTTTACTACCATGTCGCGAATACGCGGGGCTAAAGTGTTGAAAACATATTTATCTCTTTATATGCATGGCTATCAAGGCACTCCATCTAGAACTAGTTTCTGCTCTGTCAATAGACGCCTTTCTAGCTGTTCTACGCCGATTTATTGCCAGGCGTGGCCGCTGTGATCATCTCTACAGTGAGTGCGGCACACATTTTGAAGGTGCATATAGACAGTTAATTTCTCTCGCAAAATCAGCTGCCGCATAATAGTATACCTTGCTTCTTTGTACCATAGGTGGGCAAGTTCTGACCTACGAAGAATTAACCAGTCTTGGTTCAGATTGATGCCATCTTAAAATCGCGTCCTCTCACTCCCGTAAGTAGTGACCCCCGACGACTTGAGTTGTCGAATACCAGGTCACCATCTGACTTTGGTCCCTCTAGTCACTATTCCAAAACCTACACTTTCTGACTTCCCTTCAATTTCCTGTCTCGTTGGCAATTGCTCCAGCGAGATCAACAAGATTTGTGGTCTCGGTGGTCTAACAACGATCCAAATGGCACAAAACGTCTCCGCAAATTCTGGTGAATACCTGAGTGCTAGTTAAAGCCGATAACGCTTCACACCATCGATGGTCCTTAGAAAATGTTGTTGTAGTCCATCCAGGAGCTAATCGGGTCGTTAGGATTGTCACTCTCAAAACCGTACGAGGCGAACTGAAGCGCCCTGTCACTAAGCTCTCCTTTACTTTCGTTATAGATTTGCCTTTATTTTCTTCGAATAATTTTTGTTTTGGTTTTGTTCGCGTATATATTTTCTAGGTTTTCTTATATTAATTAACTTTTTTCCATTCCGCTCCATCCTTTGAAGTTCTTCTTTTCAAAAATGCCTTGCATTTTGGTAAGCGGTATGTTCAGTTTGCAATTATAGTTAAAATTAACTTTAATTATCGCATAAGATGTAGCTTGCAAGTCAATTCCCCTCCGTCGTGTATAGTATAATCTTTGGGTTTTACTTAACCTTTAAGTACTTTGTGTTGTGATGTGCCGCGACAGTTTGTAACAGGTTGGTGTGATCGTAGCTATGGTGCTGTAAACATATTAATGCTTGAGTTCCGCTAATGGTCGGCAGTTCCTCGTCCAGCCGCCACCCCATAACTTTGAAGTATTACTTGTAAGTACTTGAATGTTTCGCTTATATAAACTTTGCTCATATTTACAAGTCCACATTTCTACCATCTGTGGTTATCGAAGTTAATGTAACATAAATATCCTTTATATATTCTTCCTTCCTTCTATAGTATGCAACGCATTCGTATTACTTTGGATATAAACCAGATGAAAAACAAAAAAATAATTTTAAACTGGAAGAATGAATACGGATGTACCATGTTTATGATTTTACAAATAATAGTGTTCATTAACCATGATATTTCAATATTTTTTGTTTCTGTAAAGAAATTTAGTTAATAAACTTAAATTACGAAATCAAAATTTATTTATGTACGTAACTCAAGTCAATAACTTATTTCAAAACCGCAAAAGAAAAACGGATATCAATGGTACGAAGCTGAATACAAAGGTGCAAGTATGGGTAAATACCATAGTAGTTTGGGTAAAAAGACCAATAACAACTGTAAATTTTTATAATGTAATTATGTTATTTTAAGAAAGGTCTTAGAATAATTAATAAAAAACAGTGGGATTGTCATTATTCATGTTTCTACAGATAGAGAGCTTTCCACACTTTTCAATAAAAACGAGTAAAATTAAAGTTACGGAAAACAAGTGTAGTGACAGTTCATGGTAAACCTAAATAAGATAAAAGTAGTTCAATCACCTACATACAACCGAAGATCTAGTGGAATT
Organism: Platerodrilus igneus; assembly: GCA_036346225.1. Classification (NCBI taxonomy): domain Eukaryota; kingdom Metazoa; phylum Arthropoda; class Insecta; order Coleoptera; family Lycidae; genus Platerodrilus; species Platerodrilus igneus. The sequence goes on from JARFIW010000544.1 coordinate 1,386,539, forward strand.
CACAGATAACAGATTACAAATGATCACACAGACATAATAATAAAATATGCTGTTACATATTTACATTGTAACACCGCACAGACTGTTAACATAACAAAAACACGCATCCAACTACAGGAAATCACTCATTTTTCACTTGATCTACTGTAAGCTCAGTATGAAAACCGCAATACAATAATATACCCACCGAAGGCATAGAAAGTGAGAAAAAAGATGATGGGAACTGGACAGCGGACGGAAAGTATTAATTAATTACTTGTGAATATGGGTGAGTGATTATTGATAGGGTAGTTGAGAAAACCCCTTAGGCTGAGATTAGCCAACGGGAGTCAAATGAGGTGATATCCGTGGATCATTCCACAACGACCCAACAATAAAAATAGGGATTAGGACAGATTGGTTCCAAATCAACAGAAGTTGGAAATTCATCATCAATCGGAAAGTGAACTCAATCCTGGCTCTGTGGAAATCTTTATTCAGACTGGCATCCATCTGTAAGCTTTATTAGCCAATTTGATATATTTTTGTTCTGTTTGTAGCATTTATGCATGAGACTGGTTAAAATAAGCATTGATGAAATTATAAAACATTCACCACCATTGTAGGATATAGTGTTTACTTAATAAGATGTAGAAAACATAGACATTGAAATTTAATTTAAAAGATCGAGGACGTGATTAAATTATGATAATTCGATAATTAATGTTATGACAAATTGAAAATGAACTAATTTATGTAATTTTAAAATTTTATGTGTACCTGTTTACAGGCATAATGTTATGATGCTTGTATTCAAGTAGATTTAGGTGACGTCGTAATACAATGTGATTTTTCTTTGTTAGGAATATAGATTAATTATACAAAGAACTCCATTCCACCAGAAGGCTGACCTAATTAGGATACACTTGGGAAACTTGTCTTCCGGAGGATCGTCTCCTAGACTACGCGAGTTGAAGCCCATAAATTAAGACTACCCAAAAAGCCTTTCAGTGTTTATGGTAACGTAGATTGCTAATTTTAACTTCCACGTTATTTTTTCGCAATTTATCAAATTATATAAATAAGGACTGTAGTTAGTCGGTGCATTCTTAATTTGTTATGGAATTCCCGCTCCTTCTGGACAATTCAAAATTTGATAATTTGACGTTTCATTCACCTGTAACAAGTATATAAGATTTTTAGGCATTCTATAAAATGTCTAGGCATTGGATAATGCAATGTAGAAGCGTGAAAGTAAAATATACGTAATTAATAAATATAAAAAGACCATAAAGTAACATTAAACAGTTAAATGTCCCACTATATTTGGCGAACGAGCACCATATGGTACAAACTTGGTTAGAAAAAAATTATAGTATTTAATTCGTTCTTGCAGTCCTGAATAAGTACAAAAACATATCGGCACATTACCGTATAATTGTCCACAACAATCAGAATTAACAATCTGGTTGTCTAAAACTGCATCTATTACGGCAGTCTCAATTTCAAGAGCAGAATGGTCAACATGAGCAATAAATTTTCAAAAACCATTTAATTGGATTATTATTTTTATCCACTACTTATAGAAATATGTTAATTGATTAAAATGATTAATGTCTAGGGTTGAGTCAACACTTCGGGTAATATTTAATCGTTTACTTCTTTTAGTATGAACTAGTTTGTATTGGTGTAGGAGTATGCAGCTAAAAATACTAACTAACAGGCCAATAAGCACACAGCATGCAAATAAAGAGCATGCACGCACAAAACATTCCTCGATCAATAATGGTCTCGTCTGACACCTCTCGAATACAAAATAGAACTGTCCGAGGGTACAATACAAACAAAACCTCGACATAGAAGGAGCTCTACACACTAGAACAAATCAGTTGTTATCATTTTCTCTTTAAGAAAGTTGATAAACTTCTTAGAGGGAATTTTTCAAGATGTCCATTTTAAAGATAGCTTACTTGGTGACGTCCCCTATTATCACTTGATGGTCGGATATTTTGCTACCAATCCCGATCTTTATGTTTTAAATTCCGTGCGTCCTAATGTCTTCGCCGGCTACAATCCGAAGACACGCCATCACAGACGTCACTTTATCATGGTTGTGCACTATGGCTGGGTTCACAATTGTCCCAGTGGTGTCAACTAACTACTTAACTTTATCGTTTTATTGTCCATATACGTAAATACTGTTCTCACAACTAGTTCGCGTGATGAGGATGATGTTGTCAGGGGCAGAATCCGTACAAGTCGACGACACCATTTCCCTTCCATCATCGACATCCTCTAGTTTTTGGCATCTCTAGTTCTTCTCGGTTGCTTGCACTGCCGTTCAATATGCCCAATTTCTTCACAAGTTCAGACTTTGCTACTACTACGATGTGATGATTCCTTTGCAGCTTCAAACTCCAAAGCACGAGTTAGCGCATCATCCAGGATTTTAAATCGAGTCAATTGTATGCTTACCGAATCTACAGATCTGTAGTACCAGCTGTTTCAAGATTATCTGGTGGTGCTGGATAGGCTAGTCTTACCAAGAGCGCAACATTTGCTTCAAACTCTTGGTTGTAAAATAGCCCATGATCACCAAGATGTAATTGTTCCCGGAGTCAGTCTCAAGGAATGGACCGGCAATATCGACTGTCACTTTTTCAAAGGGGCTCCTAGGTCCCAACGTTATATTGCCTCATTGTAGCCTTATGGTTTCTCAATGGTGCACATAGCTGACTCTTGCGGCACTACTCTTTAACATTGTCTTTCTAGCCTACTCAGTAAAATCATGCTTCGACTTTATCCAAAGTCCTCTTACGCCCGAGATATCATTATGTAGATGTCCTAAAACTTCCGACATTCGGCTTTTAGAAAGCACCCTCTGAAGCGTAGTCACAGATCCATCTCCATTCTCCAAAGATCGCACCGAGATCACATTCTTTACTTTCAGGGAATCTCATTGTGATCAATACTTTAGGGTGCTACTCAATGCACTAATACACTGCTAGGATGGATGTTCTCCTCTAGCTTACAAAGACAGAATAACATCTACACCCTTGTCATTTTCCTGTTCGGTACGTAACTGTAGTGGCTGACAATCGTCGTTGAACATTGCAGCCTGACCAACACGATCACATTTGACCCCTATAACGAAGACGACAATTTTTAGGGCAGAATTTGTGCGGGTCGACTTCGTTCTGTTCTGTTGACTCCCTTTATTAATATCGGTTCATCATGTTCTTCCTTAAACGATTTATAGCAGTTCTGCCTGTGCCTAATTCCGCGGTTTTGGCGTTGTAGCCCCTCTTTCTGAAAGCGGTTCCGTGGATTAGTTGGTTCGTGCGTGACTACTAAGGACGGGTTGCTGAATTCGATTCGTGACACCGACCTTACATGTGATTTTCCAATGCTCCACCCGCAGGTACTACATTGGCCAGGAAGCGAGTTTTTTTTACCTAGAAAATTTGGAATTTTGCCGAACCCTTGCTATTCCAAGCAAGGTAGGGATTTTTAACGTGCATGACAACACTCACACACGGAACCTCCATTTTACCTCTCATCCGAACGAGGGTGTATTTTTGTGAAAAATGCTCGCTTAACATTTTTCAAGCGGACCGTGTCGGGATTCGAACCCGGGACCTTGGGCGTAGTAGTCACACACATACCACTACGCCACGGAGCCGCCCATGACACCGACCGCTCGAAAAATGTTAGACGCGCAATTTTCACAAAAATACGTCCTCGTTCGGGTGAGAAGTAAATGGTAGGTAGGTCCCGTGTGTGAGTGTTGTCACTCACGTTAAAGATCCTTACCTTGCCTGGAACAGCAAGGGTTCTTCAAAATTCAAGGTAAAAAACTCACTTCCTGGCCAATGTAGTGCCTTCGGATAGAGCACTGGAAAATCAAATATAACGCCCCGTTTTCTCCGACTGCTGGTCACGCAGTACCGTCGAATCACCTCCTCCGCGTTGTCTTGGTCTGATTTTCTCCGGAGCGTCCTGTCTTGCCACGGACTAAATGCGTCGCTTGCTTTGTCGCCTCGAACTCTGAGGCGTGAGCCAAGATATCACGTGAAATCTGTGGCCGGTCCAGCCGTATTGATTGTTCGATCTCCGCGTCGTGTATTCTAGTCTCGCTAATTGAGCAATATCTGCTGCAAACTCTTACAAATTTTCGTTGGCCTTTAGATAACAATTCTTCACACAAGCATGGTAAACTTGTTGCATATGAAAGACGCTATACCTCATTTCCAGCCTTGATGTTAAGGTTCCGTTGCTTCTTTGGACACGGTCTAGTATGGTTTGCAGAGTATTCAAGGGGTCACATCGTAACGCAACATTCAACGCAGTTGCCTTATCAATATCGCTCCTGCAGTTAGCTCTAGTGGCAGCCTAGAATTATTAACAATATGTCTGCCGAGGTGATCTTCCAGTAAATGTGGGTAGTTTTACTCTAAACCTTGACGTCGGTTCGCATTTCTCGACATTTTAAACTTCTGGGTCGTGCTGTTGTATCACTAGAATTGTGAGCTCTGGTGCTTGCACTGTTAGGAAATTACTCCGTTCGTCCATTTTACGCAAAGTCTTTAAAAGTTTTTCTGAAAGGTTTGCAAGAGTTCGTTCTTGTTTCCCAGCATTTTCATTTAATTTCTTCCAAGTTCTTCTAACTTCGCTGCGGGTCTTGCAAAGTTTTGATATTGTTTATCTGCGAGGTCTTATAATTTTCATCTGAAACGTTTCTGTAGTTTTATAGAATTTTCAGCCAAGCTCTCTGCAACGCATGACTATAACTTTTTCAAGAAAGACAGGATTTCCCTATCTATTTTTTGTTAAGTACGAATATTTTGACATGCAAATAGAATCGTTCAAATCTTCTTTTTTTCACTATGATCCCATCTCTGGACACCAATGTAAAGAAAATTCTATTTGCACAAACAGAAGTTCTTTATTATAAAACTGATTATACAAGTCTTTTCAACAGCTCACACAATTTATTTCCCGCTAGCAGTTAACAGTTCAAGTATTATCTTCTAAAAACTATGATGCTATTTTCTTAATTACTATCAATCACAACAGTAGTTTATATTACATAGAGCAATTTATATTAAACTATCTAATCTAATCTATGTAATCCATTTCATATCGGCTATCAAAGCTTTAAATTGGAACTGAACTACTCAACGCTAATCACGGCAATTTATATACATATAGAAAAGCTCTAGACTATTCTAAAACGTACCAGAAATTATAAAAATAACATTTTAGAGATTTCTGATTGTATGGTTTATAAAGTTCTCATAACTTGTCAATAAAAAGATTTCGCGCCACAGGGCCCATCAATCGTCTTTTGTGTACAAACGCCTCGCTTACATTCCGATATATTATTCTGGCCAGAGGTAGATTAAACGGCCCTACAATATTTAAAGAAAGGTTTCGCAAATCCTGTCTATCCTTTCTAAAAAAATAGCGAGATCAATATGATGATGTATGTTTTAATAATTTCGCGCGGTGCATAAATAAGTGAATTACGACCGCATTTTATACGTCGTGTAAGAACGAGGCTCAAGTTTGTTACTTCAGAAAAAATTGTAATGATTCGATATCTTAAATATCAATAATTTCAGTGGTGTGTTGCTGGGGTACAATAATTTTCTGCTGTTTTAAGTCATTCTTTTTGTTTTATCTTTCTTTTCAATTATAACTAAAAGTAACTATTACTCCAACAAAAAAAATAATTTTAAATTACAGTGAAAAGCGAGTTATGTATCCCTCAGTTTAAGTATGTATAACGAAATAGAAATAATTAGGAATTATTAGAAATTGTTATGGAAATTATAAAGTGAAATGCAACAATGTAATACAAGGATAAACCAAACAGGTTATTAACAGTTCATGAGAACAGATATGCAACTTTGTATTCGAGACGACAGTGATACTGCAGGTGGCAGGTCACAGACGGTTAAGATACCATGACTACCTAGAAAGTAAGATTGTTACAATGTATTAATGAATAGAATTAAGAATAAGCAGACATGAGCTCTGCAAGTTCCCACAAAATTGTGAGGGGCAGGGACATTATAAATAGCCCGGGAGCCCCAAGACCCGGCAGTCAGTCAAAGTATTCAGCTTTAACATTGCAGTTGCTTCGGCTATTCATAATAGTATAATTAGTAATTATTTTTGGATTTAGTTAATTTAATTCAAGATTGTCAAAATTCCATGTTAACCTCTGTTAAATCGAATAAATTTGTTAAGAAGTTCTGGAAGACGTTTTAAAAAAGACAGATCCCAAGGGTCGAACCTTAACTGGCGCGGTCGTACGGATGTCAAAAGGTCACTATGGAATCAAAAAATCGAAGAACTGGTGGTCTGGAATTTCAATTCTCAATTTGGCAGAACCCAAATAAAGTTGGGAGAAATACATGCATCGACGTAATGCAGCTAAACAAACTTGGAGAAGATACAAGCATCGATCGAAATCCAAGCCAAACCAACGTGGACAAAATACAAAAATCGACCGAGTCCATGAAACCGATGAAGAAACTAATGTAAGTTCATTTCCATAAAATACTAATTTATTTTGAAAATTTTAATTGATATTCGCTAGTATTAGAAATTTTTAAAATTATTTTATGTATGTACAAATGTTAACTATTATTACCGCAATTTTATACCATTTAATGAAAATCATACACATATATTAAGGGAATTATTTTCAAATTTATTTATGTTTGAAAGAGACTTTCTTAAAACCAGAAAACTAAAAAGACGCATTACATACGCAAATTAGACAATTATTACGAATTAAAATGATACTGATGCAAAGATTATTAATTAAAAAGCAAAAACGAATATAAAATACAAAAAATAAAACGCAATAAATTTTATCAGTCTTATCACTGAATCCGAATGATTCAAAAACCCAACCTTTAACGCCATATATTAACCGAAGTGCGTAACTGTAGAAAAATTTTTCAATTTACCGAAATAAAAACTAACCCATTATTAATTAAAACAAGCGTGCAATTCTTACATAAAATAAGACCGGAAACTCTCATCGAATAAAGCTACTTATAGTGAAATGACTACTGAATAAAACCATTCTAGAAAACGTTCATCATAAAAAGCTATAATTAACCCATTTAAAAACGCGCATCGCAAACTTTATGAAGCATAATTGAATATTTCTCGATACGGAGTTATCTAAATATAACCTTACGCAATTTATTTAAATTATCATAGACTGGAAACAAAACCTATTCAGAAAAACTCAAATAAAGTATAATTGCATATTTAATTATACTAAAGCATTCCCAGAGACTGGAATTACACCTCCAGTAGATTAAGAAAAAAGAAACCTTGTAAAAGTACAAAGGAGACGTTGAAGCAACACAATTAACTGAAAAGCAACAATTTTTCAGTAGATTAAAACTTTGTAATTTAAACAAGTTTATCGTATAAATTATAAAGAAAACTGTTGCAAATATTATAACAAAGTAATTAACTGAAAACTTGCAACTTTATTCAAGGTGACAAGACAGTACAGCTGACAGGAAACATCTTAGACGCTTATAAATTACAACACCCACGGATAGGAGATAATTATAACAGACTTAATTAAATCAGCAGAACTAAACTAAAATAAAGTCATAACTGACGCGACGAAACATACAAAGTAAAATAATTACCGCAAGAAATTATTTATTCACATCGAAACCTTCAGAAGATTAAAAACTCACAGCAAACTTTACATTCGCGAAGTATAAGATAAACGAATTCAAGGCTACAGCAATTAAGTGCACATTACCGAACATAAATCTCTCAATTCAAATTACAGCACCGTATAACTACATACAAAGACAAGCAACTCGATTCTTTAAATAACCTGAAACAACTCAAGCTAAAAATAACAAATAACCCGACGCAATCTAAACTAAAAATTAATAAACCCAAACAAAGAGTAACAATACAAACCGCAAAATAAATCCCAATTTTTTTACAAAAATTTGAAATTAATTAAAAGCGTAAGCAACCCTTAACAATAATGAGTTCAGATATGAAAATTTACCTCGAAACCATCCCCAGCTTTAACGGAGATCAAACCTGCATCGGGAATTTAATTACAGCGTGTGAAATATTTTTGAAAACCTTCTACAAACCCGGAGATAATGAAAAAACATATTACTTTTACGCCTAATAATAAGTAAACTGACCGGACGGGCACTAACGCTAATAGCCAGCCGAGGTGATTTAAAACAATGGGAAGACTTTAAACGCATATGGATTGCATATTTTGGCGATCAACGTAACCTAAAATGCCTAATCCGCCACTTAATAAACCTTAGAATGGAAAATAACCAATCCCTGTACCAATTCGGAATGAAATGCCAAGATGTAAGAAGTTTAATTTTAACAAAATTAAAAATTGAAGAACCCGACCAAAATATCCGACTTTTAAAAACAAAAATGTATGACGAAATGGCACTAGACACCTATATAAATGCACTATCAGGACGACTATCAGATAAAATCAAATTCCAACGTCCCCAAAATTTAGAAGAAGCCATGAATATGATCATAAAGGAAAAAAACGTAATGTACTATCGAAACAAACTATACAACCCTAACGCGAATAAAAGCTATTCACCAATAAAAACCATACAAGCCGCAAGACAAACAATCCCCCAACAAAAATTCACACCATTCAATGCACAAACAAATCAACCACGAAGTAATAACTCAAATTATAATAACATGAATTTTAATAATCAATTTAAACAATGCCCCAAACCAATGTTTAACTCAAATTTTACAAAACTTGCATTTCAACCAAGATTCAACCAAAACATGAATCGACAAAGACCAGCATTCAACGCAAACCCTATAATAATAACAATAACAATCCCAATAACTACTACAAGCCAACCCCTATGGATACCTCATCTGGTAACACCAGACAAAATACAAAAATAACACACATCCGACCAAGTCACAATCAAAAATGCAACTTTACGCCGGAAGAACTATTTCATCAATAAGAAGAAGATTTTGATAATGACCAGAATAATTACATTCACCCCAGTATGAACAATGAATCAAACTATTCAGAAAATTACGAACGTGACGAACCATGCGAAAATTACGACGAGGACGACGAAGAAAACGCGTGCTCAAATTTTCAGATAGACCGATTTATAAACGACCAAACCTAATAAATTTAAATAATATAAATCATCTAGTACTACCATTCATAGAAATACCCCATACCGAACTTAAACTATTAATCGATACCGGATCCTCAAAAACATTAATTAGGCCCCGAACCGTAAGGAAACACTATTTAGATTGTGTAGAGAGAGAACCATTTAAAATTAAAACAGCCCATCAAACGACCCTACACCATTACCTAGAACATTCAATGTAAAAATGAAACACAAATTTTGTATTTTCGAAATCAACGATAAATACGACGGAGTAATAGGAATGGACCTTTTAAGAAAATTAGGAGCCAACATTGCCATAAAAAGCCGTTTATTGAGAACAAAACATGGATGAATCCCCATTAAATTTCAAAATACCCAAACCGAACAAAAATACACGATAGAACCCCGAACAGAGAAAAAGATAACAAGTTCAGTAAATTCAAACAACAAAATAGGAATAATAAATCATATAGCATTTCAACAAGGTGTAGAAACCCCAACTGCATTAGTACAAATAAAAGATAATTATGCCACAACGACGATTTTAAACTCAAATGGCTACCCGTAGAACTATCATTAACAAACCCAATTAACGTAGAGGAATTAAATTTTAACGAGATTGAAATAGATGAAAATTTAGAAAACGAGTACAACCCCGCAGAAATCGACAAAATCTTAAGAGAAAATTTAAGTAACATTCGTTTTAACACCGACATTAACAGACAAGAGCAAAGAGTAATTAAAAATTTATGTTTTGAATACCGCGACATATTCCATTCTGAAGAAATACCCCTAACATTCACTAATACAGTCAAACACAACATCGAACTAACGGATAACAAACCGATCTTTACAAAAGCATACAGACTACCTCAGGCACGCCAATAAGAAGCCGACAGACAAGTAGCCGACTTATTAGAACAAGATATAATCCAGCACTCCAACTCACCATGGAGCAGCCCCGTATTAATAGTACCCAAAAATTAGACGCCTCAGGAAAGAGAAAATATCGAATGGTAATAGATTACAGAAAATTAAACGAAAAACGGTAGATGACAGACAAATACCCACTATGCAACATCACTGAAATTTTGAACAAATTAGGTAAATGCATATGGTGACGCCGGCAACAACTTCTTTTTATTTTAAAATTACAATTTATTAATTCGATAAATTATTGCCAGAATAGCATTCAGGAATTGAAACATATGCCAATTCTGACAATAACTAAATTAAAACAGATAGTAACAAACATCGGTGTGATTCGGTTCGCTAGTAAATTGTGGCATCGGTGTGCACGTCAAAATAACCCCTTGCACCCGTCTTAGCGTGGGTTCGAAAACGTTAAATTTCTACATTGGCGATCCTTGCCTTCCTTCAATGACCATCCTAAATCTCACCCTTTAAACGCCTATTTAAAGCGAGCTGCAGATCTTGGGTAAGTTCATTGCATTATTTTTGTTTGTTCATGTTTAAAAAATACAGTCCACTGTGTCTTAACCTAGCATTAATAGCCAATATTTTTCAACATTAGACCTAGCCTCAAGTTACCATCAAGTAGAAATGGATGAAGAAGATACATCGAAAACTGCCTTTAGCACAACTAGAAGACATTACGAATACAAACGAATGCCATTTAGATAAAGAACGCACCCGCAACTTTTCAGCGAGTCATGGACAATATATTACGAGGAATATACACCGAGAAATGTCTTCTGCACCTAGACGATATCATAGTTTATTCAACATCATTGGTAGAACATATAGAAAGATTAAGAGAAGAATTTGAAAGACTGAGAAAAGCACATTTTAAAGTTCAACTGGACAAAACGAATTTTTACAGAAAGGAGTATCATTTTTAGGACATATAATAACACCCCAAGGAGTTATACCAAACCCTGATAAAAGAAACGCAGTACTAAACTACCCTCTGCCAAAAACAAACAAAGAAATTAAAAGATTTTTAAGACTTAGTAGTTACTACCGCAAATTGATTAAAGGTTACGTTCAGATAACCTAGCCCCTGATAAATTGTTTAAAAAAGGGAAATTAAATTGAACACACCCCCGAATTCATTAAAGCCGTAGACAAAATTAAAAGTATATTAACGAATCACCCCGTATTAGAATACCCAGACTTTTCAAAACCATTCATATTAACGACAGACGCATCAAATGTAGCATTAGGCGCAGTATTGAGCCAAGGAAAAGTAGACAGCGATAAACCAATCAGCTACGCATTCAAAACCTTAAATGAGACTGAACAAAATATTGTACAATAGAGAAAGAATTAATAGCCATAATTTGGGCAACAAAACATTTTAGACCATACCTTTACGGATGAAAATTTTACATATACACCGACCATAGACCATTAGTGTGGCTATGCAAACTTAAACAACCAAATTCAAAATTACAACGATGGAGAATCAGACTAGAGGAATACGATTAAGAAATTATATACAAAAAGGGAATTTATAATAATAACGCAAACGCCCTAAGTAGAATACAGCTCAACGCACTAGAAACGGAATCCATTGTAGGAAACGTAGACAAAACCGAAATAAGAGAAGACCCAGAAGAAATAGACACAATACATTCGACGCAAAATGAAGAACCAAACACCGCGATAAAAATTTTAAACGAAGCAATCGAGATAAAACCCAATCAATTTATAATTATCGAAATTTTAACCAACCCCAATCTCGTAAAATATACAAAAGTAGACAACAAGAAAATATACCAAATTCAAATAAACAAGGATGATAATGAGGAGCAAATAATTAAAATTCTAAAGGAATACACTCCCGAGAAAAAACGACTTTACTTTTACTTTAACACCGAACATTTGTATAAACGATTTTCAGAATTATATATTAAATTATTAAATAACTCTGGTCCTGAACTTATCAAATGCACAAGAAAATTAATAACATTAGACGACCCTGATGAAATAAATGATGTAATTAGGAATCAACACGAAGGAAAAACCAACCATCGTGGAATAATGAAACAATAAAGCAAATCATAAGACGATATTATTTTAAAGATATGAAAGAATTGACCACAGATTTTATTAACCAATGTACACTATGCGACAGAGCAAAATACGACAGAAAACCCCCAAAAATACCCTTAATGTTAACCCAAACACCCGACAAACTTTTTCAAAAATTACATGCCGATACTCTAGTAGTAGAAGCACAAAACTATTTATCAATTGTAGCCGCATTCACCAAATTAGGCCAAGCAATACCCATCACCTCTAAAAATAGCATTGATGTAACCCAGGGATTTTTACATTACTTTACATTTTATGGAAAACCCGAAACAATAACGTTAGATAACGGCAGCGAATTTAAAAATGAAACGATAGAAAACACTTTAGAACTCCACAAAATAAAAATTCATTTTATAACTGAAAACCACTCTGAATCAAACGGACTGATTGAAAGACTACTTTCAACCCTGTTAGAACAAATCAGATTATTAAGAATAACTTATAAGAAAGAACACATCACCAATTTAATGTCATATGCACTAATCGCTTATAATAATATAATCCACTCATCAACAAATTTTACACCCCTAGAATTAACGTTAGGACATTTAGATTCACGCAACCCTATGACATACATTATACCAAAGAAGTATATCAGCAATATGCCAAAGATCACAAAGAAAACTAAAAATAACTTATGACAAAGTAAAGGATAAACTTAGATAATGATAAAGAACGTATTACCATAACCCGCAATAAGAATACCGACGCAAATAAATTTTCAATAGGACAAACCGTATATGAGAAAAATTTCCAAAGTAAACGACACAAAACGGCACCCAGAAATTTAAGCCCATTTAAAATTAAGAGAATATCCGACAAAAACATAGCCGTAGTAGACAACGGCAAAATAACAAAATACATTCACACCCTGTAATTTCAGATGGACAATCATCACCCTTACCGTCAACCTCCGCCCAAGTACAACGGACAACGAAATATTAATTGAAGACATAAAAGACAACCCCGGTATACTACCAATAAAATTAGGAAGTATGCAAAATACAATAGACTATTGGACATTCGCAAAAAATTCGACCTAACGGAATTAAAACAAGAATCTCAAATAATCAAAGATAATTATTAACGACCAAAAAAAAATCGATGGACACAGCAAAATTCGAAAAGGAATACGCAATAGAAATGATGAATTATAACAGCATAATAGAAAGTATTTTAGGAAACATAGACGATAATTAATCAATTAATCGAAAACCAAAACGATATAAAAACCATTATTAGCAATCAAATATCTCTGACTCAATCAACAATAGTAAAATTTAATGAAACATTAATAAAGCTAGTAAGAAACCAAGATAGTATAGCCAACCGAATACAGACCCTTGAAACTACATGCAAACTACCATGTTAGGCATGCGAGACTTAATTAGATTTAATACGATATTCACCCAAATAATATCAACCCTTACTTTAATACAACAAATTTTAGCTACATTAGAGAACGCAGTAACATTTGCAAAATTAAATACATTACACTCTAGCATCATAGAACCAACTGACTTATTAAAGGAATTATTAAGAATTAGATCATTTATAAGCAATAGTAAATACCCTTTGATGTAGTAGAATCAAACATTCCAATATTTGAAAAAATAGCTGTAGTAAAAGGCTATGGAAAGGATAATGAAATAACATTTCTAAAAGAGATCCCGATAGTAGAAAGTAACATTTATAATTATTACCATTTATTTGCTTTTCAATGAAAGTTACTAGCATGTATCAAGTTATCATACCCAAAACCAAATTCCTATCCTTAAATGAACTAAGATATGGTTATACCAACGAAAAATGTACCAAAGTAACACCAAACCAATATTTATGCCAATCACTGATAACAACAACTATTCAAGAAGACAGCCCTTGCTAAGTACAATTATTAAAATTTTCAAATCATTACAAAAACTGTGAAGCAAAACCCGTAGAAATCGCCAACATGAAAATTCAGAAAATTACCGAAAACAAATGGATTGCTATATTTCCATCAGAAGTATTGGCAACCGCACATTGCAATCAAGACGAGAATAATCTAGCATTGACAGGAAGCAAATTAATCACCATCAAGGAAGACTGTTATTTAAAATTGAAAAACGAAATAATCAGAGTTTATCAAGATCCTACAATAACCAGGAAATTTGCAAACTTGCTGAAATTACAATTCAAAATACAACAACCAGAAAATGAAGAAATAATAAAAAAACCCATGCAGCTAGAACACCTAGACTTAGACGACATCAACCACGCCATGAAAATAATGGACAGTTATAAAGAGAACACTTAAGTGAACTAAAAACGCCGAAATTACACTGCGATAACATGAGCGTTTGGACAATTATGTTAATCATTCTAATTATATTATTGATCACATATTTATTTTACAAAATGTACCTTAAGTATAAGAATAAAGAGAAAAACGTTAGATTTAAGGAAACAAAGGTAAATAAAGAAACAAATATATCCATAGGGACAATGAATTTCAAACCATGAATTTAAACAATAAATTTTAAGTTATGAATTAAAAATTAAGCAAGAAAACCCTTAATTTTTCATGTACGTCGGGAGGAGTTATGTATCCCCAAATTTATGTATGTATAACGAAATAGAAATAATTAGGAATTATTAGAAATTGTTAAAGAAATTATAAAGTAAAATGCAACAATGTAATACAATGACAATTAATAAAGTTTATTAACAGTTCATGAGAACGGATGCAATACAAAGTATCCAGACGATAGTGACACTGCAGGTGGCAGGTCACAGACGGTTGAAATACCGTGATTACCTAGAAAATAAGATTATTACAATGTATTAATGAATAAAATTAAGAATAAGCAGACATGAGCTCTGCAAGTTCCCACAGAATTGTGAGGAGCAGGGACATTATAAATAGCCCGGAAGCCCCAAGACCCGGCAGTCAGTCAAAGTATTCAGCTTTAACATTGCAGTTGCTTCGGCTACTCATAATAGTATAATTAGCAATTATTTTTGGACTTAGTTAATTTAATTCAAGATTGTCAAAATTCAATGTTAACCTCTGTTAAATCAAATAAATTTGTTAAGAAGTTTTGGAAGACGTTTTTAAAAAGACAGCTCCCAAGACCCGAACCTTAACTAGCGTTATTCGTGGAAGTACATATTTAAATTAGGATAAGAGATCAATTTGAAGATTCTTTTCTAATATTGTCTCCTAAGTGACAGTAAAATAGGCTAAGTGGTTTGGTGCCCATTGTTTTGATACAGGCAAAGTCAAGAAAGAAAACGTCAAATAACTTCCAAAATGTTGGTAAATTAATTTTAAAAATTTTTGTAAACATACTTTGTAATTTATTTATTATTCTATTTCCACCAGTAAAGAACCTACGACCCACACTAGTTACTTCCGGGAATAACCCGTCAATTTTCTTAATCATCGTCTTCCTCGATTTCTTTAAACCCCTTTCACAATATCTCTTTTACCTGTAACAACTATAACATGTAAATGAATTAATATCGTTTCGGGTTTAATACTGGATAAGTCTTGTAGAGGTCGATATTGATCTAACTAAATATCGCAAGGATTTGTTAAACATAAAATAAAAAAATACGCGTTGTGTCAAAACAGGAAGCGCTTCCCTTCTCTCACAGCCGGTGACGTCCATGCTTCATGACGTTCCTATTATGCTTATTATTATAGAACTCATTGCAAACTTAATTATACATAAAATAACTTATACACAAAGTAATGAGAAAGACAATTATGTATTAAGTAATTGCACTTTGATACTTTTATGTTTATTCCTCGACTCACGAAAATAACCCAATGTAAACTTGACTTTGATAATCCTGCACATTGACCTTCGTACACAAATATTCAACAATTCAGTTCACTTTCATTTTATTACATCACATAAAGTTACCGACCTTCAGCATGTTCCTAACCTGTTTCCCCACAGTTTAATTTTATTTTATATTTAAAATACCGAGGAATATCTTTCAAAACTTGACGAAAATATGAACAAATACTAATTTAATGTTTAATTTAAGTTATAAGATCTCACGTGCATCCGCGATTGTGATTGGTTGTAAAACGGTAATTACGTTTCCAAATATATCATTATTATCTAGGGCAAGTAGACAGCAACACACAATGGTTGTGGCAAAGAAATTCGTTTTAGCAAAACATTTTGAAGGTCTGCCAAAACAGACTGATCTCAAATTAGTGGAAGAAGAGCTACCACCTTTACAGGATGGAGGTAATATTTCTGTAAAACGGTAATTATGATAAAGATATTTATATATAATGTGCTATTTACACGTAATCAGTTTTCTACCTTAGTGTGAAATTTACACCTGTTAACGAATGATAATTTAGATATTATGGCGTTTGCGGCTGCATGCAGTAGTTTTTCTTAACCATCCTCCCGAGTCTTTACGTTCGAACGAGTCCTCGATTAGGTTACTGTTAGAAATAGACATTATTATTAAAAAACACAAATCACTTAACACGCATATCAGAACAGTCTGCAATAGTTTTAGCAACAAAAAAAACAAGACTGTTATGATATACGTGTTAAGAGATTTGTGTTTTTTAATAATAATGTCTATTTCTAACAGTAACCTAACCTAAAAAAGTCTATCGTGGGACTCGTTCGAACGTAAAAACTCGGGGGGTTGGTTAAGAAAAATATTTTAACCGGCTTGCATATCTTTTCCTTTAGGAATCTCTCCTTATGCTTACAATAATAAGAATGAACTATAACGTTAACGTAAATTTGACTTTTAAGACTATTATATAAAAACTTCAACCAAACACAGAATTCGACGTTAGACTTCAACATAGAAATAGAAATAACAATTATCAGTCGTTATACTTGTTGATATTAAGATAGAATCGTTCAAATGTTCTTTTTCACTATAATCCCATCTCTGAACACCAATATAAAGAAAATTCTATTTGCACAAACAGAAGTTCTTTATTATCAAACTGATTATACAATTTACGTTAGGTTAGGTAGACAAAAATTTAATCCCTAAATTCATTTTTAACGGATTAGTAGAACTTGCAATTTAGGTTTTTGCCTAACTAACCTATTTAACTATTTATTTTGTTTTGGTGTGGTCGTACTTGTGGGTTCTTATACTCTTGAAAACATCACTGAATATAATGGAAAACGACTTAATTGTATTAAGTTTTATATTAATATATTTATTTTGTATTTTTAAACATTATAGTTTTACGCCACTATCAAACCGACCGTTCCGAATGGACCTGCACCTTGAAGAAGTTCTAGATTACTAGAACGGGTGGAATGACTTCCGCGTTCCAGTGATCTAAAGAGCCAAACTACAGGTCCAACAAAAGTAGTAGGGTCGTTAGTGAGGAACCAGACTAAGACAGGTCCTCGAAAGAGGGCATCAGTTCTCTCAGTACTTAGAGTGGCAGAGACCATATGGATCGGTATGGCATTCTAAGACACACACACACATGCTACTGCACTGTAGAAAGCAACTGGAAACCACCACATTACCTCCCAAGTACACGGCATACTCAATTTGTAAGTAACATAATGGCATCTTCTGGGGGTAAAATATGCCAGAGTTAAAATGGTCCCCCATTCGGATCTCCGGGAGGGGACTACTTCGAAGGATGTGATCGGAAACTGTAAAGGAAGAGCAGGGAATATTTTGCGAGTCGAAGCGTGGAATGTCAGAAGTATGAAGCAAGTAGGTAAGCTAAAAACTTAAAAATTGAAATGGATAGGTTAGCACTAGACATAAAGGATCATCGAAGATGGCTAACGAGAGACGGGGGATTTTGGCAGTGGAGACTTTAGAGCAATTCATACAGGATCAGAGGAAGGAAATTCGGGTATGGGGATAGTTATACAAAAAAAGATAGAACATGTAGAAAACTACTTGCAAAAGAACGAAAGAGTACACATGGTTAGATTAGAATCTAAACCGGTAAATACAGTAATAACACAAGTATACATACCCACCTCTAGCTACAGTGAGGAAGAGGTAGGGGCGATCTACAAGGATTTCGAAGACATACTAAGATACGTAAAAGGACTTAAAAATTTAATAATTACGAGGGATTTTAATAAAGTGGTAGGTGAGGGTAGGGAAGGAGTGGTAGGAAGTTTATTTGGCTTAGGCACGAGGAATGACTGGGGAAATAGGCTGGTAGGATTTTGCGACAAGAACAATTTAACCATAGCAAACACTTTATTTCAACATCATGCTAGAAGACGATATACATGGAAGATGGGGATACAGGAAGATATCAAATCGATTACATTCTTGTTAGACAACGGTTTAGGAATCGAGTAAACGACTGTAGAAGCTACCCAGAATCAGATATAGACACTGACCACAACATCGGAATTATGAAGGCCTCTTTAGTTTAAAAATTTGAAAAAAAAGAACGGAAAAGGACACTTTGACTTTGAGAAACTAAAAGATAAAAATATCCATGAAAGATTTGAAAAAAAGTCAAATAAATTACTGAAAGATATCGGGAAAATTTCTTACACTAAGAAAGTAGAAACAGAATGGAATAACATTCAATCCAGCTTAGACATAGAGCCAGAGATATTCTGGGGTATCAAAAAGAAAATAAGAAACCATGGATAACAAAGGATATCCTGAATCAAATAGAAGAAAGACGAAAATACAAAAATAGATCAGATGCAACAAGAAAACAAATACAAAGCCATAAAATGCGAAAATCATTAACAAATGCAAGAAAGTTAAAGAACAATGGATTAATGAAAAGTGCCAAAGAGGAACAAACTACGATGAAAATGGAAAGACAGACAAAGCATTAGAATGAATTTTAGGGATATAAAACCATATAGCAAATATATTAGAGGCATGGAAGGAGACTGCACCTTACTCTTTTCTCGATGTTATAAAAAGAGTAATTGCACGACGAAGCATAAGAAATACTTCGGCACAGCTTGCATCAACCTTTAAGGTTGCGGAGGCTGCTTGAGATTTGAAATCACAGGGTAAGAGAAATGTTTAGAGAATATCTGAATGTTAAAATTTAAATATCAAGACACTTGTTTACACAACTATAAAATAACTTAGAGAAACAAAAGTTAAAACACGATAAGAGAAATTTGACTAAATATGTATATTAATACTCAGTTATTACAATTCCAAAGGCATGTATAAGATATACGCTTGTGTGATTAACATTGCAGACATCGCTATATATTTTAACATGATATAATTCATATATTTAATAAATGTACACGAGAAAATTTCTATAGAGAAATCAAAATAAATAATCTCTGTTTAAAAACTCAAAATTTAACTTAATGCGAGAGTAAATCAAAAAGTGATCATAATTGTAATAATGTCCTGTAACAAATGCACATGAAACGAAAGTTCAAGTAATAAACCTTTTTTACCATAAGAAGCTTCATGAAGTTCCGAATGTTTACATATTTTTAGGTTATATATTAGAGAATTATATTTGAAATCATTTAAGATAAGTAAAATGTAATTAATAATCAAAACAAAATATATGTAGTGACCAAGACAAATTTAAATAATCAAAACAAAATTATTTGTAGTGACAAAGACAAATTTAAATAGAGGTTAGGCTTCTTTATTTTAACAGAAAAACGATAATGTAAAAGTTTTAATCTCATACCTGTAGTATCAGTAACCGAACTAATACTAATAGTTACTTAGTTTATAGGAATCCTTCATATCCAGGAAACTGAGACATCCTGCATTGGTGGATCTCCTAGTGTAGGTACAAAACAGCATGTGGTCGACTTCAAATGTTGTCTTTAACAGACTTCTGTTCCATAAATTAAACTTGTAGATATTTTTCAATAAGATAATAACTGAGCGGCAATATGTAAAGTAAAAGTAAACGAAATATAAAATTCTTGTGATGAAAGTATTTATTTTACATCATCTGGTTATGCAAATGCACTAGCAACTTTTCCATGTAGAAATCTGAATGAGAGAACAAGTCGCCGTAACATCGGTAACCAAAACACAGATAATCGGGACATAGGTAATCCAGAGCATAGCTAACCGGAGCACCCTAGAAAATTTAGTTTTGTTACAAAAGTGAAAATTTAACACGAGGTGCAAAGGAAAATTAATCCATTAATCACTTACCATCTGTATAATTATTTGATGGGTTAAACGAATAAACAACTTCTTTATCCTTCTTACTAAACATCTAAAATTATATTTAAATGTTAATTTAGGATTTATGATTAGAAAATTTACATACCAGGTAAGCACATGAGGCAAGGTAGAAGTTCAAATCAAAATGGCCAACAGTGCCAGATAAGCAATCAGATATCAAAAGAGAAATGAAAATTTGACACTTCAAATAAATTATTTTCGGCCATCTTCGGGATGGACGATCTCTAGCGATTATTCTCAATAATACAGAATTTAGAACCACACCAGTTGTGCTTTTGGAATAAACACTTCAGAAATAACCAATAGGAAAATTTCATATAGATATAATTATTTGTACTATGTAACAAATTAGGAACTTGTGGATTAAAACTAATAATCCAGGATTGTGCGAGATAAGTTCTTATAGAAAATATCTTATATAATAAATAGAGTAATTTTATATTTAAATGTAGATATAAGCATTTGTATGCTAATAGTGCCAAGCACAATGTAACATGCTAAAATATAGGCAAAAAGGCATGTTACAAGACATCATTATAGAAAATGTAGAGAAAGTGGAAGGACGGCACGAATAAATAGGGAATTTATATGCAAGAGAGGAACTAACAGCATTAGAACTGGAATCATACATTAAAAAGGACGACTTGGGATATCGTATACTTAGACATGAGTTTGGATTAGTACTAAAGAGTCTGAAGGATGGTAAGGCACCAAGTGTAGATAAGGTGCAATCAAAAACTCTAAAAGTCGCTGGACAAACAGTAACAGAACGTCTCTTCCAACTTGTGAGCTATATGTATGAGACAGGCAAGATAACCAAATATTTAAAACATAACACCATAGTCACTATACCAAAAAAAAGAGGCTCGGATAGATGTGAAAATTTCCGAACAATAAGTTTGACAGCACACGTGTCAAAAATATTAACTAGAATTGAATGTACAAAGACGAATGAAAAAAATAAGCTGCAGAAATACTAAGAGAAAAGCAATTTGGATTTAGGGGAAACAGGGGAACATGGGAGGCTATTTTAGCTCTGAGAGTGATAATGGAGAAAACAATAGAAAAAAGGGAAAGCGTGTATATAGGGTTTGTAGATCTGGAAAAAGCATTTGACAATGTAAAATAGAAAAAAATGTTCGAAATGCTCAAAAAGATTGGAAAGAGTTATAGGGATAGACGAATAGTACATACCTTATACAAAGAGCAAACAGTGGCAATAAAATTAAAGCACGACCGTAGAAAAATAAATATTAGGAAAAGGGTGCGACAGGGATGTGCTCTACCCTCATTAATTTTTAACTTGTACATCAAAGAGGCAATGAATATTGTCAAATCCAAGAAGACATTTGGAATTATTATGCAGGGACAAAGGATCGATATGCTTAGATTTGTAGATGATATAGCGCTATTAGCATCAAGCAAGGAATAGTTAAAAGCTGCTTTTAATGAAATGGAAACAGTTCTAACAGAGAGACACGGTATGAAAAGAAGGTGAAAATAAATTAAAAACTAGAATACAAACTTGTACCATGAACTTACAAGAGGTTAAGGATTTCTGCTACCTAAGAAGCCAAATAACATAAGATGAGAAGAGCACAAAAGATATAAAACAAAGATTAGCACACGGTCGTGCTACATTTAACAAGAAAAAGCAACTACTCTCTTCAAAGACAACAAACATAGAAACGGGAAAAAGATTGCTTAAAACTTATATGTGGAGTACAGCACTGTATGGATGTGAAACCTGGACAGTAGGAGAAACGGACAGGAAAAAGATAGAAACCTTTGAAATGTGATGCTACAGATGTATGATGAAGATATCATGGACAGACAAAGTTAAGAACAAAGAGGTACTAGAAATGATAGGGGAAGAAAGAAGTATGTCGAAAACAGTAAAAATAGTAGAGATAGGATGATTAGCCACATCCTAAGGCATGAGGGATGGTGCGAAATATATTACAAGTAGAGATAGGAAAAAAGAGAGGCAGAGGTAGACCTAGGTTAGACTATTGCACACAGATAGTGAAATATGTAGGCTGTTGGAATTTCAGAGAAATATGCAGGCTAGCTCAGAATAGAAATCAATGAAGGTTACGCGACCAACCAATTCCAAGATGGAAAACCTAATGGAAAAAATAACTGTACTTAAACCTGATGATTACTATAAACAAATACGGGTGTTGGTTTTGAAATATTTTCAACTAATGTTGATTGTGTGAAAGGATATATTGGAAAACTATTAATTCTGCAAATGTTCAAGTGTTGGGGGATCGTGGCAGCCATAGGCTGCTTAATATAATTGTAAGCAATAGAAGGGGAACCGAACTGCATCAAACAAGAAAGAGAAGCGACTATGTTTGAAGCCAACAAACGTAGAAACAAGGAGAACATAGTTGAAAGCATATGCGTGGAGCACAGCACAGTACGTCTATGAAATAGGGGCAGTAGGAGAGGCAGGCAGAAAAATGGTAAAACCCTTTGGAATGTGGTGCTTCGGATGTGTGAGGATGATAGTATGGACAGACAAAGTTAATAACAAAGAAGTTATAGAAATAGTAGGGGAATAAAGATATTTGTAAAAAACAAAAAATAGAAGAAATAGAAACGCAGGATACGTTTGTTGCGTTTATTTTCCGCATAAATTAATTACTCTATTTTTCTCGCTTTTTCATTCATTACTAGTTCGAATAAACTCCGTTTCAATTCTTAAATTCTTCAACAACCCCCTATATAGTGTACATGTTCAGTATAAGCCCGCTTAACATAATTAATAATAAACACGCTCTCGAATAAATTCCTTAACTCAAATCCCTTTCTCTTTTACAATGAAAATTTATTCGATATATTAAATAGTCTATGCATTGTGTTGGGTATCCGGTAATCTCTTAAATTCTTCAATAATATCCTGTTTACAATAATAAATACGCTTTCTACAAATTTTCATTTTGAACTTATTTATTTCGAAACGACAAGTTTATGCTAAAATTAAATAGTTGTATCCTGCTTTTGGGTACCCGTTATCTTGGCATACGTTACGACCGCCGTATAATGGTTTTCTCTATTGTTCCAATGTAACGATTTGTTGAAATAAGGTTGCGCACTATCCAATATAAGCCGGGTTTTCCAGTTTTACCGCGTTTCGATAAGCTAGTACGTCGAAATATTTTCTACATTTTTTCGTCACCGTATTTCAAAAGCGATACACGTGTTTCTGTTCCACAACTAGGTGTCTTACGTGCATTCGGTGAGTTTTTCCGCGCGTACCCATTCTAATCAGATTCTCTTTTAAGCTTTTTTAGCTGGAGGCCAAATGGGTTCTTTCTTTGTGTAGACCCATCTGTTCGTTGTCGTGGACCAGCTGCCTTTTGTCTTTGGATCGCTGCTATAATTACGATGGTAGGGTGAACGAACCCTGACGACAATGGCGTTGCTATGCTGACTCACCCCCGGCGGTTTGCAAGATACGCATTCCGACGCATAGAGGTATGTGACTCGTTTTCTTTTATGTACATCGCGGATCCTAATTTATCAGCGATTGATGTTGTGAAACCAGTTCACCATACATGTTTAGAAGCTAGCTTCGCTAGTGTTTCTAGTTATCTTTCTTTACTTGTTACTACACCTTGATCTACATTTAATACTTTAATTCAACACACTTGCTATTGAGAAAATCTAAGCATTACTTTTTTTTAACGATTTTTATTACATGTTAGCTACGAAATGCGCACTTAGTGGATCCTTTATAAAATTTGTTCTTTACAATATAAATTAAATTCAATATTTTTCTTTGTACCTGTGGATCAAGAAATTTTAATTTATTTTCATTGTTAATAAATAGTCGTGGGCGGTGTGTTTTGTTTTTGTTTCTGTTTGGTATGTAGGCGAATCCCCCCACTCTCATCGGTTGGTAGTTAGCCTGGTGTGTACTTTTCTTCCGGCTACGTATCACGTTCTAAGGCATTTTTGGGGAATACTGCGAAATATATTACAAGCAGAGATTGGAAAAAGTGGTAGAGCTAGACCTAGATCAGAATATTGCATGCAGATAGTGAAAGATGCAGACTATGGAAATTTCAAGGGAATGTGTAGGTTAGCACAAAATAGAAAACAATAAGGGTATGCGTCTAACCAGTTCCAAGACTGAAGACCTAATGATGACGATGATCAAACCGAGTAAATTTTTAACAATCTCTTCAAGTGATGAGTTATACTCTGATTCTTCAGTCGACATATTCTGTAAAAAAAGACGAACGCTTCGCAAACAAGGAGGATATGTTGAAAGAACTATTTCAAAATATAACGATAAAGAAGTTATGGAACGTGTTTGTTTAAAAAATTATCAGCTGACTTTCTTAATGGTAAGTTTTTTTTGGCATAAGGTTCTTACGGTATTCCGTGTAGACAAGAAAAAAATAACGTACGCCACGAAAATAGTCCGCACCGAGTGCCATAACAAAAAAAAAAGGAATCGAAAGTATGCCGCACTAGTCGTAGAGTGGGGTGGGACACAAAAAAAAGTAAAAGGAAACCTCACCAGAGAAAATTTATTTACAAAACCTTTGGTAAAAGCGTGTTACAAAAAGGAAAACCAACCCGCTGAGAAAACAATATTTATCCAATATATCCCGAAGGATTTACCCAATACAAAAATCTTTGCAAAAATAATAAGTATACTCCTTATTCACCTCAAACTAATTTTCAACCTCGATTCTGGTATTCACATAAAGTAGTAAATAACAAAAAAATATTTTATGGAATGTTCTAGTTGCTTATTTAATAAAATTTCTTAAATACTTTATATTTAAATAAAACAAAAATTAAAACATATATATATATATATATATATTATATATATATATATATATATTGCTATACTATTCGCGTAATTTTCTTGCCCCTACTTTGGGCTGTTATTTTTATTACTATGAACTGGAATTCTTGATCCCCTTCGTTGTGCGCCTTATTAATTTTCTACGTACTCTAAATTATTGGACCACCATTTTAATATTCACTATAAATTGTAGTTATCTCCTCCGCCGGCTGCCTTCTTAATATTGCTATCAACTGGACTTTATCTTCAAACAACTTTATCTACCAATGGCAAAATTCGATACGTTACCGCCTTGCGGGTTATCAATTTCCTATTCAACTTGTGGCTCCGCCTTTGTACTATTTAAATCTTATGACCTCGGCTAGCATTTATTTGGAATTATAAAATTCAGTAAATTTCGATTTTATATAATGAAACCAATATGTTATGTACAGCTTTTGAAATTATTTGTAATACATTTTCAATTAGTTAACCTTATAAATTTCATTTATTAACAACCATCTACTATGTACTCAAAAACCCAAAGTTACCAAAAAAACTTATTATCTTTACCAACAAAGTGTAGAATATTCTAAACCTGTTATCATATTACTCATTCTATACGTATGCAACCTCTTTTGTTGACTTTTTCACAAGCATGTCATATTTAGCAAATTCAATATTAAAAATAAAATAAAATTTATATAGAAAAACAAATGTCTTATAACTAAAAATCTGACCTGGTTTTATCTTTTTCACATCGACGCTTCCAATAAAATGATCTTCCCAATTCTGGATTCCATTCAAATTATTGCCATTACACTATGGACCACCATTATTAAATTATACACCCCAATTTATTTCAATTATTCAAACTTAGACTTTTATCATTCTTGCCCCAGACTTAAAATTGTAGTTTGTTTCACCCCTGTACTTCAAAATTGTATTATCCTTCTTTTCCCTGGACATCTAAATTGTATTACTGTATTTTCCCTTAACATCAGAATCATAGTCTATTTCCCTCAGACCTCGAAACCCTATTATTTTTATGTCTTAGTTTACAATAAATTCATTAAAAGCGTACTTACGTTTAAACGGCAATTATAATCTTCATATTCGCACTCATTTTATTTCACTTTTATAATTATTACGTATTACTTTGTTTTAATGGCAACGCATTTCGGCCTTCGTTGAGTTCAAAACTGACTTTCTTATCAAGGTGCTTGCTAATATATTCTCGAATTCCCACTCCATCCGTGGGTATGGTCTAGAACTCGTCGCTTGTTTCTGACCAATCAAATAATTTCATTTAGAGCAGTTTCTGATGTAATGCTCCACGATTCCCCATAATCACAACCTGCCCGCAGCTGTCTTTCGTTATCAACATGCTGTATTTTGATAGATTACTTGCTTTTCCATAAACAACTGATGCAACTCGACTTTAAATTTTCATGTTTACATGCGATTCA
The DNA here is from genome assembly GCA_036346225.1 of Platerodrilus igneus. Taxonomy (NCBI): domain Eukaryota; kingdom Metazoa; phylum Arthropoda; class Insecta; order Coleoptera; family Lycidae; genus Platerodrilus; species Platerodrilus igneus. The sequence continues at coordinate 1,413,241 of JARFIW010000544.1, forward strand.
CGCAATTTTTAATCATTTCTCTTATCAAAAATGGTTAGATATTTGTCCGCATTTATATTAACTACCTGAAACTCTATTTCTATATCCGTATTAATTTAATCGTCATTTTTAATGCGCGTCTAATTACACTTTATCTACAGGGTATTTAATATTTACTATCTACTTAATACATGTATTTCTCATTCCTACGCCAACTATGCGTCTTCTATGTTTACCTGCGTCGCCCAAAAACTATTTCTACTTTATATACAGGGTGTTGACTACTTACTATCTACAAACTGTCTATTTCTTAATTATTTCCTTAAATAAGTGCAGTTTTCTGCTGCCTATTCTAATTACTCATTCCTGAACGACCTTTACTATAACGTGCACCCTTAAACAACCCCTTATCACAGCAATATATATATATATATATATATAAATTATTTAATAGTAGGCAATAGCAATAAAGAAAGACTATCTACCAGACGAAATGCATTTCACAGCAGTTATAAAGAGTTATGTAATAACGTCACAGCTAAACAATAATGTAACGCTAAATATGGACAGTCCAGGCTAATCTTATTTTATAATTAATACCCAACAATAAAAGCTGCCGTCAATAGCATATCCATAACATTAAACCAAAGCAATTAAAACTTACCAGATTGTTTCCACACAAATTTTGTTTATCTCAGTATGGCTTGAAAACAATCACGTAACCACATCTATATACCTAAACTATACTTTATAATTAGAACCCGATTAAGCAAAATTCCTCATACAATGAAATCAAATGTAAACAACATGTGCTACCTAATTTTCTTTAAAAAAAACGAATGCATGGTTATAAATTATTAAATGTTTTTGTCCTGTAAATTTAAACGTGACATAAATAAAGCAAATTATGTAATCTGACTTACAAAGAAACAAAATATCAATGTGCAGAAAGAAAATCTAGTTCACATACACTGTTGATGCATTCAAATGTAACACTTTCTGAGAGCCTCGTCCTTTATGAAGTCGGAAGCTTAGGGTCATCCAACTCCTTAAACGCCGACTACCTGTTTTTGTACCTTGAACATTCTACGACACTTAAACCATTCTCAAAGGAATTTGGCAATACAACATCGCTGCTTCTCTCATATGGTCGCCCAGATCCTACCATATGTTTCGAAACCATGATCGGCGATGTGTATAAGGACAGCTGTTCGTTCATAAAGTTGAATGCAAACAATAATGAATTTAACAGTGTTATTGAATAAACGCGTGTGCATAAACGAGGTTAAAATAAGTAATCAGTTGAAAAACTACAATGCATCTACAACAGTTATTAACCGAACGAACATCATCCTTTATCATTTCAACAAGCATAACTATATCATGTAACAGGACTTCAAAATAACACTGATTTTTATAACGGAAAGCAATTGTATTCCGTTCAAGCAAGGAAACCCTGCACAATAATAATGAATCCATTCAAATCGTATCTTCCCTTGAAAACATCCATGTGTAGATAATAAATAACATGAATGGTAATTCCCTCAAAACATCCATCTGTCGATAAGAGAACTAGAAAACTAATTGAATCGGACTCTCCTTGGAAATACCATCTGTAACATCCTTCATACATATTATTTTAAAAAGCGAAACAATGACCAAATAATGGAAAACCCAGTTAACGTTCTAAACCACAACAAATATACATAAGCGTGTTTAAATACGAGATAAATATACACAACCAATCTGGTAGAAATTATAAAGACACGTATGACGAGTTACCAAACTTCCCGCATTGAAACTATAGAAACATAACCTAAACCAATTAGTAATTTATATTAAGTAAGGATTAATAATAATCGAACCAAATATTTTTAATGGATGGTAATTCGTGATTGAAAATAGCTGGATGAAACACGTACATAAACTCATTGTAATATTTAAGAAAACGAACGTTGTTGATAACGGAACACTACGTTTTTAACGCTATATCAAAATAGAATAGACTGAAGTGTTTTAAAGTATAATTAAATATTCTAATAGAATCATACAGGGTGATGAATAAACAACTGTTTAGATTGAGCAGGCAGTCGAACTCGTTAATCAATAATCAAATGACTGTGAATAAAATACGGAATATGAAAATTTAATTAAGTAAGAATGCAGGAGCGGCACACAACAATGTGAAAGCTCACTACTGATTTATTTTCAGAAAAACTGAAAATTTTTTTAAATTTTGTCCGGCATACTTATGGAAGAAAAAACAGGTGCTACAAAAGCACTTCTTATGACAATATTGTAGTTGAGTAATCAAATGTTAGTTTTTAAGTGAAGCGGTGCCCATCTATTAAATGGCAAAAGTTGAAAATCATGTTAACAGCATATATTGAGTATAAAGGAATTCTAATATCTGCGGAAGTATTATACTTTAACAAGTAATTGTTGGCTAATATGAAATAACATAACTTTTACACCCTATCCTTTTACAAGTGTAATGAAAAGAATTGGTGCACGACACGGTATGAATAAATTACCCTGGCACAGCTACACCCAACCGTTTTTGGCTGTGAAGGCTGTAAAAGAATTGAAATCTCAGGAGGAAGATAACGAGAAATTAAAATGCTATAACCTTGTAAGGAAATTATTACAAGAAAAAAATTTAAACAGATTTGTGGAATAGAAATGTTTCAGTAGTTTATTATCATAAATTAAATTGTAAAAATTTGTTATTAGAACAAAAAAAATTAATTTGGTAAGACTTTGGACATAAATGAAATATAATGTAAAATCATAAAGCTTTTGTTTCCTCATCATTTTGTTTTCAACCTTACTTAAGGTCGGTTTGACGCAGCTCTAACTTCTTTTCTATTCTGTGCCAATCTAAAAAGTTCTACATACCCTTCATGTTATTTTTAAATCAACAACTTGCACGTTACACTTTTAATGCTAAGTTAAAAATTAAAAAGATACACAGCGAATAACTGTGCACAGACTAAATATGACATTTGTGACTGTCGAAAGGGTGATCAAATGGACAATGCTGTCTGTGGAGACCAGTCAGCTATGCAAAATAATACCTAGAAAACTGTTGTATGTGGAAATTTGAAAATAGATAAATATTTGCACATACACTCTCACCTGTGCATATAGAAACAGTTACATACACGCATGGATGTATGATGTATATACACGTTCAAGTATGCATATACCTCTGCATGCACCATGTTTGATTATAATCAATGTCTAATATTTATTTATTCTTTTTTTGCAGAATTCTTAGCAGAAGCTGTGTACTTAAGTGTTGATCCATACATGAGAGGTTATTCTCATCGTTTAGCCATAGGTGATACAATGGTAGGAACTCAAATTGCAAAGTGAGTATTTTCATACAAGAAAATGAAAAAATGTGATGCCTAACTATTTATTATTTTACAAAAACGTGTTGCATGTAAAAGTGGTATTCATTATTCGTTTCTTTTTAAAAGTACCTTCTTCACAGTTGCATAGAGTACAAGCTTTTGCCCAACAGTCTTTAGTAATAAGCATACTCAACGAATGGGCATATACTATAAGTTCTTGAGGTGAGGGATACTGTCCCTAATTACCACTGAAACCTTTTAGAGGATGATGTTGAGTTCAGGAGCATTTAGAGAATGTTGGGTCGATCTAGATAGATTGATTGCTTCCCATTTTATTTAAAAACTATAATTGCTTTTTTATTTTGCAGTTGAATCGTTTCAAAATTTAACATCTGCTTTTAATTCATCTTATTTCAGTGTTGCAGGATCAATTTCTTTATCAATTTTCTATTTCCACCATTTAATAATTGATGACCATGTCAAACAGAAACAGATATCAATTTTTGGTATCAATTAGAAAATGGAGCAGTGTGTAATTTTTAAACTAACCATTGTGTTTAATAAAAACTATAAAATATAGAAAAAAATATTCATTAAAAAGTTTTAGCTGATGAAGTAGTTTTTCAGGAAAATACTCCATTTATATGGAGAAGAGTATTTTTAACTATCGTATCGAATAGCTTTAATAAAATGCGATATTTTCATATATATATATAATAAAATAAAGCGTGTACCTTAAAAATACATTAATATGTATGCATGCATGAAAATTCGAAGTGATTTGATTTATGTTACAAATGGGAAGCAAATAACATTTTGCAAATTCAAAAAAACTATTGCTAGACAGGCAAAGCATAATCTTCGCCAAAGCTATTTTCACTTTGTAAAAACCAACAATTACTCAAATTGACAATGAAAAAACAAAGTTGAACAAAAAAGCCAAAGAAAAACAATGAAACTTGAATTCTTTAGAAGTTTTTTGTTCATTAAATGTTTAAAATTTTCACCACTTTGACCTAATCAAGGATTTACTCTTTTCAATAGTTGCTTTGATGTTGCCACTTTCATTATTTCTGGATTTAAATTTTGAAAAACTGGATTTAATGTTATTCCATTCCGTTTCTACTTCCTTAGTATCAGAAGTTTTCCCGATGTCTTTCAGTATTTCGTTTGACTTTTTCTCAAATCTTGTGTGGATATATTTATCTTTTAATTTCTCAAAGTCAAACTGCTTATTTCTGTTCCCTTTTTTCAAATTTAAGCAAGGCTTTCATAATTACCATGTTATGGTCAGTGTTTATATCTGCTTCTGGGTAGCTTCTACAGTCTTTTACTCGATTTCTGAACTGTTGTCGACCAAGAATATAATTTATTTGATATCTTCCTATATCTCTTGGTATCTTCCACGTATATCATCCTCTAGCATGATGTTGAAATAATGTGTTTGTGATGGTTAAATTGTTCTTGTCGCAAAATTCTACCACCTATTTCCCCTGTCATTTCTTGTGCTTAAACAAAAAAACCTACTACGACTCTTTCCCTACCCTTGTCTATCACTGCATTAAAATCTTCTGTAATTATTAAATTTTCATGTCCTTTTATAAATCAACAATATACTAATATAAAATTATTTTTAAATAAAATAATTCATAAAGATGGTACACATTACATAGCAGTGTTGGGGAAAGTTATAGAAGTTTCCAATATATGATAAAATAGGGTGTTTATTAATGTTATACTTTTCAATTTACAAGTTATGATTTCACATTGTGTAGCATAAAAGTAACACTCCTATGTTTGCATCAGGTCAATGGCACCATAGAACCAGAACCAGTATCACAGAAAACCACTGGATCGTTAAATACTTATTGCAACTCAAAAACATTTTAGCATTGTATACGGATTAATAATCTTGCCATAGGTACAGTGAAAAAGTTATATAAAGGGTGAGTTATAAAGATCGATGGATATTACATAGCTTATACGAAGAACAAACAGCTGTAATAGAATTAGAGCAGGAACGTAGAGAAGTAAATATTAGGATAGGGGCGAGACATAGATATGTGCTATCCCATTAATTTTTAACTTGTGTATCGAAGAGGCAATCAATACTGTCATATGCAGAAAAAAACATTTGGAATTATTATGAAGTGAAAAACGATTGATATGTTTAGATTTGTAGACAATATAACGATATTGAGTTAGTAATGTTCCTTTGAAATGTTTATAATCATATTTCATTTTAATAGTTTAGATATTAGCAAATCCCACCAATAGAATTAGGTTATTCCCTTTAGTAAATATAATATTTAGGTTACAAGCACTGTTGATCTAAGGAAGCATTATTTATGTATCTTATATTGTTCATACTCAAAGGTTGTCAGTTCATTAGGGCGGTTTAAAAGGTTAGAAATGATATCAGCTATGCAACTTTGTATTCAAAATTACTTGTTTTATGATTTATTTGTTTTGACGAATAATGCATCACGCTGGCGCCTAACACCTCAACATCTAAGCATTGAAGAAAAGTCACATGTAAAATTGTTTTAATGCAGAAAATAAAAGTCCCTTTCACGGGTTCTAGTTAATCTTTCTGTAAGTTACTTTTACATATATTTAGATAGAGAAAGACAATGCAAATAATTTCAATTTGCAGTTTTAATTCATCTGTTGAAATTCTACCGCATGTATCTCGAATTGTTTTATGGAGGGAAAGTCTTTTTTTTAATAGATCACTACGTTCAACATCCAAAGTAACAACATGTAACTTGAGTAGGTTAGTGTACCTTGAAGAATAGGTATCGAACTGACTGCAAGTAATCAATAGTTTGAATAATACCTAACCAGGTTGGTTACTTTTAATTTTAGGAACACTTTGGTTTCATTAAGCTGACAACTCTATATTGAACATAAGCATATTGAGAACATCTAGTTTCTTTTAAGTCCCAGGAGATAAATGCTTTTAGTGGTGTCCGAATTATCTGCAGACAAAAATCACACATCGGGTATTTATGAAAACCTTTGAAACTATAACCTAAAATAATTGAAAATGAATGAACATTTTTAATTAATTACCCGAAGTGATAAACGTACCCACATTACGTTTTTGTGATTAGATTAAGAATTTAGATAGTAATTTTGTAATATATTTGGTTGTTTCTTTTTGTATAATAATATTTATATGTACTTGTAAAGAAAACAATTGTATAATAGTATTATCTTGATGTTTTTCACAACAAATGTGCATGGGATAGTTCCAGTTTTGTTCTAATAAATTAAATTGCAATTACCTAGAGATGTGATAAGTATTCAGGTAATTTAACATATAATTTTAGAAACTTTTTAGCTAGCAGTTTTCAAGTAGGTATACTAGTGTCCTTACTATAACATTTATTTTTGGTTAGTTTTTAACACTAGTGTACTCTGTTATTTCTCAAGAAATTCTTAAAAGAAATAACCTAACCCAATTGATAGGCTTACTAATATATAAACTACTACAATGAAACATAATTATAAACACTTCAAAAAAACATCAGAAGCTAGAAGCAGCTCAATGAAATGGAAACGATACCAACAGATGTATAAAAATTAACAGAAATAAAACTAAAGTACTAGCGTGTAAAGTAGCGGGAAATAGGTCAAAAACAAGAATACAAATAGGTAACAAGAACTTACAAGCGATTAAGGATTTCTGCTACCTCAGAAGCCAAATAACATAAGATGAAGAAAGTGCAAAATTTATAAAACCACAAGGCCATTTATGTTCGAACACAAAAAAACAGAAACAAGGAAAAGATTGCATATGTATGGAGCACACCACTGTATGGCTGTGAAACGTGGACGGAGAGGAAAAAATAGAAACCTTTAAAATGTGATGCTACCAACATATGATGAAGATATCATGGACAGACAAAGTTAAAACAAAGAGGTACTAGAAATGCTAGGGGAAGAAAGAAATATGTAGAAAACAGTAAAAAATATGAGAAATAGGACGATACGCCGCATAGTAAGGCATGAGGGAATAGTGCGTATGTACAAGAAGCAGAGAAAGAAGAAAAGAAAGGTAGAGGTAGACCTAAATTATAATATTGCACAAAGATAGTGAAAGATGTAGGCTGTAGCAATTTTAGGGAAATGTGTACGTTAGCTCAGAATAAAAACAATGAAGTCACACATCCAACCAGTTCCAAGACGGAAAACCTAGTGATGGTAGTTTATCACATACTTATAACTGCAATGTATAACAAGTGGGAATGATAATAATCTATTACTGGTGCAGATTATGCGACTGATGTAAAGTCTAGAAAATATAGAAGTAGTTGTGCATTTATACTAAATGGTGGTCCTGGTACTATGGTCGAGTAAAAAATAACTAGTTGCTGCATTGACAACGGAGGCTGAATACATCCTTAGGTGATAGTAGAGGTTTTCAAAACCTCATTGGCTGTTGTGCAGAACACCAATTTAAGTTATTTACATTAAAGTGCATCCTAAAAACATTAACAACTCAGTTATTAATTTTTAATTCATCTGTCATTTATTTGCGTATTAAGATTTGTGGTTCATTGTTATTGGTTTTGATTATTATTTATGAGATTTCATGACTCAACTTTAACCAGTTTTTTCAAAACTACTGCAACTCAGTCTAGTTTTTTATTTGTAGACATAATGGAGGTTTCAATTGAATTAGAAGAATAATGTTTGGTGTTACAGATTATTTTGTTATTTCTGAGCTTTTAATTTTACAATGAGTAACCGCAAGAAAACAGTTCACAGTCAGGAAGAGAAATTATTTATAGTGTGTATAAGTTTATGAAGAAAAAACAAATGGAATGCCTGTCATTCCTGCGAATAATTTACAAGAACGAGTAGCAACAGCAACTAGAATTGGACTAAATCTAATGTGGGCCAATTTGAGGATTGTACTAGTAATTTTATAATTTTTTAGATTAAGTTTCTATGAAATATGCATTCTTAAAAAATAATAAGAGGACAGTATTTTAGCTGCCAAGATTTTTAAAAATTTACCCCGTCTATTTTTATCCACACACGCACGGAAACATGACACACGAAAAGAACAATAACCAATACTCCAAAAAAGTTATAGGTTCCGCATACAAACATTGTAGTTTTAAAATTTATATTATACAATCCACATAACATAGTGGTTGAGTTAATTCAGAATCCGCATCTGGAAATTCAATGTTTTTGGATTTTACTTATATTGTATTGTTCTTTTTTTCTATACGATACCTCTCGCTTCCTTCATTGTGCATCTCACAGCCCATGAGATTTTGAAAAACCTATACAAAGGATTCTATTTGATTGCAATGTTTTCTTCAGGAATTAAATATTCAACATATTGTAATGGTTTATAACCAAGAACTTTCAAATTATCAAAGTATCTGGAAATTCATAATTAGAGCACGCACATCAATGTGAGTTATTCTTTTACTAGGAAATTACATATTTATCGTGATAAGACACTATTTTTTTTATTGTCTTTTGCAAAACTGAATATTTTTTTGGTGCTGCTTAAGTGGGAGTGTTAGAAATACAAGCTCAAATGAGGTTATGTTCATGTGTTTACATGCCAGTAATGTATTTAGCCTTGCACATGTACGACAGGGTGCATGATATTTATATAGCAATTGGTTTTGTAGATTTCGTGTTAAGTTGGGTCTAGTTAGTCAGTTTACGGCAAGTGACGATCATGTTGGTCCAGGTCAAATAAAAATTATTGTAAACCGTAACTTGTATTTCAACTTTTTGATTACTGCTTCTGTAATACACCTTATTGTAAGCTTGATCGTTAACACACATTCGCGTTTGCTGTTAGTTTGTTCATTAATATAACTGTAAACCAGCAGGATTTGACTAACATCTGAGTAGGCCTTTGCATTCTTATTTTGATATAACCTTTTTTGGTATTTCCATATTCAGCAAGATTTTCCCAATTCTGATGTTACCTATAAATTATTGCAAATTCTATAGATACACTGAGATTTAAGCCATAGTTATGTAGAAAGTTATCTCATTTTAAAACTTGTTTTTGTAATATTACAATGAAGAATACCATACGATATAGAGCATAAAATATTGTAATTCACATTTTGGAAATTTATTTTAATAGTATCACAAAAAGATATAAACAAACATTGGATATAAATTTGGAAGTATATATTATATTCAAAGTATATACTTATTAATATAAAATAATATAATTTTAGAGTAACTGAAAGTAAACATAAAGACTATCCCATTGGTTCCTATGTATTTGGAAAGTTTAACTGGCGTAGTCACACCATAAGTGATGGAGCTCCAGAAATATCAGATAGGCCTGCCGAACCAACCCATATTGTTCCAGATTTCGGTAAATGGCCCTTGTCATATGCTTTAGGAGTACTTGGCATGCCTGGGTATGTATTATTCAATTTCTACATACATTCTAATTAACATTTTTTAAAAAGATTTACAGCTTATCATTCATTTCTGGAAAAATGCTCACCTGTATCTGGAGAAACTGTAGTTGTTTCTGGTGCGGCTGGAGCTGTAGGGACAATCGTAGGACAAATAGCAAAAATAAAAGGCTGTCGAGTTATTGGAATAGCTGGATCAGACGAAAAAGGAATATATCTTACTAATGAATTAGGGTTTGATAGTTTTGTTAATTATAAAAGTGGTAAAATGGAAGAAGAACTTATGAAAGTTGCGTCGAATGGAATAGATTGCTATTTTGATAATGTACGTTATTTATACAGTTATGCTAATTAAGTGATTTGAGCTTTGGTGCCACATGAACATTCTTAATTTTGTAGCAAACTGTTTTGCAATATTTGTTGATATTTTGCAGCATTCACGATACCATCAATAAATTCAAAACATTCTAATCCTGAAGCTGCCATGCAGCCCCACATCATCACCCCTGTATGAAATTTTACTGTACATTTTAGAGAATCCTTGTGGAAAGCCTCATGTTTAGTGCGAATCACGCGTTTGCGGTGATCACCAACACATACGTCGAATTTTGATTCGTCGCTAAAAATTACTCTGGACCAATCTTCTACCGACTATGATAGTTTAGATTTTGCCCAAGCGAGCCTGGTTCTTTTGTTTTTCTGTCAACCTTTGCATATAAGAGAACAATTTTGTTTAAAATTATACTTTTAAATTGTTACTTGTAATTCGACCTTATAAAACTTGAGTCTACTTTTATGAATCCACTGGCGACAGCATTCCCTTGACAGATTTAATCCAGTTTCATAATTCCATTCAACCGTAATTTGCCTTAAAGTATTTCTTCAGCCTTTTTTGCATAGTTTTACTAAAAGTCTCTTATTTCTATCACAAACTATTTTTGGTCCACCTGGACTTTTACGCTTTTTATCTAGGATATTTCCCATTTCTCCGTAATACTTTTTATTATATTCCACATTGTAGTTTTAGGAATAATGAGTTCATCCGCAACTTCACCACGTATTGTTTTATTGTGGCAATACTTTTTAAGCACAAACTCACTCATTTTTAAATTTGTAGAGATACCACACACCATTTTGTTCAATAAACACAATTAATCCGCTCAATACGATAAGAAAAGTATTGCGAATTTATTTTAGGTTTTGCTCTCCATTGTTTTTACAGCCTGCTGTTCCTATCTTGTTTCATTTAAAACAGTTACTTTACACTGTCCCAATATTTAGTTGCCACACAATTTGAACATTTTTTGTGTTAACTAAAGATGATAGAATAAGTATTTTGTTTTTTGTGTTGCTGAATGACCCCAATTGTTATTAATTAATTAGTTAATTAGCATCAAATTAAAAAAATTACTTTAAAAACAAATAAACTGTTAAATAAGTGAGTTATATATTGCTGTGGAATACTCGATTTACCTTCGAGCCCTTGCGTTGGGAGCCATAAAAGTGCAGTGGTCTTTCTGGATTATGCCCCTACGAAGTGGGCTACATAAATATTTTTCCTGAAAAATAAACATTTCCACTATCTCTGGAACGCTCCTCTTATTTCAGCATACCACGGCTAGCTAGCTCAGCTTCCGGCTTCTTCAGAGATACTTACCCATCCTATGTTTACTCTTTCTCACTTAGACTACCAAATAATATTACCACTCAAATAATTCAACGAAACATACAACCTTTTATTCATACAAATCAAAAATTTACGTCACCAGCTCAATATTTACAAAATCGGATATACATCTACATAAAATTTTACAAAATCAACCATTAAATCTTTTAAATTTCCTGACTTTAATTTATTTCAACATTTTTTTATATACAATTCAAGTAGATGGGCCTTTGCTGAAACCCTAAATTGAAATTTACTCTGGTCTATGGTGAGCTCAGTATAAACCCTGTTACTCTAAATGCATAAATAAATCGCATCTTTGTTTTCAACAACCCTAAAGACCCGTTTAATCTTTACATCAAAATTTTACATCATTTATTTACACCTTCAAATAATAAATTCACATTGTCTTTTTCATATAACCTTCAAATCAGATTTTAGGTTCATAAAATATATACCCAATATGTCAAATCACTCTAGCACAAATTAACAGCCCAAAATGTTCAAGCAATAACAAAAGAAACTAATTTCGTTACCTGGAGTAAGTCTTTTGCACCGTCACCTCTGAAGATGTCGTCTAACCAAACCTCGTCGTTGTTTTCCATCCAACTTCTCTCTGCTATATGTACATCAAACTCATCCAATCCTATGCAGGCGCCTTCGATACAGCTACTCGTATACTTGTCCAAATATGATAGTCAGCTTCTGAATCTTCCATACCATCAGCACCCTCGTTTAGAAAAATAACTAGGCTCGCTTACCTCTGTAACATCTTTTATTCGTCACTTGTATGTACTTCAGCACCGTTTATAACTTAGCACCTACTCGTGCTTTCAACACTTTTGATTTAAATTAAAACGGACTGCACTTATCACCGATTTAACAATTATTAACATAGATGTTACCATATAGAACTGAAGCGGACCGAAGAAGTAAGAGAGCCCCACTACGTCTTCTAGTGTATATAATCGTTGAAACCTACCTCCTGTACCCCGTTTCTATCGAAAAACACCACCACTGTCACCGATTCTGAAAATCTCAACTACAACGATCTTTCTAAAACTTAGAATTTTTCATTCCATTCAGCTTTTAATCCGAAACACTGGCTATCAAGCACAACGGTCACAATGCTCCTAGAAATGTCTCTCACTCCACTTACAATCAGCCAATTCAGACCATTTCCCCTGTCGTAGGTCTATCATTCAACTATGTTATCCTCGTCTAACTCATATTTACAGTTTTTGTTAAAATCCACTACAGCAACTTAAAATCGATATTGTGGTTAGTCTCTACAACTTATTGCCCGCTTTAAATGGCTTATTCTAACCAACGTCTGTTATTTGTCATCCTCGTTTATCCTATGCTATAGATATCCCGTCTCTACTTGTTTTCAAACTACCTGCTATTTCGCAGCCTTCGCTTTCTTAAGAATTATGTTTCAACGTACATTCAGGTTTCTTGAATTTGTTTATTTGTCTGTCAGTCTATTCTATGAACTGTTTGCCAGTTTGAAATTGTACTTTCCCATGTTGTTTAACCTGCAGATTTCTTAGGATTTGTTTTTAATGAATGCTTTGTTAGTTCAAATGAACATATGCGTTTGCATTATCGGTTTTATACATAAAAGCTCTTCCTTATTATTTGATATGGTCAATTTACAACCTTCGAATATTAAAACTAATTATAGTCGCGTTATCCTTGAGTTTTCACGTACTACAAAGATTCTACACTATACAAATTTAACATTACAATTTATTAATACAAATGTATGCTATTATCCATTTGTTTTAAGGTCAAAACTAATTAATTTGGAGCGTAAATAATTTACCCCTGTTTTCTATATACACGGTCGTTAAAAAAATTATTCTCTTGACTTATCTATCCTTCTTTACATATAATTTACACGATAATATATATTTTATTTTGTCCCAATATATAAGTGTTAGGGCTCGTAGATGTAAAAGCGTAGAGAGATTTAGTTTAATCCATAAAGTTTTTCATCAGTATCTTGCTCATCCTCAGAAAATGAGCAAAAGCATAAATTGCCATAAAATAGATAAATGGCATTTTTAACCAGGTATTGGATTATTCTTAGTGGATTGCTAAAATTAAGCTACTTATAATAAATAGAAAATATTGAAGAAAAGAATATACACAATTAAAATGAAAAGGTATAGGTCTTTTCAAATCTCATGAGCCTTCAGCTGTGTGAAGCAGGAGCTTTTAAAATTTAAATGCATACCAAAAGTGAAGTCTAAAACCGATCAAGTTCGTTTAACAAATATTTGATATCGTAAATAACAAAAACATTATTGAAACACACAGATATTGTAATTCTATTACGAAATATTACTTCTACCAACACAAAGGGAAGTTAATCCTCATTTATTTAATACAAAAAATTTTGTTTACATAATATCAGAATTTGTTAACCTTTTTTACATCCTGGAACATAGTAGTTTGTGGTTTAATATTTTAGATTGTTATTATATTAGGGAGTGTATCAAGTCATTTTCATTGCCTGTGATTGACAAATTTTACATATATTGCCTATACTTCATTTGGCAAATTCGAGATTCTGTTTACCACATGCATTACATTTATTACGATTACCCTTCCTTACATGTACTTTGCCAATCTTGTCTTCCTAGCCAGCGCTATTGTAGTTAAACTTCTTAGCAGATCTTTTTACCTTTCTGACCCTATGAACTTTCCTAAGCTCATTATTTGACACTGCAGATTGTAAAGCCGCTTCCTTTTTTAATGCACTTTCTACAATCTCAGCCCCTGATACACTGTACTCTTTGTCGATAACCCTATCTATCTTTGATAGGATTTTTTAGCATACCACAAGAAAATTCTTTAACATGGTCCTCTAGTTGTGAACCAAACCTACATGCCGACACTTTGTTTTTAATTTTTGCAACATACTGGCGAATACTTTCACTGAGAACTTGTTTAAACTCATAGACATCGTACGTTCCCTAAATACTGAAATGCAAGGTGGAAATTGTTTCCGTGAAATGTGACATAACTCAATATATGTAAAATCCTTGGGTAACCTTGGATCACACAAATTTTTCAATGTTTCTAAAATTAAATTTGCACTGAAATATTGCTCTAATATTTGTTTGTGGCATTCCAATCTTCAACCAGCGATAACACCAATATTTGCACACATCATAGGTTGTTTGACTGACCTAGGCTCATGTACTTAGCACTGCCCCCTTGTGTCATGCTTTAGTGTCAAATGGTAGGTTAACATAGCAACTTGGACATACATAACATATTTATGATTGATATTGTTTTCTTAGTCTGGATGGCTGTGTTTCTAATTCGGTATCTATTGTACACTTTCATGCATAAGCTGTCAGTTGGAATCAACTTCAGTAGTCTCTAACAGTTTCTTGGGGCATCATTCACCTTCTACAGCTATTGCTTTTCGTTCTTAAAGAAATTTGACTATTTCTGACATGCAAAATGAATGATTTTTGGTAAGCATTTCCTAATGCTCCATCCTGTTTGCAGAAATTCCGCAGTAAGTAACTCATTCTTTATTAAAATGGAATATGACTTCAATATGACATAAATATGATTTTAGAAAATTTTCACAGTAATCAAACTTCTAGATAATGTATCAATACTGGTTTAAAAACAGGCATACATATTTTCTATATAAATACATAGTGACCTTGAAGTATCCTGGAGCATTTTATTCTTCATATGACACTCACTGAATAACATTGTGGAAAAAAAATAATAAAATTTTACTAGTAAGCACAGTGAGGTTACCTGTATAACTCCCTGTGTTATTCCAACAACAATTTTTGAGCTCCATTCTTAAAAATTAAAGCTAATGGAAGTAATTTTTAGGTTGCTGGAGAAATCAGTTCCATTGTAATAAGACACATGAACAAAAATGGTAGAATTGTTGTTTGCGGGTCAATCTCTTCCTATAACACGGATGTAAAAGATCCACCAAAAGGTAACGAACAAATTGCATTATATATAATAATTATAAACATTTTTCTAGTTTCATGTGTTCAACTTCATATGTTGAATAAAGAACTGAAGATGTTTGGCTTTCAAGTATACTCTTACTATGAACGCAGATATGAAGCAATCAATCAAAATTTGAAGTGGTTAAATGAAAATAAACTAAAATACAGTGAAACGGTTACGCATGGTTTTGAAAACATGATGACTGCTTTCATTGAAATGTTGCAAGGAAAGAATTTTGGAAAAGCAATTGTGAAAGTATAAGAAAAATGTTTCAATAAAAGATTTTCATATTTTCATAATTATTTTGACATGTTTGTGATGACTAGACTTTTTGTATTTTCCAGTTTGATTAAGATTGACCCCGTTTCACACATTGGTCTTAGAACCTTGGTCGGTATAGCATTTTGTCCCGGTTGTAGTAGCAGTAGATCAACTATATTATTATTATTATTATAAAGTACACACAAAATTGTAGATTATGGATTATAATACATTGTAATGCCATCCATAAGCAAGATTGGAGCCATAAGGCTGTCTTCCACCTAACTTGTGAATGGGACTGCATAACTCACCTGCCAAATATATTCAAAATTCAAATAAACAAATTAAACAAACACAGTAGCAGTACTGATGAAAAGGGCAAGCTGCAAGATAAAAACAAAAATGACTAATACGTTCCGACTGTCAGATGTTCATATGCAAAAGCTGTAGTTTATAGAGGCATTGCAAATTTTAAGCAGAATTGAATTCCAAAAGATTGTTCCAGTAACGTGGAACGATAACTGATAGATCTGGGTTTGATGAACAATGATAACCAACAAGTCATTGTGTCTCATGTTATAGCTACAATTTGATAGAGAAAATTGATGCACTAAATAGGGTGAGCTTTTAGAAGAGGCAAGTAAAGAAAACATCTATATAGAGCTTTCTTATGCCATCAAGTATAAACCATCTGGGGTTTCCACAAAATGAAGTTACATGATCTCATTGTTTTAAATTACGAATAAAGTGAATACAACTGTTTTGCGCTTTTTTGGAGTCTTGTGCTGAGCTCATTTGGGAAAATATGGTTACAATCTGTCAAAGTAGGGCATAATTAAACTTTGAACTAGTTTTAGCTTTAATTTTATTAGTACAACCGTTTAAGACAATTTAAAATGTACAGTGCACCAAAAACTATGCAACAAGTGCATGTTACTTGGTTTTTCCAATTCAATTGTTAGTTGATAAAAAACCCGAGAGCTTTAACACAATCGGGCAGTTTTATTATATCTAAACCAAGCTTCAAACTTGGAGCAATTGTAAAATCAGTTTTGTTTGGCATTTTTGGGGTTGCAACAAGTATAACCCATCGGAAAATACTAGAGAGATCCTAATTCCCTTTAGTAGATGCAGAAGTGACAGTTTCTGGTTCAAAATAGTAGTATAGTTAAACATCATCCGCATAGCAGTGTTAAAGGGAATCGTGTAAGAACTTTGATAAGTTTTGTATGTATAAACTAAAAAGGAGAGTGTCTAAATCGCTCCCCTGAGAAATACTTGCGGTTAATTCTACCCAGCTAGAGGAAGTATAAGTGATTACGATAACCTATTGTCTCCAACCATTAAGGTAGGAGAGAAACCATTGAACTAAAGAATTTCAAAAATTCCCAAGCTGGTATAGTTTGACACAGAGAATTTAAAAATTAACACTATTAAAAGCTAGACTAAAATCATTAAGGATAAGAAGAGTTACTTGTTTGTTGTTCATGGCATTCCTGATTACACGACTACTCGGAATTGTGCTGAATAGGTACTTGTCCGTTACAAAAACCAGATCAATAGGTGTCTGTTACGTGCCAAAGATTTGGCACTAGACATTCCTTAGTTTAATTTTGATGTGCGGGAGTTTTCGCGCCTTAAATTTCAAAGACTTGGTGCGCGTATTTCCGTTACGTCAGAAGTGGTTGGACAAACTTCGCGCCTACGCGAGTGGGAAGGAAGAGTGGGGAAGTTTCCGGGAGACGCTGAAACGTGGCTTTTTGCCTTTGAACTTCGAGTGGAGTGGTCGCGTCTGGTATCGTATCTTTATCTTATTATGTAGATTTCCTTTGCTTATCTTTGTTTATCGTTCCCTATAAAACCTGTTCCTTATCGTTCCCGCTACATACTAGGAAGGAAGACGTAATTTGGATACAACCTGGGAGCAGCCCACGACCGCCGTAGCTAGTCGGAGCAATCCCGATGGTCGTTGCAGACGCCATCTTTAACTTATTCTGTAGGAAGCTGTACCTATTTATGTAAGTACCTTATTGTTTATATTTCATTTCTAACCTTTTATATATTCCGTCATTTACGCGTATTAATTTGCATATTGTGTGACGTCATTGACAGATGGGCGCGCTAAAATCTGTATTAAAGATTAGCGATACCAACTCCCGTTGCGTCACTTATACCGCGTCGACGGTTTTGTATAGTAAAACGTGTAAATGTAAGATATCAAACAGATAATTTTCATGCAAATAGATAGTAATCTGACTGGCTGCAGTGACTTAGATACGGTAGGTAAAATAGTTAGAGTACGAAAATCACTTGGGATGGATAGAGAAGACTTTTTTGGGTAAAGGATAAACAAAAACGTCTTTCCAAAGACTAGGAAAAGTATTTGTACAAATAGAAGTATGAACAATAAAAGGAAAACTATGTAACAGAGATGCAGCTATATATGATGAAACATATGAGATGATATTTAATGGGGCCAATAGCATTAGACTTAATGTAGAACAGACTTCAAGACGATATCGAGCGTAACTTCAGAAAACAAATCTAGACACATGGGGAACAGTGATTCTGGGAGAGATTATTTCGTGAATGAGGGTAGGGTATAATGACAGACAGTGCACAAAGAAATTATTTGGAGTCTCTAAATAGAAGTTAACTGAACCAGTATGGTTTGTCTTACCAATTTCCAAAGCTTTCAGGTTTCTCTATGTTTTTGATAAGTTTTGATTTGACGATAGTGTAAATTGAAGCAATTTCTCATTTCTAATACACCCGTCGGAGCAGTCCCTGAAGTACTTATAATGCAGGAGGTCCCGTGATGTAGTTGGTATGTGTGTGACTACAACGCATAAGGTCCCGGGTTCAAATCCCAACATGGTCCGCTTGAAAAATGTTAGGCGAGCATTTTTCACAAAAATACGTCCTCGTTCGGATGATAGGTAAAATGGGGGTCCCGTGTGTGAGTGTTGTCATGCACGTTAAAGATCCCTACCTTGCTTGGAACAGCAAGGGTTCAGCAAAGTTCCAAATTTTCCAGGTAAAAAAAACTCACTTCCTGGCCAATGTAATACCTTCGGGTGAATCAATGGAAAATCACATGGAAGTACTTATAATGCTCCCAAATTTAGTCAGTTCTAGTACAATTAAAATGAGCATAGGCAGTGTCTCTAAAATGCATTAGATTTTTTATCTTGTGACTTTCGTGATTCGGTAAGGGGCATGGTCATCATAAATACGAGGGCCATTTTTTTTCAACCTCCGATCGCTCCGTGCAGACGCTACGCAGGTAGCAGAAAATGGGCATGCGCAGTAGGCGATTGCGCAGCTCTTGCACTACACGCTCCGCCATTGTTGACATTCAGGCGTCAGTCGGCGTTGTGCTACAGCCACGTAAACATATCCGCTATTATTGATGCTCCCGCCAAGTGTGAAGAGTGTGTTTCGTTTTCTACAGGCTGAAGGCCATGGTGCTGCAAAAATCCATCAAAGAATGAGTCGTGTGAATGGGGAAAACTTCATGAGTGATGGTGTTGTGCGTGAATGGTGTCGAAAGTTTAAAAATGGCCGTAATGATGTGCATGATGAAGGGGGCCAAGGGCGCAAATCTGTCGTTTCAGATGGCCTGGTTCAACGTGTTGACAGAATGGTTAAAGAAAATCGCAGATTCGCCGCTACTACTTTGTCTACGGAATTTCCAAAAGTTTCAAGGTCTGAATTCATTGGCGGCAACTTTCTTTGAACAGGGTATTAAAAAGCTTGTCCACAGATATGACAAATGTCTTAATCTCTTCGTTGATTATGTCGAAAAGTAACCGTAAGTGTACCAATCTTTTGGTAATAAAATTATTGTTTTATATGAACTAGTCTTTTATTTATAGTCTATCGGAGGTTGAAAAAAAATGGCCCTCGTATTATTAACAAGAACATTAACCCCTCCCGAGTTTTCATTGGCCATATCCAAAGTGTCAATTTCATTCCACACTACATTTGATTTTCCAATGGTTCACCCTAAGGGATTACATTGGCCAAGAAAAGAGTTTTTTTTACCTGGAAATTTTGAATTTTGCCGAGCTCTTGCTGTTCTAAGCAAGTTAGGAATCTTCAACGTGCATGACAACACTCAATTGCGGGACCTATAGTTTACCTTTCATCCGAACGAGGCCGTATTTTTGTGAAAAATGCTCGTCTAACATTTTTCAAGCAGACTGTGTCAGAATTCGAACTCGGGATCTTGAGCTCATTAGTCACACATATACCAACCAAGACACGGAGCCGTCATTTCAATTCCACAGCAAAAAACACGCTTCGGATTTCTGAATGAGACTCCAAATCAGTGTTTTTAAAAATTGCGGCGTTTTAACAGCAGAAATAAATTTAGATAATTTAATGAAATGTAAAACGAATAATAAGTCAAGTTTTGAGATTTCTGCAACAGGGAAATGATGTGTTTTATTTATATTGGAAACGAAAATGTAATCGATGGTGATATCCAATTTATGAGACAAAGTTGAGGTGATTGGTCGGACTGAAAGGCAAGATGCTCAAATTACACAAATCAAAAATAGTTGTCAGATGTCAAATGTCACACGTATGATAAAAAAGATTAGTATTTCAATCTCCAAGAAGTATTATTCCTAAATACGAACGAAATAATTCCAATACAACTGCCTCGATATCAGTCAGATGGCCAATATGTGGTGGTTGATAAACTACTCCAACGAGCATTTTAACCAATTTGTCAAATCTGCATGAAAAGGTATTTTGGTTTAGCGTAGTACTTACTTGAAGACTGGGCAACATTTTTATATTTGAGATCAGATATGATATACTGTTACGCTTTATTTTAAAGCTCCAACATAATGTTGTATTAATTTAGATTTAGCGACTTTTTTTAGAACTCTGCATGGGGAAATTCCCAACAGACAGTTCATTTACATTTCCAATGCTCCACCCGTAGGTACTACATTGGCCAGGAGGCGAGTTTTTTGTTGCCTGGAAATTTAGAATTTTGCCGAACCCTTGCCGTTCCAGGCAAGGTAGGGATCTTTAACGTGCGTGACAACACTCACACACGGGACCTCCATTTAACCTCTCATCCGAACGAGGGCGTAATTTTTGTGAAAAATGCTCACCTGCCATTTTTCAAGCAGTCGGACGTGTCGGGATTTGAACCCGGGACCTTGGGATCCGTAGTTTTACGCTTACTACATTGATCCACGGCGACGCCAATTCCCAACAGACAACTATCATAATGCTAACACCTGTGAAAACCACATCAAGTTGTGGTTCACATAGATATTCAGAGCATTTATTTATCTTTGTGGTGTGAGATTGTGCTTACATGACAATTCACATATTTGGAACGGCTTTTTGTTC
Organism: Platerodrilus igneus; assembly: GCA_036346225.1. Lineage (NCBI taxonomy): Eukaryota > Metazoa > Arthropoda > Insecta > Coleoptera > Lycidae > Platerodrilus > Platerodrilus igneus. Next base: position 1,434,303 of record JARFIW010000544.1, read on the forward strand.
CCAACAACGCACATGAAAGTGTGTCAACCTCGGCTGGAGGGGGTAGACATTTATGCAAGAAGAAATGTAGCATAGCTCAAGACTTTTTTACCGTCTTCCTTTGAGTGCTTCGACAAGTGACGCCCCCCCCCCGCCTTTCCCTAATATTGTATGTCCAGCAAAGCACCAGCAAACAACACACCAAGCAGCAGGAAGCTGCCAGGAAACCCAACCTGAGGACCGTAAGCGTCAAATCTAGATAGCACCTGATAGTTTCCTTAAACAGCTGGCAGTACAGACCTTTGTTAATGGGATACGCAACAGCGAGTTCCAGCATGCACTATGGCTGACTCAACTAAGGGTCCTAGATGATGCACCAGCTCATGTTTTAGAATTTGAAGTCGGAAAACAAGGTTCGTATCATAATAGTGGCAAAGTAAGATGTTCCATAGAGGAAGAGGGCCAAGAAACCATAGAGAAGGTTTTTTCGGGACTGCGTGAACACATAAGACACATGCTGGAATTGTGGGGAGTTTGGGCATATACAGTCCAAATGTAAACAGCCCAAGAAATAAGTACAGAAGTCAGAGAAGTACAGAAGTCGAGAAAAGGGAGCAAAAGTCAACCTGTGCGGATTCTGGCCAGAGACCATCGTCCGCATCGCACAACCTAACCATGCAGACAGCATTTACATTATGGGCCATTTAACGACATGGCATTCTTGATTGACACTGGAGTCACTCGGACAATTGCTAATCCGGATGTAGTGTGCAACAGTGGTAAAGGATCTCACGTGACCGTGCATCTTCAAATTGTGGTTGGTGAGGAAATTCAACCACGTGGAGTTGGGAGCAAGATATTTGACCATCAAGTAGTAATAGCGAACATCACTGAAGAAGTTAGCTTGGGAATGGATATCCTAAAGAAGTATAAATTCCATGCAAATATGAAAGAGGATGTCTTGATAGTAATGAACGAGGAAGTTCCGCTTTGCGATGCAGACCACGTGTCTATGCGAACTTGTTTAACAGACGATGTTATCCTACCGGTAAGGACAGAAAGTGTGGTGATGGAATGCTTGGGTTATCCGAGAAAGCTTTGTGCGCACTATTGAACCAATTAGTGACGAATCCCTCGAAAAGGGAGGAAAGGCTCTGACCAAGGTGGCGAATAGTGTTGGTGCGTTTGATAGCGGTAAAGCAAATAATTTTATCAACAATTTTAGCGGAAGTTCCAAATACATAAATAAAGCAAGTGCAAGACAAAAGTACTTACCAATTCAGCATCAACTGCAGAAGATCAACAGAAAACCACTCTTCTACTAAATTCAAAAAGGGCACCCTTAATCAAGATAGCTATTAGTGGCGGCGGACGAGTTCGGCAGGTGGCTGCTGATATGGAAACGGCGACACAAGTTTTAATAACTGCGAGTTATCAACTAGATAAATGAACTATATAACAAATGTTAGAATTTCTATTTTAAATAAAATTAGCTTGATGTTGCAATAGGTGTACCTGTTAACATTTTGAACGCCAATGACTACGATATCGCAACTGAAAAAGTATACACCGGTTGGATGGTGTTCTTCGGTTGTGTACGTGGCGATATGTGACGGTGTTGAGAAAGAACCACCCACCAATGAGTGTTCCGCAATATTATTCGACCAGTTGACGAACTGGTGCCAACATGTTGTACAGCAACTGGCAAAACTTAAAAGCTTGATCCGACAGTACTCGGATGTGTTCGCGGTCGACGGTGGTCCATTAAGAAATACCGCAGTAGACAAGAATATAATCGATACGGAGGATGTTTGGCCAATAAGACAACAGTGGAGAAAGCCCCCATTGGTCAAACATGTGTAGACTAAGAAAATGATTGGAGTGATTAGCGCTCTAATAACTCTTGGGGATCGCCTGTTATGCTTGTTAAGAAGAAGGGCAGGTCAACAAGATTTTGTGAAGACTACAGATGATTGAATGAGGTGATCAAAAAGAATAGCTACCCACTTCCAAGGATTGACGACATCCTAGATGCACTTTCAAGGTCATGATGGTTCTCAAACATGGATTTGAAGAGTGCCTACTGACAAGTGGATATGGAAGTGGATATCAAAGATCGATAAAAGGCTGCTTTCATTATTGGTACTGACCCATGTCAATGTATAGTAATGCTATTTGAACTCTGTAACGCTCCTGCCACCTCCGAGCGTTTAATGGATAACATCTTGCGTGGGCTACCGTGGAAAACGTGTCCGCTATATTTGAATGACTATAAAATAGGCAATGAAAAGCACGTCTCATTGCATAAAGATAGATATTACTCGTCCCTCGTAGCAGAAATAGACACTAGCGAATTCTTATGGGTTTTTCTTGTTAAATTATATGAGGTGAGACCATAAATTCTAAGTCATTAAACACATCTGCGAGTACACAAAAGTATGTGGAAGTTGTGTGTGTCTGTGCTGTGCGTGTGCGCGCATGTGTGTGCGCGCGCGTTTGCGTGCGAGTGCGCGTCCGTGTACGCGTCCGAGTGCGATGCGCGTGCGAGTGAGTGTGCGCGTGCGAGTGCGTGGGTATGTGCGTGCGCGTGTGTATGTATATATGTATATATTGTTATGATGATAGGGTCATTTAGGGGGATATAGGATCACTAGGATAGTGCGCTTTATATAAACATCATGAGAATCCAGAAAACTAGACATTTTACCAGGGAAAATGCAAAATTCGACGATTAGGCAAAAAGGCAAATACCAACGCCCTGTATATAAGCTATAATTATAATTAGACTCAACGAAAAGAAAAGTATTCGTAAAGATTCAATTAAATAAACAACCTTGCAAGTCATAAAACCACATGGACATAAAACAATATGCGTGAATAGTGCATCATTATTACACAAGGAATTCCATTTAAACGAGCAGGTTTCTTAATGCGTAAAACAGATAAACGCATATAATTTCGTACATCAATAAATATAAACTTACGTGACTAAAAAGTATAAAAATCCAACACCTTGATAATTTGGAAATAATAACAACATGAAGATAAAACAAAGTTCAACAAATTTGCTGTACAAACAAAGCGTACGTACGTGACTTAAAAGATCATAAGAGATTTTTAAATCCAACGAATCTATAGAAATAACCTGAAATCCTAGGTGCAAGAAAGAGCGTCTCGACTTCGTTATACATGGAAAATTCATAGAAATACCCAAGCCTGCATGTGAGAATCAAGGTACAATGCGGTAATCAATGAACTATGCGCTTGACCAATCAATGACAAACAGATAGGCGTTCTCTTTAAATACCATAGGATTGCGTAAACAAATCAGTTTAACTTAAATAAAGGCACGGTTCACATCACCTAATATAAAATATTTACGTGAAATAATTGCAAGTGATTTTATAATTAATAATTTAAATGTGGTAATAGTAAATAATTAAACAAGGTTCGACGTTTAATCCTCAAAAACGTAAGTTATAAAAGGTTGCTTTAAATAGATTTTAAGATTTATATTAACAAAGTACTCCAAGTAATTCGAACAGGTATATTCAAGTAATTTATGGAGAATTCAAACAAGTACATCTAAGTAATTTCTGAAGAAGTCGAATTATGCAACTAATTTATGGATCCAACCTGGAGTATTTAAATAAATAAACTGAAGCTGAACCAGCGAATAATTGGAGCAGAAACTGATCTGAATTGGGGGAACGAGACACTCCAAAAAAAAAGACAACAGGTGAGCCATTATAAATATTTTGTTGCATTGATGATTTTATTTATTATAATTTAAAAATATTACATTCGCGAAAATTTATGTGAGAGTCAACAAAAATCGTTTTGGCATGCGTTATAATTTACGTAAAAATTTAAGGAAGACTAATGAACGTTCATAGGACTTCTAGTAATAATAGAAAAGGTAATTTTTGCAGGCTTCTTCATCAATTAAAGGGAATTATAATTTTTGGGAGAAATTAATTCAATTATATAAAAGAGGTTCTATTCAATAACATTATAGACGCTTTGTACATTGTATATATTGAGAACATTATATAAATTGTGGCTAATTCTGTTTAGCTCAAAACACATAGGAAGTAGAGATAAAAAGGGAGATTAAGAATTTTTGTTGTATCGTTGCAAGCTCGTGCGTGGTTAAAACTGAGCTAGCCGAGGCATTACAATTAAAAATAATTTAAAAAAACAAAAAGGGGGCACCGGGTTATTGCAACGATATCATAGCAATATATATATATATATATATATATATATATATATATAAATAAATATATAAATAATTAACCCCAAGGTTCGTGGCAGATTGATCAAGATATTCAATCAGATTCAGTTATAGTTCACGATAGTGTGAGGTACTCTTATAGGTACTCCACTCTATTTTTGTCTTGTGAAATACACTGTTTTGTATTTTATATACCTACTCGTTTATAATGTGTATAGGGAAGGTCGGGCTAGTGCTTTTGGAGTATATCGCAATAAATATTAATATTCACTGATTAATTAGTGGTAGGTATATGAAATGCATAAATTTACGTACTGGTTGTTGTAACAGGAGAGAAAGGTTGTAGGTGTGCGAAGTTACAACAGTACAAGAAAAGATAAAGATAAATTTAATAAAAGGCCAATTTAAAGTATCAGTAATCGTTACACTTTATTGGTGTTAAAAGAAGAACCGAGTCTTCTGTTGTGTCTGGTCTATTTAAAAATTGAATAAATTTAAATAATGGCAATGGTTGTAAGTATTGGACTGAATATAATAAATACTATAAATACAACCAACAGAAGTGGAAGTGTTAGATCCTGGACTATTGACAAGTGTTTACAGTAATCCAGTATAATAAGCATCTATTTATAACCATTCGTAGACAGAGTATCCATGCTGGTTAGTAAAATACATACAATTAAATTAAATACATGTAAGCAAATAAACGGTGATAATTTCAAAATAAGAGTCTGCTGTGGTGACTGGTTTTCAGTGAGGCAAGTCCCCCTTTCATCACAGTGCCTGGATGCTTGATGTAAGGGACTAAGCAATGGTGTTGTGTACTGTGTGAGGCGTGGGATGTGGAGTAGGTTATGTATTACAGTGTTTATATGTTTATTGAGGGTTTTGTGTTAAGGATTGTTACGTGCCAAATTGGCACTAAACATTGTTTTAGGTTAATTTTGATGTGCGGAAGTTTCGCGCCATAAATTCAAAAGACTCGGTTACTTCCGTTACGTCACAGTGCGTTTGCGCCAGATCGCGCGACGCGAGTGGAGTAGAGACAAAGTGGGGAGAAGTTTCCGTGAGTCTCTGTAACGTGGCTTTTTTGCCTGAACCTTCGAGTGCAGTGGACGTTTTTCGGTAACGTATCGTTATCTTTATCTATGTAGATATCCTTGCCTGATTATCTTTGTTTGTCGCCCTTATACCATGTTTCCTTTCCGTTCCCTGCATAGGTAGGTGATGAATTTGTAGCCGTTGGCAGAACTGCATTCCACGCCGGAGCACCATCTTTAATTACTCCGGAGTGAAGCCCTGAGATCGAGTCCAAGCCATTTGGATGTACGTCAGACGTACCCTCTGTTAATTGCCTTCAAGGGCCAGCAGCCGCCCTTATGGACGTGCTGACGCCATCTTTATCTATCTTGAAGGACGATTGGCGTGCTTCCTGGAAATCTGGACCTATTATGTGAGTACCTTATTGACATAATTGTTGTAAATTTACTTTATATATTGCGTAATTTAATTTGTGCATTGGTGACGTCATTGACAGATGGGCGCGCCAAAATCTGTACAAAGGTTAGCGTTACCAACCGCCAGTGGCGTCGCTTTTCATCGCGTTTGCGCAATGTATTTATCGACGTTTTTTAAACTGTAAGAATTGGTTTTAAATCGTTAGAGGATATCGATGAGGAATTTGTTTAGTAACTCAGGATTGTGAGTAATGAGATGTGTTATGCTAGGAAGTGGAGGATCTAGGTTTAGTGCGGATTTAAAGTTTGAGCGAGAGGTGGATAGCAGTAAACATGTGGAGATTAGGTGGTAAGGAGTCTCAGGTGTGGAGTTGCCCCAAAGACAATATGGGGATGGGTTGATGTTGAAGGAGTGAAGTTTGGATCAAAATTTGCCGTGAGAGGTTAGGAGTTGTATCATTTGAGAGCTGGAGTGGGATACGTGTTGTGGGATTTCTAGTAGTTCGACAAGTGTTTGGCAAGAAATAAAAGTGCTTGAATTTTTTCAAGAGCGCAACTATAAGTTCAAGAATCTCCAATCCCAATTGTATTAATGGCATCGCCAATTAACGCTAGTGTAAGTAGAAACAATTTTAGGTAAACATTTAAAATTGTTTAAATGCAACAGACTATACTTGTTTGGAGTGATATTGGGTATTTTATTGAATAATAGGCGAGCTAATTATAAGATTTAATCTGTTAAATTTGTATAGCATTCAGATTATTTCATTAAAGAGTGTAAATTTTGCCCTGAAAGTTATTTTGATTATAATTGTTGTAAATATGATGGTAACTGCTAAAACTTATTCGTTGACTAAGTAAAAATTTTATAAAGAAATTACTTAACACGTAGGGATTCTGGTCTTGTTGAAATAAATTTGATATTTGTAATAATAAATACCTGACCAGTCATTTATTAAACGTATAAAGAGTTATTACAATAATTAGAGTTTCGAATAATATAATATTATTAAGTTACATTGGCTTTTTAAACGGGAATTCTGAAAATTACCCTGGCAGTCAACATGCTAGGATATTACTATAATTTAAAATTTTCCATAGGAGACTCGCATTTTTGCCATCCCCAATTTTTATCAGTTTTTAAATTACACATTACATTTTCATGCTATAAACGTATTTAAAAGTGCCAGCATGAGACAACAGTTTAATAAATATATTTTTAGTAATGTATAAATCTGCAATATATATCTTGATTTATGACGTAAAACAAAGTTCTTAGTGGTTTGTTCTATATTATCAATGTGCATTGTGCAATCTATAACTCTAAACTAAAATTAAGTACGAGAAGTTGAAGGAATTATGGTGACGTGCAAGCAACACATATGCGTTACATGGTTGCCTATACATTTATAAAATGATATACATATCGTGCGGGTCGTTACACTTCCGGTTGTTTATATACATTCGAATGTCTCCAGTTGCAGAACTTTGTTCGGATCAGATGGTAATGCTGGTTTTGTTATTGAATTAAAATAGTTCGTTCTTGGTTCTGATAACATAAGCTCGATTTTGAACGTATGTAAGTAACTATTTTATTAAGCATTTATAAAAATTTAATTACTTTTACTAAGACAATATTTGTAGTTTATAATAAAACATTTATGTGAGAGGTTAGGTATAAAATTTAGGCAGAAAGTTTGGCTGAAATATTCCAAATTTGTTTAACTAAAACTGGATGAGCCAGCCTGTTGTGGCTTATCATCATATAGAAAATAAATTACGGTTGAGGTGAAACTACGAAAATAGTCGAGTTCACAAATCAAATAAATTGGAATGTTTACTTAAAATTTATAAGTGCATTTTGTAAAATGACAGAACGGATATTACTTATTGACGTAGGTTATGTTAACGACCACCTGCGATAGATCAATGGTAGCTCACCTATTCCCATTGTGTGCCTTCTTAGATTATAACAACAGGCGCCGAAGGTCTATTCGGAAGACAACTTTCAGTTGCTTATTAAACGTTTTTCATTAATTTAGGTGTAACCAAGAAAGAAGACCATCACGTGATCATTTGTATTCATCTGAATCAATATGCATTTCGTAAGTCAAATGACCATCTACCTACAATTATTAGAAAGTTTTATAGCAAAAGGCAACGTTGCCTAATCAATTTTATATACAAATTTTTTCAATTATTGTAGAATTTAGTGTTCATAATTTATCTGATTTTATTTAATTAGACACTCTAAATTTATAATAATCATAATAATGGAGTGTCAGTAAAAAACTCCGCATGAAGTTTATGTAAATAGCTGGTATTTGAGGTGCGTGAAGTTAGCCGCAACATGTTTGAATTTTTTAAAAATATTTGTCATAATTAGGCGCCAATTAGGCGCCATTTTGCGCCGCTAAAACTAAATTTTGCGCCGTCTTGGCAAACAAGTTATTGATAAAATAAAATTTTTCCGGCCAAGTTTACGAAGCCGCACTTTTTTCAATTTTCAGAAAATCTTTATTCCATAATTTAGCGCCAATTAGGCGCCATCTTGCGCTGTTGAAACGAAATTTTGCGCCCTCCTGTGACTCAAGTTATTCGCAATAAACTATTTTTCTGAACTACCTGAAAGCGTGAAGTTGGCCGCGACTTTTTTGAATTTTGAAAAAAATTTTGCACCACAATTAAGTGGTAATTAGGCGCCATTTTGCGCCATTAAAACGAAATTTTTCGCCCTTCTGTGTAACAAGTTATTCGAAAAAAACTATTTCTCCAAACTAGCCCAAAATCGTGAAGTTGGCCGCGACTTTTTGAATTTTGAAAAAATTTTTGTACCACAATTAAGCGGTAATTATGCGCCATTTTGCGCCGTTGAAACGAAATTTTGCACCCTCCTGTGTAACAAGTTATTTGAAAAAGCTATTTCTCCAAACTACCCAAAATCGTGAAGTTGGCCGCGACTTTTCGAATTTTGAAAAGTTTTTTGTACCAAATTTAAGCGGTAATTAGGCGCCATTTTGCGCCGTTAAAACGAAATTTTGCGCCCTTCTGTGTAACAAGTTATTCGAAAAAAACCATTTCTCCAAACTAGCCCAAAATCGTGAAGTTGGCCGCGACTTCTTTGAATTTTGAAAAAATTTTTGTACCACAATTAAGCGGTGGTTATGCGCCATTTTGCGCCGTTGAAACGAAATTTTGCGCCCTCCTGTGTAACAAGTTATTTGAAAAAAACTATTTCTCCATACTACCCAAAATCGTGAAGTTGGCCGCGACTTTTCGAATTTTGGAAAAAATTTTGTACCAATTTTAAGCGGTAATTAGGCGCCATTTTGCGCCGTTGAAACGAAATTTTGCGCCTTCCTGTGTAACAAGTTATTCGAAATAAACTATTTTTCTAAGCGACCTAAAATCGTGAAGTTGGCCGCGACTTTTTAGAATTTTGAAAAAAATTTTGTACCAAATTTAAGCGGTAATTAGGCGCCATTTTGCGCCGTTAAAACGAAATTTTGCGCTCTTCTGTGTAACAAGTTATTCGAAAAAAACCATTTCTCCAAACTAGCCCAAAATCGTTAAGTTGGCCGCGACTTTTTTGAATTTTGAAAAAATTTTTGTACCAAATTTAAGCAGTAATTAGGCGCCATTTTGCGCCGTTAAAACAAAATTTTGCGCCCTTCTGTGTAACAAGTTATTCGAAAAAAAAACATTTCTCCAAACTAGCTCAAAATCGTGAAGTTGGCCGCGTCTTTTTTGAATTTTGAAAAAAATTTTGTACCACAATTAAGCGGTAATTATGCGCCATTTTGCGCCGTTGATACGAATTTTTGCGCCCTCCTGTGTAACAAGTTATTTGAAAAAAACTATTTCTCCATACTACCCAAAAACGTGAAGTTGGCCGCGACTTGTTCGATTTTTGAAAAAAATTTTGTACCAAATTTAAGCGGTAATTAGGCGCCATTTTGTGCCGTTGAAACGAAATTTTGCGCCCTTCTGTGTAACAAGTTATTCGAAAAAAACCATTTCTCCAAACTAGCCCAAAATCGTGAAGTTGGCCGCAACTTTTTCGAATTTTGGAAAAAAATTTGTACCAAATTTAAGCGGTAATTAGGCGCCATTTTGCGCCGTTGAAACGAAATTTTGCGCCGTCCTGTGTAACAAGTTATTTGAAAAAAACTATTTCTCCATACTACCCAAAATCGTGAAGTTGGCCGCGACTTTTTCGAATTTTGAAAAAAATTTTGTACCAAATTTAAGCGGTAATAAGGCGCCATTTTGCTTTTAGACAGTTCGGATAAATATATATATATTTTTTTTCAAATAACTTGTTACACCGGAGGGCGCAAAATTTCGTTTCAACGGCGCAAAATGGCGCCTAATTACCGCTTAAATTTGGTACAAAATTTTTTTCAAAAGTCCAAAAAGTCGCGGCCAACTTCACGCTTTTAAGTAGTTCAGAAAAATAGTTGTTTTTCGTATAACTTGTTACACAGAAGGGCGCAAAATTTTGTTTCAACGGCGCAAAATGGCACATAATTACCGCTTAAATGTGCTACAAATTTTTTTTCAAAATTCAAAAAAGTCGCGGCCAACTTCACGAAGGCGTCGCCGTGGATCAATGTAGTAAGCGTAAGACTACGGATCCCAAGGTCCCGGGTTCAAATCCCGACACGGCCGACTGCTTGAAAAATGGCAGGTGAGCATTTTTCACAAAAATTACGCCTTCGTTCGGATGAGAGGTTAAATGGAGGTCCCGTGTGTGAGTGTTGTCACGCACGTTAAAGATCCCTACCTTGCCTGGAACGGCAAGGGTTCGGCAAAATTCTAAATTTCCAGGCAACAAAAAACTCGCCTCCTGGCCAATGTAGTACCTTCGGGTAGAGCATTGGAAATGTAAATGAACGGCCAACTTCACGATTTTGGGCTAGTTTGGAGAAATGGTTTTTTTCGAATAACTTGTTACACAGAAGGGCGCAAAATTTCGTTTTAACGGCGCAAAATGGCGCCTAATTACCGCTTAAATTTGGTACAAAATTTTTTTCAAAATTCGAAAAAGTCGGGGCCAACTTCACGATTTTGGGCTAGTTTGGAGAAATGTTTTTTTTTCGAATAACTTGTTACACAGAAGGGCGCAAAATTTCGTTTTAGCGGCGCAAAATGGCGCCAATTACCGCTTAATTGTGGTGCAAAATTTTTTTCAAAATTCAAAAAAGTCGCGGCCAACTTTACGTTTTTGGAGTTCAGAAAAATAGTTTATTGCGAATAACTTGATACACGGGAGGGCGCAGAATTTCGTTTCAACGGCGCAAAATGGCGCCTAATTGGCGCTAAATTATGGAATAAAGATTTTCTAAAAATTGAAAAAAATTTCGGCTTCGTGAACTTGGCCGGAAAAATCTTATTTTATCAATAACTTGTTTGCCAAGACGGCGCAAAATTTAGTTTTAGTGGCGCAAAATGGCGCCTAATTGGCGCCTAATTATGACAAATATTTTTAAAAAATTCTAAAATGTTGCGGCTAACTTCACGCACCTGGTCATTTGAGTGCTAGTGTATTGTAAAGCGTGTTACCCTATATCAAAGTACACGTGCTGAACATAGAACAAAGGCCTAGAAAATCAAAATCTCCAACTCACTTTTTGTGCTACCCTAAAAGTAACAAATCTATTGGATGCCCATTCCACTAACCTTTTTTCAAACCTTGCATAGGGGAAGAAAGCATATAAATACGATTGCAAATCCAGCAGAATTCAAGATTCCAGGAGCAGGCTCTTGGAATCCAGTCCTACATATTTATTTATTTATTTAATTAAGAAGATCAACCTGATAGAAACACCACAACAACTCAAGAAACAAAAACATCAACAAGCCGAAAAACTCCCAAGAGTTAAATGGCCCTCAAGACGACACTGAGAGTGTCACGCTCAGCTTCTGTAGTATGTAACAAAATTCAGTACACTTAGTACTCACCATAGCCTAAGATATCGTTGCAATAAGCCGGTGCCCCATTTTTGTGAAATAAAAAGGTTAAAATTTTTCTTTTTGTCAATTTTTAAAATATTAATACCTCGGCTAGCTCAGTTTTAACCACGCACGGAGCTTGCGACAATACGGCAACAAAGAATTTTTAACTCTTACCTTTTACCTCTACTTCCTATGCCTTTTAAACAAAACACAATTAATCACAATTACTATAATATTCTCAATATTTACATAGAGTTTATAATGTCTTTGAATAGAACCTTTTTTCAATAATTGAATTAATTTCTCTCAATAATTATAATTCCCTCTAAATGAATAAAAAGCCAACAAAAATCACTCTTATTATTATTATTACGTGAAGCTCTATGAACATTCATCAGTCTTCCTTAATTTTTTACGTAAATTATAAAGTGTGCTAAAACGTTTTTTGATGACCCTCAGATAAAAATGCAACAAAATATTTAGAATGGCTAACCTGTTGTCCCTTTTCAGCGTGTCTCGTTTCCTCAATTCAGACCAGTTTCTGCTCCAAGGATTCGTCATTTCAGCTTCAGCTTATTCATTTAAATGCTCCAGGTTAGATCCAGATATACTTGTTTAGATACTGTTTGCATATTCTTATATAGTTTTTCCAGGTTGATCCAGAGATTGTTTTAATATTATTGTTTCAAGTCTCCTGGTTGATCCAGAGATTGTTTGGACATCCAGGTAGGATCCGGGAATTATTTAGAGTCGTTTTTGAGGATTAAACTTCGAACCTTATTTAATTATGCCCAATCACCATTATATAATTTAACTATAAAATCACTTGTAATTCTTTTACATGAATATCTTCTTTCAGGTGATGTGAACCATGCCTTCATTCAAGTTAAACTCATTTGTTTACAAATCCTGTCGTATTTAAAAGGAACGCCTATCTGGTGACAAGCGTAAAATTCAACGATTAAAGCTTTGTACGTGATTCTTACATGCAAGATTTTGGGCATTTCTACGAATATTTGATGTATAAAAGAAATTGATGTGCTATTTCCTGCACGTATAACTTCAAGTTATTGGCATTGGATCTCTTGGATTTTAACTTTCCTTGATCACGTACGTCTTGTTTGTACAGTAAATTTGATAAACTTTGCTTTTATCACCATGCCGTAATTATTTCTAATTTATCAAGGTGTTGGATTTTACCTTTCTGGTCACGTATTCTTATTTTAATTTATGTATTAAATTATATGCGTTTTCTATCTTACGCATTTTCAAATCTGCTTGTTTAACTGGGATTCCTTATGTAATGATGATGCATTACTCACGCGTATTGTGTTGCAGCTTCTGTCCACGTCGTTTTATGTCTTGCCAAGTTGTTTATTTAATTAAATCTTCTAGAGTACTTTTCATTTCTTAAAATAATTATAACTATAGTTTATATACAGGGCGTTGTCACTTGCTTTCCTGCCTAATCGTTGAATTTCTCATTTTCTTCGAAAAAGTCTAGTTTTCTGAACCCTCATGATGTTTAAATGAAGCGCACTATACTAGTGGATCCTATCTACCCCTAAATGACCCTATTAACATAGCATTATATATATTGATGTGTTAATAAGGTCAATTAGGGGTAGTTAGGACCCCTAATATACGGCACTTCATTAAAACAACATGAGGGCTCCGAAAACCAGACACTTCTACGAAGAAAACAAGAATTAATAAGATTAGGCAGGTATAAGCAGTAGTCACAATTAATTTAAGAAACAATAAATACTTTAAAAGATTTGATTAAAGAAACGATTTGGCAAGTCATAAGGCGACATGAACAGTAGTTGAAACGCAATACGCATCAATAATGCATCATCGTCACACTAAGAAGCTCAATTGAACAAGTGGTTTCAATAATGCGTAATAGAAAACGCATGGAATTTATTATATCAATTATATTTTGTGTACGTGACTAGAAAGGAAAATACAACACCTGATAGCATGCAAATAAACACGGCATGGTCTTAAAAGCAAAGTTCAACAAATTTTGCTCGTACAAACAATAATTTACGTAAGCTTTAAAACCAGATAACCTATATAAACTATATATTAACTCGAAAGTCTACGCGAGGAAAGACTTGTGTAGAATAGGAAAAGCCACAGAAATACCCAATATACGGTATTAAAGGATCACGTAGACAGCGAAATAAATGAACTATGCGCTTGCCAAGAGACAAACAATTCATTTAAATAAAACCCGATTTGTAAACAAATCAGTTCATCATGAGTAGAGGCTTAGTCCACGACACTTAAGTGAAAATATTCACGTGAAAAGTATTTGAAGTGATTTTATAAATAATTAATTGTACGATTGTGATAGTGAATAATTAAATTTTTGGTTTCGTCGTTTAATCCTGAAAAACGTAAGTAACTAAAAGGTTGTTTAATTTTAATTTTAATATCAACATTAACAAAAGGACTCTGAAGAACTCCAAAAGAAATCTGAAGAAACCCGAAGAAATAATGATCAGGACTTTGATGAAATGCTAAATCACTAAATCCAATGTGGAAGTTTTTAAGAGTATTTAACTCAAGTATTAAATGCTCTAATTAATTGGAGAAAACTACAAATGCAGACTATATCGAAATCAGATTTGGTTTCAATGTTCGGACAATACTAAATCAGTAAGCGGTAGTCGGTAGAGCAGTTGGTGCAGGAGCTGGTTAAAACGGGAGACAACAGGTTAGCAATCTGTATATGTTTGTTGTGAAGTTATTTATGAACATTTATCTGAAGATCTTTATTTATTTGAATATTTTAAAAATTTGCTTACGTAAACTTGATGTGAGAGTCAACAAAAATCGTTTGGTACACGTTACAAATTACATATTCATTACATGAAGTTCAATGAACGTTCAGAGGGCTTCTCATAATAAATAATAAGGGAGATTTTTGATGACTTTTTGATTAACTTTTCGAGATGATGATTATTGAAATTATTTAATTTAATTATTAAAAAGGAAGTCATATTTAGATAATGTTGAAACATTTCATAAATTCTAAATATTGAGTACATTATAATAATTGTGCTTAATGGTGTTTTTGGTTTAAAAGGAAACAGGCAGTAGAGGTATAGAAGGTTAAAAATATAAAAACTTTGTTTGTCACATTTTTGCAAGCCCCGTGCGTGTTTAAAGCTAAGCTAGCCGAGGCAATCCAAAATTAAAAATCAAAATCTGTCAAGGAGGAAATTTTAACATATAAATTTCATAAAAAGGGAGCACCGGGTTATTGCAACTATATCACAACTATATATATATATATATATATATATATATATATATATATATATATATTCAGGTTAAATTAGTTCGTAAGCCTTCGTCAAACTTCGGAAAGTGGTTTACTGCAGGGGCCGAGTATAGAAGATGTCAGCGTGTGGTGAAGCATACCATTCATTGTGGCGTAAGCAGGTTATGAAATGAGCACTACTGGTTAAGGTGTGTATGTAGGAGGCGGCGTGATGCAGCGCACCACTCGTTTGAGGCGTTGTCGTCATGATGCACCACACCACTCGTGGAGATGTAGACGTAAGCAGGCTATCGGTTAAGTACTGCTGACTAAATGTGGTTGTGGAAGGCAGTGGCAACGTTCACATCACTCGATGAGTCGTCGGCGTCGTGATGCAGAATACCCTCGTGGAGATTCGGCATCAGCAGGCTATGGATTAAACACTGCTTAACAAAGGTTTGGATGTGGAGGCGTCGGCGTCGTGATGCAAGGATCACTCGTCGAGGCGTTGACGTAAGCGGGCTCAGCGCCGCTAGTGCTGGAGAATGTGGCAGGTTATAGGTCAGCACTGCTTAGTTGATTCCTCAGTTTATGGTGTTCTCCAAGGGAATGCTTCTTGCTGAACTCGAAATTATATTTATACTCTTTTTCTCCCTATGTTGGCTATGTAAAAACAGGTTATTTAAGTGTTTAACCAAAGAAAACGTGGGATTTAGTTTTAGCATGTGAAAGAATGTCCATAGGACTTTAACCGATTAAAATGCAGGGTTTAGAATAGTTCGTTTCTTAGTTGAAGAATCCTGGTATTCCACGGGATTGTTCTATTTCCAGCTTGTGTATTTTGATATACGTAACAGCGTGCTGCGCAAGAAGCATTAACTTGGAGCTTCCATAGGCCAAGTAATCAACTGACAGTGCTGTCCATAGCCTGCTATCTTCTACCAGCAGCACTGTTCTATAACCTGCCACCATCTCTAACACAAGTAGCGCTGTTCTACAGCCTGCTGACGTCTCAATGAATGACATCGACGCCTACCGGATTTTCGGCACCTAAATCAACATCTTAGCCAGCAGTGCTAAAACCAGACTTTGCTGACACTAACGCGTCCACGAGTGGTGCGCTGCCTCACGACGCAGACGTCTCAACGAGAGCTGCACTGCATCACGAAGCCGTTGCCTCCTACATCCACACCTTAACCGCAGTGCTTATATCATAGCCTGCTTACACCGACGCCTCAACGAATGGTACGTTGCGCCATCACGCCGACGCCTCCTACACTCGACGCCTGCAGTAAGCCACAACACCTTCCGAAAACCAGCCAATACTTGAAGTTTGACGAAGAATTATTAACTTGTGTATGTATTGATTTCATAACTGATTTAACCTGTAAATATGTATTGCATTGTAAATAATAGCCAGTAAAAACATCCAAAACTCGCACACTTCGTTTAAGAATTTTGGCGCCGCCTACAATCACCGCCACCAACCCGTAACAAGTGGCGTCCAACGTGTTGGGCCGTCTTCACCTAAGATAATTCAAGGAGGAACTTACACGGACCAAACAACATGCCCGAGACAAGAAGTCAAACAGCCACTAACATCCAGTCGGACACCAATTAGCCACCTGCAGCTCAGGAGGCCACACAACCACTAACAGTTCTAAGACTGCAACAACCCAATGGCGCTCAACAACGACAACAACCATCAACAAAATGGTAACAATAAAAACGCTAGGGAAAGACCTCCACCATGTCACCACAGCAATCACCGAAACCGAGAAACCCGTATTTTGTGGCACCCTTCTGGAAGATCAGACAGAATTCTTCCAACAAACGGAAGTAATGGTAACAGATCTACCAACAGCAACCACCAAACTGCAAGGTCATGCAGCCACATGATGGGAAATATTCGAGGCATTCGACCAGCTACAGCGACTTTAAGAAGTTGTTCCTGAAGAAATACGACAGTCCAGCCATTAGAGCGAAAATAACCGTAGAGTATATGGGCAGAAACAGACGGCGTCTCAATCAGTCGCTGCTTTCCTCAGCACTAAGGTACGGCAAGCTTGCCGCGTAAAGATAAAGAACAATCGCGCCATAAAGCTGCTCATAGTCCTTCTTCTTCCAATCTAATTCAATGTCAAATGCCGACAATTCTATGGGAAATGATCACCCGCATCACCAAGATAGAAGAGGATGCAAAGTAGGCAACAAAAGGCACAATCGGTCCCTCGCCAGTAGCCAGTCCTCACACACTAGAGCAACTGCCAAGGTACCGCTTTTGCCGACAACGAGATTGACACTGCGTCTTCTCAACCGAAGTGTCGGGAAACGACACACCGGGCGAGCAACGCTAGAACACCGCCCCGCCTGGCGAAAGTAACCAGCGCAACTAAATACAACCTACGATGATCCTCTGCTAGGGATTCCCGTCACCATACACAAGACACAACGCGTTATCAGATACAGGAGCATAGTCAAGTATGATTAGGTATAATCAAACACCCGCAGGCTCACGGGTAGAACCCTACCATACCTTCGTCCATCTATCCGAAGCAGTGACAGAAATGGCCATCAAAGGGAAGTTCCGCATACCATTGGCCTTCAGACACGTGACGGACCATCAAATCTTCTTGCTGGTAACCAACCTGGCAGAGGATGTCGTCCTGAGGCAATCTTGGCTTCGACGCCAGAAGGTAGTCATTGATCACGAGTGAGGAACCATACTCTTCGTAGCACACAACTGCAAGATGGTCCACTGGAACCAAAGGGTGACGCCTGTCACTACCAACAAACCTCCCATGCCAACTGCAACCCACACGTTCGCAGCCGAATTGTTACCCAGCAGCTATTCGGAAGAATTTCACAAGTGTTCAATGATCCAACACAGCCAATTACCACTGCCAGCACCAGCGAAAACCGTCTATGACCACTGGATGCCAAACCATGCAGATCACAAACTAATAACGCAGCACTCGTCGATCTGCCCAAACGTGTGTGATCTGCACGACAAGAAAGCAGTGCCATTAGACGGATGTCCCAAGAGGTAGTCTACCGACCGCATCCACCCCGTCCAAGACAACTCTATCGCCCAGCAGTAAGTAACCGCGGAAAAGCCCGACGCCGCCGCACCAACCGAAAACGCAAATGCCGCTACAAGCCCAAATATGCTGACGACGAGGACCCCGCTCTATTCTGGCGCGGCAATATGGTTACGATCCCTAACCACCAGTCATTTACGAGTCGGTAAGAATAAAAATGGATCAGACCTCGTCCAATTCAAAGAAGAGCTGGATCTAACAGCCACTGAGTTTGATTTGAACTCTAAACCCTGCATTCGCATTGGTTAACGACGTACAGACTTTTTCTACATACCAAACATGGGGAAGAAAGACTATAAAAGAAATTGCGTGCTCCGCAATAAGCATTCACTTGGAGCTTCCATAGCCAGAGAAATCAACTGGCAGTACTGTTCATAGCCTGCCATCTTCAGCCAGCAGCGCTGTTCTATAGCCTGCCACTTTCTCCAACACCCTTTATCAAAATGGCTATTCCGCTTTAAACCAGCTCTAAAACGTGAGTAAATATAATTGCATATACGCGCGCGATGCATGGAAAAAATTCATCCAGAAACGACTTATTACAATTGAACGAAACCAACTAGTAGGTATGCAACACAAGCTACACTTTAATGTAAATTAGGTAAACTAAACTTTTAACGACGACCCTAATAGATATCATTATTGCCTTTTAAAAGGAAATGCCCTGGAATGTTACTGAAAGCAGAAATTTACTAGATATAGCTATGACGCAAAATGTTACAACATTAATCAACTCATAATTTAGAATGTTTTTTGAACGAGCACTGTAACTTTATTTGTGTCTTGTTTATTGTTCTAACTCTTTTTGCATCGTATTCCTGTGCGTGTGTAGAGGAAAATAGACATGCTGAATTTTTGAAAATATACTTGACCATCAATCGGAGAAAAGGGTGTCACGACGCCAAAACCGGCGATTTAGATATAGGCAGAATCAATATAAGCGTTTCAAGAAATAATATAAGGAGCCGAAAGGAATAGAGGGGATTGTGACGGGATGGGGGCGAAAGTCGACTTGAACAAATTTTACCCAAAAATGGTCGTCCGCGTCGAGTCGGTACAATGTGATCTTGTTACCCGGACTATAGCGATCAACGACGATTGGCAGCCTCTACAGTTGGGGACCGAACAGAAGAATGATAAAGGCTTAGGTTTAATTCTGAGTGGGAGTGCCAGAGAAGGACGTCCATCCTGGCCGGAGATTAGCACGTTGAACCACTTTTAAGTCGTACTAGGCACAATGGGATTCCTTGAAGGTAGAATGGGATCTTGGTGCGATCTTTGGAGAACGGAGATGGATCCGTCAGGTGTGGCGATGCATAAAAGTCGGGCATTGGAGATTTTAGAACATATACATAATGGGAGGGGGACATTTTGGGGTTAAGAAAACTCTAGAGAGAATCGGAGAAAAATTTTACTGGGTAAGCTGCAAGGACGATGTTAAAGAATGGTGCCGCAAGTGTCAGCTGTGTGCACCATTGGAAAACCGTAAGATTCCAATAAGGTAATACAATGTGGTGAGCCCATTTGAGAGATTGGCCATGGATGTTGCCGGTTTATTCACTGAGACCAACTTCATGGAATAGGTACATTCTGGAGGCTATGGAATAGTTTACGAAGCGGACCGAAGTGTATGATAAACCAAACCAAGAAGATGCAGCAGTCGCTGACATGCTGGTAAAGGAACTGTTCTGCCGTTTTGAAGTTCCTGTAGAGTTGCACACCGATCAGGGCAGAAATTTAGAATCAGAGTTATTTCAACAAGCTTGTCGGTTGCTGGGAATGAAAAATACCCACCATTACACCCGCAATCGGATGGTATAGTAGAGCGGATGAACCGCACCCTGGGGAAGATATTCAAGGTAATCTTTTTGATGTTCCATCGGAATACTCCCTGGCACATTGCGCAGCAGCGGACCTTGATATGTCCCAACGACTGGCTTAGATGTTTAAAATAAATTTGGAGGTCTGGATGAATTTCGCCGACAACAACCAGAGGTTAGAAAGACCATACATAAAGGATCGACATCGTAGTATCTACTACTTGGTGACTAAGTAATAGTCTTTTGGTAAACCGAATTACCAGTATCTATGGGAGACGTTAGTGAACCTTAAGGCCTAGAAGATCAAGTTTGAAGACAAGAAATTGGCCATAACAAAGATCGGTTGTGGGCTTGATGGGTCGGACTAGAGGGTGGCACGAAATATACTAGAGATACTGTTCCAGAAAACTGGGATCGAGATCTTGGTGTGTGGTTACAATCCAAACGGAACGGTGCCTGCTATGAGGTGTTGATTGCTATTTCTATCAATATGAAAACTACAGAAATGGCTTCGACTGTCCTAATCGCCACAGAGACTTTCAACATCCCGGACACAGAGTGTTCCGGGATGGAACATTATAAGAGAGGAACAGTGTAGCGCCCTTTAGCCTTCATCTCACCAGAATAATTGCTTTGGAATGTAAACGAAGCGTTTGTACACAAAAGATGATTGATAGACACCGCGGGCGATGAACTTAATTGACAGGTACAAAAGTTTTACATTTAAGAACATTATTTAACTTACAATAGGTACATTCAAGATATTATTTGCATATTCTGGTATGCTCTCGAAAGAACGGATGAAATATAAATTGCCATGATGAGCTGTAGTTAGTTCTGTTCTAATTGCAGCTTTGATTATGATAAGTTCTAATTTAAATCTTTGAAAGTCGTAATATCAAATAAGTTAGGTAGTGGTACATACTGCTTAAAATAAATTGCCTTATGTGATATAAATTACTGTAGTGATCGATATAAATTAATAATTCGTGCTTGGATGGTTAATTATAGTGCTTCGATAGTAATTAAGAATATACTGTAGTGTTAAGAAGTTAGTATTTGTACAGTGAGAGATTGGCTGGAAATAAATTGTTGTGAGCTTTTAGAAAATTTCACTGCAGTTGTTTGTGCAAATAGAGTTTTCGTTACAGTAACATTAATGAGGCACACATTATTTGTATGCGCCCTGTCAGTTTTCAAAACCGATGGTTAATATAATTTTTAAAATACTTAAGGCAATCTAAAAACATTAATAAATTATGTGTGTTAACTTTTCATTCGTTATAAATCTGGTAACAAAGATAATAATTCTCAACATATGCATGCATGCTAAAACGTATTTTTAACTCAATTAAATATTTAATGGCGTAACACTTTAGCTATCCAAAAACATTTGTTCAAGAGAACCGCTGGTTCTACATTATATGATACTTTCTTCAATAGAAAATATTCCAATCATTAACAAACTAATTAATAACTCTGTATGAAATTCCAAAACAATAAATATTTGATTTTGTATCTAAATTTATTCATTACTTCAACTAAACTTGCACCAATTCAGATCATAAACACGGCGTTAGCAACCATAAAAAGCTTCGCTTACTTTAGCAATCGAAATAAACGATAAGCGCTGAAACTACTTTACCAAACAGTAATGATGAAAGACCAAATTCAAATCCTTTGTGATGGATGATATCACAACCAATATCTTCAACTTTCATTTAATACTGAGACGAGTACTTGATATTTCATATGTATATAAAACGCTGTTACAACCAACTGCTGTTACTATATTAACTGATCATTTTATTTTGTTCCTAAATTAGCGCTACAAACAAAAAGTATTACTAATAGTTAAAAGCAAACTCTGACGAATTACCAACGAAGAGATCAACTACGTAACTAACCAAGACTCATGTCACTACTTTAGAGGGCAATTCTCAGATTACACGCCCTCCGAAAATCTTAAGCATATTTACGAGGTCTTAGAATAATGATACGTAATGTTCATTGATATTCGTTTACGAAAAACGTTTGTTACAGGCACAGGCAGACACCGATGACTGTTTAAATGACACACAGATGTTTATAATAATGGCGTTTTAGCGCTTGAATATAACACAACCCACAATACGTGTAAGTAAAGCTTGAAAGCTTTTTAATTTATCCAATACAAATAATAGGACCACAGAAGATATAAAGTAACTGATTACGATGATTTAGATAAAACTACGGCAAATTTAAAAGTGCGGAACTTATACGTGCTACAGCGTGGTTCCAACGAAATGGCGCATCACCACACAATGCCAGTCACTTACAACTTTTTGAATATAGTGTTACGAGCTACTATTAGACAACCCATCAAACACACAAGCGCCGTAAGCACTGTATATTCTCCAGGGACCGAAAATTTTCTAGCAATTACTGGAGGATGAATCATCCTTTTAATTCAGGGTATAAATAAGACCGATGATGAAGTACAGAGTTAGTCTATATCAGAATGTCGAATATAAATTATATCGTGTAAAGTTAAATAGTTGAGCTTTTGCAAGTCCAAGAGTAAATATAAATTTATATTATGTGAATATGTATATTGTACCGACGACTGTACATAAATGGACAAAAGTGTAATAAATAAATCGTAGTGTTTAGTGTTGTTAATAGACCTATGGTTAAGAATTTAGTTTAAGAAGATATCAGTGCTTATAAATAGCATTAGTGTGATAGTGCTTCATTGTTAATTGGTCTGAAAACATCTATAAATAAGGCATATACTGTTAATTAGACTTGTGAACAGTGAGTAATAAAGACTCTTGTTATTACTTGTTTTAAATTAGTGAAACGCGGTAGTAGTAGCCCGCTACAATAGAATATCCCAATAAATGGATGGAAACGTTTGGACTTGTTCAGTGGCCGCCTAGATCTCCTAACTTGTCGATATTAAACCATTTCTTATAATATCATTTGATATCTGTCGGCTGTTTTGTCAGTCCTAGTTCTTATCTATTTTATAAATTATTTTTATTTCATTTATGCCTAATGAAAACATTAAAAAAATAAATTTGACGAAGCGAATGGATGCAGCAGAATAATTTCAATTGAACGTGATTTATTCAAAAAAAATCCTACTTTTGAGCGACGAGTACAAATCCAACAATACCACAAACAACATTAAAATGAACTTCAGTCACATTATAATTTGAATTAGGGCCGCTATACTTGCGGCCACGTCCCCAATGCTCCACCCGGAGGTACTACATTGGGTTTAAACGCGAAAATAGTCGTGCTCCTAATTTATTCTTACTTCAGAGATGATTCACCCTAAATAAAAACTAAATAAAAATCTAACAAACCTAAAAATCTAACAAACCTAACAATCTAACAAACCCAAAAATCTGACAAAAACTGGAACAAAAACAAAACAAAAACTAAAAACAGGGTTGTAAATAATGGTATCCCTAGCGCTGACTTTCGAGTGTACCCGATCAACAAGCAAAAATGAGAGGGGGAGGGATCCGTAATACCGGATAGCAGACGCCGGTTCTGCTTACCAGTGCGACCTGAAGGGTCGTCTTAAAACTGTCCAAATCTAGCTAACTAATTTAAATCCAACCCTAGCTTTCCCTATCGTTCCCTAACTGATTTACATTATGATTACAATCTTCGCAATTCTGCTCGTCCTTCCCAAATATATACTGCAACCAAAATGGCGACAGAACGTCAAACAAAACAAATAAGCCACATAATACATGCTATATATAAATAAATATAAAGTGTAAATATAATAAATAAATATAATTATGTAAATATATAAATAAATGTTTAATAAGCGTTAAGCATATAGCAGTGCACAAAATAGCGAAAGCATCACCCTATTTATCAGGTGCACTCGCACAAGCATTATGTCGGCTAGCGCCTTTACACACCAAATGTGCTTCTTAAATTATTTCAAAAACTACTAATTAATGTAAATCAATGCTTGTGCGAGTACAGCCGCCACAATTTAAGTCTTACCTCGATAATAAAATTCTCCAGCATCCGAAGATCTGGTCGTCTGTAACTTACTTCTAAAGGTGGGACGGGGTGCACTGCTAAAGTCCTGGTGGGTATGCACTAAATGTTCTTGGGGGGATCACAATCACTATCACTATCACTTCACTTTCAAGTCCTGGGGAGATGCGCGGTTGCGCTCTGTTTTATTATCCTTGTTTATTTAATTTAATGAGGGTTTATGATGTATTTGTCATTGTTTATTTGGTATTATTTATTCCCGATTTTCCGCACATAATTATGAAGATAGGCAGTGATTGTATTAATGGAGTGGGGGTTTCTCGTGCATATTGGACATTTTGATATAATTATCTTTTTTTTTTTTTTTTTTTTTATTATTATTATTATTTAATATCAGGTTTTGGTTATGCTCATATTCTTACTCACGCCAAGTCAATCTAAAATTTTTCAATCCTCCCACCAACCCCACCGAATTTTTACACGCGGTCGTCATTGATTGTCTAATCTCGCGACCCTTTCCGCGAATTCTTTTAAGGCTGTCCAGAACGCCTTCTGGTTAACCACTTCCCCGACTTCCTCTAGGCTCTTTGGCCATGCCAGACCTAGGATAGCTAGTTTGCTATCAGCCAACCCTCGATTTCCCGCCTCAAGCGGGCAGTCGAAGAGCACGTGCTCTGCGCTTTCCGCGCCCTCACCGCATTCGCAGCGGTCGCTGTTGGTTAGACCGAACATTTGTAAATACGCCTTCAGGGCGCCGTGCCCTGTTATCAACTGCACCATTTTGTGATCGAGCTTAACCTCGATCTTACCTCTGGCTTCTATGCTCGGTATGAATTTGTGGGTCAACCTGCCCGTGACAGCGTTGTTCCACCTCTCTTCCCATTGTCGAATTGATTTTTCGCGCAGCTTTCTTTTAATCAAAGACTTCGGTATTGACGAATGTGATATTCGAAAGTCTCCCGTCGCGGCCTCTTTAGCTAATTCGTCAGCCCTATCGTTTCCTACGTTACCATTGTGCGACCTGACCCAACAGAACTTTAAACGCCGAAACTCTAGCGCCGTACGCGCTATCCTCCAGACGTCCGCTTGGAGATCTGTCGAGGTGTTCATGTTTGTTAAAGCCGTTAGCGCCGATTTACTATCACTGATTATATAATACTCGTCTCTGCCCGTATGGTTTATTACGTAATCGATAGCCTCTCGTATGGCTACCAATTCGCACTGGAAGATAGTGCACCAGTTCGCGAGTTTGGTTTGAAACCGAAACACCTCCCTTTCCTGCTTATACACGACAAACGCCGCGCCTGCTTGCCCATCGTCCATACGTGAACCGTCCGTATAAATTCTGATACCCATCGCGTCCTCATCACCTTCGACAAACTCGATCCCTCTAATATCAGCCGGGTGCCCTAACTCAGATACAACAATCTTTCTTGTAATTTCCCTATTACCAAGATTAAGATCTTCGATAATTTCGCGCCCTTTTCCTATATTTATTAATCGTCTATCTCTAATCTCCTAACGACATATTCGATAGGGAGAGTCCTACTGATCACCAGGACAGCCTCCGTGGAGGTGGTCCTGTACGCCCTCGCCGCTTTTACCGCGGTTATGCGTTGTACGCTCGTCAATTGACGCATCTCCCGGACTTTACAACCTTCTGCCCATACAGAAGCTGCGTACAGTATTGCCGGCTCAATTGCTCCGGCATAAACCGTCCTCAGCGATTCGCCCTGAAACCCCACTTTATTTTAGCCGCCGCCATCATTTTATTTGATATTTCGCCGCCCTTACTTTTTACGTATTGTACGTGCGCTTTCCAATTTAATTTATTGTCGATCTTGACGCCGAGGTAGGTAATACAATCTTTAAACGGATTTTCTCCTCCTAGCTCTAACCTAGGAGGTCTCTGTCCTGGTTTCGTGCCGAAATAAAGCGCCTCTGACTTCGCCGTGTTAAATTTTAATTTTACCGCCTGCGACCATTCGTGTAATTTATTAAGCGCCTCGTTCGGTTTTGTGCGCATATCCATTAACAATCTCGATCTTACAATTAAAAGTGTGTCATCTGCAAACCCAACGATTGAGCATCCTGCGGGCAACTTGACCCTAAAGATGCTCTCATACAACAACTTCCAAAATGTGGGACCAGAACATGACCCTTGCGGGCATCCCTTTCCACCTCACGCGACAGAACTTCATCCGGAATTTCAACCTGTGCTAATCGCCCCGAGAAATAGCTCTTGACCAAAGACATCAAGTTTCGCGGACAACCCCTACGATCTAACTCGCAAACGATTAATGGCCACCAGGCAGCATCAAATGCTCCTGAAATGTCCAAAGCAACAACGACACAGTACTCTTTGGCATCTCTTGCCTGCTTAATTTCCCCGACAACGAACTCTAACGCGTCGATAGTCGACTTGCCCTCCACGAAACCAAACTGTCGGTTATTAAAACCGCCGCTGTCTCGCACTAGGTGTTCAACACGCGTAGTCATAACGCGATCTAAAACTTTCCCCAGCACCGGTAGCAAGCTAATTGGACGATAGCTGCCCGGATCTGACGCATCCGCCTTTTTAGGTTTGGGTATAAATTTCACATTCTAACTTCAGTCACAGCAGTGCAGTGGTAAAAACCTCAGACTACCATGCTGATCGTCCCGGTTCGATGCTCTGTTGCACCATTTTTTTCCCTTTTACTTTGACTTTTTAAACAACTGCCGGCGTTTAATATGCATACGAGGACTCGAATAAACTTTCTACGTTTTAATACGGTCTACAATTTGTACGTTTTCTTTGCTAAATGATGAATTAACATTAAACGTGTTAAAAATCGGGCTAACTACTTGTACAAATTTTTCAATTAATATAAATATTACTCAGTTACATAATAAACTGTTGGCACATTTATGAAGCAGTAACTGCAGCTGTAATAAACAACACCTGTAGAATTTGTAAGCAGCGAAAAGAACAAAAAGGGAATTTAATATTTTACTATGCAAAAGATAGGTTATGTATATACATTGTAACGGGCATTTTTAATAGTTAAACATTTTTCGCTTCCTTTCTGTTAGAGTACTTAAAAATACATCGTTTCTTTGGGATGACAAACGAATCTTCAGAAAATGAATATATGTGAACAGTATAACAACATGGCAGTATCTAGTGCATGTGACGTCACACCACTGATCCGTGAAATGAACTATAACACAGTACTGCGTATAATTTTAAACACCCTGTACGTTCGTCGACGGTTTATCATGTGCAATCTCCATGTAAGTATCGATCACACTTGGTTTCTTACTCACTGAAGAAATGCAGTTCTGATGCAATTTATATAATAGCTCAAAATTAAAAACACATGACATTGAAAAATCTTTAACAAGAAGTTTTTTTGTAAAACAATATAAAAACAAGGTAATGCTAATCATTTTTCCTCGAGTCCAAACTGATT
This sequence comes from Platerodrilus igneus, assembly GCA_036346225.1. Taxonomy (NCBI): domain Eukaryota; kingdom Metazoa; phylum Arthropoda; class Insecta; order Coleoptera; family Lycidae; genus Platerodrilus; species Platerodrilus igneus. Next base: position 1,461,595 of record JARFIW010000544.1, read on the forward strand.
TAGGAATTACTACATCAACTTGTAAAAAATTCTTTTATGACAATTAATCCAACGCTGAACCAGATTGACTGCTGTATGTTGCTTAACCTTATAATTTATTTTCTAACACAGATAAAAATAATTACTATAAGTAATTTCATTAGTCATTGCACTAACTACATACTATTATCTAAGCGACTAATGTTATATTAATAACCAAGAATGTTTTGTTCAAGGTACAAACGAAGTCCTGATAAACTAACACGCTACTGAAAGACCTAAAACGTTTCAAATGTTGTGGTCAAAGTTCAAAATTAAAAATGCCTGGGAGTTCGCAAAACAATGCAAATTACAACAATTGCACTGTGGAGTTCTTGAACGTAACTTCATGCGTAATTCGCCCATTTTATATAAAGAAATAAATTCCACAATGGTCAAGGCTAAGAAATACATATTATCTGAACACTTCGCTGGTTTTCCAAAAGCTTCGGATATACAACTAGTCGAAGAAGAATTGCCGCCACTGAAAGAAGGAGGTAATAATCTAATATTTTGGTACCACAGGTTAACAATTATTTTTTAGAATTTCTGGCAGAAGCTGTTTTTCTTAGCGTTGATCCGTATCAGCGAGCCTACGAACCTTACTTAGAAATAGGTAGTGTTTTTCTCGGACAGCAAGTGGCCCGGTAATATTAAATAATATAATTAGCAATAATTACTTATGCGAAAAAACAGGATTATACAGAGCAAAAACTCCAAGTTTGCAGTTGGCAAAAACGTGATTGGTCAGTTTGGGTGGAGAACGCATTCGATATCCGATGGTACTCGAGAACCACAAAAAGGATACGGTCCTCCACAAATTCTACCGGTAATGGACGGTGTTCCTCTTTCGCTAGCACTCGGAGTACTGGGAATGCCAGGGTAGGTATAGCTTGAACTTATGTATGATACGTTAGTTTTGGATTTTCGTCAATTCCAATTGAATCCACCTCATTTCTCTAGACAACCACATTTATCCAAAATTTCTCATCTCACTATATATACTTTTTTGAGTATTGCCCTACAGTTGGAACATTTCTCGCAAATTTAAAATGGATTAGTAGATAGCACAACCGTATTAAATTCGATTGTGTAGACTACCTATTTATTGAGGTGGCAAAGTAACCGCAGTGGGTTCAGTAACCCAGGTATAGGGCCGAATGGCTGCGGAGAAATTCCTTCGATTTAGTGAACTGCAAAATAATGAATTCAAACAAATGCACGTCGATATACATATTTAGTTTATTGCGATTAATAGATTAATTACAGAATTCGCCCGCTTAAAGCGGAAATTAACATTTAATGGTTTACCGCTACATTTTAGTTCGTACAACGCACTTCACCCTCAATGACAGTTCTCGAGCTACTGACCCTCGGGTTGCTTACGGATCAGAACGTAACAACCGCCACTTAGACCAGTCCATAATATAAGGGGTGGTGCGCATCAAGTCTGTATATTAGTATTTGCACATAACTTAACACTAGAAATATTTTACGGCTCTTAGGGATGACACAGTAACTATAACATATAAGATTTGCTGAAATTTGAAAGACATCTAACATTTGGAAATATTTGTCAGTCATTTAAACATTTAACGTAATGTCTAGCGTGGAAGTTGGATTGTCGCGCCAAAATATGCTCTGAAATTTACGCTCAGAAGGCCGAACCAGTATTTGGCGATACATTTTCTCCATGTCTCCCGTCAGTGCAATTTTGTGTTGACGGAAGCGTATTAAAATTGAAAACAAGTCGTTCTGCACGACAGGGCCAACAAGCTGGGTGTCATTAATCGATATATTTGAGTGCGTGGGTGCACTACCGTCGAAAACAACTCGCAACTTAGTGGTCAACGAGTTCGATTTTGTTACAGCGTGATGGGGCAGATAATAGGGGGGGGGTATAGTAGAAATATTTATTTTAGCGTCGAGAGCATTTACTGAGGTTGCGTCTGTCTGTTTCGAATGAGTCGAGACCTTGGACATGTGACCTAAAGAAATGTATTCCTGCATGAATTTATAGTATTCAGTTTTGAGGTTGGGATTCGAAAGGAATTTCCTTTCTAGATTGAAAAATCTTTTCTTAGCTAGATCACAGGAGTACCCTAGTTTACTTAAATTTGAATTAAAGGGTATAGATACCACAAAACGACCAGCATCATCACGGGTTATTGTCTCGGAAAAATGTTTTTCGCAAAATCGTTCTTCGGCAGACAGTTTGGATGACTCGCTAAGAGGTTGTACGTCCTCTAGCTGCCAAAATTTTTGCACAGAATTATTTTAAGTCCGTAATGGTAGGCCTGGCACGATTAATTGCTTGATTTACGTAGACTATATTTGTGTTATGCGGGGGGGGGGGCTGGACAGTTTCCAGACAGCACCCAACCAAGTAGGGCTTATTTTTCCCTAATGAAATTTGACCAACACATAGCAAACGGTAAAAGTCACTAGCACCAATCAGAATGTCAATAGGAAGAGATTGATTGAAGTTTGTGTCAGCAAGCTTAATGCCGTTAGGAATTTCAAACGTAGCCTTATCAAAGGATACCAGAGGTAATTTTTCGGCAATTTTTGGTATAGTCAAACATTCTAGATTCACCGTGTAGCCGCAAGTTTTAGAAGTTAGTAGTAAGTTAACCGTTGAGCTAGAGACGGAGCAACTTGAATTTAACCCGACAATTTTAGTGTGAGTCGGAGTTAGTTTTAAGCCTAGTTTTTTCGCTAACTCATCCGTTATAAAATTTGCATGTGATGCTGAGTCCAAAATAGCTCTGGCCGATTGCCATTCATTATGAATGTATTTTACCTTTACCGAAGCCGTTGCTAGCAAAACTTGCTGCAAGTTGGCAGGGAAGCAGGAAAGTGCAGTACTAGTAGGTGGCACATTTTCAGTGGAAGGGTTTTCAGCGTGACCCCCATTTCTAGTGGAGGAATCACGCACATTTGCGTCAAAGTGTAATAAAGTGCTGTGCTGCTTGTTGCAAACCTTGCAGCCAAACTTAGATCGGCAAGCTAATTTCTTGGAGTGACGGAGGCAGTTCTTGCACAAGTCGGTATTAGAAACCTGTTCATACCTTTGTTTTCCAGTTAGCTGAAGAAATTCAGGACATTGTGTTATGAAATGACCTAGTTTGCACATAGGACATGAAATAGTGCCTTTACTTGTAGTTACAAATGCCTGTTTATAGGTTGGCGGCTTAAATTTAGGCTGTTGATTTCTTGGAGAAGCGGAACAGGTAGATGTTTGTTTGTCATGTTCAATTTCTTCAAGTAGTTGGCAACGATTTCTTAGAAAGTCGTCGATCTCAGTTAGGCTTAGTATATTGTTGGGTTTATATTTTGACAACTCAGTTCGGAAATTGTCATCTAGTTTAGACATCACAATATGTGAAACAAACATTCCAGATTCGTCGATGGACGTTTCTAATTTTCGGAATGCTCTGACGTGCTTAAACAAGTTATCGTACAAGCAACGTAATTCAGAAGCATTAGCCTTAGCAATAGGTTTTAATTCAAAGATAGCTCTAATGTGATTCTGAATAATTAGTTTGGGATTATTGTATCTCTTACAAAGTAGTTCAAATACCGAATGATAGTTTTCTCCCGTAGGAGCGATATTTGCGATCAGTTCGCTTGCAGAACCCTTCAAGCTACCCTTCAGGTGCAAAAAGTGTTCTACGTCGCTTAGATTAGTGTTAGTGTGTACAAGTGCCATGAAAATCTCTAGAAAAGATGAGAACTCTGTAAATTGGCCTGAAAAACTAGGTAGACTCAATTTTGGTAGTTTGGCATTTATTTGTTTAGTGGGGTTAGTAGCACCGAAACTCCCTGCCGAGGTTAAAGACTCTGAGGAACTCGCCCTGCAGGATTCAGAAGCCCGTTTCAATAAACTTATAGCTTTGCTTGTAAGCTCCATAAGTTTATCAAAATAGTCCTCTTCAGTCATAACATCGTCAGATTCAATTGAATTAGCTGTAAGCTCTACACTTACTTCTCTGTATTTTGCCGCTGATGGCTTAATCGTATCTAGTCTTAAATTTAAGTTAGTTGCAATAATGTCGGTCAGCGGAACGTCAATAATTTTGTTCAAATACTTTTCAAAATTTGCCAGCTCGTTAATTAACGACTGTGCCCTTGTTAGTAATAGTTTAGCTGAAATTTGCTTAGGCATTTTTATAGTTCAAAATATCCAAATTAATAATTAATGTTTGGATTGTAGCGGAAAACGAAGACTTAATTACTATAATTGGTAAATAAAATATTTTGTTTAGTTTAAAGCTACGTTTGCATAAGAGCACGAGTTTCAAAATATTAGAATGAGTACTAAAGCGAAAATTTCAACCTTCAGTAACTAGTTAATTAGTAAATTTGTTTGTAAATAGACAGACAATACAAACAATAGCTAGTACTAGTTTATTATAGTGATTAAATTAATCTTTTAAACGAATAGGCTCATTTAAATAGAGTAATATTAATTTGTGAGTACAACTGAAAGCTTCGTTAAATTCCATAGAGAATTATTGTTAGTTTTAGGAATGAGCGATAATCCTAATCTTTAGAAATAGCATGCAGGTACGTTTCCTTGGTGCAGCTGCTAACATCCAACCACCTGTTGGCCATGAATCAGTAACCCTTAGTGAAGATATGCATCTCTCTGGAATACAACAGCGACACGTGCGTGAAGGAGAGATGTTTATACTACTGTACACTACGACCGACGCGCACTATTATGCTTTTATTTCGAACTTTAGTTTTTTAAGTAATTAATATCCATTATTTAGCACTTAGTAATCCCGCGAAAGAAGGACCATGGATTAGTAGATAGCACAACCGTATTAAATTCGATTGCGTAGACTACCTATTTATTGAGGCGGCAAAGTAACCGCAGTGGGTTCAGTAACCCAGGTATAGGGCCGAATGGCTGCGGAAAAATTCCTTCGATTTAGTGAACTGCAAAATAATGAATTCAAACAAATGCACGTCGATATACATATTTAGTTTATTGCGATTAATAGATTAATTACAGAATTCGCCCGCTTAAAGCGAAAATTAACATTTAATGGTTTACCGCTACATTTTAGTTTGTACAACGCACTTCACCCTCAATGACAGTTCTCGAGCTACTGACCCCCCGGGTTGCTTAAGGATCAGAACGTAACAACCGCCACTTAGACCAGTCCATAATATAAGGGGTGGTGAACATCAAGTCTGTATATTAGTATTTGCACATAACTTAACACTAGAAATATTTTAAGGCTGTTAGGGATGACACAGTAACTATAACATATAATGTTTGCTGAAATTTGAAAGACATCTAACATTTGGAAATATTTGTAAGTAATTTAAACATTTAACGACATTTGTAATACATGAAAAGCATTTGTAAGACATCTGTAACATTTAAAAGTATATGACATTTGTAACATTTGCCGAAATTTCAAAGGCAATGTAATATTTGACAGTATTTGTAAGACATTTGAACATCTAACGACATTTGTAATATTTGCTAGGCATTTATAAGACATCATCTGTAACATTTAAAAACATTTTATTACATTCCAAATTTGGGAATGGACATTTTTAATTATGTTAGCAAATTCCCGCGAATATTTTCAAATAAACTTGTTAATTTCCGTCATTCCGGACAGTTGCGTTTGCGCAAAAGAATGCGCAGGCGCGGAGTGAATGGCGCAAGCGCGCGCGGGGTAATACGACGCCATTAGACTACGAGCCCGGAAGCCGATAACAGCTACCTGTGTCGTCGTGTTTGTCTTTTCTCTACCTTTTATTGTTCCCTACACCTGGTTGCTCCTATCGTTCCGCTACGAGGGGACAAGAAGATGGACGAATAAATCTGGAATCAACAATAGCGTAGCCGACCCACCCAAACAACAAGGATCCTGTGATATGTTAAGAAACGCGTGAGTACCCGCTCTATTTAGTTTATGCTTAAACTGTAACCATTGTATCACTTTTAAACGTCTTTGGTATTTGATATAAATGTCGCGTAATTTGCCGCGTAATCATGTTATATTAACGATTGCGCAATGGTATGAAACGCGGGAATCGTGAGAATTTGACAACATTTGCCAAAATTTCAAAGCCACAATGTAACATATGACAGTACATGTAAGACATTTGAACATTTGACCATATTTGTAACATTTAAAAGACATTTGAAACATTCGATGATAGTTGAAAAACATACTTAACATTTGTAAGAATTTGTAACTTTCGCGAAATTTGTAATACATTTGAAGCCAGTTTATAACATTTAACAATAATAATATTTGTGATTTTGTAAGACATTTGTAACATACGACAACGTTTCTAACACTTGCAGAAATTTGGAAGAAATTATAACATTTGATAATATTTGTAAGACATAACATTTGACGTCCATGTAACATTTATAAAATATTAGTTACATTTAATGATATTTAAAAGTATGTTTAACATTTAGAAGTAAGAAGCTAGAGAATTTGAAAATCAATATGGATAGGTTAGCATTATACAAGGAATTAGTGAAGTTCTTTAGCCAAAGGCGGAGGTGTCTTGAATCGGTGACTTTAGGGTAATTCACACAGGATCAGAGGAAAGAAATTCGGGTGTGGGTATAGTTATTCGTAAAAATTCGTAAAAGAACATCAAAATCTAATAATTACTGAGGAATTTAATGCAGTGATAGGTGAGGGGAGGGAAAGAGCGGTAGTAGGTTTATCTGGTTTAGGTACGAAAAACGATAGGCGAATAGGCCGATAGAATTTTGTGACAAAAACAATTTAACCATCACAAACACTACCATGCTAGAAAACGATACACGTGGAAGATGGCAGGAGATACAGGAAAATATCAAATAGATTACATTCTAATTAGATATCGGTTTAAGAATCACGCAAACGACTGGAGAAGCTACCCAGAAGCAAATATAGACACTGAGTACATCGTAATTATGAAGACCGAGCTTAAATTTAAAAATTTGAAAAAAGGGAACGGAAAAGGCACTTTAACTTTGAGAAACTAAAAGACAGATATATCCACGAAAGATTTCAAAAAAAAGTAAAATGAATTGCTGAAAGACGAGGGGGACAAATTTCCGATATTAAGGAAGTAGAATCTGAATGGAATAACATTAAATCCTGTTTGTACATGGCAGCCAGAGATATTCTGTGGTATACACAAAAAACGCCAAGAATAACAAAGGATATGCTGAATTTAAAAGAAGAAAGACGAAAATGCAAAAACAAACTAGACGAAACAAGAAAACAGAGATACAAAACCAAAAAATGGAAAATTTCTTATATTAAGGAAGTAGAAACAGAATCGAATATCATTAAATCCAACTTAGACATGGCGGCCACATATTCCGGGATAATCACAAAAAGAAACTAAGAAACCATGAATAATAAAGGATAACTAAATTTATTAAAAGAAACATGAAAATACAAAAACCGACAAGACGTAGCAAGAAAGAGATACAAAGCCATAAAATGTGAAATTATTTGCAAATGCAGGAAAGTTAAAGAGCACTGAGTGCAAATAAGTACAAAATAAGATGGAAATAGGAAAGACAGACGAAGCATACAAACTAATTAGAATGAATTTTAGGGATATATAAATCATATTGCAAAACATAAGGAATGCGAAAGGAACATCATTATAGAAAATGTAAAGAACATGGTTACATGGCAAGAATATGTAGGGAATTTATATGCAAGAGAGGAACTAACAGCACTAGACATTGAAAAGGATGATATGGGATATCCCATACTTAGAGATGAGTTTGAATTAGCATTTAAGATGCAATGAATACTGTCACATGCAGGAAGACAATTGGAATTATCATGCGGGAATAAAATATTGAAATGCTTAGATTTGCAGATGATATGGCAGTATTAGCAACTATCAAGAAAGAGTTGGAAGCAGCTCTTAATGAAATGGAAACAATTCTAATAGAGAAATAGGTTATGAAAATTAACACAAAAAAAAGTCAAATGCATGAAGACATTTGGAATTATTATGCAGGGACAAAAGACTGTGATACGTAGATTTGCAGATAATAAAACGATATTAGCATTTGACAAAAAAGGATTCGAAACAGCTTTTAATGAAATGAATGGAAACAGTTCTAACAGAGAGATATGGTGGAAAGGAGGGGAAAATAAACAAAAACTAGAATATAAATAGGAAACGAAAACTTCCAAAAGGATAAGGATTACTGCTACCTAGGAAACCAAATAGAGCAAGATGGGAAAGTGAAAAAGATATAAAACAAAGATTAGCACAAGGCCGTGCTGCATTTAACAAGAAAAAGCAACTACTATGTTCAAAGACAACAATTGTAGGAACAAGGATACGATTATTGAAAACATATGTGTGGAGCACAACACTGTACAGTTGTAAAGCTTGAACAGTAGGAGAAACGGACAGGAAAAGATAGAGGCCTTTGAAATGTGATGCTGCAGATGTATGAAAAAGATGTCATAGACTGGCGAAGTTACGAACAATGAGGTTCTAGAAATGGTGGTATCAGAAAAGAATATGTGGAAAACACTAAAAAAATAGGAGAAACAGAATGATAGGTCACATACCAAGACATGAAGAAATAGTGCGAAGACAGCAAACATAGAAGCAAGGAAAAGATTGCTGAAAGCATATGCGTGGAGCGAAGCACTGTACGGCTATGAAATGGGGAGTAGAAGAAGCAGACAGGAAGATGGTAGATGCTTATTGGACTGCGGTGCTTCAGATGATAATAGCATGGACAAGCAAAGTTAATAACAAATAGGTTATAGAAATGCAGGGGAACAAGGATATCTGTGGAAAAAAATAGGAGAAATAGAAGAATATGACATGCTCTAAGGCATTTGGACAATAATGCGGGATATATTACAAGCAAAGATAGGAAAAAAGAAAGGTAGACCCATATCAGACTATTGGACGCAGATAGTGATAGATAGTAGCATGTGGGAAAGTTAGGAACCTGTGTAGGCTAGCTCAGAATAGAAAACAATGTTGGTACGCGTCTAGCAGGTTTCAGAACTGAAGACCTATTGATGATGATTTAATATTGGTAAGATATTTGTAACTTTCCGAACTTTATAATATATTTGAAAGTGGTTTGTAACATTTATAAAAATTGAGGGCTGTATTAAACGTTTGCGATTTTAAAAAACATTTGTAGCATTTTACGATATTTGAAATACATTTGTAAAACTACAAAGTTTATAAGACATTTGAACGTCACAAGCAATTGAATTCAATTGAGTAAACCAAACAAATTCAAAATGGCAAATGATAAAATATGAATACAGTGTAGTTTTCTAACCTGATCGTCTTCTTATGTAAGCTGGAATAATCTATTTATGCCACGTCTCAAAAATTCCATTGTCAGAATTAACTGCACGAATATTTTGCTTCCATGATCAAATTCACAATTCTAATATCTGAAGTGATGTGATTCATATCCAAATTAATAACAATAGGATCTTTTTAGCGTACTATTCAGAATCCGTTTCTTAAATGGTTAACAGTTTTGTTATATGAAATTTCATAAGTTAAATTCCTTCAGTTAAGTTAAAGTGAATAAGCTTTATGTTAAAACAATTCATTACTTTATTTATTTAGTTTCAATTTTATTTACTAAATAAGTTAATGTAAAAATAATGAGTCCTCTTCAATATTCTTTTGAAATAGCTAACATGGAACAGTCTGTCCGTTTTAGGGATTAACTAGAGAAACACGCTTCTACAGCATGTGGATAATTCATTGAAAATATCAACCAAACCTGATCTTCGTACGATATGACGGACTATTTGTTTTCACATTGGATCACTGTTTCATTTCGAAGTTAGGTGTACTTCTAGGAAATAATTTTAAAAACTACAGCTATAAATTTTGACGTCATATATTACTGCAAGGCAACATTGAACCTTTGAAATAAAGCTTATAATTTATATGAGAATTATGAGAATGAAGTTTTTTCAGGTAATATTACAACTATAAAATGCGGAAGGATATGAGAAGTAAACAATATATGGGTATTTTTAAATTAGAAATCTACAATTCTAATATTTGTTGAATTTAATCAAATAAGAATATGGTGTTATATAAAACTGATTTTTAAATTTTTAAACTACTTCCGTTCGAGAAACTACAAAAATTATATATAATTATATATATATATATATATATATATATATATATATATATATTACTGTGATATTTGGGGGCTGAAAGGGTGTAATTTTTCATTTTTGAAACTGATTTGGCATTCAGCATGTGAAAATACATCAAATAACTCTTTTAAAGTAAATAGTTTAAAATGTAATTATTTTTCAATAAATTTCAGGATGTTAAAATTGAATTTTCATAATATTTCAGATAATTATTCAGAAAATATAGCGCATGATATACAAGAAACATCCCATATACAATACAGCATTTAAATTTCATAATTTTAAATACAAATTTAACCTTCTTATTAAATTACAGACAAGTTGGTATGAATATTTCTAAAAGTTTTCAACTCGATTTCAAACCGTTTTATTTTTCCTTGTATTATTAAATAGGGGAGATAAAGAGTTGAACAAACGACGGCTATTCCAGATAATTTAGTTACCGACGTCAATTAGCGGAGACGATAAATAAATTTATTACTTCTAAAAAAGGACGTAAAACTTGAGCAGAATAGGATGGGGTAGCGGTAGTCCGTTATAAAACGAATATTGAAAACTAGGTAACAGAAAAAGATGATTTGAGTGCGTAGGTAGAAGTGAGAGATAACACGTGTTCGTTAGAGGCGTATCTTAGATGTTAGTGTCGTCGACTTGAGGTAAATTCCAAGGTTGTTTTGAGTATCGATTTTTAAAAATACTACGAAAACATTAGTACACGTGCGATGGTCGTTAGCTTCAACTTGATTTTCAAAGAAGTGTTTTTAAATTGTGTAACTAAGAGTGTGGCGGTTGGAAAGGAATATGTAGAATTATTGTGTACGTGAGTTGTGAGTGTGGAACGCCTTGTGGAAAGCAAGAATTTGGCCTCGATGATTTTAGGAATTGTAACAGTCTTTGGAGGGAAAAGTTGGATATATGTCGCAGGAGTTTGATTGAAAAGCCTCTTATTTTTCGACGTTCTTACACTCCTAGTCTATTATTATACTACGACTCTGAGACTCCGATATGCTTATACGGTTGCATAGTCTTTTGAACTACGATAAACGCTTTTAAGTAAAAGCAATTTGATTTTATTTTGCACTTATTGTAAAAATAATGCAATTAGTTTAAAGTAAATGTCGGCGCCTAATCAATTTGGTTTATTATCAAAAACTATGGTCATGGAAGAAGAGGTTTGCGGTACTGCAGTAGTTTGGTTGGCGAACAGAAGTTGGATAAAGCAATCCAAGTTAGAGTTGTTCGTACATGCAGCAGTTCCAGGTAGCAGGCTCCTTGTGTAAATATCTATCTCAGGTGACTGTGCTTTATTGTTGGACGTGTGTAAATATGTAATTAATGACTTTTTGGATTGAGTGAATAATTGTATATTAACTAAAAGGACAAAAAAGGGGGAAGTTTCAGATGGAATATTTTAATTTGGGTTATTTTTAATATTTTTGTGTGAATAATTTATGGCATTGGAAGTATTTTAAATTATGTACGAGGTAAAAGGTTCTGCTTGAATATTGGTGTGCAAGATTTAGTACTAAAGGGTCAAGGTTTTACTATGAGCTCGTATTGAAACAGAGATAGAGTAAGAAGTGTGTTAAAGCCCTATTACTTTTTTATTATTAATTGGATATTATCAGGTGTAAATATTGATCTTGAAATGTACTGTTAAGGGAATGTCTTAAAGGAGATGTATATAATTTGTAAATGGGGCGAGCGCGAGGGGGGGGGCGAGGAGAACGAGAGGGAGAGAGGAGACTAATTTTGATTTTGGCTTGTATATTCAATTTAGTTGGAGTGTAAATAAATGTTGTCTATTTACCGTATCAGAATTTTTCGAGTAGATAGTTTATTTTCAGGAAAGTGAGCAAAGTAGCCGTGGCACATTTTATAAGCGAAGGCCCCAGAACGTGGAGCATTGAAGACCGTAGTAATATATATATATATATATATATATATATATATATATATATATATATACATATATAAATTATTTATTTGTGTTAAAAGTATTGGAATATTCCATTCCTAAAGATTTAGGGATAGTGTTGTATGGTTCGTGTGAATTATCACGTCTTTTTTTCTTAATTTGCAATTATTTCAACAATTTTTTTTTTAAAAACATGATTCTTCAGACCATTCTACGCAAAAAAGGTATAGATGTTGTATTTCGATAAATATTGCCATTTTTGAGTAATTTAAAGTAAAAGTAAACGTGCATTATTATGTAACCTTAACAAAGTTCTATACTAAGTTAAGTATCTTACGAATAGAAGCTTCTTTTCAACGACACTGTGATATCAATTTTTATATGAAATCTAAAAACAGATAGTTTTCCTTTTTCTAATTTTAAAAAATTACTGTCCGAGAGTAGGGTCCATAAGAATAGAGACAATCTGGTTTTCGGACGCTAGTTCGAAAACTGGGAAATTTATATTATACAGACAGATATTTTTCTTATGCGTGATCAGAAAATATTGTAAAGGTTGTCTCCCTAATTCAACTAATGACATGTACGATCAAGGTGCCAGTTTACATACATCAATTATGTATTTTAACAACCGTCCATACACAAGCCTTTAGAATATGTTCCAAAACTATATTTAATTGATTATGTGGGTGTTCAGTTCACGATTTTGTGTTTTTGTGGGGTCACCTTTTGTTTGGTTAATGCATACAGACAACAAATGTGTATAATTTATTTACATTGACTGCAAGAAATATATACAATAACAGAAAATTAAAATAACAGTTACATAAAATCCTATATGCATATGCAATAATACAAATGTCCTTTAATTTATGCATGAGAATAGGGCTTTTAAGTGAACAAATTTTGCTAACGCTAGAAATGCAAATGTCCTTTACTGTTAGAAAATTTATAGTGTGGATTTAAATGCATGTAATGTTTGTACACAAAATTAAAGGAAATTCGGGTACTGTATTCACTTTGAACTTTGATGCGTGTTGCTGTTAATAAACACGGCTCAAAAACAAACCTATGTTAAAGGTATTGACATAGGGCTAAGTACACACAGATACGTCGCCTGGGATATGCAGGTAACAGTTTTGTTGGATCGACGTCGGTATACGGTGCTCTACGTGGCAGTTCGATCAACACCGGTGCCATGTACTGTGCGGGTTCCCTTATTGATGATACGAGGCGTGTAACGGCATACTGATGGCGAATTCTCGGTAAAATGCGTCGAAAATGGTGCGGGGTGTGGTATTCACATGTCCAGGCAGCTGGGTCCGCCTCAGTTGATGGTGGGTGGTGAAGACGGGGACGTCATGGACGATTCGGACATCAGGTCTCAGTGAACTGCGTTCAGTAGTAAGATGCTGATACCAAAATTTGCGCTATCGTTGCTAAGGGCATTTCTAGAAATGGAATTTAGAATGCCATGTACATCAATATTGGAAACTGGAGCAACGATAGTGAAATATTATTGATTGATTTAATATATTTTTCTTTAGAATTTATTTTACTAATACCTGGCCAGTTTGATCTTAGAAAATTAGTTTTTTTTTAGAAAAATGTTTGTATTCGTATTGCAATTATGTAATGTTAATAAAAATTAAATTTAGATTAATTTTATTTGGACATTTATGAACTAGGTAAAATAATATTCAGCCACCCCAGTGATGAAGTTATATTTCCGAGAGACCCTTTATTTTGAAAATTTCCTTAATATGACAAAATTTAATGTGTTTTTAAAGTATTGTAGAAAAAAGTAAAGTATAAGGTGGCTGATTTAAAAAACCAAAACCAAATTAGGGAAATATTAAAAGGGATTGCTGAGACAACACGGTTTAGCGTCCTTAATTTTGACAACAGAACAAGTCTTTCAAGGTAAGTGGTTATTGTAACGTGGTTTTGTATTTCAGCCATTTCGAATGTTAATTTGTTTTTAATTTTTATAATTTCTTCTATAGGAATCCACTCCCATACAACCGTAGTTAGCCAGTGCACTCTTATAATCGTTACGGAGTCCCTGCTCTTTCAGGCCAAATCTAAATTTATAACGTACTGTTCATTTTACTCGTAACAGCACCTCGACCAATCCATTTAATAGGAAAGTGGTTATGCAACCACCTTCTGTAAATTCTAATATAGTTTGGTGTAGCACCATCATACATACAAAATATGTTTCTTCGTATATGCACTGCAATATATTCTAATATATCATGTAAGTATTATCTAGAAAATCGTAGTGTTTCCATTTAAATTTTCAAGAAAAATGTATCCTATAAAACGATTTTCTAAAGTTGCTCCCCCACACGTTTATTTGAAAATATGTTGAAAATGAGTTTTCATGATAGATCTGGGATTTTCCTAAGCCTTGTAAATGTGATTTCGTCCGTAACAAAAATGCTCTTCAAGATATTTTGGTTATTTGCATTTTGCCTTGCAGCACTTCACAAAAGTCAAGTTAGAGTGGTATGCCATCAGGTAAAAATTTCTCTACTTGCCAACAGTTATATGGATGCAACTGCTGGTCACACAGAACTCTTAAAGCACTTTGATATAAAACGTTCATTCACAATACTATTTTACGTAGTATTATTCATTATTCTATCGAAAATTTGTTGTTCAACTCGAATAGTTATTACTTCTCTAGGTTGATCAGCATATGCATTTCGTTTCAGAAAAAAACGATTCTGTAAGTCGTCGTTCAGTACTTAAAAAAGTTGTGGGGTTGAGGATACGTCTATGTGGAAACTTCTCTATAACGTTTTAGAGCCTAGTAGCATTTCCTGAACATTCTCACAACACCAAAAGTATGTCTGTCAACTATGAATATCAATAGTTTGTCATATTATAATTGATGGTACAAGAGTTTTACATTTAAGAGTTATTTAAAGTACAATAAGAAATCTCGAAAATGCGTTTTGCATAATTCTGGCATGTGTTAGAGTACTCTAAAACAATTACAATGTATATAAATTTGCAGTCATAGATTGCAAGACACTTCTGATCGAGCTTTGATCACGATGTTAGTTCTGAAGTGCAGTTCTAATTGAAGTTAAGTTCTGATTAAGCTTTCATTGCGATATACTCTAGTTTAAAGCTTTCAAAGATGTGATATTAATTTCTGTGCACTATCAATATAAATTAGTGTTGATATAAATTATTGTAGTAATCATATAAATTAATCAAGTGTTTCGATGGTAATTTAGAAAATCGTAATCGTAGTATTAAGAACATAATACTTGTACTGTTAGCGATTAGTTCGGAAATAATGCTTTGTGAGAACTTTTGGAACTATTGAATCAACAATTTACTAAAACAGGCTTGTATAATCTGTTTGAAAATAAAGAACTTTGTTAGGATGACATAAAAGTCCATGTTTATTTTTACTTTAAATTACTCGAAAACTGTAATATTTATTGCAATGTAACAGGTATACCTTTTTTGCATAGAATAGTCTGGAGAATCAGATTTTGAAAATTTGTTAAAATAATTGCAAATAAAAAAGCGCGATAATTCACATGTTCGAAAATCCAACCCGAATTTCGCTCAAGCCAGTACCTGTGATATTTTACTAATCTTTCACAACTGTTACAGAAACGCGGCATACTTTGGATTTCTAGAAATTTGCCAGCCAAAGTCCGGAGAAACAGTAGTAGTAACTGGAGCGGGTGGAGCAGTTGGCAACCATGTTGGTCAAATAGCAAAAATTAAGGGCTGCAAAGTAATTGGTGTGGCCGGAGATGACAAAAAAGGTGAATGGCTGGTAAAAGAATTACGTTTTGACCATTTCATCAATTACAAAAAAAGTGATTTTACCAAAACTCTTAGAGCATACGCTCCAAATGGAATCGATTGCTATTTCGATAACGTAATATAAACTGTTTGAGATATGTAAATGACTAGTAAAATTGTAGGTCGGTGGTGAAATCAGCAGCATGATTCTTCAGCAAATGAACGAATTTGGTCGAATTTCGGTGTGTGGAGCTATTACAGCATATAACGCAGATAAAAGAAATCTACCTAAAGGTAAGCAGATTAGTTTTAAGGTGTTCTGTAACAATTTTTATGCTAACAAAATGCTCAAATAAAATTTGCAGCCTAGTGATACTTTTGCAAATTTCTCTCCTCAGAGTAGCTTTACCCCTATAACAAGCCTAGAGATAGTATTGTTTATTGCAAAAAGCTGTTATTACCCAACTTGGTTATATCTTTTTATCTGACAATTCCTATAACCCTCAGATTCATCGTTTTCATCTTTCTATATTTTAACTCCGGTGTTCTTCGTTTAATTACTTCCTTCGAAGTTATTACTTCTGTACTTCAACATTCTAAATATTTTACTAATACTTTTCCAACTTATTATCAGTTAGTTGGACGAGCATGTGTGGCTGATCAGTTTTTTGAAAGAGGCGAGGTTCTGTCTACTACTGCAAAAGTGTTTGGTTTAAGAATTTAATGGAAATATTATATTTATTTATAGTAAAGGACATCAAAGAGTACATATCGATCTCCCAATGAAAGTGCCACAACTTAACATTGACACTGCCGTATAAAATACTAATTACACGTATGCTACAAACACAATCTTTAATTAATAATAGTCTTTTATATAGTGAAACGTTGAATTACCAACATTTATTTTATGCTTTGTTTCTAATATTCACTAATTCCGTCGTAGATACAGATATGTAACGGTCTGAATCTACTTCATTGTTGTACTTCAGGAGCACATTGATTTAACCTTGAATACCGTTTCGAATTCTTCTATATTTGTTTTAAATTTTAGTTAGTTGCCTAAACTTATTGATATGATAGGTATGCACGCACACACTCACACCAATGCACAAGTGCAAGAGTGCACACATGCACAAGATCATGCTTAGACGTTCAAGTAAATGCGCACGTGCATCTACAAACAAGCACACTAAACATTAGTTGCTCTATTTGTTATAGAGATACCTAGTAATACCTTTTTGGTGAAGAAGTGACAATGTAATGTATGGCAGTGAAGTGTCCATATAGAAAAGATTGTTCTTGTTCAGTTCGAAAAAGCTCAATAAATGGTCATAACGAATTGCCTTCTGATTTGACATCTGTAATCCCTGATGGCTTACTGCAATTGGGACTCAATACATGCAAACATTTAAACTTATATCTGAAATGAAAACGTGTGGTTCAAACAATTGCACTATTGGTGAATTCCAAAAAGGTTGCAGTGTGCTTTATTTTCTGACATTGCATATCGAGGAAGCCGATGATTTTTGCATAAAATCACAGGAATGCCGCACGAAACTCATATCAAAACAACAATCAATGAAGTGATGAAACATATACCTGCTAGAATGAAGCAAAAGCAAGAAACAACAACTAACTCACTTTCCTACCGTGAGACCTCTAGAATTTTTGTCCAGCCCACCCAAAACGAACAGATTGGAATTTTGTTAGCTGGTATCATACTGTTTCATAAGAATGCAAGGTCGTCTACTGCTGCCCAAACTAAAAAATCTAAGCTTCAGTTTTGCCTGGGGATATAAGTTTATCAATTATGCAGTGCAGATTTTTCGCAAAGTTTATCCATTTTGCAGTATTGAGCGGTAAGTATTTAAACATCGATGTGACGTGGTGAAAATTACCGTAAATGACATTACCATCACGGAAGGAGATTAGGAGGGCAAAAACTTATCGTGCATTATGATAAATGTTCAAATCGGCAAGCATTTTATATACAAAAATAAAGAAATGTATGTAAATTCAGAAGATATTTTTTTCTCAAAAAAATGTTACATATTACTTTTGTTGCAAAACGACTCGTACTTAAAAAATAATTCTAGTAATTTTATCACATCTAGCTTACAGAAACACTTTTTGGGAATCGGCCTTTGTAAATAAGATACATTGAAAAATGCAAAAAGTTATTTTCTAATGAGCAATGTCCTTAAAATATTATTATCTAATATTCATAATCTTCATTATGTCTTTGCTCCTAGAACTGGTTAGACGTATACCTCCATTGTTTCCTATTCTGAGCTAACCTACACATTTCCCTGAAATTCACACACCCTACATCTTTCACTATCGGCATGTAATAGTCTAATCTGGGTCTACTTCTAACTCTGTTTTTCCTATCTCTGCATGTAATATATCCCGTACTATTCCTTCTATTTCACATATATTTTTGTTTCCATAGATATCTTTCTTTCCCTACTATTTCTAGGACCTTTTTGTTATTAACTTCATCTGTTCCTGCTATCATCATTATATATGTGAAGCACCACATTCCATTCGTAGCCATACAGTGCTGTGCTCCACACAAATGCTTTCAACAATTTTTGCCTTGTTTCTATGTTTGTAGTCTTTAAACATAGTAGTTACTTTTTCTTGTTAAATGCAGTACGACCTTGTGCTAATCTTTGTTATATATCTTTTACACTTTTTCCATTTTGCGTTATTTCGCTTCCTAAGTAGCACAAATCCTTAACCTCCTGTAGGTTCTTGTTTCTTATTTGCATTCTAGTTTTTGATTTATTTTCCCTGCATTGCATACTAGTATTTTCGTTTTATTTTTGTTAATTTTCATACCCTATCCCTCTGTTAGAACGGTTTACATTTCTCGCTAGATGCTAATACTACTATATCATCTACAAATTTAAGCATATCAATATTTTGTCTCTGCATAATAATTCCAAATGTCTTCCTGCATTTGACAGTATACATTGCTTCTTTAATGTACAAGTTAAACTTAACGGGGATAGAGCACATCCCTGTCTTACCCCTTTCCTAATATTTACATCTCTATGTTTCTGCTCTAATTCTATTACCACTGTTTGCTATTTGTATAAGCTATGTACTATCTGTCTATCCCTATAAGTCATTCCAGGTTAAGTGTAAGAGCAGGTGGTTATTCAAACACCCATCTGAACTTCGCCCTTTGTATAAATTATGTAACCGAACGATGTAACTATGTTGTTTATATTATTGTTGTGCAATAAAGACATTATTAATATTATTAATCTTTTTGAGTATGTTAAACATTTTTTCCCATTTTAATTGTTGAACACTTTTTCCAAATCTGCAAATCCTATATACACACTTTACCCTTTTCCTATTGTTTTCTCCATTAAAACCGTCAGAGCTAAAATAGACCCGAGTTTCCGTATTTTGTCTAAACCAAAATTGATCTTCTCCTAGTATTTCTTCTTTTTTGGTATAGTGATTATGATGTTGTGTTTGAAATCTTTGGGTATCTCTTCTGTCTAATACATACAAGTTGGAAGAAACGTTCTGTTACTGCTTGTCCCGTTTCTGCTTGCATCTTATCTATACTCGGTGCCTTACCATTTTACTTATCCTTTAATATTAATTCAAACTCATCTCTAACTATAGAATATCCCAAGTCATCCTGTTCGATGTCTAATTCCTGTTCTAGTGTTGCTAGTTCCTGACCTGCATATACTTTACATATATTCATGCCATATACATCCACTTTCTCTACATTTTTCAAAATGATGTTTCCTACCGTACCCCTTATATTTTTTGTTCATCATCATCAGTAGGTCTTCAGTCCTGGAACTGGTTAGACGCATACCCTCATTGTTTCCTATTCTGAACTAATCTACACATTTCCCTGAAATTTGCACAGTCTGCATCTATCACTATCTGATCTAGGTCTACATCTACCTCTTTTTTCCTATCTCTGCTTGTAATATATCACATACTATTCCCCAAAAATGCCTTACAACGTATTCTGCCCTTGTATTTCTTCTATTTTTTTTCCACGGATATCCGTGTTCCCCTACATTTCTATAACCTATTTGTTATTAACTTTGTTTGTCCATGTTATCATCCTCATACATCTGAAGCACAGCATTCCAAGGCTGCTATCGTTTTCTGTTTGCTTTTCCTACTGCCCATATTTCATAGGCATACTGTGCTGTGCTCCACACATATGCTTTCAACAATTGTCTTCTGGTTTCTATGTTTGTTGTCTTTCATCATAGGCGCTGCTCTTTCTTGTTAGATGCAGTTTGGTCTCCTTCTACTGTTTTACAATTATATACCCTATTTCTCCGACATTCAGTGGTTGTAAAGGTGGAGGCGGCTCCGTGGCGTAGTGGTATGTGTGTGACTACTACGCCCAAGGTCCCGGGTTCGAATTCCGACACCGTCCGCTTGAAAAATGTTAAGCGAGCATTTTTCACAAAAATACACCCTCGTTCAGATGAGAGATAAAATGGAGGTCCCATATGTGAGTGTTGTCATGCACGTTAAAGATAAAAAAAAAACTCGCTTCCTGGCCAATGTAGTACCTTCAGGTGGAGCATTGTAAAATCACATGTAGGGTTGGGAAGGGGGCAGGATGCCAAGTTCCTCCAGCACTTGAACATTTACCGATTTAATATTTTTTCCAATATATCTTTTCGCACAGTCAACATTAGCTGCAGATATTTCACAATCAACACCTGTACTTGTTTATAATAATCATCAGATTTATCTGCGCTTATTTTTTCGTTATGAGGTTTTCTGTCTCAAATTCAAACTGGTTGGACACGTACCTGCACTTATTTATATTCTGAGCTAGCCTACACAGTTCCCTGAAATTCTCACACATCTTGTATACAGCTCAGTTCCCCTTCTATTGTTTTTAATTTTATGCTTTATTTCACAGAGATTCAGTGAAGGGGGTTAAGCAGCCTGTGGCTGCCAAGATCCCCCAACACTTAGACATTTGCCGAATTAATAGTTTTCCAGTAAATCCTTTAACACAATTAATTATTCGAGAATATTGTCCAACTAATACTTGTAGTTGTTTATAATAATCATCATCTTTGAGTACAGTTATTGTTTTCGTTAATAGTTTTTCCATCTTGGGACTGATTGGATGCGTACCTCCATTTATTTGTATTCTGAGCTAGCCTACACATTTCCCTGAAATTCCTACATCTTTCACTATCTGGGTGCAGTAGTCTAATTTAGGTCTACCTCTACTTCTCTTTTTTCCTATCTCTGCTTCTAATATACTCCGCACTATTCCCTCATGCCATAGTATGTGGCCTATCATCCTATCTCTCCTATTTTTGTTATATGGTTTTAATCCCTAAATTTTATTCTAATTAGTTTGTATGCTTCGTCTGTTTTTCCTATTTCCATCTAACAATAATAATTTTTGTATATTCCAGCTACACTTATTCAAGGAGTAATGGTTATGAAACAATTGAAAATGGAGGGTTTCTATGTAAGTAGGTGGCAAAATAGATGGCTAGAAGGTATAAACCAAAATATGGAATGGATTAAGCAAGGCAAACTAAAATATAAAGAAACAGTAACCGAAGGATTTGAAAACACCTTTAAAGCATTTACAAATATGTTGGAAGGAGGAAATATTGGGAAAGCTGTTGTAAAAATTTAAGTACAATTTTGTATATGTTTTGATTTTAATTCTAATTATAAAAAACTAATGAAAATTTGTACAGGTTTCAATTTTTAATATTGTTATAAAATTAAAAATATACACAACCTTCAACTTTTTGATTAATAGCTATAACATTCAGATTTAAAGTCTATACATTACCGATATGCAAAGATGTATACTCACATTAGCGATTTAAATGAGGGCTGGTACTAACATTTCAGGAAGTGGTAACAATGTAGTCATCGGATGCTTCGCATATAAAAATTCATAAATTCTAACATTTATGTGGTCAAACAAAAGTAACAGAATGAAAAAACATTAAACAGTTTGATGGCAACATAATTTTAAAGTTAGTAGTATTGGAAAAAAACATACATTTATATTGTGAGCACTTTCGAATAATGATTTAGTTGTATTTTTTACTGAAAGAGTGAAAAGGAGTGCAGTAACGATTTAAAAACTGCTTTCGGTGATGAGGCACCATCAAAATCAACTATTTCACTTATACAAAAGATTTAAATTTGGTCATAGTTGCTTAGAGCTGAATTTCGTAAAGGTTAACAAATAACATCCAAAATCGTAGGAAACATTGATGCTATTTGACAAACGATAATAGCAGATCGACATGTAATATATAGGTAAATTGAGTCACGCTTGTACTTCAACATGAAACAAATTTTATATAATCAGTTAAATGTTGGACACTACAATTTAGCTAAAGTCGGAAAGAAACTTCTTTCTTGAAGAGATATTTAAAAAATGTTTAAACGATTTAACACAGAAATGTTTTATTTGATACATAGTTAGTGGTGACGAAAGTTGGATATATGAATATGAACCTGAAATGATCAACAATCAACTATTTGAAAGTTCCAGTTTGTCCTAGAGAATGATTTATTTTGTCTCAAAACTAGACATGCGACTATTATTATCTAGAATTGTAAATGTAAAATGGTATATATATATATATATATATATATATATATAAAGGTTCTTGATAATTCTTGAGCGTAGTTAAATTAGAAAAGATTTTGTTTTTTGGTTCTTGGGATAAAGTCGCTCATAAAATTAAACACAAAACATTAAATGTGTATCATTTGTATTAAATCGTACGTTTCGGTGATAATTTACACCTTAATCATCGATCTACATGAAAAAGTATATAAATAGGTAATTCATATAACAGGTAATATATGTTTAACTTACTAATTACTTGATAAAATTATTTTATGTATTCACCCATAACAAAAAGTAACAGAAGGAAGCTTGTAATATTACTGATTAAGAATTAAAATTAATTTTAAATTTTAATTGAAATGTCAGTTCACTTATTTGACAAAAATGTAGGATCAAGGATGACATCAATCAACAAATTATGACACTATTTGCTTATATTTTTTCTTTAAATAGTAGTATGTGGTTTATTTGTAAAAAAAAATTTTGTATGGTGGGTTGCATAAAAATAGTTAGATTTTAAAATCATATATTTTTACAGGTGTAGTAAACAGGTTGACTTTTGACTTAAATTAAATGGAATTCTGTGTGTAAGCAATATCATTATAGTTAGTATATTTTTTTGGATTAAAAGTGTATAGGTATGAGTAAACTGTATGTAAATTATTGATGTCTTCTTTGTGATTGATGAAATTTTGTTCTTGGTTTATATGAAATGATTCTAAGAAAAGTCTTTTTTTGTAATTGCTTTCTATATCTAAAATTTTTACATTATCATAATTGACTTTGTGTTGTGTATTGTATAAATGTATAGAAAGAGCACAAGAAGTTTTTCCTAATTAAGCATCACTTTTGTGTTGTGTCATGCGATTTCGGAGCCACTGTTTGGTTTCGCCTAAGTAGGAAGCTTTGCATTCACATTGAATTTTATACACTAAATTGCTACATAAATCTATATTTGTTTTTTCTTTTAGTTTAGTAAAAAAGTTTCCAATGGACTTAGTATTTGAATTTATTATAGTTACAAAAGGTTGTTTTAGTAATTTTTTTATTAGTGGTGAAAGATTAGTAATATATAAAAGTTTTTTGTAAATGATATCAGTATGTTTATTTTGAGGTGTAGTTTTGATAAAAGTGGTTTAGGGTAACTGTTGTTGATTAAGATTGATATTAATTCTTTCAGATTTTTTTCTTTAAATTTGGGTTCACAGATAGAGACCATACGATGTTTCAGTCCTAATATTTAATGTTTTGTGTTTAATTTTATGAGCGACTTTATCCCAAGAACCAAAAACAAAATCTTTTCTAATTTAACTACGCTCAAGAATTATCAAGAACAAGAACCTTATATATATATATATATATATATATATATATATATATACACACAGGGTGTCCCAAAATGAGTAGGATAGCATGGGTATCTTTCTTATTATTAATGATAGAGATCTACTTAAATGGGCAAAGTTGTGTCATTTGGATAGTTTATTTAAATTCCGCATAGATACATTCTAAATTCCAAACGGTTTAGAAATTAGTTAAAAAAAACTGAAAACTGCCAATTCCTTCGAAGTTGAATATTTTTGTTATAATAAAAGATACGAAAAATGTTTCTTATAAAAGTTACTTAGTTCAATTGTGTGCACTTAAAAGTGATATTAAAATTAAATTCAAGATGGCGGTTATCGAGATATTAGCATCAACTTTCATATTTTAAATGGACGCCATATTGGATTTTTAGATGGTTAGATAGCATATTTTTTTCTCTTTTCAACGATGGATCACAACATATGTTTAAATGAAAAAATTTACTGAAAATAATAATTTTAATTTTTTATCAAGTAGGCATCAACACAGATCAGTTTTAAAACAAATTAAACAAAAAAAAACATTAGAATAACATTAAACACCAACTAATCAATCATAGCAATTGTTCAAAATGCATAACCGCTTCCCGTAGTTCATCTACATTATTGTACTGGAAATTACTTCCATATACAATATCTTTTAAAGTGCCTCATAAATAAAAATCCAGGGGTGTTAAGTCTGCTGATCTAGGCGGTCATTTTACAGGTGTGTGGGTCGTGATTACCCTGCCATCAAAACGGTTACTTAAGTAGGTGATAACATCTCTAGCGTTGTGTGGAGGTGCGCCATCTTGTTGATACCAAATTTGATTATTTTGTGCCAAAGGTAGGTCGTCTAATAAATCTTCTAAAGGTGTTTGAAGCATTTCCAAATAACGTTGAGAGGTTAAGGTTCCATCGAATATTATAGGACCAAGTAAACGGTTTCCCAATATACCACAAAAAACATTACATCCAAATCGAATTTGATTACGGCGTGGAACTGTTATGAGTGGGTTTTCCTGTGCTCAATAGTATTCATTATGACGATTAAATATTCCACAGTTAGAAAAATAAGACTCATCGGTCCACAAAACGCGATTGATAAAATCATCATTCTCTCTAACTTGATTGATAAACCATCTGCAAAATGTTGATCTGCAGAGATAGTCGTTTGGTTGTAAGTTTTGAGCAACGTGAAATCTGTAAGGGTGATATTTATGCTTTTTTAAAATTCTTAATGCTTGAGACTTGGATACGTTTACTTGGGTTTTTATTTCCCGTGTTGAAATGTTTGAATTAGCTTCCACACAGGCCAGTGTCAACACCTCATCTGCAATGTCTCCATTTATGTTTCGAGTAGGTTTTTTTAAACATCCATACTGCTGCATATTTGTGTCCAATCTTTGAAAGATTTTAATGTTTGGCTGTCTTCTTTTGGGAAAGTTTGTTAAGTATGTTTCGGCAGCAAGGCGACTGTTCTTATTACATTTTATATATGTACAAAACATATGATATTGTTCGCTTGTTGAAAAATTAGCCATTTGAATATTTTATAGAATAAGTATATCACAACTTATAACTGGGAAAGAGAATACACAAATGCCAATTATTAGTACAACAGATACACTAACTCAACATGACAGTTTGTTATAATTTCATTTGTTTAAGAGAAATCTGATGATGCCTACTTGATAAAAAATTAAAATTATCATTTTCAGTAAATTTTTTTATTTAAACATATGTTGTGATACATCGTTGAAAAGAGAAAAAAATATGCTAACTAACCATCTAAAAATCCAATATGGAGTCCATTTAAAATATGGAAGTTGATGCTAATATCTCGATAACCGCCATCTTGAATTTAATTTTAATATCACTTTTAAGTGCACACAATTGAACTAAGTAACTTTTATAAGAAACATTTTTCGTATCTTTTATTATAACAAAAATATTCAACTTCGAAGGAATTGGCAGTTTTCAGTTTTTTTTAACTAATTTCTAAACCGTTTGGAATTTAGAATGTATCTATGCGGAATTTAAATAAACTATCCAAATGACACAACTTTGCCCATTTAAGTAGATCTCTATCATTAATAATAAGAAAGATACCCATGCTATCCTACTCAATTTGGGACACCCTGTATATATATATATATATATATATATATATATATATTAATAGTTATTAAGATGAAATGAAAACCCAACTTTGTATTTAAAGTTGAATTACCATTTCAAATCGAACTAGTAATTGAAAACCACTGATCCGGAAAATCAGAGGTTGCAGGTTCAAGTCCTGCTGTTGCCGTTCTTTTAGTGGTTTTCAATTACTAGTTCGATTTGAAATGGTAATTCAACTTTAAATACAAAGTTGGGTTTTCATTTCATCTTAATAACTATTAATATATATTAAGCATTCATTTGCATTCCAAATGTGGATTATTCTTCTCTATTAATATATATATATATATATATATATATATATATACAGGGTGAGTTTTTAGTGTGGCAACGGTCGATAACTCCGTTATTATAAAAGCTACGTAAACCAAATTTGGAGGCATATTAGGCATGCCTAAAGTGCACATTTTAAAAATATTTGGAAGCATACAGGGTGTTTCATAATTCCAGGGCATATTAAACTTATATTTTTTTAAATGGAACACCCTATATATTATTACATTTTTGAAAAGCCCATAAAAAGAGCTTTAATTTGATATGAAATTGTATCTGTCTATTCCTTTTAGTTTTTGAGATATTCAACTGTTTTTAGAAAAAATGACCCTGATTAGATACATTGCCACTGCACTAATACACAACTTATGTTAATTTTCAAGATGCAGAAAATTTTACTGTATACCATAGTATATTTGTAAATATCACCTTTTTGAAATTTCTTCCCAGTATACAGGGTGTCAAATTTCGCAAAACGCAATTTTTAAAATTTTTTTAAATGGCACCCTACCAATTTTATTGCTACAATGGATAGTTCATTAAGTGTCCTTTTATTTTTGTTAAGCATTCCCTATACCTAAATCCATTACTTTCTGAGATATTTTTGATTTTTTTCAAATTTTATGAATGTTTTTAATTTACATAACTAAAAATAACTTACTATTGGAGAATATTATAAAACAATTAATACATTTTGATTAACAATCAACTACAGTTATCCAATAACAATTTTCACTAAAGATATAACAACCTACAATAATACGCTATCAACAGAATTCTGCCAGATCAACAATATGCATTTTATAGAAAATGTTCAAGCAGAAAATCAGGCAGGCTTTGAAAAAAATAACAATTACAATTAAAATGTCATTTAGGTTTATTAATTGTAGTGTGTTGTCATTTAACAGATATCTCTCTTGGTATATTCTTGACGCAAGTAGGAAATTTCTTAAACTTTCCCAACTTAAGGAAGTTAGTATGTTAATGATAAGCTGAAAATTAGTGTCCTTGGTACATTTCACTTAACCATAAGTAAAAGGGCTTGTGTAATCAGTTAATAATTAAGACCTGTTTATTGTAAAAGAAGTTACGTTATAACATATTACATGACCAACACATACTACTGACAGCACTCAACAATTATTAATAGAAATAGGTCTAATGGTAGAAACAACTATTAAATACCTAATAAAGAAAAAAATAAAGATTACAATAAATATTATTACATAAATTGATAAATTCGGAATTAGTTCGTAGAAGATGGTAGGGGTATTTTAAAATGAATAATAATGTAACCTGTTTTTGTTGTAAATTATTTAGTACTTCTTCAATCGGCAGTCGGTTAAGTGCATTTATTACAAGGTATTAAAATTGACAAAGTATTTAAAAAATGTTGCATATTCACGAAATTTCTGAAGCTCATTTCAAAAATTACAGACATTGATTACATAAAAGCGTTAAAGAATAAGACAATTGGCAACCAAAATGAAAAATAATGCAAATTAGAAAAAATTCAACATTGGGGTCATGGAAGAGATGACTAAATATCTATGAAACAAAGTTTTCCACTAAGGTGTAGTTTAAATCAGACAATTTATTTTCTATAATAGAAATTCTTTGAAATTCATTGAACTATTGGCAAAATTCCATATTGTCACTGCAAATCAATTATTAACATGTAATGAAAGCGGATAATAAAGTCCATTATTTAGAAAAAGACATTTAAAATGAAACCAAAGGTATTATGTCAAAGAATATTTTAGTGGAAGTTGACAAAATTAAGTATCTAAGAGTTTTGTTCAGTAGTAACTGAGATTTTGAAAACCATATTAATACGGTTGGTTTATCTGCATATTCAATGTTAGGATTTGTCATTCGCAACACACGGTAGTTTAGCAATCTACAGAATGCCGGCTTGTTGTATAATACACTAGTAAGATCAAAACTCGAACTTGCTATTATTGTCTGGGATCTAGGCACACTTAAACACACAAAAGCTAGAGACAATAGAAATTTATTTCGTATCCCTAGTTTAAAAACTTTAAACAGTTCATCGGTTTCTAAATCATATATATGAACACTATATTGAAGTTAGACCGCCGAAGATCAGTGATTTCTCTTTAAAATAATTAATAACTATGTTGATTGTTCCGATCGGTTACACAAAATTGGTACTTGTGATCCTCTTCATTCTGGTAGGTTGAAGAATACTTTTTATATTCCTCATTATTTATAATTTGGCGTTAACTAAGCAAAAGTAATGTTATTATAAAGCCAAAAATAACATGTAGAGTTTACATATGAATATGGAACTTGTTAAATGTAACTATTGTAATATGCAATGAACAGGGAAAATTCTCTGAAGCAATGCTGCTTTGAATTGATTAATTAGAAGGAAGATTTAAGCAAATATGCATGATTTTGTAAACTGGGATTTGACCGTCGATTTAAAAATAGAAGCAGAAGATATTTAATACTATTAATTACGAATTGGAAAAGTGCTTTGTGGATTATGCAAGTAATACTTTTAGAATATTTTGTTTGTAATTGATATTTAAGTATGTCATTTTAATTTAAGGTAGAATAAGTCCTAATCATTATTTTTTTTGTAAGGATATTTACCAGAAAGGTTATGGTCACAGTTCGAAACACTCTGACCTTCTTTTATAGACTATCGGTCAAGGATTTTTTGGCCAAACAAACCTTACAGGCGTGGGAATCAAAGCCAGGTAAATTATACATAAGAGAAGAGATTTTAGTGGTGTAAATTTAAACTTAAATAAGATGAGAAACATTTTGATAATTAAGTAATAGGTACTTGTTAAAAATAATTTTATGCTTAAAAAAACTATGCTGTAAATGTTCTATATGATTTTGTACGACAGAAAATATTTTTGACTGTATATCTTCTATCATATTGCTGTTTGATTTCATTTTGTAAACTTCGGCATTTCCGTTGAGCTAGTCAGGCAATTTAAATTTTACAATATGCTGTATCTGTATCACAGCCCACTTTTAGCGACGCCTAACGCCGGCCGTTGTCACATCAATATATATATATATATATATATATATATATATATATATATATATTGCTATGATAATCGAGCCCCACAATTTGGGCTTGTCAAATTTATGCTGTGATAACTCGCCCCACGGCTTGGGCGTACATATTGATGTCGTGTCCCAATTTGTCGGCTCCTACACTTTGAATTATTATTGAGATAAAAACAGTTTTTAGAAATAAATCATATCAAAATATCTAACCTGAAGTGGTTCAGTAGGTTCTCTGCATTCCCAAGAATTGAAGTCGACATCCAACCAAATTAGTATCCAAATCGTTATTGGTGAGTTTATTCCAATGAAAAGTTTTTCATTTCCGTAATAGAATATTTACCATTTTCAGCAATCATCAAATTGCTTGAACAGGCAGCATTCTTCAGAGTCTCGTATCCAAAATTGTATTTAAGATCGTAATTGATCGTTATTAAAAGTTTTAACAGGAATCGTAACAAGATCTTTATTAGGATCGTTATTTCGATTGTAATTAAGATGGTAATTAAGGTGGTGATTAAGAGCCCTGTTTTATTTATTATTAGAAATGGTATAATCTGATCTACTTACGTCTTTAGAAGTACGGCTCGCTTGCACAATTACACACTCTTTAATTTTCACTTTTAATTTAATTTACTGTTCATGTAAATATTTAGCACTTTCAAGTATAGTGACTGCCCAGTTTCTAAAGTATACTAACTCAATATTCAATTCTCATCATATTTATAGGATCGGCCCCTTTTGTTTGCGATTCGTTGACTTCACGTGCTGGGCGAGACCAAGTGTAGTTCAATTGCATGAAGCAATGCTAAGAATGTCACGTAATTCATTATTATATCACATTTAATTCAGAAATCCCAGGAATCTTCGTCCAACAAATCACGTACTATTGTTGTTACCCTTATTTTAATCTGAATGGAATAAATTTGGTGTTTGTTTATTTTCTAATAAATTGGATTTTTGAACAAATGTGATACTTTTAGATCACGTACGCTTTTCAAATAATGCATAATTTCTGCGTGCATTTAAGATGATATATTAACGCACTTTTTAAATATTTATCTAGCCAATTCATGCAGGCTTTTCACTGATTTAATTTCAATGCGTTTCGTTACATTTTTTAATTCTTATCTTTGCTCGTAGCTACTCTTGGATATGTGTTTTAATCGCTTGTACTGCTATATAGTGTGCTCTCAACTAATAATATTTATAATGACCTATTTACTCTTTTAATATCTGTAATTATGTACTTTGTGCTTTTGTTACTTGGAAGTTTCTTTTGTTTATTCTACGACCCCTATGACTTAACCTACCCCTAAATTAACCCTATAATTACAGCAATATATATATATATATATATATATATATTGTTGTGGATTTAAAGGGGTAAATAGGTGTATACAATAAAATTTCAGCAGCCATGTATATAGAAAAGAGCAAATTATTTACGCGCCAAATTAATTTAATTCATTTAGTGAAAACGGACGAGTATTAAGGTATTTTATATTTAATAATTAGAATGTTAGGATTACATGAAGGAAGAAAGCTTCAAAGCATATAGAACTTCAAGGATACGCATAATTAATCATAATTTCTTTTAATCAAACGCACGAAAGCAAATAGGGGAGCGGACTTGCATAAGAAAATCAATAATTTCTAACGCAAATATATTCGTTTTAAAAGCCAACGTACATTTATACAGATACTAAAAAGCAGAAATCGAGGAATTGTTATGTTCAAGCGGTCGATAATCACAAGAAACACCTGTTTGTTAAATGTTACGTTCAGAGAATTTGAACGTACATTAATATAGGATTCCATAGAAATTGTTTTCAATGGTCAATTTGTACAAACAGCTATAGTAACAAATATCTTAAGGAGCGAGTGATATGAACAATCGGTAATATACAACAAATAGAGACAAATATAGAGCAGCGTTGGATTGAAAGTCACGTGGAGTTGATGAAGGACGTCGACAATATCGATTTTCTGTAACTCAAGTGGGGTTTGGAAGGAGACGACAAACACGCATAGAATAAAGATGAATAGCGGTTAGGCGGTGCATTGTGAAGACAGAGAATTTTGTCATTGGTTGAGAGCCAACAGTTTTCGGATAGAACGCACACTGGAAGGTAGTAAACCAATTCTATTTAAATAGCACGTAGGACGGGAGAAATTTTGCGGAATTTAGAGACGGTTACGTTCAAAATTTTGAGAAGCCGCTTTCGACAAGAAGCTTTTCAAATGAAACGGATCCAATAGGGGGATTGAAAAGAATATAAATACCCGTGCGAAGTTATTAAAGCTCCTTTCTCCTTTACTTCCATCAAGCTCTGAACACGGGTTCAGACCCACATAATAGTAAAGCTTTTGATTAGAATTTGTGTGTGTAGTAAAGTTAATTGAAAGTATAAAACGGTAGTAGCGGATCTCAAGTTATTAACGTGATGCACGAGTTAGTGCGTATTTGAATTAAAGGTCCTGCTATTAAGACAAAAGTATTAAATGGATACACGATATATTGGGGTAAGCAGAACTGGAAATAAATTTTGTATGGGTGATATATCTAGTCTGGAATGGTACTGTGAGACGCAGCAAATATCTTGCGGATAAACTGGATGGTAGAGGCCTGTGGATCCGGCAATCAGCACAGTAAATGAAAACAACGCCGAAGGGTTTCTGGTACACAAGGAGAAATAAATTCTTAATATAAAAGTACTACAAGCAAATATTTACGTAGGCGTTAGTTAATTCTTTCTATAAAACAACATTTGCAACGATAACAGCAATATTAAAATAAATCTGTTATTTACCTAGATTCGGTGCAATTATAAATTAATAAAAAATTAGAATTACTGGAATTTACATACCATAATGACGTTGATCTAGCATTAATCAAAGCGCTCAACAAATGTAATCTTTTGTCATGAACTACGTGCCGCTTAGCAAGTTTAATATTTGACTTAAAATAAAATTTCCTTGAACAATTGGTTTTATAATCCGAACTAAATGTTATATATTAGAAGATTTTCTTTAAAAGCAGTTGCTGCATTTTCTGTGAACCAGTAAAGATTATTTAAAATAATTGAGTACTACAAAATAAGTACGAGAATGCAACTATTTTAATAAAGAGTGTTGTTCAGTGAGTTTGACTTGGCCGAACATCAAATCGTAAGTAAATGTGCACGTTTGAATTAGTTAGTAATGGGATTGTTTTGAGGTTTTAATTGGGGCTTCAATTATTGCTGCAATTATTTCCTCAAGCACTACTTCAAGCTTTTGTTCACTTATAAATTCAATCATAGCTTCACTGATAATTTCAAACCTTACTACTTGTATTAGCTTTAACCTATTTGGTTTGATTCAACTGCAATTGAATTCGTTACGAATTAGGTTTTAATTTAGACCAGATGTGAGTTTTGAGTAATTTTGTTCGAGTATCAATCCTGAGACAAAGGTCTGTGCTCAAAGCTTGGAACCGTTGGGAGGCTGTTTATCTGGAATTGATTCAAGGTTTCTGAATTCAAACGTCAGACTAGTTAGAAGGATTTGTGTTTTTCTGTAAAGAACTTTTTAAAAAGAGCATTATGTAGTCAATAATTTTATTGTCAGATTTTGCAATTGAAAGATTTAATTAATTCAAAAAAAAATCATTTTGGAAATTATTTATAACAAAGAGCAATTTGCACGCATCTTTGTTAAAAGGTATATTTCTAAAGAACTAATCGCGTTGATGAGAGTACTCGGACCCTGGAAGGTCAATGTAAGTATATGCTAAGTGTAAATCAATACTTTGGTAAATTTTTGTGATTTTTATACAATTTACACCACTAATTTTCATTTTTTTAAATTGTTATTACGTGTGAATATTTGTATTCTCATCATTTTTAGGTAGGTTTAATATACTAATTTATTGGAATAGGAGAGTGTATATATTCTATCCACCGAACTAAGCGAGGAAGTGGTTTCTTTTACCTAGATAGAATATTCTACGACTGTTGTTTAGGGAAGTTACTTCAAACTCGTATACAGTTCATTTAAACAGTATAATAATATTTTAAAAGCATTCTACACAGTTTTAATTTTCGATTTTCATGTCATGAATAAGTTTTCCGTATTTTATAATTTTTAAAGCCCTAAACGCATGCGTTTTGGTAAACAAGATTGCTATTCAAAAAGATTTTAAAAAAAATCATAACAACATCTGCAAGGCAGTTGAATTTTGACCTTTGTATAGAAAACTAAAGACGTTTATTTAAGCTTAATTTGGAAATTTTATCTGCAGGCTTGCATCTAATTAAGGAAGTTTTAAGTGCTACACGTTGCTAAGGAGCAGCAGGTGGTCAAATTTGGCAAAAGTTGGAATTTCCACATTGCAGCGTATTTTGATGTGTTATCTTGACAAGGGAAGGAAACTATAGTAATGGGATTTCAATGACATCATTGACTAGAGAGTAGGAAGATGTCTGATACCTTTGTGGAAGAAAGTTGATACAAAGGTTTTTAAGGAGTAGATTTTCTCTCATTTTGATTATTAAAATTCTCTGAATTTACATCTTTTGAAAATAATTTCAAATTATCAATAAATTAAAAACATTTGTCTAAACTATATTTTGTAAAACTAGTTAATGCCATTAAAGTCCTACAACGAAAATTACATCACTTAAATTCTACATACCAGAACAATTCTCATTTCTTTAATTAGTGTGTGAAGTTAAATTTTTATATTTTTTATATTTTATACAAATAGAAAATATATAACATTCTTGCTAGACAACGGTTTAGGAATCAAGTAAAAGAAGCTACCCAGAAACAAATATAGACACTCACCACAACATCGTAATAATGAAGGCCGGTCTTAAATTTAAAAATTTGAAAAAAAGGAACGAAATGAGGCACTTTGACTTTAAGAAACTAAAAGATAAAGATTTCCACGAAAGATATGAAAAAAGTCAAATAAAATGCTAAAAGATATCGGGAAATTTTCTTATACTAAGGAACTTGAAACAGAACGGAATAACATTAAATCCAGCCTAGACATGGCGGCCCGAGATATTCTGGGGTATACACAAAAAGAAAATAAGAAACCATGGATAACAAAGGATATCCTGAATTTAATAGAAGAAAGACGAAAATACTAACATAGATCAGACGAAACAGGAAAGCTAAAGAACAATGGATTGATGAAAAGTGCAATGAGGTAGAAACTAAGATGGAAATAGGAAAGGTAGACGAAGCATATGAACTAATTAGAATGAATTTTAGGGATCTAAAACCATATAGCAAAAATTTAAGGGATGCTGAAGGAAATTTCATTACAGAAAATGTAGAGAAAGTGGTTAGATGGCAAGAATTTATACAGAATTTGCAAGAGAGGAACTAACAGCACTAGAACAGGAATCAGACATCGAAAACGATGACTTGGGATATCCTATATTTAGATATGAGTTTGAATTAGCATTAAAGGGTCTGAAAAATAGTAAGGCACCGGGTACAGATAAGGCGCAAGCAGAAACTCTAGAAACCGCTGAAAAAGCAGTCCAACTTGAAAGCTATATGTATGAGACAGGCAAGATACCCAAAGACTTCAAACGTAACATCATAGTCTCTATACAAAAAAAGAAATGCTCGCACAAAAACAACATGCGTGTCAAAAATATTAACTAGAATTGTACAAAGACGAATAAAAAACGAGCTGAAGAAATACAAGGAGAAGATCCATTTGGGTTTAGGCGAAACAGGAAACACGGGAAGCTATTTTAGCTCTGACAGTGATAATGGAGTAAACAATAGGAAAAGGGGAAAGCTTGTATATAGGTTTTGTAGATATGGAAAAAGCAGTCGACAATGTAAATGGAAAAAGATGTTCGAAATACTCAAAAAGATTAAAATGAGTTTTAAAGATAGACGTGTAACGTGCATTTTTGGTAATTTAACATTTTACACTATACCAAATACGTAAAATTCCTCGTTTCTTTGAGATCGCTGGTTATATCAAGTAAATACTTCAGAATAATTCAGAATTGTATGCAATTTAACTCGTGTGTATTAATTGAAAATAGATAAATTGAAGATTGATTCTCATTAATAAATAAATTCCAAGGAATGAATGTTAAACAGCTTGTAATTAATTATAGATTGCATCGTTCTTGTCTTGCAGTAAATATAAATTTTGTTCCTTATGTGGATATACAAGTCTAGATAAGAGACGATAAGCGTTGTAATAGCGAGGAGTTGATATAAACAGACGAGGAGAGAGTTTTGTTCTGTGTTCCGATATATTAAGTACGTTAAAAATACTGCTTCTTTCTGCTTTGAGAATAGTGAGAATTAATGCGGTATTAATTGTCGAATTGTTCATGTACAAACACGGCACGATTTTAGTTGTTTGTCTTGTGAAATAAAAGCTGTATATTAACTTTAGAAAGTGTTTTTTTTACGGAACATTTGACGGACGGTTTTATTGCTTACGCGTGCCTTACTAATTGTTTTTAGTTGTTTTTCTTGTGAGATAAATGTTTTAAGGAACAGTTGACGGACTTGCTTTAGTGATACACGTGCTTTACCCATTATGGTTCTTTTTAGTTGTTTTGTCTTTTGGTATTTAAACTGTGTGTGCGATCTAGTTTCGCGGTCCTTTTCTTATCAGAGTAGTGCATACTTTGGATTATTTAAATACAGTCGATACTGTAGTTTCTGCATTTTTCTAACACCAAAGAATCTGAAATAGATCATTGCTTGCGCAAATTTCGTTATTTGCGAAATATAACAGATTACCGGTTTACAAAGGTATTGGTTGAAGTTTCTCACTGCTTTTTGGATGTTTATGAAAATAATATACATTTGATCCCAGTTGCAATTAAACTAGTGCTACAGAGTATTTCTAAATTATTGTCTCAGGAAATAGAATTAACAAAAAATTTATCAATGCTACATAGTTCCATCAGCATGATAATGTCTGCTGCTAACACCAGTGATTAGTGATTAGTGTAAAGTGTAAGAAATTCCATCAACACGCTCACAGTAAAGGGTAAAGTTCTTCGTTAGTGCAGGACATCGTGAATCCCACACTTCCGTTGCAAGGAAGCGTTGCTGAAGGACTTTTGTAAGTTGAACTATTTCCTACTAGTTCTTACTTTAAATATCTATCCGTTGTTTTACCATATCTCTGTCGTTCTGATGCCTTTTACAATAGACTTGCATGCTATTTTAAAACATAAAGAAAAAAAAGAAAGAAAGAAAAATCAATACTACTGAATTACTCATACCAATTGTGTCTTATCTATTTATCTTTTGTTAACATTTTGTCTGATTTATGTTTAATTGGTGTGTGAGGAAACGTTTCTGCTACTCCCCAATATTACCTCACTTTGTACTAAAAATTTTTTGTATTGCTGTTACCGTTGTTATATTATATAGATTATCCAAACAGGTTTTTTTTACATTCTACAAAGTACTGAATAATTTATACTTATCATTGCTGCTATGCTTATTCTTTTTTTTTCAGGTTTGCTTAACTATTTTTCTTGCAGGTATTGTCCCTAACTCCTTACAGCCGCGTACATTATATGTTGGTCTACTTTCTACAACCCCCCCCCCAATCTCCGATTGAGCCCGGTCATTTCTTTGATTTTCGTTGTGTTACGCACGGTTACGAGCCAACGTAGCATAACTTTGGCGCCCGAACAGGGACTGCCAAGAATTACGTAACATAAATTTTTGGCGCCCAAAGTGGGCCTGATTTTTTTTTTTTGGTTTGCTCTCGATTTTTTTTTTGATTTGGCCTCGATTTTTTTTTTATTTGGGGGCCCGAGGAAATCGGCTCGATTTTTTTGTTTGGCCTGATTTTTTTGATTTGTGCTTGATTTTTTTGATTTGCTCTCGATTTTTTTTTGTGGCTTGCTCTTGATTTTTCTAAATTTTTTTTATAACCTTGATGTTTTTGGCATTGATTTTTTTGGTGTATCGGCTCGATTTTTTCGATTTGCTCCCGAGTTTTTTTGGTTTGCTCTTGACTTTTTTTAAAATTATTTTATGACCTTGATTTTTTGGCATTAATTTTTTCTGGTGTATCGGCTCGATTTTCTTTTCTGCCTATATTGGCTGACTAATTTTTTTTGGTGTAGTCTTGAATTTTTCTTCCTTCGCTATATAGAAGTCCTTGATTTTAATTTTTTTTGTGTGTGAATTATCAGAGTTGTGTTTTTGCTGGTAATTTGGTTCTGGAAAACACTGGCGCCCAAGTTTTCTGTACACCACCTTTTTTTTTCTTTTCTTCACGTCACTTTCGTTACCTCACTTAAATATAATCCTAATGGCCCCGATCTAGATCTGTTGTCCTTTTGGCGACGCAAGCGCCGCAAATTTCGTCCGTAATCCACTCGTCCCCCTACGTTATACGATTCCTTCAACTCATTAGCTTTATCTGTGATATTTGACATATTTCGTAGTATTGTGTGATGACTTTTATTTTTTTTTCGTCTACTCTTTCCGGGTTTTCTTTCATTCCACATTCCTGTCCATTTTTTTTTCCTGACTGGTTTTCTTTGCGGTTAGTTGATGTACTGACTTCGATCACTCGTTGTATCTGCTCCTGTGGTAGTTGCTGTTAGGCCTACTTTCTGTCCTTTAGGAAACATGACTTAGTCGACTTTTGGGTCTATTAGCAGATTACTTTTCTTATCTGGTTGTATTATACGACTTTTTTGTTCTTCTTGATACCACAGTTGAAGCCTTTCGTTACTTTTCCCAGTTTTCCGTTTGTCGTTCCCTAGCTTACTTGAGGCTTGACACTTGTGTCTTATGTTGGCTATTGCTGTTGGTTTTCTTCCTCGCTACTTTTCTTTTCTTTTGGTTTCTGCGCGCGCGAAACCAATTTCTTGAGGTTGGAAACTGTGCTGTTTCTTTTCTAAAGAGACATCCGTCCTTTGACGACTTTGGCAGCGGTTATGCCTTTACACCTTGGTCCTCTTCGATTGCTACTACTTACCTATCTTTCCCTGTGGATTTCTTTACTCTTAGTTTTGTCCGACATTTTGGTCCTTTGAGCCGGAAATTTTTTTTCTTTTGTGTGTTGGTTCTGATTGGATTGGTCTTGTGTTTTCTCTTATAAGCTTGTGTCCGAAAACACTGGCGCCCATTTCGTATTCCTATTTATATTTTGTAGCTAGCCCATCCCGTGACTTTTTCTTCTGGCTAGTTCTACCATTTGTTCACTATTTGACTATTATAGTCGCTTTCTACATCCATTCCTTGAGGTAGGCTTCAGATCTATTTTCTTTTCCTTTAGGTATTTCGACTTGGTCGCTTCTGTAGGTCTGTTAGCCATACTTTGCTTGAGTAATCGTTTCATACGAATCTGTGTTACCTCAGTTGGAAGTATTCTAAATTGTGTACTAGCTTGCCTTTGTCCTTTGTTTTGTCTTGGTTCTTTCTTTACTGCACACTTGAGGTTGACAGTTGTGTCGTCTAGTTGGTTTGCTACGATTTTTCTTCCTCGTTTTTTTCTTTCCTCTTGGTTTCTCCGCGGGAAGCCAAAACTTTTCTTTGAGGTGGAGAACAGAAATGTCCCTTTTGGGGACATTCGTGTTTTGACGTTTTTGAAAGTAGCTAAGACCTTTAAACCTCATTGGGTGTTTACTTGATGCTTTCTTTACCTGTTCTGTCGTTGTTGGTTACGATAGATGACTTTGTCTTCTTTTGAAAAAAAATGTGTTCTTTTTCTTATACTGGTGTTGGTCCTTCGAACCGGATAAAAATAATTTTTTTTGTTTGGTTCCTTGTCTGTCGTTTTTTTTTCTTTCACCCCGACGTCTTATTTTGCTAGGGGGGAATTTGTAACATGCATTTTTGTAATTTAACATTTTACGCTATACCAAATACGTAAAATACCTCGTTTCTTTGGGATCGCTGGTTCAGAATTGTATGCAATTTAACTTGTGTGTATTAATTGAAAATAGATAAATTGAAGATTGATTCTCATTAATAAATAAATTCCAAGGAATGAATGTTAAACAGCTTGTAATTAATTATAGATTGCATCGTTCTTGTCTTGCCGTAAATATAAATTTTGTTCCTTATGTGGATATACAAGTCTAGATAAGAGACGATAAGCGGTTGTAATAGCGAGGAGTTGATATAAACAGACGAGGAGAGAGTTTTGTTCTGTGTTCCGATATATTAAGTACGTTAAAAATACTGCTTCTTTCTGCTTTGAGAATAGTGAGAATTAATGCGGTATTAATTGTCGAATTGTTCATGTACAAACACGGCACGATTTTAGTTGTTTGTCTTGTGAAATAAAAGCTGTATATTAACTTTAGAAAGTGTTTTTTACGGAACATTTGACGGACGGTTTTATTGCTTACGCGTGCCTTACTAATTGTTTTTAGTTGTTTTTCTTGTGAGATAAATGTTTTAAGGAACAGTTGACGGACTTGCTTTAGTGATACACGTGCTTTACCCATTATGGTTCTTTTTAGTTGTTTTGTGTTTTGATATTTAAACTGTGTGTGCGATCTAGTTTCGCGGTCCTTTTCTTATCAGAGTAGTGCATACTTTGGATTATTTAAATACAGTCGATACTGTAGTTTCTGCATTTTTCTAACACCAAA
Organism: Platerodrilus igneus; assembly: GCA_036346225.1. NCBI lineage: Eukaryota > Metazoa > Arthropoda > Insecta > Coleoptera > Lycidae > Platerodrilus > Platerodrilus igneus. The sequence continues at coordinate 1,501,584 of JARFIW010000544.1, forward strand.
GAATCTGAAATAAATCATTGCTTGCGCAAATTTCGTTATTTGCGAAATATAACAGATTACCGGTTTACAAAGGTATTGGTTGAAGTTTCTCACTGCTTTTTGGATGTTTATGAAAATAATATACATTTGATCCCAGTTGCAATTAAACTAGTGCTACAGAGTATTTCTAAATTATTGTCTCAGGAAATAGAATTAACAAGAAATTTATCAATGCTACATAGTTCCATCAGCATGATAATGTCTGCTGCTAACACCAGTGATTAGTGTAAAGTGTAAGAAATTCCATCAACACCCTCACAGTAAAGGGTGAAGTGCTTCATTAGTGCAGGACATCGTGAATCCCACACTTCAATTGCAAGGAAGTGTTGCTGAAGGACTTTTGTAAGTTGAACTATTTCCTACTTGTTCTTACTTTAAATATCTATCCGTTGTTTTACCATATCTCTGTCGTTCTGATACCTTTTACAATAGACTTGCATGCTATTTTAAAACATAAAGAAAAAAAAAGAAAGAAAGAAAAATCAATACTACTGAATTACTCATACCAATTGTGTCTTATCTATTTATCTTTTGTTAACATTTTGTCTGATTTATGTTTAATTGGTGTGTGAGGAAACGTTTCTGCTACTCCCCAATATTACCTCACTTTGTACTAAATTTTTGTATTGCTTTTACCGTTGTTATATTATATAGTTTATCTAAACAGTTTTTTTTACATTCTACAAAGTACTGAATAATTTATACTTATCATTGCTGCTATGCTTATTCTTTTTTTTTCAGGTTTGCTTAACTATTTTTCTTGCAGGTATTGTCCCTAACTCCTTACAGCCACGTACATTATATGTTGGTCTGCTTTCTACCCCCTAATCTCCGATTGAGCCCGGTCATTTCTTTGATTTTCTTTGTGTTACGCACGGCTACGAGCCAACGTAGCATAACTTTGGCGCCCGAACAGGGACTGCCACGAATTACGTAACAGACGGATAGTACATAGTTTATACAAAGAGCAAACAGCAGTAATAGATTAACAGCAGGGACGTAGAGAAGTATATATTGGAAAGGGATGAGGCAGGGATGTGCTCTATTCCATTAATTTTTAACTTGTACATCTAAGAGGCAATGAATACTGTCAAATGCAGAAATACATTTGGAATTATTATGCAGAGACAAAAGATGGATATGCTTAGATTTGCAAATGATATGCAAGGAAGAGTTAGAAAGAAGCTGCTCTTAATGAAATAGAAACAGTTCGAACAAAGAGATACGGTACGAAAATTACCAAAAATAAAACTAAAGTACTAGTATGCAAAAGAGGAGAAAATAAATCAAAAACAAGAATACAAATAGGTAACAAAAACTTACAAGAGGTTAAGGTTTTCTGCTACATTGAATGCCAAATAATGCAAGATGAGAACAGTGCAAAAGATATAAAACAAAGATTAGCACAAGGTGGTCGTGCTACATTTAACAAGAAAAAGCAACTACTGTGTTCAAAGACAACAAACATAGAAACAAGGAAAAGATTGCTTAAAACATATGTGTGAAGCACAGCGCTGTATGGCTATAAAAACTAGAACAGTAGGGAAAAAGTAGAAGCCTTTGAAATGTGGTGCTACAGACGTATGATGAGGATATAATGGATAGACAAAAATTAAGAACAAAGAGGTACTAGAAATGGTAGGGGAAGAAAGAAATATGTGGAAAACAGTAAAAGATAAAACCGATACGTTGATAGACCACATACTAAGGCATGAGGGAATAATGCGGAATATATTAGAAGCAGGGATAGGAAAAAAGAGAATTCGAGGTAGACCTAGGTTAGACTATTGCACACAGATAGTAATAGATGTAGGCTGTGGGAATTTCAGGGAAATGTGTAGGTTAGCGCAAAACAGAAATCAATTAAGGTACCCGTACCAGTTCCAAGATGGAAAAACTAATGACGAAGAAAACAACTGTATCTCCAGACGCGGTCTATGCAAGGATATATATTCTGACAATGCAACAAATTTCGTTGGCACCAATAGCGAGCTACGGAATATTCGTGACCTCGTACAACAAGACATAATACAAAACTTTTGTAGGGAAACCAAAATCAATTGGCATTTCGTTCCTTCTAAGTCGCTCCATTTCGGGGGAATCTGGGAGAGCTCAGTAAAATCCACCAAGAGTCATTTACGGCGTATTGTAACTGACTCGAATTCCTTAACTTATGAGAAATTTTATACATTATTAGTGCAAATCGAAGGTGTCCTAAATTCTCCAATGTAGTACCTTCGGGTGGAGCATTGGAAAATCACATGTCCTAAATTCCCGCCCGTTGTGCCCACTCAGCGACGATCCACATGATCTGGAACCCCTAACACCAGGTCATTTCTTGATAGGCCATCCTTTAAACATGTTCCCTGACCTCAATATCAAGGACAAGCCTGTCAACCGTTTGTCTCGCTACCAACATGTACAATACATGCTTCAACATTTTTGACACGATGGAAATCAGAGTATTTACATACATTACAACAAAGATCCAAATGGCAATTTGCTCCTGGGTCCTCCGAACTGCTAGGAGCCATGGTCTTACTGAAAGAAGACAACGTTCCTCCGCTTCGTTGGCCTCTAAGTCGTATCACTGCTGTACATACTGGAAGAGATGGTCGTGTGCGAGTAGTTAGTGTAAAAACCTCCAGTGGTGTGTTACGACGAAGTGTTGTGAAGGTGTGTCTATTACCAGTGGAAATGAGTTGTACCTAAGTTGATATTGTTGAAGTTTTATGGCATTATAATTTACTTAGTATAGTTTAGTGATAAGGCATTGTGTGCCATTTGTTTTAGTAATGTTTGCTTCTCATTTATGTTGAACCTTAGGTCATCTGCAGATGGTGTTTTATCTCATTTGTCTTTATTTTGCTTATCTTAGTTTATCTTGATTTACTAGAATACTTTGAAAGGTATCCCATAATACTTTCAAGGGAGGCGGTATGTTAAGGCGAATTTCTTGCTATGATGTAAGCCCGCTGTTCCGTAACCGTTCACTATGTATAATTCACCTTGTATATATCATAAAATACTCCTGCATACCTAATCGATTTCTATACATTATCCCTACCTACATAAAACTAACCAAAACCAAGAAACAGATAAGAGACAAGAGTGCTCGAGCAACCTTCAAGCAATCAACACGCGTCCTCTGATATGTCGTGCATCTGGACGCGTTAAAAGGCATAATCAGTTAAAATGTTACATTGAAGTGCGTGATAAAGTGAACATTGAAGCAACAGACAATTCATCATCAAGTGTAAGCCGTTCGCCACTTCAAACAACAAGAATATAGTCGAAACTACACCACATGTCAAATCAAGGTTAGTTATCCTATCATTTATACTACAAAACAATCTGTTATAATTATTATCTGTATTATCCATTATTTTGCTGGTCATTTAGACTGTTAACCTTTCATTCAATCATCATACACAAGTCAACACCAAACCTAGCTTGTTTTCAAATACGCATGCTACAACTTGGTACTTCATTAATTACACTTTTCACCCCTAAACAACAACGCGTGTTTTCAAATACGCACGCGCCACCCGCCTTTAGTTATTGTTAAGTCGTATTTCTTGTTATGATGTAAACCTGCCTTTAGTTATAGTGAACGAGGGGTTTGCATCCCTTCCTTAACCATATGGACAGTAGTCGCCAGGCACTCGTGCGATACGCAACGCGCTCTTAGTATTAATGCACCCTAGCGTGCTCTAACGATATATGTAACACGAGATTTATGTAATCCGCGATTCTTTACTATGCTTTATATATTTGTTTTTGTGTGCTACAATGTTTGTGATTTTACCCGTAAATAAAGGCATAAAACTAGCCGCACATTTCTTTATTTGGAAATTATATCCTACCAGTGAGATACCAAGCAAACCTCTTGAACTTGGTCCACTACAAGAAGGGTCTCCAACCAAGGCTGAAGAACCACATCAGAGGCCTAAGGAGTCACTCCTCGCCTTCAATAGGTATTGGTTTTACAATATTCTCAACTAATGTTAATTTACTGAAAACTATTAATTCAGCAAATGTCTAAGTGTTGAGGAATATTGGTAGCCACAGGCTGTTTAATCCTCTTCACATACCCCTACATTTGATTTTTTACAAAGCTCCACCCGAAGGTACAACATAGGCCAGGAGGCGAGTTTTTTTTTACCTGGAAATTTTGAATTTTGCCGAACCCTTGATGTTGCAAGCAAGATAGAGATCTTTAACGTGCGTGACAATTTTCACACACAGAACCTCCATTTTACCTCTCATCCGAACGAAGGCGTATTATGTGAAAAATGCTCGCCTAACATTTTTCAAGCGGGCCGTGTCGGGATTCGAACCCGGGACCTTATGCGTAGTAGTCACACGCATACCAACTACGCCACGGAGCCGCCCATGCCACTACATACCACTGAATCTCGGTGAAATAGGGCATATAATTAGAAAATAATAGGAGAACCGAACTGTATATAGGCTGTGGGAATTTCAGGGAACTGTGTAGGCTAGTTCAGAATATAAATAAGTGGAGGTACGCATTCAACCAGTTTCAAGACGGAAAAACTAATGACGAAAAAAATAAGTGCACTTAAATCTGATGATTATTATAAACAACTGCAGGTGTTGGTTTTGAAATATTTTCAAGTAATGTTGATTGTGCGAAATGATATATTGGAAAACTATTAATTCGGAAAATATTAGTGTTGTGGATCTTTGTAGCCGTAGGCTGCTTAACCCTCTTCACATATCACTGAATATCGGGAAAATAGGGTATATATTTGTAAAACGATAGAAGGAGAACCTAACTGCATCTAACAAGAAAGAGCAGCGGCTATGTTCGAAAACAACAAACATAGAAACAAGGAGAAAATTGTTGAAAGCATGTGTGTGGGGTACAGCATAGACGTCTATGAAATAGGGGAAGTAGGAGAAGCAGACAGAAAAACGGTAGCAGTCTTTTGGATGTGCTTCAGATGTATGAGAATGATAGCGTAGACAGACAAAGTTAATAACAAATAGATTACAGAAATAGTAGGGGAATAAAGATATCTGTGGAATACAAAAGAAAATATGAGATTTATTTCTCAACATAGTCTCCTTTTAGAATGATACACTTGACACAGCGATGTTCCAACTTCTTTAACCCGTCTGAAAAATACGTTTGCTCGAGGTCTGCAAAGTAGGCCTCCGTGGCGGCTATAACCTCCTCATTCGATTCAAATTTCTGCCCGGCGTGTGACTTTTTCAAGTTTGATAACAAAAAGAAGTCGCGCGAGGTCAAATCTGGAGAATACGGTGGATGAGGCAGCAATTTGTAGCCCAATTTGGCTGTGGCGAGGGCGGTTGCGCTTGTTGTCCGGAGTGAGCAAACGCGATTCCCATCACGCTGACAACTTTTTCATGCCCAAAATTTCATACAGGATATAACCCGCGCGGTCTTTTGAGATGCCTACTGTCTTTGCTATCTCGCGCACCTTCAGTCGGCGGTCTGCCAATACGTACGCCCGTACGTCCGGGTTCGTATCCCGACACGGTCTGCTTGAAAAATGTTAGGCGAGCATTTTTTATAAAAATACACCCTCGTTCGGATGAGAAGTAAAATGGAGGTCCCCGTGTGTGAGTGTTGTCACGCACGATAAAGATCCCTACCTTGCTTGGAACAGCAAGGGTTCGGCAAAATTCCACATTTTCAAGGTAAAAAAACTCGCTTCCTGACCAACGTAGTACCTTCGGGTGGAGCAATGGAAAATCAAATGTAGGGTCTGCCAATACGAGATCGTGGATTTTGGTCATACTATCCTCCGTGGTAGCCGTTTTCAGGACACCTGAGCGTGGCTCATCAAAAACCGACGTGCGACCACGTTGAAACCCGTTAAATCAATTTTTGACGGTCGCCATCGAAGGAGAAGACACCGTACACAGTATCCAAGCGTTTTGATTTCGCTGCGCGATTTCCCTTCCAGAAACATAATCGAATCACCTACCAATATTGCTTTTTCCCATTTCTCAAAAATCCGCGGACACGCCCGCTTCCACACGTGATCAAAACAAAAGTCCGATTCGGCTGATATTTCGACAGTAGCAGTCTACGAGAACATACTACACGATAATAAATTTGTCTTGTGATAGTGACGCCATCGGGCGGTGAGGTTAAGTACTTATCGGACCGCCCTCGTAGAAGGCAGAATACGTTCTAAGGCATTTTTGGGGAATTGTGCTGGATATATTACAAGTAGAGATACGAAAAAAGAGGTAGAGGTAGACCTAGATCAGACTATCGCACGAAGATAGTGATAAATGCAGACTGTGAAAGTTTCAGCGAAATGTGTAGGTAGCTCAGGATAGGAAATAGTGAGGGTACGTACACGTTTAACCAGTTCCAGGACTGAAGATCCAATGATGATGATGACAAATAGAAAAGATATAAAAATATCCGAGTTTATTTAAATGCGATTGAAGAATCCAAGGAACCTGAAATTCACAGAATTGTGACATCGACAAACGTATAAAAACTTAATTTCTATATGCTTGAATTTATTAGGACCTGAAATAATACATCGATAATTTAAATTTTAAGATAGCGTATTTATATGAATTTTGAATGTTTTTGTTTCAAAATGCCTCGCACCAAGCATAGAATTTAAATAGTTAACAGTCAATGGTTGGTATCATCCTAGATTTTAATATCATACTTTACATCTCAAAGGCTTTCTTTCCTTGAATATTATACTTTTTACATCCCTTTTATTTCTATTGTTATTTGTAATCCAACTCCTTAAGTAGCAAAACTCTATTACTTCTTCTAATCTTTCTAACATTAGCTTTATTATCTTCTTTCTATTACTATCTTGTTTACTTGATGTGATTATCTTTGTTTTAGTTTTGTTGATTTTCACGTTTAAATAAATCTCTATCTAAATTTTTTTCAGTTTATTTAGTATTATTTCCAATTTCTTATCTATTTTAGTAATAACTTGACAGATAAAATTGGTAGCGCTGGGATACTAGAAATGTCACAAGTGCAATTAAACGAAAGCGTGACATGATGATAGGTCATATCTTAAAGCATGAAATAATAATATGATTGATAGTTATAGGGAGCAAATCAGAAAAAGTATCTAGAGGAAGGAAATGGTTCAACTACATCGACCAAATAAAGAAAAACGTAGGTAAAAATAGTACTGAAATAATTAGCTTAAGATATGTAATGCAATAAACAACATCAAGTTTAAAGAAAGGTTTATTTAAATATAAATCAAGCTAAGCGACTATACATCATGAAAGCTTCTTACTTCTATATCTCTGAACAACAAGTTACAGTAACCCCTTACTTACTCCCTCTACTACCCTTAGGTCTATCGACGCACGCAGAAGGCCTGCAATATTTTACACATTCTCCGGCGCGGCGGCACAACTTAGCTTATCACTTCTTACTTCTAAAGGATACAATAATTGTATTTGGCACCTAATTACGGTGCCATTCGCAATCTTAACGTAACAGGCACGCACTTTGCCATCACGGCCGTTTATCACCTCTTTCACCAACCCTATTTTCCACAATAACTGTCGCTTATCATTTCCATGTATTAATACGACATCCCCTTGCTTAATCGCACACTCACGCGCATTCACGTTGTGATGAGCTCCTCTTAATAATTGTAAATATTCTGCGCTCCATCTTTTCCAAAAGTAGTCTATAACGTTTGTTCTCTGCTTCCATAGCCTACGAATTTCATCTCCATTAATAACACGGTCAACAAAAGGAATAGTAGGCAATGCAAAGGGGTTAACGGCATTAAATCTATAGGTTCCACTACCTAGGTATGTGAGCGGGCGGGCGTTTATTGTTGCTTCAACCTCGGTAATGAGTGTATTTAGTTGATCTAAATTTAGTAAAGAACGTCCTATCGTAGCCCTAAGGGCGTCTTTTACACTTTTTACAAGTCGCTCGTAAAATCCTCTGTGCCAAGCCGCTCGCTCTATTATAAACTTCCACTTAATTTGGTGACTGTTCACGAACTCGATCAATTCTGTACTCGCCATCACTTCGTTTAAGGTCGATATTTCACGTGATATTCCTTTAAATGTTTTAGCGTTATCTGAGTAAATGACCTTAGGAATCTCTCTACGGGCAAAGAACCGTTTACATGCACTGATTGTAGACGCAACATCCATTTTCAAAACAATCTCTAGATGAAGTGCTCGTATAACAGCACAGGTAAATAAAAGCACATAACATGGCTTTGAGTGATAACTATCTTTAAAATACAACGGTCCGGCGAAGTCTAAACCTGTCACTTCAAAGGGCTTTGTTTGCTGTATTCGATCTTTGGGTAACGGCGCGAAGTGATGCGACCCTGACTTTCCACGAAGTCGTTTACAGATAACACATCTTGCTAAAACGGACTTTATTAATTGCCGTCCTCGTACAATCCAAAATCGTTTACGTAATTCATAAAGTGTTGCATTTACACCACTATGATGAAGATTAAGTGTGCATTTTTCGATAGAATAACGGGATGCTTGAGGTCGAAATCTTCTCTTAAATTATGAAGACGTCCACCCAAACGCAGCAATTCATGTTTATCTAATAAAGGGCTTAAAGTTGAAATACTCGATTTCCGTTCAATGCCCTGACCCTTTTTTAAACTGTTAACCTCCGAATAATAAACTTCCCGCTGCGCTTGTCTCAGTAAATATATTTCGGCTCTTTCAAATTCGTTTACGGTTAAGCTCTTGATTTCTTTATTATTTCTGGTTTTTAAATTTTCTATAAATCGTAAAACATACGCCGTTATCCGCACTAAACGATCAAAATCACTGTATCTGGAGGAATCTATAAATTGATTGCTACCTTTTATAGTGTCGTTAATTAGTAAAGACATTTCCGATACTACATCTATCGTTGACGTAACTTTCTCTATCGTATTATCTGGCCACGTTTGTTCACTTTCTAGCAACCACCTAGGACCGTGTAACCAAGTTTCGGAATTTATTAAACTACTTGAACTTATTACGCGGGTTAATAAGTCCGCAGGGTTCTCGCGACCCAAACAATGTTTCCATGTTATATCTTTCGATATGGTCTGAATTTCTTAACACGGTTAGCCACATATGGTTTCCACTTTGACGCATCACCTTTAATCCAATGCAACGCGATCAGAGAATCTGTCCAACACACTACCTTATCGATTTTAATTAATACATTAGTTTTTATAAATACCTGTAACCTAGCTGCTAATAACGCGGCAGTTAGTTCCAAGCGCGGCAAGGTTAGCATTTTATCGCTACAAGCCTTTAGGGGCGCAACACGATTTTTTGAATACAGTAACGCCACACCAATTTTCCCGTTACGATCGTTTTGTCTTAAATATGCAGCCACCCCGTAAAGATGCGTCCAAAAAAACATGTAATTGCGATTCGATCGGATGGTTCGACACACCTACGTAACGCGGTATAGAAAAATTCACTAATTTCATCAATTGTTGACTACATTCCTGCCATTCATTTTGCATATCTTGCGGTAACAAATCGTCCCAACCAATTTTTTCAACCCATATGTTCTGAAACAAAATTTTAAGCTTTATTACACATGGTGCAAGAAACCCTATCGGATCATACACACGAGCAATTGACTGTAACACGTGCCTTTTTTTCACCATCTTAACGGAATGTATGTACTCCGTCACACTACTCAAATCGACACTGAATTTGTGCATTTTGTGATTCAACCTTGCTGTTTACTTCGAGATCGTTAATCGTCCATTTGCGTAATTTCATGGAGGCTCATTGAAAAAGCTTACTTGAAGTCTTTTAAATGTTCTGCAACATTTCGATTATTTACACTAACTACTAGATCGTCTACATAAAATCCCCTTTCTAAGATTTCAATAAATTCAGGGTTTTGTTTTCGATTATTGATTAAATGTGTTCATATCACCGAATTTAAAAGAAACGGGCTACATGTAACTCCGAATGTTACTCTATTCATACGGTACGTTTCCAATTCATTGTCGTTATTGTACCATAATAATCTATGTGCGTCTTTATCGTCGGAATGTAAATAAATTTGCAAAAATGCTTTCTCAGTGTCAGCCGTAATTCCATTCCGATCTCGCCTACACGAAAATTAAGCAAAATCTTAATTAATTCTGGACTTAAATTAGGCCCCTTTTCTAATAAGTCATTCGACGATTTTTGTCCCGGGGCATGTGAAGAGGCATCGAGAACCACACACAAACGCGTTGTTTGTTTATCTTCTTTAAAAACAGGCCTGTGCGGCATGTAGTAAACATGATCGCTATTTGTTGTTTTAGCATCACCGCGGAAAATTAACTCGGCATAATTATTATCCAACATTCCTTTGATAGCAGCGTTATATTCACATATTTTGTTAATATTGGTCAATTTAAACTTTAGCCTCTGAGCACGAACTCGCGCACTAATTAAATTATCATCTCCAATCACTGCATCCTCATTCTTCCACGGTAACGCTACTAAATATAAATCATCACATTTATGAACGTTATTTTTCAAAAAATTATCGAAAAATCTCTTATCGTCGTCTGCTTTTTTGGTTATACCTATTGTTTCCAAATCCCACATACTTTCGATCTCGGCTTCTGTCTTTATAACTGTCGCATGTAACACTGTCTGCAGATTTACTCCTATTGTTGTAGCATCAACTGGTATGGAATCATGCAAAGCATAACCAAATTTCGTGTCCACTGCTACTAAACCTTCGTTAAGACGAATATTCTATCCTATCACTACTGCCCAGTAATTGTCCGCTCCTATAAGTATATTAATTCCATCAACAATTAACGCTCGATCTATATTAAATGGGATATTGTCAGCAAGCTGCAGGTTTTGATACTCTACTACGCTTTCTTTAGGTATATGTAAATTATCCATGCAAATTTCTGGAACTTCCACAGCCTCGATCGTTAAAATTTTATCTGTATATTGTCCCTTCAAAGTAATTAAAACGCGGTTGTAGAGTTTAGACGGTATTAATGAACTATTTCCAAACGCGGCAATACGAACCCTATGTTGTCCAACAACAGGTAAATTTAATACTCTTGATAGATTCTCCTTAATAAATGAAAGTTGACTACCGCCGTCCATTACTAATCTAATTAACTTCTTTGAATTTCCGCCAAAGGCATAAACACAAGCCGTTTGCAATAGCACATTTTTGTTTATGTTTGTCATCAAACTGGACACCGACGGCGCCGAGGTGTTCATTGAACTCTCGCCTTTGGTTAATTTCACTGTAATACCTGTCGTATCAGCGTTGTGTCTATCTTTACCTGGCTTAAAGTTTGGGTCGCACATTGTTGTTGCGTGCCTACCCCTGCATTCTTTACATCTTAAGAATCTATTTTTACAATATTTAGCACTATGGTTATTTTTCGTACAACGGTAACAATTTCCTGCTGCCTTTAGAATTTCTCTCTTCCTTGCCAAAGGTACATCTGCGTCACACATTTCGGTTTTATGGCCTTTCTTGCAGAAAGCACAGCATTCAAGACGTTTGTTCGGGGTGACTAAGAAACTAGACGCAGTTGCTTTGTAATGCGTTCTCTTCTCTGTTGGGAGCATCTTTTCTTTACGATCTGCATCCGGTTTTAAAGCTTGTTCCAACGACTCGAGTTCGTTTTTAAGAAACTGGAACAAATCCTTTACCTGGCGATCTGCATCTTCCTCTGACCTTGATGATGAACTTTCTAAATTATTCGTAATAATTTCTAGATGATTTGATGATTTCATTTTCATTTGTCGATAAAATCCTAAACGCAATTCCGTTGGCAACGACTTCATGAGAGTCGACTATACGATACTTCTAAGATTTCAAGAGCACGCATAGCTGAAGTGATATTATTACTTCTTCCTTAAAGTGCTTACGTCATTTCTGGATTTTACAGGTTCGATTTTCATAATGCTATCAATATATTGTTCAATTAGCCGTTCCCCATTTCCAAATTGATCTTTTAATATATTCAAAGCTTCTTCATAGAATGCTTCAGATGGAGGAAATCCCTCAATTGCTTCAGCGGCCCTTCCCGTGACATACATTCGCAGGTAGTTGAATCGATCTCCGTTCGATAATTGTTGATTGTCGTGGATCATACTTCTGAATTGTTCCCAGAAAGGAAGCCAGCCCTTTGCAATACCATCATACTTTGCTAACTGTACACGTTGAAGCTTCACTGACGTAAAAGACGGCCTACTTGCTTCGTTACTTACTGGTACCGTATTCGTTAAATTCGAGTCAACCTCTATCTGCGATCTTTCTGGGAGTTTTAATCTGAATTCCAACTTAGACATCATAGTTACAGCAACCTCTTCATATTCATACCTTTTCATTAACTCGTCCTCTAGATTTTCCTTAAGCAGAGGTTCAATTTGCTTATCAATTTCTTTCTGATTGTCACTTGCAAGCTTTAACATTGACATAGCTGTATAAATGTCGTCGACACTGAAACTATTTTCTAACATAGAATTTATATTATTAACTGTTTTAGTTAAATACGTTCTACAGATTGTCCGTTTTACTTGTTCCATCATGAAGCCTCGATAGTATAGCCGTCTTAAATATTCGCGTTCACGTTCCGTTATTCCGAATATTCACGTTAAAGCTCGTTTATATTTATCACCAGATCTTCCCGGGTTTCGGCACCAAAGTTGTTGTAATGCAATAAACAACATCAAGTTTAAAGAAAGATTTATTTAAATATAAATCAAGCTAAGCGACTACACATCATGAAAGCTTCTTACGTTCTTCTATATCTCTGAACAACAAGTTACAGTAAGCCCTTACTTACTCCCTCTACAACCCTTAGGTCTATCGACGCACGCAGAAGGCCTGCAATATTTTACACAAGATAAGAAAGAGTGAAGATCTGTAACAAACCAACCTTGAGGTTGTGACTAAGAGTGAAGAGGGAAAAAATGTATCTGAAATGTTTAGTGTTGGCCTTTTCCTTAATAATAATATGCGCGTAAAATTGACATATTTATAATTTTTGGAATTGAAACGCGCCGTGAAGAACAGATGAGCATAAAAGCAATATGTCCAAGAGCAACAAAAAGGCTTGACGCTGATGAGCGTTAAACGTTTAGGAAGACGACATTTAGTTTTCAACGAACTTCGTTCGTTTATGAAATCTATTTGTCTGTGTGTCTGTCTGTCTGTGTGTCCGAGGCCTTTTTAATTGTCGGACATCAATGTGTGATACACCAATCGATTCAGCTCGGTGTCCAGAGCTTAAGTTTTGATGTCAGTTAAAATCGGGCCACGGGGACGCCGAGCCCGCGGGAAAATCTACAGGGATAATTAAAATTTTTAATAAGTTTAAAATCAATATACATATTTGAACAATTTAATTATTCCAATATTATAGACATTGTTTAAACTTAAATTTTGATTACCGAAAATAATTAGAAACATAAAAAAAAAAAATTCTTATCTTATTGATGAGAACTAATATATAGCTTTTAAAATATTTATTCAATAAAATAAAATATACTAGGTTATCATAAAGTAAGGGATATATTTTAAATCATTACAACTTTTTAATAAATTAAGTTAGTAACATAAAATAAACGAAATCTAGTTGCTTAATGAATGGGATTTTACCGTATCTATGAGAAACAAAAGCGTTGTCATAACAATTGTTGACACTAGTGTCAAAACGAAATTATTCAATTTGAAGTTTTATTTTGAAATTAAAACTCAAGTAAACGTTGAGTTCAAACGACTCAACTGTAATAACATGGATTTACAAACAAGAATTGGTTTAGTTCAGTGCTATTATGAATCCGGCAGAAATTACACCGCTGGATTACGAAGATTTCGCACGAGAATGGGTTTGAGAGCGGGACCCTGTCAAATGAAAGCGTACCGCAATTTGATACAAAAATTTGAAAGAACAGGGTCTGTAACTGACTTACCAAGATCAGGAAGACCAATAATTAGTGATGTCCAAGTTGCAGAGGTTCTTCATGAAAATCAAGACATAGCCAGAAGCAATTCACTCGCAATCAGCAGTGCAAATGCGATATCCAAGCGATTGCAAATGCCGTATACCACGGTTTGGAAAATTTTACGCAAAATTCTAAACATGTATCCATATAAACTGAAAATGCTGTTTGAATTAAAGGACGCAGATTTGGCTACTAGCTACGATTTTTCTTTGCGAGTAATGGCTCAGATGGAAATTGAACCCGAATGGTTATCCCGTATTTTATGGACAGATGAGGCCCATTTTACTCTGAATGGTGGAGGCAATACTCAAAACTGGTCTGCAGAAAATCCGCAACAAATCGTTCAAAAAGGTCTTCATGACAAGAAAGTCACCGTTTGGTGCGGTTTTACAGCTGATTTTATTATTGGTCCGTATTTCTACGAGGAAATGCGGAATGGACAAGCCGTATCTGTAACTGTAAATGGTGAACGATTCCTGCAAATGTTACAAAATTATGTTATTCCACAGCTGCAAAACGAGCACTACGGAATTGAAAACATCATTTTTATGCAGGATGGAGCACCCCGCACATTTTCGACCAGTCAAAGAATTGTTAACCAACGTTTTTCAAGATCGCGTGTTAAGCAGACATTTCGTAAATTCATGGCCACCAAGATCACCTGATCTAAACCCAGCGGATTACTGGCTGTGGGGTTATTTAAAAAGTTTAGTGTTTAGAAGACGACCAACTACGCTACAAGAATTAAAAGACAGTATTACGGAGCAAATTGGTACAATTCAACCTGAAATGTTACGAAATGCTGTGTACAATTTGGAGGTAAGGATGGTGATCTTACAACAACAAAATGGAGGTCATATTGAGCAATTGCCGTAACCTGTTTTGGGCATACTAAATCCCATATCATAAGCAATTAGATTTCATTTAGTTCTTGTTATTAACTTAATTTGTTAAAAAGTTATCATAATTTAAAATATATCCCTTACTTTATGATAACCTTATATTAAAATGTCTCTTTTGTTGTTTATAAATTTTTGTATTTTATCTGAATACTTATAATTATTACAACATAATAATTTTAATTTCTTTAATTTGTTTTAAAGTAAGTCTACATTTGGAAGTTCGTTGCGACAATGCCTTGCATTTTCAACTTGTTTTATAATGCATTCTCATTTCTGTTTTTAAAATTTAATTATAAAACTGTTCACAACACTATTTTAGAAGTCTACTTCTAGTTTGTGTCCTTGGTAGTGTAAATTGCTCCTTGGGAGTGTTGATTATACTTGATTTCTGAGTCATAGTATATGTATACAAAGTTCAGTCCATAATTTATGTAACCATTCACGATAGAAACAAGCCTTGGAAACAAAACCAGACAGTTAACTTCATATTACACATAATTTTTTAACGTAGATAATAATAATTACTAGGACTTATCTGATTCAAGGTTTCAATAAGTAAACATTTTTATCTAAATGATTAAATGTATAAAAATTACGTACAATTTTAGTTCGAGACGTGACGAAGACCTTCGTAAAAAAACGTGTAATTACGAAACCTATGGTGTTATTAACGTTCTGAATGACTCCAATTGTACTAGTTTAATTGTAGGATTCTTGTACATAACTTCGTACATTATTCACTCATTTTATATAAACAAAAATTTCACAATGGTCAAGGCTAAAATGTATATATTATCTGAACACTTTTCCGGCTTTCCAAAAGCTTCGGATATACAACTAGTCGAGGAAGAATTACCACCACTAAAAGAAGGAGGTAATAACCCAATATTTTATTATACCAGAAGATCACGATATATTTTTTAGAATTTCTAGCAGAAGCGCTATTTCTTAGTGTTGATCCATATCAGCGAGCATACGAACCTCGTTTAGAAATAGGTAGTGTTCTTCTCGCATCGCAAGTGGCCCGGTAATATTGCACAATAATAATGAGGGCTAATTATTTATAAAAAAAAAACAGGATTACAGAGAGCAAGAATTCCAAATTTCCTGTTGGCAAAAACGTAATTGGTCACTTTGGATGGAGAACGCATTCAATAACCAATGGAATAGAAGAAACACAAAAAGGATTTGGTCCTGCAAGAGTTTTACCTGATTTGGAAGGATTACCCCTTTCGCTTGCACTCGGTGTACTGGGAATGCCAGGGTAAGTATAGAATGAACTACATGTTCCATAGCGATGGATTTCGTCAGCCCCAATTGCATAATTCAAACACATCAGTAGTTTTTTAAACCACCGCATCTATTCGGAATTTCTCATCCGAGCTTGAAATGCATGATTTGTTGGAAATATTAAGCGAGATGACATCCTTATCGTCCAGTAACCTTTTTATTTTACCATAATAGCACCCTAGTAACAGGTTTTTATTTAGAAAATAATTTGATTATGATAAGCGACACTTCTACGACGTCCATCTTGTAAATTTTAAATCTTTTAATATCTTTTTCGTAGGATTACCCTTCTTCAAGCAGTAAACCACGCGAACTTAGCAGAAACAAAATTAATATGCAATAGAATAAATTACGTCTATTTTAAATCTAATTTACGAATAAGTTCGTAACATTTTTAAGCTGCAGTCGACCCTTATTATTCTGCAACCGCTATTTTATTTCGCCAACGCAATATCCTGGTAACCTTTCTATTTACATTTCAGAAGTTTAAGTCAAGCGCAAATTTTTACCCCCACCATTAATATTTAAATATTCCCCTTTTTCATTAAATTAATTTTAAATTCACATTTATTTTATTTTTAGACAGTCTTAAGACATAGTATAAATTTTCTTCAAATCACTACTTACTAATAACGAAAAGATTTAATTTGATTGTTCATAAATTGAAAAATTAGTAATTCTTATTTTCAAAGAACTCGCTCGATCTAACCCAGACTTTTGCCAAAATAGTATAAAATACTACCCAGGGGTGAAGTAAGAGTGAACGTTTTATGACAGTAGAATGACTTACATCTACAACACGATTCAAGCGAATGAAGTATAATTAAAAAAACCAATGCATTAGCCAAAAATTAAAATTATTTGGGATATATTGATAACCTTTATTTAAATTTAATTTTCCGCGTAATTAAGATAAATGTATTTCGGGTGAAAATGACGTTGGACTACAAATTTTGAATTGCTCAGAAGCGGCGGGAACCCAGTAATTTTAAGGGTGCACCGGCTAACTGCAGTGATGCGGGAGCGAGTTCTTACGAAAGAATAATAAACATAATAGAAATGAATATGTAAAATGGCTGAGAGACTTTACTGGTTATAAAAAGCAAGGGGCGTCAAACCGTCTTGTACCAGAACTCTCTTACATATTTTCGCTACCCGGAAGACTCCTTGTTTTAAGTGTTCTAAAATTTATCACCTCAACCTTTACCTTTCTCTACAATACCTTAATAACACTCATTAATTTTTTGTCAAATTGAAGCAACTTTTAAAATAAAGAGTACGACTTCATCGCTGGTCTAGCTTGCATTCGTTCAAAATTATTATCTTTATCTGTATTATAAATACCTCCAAATAAAATTCCACCCAAGCATAATCTCTATTAACAGTAAATTCCGGAAATATAAATACACATACATTGATATTTAAAAACAAACCTAATGAAACATTCAAGTATTACTAAAAAAATTCTTAAAGAAACATTAGCCTTTAAAAATACTAAATTTAAAAAAAAAATAATCATACATCCCACAAATAAAGCTCGATTTAAAATTAATACGCACATTTCAAAAATTTCAAACTCCTTTTCCGATAATGCTTAAATTTAAACAAAACTTGCACCATTTACAGTTTATCCTACAATTTCACATACACATATTTATAAAGCGCAAAAAAAAGAGAAAAGCTCAAATGGTACTCACATTTAAATCCGACTTCATGGTTCTTTTTTTATATCAAGCAAATTCAGAAATGCCAATGATTCTAATTTTTTCCTTAATCGACAAGTAGGTCACCCCGCTCCATCTATTTTAATTCCAACTTTGATTGAAATGTGAAATCCCTCCATCGCTCTTTTATCGACTAATGTCATTATCCAATGCCTGATCGACCCAAATATCAATTCCACGATACTCACGCTCTCAAGTTTTCTGACCCGCTTATCCAACAAGGTTCAAAAACAATTCGTCGCCAGCCATTTACATATTAAAGGGGCTACCGTCTACACACTTCCACTGTTATTCAACCCTCATTTCTTTCTTAGTCTACTAACTTTTTCGAATTAAATCGTTACATTCCATTCTTCCTTCTTCAATTTTCGTTCTCGCACTTTGTGCGTCTAACCTGCTCGATTTTTCAGTCAATTTCGTTCAGTCCGTATCAACACCTTAATTTGAATGTATTATAAGTTTGTGGATGTTTGGGGCGTTTCTTGCATGGTTGCGGTTTCTTTAAACCCGTCTGAATTTGTACAGATAACTTAATTATGTCGGTTATTTCCCGAGTGTGTATCTGTAATTTTTATTAATTTAATATGAAGAGTGTAATGTCTCAATCTTTAATACGTACTTGTAGGTGCTTTACCATTTTAGTTCTTTATCATATTGAAATAGCAACGTTATTAAATGTAAACAAAATACCAAAGCTTCTAATTTTTTCAGGCTACTTTTAAGCTAAAAGCTCACTTAACTAACTGAATTTCACAAACTCGTTTCTACTACTAGCGTTACAAATGTTTAAAAGAAAACAGCTCTTACTATGAAGTCCTAATAGTGTGAGGAGCAAAGTCCAGGAACTAGGTCATTTGTTCGAAATGTAAATGGATTTATAAATGGGACTGAATTATTTTTTCCTTTCCTTACACAAAAAAAAACCCAAATTACCATGAAAAAGTAAATGAGCAAAAATTTCTTATATTGATTTGAAAATCAATAATTAATGAATTTGGAAACACCATTTGCAATAATTTTAGACAACGCGTCGTGTTAGTGTACTTTGTTAAATAAAATACCTAAACAGTTCTTGGAAAGAAAGTAACAGTGCAGAATGGTTTCCTAAATAAGCAATTTGTTTTGAAACTAACACTTTTAACCATAGCTTCTTTAACTTGTTGCGACATAAGTCAAAATAATGTGCTTTGTTAACGCATGTGTGCGCGCGCGTGTGTGCACACGCGTACGTGTACGTGCGTGCGTTCCTGCGCGCATGCGTGGGTGTGTGTACTGTGTGCGCGTGCGTGCGGTGTGGATGCGTATTCGTGCGTGTGTGTACGGATGTGAGTGCGTTTGTGCCTATGCGTGTGCGTGAGCGCGCGTGCGTGCGGTGTGCAGACGGTGTGCGCTGTGCATGCGGTGTATGTGAGTGGTGTGCATGCTTGTGTGCGTGCGTGCGTGGGTAGTTGCGTGCGCGCGTACGTGCATACGTGTGTGTCTGTGTGTGTCAACGGGTTTATCGTCGGCGTTCTTTCCCACCTTCGAATGTGGGGCGCGAGAGTCTAATATTTTTCCTGATACTTTTATAAGGCGTATCCCATATATCTAATTGGAGATGTTTCTCCACAAATCGTTTCAGTGCACATTTTATTTCTACTTTGATTTTTGACTTATATTTATATTTGATTTCTCTGTATCTTCGAGGACTGCACTCTTTCTCGTCCATTGTTAAAGATCTTTGACAGATCCTCTTAAGTCTTCGGGCAATTCTCAGATTGCACGACCTCAAAAAAGGTTTACGACATTATATCAGGATGATACACTGATAGGCAATGTCTGCTTCGCATTGGTTTCGGAAAGCGTTCGTTACTCTCGCAGGCGTGGAAGGACACCGATACTACTGTATTAAAATCGACACACAGATGTATACAATAAACATGGTTTAACACCTGAATATAACACAACCCATAGTAGCAGAAGAAAAAGAATAAAGTAATCGATTACAAGAATTTAGACAAAAAGTTCGGTAAAAATACGTGCTCCAGGCTTTAGAATCTTTTCTGCAATAAAAAATTAATTTTCTATACAACTAACACAATATTAGATAATCAAGTAAATTGTAGAACATTGAAAAGTGCAGTTGGTCGAATCACTTTTCACATTGTCACTGAATATTTAAAGCGACTGCATCTTCTGTGTTAAAAGAAGAAAGTCACCTACTCAAATCATTTATAATCTTGTGATTTTATTTGTCTTAAGTAATTTGAGTCAAAAATATTGAGATAAAGCGATAGAAATCCTAACATATGTCCATTTACATTTATATAATTCATACTCAGATATAAAAACCAAAATTATAATTTATACTTTTTACAACAATGTTTAAACTGCTCCTTTTCTAAAAGTTTTTAACCGAAACTGTTCTTGCTGATTTGAAGTAAATAAGTAAAAAAAAAAATACTCCAACCATTAAATTTATCAGTTAAACTCATTAACTTTAATTCTTTGCAAATAGGTTCTAAAAATAATCTGTTCAAATGCATCGGCCAATAATATCATGGAAACTGTTAACATGTTCTGTAGTTACCCTGAGAGCAAAACATGACGTATGCTATGACTACATAAAAATTCATCGAACAATAAAATATAAAAATAAAGTTGCACTTTCTTATTGTTGTATAGTTTTTTGTAAAACACACAAAATTCGTTCTTTTTTCATGGTAGTACAGAATATTAAATTGTTGCCTTTCAAAACTGTTAAAGAAAGATTAAATGCTTGTGAATCTAACATATAGACAGTCTTCATAAAAACGAGTATATTGTTTGGAAATGCAATCGTCTCTAGTATCGTAACGCAATCTTTTGGAAAATGTCTAGCTAAATTTAACTCTTACCTAATAATTAGGACATTTTAATAATCTTTAACGACTGTTACAGAAACACTGCGTATTTCGGATTTCTGGAAATTTGTCAGCCAAAACCTGGAGAAACGGTAGTAGTAACTGCCGCGGGTGGAGCAGTTGGTAGCCATGTTGGTCAGATTGCAAAAATCAAGGGTTGCACGGTGATAGGAATAGCCGGAGATGACAATAAAGGCAAATGGCTGGTAGACGAATTAGGTTTTGACCACTTCATTAATTACAAAAAAAGTGATGTTGGCACTACTCTTAAGAAATACGCACCAAATGGAGTCGATTGTTATTTCGATAATGTAATTTAAACTACATGAGATACGAAGACTACTAGTCAAATTTTAGGTCGGTGGTCAGATCAGCAGCGTTATTCTTTCGCAAATGAACCAATTTGGACGAATCTCAGTGTGTGGGGCTATTACAGCATATAACGCAGATAGAACAAATTTACCCAAAGGTAAGCATACTAGTTTTAAGATGCTTTAAAATAATAATTTTACTAGCAATATTCTCTTGTTACTGCCGTCCTTGTAAGGAAATATTTTCACTCGTACTTAATTAAATTTCATATTCCTTACTGTATTCACGGTGATTTACGAAGTTTCATTAACAATTTCGACTACTTTCTAAATTGAAATGATTACTTATTCATCATCCGGTAGAATTTGTATGTTATACTTAATATAATTTAAAGCACCTCAATCTATCTCTATTTTTGATATAGCATTAAAGCTGGTATTTTTCTTAAACATTATAATAAGTTTAAAAAGTGGTTTTCGATTATTAAAACATTTGTTTTAAGAGCTATTGCAATGTGGTGTACGTGTTTTCTGTGAAGTTATTTTCGCTCTGCTTACCTTTACACCGCATTATGCATGGGTTCATATTACATTTTCTATAATTTTATACAAAATATATACAACTTTTCATACACATCGTGCAGAAGTCCTTGGGACAGTATGCTTGCGTATTGCTTTAGAACGTTGACAAACTGTTCTACGGAACAAGAAACCGTGGTTTTTTGATTATCGATTAGAGCTCGTTCGTTGAAAGGATTTCCTGAATTTTGAACACGTGTGGAATGCACGCATTCTGATGGTGTTGATTAAGTTTCTACTGCTACGCTTCAGGTTTTCCTTTTATCGGCAGTAGTTCGCTTGTCAGAATGGAACCATAAGCTGCTTTTTCGTTCATGTAAAATTTGAAATATACGATCTCTTTTAATAAGATGGCAATTGTAATACATAGAAATGGGACTTTACACACTTGGTTGAAGATAAATAAATTTAGTTACTACTAATGCTATGTGTTCGTTCAGATGCCGACTACAAAAGGTTGTTGCACCCTAACCGGAACGTCATGTCTAGCTGTAAGGCTTGCCTCGTTTTGATGATTTCCCAAAGGGAAAATTTGGTCTGGATTTTCTTTGTTACGTTTTTTAAGTTACTCATCGCATAACTTAAGATGTTTAGGCGTGGAAATTAAACTTCCTTCGCTCAATCCGTCGGCATATGCTAATACGACAGCTGCTATTGGTTGAGTATGAATTATTAAATAAAAGCAACCATTACTGTCCATAAAATTTTCTGTATAAAAATTTAGAGTTACGCTATTATTAAGGTGTGACGTTATTGCCTAATAACTTTTTTGTATTATTACAGCTGCGGCGAAATGCATTTCGCCCAGTAGATGATCCCGTTATTGCTGGCATCTACTATTACATTAATTTTTGTTGCATTTAGTTAGCGCTTGCGGACACTTTTTAATTTATGTTTTATGTGAATATAGTTTTTAAGAAATTGTATTAAACAGGTGACTTAGAACAATCCGTAAAATATTTAATTATTAATTTTGTCTTTTGTAAATATTGGTTTGAGAATAAAAATTAGTCCGAGGTAATTAAGTAAGGTATTATTTATTTTCGCGTAAGTTTTTAGATAAATGTTGTGTTCTAAGCGGTTAGTTTTCATTTTTCTTGTAACATGTTTGTTTTTTAATTAAAGTTGTGGAAATACAATTCTCTTCTTGAGGTTTACTTTTACTGTCTTTGTGACCTACTACACTCTACGACTTTTAGTCAGCACGAATTCTTTAGATTCATCCATTTTTTGTTGCAGTATTTGGTGCGGAGTATTTCGTTTGTTTACTTTACTTTCTTCCTTGTCTGCATGGAATACATTAAATACACGGTTCAGGACGGAGTTACTGTAAATTTAGGCAAATATCCATGATTAGCAACGTGCATAATAGCAGAAGCTGAGCTTGGTGTGTAACAGCATGTTGACCTTCTTTATATAAATATTAGAAAAAATTGAATGCCGAGAGTGCTTAAATTAATTTAACTTCAATATACTGCGATTATCATTATTGTGGTGTTACGAGGTATGTCGAGCTACATATTGGTTAAATATTTTTTTCTTATTTGGTATGTAGTTTTAATAACTAGTTGCGATTTGAAGTCGCATTAAGTTTGTATCTTCGGGAATTTTATACTAAAGTTTTATTTTTGGATTTGTTGATTCTTGTTACGTTTTGAAGATGTTTTCGTGATTCGATTACATAGCTCCAAACACGATAGTTTTTAGTGCCTTGACATTTATTAAATTCAAAGCAGTTTCCTGCAGTTCATTAAATGAGCCTCGAAGATGTACAAACTGGGACATTTTTATATCGCAGTACTCGTAAGGAATTTATTTTCTCTGGTAAACTTCGCCCAAAACTACTGTAACTATTTACGGTGGATTAAACGTCATTTTAATAATGTATTTGAATGCTGTCCAATTTGTTTAATACGCTCTTTAATATTGCAAAAATTTCTCTCATGAGGTACTACATGTGTAACAACAAAACTACAAACCAGAAAACGACGAGTGATGTTGAAGCAAAATCTGCTTATAACCATCATTTCAAATTACATGCACTTGAAAAATTAATAGTTATGCAGGCTTCCAACATTTTTTGAACATAATCAAACGCCATTAGCATAGACGAGTCGTAGTATATATACACTTTGTAGAGTGAGGTGCAGATGTGTAAGAAAATTGAAAGTTTGTCGATAGTGAGATACGATATTAGTCAGTTTTTAACTTGAGGGTTGTCGCTATTCATGGAAATGAAGTAGGTAAATTGAGGAGATTGCCTGGAAAACACCCATAACAAATCGGTTATCTCAACGACGAGGCGATGCACGTAAACAGTAAGTTCATAATTTCGAGGTTGTTATTCGAGTTCTCGGAAATTTCAAGATCAGTTTGGTTTAAAATTGTTTCTAAGAACGTACAGTTCAAGAAATGCGCTTCTAAATTGTGCGAGATACACCAAAAAGATTGATATGTGCTTTAATATGCCGAGCCATTAAAGAGATAAAATTGCCAGAAGACTACATCGCCGAGGTTGTTCGTTCGTCGTAGTTGCAAACGAAACGTTTAGCGACTCAAAAAATATACGGTTTTAGTCCAACAACTGTTACTTATAAGTTAGATGCCTTCCGCAAAACCCTAAATATTTTAATTACTTTAATATTGCTGACTCGACGAAAAAAGTGAAGATTTTTTTAAGTCGTGTCATCACAGGGACTAGTCCACGTAGTTCCTATGCCAAAACAGTAATCAATGAAATGATAACATAATTCCTGGACAAAGTTAAATCAAAACACTTTCAAACCGCCAGATCATTGCAACTGCGTTATGAGAAGAGAAATACACCAGTTGGAATGTCGTTGGCCGGTATCATACTCGTTCATGACAATGTAAGGCGAATTAGTGCGGTTCAAACTCTATTCAACTATTTTGACCGGAAACTGGTAAAATATTCGTTATACTATTCAGATTACTACACTACCTCTTGTGCTGTTTGAAAAGCTTACTGAACGACAATAATTTAGACACTAACGAAGTAGAGAAAACAAACTCCAACAAAGATTTTATCGCAAGAGACAGATTTCTACGAAAGTAGGATATCCAAACACCTAATCACTCATTACGGTAAATGTTTAAACCAAAAAGAACATTATGTAGAATTGCATATCAGTTCAGAAAATAGATGTTTTTTAAATTTTTGTTTGTTTGTTTTCATTGCAAAATGTAATTCTACAACATTTATTCAGCAACTGTGTTATACGGATGAGTTTTTGGGCTTCGCCCTAGAACTTTTTGCAAAACAAGTATTTTGAAGTGCGCTAAATTTTTTCGGAATAACTAAGACTCCTTCAAATATCATTATTTAATAATATTGCTTTTTGTGTTTCTAGCCACACTTATTCAAGGATCCATGGTTGTAAATCAATTGAAAATGGAGGGTTTCTATGTAAGTAGGTGGCTAAATAGATGGCTAGAAGGTATAAACCAAAATATGGAATGGATTAAGCAAGGCAAACTAAAATACAAAGAAACAGTAACCGAAGGATTTGAAAACACCTTTGAAGCATTCACGAATATGTTAGAAGGAGGAAATATCGGGAAAGCTATTGTAAAAGTTTAAATACAATTTTGTATATATTTTCACTTTCATTCTATTTACAGAAACTGATAAAATTTTGTCAATTTTGTTGTCTTTTGATTTTTAATATTGTTATAAAATTATTAAAGTCTATTTAGTTAGTCTTGTTACACAAACAGTTATATTCACATTAACGATAACAAAACCAATAGTTTCGATTTGCATGACCTTATGCACTTGCCCTATTTATTTACATAGCTTATGTAAGAAGTAACGACAAATCATTGAAACACTTACTATTTTTCTTTCACTTTTTCTTTATATTTTTAATGTTTGTTTTATTTTGCAGAACATTCAGGTTCTGTTAACGATAACCCTACATACCTTCCTGTTTTGACACACTGCATTACTTCATACAAGTTGTTAGATACAGTTTTGGTCCCCAGAATATCTAGTCGGTAATTCACAGAAAATTTCGGTAAAATACCGAAAACCTCGACTGTCCTAAAAAAGACGGTTGCCGACTAACTCAGTGGTGGTGTAAGTGTTTGAAGAGGGTTCCGGAATGGTATTGGGAATGAAATATGGTCTTGATCGGGAAATACCTTGGACAACACCTTATCTAGCAAGATTGCTAAGGAAAAGTCCTAGAGAAAAATTAACAAGAGGGTGTCAAAATCTGAGATCGAAAGAGTGATTCTCTCTTAAAAATATACCTGAAAATTTACTAAAAATAATATTACTTGTTATATTTCCTCCATGTAATTAAATTATTTGGGGTACAGTTAATTTAAAATTGCATATCCAGTACTGCTTCTACGGTTATTTTGCGTGTATTATTAAGTCTGACTCTCCCGCAATTTAAACGATCATTTATTTTACATCCTGTAAAATCTTATTAAATATTCAGTTACAAAGCTAAATATTTTGAATCTATTCTATTTTGATAACCTGCTAAATCTAAAATTTTATTACTACAGGATGTAACAAAATAAGTGTAAAACATTTCAGGGGAGTGATTCCTCATCGTAAAAGAGATAGAGTCTTTCATATAAAGAAACTTCATTGGAGCATCCCTTGTTAAGATACAGCCCCTTAAAGGGGGGGGGGGTATATAAAATTTGTTTTTCATTTTTTTTACAAACACTAAAAAAGTTACAAAATTGAAATTAAGGTAACATTTTTTTACTATCAAAAGTACACTTACTCAGTAATTTATTTGGTTTATCCCACGGTTGTAAGGGATGGAAAACGTAACCCCTAAAATTTATTTCCAATGTAAGTTTGTTTTATTATTTGTTTGCTATTTAAAAATTTATTTCCAATAGCTTATTTCATTCTAAACAAAAATTCGCAGAAAAAAATTATTTTACAAACAACTACAGAGATAAATCGTCATAAATGCGAACTGGATTATTACTGTTATTTTGTAGTTACTACCTGCATCAAAGTATGATTAAAGATGAATAAACAAAACTAATTTATTAATAACAAAACATGCAACATGTAGAAATCATAGTAAATGTTCAATATGTCCACCTTTAGTCATTACACATGCGTCTAGACGTCGGCGCATTGAGCCACGTATTCGCTCAAATAGTCCTGGAGTCTCTCTAATTACCCTGCACGCATCGATGATGCGGTTTCGTAAGTCCTGTACATCGCGAACAGGAGTAGGATAAATCAAGCTCTGTAAATGGCCCCAAGTAGAGAAATCGGAAGGATTCAAATCCGGGGATCGAGCGGGCCAATTCTGTGGTCCTCCTCGACCTATCCAATGATTTGGATATGTTTGAGTTAAATGCTGACATGCTGCTTGACTAAAATAGGCGGAAGCCCCATCATGCATAAAAAACATAACCCTTCTGATACCACAAGAAACTTCCTCCAGCAGTACTGGATGCACTTCTCTTAAAAATTGAGTGTATGCCTCACCATTTAATCTAGAAGGTAGAAAATGAGGGACAATTAAATAATCCCCAATAACTCCGACCCACGCTTTAAAGCAAAAATGTTCTTGATGGTTAGCTTGGACAATAGCGTGAGGGTTTTCGATATGTGGTTATTATGAAAATTAATAATCTTGTCCCGAGAAAAAGTACATTCGTCTGTGAATTCGATCGTCTTCAGAAAGCCAGGATTTCTTCTAATCATTTCCAGCATCCAATTGGAAAATTCAAGACGGTTGGGAAAATCTCGCGGTAACAGTGCCTGTACTCGTTGTAGATGGTAGGGTAAAGCAACATTCTAGTAAATTGTATGTTGGGAAGGTTCACTTCAGTGTAAGTGGTGAGGAGAATATCCTCTAAAGTGTTTCGAAACAACAACTAATTGTCGGTTGAATTCCTACTGGTGGTGGCCGCATGGTGGTCGGGGTGCGTGCCTGCTGATTTGGGTGTTTTTTGTGGTTAGGGGTTTTTGTTCATTTTTATTTAAAATCATGCCACAGTGTTCCTATAGATTATTGATATGCATTGTCTGACGTTCTGCTGCCATTTTGGTTGCAGTATATTTTTAGGAAGGAAGATTTTAATTGTGAAGATTGTAATTTTAATATACATCAGTTAGGGACTGATAGGGAAGCTAGAGATGGATTTAGGCTAAAGATAAAATAAATTACATAGACCAGGGAAGACGAATTTATAGAGCAGGCAAAATAGCTGGATTCACTATTAAAATATTTGGCGAATGCTTAGAAATTTAAATCCATTTTAAAATTAGTTAGCTAGCTTTGGATAGTTTTAAGTCGACCCTTCAGGTCGCACCGGTAAGCAGAGCTGGCGGCTGCTATCCGGTATTACAGATCCCTCCCCCTTTCACTTTTGTTTGTGTCTTGTTGATCGGGCACGCTCCAAAATCAACGCTAGGGATACCATTATTTAAACCCAATTTCTAGTTTTTGTTTCAGTTTGTTAGATGTTTATTCAGGTTGAATTTATCTTAAAGCTAGATTTAATTTGAAGCACGTTTATATTTTTCGCGTTTAAACCCAATGTAGTACCTTCGGGTGGAGCATTGGGGACGTGGCCGCAGTATAGCGGCCCTTATTCACATTATAATGTAGATGGTAGGGGTATAAGAATTCTTCCTTTAAAATTCAAAATACTGTCATATGATCAACATTTAACTCGAAAGCAATCTTTCTAGTACTGCTAGTGGGTTGTTCTTCAACCAAATTAAGTACTGCTTCTTCAATCTGTGGTGTTTTAACTTCTCGATGGCGACCACAATCCTGCGTTCTTTTTTCGAATGAACCATATTCTCGTAATCGTTGATGAAGTTGGGCAAATATTCTATGCGAAGAAAGCTGCCGTTGAGGATACATTTCGGCATACCTTGTACAAGCTTCTAACCCATTACCCTACGACGACCGTAAACGTAATGCATATCAGCCATTTCCGCATTTGTGTATGCTATTTTAATAACAAGTGAATTATTAAACTAACAAATTAAGAACAGAACAACGACACACAATTATTAATTCAATTTCAAAAATGTACAAACTGACAGCGTGATAACAATTTAATTGTCACTATCACGAATAGCGGCCTACTAGGTAAATTAGTTTCGCATTTTCGTCTTATGACGATGTATCTCTGTAGTTGTTTGTAAAATAATTTTTTCTGCGAATTGGTTAATTTTGGGCAAAAAATCAAGAGACATTTTTGTTTAGAATGAAATAAGCTAATGGAAATAAATTTTTAAATGGCAAACAAATATTAAGACAAAAAGTTACAGTGGAAATAAATTTTAGGGGTTGCCTTTTCCACCCCTTACAACCATGGGGTAAACCAAATAAATTACTAAGTAAGTGTATTTTTGATAGTAAAAAATGTCACCTTAATTTCAATTTTGTAACTTTTTTAGTGTTTGTAAAAAAATGAAAAACAAATCTTATGTATCCAATGAAGTTTCTTTATATGAAAGACCCTATCTCTTTTACGATGAGGAATCATCCGTTGAAATGTTTTACACCTATTTTGTTATACCCGGTATAAAGTATGGAAATTTATTTTGGTTATCAGAGGTTAAAAATTTTTACAATATGTGTTCGCTTAATAAGCTTAGAAAGTATTGTTATTTGTCATACATTTGTTCCCAAATATTGTAAGGAATTTCTAAAAAGGCTAAATATATGCGTTAATTCAATAGGTTCGATTATCAAAACATTTGTTTTCCTCGAGAAGTTACAATGTTGTAACGTGTTTTCTACAAAGCCGATTACAAACACATTTCCAGAATAGTAAATTTCTATGGTCTCATGCAAGATGTAAGCCATTAATTTGCAACGGTGTTTGCAGAGTCTTAGTTATTTAGGCACGTGGGTACTAGAATGTCGACGGCCAAGTGGTTAATGACTTTGCCATGTTTTATCGAGACCACTTGCTTTGCTAGTTTCTATTATCTAAAAGTGATGTTTTGGAGAGAAAACACGAGCCTTTCAGGTGGGTTATTAACATGATACTGACAAGCGAAGTTACACTCGCACTAATTATGATTATTGAACCTACCTTCTTGGCTTTACATTGAAAAATAGAAGTGCTTTACGTTATTTAATAATGTGGGTTCCCGAAGTCCTAGTTATTGATAGCACATACTAAGTGGACTAATATTGCGCGACTGATTACAAATTATTATTATATACCTCTACTCGATTAAACCGCATGAAATCGTTTTCAGTGTTGTGGTCCGATGGTAGCATTACTTAGTTTCGGTTGTGTAAAAGTAGAAATACCCAATATCATTTCATAAAGACAATACTCATTTTCTGATTTGAGCAACCAACAATTTTAATGTACAAAATTCGTATTCGATCCATTTTGTTTGTTTGAAATTTGTTCGTGATATTACGATAAGAAATACTTTGGAGTCTGCGCCGCTTAAGATATGGAGCGTCCAATGAAGAAATATTTACGTTAACGACACTTGCTAATTTATTGTCGGTATGCACTTTTTTTTTATTTAATGAGGGACGGTGCCAGGATATGGTGGTTCTGATAGGAGGTAAATAAATTTGTATGACGATACTTTCAATATTGAGGTTATTTTGTATACAAACCAGTAGATCAATGTGCAATTGATATTATTAATTGGACAGATAAGAGTTGCAGATGTTGAATACCTAAAAGATTATTAAATAAACTTGAAATTCTGTTAATTATGTTATATCTTAAATCAAACCCTGATGCGAATAGGCGCAGTCCGTCCTGCTAGCTGTAGGCTTTTGCTGAATCTCTTGATAGCCCCAGGGTCGTAGAAGTTTCCGAGGACAAAGATCAAACGTTTGAAGCAGCATTTTTTAAAGACATCATTCCATCAGAGTATGTATGTGTTACTTTTCTGGGCATCTATATTTTGTTGGCTTGATATGTTTATCCGAGATAACGAGTTTATTAGCTCTACGTATTAAAGAAAGAAAGAGCTATCAGTGGTTTATATCGTGCATTAACAAAGAATGGAAAATTTTTACGGCCGCGGTAGCTTTACGCTGATAGAACGCGAAATCAACGTAATTATTACATCATACAAGATAAGTCATTGTTCGGTCTTGATTGGTCTCATTGTTATTGTTCAATTAAATCATGTTAGTATTTTTCAAATGTCTAGATTACTAGTTGCACCATACTTTATTTTATAGAGTGCTTTGCAACAAAATAATATAGTTAGTAAAAACGTTATTCAAGTTCTGTCAATTTTTTATACACATTTTTTTGCTCTGATTTTATTACATAAAAAAGCAACAACAAGCAGGTTTTTTATTCAGTATATGTATGCTTTCAGTTGAGTTGTTCCATTCAGTGCTTAACAATCCTCTGTTTTGTGCGCCTTTGCATAGATTTAAACCAATATTTTTATTTGGATGTCTTCCCAGTATTATTAATTTATTTAATTTCCAAATTTTACCACGTTTAATAAATAATTAAATACTTCTTAATTTTGTACCAAATATTTCGTAGCATTACTTAGATTTCTAATCTTTTCTTAGTATTACTTGGATTTATCCCGTCTTTTCTTAGTCTTATTTAGAGCCTAAATTATATATATTTAAAATTAATTAATTAATAAATTTTTACTCACGTTTTACAGCAAACGGCGAAACTTGTCTCATTTATTTCTCACTATTATTTACTTTAAAATTTTCTAACATCACCTTCACAAATATTTAATTATTATAATTTTAATATTTACTCGTTGCGTAAATTCTTAACTATAAGTGATGTCGACTGTGCTCCGTTTGAATGAAGACCCCTGCTTATCAAATTCGCGTGTTATATAAGCAACGCCCCATCTAAAATTCATTGGTTATCGGCGTTGTTTGTTCAAAGTTTACGTAGAATACCAGTGGATATATATTATGCATTTATTCGTAACCGTCTGTCTTGTTGTTATTACAGGAATTTCTAATTCGCCTTGGGACGTAATTTAACTTATGGCTTTTGTTTGTCTAGATAATACTCTGGGTTTTGTATTAACTCCATGCAGAAAATCACGTAGATGAAATGACGTAAATTAACATATTTCTGTTTACATCCTGCATTTCCAAAACGTATTTCGAAAGATGCGTCTATTATCAGAACGCCATACTATCTCCTTTCACTATCGCATGTTTAATTTTAATGGGAGTTGTATCATGATTTCCTAGCCTTTACTGCGTTTAACGCGTATCTATTTACCATTTACGAATGCTTTTTGGTTTAAGACAAGTTTGATTGCTTGTAGTTATTTGTTTTGCTGAATGCGTGTTTATTGTTGAAGGATATGCTTCGCAGCATTACTTAAACTCAACTGCGATCCTTATACAGGGTGTTAAATGTTTGCTTTTTGCATAATATGCAAATTACGTATTTTTATGATACATAAATTTAGTTTTCTAACTTCTAGTACTATTTACATGTATTGTGTGACCATTATGACTTAATATACTCCAAAATAACCCTTTTATCATAGCAATATATATATATATATATATATATTGTAGTGGTTTTAAAGGGTTAAATTTAACTATAAAAAGGCAATTTCAAACACCCTGTATAGAGGAAACAACCAGAATTTACGTGCG
Organism: Platerodrilus igneus; assembly: GCA_036346225.1. NCBI lineage: Eukaryota > Metazoa > Arthropoda > Insecta > Coleoptera > Lycidae > Platerodrilus > Platerodrilus igneus. Next base: position 1,533,916 of record JARFIW010000544.1, read on the forward strand.
AAATTTATTTCATTTAGTTCATTTTAAAGTAACAAGTATTAGCATAATTTTACAAGTAGTGATTAAAATTTAGTTATGTTCGTAAAGAAAATAAATTGTAGAAGCCAATACAAATTATTAATTAATTTAATTGAGCTTAATTGAACGGGTAATTACGTCTAAAACGCATAAAAGCATGAAACGCTTTGCTAACAAACAAACAGCCGTTGAATATAAAATACCTTGAAAAGCCAACTCCGAGAAATGTTGTTTTAAAAACGTTTGTTAATTGAACACCTGCAGGTTTTGGAAAGGTCATGTTCCACTTATTGGTGTAGATAAAAGACGAAATTCGAGGTATATTGTACAAACGGTAGAATGTTCCGTATAAATGCTAACTAAAAGTTTCCTTAGAGCGCAGAAAGGATGGACAATCAATGATATGCTTCGGAATGAGACAGGCATAATAACAGTTCACTTCAAAACGCACGTATTCAGTCCACATGGGTTAGTTTGAAACGCGGACAGTAATATCGATTCTCTACCACTCAATCGAGGGTAGAAGGAAACATAGAATGTGCATAAGAAAGGAATAGCGTTAGTATAGGCGGGGTTTTTAAGACGTCACGAAATATATCATTGGTCTATATAGTTAGTTGTAGAACAGACAAGCACGGGAATATTTAATGTTAATTTTTCGGAAAATATCGTAACGACGCGCTAAATTTCGAAGATTTCGAAAACGGTTGAACCAAAATTTGAAGAACGAATTAGTTTAATTAAATGTTTCGCGTTAGGAGGGTCTGGAGAGGTTACACTCAGAATTGTATAAATACTCGAAGAGAATTAGCATCGCTCTCTTTAAACTTCGCGCTCTTAGTACTTTCATCGCTTCAGACTACGAACAGAAATTTACCACGAGCTTGTAAGTATATAAAAATTTTTATTTTAAATAGTACTGTGTCGGCCTCATAATTTGATACGCGGATAGTGTCGAGTCTAAATTTTATTGAGGTGCAACATATATCTTAACTAGCTCGTGAAGTAACGTAAATTAAATTAAATTAAACTAAAGTACGCAATTATAAAAGAAGTGTAATAAATTTGGATTTGGATTTGGATGCATCGTGAAGGCAAAACATGCAACACAACTTAGATGGTGTTCATCTACAAATAGCTGGAGGCGGCGAGCAGAGCAGAGCAAAACAACTTAACGACATCGTCAACGGAGTAGGGATCTTCAAGAAATTCCAGGTAACGCTTTAGAATTTGTTGTCTTTGATAAACTATGAAAATTCTTGTGATGTGTGAGAGTGAACTATGAAGGTATTTTGCAATATTTTGCGTATTAAAAATAATACGCATAACTAACTTTTATTATGGTATTTAAATATAAATCTAAAGGTGTATATAAAGCTTATTAACGTTCCATCAGGAATTTAAATTTTTATTGTTACGAGTACATGGGTTTTTTGTTTGCAGTAAGCGTATGCTAAGTAAAAAGCATACATTAATCATAAAAAAACTGGGTTATCATGAGCTTACCATACTCCAGAGTGTCCTAATTAAAATTAATTATAAATAAAGAACGAAAAATAAGGTATTATTCAGTGCCCATTTACTCCGGTTACATTCAATGTGTTTAATATTTTTAGTTAAAATACTAGACTTTAGAAAAATAGAATTTATTGAGGTGTAACTTAAGCACCGAAATGTAAATAATCTTGAAGTTTTATTTATAAATAGTGGTAAATAAATATTGTATGATTGTTGTATTATTTTGTGGTTTTATTGGGAGTGTGCGTGAACGATAAAGAGTATCATAGTGAATCTAGGTATCCAAGAGGAGGTCCAACTGAGCTAGCCAGGGAAGCGGTTGAAGAATTAAGGTGATGAAGAGAAGAATCTGGGTAAGAAATTCTTGTTTTTGAAAAATTTTTCTACTGTGTGCAATTTTGAAATTTATGACGATTTTTGGAAAATAAATAAAATCCTCGATTGTTTTTTTTTAGAAAGGACTGAGCTAGAGCGAGGTTACACGGCAATATATATACATATATATTGCTGTGGATTTATAGGATACAATGGACGTTAGATAGGTCTGATAATTATGTATGGCAGAGTAAACCATGAATATAAAAATTAATTAGAATTTAAGGCGTTTTTCTAAACAATAGTATAAGAATCTACGATTTACATTAAACTTTAGAGTTAAGTTCAAATACACATACACTTCTTAATGGTTTTATTATTAGGTTGAGATAGCGAACGTATATATAATATATCTATCTCTCCTGCACTCACCTATATTCTATATATAGACATGTATTGCTATGTATTGCGTATGAACGTTTGTGCTTTTATGGGCGGAAGTTTTGACCCTAGTTTTGGTTAAAATTATCTACTACCAATGCCAAAGTGTTTTTGAATTCTCAGACGTTCCCGCAACATTGGATGAACCTGGACTTCGAGCAGAATGACTACTTAGCCGCGTACCTGCCGTATGCAACTTTTATGGAAAAATACTACCCCGACAAAACTTCTAATAAATGTTTAATAGATTATAGCAAGTTCAAGGATGGACCCGTATTTGTAATCGACTGTCGTTACCAAGTTGAAAGTTTGAAAGACGCTACGGTCGACGTCAGACTTGAGTTTGAAGCGCCAAAAAATTTTGAACCATCTATGAAGGTGTATGCTTTAATTATCCACGACTCCATGTTTGAGTACAACCCGTTTACAGAAGTTGTAAATAGATTTATACACAATTAAATTATATAGTGCTTGTATCTGGTTTTTTAAAATAAAATTGTATAGTTTATTTGGCTTAATTTAATGGACGTGCTTGTAATGTCAGTATGCAATGGATCTATGACCATTTTTTGCCGACAAGTCCATAAAGAGCTGGTCATAGGCATTGGTCCATGTCCCTTTTGGTCTATGGGCATGGTCAGCCCGTCAAATGGACTGTACTTAGTATATAAGGGGCATACTTAACATGCATCATCAGTCTTAATGCGTCATACTTACAAAAATGTATGCAAATAATAAACGTTAGTCTAGAGATGCTCTAACAAAAGCCCTAAGTGAAATTCAGTAGAGACTATGCACATTTTCTACTAGAAAAAATATAAAATATCTCGATCAACATTGGGCAGGCATCTCAAATAAAAGAAGAGTGTTGTTCCTAGACCAGTAGTTGACGTACGATGTATGAATGTTGTTAAGCAAAAAGTTGAAATACGAATAGAAAACTATGATACATTTTCCAATTGTAATCCTAAAGAATAATGCCTCGATATCTCGGATTTTGTACGAGAACGGTCTTAGATTCGAAAATGTGTATGTGTTTTCTAAAAGTCTCTATCCCCCCAAATATGAACTGCTAAGTACTATTTTTGAACCGCTTAAAGAAGAAATTGGTTACCACGAGTTTGGAAATTGCGATGACGTATTTGGAGCGGAAGATGCTAAAAAGATGTGATTATAGTGTTTGACGACATTCCTGTAAATGAACAAAGTAAAATTACTCAGTTTTTCTCGTTTTGGAGACATAAAGCAATAGACTCTTTCTACCTGTGCCAAACTTATGCTGGCGCCTTAAAACAGACTAAGAAACAACGCCAACTTTACGCCTTTTGGAAACAGGACGATACAAATCTCAGGCTTATTTTTTGGATCATATAAATGGTGACATGCCATATTCAACATTTAAAGAAGTGTGCTTACGGTGTTAGAATGAAAATGATTCGAAACACAATTTTATAACTATTGTGAAAGATTTTTATATGGATAAAGGGCACTATAGGAAAAACTTTGCCCAATATATGTCTTGGAGATGATGTCAAAAATAGTTAGTTGTGATTCAGAGTTTGAATATGTCGGAGATCAATGACTTTATCGCAAAGAAACGTAACCTTCAGTTGATCCAAGATGCTGTGCGCAACAAGTACACAAAGGGGTACACCACGTCTCAGCAAGAATACAAAAAAGTGCACAAACAATTGATTGCAAGCAACCGCGTCCCATTTGCAAGACAATCGAAAAACTGCCTACAAGGAAAGTCAAAGTTGAAAACCAGGAAGCACCTATAAAAAAAATTAAGCAGCTCATTCCCGAGGAGTTGGTTCATCTATACTATGCGGAAATACGGAAATATAGACAAATCAGTTTATGGTGTGAGGTATGATCCTGAACATAATAAATGGGCGTTCAGAAACAAAGAGTTGGATATAAATAATGAAAACAGTAACATTACATTGAATACTGTAGAGTATCGTGGCATGTCTGGACTGTAGAATCTGCTAACCTATATGATCCTTAATTACGAAAAGGAAGATTTTACCTTGCACAAAGATTTACCAAATTACCTGGATATGATTAAAGCACCTTCGATTTTTACGAAACGTTTCGATCCATTCAAATTAAATGATCTACCTGGGTTTCTGACTACAAACAAAAATTCCAAAAAATATGTGCTTCCGCATACAACAGACTTTCGGAGACAATCAAAAATGACACCGTCAAAGAAAAAGAAGAAGAAAGGCACTGAATTTCCTAACCGGTTTTACAAAAAAATTGAATACTAACCGCGTTTAGTACGTTCATTGGAACTGTAGATCGATTGAGATTATTGGTAGTAGCTAATCACTTTGGGAACACGAGCGAACAAAACGTAAACGAAATGATTTTCATAATAGAGGAATTGAAAGAAGAGGGTATAATACAATAGACCCCTCAAAGCAGTTGTTCAGTTTTAAAATGCCAATTGACCGGTTCGGTCGTCCGGAGCACAAAACGTAGATGTGCGACAAAGCCCTCCAGGACGTGGGTTTACACTTACATCCGATGGTGGAGATTACAATGTACAATAAAAATGCGTCGTTAACATGTCAGACCCTAAAGATGACTATGACATTGTCAATCAAAGAAGCATGCTCGTGTTCAAAACAGGAATGGAAAAAATAGGCTGTACAAAAGTTTCTACTTGAGACGCAGTTACAAATGGATAGACATTTTGCAAAAAGGAGGAATACAACAACGGCATACACCTGTCAATAGGGGTGACTCCAGTGCAAGCAGAACTACATCCTAGCGAGTGCGGAATATTTCCAATAGCGTACCCATAACTCGTGCAAAAGTGTTTCACGTTGGTGATAGTTAGAATTTTCAAATTCAAATCTATCTTCAAAAACGGTTATTTGCCCAATTGGACTACGAAATTATATAAAGTTGTGCGTATTCAACAGACCCAGACTATTACTTATTTGCTTGAGAATTTAAACGAGAAACCCATCTTGGGCTTCTACACGGACGAGCTGCAAATTACGAATGCTCCAGACACTTATCTAGTCGAAAAGGTGCTCAAAATGAGAAACAAGGGCCAAGAGTTGTTGATTAAGTAGTATGAATTCAAGAACGCAACGTGGGAAATGAAAGACTGCATAGTTTAATATAAGGAGTTTGTTGGGTTTTTGGGCATTCGGGAAACAGTTGCTAACGAATACACATGGCTTCATTCATACTAGATCTCCAGTCATTCCAGTATAAGAAGAGCGATTTATTTATTAAAGAAATTGCAATTTTGAATGTGGGAACCAGAGACTTGTAGGATAAAATTCTGGACATGCCTTTACCTGCTGTATATTTGAGCAAAGATTTTCAGAAACACAACGTGTGTATCGCCAAGAATCTGCATGGTTTAGATTGGGATACACCTTCCACAAATGGGTTATCAATGCCACTTTTAAGCATGTACTTGCAAGAAATTATACCAGTTTGCGCAATAGTATATGTAAAAGATTTGCAGAAACAGAACTATTCATCGATACTTACCACTGCATAATGTGCAGAATCTGGACCAGTAGAACATCCCGGCTACTAAAAAGTTAAACAAGGAGAATATCAATTTCAGTCATTGCTTGTTACATACCAACGACAATTTAACTTGTACCCGACATAATGTGATTCTGTTAAGAAATTTTCTAAATAAATTATTGCACTAACTGCTGTTTTTTAATTTTAGGGAAGTATGTGTCTTAAACAAACTCGGAAGATAAAGTTATCTCGAATATTTAGTTGGCTATGGTCAAGGCCGCCCACAGAATAATTTGTAGAGGGGGTCAAGACTACTTTTGGGCATTCGGGAAACAGTTGCTAACGAATACACATGGCTTCATTCATACTAGATCTCCAGTCATTCCAGTATAAGAAGAGCGATTTATTTATTAAAGAAATTGCAATTTTGAATGTGGGAACCAGAGACTTGTAGGATAAAATTCTGGACATGCCTTTACCTGCTGTATATTTGAGCAAAGATTTTCAGAAACACAACGTGTGTATCGCCAAGAATCTGCATGGTTTAGATTGGGATACACCTTCCACAAATGGGTTATCAATGCCACTTTTAAGCATGTACTTGCAAGAAATTATACCAGTTTGCGCAATAGTATATGTAAAAGATTTGCAGAAACAGAACTATTCATCGATACTTACCACTGCATAATGTGCAGAATCTGGACCAGTAGAACATCCCGGCTACTAAAAGTTAAACAAGGAGAATATCAATTTCAGTCATTGCTTGTTACATACCAACGACAATTTAACTTGTACCCGACATAATGTGATTCTGTTAAGAAATTTTCTAAATAAATTATTGCACTAACTGCTGTTTTTTAATTTTAGGGAAGTATGTGTCTTAAACAAACTCGGAAGATAAAGTTATCTCGAATATTTAGTTGGCTATGGTCAAGGCCGCCCACAGAATAATTTGTAGAGGGGGTCAAGACTACTTTCAAAAATATTAGTTATGTTACACAAAGGATGAACACTGTTAATGCAACCCCGTTACCGGACGTATTGGAAAGTAATGTAAGGCATAAAATCTTATTTCCTTAGAGTAGCTCAAAAGCAGTTAGGACCATCGATAAATGCAGCGTTTTTTAATATTATAGTTGAAATCACGAAAGAATGCATTCACGCCATAGGTTACTGAATTTAAAAGCGATATACATTAAAAGTATGTCGGTGTTTAATTCAGAAACCTATGACGCGAATGCAGTCTTTCGAGATTTCGGCTATAGTATTTGAAATTGAAAGAAAAACGTAGGATTGATAGTTTTTTAATAAATGCAACATTCTGTAATTAATCGAATTTTCATAAAGTGTAAAGTTACTTACCAATCTGGTAAATTGCTGGTGCAGCAGGCTATCGATTCTTTTGGCTTGATGATGCACAGGGTAGCAAATGGAAAAGATTGGATTTTACATTAACACATACACTAATTGAAAATTGAATGGACTTATTCCAATACACGTAATAAACCGCCCGTAAGAAAATGTAAAAATACAGACACGACACAACCATATTTAACGAAAACAGAAAAGCCACATTGTCAATCAAATGGCCACAAACCACAGATATTAATTAATAGTAAATAAATATCCGACCGGCACTTTAAATAGTGTCTTTAATATTTGTTGCACAAACAAACATGACTAAGAACTAAGAAGGGTACAACAGACTATTATAACTGGCACTGCTGAATAGGACTGTTCTCGCGTTTTATTAATCATCATCATTTTTGAATAAAAATATCAATCTTCTTCGGTCTTGACCAAATCTATTTAGGACTTCATTTATAAATGCTTGTTTCTCCCTACCTACCATGTCCTTATGTACACTAAGCATGCATAAACCTGAGTAGGGTAGCTAAGCCGCTTTGGCAACAGAGATCCACAGCAAGATATGTATACGCCGATTCGAGAACAATATGAACAGCTAAGCCGCTTTGGGAAACAAAACGTGCAGCAAGATATGTATACGCCGCTTTGAGAACAAAATTGTCTTTGTGTGTAAATTTGTTGCGTCGGGGGTCGTTAGGTCGTTGGGGTGTGCGTTCGGCGGGGTCGTTAGATTTTGTCGTGGGGTGGTGCGCGTGCGCTGGGGTGGAGATATTTTCTTAAGAAATTTTTAGCAGCGTTCCCGACGTTAAATATTAAATATTAAATTTTAAAAAAATGTTGTGTGTGTAGAAAATGGAGTTCAAGTGTTGGTTCCTATTTTTCTGGGGTAGGTTAAGCTAAAAATTAAAACGCCGCGGTGAAGAATTTTTTTAATATTAGGCAAACGCGTGCAAGTGGTAAAGAGTGTTTTAGTTCTCTTCATAAGCTGCGTTTTGTACGAAGTAGAAAATAAAATTGAGAAAATATACGAAATGTTATATGATGGAGGTCAAATTTTTAAACGTTTGCAGGTAAAATCTTGTAAAAAAGAAGTCGTTCACTTCTCGCAATTTCAATGTCACGATAAAATACTAAGAATTTGCATGCAGTCGAATATAACCTCGTGTTTTTTATCTGGTAATATATATGCAAATCACACTGACATTCGACTTTTAATATAATGTATTTAATTAACATAAGGTGTGTTGTAAAAACTTGTTAAAACAGGTATGCCGTATATTTACTTCTTGATTACATCACCCCAAAATAATTTATACAATTACACTGAACTTGCAGTCGGATCTAACATATAATCTTTTAATTATACCTGTATGAATTTAAAATATATGCAAATTATACCACCTTTCATCACGATTTATTTGACTCTCAAATTATTTGATTTGATCTTATATCAACGATTGCTTATGTATTAACTTTTACAACTCAAGGTGTAGCATCAAGGTTTTTAACGTCACTCTCAAACTATAGAACTTAATAAAAATAGCTTTCCTTAGCACCAATATCATTTAGAAAATATGTGTTTCATTAACATATACTTATTTATTAAATATTTCCTACCAAAATTTATTCAAAAATTTAAAAGTTCTTTATTTTCATTTTCATATAGGTAAAATCACCACTTTGCTATGCTCTCGGTTACCTAGTTCCGGCTACTTTTCCAAGGTCGTTGTGACGTCATAGCCTTTTATAAATATAGAGCAATGTAATACTATTCTAAAATTCTAAAAAGAGTCTTTCTTACTAACCACAAATACATACAGCTTGTAGAACGCGGATGTATCCAAGTCAGTCCATCGGCACATAAAATAATCTTTTAATCCTTTCCTCTTTCTCTAATAAGATGTTCTTTGTCTAACACATCTTTGTATTGTTCGCGTATTGTCGCAGTGTCTTCCATTTAGTCCAACTTTCGCCTTTTGCATGCATTTCCTCTAATTCCAGCTGTCTTTTCTTCCACTTACAGCGTATGGCGTGCATAATTGGGCAATTTCCTGCAGCGTCAACGGAGAGAGTTTACTGCCAATATTTACGCGTTGTCGTACAACCTCTGGGCGAATGTTAGGCGTACTTATCAACCCCGATACCGAAATGATTATTTCTTTTGGAATTGTAGAATATGGTGTTACAGATTGTGTAAAATATGTTACCTGCTTTAATGTAGCACTTGTGTAAGATTTTTATTTTATCTTGGCTGTCTTCCTACTCTACTATCTACAAATAATTTACAGGTAAATAGTTAAAACTAAAAGCTGAAAGCACAACTTTATTAATTTTTCCCTTTTCTGTGGTTTTTCTGACAACTTAATCTGCAAGCCCGTCAATTTCTTTGTATTGCCGTTCCCCAATACATGTACTGTAGCAGGTTATTATACACTAAACAGCAGCTATTTTGTAAGCTTGTCCGATAACTTACTCCACATTTTGGCGGTACCAAGTACATTGGCGCCTTTAGGAAGTATAACTTACTATCTTCCAATAAGGTTAAACAGTCTTTAAGGGATTATACACCCGTTCCGCACTGACATAGCTTCCAATTGTACAGTTTCATATTGTCGCTTCCAATTGCGTAATACCGTGTTCTTTGGTCAAAGTAGACGCGAATGTTGATCTTAAACGTGCATCTGGACAACGTAAAAAATCTAGTATATAATTTCCAAGTTGTTTATTAACACCAGGATTTGTTATCTGACACACAAATTTGTTGTATATCTTAATTCTTGCATTGGTTGTTAGCCATGTTAAACAATCGAATTTATATTAAAATTAAGTTTAAATGGCTCCATGCTTGGCATTAAATATTTTTAAATTTTGTTATGTATAATGTCAGAATAAAAATTTTAGAATAGTATTACATTGTTCTTTATTTATAAAAGGCTATGACGTCACAACGACCTTGGAATAGTGGCCGAAACTAGGTAGCCGAGAGCATATCGAAGTGGTGATTTTACCTATATGAAGAATTTTGTTATGTTAAGTAAAAACGTGCAAGTGGTAAAAAGAAAATTTTTTGTATGAAGTAGCGAATAAATTTAGAAAATATACGAAATGTGATATAATGGAACTAATTATAAAGTCTGCATGTAAAATCTTGTAAAACATGTTGTTCACGATTTCATTACCAAGATAAAATAACAAGAATTCGCAGTCGAATATAACCTCGTGTTTTTTATTGAAATTATAGCTCTCTGGTAATATATATGCAAATACATTCAACTTTTAATATAATGGATTTAATTAACATAAGGTGTGTTTGCAAAACATGTTAAGACTATTTCCTTCTTGGTATGCAAATTATACCACCTTTCATCACGATTTATTTGACTCTCAAATAAAAAATTAATTTGATCTTATATCAAGGTGTTCTTGCTTACATTTAACAATTTCAATATATATTTAATATGTGTGTGTATATGTAAAAACACGTTAAGACAGGTCACTCGTTATTTTATTCATGATTGAATCACCAAAATAATTTATACAACCACACCAAACTCGTACCCGGATCTAAAATATAACCTTTAAATGTATGCAAATAATGTCGTTATTTAAAACGTGGTGAAGAATTTGGATGGGGATGTACTCATTCTCAAATGCGGAATGGTACTCCATAAGGCGTTCTAAACGGAGGCTTTGCACGCATTAGGTGATTGAATACTTCGGAGATTTTTAGGTTAAGCAAAAACATTCACGTGTTGAAGAATCTCCCGAGAATTTCAAAAAATTATTTTTGTATTAAATATATAATGTTAAAAAGAAACACAATATTTTAATGTTTTATTTACAAAAACTTACATTCTTTAATTGTCCCTATCTTTTTGTAGGTGGCGGTAGTAGATTCTTATTTGAATAAAATATAGATAAGACTTCCACATTAAGAAAAATGTATCGTAGTTAAATGTACGGGGATTTTATTAATTATAGTTTAGTAAAGTGCATGGTAGTTAATGACCTCGAGGTTGTGATATTTATAACAACATACCGATATATGTAAATTATATATGGAACTGCATAACTTCAAATCATTTTAGCATAATTGTTAATTACCAAAATTCAAATTTCTACTTCCGTTAAAAACACATTAAGTAAGTAAGTTTTAATAACATTAGATAATACCGATAATACAATGGTAAAAATTCTTCTACAACACATTAAACAGTTATTTATATTTGCTACCTTAAACAACTATGGGAGTGCATATAAATGTCAGAGGAAGATTTCTTATCTTTCCTTCCAATCTTAAAATTTATATCGTCAATAAAATAATAAACAGATTACTAATAATAGGTCGTCAATGGAACTAAAACAACATATACAAAATGTGTACAAATTAAAAGACCACTTATTAATTAATCATGACTGTAAATTTCCTTTAAAGATTTGATATTAATAGGTAGTAACAATGTTGGTGCTATATATATAAACGACTTTTTATGAGCATAGTTTAAATTAAAATAACACCGAAATTTATGTAAATTTAATAGTTCTGGTTTATAGTTGGTTGATCTTTAGAGAATAAATTTTATGAAACTTAGGTTTAAGAAATTAATCATTTTACAGATGGGATTAAATAAAATGTACTACTTTGATGATAAAACCTATCCAATGCCTTTTATGTTTACACAACTATAACATACTTTAAAATTTAATACCTCGGTAGTAGAATATAATTTTTAATTGTATTATTGTAACATAAAGTTTGCATAAAATGCAAAATACATATCCGTTAAGAGGAATTTTCAATATGATACTTACAGATTCGTTAGTAAGTTTTACAATTAAACTTATTTCAAGACATTTTTGAAACACATCTTACTAGTCTCAAGGAATATGTATGTATGTAGGTATAAAATATACAAATAAAAACACTACTTAATTAAACATTATTCTTTATTAAAAATGAATAATTGGTTATATGTACAAACCAGTTTTTGAGTACAATTACATCTGTGGTTGCGCAATTGAATGACGAATGTCGTGTGGTATGGTAGAAACACTTGTGTGAATTGGTGTAATACTTTAATTTATGTAGAGGAGTACACCCTAAATCTTCTAGGTTAATAACATTTAGGTGTGGAAATTCATTGTAAATTGCCATCATCCCAAGATATACCGTGAAAGTTTCTGCTTAACCATACCTTTTGGTATTTGAAGCGAGCTGATAGACAGTTCCAAGAATATGGTGGTTTCAGCACATATGTTATTGCAACTCCATTCGATAGGGATAGTTGTAAAACAGCCATTTCTTTAAACACAAAGTTATTATGTGCAATTTTAAACCTTTGAACGTCGACAACTAATGGACTATTAATTTTAGACTTCACTCACAATATTGGTTGCAGGATTGTAGCGGACCAAACGATCGTGTAGAATGAGGCAGTACGCTGTAGTGTGAGCTTTAAGCGCTTCTTTCATTTGAAATTCTAATCGTACGTCAACCGCTCCCACTTTCACTATTTCGTTTTGATGGGAACAATCGATGACTACAAGTGGAGCGTGCGTTTGAAATTCATTGGGTGTTAATATCGGCTCGCTGATACCCCCGTAGTACGATTGTTGAAACTGTGCATACATCTCATATAGTATAGAATAGCGATTGGTATCGAAATCAATGTTAAGATTATCGTAAGGATACATAGATGAACCCAGATGTAATTTCATATTGGTCAACTTACAGTGGTCGAACTGACTGCGCCCCTTTTTGCGCGATGTATCGGTTTGAAAGCAGACAATAACAAAACGTGGTTTCTCCACTTGAGAAGCCGTCTTCACAGCCCACGTATGCGTGTGTGTTGTATGTAATTCTGGATATTCGTGTAGTTCCCAACTGCGAAAGCTTATGTCCATGGTGGCATTGCGTTGAATATGTTTGAGTAGTTTTAAGCGCTCTGCATCTGCAACGGTTATATGTGGAATCCGCCATGATATATGTGTAATAGTAATTTTGATTGACTCTTTGGTATCAGAATTCGATATAGCTGCATCGTCAGCACTACTTCTAATAAGAATAAGCTCCTGTTTGATATTCAAAAGAATTTTTCGGTAGTCCTCCGCAAATCCTAAAACCATGCGCAAGGGAATGCATACGTTGAAATGACCATTAGCATCAACGAGATCAAGCTTATCGATGGGGACCAACCGGCGTTTCTAAAGCGACGACTTTCGCTATAATCGTAGGATAGGAAATTTTAATAGTCGTAGTTATACCTGGATTACGAACGCGGTCAATAGTCTTTCCACCAAGTTCATAACGAATTTCATCAAATAAAAATAAAACTCCGTTGTTGACAAAATCGGCGGTAAGCGAAACGCCACCATCTGACTTATTCATTGTACCCTCAATATAAATTACGCTGTCCCATGGTAGTGTATAGACATCTTCGTTTTCTATTGGAATCCGTATAACATCGTTCTTCTCATACGTGGTATTGGAGTACGGAGTATGCATATGTTTGTCGGCATTGACGATGGTTGTATCAAATATAGCACGTTGCGTAACATTTAAAATATTACTATCCATTTTAGCTATGTAGCACTTTGAGTCCTAATGTTTGCAGAAATTTAACGTTTTCCGGTGTTAATCGGTGCACTGGTGTCTTGTAACTGGTAAAGGTGCTGACAATGCGTCTATTAATAGGTTTTGGTGGTTTATGCTCATAGCGCAAAACCATTGTTTAAAGACGCTTTAGATAAAGTCTAATCGTGATGGTTTCTCGACGAAAAGTGATGAGATTACCGTTTTGATCAACTATTTTAACAATGATGCGATCGATGATTCGTGTATTAAGTGGCATATAGGTGACGTTCACGGGGTTTTCAATAATCTTGTACCCTGCAGCAACTGCAGGAAAGAATTGATGCAAAATGTGTACAGGTTTGCTATTCCGATACGATCCGACCACAAGATTACATTCAATACATATTGAATTGATTGGAAAGACTTGTGCCGGATGGTCCGAAATAGCAGTAGTGAGAGCTGGTAGTTTACGTTTCTCAAAACCCAGCAACGATGCAAGTGAATTTGGTTGTGTAAAATCCACTATACCTGATGCTTTGATTTCTGTATGTAAACTGTTATTATTGGCTCGAATATCAATAAGATAACGTTTGGATGAAGTGCGTTCACGGGATCGTTCAGATTACGTCGTACGAACTTATTAATATCTGCCACTTCATAAGTTCCTTCTGGTAAAGTAAGCACGATGTCATCAATGTAAAATTTATTGTTCGTTTCCGTTACATTGGGAATTGAAAATATGTATCAAAGTTTGGAAGACCAATAACGTATTCATGGTCATCATCGAGAACAATTGGTGGGTTGATGATTGCGGTGAGCGTAGATTCAGTTCCAGTTAAAGTAAATGTGTACATGTTCGGTGGTTGACGATAAACCAACAACTAGTCGTATTCGTAGTTGGGATGGGGTAATAAAAGCAAATTCCTGAAACACTTGCAATATATGGTTTTTAATTAAACACTTTTATACAAAACAGTTAAAAATACACTAAAATCAAAAATATATAACGTTGTTAGAAACTTAACGGAGGACTATTTTGCAGTAAAAATTTCAATACGAAGTGTCCACAGGTAACAGTGTTAAGCGGTTGAAATTGTTCATAATTATAATAGAGAGTGCATGGTCCTGATGAGGTTAAATATTTGACAAGTTCCTCTGAGGTCGTAGATTACCAATGCTATCATAATAGACCGCCTTGAACCATCTTTTTGTACGCGGTCCAATGAGTTCCCACACCACGTGTAGTATCATGATTAAGAATACCACATTCTCGCCAACGAATTGTGTTTGGAAGTGAATTGCGCATGAATATTCCACGAAAGTGGGATATTGGTAAACGTTTTATGTATTTGTTCAAGTCAACATTGGTCAACGCTCGCATAGGTAGGTTTAACGAATGCGTTGAGTTTTTTTTCGTTGTCTTTGTTTACGTCAACCTTGCCCGTGTGTAAGATAAGGCTGTAGGTACAGTCCATGTCCACGGCGATAAGCCTTCAAATAGAGACCCTCTCCAAGTAGCACAGCCTCTTATGCCATATTATGTCGTTTCGCTTCATCTAATTGTTGTTGTCCAAGTTTAGCATCGTTGACAGCTTTTGCAATCCCAGCTGCTCCACCCGACAACGCTCCAATTGCGGAAAGGGCTGCAAAAATAGGTATCAAAGGTAGGAAACCACCAGTTTTGGGTACAGGGATTACACGTGGGATGCCACGAATTTCATCTGTTATATCTTTAATCGGTGTCATTGCAAGTATAGCAGTTTTAATAAGATCGGTCGGACGAACGTTTTAATGCGTTCCCAAATGGTGCGAATTAAACGCTTGGATGGTATACCACTCCAGTACGTAGACACTGACCACGTCGTTTTCCCTTACACCTTATCGTTTTCTTGCGACAACCCATACCAAATTTAACTTTGGCATTCATTGCAGTACCAACTGCAAACGCAGCATGTTTTTCACCTAACGAAGCATCGGGTGCAGCACGACGTTTTGTGCTGTTTCGGTAAGACGTCTATCAGCTTGGTGTCGGGTTGTTAAGTCTGTAGAACGATCGTAGGCGATGTCGTGAAGTTTGCAGGCGTCTTAAGGGATTGCGACCTATATCACAACGCTCGAGGCGATTCTGAAGCTTAGTACCCAGTCCACAGAAGCGATAGCCTGGTAAATGTAATTCTACCGGTAAGCGATTGATAGCACTAATGAGTAACCCGTAGCCACGATAGAATCTCATTAATCTTGTCAGTCGAAAGGTTTAAAGGAGACTGGTCATGCGTGTAGAATTACTCGCTTAAATGCTCACCATACTGCAATTACGTTTTAGTATATGGATAGAATGCGTCTGGTAAAGCAATAATTGACGTTGCCAATTACCGACCACAACTGCAGCAACAACACTAACATGCAAAAGCATGAACTACTATTACCATCAACAATACGGTGTATCATTACAGGTCCATCCAATTGTGGTAAAACTAATGTAGTCATCGGTCTCTTGAAACATCCGAATGGTGTACGCTTTGAAAACGTTTATCTCTACTCAAAATCCTTGTATCAACCAAAGTATCAGTACCTAGAGAGGTTATTACAACCAATAAAAGGAATAGGATATTTTGCGTTTAACAAATGGGATGCAATTGTTACTCCAGCGGAAGCAAAACCTAATTCGATATTTATTTTCGATGACGTGTCGTGCGATAAACAAAATGTAATGCGAGAATATTTTTCTTTAGGTCGACATAAGGCCATTGATTGTTTTACCTATGTCAGACCTATTCCAAAATACCTAAACAATTGATTAGAGACAATGCTAATGTCCTAGTGCTATTCAAACAAGACGAACTCAATTTAAAACACGTATACGCTGACCATGTAAACACGGATATGTCGTTTAACCGGTTTAAAGAATTGTGCGGCGTATGCTGGCGAGATCGGTATGGGTTCCTGGTGATCAATAAAGATGGCGATTTGCAGAACGGTCGCTACCGAAAAGGTTTTGACACCTATATATACTTATAAAGCACATAAATAGCATATCACTTCCTACCCGTTTCTAGACGATGGCAGACGACGTGAAAACAAACGAGAACTCAAAAAGTACGAAAGGCAGTTAAGAGGAAATTACAAGCGCTAAAAGCAGGTGTGGTTGAAAAGGAGCTTGCATTAAGTAAAGCCTATGCACCTATTACAAAACGTTTACAAACACTTCAGACCGGTCTGCTGAAAGATATTAAACAGGAGTCCAAGATCGAAAGCCAGCACTGGTTACCACAACAACATGACGTACAATCTACTCCTAAAAGACGCCCTAAATTTCTCGATCAGGTGCGCAGTTCCACACCAATCGCCGCACCACCAATAGAGGAGGCATGGGAACACAATCCTCATAGCCCAGTCCAGTCTTGGAGTCCACCTTCGAAGAATCGGAGAGTAGCGGCAAACTCCAGAGACCCATACAGAGTACGAACGGTACCTAAACAGCGAAGGCATCAGGCTATTACAACGATTCTTACCATCGGTAAGATACTATGTCGATAATCTGTTTTCCAACTTTACTGGTATTTATAACAATGACACGGAGCACTTGCGCAGGGATAAAGTACGTTTTAATCCGGAGACAGGAAAATTAATGATTGGTGATTCGGACATTATCTTCGGGATTGGTGAAAAGGTGTGTAGAACGATTTTGCTACAACGGTAGCAAAGGGTTGTACGAGCAACTGTTCCTTCTCAATCCTTTGGTAAATTCTCACTTAAAGAAATTAACGATTATGCGGACATTAAAAAAAGAAGTAATGCAATGTATAGCTTACGACAGCAAACTATAAACCCGAGTGGCCGTGGTCTACTCATGGATTATAACGAGAAGCCACTAGAGTATGTATACTTTGATGATCCCAACGAACTGTGCGAACGGCTCAAGCTTCTGGTCGCCTCGCAAGATGCAGGTAACACCGGTCACACCAACGAAATTACATCGATTATGGAAGAATTACGCGAATTGCGTATAATAGCGTAGATTGTGCGACTTGTTATTCATTATCCGATGGTTATCGACAAGTTTGGACATGCGTCTGACTGTGCTTCATATATTTCTTATGATGATTACTACGATTTTGACAACATGAGATTAGCGCGCGTCGCTACACCACAAGAAGATGATGATGCAGTCACGAAAGCGTACTTAGAATCGCGGTTATCAACGCTACACCAGCAAGAGGGCGAACCAACGCTTGGGTGGTTCCACTATTCAGCAGTATATAGACACGCTTGTGAAGGAGACAACAAACAGTATGATAACACAATTCTCGAGCGAGTATGTTACAAGATCAGACTTTAACCATTTTGAAGAGATGATGCGTAACCTTGTTCCAGCCACTGTGAACGCTAATGTTGCACAAATCGTAACCAAACGGATAGATGATTCTATGAATAGCATATATAAGAATTAGACGCTGCTATTCAACAAGTGAAAGCACAATTTAGAATAGACATTGCACGAATTCAAGCAGATATTCAACAGTTGCAAGAGAAACTTAAAACGCACGCATATAGCCGTCAACCATACACCACACATATTTAGCAATATGTCTGTAAAGGAGCAAATCGTCCACGAGTTAAATAAGCCTGCTCGCATTAACTTTCCTAGAAGACATGTAATCACAAAAGGATTAAACGAGCTGTTTCAAGCCGATTTGGTGGAAATGATCCCATATGCAAAGATGAATAAAGGATTTAGATACATTCTAGTTGTTATCGATGTATTTTCTAAATACTTATGGGCCGTACCGGTTAAGCGCAAGACGGGTAAGGCTGTTTCAAACGCTTTTCAATCAATTTTCAACAAAGACCATCGTATTCCACGGTACATTCAAACGGATTTGGGAAAAGAATTTTATAATTCAACATTTAAGGCTTTAATGGAAAATATGAGATTATACATTATAGTGTGTACAGCAATAAAAAGCTTGCGTAGTAGAACGCGTTAATCGTACCTTAAAGTCAAAAATGTGGAAACAATTCAGTTTGAATGGTTCGTATCGATGGCTGAATATACTATCCTCTCTCGTGGCTGCTATAACAACACCAAACATCGAACAATCGGCATACGACATGTAAATGTGTCAAAACGCAATGAACGCAAACTTTTCAATACAGTATACAGTACGATCAAAACAGTTAACTTAAAGAGTAAAAGATTTTCTGTTGTGGAGCATGTTCGCATAAGTAAACATAGAGGTCAATTTACTAAGGGATACACACCAAATTGGTCTAACGAAGTTTTTAGGGTGTACAAAGTGCATTTGACTAATCCTTCATCGTACCTATTGCGCGATAGTCGAGGACAACTAATATTAGGCGGCTTCTATGCAGAAGAACTTCAACGAACACACTATCCGGATGTATATTTAGTGGAAAAAGTATTGAAGAGAGTTAAAATCAAGTATGTGAAATGGTTAAATTTAGATTCTAGCCATAATAGTTGGATATCCAAAATCATATTTTGTAGATTTCTGTTACGTGTTTGTTTACCATCATATGTCATTCATCAATAAAAATTTTTACTGTTATATGCTTTATTATAGCGACACACACACACACACACACACACACACAAAAAATTACATCTATGTACTACTAATTACTGCACTAGTTCTACGTCAAGAAAGTTGTTTATAATTCCTCATGCCCGGAGCGCAAAACGTTGATGTAGGTTGATTTTCGCTGTTTTGGTTGAACTTGAGTTTTTCGATGTCCGCGAATATGTGTAAATAACAAGCAGGTAAAAACACATTACCTTCTCAGCTAACAATTTCTCCCCGTACTTGACCAACACTCGAGGTATATATTTATTGTAAAAGGTATGCGACACGTACAATAGCATCCTCCATTATATCTAATAAGTGCTATCTATAGCGCATCAGGTAGGATTACCAAGATGACATGATTTACTTACAAAAAATAGTATTAAACTAAAACAATAACTTTAATAGCATATACACTTTTTTATAATCATCTATACTATTTGATGGCCATTTTCCCGAATCCGGACCACACGTCCATCCTGGTTGCTGTTTTGAGCCCTCCATTGCCAAATTCTTGAGGAGCCAGTTATATGTTGTTCTATGAGGGCCAACTACATTAGGTTGGTACTTATAATTTACCTTATACTTTAAAATTAACTTCAATACTTTTTCTAATACCATAGGTTGTGCAAAAATATACAACATCTACAATCATATCGTCAATCGCTGTGACCAGTGATTTATAGTTGCATTTTATATTCATGATAGGATATGCCTTCGTACTCAATACAGCTCGGTTGGTTAGTAATTCTTCAAGGAAATATACATCGCTCAAACTATAATTACCTCTATTGCGTCTAGTACACCGCGACCTGATGACATTTTAACTCTGTTTTGCCGTTGCAAGCATCCATGAAGTTTGATACAAATTGATCGCACCTACTCTGTTGATTAAACAGCATGTCCATTACATCAATGGATGTATCATTGGTCAACGTTAGCCATTTGAAGGCTTTAAAGGGAACATGAACGCCTACTCTGAACAGTATACGTTTGATTTTGTCCATCATTCAATACTATGGCATGTTTCAGATGTTGGTGTAAAATGCGTTGTTCACCTCGAACAAATCGTACAGTACATTGTCCATGTTAACTTGAAAACTTCGCACCACTATCGTCACTATCGTTGTTGTTCCACTATCTGCGAGAACTATCCAAGTACCTAGCTTTTATGCACATTCATCAAAATAGGTAATGCTAAAGTGTTGTGATACTGAGCATCACCTAGTTATTTGTCTATAAACCCCACTAGTTTTTGTAACAGCATCAACAAATCAACAACCTCGAGATGATCTCTGGCAAGGCGACTTTGTTGAATTTGACCAATATATTTAAGGAAAATCCAATTAGAGGTGGTGTTGGTGGTGATAGATTGTTATTCAAATTATCTATGAGAATATCCTTCACTTTTAACGAAGGATGCATGTCCGGTAAATTGCAAATTAATCAAAAGAGCATAACGTTAATCAATTACATAGAGCACAAAAAGCTGTCATTGCCATGCGAGAAATATGTTGCCTGATAAATACTCCTTATATGTTTGTTGTGGTTTTGACAATTTTGACAACGATCCTAGGTCATGGATCGAAACGTAAAGAAAGATGATTTTAAAAACTATGAGTGGTTTAATTCCCAACGAAGATTAAGAAAAATGTTGCCTGATGTCACTAAATCTTTATATATATATATATATATATATATATATATATATATTATATATATATACCATGTTTAATACCTTGAAAGTAATAGGGAAAATAAAATTTAAAGTTGTCAACCATGTTCGGGTGGTAATGTTGATTCGGTTATTGATACCTACTGCAAGTTAAAACAAGTCGTATACAATGATGAAAAGTTTTTTGAAACTAACTAAATGTGATCTTGAATACATGCTTTGTAAAAGCGATATAGTTCAGATTCTGCTACGATTCTTCAACAGACGGTGATAACAATAAAAACTCTGTTTAAATTAACTTTTAATAACGACTTAACATTGCGTATTTCTATTAAAATGATTTGAAATATAACGGTATTATTTTTATTGTTAGCATCAATTTAATAACATTTGTTGATATAAGAAGAAAATTGTGAATTTTGGTAATTGACAATTATGCTAAAATATTTTAAAGTTACACAGTTGCCATATGTTCCATTTAACAGAATTAAAACTCAGATATATTATAGACATTCTTGCAATTATTTACCATATGTGTATATATTTCGCTTGACAATAATTATTAATTTAAGAATAACTTATTAAATTAAAGTAATTTATTTATAAGCACTAAATTCTACAATAATTGAAACGAGTTTGAAAATAAAAATGTATTGACAATGTAGCTATACTTGTAATTTATTCTGCCAGGATCAACAAAATATAATGAAAAATAGTTGTTTTAGGTATAAACCAGAACCATATAATTTACATATAGCGATATGTTGTTATAATTATACTATAAATAGCACAATCAGGTCATTAACTACCATGCACTTTACTAAACGCGGTTGTTAAAGGCGTTATATGAACGTCTTTGCAAAGAAATAAGTAATTTTATCTTAGTTTGCGAGATGTTGAAACGTTTAGATCCCTAAGTTATGCAATCTTTTAGAAAACATATTTGCTTTTATGGACAAATTTTGCTTTACATTCCTTAATTTTAATAATTTCACTAATCATGTTTACAGAATCTTTTAAATAATAATATCCTTTGAACATACTATCATCTGGAATACAGATTTTGTTATACCTATATCTAGTACTAATAATAATTAGCGTCTCTAGCACTGTAAAATTTAACTAGAATAAATAATTCACAATTTTTATAGTGTTTAATTAAATCGGTCTTTTAACAAAAAAAGAGGTATTTTGCACATTGCAAATTATTATTACCATGCTTTGGCAATAAATATTACATAATAAATGGCTGGTTATTCACCTAACAATAAAATTTTACACTAAGAATATATAATTGGTGTATGCTGGGTTGCCTGCCATAGATATGCATATATTTTTAGAATTCAATTAAATTTAAGTACACGTAGGTAAATGCGTGAAAGTTACTTTACCTTTCAGTATTCAGCTGTATTGTAAATAGTTACTGATATTATATTGAAAAGAACGACACCCAGTATTGCCAGCTGTGTAAAAATGTTTTGTTTCGGCAGTGAATCAATCAAACTGCATGAAAATATATGAACTCATTAGCATGTAATTAAAATATGCCAGTAAGTGAAACTAATATAAATAAAACATTCAAATTTTGTGTGTTTCTTTTAACATTATATATTTAATACAAAATAATTTTTAAAAATCTCGGGGATTCTTCAGCACGTGCATGTTTTTGCTTAACCTAAAATCTCCGAAGTATTCAATCACCTAATGCATGCAAACCTCCGTTCAGAACGCCTTATGGAGTACTATTCCGCATTTGAGAATGATTACATCACTATCCAAATTCTTCACCACGTTTTAAATAACGACATGATTTGCATAGTTTTTAAGGTTATATTTTAGATCCGGGTACGAGTTCAGTTTAGTTGTATAAATTATTTGGGTGATGCAATCATGAACAAAATAACGAGTGACCTGTCTTAACTTTTTTTTTGCACACACACACACACACACACACCAATATTTTAAATTAAAACCATTATAAAATACGAGTCGAATAATTTCTCCTATTCTTTTGAATTTAATACAAAAATAATGGGCACAGCCCCGTTTAGGACACGTTTTGAAGCTCCTTCCCCACCATTCATCATGTTGAGAATGATTATGTCATCCACCAAATTTCCTATTTTTGCTTAAACAAAAAATCTTTCTTTAATTAATTAAAGCAACGAGAATAAAAACAAAGACGACGCTCTAAAGATCACCGCTAAATTCTTCACTACATGCACGTTTTTGCATAACCTATAAATTTTTTATCACGTTTGTGAAATTAAACGAGTTATATATATATAT
This sequence comes from Platerodrilus igneus, assembly GCA_036346225.1. Classification (NCBI taxonomy): domain Eukaryota; kingdom Metazoa; phylum Arthropoda; class Insecta; order Coleoptera; family Lycidae; genus Platerodrilus; species Platerodrilus igneus. The sequence goes on from JARFIW010000544.1 coordinate 1,557,203, forward strand.
ATATACAATGTCTAATACGTCATCTACATACAATCACCAAACCGCTAAAAGTAAAAGAATTTTTATTGCCTCATAAATTAAATGTATAATTACATTTAAATATTTAGATATATTCAAATTGCTAAAATGTAAGCAAGAGATGCTTGATATAACATCAAATTAATTTTTTTATATGAGAGTCAAATAAATCGTGATGAAAGGTGGTATAATTTGCATACCAAGAAGGAAATAGTCTTAACATGTTTTTGCAAACACACCTTATGTTAATTAAATACATTATATTAAAAGTCGAATGTCGGCATGATTTGCATATATATTACCAGATAAAAAACACGAGGTTATATTCGACTGCATGCAAATTCTTAGTATTTTATCGTGACATTGAAATTGCGAGAAGTGAACGACTTCTTTTTTACAAGATTTTACCTGCAAACGTTTAAAAATTTGACCTCCATCATATAACATTTCGTATATTTTCTCAATTTTATTTGCTACTTCGTACAAAACGCAGCTTATGAGGAGAGCTAAAACACTCTTTACCACTTGCGCGCGTTTGCTTAATATTAAAAAAATTCTTCACCGCGGCGTTTTAATTTTTATCAACCTACCCAGAAAAATCTCCAAAGCGGCCAAGAACCAACACGTGAACTCCATTTTCTACACATACAACATTTTTTTAAAATTTAATATTTAATATTTAACGTCGGGAACGCTGCTAAAAAATTTCTTAAGAAAATATCTCCACCCCAGCGCACGCGCACCACCCCACGACAAAAATCTAACGACCCCGCCGAACGCACACCCCAAAGACCTAACGACCCCCCGACGCAACAAATTTACACACAAAGACAATTTTGTTCTCAAAGCGGCGTATACATATCTTGCTGCACGTTTTGTTTCCCAAAGCGGCTTAGCTGTTCATATTGTTCTCGAATCGGCGTATACATATCTTGCTGTGGATCTCTGTTGCCAAAGCGGCTTAGCTACCCTACTAACCTGATAATCTATCCCCTGACATGCTTGATCTAAGCCACGATTTTACCCGCTTTAGCGTACTAAATGACCTTTCTATTGTTGCAGTAGTTGGAGGTAATGCCAAAAAAATATTCAGCGCAGTTTTTATGGCCGGAAAAAAAGAAACTTCATTATCAGGCAAATGTACAAAGTCTGTATCTTGTTGAATCTCTCTATTTTGCCAAAGTTCAACCCACGTTTGCAACTGTTCTGAAAAGTTATCAATGTTGCAACTTCTGGCTATTTCTTCTTTTTTATTTAACAATGCTCTTTTTATATTGTTGTCTTTTAAGTTATTTGGATGTAATCCAGAGAGTAAAAAAGAAGTCGTAGCATCTTCAGAAAACCTTGTGGAAATAGACTGTATAACAGAATCCAAATAAGGAATAAAAAGGCTTACTCGAAAGTAATCTTCAACACTACTCATATGATAATTAGACCTATGAGTTTGTCTTGGTGCAATACGTGGTAATGTAATTTCCAATCCAAAACCATGGGCATGTTCAACACTTTTTTTATAAACCTCTTTAAAATATTGTCGGTCTATTTATAGTTAGACAATAGGCATACCTGTAGTGTAATCTCAACATTTAGGTTTACTTTATTTTTAAACAATAGTATAACCGACAGTGAAATCGTAATCTTCTTCAATCTCTAGTGAAGGTGCACTTCGTGTTGCGATTTCTAACAAAAAAAAACCAAAGGAACATATTCAGGGAGGGTCAGGCGACCCCCATTAACCCCCTTTGTGGGCGGCCTTGGATATGGTAACCTTGTGTAACTTTGAGTTAAGCACCAGGTGTAATTAGGAAAGCATTTATTCGAATGTTGATCTAATAAATTTTAATAATACCAAACTCGAAAATGATAATTTTCCAACTAATTAGATTTGAGGAATGTCAAGTTCAAATATACATACACTTCTTAATGGTTTTATTATTAGTTTGAGATAGCTAATGTATATATAATATATCTATCTCTCTTGTACTCACCTATACTCCATATACAGACAATACCCATGTATTGCTTATGAGTGAAAAGTTCTTCACTTACATATGTGCTCTTATGGGCGCTTGTTTTGATCATAGTTTTGATTAGAAGCATCTACTTAAATTGCTCCTTGCGAGTGTTAATTATACTTGATTTCTGAGTCATAGTATATGTATACAAAATTCAGTCCATAATTTATGTAACCATTCACGATAGAAACAAGTCTTGGAAACAAAACCAGACAGTTGGCTTCATTAAGCACATAATTTTTGTAACGTAGATAATAATAATTATTAGGACATATCTGATTCAAAGATTCAATAAATAACCATTTTTGTCCAAATGATTAAATCTATAAAAATAACGTACAGTTTTAGTTCGAGACGTGACGAAGGTCTTCGCAAAAAAACCTATAATTACGAGACCTATAGTGTTATAAATGTTCCGAATGACTCCAGTTGTACTAGTTTAATTGTAGAATTCTTGAACATAACTTCGTACGTTATTCACTCATTTTATTTAAACAAAAAATTTCACAATGGTCAAGGCTAAAACGTATATATTATCTGAACACTTTTCCGGCTTTCCAAATGCTTCGGATATACAACTAGTCGAAGAAGAATTACCACCACTGAAAGAAGGAGGTAATAACCCAATATTTTATTATACCAGAAGTTCACGATATATTTTTTAGAATTTCTAGCAGAAGCGCTATTTCTTAGTGTTGATCCATATCAGCGAGCATACGAACCTCATTTACAAATAGGTAGTGTTCTTCTCGGATTGCAAGTGGCACGGTAAAATTGCACAAGAAATAATTATTTATAAAAACATAGGATTACAGAGAGCAAAAATTCCAAATTTCCTGTTGGTAAAAACGTAATTGGTCACTTTGGATGGAGAACGCATTCAATAACCAATGGAATAGAAGAAACACAAAAAGAATTTGGTCCTGCAAGAGTTTTACCTGATATGGAAGGATTTCCCCTTTCGCTTGCACTCGGAGTATTGGGAATGCCAGGGTAACTATAGCATAAACTACATGTGTCCCTTAGTGTTGGATTTCGTCAACCCCAAATGCATAACTCAAACATATCAGTAGCTTTTTAGGCCACCGCATCTATTCGCAATTTCTCATCTGAGCTTGAAATGCATGATTTGTTGGAAATATTAAGCGAGGTGGCATCCTTATCGTTCGCTAACCTTTTTTTTTTACCATAAGAGCACTCTAGTAACAGCTTTTTATTTAGAAAATAATTTGATGATGATAAGCGACACTTCTATGACGTCCATCTTGTAAATTTTAAATCTTTTAATATCTTTTTCGTATGATTACCCTTCTTCGAGCAGTAAGCCAGCGAACTTAGCAGAAACAAAAATTAATGTGCCGTAGAGTAAATTACGTCTATTTTAAATCTAATTTACGAATAAGTTCGTAAACATTTTTAAGCTGCAGTCAACCCTTATTATTCTGCAACCGCTATTTTATTTCGCCGACGCAATATCCTGGTAACTTTGCTATTTACATTTCAGAAGTTTAAGTCAAGCGCAAATTTTTCCCTAATAAATCAAGAGCCGACCATTAATATTTAAAAAATCTCCCATTTTCATGAAATTAATTTTAAATTCACGTTTGTTTTATTTTTAGGTAGTCTTAAGCCATAGTATAAATTTTCTTCAAATCACTACTTACTAATAACAAAAAGATTGAATTTGATTGTTCATAAATTGAAAAATTAATAATTCTTATTTTCAAAAAACTCACTCTAACCCAGATTTTTCCCAAAATAGTATAAAATACTACCCAGGGTTGAAGTAAGAGTGAACGTTTTATGACAGTAGAATGACTTGCATCTACAACTAGATTCATGCGAATGAAGTAAAATTAAAAAGCCAATGCATTAGCCAAAAATTAAAATTATTAGGGATATATTGATCGCTTTTATTTAAATTTAATTTTCCAAGTAATTAAGATAAATGTGTTACGATGAAAAATGACGTTGCGTTACAAATTTTGATTTGCTCAGAAGCGGCGGGAACCCAGTAATTTTAAGGGTGCACCGGCTAACTACAGTGGTGCGGAAGCGAGTGCTTATAGAAGAATAATAAGCATAATAATTATGAATATGTAAAATGGCTGAAATACAAAATTACTTTACAACTCCATTTATCTTGAGAGACTTTAACGGTTTTCAAAAGTAAGGGGCGGCAAACCGTCTTGTACCAGATATCCCTTACGACATTTTCGCTACCCGGAGGACTCCTGTCTTTCAATGTTCTAAAATTTATCACCTCATCCTTTGCCTTTCGCTACAATACCTTAATAACACTCATTAATTTTTGTCAAATTGAAGCAACTTTTAAAATAAAGGGTACAACTTCATCGCTGGTCTAGTTGGTATTCGTTCAAAATTAGTATGTTTATTTGTATTATAAATACCTCCAAATAAAATTTCACCTAAGCATAATCTCTATTAACAGTAAATTCTCGAAGTATAAATACACATGCATTGACATTTAAGAAACAAACCCAATGAAACATTCAATTGGCCATGTATTACTAAAAAAAATCCTTAAAGAAACATCAGCCATTAAAAATATAAAATTTTACAAAAGAAATAATTAATAATACAACCCACAAATAAAGCTTGCTTTAAAATTAATACGCACATCCTTTTTAACGTTTCAAAAAGTTCAAACTCCTACAATATCACATACACATATTTATAAAGCGCAAACAAAAGAGAAAAGCTCAAATGGTACTCGCATTTTAATCCGACTTCATGGTTTCTTTTTTATTTCAAGCAAATCCAGAAATACCATTGATTCTATATTTTTCCTTAGTCGACAAGTAAGTCACCCCATTCTATCTATTTTAATTCCAACTTTGGCTGAAAAGTGAAATCCCTCTATCGACCTTTCATCGATTAATGTCATTGTCCGATGCCCGACCGAACCGAATATCAATTTCACGATACTCACGCTCTCTTAAACGTTTTATTAAATTATGAACTACCGTTACAAATGTTTAAACAAAAACAACTTTTACTATGAAGTCCTAATAGTGTGAGGAGGAAAGTCCAGCAACTAAGCCATTTGCCCGAAATGTAAATGGATTTATAAATGGGACTGAATTATTTTTCTTTCCTTGCACAAAAAATCCCAAATTACCATAAAAACGTAAATCAGCAAAAATTTCTTATACTGATTTTGTAACGGGCATTTTATAGCTTAAACATTTTACGCTTTTTCCCAATTTGTAAATACCTTTCTGCAATTACTAGTTCTATATTTTATAATTATTAACTCGTTGGCGATTGCGTCGTATTATAATGAGTGGATTGCATCGTTTCCTTTCAATCGCTGTGTGTATAAAGTAAATACTTTCGAATAGTTTTCATATTGTATGCAATTTAACTCGCGTGTATTAATTTTAAAAGTAGATAATTTGAAGATTGATTTTTATTGATAAATAAATTCCAACTTATCGAAAACGATAAACAGCCTGTAATTAATTGTTAGATACGATTGTTACATTCACGTTTTAGATGTTTTTTATGTTATTAGCGAAGTAGATAATAGTCGATAAGCGGTTATAATAGCGACGAGTTGTGGAGTTCTGCTCTGGGTTCCGATGTATTGAGTACGTTGAAAATACTGCTTTCTGTTTGCTTTGATAATAGTAAAAATTACTGCGGTATCAATTTTCAGATCGTTCATGAACAAGCACGCCGTGTTTTTAGTTGATTTTCTGTTGAAAATAGAAGTAGTAGAGCTTGTTAAACTAGAGGCGAATGTGTTTACCCGACCGCGCGACTAATAAGGTCATTGACGGACGGTTTGAGTGATACGCGTGGCTTTGCTGATTGTGTTTTTAGTTGTTTTTCTTGTAAAATAAAAGTTTTTACGGAACATGTGACGGACGGTTTTTATTGCTTACGCGTGTCTTACTAATTGTTTTTAGTTGTTTGTCTTGTGAAATAAAAGTTGTATATTAACTTTAGAAAGTGGTTTAAGTAACATTTGCCGGACGGTGTTATTGCTTACGCGTGCCTTACTAATTGTTTTTAGTTGTTTTTCTTGTGAGATAAATGTTTTAAGGAACATTTGACGGACTTGCTTGAGTGATACACGTGCTTTACCCATTATGGTTCTTTTTAGTTGTTTTGTCTTTTGATATTAAAACTGTGTGTGCGATCTAGTTTCGCGGCCCTTTTCTTTTCGGAGTGGCGCATACCTTGGATTATTTAAATACAGTGATACTGTAGTTTCTGAATTTTCGAACAACAAAGAATCTAAAATAGATCATTGCTGGCGCAAATTTCGTTATTAAAAAGCATTCGATTTTTCTTTGTTACCATAAGTAGCAAATAAAACACCTCACGTTACTGTTAGTTTAATGCAAGAACTTATCAGATGACATGCATTACATCGTGCCTTGAAAGGCCGTAGTTCTAAATTGTTATTACAATTTGTACGGTTTGTGTTATAAAATATTTCGAAATTACTGTCTCGGGAAGTGGAATTCACAAGAAATTTGTCCATGCTACATAGCTCCATCAGCATGATAATGTCTGCGGCTGACACCAGTGAAACGCGTAGGTGTGAGTTAGTGTAAAGTGTAAGCAATTCCATCCACACCCTCACAGTCAAGGGTGCAGTGCTTCGTTAGTGTAGGACATCGTGAATCCCCCACTCCAATTACAAGGAAGCGTTACTGAAGAACTTTCTGTAAGTTGAACTATTTCCTACTTAGTATTACTTTAAATATCTACCCGTTGTTTTTGCCATGTCTTCGTCGTTCTGAGACCTTTTGCAATAGAACTGCATGCTTTTAAGGAAAAAAAAGAACGAAAAAAAAAGAGAACCCAATACGACTAGAATTACTCATATCAATTGTGTCTTATCTTTTTATCTTTTATTAACATGTTGTCTGATTGATGTTTAATTGGTGTGTGAGGAAACGTTTCTGCTACTCCCCAATATTACCTCACTTTGTACTAAACATTTTTCTGTATTGCTTTTACTGTTGTTATATTATATAGTTTATCTAAACAGTTTCTTTTATTTACATGCTACAAAGTACTGAATAACTTAGATGTTTCATTGCTGCTATGGTTTTTCTCTTTTTTCAGGTTTGCTTAACTAATTAATTTTATTGCAGGTATTATCACTAACTCCTTACGGCCGCGTACATGGTATGTTGGTCTGCTTTCTGCAACCCCCCCTACTCTCCGATTGAGCCCGGTCATTTTCTTTTTTTTTTCTCTTTGATTTTCTTTTTGTTACGCACGGCTACGAGCCAAAGTAGCATAACTTTGGCGCCCGAACAGGGATGCCCCTAATAACGTAACAAATTTGGCGCCCAACGTGGCTGCCACGAAAATAACGTAATAATTTGAAAATCAATTATTAATGAATTTGGATACACCATTTGCAATAATTTTAGACAACGCGTCGTGTTATTATACTTTGTTGAATAAAATGGCTAAGAGTTCTTGGAAAGAAAGTAACAGTGCAGAATGGTCTACAAAATAAGCAATTTCTTTTGAAACTAACACTTTTAAGGAGAGCTTCTTTAACTCCTCGCGATAAAATGTATTAAAAAATTCTTTCTTGCTTGATTTTTTATTATTAACTTTATCCTCGTGACTATCAGCTAAAAAATTACACCTTTAAATTTCCTAAACCCTAACCTGATATCACAAGGTCGAGAATTTCTTCTTATTAATGTAAGCCCAAGGTAAAGTTAGATGGACAATGGCTTGAGAGAAAGAAAAACTCTTAAGACATAAACGGCTAGTCGAGTGTTAGTTCTGGGTAGATCATGAGCTTGGGTGATGGGTTGTTAAAAGACCAAAAATATATTTAATGAGCGCCACCGTATTTTTCAATACAATAACCAACAAAATTTAACTGTGCTTGTATTAGGGGAATGCGGAAACCTAATGTCAACACCACTAACATAGCCATAAAACCTGAATTTCACTCTTTAAAACACACTTACCAAGACCTCAAACACCAGATGTCATACAGATGTCTCGGCTTTACCTGTGAACAAACAAGGTACAACATGGACACCATTTGTGTCCTCAAAATATTTGCCAAAAATAAAATAATAGAATTTAGGCTTCTAAAATATATACCCAGGGAATTTGTTTTCATTACACACAATTTCTAATCGGGAATAACCTGTAAATTTTTTTTTTGAATTCTAAATAATAAAAAGTCATTCAAACACAAAATAGATTCTATTTGGATAAATTTCTGATTCAAGTAATTATAATATTTAAATTGTATCTCTATAAAATTTTCTCTAAATTATTTTTCTAGAACAGAAACATACTAGCAAAGTTTTGCATTCAAAATTAGGCAGATCTCTGAATGGATCTTTTCTATAAAATTTAAATATATTGACTTGGAATTTCTAAGTTACTCATAATACATAAATTTCTTTAAATCAATGAAGTACTTCCTTGACCTTCACAATAAAATTTAATTATCAAACTGCGATATTGTAGAATGTACTTACTCTAAGTTATTTTTATTTAACAGTAAGTACGCGAATTTCACATGTCGATGATAAATGCAAGTTCATGACCTCAAAATATTTAAACATATTTTAAATTAAATTAAGACGACATGTGACGTCTAGATAGGACAACTGAATCTATGTTTTTTATATATCTGACATAAAATGTCATTTACAGCTTTACCAAATGTACACTTTGTGTACGTGTAAGCATTCTGACACACAATAGATTTGTTATTTAATTTGCTGTTTCATTAAAAGCTTTTTACGTTACTCAAATTCTTAATGTTATATTCTTTATAGCAGTTTAATTAATGTTCAAAGTGATTAAATCCTAAGGTACTCTCACGTGCTACGAAACTGTTTTGAACGAAAGATATGGGACCTTGACCTCGGCTGTCGGAAATTTCCATAACCATCGAATATCAAAGTTCTTCGTAATACAGCGATCACCAAAAAGAAACCAACCTCAGCTTGATTGAATTTAATTCTCCAACAAAATTTTAGCTCCAAGGTTTACTTGTCTGATGTTATTTATTGGTGAAGTTGAAATATACGGAACACGTGTAATTGCCTTCTTAAAATATTGCCTTAAGATACTGCGTCAGGATATTGCGTTACGATATTATATAAGATATTATACAAGATATGTCCTTAAGATATTGCACTATGAGAAAAAATATTAGTATAATCTATTTAATTAATTTATACCAACTGTATTAATGATGTCAAAAGAGGCTTCCATCTCCTTAGGCCTGCAGGGATCAACTGAACCGCTCTGAGTGAAGCTTATAGAAAATCATGCTCACGCTACAGCTGTTAGGCTCGACCTCCGGACACCAAGAATCGATCAATTAATTTTCTTTTTCTAACACTGTTAGAAGCCACGTGTTTACACACGGCCATCTCGACTCCACTTATTCTGCAGAGCAGCTTGCTCGTTCGAACGCTGATAATGAAGTGAACAAATTGACAACTCGACAGAGCTTAGTAACGAACTTTAGAGCATAAACGTAAAAGAATCTATGTGTTATTATCAACTTTATGTATTAATTTCTATTGGACGGTAATTCACAAATTAAATATTTTAAATTATAGCTGTTTTATTTTTATTTTAAAGAACGAAGTGTAACTAGAAAAAAAAATACGTTACAATAAGTCAAAATAATGTGCTTTGTTAACGCATTGTGTGCGTGCGTGTACATGCGTGCGTGTGTGTGCGTGCATGTGAAGGTGTATGCGTGTGTGTGTGCGTGTGTGCGCGTGCGTGCGTGTGCGTGCATTCGTGGGTGTATGTTCGTGCGAGTGAGGTGTACATTCGGTGTGCTTGCAGTGTTTGTGCGGTGTGTGTACGGTATGCGTGCGGTTTGTGTGCGGTGTGTGTGTGGTGTGTGTGTGTGTGTGGTGTGGGTGCGTGGACGCGCGCGCGCGCGTACGTGCGTATTAAAAAAGCAAGTCATTCATCATTTATAATCTTATGATTTTACTTGTCTTAAGTTATTTGGGTCAAAAATCGAGATAAAGCAAAAGAAAATTCCTAGCATATGTCCATTTACATTTATACATATACATTCATACTCCGATAATAGATATAAAAACCAAAATTATAATTTATACTTTTTACAACAATGATTAAACTGTTCCTTTTAAAAGTTTTTAGCCGAAACTGTTTTTGCTAATTTAAAGTAAATAAGAAAAAAATTACTCCAACCATTAAAGTTATCAGTTAAACTCATTAACTTTAATTCTTTGCAAATAGGTTTTAAAAATAAATCTGTTCAAATGCATTGGCCAACAATATCATGGAAACTGTTAACATGTTCTGTAGTTGCCCTGAGAGCAAAACATCACGTATGCTATGATTACATCAAAATTCATTGAACAATAAAGTGTAGAAAAATATAGTTGCATTTGCTTATTGTTGTATAGTTTTTTGTAAAACACACAAAATTCGTTCTTTTTTCATGGTAGTACAGAATATTAAATCGTTTCCTGTCAAAGCCGTTAAAGAAAGATTAGATGCTTGTAGATCTAACATATAGCCAGTCTTCATAAAAACGAGGATATTGTTTGGATATGCAATCGTCTCCAGTATCGTAACGCAATCTTTTGGAAAATACCTAGCTGAATTTAACTTTCACCTAATAATTAGGACATTTTACTAATCTTTAACGAATGTTACAGAAACACTGCGTATTTCGGATTTCTGGAAATTTGTCAGCCAAAACCTGGGGAAACGGTAGTAGTAACTGCAGCGGGTGGAGCAGTTGGTAGCCATGTTGGTCAGATTGCAAAAATCAAGGGTTGCACGGTGATAGGAGTAGCAGGAGATGACAATAAAGGCAAATGGCTGGTAGACGAATTAGGTTTTGACCACTTCATCAATTATAAAAAAAGTGATTTTGTCAATACTCTTAAGAAATACGCTCCTAATGGAGTCGATTGTTATTTTGATAACGTAATTTAAACTACATGCGATACGCAGACTATTAGTCAAATTTTAGGTCGGTGGTCAGATCAGTAGCATTATTATTTCGCAAATGAATCAATTTGGACGAATCTCAGTGTGTGGAGCTATTACAGTATATAACGCATATAGAACAAATTTACCCAAAGGTAAGCATACTAGTTTTAAGAAGCCTCAAAATAATTATTTTCCTAGCAATATTCTTTTGTTACGTGCCGTCCTTGTAGGGAAATATTTTCACTCTTTCTTAATTAAATTTCATATTCCTTAATGTATTCACGGTGATTTGCAAATTTTCATTAACAATTTCGACTACTTTCTAAATTGAAGTGATTCATCGTCCGGTAGAATTTGTATGGTATATTTGGTATAATTTAAAGTACCTCAATCTAATCTATTTTTGATATAGCATTAAAGCTGGTACTTTTATAAACATCATAATAACTTTAAAAAGTGGTTTTCGATTATTAAAACATTTGGTTTCAGAGATATTGCAATGTGGTGTACGTTGATAAGAACGTTGACAAGCCGTTCTACGGAACAAGAGGTAGCCGTGGTTTTTCGATTATCCATTAGAGCTTGTTTGTTGAAAGGATTTAATGGATTTTCAACAGGTGTAGAATGCACGCATTCTGATGGTGTTGATTAAGTTTCTAATGCTACGCTTCTGGTTTTCCTTTTATCGGTAGTAGTTCGCTTGTGAGAATGAAACCATAAGCTGTTTGTGTAAAATTAGAAATATGCGATCTCTTTTAATAAGATAGCAATTGTAATACATAGAAATGCGACTCAACATATTTAGGTTGAAGATAAAAATTTAGTGACTACTAATGCTGTGTTCCTTCAAATGTCGACAACAAAAGGTTGTTGCACCCCAACCGGAACGTCACGTCTAGCGGTAAAATTTGCTATTTCTTATCTACCTCGCTTTGATGGTTTCCCAAAGGGAAAAATTGAGTCTGGATTTTCTTTATTGCGTTTTTTAGGTTACTCATCGCATAACCGCAGATGTATAGGTGTGGAAATTGAACTTTCTTCGCTAAATCCGTCGGGATATGCTAATGCGACAGCTGTTATTGGTTGAGTATGAATTATTAAATAAGAGCAACCATTGCTGTCCATAAAATTTTCTATATAAAATTTAGAGTTACACTATTGTTAAGGTGTGACGTTGTTGCCTAATTTTTTTTTGTGTTATTACAGCTGCGGCAAAATGCATTTCGGTGAGTAGATGATTTTTTGTTTTCTTTTATTCGTAGTGTCTACTATTACATTAATTTTTTTGCGTTTAGTTAGCGCTTGTGGACACTATGTAACTATATACATGTTTTTTTAATTTTGTTTTATGTGAATATAGTTTTTAAGAAATTGTATCAAACAAGTGACTAAGAACAATCCGTAAAATATTTACTTATTAATTTTGTCTTACGTAAATATTGGTTTGAGGTTAAAAATTAGTCAGAGGTAGGTAAGTAAGGTATTATTTATTTTCGCGTAAATTGTTATATAAATCCTCTGAGATATGTTTTGGATAAATGTTGTTTTCTAAGCGGGTTAGTTTTCATTTTTCTTGTATCATGTTTGTGTGTAAATAAAATTCCTTTCGAGGTTTTCTTTTTCTATCTTTGTGACCCATCCCATTCTACGACTTTTAGCCAGCACGGATTTTTTAATTCATCCATTTTTTGTTGCGGTATTTGGTGCGGGGTATTTCCTTTGTTTACTTTACTTTTCTTCCTTGTCTGCACGGAATACATGGAATACACGGTTCAGGACGGAGTTACTGTAAATTTAGGCAAATATCCATGATTAGCTACGTGCATAATGACAAATGCTGAGCTTGGTGTATGATAACAGCATGTTCATTTCTTCTTTATATAAGTACTAGAAAAATTGTATGGTTCATTAATTTAACTTCAATATACTGCGATTATCATTATTGTGGTGTTACGAGGTATTTCGAGGTATATATTGGTTAAATAGTTTTTCTTATTTGGTATATAGTTTTAATAACTAGTTGCAATTTGGAGTCGCATTAAGGTTGTATTTCCGGAATTTTACAATAAAGTTTTATTTTGGATTTGTTGTTCCTGTTACGTTTTGAGGATGTTTTCGTGATTCGATTACATAGCTCCAAACACTATAGTTCTTAGCGCCTTGATATTTATTAAATTGAAAGCAGTTTCCTGCAGTTCATTAAATGAATTTATCCTTATTCTACGATTGGGTCTCGAAGATGTTGTACAAACTGTTACATTTTTATATTGCAGTACTCGTAAGAAATTTATTCTACATAGTAGAGTTCGGCCAAAACTACCGTAACTATTTACTGTAGATTAAATGTCATATTAATAATATATTTGGGTGCTGTCCAATTTGTTTAATACGCTCTTTAATATTGCAAAAATTTCTGTCACTGAACAACTATCATTTAGACACTAGTGAGAAAACAAACTCCAGCAAAGATTTTATCGTAAGAGATTTCTACGAAAGTAGGATATCCAAACACTAGTCATTAATTACGGTAAATGTTTGAACCAAAAAGTACATTATGTAGAATTGCACATCAGTGCAGAAAATAGATGCTTTTAAAAATTTTTTGTTTGTTTTTATTGCAAAGTGTAATTCTACAACATTTATTCAGCAACTGTGTTATACGGATGCGCTTTTGGGCTTCGCCCTAGAACGTCTTGTAAACCAACTATTCTGAAGTGCGCTAAATTTTTTTGGAATAATTAGTACTCCTTGAAGTATCTTTATTTAATAATATTGCTCTATGTGTTTCTAGCCACACTTGTTCAAGGATCCATGGTTGTAAACCAATTGAAAATGGAAGGTTTCCGTGTACATAGGTGGCAAAATAGATGGCTAGAAGGTATAAACCAAAATATGGAATGGATTAAGCAAGGCAAACTAAAATACAAAGAAACAGTAACCGAAGGATTTGAAAACACCTTTAAAGCATTCACGAATATGTTAGAAGGAGGAAATATTGGGAAAGCTATTGTAAAAGTTTAAATACAACTTTGTATACATATTAACTTTCATTCTGTTTACAGAAACTGATAAAATGTTGTCAATTTTGTTGTCCTTTGATTTTTTATATTGTTATAAAATTATTAGAGTCTATTTAGATAGTCTTGTTACACAAACAGTTATATTCAAATTAACGATAACAAAACCACTAACTTCGATTTGCATAACCTTATGCACTTGCCCAAATTACTTACATAGCTTATGTAAGAAGTAACGACAAATCATTGAAACGCTTACTAACTATTTTTCTTTCACTATATGTGTTTATTAAAACAATACATCGCACCATTCCCCAGAACAGGTACATAGCTCTTACAAAACCTTTTTCTTTATATCTTTAATTTTTGTTTTATTTTGCAGAACATTTAGGTTCTGTTAACGATAACCTTCCTGTTTTGACACACTGCATCACTTCATACAAGCTGTTACGTGCAGTTTTGGTCCCCAGAATATCTAGTCGGTAATTCACAGAAAATTAGATGAAGTACTCCACTAAAAATTCCGTTTCGGTAAAATGCCGAAAACCTCGGCTGTGTTAACAAAGCTGGTTGCCGACTAACTCAGTGGTGATGTAAATGTTTGAAGAGGGTTCCGGGTATGAAATATGGTCTTGATGAGGGAAATATCTTGGACGGCGCCTTATCTAGCAGGGTTGCTAGGGAAAAGTCCTAGAAAAAAACTAACAATAGGGTGCCTAAATCTGAGATCAGAAGAGTGATTCTCTCTTTAAAAAATATCTAAAAATTCATTAAAAACAATATTACTTGTTATGTTTCGTCCCTGTAATTAAATAATTTGGCGCATAGTTAATTTAAAAATGCATATCCAGTACCGTTTCCACGATAATTTTGCGTGTATTAGCAAGTCCGACTCTCTCGCAATTTAAACGATTATTTATTTTGCATCCTGTAGAATCTTATTAAATATTCAGTTACAAAACTAAATATTTTGAATTTATTCTATTTTGATAACATGTTAAACCTAGGATTTTATTATTATAAAGTAAGGAAATTTAGTTTGGTTATCAGAGGTTAAAAATTCTTACACTATGTGTTCACTTAATAAGTTTAGAAAGTATTGTTATTTGTCATACATTTGTTCCCAAAGATTGTAAGGTATTACTAAAAACGCTAAATATATGCGTTAATTCAATAGGTTCGATTATCAAAGTATTTGCTTTCCTCAAAACGTTACAATGTTGTAACGTGTTTCTACATGGCCGATTACGAACACATTTCCAGATTAGTAAATTTCTATGGTCTCATAGGTCAAGATGTAAGCCACTTATTTTATACTTCACTCTATGAGTCTGCAAAGCTGTTTGCAGACAGTCTTAGTTATTTAGGCACGTGGGTACTAGAATGTCGACGGCCAAGTGGTTAATGGCTTTGCCATGTTTTATCGAGGCCATTCGCTTTGCTAGTTTCTATTATCTAAAGGTGATGTGTTGAAGATGTTTTGGATGGAAAACACGAGCCTTTCAGGTGGGTTATTAACATGATACTGACAAGCGAAGTTACGCTCGCACTAATTATGATTATTTAACCTACCTTCTTGGCTTTACAATGAAAAATAGAAGTAGTTTACGTTATTTAATAATGCGGGTTCCCGAAGTCTTAGTTAGTGATAGTACATACTAAGTGGACTAATATTATGCGACTGATTATAAATTATTATGTACCTCTCCTCGATTACATCGCATGAAATGTGTTCAGTGTTGTGGTCCGATGGTTGCATTACTTAGTTTCGGTTGTGTAAAAGTAGAAATACCCAATATCATTTCATAAAGACAATACTCATTTTCTGATTTGAGCAACCAACAATTTTAATGTACAAAATTCCTATTCGATCCATTTTGTTTGTTTGAAATTTGTTCGTGATGTTACGATAAGAAATACTTTCGAGTCTGTGCCGCTTAAGATATGGAGCGTATCAATGAAGCAATATTTATTACACTATGTTAACGACGCTTGCTAATTTATTGTTGGTATGAACTTATTTTTTTATTTAATGAGGGACGGTGCCAGGATATTGCGGTTCGGATAGGAAGAAATAAATTTCTATGATAATACTTTCATTATTAAGGTTATTTTGTACACAAACCAGTAGATTAATGCGCAATTGATATTATTAATTGGACAAATGAGTTTCAGATGTTTAATACCTAAAAGATTATTAAATAAACTTGAAATTCTGTTAATTATGTTATATCTTAAATCAAATCCTGATGCGAATAGGCGCAGTCCGACCTGCTAGCAGTATGCTTTCGCTGAATCTCTTGATGATAGCCCCAGGTCGTAGAAGTTTCCAAGGACAAAGACCAAACGTTTGGAGGAGCATTTTTTAAAGTTATCAGCCCATCAGAGTATGTATGTGTTACCTTTCTGGGCATCTATATTTTGTTGGCTTGATTTGTTTATCCGAGATAACGAGTTTAATAGCTCTACGTATTACAGAAAGAAGAAGATATCAGTGGTTTGTTTCGTGCATTAACAAAGAATGGAAATTTTTTACGGCCGCGGTAACTTTACGCTAATAGAATGCACAATCAACGTAATTATTACATCATACAGGATAAGTCATGCTTCTAAATAAAGCTAGAAGAATCGAGAAGATGGCGTATTGAGTTGGTTTTACTATATAAGACGGAAATGAATTAAAACCGGGGGTTTCTCGGCATTCATTCATGATAACGTCAAGCAACATGTAAGTTTCGAGTAAAATTTAATTCTTTAGTTTATTTTAAGACATGCAACAAATACGTTTCGAGTAATCTGTAATTTATCCTGTTGACGTTCCACAAGTAACTCAGAAATTATGAAGCATAATTATTTTTAAGAATACTACGAAAATTAAACGATCTTGGGCATAAATAATATTGGTACAAGAGCAACTGCTAATTTTAATCTATTAAAAATAAATGCACTTTAGAAGCTGATATTTCTACGTTAAGACTAATTGGAAATGTAGATTTGAAATCGAACTCGGAATTCAACATTTCGAAGAACTGAATGCAATCACGTAATGTAAGTAAACCAATACAAAATATATTAATACGGCTTTTATTAAACAAGATACGGACAAGATGCAAACTTTAAAATTCGCGTCGAAGCTGGTTTGAATAAT
This sequence comes from Platerodrilus igneus, assembly GCA_036346225.1. Lineage (NCBI taxonomy): Eukaryota > Metazoa > Arthropoda > Insecta > Coleoptera > Lycidae > Platerodrilus > Platerodrilus igneus. Next base: position 1,574,368 of record JARFIW010000544.1, read on the forward strand.
TTTTTGAAGTACACAATCTCTATAATAACGCAACATATACGAGGTCCTATTTGAATATAAATAGCAAAATCTATACAAATAGATACTTGAATAGAGTACTGTACAAACGACTACGCCTTTGGCGGCGGCACGTAACAATTATTTAGACCGAGGATGCTCGTTTTTCTAATAGAGGAATTATTCAATCGCAAAAATATGCCCTATTGGTCACAAGAAAACTTATTCCTGACTAATCCTACAAACCCTTAACATCAATTTAGTGTACTTGTTTGGCATGGTTTGATAGGTAGCCGAATAAATGAACCTTTAACAGGAAGGAGATATGTTAACCTGATAATCTCTGGAGTGCTAGATGAGCATTTGGACGATATCAATTTGACAAAACGCCAACTAATCTACTTCCAACAAGATGGGGCACCATCTCATCAATTTTGTGACGTAGAAATGTTGCTACCGAGGTTGTTGGCAGATAAATGGATAGCCACGAATGGCACAATTCGTTGGTCACCTAGGTTTTCAGACATGACACCGCTCAATTTTTATTTTTGGGGATACATTAAAGACGAAGTTTACAAGAAAAAATGTGAAAACGTCATTGTAGTTATCGACGGCAGGCAGAACTATTCTAAAAGCGACAAAGTGTGTGCTAGCATGCGCCCGAAAGTGCATAAAAAAAATGGTAATATGTTTTCTCATTTATTGTGAAATGTTTATGTTAAATTTATTTAGTTGGTTACTTTCCTTTAAATAAAGATTTACTTTAAAAAAGAAAATTCTTTTATATGAATTTTTTAATAATAAATCTAAAAATAAGCAATAAATCATTTCACTTGGTTATTTTTATAGTTAGGCCGGTAGTGGAAATAAACGTTTTTATTTAGAAAATAATTGTCTATTGATCTGTCAAAAAATTTACAGGGGATCCTATTACAATATTACACATTTTTTGAAATTACTCATAAACGCATAATTTAATTGTATTTTCGTTTTCGCCAGTTTAATCACAGAAAAAATGTTATAGCTTGCTGATTTAGCCGACTTGGTAGCTCCAATAATAACGAAGTTAGCAATAGTGCTGATCTACATTAAAATGATTTAGAGGAGGTTGATAAAAATAGGCCAAGACCATTTAGTACCAAGCAAAATATTGTTTATTCTTTTATGTGCGCAACACTTTGCAAAAAGATTTTGCCATCGCTGATCAGCATCGTATGCAATAGATTAGAAATCTGTTTAGGAGTTCTTCTATACCGCCTGTATGATATTTAAGTAATACTTTAGTGGGCTTTAAATAATTCTATATACAGGCCATTTGATATAAAAAGCCCCACTGTATATATACATATATTAGATAAATTAATTACACAAGGTAAGTTGATAAATACTATTTGTATTACAATTAACAGAATGAAATCATAACTTTGTAACGGGCATTTTTATAGTTTAACATTTTTCGCTTCCTTTCTGTTAACGTACTTAAAAATAAATCGTTTCTTTGAGATCGCTGTTTGTATAAAGTAAATACTTTCGAATAATTCAGATTTGTATGCAATTTAACTCGTGTGTATTAATTAAAGTAGATAATTTGAAGATTGATTTTCATTAATAAATAAATTACTTTCCCAACTTATCGGAAATGATAAACCGCGGTAATTAAGTATTAGATAAAATTGCTGCATTCATATAAATGTTGTTCCTTATGTGGATATACAAGTCTAGATAAGAGTCGATACGCGGTTGGTATAACAACGATTGATATATCTACAGACGAGAGTTCTAGTTTGTCCTTTGTGACTATATGTTAATTACGTTACGTTGTTAGTTTTCGTGCTTGGTTCTTATATATCTTAATTACGTAAAAGTTACTGTTTGCTGTTTTGCTTTGAAACGAATAAACAGATAGAGAGTGTTGTTTTGTTCTTCGTTTCGATATGGGTATTGCGTTAAAAGTGCTGCACGACACGACTCGATTTTAGTTGTTTTTCTTGTGAAGTAAAAGTTGTTTGTTTTTTAACTGTAGAGCAGTTGTCGTTTGGTTCTTTGTTCCTATAGATAAATGAATTTAAAAATACGCTTTCCTGTTTGCTTTAAAAGTTTGAGTTTGCTCTTCGATCCGACAAGTTAATTATGTTAAAAATAGTGTGTGCTGTTTGCTTTTAAAAAAGAGTCGGATTGTTTTAATGGTACGCGTAGCTTTACTAATTGTTTTTTGTTGATTTTCTGTTGGAAATAAAAGTACTTGACGTGTGTTTTACGGAACATTTTGGACGGTTTTATTTAGTGATACGCGTGGCTTTTACTAATTGTTTTTTTGTTGCTGTGATACTGTAGTTCTGAATTTTCTAACAACAAAGAATCTAAAATAGATCTTTGCTTGTGCAGGTTTCGTGTTTGCGAAATATAATAGATTACCGGTTTACTAAGGTATTGTTTGAAGTTTCTCACTGCTTATTGGGATGTTTATGAACATAATATACCTTTGGTCCCAGTTGAAATTAAACTAGTGCTACAGAATATTCCGAAATTATTGTCTTAGGAAATAGAATTACCAAGAAATTTATCAACTACATAGTTACGACGCGTGATGTTGTCTGCTGCTAACCCCAGTGAAGTGCGTGGGTGTGATTGGTGTAGCGTGTGATGAGTTCCATCAACACCCTCACAGTGAAGGGTGAAGTGCTTCGTTGGTGCGGGACATCGTTGAATCCCACGCTTCAAATGCAAGGAAGCGTTCCTAAAGGACTTTCTGTAAGTTGAACTATTTCATACTTGTTATTACTGTAAATATCTATCCGTTTGTTTTGCAATATTCTTCGTCGTTCTGATACCTTTTACAATAGACTTGCATGCTATTTTTAAAAAAAAAGAGAGAACGAAAAATCAATATTACTGAATTACTCATACCAATTGTGTTTTATCTATTTATCTTTTGTCAACATTTTATCTGATTTATGTTTAATTGGTGTGTGAGGAAACGTTTCTGCTACTCCCCAATATTACCTCACTTTGTACTAAAGATTTGTTATATTGCTTTTAACGTTGTTATATTATATAGATTATCTAAACAGTTTTTTTTTACATTCTACCAAGTACTGAATAACTCAGACGTATCATTGCTGCTATTCTTTTTCTTTATTTCAGGTTTGCAGGACTAATCTTTTTTATTGCAGGTTTGCTATTCTAATTTCTTTTATTGCAGGTACTGTTACTAACTCCTTACCGCCGCATACATCATAGGTCAGTCTGCTTTCTACAACCCCCCCTACTCTCCGATTGAGCCGGGCCATTGCTTTGACTTTCTTTGTGTTACGTAACATAAATTTGGCGCCCAACGTGGTGCCACGAAAAAAAAACGTCACAACTTAGACTTTTATGCAAAACCCTAACGATCATTTCAAATCGAGTTAGTAATTGAAAAAATAAATATTGCTGTGACAACGCCTCGCGTTAGATGCGGCGCTAAAAGTGCTATATGAAAATGGCCTCGCGTTGGAACGTCGCTGAAAGAGTGCTGTGTTACAGATACAGGTATTTGTAAAACTAGAAATTGTTCACTTACCTTCCTTTTTAACTTTGCCTGGCTAGCTCAACGGAATTGACGGAGTTTTCAACATGAAATCAAACACAGCAATATCACAAAGCATTTATACAGTATGAAATATTTTCTCTTGTACAAAAGCATATAGAATATTTACAACATAAGTAGTAAAACTATGTGACTATAGACCCAAAGTAGGTCAGTAGGTCAAACTGGAACCAAAGTCAATGTGGATATGGACACAAAGTAGGTCAGTAGGTCAAACTGGTCCCAAAGTCAATGTTACTATGGACCCAATGTAGGTCAATCGACTAAGAACAACGTGATTATGAACCTAAGGTCATTCGACTAAAAGAGTGTAATACTTTGGTCCCAAAACCAAAGTAGGTCAGTAGGTTAAACTGGTCCCAAAGTCAATGTTACTATGAACCCAATGTAGGTCAATCGATTAAAACAACGTGACTTTGGACCAAAAGTAGGTCATTCAACTAAAAGAGTGTAATAGTTTGATCCCAAAGTCAATGCGATTATGGACCCAAAGTAGGTCATCCAACTGAGAGTGTGATTCTTTGGTACCAAAGTCTATGCCACTATGAACCCAATGTAGGCCAATGGTCGACTAGTAACTGCGTTAGTTTAGAGCCAAAGTAGGTCAGTCGACTTGAAACTGCATGCTGACGTCCGCACACATTTAATGCGGATGTCTGCAGAAAAACGATTGAACCCAGTCAGCCCGAATGGGACTCTCAACTCTGAAAGCAATTATAATTAATCAACGCAATCTAAGATTAGCTGGTTTCCCAACATTTAACAAATTGCACAGGTGTAACGGGCATTTTTTAATGGCTTAACATTTCTGTAACTACTATTTCTATATGTGATATTTATTAACTCGTTGGCGAATGCGTCGTATTATAATAAGTGGATCGCTGTTTGTATAAAGTAAATACTTTCGAATAGTTTTGAGATTTGTATGTAATTTAACTCGCGTGGATTAATTTTAAAAGATAGATAAATTGAAGATTGATTCTCATTCATAAATAAATTCCAAGGAATGAATGTTAAACAGCTTGTAATTAATGATAGATTACATCTTTCTTGTCTGGCCATTCATATAAATTTAGTTCCGTATGTGAATATACAGGTCTAGATAATTTACGATAAGAGTTGTAATAGCGACGAGTTGAATATAAACAGATTAGAGTGGACAGTTGTAGTTTTGTTCTTCGTTCCTAAATATTAATTGTTCTTTTAGTTGAGTTTCTTTTGAAATAACAGTTGTAGTTTGCTCTTCGTTGCTAGATATTAATTACGTTAAAAATACTGTGTGCTTTTTGCTTTAAAAATAGTGAGAATTAATGCGGGATTAATTCTCGAATTGTTCATGAACAAACACGGCACGATTTTAGTTGTTTTTCTTGTGAAATAAAAGTGTATTTTAACTGTAGAATGTGTTTACTCAACCGCACGGGTTTTAAGGTCATTGACAGACGGTTTTATTGCTTACGCGTAGCTTTACTAATTGTTCTTTTTGTTGCTTTTCTGTTGGGAAAAAAAGTGATAGAACTTGTCGACTCGACCGCACGTGCTTGTTTTACGGAACATTTACTTAGTGATTACGCGTTGCTTTATTGATTGTGATTTTTTGTTGATTTGTCTTTTTATCTTTGAACTGTGTGTGCGATCTAGTTTCGTAGTCCCCTTTTTTTTTGTCAGAGTAGGGTATACTTTGGATTATCCAAATTAAATACGGTTGATACTGTAGTTGCTGAATTTTCTAACACCAAAGAATCTAAAATAGATCGTTGCTTGCGCAAATTTCGTTATTAAAAAAAAACATTAGATTTTTCTTTGTTACCATATGTAGCAAATAAAACACCTCACATTACTGTTAGTTTAATGCAAGAACTTATCAGATGACATGCATTACATCGTGCCTCGAAAGCCTGTGATTCTAAATTCTTATTACTATTTTTCTTTACAATTTGTGCTACAACATATTTCGAAATTATTGTCTCAGGAAATAAAACTACCAAGAAATTTATCAACTACATAGTTCCGACGCGTGCTATTGTCTGCTGCTAACCCCAGTGAAATACGTAGGTGTGATTAGTGTAACGTGTGATAAGTTTCATGAACACCCTCACAGTCAAGGGTGAAGTGCTTCGTTAGTGCAGGACATCGGGAATCCCACATTCAATTGCGAGGAAGCGTTGCTGAAGGACTGTTTGTAAGTTGAACTATTTCCTACTTGTTTTTACTTTAAATACCTGTCCGTTGCTTTGCCATACCTTTGGCGTTCTGATACCTTTTACCATAGACTTGCATGCTATTTTAAATAAAAGAAGAAAAAAAAGAAAAATCAATACTACTGGACTACACATATTAATTGTGTTTACCTATTTATATTTTGTTAAAATTTTGTCTGCTTTATGTCTAATTGGTGTGTGAGGAAACGTTTCTGCTACTCCCCAATATTACCTCACTTTGTACTAAAGATTTGTTATATTGCTTTTAACGTTGTTATATTATATAGATTATCCCAACAGTTTTTTTATTCTACAAAGTACTGAACAATTTATACTTGATCCGTATGCTATGCTTTTTCTTTGTTTCAGGTTTGCAGGACTAATTTGTTTTCTTTCAGGTTTACTATTCTAATTTTTCTATTGCAGGTACTGTTACTAATTCCTTACAGCCGCGTACCTTATGTGATGGTCTGCTTTCTACAACCCCCCCCCCCCCACTCTCCGATTGAGCCCGGTCATTTCTTTGTTTTTCTTTGTGTTACGTACGGCCACGAGCCAACGTAGCATAAATCTGACGAACCAATGCGGCTGCCCCGATAATAACGTCACACAGGTATCTCGAAATTTGTCAAAGACAGACAGATAGCATCAATTTTTCATTATCGATTTTAAAGAATAACAAGTCGTAGTTATTAAATCGCAAACTCAGTTATCTGCAAGAAATATAAACTGGAAGAAATTTATGAAATGCTTCAACTTCAAAACTAGAAATAAATCTATTGAAATATATGCTATGAGTTATTTACTGGTTACTGGTTTCCCAATGTACAGATATCTCGAAATTTGCCAAAGACAGACAGACTGATTGCATCAATTTTTCATTCTCGCTTTTAAAGAATAACAAGTCGTAGTTATTAAATCGCGAACTCAGTTATCTGCAAGAAATATAAACTGGAAGAAATTTATGAAATGCTTCAACTTCAAAACTAGAAATAAATTTATTGAAATATATGCTATGAGTTATTTACTGGTTACTGGTTTCCCAATGTACATATATCTCGAAATTTGCCAAAGACAGACAGATAGACAGACAGAGAGACTGATTGCATCAATTTTTCATTCTCGCTTTTAAAGAATAACAAGTCGTAGTTATTAAATTGCGAGTAATGTGAGAAATTTCACGGCTGGTAATTTGACATATGTAGAGAAAGGATTCGTCAAAAATAAAAAATTTACCCTTAATCACTAGCCACCAACTGCTACCATTGCGTTGGCTACGATCCGGTTTCAGCTCGTCTCCTGCCGTTGACGTGCAGGAATTAAATATAATAGACCCCAGACGGAGTCGGTAGCCTGACTAGGGAATTTATTAACAGGAAAGTTTTTCATGGACCTGAGAGTGTTTTCATTAACCAGAAGGTGTTTGAAATGAATATCAATTAAGGCACTTAATTATTCCCCACCAATTCTCACCATCAACGACTTGGCTCGATAATTAACGTAGAAGTGAGCGGATTAAGAAAATAACTTATAAAGACAATTCGATCTAGGGAATTCCTACCTCTCGGAATTTTATGTAAATCAGCACAAATGCTTGATGGCCACGCGCTGTGTTTACGAAACAAGTCGAAAACCTTGAGATATGTGAACAATAAGTTATTTACATGTAATTTTAACGATCAGAATGCTATTTAAAACTTTCTAAACAATGTTTCAAATCATCTGAATTATTTTCCCTATTATTGTTGGTACAAAATATGGAGTTTAGCCTTGCAATTTAATTTAACTAGGAAATAACAGATCGCTTGTTGTTTTCCATATGGGACCCAAGATTTATTAAGAAATCGAAAACTTATATTGGTTTACAAATAAATAGTTTCAAGCGACTTTTTCATTTTTTCAACTGGGCTTAATACAGCTTTGTTTTTCTGTAAAGAAATTTTGTTACACCAAAAAAAATTGTTACATGATATCCACTGCTGCCACCGTACCACTTTACAACGCGTAATAATATCATTATCTTCTCTCTCGGTTACATTAACTCTTTCTATATTTTCTGTTGTTCCATTAATATTTACATACAAATGCTCTAAGTATTCCTCAGTCCTTCTCTTATATCTCTTCCGTCTCAAATTATTTCGTTTTGCTCTCTCTCTCTCTCTCTCTCTCTCTCTCTCTCTCTCTCTCTCTCTCTCTCTCTCTCTCTCTCTCTCTGTACCACACGTATTCCTTACTTAGTACGTTTCAGCTACTTCTAAAACAACTTTTTGTTCCCTTCAAAATCATTCGGATTCCTTTTGATTTTTTCGCCTTAATTTCTTTTTTTAACTTATTTTGCAAACATATTCTTCTATCTATAAAAGCTTTGTAACTTCTTACGCTCTATCACATAGGTACTTTTTGGAGAGGGGTTTGTTTGCTGATGCTGCACACCACATCGTATGCGCTAACCCTGCCCCTCGAGATATTCAAAAAACGAGTTGAGGATGCTGCTAAATCTTCGTCCCCCATTACGAACGGGAGTAAAAGTCTATGCATTCGTTTGTGTTGTAAATCCCATGATTTATGCTACCTCCCATATCGAGATATTTAAAACACAAGTTGCGGGTGTTGATGAAACGTCCGCGCCTCCATCCATGAAACATCCACACGTAAAAAGGTAAAAAGAGGTGCATTCGTTTGTGCTTCAAATACCATAATTTGTACTATCCCCCATCTAGAGATAGTTAATAAAACAAGGTATGATGCTGCTAAAACATCCGAACCTCCATCCATACGGAAAAGGGCAGAAAGTGTTGCATTGGTTTATACTACGTTAGTACAACCCTTCTTCATCGAGAAATATTAAAAAAAGTTAGTTAGTTAGTTAGTAAACTTGTCGTAAAAAAGCATTTAAATGATTTCTATTTGCATGCCTGTAAATCGTTGATAACAGAAAATGAACAGCGATGTTATTTCGTTTTTGAAGGAGTGCAAGTCAGACATAGAGGAAATCTTTGCAAGCCTGGCAGCACAGTTAGAAGAAATTAACACGAGTTTTACAGAAAAATTACAGGAAAATGCAGCAAGCCTCGCAGAAAAATTGAACGAGACCGTCGTAAAGCTACAAGAAAACTACAGAGGAGTTTGCACCAGAAGCTATTAAAACGGCAGAGAAACTAGATCAGAAAACAAAAGCAATAGTGGAAAAATTAATAGAAAATTATACCAAATTGAGAAGTGAATTTATACAGGAATCGCAGTTGGTGAACAACTCGCAAAAATTAGAAGCAAAGTCGTTAAAGACATCTCAAAAATTGAAAAAGAGGTTCTGACGATGGAGGAACGAACTAATTCGCAAATAAACCCTCAGCACCAGTGATACAACCGCACGACCCAGAATTTAAGAATATCGGGGAATGCGAACTAACGTCAAGGTTCGGAGTAAAACCACCCACATTTGATGAAAAGTCACCTTGGCAAACCTTATTCAAGCAATTTGAGGCTCGATAGCTGACGGATGGAATGATCGTGAAAGGGTAACTGAGTTGATTGTTACGTTACGAGATGAGATTTTGAATATTCTACAGATGATACCAGATCATGACCAAAAAAGCTACGGAGCCTTAAAATCAGGGCTGGAAATGAGGTACTGTGACTTTCATCTTCAACAAGGTCCCATGTTTAGTTGAAGAACAGTTACCAAAAGGCTAACGAAAATATGCAAGAGTTTCAAGCAGATACAGCTCGCTTGGTGAAATTAGCCTACCCAATTCACTGGATAACTTCCCAAAAAAGTTGGAAATACAAACCTCTGTTGACGAGATACGCGACGGAGAAATTCAGTAAGCACTGTGGCTGGCCAGACCAAGAACCTTAGATGATGCACTGGCTCTTGCTTTGGAATTTAAAGTGGCAAAGCAAGTTTCGCATCGTACTAGAGTCAAAGTTAAATACTCGGTAGAGGTGCAGGGCCAAGAAAGCATAGAGGAAATGATTCGATGAATACTTCGCGAACATGGACGCAGAAGGAACAAACCTCGATGCTGGAATTGTGGCAAGTTTGGACATATGTAAACAACCCAAGAAAAAGCAGAGAAATCGAAAAAATAAGGGGGTCGATAGGAGAGTATTCTGCTGGGGAGACTATCATCCACATAGTACAATCTAAACATGTAGACACAATTTACCTATATGGGCAGTTAAACGGCAAGACTGGAGTTATTGGTTTATACCGAGACCACTAGGACATTTGCTAATCCGGATGTACTGAGCGAGTTTTCACGGTCAATAAGATAACTGTTGAAAAGACTACTATTGAACAACGCGAAGAGGTCGAGAAAATGATTGGAGATATGAAGGGGCAAAACGTGATTGAGCACTCCGATAACCCTTGAGCATCGCCGGTTGTGCTTCTAAAGAAGAAAGACGATTCAACAAGATTTTGTGTAGAATTCAGACGAGTCAATGACGTGACCAAAAAAAATAGTAACCCACTTCCATGGATTGTCGACACCCTAGATACATTGTTAAGCTTGCGATGATTCTCAAGCTTGGATTTGAAGATTAGCTACTGGTATGGAACTTATAGATCGGAAAAAAGACTGCTTTCACTATTGGTACACGCTTATGGTAATTTCCAGTTATGTCATTTGGACTCTGCAACGCTCCTACCACCTTCTAGAATTTAATACATAACATTTTGCGTGGACTATCGTAGAAAGCGTGTCCTGTATATGTGGATTACATGATCGTGATTGGGAAGTCGTTTGTAGAACGCTTGAGAAATCTAGAAAAAGTGTTTCGATGACTTAAGAGGCCAAACAAGTGTCACCTACTACGCGAAGATGTGAAATGCCTAAGGCACGCAACGGTGTCGGGTCAGACCCGGAAAAAGTTAAAATGGTACAAAGTGACCGATGGCAAAAGACAAATATCAGCGACTCAGCTTTCTAGGGATGTGCGCTTAGTATAGAGGATTCGCTTCCAAGTATGCGAATATTGTCAAATCCTTTGACCAAGCTGACTGAAAATGAGCGTGATTACGTTTGAGATGAAGATTTCCTAAATGCGTTCCAACAACTAAGGCACTTACTGACAACAGCTCAGATTTTTTCCTCGGTAAGTAGGCAAAATTCATCTTGGATACGGACGCAATCAATATCGTCGGAAGCCTACTATCCTAGATACAAGATGGGCAAGACAGAGTCATTGGATATTTTAGCAAGGTGCTCTCGAAACCGGAACGGGATTATTGCGTTACAAGAAGGAACTGGTAATTGTCTGGTAAAGTAAATAATTTATTTAATTTGATTAGAAAAGTTTAATTCCATATTAAATAAACTATATATTACAAAAACCGAAAAAATGCAAGCTAATATTACAAAACAAGTAATTACTATCACGCAAAAATTTGAAACTGTGTTAACTGATATAGAACATAATGAAAGGGTATATAATTGCAGAAAACTTAAAAAAAAACAATTCTTGCAATATACGGGAAGAAATATTTTTACATCGATCAACGTAATTTTAAATTATATGACAATTAAAAATTATTTTCCAAATATTTGCATTATTTTATGTATTCTACTAGCAATGACGGTCTGATACAACGGAAGCGAAACGTTGATTTTCTAAACTAAAAATAATTAAAAATTATTTAAGATCGACATTGGAACAAAATGGACTAGTTTATCGATTCTGCCATAATATCTACAGAATCTGATCTAATATGAAAATCAGATATCGATAATTTAATTTAAAAAGCATACGAAAATAGAGCAAGAAAAGTTTTGCTCACTTATCTTAAGTTTTAAATTATTTTAATTTTTTTGTGTTATATTGTAAATATTTTGTCCAATGTAATGTTCAATATGTATAATTCTGTTTACATATCACGGTTTCTTGTGTACGGCTAACTTTAAATTTTTTAAAGTGCTTTAAATAAACATAATTAAATGTTTATCAACCTTGTACCGTTGTATGTCTGTAGTCAAAATTTAAGAATCCATTTCCACAGCCCCTTACAATCGAAATTTGAACTTTTTCTACGTCATTCGTTTGTGCATCGTAGGTGCACAAATGTGCAGAGTGAACGAACGTTTGTGCACCTTTCTATACAAAGATACGAAGAAAACAAAAATGGGGTGCTGCAGAAACGGCACCCCCCCCCCGAGAAATTTCGGATTTTTAATAGCCATTCGTTTGTGCATCGTAGGTGCTCAAATGTGCACGGTATACGAACGTTTGTGCACACTTCTATACGGAGATACGAAGAAACTAAAGTGGAGGGTCTGTAGAAACGGCAGCCTCCCAGAAAGGAATTTCCAATTTTTTTATAGTCAATTGTTTGTGCATCGTAGGTGCACAAATGTGTACAGTATACGAACGTTTGTGCACATCTCTATATGGAGACACGAAAAAAATACAGCGGAGGGGCTGTAGAAACCGCAACCCCCCACCAAAGAAATTCCGGATTTTTTATAGACAATCGTTTGTGCATCGTTGGTGCACAAATGTGCACAGTATACAAACGTTTGTGCACATCTCTATACGGAGATACGAAGAAAATAAAGAACAGGGGCTGTAGAAATGGCAGCCCCGCCCCAAGAAATTTCGGTTTTTTTATAGCCAATCGTTTGTGCATTGTAGGTGCACAAATGTGCACGGTATACGAACGTTTGTGCACATCTCTATTCAGAGATGCAAAAAAAAACTGAAAATATCAGAAGTTTCATGTTGATCTTGGAGATCAAAATATTTTACTTGTATGCCTTCGTATGGTGGACAAAAGCGCATCAAAAGAAGATATATGTTCTTGTTATCGTGGTTTGAAACATCCGTCAAAATTGTAAATTCGATTTACCATGATCAACATTTAATTCTTCAATCTCTGTACGTCTCAATACATTTACTACAGTAACTTATGTTTTCATGCGATTTCTTGAAAAATTTAACATCGAAGGACTCGCAACGGTGGCACTTTCGACACATTTATGTCGCTCGGACTTTATATGCTGTTCAATATTACCGGTATCGCTATGAAACTCGTTGAATTCTGTACGTTTACGCATATGACATCCTAGGGATTATTCGTTTACTTAATAAACAGTTTGTTTCTAAACTAATATTAAATATGGACTTGCATTTCGGCATAGTTAAAATGGGAGTTTCCAAAACAAAACACTTCGAACGCGAGTTTTAGTGGACACAATCGACAATTGAAAAAAGGCGATAAGTAGTAAGAAGTACTCAAGGCGTGGATGGTAAGCAAAATTTATTTGGTAAAGAATTTAATATTTCTGCAATCTCCGGTCTTCGCAAATCGTTTTCCTTTTACCTTAGTGTACGAAAGTGCACAAACGTTGAGATTTTTGTAGAATTATATATGTGCAATACACGCCACCAAAAATCACTAAAAACCTTGAGTATGGCGCGTAGGAAAAGTGTTGCTGTTCATGTTGACAACTAATTTCTGCATAGATAGTATTGGTGTGAAGTTAGCCGCACTTTTTTTGAATTTCAAAAAATTTGTTGTGGCATAATTAGGCGTTATTTTGTCCCGTTAAAACAACATGTTGCGCCCACCTAGTAAACAAGTTATATAAAAAAATTATTGCGTACAAGTTATTTACGAAATTTTCCGTAGATGCGCGAACCGCGCCTACTGGAGGTTTTCTAAATAACTTGCTTGCAACAAGGACGCAAAATTTTATTTCAAGGGTGCAAATTGGCGCCTAGTGAGCGCCTAATTATAGCACAAAATTTTTTTAAAATTGCGAAAAAGTGCAGCTACTTGAACTTGGCCGAAGCAATAGTTTTTTAAATATAACTTGTTTACTAGGTGGGCGCAACATTTTGTTTTAACGGCGCCAAATAACGCCTAATTATGCCACAAAAATTTTTGGAAATTAAAAAAAAAATGCGGCTAACTTCACCAATACTAGCTATGCATAAATTAATTTGAGTTGTTCACATGAACAGCAACACTTTTCCTGCACGCCATACTCAAGGTTTTTAGTGATTTTTGGTGGCGTGTTGTAACATTTCGCATATAGGCAAGTACCAAACTGCTATATATCCAATGTATTGCCGCGATTCAGGCGTAAGTATGTGTCGACTTGTTTATCGATCCGCGCCGTCATGTGCGTGGGCTTCAAGGCATCCGCCCGATGTACTTGATCCATTATTGTATCAGATGTAGTCGGCTAAAGACGTATATTGAAGAAACGTGGTAGGAAAGTTCCCTACCAAGATGGGTGATTTGAAGTTGGATTCGTGGGAGAGACACGTCGCTTGGTGCATGAAGAGGGCATAGGTTATTATTATTGAAGACAATCAGCAGCATAAACAAGGTCGATAAAACGGTTCGTAAGCATGACAATATGGCGTCTTTGTAGAAAATAATTCATTTGAATTTACAGCAAGCAGTTTCATCTATAAATTTCATCTACAAGTTTCATCTTTAAATATAAATAAATAATGGATTTCTGAATTCATTAGCATGGTTTTGGTTCGTATGGAAGTCGATGGGCGTTCGAGGTGATGATGCATTCGTTCGTAATGTAGCTAAGTTGCACGTGGTTATAATCTGCAGATGTTGTAAGTCTCTGAACACTTCAGTGCGGTGAGTACGTTATTATTTGTTATATCAAACACCGACCCAAACAAGAATTAAGGTTACTTGGAGGATATATAATTTTCTAAATGATTTTTTTAAAGAAAATTCAATAAATTTCTGATACTTAAATTTATTAAAGTTTTCTGTTAAACGATTATAAAATTGTAGCATATTTTCATATACTAAGGTATAAAAGCTCTTTTATTAAAATGAATTATGTGCTACAGATTATATATAAAATCATTTGCTTAACGATTTAAAAATAGTTTTAGTGTTTTGAATGCAGAATTAGAAAGTTTCCAGTAAAAATAAAATCGCCTTATTTAAAATATGTTAGATAATTTGGCTAAATTTTTTGTATCAATTGTTGAATTTAAATAGTCGATTAAGGCACATCTGTCAGATAAACATCTGGACTTGCATGTTTACTCAAACAAGTAAATGTATGTTGTACAAATGAATTGTATGATAAGCTAACCTTTGACTTATCCTTGTGAGCCGAGAACAAAGATCTTTGCTTGAAGCATTTGTTTAATGTAATGAAATAATTTTCTTTGATGGGGTTCACCCATTAACAATTGCTAGGTTTGAAGCATTTGTTTAATGTAATGAAATGTTATTTTTATGATGGGCTTCACCCACTAGTACCTGCTAATTTCTTAATTCAACATCGATAAGACCTTGTTACGTTAATCGAGGCAGCCACGTTGGGCGCCAAATTTATGCTACGTGGACTCGTAGCCGAGCGTAACACCAAGAAAATCAAAGAAAGGACCGGGCTCAATCGGAGATTAGGGGGGGTTGTAGACAGCAGACCAACATATAACGTACGTGGCTGTAAGGACTTAGTAACAATACCTGCAATAAAAAAGTCAGAATAGCAAACCTGCAATAAAAAAAAATTAGTCCTGCAAACTGATCGAGCATAGATTGTTCAGTACTTTGTAGAATGTAAAAAAAAAACCTGTTTGGATAATCTATATAATATAACAACGGTAACAGCAATACAAAAAATTTTTAGTACAAAGTGAGGTAATATTGGGGAGTAGCAGAAACGTTTCCTCACACACCAATTAAACATAAATCAGACAAAATTTTAACAAAAGATAAATAGGAAAGCACAATTGATATGAGTCATCCAGTATTGTTGATTTTTCTTTTTTTTTTTAAAAAATAGCATGCAAGTCTATGGTAAAAGGTATCAGAACGACAAAGATATGGCAAAACAACGGATAGATATTTAAAGTAATAACAAGTAGGAAATAGTTCAACTTACAAAAGCTCCTTCAGTAACGCTTCCTTGCCATTGAAGTGTGGGATTCACGATGTCCGGCACTAACGAAACACTTCACCCTTGACTGTGAGGGTGTTGATGGAACTTATCACACGTTACCCTAATCACACCTACGTATTTCACTGGTGTTAGCAGCAGACATTATCACGCGACGGAACTATGTAGCATTGATAAATTTCTTGTTACTTCTATTTTTCCCGAGACAATAATTTCGAAATATTTTGTAACACTAGTTTAATTTCAACTGGGACCAAATGTATATTATTTTCATAAACATCCAAAAAGCAGCGAGAAACTTCAACCAATACCTTTGTAAACCGGTAATCTGTTATATTTCGCCAATAACGAAATTTGCGCAAGCAATGTTCTATTTTAGATTCTTTGGGGTTAGCAAATTCAGAAACTACAGTATCAACTGTATTTGGATAATCCAAAGTATGCACTACTCTGATAAAATAAAAAAAAGGGACCGCGAAACTAGCTCGCACACACAGTTTAAATATCAGAAGACAAAGCACCAAACAAAAAAAAACCCACAATGAGTAAAGCACGTGTATCACTAAAGTAAGTCCGTCAAATGTTCCGTAAAACACGCGTGCAGGTCGAGTTTAACAAGTTCTACCACTTTTATTTCCAACAGAAAATCAACTAAAAACAATTAGTAAGGCACGCGTAAACAATAAAACCGTCCGTCAAATGTCCTTAAAACACACGTGCGCCGACCAAACACGTTCGCCTATAAACCATACTACTTCAATCGAAATTAGCACTACACTCTCTACAGTTAATATACAACTTTTATTTCACAAGAAAAACAACTAAGATCGTGCCGTGCTTGTTCAGGAACAATTCCAAAATTGATCCCGCATTAATGCTCACTATTGTCAAAGCAAAAAAAGAAACAGTATTTTCAACGTAATTAATATATAGGAACGAAAAACAAACTACAACTACTTATCTGTGTATATCAACTCGTTGCTATTACCTCTTATCGACTATTATCTAGACTTGTATATCCACATAAGGAACAAAATTTATACGAATTGGGTAGTGTAAAATGTTAAGCCATAAAAATGCACGTTACAACCTTTCCACATGTTCTAATAATTTTGATTGTTTTTAATTTATTTTATTAAATTTTTTGTATATACAAGAACTTAAAATAACTTTATTACATATCTGCAAACTAAGGTAATAGTTTTATTTCTGGAAATTCTAGCTACAAAGTTTAAGTGTAAAAGAAACACAGTTATGTTGTTGAGTATCTATCTTCAGGCATAAGTTGATTCCTTTAAGGTTTATCTATGTTTTTCCTTAAGAAGATTATTTTTGTGTTTATGTGTTTGACGTAGTGGTGCCCTAAAATTGTACAAAGACACGTTAATTAATAAAGGACCCCCCATCTCATGCCTCCGCAGGAATAGACCCCGAGAATAGTCCGCGAGCTTATATAATTCTTTTTGGAAACACTGTTTGGCTCTATGTCATCTTAATTGAAGCCACCCTCTGAATTATATTAACCAAAAAGTAAAAATGATATAACAGTGTATTGCAAATACATAATTCTGCAAAAACTCAACGTTTGTGCACTTTCGTACACTAAGGTAGAAGGAAAGCGATTTGCGAGGACCGGAGACCGCAGAAATATTAACTTTTTTACCAAATAAATTTCTTCTTTTCTTTATGGATAATTGTTCGTTAGGGCGTAGCGTCTGTGCACTTTCTCAAAATATTATATAAAAAAATATACATAGAACTGCCGAAGTGTTAGCGCCCATCAAATGAAAGACGTTTTCTTACAAAAATTTTGTTGTAGACGGATAATGCAAAATGGGACCGGAAGGAATGGGCGGACAGAGGAGGGGCGTCTTGGTTTGCTTACCATCCGCGCCTTGAGTACTTCTTACTACGCCTTTTTTCAATTGTCGGTTGTTGCTAGTAACACTCGCGTTCGAAGTGTTTTGTTTTGGAAACTCCCATTTTAACTATGCCGAAATGCAGGTCCATATTTAATATTAGTTTACAAGCAAACTGTTTATTAAGCAAACGAAAACTTCATAGGATGTCATATGCGTAAACGTACAGAATTCAGCGTGTCTCATAGCGATACCGGAAATATTGAAAAGCATATAAAGTTTGAACGACGTAAATGTGTTGACAGTGCCACCGCTTCGAGTTCTTCGATGTTAAATTTTTCAAGAAATCGGACGAAAACAGAAGTTACTTTAGTAAATGTATTGAGAGGTACAGCGATTGAACAATTAAATGTTGATCATGGTAAATCGAATTTACAATTTTGACAGATGCTTCAAACCACGATAACAAAAACATATATCTTCTTTTGATGGGCTTTTCTGCCCACCATACGAACGCATACAAGTAAAATATTTTGATCTGCAAGATCAACATGAAACTTCTGATATTTTCAGTTTATTTTCTTTGCATCTTTGAATAGAGCAGTGCACAAACGTTCGTATACTGTGCACATTTGTGCACCTACGATGCACCAACGATTGGCTATAAAAAAGCCGGAATTTCCTTGGTGGGGGGCTGCCGTTTCTACAGCCCCCCCACTTTATTTTCTTCGTATCTCCGTATAGAGATGTGCACAAACGTTCGTATATCGTGTACATTTGAGCAGCTACGATGCACAAACGATTGGCTAATAAAACCCAAAATTTCTTTAGTAGGGGGTTTTCGTTTCTACAGCCCTTCCACTTTATATTCTTCGTATCTTCGTATAGAGATGTGCACAAACGTTCGTATACTGTGCACATTTGTGCACCTACAATGCACAAACGCTTGGCTATGAAAAATCCGTTTTTTTGTGGGGGGCTGCCGTTGGTACAACCCCTCCACTTTATTTTCTTCGTATATCCGTATAGAGATGTGCACAAACGTTCGTATATCGTGCGCATTTGAGCACCTACGATGCACAAACGATTGGCTATAAAAAATCCGAAATTTCTTCGGTGGAGGGGTTGTCGTTTTCACGGTCCCCCATTTTTTCTTCGTATCTTTGTATAGAGAGGTGCACAAACGTTCGTTCACTGTGCACATTTGTGCACCTACGTTGCACAAACGAATGACGTAGAAAAAAGTTCAAATTTCGATTGAGGGAGGGCTGTTGAAATGGACCTCAAAATGTAAAACATCGGAGGCAAATTTGTTTAAGAATTCATAAGCGCTCCGCTAGGAACGACCAACCCAATAACATGATAAGAACTGTACTGTCAGGCAGATAAGTAGTTTTATTAGGGATTTATGAAATTTAATTTCTGAGACTGTTCAGAACACCATTAAAAAGCTTAGAAGTTTCAGTTGATATCTCCGATAGCGTGAATTACTTTTTGTATATATTAACTACACGTGATTTCTGTTTCACTGCAGGAAGTGCAGTGTAATTTATCTAATTGCTCAAATTTCGATCAAAATTCCTAGCGAAAAAACAGATAATTTGACTTACGGTTACAGTTTCTTATAATTAAATATTTCCCAACGCAGTACCAGAAGTAATTCGATTCAACGTTTTGTTGAGTAAATATCTTTATCGAAATGATTAAGAATATAGAAATAACCTTCAATTCTAGATCAAAGTGTGGAATAAGTTCTGATAAGAAATACGTATCTTGTATCTATCACAACTGCAGTATTATAAACGTTCTGATTAAATTCAAAATGATTGTAGTTGTATTGAAGAGTTTTCGAGCGTTACTTCGTACGTAATTTGCCCATTCCATATAAAGAAATATTAAATAATGGTCAAGACTAAGAAGTATATATTATCAAAACACTTCGACGGTATTCCGAAAGCTACTGATATACAACTAGTCGAAGAAGAATTACCACCACTAAAAGAAGGAGGTAATAATCAAATATAATTATGGTACCAGATGTTTACGACACATTTTTTTAGAATTTCTGACAGAAGCTCTATTTCTTAGTGTTGATCCATATCAACGATTCAGGGAACCTTCGTTAGAACTAGGTAGTGTTCTTCTTGGATTGCAAGTGGGCCGGTAATATTACACAATAATAATTGGGAATAATTATTTATATAAAAAACAGGATTACTGAGAGCAAACATTCCAAATTTCCAGTCGGTAAAAATGTAATTGGTCACTTTGGATGGAGAACGCATTCGATATCCGATGGAATACAAGATACACAAAAAGGGTATGGTCCCCCAGCAGTACTGCCAGATATGGATGGGGTCCCTCTTTCGCTAGCACTTGGAGTATTAGGAATGCCAGGGTAAGTATAGAGTAAACTAAGTGTGATATTCTACCGGTGGACTTTCGTCAGCCGCGACAAAATAATTCGAGCACTGTGTCAGTCTCTAATCTATCTAAAATTTCTAATCTCACATGTCGGGCGGCCATTCTGAACAAAGAATATATAATTTTAAATCCACTTTAATTTAGAATTTTCTGTAATTATTACGTTAGAAATTTATTGTTCAACGATCCTTATTTTTTACCGTTCAGCTCCTAGTAACAGTTTTTTATTTAGAAAATAAATTGATGGTGTTGTACCATGTCAAAACAACTATAAATCTTCCAATAGCTTTTATATAGGATTATTCTCCTTCAAGTAGTGCAAAAAATACATTATCAGAAATATGAATTAAAAAAGAACTTTTTAAAATTTACTCAAGCTTTTTGAAAATAAAAACATTTATTATACGTTGTCTCAATTTCAAAGAGATAACGTGAGTATCTTTGACGATACAAAATTGATCAAATGAACAATTTTGTATAATTTTTAATACATTTACGAAAAGCAAAAAATTGTGATTTCCATCATTCTTGATTTTATGGTCACCTGTTGAATTTAGAGAAAAATGTTTGAAATAAATGTTGTATGATTTATTAAATGGTTAATATGTCGCCGGAAAATACAATTTTATTTTAGGCATTATTGATAACGACAGTCAATTTTTTTATTTCTTATGGCCGCAATAGTGAATTTTCTCATACCTACATGTAGGAAAAAATATAATTCCAGTTACAGAACATTTTATTTTTAACGTAAAAGCACTGCTCGAAAAAAGAGTTTTAGATAAGTGGGTTATGCTTAGTACAAAAATTGAAAGTTGTAATTATTGTCAATTCTGAGTATATGCTAATAAATTTGAGTCCAGATAGTGTTAATGGAGTCTTTTTTGAACAGTTTTGATTTAGACTTTCTGCTAATTAATATAAAAATTATTAATTTATTAAATTTTCGTCACACTGAGGATAAAATATGCCATTTGTTAATGCGGTGGTTAACTTCGATAACTACAGATGGTGAGTTCAGTAGACAATAAGAATAGCGAAAACCTTCAAGTACTTATCTAAGTTTTTAGATCCCGGGAACAATATGCTATTCGTAAATATAGTATCGTGAGGCAATTAATTCCACCGTTAACTGATTGTCAAATAATTAAATATCTGTCTAGGTATTTTGAAATGGAGGTTAGGCAACATGTTGCATTACTAAACATAGTT
The DNA here is from genome assembly GCA_036346225.1 of Platerodrilus igneus. Taxonomy (NCBI): domain Eukaryota; kingdom Metazoa; phylum Arthropoda; class Insecta; order Coleoptera; family Lycidae; genus Platerodrilus; species Platerodrilus igneus. Next base: position 1,595,543 of record JARFIW010000544.1, read on the forward strand.
GAAAGGGCGACATTTTTGGAGTACCAGCAAAGGTATGATGATGTAAGTTCATGGAGACCTAGGGAAAATAGAGAGCGAAATGTGAACTTAGTGAGAATTGAAAATAGGAGAGAAAACTTTAATAATCAGAGAGGTTCGAACTATAATCGAAATTTTAGAAATCAATGGGAACAAAGAAGGAATTTCTGTAAGAGCAGTAGCAGTACGAGGGGTACTACTCCAAGACCGGGAGTTCAAAGACAAAATAGCTCGACCGAAATGACCAGGACGGCTACGAGTGGGAGTAATACAGGAATGGTAGATGGACAAGAAGCGACCACGAGAACGTATGTACAAGTAGTGAAAGGACAACCAGGACCGAGTAGTGAGACCCGAGGTAGGCAGGATTTTTAGATTTAAACAAACCACTAGAAATTGAAGTATGTAAATATAAACATCCGCGAGAATTTATGAATACTGAAGAAGAAATAGAACCAGAAGAAGTAGAGAAAATTTGTTTGTCTGTGGTAGAGATCAAAATTTTAAATCATTGTGTAGAATCGTTGCTCGACTCAGAAGCAGAGGCGAGTTTAGTATCGGAGTAATTCGTTAGAGAGATCCAAGCAGAAATTCATGATAGGATTATGTCAATCAAGAGGAGTCATTTGATAACTCCAAATAAAAAAAGTTTACTGTGGTAAATATGTAGTAGTATTGAGGGTAGAAATAGGCTCGGTAAGCTGTGAGCAGGAATTTATTATCGTTCCTGGACTCAAATTTAAAAGTATTTTAGGGGCTGATTGCATGATGAAGATAGGTGTAATAATTGATTTGGAGAGGAGATTAGTGAAGGTTAGGGACATGGTATTGCCCTGGAAGGAGAGTTGTAATGTCACTGAAGATGACACAGCTTTAAACGTAAACGTAATGGAGTTAGATGAAGGAGAGGTTAGTGGAATAAATACTTTTAGATGTCCAGGAAAATTTGAAGAAATTCAAGCATTATTAAGAAAACATTCAGAGCTGATAGGAGTACAGGCGAGCACGGCGTTAGGTTACGAGCATGTGTTGGAGATCGATAATTCGATACCCGCAGCATACAGAGATAAGTGAATCTGGAAGTAATAAAAATGATAACTAATGGCTTACTTTTAACGAGCTTAAATGGCAGTATAAATTTAAGTAATGTTGAGGAATTCGTTCTGGTCAGTCAGTCAGTTACGTGAAAATTCTAGGAGGTACATAGGGTTAAGTCTGGAGAGAAAATTTGAGAATGCGGAAGTGGTACCGCATGGTTTGTCTGAAGCAAATGTAAGGATGAATAAAGGCAGAGTGAATTTAGGATATCAGAAAATAGTTGCTTATATAGTGATAGTCATAGGAGAAAAAGTAAGGATCCAGGTGGCAAGATATGTTAGAAAGCTAACGATCAGAATTAAAAAGAGGGTTAGGTTCAAAGAGTGAATCGAAACGGTGTAAAATTTGTAGCTACTAGTGTAAATAAAAGAATAGTGATAGGTATAAAAACAAGTGTACAAGTGTTCGAAAAACTAGTAGTAAAAAACGTCGACTTTTTGACAGCAGCTCGTATCTGTCTAACAAAAATACCGTAGCGACACACAGCACACTTTTAACTAAATTTTCGCCGTACTTCAATAACACAGAGTAGCTTGAAGGCTGAATCGCGACAAATCTAATGACATTTAATGCCCACAGGGCGGATGCAAGTTTACCTGCAAGCTTCATCTTATGTTATAACTAATAGTAAATTAACTATAAATACAAACGGAACACTATTAATAAACAGTACGATATGTTTTGTGTGTAATAAAAATTCCTACCGAGAAGTCGAACGATAGTTGGCAAATTTATCTAAAAGACAGTCGAATATGAAAATATTTCAAAAATTGTTTGCAAAAGTTTATTCCTCAAAATTACACTTCCAATCGTTTCGATAAAAAACTTTCTCCTGCAAGTGTTCCATTCAATCAATCCGTCTACCTTCCGTCGCCAAATTGAAACGCAAGTACATGCGAATAAATCTACTGTTTCAAAGATTTTAAAAAACACGAATTTCGTCCATTTAAGTTTCATATTTCTTAATTCTTATGACCAAAAGACTACGAACGTTCAGAAACGTTTTATGGATAGTAAATTGCTTGTTAATCGGTACGAGACGACACACTCTTTGGATGGACAAAATTTATTTTTACAATTGTGGTGTTTTTAATGAGAAGAATGAACATTATTAATTACAATCACAAGGCAATGTTTATTTGAGCATTTCAAAAAGAAATCAAAATTGTTTCGATTTTAATGTATTCTGTGAAATTATAAAAAACGTCTTACTGAGGGATTATTTTTCTGGCGTCTTAGAGCAAATATTGTCAAATTCTGCAAATACATTTAAAAACATTAGAAAATTTACCATTGACGGTAGTCATAGGGATGTGATAGCAACCAAGACAGTGCTTCACCTCACAATACCAAAGCAGTTATTGAGTATTTAAATGGCCGATTCAATAACAAAGCTGTGGCTACAAATACTAAACACAGATAGCCTCCCAAACCAGCAGGCTCTTCGCTGTAGGCATTAGACGAACGTGCAAATAAAACCTGCAGCCCAGAATTTTTAGATTTTAGATCATGAATGTGTGGCAACCAGCTGAATACACATATTCTAGATTATGTAGTGAATTATTATCAAAACTTCCCACCCCTCCACTGATTGCGCCCCCCCCCCTCCTTCAAATGTCTCGTAATCAGCGTTTTTTATAATTCTTACAAAAACTATTAGAGTTAGAACAAATTTGTCAATAGTAAAAACAATCTTCATTAAATTCTCTGCAACACGGTGTTTGGTTGGTTTTGACAAAACTGCCAGATTCCGAAATATGCTTACCAAAACTACACGAAACATTTTTTTTTGCGAAAAGTTTAGCTTTTGTACTAAATTTATACAAAAATGATGGAAGCTGTAATAAATTAGTCGAGACACAAATTAATGCTGGTAAATCTACCTATAAATCAAGACCTAATTCAATGTCGTACGAGTATTAGTTCTCGATTTACAACTCGCCGCGTCAGGCATCACAAAGTATGAACGTGTTAATCTTATAATAACAAAGTCCTATTCATGCCAAAATACCTATTTTCTATGTTTTGTATAATAGTACGATAGATGCAACTCCACTTTGCCTGATGTTAAGTGATACAGTACATATGACATGATAAAAATTTAAAAAAAAAGAATATAAAAGAATATGAATTCAGAAAAAAATTAGCATCAAAAACAACAGAATACTTATTAATTAGAGACCTTTACAAAGGATCATAATCAATATCATCATGGCAAGGTTCGGGAGAATTACTACAGGATTGGCCAAGGCATTGTCAACACATTGCTGAGCATGTCAAGCCTGCTTTTCGACACTCGCACCAGCGTTCGCACCCCTTTTTATAACCGCAACTGATTAAATGCAGTAGTTGATCAGGTGCAGGAGGTAACTCTGTTGCTACCGGAACTAGAGTTTGACCACGCACATTATGGTATGAAATCCGCCTAGCAAAACAATTGTATTCTTCAAATCACCGTTGGATGAGCTCGCTACGATGTCTGTGGCTTTGGCGTATAATGGTTGGTCGAAAGTAAACAAACAAGAATTTTGTTTAATTTTGTTACTCAGATCGGGCGTATTGTAATGCAGAATAGGTACAGGACAAATTGCCGGGATTCAAGTTGATGAACGGAAGAAATGTCATATCACTGATCTCATATTTACTGCCAGGCTGTAGACCTACCTGCATGTAACCGTTCCAACTAGGTACTAGAGATGAATTAAGCCAGTATCCGGACATCCATAGATAGTCCAATAGTACTGTAACAAAACAAGATCAAACCATTAACCCGACTTTGAAACGATCCAACCCCTAATATGTAGAATTTGCATGCTTCTACATATTAGCAACCCTGTCTCTCACAAATAATAACCAACAGTAGTAGTATAAGTTAATTTTAAGTAGTAGAATAGGGAATTTCTTTTCTTTTTAACAAACGTACCCGAGACAAACAATACAGCAAACAAATCCTTTCCTCAAAAAGAACCTAATTTTTTTATTTATGTAATAGTATAAGTTCAAACATGTACAAAATTATACTGATTCAATCCAACCTTTTAGTAACCTGGACAAACATAAACACAAATTAACATTTCAAACACACTTCACACACACACACACACACACACACACAAACACACACACACACACACAAACACAAAACACCTGTTTGTACTGTGCAAACATGAAACACTATTCACACTTACATTGCCTTTTCAACATCTGGATTTCCGGGTGCCGATGGTCCAGACTGATAAGGCAACATCCGTCGAGCGTTCCTCTTTGAAGATTGGGATATCCGGCTTCCGATGGTCCTGGTCCTAAAGGGGGAACGTAACACGGATACCAACATCACACACAACACACATACACACTCTCTCTCTCTCTCCCACACACACACACACACGCGCGCACACACACACATACAAACACACAAGCACACACCTAAACACACACTTCCATTGCCTTTTCAACATCTGGATTTCCAGCTGCCGATGGTCCGGACTGACAAGACAATGTCCGTTGTGCGTTCTTTCTTGACGACTGGGATATCCGGCTGCCGATGGTCCTGGTCCTAGAGGGGGAACGTAACACGGACCAACATCACACACAACACACATACACACAACCATCCCCCCCACACACACACACACAAAACACATGATGGTTACTTTCTGTGGGGAAGCCAGGTCTACTTAAATTTCAGGTAGCAGACTACTGAAACGTTGGAATAAATAAATAAATAAATAAATAAATAAATAGTACTGTAACAATTTTTTTGACGACTGCAAATCACCTAAAAGTTATTTTTAAATATCGTCATTCAAATAAATATTCGTATTGGGAAGATGTAACCCAATCATAATACAGAGATGATCCTTTAGTGCTAGTTTGGCTGCTAACAACAGGCGTTGGCTGTTTGAATAAATACCTCAATGTCAAACGACTTTGAAATACTATGTGCAGCGTGCCAACCAGTCACTCTGGCTTGGGCACCTGATACGAACACATCATGGAGAAGATTAGTGTTCTAGCCAGCAATTTGCGTGTGACCTTACGCCTAGGTGTTTAATTCAAGTGTAACATGCACTTGAATAAGTGTTTTTAATAATGCGCTTTTAAATTTTACCATTTAATATGAACGCTCTTCAATTTGATTGTAATATTCTTGCTATAATATGAACGTCCTTCAATTTTACTGTAATATTTTTAATTTAATACGAACGTTCTTCAATGTGACCATAATAATTTTTGATCCAATATGAACGTCCTTCAACTTGACCGTAATAGTGTAGATTTAATATAAACGTAATACTTGTGATTTAATATGTATGTTCTTCAATTTAATAGCACTTCTTTTATTTTAATCTAAACGTCCTACAATTAACATTTACGATAATCCTTTAATTGCTATGATGTTTGAGTCGAAGGAAAATGCTTGGCAAATGTCCGGTATTTACAAGTAATAATGTGGATAATTACGCTCAACATAATTGTTTTGTAACAAACGAAATGCCGTAAAAGAAGGAAGTATACATAGCATTTTTTGATAACTGTTGGATTGGAGTTTGGTTTGTTTCATTTTTGCGTAGAAGAAATACACTTCAAGTTTGTATAATTAGGCCCAAGAAGCGTACAGTCGATTGGCTTCACTACAACATATAAACAGCGACGTCATTTGTTTGTCGAGGCACAGTATGTATACACATCTGGTTTAATACAATGTAACACTGTCACATAAACAAGAACCTGGCTATACAAGGTAAGCCTTTCTTTATTATTTTCACATGACGTCCGCATTTGGCCAACATTGATACAGGGCAACATATGAAAAATAACATTGTAGTGACCTATAATTATTATTTTGCTTAACAAAATATAAAGGACTTTTGATGTTTTGTAATTATCAACATTTAAATCCAGGGTTGTAACCGTTATTATTACAAAGAAACTTAAACACCTTAATTGAGTTCTGATTAAAGCTTTCATTTATGTGTAATTATACCTAAAGCATATGAAAGTTAAATTATTAGAATTTTGATATTTCCATATAAACCTGTAAACCTAATAACAGATCTGATATTTTGGGTATTGATTGAGATAACTTTGTAACAAAAAGAAATGCTTAACATGTTTGATATTTTATTTGATTTTATTATTCTACATCTCTGTAGAAGAAATTAAAGTACCATTTTTGATATATATATATATATATATATATATATATATATATATATATATATATTGTACATACAACATTTATCATGAAGCGACATTTAATTAAAGAATCATCATTTAATTCATTTAATTAATTGTTTTATTTTGAACAAGTGAGTTCAAAAATAGGGTGATTGGATCAAGAAACAAAAGGCATAAATACCTTCAATATAATGATACTTGTAGCTTCCATTTGACAAAGGAGCACTGATAGCACTTTCAAAATTTGATGCCTAATATTTGTGTCTATAAAAGTGTGTGCATAATTGATATTTATAGCTTTTCTCTTTATGAGGTAGCAAGAGTATACCTCTTGTGTCCTCTTTTATTAATTTAATCCAATTTTCTTTACAGCTCCTGCGTAAGCAGTAAATACAATATTCCTCTCTAAAGACTCCCAAGTCCCCCTTAGGAAAACCCTGTGTTTAAAACTTAATGGCTTGGTGGCGCCCTCCCCATACCCCTATATTAGTATAAATTGAGTCAGTAAGTAAATAATGTTTAGTAAAAAGAACCACGACCAATCCTCATAAGCTCTACCCGAGGAATAGACCCCCTGGTATAGTCGGAAGATAGTTGTGTTCCATCATTTTAAGGAAATCTTTCCTTAAAGTTCACTGGTTTCGTCAGAGAATGTTAAAGAACCTACGGGTTACTTTAATTATTTAATTAGCCAAACAAATCAGTAACGAAAAAGTAAGAGTACAGCCTGAACGAAAATTCTTTGATTTTGTAGTAAATCTACGTCTCGAACACGTACATTTTTATGCCCTCCATATTGTGAAATGTATTGTTGCTATCTATGGTACGTATATTAAAATCGGCATTATCGAAAGCAAATCGAATAAAGGCATCTGAGGTGTGTTTCATGGGAGCTACCTTTAAAGAGTTGTCAAGCTTCTACACTTCAAAATATGGCACACAAAAACCTAAACTACTCGATAAATCAATTACCATTCGAGAAGCAAAATGACAATGAAGATAGATACCAACGCCTAAAAGAATTGGAGACAAATGATCTGGGACGACAAGCTGAAATAAGAGCTTCGCTTACACTTTGACGTTTTCTTTGAGCACTTTTGTAACATATATAAATTCTATGGTACTAACTTGAAATCGCTTTTACTCGTTACAATTCTGTGGTATCTGATTTTATTATTTAGCTATATTATATCAGAAGAAACAATTTCGTGATAGAAATAAACGTTATATTATCATTTAATTCGCTTTGAATTTATATTAAGAATATATTCAATTGTAACAAATACTTAAGATTTGTTCCAAGAACTGAACGTCTCATAATAAGTTATAAACAAGTCACTTGTGTTGCCTAATTCGTAGGCTGTTTGTATCCATTTTTAAGAATTACTAAGTTAATATAGCGCTTGTGGAAGGTGTCAGGAGGTGACGCTTCAGACAGATCACCTGTTCGTTATATTGATAGTATCGAGGGCAACTCGGCTATTTTTGTCCTTGTACAAGGCGTGTGAAGAGAAATGTTGGCACTTTTATGTGCCAGTTGGTGCTTAAGAATCGTCATCTAAGTCGACGGAAGGTTCACAGTCGTCTTGAAGTGTGTGTGTGTGTCTGTGTGTGTGTGTGTGTGTGTGTGTGTGTGTGTGTGTGCGTGTGTGCGTGCGTGCGCGTGTGCGTGTGAGGTGTGCATGCCTGTAAGTTTTCCCGGGCTCTATTAATGTGTGAGTGTGTGTGCGTGCGTGCATGCGCGTTTGTGCGTGTGTGTGTGTGTTAAAGTTTCCCCGGGCTTTACTAATACGGCCTGAATATTCAATGAAGTAACAACGTAGTTACCTAACCTCGATATCCTTTAACGCGCATCGTTTGATTATGAAAGAATTTTTGTAACAGGAAGTATTCGAGATCGCTCAGATGGTGTCGGTTTGGTGGAAAAGTATGAAGTCATGATGTCATCCGTTATTTTCGGAAATCCCATAGGCGAGATTTTGCTGGCAAGATGAAGCCCTAAGCTTTTGGTTTGAAATTTTTTTGAAGCTGAAGTTTACATGAACGAAAACATGGTATGCAAAACCCTCATTGGCGTAGGAGTCGATTCCTGGTGAGCGTTTCAATTTTTTTGTGTCAGTTATAGTTGGAGCTTTATTATCACGATTATGAATTTTTGAAAATGGCCGTACAGTTATTAAAAATATTAAATTTTATGAGAGTATTAATATTGACCAAAAATAAAAATTATTTCCAAAAAAATTGATTGTGCGTATTTTAAATTTTGAAGAAATTCGGATAAGCGTTTAAGAGGAAATCAGCTCTTATCATTATGTAGTCTTAGTAGCAGTAAATGAGAGTACACAAATCCATCTTAGGTCACTAACCACAATGTTTCCCTTAATTCTGACTACCACGGTCTTTCACTTCTAACATATTCTGCTTCCTCGTTTCAAACCTAATCGTCAGAGTGATGAAAGTTATCAGGTTTGGCCACAGATGTGGAATCAACTCCTCCGAGTCTATGTTTTAGTCGTATGTACCGTACCTACACATTGAGCAACGGTTTTCACCTGTCTTTCGCAGATTAGGTAACTTAGATATTCCTCGACTCATTCATAGTGTAACTTTTCTCCGTAGCTTGCAATGGTCAGTTCTGCATCCCTTATTTTATTTTACCAACTCGGGAGCCCGATAACTTTTTTTATTATATTTTCTCAGGATGATTCGACTCCAATTTTACCCACATAAATCAGGAACTTGTTACACTATCTTTTTTATAGTGTCTTTACCTTATGGGCGGCAGAGCCTCAATAAATTACGAAGGGTTCCTGTCTAAGGTTTAAGCCCAGGGTAAAGAGGATGGGAAATGGCCTTGAGTATGATAGGACCCTCTAAAGAGATCTTCCAGCCAGCTAAGCTTCTTCAACTTAGGGCAGAGCTATGAGCCAGGGTCGTAGGATGGTATACGATAATAAAAGAATTTTTAATGGACGCCACCGTATCTTAAAAATAGCTATAATGAGAAACAATCCGAAGATAGGATACGGAAATCTTCGAAAAGAAAAAATATCCTTAACGAGCAAAACATAGAAATATAATACTTACTTGTGATTCTGCAAGTTGGAATTAGAACGACGATCTCGTACTATCTGAAAATTTAATCACTTCTTGACATTTTAGAACTAGGGCTACATTAGAGCCTAGTCACTTTATCCAAAAAAATAAATTCCCAAAAGATTAACTAGTCAAGGTTATATCTCAAAAAAGTTCACTACAAAACCTACTTCACTACAAAAATTTTATAAATATGGTTGCTTGCTTTTATAGAAAAATTATTGTCGACTTCAATGAAAGAAATCTTTAAAACAACTTATTGCACTTTCTATCGATTTACAAAAAAATATATATACATCATTTGTACAATTTTATACGTACTGAAGCTTTTTAGATATCTACTTTTAATAATGTCTACAAGTAGTCTTTTATTATTTGTATGAATTTTGCAAGTGTAAATTTATTATAGTTCTTTAGGAGAATTAAAGAGTTTTTGTTAATATTCTACAACTTGTGTTTGATACCTAAATAGGATCCTGTTTTGGCTTACATATAATTGATTAAATACATTGACTTATCTTAAACTGCAGAACTACATTTTTAATTAATTTAATTTCTTGAATCAAAGGTCAAAAATACTTATGGTTTGAACTAATCTGTACTTCAATTGTACTGTCAAAAACATTAGATTTTATAATGTGACAAACAAATATTAACGTGTCACGTGCTTAGTTACGAGTACATTTTAGTGTAACCTTGTAAATTCAAATAAAGTTATCTTATAGAAATTTCATTGTGTTCATAAGAATGTTTATACAATATCCAACTATTAAATTCTGAACAAAAAATTACGTGTACCAATTTTACAAAAATTATGATTACATTTCCAGTAATTGTTCCGTGAAACGAAAATTGAATTAGAATTGGAGAAGACTCACCACAAATAATCCGCTAGACATCAGCTGTCGTCAACCATCGTGAGTAGTTACAACAAGTGCGCACGGTTCACGCGTGCACGACTTTACAGCTTGACTTCTATACAAAACAAAATTTACGGAAAATTCCACCATACTCCATAGCAACATTTGAGAATTTGAACTGTCAATACTGCATAACAAAAAACTGTGCTTCAGTGTTCCATAACGATTAGATACATAAAATTTAGTGCTTCAATACTCCATACATTACGTGTTTACATAAAATTTTTGCGTTTCAATATTCTATAACAATTAGCTTCATACTAGCGTTTTAATACTGTATCTACCTAAAATTTGCGCTGAAAAGAAAACGAGAAAATGATTTGGATGCAAAATTGAAATTTATAAACCTACCGTAGATGATGTTTATTTTACAGCAACAATAAGTCGACTAAACTATAAATCGGTGTAATGGTATACGTTGACACCATTTCACCTGCCTCTGGGATTGCATGTTTTTAAAACCTGCTGGCCCACGTCTCGACAAACTTGTTTATCTGATTACATTCGGACGTTAAATGACAAACCTTGACCACGAGGCAATTTCATATTCAAGCACGCGCAGAATTGGATTGTTACATCAACACATACACAGATAAAAGAAAACCTAAATTCTACTTCGAGTCCATAGATATAGGTGGAGTTCTAAGTAACAAATAGATATTATATTGCTAAAATAGAAATTTGATATTTTCTGTATAATAAAGGATTTTTGTTAAATAAATATTTAGAACAAAAGCGTACATTAATGAAGCAGGTAATCGTATTCGTTACAAACTAGTATAAATTTTTAAGGATTTCTTCATTGAGGGTATTAATCTTAAGTCACATTTGCTTTTAGATATTCCAGATCACTAGATATTCTGCTGTGCAACTATCCAACTCCTGATAAAATGTGTTATTTTTAAAATAAACGGATCGTTGGAAGTTATTTAAAAACTGCTGGTTATAAATATGTTAATGTCTCCTACTTAAACCCCCCACCAAAACACAAATATTAAAAAAAATTATTTACAAAAAATAAATGGTCTGCATTTTAAATGTAATTTTCCAGGGATTCACGATAATTTTTAACCGAAAACAGCTTTTATTATGCTACAACCCCTATTGTTTTTACTGTAGCAGCATCCCATTATCTTTTTTATTTACTTCCGCACGAGTTTTTGAATGAAGCGTAAATTTTTAGTCTTAGTCAAGTTTTTAAGATGCGCTCGCTAACCTCGTCGCCTAAATTAAATCAAACAAATACAAATTTGCAAACAATAACACAACTGGGCTGTATTAATTGATTGAAATTGGAAGTACAAGTCGTCATTTGATTCTTGCATGTTACTGACGAAAAGTCTATCGCATTTTATCAAAAATTTGTGTGAACCTAAGTACATGAAGATATGTACCAAAAGCAAGTTAGTATTTGCTGTGATAGGTTTTGATGTTCGAAAAATGTGGACGATTTGACTTGAAAGACTAAAATGGTACGGAAATTCCTTTTGCAGCATTGAACAGTCGACACTTTGACAACTGACTTTCATTTGTTTGAATTTTTAAAGGGTTTTTTTTCAAATAAAAGTATTGGTGACGATAATGAACTTCACAGTGAAACAAAACAAAACCTGAGCCGTTTGGAGCAAAATTTTTTAGAAAGTGGGTTACAACAGTGTGCGCACTTGTAATAAAAAATTGTTTCTTGTTTGATTTTTTTTATTATTAACTTTATCCTCGTGACTATCAGCTAAAAAATTACACCTTTAAATTTCCTAAACCCTAACCTGATATCACAAGGTCGAGAATTTCTTCTTATTAATGTAAGCCCAGGTAAAGTTGGATGGAGAATGGCTTGAGATAAAGAAAAACTCTTAAGACATAAACGGCTAGTCGAGTGATAGCTCTGGGTAGATCATGAGCTTGGGTCATGTGTTGTTAAAAGACCAAAAATATATTTAATGAGCGCCACCGTATTTTTCAATACAATAACCAACATAATTTAACTGTGCTTGTATAAGGAGAATGCGGAAACCTTATGTCAACACCACTAACATAGCCATAAAACCTGAATTTCACTCTTTAAAACACACTTACCAAGACCTCAAACACCAGATGTCATACAGATGTCTCGGCTTGTCCTGTGAACAAACAAAGGTACAACATGGACACCATTTGTGTCCTCAAAAATATTTGCCAAAAATAAAATAATAGAATTTAGGCTTCTAAAATATATACCCAGGGAATTTGTTTTCATTACACACAATTTCTAATCAGGGATGACTTGTAATTTTGTTTTTTTTTAATTCTAAATAATAAAAAGTAATTCAAAAGCAAAATAGATTCTATTTGGATAAATTTCTGGATTCATGTAATTATAATATTTAAATTCGTATCTCTTAAAAAATTTTCACTTAATTATTTTGCTAGAACAGAAATATACTAGTAAAGTTTTGCATTCAAAAATAGGAAGATCTCTGAATGGATCTTTCTACAAAATTTAAAAATACTGACTTGAAATTTTCTAAATTAATCATATTACATAATATTCTTTAAGCCAATGAAGTACTTCGTCGACCTTCACAGTAAAATTTAATTATCAAAGTGCTGATAATGTAGTATATAATTACTCTAAGTTATTTGTATTTAACAGTAAGTACGCAAATTTCACATGTCGATGAAAATTGAAAGTTCATGACCTCAAAATATTTAAACGTATTTTAAATTAAAGTAAGACAACATGTGACGTCTAGATAGGACAACTGAATCTATGTTTTTATATATCTGACATAAAATGTCATTCACAACCTTATTAACTGTACAATTTGTGTACATGTGCAAACATTCTGACAAATAATAGATTTGTTATTTAATTCGCTGAATCCTCAAAAGCTATTTTCTTTTTACGTTACTCAAATTTTTAATGTTATATTCTTTATTGCAATTTAATTAATGTTCAAAGTGATTAAATCCTATGGTACACTCACGTGCTACGAAACTGCTCTGAACGAAAGATATAGGACCTTGACCTCAGCTGTCGGAAATTTCCATAACCATCGAATATCAAAGTTCTTCGGAATACAACTATTACATAACGAAACCAACCACAGCTTGATTGAATTTAATTCTCCAACAAAATTTTAGCTCCAAGATTTACTTATTTGATGTTATTTATTGGTGAAGTTGAAATATACGAAACACATATGAAATTGCCTTCTATGATACTGCATTTTACATTATATAAGATGTAACCATATATGATCTTGCCTTAAAATATGGCCTTAAGATATTGCCTTAAGATATTGCACTAAGATGAAAAATATTAGTATAATCTATTTAATTAATTTATACCAACTGTATTAATGATGTCAAAGGGGGCTTCCATCTCCTTAGGCCTGCAAAGATCAACTGAACTGCTCTAGGTGAAGCTTATAGAAAATCATGATCACGCTACAGCTGTTAGGCTCGACCTCCAGACACCAAGAATCAATCAATTAATCTGCTTTTTTCTAACACTGTTAGAAGCCACGTGCTTACACACGACCATCTTGACTTCACTTATCCTGCAGAGCAGCTTGCCCGTTCGAACGCTGATAATGAAGTGAACAGATTGATAACTCGACAGAGCTTAGTAACGAACTTTAGAGCATAAAGGTAAAGGAATCTATGTGTTATTATCAATTTTATGTATTAATTTTTATTGGACGGTAATTCACAAATTAAATATTTTAAATTATAGCTGTTTTATTTTTATTTTAAAGAACGAAGTGTAACTAGAAAAAAAATACGTTACACACTGCTGAAACGTGTCTAAACGTGGGTGGTCTATCTTAGGCATCATTTCTGTATCAATTCAAGGTTCACTTCCATTTATTATTTATTTTTTTAATTATCGATGTTCAGAACGTTTTAGTTGGTCAAACGTGCAATGTAATTCAAACTTTTGACACACACTTTCGGTATGTTACCTTGTTTCTAAGCAAATGCTAGGCATTGCACTATGACAAGATGCTTTGTCTGACCAAAACATTGTTAGATTATACGGATAAGTTGTATTAATAATCTGAAGGAACACCTAAACGTTTACTGCTTTACCGCTTGCAATAAAGCTCACCAAGCTCGAAATTTATTGGCCAACTTTTACTTTAATTTCTATTTTACTTATGTGAATGGGCTTCTAAAGTATAGGAGTAAAATCATTTGAGAAGTTCTGTAGAGAGAAAGCGTCGGTCAAGGCCAACAAAACGACGGCTTCAGCGTACGCTTTCTTTGGAGCAGCAAACTCAAACTATATAAAAAAGATACCAAAGATCTTTGAGGGACTGGAAATTAAACGTCAAGCTAGTTGTGTGAATAAGATTGGAATAGATGCAGTATCTTATACTATGTTCACTCTATACTACGTTATTAGAAAAATTCATTTGTTAATAAACCAAAAATAATTTTATTAGAATAAGCTTTTGCAATAAAAATTCCTAAATTAGCACTATTTTAGCAGTACGTAAACTTTTTGCCGCTTCGACATAACTTAAAAATATTTGTACCCAAAGTTGCACAAACAGAGAGAGAGAGAGAGAGAGAAAGAGAGAGAAAATCGAGAGAGAAAGGCGAAGAGGTGCGAAGAGACAGGTAGAGAAAGAGAAACGCAGAGGAAGAAGAGATAAGTTTTGTCCTGCACAAAAGAGCTTTAAAGATTGACTGTTATCACGTTTAAGAACAATTTAACTTACGAGTTTCAATCACAATAATTTCAGAATATGTTGGTGTGAGTATCGGATTTCTTCATAGCATCGTACACAAACTAGGCTGCTGCAAAGTTTGTTCGCAATGGGTTCCTCGCCTTTTGTCAGAGAACCAAAAAAATTTGCGAATGGGCTAATCTTTGCATCACCTCACGGAATACAGACAAAATAGTAACGATTTTCTCTCGTCAAAATTTGCTGACGACGAATCGTGGTGTCATTATTTTGAACCATCCAGTAAGCTGTCATCGATGCAATGGAAACACGCAAATGCTCCGCCACCAAAGAAGTTTAAAGTTCAACCTTCTGCCGGCAAGGTTATGTTGACATCTTTTCTGCCATAAAGGACCCTTGTAGATAGAATTTACAGAACCTCGCGTGCATATCAACGCAAACCTGTATAATGAAACTTTGAACAAACTCCATCAAGCAATAAGACAAAAATGTCCAGGGAAGCTTTCACGTGGTGTCATTCTGCTTCACGACAATGCTCGACCTCATGTTGCTAACGTAGTGAAAGAAAATCTACAGCGAAAGAAATGGAGGATATTAGAGTATCCACCCTATGTTCCGATTTATCGCCTTGCGATTTTCAAATCTTTGGGCCACTGAAAAAAGCATTAAAAGGAAACCGTTTTCAGTCAGACGAAGAAGTACAATACGCCGTGAAGGTATTCTTCGAGCAGCAGCCACAAGATTTCTTTAGGCAGGGTAATACATAGGTTGACGAAACAATGGAATATGTGCCTTAATGGTAGTGGTAATTATTTGTAAATTTAGTTGTCAATAAATTTTTTCCTGAACCAAAGATGGGTTTTAAATTGAACAAGCCGCGTATATACGAGAGAAACTGACCAGTGAGAAGTTTACAAACACCACTAACGTTACAAAACGTCCGTTGAGTGATTGCAATTGTTTCCAAGGCTAACCTGACCAAAGATGGGTTTCAATGGAATAAGCCTCGTACTTAGTATTTACTATATTGTGGATGGTCAGCTTTGTACAACTTCTGAATACTCGAACCGAGATCCGAATGAATACAAAATTGAACGAATGAGACATAGAAACATTTATATATTATTTTTCCAGTGGGAAATTAGTCTTGTTTATGTTAAGCCTAACTTCAGTGACGATAAATTTATAAATTCCACCTTAATTCAAACTAGCAAAGAAGTCATCGTGATATGACAGATTTTATTGCCTGTCGGCTAGAAAATGTGTAATCGATTATAACTAAGTAATGACGGGGCTTATTTCATTATTTAACTGCGGGTAGAGGTATTTGGTCGGTATCTTTTTAAGATAGATAAGAACTTTTATAGCTTAAATGCATAACCCTACAATTTGATAGTTTCCTTATTCAAAGAATCACTTCGACATGTAACAGTGTATGTGCAGGCATTATTAGCTGAAAATATGGCTTTGTAGAATAGTGATAACACACATTAAATTTTACAGTCAATTATAAAAATTTAATTCTTTATAGTCTCAAAACCGTCAAACACCGAAAACTAAATGTTATTATTTATTACGTGTTACGTGCTGAATTGACGTTACGTTTCTGAATTAATTTTACTCTACAGGGGGCGGAATCAGTTCTATCAAAGCGAATACACTACTTTTAGGGTATATTCTGACTCTTCTACGAAATACTTTTACGCTTACCTTGAAAGGATTTCAAACTCTTTTTGTCTATGTAAAGTCTATGAGCGCCAACTCACCTAAAAAAAATCAACACAGATAAAGTCTACCCAGAAGGTGAGTGTTCCGAGTATCTATTTGAACGATTTTTCTGCTGTTAGTTGATGAAGTAGTCTCTACTACACCTTTCTCACCTCCTACTAATTTAAAATAAACAGAAAAATAACTCGCTTCTTGTATCCCTAATCTATATTGTAAAACATGATTTTCAGAACAGTAAATAACAACAAAAAGAAAACGAAAACTAAGATTCGCCTCTAATTTCAAATATGCGTTTAGCTAAAAAAAAAAGTTAAGATTAACAATGATACAACTTCGTCGAGAATTAACCAATGTAAATTTTACTTGCTACTTTCCTTGTATAATAATGAGATTTTATGTATGAGAATTCGAAACAATACACTTTAAAATTAAACAAGCGTGCACCAGCGTGAATAGTCCTTCATATTACTAAGCTCCACGCATTTAAATATATTGATAATCAATTCCAGTTAATACAATAAACAGCATGCGATGGTTACAATTTGGATAACAAGAAATTCAATTGACTTACAGTTTTTGGTTATATTCTCTCGAAGGCTCCATCGACATTATGGACAAGACTCGTCACAGGTAAAAATCCAACCAGTTGTGGTCGACAAAAGGTCTCGGCATTGGTTACTTTCCAACGACATCGGTAATCAAATCCGCGTTCTTCTGGCCAGAAAGCCTGTTTTTTCACTAACAGAGCCGGGGTGTAGATACCATCACGTTAACTTCGCGTACCTGCTTCTACAACGTCGTTCCGTACCGCAATCTTGTTCGAGAGTTTGCTATCCGCTGTCTACTTGTGATATGTCCCCTCTTTTAGTATCCGTAGGTTTTTATAAATTTTTCGTTCCAGGCCATTGCATGCTATTTTTCGTTTTTACGAATTGTGCGTCTAAACTAGTCTAATTTTGAGATCAATATGGTTCTGTTCGTATAAACCGTTATTTTGGTTCCCGCCTTTTTACATTTAAAACCGAAGACTGCGTCATTCGTGGTCTGCAACGCTTTCATTTTATGGCTGTAATATTAGAGGGTATCTCTCAAAATTTTTAACCAAAACTGTTTTTGTTGTTTAAAGTTAGAAAAATAAAACAATGCTCTAAGCCAGTATTTCTTAGAGTGTGAGATGCGTACCCTTAAGAGTAAGAGAAGAGTTTCGTGGGGAGTACGCGCTGCATCGGACTTTGGCTGCGCCTGGTGCAATGAACAGTTACTCTTTTTAGATTCATCATCATTACGTCTTCAGTCCTGGAACTGGTTAGACGCGTACCCTCATTATTTCCTATTCCGATCTAACGTACTCATTTCCCTGAAATTTCCACAGTTTGCACATTTCATTATCTGCGTGCATTAGTCTGATCTAAGCCTACCCCTACCTCTATTTTTCTCTATCTCTGCTTATAAAATATCCCGCACTACTTACGTTCGCCTTCCCACGGTACGACCTGCCTGTCGTAAGAGACGTCTAAATCGGTCCAACACATACACTCATACACACACACACACACACACACACACACTCGCATACTCATACACAACTACAATGGGATTGTTTTATTTTCTTTTGTGCTATTCTTAGGGTTTTTTAATGTGGTTGTTCTTTTTGGCTTTTTTTCCTCGTTCCTTTCGTTCCACATTCCTCTTCTTTTTTATGTGGCTGGTCTTACTTTCTGTCGGTTTTCGTGCTGACTTGTTTTGATTTTCGATCCACTTCCTGTGGTAGGTGCTTTCTAGTTCATTCTTTCTTTTCTTCGGAAACCACGACTTAATCGACTTTTAGGTATAGTTAGCAATTCTTTTCGTCGGTTCTTCGTTTGATGCGATTCTTTGGTACCACAGCTTGAAGTACTTTAATTTTTTTCCTATCCAGCATTCTTGTTATTCCCAAGCATACTTGAGGCTTGACACTTTTGTCTTATTTTGGCTATTTCTGTTGGTTTTCTTCCTCGTTCCTTTTCTTTACTTTTGGTTTTTATGCAGGAAACCAATCGTCTTTTGAGGTTGAAGACTGCACTGTTTCTTTTCAAAAGAAGCATCCGTCCTTTGACGACTTTGGCAGTGTTGAAGCCATTCTACCTTTGCACTCGCTCATCGCTACTACCTACCTATCTTTCCCTGTCGTTCTCGTCAATTTTGAGCTTTGTCCGATACCTTGGTTCTTCGAGCTGGATGAAACTTTTTTTGATTTTTGAGTGTTTTTTGTATTTTTCTTAAGCGAGTTTTCTTTTGGTTCATCCTGTTAGTGTGTATTGGTCTTTCGAGCAAGATATCAGTTAATTTTTGATTTTTTTAACTTTTCTTTGAGTTTTCTCAAACGATTTTTTTTTGTTTTTGCTTTTAGTAAGACCTATTACTTGCTTCGTTACATTTGTTTTCCAACTCTGATCTTTTAATTTTACTGGAGGGGTTGTTACGTTCAGCTTCCGACGATGTATTAAACCGTACCGGTTTTATTTCATTCCTCATTCACAAAGATTCTGCTTTCAATACTCAAACAACACCCTGTAATAAGTACGTTTTATTATAATTTCATTTACACCCATATGCTGCGAATTAGAAAGTTTCCTCTATAATTTAAGTAGTTGGTACCTTATTTGAGGTATCCGTTGGCTTAATACACATTACTATAGAGCATAATTACTTCCTATACTACTCCAATCTAAAGACTCGTTGCAATAATAGATCATACTTCACTGATAAAACTTGTGTCAAGTTTCTAATCCCATTTGTATGGTTGATAACGCGAGGATTAAATTTTGAATTCTTGCTATTAAACTAATTTAATTTTATTCTGCAGCTTGCGCTTTTGATATATTTTCTGGGTTGCTCGTTTAGTACTACAGGAGCAATGCACATTTGTTGTTGACAAGAAGTGGATATTTGGGGTGCATCGGTAAGTTTTTCCGCGCTTATCAACACTAATAGGATTCCCTTCTTAGCTCTTTGACGGAGGCCTAATAATTTTCGTACGTTAGGCCAGATCGCTTTTTATGAATGGCCCAACTATTCTTTGGCGGAGGCCTAATGATCTTCCTACATTAGGCCAGATCGCTTTTAATTAATGTCCGACTATTCCTTGACGTAGACTACTGTCTGGAATGTAGACCGCCGTTACAATGACGATAACAGCATGAATTTTACCGATCCAATGACTTACAAAATATATCCCTACCCATAGAAGTATGTGACTTGTTTCTTTTTTTGGGCATACCAAGTGATAAACCCAAGTTGCATTGACGTACGAACGAAGCACATTTTTTTTGTTTAATAAAGACCCACTCTGGAATTAGTTGTGCTAGTGTTCCATGTTATGCTAAAATTTTCTTTTTACTAACAATGTTTTTTTTAAATTTAATAGTTTTTTTTTGTTACTTTACGCACTTGTTAATATGATAGTTTCAGTATTATTTCTTTTTAATAGATGTATTACCTGTTAGCGACAAAATGCGCACTTCGTAGAACCATTATTTAAATTGTCCATAGAGGAAATTTTTTTAAAAATAGTAACTTTTTTTCTACTTGTTTTAGATAGAAATTTTTATTGTTTCTGTAAATAGAAAATACTCTTTTTGTATATATGAATCCCCACACTCGCCGCGTTTGTAGTTAGTCTAGTATTTCTAATTTCCCTTTATGTTTATTTCGGCGTGAGATAGGTTTTGGGCCTTTGGGAGCTTCTTTTTAAAAACATTTATTTCCCAAAAAACTCTTCTATCAATTTTATTTTCAATTATACAACTACAAAAATGACTTCTTTCTGTTAAAATCAACTTAAACGTTTATATTCACTAAACTAATTGAAATTGACAAAATACTTCAAGTTAATAATCAATAATTAATAATTAAAAATTATGGTGAGCAGCTTGAACCACCAACAATGTTAAAGTTATGAAGTTCGAGACTGACTGGCCATCAGGGGCTCTTCAGGGTATTTATGTCATCCCTGCTCTCACATCATCTTGTGAGAAAGTGCAGAACTCACGTCTGCTACTTCTTGATAGCATACAATGTCTTACTTCTTAGTAATCTTAATTAAGTGCTTGCACCTGCAGCCTCAGGTTGCGTCTGGAATACAAAGTAGTTGCTTCCGTTCTGTCTGATACAAACTTTCGTTGACCTTTTATATTATTACCTTCAATTATACAATGTAACATTCTATATCTTAAGACATAATAATTGTATTTAAATTTATATACATATTAATTGGGGGATATGTAACTCGTGTCTTAACCTTATGAATTATGACGCCCCTTCCGTTAACGTCTAGCAATTATTCCCTAAAAATGCTTTAGAACGTATCCTGCCCTTCTATTTCGACTATTTTTTTTTGTTTTCCACATATGTTTTCACCAAATTTCTGCTCTAATCCTATCACAGCTGTTCGTTCTTTGTATAAGCTATGTACCATCCGTCTATTCCTAAAACTCATTCTAATCTTTTTGAGTATTTCAAACATTTTCTTCCATTTTACATTGTCGAATGCTTTTTCCAGATTTACAAACCCCATATACGCTTTCTGCTCTTTCTATTGTTTTCTCCATTATCACTCTCAGAGCTAAAATAACCTCCCATATTCCCCTGCTTCGCATAACCCAAATTGCTCTTCTCCTAGTTCTTCTTCAGTCCGTTTTTACATACGTCTTTGTACAATTCTAGTTACTATTTATGAAACGTATGCTATCAAACTTGTCGTTCGAAAGTTTTCACATCTATCCGAAACTTTTTGTTTTGGTATAGTGAATATAGTGTAACCTTTGAAACCTTTGAATATCGCTTCTGTCTCATACATATAGTTTACAAGTTGAAAGATACGTCCTGTTACTGCATGTTCAGCGGTTATTAGAGCTTCGGCTTGCACCTTATTTATACCCGGTGTCTTATCATTTTTCAGGCCTTTTAATGCTAATTCAAACTCATATGTAAGTATAGGATATCTCAAGTCATCCTTTTTAATATCTGATTCCTGTTCTAGTTGTTACGTTAATTCGTGGCAGCCACGTTGGGCGCCAAATTTCTGCTACGTTGGCTCGTAGCCGTGCGTAACCCAAAGAAAATCAAAGAAATGACCGGGCTCAATCGAAGATTATGGGGGGGGGTTGTAGAAAGCAGACTGACATATGATGTATGCGGCGGTAAGGAGTTAGTGACAATACCTACAAGAAAATTAGTTAAGCAAACCTGAAATAAAAGAATAATAAGCATAGCAGCAATGAAGTCTAAGTTATTCAGTACTTTGTAGAATGTAAATAAAACTGTTTAGATAAACTATATAATATAATCACGATAAAAGCATTACAAAAATTTTTATCACAAAGTGAGGTAATATTGGGGAGTAGCAGAAACGTTTCCTCACACACCAATTAAACATAAATCAGACAAAATGTTAACAAAAGATAAATAGATAAGACACAATTGATATGAGTAATCCAGCAGTATTGATTTTGTTTTTCTTTCTTAATAGCATGCACTTCTATTGTAAAAGGTATCAGAACGACAAAGATATTGCAAAACAACGGATAGATATTTAAAGTCATATCAAGTAGGAAATAGTTCAACTTGCATAGTCCTTCAGTAACGCTTCCTTGCAATTGAAGTGTGGGATACACGATGTCCTGCACTAACGAAGCACTTCACCCTTGATTGTGAGGGTGTTGATGGAATTTCTTACACTTTACACTAATCACACCTACGTATTTCACTGGTGTTAGTAGCAGACATTATCATGCTGATGGAATCATGTAGCATTGATAAATTTATTGTTAATTCTATTTCCTGAGACAATAATGTCGAAATATTTTGTAACACAAATATAAAAAAAATGGTAATAAAAATTTAGAATCACGGGCTTTCAAGGCACGATGTAATGCATTAAACTAACAGTAACGTGAGGTGTTTTATTTGCTACCTATGGTAACAAAGAAAAATCTAATGCTTTTGAATAACGAAATTTGCGCAAACAATGATCTATTTTAGATTCTTTGGGGTTAGAAAATTCAGAAACTACAGTATCACAACTGTATCATCATTTTTTTTGTTTTTAGAAACACTCAAGCTTGAAACGATATTTGGCTACTCCAAAGTATGCACCACTCTGACAAAAAAAAAGGACCACGAAGACTAGATCGCACACACAGTTCAAATATAAAAAGATAAATCAACAAAAAAACACAATTAGTAAAGCAACGCGTATCACTAAGTCAATGTTCCGTAAAACACACGTCAAGTTCTACTACTTTCATTTCCAACAGAAAAGCAACAAAAAAAACAATTAGTAAAGCTACACGTATCACTAAAACCGTCAGTCAATGACCTTAAAACCGCGCTTGTGGTCAATCAAACACGTTCCATATAAAGCATACTTCCTTCAAAAGCCATCAAAACTACACTGCCTACAGTTAATAAACGACTCCCATTTCACAAGAAAAACAACTAAAACCGTGTCGTGCTTGTTCATGAACAATTCGCAAATTCATACCGTATTAATTCTCACTATTTTCAAAGCGAAAAGCAAACAGTATTTTTAACGTAATTAATATCTAGGAACCAAGCACGAAAACTACAACCGCTCATCTCTTTCTCTTCACTCGTTCCTATTACAACCGCTTATCGTCTCTTATCTAGACTGGTTAATAACATAAGGAACATCCAATAAATGAATGCAACAATCATATCTACTAATTAATTACGAGCTATTTATCATTTTCGAGAATTTGGGAAGTAATTTACGAATAATCCTATTTAAAATTCGTTCCTTGCAATTTATTTATTAATTGAAAATCAATCTTCAATTAAACTATCTTTAATTAATAAAATGTTAAGCCATTAAAAAATGTATTGTAGAGAGTGAAAGTCGATAATCGCGTAATATAATATAAAGGGATTATTCGCAAACGAGTTAATAAATATAAAACATAGAGATAGTAGTTGCAGAAATGTGTTTACGAATTGAGTAGTGGAAAAAAGGTTAAACTACAAAATGCACGTTACATAGTGCTGTTAGTGCCTCTCTTGCATTTAAATTCTCTATATATTCTTGTCATCTAACCATTCTCTACATTTTTTATAATGACGTTTCCTCCCGTGTTGCTGTACGGTTTTATATCCCTAAAATTCATCCTAATTAGTTTGTATGCTTCGTCTGTCTTCCCTATTTCCATCATAGTTTGTTCCTCTTTGAACATTTCATTAATCAATTGCTCTTTAGCTTTCCTGCATTTGCGAATAATTTTCCATTTTATGGCATTGTATCTGTTTTCTAGCTTCGTCTGCTCTGTTTTTGTATTTTCTTCTTTCTTCTGTTAAATTCAGAATATCCTTTGTAACCCACGGTTTCTTATTTTCTTTTTGTGTATACCCCAGAATATCTCTGGCCGCCATGTCTAAGCTGGATTTAATGTTATTTCATTCTGTTTCTATTACCTTAGTAACAGAAATTTTCTCGGTATCTTTCAGCAATTCATTTTACTTTTTTCAAATCTTTCATGGATATCTTTATCTATTAGTTTCTCAAAGTCAAAGTGCCTTTTTCCGTTCTCTTTTTTCAAATTTTTAAATTTAAGTGCGGCCTTCATAATTACGATGTTGTGGTCAGTGTCTCTATCTGCTTCTGGGTAGCTTATATAGTCTTTTACTTGATTCCTAAACCGTTGTCTAACAAGATAGTAATCTATTTGATATTTTCCTATATCTCCTTGCATCTTCCAAGTGTATCCTCTTCTAGCATGATGTTGAAATAATGTGTTTGTGATGGTTAAATTGTTTTTGTCGCGTAATTCTACCACCCTATTATTTCTCCTATCGTCTCTCGTGCCTAAACCAAATAAACCTACTACCGTTCCTTCTATACCCTCATCTACCACTGCGTTAAAATCCCCCGTAGTTATTAACACTTCAGGTCCTTTTATGTATCTTAGTATGCCTTCAATATCTTTGTAGATCGATTCTACCTCTTTCTCACTGTAGCTAGAGGTAGGCATGTATACTTGTATTATTATTACTGTATTTACCGGTTTAGATTCTAATGTAACTAAGAGGACTCTTCTGTTCTTTTGTAGGTAGTTTTCTACACGATGTCCTATCTTTTGTCGCATAACTATCCCCACACCCGAATTTCTTTCTTCTGATCCTGTATGAATTACCCCAAAGTCTCCGCTCCAAAACTCCACCGCCTCTGGTCACCGAACTTCGCTGATCCCTACTATATCTAATGTTAACCTATCCATTTCAATTTTCAAGTTCTCTAGCTTACCTACTTGCTTTATACTTTTGACATTCCACGCTCCGACTCGCAAAATGTTCCCGACTCATTTTCTAGTCTTTCCAATCACATCCTCCGAAGTAGTTCTCCCCCAGAGATCCAAATGGAGACTATTTAAAATCAGGGATTTTTAGTCCAGAGCATGGCACCATCTTAACTAACAATTTAATTACGCTGTGTACTTGAGAGGTAATGTGGTGGTTTCCCGTTGCCTTCCACAATGCAGTAGTGTGTCTGAGACTGTCATATCGACTCTTATGTTCTCTGCCACTCTGTGTACCGAAAGAGTTGTTGCCCTCTTTCCGGAACCTGTCTTAGTCTGGTTCTGCACTAAAGACAACCACTAACTTGGTTAAGCCTGTAGTTCGGCCCTTTAGATCACTGGAACTGTTCTAACCATTCTAGTAATCTAGAACTTCTTCAAAGTACAGGTTCATTCAGAACGGACTTTTTTCATAATAGCAAAAAATATTAAACAAATTTACTTTTGTAAGTGTCAAACAATATTAAATACTTGTCAAATTAAGATATGGAGAGCCTTAGTAAAAAATATATTGTATGGAAATAGAGTCATTTATGGAATCATACCGCAATTTCTTAGAAAGCAGCTAAATTTCACTCATGCCAGTAGTTGTGTTACTTTACTAATCCTTAACAACTGTTATAGCAACTCATCGTATTTCGGATTTCTGGAAATTTGTCAGCCAAAACCTGGGGAAACGGTAGTAGTAACTGGAGCGGGTGGAGC
This sequence comes from Platerodrilus igneus, assembly GCA_036346225.1. Classification (NCBI taxonomy): domain Eukaryota; kingdom Metazoa; phylum Arthropoda; class Insecta; order Coleoptera; family Lycidae; genus Platerodrilus; species Platerodrilus igneus. Next base: position 1,621,313 of record JARFIW010000544.1, read on the forward strand.
AGTTGGCAGCCATGTTGGTCAGATCGCAAAAATTAAGGGTTGCAAGGTGATAGGAGTCGCAGGAGATGACAAAAAAGGCAAATGGTTAATAGAAGAATTAGGCTTCGATCACTTTATCAATTATAAAGAAAATAACTTTGCTGATACGCTTAGTAAATGCGCTCCAAATGGAGTCGATTGCTATTTCGATAACGTAATATAAACTATATGAAATACGCAAATTAATAGTCAAATTTTAGGTGGGTGGTGAAATCAGTAGCACTATTATTCAGCAAATGAATGAATTTGGACGAATTTCGGTGTGCGGGGCTATTACATCATATAACGCAGACAGAACAGATCTGCCTAAAGGTAAGCAAATCAGTTTTAAAATGTATTAAAACGAATAATTTTTTTATTAACAATATAGTGCATTAAAACGTGATTGTTTGTAGAATTGTCCAATCAGTTACGTTGTTAAAATATTTCATCTTTGTTTATTTAGAACCCGTTAGTTTCGTAGCTTTCATCTTTCTGTTTAGCCCACGTTTGTTGAAGGGGTGGTCATCTAGCAATTGCTATATTTTTAAACTCACTTTTGTATTTTTTATCTGGCGCGTTTGTTATGATGTTCGCGTAGCCATTTCCTTCGAAGTTGGTACTGTATATTTGAAAATTAGGAAATGTTTTAGATAAAGCTGGTTCCGTATATTATCAGTTTGTTTTCGGGCATGTGGCAGATCCGTCTTTTGAAAGAAGCTAACCCCATCTGCTGTAGAGCGAGGCATATTTCCAGACCTCGTCGACTGAAGTCACGTTAAACATCGTGCTTCGAAATTAGCTGCATAGTGGAAATCATAAGTTCATTCAATACCTGGAGTGACGCTGAATTTCTGTGCAATGGTACATTACATTTGATTTTCCAATGCTCCACCCGAAGGTACTACATTGGCCAGGAAGCGAGTTTTTTTTACCTGGAAAATTTGGAATTTTGCCGAACCCTTGCTGTTCCAAGCAAGGTAGGGATCTTTAACGTGCGTGACAACACACACACGGGACCTCCATTTTACCTCTCATCCGAACGAGAGTGTATTTTTGTGAAAAATGCTCGCCTAACATTTTTCAAGCGGACCGCGTCGGGATTCGAACCCGGGACCTTGGGCGTAGTAGTCACACACATACCACTACGCCACGGAGCCGCCTGTGTGCAATGGTACATCATGGTCTCTTGAACCTGGTGTACACCAGGTTAAGTTACGTAGCATACTAATTGAGTAAAATTTATAAAAACTGCTCGTACTTAGAGCAACATGTCGAAGTCTACTTCAATGGCGAAGGAGTTTTTAAAAAATAGATCTACCGTCGTAATTACAGACAGTTCAATCGCAAAGCTCAAGCTCACAGACAGAAAATAAGAAATAAATGACATCCAACAGCATCGGCAACCTACTGAAAACGTATCTACATCTCACAACCTCAAGCCATAAGTTCTGAAGCCCTAACAACAAGTAAACGCTACGCCACCGCTACCGTCATGGATACATCACATAATGAATACCGTCCTCAAAAAGCCACCGGTAAGGGCATACCACCTATATTCATCGACAATCCCGAAGCTTTATACAGCAAGCAACGAAATTAAAAAGTAATTACAAAAGAGGAGCTCGTATATTCGTCTGAATATACTTTTAAAACTACTTCAAGATCAGTAATATTGAAATTAATACTTATACTGGTTATACTATCCGGTCGGAACGAGAGTTGAAAGTGGTTATTAGAGATCAATTATAGAAAATGCTTAGCATACCAGAAGCTCTTGGAAAAGAAGTATAAGGCGCCGGTCGATACAGTAACGTCGCAATATATCAAGTGCACCAGAGATCGACGAAAACGGTTTCACATAAACTAGAGGCGTGCGTCATGAAGCCGTCTCCGTTGCATCAGTTAGCACACAAAAGACGAAGTTCACGAAGAAGTTGACGTCACCTCTACAGAAGGATAACAATCCAGTGCTGAAGAAGAATCAGTCAAGCACAAAACAAGAGAAGACAGAGACACAGAAACCAATAACAACAAAGCCACCAATAGCGGAAACTAACAAACCACCACAGCATAGAAAAAACTATATTCGCTTGCCAAGCAGAACCGCCCAAAGCCTCCAAACCTAAATTCACTATATTCAAGGTTACAACATTCAACGCAACCATAACCAAAGCCATCCAATGAGAATGACACCACAACTCAAGACACCGCACCAAAGGGGACACAAATATTCAACAAAATAATACAACGAGTACAAAAATTAATAAGCTCCTATATGGCCGTGACCGTCAAAGTCTCTACATTATGGACGGTTCTGTGCGACACCCTTAAAATCTGCAATGTATCTGTAAAATAATTGCGGTGTAAATTTCGAATAGCTCAAGAGGAGAGAAAAAATGGACTATATTAAATTTAAAGAATATTTTACAAGCAACAGATAATTAATGTCTTTAAACAAATCAGTTAATCAAAGCGTTTACTATGAGCACTCACCTTGTTAATGATGCGGCCGTGTAGATGAAAAAATGTTGGAACAAATACGACTCTTCCTTTGGCGGATGGTGCGAAGCACATTTAACGATAGCGGTTTAGCAAAGCGGTTCATAAGTGTAATAATTATTATAAATATCGGCGGCGGGTAGCAAAGCGGTTCATCTAATTAATTCTATGTAGCACGTGTAAACTCGATGCGGTGTATTCGACTGACGAAGCGAGACTCTTAACACAGCGGTTCATACACAATAGCGATGCGAACTGTTTTAACGACGAAACGAGAAACTCTTCTGGCTTCGTGGATTTTCCAATCGATACTTGTTTGCAGATGCGCACTAACAACGTTCACCACTTACGGCACTGCAATAACAAATTTAAATATACCGCGGCGAATTTAAAATAACCAACAAACTCAATATATTAATGAAATTTAGTTTTAAATATTTACAATACAAACGGAACAGTATCAACTACGAGAAACTTGGTACTCTCATCCTGGAATGCCAACGAACTACATAATAAAATCACTGAACTGAAACATTTTTTAAAGAATACAACGTAGGCATTGCTATGATTTAAGACACTAAAATGCCTACTAGCAGACAATTCAACCTAGCATACTACAGCATTTACAGAAAAATACCAGACCTAAACCCAGGACAAACAACACATGACGGAGTTACAGTATTAATTTGTAAGCGACTGTTATATTAGAAACTTGAAGTTCGTTCAACTCAAAGGACTCTGCCGGAGTACCATTTATAGTCAATGGTCAATACATTCGTGCAATTGCAGTCAACAGAAGCTCTAACAATCATCTTTGAAGATCTAAATATGAAACATCGGGTCACGGAAACTGTAAATAGTAACAAGAACGACTTCTACACCCATTCCCTAGGCAAAAACTTCGACATCGTAGCACCTAATGCACCTACAAGAATACCCTACATTTGACTTTTCAATGCTCTACCCGAAGGTACTACATTGGCCAGAAAGCGAGTTCTTTTTACCTAGAAATTTTGAATTTTGCCGAACTGATGCTGGTCTAAGCAAGATAAAGATCTTTAACGTGCGTGACAACACTCACACACGAGACCTACATTTTTCCTCTAATCCGAACGAGAGCGTATTTTTGTAAAAAACATTTTTCAAGGGGTCCGTATCGGGAATCAAACCCGCCTCCTACAAGATTATCATCAAAGCAGATACACTGGATATTTTAACCCTAACGAATATGTCTTATCAGATAAACATAGTAGTTATTTAAAATGTGAGTTCAGATCACTTACCGGTAATTACAGAGATCCAAATACTGTCGCAGACACTTCATATGAGGACAGGAGTGCAGTACGTAGTACTCCAAAGGACGGTCACAGGCGGGAATCCGGATACAAGACGTCCAAGAATCAGTATTCCATTTAACAAACACGTCGGCAAATGCTCTACAACAATGCTCCGAAAAGATACTAGCACTAAACAAACGACCCAGTCTTCTCAATTACATCGAGGAAACTGTTAAGGACAAAGAGACGTTCGTCAGAAGATGGCATAATGCCCGCAATTCCCAGGTGAAGATGACACAATACAAAGCGAGAGATAATAAACTCACTATAAGCAAATACGACAAAGCCTCTTTGTTAGATCAAGTAAATAAAACCATACAGAAGGCAACCTCTACAGACTTAACCAAAAGTTAATGGCACGAAAAAATCACGACTCCACCCCATTCCAAGATCAAAGTGAAATGCTTTACAGCACAGAAGACAGAGCAGCCAATATATACAACAATCCCAGTAACCGATTACATCTTCAAAAACTTCGTAAACACAACATTAAGCTATCTACTTCAAGCTCAGACGGGCACAGAAATACAATGTGTTACGTTCAATTACACCCGTGTGGGTCCAGGAATTGAATAGCCCCAGAGTACGACCTGCCTGTCGTAAGAGGCGACTACAGCGGTCCAACACATACACACACGCACACTACATACATCACACACACACACACACACACACACACACACACACACACATACATACACACACACACACAAGCACACGCACACACTCATACCTAACTACACTGGGTTTCTGTGTTATTTTCTTTTGTGCGATAATTAAGGTTTTCTGTTGGTTCTTGTACTTGTTGCTTAATGTTATTCTTTTTTGTTTTTTTCCTCGTTCCTTTCGTTCTACATTCCTCTCCTTTTTCTTATGGCTGGTGTTACTTTCTGTCGGTCTTCATGCTGACTTGGTAAAAATTTCTCGATCTAGTTCCTGTGGTAATTTCTAATCCGTTTTTCTTTTCTTCGGAAACCACAACTTTGTCGACTAGTTAGCTTTTCTTTTCTTTGGTTCTTCGGTTGTTGCGATTCTTGGGTACCACAGCTTAAAGTAATTTTATCTTTTTTTCTATCTAGCATTTTTGTTGTTCCCGAGCATACTTTGAAGCTTGAAATTTTTGTTCTTTTGGCTGTTACTGTTGGTTTTCTTTCTCGCTTCTTTTCTTTACTGTTGGTTTTATGCAGGGAACCAATCTTCATTTGAGGTTGAAGATTTTACTGTTTCTTTTCTGAGGAAGCATCAGTCCTTTGACGACTCTAGCAATGTTGACGCCGTTCTAACTTTGTTCTCCCTCATTGCTATTACCTATCTATCTTTTCCTGTGCTTCTCTTTAATTTTTTTCTCTCTCTTTCTTGGTTTTGTCCGGTACCTTGGTTCTTCAAGCCGGATGAGAATTTTTTTTTTATTTTAGAGTGTTTTCTTTTGTTGTTTTTTTATTGGCTTCGTTAAGCGATTTTTTTCTTTTCCTTTTCTTTTGATTATCCTATTATTATATATTGGCTTTCAAGCCGTGTAGCATGTGTTGATAACAATACTAGTATGAATTAGGACGTTACAATATTACACAGATATAAAGGTGTAAAATTGGTTGACTAACGAACTATTGTAGACTTTAAAAAAATGGCACAAAGTGAATTACGAAATTGTAATAGTTGATGAGAAGCGTCACTCACAACAGGTAGTTATACAAAATGTCGAGACAAAAGTGTCGTGGAAATTTGAGAAAGTCGGAAATTGAACAAAAATATTCAGTCGGGTGAAATTGAACGTAACAAATACATTTCAGCCACGCAAGTAAAACAAACCATTAACATGCTGAGCTTGTGGAAGACACCATAAAAAGACGAAATTCCACAACACGCACTAAAACAGCAAAAAAGACGCCACTTACAACCAAAATATTTAACATTATCATCAACTATAAGTACTTTGCTGTGACGTGGAAACAGCTATAGTCGTCATGCTTCCAAAACCAGGCAATAAGAGGATGAATCAACGCAAACAACTACCGACCGATATCACTATTAAGCACGTTATCAAATATCTTCGAACGACCCCTATTGACAAGAACAATTAGGATTTAAGAAACAACACTCAACCATGTTACAAGCAATCTGAGTTGTAAACAAAATGTCGAAGCTTAAACAAGTGATTAACTTCCGTCACCCTACACGTGAAGAATGGATTTGAGAAGGTGTGGATTAACAGATTGTTATTCGAGCTCGTCACCGTCCACAAGCTACTGACACCTTATAAATACCTACTTCCTAGCTACTTGTCGAACAGAAAAATACAAGTTAAGGTAGAAGACACCTCAAAAACCTATCACCGTGCGAGTTCCGCAAAGGAGCTGTTTCGTTACCATGCTTTTTAATACAATATCAATCATGTCTCCGCGAAGAATACTGCACCGTGTACGTTGACGACGCGCTATTCTTAACAACCAAAAGAGATCCAAAAGATGCTACCTCTACGCCAATTAAACATACTGATAGCATGAAAACGAAAATAAACATGCAAAAGACCGAAACAAAAACTGTCACTAGATAGAGGACTAACAACCAAAACCCACCGACTCTCGAAGGCGAACAATTGAACTGGAGTCCGTCCATCACATAGCTCGGCGTGCACATAAATAAACACTAAACATTCGGCAAACACGTAATCGAAATCACCAACACAACCTTGACAGCACAAGATTATCTACATGGAGTATTCACTTATACAAATAACCTATCAATGAAATCCGATTGAAAATATAAAAAAGCGTAGCCGGTAGAAAACGTAAATATACCAGGCTAACTACCAATGCGGAGAGAAAAAGAGTTTTAGCAACACAAAAATAATACATCGCCAACGATTTTTTATTTACAATATAAAAGCACAAATATAAAAATTTCTATCGAAACAGCAAAACAAAATTAACTAAGATTATTATTTAATAAAACAATTTTACTCTATGGACAAATTCACTAATTGTTCCACGAAGTGCGCAATTCGTAGCTAACATGCAATAAATCTAATCAGTACCAATAAGAATAACGTTGATACTTCCGTATAAGCAGATAAGTTAATTAAAAAAAAAACATTAAATTTAGAAACCTTTCTAGTAAGGATTTTACCATACGAAGCATTTGTTATAACTCTAGTCAGTAAAAAAAGAATACTGCTGATACTTTCGTATAAGCAGATGAGTAAAGTACAAAAAGCAAAAGCAATAAAGTTCGAAACTTTTCTAGTAAGGATTTTACCAGAACAAACATTAGCGTATCTAATTTCAAATTATGTTTATCCCTGGGTATGTTAGCAAAGGAAAACAAGTCACATACATGTGTCGGGATACTTATCTTGTCAGTCCTCGGAAGTGAATTGACACAGCATCGCTGCGATAGTCAGCAACAACCACACTACTACCGTAATTACAACAACGGTCTACATGCAAGAGCAGTTGATCTACTTCAAGGAATAATCGGGCTACGCAACAAGCAATTTAGCCTACAGCTAAGAGTAAATCTACACATTTGATAGAGGAGAAACGTGCATAGCTCTTGGAGTAACAGAACGAGTAGTTTTTACAAGTGCATCAACGCACAAGCTGTAGAATCAAAGTTTAAAAGGAGTTCAAACTAACACGAACTCGAAAAGCAAACATCCGCGTTATCGAAACGCGATTGAAACGGGAAAACACGGTTTACAGGAGAATAGTAGGATATATTATTTCGACAAATTTTTAGATAGGACACCCACTACAACGCAATTATACGTTATCGGAAGATATAACTCGCTCACGGATACCTAAACAGGATCTTGACTAATTAATTGTACCATAAACTTGTCGTTTCAAAATAACTAGATTTACGTTGAGAAATTCTTAGAAAGAGTATTTATTATTAATTATCCGAAAGGATTTAACTATAGACATGGAATTTATACGAACGGATAATGAATTAACAAGGGATTTGAGTTGAAAATTATGGTAAAGCGAGCTTATCTGAACAGGTACAATATATCGTGTATTGTTGGAGAATTTAATACTAGAAAAGGAATTTATGTAAATAAAATAACCAATTATTGCCGAAAATGAACGTAACAAAGTTATATACGTCTAGTTCTAAGCTACGCTTCAGCAGCATGGTACACATACATATCACGCACCAACCGGGCAAAATTGGAGGCCATTCAAAACAAGACAGTCAGCATCGTCACTGAAACACGCTGGTTCGTAAGGAATAAAGTCTTATTACAACAGTTGCACTTACCCACACTTAAAACACACTTGAATGCACTAGCCGCAACATCACCGGTAAAATAGACAATGCTAGCATTCAGCACCTAAAGAACATAGCAGAACCGCTCGGCGAAAATACAAGTCGGAAAAAGAAAGTGCCAAGAATAATACTCGATGGCCGAATCATAAAAAACGAACAACTATAATCAAAGTCACGCACTACGCTGGCCAAACAGGAAAACTATCACCTACACAACAAATGATCGAAACAGTCTGTACCCGAAACAACAGATTGCAACGAGACAGTCAAGATTGAATAATTAACGCCACATAAGGAAGTTGGACTTCAAAGTTCAGGGTCGACTGATGAGACCATGCTGCTACAAAAATTTTTATTTTAAGGAACATAGCGGCAACAGTTCTTATAGTTGAATTATATATATTTTTATTTTGATTTCTAACCTCCGTCAAAGATCTGAATGTACCTACCACTTGAGTTATGCAACGCGCATAACACCCCTACTTACGCGCAACATTAGAATACGCTAATAAAGCAATACATCCAAACAAATTAAACGTGGAGAATAAATTTTTTTTAAAATATTAAAATTTCCGTCATTAGTAGAATTGAGCAGAGCAATTCTTACGATTAGAATCGCTTGGAATAATCTAATATAGCAAATGCTTACTACTGGACGAATATAAAAATAGAAACCATCTGTTCGCGCCATTTTGCTCTCCCGACGTTGTATTCGTTATCAAGCCAGACTAGATAAGGAATAACATAATTAAGACAGAGTCGATAAACAACCATCCGCGAACGCGAACGTGTTTCCTTCAATTTTCAATATTACTGCCTCTAATGTCTTTCCTAAAATAATCATTTTCCTTACTCCGTTCCTATTTACCTCTGGCCAGAAACAGTACTGAAAGGTGCCGCGTTAGTGCTCCACATGTTGTGCTTCGGTAAGTGCTTTAAGTATTTATGTGACTTTGAATTCAAATTCTATGTTTCCTTCCTTCTACTCTATACAGTCCACGCTCTACCTTACAAACCCTGGTTTACTGCCTACTGCACTCCAGGCAATTTCTATTTGCGCCCCTTGTCGTTCCAAGAGGCGTTACATAAGGTTTTACGATCCGTACGAGCCGAATTAAGAACTACGTTATATCTTGTTCTTCGTATCACTTCCTCAATTCAAGCACATAAATACGTATGTCCAACATTAATTGTAATTTCGATTAATCATAACACTTTAATTCTAAAGATAATTAAATTGCTATAAAATTTTCCAGTTTGAATTGCACGTGTGTACTTTAAATATACTGCATTTATACTTTAGTCAGATAACATCGTTATCGCGTTGCCATTCAACACGTTTTAAAACAATAACATTTGTATTTGTATACAAACAATAAACTCTTCTTAGGAAGTGCTCTTAATCTAAAATTCGTGCAAGTATTATTTGTGCGAAACAAACATTTAATCATGATTACCAGAAACATTCTACAAAAGAAATTAGAGGATTATTTTTCTCGTTTAACGGAGATCCAAGACTATATCAAAACGGCTACTTGCTTTTCAGCAGCCGAAGCGAGATATGTTCGAATGCAAAGTATTGAGCAGCAACTCGATACTCTTTACGATAAAATTTTAAGTTATAATTCCACTGTAGAAGAAAAGGATGAGATAAATTCGATAATTTAATCGATGTTATTCGTTCTCGATTTTTCGATATGAAGCAAAAGCACCTACTTCTGCCGGCGATACAGCAGTTATCGCAAGTGCATCTCAACCTGTTACCAGTTATTTAAAACCTCTTAGTATAAATCCGTTTGATGGTTGTTTAGACAATTGGCAAAATTTCATTACGTTATACAAAAGTTTAGTCCATGAAAACGATCACATTCTCGTAATCCAGAAGTATCATTACATGAGAATGCTTCTTAGGGGAGAAGCATTGGCTTTAATTTCGGATTTAGTTCTAGATGCCAATTTATATGAACAAGCGTTTACGAAACTTCAGCATCGCTACAATTCACCTCGTAGAATTACGAGCTACTGCTTAAATAAAATACTTCAATTTAAAAACTCTGGATCGCTCTCAAACTTTATTAATATTCATGTTAATGCTGTTAACACGTTAAAGATAGCGAATAAGGTTGAAGATTTGGCTGATTTTTTATTGTTTTCTTTATGCTATCGCAACCTAGAATTCAAAACTCAAAACGCATTTGATTCAAACATAGGTTCGGCAGTCCCTACTTGTACTCAACTGTTCGATTTCTTAACCTTGCAAAGCAAAACTTCAGAGCTTTATGAGGATATTAAAAAGGAAAGAGCGCCAAGGCCAGATGCACCTCTTCGCTTTAAATCTAGTTTAAACCAATCCTTCTTGGTTAAAAACTCGCAGACTTCAGTGGCGACTAAAACCGCTAGTATAATTTGTCCCTATTGTGGGGAAGTCCATAAAATCTATGGATGTTTGGCATTTAAAAAACTTAGCGTTGCCGATCGTCAAGTTGCTATTAAATCTTTAAATCGATGTTTTAAATGCCTCGGCAGTCATACTTCTCGTGATTGTAATTCTGATGGTAAATGTAAGTTGTACCATTCCTCTTCTCATCATACTCTGTTGGCATAAACCACTCGCTAGGGAACACATTAATGAATCTAACGATTCGAAAGCCGCACTCACAACTGAAGTTGTTTCGACATGCAACGTCACAAAATCACTAGAAAATTACACTGTTTTATTAGGTACTGTAGAAGCTCGTGTTTTAGATATAAACAATAAGTTACAATCTGTGAGATGCATTTTAGATTCCGGATCTCAAATCAACGCAATTTCAAGTTCTTGTGTCCAACGCTTAGGGTTGGAGCGTCAACATGATTTTCGCCAAGTTGGTGGCATTTCAGGTTCTGCAATTAAATCCAAAGGAGCTGTAATATGCACTTTGTTTTCTAATCACTCGAATCATCAATTTCAATTCTGCGCTTCAATCTTCCCTAGAATAACGGGAAACGTTCCCGGTTGCTCACTGCCTTCTCGTATTTACCATAAATTTAAATGTTTGCAGCTTGCTGATGAAAATTTTCATAAATCATTGCCCGTAGATATACTACTGGGTGCTGAAATATGTTCCGAAGTGCTATTTTCTGATCGCAGAATCATTCCTGGCCAACCAGTAGCAATTGAAACAATATTCGGTTACGTGCTATTGGGACAGGTTCCTAGTGTTAACATCGCAGTTAATGAAACTTCTCTTTTTATTTCTGATTCAGTATAATGATATAAGGAATTTCTGGGAATTAGAAGAAGTCAACATGCCCAAAGTTCCCTCTCAAGAAGATGTTATTTGTGAATCTCATTTTCTAGAAAATTATTCTCGAAACGCCTCTGGTCGTTTTACTGTCGCTCTCCCTTTCAATAACAATATTAAACCTCTCGGTAGCAATCGACATATTGCTTATAAATGTTATCTAAATTTAGAAAAACGTCTTTCATGTTCTTTTGAAAAACAAAATTCTTATAATATGTTTTTACAAGAATATTTTGATCTTGGTCATATGATTTTAGCCGAAAATCCATCCGATTATATTCTACCACATCATGCCATCTCGAAAATAACAAGTAGTACTACCAAACTACGCGTTGTTTTTAATGGATCTGCCGTGGATTCATTAGGTCTTTCTTTCAACAATAGATTATATGCTGGTCCCAAATTACAGTGCAATTTACCAGATATAATAAATACATTTAGATCGCATAAAATTACTGCCTCTAATGTCTTTCCTAAAATAATCATTTTCCTTACTCCATTCCTATTTACCTCTGTCCAGAAACAGTACTGAAAGGTGCCGCGTTAGTGCTCCAGATGTTGTGCTTCCAATATTCGGGTTTTATACAATTCCAAGTCAGAAATACGAATTCTCCATTGATCTTGTTCCCTGTTAACATCTTGAAGCTTCATGCCGCTAGGACGTCCTGGATAACATCTGTTCGCCACAAGACTGTCGAGTTTTGGATAATAGGCTTCACGAATTGGTTCTCTGTAATTTGAGTATGGAACAATTCGCGCCAAATCATTGCATAATCGTTCGCAGTTAAATCTTGCTTGCAACTGATGATGAAAGAAGAAGAACAGCTCTCCACGACGATCTTTAGCAACATCAATTGTTTCACCTGCTTCTTGAGCATAACGATCAGCAAGTTCAATTCCCGCTCGTTTGTACCTTTTAGTCGAATTGTTTAATGCTTTAGATACCGAAATACTAACACTTCTCTTTCAACTTTTTCTTGCAGCCATACAAGGAGTTAAGTGGGAAGATTAATGCAACATCAATACCATACATATTTTAATGTTGCACCTTAGTCATATTAGATGATGTGCTGCAATATCGTGTTTAATTTTATCCTTTAGTGTGCTTGTATTCTAAAATCTAGTTCACTCTAAACGGTCACTGCATTAAAGTGTTAATTGAACCTATGCAAATGTGACACCATGCACCTGCAGACTGGCCAATAGCTATGGACGCGACCCTCTTAATAACGCCCAACATTTAAAAAATATCTTTTATAATTGAATCGCATTTATTTATAAATATTTATGGTTCCGTGTTGGGACCGTGTCATCTTATAAACTAGATAGTCTATACGAAGCACCTTTCGCGTTTCGTCCTTGAACTTTTGACAAAGAAACTAATTACATTGAAATGTGCCTGAAATATTGTTATCTAATATTGCTTTTTATACATTCTAGCCACACTTATTCAAGAATTCGTGCTTATGAAACAGTTGAAAATGGAAGGTTTCTATGTAGGTAGGTGGAAAAACAGGTGGCCAGAAGGTACACGTCAAAATATGGAATGGATTAAGCAAGGTAAATTAAAATACAAAGAAACAGTAACAGAAGGATTTGAAAACACCTTTAAAGCATTCACGAATATGTTGGAAGGAGAAATATTGGGAAAGCTATTGTAAAAATTTAAATACAATTTTGTATAGATTTTAAATTAAATTCTAATAAAAACGTTATAGAAGTTTGTCTGTGTTGTTATTGCCAAGATCAGCTATATAGGGTTCAACTTTTAATATTGTTATAAAACTAAAAACATGCACTGTTACACTTCAAATGGCTTCACAAGGATTCTAGTTGATCATTAATCGTGTGTGATTTTTTTTGTATAATTAAGCGAGATATTACGCATTATATAAATGCGGTTTTAAGTTCCCAGCAATGTTTCGTGGGAATGGAATGTTAAATAAGATGTTTCCCACGCTCTGTAACAACGTACGTCGTTGTCGACCAATCAGAACACGTAACAAAGGACGGTAGCTCTGATAAGTGAAAAAGTCAGCCGCCATGATCATTCACACTACAGTAACTGAAAAACCTGTGAAAGTAGTGCTTCATAATGCAGTGGAGTTTACCTTGACGATTCTCTATCTACATCCCTTACTGTACGCGTTTCTTCTTGTATGATGTAGGTAAACAACCAACAAGCGTATTTCTGGTTATTATTTAAACCCGCCTTTAGCTATGTAGTGAACGAAAGGTTTGCGTCCCATCCTTGACCTGTTGCGGCCAGTAGTCGTCAGGCATTCGTGAGATGAGCAACGTGCTCTTAGTATGATGCACCCTAGCATATATATATATATATATATATATATATATATATATATATATTGTTGTGGATTCACAGGGGTAAATCAGTGTGAAACAATATAATTTCAACAACCCTGTATATAGAAAAGCAAATTATTTACGCGCAAAATTAATTTAATTCATTTAGTGAAAACGGACAAGTATTAGGGTATTTTTATATTTAATAATTGGAATGTTAGAATTACATAAAGAAAAAAGCTTCAAAGCAAATAGAAGTTCAAGGATACGCAAGTTAAGGTTCGGGCCTTTGGAGCTGTGTTTTTAAAAAACAACTTCGACACTTAACAAAAATTTAATAGCTTAAACAGAAATTACAATGAAATTTAGAATAGCTGGTTCATAATAACTTTAATAAAAAATAATTAATTGTACTGGGCGAGTAGTCTAGGTAGACAACAATGCAAAAGCTGTAAACTCAGACTGACTGCCGGGCCTTGAGCTCCCGAGCTTTTTATAATAACCTGCCCCTCACACGGCTGTGGGAACTTGCAGATCTCATGTCTGCTTTACACTTTGTTACAATGTATCAATCTTAATTCTAAGTAATTGCGGTCTGTTGACCGCCTGTGACCTGCCACCTGCAGTATCACTGCCTTCACGGATGCAAAGTTGCATGTCCGTTCTCATGAACTGTCGATAACCTCTCTGGGTTATCCTTGTGTTACAATGTTGCATTGAACTTATACTTTACTTAACAATTTCTAATAATTCCTATTAGATTCAATATATCAATATATATAGGTAATTGGGGGATACATAACTCGCATAATTAATCATAAGTTATTTTAATTAAACACATATAATAAAAGGGAGCGTGCTGTGTAAGAAAATCAATAATCCCAAGGCAAATGTATTCGTTGTAAAAGTCAACGTCAGTTTTATCAAATACGAAGAAGTAGAAAGTCGAGGAATTGTTATATTCAAACGGTCGATAATTAGCAGAAACACCTGTTGTTAAAGGTTACGTTCAAAGAAGTCGGGCGTATGTTACGATAAGATTTCATAAAAATTATTTTCAACCGTCAGTTGGTATAAACAACTAGAGCAACAAATATCTTGAGGACCGAGTGAAATGGACAATCGGTAGTATACAACAGATAGAGACAAATATAAAAGCGTTGGGATTGAAAATCACGTAAGGCATATACGTGGAGTTGAGATAGGAAGTCAACAATATCGATTTTCTGTAACTCAAGTGGTGTTTTGAACGAGACAACAAGCATGCTTAGAACTCAGATGCATAGCGCTTAGGAGTTTGGTGACGACAGAAAACTCTGTCATTGGTCGAAAGCCCACAGTGTTAGAAACGAACGCACACGCGAAGGTTGAAAGCGAATTCGAAGTATACAACAAGTACGGCGGGAGAAATTTTACAAATTTAGAGACGGTTACGTTCAAAATTTTTAGAATTCGTTTTCAAAATAAGCTTTTCGAAGAAAGCGCATCCAGTAGGGGGTTTGAAAGATAATATAAATACCCAAGCTAGGTTATTAAGACCCTCCTCTCTTTTTCTTTACTTCGATAAAGTGCTGAATACCGATTCAGACTACTATAATAAAGCTTTTTGTGAGTATTTTATGTATGTGTAATAATGTTACTGTAAATATAGTCGTTGCAAGTATAAAACGGTAGCAGCGGACCTCTAATTATTGACGTGAAGTACGAGTAGTGCGTATTAAATTAAAAAAAAGGTCCGGCTACTACAACACAAATTATTAAATGGATGCATGATATATGGGGGTAAGCACCACAAGTAATCAAGTTTGTACGCATGATATATGGAATGGTACTGTGAGGACGAAACGCATAGCTTGCAAAGGTATCAGATGGTAGAGGCCTGTGGATCCGCTGAGCAGCACAGTAAATGGAGACATTAAGAAGGGTTTTCTGGCAATCATCTCCGACGGGAGGGAAACCTGAAGAATTCTCCAGGTAATTTATTTGAAATTTCTGTTGTTTTATAAACATTTGTGGAATTTTGTGTTGTGTGGTTGACTTTTTTTGGGTGGCATATTTATGGCTGTAGAAACTTATTGTAAAAGATACATGTACTGGACAATTTACTGATGTTGAATATTGAAAAAAGGTGTATTTAGAACATCCAAAACTTTATTCAGTATAAAAATTGAATTGTAAAGGGTAAACGGGTCTGTAAATTTTGTTTTAATTTATGCAAGATTTAAAAATGCATATGTTACGTATTTCTAGTAGACGCCACGTTGTGCGTTAAAGTTATGTCACGTTGGCTCGTAGCTGTGCGTAACAAAAGACAATCCAAGAGAAAAAAAACAGTGACCGGGCTCAATCGGAGAGTAGGGGGGGTTGTAGAAAGCAGACCAACCTATAAGGGACGCGGCTGTCAGGAGTTAGTATCAGTACCTGCCATAGAGAACTTAGAATAGTAAACCTGAAAGAAAAACAAATTAGTCCTGCAAACCTGAAACAGAGAAAAAGCATAGCCTATGGATCAAGTATAAATTGTTCAGTACTTTATAGAATAAATAAGAGCAACTGTTTAGATAAACTCTATAATCTAACAACAGTAATAGCGGTACAGAAAAATTCTGAGTACAAAGTGAGGCCATATTGGGGAGTAGCAGAAACGTTTCATCACACACCAATTAAACATAATTCAGGTAAAATGTAACAAAAAAAAAATATAAATAGGTAAGACATAATTACTCTAAGTAATTTAGTAAAATTTTCAGCAAAGACATAAATAAGTAGATAAGCACAATTGTTCTGAGTCATTCAGTAGGGTTGATTGTTTTTTTTTTTGTTATTAAATAGCGGGCAAGTCTATGGAAAAGGTATCAGAACGACAAGGAATATTGCAAAAACAAACGGGTAGATATTTACAGTAAGAACAAATAGGAAATAGTGCAACTTACACAAAGTCCTTCGGTACCGCTTCCTTGCCATTGCAGTGTGGGATCCACGATGTCTGGCACTAACGAAGCACTGCACCCTAGACTGTGAGGGTGTTGATGGAACTTATCACAACTTACCCTAATCACACTGACTGATTTCAGTGGGGTTAGCAGCGGACCATATCACGCGAAGGAACTAGGTATATTAGTTGCATAACCATACCAAAGCAGCGAGCAACTTCAACCACTACTTTTGTATACCGGTAGTCTGTCACAGTTTAAATATCACCAGACAAAGCAAGCAACAAAAGCCATAATAAATAAAGCACATGTATCACTAAAGGGAGTCCGTAACCATGTCCTTAAAACCCGCGTGCATCGAGTTAAAAGCAGAACGAAACAGTATCTGTAACGTAATTCCTATATCGGAACCCAAAGACCAACTACGACTCCGCGACAGTTAGTTCTACGGCTTTTTTTTCCATAAGAAAGACGACTAAAAACGTTTAGTAGACACGCGTAAGCACTAAAGCCGTACGTCGAAAGTTCTTCGAACACACGTGCGTCGAGTTTCACCAACTCTACCACTCTTAGTTCAACCAGAAAAACCGTCTCTTACACTTAATTTTTGACATCTCGCAAGCAAGAACAAAACACGACCCTTTTTTGTTTATATCTAATCCTACTAGTACAACTTCTGATAGCCTACCTAGACTGTATATTCACATATTAATTACATTATAATTTGAATTAGGGCCGCTATACTTGCGGCCACGTCCCCAATGCTCCACCCGGAGGTACTACATTGGGTTTAAACGCGAAAAATAGTCGTGCTCCTAATTTATTCTTACTTCATAGTTGATTCACCCTAAATAAAAACTAAATAAAAATCTAACAAACCTAAAAATCTAACAAACCTAACAAACTCTAACAATCTAATAAACCTAAAATCTGACAAAACTGGAACAAAACAAAACAAAAACTAAAACAGGGTTGTAAATAATGGTATCCCTAGCGCTGACTTTCGAGTGTACCCGATCAACAAGCAAAAATGAGAGGGGGAGGGATCCGTAATACCGGATAGCAGACGCCGGTTCTGCTTACCAGTGCGACCTGAAGGGTCGTCTTAAAACTATCCAAATCTAGCTAACCAATTTAAATCCATCCCTAGCTTTCCCTATCGTTCCCTAACTGATTTACATTATGATTACAATCTTCGCAATTCTGCTCGTCCTTCCCAAATATATACTGCAACCAAAATGGCGACAGAACGTCAAACAAAACAAATAAGCCACATAATACATGCTATATATAAATAAATATAAAGTGTAAATATAAAATATAAATAAATATAATTATGTAAATATATAAATAAATGTTTAATAAGCGTTAAGCATATAGCAGTGCACAAAATAGCGAAAGCATCACCCTATTTATCAGGTGCACTCGCACAAGCATTATGTCGGCTAGCGCCTTTACACACCAAACGTGCTTCTTAAATTATTTCAAAACTACTAATTAATGTAAATCAATGCTTGTGCGAGTACAGCCGCCACATTTTAAGTCTTACCTCGATAATAAAATTCTCCAGCATCCGAAGATCTGGTCGTCTGTAACTTACTTCTAAAGGTGGGACGGGTGCACTGCTAAAGTCCTGGTGGGTATGCACTAAATGTTTTGGGGAATCACAATCACTATCACTATCACTTCACTTTCAAGTCCTGGGGGATGCGCGGTTGCACTCTGTTTTATTATCCTTGTTTACTTTATTGATTTAATTTAATGAGGGTTTATGATTTATTTGTTATTGTTTATTTGGTATTATTTATTCCCGATTTTCCGCACATAATTATGAAGATAGGCAGTGATTGTATTAATGGAGTGGGGTTTCTCGTGCATATTGGACATTTTGGTATAATTATCTTTTTTTTTTTTTTTTTTTTTAATATCAGGTTTTGGTTATGCTCGTATCCTTACTCACGCCAAGTCAATCTAAAATTTTCAATCCTCCCACCAACCCCACCGAATTTTACACGCGGTCGTCATTGATTGTCTAATCTCGCGACCCTTCCCGCGAATTCTTTTAAGGCTGTCCAGAACGCCTTCTGGTTAACCACTTCCCGACTTCCTCTAGGCTCTTTGGCCATGCCAGACCTAGGATAGCTAGTTTGCTATCAGCCAACCCTCGATTTCCCGCCTCAAGCGGGCAGTCGAAGAGCACGTGCTCTGCGCTTTCCGCGCCCTCACCGCATTCGCAGCGGTCGCTATTGGTTAGACCGAACCTTTGTAAATACGCCTTCAGGGCGCCGTGCCCTGTTATCAACTGCACCATTTTGTGATCGAGCTTAACCTCGATCTTACCTCTGGCTTCTATGCTCGGTATGAATTTGTGGGTCAACCTGCCCGTGGCAGCGTTGTTCCACCTCTCTTCCCATTGTCGAATTGATTTTCGCGCAGCTTTCTTTTGATTAAAGACCTCGGTATCGACGAATGTGATATTCGAAAGTCGCCCGTCGCGGCCTCTTTAGCTAATTCGTCAGCCCTATCGTTTCCTACGTTACCATTGTGCGACCTGACCCAACAGAACTTTAAACGTCGAAACTCTAGCGCCGTACGCGCTATCCTCCAGACGTCCGCTTGGAGATCTGTCGAGGTGTTCATGTTTGTTAAAGCCGTTAGCGCCGATTTACTATCACTGATTATATAATACTCGTCTCTGCCCGTATGGTTTATTACGTAATCGATAGCCTCTCGTATGGCTACCAATTCGCACTGGAAGATAGTGCACCAGTTCGCGAGTTTGGTTTGAAACCGAAACACCTCCCTTTCCTGCTTATACACGACAAACGCCGCGCCTGCTTGCCCATCGTCCATACGTGAACCGTCCGTATAAATTCTGATACCCATCGCGTCCTCATCACCTTCGACAAACTCGATCCCTCTAATATCAGCCGGGTGCCCTAACTCAGATACAACAATCTTTCTTGCAATTTCCCTATTACCAAGATTAAGATCTTCGATAATTTCGCGCCCTTTTCCTATATTTATTAATCGTCTATCTCTAATCTCCCTAACGACATATTCGATAGGAGAGACCTACTGATCACCAGGACAGCCTCCGTGGAGGTGGTCCTGTACGCCCTCGCCGCTTTTACCGCGCTTATGCGTTGTACGCTCGTCAATTGACGCATCTCCCGGACTTTACAACCTTCTGCCCATACAGAAGCTGCGTACAGTATTGCCGGCTCAATTGCTCCGGCATAAACCGTCCTCAGCGATTCGCCCCTGAAACCCCACTTTATTTTAGCCGCCGCCATCATTTTATTTGATATTTCGCCGCCCTTACTTTTTACGTATTGTACGTGCGCTTTCCAATTTAATTTATTGTCGATCTTGACGCCGAGGTAGGTAATACAATCTTTAAACGGGATTTTCTCCTCCTAGCTCTAACCTAGGAGGTCTCTGTCCTGGTTTCGTGCCGAAATAAAGCGCCTCTGACTTCGCCGTGTTAAATTTTAATTTTACCGCCTGCGACCATTCGTGTAATTTATTAAGCGCCTCGTTCGGTTTTGTGCGCATATCCATTAACAATCTCGATCTTACAATTAAAAGTGTGTCATCTGCAAACCCGACGATTGAGCATCCTGCGGGCAACTTGACCCTAAAGATGCTCTCATACAACAACTTCCAAAATGTGGGACCAGAACATGACCCTTGCGGGCATCCCCTTTCCACCTCACGCGACAGAACTTCACCCGGAATTTCAACCTGTGCTAATCGCCCCGAGAAATAGCTCTTGACCAAAGACATCAAGTTTCGCGGACAACCCCTACGATCTAACTCGCAAACGATTAATGGCCACCAGGCAGCATCAAATGCTCCTGAAATGTCCAAAGCAACAACGACACAGTACTCTTTGGCATCTCCTGCCTGCTTAATTTCCCCGACAACGAACTCTAACGCGTCGATAGTCGACTTGCCCTCCACGAAACCAAACTGTCGGTTATTAAAACCGCCGCTGTCTCGCACTAGGTGTTCAACACGCGTAGTCATAACGCGATCTAAAACTTTCCCCAGCACCGGTAGCAAGCTAATTGGACGATAGCTGCCCGGATCTGACGCATCCGCCTTTTTAGGTTTGGGTATAAATTTCACATTCTGGATTTTCCAGCAACGCGGAAAAACGCCCCTTTCTAAACAAAGATTAAACAACCCAACAAAGACACACGGGGCTAACAGGCACGCCTGCAGAGCTGCGTCTGAAGTGATTCCATCATGCCCCGGTGCCTTCTTAGGGTTCATCCTCCTAAGAGCCCTGACGATCTCGTGAACTAGGATTGCCTTATCGGCACCTGTTCCTTGCGCCTTTGCAGCTTCCCGACGTATTAAATCGTGCGACCCTTCATCCCCCCTCGGGATTATCCGATGGGAAAAATTTCTCTAGTAAATATTCCGCTGTGGTTTTAAAACCTTCCGTGTATTCGCCATTTGTTTTCTTTATATTACTGAGCGCGATTTTTTTGTTGTTTTCCTCTAATTACGCGGTATGCGGTTCCCCAGGGTTCTCTCTGTGAGTTTTGCGTGCAGAATTCTTTAAATTTATTCGTTCGCGTTTCTTCTATTAATATTTTATATTCGCGGTAACTTTGATTATATTCTATTCTCCGTTGTTCTCTTATATCTCCCGAGGCGCGTTGATAGCGGCGCCTTAGGTTACGCGTTTCTGCCCGCTTGGTGGTTAGTTCCCGGGTCCACCAGGGTACGCTGTCTTTAAATGTTTTCTTTTTCGGCATGGAATACGACGACGCGTCTACCACCGCGTCGTTTAATTTTTTCGCGAGTGTTTCTACTTCGTCTGCCTCTCGGCAGTTAAATAGCTCATTTTCGAGCACAGGGATACTTTCGCCAAATTTTTGTTTAAATCGCTCCCAATTTGCTTTTTTATTACAGAACCGCGGAAATACAGTTAGCTGCTCGTTTGCACTTGTTTTGGTTTCAACGTCCCATGTTATTAATTTATGATCAGAGAGCGTTTCCTCGTCCGACCTTAATTTCCAATTACAAATCGTTTCTAACATCTCGTGCGAGACTGCAGTAATATCTATAAAACTGCTGCCTCTATGCGTCTCAAACGTAGGTAAATCATTAGTGTTTATCACACTAAGATCCCATTCCGTAAAAGATCAGCAACCTGCGAGCCTCTATCGTCTTCGATAGGGCTGCCCCATAGTGGCGACTTGGCATTAAAATCTCCCCAATGACTAGATTTTTATTTCTGCCGATTTTACGAATAATATTATCTACTTCATTTATCAAGTCTTCGGTTTGGGGATTTTCCGCCGGGAATCGACCGGCGGGAGGTACACGCTTATTACATAGAACGCATTTTCCCTGATTTGATTTCGGCCGTCGTTACAAACTCGTTCGATAAATTATTTAATATAATTCCGGCGCACGTTCCATTATTTATTATTATCCCGCTACGCGGTCGTTCACTATTCGCGTTTAAGACGGTAACCCCTCCCAAAACCTGTTATTTTGTGGCCATACAGGTGCGGTTCCTGTATAAACCCGATGTCGATATTATTTTCGATGAATAACTTTACGAAGTTATTTGTTGCCCTCTACCTTTCCCGAAATTTAGTTGCGCGAATTTAATCTTCTTGCTTCTTATGGACTTTGTTTTATCTTCACAGTCCATAATCGATGTTTCGTGTGATTGCGTGCTTCAGACGTTGCATCGTGGGGCATCTACTCGACTTGGCGTCGTGGCGCGTATCGACCTTCGCGCCACCGCCAGTTCTGTCGTTTGCCCTAGCGCAAACCACACAGCAGGGGACTGCCTTCCGGCAATTCTTGAATTCATGCCCGACCTCGGCACAGTTACCGCACCACTGTACCTTCTCCTGCACTCCATCGATCGATGGCCGTACTCGTAGCACCGGTAACACTGGGTCATCGAGAAGTGGTCCCGGGCCCATACTCTTCGCCACCTGAGGTTAATAGCATCAGCTAATATACGTCTTCGAAGTGTGGGGTCACTTCGAAGACTACGTTGGCGAAGGGATCTCTAGGGCCCTTTCCGCCAAACCTGAACTTCTCTCTCAGGTGGTCTTCTAGCTTCAAATCGCCGAAACGGGGATTCTGGCTCGCAATCAACCGCACGAGCTCTTCAGCCTTCATCCCCGCTTCGACCCCGGAAGAACGACCCGTGGACGTTTCTTCTCGATGGTCTTCGCCACGAGTTCCTTGCAGTTCCCGCCGACCTTCAACTGCAGCTTCTTGGCGTCGTCGCGACCTGCGCACTCCACAACGATACCGCCCCGGCGCGTCTTACGAGCTCCGACAACAACAAACCCATCTCGAGCGGAATCGACCTTCTGCTTCAGGGTCGTCATCACGTCATCCTTCTGGCCTGGCCTGGCGTCGACCCTTACAGCAAACGTAGGGGCTAAACCTGAAACTGCAGCGGCGTACAAAAACTTGCGCTGCACCGACGCACCCTGACTATGGCCTCCTGAAACGACAGAATTCACTGCCGGACTTCCCCCAACAACGATTGCCTTTCCTGAACCATCTAAACAAAGACGCAGCGCCCTAACCATACCTATCAGTTGGTTTGTCACGTCGCGGATATCATCCACAGCGTGCCGAACCATCTTCCTATCCTCCACGATGATAGTGGCGGAGGTCGTCGGCACCCTCCCATAAACGGCAGCGTGCGCCTTCCTCACCCTGAACTTCAAGAGTTCCAGCTCATCGAGGTCGCTAGCATTAACGCTACCGTTGCTGCTAGTCGACATCGTGCGCTGGGCTCTCGAAGTAGAGGGCAATTCTGGCGCCGCGACCACCACGGGAGGCCCTGACTCCTCAGACACGACCGCCGCAGACGCAGGCTCCTTCCCTACCTCCTGTACCTCCTCCTGAGTTTCTAACAAGAAGTCCTTTAGCACTACCTTAAGCTGTTTCCCCCCAACAGCGCCCTCCGCCGCCGACCTAGCAGACTCCGACCGATCGCCCCTCTTCCTCCTGGGCAGCGGCTCCTCATCGCGGTGGACCACCATGCTGACAAAACTAGCAATAAAAATGACACCTAAAACGCAGCTCAAAAAACGTCCTAACCGTTACGACGCTAAAAGAACGACGCTAGAAGAACGCAATACGTTGGTCCAATAAAATGTTTTGTTTAAAGGTGAACCGTAAACAACCTTGTATTTATTAAAACTTCAACCGCCCAATTAAATATCAAATTTTAACAAAAATACAACAAGCACTAAGCGTCAAAATAACAACTAGAATCAAATAAATTTCCTAACGCAATAAAAATATCTCGATTTAAAATGTACCGTCGAGCGCAATCGGAATGTGGTAACCGGAAATGACCTTTCACTTAATCGCTTGGTAACTAGCACAACCCGTAACTGTTACACCGCTTAATTACACCAAAATCGATTTTAAAGGAACTTTTAAATACGCGTGAACTTAAATTACGGAAAATTTATATTAAAATTGTTTTAAAATTTACAGTTTTGAGTTATTTATTTGATTTAAAAGGGCTTAGATTTTTGTTTTTGGTTATTATTTTATTATACGCGCACTATAAAAAATTCACACACTTTTAGTTGTTTTACCCGGTTTTTACTTGATTTAGGCGGATTTTATTTTAAATTTATTATTAAAATGCCTTTTAAGTTATTTCGAAATTGTTTTTGAGTATTAGTTGAGTAGACCTTTGTTTTATTAACCCGAAATTTATTTAGATTATTTTAAAACGCGGATTTGGTTTAAATTACAAAGAAGACGCGATTTATTTAGTTTTTATTTAGTTTAAATTCTGTTTTAAAATTTTTATTTTACTGCCCTGTATTTAAAATTTGATGGCACACAATTATAAAAATAAAACACAATAAAAAGCAAAGCTTCAAATAAAATAATACAACAATAAATAATATAAACCCTAGATAAAAACTTACTGTTATTGCTGAAGCGGGAGCTCGGCAAAAACACGTCCGCTCGCTTCAAGCGGCAACTAGAAAGTACATATTAATTACAGCGGGATTATTTATTAATGACAAGTGGAAAGTAATTTTATGAGTATTCCAATTTACAACTAAACCATCTTTTAAAATTAATACCGGCGAGTCAACTTGCATATCAATCTGAAAACTAGGCGGAAGTATTTATTTTATACAAACCGCGATCCAAAAACGATGTATTTTAAGAATTAAGTAGACTAAAAATGTTAGGCCACCAAAAATGCACGTTACAAATTCCCCCTAGCAAAATAAAGACGTCGGGGTGAAAGAGAAAAAAAAAAGAAAGAAAAGTGGCAGACCAGGAACCAAACAAAAAAAAAATTTTTATCCGGTTCGAAGGACCAACACCAGTATAAGAGAAAGAACATTTTTCCAAAAGAAGACGAAGTCATCTATCGTAACCAACAATGACAGAATAGGTAAAGAAAGTATTAAGTAAACACCCAATGAGGATTAAAGGTTATAGCTACTTTCAGAATCGTCAAAAGACGGATGTCGCCAAAAAGGACATTTCATGGTTTCCAACTCAAAGAAAAGTTTTGTCTTCCCGCGAAGAAACCAAAAGAAAATAAAAGAAAAAAACAGAAGAAGAAAACTCGTAGCAAATCCACTAAACGACATCACTGTCAACCTCAAGTGTGCAGCAACGAAAGAACCAAGACAAAGAAAAGAGCAAAGGCAAACTAGTACACCATCTGGAATACTTCCAACTGAGGTAACACAGATTCGTATGAAACGATTACTCAAGCAGAGTATGGCTAACAGACCTCCAAAAGCGACTAAGTGGAAATTCCTAAAGGAAAAGGAAATAGATCTGAAGCCTACCTCAAGGAATGGATGTAGAAAGCGACTATAATAGTCCAATAGTGAACAAATGGTGGAACTGGCCAGAAGAACAAGTCACGGAAGGGGCTAGCTACAAAATATACATAGGAATACGAAATGGGCGCCAGTGTTTTCGAACTCAAGCTTATCAGCGAAAACACAAGACCAATAAGCTAAAAAAACAAAAGAGAGAAAAAAAACAAGTCATTAGGGATAGCGATACGTAGGGGTCAAAATAGAATCAGCCGGAGGGAGCCCATTAGGATCCGGAGGTTCAGGATCAATGTCTGGCGGGTCTAAAGTTTTATCGGGTTTGAGGTCCTTAATATGCCAAGTACCCAGATCGTTACCAGAATCATCCACTAAGATATAGGTCCACAGAGAAAGTTTAGTCCTAATAGTAAAGGGACCCACATATTTGGGAGCAAGTTTAGCATTGAAGTAGCGAGTAGCATCCGAAAGAACATAATTGCGTTTCCACACGCGATCGCCAGGAGATAAAGTTAAGGGACGACGACGAAGATCGTAGTGTTTAGCATTTTTCGTGTATGCTAAGGAAAGACGTTTCGAAATTTCTTCACGAAGTGACTCAAATTTGATTAAGTCAGTAGGAGGAATAGGACGTTCGGGATCCATAAGAACATCATCAGGATGAGGAGGTTTTCCAAAGTGATCGCCGTAGAGAGCATGTCACGACCATATAGAGCAAAATACGGGGAGTAACCAATAACCTCATGTTTAAGCGTACGAATAGCACAACCAATTTTTGCTAAATTAACGTCCCACCGACGTTGATTATCAGAAACGTAAGAAGAAATCATAGTTTTCAGGACTCTATTAATACGTTCGGCCGGATTCGCCTGAGGATGATAGCGAGCATTAAACAGAATTTTTGTTCGATAAGAATTACAGAGTTTAGTGAAAATATTACTACGAAATTGTACACCATTGTCCGCAATTAGATACTGAGGAGTACCATACACCAGGAAAATATTTTCCTCAATGGTTCGAGCAACAGCAGCGGCCGTAGATGCACGTAGAGGAAAGAAACAAGCATATTTCGTAAAACAATCGGCCACAACTAAAATGAAGGAATTACCTTTAGAGGATCTAGGAAAAGGTCCGACAATATCCGTACATAGGACTTGCCAAGGACGAGTGGCAGTAGCACGAGGAGACATAAAGCCAAGAGGTTTCTTTTGTTCGACTTTGTGTGCAGAGCAAATTTTACAACGACGGACGTATCGAGCAACAGCGGCTCTAAGTTTAGGCCAATAGTAACGCTTGGAAATTTTAGAGACCGTTTTGTGTACACCAGGGTGACCTGAAGTAGGTAGATCGTGATTCTCGTATAGAACCCTATTCCGTTGTTCGCTGGGAACTACTAACTTCCAATTGTCTTGAGGAGGTTGGAGCAAAGACTGTTTAGATTTTACATGTTTGTATAGTAATTCGTTTTCCACATGCCAGTTACTGTATAGTTTAGGATTAGAAATAACACGAGGCCGTAGCTTAAGATACCAAGGATCCAAAATTGGCAGAGTAATAGAAGATTTAGGAAAGTCATCAATTAAGTCAATTTTAGGTACTGAACGAGATAAGGCGTCGGGAACGATGTTATCTTTACCTTTCCGATGTACGATGGTGAAGTTATGTTGTTGAAGTCGTACAGACCAACGAGCTAAACGACCGTTGGGGCTTTGTGTAGATTATTCAGGCAGATAAGCGAGTGGTGATCCGCGATCACAGTAAAGTGAGAACCCTCGATATAGGGACGAAATTTCTCTATTGCCCATATAACACCAAGACATTCTTTTTCGGTGGCGCTATAGTTGCGTTCCGCCTTTTTAAGAGAACAGCTAATGTAGCTAATGACTTTTTCGTCATCACCCTGTTGTTGCGTCAGCACAGCACCCAGACCAAAATCAGAGGCATCAGTCTGTATAGTAAAGGGTAAAGAAAAATCAGGACAACTCATCACTGGAGCTGTTACCAAGTGTACTTTCAGAAGCTTAAACGCCTGCTGACATTCTGAAGACCAATTAAATTTAGAATTTTTCTTAGTCAAAGCAGT
This sequence comes from Platerodrilus igneus, assembly GCA_036346225.1. Lineage (NCBI taxonomy): Eukaryota > Metazoa > Arthropoda > Insecta > Coleoptera > Lycidae > Platerodrilus > Platerodrilus igneus. Next base: position 1,648,877 of record JARFIW010000544.1, read on the forward strand.
AATCGGAGCAGTAAGAGCAGAAAAATTTGGGATAAAGCGACGATATCACGAGCACATACCAACTATGCGTCGTACTTCAGTTACAGTAGTAGGAGGAGGAAGATTAAGAATGGCCGAAACTTTTTCTGGGTCGACATGAAGTCCATGGCGATTTACTACGTATCCCAGATAACGGAGTTCCGGTCGGCATATAATGCATTTATCTCTGTGAAGAGTAAGACCTGCAGAATTTAAACGAAAAAGCACTTTCTGTAGTACCACCAAATGTTGTTCGAAAGTCGGGGTAGCGATGATCACATCATCTAAGTATGCGAAACAGAAAGGTTCGAGATCAGCACCAAGCACACGATCTATAAGTCGCTGAAATGTCGCTGGAGAATTATGAAGACCAAATGGCATTTTAGTAAACTGGTATAAACCTCTACCAGGCACCGTAAATGCAGTAATCGCTTTAGAAGTAGAAGAAAGAAGTATTTGCCAATAAGCAGAGCGAATGTCAAAACTAGTTAAGAATTTTGCGTCTCTCAGGCGGTCTAGAATCGTAGAAATGTAAGGCAAGGGATAGGCATCTTTTTCTGTAACCTCATTGACCTTTCTAAAATCGATGCAGAAACGATACGTGCCATCTTTCTTAGGCACCATAACAATAGGGCTAGACCAAGCGCTATTAGATGGTTCTACAACACCATTTTCTAGCATCTCATCCAGAGCTTGGTTGACATGTCGAAATACCGTAGGAGACATGGGATAATATCTTTGCTTGATAGGACTGGATGTCGTACGGATCTGATGTTCAATGAGATTAGTACAGCCCAAAGGTAAAGTATCATCGTTAGGAAACATCTGTTGGACTATACGAGACAATGCGGATTGTTGTGTGTTCGATAGATCGGAAAGAGCATTGATCTGACTGATCGAGACAGTAGAAGAAGAACAGAAAGTCCATTGACCCGTTCGAAAATCCGGGACAACACCCATGGATTTCCAGAAGTCAATGCCTAAGATCAGAGACTGAGAAATAGAAGGAACGACTAGGACGTCAAGAAGAATAGTTTTATTTTCGACTGACATGGGTAAAGTAAGTGACCCGAGAATGTCACAAGATTGACCATTGGCTATCGTACAGCTGTGGATCTCCGTTTGGGACAAAGGCAAAGAAAGAGAATAGAGAATATCCCAACCAGGACCACCAATAATAGTGCGAGAAGCGCCAGAATCAAGTAAACCCTTAAATTCGATGTCGAAAATGGTCACAGTAAGATAAGGTCTGTCGTCCTCACAAGAACTAGCTAAAATAAAATCCAGAACATATTTAGATCGGTCATCAAGACCAGAGAAAGGATTTTCTGAGGAGATAATAGGTACCGAGACAACTGTAGAAGGAATCGGGTCGATTTCTCGGCTTAGCGACTCGATCGGTAGTTTAAATTCTTGTTACACCTCGTGCAATTGGCACGGGTAACATTAGGTGTACCACAACCATAGGAATGAAGTATTTGCGGTTTAGTACAGGAAGAAGACTTGTGTCCTCGTAGGCCGCAGTTCCAACAAGTAACGGGAGAATTAAAAATATTTTTAGGAGCATCACTTGCACCAGGTGTGTTTTCGAAGTAGTGACATCAGAACGGGGAGGAACATAAGCGGACGTAAGTTTGCTGCGGACCACAGGACCTGTATAAGCTAAGTAGGGCTCTAGGAGTTGAGAAAAGTTCAGAGCAGGAGGAGACTTGAAATTATCTGCTTGGATTTTGCGCTGTTCCAGTCTGCAACCCACCCGCAAAAGTTCGGCAATAGTATTCAGATCCAGCAAAGCTAAGTTGGTTTGGTAGAAAGGTGTAAGATTTGGTAAAATAATATCGAGTTTCTGTAGTTCAGAGAGAGAGATTGTTAGACGAGCAAATAAATTTTCCATCGTAGCTAAATATACACCAATAGACTCTGAGGGACCCATAGTACGTTGCTTTATTTCCTCCAAAAGTCTTTCGTTGTAATTAACGGGTTGGAATTCTTCCCTTATAGCCGAATAACGTCCTGCCAATTAGTTAGGGATGTTCGATGTGCTCTGAATAAAATTAAAGCTTTTCCTGAAAGTAAATCCGATGCCGAAGAAAATAGTTGAGAAGCAGAAACGTTGCGTGCCGAGCATAATTCGTCCACGCGTAAGAGAAATGCATTTAACGACATACGGTCATCACCCGAAAATTTTAAGTCCCATTTAGACACCAGCTGTCCATAACCAGACGTAGCAATTGATTTAGAAACAGATATAGGTATAGGTAATTAATCCGAAGATTCAGCAGAAGTAAGATCATCCTCAGTATCCGTAGTAGTCGGATTAATAGTAGCCGTAGAAACAAGTGGTACCCTAGGGGAAGTGGAAGAACGTTTAAAGCGACGGTATAATCTATCGCAATCACTGCGGAAATTGCTGACACCTAGTAACAACTTTCGCTGTATTACGGTTTCAGCGTCAGAAATCACATCCATACGTTGGATTCTCCCTTTAAGATACATAGCAAGGCTAATAATACGTTTGCCGTCGGCAGTTGAAATATCACCATTAAAGTCTTTGACCTTCGTAGTTAACTCAGTTAAACCCTCGGTCACGACTTTATTATCCGCCTGGAAATCGACACCAGATTTAAGTGGACTTAGCGCTTCGGAAGATTCCATTTTTAAGATATTCCTCAAGGACTTACGAAGTTCGGATACAGGTATCTTTGCATCGAACCGACTTCATATTTGAGTTCAGCCTCATGTAACCGATCAACTTTTAATCTCCAAAAGTCACCCATTATTACCGAATCCACAAACAACACCCAAATATTTAAAGACACAAAAACGACTTATTAGGTTGGTTCGCCAGAGAAACCAAATTAACGAAATAACTGAATACTAAACCCCATCCAGTTCAGACGAGAAGGGAGAAAAAAATAATTCGAGCCGCTACACCAAACAAAAAAAAATCAATGTCAAAAACCATCAAGGTTAAAAAAAAATTAAGACAAATCAAGAACAAATAAAAGAAATCGGGCAGAAAAAAAATCGAGCAAGAGAGAAAAAAAAATCGAGAGCAACTCAAGAGAAATCAAACCCCTTGTTTATCGGGCAGTTACGTTTATCGAGTCGGGCCCCAAAAATTATGTTACGTATTTCTAGTAGACGCCACGTTGTGCGTTAAAGTTATGTCACGTTGGCTCGTAGCCGTGCGTAACAAAAGACAATCCAAGAGAAAAAAAAACAGTGACCGGGGTCAATCGGAGAGTAGGGGGGGTTGTAGAAAGCAGACCAACCTATAAGGAACGCGGCTGTCAGGAGTTAGTATCAGTACCTGCCATAGAGAACTTATAATAGTAAACCTGAAAGAAAAACAAATTAGTTCTGCAAACCTGAAACAGAGAAAAAGCATAGCCTATGGATCAAGTATAAATTGTTCAGTACTTTATAGAATAAATAAGAGCAACTGTTTAGATAAACTCTATAATCTAACAACAGTAATAGCAGTACAGAAAAGTTCTGAGTACAAAGTGAGGCCATATTGGGGAGTAGCAGAAACGTTTCATCACCCACCAATTAAACATAATTCAGGTAAAATGTAACAAAAAAAATATATAAATAGGTAAGACATAATTACTCTAAGTAATTTAGTAAAATTTTTAGCAAAGACATAAATAAGTAGATAAGCACAATTGTTCTGAGTCATTCAGTAGGGTTGATTGTTATTTTTTTTTTTGTTATTAAATAGCGGGCAAGTCTATGGAAAAGGTATCAGAACGACAAGGAATATTGCAAAAACAAACGGGTAGATATTTACAGTAAGAACAAATAGGAAATAGTGCAACTTACACAAAGTCCTTCGGTACCGCTTCCTTGCCATTGCAGTGTGGGATCCACGATGTCTGGCACTAACGAAGCACTGCACCCTAGACTGTGAGGGTGTTGATGGAACTTATCACAACTTACCCTAATCACACTGACTGATTTCACTGGGGTTAGCAGCGGACCTTATCACGCGAAGGAACTAGGTATATTAGTTGCATAACCATACCAAAGCAGCGAGGAACTTCAACCACTACTTTTGTATACCGGTAGTCTGTCACAGTTTAAATATCACCAGACAAAGCAAGCAACAAAAGCCATAATAAGTAAAGCACATGTATCACTAAAGGGAGTCCGTAACCATGTCCTTAAAACCCGCGTGCATCGAGTTAAAAGCAGAACGAAACAGTATCTGTAACGTAATTCCTATATCGGAACCCAAAGACCAACTACGACTCCGCGACAGTTAATTCTACGGCTTTTTTTCCCATAAGAAAGACGACTAAAAACGTTTAGTAGACACGCGTAAGCACTAAAGCCGTACGTCGAAAGTTCTTCGAACACACGTGCGTCGAGTTTCACCAACTCTACCACTCTTAGTTCAACCAGAAAAACCGTCTCTTACACTTAATTTTTGACATCTCGCAAGCAAGAACAAAACACGACCCTTTTTTGTTTATATCTAATCCTACTAGTACAACTTCTGATCGCCTACCTAGACTGTATATCCATATATTAATTACAGCGGGATTATTTATTAATGACAAATGGAAAGTAATTTTACGAGTATTCCAATTTACAACTAAACCATCTTTTAAAATTAATACCGGCGAGTCAACTTGCATATCAATTTGAAAACTAGGCGGAAGTATTTACTTTATGCAAACCGCGATCCAAAAACGATGTATTTTAAGAATTAAGTAGACTAAAAATGTTAGGCCACCAAAAATGCACGTTACACATATACCAACAAAACTGGGTTATAATGAGCTCACCATACTCCAGTGTGAAGTCAATTTAGGGTAACATGTGGGGCCTATCTACTCATATTTAATTGAATTATTTAAAAATCACTATAAAAACCAAGGATCTTAAAACATACCATAAATTGAACTAATAATTATTGTGTCAAACTGTTGTAACACATGTGTAAATAAAATTTATATGTTAATTGGTGTAAATAAAAGGTTGATTGGTTGTTGTATTATTTGGTGATTTTATTGAATGGTGTGCGAGTGTGAAAGAAGTATGTCTGTAAATTTAGGTATTCGAGAAGAGGCCCAGCTGAGCTGGCCAGAGAAGCTGAAGAAATTCGAAGGCGATTCATCTCATTAAGAGGGGTAAGAAATTTTTTAAATTTTTATTTTTTTTTTAAAACTTTTATGTTGACCCAGGTGGGGCACGAATTTTAATTCAGTAATCCCGAGACTGTCCCGACTTCCACGGCAATATATATATATATATATATATATATATATATATATATATTAAAGATAATGATCTTCTTACAAGATGTAAGTTGCAATTAATATTTATATAATTTAGCCTAGTTGTTTGTAACATTTTTAGAAGCCTATGATCAAGGATTAAATACATCCGAAAATTTAGGCATTATAAAAGAGTTTTCTTTTTACCAGCTGACCTCAAACCCATTAAAACATTCGAGATATATATATATATATATATATATATATATTACTCAAATTTAGACCAGGGTAGAAAATTAAATAATCACATCAAATAATTTTAATCACCGTGTAGAAGCTTTGGGAAAAGGTACGCGTTATTAAAAAAACCGTGAAGCATAAAAATTCATTCGTTTCATTAAAAATAAGGGAGTTAAATTATGTACAAGACGCTTGCTATAAAAAAAAAAGGAAGCAGTATTAAAAAGCTCTACGTGTAATTTAATTATTCCTAGTAAAGAAACAAATAGAAATTACGTGCAAAATTTATATTAATTAACTCTATTTTAAGTAACCGGTATTAAACAAAATGTACAGATAATAATTAATATTTGATTAGGAGTCACTAAAAATTAAAGGGTATTATTTTAATTGGAGTTAATTAAACCATTAGTAACATATAATATCTATAAAAACTTGTAAAAACCCAATAAAATGCAAATCGTAGAAGGGTTATTTAAAATGTTACGTTTGAACACACCTGCGTATTTTTAAAAGGCAATTTCAGTTTAATTTGTTTAGATAAACATGTCGATTCTACGGATATTGGAAACGGTCGGATGCTTTAGCACGAAATACAAAACAGGGTTTATTTAAAAAGCTCGTTCTGCGTAAATTTTGCAGATAACGAATGGTTACAGAGAATCTTGGAGAAACCGTCGTTTAATATTCACGGGAAGGCTAGATACGGGATTATTTAACCCAGATAAGAACACACGTGGACTGAAAATAATCGATAATAAAGAATATCAATTTGCACCAATAAGAACAGGTTAGATAGAGACAGATAATATGCGCAAGACCGAGACACATATAGTAAAAGGCGTGAGTGGAGCAACGTCATTGGGTTGCGATTGGTTGAAAATAAAAGGCAAACTTGAGAGGTAAAAATAACATTTCTGTATAAAATTTAATTAGTTATTTCCAGACGTTGCGAGCCGTGTCGAAATTTCTGAGATTTAACTGGTGCGAGTGCAAATTTCGTAAAAATCGCATGCCGGGCTGCGGAATGGGAACCTAGCATGCGAAATTCTGAAGAATTGTCCGTTTTGGGGACAAGACCGACAGACGGGCTAACCTCTATATATACCCAGGTTAATATGAACAAGCTCTCTTAGATCTTCGACTTGATTCAATGCGTTAAACAGTGCTTTTTAGTTTTCCGATTTTAATAGAATAATTTAAACAGTTTGCTCGTATATTTTGGTGATTTAAAACAGTTTGTTCTTTACGTGCTACAATGAATGTAATTTAGTGCACTTAGAAAAGAACATACAAGGTAATAAAGTTTAGTATCACTGTACCAATTGGTCAAGTTTGCAACGACAAATGAATACACAAAAGTAGGCAGTTTTGGCGTATATTTGTGAAGGAAGTATGAATTTCTTTGCTATTTTTCGGGGGTGTTAATGATTAAATGATTCGTAAACGTGTCTCGATCCACAAAACAAGCTTCAGATATACACAAATGAGTTCCGGAAAAGCACTGAAACTACTTTGGATGAATGGTGATGTAGAAAATTTTAAAGGCGACCAGCAATACGAGGACCTATACATAACCCAATTGGATTGGTGCGATTAACAGAGGACGATATACATTGGGGCCACGAGTGCATTAACCTTCAGGTAACTTATGCTTTGTTGTTCTATTTTTGATGTGTTGGTGTGTGTTGAATAACTTTATAATTGATTTACTTAAAATGGACAGTAGTGAAATTGTACTAACAGCAAATTTTTAATTTTAAGGTGAGATTTTCTTGTTTAAGTAGAAATGGGTATTTAGTATTTATGTTCTGGATTATGATGAAAATTTGGGTATGTCTTTGAGCTCAATTAGACGAACCTGGTTAATTAACGTAAAGGGATGGTAGATGCTCCCTTTGTACTCAGACTCAGGTCTGCATATATTGTTATATTAATTAGTAGGTATCCTACAAGGACTTTAATTCTGGATGCACATTTAAAATGATGACAAATTTGATTTTGAAATTTTATGATACTGAAATTTATGCTGAAGTTTAATTTTGAAATTTTAATGTATTGTGAATATTGATGTAAATAGAGTTAACGTTGATGTTTGTGGTAGGAATGTGTTTGTTTTTTTTGTGAATGAGGATGAAAGTTATCTAGAGGAGCAGCCGAGGCGATTAACAGAAGAAAGTCAATGGACCAACACAGTTAAGGTAATGAATAGCTTTTTGTAGGATTCACAGCATTCTTGACGCCCAATTCGTGAGGCTCGATTCTAATACAGGGAAACATAGCATTCTCGACGCCCAATTCGTGAGGCTCGATTCTAATACAGGAAACACAGCAATATATATATATATATATATATATATATATATATATATATATATATATATTTATAACACGAGATTTGTGTAATCCGCGATTCTTTACTATGCTTTATATACGTTGTTTTGTGTGCTACAATGTTTGTGATTTAACCCGTAAATAAAGGCATAAAATCAGCCGTACATTTCTTTATTTGGAAATGATATTCTACCAGTGCGATACCAAGCATACCTCTGTACTTGGTCCACTACAAGAAGGGTCTCCAACCAAAGCTGAAGAATTATATCAGAGACATACGGAGTCATCCTTCGCCGACACCGACTACACAGCCAACTGAAACTCTACGCCCTGCAGAACCAAAGAAAGAGGAACAACACGTAATGGTAATCCAGTGCGGTAAATGTCGCCATACAAGGATTCATTAATTAACTCTACTTTAATAATAATTACTAAGATAGACAAAAGGTAAGCCTAGCTAAAATAAAAGTGCATGCTCATTTTGTGAAATGGTTTAAATAATATCGTTTGTAAATCCATGTGAATCCGACTACGCCCATTGTACAAGCAAGCAATATACTACTGCATTGTACCTATCATTGAAACAACTTATCATTTGTAACAGCACGACAAAAGGGTTCACATTAAAAGTTTAAAGAGATTTAAAAACTGTATATTCACTCTAAGAATAAGTAAACTAGCGGACATCTAAAACAAGGTACAGACTATTTCATTTAGAACGGAATCTTTCCAAATGAGTTTCATTAAAAATATAATAAACGGATTTATTGTAAGAAGGTGAAATATACAGGGTGGTGTTGGAGTATTGAAAAGTAGAAACAGAATCTATGTGAATAGACAATGAATTAAAAGGAACAAGGTGTATTTTAATTTATGCCGAAAATTAACGTAACAACTTCTAAAATATACTTTAATTGAAAATATGGTGGTGATTTGGCTGAAATAAATCATTCTTACCTCACCTCTTTAGGAGTGGATTTCAAAGACCTTGGTTGGTACTGGTTTGAAGACCCGTCCTACCCTTCACATTAAAACCCGAGATTGATGTTAAGGGGCCTTAATGGGATATAGTTGTTAGCTGGTTTGTCCGTCTTGTTAAGGTTTGTCAAAGTTCATAACGTAAAAACAAATAGTGAGTGTTGAATTAAAAATCTTTTTTGTCCTCCAAATCAGGCGATTTTACTTTTAAAAACTAGTTGAACATAAAAACGTCCTTTTAAATAAGAGTAGTTTAATTAAAGATTCAATGCATTAAATTTAAGAGTTGAATAAATTCTCAGTAAAGATTAAATAAATATTTAATTTGATTAACTATTGATTACGTAAACTTTAAGTTTCTTATTCCTAAAAAAATTTTCAAGTATTAGTGTAAATCGAAGATACTAGATCTGCTCTCTATATTATAGAAAAGTGTCAATAAAATTTTATAAAGCCCAAATGTCAATTAGGTGCGTTTCAGAAACTCAAATATCAATTAAAAACTGCACTGACAATATTTCAGTATAATAGATGTATAAATTTTAGTATTAACCCTTATTCTGGTTGTTCTAAACGACACGAGGCATACACCAATGAAGAATTATCAGTCATAAAATTTTACCAAAAAAAAAGGTGTTGAACCCATTTAACAGAATTTATAGAACTACGACGGTATAAAATTTAGGTTCGGTTCAGGAGCGGACAGAGGTATATTTTTTTAATATTTTTGATGTGTTATACAGAGACGCAAATAGTGATCCCTTTGTTTTAAATGTTTAACCTTTTCTTGCAGGTAAAAGGCTAAGTGTACGTCAATGGAGCTTTTGTGCTCAGATGCGTTTGTACACTAGTACTTTCCCGTTAGAAAGTAGTAGCGCCTTGATATTATCCGTTAATATATACAGCTCCCCCTCTCCCCCAAAGTCACTGGAAATAACAGCGGAAGTTAGAGTTCCAAGTTAGTTCGGAAGATTTCAAAGGTAGTTATTTTAAACGGATGAATATTACAGCTTTTTCGTGACCCTTGTGAATATAGAAGTGAGTTGTATTTTCCTTGACAACCACCCCAGGGTCGGTATTTCGACTTGTAATTTTTTTGTCCATGTTAATTTAAAAGTATTATAGTTACAACCGAATAGCTAAGACCCACGAAACTAACGTTATACAAATTAGAACCAACTAAAATTGTTGTTATAGTATTTTATACCGCTTTTTACGCCTCGTTCATGATAACAATATTCACATAAAACTTAGGCCAGGATCTAGCGGTGTACCTTTTCTTGCTAGCCCCACGTTGGATGGGCGCCACTGAAACGACTGTTTTACAAAAGACTGAAACGTCTTTTTTCTACATTAAGGCGCTAGTGAACAAAAGTTTTCCAACATAGCTAGGGGTTTATTCCTGGGTAGAGCAATAAGAAGTGGGGGGGTAAGTCAAATTCTGTTTGCAAACCAAAGTTAAGCTAAATCAAATAGGCGCCACCATGTCCTGAGATAATGACGATAATTGCAAAGCACAGTTCTAAGGGCGGACGTGGAAACCCAAAGATAAAATGATCGCCTTCGTTAACAAAAACCTGTCTTATTAAAATAAGACGCAGCTCCTGTAAGAAATTGCAAAGGGTAAATAAATAAAAAAGTAGAACACCATTTGTGTCCTATAAAAGTATATAAAGAAATAATAAAAAAAAGTATTTCCAATATAATATTGGCATCAAATTATTACTCAGAAAAATTTTATCTTTATGTAATTAGATTTGATCGCATTTTACCAAAATAAAAGCCTTAAATTTTGAACTAATTGTTTACTAAAAAAACTCTTTTAAAATATCGGAACTTGTAACAAAAAATTGTCATAATCAACTACAGCAAAGTTAAAGTTTTGACTTACCTTTTTTTTTCATTAAACAACCAACTGTACTTTAAACATGAACTTGTTATAAATATTAAAGTGATAATGATTTGTAAGCATAACACAGTGAATTACGTTCTAACCTGGGCAGATCTTTTCAGGTAGATTACAAATTACTAGAACCTAACATAATGAGAATTTGAACTTTCATATTTACGTTTAATAATTTATGTATAGATAAAAGCTGATCACAAAAATAGGAATGTTTGTTTAAATTCCATTACAGCTGCACAAAGCATCTGCTTTCAAGACAACATCTGTCAACTGTGCAAAACAGAAAAATATGACGTCGAAAACATACGTTGAACTTATGGAAGGTTCATATGGAACAAAGCATGTTATTAGAGAAAGCTAATCCGACAAAATTTCGTTTTACGGCTTATAAAACCAGCTCAACAATTAATTGAAATTTACACAATTTACGTGTTATAAACATAATATCAAGTTTACGTGTTCTAACCTTTAAAACACATGCAAGAAATATCTTACAACTAATAACGAACCCAACTGCTATTTGTTGCTTCACGAAAAATTATGACGGGATTTCCGTTCTTCAAACAAGGTTACCAGCCATTCTAATTTGATACGACTGCATCCAAATTAACATCCATAATTTCTTATCAAACAAATTTCTTATTAGGCAATTTTCAAATCGACTGTTCCTACATAATGGTAATTCTTAACTTTTTCTTGGATTCTAGTTGACGAATTCTGCATGTTTCATTCTACGTTATCGCATTCTACGTTGTCGCATTCTACAGGTCGCGCGTTATTAGAAGATATCCCAACGATTAATAGTTGATGCGAAGGTTGCCAGCCTCCAGCCGAAAATACATCTTAACAACGCTGTTGCCGGCAGCCGACTGACTTGTCGAAACCAGAACCGAGTGGTCGCGCCGTCAGAGGGGGGAACACGAAACAAAAAAATAGAGATGTGCTTGGGAATAGCTTCATGCGACACAGATATATTAATATAAGTAGATCCCTAAGGAACAATGCACGCTTAGCGCATTATTCTTGTAATTCAATGCAATTAAATTATGACTGAAAATAAGGCTATAGTATTATTTACCCGATTTGCTTACTTGATGTATATTAACTGATTTTTGTTTTAGTAACTACGTTTACCATATCTTATCTTATCTACTTGCTGCAAGTTAGTACAACAACACCAATCACGGTATTCCCTTTCGGGGTAACCAAGCGTAGCACCTCTTTCTGGGAAGATATGCACGGTATTACTTTTAGACTACTACATTACTTTTACTCCCAGCACCATTCACAATGTTTCTCCACATCCCTCGGTACCTACACACTTCCTTTGCCTCTGTAACATTCAAACATTGCTTTTGGTATGCTCTTTTATTCCTCATACTTCTCACCTGTTGTAACTTTTGCGGTAATTTCGATAGCTACTGATGGTAGAGAAAAAGTGGGCATGTATACGAAAATTAAAATAACTGATAATAAACAATACAATTAATTAAGAATATTAAACAAGACAAACAATTCAAACATTTGCCTTTGTGGTTATAACGAAACAAAGCACATTTATTTTATAGCGGTCGTTTTGAACGAAATGCGGTTGTAAAGACCCTGTAGAATGCGTCCGTCTAGTACGGGTAACAAAAGTCGACTCTTCTAATGGTGAAGCGTAGAACATGTAAGTTTGCGGCCTTCTACAATAAAAATCGATACTACAAAGTTTCGTGTGTTTTCCAAGGTGATAAGTATGTTCTGGCACATGCGAAGAGCAGAGTTTATCAACATCGCGGCACTTTGTACAGGTGGTGTGTTTGAAGTAATACACGGTACATAAAATAACATTTTAATATACCGAGCGGACGTAAAAAAATCAACAAATTTCAACTTCGAATATAAATTAAGCTATAAATTATGTAATATAAACGGAACAAATTAAGCGGTAAATTATACAAAATAAACGGAACACCTGTCGTTCTTTCAGAACCTCCTCTACTACATCCAACCATCTATTTTACGCGGTCTACCCCTTACAGCTCTACCAGTTATTTTCCTTGCATATATACGTTTGATAAGTCTATTCTCGTTCATCCTTTCCTTATGTCCAAACCATCTAAGCGTCGCTTAACTCCTTAAGGGTCACTTGCACCCACACTCTGCTCTGATCCATTCGGTTGACACTTTGTCTCTCAACGTTTTTTTCTGCACACAATAAGTTATGTTTTAACCTTATATTATTTTACAGGTTAAGGGTGTAATTATTTTGGGATTGCACCTAGTTTATGTATTTATTTTTGCTGTTGGTATTAAGTTATGTATACGATTTATTGGGGCTTGTCTTTGTGAAATTTATAATTTTAGTGAAATACTCCAGAGTTATTGGAGAATTATGAAACTAGTGTTTTGCCTTGTGCTTACTCGGAACCCTTGCGTCTGGGTTCTAAGGTGTTAGTAGCGGCTGTGACCCTTTCGTACTTCCGTGAATTATAGTTATCCCTTTCCAGAAGCTAGCAACCCACTTCTTCCTTCGGCCGAGTCTAGCCAACGCCTTGTCTTGGCATCGGTGCATCCGGACCATAGCTCAAATAGAGATATTATTTTGCCGTAACATCCGCGACCGTCGCAAACGGTCGAAAAACATATTTAGCTTTTAATAATTTTTGTGGTTAAGGAATTATAATTACAATGTATTTTATATTACGCCATAGAGTTTCTATGTATCATTTCAATCGATTAATTTCTAATACAGATAAGAATTAATTAATATCAAAATTTATTAGTACATTATATGTGATTACAAGTAGAAAAACGCAACTTTCAGGCAATAGACCAAAGTGCAAAGTAGTTAATGATTTGATTTACTACATTCTGTAACCGCTATCAACGACCAGTTGCCAGGTAAAAATTCAGATCTAAATAGGTTCAGTCTGAAAACGACTGTAAGAAAAGTAGTGCCATTGTGAAACTGAGCATAACTTAATAAATAATTTCTAAACTTACCTAGCAAATCAATTTCAAAACCATGGTAAAGGCGAAAAAATACATTTTATCAAAGCATTTCGTTGGATTTCCGAAAGCCTCCGATTTAGAATTAATCGAAGAAGAATTACCGCAACTAAATGAAGGAGGTATCATATTTGTAATTTTCTGAATACAAGAATTCAAAGATTTTTTTATAGAATTTTTAGCGGAAGCTGTTTTTCTTAGTATTGATCCATATTTGAGAGCCTACGAGCCTAATCTAGAAATCGGGGACGTTTTTATCGGTTCACAAGTGGCACGGTGAGATGCAATGATAATTAACATTAAATATTTATTTCAGAAAAGTAGAATTGTAGAAAGCAAGAATTCAGATTTTCCTGTTGGAAAGCATGTAATGTGTCATTTTGGATGGAGGACGCATACAATATCCAATGGAATAAGAGAACCACAAAAAGGATACGGCCGTCCACGCATCCTACCAGATATGGGAGAACTTCCTCTTTCGCTTGCGCTGGGAGTACTAGGAATTCCGGGGTGCGTATACATTTCTGTATTGTAAGATAAAAATTAGAACTTTAATCATACTCGTTTGGTTTTTTCCACAAATCTGTTACATTGAAATTTAAAGTCAACTTACATTAAAACCATTTTAAACCACAAAACACTAATATTTAAAAAAACTTATAACTCGAATTTAGGACACAGTTCATGGCTTGTTGCTTTGTAACTTGAAAACAAAGTAACAAACTCGAGCTTAAGTTGTAATCTCATTATCCTATAAAAAATCACTGAAAATCAGGCACCATTTTCCTCATTTCTTCTTACTTCCAATACAGAACAAACATTAATACTTATTTACACCAACTAGACCACATATTTACAACGGTTGGAGACAAACCAATCGTCACATCTACTAACGCCAACTCCAAATCCACGCTATGGTTTAACGACTTCATTGACGAAAACGGCACTACTTTAGAAGACTTTACACTCCAACATCATCTTCGAATCCACAACTCCCCATCCCCCCAATACGACAAATCCAACATCGACGTTACTCTCACCAACCCCCAGCCTCAAACCTAATTAGTACCTGGACAGTTACTCACATCCATCAATCCAGCGACCATAATCCAATTACATTTGATAATCTACCTAATCTTCCCCCCAAAAACACATTAAAAAATTCAATCCTTTAACACCCGAAAAGCAAACTAACCCTTATTTCTAGAATATCTAACTACATTCATCCCCGCTTTTCCATCAGTTTCCTATGCAAACTTCATGCCTCATACCTTCGCTAACGAAATAACCAACAATATCCTTACAGCTACCTCTAAAACTATACCACGAAAACATTATACCCTACGAACCACGCCGTGGTGGACACAACAACTTACTCACAACAGACGCTTATTTGGAACCACTAGACACAGACTCCAAAGAGCGCAACATACCAATGCAGACCTCATTGCTATTAATACCTTATCTAACACGTACACCACTGACAGACGACAATACAACATCCTCAGTAACACTACGAGAAAACAGCACAACTTTGACATAATTCACAATCAACACACAAACCATTGGAGTACGTACCGTAGACTGATCAAACCTCCCTCCATACACATCTTCACAGCCATTTCAACTACAATCCCTTTCACATTTAAACAAACAATGTTTACCCTACTAAATACAGCAATACCTTCGGCTCCTCTTGACATACCAACCCAACCCCAACAACGCATAATCTCTAACCCAACCAGACACGGACCCAGACATACACATTGAACTCTCTCTCTCTCTTAGATTCCTTCGATACCAAACTAAACTCTCATAAAGCCCCCGGTCCAGACCTCATCACCAACCTGATCCTACAAAAAATCCTGGCCCCCTCCATCAGAGAATCCACTCACCTACTATTAAAAAAATGCCTATCCTCTAGGATTTTCCCTGACCCATTTAAATTTGCTTCCATCTCCTTTATACTCAAGCCCAATTAGTCTCCCGTAGACCCAAAATCCTACAGACCTATTGCACTCCTTCCAACACTTGGCAAACTCCTTGAACAGACCATCCTATACAAACTAAACTCACACATAGAACGACATTCCTTACTCTCACCTAACCAACACGGCTTTCGCTCAGGGCATAGCACTGAACGTATAATCCGCTCCCTAATCCAAACAGTCCGAACATCCCCTTATACATACGTAGTCTCCTTATTCCTCGACTTCCACTCAGCCTTCCACCTCCTTTGGTGGTCCAACCTTCTTAATCAACTTAAACAAGCCAGTTTCCTTTCCAACCTCTACGTCTTAATAAAATCTTTTTTCTCATTCCAAACAGCTACCCCTACCTCCAATTTCCACTTGGTTACTAAACCTCTTACCCAAGGATGTCCACACGGTTCCCGTTTATCACCTACCCTATGGAAACTCGCAATCAATCCTCTCTTAGACTTTAATATCCCAAACACCTCCACCTCCGCTTACGCCGATGACGTAGTTTTCCTTATCCACGGCAACCCCGTGCTTCTATAGAATCCACTGCTGCCATACTAATTAATTCAATTGAATCCTGGTCCTCTTTAAACAAACAACCACTCTCCCCATGTAAAACAAAAATGCTCCTGCTCAAAGGTCATCTCGACTCAAACCGAAATTCTAAGATTCACATCCTTAACACACCAATTCCCCTCTCAACAACAGCTACCTACCTTGGACTCCACATTGACACTCGTCTAATAATAAACTCCTATCTCTCCAAACTTCGAACCTAAACACAAATCATACTCCATAACCTAGTTCACGCTCTCCCAAAGTCAGTCCACCTCATCAATCCAACACGAAGACTAATCATTAAACACATCATAATCCCGATCATCAGATACGCAGTAGATCCTTCGCTCCCGCTTACATCCACCTCCCCCAGACGTACGCTCAACACCATCATAAGACCATTCCTAAGCTGCACCTCAAGAATGTACAGAACCACCTCTACAGCGTCCTTGTATACCTTACTTCAAATCCCTCCGATCGAAATCCAACTAAACTCCTCACTCAAATCCAAAACCTCAAACATAACCTACCAATGATCTTACACGACAGAACACTTCACTATGACGAATACCATACTCTCTCTAAAACTGACATAAAATCCCGAATAAATAACTCCCTACTCCATTCCTGGTAAGATCTTTGGTCACACTCCAATATCTTCCCTGATATCAAAATCATCCCCCCACATATTCTTTTCTCTAATCCTCCTACAATGCAATTTCTGTCCGACCATAGTAACTTCCGTAATAAACTTGATCAATTCCATTTAACTCCTCCCCCTCACTGTCCTTGCAACAATCAATTTTTAGAAACCCCGCAAAATCCGATATACTCCTATCCCCTAACCACTTTACTACAAATCAGCCTCAAGCAATCTACAAACTTTGACCCGTTCTCCCCACTTCTTAACATAAACTTCCTAGTTACTAACTACCCTCAAGATTTCAACCATTTCCTAAATGAAATCCTTTTAACCAAACCTACCATCCACAACCAGCAGCACTAACACACTTAATATACACTCTTGCAATTCACTACCAAATCACACCTTGTTATAGTCCAGGGTATAACTGTTATAGTCCCGCGCGCGCGTGTTCTGAGCCACTACGATAGTTGGCAACACATACTAAAACGCACATAATATTGCACAATAAAGCTATTACGTTACAACTGCGTCTCAAATTGTATCACATACCAAAAATGTTTACAGTGATACAAGTGGCGCCTTAAAGAAAAAGATAAAATGTACTCACTTAAAAATTTGAAACGCTTCACTACTTTGCGGTTATTCTTGAGCAGGAGCCATACTCATCCTCGTGGATCTCGGCGTTGTTGGGTGTGGGTGGGGCTATACCCTCGTTGAAACCAGATTGCCTTGTCTTCTCTTCTTCGTCTGTAGCGGTACGATAAGGATAGATAGGGCACGATAAGGGCAAAGGTAAGGAGGAAACCTACATTTTAAAAGAGAGACAAAAGGGACGACACAGATAAACCTCACTGTTCGACGTCTCGTGGGCTAATCCCCGTCGTATCGGAAACTGCGCACTTACTTCCTCACTCCACGTCTGCGCATTCTCTTGCGCCGACGCAACTGTCAGAAGTGACGGAAATGAACAAGTTTATTTTTTAAAATATTGGCGTGAATTCAGTCACATATTTAAAACTTAAACGAAAAATGATACATAGCCAATTTTCGGCACTACACTCGCACTAAACACACAATCAGCACCACTCCACGCGTACAGTCAACGACTAAAATAGGGACACAAATCCTCCTTATCAGAACTTCAAAACCACAGTTGTCTCTGAATTAATTACTCTAAGTTCTTCAAATATGTAAATACTTATAATGTACGACTAGTATGGGCTCTGGCCTAGGTATAGTCCACAACAATAAATTAATTTAACTATCTATCTATCTATGGCTACTACCCGGCATGGCGAAAACCGCCAGCTAAATCGTACTATTTGATCAAAAATGCTTTGTCAGCATAAACATTTAGAATACTGGAATTTAAAAAGTTTTTTAGTTCAAATGCAAATCTATTACAAAGAAGTAAAAAAGTCTATAGCGTTGTTTGATTTATTTACAGAATGACTTACATATACGACGTTTGCAGAAACTATGATTTCACACGATCACTATATTTTGAAAAATAATAAGAACCGATTTTATTCAACAATTAATATTCTAATAGAACTATGCTCAAATTGAACATATGGTCACAAAAATGGCATAAACATTTCACCACAACTAAAACTATTTTAAACCAACTCTTATACTATACAAGATGCGGATTCCATTCTCTATAGGTCCGGTTTTGTCACGCGCGAAGCCGTTTCGCGACCGCCAATAACGCCAACCCATTTCGCGCTACGTACCTACACGTATGAACAACACCGTGCCATTTCACCTGTAAAACTATCAGATGTATGGATGGTAAAAATGTTGTTTCGATTCGAGTCAATTGGTAGATAGGTTTTGGGCCTCCTCTTGGAGCGATTTTCTAAAAAGCTTTTCCAAAAAACTTCTTTTATCAAATTTATTCTATACTGAATTACAATGATTAAATTTAATTTACAAGTACGTTATGTTTAGTAACGTTGAAGATCGAAATAATTCTTAGTTGACTTTCACTAATTAAATAAATTAAAATTACGGTGAGCTTTGAACTGACAACAATGTTAAAGTTAAGAAGCTCTAGACTGACTGGCCATCTTGGGCTCTCGAAGGTATTTATGCTATCCCTGTCCCTCACATTGCTTGTGGGAACTGCAGAGCTCATGTTTGCTATTTTCTTTATTCATTTATACAATACAAAGTAAAACAATCTTAATTCTAATAATTGCTGTCTTATAACCTACTATGACCTGCACCTGCAGTATCACGTTACGTCTGGAATACAATGTCTGTTTCCGTTCTCACTGTCAGGTTTGTGAACTTTCATTAACCTTTCTATTATGTCCTTCAGTTTAAACAATGTAACATTTAACTTAAGTTTTAATAATTGTCATCACAGTACCATTTTCTCTGCATAAACGTTAACCGCTTTACTTCGCGCAGTGTTTACACGTATGAGCAGCATCCTACAATTTAGTATTCTAAAGCGTTAACCAACGCACTTTGGAGTTCCAGGCTACATGTACATACAAACCATATAGCACATTCTCGCCAGTTCGACGCTTTATGCATAGGCGAAACCATATCATTTCATCTGTAAAGATTTTAAACTTTGGGTTCTGTGTTTAACTATTGGCGCTAGTTACATATCCCCCAAATCAATATATATATATATATATATATATAAATGTAAATGGAATTATAAAGATTTAAGAATTATTGTTACATCGTATAATTGAAGAACATAATAAAAGGTTAATGACAGTTCACAAACCAGACATGAGAACGGAAACAGATACATTTTATTCCAGACGTAATATGACATTGCAGGTGCAAATCACAGTAGACAATAAGACAGCAATTGTTAGAATTAAGATTATTAAAGTGTAATACTTTGTATTGTATCAAGTAATAGCAGACATGAGATCTGCATTTCCCACAAAGTGATGTAAAAGCAGGGATAGCATAAATACCCTCACGCGCCCAATATGGCCAGTCAGTCTCGAGCTTCACAACTTTGACATTGTTGGTTGTTCTAGCTACTCAATTAAGTTATAATTAATTAATTAGTAAAAGTAACTTTGATTATTTTTATATTTAAACGTTAATGAACATAACGTAACCATTTGTTAAATTCACTTGTAATTTCTGTATAAATTGAAATACACTTGATGGTAGTGTAAATTCGGAAATAAAGTCTTTTTAAAAAGAAGCTCCTAAAGGCCCCAAACTTATCTGGCTTCGCACCTACAAATATAAACGATACTGTACGGTTTCGCCTGCGTTTTGCACTCGGCTGCTGTTGCTTTGCGTTTTCCCGACACGGTCCGCTTGAAAAATGTTAGGCGAGCATTTTTCACAAAAATACACCCTCGTTCGGATGAGAGGTAAAATGGAGGTCCCGTGTGTGAGTGTTGTTACGCACGTTAAAGATCCCTACCTTGCTTGGAACAGCAAGGGTTCGGCAAAATTCCAAATTTTCCAGGTAAAAAAAAAACTCGCTTCCTGGCCAATGTAGTACCTTCGGGTGGAGCATTGGAAAATCACATGTAATGTTGCTTTGCGTTTACATGTACAAGTGGCACTGTACAGTTTAATGGATTGTCGCTGGTTCCTCGACCTACTTCGCCCGTTGCGTTTCATGACGACGCATGACGTCTGCAGATGATTATGCTTCCTTCCTATAGTTTTGGACGCTAATGCTTGTCTGAAGAACAAGTAAATAAGAGTTATAGACAATTTTGTGCAATTCAATACAAAATGGCGCCAGTACCATCTCAAAAATGGTAAAAATGCAAAACCAGCGTCTCCTATTCCCCACTCTTCCTTCGCAAGACCTTCCAGTTTGATTTCAAGAGCTATTACAACTAAATATTTCAAAAATATTAATGTTTTCTTTGTTTTCAAATACACTTGCTATAAGAAAAAGTAATCTAGCTCCTCTATCGGGTTATGTACGTTTTACCTATTATTTGCATTGTTAAATAAAAATGAATAATTACATCACAACGAATAAAATAACGTAGTAGTTCCGTTTGTAATTAACCTTAATTATCGCACAAGATGTAGCTTGCAGTCCAATCCCCATTCGTCGTGTATAGTGTAATCTACGGTTTTACCGCGATTAACCTTCAAGTGCTTTGTGTTATGGTGAGCCAAGACAATTGTTTTAATCACGTGATCATAGCTATGGTGCTATAAACATATTAACGCTTGAATTTTGCCAAAGTTTGACCGTTCTCCGTCCAACTGCCGCTGCTTAAATTTGAAGTTATTACTGGTAGTACTTGAAGGTTCCGCTTATGTAAACTTTGTTCATATTTCCACGCCCACCTTCTCCACAATCTGTGGTTGTCGAAGTTAACGCAATAAATTCATCGTGCCTTTGCGAGCCGGATCTGAACATTGCACCTACAAGCTACTTTAGGAATAACAGCTTTATTTGACACATATCACTCGTTGCTTATCAAGTTGCATTGCTTCCCATTCGATAGTAGCATGGCAGATAATCATTTCGTATATTAAGTTTAGTTCATTTCAAGTTATCATTTTAAAGTAATTGTTATCGCTTGATAAAATGCAAGTAATTAATAATAGTTCACTTTACATTTAACCTCTTGCTTTATTTCAGTTGACGAATTTAGTTAATGTTGTTTTCGTTCGATAGTTTAACTATAGGGAGAATTATGATCACAATTCTAATAAATTTGGTATACTGATAGGCTTGATTTCGTTATAGCTTCTGTTTTCAATCGCATATATAATTAGTTATCGCGGAGAAACTAAACCGCATGTAGTTTTTACGTAACAGTTCAATAAACTTGCTTCAAAACATCTTTGACATTGCGCGCAAAGGTGAAAATGACCCTAGCCTGTTGCATGTTTCGCGCCTAATCGACGTCGATTGACGCGTCACGAGAAAGCAGAAAGCTTTTTTGTTCAACATAATGCCGTAATTGGTGCTGTCGCCACTAGCGCCGGTGACAATGTTCAAAGGATGGATGTGATTCATAAACGGTTCGATACTAACCTAACTAATAAAATCGCTCTATTTAAAACTTTGTCCCGAGCTAGTTTATCCGTTCCTCCAGATACTTTCAAGTCAAAAGTGTCTCTACCCTAAGAACGACTTTTTTAGGTAGCCTATACGCTTGAAGTGAAATCGGCTCATTAATTTTAGTTGTAAAATTTCATATAAATCCAATAACTTGAGGATTAGAAAACATTTTTTAACATGTTTCTATTTATACAATTTGGAGGATGGTTATTAAAAAAGTGGCGATTACGTTACGGTCAGGCTTAAACAACCGTTTTTATATTTATTTTACGGGGGAAAAACTCATTATGATTTAGGTTACCTCTTTGGTAGATTTTAACATGGTTCTGAGGTGACCTTATGGCGGGTTTACACTTGTCAGATACCAATATTGTTCAACGAAGATTGTATATGGATTTCAGGCGACCCTATGGCGGGTTTACATTTGTTAGATACCAATACTATTCAACGGAGATTGTATGCGATTCAAAGGTAATCCTATTATAAAAACAAACTAGAAAAAGATGACAACCTTAATGAAACAACAAAACTAAGTATATCATCGATTATAAATTGCTTGGTTTATGCGTCAATACCACATATTTTCAAATAAGTGACCAATTCTACAAACAGAACTTCGGTATGGCGATGGGAAATCCACTATCGCCAATCTTTAGTAATATATTCATGGAGGAATTCGAAAAAGATGTAATATTCACACAAGAATTGAAACCACTAATCTGGTGGAGATACGTAGATGATGTCTATGTTATTTGGCTTCATAATACAGAACTAATTAAAAACTATGTAGGGTCAATTAACAAAATAGAACCAACTATTAAATTCACATATGAATTAGAACAACATGGAAAACTTCCGTTTTTAGATATTCTAGATAGCAAAAACAATACAAAAATTAATACATCGGTATACAGAAAACCAACGCACACAAACAGATGCTTAAACTTCGATTCAAACCACAACGAGGAATTATCAAAATCATGTATGATAGAGCAAAATTAAAATCATCAAACGAAGAAATTTTAAAGAAAGAGAAAAACCTAGTCAGAGGTACACTAATAAAAAACAAATATCCTAAAAGAATAATAGAGAACGAAATGAATAAAGTCCCAAAAAATAAAGAAGAAGAAAACAAAAACAATGATACGCACCAAAAAATGCTCTCAATACCACACATAAAAGGATTCTCCGAAAAAATACAAAGAATAGGAAACAAATTCAGAATTAAAACAGCATTTAGAACCAACAATACACAAAGAGCACAATTAACAAAAATAAAACCTAAAAACGCAATACAAAGTTAAAAAAACTGCATCTACAAAATACCATGCGAATGTAACAGGTTTTATATAGGGGTAAGTTGCAGACTATTTGAAGTTCGATTAAAAGAACATAAATCATATATAAAAAATAGAAAATTTGAAAAATTCATTATTTGGCAACATGCATGGGGCTCCAGTCATAAAATAAAATGGAAGGACGCAAAAATTATCGACAAAGAAGAAAACCACCAAAACGCAAAATCAAAGAAGCTGCTAATATAACCCTACATAAAAATAACTGAGTCGCAAACGAATCAGTGACTTTCAGTAAACAATGGATTCTATTACTAAAAGAAATAACAAATGAAAATCAAATGCCCCCAATATCTAGGTACCATTGCAAGTTTTTCCTGAGTTTTCCTTGCGATATTAACATGAAATACAGCCTACATACATGATTTCTATTTATACATACACAGAGCCAGCTTTGGGTTTTGCGGGGCCTCGGGAAAATATTATATGCGGGGCCCCTTCCCAAAAAGAAGAAATGATACATGGACATAATTTTATCAATTTATTTAATGAAATATTTAATTTTTCAATATATTCAATAATATACATACATAAACATAATATTTGTTATTCCTATTTCGTACAAACTTTTTTTACTGTTAATTCCTCGATAATATCATCAAAATTTATCTGTTTTGTTACCTCCTGCTCTATTGACAACATAGTCATCCCTTCTAACCTATCTTGTTGCATGGTTGATCTTAGATAATTTTTAATTAACTTTAATTTGGAAAAACTGCGTTCGGCGGAAGCTACTGAAACAGGCGTTGTTAACATAATTCTCAACATATGGGATATACATAATCTATATTATCTGTACAAATTTGTTTCAGGTAATCTAATGGAGTTGTATTCTCTAGAAAAATTTGTGACAAAATTTTAACTCGTGAAATAAATTGTAACCATCAATATCCGAATTTTCGCCATCTTGAAGAAATAGATGAAGATCGTTGCAATATTTTTTTAATTCATCATCGTTTTTATTTTCTAAATTTTCAATGTTGTGTAAAAAACCAAATACATCATTATAACGAGTACACTGTTCAAATCTTTCATCCAGAGCAACAATAGCATAATCTACAATTTTTAAAAAATAGTCTACTTTAAATAACTGTTTTGCATCGTTTCCAATGTCGAGATTGTTTTCATAGGTATACATTTTTGGTTTTTTGGAAATACGTTTTGTTTTAAATTCTGGTGATATATTTACACTACTACATATTTCACCACTACTAATTATCGCATCTTCAAACCCAGAATTTCTGTGACTTTTAAAAAAAATTAAAAGTTGTTTTAGGTGCTCTGAAACTACAGAAATTTGTATTCCACGTTTTTGAGAAATTTGCTTGTAATATTGACTTTATTTATTATTTCATACCAAATCACCAAACTCATTACGAATTCAAATGACACAATGTATTCAATTACTGACAAAGCTTCTACTTTTAAAACACTGGCAACGACAGTAGATACTTCCTCCAATGCAGCTATTACACCGGGGAATTGCAAACGAATTGCTTTGATGCTTTCAAATCGGCATTCCCATCGTGTTTCCGATAATAGTTTGGGCGTTAAAAGAGGTGCATGTTTTTTAAAAATAGTCCACCTACTGACTGACCCATCAAACGTTGTAAAGGTATTTGTATTAACGAAAAGAAATTAATGGCTCGTTCAGACGACTTGCAACAATCCCCAAGAATTAAATTTAAATTAGAGTGCACGGCAAATAAAAAGCACGAGGATTTTCTTCTCTAATTAACGCTTGGGCACCCCGAATTTTTCCTTTCATGTTGCTACCGTTATCATAAGATCAACCTCGGCAATTTGACAACAATAAATTCTGTTTCGTAAATCCATTCTTAATAGATTCGGTTAAACCGTTAACGGTTGTATCGTTGACAACTATGAAATTAATAAAATGTTCGACAATTTCAACATTTTCATCTTGTCTATCTACGATACGAATTATAACAGACCTTTGTTCAAAGTGACTAATATCATGGGTACAGTCTAGATGACGGAATAATATTTATCTCGTTTAATTTTGTTTAATATAGTTATCCTTACTTTCGAAGCAAGAACACAAATAATTTCGTTTGGAATGTATGGTTGAGGAAAAGCTTACGATTATTTTTATTGATAAAACTGTTTATGTATTCATTTAAAACTGCATCAATTTGAGCCAGTAACTCTATCAGCCCAAGAAAATTGTCATTTTGGGGTTCATAAAGTTTATCCGAACTTCCACGAAAAGACAGATTTCTATTTGTTAAAAAAAAAAGAATTACTTCTACTATTCTTTTTAAAACATTTTTTAATTTTTCAATTTTGTTGTGTCTTATTTTTATTGAAGTCTGGTCAATCAAATTTTCGTGTTTCATACCATTTTATAACAAATTCAGTTTCATTATACATTCATAATGGCGTTGAGATGTTTCGTGTTCTTTTAGTCTATCACCTACATGTTTCCAGTCATTAAAACCATTTATAAAAGAATTATTCTGAGTCCTATTATGAAATAACTTGTAAACGAAACAATATAGGTGATTTGTTATTTCAGAATGAACTAACTATTTTCTTTGAACAATTTCTCCATTAGGCAGCAATCTATTTGTTCCGTTTGTATTGTAAATAATTAAAGCTAAATTTTATTTTCTATTGAGTTTGTTGATTATTTACGTTCGCCTCGGTATATTTAAATTTGTTAGAGTAAAATTTCCATGGTTTTACTGGAAGCACGCGCCAACAAGTGCCGCGAGTGGTGAACGTTGTTATTCCGCATGTGCAAACAGTGTAGTGACTGGGAAATCCACAAAGCAAAAGAGAATCGATTTGTCGTTCCAAATGACCGCATCGATGTTTTGCATGTTCTACGTAGGACAAATTAATTTGACGAACCGCTTTTCTTCAGAACCGCTATTGATAAATGTGCTTCGCTACACCCGCAAAAAGCAGAGTAGATGTTACATCTTTTGTTTCGTTACCACGGCTTCATAAACACCAGGTGAGTGCTTTTAGTAAACGCTTGAACTGATTAAAAATATTGATTATATGTTGTTTGTTAAATTATTGCTTAATTTTATATACAGTCCACTTTTCTCTCCTAGTTACCTAGTTACCGCATTTTACACTATTAAAATATTTTTACCTTTATCTGCTGCAGAAGTTTTCATTTTGTCACTATTTAATTTACGATTAACCTTTTCTATACGCAATTTATCATTTATTAAATCCGGCCAATTGGAAATTTCGAAAATATTTAATTTCGTAAAATTCTGTTCAGTAGATGTTGAAATTGAAGGTTGATCTTTCGTTATTGAATCAACTTCACTTAACTCCTCTTCATCACCGTTTGAGCCTGCTTCATCTGCATCTTGATTATTCTCAGTTTGTTCACGATTTTCATTTTCGTTTTGCACAATGGGCGTGTCTACAAGTGTAAGTTGTTGCACTGACATCAAAAATGTTTCTAGTGCGCCCAATTGCGACTTAATTGTCTCTTCCTTCTTTCGTTTAAGCTCTCTCTTTATATTACCTTCCTCTATCTCGATCTCTACTACAACCAGTATTCGACATGATTTTACGGACTAAAATTGGGAAAAAATCAACAAATATTTAAATAATTATAGATTTTTAAAAAAGATATACCTATTTTTTATACCAAGCTCCTTGAAGTTACTCTCAACAATATTAACAAAACGTATAATACTAATTACGAGGTGAACACATGGTCTTTGTCAACGCCTTTATGTGCGCAGCATTCGGCTAAGGAGAGCGGAGTGGGAGTGGTATATATGCGCAAGGCGAACATTGCTCTTTCACTTTAAGCGGCAGTTGCAGGAGACAAGGAGGCAGCAGACGACCTGAGACCTGACATTTAGATGCACGATGCATAGACATGTAGAGTGTGTCCCAAATTCGTTGTAAAACGGGGTTATCTCGGTTATTATTGTAGTTAGAGACTTGCGGTTTTCGCGAGCTGTTGCTACTTTTTTGTGATACTTACAATGCCGTTAAAAGAATTTTCATAGTCCTCATCGTTTTGAGTTACAGGAAGAACTTGAAGTTGTGCGCTTTTTAGAGGACTTCTATATCTCATTAACAGTTTAAGATTGTGGAAAGGTAAAAACTGTGTTTGATAGATATTTTTACGTAGAATTCAGTGACGTACCTGAATATTTTTTGGAGGACACTTTTTGAAATATGACACAAACATATGATTTTCTTAATGGAACATCCTGTATTTTCTTGCACCAATAAATAGGTGCAACTTTTCTCACTTTAATGGTATATAATAGTAAATACAATTGTTTTTTAAAATATGAAGAATTAAATAAGTTTGATTATTGAATGGAATTTTTAAATATTTTAGTAAGCAACTATTTACCAGAACAAAAAATCAAATCAACATAACAACCATATAATTATTACTAGATCCAGATATTTCCTGTCTTCCATTGTTAAATACCCTATCAGTTTTGTATTTCACACACTACCACGTCGTTGAATATTTTAACCTTACCGAGCGAGATGTTAATGCAGGGAAAAAGCTACGTTAACATCCGACTTGTAAAAAACGTTGCATTTGATGTCAAAAACTTGCCCTAGCTACTAATAATTGTTAGATATATGAAATATGAAAGCGCAGGGCCTCTTTAAGCGCGAGGCCTCGGGGAAAATCCCCAAACTCCCGACCTCTGAGCAGGCCTTGTAGATACAATAACTAATTACATAACAATAATCATATTAGCAACCCTCATAAAACAGTATTGGTATCTGACAAGTGTAAACCCGCAATAGGGTTACCTCCGACCCATATACAATCTTCGTTGAACAGTGTCAGTATCTGACAAGTGTAAACCCACCATAGGGTCGCCTCAGATCCATATACAATCTTCGTTGAACAATATTGGTATCTGACAAGTGTAAACCAGCCTTAGGGTCGCCTCAGAACCATATAAAATATTCATAGAACAACATTGATATCTGATAAGCGTAAACCGGCCATAGGGTCGCCTCAGAACCATGTTAAAATCTACCAAAGAAATAACCTAAATCATTACGAGTTTTTCCCCCTCAAAATAAATATTAAAAACGACTGCTTAAGCCTTACGATAACGTAATCGCCACTTATTTAATACCATCCTCACCGTTGTATAAATAGAAACATGTTAAAAAATGTTTTCCAATCCTCAAATTATTGGATTTATATGAAATTTTACCAAAAAAATTAATCAGCTGATTTCACGTCAAGCGTATTGGTTACCTAAAAAAGTCGTTCCTAGGGCGTAACACAAATTGAAGGCAATCATTCTTTTAAACTTTAAAATTTTTTTACCTAATGTACTCAAGCCAAATATATTGAACATCAATAAATCAAAGTCACCTTCAATGTATGTCATAAATGTCAAACTTGAACATTTTAATTATTTTGACAACGATGCTAGGTCATGGATCGAAACGTAAATAAAGATGATTTTAAAAACTATAAATGGTTTAATTCCCAAACAAGATTAAGAAGAACCATGAGAATCATTAAACCCGCTACGCCACTGACTTTCAAGGTTTGCGCATATGTCAAACGACGTACAGGCTCTTCTTAAATAAATTCTATTTTACTGCATTAAAACGTAAA
Organism: Platerodrilus igneus; assembly: GCA_036346225.1. Lineage (NCBI taxonomy): Eukaryota > Metazoa > Arthropoda > Insecta > Coleoptera > Lycidae > Platerodrilus > Platerodrilus igneus. The sequence goes on from JARFIW010000544.1 coordinate 1,677,762, forward strand.
TGAAGTGAGTAAACCAAGTCCTTAAAATTTTACACTTTACTAAGAATCTAAATTGTTACAGAAACTCAGCGTATTTTGGACTTTTGGAAATCTGTCAACCAAAAGCCGGAGAAACGGTAGTTGTAACAGCAGCGGGAGGTGCCGTTGGTAGCCACGTTGGTCAAATAGCAAAAATTAAAGGCTGCAATGTTATAGGCGTGGCAGGAGATGATAAGAAGGGTCAGTGGTTGGTGGAGGAATTGGGTTTTGATCATTTCATCAATTATAAGAAAACTAACTTAGCAGAAGCACTTACAAAATATGCCCCTAATGGAATCGATTGCTATTTTGATAATGTAATATAAATTGGGGGTGTCTTAGAGCTGCAATAAAATAAAGTTACTTTGAGGAAAATGGTTTGTATTGACCTAAAGCTTTCAGTCGCAGCTCTAAGACATCCTACACATAATAATGTAACTAGCATCAAAAACCTAATTTTAGGTGGGCGGCGAAATTAGCAGCGTCATTCTTCAACAAATGAACGAATTTGGACGAGTTTCCGTTTGTGGCTCCATTACAGCTTACAATTCAGATTCCAATAATCTTCCAAAAGGTATAAGTAATTTACTAGCAAATATTTGAAAATTACGCATAAGAATAATATTTCTTAAGTATATTCGAATACATGTCTCTTCAGTTTAATATGTGTACATGTACGTGTACGTGTATGTAAAACCTCCCTGTTCGAATCGAACGAGGTCATTACATTAGTAGGAGTAATTTCAATCTTTAGTGGTAGTTTCAACTGGTACTCAATTAAATATCCCTAGGGTCCTTAAGGAGGCAATTCTTTAAAACACTATATTTCAGCATAAAAAGACTTCCACCTACGTAGAATACAGTTTTTTCTAATTATTGCTTTGAAACTATCGGCACTCGTTCTAATTAATGATTAAAAAGAAATTAAAAACAATCAGAGAGAGACTGCAAATAAATACAAAAAGAATACTGTTCCGTTTATTTTCAGCATAAATTAATTACCCTATTTTCCCTTGTTAATTCATTACCCGCTCGAATAAATTCCATTTCTATTCTTAAATTTTCCAGCAATACCCTATATAGTGTACCTGTTCGGAATAAACCCGCTTTAACATAATTTTAACTCAAATCCATTTTGCTTTAATAACGAAAATGTATTCGATAAATTAAATAATCAATACCTTGTTTTAGGTATCCGTTAATTTGTTAAACTTTCTGATAACGTATAAATGCTTTCTCTTGTGTTTCCCATCTAAAGACTTGATAGCGTGTTTTCCAGTTTTGCTAATCGTGTTTCGATAACACGAGGATTGTAATTCGAACTCATGTTATTTGAAACCATTTTGAATTTGATTCTGTAGCTTGTGCGTTGAAATATTTTATACATCATTCGTCACAGTACTTCAAAAGCAATGCACGTTTTTTTGTTCGACAAGTAGGAGGTATCTTGCGTGTATTGCTTTTAGCTGGAGGCCAAATTGGTTCTTTCTTTTTATGTAGGCTCGACTGTTCTGTGCCACAGACCAACTGCAGTTGCCTGTAGATTGCTAGTGCTGTTATGGTAACAGGGTAAATAGACCCCGACGAACCGTGGCGATGCGGGGCTGATTCACTCCCGAAGGCGTGCAAGCTAAGTATCCAGACACATACAGGTATACATGTTTTATTTGTGTATATCAATGGCATATTCTGTATCAGCGTTTGGTGTAGTTACGTGATAAGAAACGTGACACTGTAGAACTATTGTTTGTTGGTGCAAATCGATATTATCGCTCTACAGGTGTGATGGACCATTGTTAAAAATGTTTGACAGACGCACGCTTACTCTTTTTTACTGATTGGACTATTTTTCAAACAGTATTATGTACGATTTAAAAGAATGGTTGACAAAAGCTCTCACACGTTAATTCTTTCATACGGATTAGTTTATTTTCCAAAAAGTATTAGTTGCAATTTTAAAAACTCTTGACAAAAGCTCTCACATGTTTATTTACTACTGATTAATTTTATTTTGTGTAAAATACGAGATGCGCACTTCGTATCTAAAGTACTAAATTGTTCATATCACCTAATTGTTTGCTTTGAAATAGTAATGCTTAATTTACTGCTTTCGCTTTTTTGTACAGAATCCTTTATTTATTTTTATTTGTTAATAGATAATCGTGGGCAACGTGCTTTTTTTGTTTCTTGTTGGCATGTAGGCGAATCCCCCTACTCTCCGCGGTTGGTAGTTATCCTGGTATTTACTTTTCTTCCGGCTACGTTGAAACATATTTTTTAACTAGGCTGACACTACTACTACTAGTGGCTTCAACTCGCCTCACACATAGGCGCTAGTGAAACGATTGCCCCAAAAGGCCTCACGTTGCCGGCACCAGTGAAACGTATTTCTTGACTTACTAAAACACCAGCCCGACACTACTTTATTATCACCATGCTCCAAGTCAGGTGTCTGCAAAACAAAGTCTTCCGACATAACTAGGGGTCTATTCCTTGGGTAGAGCTATGAGCAATGGGGGGGTAAGTCGAAATCTGTGGGGGGTCACACTCAAACTAAAACAAATAGGCGCCACCAAGTCCAGATTGATTTATATTAATGGCATAGCAAATTTCTAAGGGCGGACGTGGAGACCCAAAGAAAATAAGATCGCCTTCGCTGACTCAAAAACTTGTCTTAACAGAATAAGACGCTGTTCCTGTAAGGAAAAATAATAATTAAGTCACATAGAAATTGGGAACACAATTTGCGTCCTTCAAGTATACCTAAATGCATAGAGAATATTTTCTACATAATGGAATCATAAAAATTTAACTCTTACTGTCTTTTGTTTATCAGGTCTGATCAAGCTAGATCAGAATAAAAAACTTTAAATGTAGATTATTAATTTACTAGAAAGAATTTTCTTTGTTTCAGTAAATAAAATTTCATGATAATTAAATAAAATAAATATGTGATATTCTTGCAAAATTGTTGTAAGGTTTAACAACTGATCCTTACTCAAATATATTACACTTCAGTGTAACTAACAATATTAAGTTTCTTTATAACCCAACCAGATCTGTGTAGGTCACTTACAAATGAATATATGAAATTTTCTCATTAATTTAACAAAATTAAAATTAGTTTGAAGTTAATAGAATCACCAAGATATTCTCTAATTTTATCAAAAGTGGCAGTACTGTAATGTTAAACATCTGTTAGCCATTATGCAATTGTTGACGGCATTGTTCAAATAAACAGGTGACGTAATAGCAGCTGTTAATTTACGTTGCAGCCATATGTAGTCACATCTTTACAAAACTAAGTGAAATCAAATTTTGATACTGGGGAAAACCAGCTTAATTACAGGTAAACTGAATAACAATTTTGTACATCTAACAAACAAAACGAAATAATGTACTTTCAGAAGGAAGTACTGAGGAAATTCTTAATTCTATTACGAACCCAAATACCGGCTGTCGTCCTTGGTTGCAATGGAAACAACTTCGCAGAGCGGGGCCTGCTGTTAAATATGTTTGTTTTCCATGCTTTATTACAGATGCAAGAGCGAAGCGGATTTCTTACATTGGTTCACGGCATCTTTTATTCACAGCGTACTCCTCCGTTGTCTAATTTTATTTCAAAGTGGTCGTGCGGTTTTCTAATTTATCGTTGCAATTTCTGACGTATTGTTGCTTTTCTAACGTATGGTTGCTTTTTCTAACGTATGGTGGCTTTTTCTAACGTATGGTTGCTTGCGCGTTACTCAGGAAGTGCTTCACCAAATTAAAGCGACCCGGAGGTCACTCGTCATTCTTTTTGAATGCATCTTCACGGTGCCCTAAACTATCGACGAGTGCGCTCGCCGCGCTCCTGCAAGGTGGGAGGATCATAAGTGTGGTTCTCGAACCTCTCACGCGCGCGCTAGTGGCTTGTGGATTTGCACCGAACTCCGAAACAAATAGACTACTAATCCTAGATATAGCAATACTATAAAAATTTGATTGTTACTTGAATCTTTATATTAGTTAATAAAGGTATTTCAATATTCATGGTACGTTTAATGAGTATGTTCCTTTACTGCTAAAATAAAATTGTTACAACGTCTAGGTACATAGCATAATTTCTGACGCCCTGGCGTGGGGCTGCGAGTTTGCATTAGTTAATTTTTTTGTGCTTCGATTTTGTTTCGTGTAACTTTGGCCCCGATTTTATTTTAGTTAACGGTTACTTCGATTTGATTTTGATTAATTTCTACTCCAAGTTTGTTTTGGTTAATTTTTGCTCAGATTTTTTTTTGTTGTTAGCGCGTAAGTTTCTACATTACCCGCATTTCTCGGCCTGATGCTACCTGTTTTTCTTCCTTTACGTTCGACCTATTGTTTATTTTTTTTTTCTTTCGGCTCTTTGGTGTTCCTCATATGAGGATCAGTTTTCTTTATTTCTTGTGTGAGTTCGATCTTCTTGAATTTTGATTTTTTCTCTTCCGTGATTGCTAAATATCCTTGGTTAGCTCATGTCAGATTATTGGACTTGTGTTTTCGCCAGTAATCCTAGTCCATTGGAAATGCTGGCGCACAAGAGTTTTCTTTTTCGTCCTTCCCTCTAGGTACATTTTGTTCTCCCCAACAAGTCTAGAATTGGTTATTCCTTCGATTTTTCTTTTATTTTACCGCCCTATTCTAATTTCTATTTTGTTGATTCGCTTCCATTGGTGTTACTGAGGTTTATCCGTTGGATATGTTTTAGATTGCCCTATACCCGCAATAATTTTCTTTTGACTTCTATCGAGTTACGGTTGGCCTTTATTTAGTTATTTTCTACTAATTTCTTTCTTGTCTGTATTCAAAATGACTCATTTTTCGGCTTCTCATCAAGATCCCCCAGTGTGGGACTGGAATTTGAAATTTTCTTGTAACCCAAACACACTTACCGTATATGATTTTTTGGAACGAGTCGAAAAACTCCGACGAGCTCACGATGTGACAGACTTGCAGTTATTTGAGTCTGCAGTGGATTTGTTCGAGGCTCAAACGTTACTTTGGTATCGTGGTTATCGGCATAGGTTTTCTGATTGGAAGTCGTCTAATTTACTGATTCATCAATTCGAACTCCCGGATTTTGCTTATAAGTCTACTACTATTGAGAAAAATACTTTTACTTTACATGACCGAGTTGTTAAGGTTTCTCCTTCGCCCACGAGTAGATCCGATACTTCTTCCGTACGTTCGACTGTTCTTCCTCCTAGTTCTACTTCTACTCGTCAGGTCGTATGCTTTAATTGCGACAAACCTGGTCATGTTTCGACACCTTATACTCGTTCTAAAGTACTCCATTGCTATGGTTGCGGGCATAAAGAAGTTACTCGCCACAACTGTTCCAACTGTCATCCTACTACTAATAAGTCTTCGAATAATCCTTCAAATTCTGCCCTCACATCTAGATGCCTAATTTCTTCTACTTCTCACTCTACGTCCTCTTCTGTATCTCATCCAGGTCACCCTGCTACTACTATCAACACATAACCCTCTTCGGCAAATATAGCTTCGAAAAAAATTTCTTACATCTCTAGTTCTACATCTTTTTCTACCCCTCCTTCTGCTCGCCCTACTACCATCACCTCGAACCCTTTTCAGCCATATGAGCCTTTGAACTGTAATATTGATTTTTACGACTATCACGCCCCTACTTACCGACCTTCTACTAACAAGAAACAAATTGTCCTTCGCGAATCCAAAGATGAGCAAATGGATCATACGTTTTCACCCACCACAAACTGTGCCTCCAACACCATTACAACCCATACTTCGACTTAGTGACTTGCAGCTAGCTTCTCAAGAGTTTGTTCTCGCTTTCTTAAACGATTCTACCCAAAAAATTTGTCGTGTCTGCAAACACCAATGTAGCTGAAATGACGATAACTTCTAATTCAATCCGCGAGGACCCTGTTGAAGTCCATGTACCTGTATCTTTAATATCTGTCGCCGTTATGTCAAAATTCTACATGTTCCTGCTTTTTTAAATGGCTCTACTCGGGAAATTTCTGTCGTACCTACAATAACAGCCGTAGCTGAAATGACGATAACTTCTCATTCAGTCTGCGAAGGTCCTGTTGAAGCCCATGAACCTGTTTCTTCCCGTTTTTGTCAAAATTTTACCTGTTCCTGCTTTCTTAAATGCTTCGACTCAAGAAATTTCTGTCATGCCGGCAATAACAGCCGTTGCTGAAGTGAAGATAATTTCTAATACGGATAGAGAAGATCCTGTTGAAATTAGCGAACCCGTAACCTGTTGCTGTCATCGTCAAAGTTTTACCTGATCCTGTTTCGTTATCTACTATTGTTAAGGAATCAGTTCCTATTGCGGATGAAGTTTTGTGTGTTCCTACTCCGTTGTCTAACATTGATGAAATCTTACTTGATTCTACTCCTTTATCGGACGTTGATGAAACGTTACCTGCTCTTGCTCATTTTTCTGATGTTGACAAAATTCTTTCCAATTGTGTTCCTTTATCTAGTGCTGACAAACTTCTACTTGCTTCTGTTCTTTTAACTAAAGTTGGTGAAATCCTAGCTGATGTCCTATTATCTAATGTTGATGAAGGTCAACCTGATTCTGCTTCCTTATCTATTGTGGATGAAGTTCTTCCTGATGCTGTTTGTTCTTGTAAAGTTGAAGAAATTCTGTCTAATGCTGCTCCTTTCTTTCATGTTGATAAACCTCATTCTACTCATTCATCTAACATTGGCGAAGTTCTACTTGATACCGTTTTGTTCTTGTAACGTTGATGAACTTCTACCTGATTCTGTTCCTTTATGTAATGTGGTTGAAGTGTTATCGGATTCTGCACCTTTTCCTAAGGTGGATACTCCTACAGCCAATGCTGTTCTCTTTCCAAACTGTGATACTTCTAGTCGTTTATTTAACGTCGTTGAAATTTTATCTAATTCTGTCCCTCTATCTCACGTAACTGAAGTGTGATCTGCTTGTATTTCTTTTCGTAAGGTTGATTCTCGTACAGCCAGTACTTTTTCTCTTTCTACCGTGGATATTCTGGCAACCCATGATGTTTCCTTTTCTACCGTTGACTTTCTTACCTCCAACCCTAACAACAAACAACTTTCTTCCTTTACTCGTTTCGAGTTACCTAAACCACCCTCGCTATCTCCTACACCGCGTGCTACCACTACTACACCCCTGCTGTTCCTGTTTGGCAGAAAACTGCCCAAAAGAGGCAGACATTATTCTATGCTCATTCCGAACCTGAAGATGTATGTCGGCGAAGTCCTAATGTCCTTGATCTCGTTTTGTTCTCCTTCTGGCGGCGTAAACACCTTAAGCCCAATACTTAGTCCTAGCGCACCAGATTGTTATGCCGACTTTGCTCTCTTTCAGACTTGATTTTTAGACGTTACGATTTCGTTTTACTTCCCTGGTTTGCTACGTTTTCTTGCTTTCATTAACTCGTGTGGGTCCGGGAACAGAATAGTCTCACGGTACGACCTGCCTGTCGTAAGATGCAACTACAGCGATCCAACACACACACACACACACATACACTCGCCTACTCATACATCAACACACTCACATACACATCCACTCTCTCACATACTCATACATAATTACACTGGGATTTTGTTTTATTTTCTTTTGCACGATTCTTAGTTTTTTTTTTTGGTTCTTGTACTTGTATTTGTGTGTTGTTATTCTTTTTGGGTTTTTTTCTTTTTTTCTCGTTCCTTACGTTCCACATTCCTCTCCTTTTTCCTGTTGCTCGTCTTCTTTGCTGTCGGTCCCTAGTCCGATTGTGTTTCGTCCATCCGCTCCTGTGGTAGGTTTTTTCTAGTCCGTTTTTCTTTCTTCGAAAACAACGACTTAGTAGATTTTAGGTCTAGTTAGCTATTCTTTCCTTTGGTTCTTCGGTTTTGATTACCACAGTTTGTAGTACATCGTTTGTTTTACCAGCGCTCTTCCTCTCGTTCTCCCTTGTCGTTCCTTTCCATACTTGAGGCTTGACCCTTAGATCATGTTTTGGCTGATACTGTTGGTTTTCTTCCTCGCTTCTTTCCTTTACTGTTGGTTTTCTGCAGGAAACCAATCTTCTTTGAGGTCGAAGACTTTCCTGTTTCTTCACAAGAAACATCCGTCCTTTCAGTGTCAATGTCGTTCCATCTTAGTCCCCGTTGCTTGCTTCCCTACCTTCCTTCCCATTTTTCTCACCTCTCTTTCTATTATTGGTCCTTCGAGTCGGATGAGTTCTTTTTTTATTTTGGGGTGTTTCTTCTTCTTCTTTTTCTGTTTTCTTTTTGTTTGGTTTTTGTAACGAATTTCCTTTTAGTTTATAAGCATTTTTTTTGTTTGGGTTTTTTCTCTTTGTTTTTTTTGGCCCTGCCCACTCCCAATACTTTTATTTTCCTACCCCAACCTGTTAATTTTGCTGGGGGGAATTTGGTACGTTTATTTTCGGCATAAATTAGTTAGCTATTTTTCGCTTGTCAATTCATTACTCGCTCGAATAAATTCCATTTCTATTCTTAAATTCTTCAACAATACCCTATATAGTGTACCTGTTCAGAATAAGCCCGCTTTAACATAATTTCAACTCAAATCCATTTTGCTTTTAAAACGCAAAATTTATTCGATAAATTAAATAGTCTATACCTTGTTTTAGGTATCCGGTAATTTGTTAAATCTTTCGATAACATATAATTGCTTTCTCTGGTGTTTCCCACTTAAAGACTTGTCAAAATGATAGATCCTACTATTATTTCATAGCGTGTTTTCCAGTTTTGCTAATCGTGCTTCGATAACGCAAGGATCGCAGTTCGAACTCGTGTTATTTAAACCCATTTTGAATTTGATTCTGCAGCTTGTGCGTTGAAATATTTTCTACATCATTAGTTACAGTACTTCAAAAGCAATGCACGTTTTTTTATTCGACAAGTAGGAGGTATCTCGCGTGTATTGCTTTTAGCTAGAGGCCAAATTGGTTCTTTCTTTTTATGTAGGCCCAACTGTTCTGTGCCACAGACCAACTGCAGTTGCCTGTAGATTGCTAGTGCCGTTATGGTAACAGGGTAAATAGACCCCGACGACCGTGGCGATGCGGTGCTGATTCACTCCCGAGGGCGTGCAAGCTAAGTATCCAGACACATACAGGTACACATGTTTTTTTTTTGTATATCAATGGCATATTCTGTATCAGCGTTTGGTGTAGTTACGTGATAAGAAAAGTGACACTGTAGAACTATTGTTTGTTGCTGCGAATCGATATTATCGCTCTACAGGTGTGATGGACCATTGTTAGAAATGATTGACAGACGCACGCTTACTCTTTTTTACTGATTGGTCTATTTTACAAACGGTATTATGTACGATTTAAAAGAATGTTTGACAAAAGCTCTCACACGTTAATTCTTTCCTACTGATTAGTTTATTTTCCAAAAAGTATTAGGTGCAATTTTAAAAACGCTTAACAAAAACTCTCACGTGTTTATTTACTATTGATTAATTTTATTTTGTGTAAAATACGAGATGCGCACTTCGTATATAAAGTACTAAATTGTTCATATCACCTAATTGTTTGCTTTGAAATAGTAACGCTTAATTTATTTTTTTTTGCTTGTTTGTACAGAATCCTTTATTTATTCTTATTGTTAATAGATAATCGTGGGTGACGTATTTTTTTGTTTTTTTGTTGGTATATAGGCCAATCCCCCCACTCTCCGCGGTTTGTAGTTAGCCTCGTATTTCCACTCTTCCGGCTACGTCTAGGTACCTAGCAATATAAGAAATCCTTAGTTATAGTAGTAGCAAAACTCAAAAACATAATGTACAGTCAAAAAAAGGAACTAAAAGACCAAGAAACCAACGACCATCGCTCGAATTGAAGACCCCAAATTGCTCCAATATTGTTTGAAATTGTTAGACATTACACCTCTTCCACATTGAAGAACACTGAAAAATTAACTGTTACGGGATCGTATACAGTTATAGACGACCTTTTGTACGAATAGTTCGTAAATAAATAATCGTCGAACAAACTAATCTTTCTCCAGTGCGGTCGTCGATGCACTTGCTTTTTTTTGTCTTTCGACCTGTAGTCTTCTGTTTGCGACTTTAGTCTTCATTGTTGGCCAGTAGTACACAAACAAAATTCTTCATTTGCAATTATTTCATTCTAAATTCCCAGTCATCAGTTAAACTGCCCTACGTAGTTCAATTGAGTCGGACCCTTTGGGTTCACTATAATCCCGCAAACAAAGGTCAACCTACGGTTGTCATTTCAGCAACGAAATATTTGTTCTGGCAATATTAAGTTTGACTAAACATTCAAATGATGTGCGATGTAATTATTTGAGGGTCATGCATATCAACTATTAGATCACATTATAACTTTATTTTTATCTATAGCTCGATCCCCTCAACAAAAAGAGAAATCGACAGTCTTCCGACTTAGCTAGGGGTCTATTCCTTGGGTAGAGCTTATGAGGAATTGCCGTGGGTTTTAAATGAGTATTTGTAACTGACACATAACCACAACAAATAGAGGGGTGTAGGGGGGCACCACCAAGTCTTAGACTTAATAAAAGCAAGGGGTACCCTAAAGGAGAACTTGGAAATCCTCAGGGGGAAAACATCGCTTTAACTGCGATAACGCAGGATCTGAAAGAAAATAGTATTGTTAGAACAAACAAAGGACACACGAAAGGCACTCTTGTTACCTTATACTGGAAAGAAAAAAAGGTAATTATTAATACCAGAACTTTAAATATAAACATTAAAAGGACGTTTAAATGTTTAGCTTCTTGGAAGCGCTGTTCAAGTAATTCATTACTGAATCACGGCTAATCGTCTTACTATTTGTGATAAAATAGATTTGTAAATCTTAATTTAGTTTCCCTATATTTGGACGCACTTGCCCAAAATAAAACAGTTAATTTTTTTAATTCCAATGATTGTCATTTAATTAAATTATTATCTTTTGTTCTAAAATTCATTTACAAAAGTGTACACTAAAGGGGATAGTCTAATCTTTTAGACAACAATATGTGAATATAAAGATTTTAAATGAAAGTACGGTAATTATCTAAACATAACCTCAAATTTGCCCATTTGATACTCAGATCTGTTTATCTTGGTTCACAGTTACTAATTATAATTTCAATCCAAAATAAAGGATGATTATCATGTTTAAATTTTTAGAACTAACTTGATTTGAATAAATATGAATTCATAAGTTTATTTAATAAAGTTGATAATTCTAGATAATAACGTAAACGACAATTGACGTAAGCAGCAATTTAGATAATATAATTATTTCCGAACAGTAAGTTTATCATAATCTTCATGCAAAACGAAGCGTTAAGTCCAATGCACCATTTAATTTTGAGTATTTGTTTCATTAACAAGATATTCAATAACAGTTGTTCTCAGGTCATGTCCTTAGGCTAATCGCTTACCTTGTTAGTCGATCGTACCATGAAACGTCATACACAAAAAAATACCTTGACGTCGCAATGGGTCCCAGCTTACAATTTATGGACAAACAACATTTGTAGCACGACTTTCCGTATCTGCTACCGATAAACGTGTAATTAACCATACACTTAATTCCTTCACCTATGCACCATTCTTCAATAAAAATTGTTTTCGTGTTACTCAAATTCCTAAAGCAAGAACATGTTTCTCAAGGACGCCACGTTTTCGTTCCTAACCAAATGAGACTACATAAAATCTTTCAATTTTAAAGATAATATTAGATAAATTATAGATGAGTTTCTGCTGGATATTACAGGAATACTAGACGAATTATAGTTGAGCTTTAAATCTTAGAAAGCGTGTTTAGAGAACCTTTTTAGAGAGCGCGCTAGCAGGAATCAATGGGGTTTAAGTGATTTTAGCACTTGAAGGCACAACCACATTTTGCAATTCGCATATCGCTGGCTCGGTTTCTTTGAAAACCCAAGTTGTTATCGCAGCAGAAACCGGAGAGCGAATGCCATCGAGCCGACAAAATTAACATGACGAACAAATATCGTTTCTCATCCGAAGCATAGTTCAAATAACCATCATTTAAAAAATGAGTTTATATTATTATTTTTAAATAGTATACGACTCGTGATTGGGCAATACAGTACATATCTGAATAATTATTAATATTAGGAAATTGATTACTTATTTGAATAAGTATTGCAGTGTATAAAATAACTAAGGGATATGCGCATTTATAAGCATCAAAAAAACATTGTTACAACATGTCAGATTCTAGAAGCTTCCACTCACATACATGCTCACTCGAACATGAACATGTACGCATGAACACCCGCATCACTTTACACATTCGTGCATATATGCATGTACTCACCCCACTCACACGCGCATCCGCGCGAACGCACACGCTAATCTTCGTTCGAGTATCGCCAACGTATGTTGTTTCGATGTTGTGCACAACCAAAAGTCATTTCATAAATATTCTTTTTGAACCAACAAATCCAGAGTCCGATTATGTCAAAAGGGATTTTGAAGCAAAGTAGTTTCTGATTTATACTCAGAAGAGTAACTTGTTTTCTTTTTTGGGTTAATTTAGGCTTTCTCGCAGCAAGTAGTCCTACCTTGTTCGACTGCTTCGGTTCATATATTTTTTTATACGAGGGCCATTTTTTTTTCAACCTCCGATAGGCTATAAATAGTTCATATAAAATAATAATTTTATTACCAAAAGATTGGTACACTTACGGTTACTTTTCGACATAATCACCGAAGAGATTAAGACATTTGTCATATCTGTGTACAAGTTTTTCAATACCCCGTTGAAAGAAAGTTGCCGCCAATGAATTCAAGTAGTCCTTGACGTTGGTTTGAAGGTCCTCATTGGTTTGAAAGCGCTTCCCACCAGCCGCATCTTCAGGTCAGGAAAAAGATGAAAATCGCTTGGTGCTGAGTCAGGACCGTATGGCGGATGATCGAAAATGTCCCATCCAAATTGTTCGAGAAGCCGTTGAGTTGCTCCAGCAGTGTGTGGACGGGCATTTTCGTGGATCAGAACAACTCCAGCGGTCAGCTTTCCTCTTCGTTTGTTCTGAATGGCTCTACGCAACCGTCGTAAAGTTTCAGAATAAACAGCTGCAGTGATTGTGGTTCAGGGCTCCATAAACTCCACAAGCAACACACCTTGGTCCCAAAACACAGTAGCCATGGTCTTTCTGTAGTTGAAGGTTTGTTTGAATTTCTTTGGTTTGTTTGGTGAAGTTGAATGCATCCATTGTTGTGATTGTCGTCTTGTTTCCGGTGGGTCGTATTGAATCCAGGTTTCATCCCCAGTCACGAGTGATTTCAAAAAGTTGTCTCATTCATAATGGTAATGCTCAAGGAACTCCAACGCTGACGCCATTCGTCGAGTTTTGTGGCCGTCCGTCAGCATTTTTGGGACCCAACGTGCACAAAGTTTTTTGTAGTCTACCCGTTCAGTAACAATAGAGTACAAAACAGACCTTGAAACTTCTGAAAATTCCGTAGACAAAGCAGTAATGGTGAATCTGCGGTTTTCTTTAACATTCTGTCAACACGTTGAACCAGGTTATCTCAAACGACAGACTTTCGCCCTTAGCCCCTTCATCATGCACATCATTACGCCCATCTTTAAACTTTCGACACCATTCACGCACAACACCATCACTCATGAAGTTTTCCCCATACACACGACTCATTCTTCGATGGATTTCTGCAGCACTATGGCCTTCAGCCTGTAGAAAATGAATCACACTTCGCACTTCACACTTGGCGGGAGCATCAATAATAGCGGACATGTTTACGTGGCTGTAGTACAACCCCGACTGACACCTGAATGTCAACAATGGCGGAGTGTGTAGTGCAAGAACTGCGCAGTCGCCTACAGCGCATGCCCGCTTTCTGCTACCCGCGTAGCGTCTGCACGGAGCGATCGAAGGTTGAAAAAAAATGGCCCTCGTAGTTATTGTTAATATGAACATTCGGTGTTTTATCTCACTAAACCTAGTTAACGGAAGGTTTATTCATATGAGTGCTTTCCTAGTCGATCCTTGGATTCTTTACGGCACTGAGTTTTGGTTTATCTGGACTCTGCTTGAAGATAAAGCGCTCGCCTAAACAAGACTAAATACAGCATTGCAAAAACAGTTGATTGTTGTTAAATACCAATATAAGAGTGAACTAAATTATACATTTAAAAAATAGTTAAATATTAAAGTTGATATACTGTAACAAAAAAGAACGTAAACTAACCTTTTAATTCTAGCAACGCTGGTTCAAGCCTACGTGATTACAAAACAATTGAAAATGGAAGGATTTTACGTAAATAGATGGAGAAACCGATGGGCAGAAGGTATCAAACAAAATTTGCAATGGATAAAGGAGGGTAAACTAAAATATAAAGAAACAGTTACAGAAGGATTTGAAAACACCTTTCAAGCATTTATTAATATGTTGCAAGGCGAAAACGTTGGAAAAGCTATTGTAAAGATTTAAATATAAGATTGGTGCTGTTTAGGTTGTTTTTTTTGTTTGTCCTTTTAAAAACAACTCAGAAAAAGTTAAAACGTGTATATACACAACATATACACTTAATAGATGTGATTGTCTAAGCTTCACGTCAAAGTCTTATAAAAAAAAACTTTTCTAGCACATACAATATGTGTCGTGTAATGTATAACTAAATATTCTTTGGTCATTCTTCTTACTCGTCTCTGAATGTGTCTACATTCAAGCCGCGCCATAAATATATAAGGATCGACTATCAAACGGATAAACGCATGGTTGATTCTTATTTCGGCGATAGAAATAATCTAATACTGGGATTTGCATTATAACAAATAAAATTAACTCTAATTCAATATTCAAATTCCAAAATGTTACTACAATAGCCATAATATATTATTAGTTTGGAATAAGTTTGGTGTTCAACAAAGATTCTTAATTTTATTTATAACGTTGGTGTTACGTTAAATAGAAACTGGACGAAAAAGAGAAAATTAATCTTAAACAGATAAAATTAATATTAATATAACCTATATATTTCTAATTTCACGAATACTAACGTTCATCAAGAATGATATTGCAACAAATTTTTAGGTTTATTAAAGGTAGTTCAGGTAATAAATTTAGAAACCACAAAAATATAGTTTTTTCTGTAGAATATATATTTGAACGTAACTCAGGGCCTTAAATTATTTTAAAACCGCGAAAAGAGAAACAAAATATTTATAACAGTGAAATTATTTATACAAGGTTAGATTAAAGTCCGAGAACGGTCAAATAGCTTTTTATTTGAAGTGCTTTTTTTTAAAAATTTGGTATGGAGATGTGGTTAAAATTAATAAATCTATTTATGCCATTTTCAATTTTTTGTCAGTTCTTGTTTAACTGGAAATGCTTATCACTTTCTTTAAATAAGACACTCATGATATTTTTACATTTTCGGAGACATACAAAACTACATTCGGAAATACTAATATACTTCTTCATTCTTAAGAGCGTATTACAAAAAATAAAAAAAGTACCGCTAACGCAAAATCAAGATGTCTGTGCAAACTCATTTAAATTTTAGTTGAGGGTACAAAAAATGTTCAAATTGTGCTCTGTTTACGACTTGAGAACAATGTAATCGATCAATGAAATGTCTTAGTTTACCACAGCCCTAGGGGTACCTCTGGTATAAAGGGCACTGCAGATTGTATCCGTTGGCGCCTTATTGAAAGCTCCCTCTATGTCAATGAATACTACTAAGACTACTTCCTTAACATAAAGAGCCTTTTCCATAAGGTGAACAGACGTCCCGCTTTTGGCGGGACAGTCCCGATTTTTCACAATTTGTCCCGCATCCCGCGACGTTTTTCAAAAGTCCCGACTTTTAGAATTAAGTTAAATTTAATATTGATGATAATCATTGTTTTGCGTTCTAAGAATCCTTCAATTTGTTTTGCGTTCTAAGAATCCTACGGGCTACGACGACTAACACATTGCTTTTGCTACCCAGTATCATTGTATTTGTCTCTCAGATAATACACTTCGTGTTCATACTGCGTGCTAGCAAGCTAATTAAACAAATAAATATTACAAATCTGCTACTTACTATAGAAAATTAAAGTAAGAAATTTATTTATATATTTCATAAATACATCAATTTTCTTAAACTCAGCTTAAAATACTCGTAGTCTTCATATTTTATATTGATGACAAAAGTATTTCACCGACCTTAACCTTAAGAGAAATTTTAGAAAGAAATATACGAATAAAATTTTGCAAATATTTTAAGTCGATCAAACTAATTTCGTTATAAACAACAATAAAATATGTTCATGTAAATTATGTTTAGTGCAAATTAATTCGGTGAAATTTTGCCGATGTGAAACGAATATTTGTACTGTATGTATTTATAACATTTTAGTATTTTTTTTAATTCTCATAGACATATAATATTGTAGTTTACTAAAGAACAGTTAGATAATCACAAATTAATTTAAAATTTGAATCAAAACATACAATTATACGCTTGACGATTTAAAAAATCGAATTGTTACTTGCGTGTTAAAAATAGAAAAAATATTACGATATTATTTTTATTCTGTATGAAAATTTTTGTTGATACCCCCCCCCTCCTTCAGAGTTGCACGCTTTGCCCATCTAAAAATCTGGTCACCTTACTTTTCCACCTTATGTACCACCGTGTGTAGTACCGGCTCTGCCGACCTACCACGCAAGTAAACGTGTTGATTTTGGATGGATATGTCACAAATAACCCTTCCACTAAAATTTATCAATTAGTCTTTCCATTCCCTTCAACAGTAAAGACGTCAAAATTATTGTTCTAAAAGAATTGGCCATAGTGTAATCGCTCCTACCTACCTTGGGAATGAAAATCGCCCTGATCATAAACTCTTCCTTTACTATTAAAAACGTTTGCAATATGGTCACGGAGATACTTCTTCACTACACTTTTGTCCTGTTTCCAATTCTTTGATACAGATCATTTTGTCAAATTCTTGAAACATAGTTAGCATTTCATCCTAAGTAAATCACTCTCTACATCTGCTCCCTGGGTATCTTCATAGTTTTTCTAAACCTTCGCTTCACCACAATATGGTCCATCTGGTATCAATTTGTATCTCCTGGTTGCTTCTATGTATGCATATAATCTTCTGTTGTGATTTTTTAAAGAGTTATTGCAACAGCTTATATTTAGTGTAGAACTCTACTAATCACTCTCTTCTGTCGTTTCATTTCTCCAATACAAATGCGGCATGCAATTTGGGGCTCTTTTCTGTTACCGGATTCACATTCTGGTCTTCCATTATTATTAAACTATCATTTTTCTAGAATTTTATCGATTCTTGTATTTCTTCATTAACAAGCTCTACTTCTTCATCACCATAGTCCACTGTTGGCATACAGGTACACATTATTGCAGTTGGCATTGTTTTGAATTAAGTTTCCACATCTTAATTATCCTGTAAAGTTGTATACACTTTTTTGCTTTGAATAAATACTATAAAAGGAGATAAAACAAATCATTTTGAGATTGTCTGTCTGGTTCGATAGATAAGTTTGTCTAACCCAGATTAGGCTAGTGATCCGTTCGTCCATTTATCTACTAGATAAGAGAAATACTACCAATGATGTAACCAAATTGTCAGATTATCTCAATATCACAAGTCTTGATGATGACGCGCCATTGATTGCGATAGTTGAAAGTAATGGCAGGTGGATAGAGCAAGTAATTAAAAAAGGCTTTCGAGAACACTAACGTGCTGATGTTGACGGATAGGAGAATTTGTTGCTTTTAAAATAGCTGAGTAGGTGGCGCTTAAGGATTATTCTTCAAACAAAATTTCGAGTTTCTAGGCTTAATAGTAGAATCAGCTTCAAGTTTCAAAGTACATTTTAGTGTGGTAGTAGCAAAGACACTAAAGATCCTTAAAGGAATAGGCAAGTTGATGCGCAAAGTTAACGCAAAACCAAGCAAAATAAAGACTCTTCTAGATCGCAATTTTAGTTATGCAATATGTCGTCTTTATAATAATAATAATGTCTTTATTGCACAACAATAATATAAATAATATAGTTACATAGTTCGTTTAGATAATGTGTACAAAGGGCGAAGTTCAGATGGGCTTTTGAACGAGAGAAGAGAGGAGAATGAACGGTAATTAACGCGACAACGTTCTAATTGAAGTACAAAGACGAATAGTAGTAAAAGTAATTAACGCGTAAAGAACAATGTTAACAGATGTAGCCTCATGTTAGTTGAAGCGTCGTCGATAGATAGTGTTTAAAGAAAAAAACAGCAGATAAAAAAGTAGCCAAAATTGAGATCAGCAGAGACTTATGAAAGAGATGGAAAAGTCGAAGAAGTGGTTGAACACGGAACGTCGAAAAATGGAATATGGCAATAACAGTTCATGACTCCTTTTCGAACTATCTACATAGCTTAGTAACCTATAATGACGACTGTTGCATAAAGAATAACATTAAAGACACTCTATTCTATTATTCAGCGGTGAAACTAGGACATTTTTGAGACAGCAATCGGGAAAATTACAACTAAAAAACTTGATAAAGACGCTAGAACCCGATACTAATTTGGGCTTAATTAAAAAGTATATTATATTTATGATAAGCAAGAAAGAACAAATTGGAAGAAAATAACAAAATGAGATAAGAACAACTGATAAAAACCATAAGTAAAGCTATCGGCAATACAAAATTGTATTTTTCGGACTATAAGACCCACCTTTTTACATAGCAAAAGAAAAATGAACTCGAATTTTGGAAGGTCTCGCAAGTCAATTACAATCCTTAGATGGCCCTGTCAATAAACTATTACAAAATTTTATGTGAAAAAAGTGGAATAAATGGACGGCAAAGTCATATCACGATGTCATCGCAACATAACGTATGAAACGATCAATAATTTCAGAAGTTTGTACCCAGGTGAAAAATTCATGGGAAGCGGTAAAAAAAAGAGACGATTATAAAATCATTAAAAAAATGCTGAATAAGTAACGCTATAGATAGTATTGAAGACGACGCAGTTTTTGAAATGAGTGACAACAATAGTTCAGATGAAACTAATACGAACGGTGACATTAACGAGACGAGTAAAAGTACCGAGAGTGAAGATGAACTGAATATTGATAGTAGGAGTTATGTCAACAATAAATAAAAGTTATGATCTGAAAGTAACATTAAAATATCATCATCATTAGGTGTTCAGTCTTGGAACTGGTTAGACGCGTACCCTCATTGTTTTCTATTCTGAAGTAACCTACACATTTCCATGAAATTTGCACAGTCTGCATCTATCACTATCTGATCTAGGGCTACATCTACCTCCTTTTCCTATCTCTGTTTGAAGTATATCCTATACTATTCCCGAAAAATGTCCTTCTATTTCTTCTATTTTTTTCCACAGATATCTTTGTTCCCCTACTATTTCTATAACCTATTTGTTATTAAATTTGTCTGTACATGCTTTCATCCTCATACATCTAAAGCATAACATTCCAAAAGGCTGCTACCGTTTTATTGTCTGTTTTTCCTAATGCCCGTATTTCATAGACATACTGTGCTGTGCTCCACACATATACTTTCAAGAAGTTTCTTCTTGTTTGTATGTTTGTTGTCTTTTATCATAGGCGCTGTTCTTTCTTGTTAGAAGCAGTTCGGTCCCCTTCTATTGTTTTACAATTATATATCCTATTTCTCCGACATTCAGTGGTTCTGAAGCAGGGTAAACAACCTGTGGCTGCCAAGTTCCCCCAGCACTTGAACATTTGCTGATTTAATATTTTTTCCAATATATCTTTTCGCACAGTCAACATTAGTTTCACATATTTCGCAACCAACGCCTGTAGTTGTTTATAATAATCATCAGATTTATCTGCGCTTATTTTTTCGTCATTAGGTTTTCCGTCTCAAAACAGGTTAAACACGTACCTGCACTTATTTATATTCTGAGCTAGACTACACAGTTCCCTGAAATTTTCACACAGCCTATATACAGCTCGGTTCCCCTTGCATTGTTTTATAATTTTATGCCCTATTTCACTGAGATTCAGTGAAGGGGGTTAAGCAGCCTCTGGCTGCCAAGATCCCCCAACACTTAGACATTTGCCGAATTAATAGTTTTCCAGTAAATCCTTTCACACAATTAACATTATTCGAGAATATTGCCCAACCAATACTTGTAGTTGCTTGTAATAATCATCATATTTAGGTACAGTTACTTTTTTCTCATTAGTTTATCCATCTTGGAACTGGTTGATTTCTATTCTGAGCTAGCCTACACATTTCCCTGAAATTTCTACAGTCTACATCTTTCACTATCTGTGTGCAGTAGTCTAACCTAGGTCTACCTCTACTTCTCTTTTTGCCTATCTCTGCTTCTAAGATATTTCGCACTATTCCATCATGCCGTAGTATGTGGCCTATCATCCTATCTCTCCTATTTTTTTACCGTTTTCCACATATTATTTTCTTCCCCTACCATTTTTAGTACCTCTTCGTTCGTAACTTTGTCTGTCTATGATATCTTCGTCATACGTCTGTAGCATCACATTTCAGAGACTTCTACCTTTTTCTTGTCCGCTTTTCCTACTGTCCAGGCTTCACAGACGTACAGTGCTGTGTTCCACACATATGTTTTAAGCAATATTTTCCTTGTTTGTATGTATGTTTTCTTTGAATACACTAGTTGCTTTTTCTTGTTAAATGTAGCACGACCTTGTGCTAATCTTTGTTTTATATCTTTTGCGCTTTTCCCATCTTGCGTTATTTGGCTTCCTGGATAGCAGAAATCCTTAACCTCTTGTAAGTTCTTGTTACTTATTTGTATTCTTTTTTTAAATTTATTTTCTCCTCCTTTGCATATAGTACTTTACTTTTATTTTTGTTAATTTTCATACCGTATCTCCCTGTTAGAACCGTTTCCATTTCATTAAAGCAGCTTCTAACTTTTCCTTGGTAGATGCTAATACCGGTATATCATTTTCAAATCTAAGCATATCAATATTTTGTCCTTGCATAGTGATTCCAAATGTCTTTCTGCATTTGACAGTAGTAATTGCCTTTTCAATGTACAAGTTAAAATTAATGAGGATAGGGTACAACCCTGTCTCACCCATTTCCTAATGTTTATTTCTCTACGTTCCTGCTCCAATTCTATTACTGCTGTTTGCTCTTTGTATAAGCTATGTACTATTCGTCTATTTCTGTAACTCATTCCAATTTTTTTGAATATTTCGAACATTTTTTTCCATTTTATATTGTCGAATGCTTTTTCCAGATCTACAAACCCTATATACACCCGTTCCCATTTTCCATTGTTTTCTCCATTATCACTCTCAGAGCTAAAATAACCTCCCGTGTTCTCATGTTTCGCCTAAACCCAAATTGATCTTCTCCTAGTATTTCTTCAGCTCGTTTGTCCATTCGTCTTTGTACAATTCTAGTTAATATTTTTGACATGTGTGCTGTCAAACTTATTGTACTAAAATTTTCACATCTATCCGCGCCTCTCTTTTTTGGTATAGTTACTATGATGTTACGTTAGAAATCGTTGGGTATCTCGCCTGTCTCGTACATTTAGCTAACAAGTTGGAAGAGACGTTCTGTTACTGCTTGGCCAACGGCTTTTAGAGTTTCTGCTTGCACCTTATCTGTACCCGGCGTTTTACCATTTTTCAGACCCTTTAATGCTAATTCAAACTCATCTCTCACCTCTCATAAAAATATATTGTTCTAAAAATCATCTTATAAATTTGAGATGTGTCTTATCGTCCGATGCGTCTTATAGTCCGTAAAATACGGTGTTATTGTGGAATATGTATTTCAAGCACAAGGTTTATAACCAATACTGTAAGTGGTCTTATCCTGACCCTAGTTGGATACATAAAAAAACCAAACAAGGGGCGTTTTCTTTATTATAATCACTCTATATTTGTAATATTTACAAGAGGATAATACTATGGTACAATTTCTTCAAATTCAACAAAAAAAAAGAAACGTGTATATGTTACCGGTGAGATGGCGTTCTCATTGTAGACACAACAGTTATAGTCCATGCTCTATGTTTCGAACGAGAGAAAGGGCGAGTGTTCGTATAGTTTCCAACAAGGTCCTATGCTGTAAACTCGTACAAACGTATCTAGTTCGCGCCATGATATTCTGTTCTAGAATATTGTTTTTCTACTACGTAGTTAACTTTAGTTTAGTTTTCATTCGTATAATGTTCGGTAAATATCACAGTTTATTACTGAAATTCTAACATCCTCTACATGTGGTGTTGCGGGGATGGAATTGCGATAAGCAGACGACCGTTATCAGAAAAGAAGATGCAAGAATCTAATGCAATCACCTACGTCATTCCCTTCTCTGCTACTGTCCTAGCATATACGTAAGTAAAACCTTAATCGGTATAACCCACCTGGGGTTATGGGTACACACAAATTACTGATAGTACAGTAGATTGTTAAGGGCAATAAATTTAACGAGACAAATACAGTACTATTACAGCACTATTAGTGAAACTCGCTGCACATTTTTTTTCTAAAAGACCTTATCTTTTAATGCATTAGTTAGGCTCAGAGTATTTTTAAACCTAGCACGAGGAATTCTCCAGTATTATTATGTTTAATATAAGCGATACGTGAAAGTCACACAAAGATTTAGTTCTCATGTAAGTCCGCACATTGATTTATGATTTGTGGTTTGGCAAGCCGTAAGAATTGCATTTTTCATGCTTAGCGTGCAGATCTGCCCACCAATTTGCGTCAGAACATTAACCTATCTTGGAGGGGGACGGTGGCTCGTGGAAGCTGATGCGTCGAAACGAGCAGACTCTACTACCAGCCTTCCTCGAGTTCAGACATGTTTCTTAGAGTGCAGACAGTCGACAAAGTGGTACCTTTCTTTTTGTTACCGCGTTCTTCACCAATTGGCTGAATCCATTTGAAGTCTAGGAACTCAAAACGCTTACGAGATAAAACAATATACAAGGTCCAAAAAACAAGCCAAATTTTGTAATTACTTTTATCTATCTTCCAGTACATGTTGAATAAAGTAGAACAACATACTTTCCTGACCGCTTTCTTATTTTAATATTTTCTGTTCCCATTATAACACCTTCAATCTTCTGCTTAAGGTACATGTATCTTATCAATTTCCACTCATGTTAGAATGATCCAAGAATCTCGAGATATACGGATATGGAGTGAACCTTCTTATCCTTCTAACGACAATATGTCTGCCTTCTACTTATCCAAACCAAACCATATGTAGAACAAAAATTTTCTTGATATTCTTTATGTTCTATACAAATAACAACTGAAATGCTAAGTACCTTGACCCTGGTGCATAATAAAATGTTTCTTCGTATTACGTTGTATTCCAAACGTACTTCAAATACATACTAAAATACTCTAATGAAATTCTTAAAGCTCTTATGCGATCCCCACGTGCGCTAAAATACGAAATTAATAATTCTGAAACTAAATACCTGAATTACCATTGATAAAATGATTCTTTAAGCTTCGACTACATGATTTTGAACAACCCAACTAAGACCACATCTGGAATGAAATTCGCCATTCACATTTGGAAAATAATTTCTCCATCCTAAAGCTCCGAGTAACCAAACAAGAATGTTCGGTTTTCTGCTTTAACAAACGAATACCGCTAATGAATTATAGTAACGCGAGATACGTTTTGGGCCTCTTGGAGCGGCTTTTTATAAAGCTTCTTCAAAAAGCTCTTCTATCAAATTTATTTAATACTAAATTACAATGTTAATTTTAATTACAAGTTCGTTATATGCAGTAACGTATGAGATCGAAATAATTCTAAGTTGACTTTCACTAATTAAATAAATTAAAATTACGGTGAGTAGCTGAACTACCAACAATGTTAAAATTGTGAAGCTCTAGATTAACTGGCCATCTTGGGCTCTCGAGGGTACTTATGCCATCCTTGCCCCTCACATTGCTTATGCGAACTGCAGAGCTCATGTCTGCTTATTTCTTTATTCATTACAAAGTATTACATTTTAATTATCCTAATTCTAATAATTGCTGTCTTATAACCTACTGTGACCTACACCTGCAGTATTATGTTGTTTCTGGAATACAATGTATTCAGATCCGTTTTCATTGTCTGGGCTTGTGAACTTTCATTAACCTTTTGTAATCTGTCCTTCAATTATACATTGCTGCATCTAACTTAAGTTTTAGTGATTCTATTTAATTATGCATATATATTGATTTGGGGGAGATGTAACTCGCGGCGGTTTCTACAATACCAAACAACACGAACGCTTGATTAAAGCAAATTATAAACTGAACGTCTACAACACATTATACGAGGTCGTAATAATAAATAACCGAAACACTTTTATACGAATTCTAATGAATACAATAAATGATTCCAAACATGTAGGAATTATGAAATTGGCAAAATATAGCGATGCGAAAATATTTCTGCTTCAAATTTCTTGATTTCATCATGTAGTTTTAAAAATAAAACATAAATAAGATAGAAATACGTGGAAAACATTACTATTTTTAGAAAACAATTACAAAAACATAATTAAATTTTTCGAAAAACCTGTTTAAAGTCTCAATCATAGGGGCACCATAACATACACACAATTACAGATTTGTAACACGGTTTCAGATAGAAAAGAACATAAAAACAAAAATGCTTAATTCACAGAAAAGATAGGACTGCTCGGACCCTTTAAATAAAAGATCATCGCCAGCCAGAAATAGATGTTTTATCGGTTTTATGCTAAGTATTTTCAAAGTTGGTTTCCCAGTGCTGATAGCTGCAGCGCACAGCAAAATCTGATGAACTGCATATCCGCAATAGCTTTTAAGATTATTGTTTTTTTTTTGTTTTCTCTTTCCAGAGGTGGCTAAAAAATGGATAGTAAAAGAGAAACAAAAGTGGTAATGAGTTTCGAAAAAACAAAAGAATCAAAGAGTTTCAAGTATCCACAAAAACGTGTTCCAAAAAAAACACTTCCTGTGTAAAACGACACTCATCCAGCAACTGTCCTAAAACTGAAAATGGTAGCTATGCTAGTTGTCACGTTAATTAGCGGCTGCACGTTGGGCGCCAAAAATCCCTGTTACGTTTTTTTTTTCGTGGCAGCCACGTTGGTTCGTCAAATTTATGCTACGTAACACAAAGAAAGTCAAAGCAATGACCCGGCTCAATCGGAGAGTAGGGGGGGTTGTAGAAAGCAGACTGACCTATGATGTATGCGGCGCTAAGGAGTTAGTAACGGTACCTGCAAAAAAAGAAATTAGAATAGTAAACCTGCAATAAAAAAGATTAGTCCTGCAAACCTGAAATAAAGAAAAAGCAATACAAAATTTTTTAGTACTATGTAGAATGGAAAAAAAAGAAACTGTTTCGATAATCTATATAATATAACAACTGTAAAAGCAATACAAAAAAAATGTTTAGTACAAAGTGAGGTAATATTGGGGAGTAGCAGAAACGTTTCCTCACACACCAATTAAACATAAATCAGATAAAATGTTGACAAAAGATAAATAGATAAAACATAATTGATATGAGTAATTCAGCAGTATTGATTTTTTTTTTTATCTTTCTTTTTTTTTTCTTAATCGCAGGCAAGTCTATTGGGAAAGGTATCAGAACGACGAAGATATGGCAAAACAAACGAATAGATATTTAAAGCAATAACAAGTAAGAAATAGTTCAACTTACAAAAAGTCCTTCCGCAACGTCTCCTTGCAACTGAAGTGTGGGATTCAACGATGTCCTGCACTAACGAAGCACTACACCCTTGACTGTGAGGGTATTGATGGAATTTCCTACACTCACACTAATCACTAATCACTGGTGTTAGCAGCAGACATTATCACGCTGATGGAACCAGGTAGCATTGATAAATTTCTGGTTAATTCTATTTCCTGAGACAATAATTCCGAAATATTTTGTAACACAAATTGTAAAGAAAAATAGTAATAAGAATTTAGAACCACGTGCTTTCAAGGCACGATGTAATGCATGTCATCTGATAAGTTCTTGCAGTATACTAACAGTAATGTGAGGTGTTTTATTTGCTACATATGGTAACAAAGAAAAATCTAATGCTTTTGAATAACGAAACTCACGCAAGCCATGATCCATTTCAGATTCTTTGTTGTTCGAAAATTCAGAAAACTACAGTATCACAGCAACAAAAACAATTAGTAAAACTACGCGTACCACTAAGTAAAACCGTCAGTCAATGACCTTAAAACCCGTGCGGTCGAGTAAACACATTCTACAGTTAAAAAGTACTACTAAAATCGTGCCGTGTTTTTCATGTTTTCAACGTACTTCACATATAGAAACGAAGAACAAAACAACACTCCTTATCTGTTTATTCGTTTCCAAGAAAAACAGCAAACAGTAACTTTTACGTAATCAATAAATATCAACCAAGCACGAAACTAACTACGTAACGTAATTAACATATAGTAACAAAGGACAAACTAGAACTCTACAGTTAATCAGAACTTGTTGCTATCACCACCGCTTATCGACTATCAACTAGACTGGTATAATAATATAAGGAATAACATTTATATCAGCGGTTAGACAAGAAACGATGCTATTTATTTATTAATTGAAAATCAAATATAGAAATTATCTACTTTTAAAGTAATACCGACGAGTTAAATTGCATACAAATCTGAATTATTCTGAAGTATTTCCTTTATACAAACAGCGATCTCAAAGAAACGATTTATTTTTAAGTACGTTAACAGAAAGGAAGCGAAAAATGTTTAACTATTAAAAATGCCCGTTACATAGTGCCAAACTAAAACTAGGTGGTAAACAAACAGTGGCAGACGATATTTAGAGTCGATGGAGTCACGAGCAGAGTTGTACCGCGTCACCAGGTCAACGAAGTGCCCCGGTATTGATCCAGTAACCCGGTGACCTGGTATTGACCCGGTATTGACTTGGAGACCCGGTTTTGACCAGATGACCATGTGCTAGCAGTGCATGCTCCTGACATTGACATTGGGTGGCGCATAGGTACTTGAGTGGGGCAATACTTAAATCCCAGTAAACCAACGGGGCTGTAAATAAATAAATACATACGACAAGGAGTATAAAAATTATTTTAAAATTGCTTAATCAAGCTCAACAGTTAGCAACTTAGCACATAGCACGACAACATTTATTTATTTAATCATCACTAATCACAGTCAAAATTAAATTTCGCGCTTAACTTCATACTGTACATAATAATATTCAGTTGCACTACTTTTTGTAAGGATTGCAATCTTAGTAGATAATCAACAGGAGCATCTCAAATTTATTCAAACAATACAAAGCAAAACACATCTGTAGGTACATAATGATGTATAATGCACTTTCAGAACATTCCATGATAAAAGTCTCTAAATTATTATTGGTTTTATGTTTAAACATTAACCGTCATTTAAAATAGTTGTCAAATCAATTTTTGATATTCTAAATGTTAAATCAAAAGCGAATAGAATACATAAAAGGCATCCTATATAAGCATTAAGCTTAACTCTTATTAAAAAGTGTAAAAATACAGTGGATAATTGTGTCTTCCATGTTATATAGAATTGCAGGTAGGTACTTAATAAGCCGATCCCATTGTAATTGTATTCTATGCATTGGTAGTAAAGTAAATAAAATTTCAATCAAACAATGAAAGTGCGCGCTTTTCAACTGTTTGTTTATCTTGCATTTCGTCAACTAAGCACAGCTGCATCTTTTGCTGTGAGCGTTTTCTATTTATTCGGTAGATGTATTTATTAGTAAATAAACGAAATTTTTTAAGCTTACAACTTGAAAATGATAGGAAAGTAGTTATTGTATTTTCGTTTGTTGGTAGGACTGTTATCAGAATTTGAAAAGCATCCCGAGTTGACAACAATCAAAATAACAAAGTACCAAATGTTAACAAGGCCAACCATGGTTGCACTAATGCCTTTTAAATGACCAAACAATTACTCTTTCACGAGAAACGTCACAATAGCTGTTGGTCAAATAGTTGTCAGGTATATTAAAATTTGAGGTTTTACAACAATGAGATTGCAGATTCTAGGAATAAGTTGTAGAGGGTTCAGTCTAACCAATAGCGACCGCTGCGAATGCGGTGAGGGCGCGGAAAGCGCAGAGCACGTGCTCTTCGACTGCCCGCTTGAGGCGGGAAATCGAGGGTTGGCTGATAGCAAACTAGCTATCCTAGGTCTGGCATGGCCAAAGAGCCTAGAGGAAGTCGGGGAAGTGGTTAACCAGAAGGCGTTCTGGACAGCCTTAAAAGAATTCGCGGGAAGGGTCGCGAGATTAGACAATCAATGACGACCGCGTGTAAAAATTCGGTGGGGTTGGTGGGAGGATTGAAAAATTTTAGATTGACTTGGCGCGAGTAAGGATACGAGCATAACCAAAACCTAATATTAAAAAAAAAAAAAAAAAAGATAATTATACCAAAATGTCCAATATGCACGAGAAACCCCACTCCATTAATACAATCACTGCCTATCTTCATAATTATGTGCGGAAAATCGGGAATAAATAATACCAAATAAACAATAACAAATAAATCATAAACCCTCATTAAATTAAATCAATAAAGTAAACAAGGATAATAAAACAGAGTGCAACCGCGCATCCCCCCAGGACTTGAAAGTGAAGTGATAGTGATAGTGATTGTGATCCCCCCCAAAAACATTTAGTGCATACCCACCAGGACTTTAGCAGTGCACCCCATCCCACCTTTAGAAGTAAGTTACAGACGACCAGATCTTCGGATGCTGGAGAATTTTATTATCGAGGTAAGACTTAAATTGTGGCGGCTGTACTCGCACAAGCATTGATTTACATTAATTAGTAGTTTTGAAATAATTTAAGAAGCACGTTTGGTGTGTAAAAGCGCTAGCCGACATAATGCTTGTGCGAGTGCACCTGATAAATAGGGTGATGCTTTCGCTATTTTGTGCACTGCTATATGCTTAACGCTTATTAAACATTTATTTATATATTTACATAATTATATTTATTTATATTTTATATTTACACTTTATATTTATTTATATATAGCATGTATTATGTGGCTTATTTGTTTTGTTTGACGTTCTGTCGCCATTTTGGTTGCAGTATATATTTGGGAAGGACGAGCAGAATTGCGAAGATTGTAATCATAATGTAAATCAGTTAGGAACGATAGGAAAGCTAGGGATGGATTTAAATTAGTTAGCTAGATTTGGATAGTTTTAAGACGACCCTTCAGGTCGCACTGGTAAGCAGAACCGGCGTCTGCTATCCGGTATTACGGATCCCTCCCGCTCTCATTTGTGCTTGTTGATCGGGTACACTCGAAAGTCAGCGCTAGGGATACCATTATTTACAACCCTGTTTTTAGTTTTTGTTTTGTTTTTGTTCCAGTTTTTGTCAGATTTTTAGGTTTGTTAGATTGTTAGAGTTTGTTAGGTTTGTTAGATTTTTAGGTTTGTTAGATTTTTATTTAGTTTTTATTTAGGGTGAATCAATTATGAAGTAAGAATAAATTAGGAGCACGACTATTTTTCGCGTTTAAACCCAATGTAGTACCTCCGGGTGGAGCATTGGGGACGTGGCCGCAAGTATAGCGGCCCTAATTCAAATTATAATGTAGAGGGTTCAAACAATTATAGTTTATTGTTCCGAATATAGAAAATAAAGAAGATTTAGGATAATCAACTTAGTTACCGTCATAATCGTTATGAAATTATCTTATAGCAGTTAAACAACATTATTTATATATTCCTTCTAGGTTCGCAAAAAAATAAAGACCTCCCTTTCCAAACAGAAGCTATATAATAAGATGCTGTTGGAATAATTATACCTATTTACTTACTTTTGACAGGATATTGTTGTGTTCTATGGTTTCATGAGTACTATTATTAATACGGTAAGTTAGTAAAATAGGAAAAAGCAGATAGCGTTTGTTTGGTAGTGAATTTATAAAATGCATTGCGCGCTTTATCGCTAAAACTTAAGAATCAGAACAGCGTTTATGAACTTCATAATTTTAGTGGTAATGCTAGAAGCGATTGTTGAAAATCTTTCAAAATAATTAGAAAAACGGAAAACAATGAAGAAATCTTTGGTGCCGCATGTTGCAATAAGTGTTTTGTATGTTTGCTTTATAAGAAGAGATATGAAGTAGGAAAAGTGATTGATTATGGACCGAGTTCATGAAACGACGATGAAATTAATGTAAGTTCATTTCCTTACAACCAATTGATTTTTAACAAATTATTTGATATTAGCTAGTAAAAGAATTTTTTGATTATTTTATGTATGTACAGATTTTTTATTTTTATTGCAATTTATGCCATTTTAGGAAAATAAATTACGCAACTATTACGAGAAATTATTTTCAAACTTATTTTAAGAGAATTGATTTTTAAAAGAAAATTTCTAAACAAGAAAACTAAAGAGACGCATTACATGCGCAAACTAGTACAAACAATTATTACGAATTATTATTAATACGAAACGTTACTGACGCAAGAAAAATTAATACAACGCGAAAACGGTTTTAAATACAGAAATAGAACGCAATTAAATTTTACCTAAAGCTTAATGCATAAAACACAATAACGATTAATTATAGAAACGAATTATTCAAAGTTTAACCTTCAGCAAAGTATATAATTAAACACCTAGTGTATAATTGTACGAACATCTTTCAATCTACAAATAAAATTAACTCATTACAAATTGGAACAAAGTGTGCAAATCTAAAACGCGATTCTGATACGAATTATTACTGACAACTATTAGTGAATAAAACCATTCACCGATTCGCAACTATATATAAAGCTATATTACTGAAAAAACTCATTTAAACATGACATTTTATGATTAAATATTTCAATACAAAGTAATTAATTGTAAAAGACGCGATTTATTTAAATTTATCACAGACTGAAAACAAACCTTTCAGAAAACCATTCACAACATTATAAAGTATAATTGCATATTTCCAATACGAAGATATCTAACTATAACAAAAGCATTTACGCAATTAAATTATCACACGGCCAAAAATAAAATCTTTCGGTAGACTAAAACTTACAATTTAGACAATTTATTGTATAAATTATAAAGGCAACATTGAACAAAGCAATTGGCTGAAACTTGCAACTATATTTAGACATCCAAGGAAACTAGACAATACAATTACAGAAAAACATTTTATGCACTTTCAATCAACACCTACGAATACGGAAATAACAACTAACTATAAAAGACACTTAATTTAATCAGCAGAACTAAATAAAAGATCATAACTGGCGCAAAAACATACAAAGTACCCCAATTACTGCAAGAAATTATTAATCCACATAGGAACCTTTGAGAAAGTAAAACCTACGACAAATATATCATCCGCGAAGTATAAAATATACAGATTCAAAGCTACAGCAATTTACCGAGACATTATCTAGCACAAATCCCGCAATTTAATTTTAAAATCGTATAACTACGATTCTTTAAATAACCCAACGCAATCCAAACTGAAAATTAACAAACCCAACTAAAAAGTAACAGTACAAACCGCAAAATAAATCCCAATTTATACAAAAACTTAAAGGTAATAAAACCGAAAATAAATGTTAATTAAAAGCGAAAGCAACCCTTAAAATCATTAGTTCAGATATGAAAATTTATCTTTAGAGTATACCTCAGTTCAACGGAGATCAAGCTTCGTTAGGAAACTTTATTACAACGTTCGAAGTATTATTGAAAACCTTTTACAAACCCAGAGATAGCAAAAGAAATGTATCACTCTTACGCTTGATAATAAATAAACTGACCGGAAGGACACTAACGCTAATAGTCAGCCGAGATGATTTAGAACAGTGGGAAGACTTTAAACGCATATTGATTGCATATTTTGAAGATCAGCGCAACATAAAATGTCTAATACGCGACCTAATAAACCGTAGAATGGAAAATAACCAATCCCCGTACCAATTCGGAATGAAATGCCAAGACGTGAGAAGTCTAATCTTAACAAAATTAAAAATCGAAGAACCCAACCAAAATATCCGACTTTTAAAAACAAAAATGTATGACGACATGGCACTGGACACCTACATAAATGCATTACCAGAACGACTATCAGACAAAATAAGATTTCAGCATCCCCAAAATCTAAAAGAAGCCATGAATATGATAATAGAAGAAGAAAACGTAATGTATTACCGAAACAGACTATATAATTCCAACGCGAATAAAAACTATTCACCAATGAAAACTATACAAGCCGTAAGACAAACAAGCCCCCGAACCGTAAAAAAACATTATTTAGATTTTGTAGAAAGAGAACTATTTAAAATTAAGAGCCCATCAAACAACACTACACCAATTCGTAGCTAATATACCCTTACCGAGAACATTTAATGTTAAAATGAAACATACATTTTATATTTTCGAATTCAACGATAAATACGATGGACTAATAGGAATAGACCTTCTAAAAAAGTAGGAGCCAATATTGATATAAAAAACTGTTTATTAAAAACAAAACACAGACAGATCTCCAATAAATTTCAAAATACCCGAATCGAACAAAAATATACCATAGAACCCCGAACAGAGAAAAAAATACCAGTAAATTCAAAAAACGTGGTAGGAATTATAAATCACAACATTTCAACAAGGAGTAGAAACCTCAACCGCATTACTACAAATGAAAGATAATTATGCCGCTACAACAATTTTAAACTCAAATAACTACACCGTAGAACTATCGCTAACAAACCCAACTAACGTAGAGGAACTAAATTTCAATGAAATGGAAATAGATGAAAATTTAGAAAACGATTACAACCCCGTAGAATACGACAAAATGTTAAGAGAAAATTTAAGTAACATTCGTTTTAATACCAACATCAACAAAGAAGAGGAAAGAGCAATTAAGAATTTATGTTTTGAATACCGCGACATATTCCATTGTGAAGGACTACCCCTTACATTCACTAATACCATTAAACATAACATAGAACTAACAGACAATAAACCAATTTTTACAAAAGCATACAGACTACCACACGCAAGCCAGGAAGAAGCCGACAGACAAGTAGCAGATTTATTAAAACAAGATATCATTCGACACTCCAACTAACCATGGAGCAGCCATGTATTTATAGTTCCCAAGAAATTAGACGCCTCAGGCAAGAGAAAATATCGAATGGTAATAGATTACAGAAAGCTGAACGAAAAAACGGTAGATGACAAATATCCATATCAATATTTTTCAACATTAGACCTCGCCTAAGGTTATCATCAAGTACAAATGGACGAGAAAAATACATCGAAAATCGCATTTAGCACAGCTAGAGGACATTACGAATATAAACGAATGCCATTTGGACTAAAGAACACACCCGCCACTTTTCAGCGAGTCATGGACAATATTTTACTAGGAATACACAACGAAAAATGTCTTGTATACCTAGACGACATCACAGTTTAATCAACATCATTGGTAGAACACATAGAAAGATTAAGAGAAGATTTGAAAAACTAAAACAGGCACATTTTAAAGTACAACTACACAAGACCGAATTTTTACAGAAAGAAGTATCATTTTTAGGACATATAATAACACGTCAAAGAGTAATGCCAATCCCCGATAAAATAATAAACGCAGTACTAAATTACCACCTACCCAAAACGAACAAAAAAATTAAAGGATTTTTAGGACTTAGTGGTTACTACCGCAAATTTATTAAAGGTTACGTACAGATGACCAAGCCCCTGATAAATTGTTTAAAAAAAGGGAAATAAAATTGAACACACCCCAGAAGTCATTAAAGCCGTAGACAAAATTAAAAGTATACTCACGTATCCCTCAATTTATGTATGTATAACAAAATAGAAGTTATAAGGAATTATTAGAAATTGTTAATAAATTATTAAGTCAAGTGCAACAATGTAATTCAAGGATGATTAAATAAAGGTTATTAACAGTTGTGAAAACGGGTGCAATACATTGTATTCCAGACGATAGTGACACTGAAGGTGGCAGGTCACAGACGGTTAAGAAACCAGGATTACCTAGAAACTAAGATTGTTACATTGTATAATGAATAGAATTAAGAAATAAGCAGATATGAGCTTTGCAAGTTACCACAGACATTGATGGGGAGGGACAACATGAATACCGCGGGAGCTCCAGATTAGTCTGTCAGTCTCAAATATTTCAGATTTAATATTGCAATTTGCTTAGACTATTCACTCATATTAGTTCAATTATTAATTATTATTTGACTTAGAGTAATTTAAATCAAGATTGTCAAAATTCCATGTTAATTTCTATTTAACCAAATAAATTTTGTTACGAAGTTTTTGGAAGAAGTTTTTAAAAAGACCGCTCCCAAGACCCGAAACGTAACTGGCGCAGCGTTCGGATGCCAGAAGGTCACTAGGGAACCCAAATTCGAAGAACTGGTGGTCTGGAATTTTAATTCCCAATCTGGCAGAACCTAAACAAAGTTGGTCGAGATACAAGTATCGATCAAATCCAAACCAAACCAACGTGGATAAATTACACGAATCGACAATTATTCATTATTATTTGACTTGGAGTAATTTAAATCAAGATTATCAAAATTCCGTGTTAATTTCTGTTTAACCAAATAAATTTTGTTACAAAGTTTTTGGAAGAAGTTTTTAAAAAGACCGCTCCCAAGGCCCGAAATGTAGCTCATGTACTAGCATTGATACAAAACTTAACAGCATTGAATCAACGGCAAAACGTCATAATTTCAAATGTTAAAAAGATACTTGTTCAACGCCAACAAGCTTTACTAACTGCAAGTTCATACATTTCGTTTCATGTTTCAGATAACAATTAGTTACGCGAATTTGCAAACTGCTTAATTAAACTGGATGCGAAATATGGGAATATTGAAACTTCCCCTCTTTCAACTGGAAGAAAAGTGTGTGTAGTGAAGTACTATTGATAGCGGACAACGTCGAAGAAAGAATAAAGAAACAAATAAGAAGAGCGAACATTTATAAAAGTGTATCATTTACAACAGATTTATGGAGCAATAGTTGTGTTTGGCGTAGTTATTTAGATGTCACTTTCTTCTGGGTAGAAGGACGCAAAGGTGATAAAACACTCTGGAAATTAAATCATTCTGTTTGCATGTCGTCATTTCCCAAGAAAAAAAACCGCCGATAACATTGAATTAGACAAGATTTTAATCGACGTTGGGCGCAATGTTATTGATACACCTGCAACAACAGGTAAGGGTAGCAATAAACGAGGGACACAGAGATGGCGTTCCAATCAGCAAAAATTTGTACTTCCCGTCTGCGTGCACATGTCATTAGTTCGTATGACAAGTTTCAACTTGCTATCTCAAATAGTTTGTTTACACGAATTTTTTCAAGCAGACGTTTTATGCGTGTTTTCTTAAGATGGATTAACTTGAATATCGTGCGGTCATAAAATTATTCGTTTTGGACGGATTAACACCTCAGGAAATTCATACGAAGTTGACAAAAGTTTACGGAGACTCTGCCCCTTCCCTGTCAACCGTTAAAAAGTGGGCAGCTCTATTTAAATGCGCCAAAGAAAGCGAACTCGATCGCATCTGCTGGAAAGGTGATGGCCAGCGTGTTTTGGGATGCGAAAGGGATCCTGTTAATAGATTACCTTGAAAAAGGCAGAACAATTATAGGCCAATATTACTCCACCCTTCTTGACCAGCTGGATGCCAAAATTCGCGAGAAGAGGCCTGGTTTGAAGAAGAAAAAAATCATCTTTCACCACGACAACGCACCTGCACACAAGAATGCGTTGGCGATGGGAAAATTGACGGATTTGGGGTACAACTTGCTCGGCCACCCCCCTTATTTCTCTGATTTGGCGCCCTTAGACTTTTATCGGTTTCCAAACTTAAAGAAATTTGTTTCTGGGAAGCACTTTATGTCCAATAAAGAAGTTGAGAGGGCCGTAGACGAATATTTTCACAGCCTTCCAGACTCTCACTTCCGGGAAAGAATACTGACGTTGGACCAAGTGTGTTGAAGTTTAGTGGGGATTATGTCGAAAAATAAAATCTTTTTTTACTGAAAATTGCAGTCTTTCGTTGTAGGCCGAGAACTTGTCACATTATCCTCGTAGTAGTTGCTACCCAGCAAAAAATTAGAATTGATTGTGCGTGTCATCGCTTAAATACAGCTATAGCAACTGCAAAAGAAACATATAAAAAAGCAATGGATGAACTACAACAGTTAGAGATAAACGCCAACAATCTCGTATCATTTGCTTAAATAAAAACAACCGAATTGCAATCCTTACTTAAAATATCGTTAAAACATGGGGGCGAAGAGACCCGAGCGTTCGTTATCAAATATGTTTAATTTCATTTTAAAAAAAGCAGAAGAGGTCGTAGGTAAAGTGTGCATTGCGTCGATCTTAAGAGAAAAAGGAAGACAACTTGTCAGAGTGCATCAATAAAACTTTGCTCAACGTCATAAATTTTTTAGAAAATGTATCCGGTGTGTTTGACATTTTACAATATTTCAAATTTCCTACAATTTAAAATGTAGCACCATCTTTTTATTTGTTAAGAAACATATGCGAAACATCTTCCAAAATAAGTAAAATGAAGCACGAATTCGCTAAAGCTTTGGATGAAAAAATGTGGCCTAGTATATTTCGTCTATTCATCTTATTTCAACTTTTCTGGACCCGACTTTAACAGATTACTAGTGGGTAATAAAAGAAGAAGATAGGACGCCATGCTGCAGCAGGTTAATGCGGTTTTATTAGAATATGCAATGACTGTTTGTGAAGAGCTTAGTAACGATATCAATAAACTACGATCCGAACCAACAATGGAATTAGCTGATCATACGAGCGGTAAGAAACTATAGCAGTTGCTTAGAAACGTGTAACTCTTACGGTATAAGAGATCCCAATGATTAGCGTTAAAGAAGTGACCAATCAGTATAAAAAGTAAAATTTGTTTCATTTTGTGTAGAATTGTAAAATATATTTATACGCTTAAATGTAACTTTATAAGAAATGAAATCGATTTGAAAAGCTTACCTAGCCTTAAGTTACCAACATTTGACATCAGTATATAATAAAAATATTAAACAACAATGCATCTTTCTGATTTTTTCTGGTATCTACTTCAACTACCATTAATTACACGTTTAATGTCCATATTGAGTTACCTGACCATAAAGGTACAAATCCTAATTTTCATGAGAACGATGTATACAAAGTATCCACTTATGTTTATCACCATAAAAACTCAATCAATTGAACGGATACTCTATTTAAGTAGTTCAGGATTGTCCAAATGAGATTATTATAATACGGAGATGAAGCATTAAGGATGAAGAACGGCAAACAAAATTATTCTATTGAACAAGGGTGCGCCCGTTTTTTATTATTAACGTATTAGGTTCACTTTGAAGAGTTAATTCCCATACTGAATTTGTGTTTCTGGCAGTTTGGATCGGGATCAGTTTGGAACACTGCATCATTTTAAGTCGGCAGGTCTGCACTAACCACCGGGTCAGCTGGTTAGTTTGGGTTACCGAGTCAGCTCGGCTCGCCGAGTCGGTTAGGGTTACCGGGTTCCGGGTCAGTCTGTTTTCGATCACCGGGTCAAAAATTTGCGACCCGGTCCAACTCTGGTCACTAGTATTTGCTCACTTGCTACGTACATTGCCGAAGCCAACAAAAAAACCACAAGTAAGTGATGACCGGGCTCAATCGGTAAGTAGGCGGGGTATTTCCACTACGAAATAAAGGGAGGCCTGAAATAAAAAAAGGACGGTCCTATCCACCGGAAGACGCACACAAAGGTTGTAACATTCGAGCCTTCTATTAAATATGTCTGCTCTACCATACAGGCGGCAGAGCCTCGATAGATTACGAGGGGTTCCTGTTTGATGGTCAAGCCCAGGGTAAAAGGATGTTGCATGGCTTTGAGAAAAAAGGATCCCTCTAAAGAGTTCTTCCAGCCAGCTAAGTTTCTTCAACTTAGGGCAGAGCTATGAGCTAGGGTCGTAGGATGGTATACGAAAAAAACAAAAGGAATTTTATTGGACGCCACCGTATTTTAATGAGTGTTTTATACGAAATTATTCGAAGATCAGATACGGAAATCTTCGAAAAAGAAAAAAATTTACGACAAGCAACATATACAAAAATACTTACTGTGGTCTCTGCAACCAGGAATAGGAACGACGATCTCGTGCTATCTGAAAATTTAATCACACCTAAACATTTTAAGTAGGGCTTCATGAGAGCCTAGTCACTTTATCACAAAAATAATTATATGTAAATCACTAATCAAAATTATACCTTCAAGAAAAACTTTTAACTTTAACACCAATAATACCTTCCTTCAGTACTAAAGCTTCTAAATTATAAACAGTTTGCTTCTGTAGGACAAGCAATGTTGATTTCAAAGAAAGAAAATTTTGAGACAACTTAAAATTTTTTCTATTAATTTTGTTTTCAAAAAAATATTTATATATACATTGTTTATACAACTTATTTATACGGAGACTTTCGAAACAGTTCCGTTTTCACTATTTAATATTAATATCTAAGCATTCTTGGAATATTGTTTTATTAAATGCATAAATTATTTTAGTTTTCTGTAAGAAATATGTTACTTTTACTTTACGTTACAATGACTTCATGTTACTTGAATAGGATCCTTTCCAGTTCACAAAAAATGTACATATTCAAAAGTAATTTCTCAGGTTATGGTTACACATTCTTAATAACAATTTTTAATAAAATCAAAGGTCAAAGAAAAGTACTTATTGTCGACATTGAATTATACATCAGGTGTATTATCACCATGTGTTATACATTATAATTCGGCAAACAATTATTATCATATCACATGTTCGATAAAGCAAACCCTTTAATACAACTTTGTAACTTCAAACAATATTATACAAAGATCTTAAAAATGTTAAGGTCAATTATGCCTGATTCAAATACTAAATTTTTTAATTACATTTTTAAATTAAACAAATTAATTGAACTATGAACTTTAGCAAAATTTTGAGAATTAATTTTAAACAAACTTCGGTATAACTTCTTCGAAAATTTATCTGAGCATTTTAATTGAAAGTTTCTTGAAACAAATATAAGAATAAAAATGGAGGATGACTCACTGCTAACCATCTGCTATATCTGCGTCTTTACTCTTATAATTGAGCGTAGCTGACACAGGGGTCCGGATTTAACCTTCATATTAACCAATAACATGTGCGGGTTTCTACATTCCTGCCTAGTAACAATTGAAACTGCTTCTCACTTTAGTGTATGTTTTACGATTAACAATTGGATTCTTTACAATACTTAAATTTCCACAACTTCTTTACTTGTAACTTGACTTTAATATTTTAAAATTCGGAATTATAATTATCTCCATATTTAATGATAGGTAGTTTAATCCTTAAAACGTTAAACTAAAAAATAAATAAAAACTTGAAGAACTCCAAGAACTTCAAGAACTTGCGCGTAAAAATATATCCACAACCATTTTAGGTCGATGCTATTACCAAAACTAACTTATGGAACATGTTGACTCCACTTAAATAATTGCTCGGGCGGCATGTTTGATTAAAAACTTGCAAGCCCCGAAAAATACGTGTCTACGGACTACATCTGATATTAAAAATGGCTTATTCCACGAGGCAACCCTAATTATACTAGTATGTGCGGGGAAGGAGAATATTGAAACAAGATACAAACAACTAGAAGTCACTTGAAGTGTACTTTTGCTATTCTAATGTAGAGGGCGTACTATGTATGAATTTTATAATAAAGGGTTCCAATAGAAATTTAACATTTATTGATTAGGTGTATCGAACAAAACTTGTGTATTTGAATAACAGAAAATCGAAATTGTTACAAAGTGTGTGCGAAATTCGGAAGAGCGGAAACCAAAAAAAAATTACGCAACGAGTAACCGTTGTTGTCTCTAGGATAGAATTTAGTAAAAAACCATTCGTTTTCAATAATAAGCATTCCACGCAAAATGACAGTGTTACCGAATAGGTGATTTTAAACTTGAAACACGGGTTTATCCAATAGTTCGATACATTATTTTGACGAGTACCTAGTTCGTTGTAATCAGGAAGTACGTATATGCTATCAGAATAGAAAGCTCGCGCACAGCTAAAACAAGGTACCGACTATCTAATTTAATATTGGAAATTTTCATTTGGTAACCCAAATAGATTGAAATGCAAATTATTAGGACGTGCACTATTGTAAAGCGGTAAAAATACAGGAAGATGTTCTAAAGATCAAAGCGGACTCTATTCGAACGAATGATTATCAGAAAAGGATGTATTTTTACTTAGCCAAAAATAAACGTAACACGCACTTAATAGAGGGTGAATAGCACACAATAGGTGGCTTTTAGCAAATTATAATAGACATCTTACTTCCCCGTTAAAAACGACCTACTTCCTCCTTTGTAATTGAATGTTGTGACATTTAGAAAAGTTTATTCTGCCGTATTTCAATGAAAAGTTCGTTTAATTAATTGCATTACGACATCAAGATTCAAGGATTTTAATTAAAGTAATAAATAAATTCAAGGCACATTGGTATGCTTTGTTGGTTGCTGTATGTTCAGGCAAATAATGACATGTATTTATTCTCCATGCAGTTCTAGTTACTGTTTATATCTGTATTCCTCATAGCGCATAGATAAGCGATCGGATGGTCGAACGAAGCATTGCGAGTTCATCCTCTAAGTTTTTAGCATGGGTCGTGAAATTTGTAAAGCTGGCAATATGTTGATAGCCTCGTGCTAAAATTGAGGTTCATATATCTCACTAAATTTACTTCGCAATGATATGTTTTTGGATTTAATCAGACTGTTTCATAAAGTATTTTCAACGCTAATTAATGAAGTTTAGGAATCAAGTTTGGTTTGTGTAGAAAAATACACAGGTGTTGCTGGCACGGCGTCTCTAGTTGGTAAGAGCTTCAAGTGTGCATCTGGATAAAATGCTCGTTTAAATTCTTCGATAATAATTAACATTCAAGTTGCAGTTTCGAGATTGATTTAAAAGTACTCCGTGGTAATGTAGCTTGAAATTTATTTTAAGTAAGATAAGAATAACTTCTTTAATTTTGTTTGGATAAATATCCGTTGGTGACCTTTGGAAGTGACCCGTTTATAAAAGAGCATATGCTATGTTTAACACGTTATTAAAATGAAACACTAATCAAGTTGTATAAATTAATTATAGTGATGTTTAAACTTGTCTGCTTTTGAGGAATTATTTTTGTAATTTAGAGTACTCCTTTTGTATTGTATAATCGTTTACTCGGTTCAATGCCACTTAAACTTGATGTTTTTGTGTGAAATAATATCACCACATGTCTGAAAGTTAATTGAAAAGTCAAAATACCTATTTTATCTTTTGCTTAGATCAGGGTACTTATTCCTTTTGAAATTATAAGAAATTAATTCTATCTTAAACAATTTGGTATGTCTTGTAAAGCTAGCAGCTCTGGTAGCCCTTACACCAAAATGGATTCTATACCATTATATTTGAATGTCAAGATGCCTTTTTGTAAATACTTATGTGAAAAATACTTATTTGAAAAAAAAAATTACTTATTTTGAATAATAGAAACATTCTATTGGAATTCTTTTGTTACCTTTGGTTGTTCAACAGTTATGAAATTAGAAGTGAATCTTTAAATATAACCCTATTTTTATGTTTATTGTATTATTTTGGGTCACAAACAGTGATGGCAATTTATGTGCTAACTGTAATTTCCTTTTCAAGCGTGGTCTCATTATTTGTGAACGGTAGTCGTGAACTTTTAGAACGTTTGAGATAGTTTTTGCACCTCCTCTTGTGCGTAGTTCCATCTAGTGGTTGAGTTATTAGATGTAGAGGCGCCTTCCCTTTCCCTTTTCTTTGTTTGTAATTTTTCGAATAGTGTTGACAACAAACCTACGACCACTCCTGTGCCTTTTCCAGGGTTCACGCTCGAGCTATGCCACGGTCACGCTAGTTCCACCTAAGTTAATAACCTTTTTCCATCCTTGTTACATAATTATTGTTTCACTGACATACTCAGTGAAGCATATACTCGATTCAGTAAATTTATACTTCACTATAAATAAAAAAAAGTTGCATTGTAATCAGTGATTTATCAATCTAAAATTAAAAAGTGCCAAACTTAATTTTGTACGCCAAATTTCCTGCACTAAATGTAAGTAGTTAAACACGATTTATTAACACTCAGTTTTAGTAGTGTAATCGTTAGACTACCCTGTTGCTGCTTAAAGGTATTCGTTCCAAATCGTACAATACTTATAACATAAACGTGTTTACCATTTCACTTTTAAAGCCAACTGGAAGCAAGTACGCAAACTTACCTGAAACAAAAACAAACAGTTAATTTTCACAAATCATAAACTCAAAAGCAAGTATTTAAAAACAAGAAATTCTATTAGTGTTTAAAATCTCAAAATGAAATGTAAATTCTACAAATTAAATACTTTTGACTTGAATTTCCAGTCAAGAGATCATCATCATTATGTCTTCAGTCCTGAAACTGGTTAGACGCATACACTCATTGTTTCCTATTCTGAACTAACCTACACATTCTCCTGAAATTTGCACAGTCTACGTTTATCACTATCTGCATGCGAAAGTTTGATTTCGGTCTACCTCTACCTCTTTTTTCCTATCTCTGTTTGTAATATATTCCGTACTATTCTCCAAAAATGCTTAGAATGTATCCTACACTTCTATATCTCCTATTTTTTTTTGTTTTCCACAGATATCTTTATTTCTCTATTATTTCTTTAACCTATTTGTTATTAACTTTGTCTGTCCACGCTATCATCCTCATACAACTGAAGCACAACATTCAAAAAGGCTTATCTCTTTCTGTCTGCTTTCCTACTGCCCCTATTTCATAGGCGTACTATGCTGTGCTCCACACATATACTCTGAACAATTTTCTTCTTATTCCCGTGTGTGAGTATTGTCACGCACGTTAAAGATCCCCACCTTGCTTGGAACAGCAAGGGTTGGCAAAATTCCAAATTTTCCAGGTAAAAAAAAACTCGTTTCCTGGCCAATGTAGTACCTTCGAGTGGAGTATTGGAAAAATCAAATGTAGGGTATGTGAAGGAGAATATGCACCCTTTAGTTGCCAAGTTCCCCAGCACTTGAACATTTGTCGAATTATTAGCTTGTCCAATATATCCTTTCGCACAATCAACATTAGTTGAAAATATTTCACAACCAACACCTGTAGTTGTTCATAATAATAATCAGATTTAAGTGCACTTATTTTTTCGTCATTAGGTTTTCCGTCTTAAAACTGGTTGGACGCGTACCTCAACTTATTTTGTTCTGAACTAGCCTACACAGTTCCCTGAAATTCCCACAACAGCCTATATATAGCTCGATTCCCCTTCTATTGTAGTATGTAAAGGAAGGCGGTTCCGTGGCGTAGTTGGTATGTGTGTGACTACAACGCCCAAGGTCCCGGGTTCGAATTCCGACACGGTTCGCTAGAAAAATGTTAGGCGAGCATTTTTCACAAAAATACACCCTCGTTCGGATGAGAGGTAAAATGGAGGTCGCGGGTGTGAGTGTTGTCACGCATGTTAAAGATCTCTACCTTACTTGAAACAGCAAGGGTTCGGCAAAAAAAACTCGCTTCCTGGCCAATGTAGTATTTTGAGGTGGAGCATTGTAAAATTACATGTACGGTATGTGAAGAGGATCGAGCAGCCTGTGGCTGCCAAGAATCCTCCAACACTTAGACATTTGCCGCATTAATAGTTTTCCAGTAAATCCTTTCGCACAATTAACATTAGTTGAAAATATTGCAAGACCAATACCTGTAGTTGTTTATAATAATCATCATGTTTAAGTACAGTACCTTTTTTCGTCAGTAGTTTTTCCATCTTGGGACTGGTTGGAAGCGTACCTCCATTGATTTCTATTCTGAGCTAGCCTACACATTTCCCTGAAATTCCTATATCCTACATCTTTCACTATCTGTGTGCAATAGTATAACCTAGGTCTACCTCTACTTCTCTTTTTTCCTATCGCTGCTTCTAATATATTCCGCACTATTTCATATGTCTTAGTATGTGGCCTAGGCGAGGGATACTTTTAGAAATCTGTTAGAAATAAAAAAGGAATAGAACGACAAAGCTCGAAGGACTAAAAATAGTTACACTGAATATTGTTGTGTACTTAATACACTTTGTACAATCCATATCCAATTGTTTAAATTATTACTTTGTAAATTTAAAGCAACATTGGTAGATTAGGAAAACCAATGCTTCCTAAATGATTATAGTTTGTGTTTGAGTATATCCGTTGCTATCCGCAACCCCAGGAGTTTTTGATACCGAGGCTCGTGTGTGAATTAATAGTAAACCACCAAGGCGATAGCCTTAAGCTAATTGTGCCTTGGTGTTAGATAAACGTTCTGCGATCCGTCCGATGACGAATAAATTCGGAAAGATCACGGAACGAGGAGGACTTCTCTTTTAACTTTCACTTTACACGGGTCTTCCACCTTCGGTAGTGTAGTCGCAGTGTGGCACACCCATGAGCCTTATCAAAAAGTAAGTCCGTAAACTTTTTACTAACTTTAGTTTAAGTTTGGACGTCTAACCTCCTTATACATTATGA
Organism: Platerodrilus igneus; assembly: GCA_036346225.1. NCBI lineage: Eukaryota > Metazoa > Arthropoda > Insecta > Coleoptera > Lycidae > Platerodrilus > Platerodrilus igneus. The sequence goes on from JARFIW010000544.1 coordinate 1,722,547, forward strand.
TATAATGTATATCAAATCATATTTTCATTGTTAATTAGACGGGTAACTTATAAACAAATTATTATTCTAGCAAATAACTAATAGTTAGACCTAAATATTCCCCCGTCGCGGCTTGTGTGAAGTTGACATCGCGTCTTTTAGCACCGCAAGTTTGACGATAATTCTATTTGCACACACGATAGTTATACAGTTCCTGATAAGTTGCGCCAATCGTTAGAAATACTTATAAATAACATTTCATTTTAATAATTTCTGTATTAGTAAATCCCACCAATAGGGTAAGGTTATTTCCTATAAGAAATATAATTTTTAAGTTACTATATTTTGATGTAAAGTAAAATTATTTTATATTATAGATGTTTCATCCTCAAATGTTGTCGATTTCATTATATCAGTTTTAAAGGTTTCAGATGATGTCAACATTGTAATTCTTGTTCCACAGTATTACTAGTTTCATAAATCAATTGTTTTGATTAATAATGCATCATATTGGCGCACCGGTAATCTCATCAGCTGGGCCTAAAGACTTTATAGGCAGATTCGTGCTGCCTAAAATAAATCTAAGGTCCCTATTTCTGATTCTAGTTCCACTACACATAAGTTGATTATACATACAGATTAGAAAGAAAAACTACATAAGATATTTTCTTCTTGCAGTCTTAATTCATCCGTCCGAAGTTTGCCGAATGTATAAAAAGATATTTTGAAGGAAAGATCCATTTTCTTAGAACACTTTGAACCTAACATCCAAACCATCAAAACACCGCTTTGGTAGGTCAGTTACCTTGGTTATGGGGTTATAAGACAAGATAGGAAGTAGTCTAATCATGTTCGGATAATAATTCACCAAGTAGGTTATTTTTAATTTTAGGGATACATTGGTTCCCAGATCATCAACTATATGTTGGAGATAAACGTGATTTGTATGGCGAAGTCAAAATAGGAATCTTATGGTATCCACTTTAACCAGAGTCAATCCATCAGGTATTTATAAATCCATCTGACACTATACTAGAGAGAGAGAGAGAGAGAGAGAGCGTTTATACAAAAAAACATTTGAAATTTAATGTATGAACTGATGAAACGTATATATATATATATATATATATATATATATATATATATATACGTCTGTGTGTTTATGTAAAGATTCTAGTTTGGAACGCGTGTGCAGCAAAAGCCTTGTTACCTCTAGAAAGATACGAGGAGAAAAGAAAACTAGTACAAAAACAAAAGCAAGCACGCAAAAATTAAAGAAAAGGAGTTGCTTGGAATTATATGACGCAAACTGGAACCTATTTAGGAAAGTACTATTAGAGGAAGTACACTTTAAATACGAACTAAAAGGTAGGCAAGTAGAAAAGAATGGGTAACTCAGGAAATCTTGTTGTTAGTAAAGCAAGGAAGGAACTATAAAGGTCTTGCAACGGAATAAAAATATTGGGAACTTAAGAATATAATAAATAAATGGTGCGTGCAGGTTAAACAGCAATATGTACAGAATAATTGTGAAGAAATATAATCAAAATGAAATAACGGCACACCCGGCATGTCATCCAAAAGTTAGAAACTTAGTAAGCACTCTATTCAATGTCTTCCGAGTCATTATCGAAGAAATAATCCAACCCTGTCTCAAACTCTTACTAGCAGTATGTTTTCCATTGTTGTTACCTCTATATGTAAATATTGTCTCTAAAATGCCACGCATCTTACGTGGGCGGTATGTTGCGTTTTGACAGTTAATAAATAATTAGTTAATTGTTACTAATTTACGTCCGGTTTGTCTATCTATTCGATTACTTTCACATGTAATCATATTATATACAGAATTATAACTGAACTGCTACCTCAAATGTTTCGTTCGATTATTTAAAATGCATGCGTATAATACATAATTAAACATTATACATTCAAAACATGTTTTCGAAATCTGACACTCGAAACAGTTACAGAATGTATTTGAATAAAGTACTTTTGATTTTAAAGTGTGTTCTAAAAAACTCTTCTAAATAATGACCACAGTTAGCTTGTAATATATATACATTTTTGTATATTTTATATTTCTTTATCCTCGTGACTATCAGCTATAAATCAAACCTCCCAATTTTCTAAACCTTAATCTGATATCACGAGGTCGAGAATTTCTTCTTTTTCTTTTAAGCCCAAGGTAATGTCGGATGGTAAATGGCTTGAGACAAAGAAAAACTCTTAAGATATAAACGGCTAGTCGAGTGTTAGCTCTGGGTAGATCATGAGCTTGGGTCATGGGTGAATAATAGACCAAAAATACCTTTAATGAGCGCCACCGTATTTTTTAATACAATAACCAACAAAATTTATCTGTGCTAGTATAAGGGGAATGCGGAAACCTTATCTTAACACCACTAACATAGCCAGAAAACTTGAATTTCACTCTTTCGGACACACTTACCAAGACCTCAACCGCCAGATGTCAAACAGATGTGTCAGCTTTACCTGTGAACAAACAAAAGCACAACATGGACACCATTTGTGTCCTCAAAAACATTTGCCAAAAATAGAATAATAGAATTTAGGCATCTAAAATATACTAAGGGAATTCATTTTCATTACACACATTCTTTTTACTTAAGGAGGACTTGCACTATTTTCTTTTTTATTAAATGTTGAATAATAAAACGCCTTTCAAAAACAAAAGGAATTCTATTTGAATAAATGTCTGATTATATACAGGTGACTGCAATATTTAAGTTTGTATCATTGTCATATTTTTTCATAATAATTCTAGTGAAATTTAACATTCAAAATTAAGATCTATAAGTAGATCATTTCTATAAGATTTAATTAGATAGACATGTAATTTATTAATTGTTCATAACACATAAGTTTATGTTAATCATAGAAGTACTTCTTTGATTATTACAACAAAGATTGATTATCAAAGAGCAGAGATTGTAAAATGCAAATATTCTAATTTAATTGTAATCTACTAAAAACACGCGAATTTCCTACACCAATGAAAGTGCTTTTACATGACCTGAAAGTCTTTAAAGATAATGTAAAATTAACCAAGACAGCATATGGCGTCTAGATTAGAAAACAGAATGTATAATATTTTTTGTCTGACATAAGTTGTCATTCTGAATTTCTTAAAATACATTGTTTGAATGCGTGTGCAAACAAACTGACAAGCTGGATACTTATTCGTTAATGTTACTAACTTCTAAAAAAACTACTTTATATTTTCGTTACTCAAATAATCAACGTTGGATAATTCATAATAATTTACTATAATATCAAAGCTATCGAAAGTTACAAACACTCACGTGCATCCAAGTGTGCTGCAGGTGCTAGACCATGACGTCAGCTGTTGAACATTTCCAGCGTAATATCCGTGTGTCATTAGTCATCGGTAAGTTTGAAATATCGAGATCCCATGTAGAATGAACGTTTACTTTACTGCATGTTAAACTGAATATAACGAAACCATAAATCTTTGCTTTAAATTACTGCTACGAAAATTTGTTTTAGTTTATTATCGAAAATTGTTGTTGAAGATATGTCCTCAAGATATTGCATGTCTCAAATGATGTCCTAAAGGGGTTCCATATTCTCAGACCTGTCGGCAACAACTAAACTACTTGAAGCGAGGCTTATCAAACATCGTGCTCACGCAACCGCTGTTAGGCTCGACCTCCAGACCGTAAGAATTTATTATTCTCTACTTTTTCTTCTTAACTTTATTAGAAGCCACGTGTTTCAACAGGGCCATTTTGACTTTATTTCGTCTACAAAAGCGGCTTGCACTCTCGGACGTTGGGAATAAAGTGCCGACTAACAACTTGATAGCGCTTGGCAACAAACTTCAGAGTATATATATATATACTAGAATCTATGTGTTATTACTAATATTATATATTAATTTTTATTGGCCGATAATTCACAAATTAAATACTTTAAATTATAGCTGTTTTATTTTTATTTTATTGAACTAACTGTAACTAGGAAAAAAAATACGTTACAAGCTTAGGCTTGTAGAATCTACTCTGATCTGAATATTGATGTAATTAAATGTTATCAGGAAATCGTTGAGGTAATGGATAGATCACCGTTCGCAGATACTTTTGTTCAAAAAACAGGAGGGGGTACTAATTGCTTAAGATCATAAACATATCCATCTGATTTGTGTACGTCAAATACATACAAATAAATAGTAACAAAAAGTTGTTGCTGTAGACAGGAGTCGAACTTACCAATCCACGTAGCTCGGATTTGAAATTTGTTTTTGAATGTCTTACTCATAACATCCTCTCTAACCCTATTCCATCTTGATTATTGCTGGTAAAAGATGCGTTCTGTAGAAAACCTGCCTTGTATCGCAGAACGTAAGAAACGGCCGTAGCTCTGCGGGTTTATAGTTCTTAAAAAATAAGTTTCTTTGAATTAGTACCGAAACCAGAAACTAAGAAAGTAATATGGTTTTCTCTACGAAATTCTATTCTGAGAGCAAGCCGTCATCAATGGCGTAAAACGCCTGTGCGGTTAATCCGGTTTTGTACATGACAGCCGGAAATTATTTTCACTTTTCCCTGTCGTTTACGTAATAAAAAATGATAATCTAGATATCAAAAATGAATGCTTAAGCCTGTTAAGCTTTGATATGATAACGATGCGCGGATGCATAATATCTAAATCAAGAATTAAGTGCGAGATGACAAAGACTAGAAAAGAATGCACTGTTCAGGCGATACGTATTGTGAAATTTCATCTCATAACGTTATATACACAACTCGGATTGATTAGTGAATAATTGAATCCCGTTGCTACGATAAAATCTAAGAGATGTATACTAGTCAAACATTTCGCGGGTTTTCCAAAAGTTTCAGATTTAGAACTAGTAGAGGGTACCGCACCAGGAAGACGTAACAACCCATAATTTTACAAATAGCAAAATACAACATCCTCTTTTTAGAATTCCTAGTTGTCTATCTTTGTGCCGATTCATATTGTAACGAAAACTGTATTTGGAATAACAACAAACTGAATATACAAGTCTTTTTAGTAAATCGTTGTTACAATAAAATTCTACACACAATTATTTGCTTTCCGAAATAATAACTAACACTACAAGTGTATCTACTTACCATTAAAACTACAATGTTATGTTCTAAATCACTATAAAAGCATTATAACAAACTTATGTTGAAGCACTAAAGTAATTATTAATTTATATGATCACTAATAGTATCTTATATCATATCGCGACTTTCAAAGCTTTAAACTAGATCATATTGTAATCAAAGCATTACATTAAAACAAGTAATATAATCAATACTGCAATTAGAATTGAACTTCAATATCCACGACGGCAATTTATACACATTTTCAACAACCTATAGATTATACTAAAACATGCCAGAAATTATGCAAATACCATATTTACAAGCAACCTCTTGTACCTGTCGATCTCTTGATCTCGCATCGCAGGACCTGTCAATAATCTCTTGGATTCAAACCCTTCATTTACATTCTAATTCTGTTATTTTGGTCACAGGTAAACTAGCGGAGCCAATTGCTCCCCTCTTAAAGCAGTTGTTGCAGAACACTACTTGACGTGAATGTTGAAATTTCTTGTGGCGTTAAAGACAATCGAAACAGTTTCTGCAGTTTCCATGTTGATAGAAGTGGCGCTGTACCGTTTGGATTGTAACTACACACCACAATCATGATCCCGGTATTCTGGAACGGTAGCTCTAGTGTGTTTCGTACAACTTTCCAATCCAACCTATCGAGACCACAATCGATCTTGGGCATGGCCAACTTCTTGTCTTCAAATTTGATCATCTCACCCTTCAGATACACTAACGCCTTCCACAGATGCTGGTAGTTCGGGTTACCATAAAGCTGCTGCTTAGCCGTCGAGTAGTACATGCCACAATGTCGATAACTGAGCCGTATGGTCTTTCCAATCTCTGGTTGTTGTTGGCGAGGCTAATTCAAGCCGCCAAATTTATTTTCAAATACCTGAGCAAGTCCTCGGGAAATATCAAGATCAGCCGTTACGCAATGCGCCAGGGAGTATTCCAGTGGCGCATCAAATAAATCACATCGAATCCCGAGAACGGGTACTTTACTTTTGTGGTGAGATGCTAAACTTAACTTTGGAAAACGTTAAAAAAATAAGAAGAGGCCGGAACTACTGATTAAACCCAAGTAAGTCGTAAGAACTATTGTAGATCTACAGGGATGTACCAAAAAGTAGGTTAAAATCAGACAAACTGTTACTTTATTCCTGTGGTGCGGTGCTAAAGTTAAGTTTCGAAATATTAAAAAATAAGAAGAGGCCAGAACTATTGATGAAACTCACCAAATCGTCAGACCTATTGTAGAACTATAGGAATTTACCAGAAAGTAGATTGAAAAGCCGGAAAACCGATAGTTTACTCTTGTGGTGCTATGCGATGTTGTCAGAAAGCTTCAAAAATTGTTTAAAAATAGTTAGAAGGTAGAACTTTTGTTAAAATATATTAGGAACTGTAGAGGTCTGGCACTTTAAGAAATATAAGTTTTAGGTTTTTATAAATTTTAATCTCAGCGAAAATTATTTTACATAATATTTATCCATAGTCAAATGTTGTCAATTCATATGCCAGTTCTTAAAGGTTAGAGGTGATGCCGTCTTGGTAATTAGTACAGAAGTGATTTTATTTTGTCTATAAAGAAATAATGGGGTGTCAGATGAAGTCATAGTCTGAGAACAAAGTCAGACAGGTCATATATAGTTTTGTGCTGACTCAAATAAATGTAATATCCCGAATTCTGATTTTAGGTTGACAATAAGTAAATTTATAGATAGTGCTGTGCATTTCCCCACGATTGGGCGTGTCATTAAATTGCTGTGATTTAGCCTTATTAAGCCCTACGATGGGTGCTATTTTTATTGCTATGAAATTTTTATTTGATATGCATTTTTATTTGATATGATATATTTACTTTATTTCCTTTAAGCCCCAATGTTGTACGTTATTTTATTTGTTTACCACAACTAGCTCACTGAATAAATAAAAATCACACAATATAATAATTGATAATATGTACAATGTAGTGTAACCTCAAAATTTTCCCTTGTATAGAATATTTATATTACCAAATTTATGCTTTCCTGAAAGCCAGCAAAAATATCTTTTAATTACTCTCAAGTATCTTCGAACGTTCTAACATGCTTTTCCTATTTTCAAATTTTCAAATGACCTTTTTGATGTCTCTTACAAATACATAATATATAACAAATATTAAATTTGAAACAATCATTAAATAATAAAATGTTTAAAAATCGCTAACCAGGAATGGTCACTAAAGTTCCCTCATAGTGTCTATGGTCTGCATCCCTTGTTGTGTCCACTTTACTTATTGGCCAGAATTATCCACTTTTGATCTCTGGTATTTTTCCTCGAATTAACTTTGAGTATCCTTTTAATCTCACTTTCAGACGTATTTTTAGATTTTCGTTAAGGCTTAGATCTCGACATGAACATCGACTCAACAAAAGCCGTTTCAACAAAAGTGGTATCAAAAAAATGCCGTCTCAATAAGATGGCATCAGCAAAAGTCGTCCCAATAAAAGAAGTAAAAAAAGAAAATATCAAAAAATTCGATAACTTAAAACAGAGTCAATTTAATCAGAAACAACTCTTCATAGATAACAGTAAATGGATAGTTAATCTTAGTAATAAAGATATTCCCACAGATATACTTAACATGTTATCACTAGGACCCAATTTCAATTTACATATAACAAACAAAAATATTCATGTAGGTAAACTTTTGGCTTCTATAGAAATAATTATTAAAAATGACACTTTATCAGACCAACAAAAATCTTTACTACGTACAAAAGTCACAAACTGCATCACCAATTTCATCAACAATCCAAACAACAACACATATCCAGACAAAGAAGAAAGAATATTTCAAAAAACCAAAAAATTTCTAAATGACAATCCAAATATTATCGTTACAAAAGCAGACAAAGGTGCTGTGACAGTTCTACTCAACAAACAATTTTATATTGAAAAATCTCATGAACTTTTAAACGACACAAACACCTATACAAAATCACACAAAGATCCAACAACCTCTATCCAAAAATCATAAACGAACATATTAAACTGCTATTTAATAAAATATGATCTCAAAAGAAGAAAAAACAATCTAATCAAAATAACTCCACTTCAGGCAAATATTATGGACTACCTAAAATACACAAACCGACCATAGCATTAAGACCAATCATATCATCAATCAATACACCAACTTACAATATATCAAAATGGATAGGAGATATTCTAAGTAAAGCGTTCCCTATTGAAGATGGTTTCAACGTAAAGGACACTTTTGAATTTGTTGATAAATTTAGAAACTTTCAAATACCAAACAATCACATACTAATCTCACTCGACGCATCCTCTTTATTCACAAATATACCCTTAAATTTAACAAAAGAAATTTTAACTAAAATTGGAATAAAATAGAAAAGGTCTGCAAATTAGATCAAACTATGTTCATAACCACCATAACATTAATTTTCAACAACACTTACTTTTCATTTAAAGACCAATACTACACTCAAAATTTGGTACTCGATGGGATCTCCTATATCCCCAATACTAGCACAAATAGTAATGGACCATCTTATCAAAGAAGTAATTCCAAATCTTACCTTTCAATTCCCATTCATAACTAAATACGTTGATGACATTCTTTGCTGCTGTCCCGAAAATAAAATTCAAGAAATCCTTAATAAATTTAATCAGTTCCACCCAAAATTACAATTTACACACGAAATAGAAGAAAACAATAGTATCCCTTTTTTAGACTCAAAAGTCATAAGAGACAAAAATAATAAAATAAAATTAGATTGGTACAAGAAACCAACCAATTCTGGGAGATACATAAACTACTTTTCAAATCACTCATACCAACATAAAATCAATACAATATTAGCCATAAAATACAGAATGATAAAAATAAGCGACCCCGAATTTCATCACAAAAACTTCATTGAACTAAGAAATATCTTCATAAACAATGGTTTCCCTAAAACACTAATAAACAAAATAATATTTAACAACCAAATTAACCACAAAGAAGAAAATACAGTAACACAAAAACAATACAGATCATTACCATATATCCAAAATTTATCAATTAATTTAAAACAAATTTTAAAACAACCAAATATAGGAATTACTTTTAATTATAATAAATCAACCAAAGAACTTTTCACAAATTTAAAAGACAAAACACAAAAACTAAAAATAAGCAATACAATATATAGAATCAAATGCTCATGTGGAGGACAATATGTAGGTCAATCAAAACAATACCTGGGTCACAGGCTTACACAACATAAAAGCGACGCCAAAATAGGAAAAACAACCTGCGCACTTTCGACACATATAAAAAGAAACAATCACACTTTAGATCTACAAAATGTTAAAATACTTGAAATAGAATCTAATTATTACAAACGATTATTTTTAGAATCCTACCACATTCAAAAAACAAATAACTGTTTAAATGAAAAAACTGATATTAATAATTTAGAAGCAATATACTTTGGACTTTATAATTTTAAAAAACAAATATAATATTCCTAATAACTAAACAACCAGGTCACATATACAGTCTCCAAAATTTCTTCACACAAAATTTATATAAATAACTTTTTTCTCAACTAACTATTTTAAACAAAACTAAATCAAACTAATGAATTAATGAATTACAGATACAACAACCCAAAGATAAAACAGTTTCCTATTACACACACACACACGCACGCACGCGCGCACACACACACACACACACGCACGCACACACACACACACACACACACACACACACACACACACACACACACACACACACACACACACACACACACACACACACACACACACACACACACACACACACACACACACACACACACACACACACACACACACACACACACACACACACACACACACACACACACACACACACACACACACACACACACACACACACACACACACACACACACTCACACACACACACACACACACACACACACACACACACACACACACACACACACACACACACACACACACACAACATCACACAAAACAATTATATATAATATATTGTCAAAAACAATATATATATATATATATATATATATATATATATATATATATATATATATATATATATATATATATATATAATATATATATATAATATATATATATAATATATATATATATATATATATATATAATATATATATATATATATAACTATTTATATATATAATTTATATATATATATATATATATATATATAATCATATATTATATATATAATATATATATATAATTTTATATATATATTAATTTATATAACATAATATTATCAATATTTAATAATAATTATATATATATATATATATATATATATATATATATATATATATATATATATATATATATATATATATTTATACTATCATCATCATTAGATCCTAAGTCTAACAATTGGTTGGACGCGTACCTCCATTCTTTTCTATCCCGAGCTAACCTACACATTTCCCTCAAATTCCTGCAGCCCACATCTTTTACTACATAAGCAATATTCTAATCTACACTATACCTCTCGTTTTTCATTCTCTGCTTCTAATTCATGTGACGCTATTCTCTCATGACATAGTGTTTGTCCTATCATCATCATCATCATCATCATCATTAGGTTTTCGGTCCTGGAACTGATACGATTCGTACCTCCATTGTTTCCTATTCTGAGCTAACTTAAACATTTCCGTAAAATTTCCACAGCCTACAACTTTCACTATCTGCGTGCAATAGTCTAATCTAGGTCTACATGTTTTGTTAAATTTCACCCGACTGAATATTTTCGTTCAAATTACGACTTTCTCCGACACTTCGTTTAACTGCCTGTTGTGAATGACGCTTCTGATCGAGTATTAAAATTTCGTAATTCACTTTGTGCATTTTATTTTAAGTCTACAATAATTCGTTCGTCAACCAACCTTACACCTTGATATCGATATATTATCGTAACGTCCTAATGAATACGAGTATTGTTATCAACACATGCTACATGGTTTGGATAGCCTACAAATTTTCTTTCACATTTTGGTTGTTAATTTGATAATGCGCTCATCGCGTTATTAAACATTCTTTCTCGACAATTTTTAATTTGATTCTGCAGCTTGTGCGTTGAAATATTTTCTACATTATTCGTCACAGTACTTCAAGAGCGATGCACGTCTTTTTGTTCGACAAGTAAGAGGTATATTGCGTGTATTGGTGAATTTTCCCGCGCTTATCCATTCTAATCAAATTCTATTTTTTTAGCTTTTAGCTGGAAGCCGAATTGGTTCTTTCTTTATGTAGGCCCAACTGTTCGTTGACGGAGACCAACTGCTTTTGTCTGTAGACCGCTGCTGCAGTTACGGTGGTAGGGTGAATGGATCCTGACTCCCGTGGCGTTGCTGTGCTGACTCACCCCGACAGCTTTTAAGCCAAATATCCAGACATCTACAGATATACAACTCGTTTTCTTTTGTGTATATCAAAGGCATAATCCGTATCAGCGTTTGGTGTAGTTATGTGATAAGAAACGTGACACTGTAGAACTATTGTTTGTTGGTGCAAATCGATATTATTGCTCTACAGGTGTGATGTACCATTGTTAAAAATGTTTGACAGACACACGATTATTCTTTTCTACTGATTATTTTATTTTACAAAAAATTTTAGGTGCAATTTTAAAAACGCTTGACAAAAGCTCTCACATGTTTATTTACTACTGATTAATTTTATTTTGTGTAAAATACGAGATGCGCACTTCGTATCTAAAGTACTAATTTGTTCATATCACATAATGGTTTGCTTTAAAATAGTAACGCTTAATTTATTGTTTTTGCTTGTTTGTACAGAATCCTTTATTTACTTTTATTTGTTAATAGATAATCGTGGACGCGTGCTTTTATTTTTTGTTTTCTTGGTATGTAGATGAATCCCCCCACTCTTCGTGATTGATAGTTAGCCTGGTATTTACTTTTATTCCGGATACGTCTAAATACGTAGCATACGTCTATGTCTATTTTTCCTATCACGGCTTGTAATATTGTAGCAATTTTATTTTCCACCTAATATATATATCTGTATAATCAATCCTTTTATTAAATATTAAATAATATAATACATTATAATGTTATCCAATCCACTTAATTTAATAACATCTATTGTCCAATAAAGAACTAGTATTTAGTTCATGTTAAAAGTTAAATTCTACGGAGACAATATAAAAGCTTTTGTGTGGTATCCTTCTTAAAGCCCCCTCTACTCAATAACTGCAAGGTAACTTTGTTACCAAGCAGCGACAAGCTCAGCCGGACTTCTAACACAGCTGGGGTTCAAGCAGGTCGAAAATTGTTCTTAGGAGCGATGTCCGTCATTGATTTTTGCTGTTGGAAGCGTGCACGATGGAAGATTGCACGTGTATGCTATCTTCATAAATTGTTTTGGATGGTCCATTTTTGTGTTGAAACCAGTCGTGAAGAACGATGAAGTTTTTGTTAAAAAGACCATTAGGAACAGTAAGTGAATTTGTTTCTATAACAATATTAATTAAAATTTTCAGTGTAACTTTGGGAATAATTTATTTTAAAATATATTGCAACGTAAATTATAAATAAGCACTTTTCTGAATGGTATTCATGCGAAAATTAAATGAAAACAATTCTATTCTTGTATAATATGGAATCACATTTATAATTTATTCAAGTTAATTACAAACAACATTTGCTTTCTTGTGGTGTGAATTACGCCTGGAACATCTGTAAATTGAAACGCAGATAATGGAAGCCAAGTGACGTGTTTTTCAGTATGCAGCGCAGCTGTTTGTTTGGAATGGAATTTTCCGTTGTTAATACATGCATCAGCTTTCAAGCAAGTATTTAGGTGCAAATTGGAGTTCTGGTATGTACAAAAAAATTATGTTCGTATGTTGTTTGAACTATCGACGTAGTAACGAGATAAATTTTACTTTATCGACTTGTGTTAACTTTGAACAGGTCAAGGACAGACCTCAATTATATTTTTCGTAGTTATACGATATGAATCTGTAATTTGTTCCTACAAATTCTTTTATTAACTCAATGAAACATCAGAAGATGTCACTACTAATTAGATAAAGTAAATTCTTCTAATTTTGAACCTTTAGAAATTAAATTTCTACATTTGATGTTTTATGAACAATGATCTGTAATTATCTACTGTGAAATTAAGGTAAATTTACCATAATTAACTCTTTCTATAAATAAGCAATTTTATGCTTTGTCAATTTGTTATATAAACTTCATTAAATAGTAAGTGGTACGGATATATTCAGTACCATTGTAATTAACTCTTCTAATTTAAATTAACTTATAAAGGAAGACATATTTTTGTAAAAATTACTTTATTGGATACCAAAAGAATAGATTCTTATTTTCGGACTAAAGACTATCTTTTATTTAAGAGGAATGAAAGTCGATTCTGATTGTATTTAATTATTTTGAGTTTGAATGCACAAACAGTGCTTTTCTTTGTTTAATCTGTTCACAGGTGCAGTGCAGGATTGCTAAGGTCAAGGTCGAGCCATAAGGTAAGACACTTTAAAGATTAGGTGGTCTTTAAAAATTATATAGCGGTTATAGGAGAAAGGTTTCCGCATTTGCCTTGTACAAGGGACTTGTATTAGGTCTTCTCAGTATAAAAAAATACGGTGGCGCCTTATTTTTATTATTAGTGGTTGCAATTACACCCCGACCCACAGCTCATTCTCTACCCAGAGCATATAAGTTCGACTAGCCGCTTTGCCTTTGAGATTTCCTCAACTTAGAGCCACCTTCCATCTTAATTTGCCGTGGGCTCCATTTCTAATTATCGGAATTTCTCGTTAAAGTAAATCGGAATTTAAAAGGCTATAATATATTCCGTAGTATTCCACATTGGCTTAGAACGTGTCCTATCCTTCTATTTCTCCTATTTTTTTGTGTTTTCTACATTTATCTAATTCCCTTAATTTGTCTGCCCATGCTATCATGATCATACATCTGAACCACCACATTCCAAAGGCGTCTAACCTAATTCCTGTCTGCTGCTCCTACTGTCCAGATTACATAGTCGTACAATGCTGTGCTCCTCACATATGCTTTCAACAATTCCTTCCTTGTTTCTTTGTTTGTCTTCGAACATGGCAGCTGCTCTTTCTTGTTAGATACAACACGGGTCCCCTCCTATTGTTTTTTAAATATACACCCTATTTCAGCAACATTCAGTGCTACGCAAAGCAACCAGACAGGTACCAAAATGTCCCTCAAACTTAGGCATTTGTAGTGTATTGTTCGCGCCATTTCGCTCTCCCAAGGTGGTATTCTTTATCAAGCCAGCCGAGATAAGGAATACCATAATTTAAGAGAGTCGATTAACAACTATCCGCGAACGCGAACGTGTTCATTCAATTTCTAAATATTACTCTCTAATCTCTTTCCTAAAACAACCATTTCCTGACTCCGTTCCTATTTACCTCTGGCCAGAAACAGTACTGAAAGGTGCCGCGTTAGTGCTCCAGATGTCTGTGCTTCGGTAAGTGCTTTAAGTATTTATGTGACTTGTATTCCAATTCTATGTTTAATTCCTTCTAATCTATACAGTATACTGTCTACCTTACAAACCCTGGTTTACTGCCTACTGCACTCCAGGCAATTTCTAATTGTGCCCCTTGTCGTTCCAAGAGGCGCATACATAGTTTTTTGGTCCTTCGAGCCGGATTAAGAACTACGTTATATCTCGTTCTTCGTCTCACATCCTCAATTCAAGCACATAAATACGTATGTCCAACATTAATTGTAATTTCGAATAATCATAACACTTTAATTCTAAAGATGATTAAATTGCTATAAAAGTTTCCAGTTTGAATTGCACGTGTGTACTTTTAAAAATACTGCATTTATACTTTAGTCAGATAACTTCGTTATCGCGTTGCCATTCAACACGTTTAAAACAATGACATTTGTATTTGTATACAAACAATAAACTCTGCTTCGAAGTAATCTTAATCTCAGATTCGTGCAAGTATTATTTGTGCGTAACAAACGTTTAATCATGACTACCAGAAACATTCTACAAAAGAAATTAGAGGATTATTTTTCTCGTTTAACGGAAATCCAAGACTATATCAAAACGGCTACTCGCTTTTCAGCAGTCGAAGCGAGATATGTTCGAATGGAAAGTATTGAGCAACAACTTGATACTCTATACGATAAAATTTTAAGTTATAATTCCACTGTAGAAGAAAAGGATGAGATAAATTCTCAAAGATCTTCCTTCGACAATTTAATAGATGTTATTCGTTCTCGGTTTTCGATATGAAGCAAAAGGCTTCTACTTCTGCCGGCGATACAGCAGTTATCTCAAGTGCATCTCAACCTGTTATCAGTTACTTAAAACCTCTTAGTATAAATCCGTTTGATGGTTGTTTAGACAATTGGCAAAATTTCATTACGTTATACAAAAGTTTAGTCCATGAAAACGATCACATTCCCGTAATCCAGAAGTATCATTACATGCGCATGCTTCTTCGGGGGGAAGCATTGGCATTAATTTCGGATTTAGCTCTAGATGCCAATTTATATGAACAAGCGTTTACTAAACTTCAGGATCGCCACAATTCACCTCGTAGAATTACGAGCTACTACTTAAATAAAATACTTCAATTTAAAAACTCTGGATCGCTCTCAAACTTTATTTAATATTCATGTTAATGCTGTTAACACGTTAAAGGTAGCGAATAAAGTTGAAGATTTGGCTGATTTTTTATTGTTTTCTTTATGCTATCGCAACCTAGAATTCAAAACTCAAAACGCATTTGATTCAAACGTAGGTTCGGCAGTTCCTACTTGTACTCAACTGTTCGATTTCTTAACTTTGCAAAGCAAAACATCAGAGCTTTATGAAGATATTAAAAAGGAAAGAGCGCCAAGGCCAGGTGCACCCCTTCGCTTTAAATCTAGTTTAAACCAATCCTTCTTGGTTAAAAACTCGCAGACTTCAGTGGCGACTAGAACCGCTAGTATAATTTGTCCCTATTGTGGGAAGTCCATAAAATCTATGGATGTTTGGCATTTAAAAGCTTAGCGTTGACGATCGTCAAGTTGCTATTAAATCTTTAAATCGATGTTTTAAATGCCTCGGCAGTCATACTCCTCGTGATTGTAATTCTGATGGTAAATGTAAGTTGTGCCATTCCTCTTCTCATCATACTCTGTTGCATAAACCACTTGCTAGGGAACACATTAATGAATCTAACGATTCGAAAGCCGCACTCACAACTGAAGTTGTTTCGACATGCAACGTCACAAATTCACTAGAAAATTACACTGTTTTATTAGGTACTGTAGAAGCTCGTGTTTTAGATATAAACAATAAGTTACAATCTGTGAGATGCATTTTAGATTCCGGATCTCAAATCAACGCAATTTCAAGTTCTTGTGTCCAACGCTTAGGGTTGGAGCGTCAACATGATTTTCGCCAAGTTGGTGGCATTTCAGGTTCTGCAATTAAATCCAAAGGAGCTGTAATATGCACTTTGTTTTCTAATCACTCGAAGCACCAATTTCAATTTTGTGCTTCAATCTTTCCTAAAATAACGGGAAACGTTCCCGGTTGCTCACTGCCTTCTCATATTTACCATAAATTTAAATGTTTGCAGCTTGCTGATGAAAATTTTCATAAATCATTGCCCGTAGATATACTACTGGGTGCTGAAATATGTTCCGAAGTGCTATTTTCTGATCGCACTAGAATCATTCCTGGCCAACCAGTAGCTATTGAAACAATATTCGGTTACGTGCTATTGGGACAGGTTCCTAATGTTAACACCGCAGTCAATGCAACTTCTCTTTTTATTTCTGATTCAGTAGATAATGATATAAGGAATTTCTGGGAATTAGAAGAAGTCAAAATGCCCAAAGTTCCCTCTCAAGAAGATGTTATTTGTGAATCTCATTTTCTAGAAAATTATTCTCGAAACGCCTCTGGTCGTTTTACTGTCGCTCTCTCTTTCAATAACAATATTAAACCTCTCGGTAGCAATCGACATATTGCTTATAAATGTTATCTAAATTTAGAAAAACGTCTTTCATGTTCTCTGGAAAAACAAAATTCTTATAATATGTTTTTACAAGAATATTTTGATCTCGGTCATATGATGTTAGCCGAAAATCCATCCGATTATATTTTACCACATCATGCCATCTCGAAAATAACAAGTAGTACTACCAAACTACGCGTTGTTTTTAATGGATCTGCCGTGGATTCAGTAGGTCTTTCTCTCAACAATAGATTATATGCTGGTCCCAAACTACAGTGCAATTTACCAGATATAATAAATACATTTAGATCGCATAAAATTGCTGTTTGTGCGGACATTCGCATGATGTACCGGCAGATCTTACTTCGTAAGCAAGATTGTCAATTTCAGCATATATTTTGGAGACCAACTCCACAAGACAACATTTCTGAGTACGAGCTTAGAACTCTTACATATGGTTTAGCTCCTTCCGCTTTCTTAGCTCAAAGAGTTCTTCGGCAATTAGTTATAGACGAAGGAACTCTTACCCCTGGCTTCTGAAGCTATTATGTATCATACCTATATGGATGACGTAATTAGCGGTGCTGAAAGTATTGCTGAAGCGAAGCAACTACAGCACGAGCTAGTAAAACTTCTTTCTCTAGGCCAGTTTGATTTGCGCAAATGGTCTAGTAACTCTGAGGAATTGTTACAGGATTTCGAACAAGCTGAATTAGAAACTCTAATTCCTTTCTCTGATGACGTTAGTGGTATAAAGATACTAGGTTTAGTCTGGAACCCTGGAATAGACGTGTTCACTTATAACGTGATACCCTTTAAAGGTGAATTTACAAAACGCTCTGTACTTTCTTATATTGCCCGCATATTCGACCCTTTAGGGTGGTTAACTCCCGTGATATTTGTAGTAAAGCATATGTTACAACGACTGTGGGTTCAACAAATTGATTGGGATGATACCCCTGATCATAAGTGGTGTCAGGATTGGCAAGGCTTTTGTAACCAAATTACTATGTTATCCCAGCTAAAAATTCCTCGTATCTTGTCTCATTTTCACGGCACTTATCGATTGCTAGGATTTTGCGATGCAAGCGAAAGGGGATACGGCGCTTGTGTCTACTTGTATGTTGTTAATGATAAATCTGTAGATTGTAATCTTTTACAAGCCAAGAGCAAGGTTGCTCCTCTAAAGCATCTTACTATCCCACGCTTGGAACTTTCTGGAGCTCTTTTATTAGCCAAATTAATTCATTCTATGCGTTCAAATAAATTTCCATACCCTATTTTGGAAACTAAACTTTATTCAGACTCTCAAGTCGTACTTACATGGTTGCGTACGTCTACATATTTGTTAAAGCCTTTTGTGGGAAATCGGGTAAGCCAAATTCTAGAATATACCTCCATTGATCAATGGAGCCATGTTTCCGGAGAACTTAACCCCGCTGACGTCGCTTCTCGTGGACTCACCCTTTTCAATTATTACGCCACGATTTGTGGTGGAAAGGTGCATCTAATTTAAAGGATGTTTGTTTTAACCTCAACTATTCTTTTGTTCCTTTGAGTGAAGTACCTGAATTAAAATCAATTACTACACTACTGGTTGCATTAGAACAGTGCGATTTTGCTGAATTCATGGGAAATTTTCTTCTTTAAGTCGCTTGCAATATGCAACGGCATATATTATTCGTTTTATTTATAATTGCCGTCACCCCATGGGAAAAATTCTAGGTCCTATTTCACGTGATGAATTACATAATGCATCACAAACATGCGTGAAACTTGTTCAACAACAGTTTTTTGCAGTAGAATTGTTGCAAATAAAAAATAAAAAACCTCTCTCCGCTTCTTTTAGAAAATTATCGCCGTTTATCGATACTCTAGGTTTGCTTAGGGTGGGCGGTCGCTTACAGCATTCACAATTGAACTATGATAGCAAACACCCTCTGTTATTGCCTAAAAGGGCAGCTTTATCTAAACTTATTTGCGACCACTATCATGCGTTATCTTTGCATTCCGAACCTCTTACCACACAAGCTCTTATTCTAAGAAAATACTGGATTTTAGGATCACGATCGTTAATACGACAACGAATACATCAATGCATACCATGTTTCCGATTTAATTCCAAGCCTTCTCAACCCATTATGTCTAATTTGCCTCCGTCCCGTGTACAATTAACTCGTGCCTTTACTCATGTTGGAGTTGACTTTGCAGGACCGTTGCTTGTTAAGTCTTCCATTCGGCGTAATGCTTCTTCTTTCAAATCATATCTTTGTGTTTTCGTGTGCATGTGCACGAGAGCAGTTCACTTGGAATTAGTTTCCGAACTTACTACTAAATTACTTCCCGGTAGCGATGGTGTTGTTCGCGTGGTGTCGGTAAAAACCATCCACGGTTCCCTTACTCGACCGGTAAATAAAATAATACCCCTTCCTTTAGAAAACTAATTTTCTTTCTTGTTTCTTTCTCAAACTTAGATTTAGTTTTTTTTTTAAAAAAATCGCGTTTTATTTTGCTTTTTTTCTATCCCGAGCATCGGCGGGTAAACCGTACCCCACTACTGGGAGGAAATGCCCAGTTCTAATACAATTTTCTTTTCAAGTTTCTAATATATCTCTTTTAAAAAAATGTTCATTTTTGGTGGGCGGTTATGTTCGCGCCATTTCGCTCTCCCAACGTGGTATTCTTTATCAAGCCAGGCGGGATAAGGAATACCATAATTTAAGAGAGTCGATTAACAACCATCCGCGAACGCGAACGTGTTCATTCAATTTCTAAATATTACTCTCTAATCTCTTTCCTAAAACAACCATTTCCTGACTCCGTTCCTATTTACCTCTGGCCAGAAACAGTACTGAAAGGTGCCGCGTTAGTGCTCCAGATGTCTGTGCTTCGGTAAGTGCTTTAAGTATTTATGTGACTTGTATTCCAATTCTATGTTTAATTCCTTCTAATCTATACAGTATACTGTCTACCTTACAAACCCTGGTTTACTGCCTACTGCACTCCAGTCAATTTCTAATTGTGCCCCTTGTCGTTCCAAGAGGCGCATACATGTATAGTTATTATTAGTATTAATTTTTACGCATTTATTAATCATTATTAATCACTGACTCTGAATCCAACCCCCACGAATATTTCAGTCGAAAATGGTCGGAAGTGGATATAAATTTTTTTTTAAAATTTTTTAAGTGCTGAATCTGGATCCAACCCCCACAAATATTTCATTTAACAATGGTTGAAAGTAAATTTGAAACGTTTGTTTCTTACCCCGCTTCCATAGCATTTTGTGGCTATTTATCTTTGTTGTTACAATTATTATTATTATTATTCATTAATACTTTTCCAATTAATCCATTCGCACAATCAACATTTGTTGAGATTGCAAAACCAACCCCTGTAGTTGTCTACAATAATCATCAGGTTCAGGTACAATTACTTTTTCATCATCAGATTTTTCATCTTGGAACTGGTTGGACGTGTACTTCCATTGATTTCTATTCTGAGCTTACCCACACATTTTTCTAAAATTCTCACAACCTACATCTTTTAGTATCTGTGTGTAAAAATTTAACCTATGTCAACCTCTACCTCTCTTTTTCCTATCGCTGCTTCTAATATATTACGCACTATTCTCTCATGCCTTAGTATGTGTTGCAAATTTTAAATATTATAAGGGTCTTACAAATGTTGTAAAATGTTACAAATGTCTTCGAAATGTAATGTTACAGACGTATGAAGATATCAAGGACAGAAGAGGTTCTAGAAATGGTAGACCTACATTAGACTATTGCCACAGAATTTTTAATTATCATCTTGACGTATTTCTGCACTTATGCGGTAATCACTACTATCGAAGTAAGAAGTTCTGACCATCTCTCCAAAAATATCTAATCGATTTTGATAAAACAGTGTTCTAAAGCGACATAAACATAATAAACTGTAATAATCTATAGGAACACTGTGGCACGATTTGAATAAAAACCCTTAACCACAAAAAATATTTAAAATACTAGATACGCATTTCGACCACTATGTGGCTTTCATCAATAGAAATTGGCAGTTAAATAAGAATCAGCTGTTGTTCCTCTGAAGTGTTCCGGAACAACAGCTAATTATAATTTAATTGCAAGTTCCTACTGATGATGACCACATAGTGGTCGAAATACGTATCTAGTATTTTAAATATTTTTTGTGGTTAAGGGTTTTTATTCATTTTTATGATAAACTTTATGGTTTTTCAGTATGGCATTAATTTACTGGAGTCATTTATATGATAAACAACACAGTTTTATGTCGAATTTTAATTCTTCTTAATTTCCTTTGAAATTAAACCACTCATAGTTGTTAAAATCGTCTTTATTTACGATTTTAACAACTATGAATATAAAACAAACCATAACAAACATATATTGACTTTTAATGTTCCGCAAACGTGAAAAGTAATTATATGGAAAGTATTGACAAAAAAAGAGATTCTTATGAATGTGGGAAACTGCACAATGTATTACAAACCAACTGAGGTTTGATTTTAAATTTACCCACATTAAGAGCTCATCACAGCAGCTTACCTACCCTCTGCTGTAAAAGCGCGGGTTGGGGTGAGGTAGCATAGGGCGGGACGAAATGTCGAGATGTAGATATTAATTAGAAAAGGATATGATGTTTAATACTCCGCCTACTTGGTTTATGAAGTGTCAGGGAGCACATATAGATGACAGTGTTGTGGAACTTATTAGTCCAGTTATAAACCTCACAGATATTTTAATTATACATATTTTCTAACATTTATAACCAGTGAAAACCTTTGAAATTGAACAAGAAATTACAAGATTTAACGTTCCTACGTTTGCATCGCACAGTTATGTTCAATTTCTAATATGCAATTGACAAAGCTGTTATATTAATTAATTGGCCAATAAATAAAAAAAACAAAATAATGGTTTAAACCTATCTCTAATAAAAAATGATTAGGTAAAGTGTCAAGTGGGTTTTGATTACAGTTTGTGAAAAGCTACAAATAATGGTTTGGTTTCTTTTCTTATCACATCTGCGTTTCCTTAACATTTTCTAACAACGAAATAATAAACAAAGTGACACAGTAAACATTTCTCTAGTAGAATAAAAAAGCATGTCTTGCATTTTAAAGTAGTCCAAAGTTTGTTGTGCTTTTATTTATTTACGTTTTGCATGCAGCTTGTCAAATTTTGTTCCATCGCAATTGCGTATGGGACTTTGGGAATGGTGAATTTGTACGA
Source organism: Platerodrilus igneus (assembly GCA_036346225.1). Taxonomy (NCBI): domain Eukaryota; kingdom Metazoa; phylum Arthropoda; class Insecta; order Coleoptera; family Lycidae; genus Platerodrilus; species Platerodrilus igneus. Next base: position 1,744,989 of record JARFIW010000544.1, read on the forward strand.
TAATGAACAAAAGTACATTTTACGTGTATTACAGAAGTTTGAGGGTAAAAAACTTAACTAAACATCTAAGAATTTTTATTACATTATTTCTTATTACTACACAAGCCTAAATATGAGCGAAATATTACTGGTGGCTTTTTAAATTTATCCCAAAACAATTGAACTTGAGCATAAAAATTAAACAATCCTGTGTTTATTCTTTTTTACAAGTCTTACACTACTCAAACTGGAGGAATAGCAATTACCTACTTCACTAAATAGGAGACCCAATAAAAATTGATATAAATTCAAGGTTTATGAAGAACAACTCATTTCTATAATTGCAAGACGCTAAATAATATCCATGATGAAAGTTATAAATAGATTTGCGAGCAACTACGACTATAGTCGAAAACTATCATAAGAATAATTTGATCTCAATAGAAGTTTGTTGTGTTAGTTTTATATAGCATGTATTCAAACCATTTCTGTTTTACAATAGTGTGTGACATGAAAGTTCTGAATTTTTCCACAGCAGCACATTGCAGGTGCATTTTTCTAAAAAATACTAATATTTGATTTATTAGATAAATAAACTGAATTGTAGTGTGCAATTTTGATGAAAATTCATAAAAATTATTCACACATTTGGGAAAGTTACTGATTTTGTTTAAATCGCTCTATTATCAGCAAAAAAACTTTTTTTTTCAGTTAAAAAACTTAAATGACTTTCCCACATGGACAATTATTTAACAAGTAACTTTTATTAAAACCGTTTTTAATTTGGGTGCCTAATAGGAAAGAAATTTGGATCTTTAGAAATTTCAAGATAGCCGCTACTGTGATGAGCTCCTAATACAATAGCTAATATTTGGCTGTTCTAGTCCATTTGTTTTAACTTTAGGATGACGCCACAACTGGATAAAATGCTACAATTGCCATGTTAGTTCAAATTCTAAATATTTAATGACAGATATACGAATTTTCCCACATGTCGAATGACAAATGCTTCGATTTGCAAAAGGAATTGGTGGCAATACCGTATAGGACTGTTAAGCTTTATTGTGCTAAATGACAGTATCCTTTAAGCGCAATTCTAAGTATTCAGTTGCATACAGTTGCTGACACTTCATTACTACATTTGACATCATCCTAAAGCTCACGCGAATGGATTATAAATAGTAAGCAAGCTGAGGCCTGTGGTGCAATAGGTTGCATGTCAGAAAAAGCCAAAGTTATGGTGCATCGTCGTCTACGACGTTGTTCAATACGGATGGGCAGGATTTTTTATTAGAATGGAGAAGCGAAACCAAACCAGTGGTACATTTCCAATCATGAAATTGAATATAAAAACGCACAAAGGCGTGACTGATTCAGGCAGACAGGTTACTTGTGTATAGAAAGATTTTTTAATTCAAAATTGAGCAGGTTAATCTTGACATTCCACGTCTGCCTTTTACAGTAATTACCCTAATATGCGCTATTGAAAAAAATTGCAGTCAATAATCGGATTTACTTGAATATTAGATTGAATATTAGATTGAAAGATTTAAGGTAGTGTATTCGAGTGTATTTGTACCTGGACTTGCCAACTACCAAATCAACATAGACCTTCTAAAAAACTCTGTCTGGCGTGCTTAACAAATCAAAACAAATAATAAAATTTTGTATGAAACCTCATCCCCCAGGGCGCACTTAACAATTTGTGAGATATATATGACGAAGATTATAAAGTTGAAAAGAAAGGTAAATACGTACGCGTCGTTCGAACTAGCGGAGGTCGCAAAACAATAGTTTTTTTTTCGGAGAGTAAAAAATAAGTTACGTAGGGTATTGTTATCGTTTAGGGATATTTTCTCGAACCAGCCAGTTCGAACAAAAATAAATGTACAAGCCCGAGATAGAGTTGCAGAATTATTCACCGTTTATGGTTAAATTGTATCCGATTTCGTATATCTACAAGGAAAAGGAGAAACGTTAAATTGAAGAGATGATCGTGTGGGATGTCATAGAAGCCGTCAAACCGATTACATATGCCAATTGTTCTTCTTAAAGAGAAAGATAATAGAAAAGAGCATGTTTAAACACACGGTTGCTAAATCAGAAAATGGTTCAAGGCAGGGTAATGCCTCTTAATCCAGCGGAGATATAGTACAATTATAGTAAAGGCCATTGTCTTAGTACGGTCGGCCTAACGGCAAGGTATGTTACGTGCCAATCAAATTGGCCCTTAAACATGTATTAGTTTAATTTTGATGTGCGGAAGTTTGGCGCCACAATTTCAAAAGACTAGGCGCGTATTTCCGTTACGTCACAGTGCGTTGCGCCAGATCGCGCGGCGCGAGTGGAGTAGGGGAAAAAGTGGTGAGAAGTTTCCGTTAGACGCTTGAACGTGGCTTTTTCGCCCGAACCTTCGAGTGGAGTGAACGCTTTGAGCTATCGTATCGTGCTTATCTTATCTATGTAGATTTCCTTTGCCTAATTGTCTTTGTTGTTGCCTTATACCTGGTATTCCTGCCCATTCCCTGCATAGGTAGGAGAAATTTGCAGCCACCTAGGGCGAACCGTACTGCACGACCCGAGAACGAGCCGGAAGACCATGCTCCGCAGACAGCACCGGAGCAAGCACCATCTTTAATCACCCCGGAGCGGAGCCCTGAGTGCTGGTCCGAACGCTTTGGAAGAGCGTCGGGCGTATCATCTTTAACTACCTCAACAGGGCTTCCGTAGCCTGATGGACTTTGGAGAAGCCAACTATAACCCAATTCCGTCGAACGCCGGATTCCTTATGTGAGTATTCTCTTTGTTAATTTGTTCGCTGTATTATTTATTATCATTTATTATCTTAAATTTATGTAAATTTCCGATTATTGCGCAATATAAATTGTGCATTGGCGACGTCATTGGTTGATGAGCGCGCCCAAAATCTGTATAAGATTAGCGCTACCAACTACCGGTGGTGTCTAGTAAACCCCGCTTCCGGTGTTGTATTTATCGAACTTTTAAATGTAATTATCGTTTTTAAATGTAAGAGGTATTGGCAGATAGGAATACAGGCCGGACACCAACAGTTCACAAGATTTATGTATGAGAGTAACACCAATGTGTTTATAGTTTTGTCATTTTAGCTTGCTACCTCAGTGGGTCATTTATCAGAGGTTTAAATATAATATAGGGTCCGGAGATGGAATCATTCGTAATTCCGTAAGTACGTTGATGATTTAATTTCTTCTAAAAATTCAGAGTAACACTGGACCATCTTAAAATTATATTCGGAAAATAGCGGGGCGAGGGTATTACAATAAAAGTAAAGAAATCAAAATTCGTTGGAAAAATATTGATATTTGTAGGGCGTTGAATAACCAATACAAGAGTGGAAGTAGATCCGGCGCGTACGCCTGACATTAATAAACTTCCGATGTCGCGTAACAAACATAATTGCGCGAGTTTTTATGGATGGTCATTGTTTCGAATGATGGCGCTAGAGGAGTATCTTTTCCAAAAAAATACTGGCGGTGACAAAGAGATTATTGCTTTCTGTAGCCGAGCATTGTATGGACCCGAAATGTGGTACTGCGTTACGGGAAAAAAGTTTGGTACTGTTGCATTGTTTGCGGCAGTGGTAGGTTTTTGTATTAGAGCGGGAGTTAACAGTAATTGTTGACCACAAATCCGTGTCGTTTCTCATGTCATGCAGGTTGCTGAAGTAGCGATTGAGTCGATGGGTTCTCTATTTTCATCAGGGTAGAATATTGCATGGGAAAAAATAATGCGGCGGACGCGTAGTCACGCTGTATAGAAGACGGCGATAAAATGGAATGCCCGTTAGGCGTGTCAGTGGAGATAAATATTGTACAATACGACTTATATAAGAAGGTTCAAAAGAATATGTGGAACGATGCTGAAGAGCAAAAGGATGCTTTTTGTAAAAAGGTTATTAGCGACTTATTGAAAAATGAGATTCGGAAGCGATACTCTGATTGGTATCTGTTACATGAAAGGTTGTTTAAACGAGGGCACGAAAACTTACCGAATTTCAAGTAGCGTATACAGGAGGCACATGTTGTTAAACACGTGCTGCAAAAGCACGTGGACAATAGGCACTTTGGAGCCGAGAAATGTACAGAGATATAGAGTCGCGACTATTATTTTCCGCGCATAAGGTATAGGGTGAGAAAAATACTACTCGGGTGCGAATCGTGAAAATAAGCAAATGACTTAAATGTAAGGTGAGTATCACAGTGTAATAGCTGATGCTTCCGATAAATTTGTGTGTCGACCTTATGAGAGCCCTCCCTTAATTTCGGTACGAAGGACACAACTCTTAGCAGTAGTAGACTGCGTTTAGTAAGCTATAGTTCATTCGTTTTAACTTTAGGATGACGTCAAATGTAGGAATAAAGTGTTGGCAACTGCATGCAAATGAATACCTAGAATTCCGGGCGAAGGATATTGTCATTTAACACAGAGGTTGGCAGTTCTGTACAGTGTTGCCACCAATTACTCTTGCCAATGGTATCTTTCATAAATTATATTATAATTTAAACTAACATTGGCAATGTAGCATTTTATCCAGCGTGACGCCATTCTAAAGTTAAAGCGAATGGATTATAGTAACGATTTTACCGTTAAAACGAGGTAATACCATTAGTTTACTTTGTTGTGTTAAAAAGGTATTCACCGGAACCGGAAGTGGGGAAACTTAAAGTTATTTTATCCGATAACAGTAGTCAATTTTCCAGTAGGCCGTGATAGGCTATTGTAAGACGTCGTTGTGAAAGTTGCGCATACCTCGTTATATTATCCACATCGTAACATGACGAAGAGGGCGAGCAAAGAAATAAATAAATTATTCCGGCTCCGTGTCACGAGATGCACGCTAAATGGGCTACAGTTGTAGATAAGGTGTCCTTGTATTTAAATCGGGCAATTCCAATTCAACAGGATTTAGTCATCGCGAATTCCATTGTGGGATCATACATAGCAATTCGTTAACAAAGGACATTCTCATTTTCGGCTAAATCCGCTCCAACGCGAGTTACGTTTCGGGCTTTGGAAGCGGTGTTTTTAAAAACTACTTCCAAAAACTTCGTAACAATTTATTTATTCTTCAGACAAATATTAAATATGGAATTTTGGCAATCTTGATTTAATACTCCAAGTTGAAAAATAATCACTAATTGAACTATTATTAGGGTGAGTAGCCTAAACAAACTGCAATGTTAAGCTGAAATACTTTGACTGACTGACTGGTCTTGGGGTTCCCGGGGTATTTATGTTGTCCCTGCCCCTCACAATTCTGTGGGAACTTGCAGAGCTCATGTCTGCTTATTCTTAATACTATTCATTAATACATTGTAATAATCGTACTTTCTAGGTAATCGCGGTATCTCAATCGTCTGTGACCTGCCACCTGCAGTATCACTATCGTCTGGAATACATTGTATTGCATCCGTTTTCATGAACTGTTAATAAACTTTTTATATTTATTCTTGAATTACATTGTTGTACTTGACTTAATAATTTCTTAATGATTTCTAATAATTTTCTATTAGATTCTATTTTATAATAATACATATAAAGATTGGGGGATACATAACTCGCGTGGGCGGAAAGAAAAGCTGGCTATAGCTTATTATAGGTTAAATTTAAAATTCCGAGAAGCGCAAGCTGCGCCACAATAGAATAAATAATAGAAGGACCATGCGATTTGAACCGGGTGATTGCATCTGGGTTCTTGTACATCGCCAGTCCTCCAGCGTCGATAAAAGAATAAAAAAAATTTTCTTACTCTATACTGAGCCCGCTATTATTTTTGCAAAAAAAGGATCGAATTCATATGAACTTACAAATGATTTAGATGGCACACCAATGGGGGTTCACAACATTGTAAATTTAAAACCGTAGGTACCATTATACTCGGGGTTAGTTCGGAAAGAAATGCCGGGTAGTAGTTTTAAGGTTAGTTGGTAAGTTATGCTGATTTTTACAATTGTTTTCTCAATGTGGGTCGAGAGGGAATGGCGGGCAATTTTTAATGTATCCTGTAAGTTGTGTTGATTTTTTTATATATATGTTTTGCCAAAAGAATAGGACGAAAATCAGCTTGGAGATGATGTAAGAGGCTACTCTGGAAATAAATGTACGGGTATAATGTGGGGTATTCAGGTATCGGTGCGAGGTAATATAACTCAATATTTAACAAGGGACTGAGATAGACGATTGCAGGTTGGAAAAGAAGACGGAGAACGGGAAAGTACGCGCGTAAGGTGGGCTGTATCGTTTGGAAAATCAGAATTTAATTAACGTATAATCTACCATTTTTAAATTTTCAATGTCGCAAAACGGTGTCTGCTTGAGTACTCAAATCCTAATAATGTGTCGTGATTATTGTGAACAATCATTACGTGAACGAACATGCATTCTGCTTAGTAAATTCACCCACGCTAATCCAGAGAATAATATTTGGTTGTTACATAGTGGGCAGACTGAGAAGTCGTGTGGCGCCACAGGTATTCAGTTGCACATCGGAACACGACCCGGGGATGAGTGTATCACGTGCAATCGCAAATAGTCGTAGTTATAATGCATGCTTGGGAATCATGTAATGAGTTTTTGAACTATCTAATATTTTATGCTTAAGTATCTTCATCGTCTTTTGTTTGTTATATAAGAGCCCGTATAAGTAGTTTACAGTAAGGAAATAAATATATACGCCTTGAGTATATGAAGTTCTGGCCCGTTACATACTGTAATTGAAATATGTTTGGAACAAGATTATATGCCTACTGCCATTCACACTGCAATAAATTGCCTTCTGTTAATTAAACTATAGTTAAATATCTGACTTACTTGAAAAGAATACGGCTGATATATTGGTTTTGTGGATTTGCTAAATTCGAAAATAAATACATAACTGTGACGCGTTTTATTTTTAAACTATTGTATAATAATTAAATAGCACATTAGCAAACATGTGTGTGTACAACATTGTGGTATAAGGCATATGTACTTTTACTTAAGCTACAGCAACACCCATGTATTGTGGCGCAGTTTAGTCACCTTTGACCAGAATAACTACATTACAACGTAAATTAAGTGTTAGTACACAAAATATGATTGATGGGCCCTTTCGGCACCATATCTTTTAGATGGGCTTAATTAACAGGTACAAGAGTTTTGCACATAAGAGTAATTTAGATTACAATAGGATATCTCGAGAATGTTATTTGCATAATTTCTGGTATGTTCTCATAATAACTTAGTGCTATTGAATAAGGTATAAATAGCTGTTAAGTTTTACAGTTTAGTTCTGATTGCTGCCTTGATTACGAAATGAGTTCTAGTTTAAAACTTTTAAAGTCGTGATATGAAATAAATTAGTGATAAATATCTCTTAGAACAAATTGCCCTATGTGATATAAATTACTGTGGTGATCGATATAAATTAATAATTAGTGCTTGGATAGTCAATTATAGTGATTCTATATTAAATAATTAAAACGATAATTGCAGTGTTTAGAAGTTATATTTGTACTGTTAGCGATTTACTGAAAAGATTGTCGTGAGAATGTTTAGAATTTCATTGTAGCTACGAGTTGTTGAAGAGGCTTGTATAATCAGTCTGATAATAAAGAACTGTTGTTTGCGCAAATAGAGTTTTTGTTGCACTATACAGGGTGTTTCAAAATTGCACGGCATTATTTTAAGGGAGTGTCCTTAGCACAAAATAAACATAAAACTTCAAATAAACATATACCCTAAAATGTACCCTTGTGGAATTATAACCTCTTTAAGGGGCCTAGGTGAAATTGAGTTTTTTTAATTATCTGAAGAACCACAAAAGATATTTTATCCAGATTTTTGTTGCCTACCCATGTTCTTATGCAGAATAAGATTGTTACAGGCGGAAAAGCTACTAAGTGTATCTTTTCCAGTCAAATTATAAAATGGGGGCGGCCTGTAAAACAAAATTTAAAGGAGGGTTACCGGCACTAGCTAGCGGAAGGTCGTGGATCATACAGAGGGTTGAAATTTTGAAGAAAAAAAAAAGGTTAAATTAATTTATAATATACTACAAAAATGTGGCACTTACCTTTCATAAAATATTGTGGCTTAATGACAATTGCCAAGGGCGCCAGACAAGTCGAGAATGTCCAAATGTTCGTGCAAAACCTTGAGAGACTTGTCATCCCAAGGAGGACAATTGTTTCTTTTAATCAATTCCTCACTTTTTCACTACTTATATAAAAAAATAAGAAAAACTATTGACTTAATCAACGGCAAACAAAATTATTTAATTCACAAAGCAATAAACGTGAACCTCTTACATTCATTGATTTTAGTTTATAAATTTAAGTGAATAGGTGACTATGGAATTTATGAAAATTTTGAGTACATAAGTAGTTATCAAACACTTGTATATGAAAGAAACTTATATTATAAATCGTACACTAATTTAATCCTACGGTTTATGGCCAAAACGTCCTAACAAATAAACTAACTAAAAATTGGTCATGCTACTTAACTATAAAAACTTACTTACTAAAGATTGTCCATTACTTGAGGGTTTGTTTTCCAACGTAGAGCAGTTCTTAAATTTGGGAAGAGAATCTCGCTTGTTGCTTCTGTTTGTAATGTTTAAAAAAATTGACTGACACACGAACTCGGCAGAATTTTTGACAATATCACTTACTTGAGCGTCACACGCCTACAAGCTTTTTAAATATTTATCTTGCATCACTATAAATCCGCGAACCCTCGCGAAACTGGAAGAGTAACACTTCTTTCCAATTTTTTTACTAACGTGATACGAAGTGGAATATTCTATGTCATGCCAGAGAACGCTACCCGCAAACTACGTTTTCTCTCTACTTCTTGACCACGGACGGCCCCATTGGAAGAACTCCCTGTCTTTTGGCTAAGCCTTGAGTTAAATAGACTAAATTCCTACCCTAATAATTATGAGCGTCATTTTCTGTTATCCAATGACTGAACAGAACCTCCCACAAAACAAGATTTCAGAAACCAAATCCAACCCCTTTTTAGTTGAGAATCACGGAAGCAATTATTTCCCACGGGTTTAAACAATCTTTTACTTTCTACGAATTACTTAGTTATTGCAATGTGGTATGGAGACAGTAGTCTGCCATTAACAAAGACCGGCTAACCTACTTGAGCCGAAATGGATTTTAAATACAATGGATGTCTCCGGACTACTTAAAATTACTTGTAATATTTGAACAAATCAACTTGGAAATAGTTTCCGCTATTTATAATGTTTTGTTTCCTATAATCCGCTGTCAATCAAGGAAAGTGTTAAGCTTTTCAAACTGAAATTGGTTTTCTTTATTTACGCTAAAAAGGTACTAAACTTTTAAGAAGTTTATTGTATTTGACTTACGGGGTCTAGAGCTTTAAATGATGACCTGCCGCTGGAATTTACTAGCCCGAAGCTATCGCTAAATGTGGTCTTTTAATATAAAGGATCCTAAATAAAATGAGGTGATTTATTGGTGTAAATTTTTGTTTATACTTTATTCAAGTTACTGAATTTTTAATTAATTAATTTGTTTAATCGTTAACATTACAAAATAATGTTACAAGATAAGCTTATTCATTTTTCGATAATAATTTCAAAAGCGTCCCATTCGGTGGGAAACAATCAAGTTTAACCTTATAATTTTTGTGTGTAAACTTTTATATTTTATAATGCCATAATTAGAATCTATTGACATTTCTGAGTAATAAATACACGTATTTGAAGTCGATATCTGTAACCGTTTTCGAGTTAATTGAGGTGAAGCTTTCAGAATGCCCTATGATACATACTTTACATAAAATTCATTTAGTTTTAATATTAACTTCCCATATGTATGTAGAGGTGAAACCCATACACGTATGCCTTCAATATCTGTTACTCTGTTAGTTTATGGTACAGTACAGAAAAATGGCGCTGCTGCAGTCCGCAGATACCAAGAACAATTTCTAACTAGAAGGATACCAAATCGTAAAACATTTGAATCCATTGCAACACGTCTTAGGGAAACTGACACGCTAAAACCTACACGAGTAAATGCTTTCGACGAGATGTAAATGTTGAAGAACAAATACTCAATGCTCTTCAGTTATCTGGTAGTACTAGCACCAGAAGATTGTCTCTTCGTTTTGGAGTTTCATCTGCAAGCGTATGGCGAACATTGCACGAGCAGCAACTGTACCCATTTCATGTGACATCTGTGCAAGATTTATTACCGCAAGGTTACATCAAACGAACCAATTTTTCGCAGTGGTTAATTCGACAATGCACACGAAATCGTAACTTCCTGACCCGCTTGCTAGTGACTGATGAATCTACCTATACAAGAAATGGAATTACCAATTTTTGCAATACCCATACTTGAAATGAAGAAAACTCCCATACGACTGTCACAAATCATTATCAGCATACATTTTCCTTAAATGTTTGGACTTCTCGGTGACAATCTCATCGACCCCTTCTTTTTACTACAAAGATTTTCAGGAGTGTTTAATTTGATTTTCTGCAAAATAATCTTTAGGAGCTGTTAGAGGATATTCCAATTCCCAATAGGTGTGGGATTTGGCTTAAGCATGACGGTGCCCCAGTCCACCTTTCGCATATTGTCACTGACTATTTAAACGCAGAATATGGTAACCGATGGATTGGCCGGAATGGACCTGTAAATGGCCACCTCGGTCTCCCGATCTAACACTGTTTGATTATTTTTTTATGGTTGGATGAAGACTTAGTTTATTCTAAGCCTATCCACACGCAAAAGGAGTTAAGGAATCGGATCGTGGAGGCTGCGGAAACTGTTAAGAATTGTCCTGATGTTATAAGACTTGCCAGAGAGCAATAGATTCGCCGTGCTGAATGCTGCATACAACAAAATTGTGGACATTTTGAACAGTTACTTCAAATGTTTAATTGTAATAAATATTTTCAACTCTCAATATCTATGTAAGGTATCATAGGGCATCCTGAATGATTCACCTCAATTAACTCGAAAACGACTACAGATATCGACTTCAAACAAGAATGATTTTATTACTCAGAAAATACCGCAATCATCGGTAATGTATGTAACTCTGCATTCTATAACGGAATGTTTCGATTAAATTACATATTCTGCCTAATCCTCTGGTTTTACATTTAACGTTCCCAAAAGCACATCAGTAAAAGCAAATAAAATGTAATACAGCCAATCCTTTTAAACAAACCTCACCTACATAACATTCAAGCCTCGTGTAATTTGGTAATTCGGTTGTAAAGCCATGAAATTATGTTGATTTAAAATTGAACAATAACAAAAGCATCTCAAATTTGGAGTAGTTGCTTGCAATAATTTAAGATATTTTCCGAATGTCTTTATTGAAAAACTTCAAATTTCCACAACCAAATTACAAATAGTTTGTTGACATACTGCGAAAATTTTATCAACTTTGGCCCAGCCGTTTTACAGAAATGAACTTTCAAAGCAACTTGTTACTGCGATAATAAATATGTATCCATCAGTTTCCCCTAAAGCGAATGGACGTGTTGGCTTGCATATGGTTGTCGATATTGAGTTTATTTGTTTGTCAGTAACGGCAGTACAGCATCAGAAAAACTGTATAATATACTGTATAATCCTGCTCCTTGATGTACTCGAATACATCCTGGCAGCGTTGATTATCATTGTACAGGTATTCGGTCAGAGTGCTTGGTATGTAATGCATAAGTCATAAAAATTTAAAGTACGAGTATGAATGAATATTCTAACGTATGTTCTCGATTTTTAATCTGTCGTACTATCAATTACGAACGTCAAACAAAGACTCATCAATTCTGCAGTAAGTTCCATTCTTCGAAAGTAACCAGAAAAACGATTAAACACGAGGTTTTTGTCTCTGGTAGGAATCTAACTTAGGATCTGCAACGCAGTAAGATTCGTACGTGTGAAGTTGGCACCTCATTTTTTTAGCACCGCAAATTTTAACAATAGTTTTATTTACACCACCAACAGTTTTACAGTTCCTGATAAGTTATATCAATAGTTCCGCCAATATAGCAAAAAAAAATTACAAATTGAAAATATGAGGTGCTAACTTCCCGTAGTAGTATCAGTTTGCCGGCAGTTCCAGACAACTTTTTGGTGTTTTTCCATAGTTCTACAATAGTTCTAACGACTTATGTGGGTTTGGTACAGAGCTTCGGTCTATATCTATTATTTACACATTTTCGAAACAGCGCCAGCACCTGACACAAGAGTAAAGTATCAGTTTGCCGCCAGTTCCAGCCAACTCTTTGGTGTTCTTCTATAGTTCTACAATAGTTCTAACGACTTATGTGGGTTTCGTCCAGAGCTTCGGTCTATATCTATTATTTACACATTTTCGAAACAGCGGCAGCACCGCACACAAGAGTAAAGTATCAGTTTGCCGCCAGTTCCAGCCAACTTCTTGGTGTTCCTCCATATTTCTAACGACTTATGTAGGTTGCGTCCAAAGTTTCGGTCTATTGCTATTTTTTACACATTTTTGAAACAGCGCCAGCACCACCGCACGCAAGAGTAAAGTATCAGTTTGCCGGCAGTTCCAGCCAACTCATTGGTGTTCTTCTATAGTTTTATAATAGTTCTAACGACTTATGTGGATTTCGTCCAGAGCATCAGTCTATATCTATTATTTACACATTTTCGAAACAGCGCCAGCACCGCACACAAGAGTAAAGTATTAATTTGTCGCCAGTTCCAGCCAACCTTTCGGTGTTCTCCCATATTTCTACAATAGTTCTAACGACTTATTTGGGTTTCGTCCAGAGCTTCCGTCTATAGCTATTTTTTACACATTTTTGAAACTTAGCGCCAGCACCGCACATAAGAGTAAAGCATCAGTTCCAGCCAACTGATGCTTTATTCTTGTGTGCGGTGCTGGCGCTAAGTTTGAAAAATGTATAAAAAAAATAGCTATAGACCGAAACGCAGGACAAAACCCACATAAGTCGTTAGAACTATTGTAGAACTATGGAAGAACACCAAAAAATTGGCTGGAATTGCCTACAAATTGATACTTTACTTTTGTCTGCGATGCTGGCGCTGTTTCAAAAAATGTGTAAATAATAGATATATACCGAAACTCTGGACGAAAACCACATAAGTCGTTAGAACTATTGTAGAACTATAGAAGAACACCAAAAAGTTGGCTGGAACTGCCGGAAAACTGATACTTTACGCTTGTGTGCGGTACTAGCGCTAAGTTTCAAATATGTGTAAATAATAGATATAGACCGAAACTCTGGACGAAAACCACATAAGTCGTTAGAACTATTGTAGAACTATAGAAGAACGCCAAAAAGTTGGCTGGAACTGCCGGAAAACTGATACTTTACCCTTGTGTGCGGTGCTGCCGCTGTTTCGAAAATGTGTAAATAATAGATATAGACCGAAACTCTGGACGAAACCCACTTAAGTCGTTAGAATTATTGTAGAACTATAGAAGAACACCAAAAAGGTAGCTGGAACTGGCGGCAAACTGTTACTTTACTCTTGTGTGCGGTGCTGGCGCTGTTTCAAAAAATGTGAAGAACACCTAAAAGTTGGCTGGAACTGCCGGCAAACTGATACTTTACTCTTGTGTGCGGGGCGGTGCTGGCATTAAATTTAAGGAATTTTTAAAAAATAGCGACGTCAGAACTATTCCTAAAATGTATCAGGAACTGTAGAACTCTTCTGGAACTATAAGATTTTGTATTTGAAAACTCTTTTTTGAAACGTTGCGGTGCTACGGGAAGTTAGCACCCCCATATTTTCAATTTGCCATTTTTTTAACTAATCTGGCGGAACTATTGATTTAACCTATCAGGAACTGTATAACTATTAGGGGTGCAAATAGAACTATTGATAAAAATTGCGGTGCTAGAAAATGAGGTGCCAACTTCACACGCACGTAAGATTCGAATTTTTTTCTTTTGTCTGAATCACAAAATTCCTTTATATCTTTTCCATTTGATTGTGAGACTTGAAGATGTGATACAAAATTAGTAATAGAAACTTATTCACGTTTGGACTCTATTTTCTAAGACGAGCATTTTTTTAAAATAATACAAATAGAACCAAAAACAAAACAAAAGAAAAGTGATTAAATTTTTTTCTGCGGATTATAATTTGAAAAATCAATGGCGTATTTATATCTTTTTAGTTAATCTAATCCTGTTTCTAGGTTCGAACTGAATTTCATTATTACGTGTGCTTTACACGATAAAAAATGATAACTTCATATGAATAATAAATATTTAAACACGTAAGCCATGTTGTGATAACGATTATGCAAGTGGGTTTATATTGATGATAACGTGTACATGAAAATCAAGTGCAAGATTGTGAAATCTACAAAAAAGAGGAAACTTAGTTTAGCGATCTGGTACGTCATAACGTTATTCACAACTCAGGCTCTTTTAAATAAGCAACTAAATTCGTTACTATGGTAAAAGCCAAGAAATATATATTAGCCAAACACTTCGAAGGCTTTCCAAAAGCTTCAGACTTGGAGCTAGTAGAGGAAGAACTACCGCCAATAAAAGAAGGAGGTAACAAACACATAATTTTTCAAATAGCAAAAATTTAACACCTTTTTCAGAGTTCCTAGCAGAAGCCGTATATTTTAGTGTGGATCCATATTTAAGAGCTTACGAGCCTAACATAGAAGAGGGTACTGTTTTTATAGGTTCACAAGTTGCCCGGTAAGACTAATTATCGATAACGTAATATTTATTGAAAAGGAACAGCATTACAGAGAGTAAGAATTCAAAATTTCCTGTTGGGAAGCATGTACTTGGCGAATTTGGATGGAGAACACACACGATATCTAATGGAGTGGCCTCAGACGCATCAAACGGTATTCCACTTAGTATTCCTGATATAGAGGACTTTCCCCAGTCACTAGCGCTTGGAGTGCTAGGAATGCCCGGTAAGTTTAATTTCAACTTGATAGAGATCGTTCGCAAATATAATATTATCAAATTTTTAAGTAAATTATTTATAAATTCATTAAAATCTCCATGAAAATCGAATAAAAGTAAAAAAGTTTATTAAGTAGGGGTTATTTACGTATTTATACAGACTATCTCACGAAAAACGTCCCAAGCCGTAATCCGTTATTACAGACTAATTTTAACAAAAAAAAAGGCAAATGATATACGTCTAAAAATAATGTAAATGGTTCTGTATATTTTTTATTATTGGAGATGGTGAAGTTTTTTTCTCTAAAGACAATTAGGGATAACAATTGATGTTTAGAACAGCATTTGTCATAAAAAAGAAATAAATTAGTCTATTACATACAGCGAACCTTTTAGAAAAAAATATATTAAGCGTCAAAACAGTTGTTTAACTCTCGAGTTATTCTTGTATGAATTATTGCTGCCGAGAAAAACCAATTACGGATAATAATGAATTGGCTAACTTATTCCAAATATATTTTAGTGTATTAAAAACAGTAGTGAAGCAGTGCGCGTCTATTGTCGGTAATTTCCTAGGACCGTCAAAAATTTTTCAAGACACCGATCATTTAAGAAATTGCTAACCTTTTAAAAACCCAAAAAAGAATCCTGAATACGGAGAAGATATTCTTCTTAATATTCGGGAAAATCCAGAAGCTTCTGTACGTAAAATTAACAGTGTGATTGAAATGGCGCACACAATGCCGAGTGGTTTGAAAAAGACAAACTTAAACCCTACATTTCACAAAAATACACTGCTTAGATAGAAATGATTTTGATCTAAAACGTTTTTGTAATTTTATTTGAACGCACAGCAAGAAGGCCCAATTTTTGTAGATTTGAGTTCTACTGATTTTCTAAGTCCTTTCTGTGCAATTTTTTAAAGCAAATATTTACATGTTGAAGCGGTTTTTCATAACATACTTGACAATTTCACGTCAAAATTACTCGAAAACAGATTTTCAACTTTTCCCATAGCGAAGTGTTTAAACATTTGTGGATTTAATAATTATTTCATTAATGTTTTTTCTGCCGTTCCGAATGAAGTTGCACCTTGAAGAAGTTCTAGATTACTAGAACGGGTGGAATGGATTCCGCGTTCCAGTGATCTAAAGAGCCAAACTACAGGTCCAAACAAAGTAGTAGGGTCTTTAGTGAGGAACCAGACTAAGAAAAGTCCCCGAAAGAGGGCAGCAGTTTTTTCGGTACTTAGAGACCATACAGGCGGCTCCGTGGCGTAGTGGTATGTGTGTGACTACTACGTCCAAGTTCCCGGATTCGAATCCCAACACGGTCTGCTTGAAAAAAGTTAGGCGAGCATTTTTCACAAAAATACACCCTCGTTCGGATGAGAGATAACATGGAGGCCCCGTGTGTGTGTTGTCACGCACGTTAAAGATCCCTACCTTGCTTAGAACAGCAAGGGTTCGGCAAAATTCCAAATTTTCCATGTGAAAAAACTCGCTTCCTGGCTAATGTAGTACCTTCGGGTGGAGCATTGGAAAATCACAAGTAAGTCAGAAGAGACCATAGGGGTCGGTATGACTTTCAGAGACACACTACTACGTGGTATCCTCTGAGGTAAAAGGTCTCGGAGTTAAAATACTTCGCAGGATTTGATCGGAAAGTTTAAAGGAAGAGCAGAGAACATTCTGCGAGTCGGAGCATGGAATGTCAGAAGTATGAAGCAAGTAGGTAAGCTAGAGAAATTGAAAACTGAAATGGATAAGTTAGCACTAGACATAGTAGGGATCAGCAAAATTCTGTGGCCCAAGGCGGGGGATTTTTGGAGTGGAGATTTTAATGTAATTCATACATAAACAGAGGAAGGCTATTCGGAAGTGGGGATAGTTATGCGGAAAAAAAACGACAGCATATAGAAAACTACTTACAAAAGAACGAAAGAACACTCGTGGTTAGATTAGAATCTAAGCCGGTAAATACAGTAATAATACAAGTATACATGCCCACGTCTAGCTACAGTGAGAAGATCTTAATGCAGTGGTAGGTGAGGGTAGGAAAGAAACGGTAGTAGGTTTATTTGGTTTAGACACGAGAAATGATACGAGAAATAAGCTGGTAGAATTTTGCGACAAGAACAATTTAACCTCACAAATACATTAATTATTTCAACATCATGCTAGAAGACAAAACACAACATCACGCTTAAATTTAAAAATTTGAAAAAATGGAACAGAAAAATGCACTTTAACTTTGAGAAACTAAAAGATAAAGATATCCACGAAAAATTTGAAAAAAGTCAAATGAATTCCGGAAAGATATCGGGAAATTTTCTTATACTAAGGAAGTAGAAACAGAATGGAATGGCATTAAATCTAGCTTAGACATGGCGGCCAGAGATATTCTGAGGTATACACAAAAAGAAAATAAGAAACCATGAATAACAAAAAATATACTGAATCTAATAGAAGATGATAATACAAAAATAAAGCAGATGAAACAAGAAAACAGAAATACAAAATTCGCAAATTCAGGAAAGCTAAAGAACATTGGATTGATGAAAAGTGCAAAGAGGTACAAGCTAAAATGGAAATAGGAAAGATAGACGACGCATACAAACTAATTAGAATGAATTTTAGGGATATAAAACCGTATAGCAAAAATAAAGGGGACCTGGTGGAAATGTCTTTATAGAAAATGTAGAGAAAGTCAATAGATGGCAAGAATATACACGGAATTTATATGTAGGAGAGGAACTAAGAGCATTAGAACAGGAATCCCACACTTAGAGATGAGTTTGGGTTAGCATTAAAGGGTCTGAAAAATGGTAAGGTGCAGGGTACAGATCAGGTGCAAGCAGAAACTGTAAAAGCCGCTGGACAAGCAGTAACAAAACGTCTCTTCCACTTATAAGCTATATGTATGGGGCAGGCGAGATACCCAAAGATTTCAAACGAAACATCATAGTAACTATACCAAAAAAGAGAGGTGCGGGTAGATGTGAAAATTTTGAAACAATAACTTTGACAGCACACATGTCAAAAATAATAACTACAATTGTACAAAGACGAATGGAAAAACGAACTGAAGAAATACTAGGACAACATCAATTTGGGTTTAGACGAAACAGAGGAACGCGAAATGCTATTTTAGCTTTGAGGGTGATAATGGAGAAAACAACAGAAAAAGGGAAAAGCATGTATATAGGGTTTGTAGATCCGGAAAAAGCATTCGACAATGTAAAATGGAAAAAAATGTTAGAAATACTCATAAAGATTGGAATGAGTTTTAGGAATAGACGGATAGTACATAGCTTATACAAAGAGCAAAGAGCGGTAATAGAATTAGAGAACCAAATAACGCAAGATGGGAAGAGCGCAAAAGATATAAAACAAAGATTAGCACAAGGTCGTGCTACATTTAACAAGAAAAAGTAACTACTGTGTTCAAAGACGACAATCATATAAACAAGAAAAAGAAAAAATAAAAAGATTGTGGAGCACACTGTACGGCTGTGAAACCTGGACAATAGAGGGAGCGGACAGGAAAAAGACAGAAGCTTTGAAATGTGGTGCTACAGACGTATAATGAAAATATCATAGACAGACAAAAAGATGTTCTAAAAATGGTAGGGGAAGAAAAAGTGTGTGGAAAACAGTAAAAAATAAGAGAGACAGGATGATAGGCTACATACTAAGGCATGGGGGAATAGTGCGAAATATATTAGAAGCAGCGATAGGAAAAAGAGAGGTAGAGGAGATGTAGGTCAGACTATTGCACACAGAAAGTGAAAGATGTAGGCTGTGGGTTTTCAGGGAAATGTGCAGGCTAGCTCAGAATAGAAATCAATGGAAGTACGCGTCCAACCAGTTCCAAGATGGAAAAACCTAATAACGAAAAAAATAACTGTACTTAAACCTAATGATTATTATAAACAACTACAGGTGTTGATTTTGAAATATTTTCAACTAATGTTGATTGTGCGAAAGAATATATTAGAAAACTATTATTTCGGCAAATGTTCAAGTGTTGGGGATCTTGGTAGTCGCAGGCTGCGTAATCCCCTTCACATACCATTGAATATCGGGGAAATACGGTATATATTGGTAAACAATAGAAGAAGAACCAAATTGCACCTAACAAGAAAAAGCAACGGCTATGTTCGAAGACAACAACCATAGAAACAAGAAGAAAATTGTTGAAAGCATATGTGTGGAGCATAAAACAATATGTCTATAAAATAGCGGCTGTAGGAGAAGCAGGCCGAAAAACGGTAGAAGCCTTTTGGAATGTTGTGCTTCAGATGAATGAGGATGATAGCATGGACAGACAAAGTTAAAAACAAAGAATTTACAGAAATAGTAGGAGAATAAAGATATCTGTAGAAAACAAAAAAAATAAGAGAAATAGAAGGGCAGGATACGTTCTAAGACATTTTTGGGGAATAGTGCTCGATATATTACAAGCAGAGATAAGAAGAAAGAGGTAGAGCTAAACCTAGATCAGACTAATGCACGTAGATAGTGAAAGATGCAGACTGTGAATTTCATGGAAGTGTGTAGGTTAGCAGTTCCAGAACTGAAGACCTAATGATGACGAATTTTTTCTGCTTTATTTGCTAATCTCAAAAGTTTACACACTACTGGGTTTGAAAAAAGAAAGTTTTACCAGATACAATAATAAAAAATATTCGAAGTGAAAAATAGACCAATCTGATGACGAACTGCAAATCCAGCAAACCCTGTCACTGGTTGCTGTCTGTTCGCAAATTGTCAAGCAACAAAACTGATGTATAAAAAATATACAGTGCTTTTGAAAAATAAGACAATAGTCGTTTGACCTTGAAGGTAATTTAACAAATAAAGCTAGATTATCTTCATAGTCCCACATCATTTGTTATTTGTCTGTTAAAGTTATTTTACTAACAACGAAATTATGGCCTCAAACGTTTTTTTGTAAGATGCTCAAGACATTCCAAAATTTTCTTAAATAAAACCTTACTTTTGTAAATCAAAGTTTGAAAGAATTTTGCATTATTACTAAACAACATTGAACATTGAAAACATTTTTCTCAGAAAAATATTTTTCTCATTTTCATCTTAATCAAAAGCTGCACTTACATTTAGTTTACAAAACAATATATTTTTAAAAAATATATAACTTCTTATAACTATGCTATTTACCTGGTTATCAAAAAAATAGCTATCTGGCGTTTTATAGAATTTATGGTTCTGAATGAGCTGTATTTATTCTAAGAAACACCGTAGAGCACTGTTTCTTGATCAATAGAGTTTGATATTAACCTTCAGCCTTCCCCGAGGGGGACAATCGATTTTGAAAATTGGGTTTTTGCCGCTATGTTCATTCAAATAAACGCAACCAAGCAATGTTTTTGATAACTTGACAAATAACATAAATGATCGCGTATAAACCTATAATTGGAATTTACGAAGTTTGGTATTTACCTTGAACCTTTCCTAAAGGATACCATGAATTTTGAAAAATGCGTTTGTGTCGCTGAATGTGCTGTATTCATTTTAATAAACGCAATGAATCAATTTTATTTGATAACTTGATAAATGGCATAGCGGTCAAGTTGTCGCGTGTATCTATAAAAATTTACAAAGTTTAATAGACTTTCAGCCTCCCTTGAGAGAAAAATTCAATTTTGAAAAATGAGTTTTGTGCTTCTGAGTGCTGTATTCATTCTAATAAACGCGCCCTAGCAATGCGTTTAATAACTTCGTAAATGCCATAGCGGCAAAATGCTTGCATATAACACTATAGGAATTTATGAAGTTTGATATTTATTTTCAGTGTTTCCTAAGGGGCATAATTAATTTTGAAAAATGAGTTTTGTGCCTCTGAATATTGTTACGTTCCGTTTTGTATTTGAAAACGCACCGCCTCCTTACTTTTAAAACAATTTCAGTTTCTACGTATTGGAACATACGGATTACTACACTTTTATTATTCCAAGTCCTCTCAGTTAGGAAGTCAACTGTGCTCATCCTGTATTTACTTTTATCAAATCAGGTTAGATTCATTAGGCAACCAACGTTGCGCGTCCTTTATTTAATTCACGAGTTCACTCGTTTAATATTCTTTCTGCTCCCTTATCTAGGCATGTATTTTTACTAATTAGGAATTTCCTGAATGTTGCTAGTTTAATATTAATTAGGTAAAGAAGCTGTGTTATCTTTGAAAGATGACCATATTCTAAAATTTATTTCTATTCTATACAAAATTTCCGTGATTATTTCTTCAGAAAACAATTTTAAACTACATTGGTAGAACAAGTTCACTAGATATGTAGTGCTAGTCTGCGTTTCTTCTGTGCTAAATAAAACAAACCCATTATAATTACAAATCCCTATGATGAAAAAGTGCTTTCGCATTTTACGTGACTGGTAGGTAATTGAAGGCTGATATTCTTTTAATGGTAATGTTAATATTTTCAGCCCGCATTTGTAACTAATTTCTTCGGTTCTTCGATCTAATGTTTGCTTGGTCGTACCACAGAAACTTGCTTTATCGTTACACCATATTTTGTCTAGCTGCTGTATTGCTTGTAAATCAAGTTGAGATGAATAACCATTGTAGCTATTCATACCCTTCACAGCCTGTGCGAAAGAAGTATATGATGATGACCGACAGCTGTTTGCTTCACTCCTAGACGGTATGCAGCTCGCCAACATTCTAGCAGTGTTAAGAGCAACACCTTAGGTTATAAGATTTGTTTAATAATTTAGAGTTTTGTATTTAAATATATTATTGTGTACTTGTATATTTCAGTAGCTTCTAGTCAGAACGACTTCGGTTTGCATCAGTATAGTAGTCCTGTAAATTATAGACGTGAAATAAATAAGGCCGATCATGTGAGCTGACTTAAAAAAAACCAAAATATCCATACACAGAAAAATCTAATATACATACTGTTGGGATTGATACGTTCAAAAGGGAAACTTTCCGAGGGCCTGATACTTTATGAAGTCGGATGCTTATGGTCATTTAACTCCTTAAACGTCGACTTCATGTCTTCGTACCTTGAAAATCCTACGACGCTTGAACCATCTTCAAAGGAATTCAGCAAAACAGACATCGCCGCTTTCTTCATATGGTCGCCCAAATCTACCATATGCTTCGAGACCATAATCCACGACGTGTACAAAGACACCGTTCTTTCATAATGTTAAATGCAAAGAATAATGAAACTTTATTGAATAAACGCGTTTACGGAAACGAAGTTAATATAAGTAATCAATTGAAAAACTACAATGCACTTAAATAGTTACTAACCGAACGAATATCACCCGCTATCATTTTTAACAAGCAAAACTACAACACTATCGCGTAACAGAACTTCGAAACAACACTCATTTTTTTATCCATATCGGAAACAGAAAGTAATTCTATTCCGTTCGAGCAAGAAATGACTGCAGAATAATGAATCTATTAAAATCGTTCTTCCCTCGTAAACAACCAGATGTAGGTAACAAATAACATGAATGTTTTTTTCCTCAAAACATCTAGCTGCCGATAAGAGAACCAGAAAACTAATTGATTCGAACTCATCTTGAAAACTCCTTCGGTAATCTCGTACATCAAAACTTATTATATTCTTTTAACAAGCGAAACTAATGACCAATAATAAGAAAACGCCGGTTGTAGTGTTCTAAACTACAACGAATATACATCAACGTGTGTAAATACAAGATAAAAAATATATACAACCAACCTCGTGGAAATTATGAAGGACGCGTCAGATGAATTGCTTAACTTCCCGCATTGAAATTATAGAAAAATAACAAACCCATTCATAATTTATATTAAAGTGTAGAAATAAGCGAACCAGACGTTTTAAAAAATTTATCCTCAAGACTAATAATTACAATACGAACGAAGTTTATGTATTTACCCAATATTGGGTAAATACCCGGTACGTACCTAATTTTTATTTACCAGGTAAATTCCCATTACTGCATACACACACACACACACACACACACACACACACACAGATACACCACACGCACGTCAAACATTTTTTAGCGACTGAAAAGGATATATAGCAGATGCTGTATCTTTAAAACATGGAGAGTTAAGAAACTCAGACAGCTGTCATTTTTGTGCAGATATAATTGGAACCTCGTGGCACGTTACTATTGATTGTTCACTAACAAAACAATTATGGGAATGTCATAAACCCCATAAAATGGTATTTCAGCACTCAAAAATGTAACTTAGCTAAATTAATTTCTTAGTTTAGCAAATCGACCAATTACAACACGGTAAACGACAACTGGTGATCCAGTATCCAATTACAAAACCGCAGAGTATACATTGAAGAAATAAATTAATGAGTAAGAAATGCAGAAACCACTAAAATGCAAAACCATATTTAAGACACGGCTAGACGTTCAAGAGCATTTTAACAACACAAAGTACGCGACTTTTGCGAGTTGACGTGACAATAACCTTTTATTCAGCACAGATAAAATTTGTTACATTATGAGAACGAAATTGGTAAAGGACAAAATGATATGTAACAACTAAGCTTGAAAAGTTGGAAGTTAGGTTCAGAAAGTAAACGTCGAGATACCACAGCATAAAGGGTAGTATGGTCACGAGGGGTTGAAGATGTGCTTTGACCGGCCGTATTGTGTTTTGATTTGCAATAAGACAATCACTTTCACATGTTCGTGGATTTTACTGTCTCGCCAGTGGAGTAAAAATCTATAACGTAATAGGTATGGAATCATAAATACGAGGATAGTTCAAAGAAACACATTTGATCAGCGTAGCCATGATTTCATTTCTAAAAAAGGAATTCATTTGTACATATTGTTTGTGTAAGTAGTACTGACGCATTCGTGCAAAATATCTGCAGCTTACAATTTTCTAAGTGTTGTGATTGAATTAAAAAGGTATCTACGATAGAAAATCCATCCAAAGATAATCTGCATTCCATTATTCGCTTTTTGGCCGCTAAAGGGTGTCAACCAATGGAAATTTATAAGAGAATGAAAGTTGTGTATGGTGACTGTCATACGGCAGTGGTTGAATGGTGCAATAAATTTCGACAGGAAAGAGAATCTGATATGGACCCTCCTGGAGCTGCACGTATTACAGCATCAGTTGAAAATGTGAGGCAGCTGAAAACTGCATTATGCGCAAATGAACGCATCAAAGTTAGGGAACTTTCTCAAATGCTGGAATATCAGCGTGAGAACTGTTCGTTCCATAATTCGCAGTCTTGGTTATTGCAAGGTTACCGCTCAGTGGATCACACGATTGCTTACTGAAAAGCAGAAGAATATGCGTTCGCCCATATCAATACGACATTTGATGCGCTATCAACAACAAGGTAATGCTTTTCTATACCAAATTGTCTCCGGTGATGAATTTTGGGGATCACTACAAACCTGATTTCAAACGCCAGAGTACACAGTGTAAGAGTGCACAATCCCCAAAAGCAGTTTTGAAATCAACCATCGGCAGAAAAAGTAATGTTACCTATTTTTTTTTATTACCAGAGTGTGCAGTTCTTGGACTTTAGAGAACCCGGTGCCAGCATTGACGCTAAGCATTATGCAATCACCTTAAAAGGCTTACATCCTGGTATCAAGAATAAACGTCCCCACGAGCTCACAAATGGCATCATTCTTCTGCATGACAATGCTCGACCCCATGCAGTGCAAACGATTCAATATCTACTTCGTCAAATAAAATGGGAAGTTCTACAGCATCCAACTTACAGTCCCAACTTATTCTCATGTGATTTTCATGTGTTTGGCCCATTAAAGCAATCGTTAAAAGGATGATAATTCAATTCGGGTGTTGAGGTAGAGATTGCTGTTATGGAATAACTCCACAAACAGTCACAATAATTTTATCAGCAGGGACTCTATAGACTAGTCCATCACTGGGACCCATGCTTTAATGTTAATACATACGTCTTTTAAATTCGTTGAATAAACACACTTTACAGCCTCTAAATATGTTTCCATTGAACTATCCGCAAATGCAAAGGTTGAAACTTGCAAGTTTACTTGTCCATAAATAAGAATATGTCATCGTTTTATGTAAATTGGCGACTTAGTAAGAAGGTGAACCATTGCTGTTCCCGGAGTCCTTATTCGAAGACTGTAAAATAAACTTGGAATAAGTAAACCCTCTTAATTGGTGTAGAAATACGTTAATATCAAATTGAGATGCGAATTATAAATGGTATTCCTTCACTCGCAGAAAGTTGACATAATGCTAATAAAATCACTTAGTAGGACTATTTGAATAGTGATGAGCTAAAGTGCCTAAAAATAAAGCTTGTTTAGTTTTAAGTATTTTAGTATAGGAAATTGAAATTAGAAAATTTTTTTTCTATTAATTAGGACGAGCATGATAATTTTTAAGGTAGATCTAATATGTGGTGTAGTGATAGTTAGGAAATGAACAATAAATTGGTATTTTTAAGGAACTATAGAATGCGGACAAGAAAGGCTGTACCCACCGCCGTTTCGTGAATTGTTAACTTGACATTTCTAAAAATGGGATTCAGAATGTAACTACCAACATTCGTAAAACTGGAAAAGTCGGTTTGATAATAGTAGTATTAATTGTTCTTTTAAAGATCTTTTTTACTAATTCTTAGCCAGTTTGAGGTTAGGAAAGCAAGATTTTTGGAAAATATTTGCTTTCTTATGGTAATTACTTAATGTCAATACAGGTTAAGTGTGGGTTGAATTTATTTGAACTTATTTATGAACTAGGTAAAATAGATAAATTTGTGAAAAGATATCCAGTTCCCCGTGATGAAGTCGTATTTAGGAGAGGTACTCCATTTTTCAATTTTCTTTAATTTGACCAAAATCGAATGAGTGTTTTTAAGGCGTGGTAGAACAAGGTAAAGTATGAGGTGACAAAAGCCAAGGAGACATCCGGAATAACCGTCTTTCGTGCAGGAGAACTGGGATTGCTGGGACAAAACAATTTAGCGCCCAATAGAAAAAACTTTTCTAGGTAAGTGGTTATTGTAACATAGTTTCTCATTTCAGTCATTTCAAATATTAATTTTTCAATTATTGTTATTATTTTTCCCTTGGAACCCACTCTTGCACCACTGTAGTTAGCCGGTGTTCCATTAAAATTGTTACCGGGACCTCGTCCCTTTAGGGAAGATCTAAATTAAGTTTCGCGCATTTTACCTAATAACGCGCACGCGCACGCACTCATATTCAAGCACGTGCGCATGTACCATTAGGCGGCTCCGTGGTGTAGTTGGTATGCGTGTGACTACTACGCCCAAGGTTCCGGGTTCGAATCCCGACACGGTTCGTTTGAAAAATGTTAGCCGAGCATTTTTCACAAAAATACGCCCTCATTCGGATCATACGTAAAATGGAGGTCCCGTGTGTGAGTGTTGTCACGCACGTTAAAGATCCCTACAGCAAGGGTTCGGCAAAATTCAAAATTTCCCGGTAAAAAACACTCGCTTCCTGGCCAATGTAGTAGCTTCGGGTGAAGCATTGAAAAAATCAAAAATATATGGCATGTACCATTACCATCACGCCTTACATGCGGCACAACCAACGAGCACACAATCTCAAGAATTGTAAGTACATCTTTGTATGTTTATAGATTATACTTGTACGTGTAATTTGTAGAAATCTGTAATCAAGAGTTAAAATAAGCTCGAAAATTCAGATGGACTAAAAAGAGTGCGTTTTTATTGAAAAAAAAGACAGAACCCATTAAATATCTTTCAATAAGATCAACAAATATAGTCTTTCGCCTACATGTCTAAAGTCGGTTTTAGGTGTTCTTATATGTTTATCACCTTTTTTTCTAGTTGAAATGCCTCATATTCTAGGATCTAATATTTGTCCTTCAAGTAAAAAATTCATACAGATTCTTAAGGTGACCTCAGTATTCAGTCTGATTTTTTTTAGTGTTGCACAACTTTATCTGAGGGTAGATTAATGTTATTTACTTAGCAAACAGGCATATAGTGCCATCAAATTCACACACCTAAAACTATACGAGCAATAAGCTCGTTAAAAATCGGAAACCGAATAAACAAAAGATCGCAAACGAGCTCATCCTTGCTCATTACAGCACTAATATCTTTTAAAATTGTATAACAAATATGATGGTTTAATAATGTACCGTACAAAATTTTTAGTAATAGCATTAATAAACGCAAAAAAGTTTTATATAATTCTATAGGTATAAATTATGATGTACCTCGTGATTTACAGAAAGCATAGATAATGGAATATTCGCTGGGAAATTACAAACAATGTATTAATTTATTCCCTACATTATAAAATTGAAGATAAATACATAACCTTAAAGGATTACTAATAGAGTTAACTTAAATATAATTGCTTTAGCAAAATCCTTTGTATATACGTCCAACATAATACAAAACTCTCGAAATTTCTCTCCAATGCAAAACGATTAAATAAATAGAAATTTTTGATTTTTAACATATCAACCATGAATATTACAAATTTTACGGTAGATTTTCTCCTTGTTTTAAATACTAATACAATATACATAAGGATGGATTGTTTTAAGTATTAATATTTTTCAAAAAGAAATTTTTTTGGTAATATTTTTTTCCAAATTAAAATTTGAAAAATTTTTGCACTAT
The DNA here is from genome assembly GCA_036346225.1 of Platerodrilus igneus. Classification (NCBI taxonomy): domain Eukaryota; kingdom Metazoa; phylum Arthropoda; class Insecta; order Coleoptera; family Lycidae; genus Platerodrilus; species Platerodrilus igneus. The sequence goes on from JARFIW010000544.1 coordinate 1,772,582, forward strand.
TTTTAAACAAAATATATTCTTGAATATTTATAATCGTTCACATTTACTGTAGCAAAAAGGATATTTTCTGATTGTTTCCACAACAAATTTTGTTTCTACCAAAATACAGTTCCTGGTTAATAGTATCGGAGCGTCGCTTTCGGCTCCTCAGGCATAAGCATTTATACGACGCATTTTATAGCTTTACAGCGGTTTGCTGTTAAATTTTAAATCCTTGTTCATTAATTCACAACGACTTTTTGATTTATTCATTAAAGCAAAAAGAAGTTTTAATTTTATTTTTGCAAATTTATTAGTGGTATAAAAACATATTTCGCTGAAATGTTAAATGTTTTCAGTAACACGGCATATTTTGGATTTTTGGAACTTTGCCAGCCTAAATTTGGAGAAACAGTAGTTGTAACTGGAGCAGGAGGAGCAGTTGGAAGCCACGTTGGTCAAATAGCAAAAATAAAGGGATGCAAAGTCATAGGAATTACAGGAAGTGATAAAAAAGGTCAATGGATAGTTGACGAACTAGGTTTTGACCATTACATCAATTATAAAAGCGAAGACTTTGCCAAAACCCTCACCAAATATGCGCCAAACGGAATTGACTGTTACTTCGATAATGTAATTCAAACATACAAGTAAATAATCAATTGATAAATTGTATTTCAGGTGGGCGGTGAAATCAGTAGCATTATTCTTCACCAAATGAACGACTTTGGTCGAATTTCAGTGTGCGGATCCATTACAGCTTATAATGCAGACAGAACAAATATGCCCAAAGGTAAGAATATGAAGAGTAACAATTTAAAGTTTGTAATAAATAAATATGAGGGGTGCTCGATATGTATACAAAAACAAAACCTAAGCTGTGAAAACTTCTTTACTGTTTTTCGAAATATTCTTCACGATGATTGATACACTTTTGCATACCTTGGAACAAATTTTTATAGCATTTTTTCCGTTCCGATTGATATATCTCCAAAACATAGGTTTTGAACGCATCAACCGCCTCTTCAGGTGTAGAAAATCGTTGTCCACGCAGTTTGTTCTTCCCGTGTCGGGAACAAAAAGAAATCATTAGGTGCCAAAAGAGAACTATACGGCGGATGACCCATCAATTCGATGTTTTGAGTGCTCAAATAATCACTTGTTTAAGACTATGTGTGAGAGCTCGCATTGTCATGATGGAGAATGATTCGGCGTCGTCGGTTCATTTTTCTTATTTCTCAGAAAACTTGTGGCAAAGAAATGGTTGTATACCAAGCAGAACTAACTGTTGATCCTCTAAAGTAACGGTCGTGACATGTCCATTTATTCCGAGAACACAGACAACCATTTTCTTCAAAGTGTTTTGGGTACAGACAATTTAGTTGGACTTCGTTCATCTTGGAAGACCCATACAGTCGACTGCTGTTTACTTTCGGGTTCATACGAATAAATCCAAGACTCGTCACCTGTGCAGATGTTCTACACTGCGTTTGATGCACCGCAATCGTATTTTTTGAGCATTTCTTAGCATCAATCGACACGAGTCTTTTTTGAGCGATTGTCAAATTATGTGGGATCCAACACGTACATAACTTTTTCACAGCTAAATGTTCATGTAATATCGATACTTATCTAACTAATGCCCAGAGATGCCTGAATCTCACTACAAGTCACATGACGACCTTGCATTATCAATTCGCGAACACCATCTAAATTTTCTGACACATCGACCGATTTTGGACGGCCTTCTTAAAATTCATCTGCTAGCGAACTACGACCACGATTGAATTCACTATACCAACGATATACAGTGGTTTTAGTTGGAGCTTCTTCCTCAAAAGTCGAAATAAGTTGATACAGGCTGGAAATATCACGTAAAGTAAAAATATCGAAAAATTTACATTAATTCATTTGGCAAAAATTTCATAATAAAAAAAATATATTCATGTGAAATATTAAAGTATGTATAGTTGTAGTGTTGTGATGTGTGTGTTGTGTGTGTGTGTGTGTGTGTGTGTGTGTGTGATGTGTGTGTGTGTGTGTGTGTGTGTGTGTGTGTGTGTGTGTGTGTGTGTGTGCGTGTGTGTGTGTGTGTGTGTGTGTGGTGTGTGTGTGTGTGTGTCGTGTGCGTGTGTGTGCGTTGCGTGGTGTGTGTGTGCGTGTGCTTGGTGCGTTGTGCGTGTAGTGTGTTGCGTGTGGTTGTGCGTGTGTGCGTGGTTGCGTTGGTTATATGTATATATGTGATGTTATATGTTAGTGTATGTGTACGTGTATAGTATAGTGATATATGTATTGCGTATGCGTATATATTGGTTTGCGTTATGTTATGTATATGTGTGTATATGTGTATTATATATATATATGTATATATTATATGTGTATATGATATGATGTGTGTTGTTGTTTGATTTATATTTTTTTTATTTATAGTTGGTGGTGTGTGTGTAGTGTGTGTGTGTGTGTTTGTGCTGTGCGTGCGTGCGTGCGTGCGTGCGTGCGTCGTGCGGGTGCGTGCTTGCGTGTGCGTGTGCGTGTGTGTGTATATATATATATATATATATATATATATATACCTTTCAGTTGCCTGCTGCTCGCCACCGCTCTGTGTCCTAAATAACCTAGCATAAATTTTAGATTTCACACAATTCGCTTTATATGCCTCGACTAGCTCAGTTCAACCCCACACAGAGTGCACAACGATACGATAACAAAGAAGTTTTTATCCCCTTTTTTCTCTAACACTTCCCATCTGAATGAGGTAAACAAAATTAACAAAAAATTATATAGTAACCAAAAGATGTACAATTTGTAGCTCCACAACCTTTATAATATCATTCGCTATTTAAGAAAACCCCTGAATAAAAGTAACAATATAAATTAGTTTGTCCCCAAATTCTCTCCCTTAAATCAGTTTAAAGCCAGCAAAAATAACTCTGTATCTACTTGAAGTACGTTGAACGTTCAATAGCTTCTTTCCCTTTTACGTAATTTTCTACGTATCAAAAATTTTTGATGACCCTTTACATAAATATCTCAATGCATACAAAAATTTAAATGTTCAAAAAGAAATTAATATCTTAAGCTATTAATGAATTTTATCTCTGACCTGTTGTTTGTCCTTGTTGAACTCCTTGTTGTGAATACGCGTCTCTGCATGCATCCCAATTCTTAGAATTGCCACTGCGTGCTGTTGACCAATGTCCTTGGATTATTTTCAGTTAGTTTTTCTTATTGATTTTATTTGATAGTATAGCTTGGTTAAACGCCCAGTTTAACACTTAATCATTTACTTAGTTGAATTTAGTTCAACCCTAGTCTAATACCTCGTCTAATACCTGGTCTAATACGTGGTTCAGTACTCGGTGCCCTAAGTTAATAAAATATTAAATATTATATTTAATTAGAATTTTGGACTTACGTTTTTTAAATGTCAACGGCGAATTTCTATTATATATTTGCACTTGTACTCGTATTTGAAATTTTTCAATCACCAACTTTTACTTATATTATTATTTAATTTGATGGTATAACTTCACGTGTTATCTTGTTTCAGAGAAGTACATAGCGTTCCTTGGTTGTAGAAAGACCGACTGTTTATCAGCTCGTGCGGTATTAAAAGGCCCGCCTAACACATGTTATAAATGGTTTACCCAGCTTGTTTTGTTGATTGAGTCGTTGCACTTGTCTTATCGGGCAAGCCTTTGGATTTCCATGGAGTTACCATCCTAATTCTTCGCCGCAATGCTTTAGCACATCACGTAGACATCAAAATTTTACATTGTGGATTCTTTTGATCCTGAAACCGTGTACCTTTTCAAGTCACGTCCTCTTATTTGTATATAAATCTATTCAAATTTTCCGTTTAATTCTACATGTAGTCAAGCGTATGGTTCCTTATTTTTGTTTACCAATGTGCTGGATTTTATTCGAATTTTGTCAAGTTTCCAATTAAAAGATCACGTAGTCAAATTTGTAATGAGATTCTTTAACAGCTGACGTAAATTAGATGCCTTTTATTTACTTTCTACATTCTGTAATTTGTTTGTTTTGCAAGACCCGTTTGTTATGGGTACGCAAGTTTATTAATGCGTCGAATTTAAAAAAGATCGTTTCATGCTTGTTTAACTTTCGATGTTCCTGATGCTTGTTTATTCAAAATTTATAAATGCACTACAATTCTTAACAATCAATTGGATTGCGTACAAAATTATTTATTTGACTAAATGTAATCGAATTCTTGAAGAATGGGCTTCCTTTCATTGATTAAAGTTAGTTGTGAATATTACACAATTTGTTTGATATTTGCTTTTTGTATAATTGGCAAATTGTTTACTCTTTATGATAAAAATATTTAATTTTCTAGACTTTGATGTCGTTTATATGGAGTGTACAACCCTGGTACCCTATATACCCCTAAGTAACTCTATTATCATAGCAATATATATATATATATATATATATATATATATATATCGAGCACCTCACGTAAGCGTTCGTAAGTAATAATAAATTATGATTTTTCAGCAACAATAATTCAAGGGTTTATTGTAACAAAACAATTAAAGATGGAAGGATTTTTAGTAGAGAGATGGGATAGGAGGCGATTAGAAGGTGTTCAACAAAATCTGCAGTGGATTAAAGAAGGCAAATTGAAATACAAAGAGACAGTAACAGAAGGGTTTGAGAATATTTTCCAAGCATTCACCGATATGTTAAAAGGTGAAAATTCTGGAAAAGCTATTGTAAAGGTTTAAATAAAATTTTTTAAAGAGTGTGAATTTTTAGTGACTATTATCAATGATCATCATCATTAGGTCTTCAGTCCTGGAACTGGTTAGACGCGTACCTCCCTAGTTTCCTATTTTGACCTAACCTATACATTTTCCTGAAATGCCCACAGTCTGCATCTTTCACTTCTGCATGCAAGTCTGATATAAGTCCACCTCTCCCTCTTTTTTTCCTATCTCTACTTCTAATATATCCCGTACTATTCCCCAAATGCCTTAGATCGTGTCGCACCCTTCTATTTCTCATGCTTTGTTTGTTTTCCACAGGTATCCTTCTTCCCTTCAAAAGGCTTCTATCTTTTTCCTGTCTGTTTCTCCTACTGTTACTATTTCATAGCTGTATAGTGCTGTGTTTCAAATATATATTTAAATAAATAAATAATAAATAAAAAAATAAATAAAAAACGATTAGGTGTTCAGCAAAATTTATATTGGATTATAGAGGGAAAATTGAAATTCAAAGAAACAGTAACAGAAGGGTTTGAGAATATTTTCCAAGCATTCACCGATATGTTAAAAGGTGAAAATTCTGGAAAAGTTATTGTAAAGATTTAAATAAACATTTTTGAAGAGTGTGGCTTTTGAGTGACTATTATCAATGATCATCGTCATTAGGTCTTCAGTCCTGGAACTGGTTAGACCCGTACCTCCATAGTTTCCTATTCGGAGCTAACCTATACATTTTTCTGAAATGCCCACAGTCTGCATCTTTCACTTCTGCATGCAATAGTCTGATCTAATTCCACCTCTCCCTCTTTTTTTCCTATCTTTGCTTGTAATAATTCCCGTACTATTCCCCCAAATGCCTTAGATGGTGTCGCATCCTTCTATTTCTCATATTTTGTTTGTTTTCCACAGGTATCCTTCTTCCCTTCGAAAGGCTACTACGTTTTTCCTGTCTGTTTCTCCTACTGTTATATATTTTATTAAATTTAATCCCCAATAAAATAAATCGTGGTAGATTTTATATTACCTATCGAGAATTGTTATGTAACTGTAACAAGCCCAGGGTAAGGTTAAGATGGAAATTGGCTTTTAGTAAAAGAAAACTCATAAGACTTTTAGCTAACTGAGTTTTTGGCCCTCGGTTGCATGTGATTGGGTCAGTGGTTATATTAAAGTTGAAAGAAAATAAGATAATGGACGCCACCTAAATTTTTATAAAGCAAAGGACTAAATCAATTTGCTTAAAGGAAAAATTTGGAAACCAATGTTATCGCTAACCACTTTAAATACAAAGTTTGATTGCCTCAAATATGATACTTACATCTGGTCGTCTTCTTCAATGATCTAACGATGAGTAGGGCGACCCTGAAACATAATTACCACCAACATAGATACCCTATATATCTTACGGACTAGTATGAGTATGTAATCTTTGATTTAGTTTCAATTAGTTTCCACTATATCGTGGTACACATTCGGGTAAGTTTAACCTTTTAAATACCTAACAAAATTTGGAGAAATTTAACAATTACTGAGTAATGAACTGAAGTCAAAAATAACTCTATATTCTCTTTTAAGACAAGCAATGAACATTATAAATTATAACTGTACTTAATAAAAAAAATTAATTTCTTATAAATGTAGTTTCTTGAATCAGATATATAACTTTGGACATTATTTTCATAATAAATAGTCTGGGGTAGCGCTACTTCGACTTTACAGTTTTTTATAGAATTTACTTAACTTTTGGCAAATGTTATTAGTTGATTAATTAATCTAAGTTCAAATTTCATTATACAGGACTTAGGCCCTATAAATTAGCATGTTGGTATTTCAAAGTATGGTAAACAAGATAACTATCACGATTGTATGTCTGCATGTGTACAACCGGTGAGGTATAATTTCTAAAGTTGAACACACTATTAACTACAAAAAAATTGTTGTACTCATTGTACTTTACACTTTAACAGAATGAGCTTTTAGTAAATTAATTAATAAAATTATTCGTACGAGCCATAATGAACTGTATCCAGCTACAAAAGGGAATTCATTACATGCAAAAATTACGTAATGAACTTTGCTACGGCAGCCTTATCTTAGAAACTAATGCATTCTTACCCATAGCAGCAATGACCTCTAACCTTCAAATGACATGTACATCAACTAAACACGCCAGGTGCAGCTGGATAGCAAAGTCGGCCATGTGTCGAACAAAATTGCTTACTCATTTATATTTTAAACGAGTTCCATGAAATTTAATTAAACCAAACCAAATAAAATATGTTCCAGATGATCTAAGCTTACATCGAAATTACGTGGAATTACACCAAAGTGATAACGGAGTTATTTACGTTTTCAGAGTTGCACTGTAATAAATTGCATAATTAATTTTAATATGATTACACATTTAAACAAACCGTCGCCAAAAGATTTCGTACACTACACTTTACACAAGTTGTCTCGGACAACTTTTAGAATAGTGTGCCTTTATTACGGCGTCTCTGCCAGGAAAACTTGATTTCCCTGAGCATCTTGAGTGATTTTTAAACACACCAAGCGACCTTTCAGTTCAACGAAGAAACGAAAAGTGACAATCGGTTACGAATCGTTGGAACAACTTGAAAACCTTAGATACTACAAGACGTAGGAGCACGCTAGCAGGTTTGTATATATATATATGTTATCAGTAAGGATAATGTGGTATGTATTAGATTGTAATGGTAATTAAACTGAAGTGTGCCTTGAAGTTTATTGGTTGTTAAATATGCAATATCCAATGAATCAATAATATAAACGTTGTTGAATAAAGACTAAAATAATAGATGCACCGCGGTAAAGTCAACGAATAAATTTGCAGGAAAATTTATATGTTACACTACTGTTCCTATTTCATAGCCGTACAGTGCTGTGCTCCACACACATATATTTCAACAGCTTTTTCCTTGTACGAACTTAAGGTCAAACCTTCATGGTTTTGAAACGGAATTTAGTCGTCGAAGTTTCAACACTTTTGTTTGGCAATATTTGTTTGTAACTGCTTATTTTATAAGTGTAATGGCGCCCTAGTTTATCCGTTAATTATTAACCGATCCCCCCTAAAGGTCTAGCCCCGCAGAAGTAGAGTTCAGAGTTAGTCAGGAAATCTGCCAAAAGCCAGTTACCACCTACGGATAAAAATTACATCTTATGTTTGATTTGTGTGGGAAAGTGGGCGTAGTGTTGGGTACCCCCTTTTTACTAGCAACCAACAAAACAACTCCACAGGAAAATAATCGTCATATCATGACAGCCTTAAAAACTAAGTGAAATTCAAAGTAACACAACTTCAAGATGTGAATATAAATTTTCCTCAGGGGAAAACACAAGGCGCGCGACTTATTTTTTAACTATGCTTGCAAGTGCACGGTATGGTTCAATCACGTGTTCGTGAATTTAACGTTCTGACGACCAAGGAAAGGGGGTGGGAACTTGAGAGTTCGCCCCACAAATATTTTGGATTTCATTTTGTGTTAAGGAAGCTGCCGCTGTTAGAAGGAAAACAATGAAAACCGGGTGTTTCTGGACATTCTTAAATTTCTGCAGGTAAACTGGAAACTAAACTGTGAGTAAATAAACTTCCTTTTGAAGCGATGTAAAAATATGTTAATGTCGAATTGAGATTCGAATTATTAATGGTATCTATTCATTCTTAGGAAGTTGGCATATTGCTAACAATTGTTTTATTAGTTTATTTCAATAGCGATGGGCTAAAGTGCCTACAACTAGAATAAGTTTACTTTTAAGTATTTTAGTATAGGAAATTGAAATTAGAACATTTTTGTAATTATTAATTAGGATGTGCGTGATAATTTTTAAGGTATGTTTTACATGTGTAGTGCAAGTTAGGAAGTGAACAACAAGCTAGTATTTTTAAGGGACTATGGACATGAAAAGCTGTACTGATCAACTGTTTTGTTTATTGCTAAGTTCACACTTCCCGAAATGAGATTCATATTGTAACTACCAATACTCGTAAAACTAGAAAAATCAGTTTTTGAAAGTAGTAGAATTATTTTTCTTCTTAGATTCTTTTTTAGTAATGCCTGTCTAGTTTGATGTTAGGAAATTTAGTTTTTTTAGAAAGCATTTGTATTCTTATGGTAATTATTTAATGCTAATAGAGGTCAAGTTTAGGTTGAATTTTATTTGGACTTATTTATGAACTAGATTTAGATTGTAACATGTCTTTTTGCCTTGATTTGTACGTGCGTGAATTCTTTGCTTTGTTGCACTTAGTGCGCATGTTGTTTGATTCAGTGGTTGATTCCATATTTAGTACTATACAAGCATTAGGAATATTATTCAATGGGAGTCGAATATTATTTAAAATAAATAATAAAAGCGCATGCTTTATCGTATGGTTGTTTAAACTCTGTTCAATTGACAACAGCGTAAAGTCGTTTTTGTTTGTATGTTAAGTTGGACGGCAATCACCCACAGATTTCCGAAGTGTAAGAAAGTAAGTAGAAGAATGTAAGAAGAAACACATCGCCAATTTAGATATGCATCTTTAGTTGGGAAAGTCTCAAGTAAGCTCTGCCTCCCATGTTAAAGGTAGTCAGGTAAAAGTATTAAATTTATTGTTCCAATTTAATTTCATTTACAGCGTTATTTTTCTACGGATAGTTTTAAAAAGATTATAGTACTAAAAGTTTCGCTCCTCCTAGATCGATATGACGTCCTGATTTACGTTATTTCAATTTATTGGTTTGTGGTTGACGAGATATAAATGCAAATAGCAAGTTATCTTCAAAGGGTAAAGGAAAGCTGTATAAGAATTCAATTCCTTAGTAATTTGCGATTCCGGAAAATTTCTATAAGAAGTTGATTCGTTTCGATTTGAAACATGGCTACCTTTGTTATTCTGTAAACTTTCAACAGTTGTTTAATAATTCAAGATAAGTGATTAGCTTTATACTTGTTGTCTTGCTATCTTTTCGTTTTGAAGTAAAAAAGGAAGTCAATGTCACATTAACACGCGAATGTTAACCTAACAAATATTTGCTTATATTAAGGTGCGATCAGAATTTCTACTGAAAGTATCAACGTTTTCGTTTAAAGTAATATTTATAACGTAAAACTGTTTGCTTTGCACAGGACAAGCGAATAATTATTAAAAATTATTATTTAAAACTGAAGTAGATTGTTAATAAAATTCATGATTTAGTATAGTTTGTTTATCCATATTTTAAGGAATTGTATAATTTAGGAGTGACGTTTAACATATAGTTCTAAAACTTGCAAACGGTAAATAATTTTAACTTAAAATATAAAATACTAGTGCTTGTATCAACAAGGTAGCGAACCCAGATATACAGATCTGATATACAAAGACGTTGTAGTTATGTTGTACAAAAAAGTTACTGTTTTATATGAATTTACTAAGGAACACTCCACTATAATTAAATTTGCTAACGCTTTTTGAAAACCTTTTGTTTTGGTTGAATATTTTTGTAAATAAAATTATTAATAAAAAAAGCATACAAATGTATTAAACGAACAATTTATGCTAAATTTACCGTTTTATTTTAAACAAATGCGTCGAAATGTAGGTAAACACAATCGATATTGCTCAATAGATGAGATATTAATGGTGGCCTATTGGAAATCAATTTTATAGTGTTTTCTATTAGGTTTGGTCAGTAATACTATTTGTACAAGTAAGAGTTTTAAATGACAAGCTCTTTTTGTTTTCTTGTCTTACGGTAGTGCTTAAGTAACTACAATAGTGTGGTTTGATAACAGACATATTTGATCGAAAAAAGTAATTTATATGTTATTTCTTTTGCAATAACAACAAAAGAATATTACACTACCTTTTTGTTGTTTCTTTTGCAATAGCAAGGTAATAAGAGCATGCCTCTTATTTTCACAAAAGCAGAACGATAGCGTTTACTGATCCCCTACAACACTTCTCTCTATTCATGATCACTCATACATCAAGTTCTCGCCCTATATAAACTACCACTTTCGCTACTTTCACCAGTTACTTTGCCACAAGACACCTTTTGGCTTAAATCGGTTGGTGTGTCTGCTAGTTCAGAAGTACCTTTCCTTACTCTTTACACATTAACTTGTCTACTTACTATTATCATTCTTATCTTTATTATTATTATTTATTTTCATTTTCTTTTCTTGTCCTGATGACGCCCCTTACAAAAGTGGGCGAAACGTCGACCTTAGTTTATAAGATGACACGGTCCCAACCCGGAACCATAAATATTTATGACTCCTGCTGTAAAAGCCTCCGGCAATATAAGTCTGGGTTTCTATAAATTCTAATCTAAGAAAAAATTATTGTGCATGATATTTGAACCATAGTCAAAGGTTATATAATTCTTATATCAGTTTTTAAAGGTTAGAGGTGATATTATAATAATCAATACAGCCTGATTTTGTTTTGTAAATACCAAAATTATGGCACCAAGATGTCGTCTGAGAACAAAGACAGGTCATATACAGTTTTGTGCTGACTCTGATAAATGTAAAACTTGCATTTCTGATTTTAGGCCGACATACGTAAACTTAAAGATATATAGATTAGATATGAAAGGACGACATAAAGTCCGATTTTGATTCATCCGTTCGAAGTTCGCCGAGAATGCCTAAGTGGTTTTAAAAAGAGCAGAATCATTCTTCAAAGGAGACTGCGTTTATAACATTCAGACATTCAACATGCTGCTTTGGTAGGGTAACTACCTCGGCCACAAGATCGCGAGCAAGGCAAAGTAGTTAAGTATGACGAGATAATTCCCTGTCAAGCAGCTCAGTTCTATTTTAAGGACTTATTGGTTAGCAAATATTCAACCCTGGTTTTGGAAAGATGTTGAGATATTTGGAGTCGATATCTATATTGGAACAAAGTCATTCACTTCGTAAAGAAAAGAAAATTTAAATAAAAAGATATTGTAACTATATTGGAGTGGAGGTTAGTACATAAACTCGTACTTAAATATATAAACGGAACGTATTTACAAATACGTCTGTGTGTAGATTAAGTTTATAGTTAGTAGATTTATGACATATTGGACTTTTAATACTGATTTAAGATTGTACTGTATATTTGTAATGAAACAGGTGTGTTATAGATTAAAAAATATCGTATCAAATTTTGTAAAGACTGTGTATTTGGTTTCTCCATTATTGTAAACAATATAGTTGCAGTTTTGCCGTAATAAATTGTTTTGTGATCATTTAGAAGCTTGATTGAATATTTTCTAATTTAAAATTTACTTTTAGAAATTTTCTTTGCAGTTAGCGGTCTTAAACATGTCTACGTATTTTTAGGTTTGTTTTAGATTTAATAAAATATTGGTTTTAATGAATTTTCAGGTATATAATAATAATAATGGTCTTTATTGCGAATTTTAACAATTTACAAAAATTATTTTCCGTAGCATTTAAGAGAAAGGAAAAAGAAAATTGCAAAAGGCGAAGTTCAGATGCTTTCACATAGGTGAGAGCCCTGTTCTTCCACTTAACCTAAGCCAGAATCTTTCTCCTAATCTCCTATTTTACCACCCCTTTGTTATTTATTCTGGAGCTTTTCTCTAGTAATGTAACATACTGTTTTAATAAGCTCTAATAGTTCTAGTATTCCTAAAAATAGTTAGTTTCTAGTTTAATTTTAGCATGCTAATTATTAGAATTGTAGCGGCTGCAGGATCACCCAAGTAGCTTCTCAGCGAAGTTCCCAGAAAGATCTAATCCAAGAGTTAATCAATTTTTCTAAAGGCACTTACTTTAAGGGCACTAAACATGTCAAATTAGTCCATATCTATGATTAGATGTCAATCATGCTTTAGGATCCTATTTATGTCAGGGTGGTCTGAAGCAATTTTTCAATTAGCTGAGCACTCAACTAAAATCAATTCTGAGAGCTACGGTTGTGGTTATCTTAGGCATTGACAGTTTTAATTAAAATTAAAGATTTACGACCGGCGCATCCTAAGCCGAGTAAGAGCGTCAAGAAAGGGTTATTTTCAATTAACCAAAATGTATATAAGGAGGCCAGCCGGTGGGAATCGGGGTTGTTTATTTCCAGACGCGTTAGAGGTTAAAGCTAACGGTTACTAGTGATGTGTTTATTTCTCTGCAGTCAAGTGCGGGCCGTTATGTTTTAAGTTATTTATTTCTCTGAGTAAGTAATTAGTATATGTGATATTACTATGAACTCAAGGCTGTGTTATGCAGCATAAGTCAGTTATTTGTTTAAAAACAGTATTTGTCGACTTCCATAAAATACAATTCCGGGTGAATGCCCAGTTCAAGTAAATTGATCCGTTTTATTATTGCTTTGGAGACCGCATCGTTTTAGAAGGGTCTTCTATTATATTGTGTTTCGACGGTGTCAGAGGTCGTTAATCACTAATCCACGAGACTACCTGAGAATGCAAAGCTCAGGCCCAAAGTCAAGTTACGGTACTATTTGACCGTTGAGAAGGTCGTATTTTTCATGGTGTAGATGACCCCGTGGTTAAAAGGGTCGTCGCACTATGCAAGTTAATTAGAATAGGGTAGCATTAATAAATTTTTGTTATTGGGGTGTGTACACCTAGAACTGTATCTATTCAAAATATGTTTGTTAGTTAAGTTTAGTTAAGTTGTGTTTGTGCTAGCCGGAGACTATAAGTGACTTATTTTCTGTTCTGCCATTTTGGTTCATCGCCCACGAACAAAGTGCTACGAGAGCTATTACCGCGATTGGTCCATGGGCCGTTTAATTCCCATGGTGGCGCCTTTTTGTACATAAGGTTATTTACTTTATATTTTGTTATGCATATGTAATTAGTTGAAGTTTTAGGTAGTAGCTCGTTCAATAAAACAATCGAATTTTCGTCTCAGTGTGTTTGTTTAATGAACCCCCCCTTCACCGACTGCTGCAGCTTGCGAGGCAACGTCCCGAAACGTGAGGGTACGATGGTGTTAGAGGTCCTGTTATTTATTATTTATTGTTAATTGGATACCCTCATGCGGTAGGTAAATATTAAAATTACAGTAAGCCTGCAAGATTAGGTGGCGTCAGAGCTATTTCCCGATCAAAACCACATTTCATACCCTTCAGGAACCTTTGTCAAACAGTTACACCGTTCGCCCTGCCGAGTTAGTCCGCAACCAACACTTTTGTTGGACAGGTTTTCGGTATTTTACCGAAACGGAAATTTTAGTAGAGTAATTCACCGAATTTTCCGTTAATTATCTGCTAGATATTCTGAGGGCCAAAAACTGTACGTAACGAAGTGTCGTATGAAGTATAGCTATTTAAAACCCCCGAACATCTTTCATTGCCCTATTCAGGGATAGACAACCCCCTAGCTACCTTGAACGATTGTCTTGCCTTCAACAACTTGTTTTAGAAAAGGGATTTTGTGGTCACACGCCCACTTCAGGCTGAGATTACAAATTACTTTCAAGGTAAAAAATAGACAAATTTGTGAAAAGATATCCAACCATGACGAAGTCGTATTCGAGGAAGGCCCGTTATTTCAAAAAATTTTTGATGTGACAGAATTTAATGAGCGTTGTTAAGGCATTATAGATAAAGGTAAAGTATAATCTTAGGAAACCAAACGCAGGGAGGCCTATTCAGAATAACCTTCTCCATATGGGTAAAAATATCGAAAGGGGTTGCTAACACAAGACGGTTTGGCATCTTTCAATTATGACAACCAGTAAGTAGTCATTGTAACGTAATTTTGTACGCCAGTGATTTCAAATGTTTATTTATATTATATTTTATTATTTTCAATATTTTTATTATTTTTTTCCCATAGAAATCCACTTCCGCGTCACTGTAGTTAGCCGGTTCGCCTTTAAAATTGTTACAAGATCTCAACTCCTTCAGGGCAAATCTAAATTTATAACGTACCGTTCATATTACCTGTAACAAACCCGAACGGAAATGACGTGAGGAGTATGTTATGATCAGGAGGATTTCTTTTCATAGCGCACAGTTGCCTTCAAAGTCAAATAATATATGCGTCAAAGGAACATTCTCCTTACGAGAGGAATTTGAGTAGACGACAAGTAGAATATTATTCAAAAAACCCCTATTGCTGTAACACCTTTAGGTGGCTCCATGGCTCAGTCGGTATGCGTGTGACCACAATGCCCGAGGTTTCGGGTTCGAAGCCCGACACGTTCCGCGACTTGAAAAAGTTAGGCGAGAATTTTTACAAAAATACGCCCTCGTTCAGATGAGAGGAAAAATGGAGGTCCCGCGTGCGACTGTAGTCGCGCAGGCTTAAGATCCCTACCTTGCCAGGAACAGCAAGTGTTAGGCAAAATTCAAAATTTCCAGGTAAAAAAACTCGTTTCCTGGCCAATGCAGTATCTTCGGATGGAGTATTGGAGAATCAAATTTAGTGCTGATACCATTTTAGAATGCGTGATTTCTCTAACGCCATGTTTCAATAGTAACCAGTTCTCGCAACACTCTTCTGTAACATCGTGATTCAACGACGGCATATTCCAACAAGATGTTTTTTTTCAATACCTGTGATTCTGCAATAGCCTGACGTTAAAACAGAGTAGTATTCGTTAGATATCTTGTTTTTACACCATAATTCTGGAATAATCTAAGCTTACAACAAGCTGTTCATTGGAACACTGGTTACGAAAAGAGACAGAATAAGGAATGGTATTTATGTTGTCTCTATGTGAATATTAGTAGACGTCAATCAATCAAGTGAGTTGCTATACGAATTTATTGCTAGTAAAGATAGAATTCCGTGAAATTTATATGCTTTACAGCAAAAAATTTTATTTAAATCTGTGGCTTCCAAAGTGGTTCTTTTGAACTCCCATGGACTTCTTTTGATCGTCGGGAAATATGTGGTTAACACAAAAAATTATAATAATAATAATAATAATAATAATAATTACGGAGGTGTATGGGCAACATCGGGATACGTGAAAGATTTAATTTAAAGTAAAATAATTGTGACCGTTTTAATTAATATGAAAGTTAAAATAAATAGAAATAAATCAATTGGCAGCTATTTTTACGTCCTGAGTAATATACACCGGGCGTTTGTTGTCTTGTGATTTTATTTTTAAGGGCTGATTAGCCAACTTAAAAGTAGGTGATTAAATATAAAAAGTCTTTGTTACGCTTTTTTTTAAAAGCTTTAACATTTATTGCGTTAGTTAGGTTTTGGAGGACTTTTTAAAACCCCGCACTGAGAAATTCCCAGCTGATTAATATTGTAATGCAGACGTACGTGAAAACCACATAAAGTTTTGGTTCGCACGGAAAGTGTGGTCACTGGCTTATGTTTGAACCTGAGAACATGCAACGATCACATTTCTCACGCCTTGTATGGCGTTGTACCCGCCAACGTGCGTCAGAGAACTTTAACCTCTCTTGGAGAGGACAGACATTTTCGTGGGAAGAGAATGTATCGAAACAAAGGACTTGACTACCGACTTTCCACGAGTGTAGACGTGTGAGTAATGCCTCGATTTATCGACAAGTGATTCTGCTCTTCCATTTCTATCCCATGTCCTATTGGCACTTCGTCAACGAGCGCTATAGCCAGGCAAACATCGTGACAACAAAAAGCCACCACGAAACTCCACTGTGATCCAACGAAACCGCTGCATCAGAAGCAAGATATCGCGGGTAAGTGTTAGCGATAATTAATTAGCAACACATTTTGTTGTCTGAGGGAATTTAACCCCTGAGTAAATTTGAGGTTATGCGTTAAATACTACCGTATTTTACCCTAAATACGGTGGTTTTTAAGGTGTTATACCTTAACAAAAGTTGCACCATACGAGAGATAATTTTTTTAATTATTTGTCAATTTACAATTTTTATCAATTAACACTTTATTTTATTTACAACAAGTTGTGGAATTACTAATATTTGTAATTTATTATTTGGCTTGTAGTAGTGAAATCGAGCGTTCCTTGCTGTCTATATCAGACATAAGTCAAAAACTTTACACTAACGACAAAAATATCAAACGTAATTGAAAGTTAGTTTGATGTATGAATGCACTATTGCATACATAATTTAGATTTATGTTTTTCCAATTGTAATCACTCTTTGGGTGGCGCAGTTGATTAGCTCATCGGACATCAAAACCGAAGGTTACAGGTTCGAATCCTGTCCAGGACGTTATATTTTTCATCTTTCAATTACTAGCTCTATTCGAAATGATCAGTTAGACGGTCTAAGTTATTATTTCATCTTATTAAGTAATATGTGTGTTATATATATATATATATATATATATATATATATATATATATATATATATGAAAGATAGACATAATTCATTCTCGTTAAAAATACCACCTTATGAGTTTTAAATAAAACATATCTTTCATTCAATGAAGTTGGTTTCGAATTCATTCCAGAATTTTCAAATGTTTACGTTATTTAATAAAAGAATACGCCATTTTACTAAAATTTTTCTAAAAGCCAGTAAATAAGCTAAATATTTTGTATCAATGAATAAACACCCCAATTCCAAGGAGCGCTACTATCAGGAAAGCCATAAAATAAAATAGAAAACGCGCTCAGTAGCTCTGAAAGAGAGATAACAACGGCTATGTTTTAATGCATCAACAAAGAATGGACAACGTTGTACGACAGCCATAAATTACAACGACCACACTTAATCAGCTCATTTAAACGCGAAATCAGCGTAATTATGTAATTATTACATTATCAGTGACTAATTCTCGGGAACATAATCTAGAATGGAATAGAAAAAGACGTATTTTGAATTTTAGTATATAACACGAAATTGAATTAGAACGGGGTCATTCATTATAACGTCAAGCAACACGTAAGTTTCGAGTAAAGATTAATTTTTTAATTAATTTTACGATTTGATTTCTAATCCGTCTTGTCTGCGTTTCACAAATAACATAGAACTTTGCATAATTATAAAGTATAATTATTTTGAAGAATATTACGAAAATTAAACGATATTCGATATAAATAATCTTGGTGCAAGAGCAACTGCTAATTTTAATCTACTAAGAATAAATGCACTTTGATATTTCTACGTCGATTGGTTAGAAATGGAAATCTGAAGTGGAACCAGGAAGTATTTAAGGCCGTTAATTATAATGGAAATGAAATTTTTATAAGCGTTATTTGGTAATACCAATTGCAAGTATACATTTGTTTTATTTTGTAACCTAATAGGATATTTGAGTAAATTAAGCTAAAATAAGATTTTAATTTTATAAAAATTATTTGTTAAGAGGATAATTTCCAGCAATTTTGAGGTCAGAGTTCGAAGCAGTTTGGTCTTTACTAAATTATCCGTCCAGTGCCATTGGCCAATTACACTGACATATGGGGTAATAAAAGGATAAGTAAATTAGCCCAAAACTTTAAAGAAAATTTTGTACCTCACATAGGAAATGTTTGGATTCTGTAATTGTTAACAAGGATTAGTTGAGGATTATTCTAATACGTAATCATTAGTTAAAAATGACTGTCTAAGCTTAAGCTGTAAACGATTTTTATAATCGTTCTCAATGTCTAAAATCTTGGTGTCTTTGAATTTAGCAGTGTTGACAAAGTACAACTTAGTTTACCGAGTCTGGCATCACTTTCATGTTGAGTTATACAATTTTTTAGCCATTGTTTAGACTAATCTAAATAAGTTCTATTGCAATTACATTCTATCTTATCAATGACGTTACTGCATAATGATTTCTAGGTCGTATCTTTTAATGTAGTGAATAACCTGTCTATTGATTTTTCATAAGTACAAACTATTAGAATATCAGGTAGTTTCAAGATTTTAGTTGAAGGATTAAATTAAGAATAAAAGGTAATTTTCTCAATTTTGTAACTAGTGGCCGGTCTATTGATGAAGTTTGTAGGCTATTGGAGTACAAAAACTTTTTTAAAAAGGGGTTTTAGGTATAAATTGTTTACTAAAATATGTTCCAATTCTTTTAAGTTGTTTGTAAGTATATTTGGTTCGCTAATTTTTTTAATTTAATATTTTGAAGCTAATATGGTATTAAGTTTATGATTAGAAGCATGATTAGAATGATAATTTAAGTATCTACCAGAGTCGGTAGGTTTTTATAAATGTCAAAATATAAAGGAATACTAAAATTAATTTCTTTTTCGAAAGTGAAAACCAAATTAGTATTGAAACTATTGAAGAAATATAAAGTATATTCGATCCAGTGTTCTGGAATGAAATATAAAATGTCATCTACACATTTGACCATAAGGGACATGTCAAAGGGTAGTAAACTTATGACCGACTCTTAACAGGTAACCCATTACAATTTGGGCAATAATGGGAGATAGACGTGAGCCCATAGGAGTGCCAAAGGTCTATTGATAAAACAGAATTAAAAGTAAACTAAGTGTTATTAAAAATCAAATCAATAGTTGATAATAAAGAACTCAAGTTAAGGTTGCAGTGTAAAGTGAATAACATTCCATTTTTCAGTAACAATTTTAACAAATAATTCTTTGGGGATGTTGGTGAACAAAGAACGTACATCTAAGATATAAGAATATGGTCAGTGGCTTGAAATGTCTATACAAGAGATTATGAGCCTTAAAAGTATATTTATTTTGTAGATTTTTGGTAAAGTATAATATTTGCCTGGAATGCAATTAATTTTGATTAAAATATTCTTTTCAATTTTGGTGATCATAGAATTCTCGTACAAGAATTTAATGTGATCACTAACTTTATTTTGAATAGTGAAGTAGGGTCTTTTATGAGTTTTTTTATACGTAGTTACATCATCAAGCAATTGACTGGATGAGTAAATAAGTAAATAAGAGGGCCTTTCAAAAGTTGAACTTGTATTTATTCAGCTTCGAGAACGACGGGGGTACGCAACATGAAACCATTCCCAGCAATAGAATGTTAAATATTCTACGAAAGCAAGAATATATACAGACAACGGCGAAACATTCTTAGAATGCAAGCAATAAAGAAGGCAAAATACGATAATTAATTCCCTTGAATTTCGTTGTTCGTATGGGAAAGCAAAATATATTTTAAAGCATAAAAGCAAATATGCAACCAAGCATATGGGCAAGAAAATCAGTTGCCGACTGACTATTAGAAAAGAATAGACGTTTGTATTATTATCGGTCCGCACTACGAAGATACTACGAATGACTTAATTATCAGACCAATTTTATTACCCATAAAACTTGAGCGACCGAACACGTGCAGATAACAAAATAGAATTTCACAGTAAACGATCAAAAAAAACCACCCATTAAATTATTTTACATTGGTACAAAGCAGTTGTTTCGAACATGTTTCGTACAATAAACTATTAGAAATAACGAGCGTATTTCGAGGAATAACTTTTAAAAGTGATGAAGAAAAGCAAATGCTTGCTTGTTTTAACAAATTTAGCTAAGTTGCTAGCCTTCTTGAAGTAGTTTAATGATAGCATTTCAGAAAATTTATAAACAGTTATAGGATGTACTCCACGCACTGAGGAAAATTTTTATACAGGACTCCTTAATACGCATTTATTAAACTTGTTAAGCTTGTATAACTTGAGAGTAACATAAAAAGGGTTTAGATTAGAGTTTTCAATTAAGGTAGTTACAAATTAATGCAGCATCAATCCATTTCAGAAAGTTAACGTAACAATATAATACGTGTAAGTGGACATACGACAGATGAAGAACGGGTTAACATCGTATTGGAAAGCGAGTACTAAGCTAGTAATTATTTATGTAATGATATGAATAATAAAACTATATTGTTGGAAATAATTGTTTGTCATCTAAACCAATACCTAGAAGATGTAAGTGTAAGACAATCACACGCAATTATTTAAAGGAATGGAGATTCCCGATTCAGTTGGTTGCGGCTATCATAGTGTATGTTAGTATAAACACATACAATATCATGTATTTAATACATTTTTAACTGTTAAGAAATGTGCATAACACATTTACTAACTTTTACTATTTCTTTATTAATGAATTTGTGGTCTACTAGTTTGTTGAGGTTTAGCTGTAGTATTGTAAATCACTTGTAACATTAACACCATGATAGCAGCAATATAAGTGATTATTTTTAATTCATATAATTTAAAGCAAATCGTTAAATTACAGTATTTAGCTGTTTAGCATTGTAAGAAAATATATTCAAATTGACCATTAATCTAAACGTCATTTAGTAAACGAGTGCTATTAACATAAATCAGGCTTGTGAATGGCGAAAGCTATGTGGAGGCGGAGATAGAGGTGAAGGTAGGAATTGAATGTATGCAAAACGTGTAAAAATTCACGATAACTCAATTATAAGCGTCACTTTTCCTGTCAAGACTGGCATATAACACCAATTAAAGCAATAAGGAACTGTATATAAAACAAAAGAACCATCTTCCAAAGCATAAGTTGTCGAAATATTGTCAAATTGATCAAAATTACAAGTTAAACATGGATTTTTCTGGTGTTAACGTGAAGTGAAGTGAAGTAAGAGTGCCGCAGTTGGAACTCAACAAACTATTAGGTAACGCCGCCTATGTGTTAGGTAATTTTACATCAAATTTTCATCACCATAACATAGAAGTTGTGATTTATACGGTGATCTGTTGCCAGTCATACAAATTATTTGCAATAGTAGAATGTGTGAGGTTAAAACGCACGGGTCAGACAGAAACAGAAAAGACAGTTAAGGATGGACCGCACGAATCACGATTACGTGAAAAAAGACAAAAGAAACTTATAAATATCGGGCTAACTACAAACGCGGAGAGTGGGCTGATTCATAAAAACAAACAGTACATCGCCGTCGACTTTCTATTTACAATTAAAAAAATTAAATTTTCTATTTAAGCAAGCAAAAAAACTATTTAAAAAAGCAATTATACTCTACGGGCAATTTAATAATTTAGATACGAAATACGCATTTCGAATTATATATGTAATAAAAGGCTAATCGATAATGAACAAAACAAAAGCAATTTAAAGTAATAAGAAACGCTAGTTTGCAGCAACCTTTTTGTGTACTAGCCCCACCCGTCAGAGTACTGCGATTTGAGTTTCTTGGTGTTGCACGGGTTATGCATCAACGTCAAACGATGACAAGCAATAACCTCTTGATATAAAGAAAAAACAATGAACAAAAGAAAGGATCGCTACATACCTCCATGTGCCGATATACTCATCTTGTAGCTAACCTATCGGAGGCGAATCAGCTAAACATCGCCACGGTATGCAGGATCCATTAATGCTGGAACCATACTCGCAACAGCAGGCTGTGCAAAGAAGCATCTGGTGCTACGTTGTAACAATTTTATTTTTGGGTTGATAAATCCCTTCATTAAAAGTGCGAATATAATAAAACCCTTTTATTAAATAATGTCGTAATACGTTTAACAAGTAAAATAATACATTGAAATAGCATCTTGATTTGTTAGTCTATTTGGGTTGGATGTCGGTGTATTCCACAGCCAGTCGCAGGCGCGTTTAGGTGTGACAACCTCCCCCTTTGGATCCTCCAACCGTCCGAGCGAGCGTGATAAGCACTCGGCCATACGTAACAGAACTAGCAAGATGTATGAAAGGACGATGGCCAGTAACCTGCGTATCAACTTTAATGAGTGAGCACATTTTCTGAATAGCGGTTGGTATAGTATAAACGTTGTTATTTTATTTAATTTGGAAAATTTGTTTAGCGCGACGAAATATTAGGCGACGAAATATTAGGCGACGAAATATTAGGCGACGAAATATCAGGCGACGAAATATTAGGCGACGAGAGATTAGGCGACGAGAAACATCACTACAATCTACGATGCACTTAGAATTTTGAAAACTATAATCGACTTTAAGAAAACCACTTCATATTACGACGTGTACGGTGTACTTGGAAGATGGAAAGTTGATCTAATTTATAGAGGATCGTTTGTTACACCGAGTAAAGATGCTACTTTGGTAGAAGATATGCAGTAAATTTCGCATGGTAAAACAAGTACCTAATCAAGGCTAGGAATGCAGTTTTGTTTGGTTCGTAGTAGTTCTAAGAAATTCTTTTGTGTTTCACTTTAGAAACACGCTATTTTGTTCCGATGTGTAGAAGTACGAATTTGCTATTTGCTTCAACTATTGCTAAGCTGGATTTCCCAGTATCAAACTTGAAATTCACTCAATTGATTTTGTAAGAAACAACACGTTGCTTCAGTATAAACTGTTAGTTACAACAACAGGTGTTACTTACGTCGCTTGTTTGTTTGGAATATGCTGCTGACACATGTATCCTTGAAAGCAAATGCGTAGCACTGTATTACTACCACCTTTGAAAACAAGAATATTTTTGTGATCATTTTCATTTTAAACTAAAATTAGTGCTTTAACTTAAAGAGAAAAATTTGTATATTAACTTTTGTAATGTAATCGACCTACACAGATCTGAATGGGTTAGAATTTTTTTGTGTAACAAGTTACACCCTGTTGTAATATATTTGATCATGAATAAGGTTGATAAACCTTACTTTAAACTTACAAAGTAATTCAAGTAATTATTTAATTTTGTTGCATTGAATTTTTATTTATAGAAAAAGAGATTCTTTTTAGTAAATTATTAGTCCAAGCTTAAAGTTTTTTATTTTGATCAAGTGTGATCAAACCTAATCACCGAAAATTAATATCTTTAAGAGTACTATTTTTGATGACAACCTTATATAAAAAATATTCTTTTAATATTTCTTTAGGTATTTGTGCGGGACACAAACAGTGTTCCAATTTTCTATTGATCTAATTATTATACTTTCTTACAGGAACAGCGTCTTATTCAGTTAAGACAGGTTTTTGTCAGCAAAGGCGATCTTTTTTTCTTTGGGTCTCCACGTCCGCCCTTAGAAATATGCCATGCCATTAACGTGAATCAATCCGGACTTGGTGGCGCCTATTTGTTTTAGTTTGAATATGACCCCCACAGATTTCGACTTACCCCCCCATTTCTCATAGCTCTACCTAAGGAATAGACCCCTAGTTACGTCGGAAGACTTCGTTACACTTGCTCATAACGTGAGGCCAGCTATATATAAGAAAAATTAGTTTCACTGGCTTCCAATAAACGTAGGGCAGGTGCCTCAAAAAACTGGTGCCGGCAACGTCTAGGCACTTTAAAAAAAATACGTTAGCCGAGCCCAGTTACGAAAAACGTTTCAACGTAACAAAATAATTTAATTTAAGCAGAAAAGCAATGCACAGGGATATAGCCTACCAAGGAAGTGTGCATTACTCTTAAAGTAACAATTCGTTACGCATAGCGTTTACGCTAGCGCGGAAAACAGGATCAGAGTGCAAGTCAAATTGGGAAACGAGTTGATAATCAAATATTTGAGTAACACATGCCAAACAACACTTCTAAAGTAGTTGTTATAAATGAATAGATAACGAAAACCGGCAAATTCGAATACAATTGTAAAAGATTTATTCTATTCAAACTTGCATTTTATATATAAAGCGGATATATTCTTTTCAGAAAACAAGGATTGTAGATAACGGAGCATATTAGCTGTGTTATCTCAAACAATACGGATAAATTGATGTACTTACTTAAATTATGCATTAATAACGTTCTACAGAGTGTTGGAAAAGTATGTGTTTCAATGATATTAGGATGAGCTTTACAGGAACAAATCGTTTTATTTCATTATAAAGCATGAACAGGGGCGTCTCTCATGACAGGTAGTTACACAAGATATCAGAACGGAAACTTGGGAATATTTAAAAAGAATCCTAAAACGAATAAAAATATTCAGCAGGGCCCAATTGAATGTAACAAATTTACCAAAATTATGCTTTAACAATGGACTACTTTGAATGAAGAGTTTTTCAATTATCAATTGAAATTGAGAATCAGAGAATTTTCCCAAGGAGCAGCAAACGTAAGGATGAATGGAGATAAGTCTAAGGTGAAAGTTACTACATGGTGGTAATCCTACTAAAGTTGGTAACGATTATAGATAGCTCTCAAGTACGTGTATCGATTGACCACGGTGGTGTAGTAGATAAGGCATTCGCTTTGCATTCAGGCGGCACGGGTTCGAACCCCGCTTCAATAAAATTTTTCTTCTAAGGACTTTGTGACGTAGGTATATGAAAATGTATATGCAAGATGAAGTAAAAATGGATGTACACAAAGTCAAAAATCGTGACTTAAGACCAAAAATGGTGGATTGTCAAAAATAACGTAAGAAAAAATGGCGGATTGTCAAAGTGACGTAAGAAAAATGGCGGTTTATCAGGTGACGTAAAAAATGTCAAAGTGGTAGCTATTAGTGATATAAGAAAAATGTCAAAGTAACAGCTGTGACGTCAGTGGTAGTAGGGAGAAAGAGGAAGAGCAACAGATGCGCTCAATCTTACCTACCCTCTATCTGTAAGAACAGAACTATGGAAAATCAGTTTGGAACGTAGCACTATACGACTGCGTAACATGAACACTAGGTAAGGATAGAAGTTTCAACATATAATTCTATAGGAGACAAATAAAGTTAGTTACGATACCATTTTAGACCTCTCAGAAGAATAGAAATATTAGATGCATAAATAAAAGAGGACGTGATATGATAGTAGATTATATTTTGAGACGAATTAATAGTTAGAATTGTAATATAGAACAGAGCAGAAAATAAAGAAGTCGAGGACGGAAAAGATTTGAGCATAAAGACAAGATTAAAACATAAACAAAGATAGTTACAGGGCACTGATAGAGTTAGATAAAGATATGATATAGTGGAGTTTCGTCAATCTAAGCGTGAGGTTATGACTAAGAGAGAAAAGAAAATATGCATATCAACTTGTTCAATAAATCAAAACTTTTTGTATAAATAAATATTCGAAAACCGAAGATTCTAATATAAAACTTGAATATGAGTATAATATTAAAATCCAGACAGGTGTGGATTTGAAATGCCTATACTCGGTAATTAATTCGGCGTCAAAATGTGCAATCTATTGTTTGCCATTCACGATAACAAATAATTCACTAAAATGATAAAGTTATTATTTATTTATGAACCTTATAAGTATTTCATCTTATCAGTCATAAAACGATAATTAAACCGTCCAAGAGCACGTGGAGTATAAAAGTATACGTATAAATGAAAGTAGTGAAAACAATGGAAACGTGAATACTTCTTATAAGTAAAAAAAAAATTTTCACAACATCACTGTACGCATTATTAACTTGCATTGCAAATTTTTTTCTGATAATTACAGCTATGGTAATAGCAAGGAAATACGTCTTAGTCAAGCACTTTGAGGGATTTCCTAAAGCTACAGATATTGAAATAGTAGAAGAAGAATTACCACCATTAGAAGAAGGAGGTACAAAATTAACTTTTAGAAAAACCTAATAAAATCTCAACATAATTTCAGAATTTCTAACAGAAGCTGTGTTTCTTAGTGTAGATCCTTATCTACGAGCCTACGAGCCCCTAATAGAAGAGGGATGCGGCTTTCTCGGAGCACAAGTCGCCCGGTAAGAAATTCCAGTTACAATGTATTTAGTACCGTTGAATTATTGTCACTTATTGCACCAAAGCTTGACTTGGTGCCTGAGATAAATTCGAGAGTTCAGGATAATTTTTTAGAAACATTCGTTTGCAAAAAACTTCCTGCATTTTATCTAAAATCATGCCGTATTTGGTAAAACAAAGCCGCACACAGTTGGATGTTTTAGTAACACAAAAATGCTAGAGACGGGCATAGTTTAGATACTTTCCTATGCAAACACGCTTAACACAACTATAATACGTCAAAAAAATCAATATAAAACCCCGTAAGTAGGTACTTGTCCTATGTTCTGGAAACAAATTCCACATAGCAAATAACTCTAACATGTAATTTACCCTAAATGGTACTAGAAACGAGTGCAAAAGAGACAGATAGCAAGGACGTAGAATAACATTACAGTTACCAACCCTATCGGTTCTAATGCCCAATATTAGTAACGTTCGAAAGCACGGCCGTCTTAGTACAAATCTCACATTAATTTCTAGGTTTACTACTTCTGAGCCTTCCGTTCTTTAAGCAAGTGGCTCATGTAAGATGTCATAGCATTGTTGCTTGCATTTAATATTCCTTGTTCGGGCTCCTGTCCTTCTTTTCTTGATCCTTGTTAACCCCTCCCTTTAAAAATCATGAAAGGACTTGTTATTCCTTTTACAAGATTTAGGCATTTTTCAATTTCAATTTCGTGCACATGCATTTTACAGTGGCATTGTATTGTTTGTAGAAACAGTACTTGTCATTTATTGCTCACCTCTTTGCGTGGTCAGAATAACGACCGTGTCCTATTGAATTTTAAAATTTGTTGTTGCTGCTTTGTTGCTTTAGATAGTATTGAACCCCTTCACCATGATAGTTGCCAAGGAAAGGTTGATTTTTCAAGGTAAAGCTGCGTTAAGTAGATTGATAGCATTGCAAAATGGATTGTCTAATTTAGATGGGACCGGTGATACTTATGCTGAAATTGAGGCTAGTATGCAACTAACTTCGCAAATTATATCAGATTTTGACAAATTGTATACAGAATGCATCTTAGACGATGATTGTATCGAAGAAATTTCAGGTATTCGAATTAATTTAGATAAATACTTCTTGCAGATTAGAACACGGTTCACTCAATGACAAAGGCAGTTTGAAACTAAAGTGCCTCTAGCATCATTGGTGGATAATTCACAGTAAACCACAAACAACATACGCTGTCCGACAATTTCATTAATCAATTTTAATGGGAAAATTGAAGATTTTGAATTATATTACAATTCGTTTCGTACTTTGATCGATTCGAATCAGAAACTTTATCCTATTGAAAAATTCTATTTTTTGTTAAACAGTTTAGACGACAAATTTAAACAACTCCTTAAATATTTATCGGTCTGTGACGCAAATTACGGTGTTGCCCTAAAAATTATTATAGATCGCTATGAAAATAAAAGATGAATTGTTACAAATTATTTAAATTGCATGAAAAAGGCCCCGAAATTGAATTCTGCTACGTCGGATAGTTTACGGCCCTTATTAAACGTACTCGTTGAAAGCTCTAGGGCTTTAAAAACTTTTGAAAATGTCGATCTGTTTGATTTTGTTCTTTTCAATTGGCTATTACAAAGGTTAGATTCAAACACCGCCAAACGTTTCGAAATGCAAAATACAAATGAAATACCACGTTTTGAAGAATTAAGAGCGCTCTCAGATCAATAGCATTTAGGTATGTGTCTAGTGCAATTTCGTCATACATCTTTGTTTTTAAAAGTCTTATATTTTGGTCGGGTTCTTCAATTTTTAGTTTCATTAAGATTAAGCTTTTTATATCTTGGCATTTCATTCCGAATTGGTACGCGGATTGGTTATTTTCCATTCTAAGGTTTATTAAGTCGCGTACTAGGCATTTTAGGTTACGTTCATCTCCAAAATATGCTATCAATATGCGTTTAAAATCTTCCCATTGTTCTAAGTCATCTCGGCTGGCTATTAGTGTTAATGCCCGTCCGGTTAGTTTACTAATGATTAGGCGTAAAAGTAATACATTTCTATCGTTGTCTCCGGATTTGTAGAAGTTTGTTAAAAATATTTCACCCGCGGTGATTAAATTCCCAAGAAGACATTGATCTCCATTAAAGGTTGGTATCGTCTCGAGGTAAATCTTTATATCCGAATTCAATATGGCTAAGGGTTGTTCTAATAATTAATATTTAGTTTTAATTTCAATTAATTTCAGAGTTTTACAAAAATTGGGATTTATTTCGCGGTTTGTATTGTTACTCTTTGCTTGGGTTTATTAATTTAAGTTAAATTGCAACAACAATATATATATATATATATATATATATATATATATATATATATTATATTGCTGTAGAACTTACAAAAATTCAGGGACGAAGCTGGGAAAAAGCTCTTACATCGATCCTTCACCTAACTTATACGAGCCCCACGAATTGGGCGTCATAAAATTGCCGTGGAAGTTGGAACAGTCTCCGGAATCTCTTTTAAAATTCATGCCCCGCCAGGGTCAACATAAGATTTTCAAAAATTCTAAAATTTCAAAAAAAATTCTTTACCCTTTTATTTCGCCTTCAAACTCCTTCAGCTTCCCTGGCTAGCTCAGCTGTGCCTTCTCGAGTACCTAAATTTACAACCATACCTCTTTCACACTCGCACACCGTTCAATAAAATCACCAAATAATACAACAATCATACAACCTTTTATTTACAGCTATTAACAGATAAATTATATTCACGTGTTAAAAACAGTTTGATACACTAATTATAAACTCTAATATGGTATGTTTTTAAAGTCCTTGATTTTTCTAATTATTTTTAAACAAATTCAATGAGATATGAGTAGATGGTCCCCCGCATGTTACCCTAAACTGACTTCACACGAGAGCATGGTGAGCTCATAATAACCCAATTTAGTTTGTATATGCATTTTACACCTTGCATAAATTAAAACAAAATTAACAGACCCGTTTACCATTTACAATTCAATTTATATCGCGAATAAAATTTTGAATGTTTTAAATACACCCCTTTTCAATATTTAACCTCAATAAATTGTCCAGTACATGTATCTTTTTCGATAAGTTTCTACAACCATAAATATGCCTCAAAAAGTCAAACACAGCACAAAACTTCACAAATGTTTATCAAACAACAGAAATTTCAAATAAATTACCTGGAGAATTCATCAGGCTTCCTTTCCTTCGAAGATGATTGCCAGAACACCTCGGCTTCGTTTCCATTCACAGTGCTACTCAGCGGATCCACAGGCCTCCACCATCTGCCACCTCTGCGAGCTATGCGCCTCGTCTCACAGTACCATTCCATATATCATGCATACAAACTTGATTATTTGTGATGCTTACCCAAATATATCATGCTTCCATTTATTGATTTTCGTGCTTTGTATTGTAATAGCCGAACCTTTATTAATTTAATATGCACTACTCGTACTTCACGTCAATAATTAGATGTCCGCTACTACTGTTTTATACTTGCAACCACTATATTTACGGTAATATAATCACATAAAATACTCACAGAAAGATTAATTAATTAATTAATTAATGTCGGCATTCAATACTTTATCGAAGTAAAGTAAAATAAAAGCAAAGAGAAGAGAAAAAACCTCAATAACCTAGGTTGGGTATTTATATGCTTTCAAAACCCCCTCGTGGACGCACTTCCAGCGAAAAGCATATTTTCAAATCTAATTCCAACAATTTTGAACATAACCGTCTCGAAATTTATAAAATTCGCTCCGGTCTACGTGCCATATATCCGAATTCTCTTTCAACCGTCGCGTGCATTTCCCTCGCTCTTTAAGATGTTTGTTAGCCTTGTTGTTTATACCAAACTGACAGTTGAAAATATTTTCTATGAAATCCTATCTTAACATGCTCTCGACTTCGTCGAACGTAACCTTTTAAAACGCAGGTGTTTCTGTTAATTATCGACCGTTTAACATAACAATTCCTAGACGTTCTATTTCTTCGTATTTGATCAAACTGATGTTTGCTTTGAAATTATTGATTTTCTTACCCAAGCACGCTCCCTTTTGCTTATACTTGAACTTCTATTTGTTTTAAAACTGTTTTTTCTTTATGTAATTTTAACATTCCAATTATTAATTATAAAAATACGTTAATACTTGTCCGTTTTCCCTAAATGACTTAAATTAATTTTGCGCGTAAATAATTTGTTCTTTTCTATATACAGGGTTGTTGAAATTTTATTGTTTCCCACTGATTTAATCCTTTGAATCCACAACAATATATATTATATTATATTATATTATATTATATATACTACATCTGTTTATCTTAAATTTTATAAAGATATTATCTTTGTAAAACATAATTATAATGAAAGCTAATATTTTGTAACCTCAATGTAAGTAACTAATTTTAACACCAGTTTATGTAGAATTTATCTATGTTTTAGTTATGCCTGTGATCAAGCTTTAAATAAAAGCGAAAATTTAGGCTATAAAAAAGAGTTTTCTTCAATACACCTGCTGACCTATAACCTGCAACATTAAACAAATATTATATATATATATATATATATATATATATATATTCGTATTAAAATGATATTTATTCCCTGATAAGAATTTCCGTTCGTAATCTCTTTTGGTTAAATTTTATGTAGTTAATTTTCGTATTGGTAACTTAAATTCGTTTTTAGTATATTTTATAATTCTTGTTCGGTTAAGTTGGTTTTAAATTCTCATTTGCGCATGTAATGATTCTTTTGGATTTCTTGTTTTAAGGTTCTCTTAAATTAAATTTTCTCAAAAAGGAATTTGAATAAATTCCTTGGAATAACTGAGGATTGTTTAAATTAAATATCATAAAATTAGTTGATTAATAGTCAATATTTGGTACATACATAAATTAATTAATTATTTATTTTCGGTAACATTTCTAGCAATATCAAATATTTGTAAAAAAGATCAATTGGTTTAAGGAAATGAACTTATACTAATTCCTTCGTTGGTTTCATGGATTCTGTCGATTTTTGTACGTACTCCACGTCGTTTTTGGATTCGATCTATTTTTGTATCTTCCTCCAAGTTTCTGTTTGGTTTGTTGGGTTTGAACAATTCTTGTTTCGCCTCCAAATTCTGTTTGGGTTCTGCCAAATTTGGAAGTGAAATTGCAGACCACCAGTTCTTCGAATTTGGGTTTCCTAGTGACCTTTTGACATCCGTACGACTGCGCCAGTTAAGTTTCGGACCTTGGGAGCTACCTTTTTAAAAACCAGTTCCAAAACTTCTTAACAAATTTATTTTAAACAGACATTAATTGTAGAATTTTACAAAATTTGATTTAAATTACTTTAAGTTCGAAAATAACTAAATGTACTATTGTGAGCAGCCTAAGCAACTGCAATGTTAAAGCTGAATACTTTGACTGACTGCCGGGCTTTTTATAATGTCCCTACGCTCTCACATGGCTGCGGGAACTTGCAGATCTCAAGTCCGCTTATTTCTTAATACTATTCATAAATACAATGTTGTAATCTTAATTTCTAAGTAATCACGGTATCTTGACCGTCTATGACCTACCACCTGCAGTATCACTATCGTCTCGGATACAAAGTATCGCATCCGTTCTCATGAACTGTTAATAAACTTTATAAATGTCCTTGTATTACAATGTTGCACTTCACTTAGCGTATTCTTAACACTTTCTAATAATTTCCTAATTATTCTATTTTTATACATATATCAATTGTGGGATACATAACTCGCGTTAGAGGAAAAAGACGTAGAAATTCACGTACCGATTGTCATAATACAAGGATTCAATAATTTGCTCTACCTTAAATATCTAGATGATAAGATACGCCTTTTCAATGTGCTAATTATTATTCTTTTTGTATTGTAAAATCCGTGCAATATTGCTACGCCCTCTTTACAACCACGCGATGTATTATATTACCTTTATACATGTTTAATTGCCAAGTAAATCGTATAGAAATAGGTACCTCATCATTATTGAACTGAAGTTATTCACTAAAACCTCCAGTAGACAAGTAGCAAAATTAGAGCAATGCACGTTGCTTTATTTCAATTACAAGACGAGCAAGTCATATAAAAGTGATCTTTATCCAATATCGAGCTTAGCTAAACGTTTTCAAGTTCAAATTCTAGGAGTGTGATAACATGTTTGTTTGACGTTGTTCGTTTCTTGTGGAATATGATCTTATGGTACATGAGAGTTCTGTTTCAGCTCCTCATTCCCAAAATTAAGCCACCAAACGATTAATCGGTTGTTTAGTTGGCGCTTTATTCAAATGACGACGATACTTTCACTTATTGATTCTTTATATCAAAAATAAAACTTTATGGACGTTAGTTTACCGGACAATACCGTATTGTGTTTCCCTAGTTTATCTCCCAGAATACATTAAAATCTTCAAAACAAAATAGAATAAACATATATTCACAATTTTATAAAATTCCAGCGGATCTTTGGTGCCGTTTTGTACCCAATCCAAAAATCAGCTTCCTGTCACTATAGATACAATATTTAGAGACGTGTTATATTAGGAGCAATTAACTTCGCACAATCTTTGAAATTAATAATATCAAATACTTATTTAAAATTATAGTATTATAGAGAGCAAGTCTTCATCATTCCCAGTCGGCAGATACGTATTTGGACATTTTGGATGGAGAACACATACAATATCTGATGGTATAGATTCAGATATAGTGAAAGGAATAAGTTTTACACAACTTCTGCCCAAGATGGAACATTTCCCAGTCTCACTAGCGCTGGGCGCTCTAGGAATGCCTGGGTAAGATTGAGTTATAATTTAGTATACGTTTTAAATTAAAGTAAATACATGTTATTTTCCATAAATAGATTACGATAATTTTCTACACCAGTTTCACTCTTTATATTCTTAGAAAAATTCATTGATTAATGAAACAATAAATAATTTTAACAAACTTTTTGCAGTTTTTAGTCTTTAGAATATGTAAACAAAGAGAGCGAAAAAGGGAGCAAAAGAGAGGGAAAGAGAGAGGGAAAGAGAGAGGGATAAAAGAGAAAGAATTAGAAATTAAAAAAAAGAAAACGAGATAGAGTGAGTGAGAGAGAGAAAGAAGTTGTTACTCGACGATAAAAGGAAAGAGCCTTTAAGAATTGACCGCGAACACCTAGGAATAATTATACTCTTTAGAACAAAAAAAAAGTATCGTGGATAAAAAATTTTGTAAGTTTATGAAGCCGCATACAAATGACAGGAAGATGTGTTATTCATCACACCACACCAACTTGTGCGCAATTACCATTAATTATAAAAAAAATCACTTAATACATTCACTTGAAGTAACCTCGTAGGCAAGCGAAGAACGTAATAATAAGAGAATGTCACCATCACTGAGGTGGTTATATAGGGCCCATGTACCCCCTGTTTTTCAAAGTTTTGCACGTACAACTACAACGGACAACAATATTTCTAAGTAAAACGCCAACCGTCTACTCGCTTCCTAAAATTATCGGCCTAACCGTCGCCAATTTCAACGTGAACCTCCAACGGCTTTCAGCTTTCTTTGAAATACGATGTACAAACAGCTAGAATTACTTGAAAATTGCCAACCGTCCGAGCTTTTCAACAAAAACTAGCCTCAACGAACTTTAGTTCTAACTACAGTCACGCCCTTCAAACTAAACAAAATATTCCTTCTCCCTTTCTCCTATATATTGCCTTTTCTCACTTATGCTCCCTTCTTACAAATCCCCAGTTGGATATCTGCTCTACCTAACTTTGAAACTGTTGCGCGTATACTTGTAACGTCCAATTACATCGCTCCATTTTCTCCCTGTTTTCAATTGATACAAACACTTTCCGTCTTACTCTATCTACAGGCTATAAAACTGTTTTTGTTCTCGTGTTTATCACGAAGTCTTACTGATATTTGCCTTTGCATTCTTGTCTTTCATATTCTTTCCTAAAATCTGTCTTCGTCTGTGATATCGATTCGTGTCTGCTTGTAACGTACATTTATATTCCTAGAAATTATTGATTTTCTTACCCTAACCAAAACAAGCTCGTGTTTAACATGCTATATTGAAATGTTTTACCTTCGGGAGGAGCATTGGAAAATCACATGTAGTATATTGAAATGTTTCAATTTTGTCCTTAAAAATATCAATCCTACGCTAACGAATATGCAAAGCTTTTACATTCTCGTACACTCTCTGAAATTAGAACAAAAGCGGTATTTTCACCTTGTTACTTTTGAACCTTAGTTTCCTACTCTATAAATATTATGCTATATCTTACTAAATAAATGAATGCAAAACTGCAACTAAATTAAATTAACCTAAATTCACCAGCGTCCCCAAATGATGTCCTTTTAAGACATTTTTCAATTTCGAGAAAAAAAGAAGTAACAAGGATTCGGATCTGCTGAATAGGAGGACTGTAGAACAATATGAATGCCTTTTGAAATCCGAAATTCCGTGATGGAAGTGCCCGTGTGACATGAGGTGTTATCGTGATCAGTAATGGGAATTTACCTGCTAAATAAAAATTAGGTAAATACTAAGGGTAAATACCAGGTATTTACCCAATATTGGGTAAATTCTGGAAAAATACATAATTTTCGCTCGTATTGTTAATTATTAGTCTTGGAGATAAATTTTAAAACATGGAAACAATCTCTCTAATAAAAAATAACATAATATTTATTCAAATCAAAGGTTATTGCCAAAAACTAAAATATACAAAAACATTTTAGTATGTGATATTATCATTATCACTATTATCAGTAGTATGTGTATATTCTTCGTCAAACATCAGTTGTCTCAGATTTGGTTTCACTTTCTAAATGCTAGTCGTTTGTATCCTCGATAGCAGATTGCAGGTTCTGGGTTTTGTCAATCTTGTCAGGCAAATGTACGTCTTCTACTACCTTCACCATAGATGTTACACTTTCAACTTTGTCATCAGAAATAGGTTGTTGCTTTGGAATGTCTTAGTCTCCAGTTGTGAGCCAAATATGTCAGTTTTCCAGCCCTGTGTGTAGTTAGTCGATTTCGCTTTTTATTATAGATAAACGAAAAAGGCTGAATGTTCGTTCTGTTTCAGCTGAAGAAACTGGAACAGTTAATATTCTAACAGCTACTTTTGAAAGTAATGTTGTTCCATAAATTTCTCGCCACCAAGCTACCAGTTCTGTAAAGCTAGCAGTCATCCAAAGAAATTCTCTATTTCAAAAATGAAATTTTGCACGGTCATTTGTTAAATCAATCATTATGTCTTATACATTCATATTCATATCAATTGCAGTTTTGTAAATAAATTTCCATTCCATCAATTTGTTGCTCTGGAGCAAGATTCCAGTCCTGATGTGATGGATCCTATAAAACCGCTGCAAAATGAATAGAACAAAGTACTTTTTCTTTTCTAGCTATAAAGGAATCCAAAATTTGTTTCTCTTCAGCCCATGTAACTGGACTGTTAATAAGATTTTCAATCAATTTTTTTTCAGTTATGGACACTGCATCGTAAACTTTATGAATGCAATAATCATTTGCTTGAATTTTATTTGCTTCCTCATTCACGGCAAGTTGTTGCAGAGTTACTTTAGCTTCATCGAAAGATTCTAGACATTTAAGAATGCTTCCCCAACGTGTAGCACCAGGAAAATTAACGACACATTACATTTTCTTTCCGCATTAATTTGCATATATAAAGCATTTAATATATGGACATTTTTTTGCAATTTCAGTTAAATTTATGATAAATTTACGTACTGACTCACATTTTAAAATGCCACCACAAAGTAAATATGACGTGTGTGCCAAATATCCCAAAACAATCAAATCAGAATAACTATGTTGAATAAGTTGAAAACTGATTGTCAAGGTAAGTTGTTGCATGGTCTTTCGTGTTGGTAAAATGTAGGCTGACCTTTTCATTTTAAAAAAGTTTTGCATTGTGCATGCTCTACTACTTACTGCAAGGGGTGTTCCACTTACAATGGCCTTCATTAATAATTTTCTAAAAATAAAACAATGAACTTACAAATTAATATTTTAGTTACTATAGATTTACATTTTCATCTGGAGTCCTTAGAATCGACAAACTGCTGCAGTGATTTGAACTGTGTTGTTCTTTATTGACCTTCAGCAATATTTCAGTTGTATTTCGAATAATAACTGCAGCTGATGTAAAAGCAGCAAAGTCACACGTATTTAATGAACGTCTCTTCACAAGTAGCGTATATGTATTTATTTTTATTATGGATTTCACTTGATGGGGACATTTGACACATTTTGGAACATGATTTTTTAATTTTTTAACATTGGCGAATATGTATTTTTTCCATAAAATTTGCATCATTTTTTAAGTTAAATAGTTCTCAAACTCTGTCTTTATGTTTCCCATTTTGTAATTATTAAACTGATTTTATTTTAGCAATGCGATAGTCAATATTCAACAATACACTAACACAGAAAATTTACAGACTAGGTAATGTATTCAATTTAAAAACACACACAAGACACGACACAAAAGGGAACTCCTACACCACTTAATTATATATATATATATATATATATATATATATATATATATATTGATATGATAACGCTGCACGTCGATGTAATTATACTCTCAGTCTCCTTCTGATCACGACCGCTCTGTGTATTTTAATATTCTAAAATTTAAATATGCCTCGGCTAGCCCAGTTTAATTCACACAGAGCGCACAACGTTACGATAATCAAATAATTTACTCCTTTTTCTCTATTACCTTTCCTGCTTTGAATGATAAAACGAAGTCGATTTATATTTGTATAATGAAAAAGAAAAAAATCATATACACTTCACAGCTTAATCTGTTATACTGTATGACAAAAATGAGCCCCTGAATCAAATAACAATAAATTTTAAATTGTTTATCTCCAAAAATTAAAGCTACCTTTCCTTATTTTAAGCCAGCAAAATGACGTTGTACTCTACTGAAAATTTCTATGAACGTTCAAGACTTTTCCCCTTTTTACGAAATTTTTCACGTATAAAATAAATTTTTAATGACTCTTTACATAAAATATTCAGGAATAAAAATACGATCAATATTCAAAAATATATAAAGAGAAAATAATGCTTTATGCTAGATAGTCCTGACCTGTAGTTTTCCTTGTGCGTCTTTCTGCTGCGTGCTGTGGATCAGTACCTCAATATTACATTCAGTTGAATTGCTCCATTCAATTTATTTAGTCTCCAAGTTTTAGCCCGTTTAATCAATAATCTAGTATTTTCCTAATCTCCCTTGGATTTTCTTAATGTCATTTAGATTTGCGTGATTTCCCTTAAATTTTCGTAATGTCACTTAGATTTTTGTAATGTCTTTTGGATTTCGTGCTGTCACTTAGAGCCCTAAATTATAAATATTTAACCTAAATTAATTAATAAACTTCTACTCGCGTTTTCCAGCAAACGGCGAAACTTGTCTCATATATTTTCACTATAATTTACTTTAAAATTTTTATAACACCATTTTTCACAAAAATTTGATTATTTAATTTGAATATTTACTCAACACGTAAATTGTTGAGTATGAGTGATGCAGCTTGTGCTTGGTTCTGCCTGCTTATCAAATTAGCGTGTTATATAGTCTACGCCCCATCTAAAAATTTATTGGTTATCTGAACTGTTGTTCAAAGTTTACGACCAACCATCGTTTGTTTTAGATAGTTTGGGCTTTTACAGATATATCTCTGATAATAACTTGTCAAAACGATTCCTTGATCACGTAGGTACCAGTGGATTTCTAATTTGTATTTATTTTAGACCGTGTGTTTTGATGTTGTTACAGGTTGTTACAAGTTTGATTACGTGTAGAGTTATTTCTTTTGCTGAATGTGTGTTTATGGTTGAATGATATGCTTCCCGGCATTAATTAAAGTCATCTGCCATCCCAGGGTGTTAAATGTTTGCTCTTTGCATAATATACAAATTTCGTATCTTTGATGCTAAATAAACGTGGATTTCTAACTCCTAGTACTATTTACTTGACTGACATATTTAAAGGTTTTATAAAATAGTTACTTCAAAAAATTCTCAGGCAGTATATACTCATATTTTGAGTAAAAATAAATATTTTTGGAAATACCAGGTATTTACCCACCCAATAGGTATTTACTCTTAAGATGTAGCATCCACTTGTCTGCAATGTCCCATCTCACTCAATTCGCCCCTTTTTCTGAGCCAGTCAAGGATATCTTTGTAAAACACTTGGTTGACAGTTTGTCCTGGAGGAACAAATTCTTTATGCACAATACCCATATTGACAAAAAAGCAAATCAGTATTGTTTTGATCTTGGATTTGCTCATTTGAGCTTTTTTCGGTCGCGGAGATGTCTCAGTGTGCCACTCAGAATCATACTCAACAATCCAGAATTTGTTACCTATGATTACACGACTCAACCATTCAGTGTCATTAGCAATCTTCTCAAGAAGATCATCACACACGTTTCTTCGATTGTCGTTCTGTTCAGTTCTGATGTTTTTCGGCACCATTTTAGCACATATCTTTTGTATTTACAAATTTTCGGTCAAAATTTGATGTACGGTGAAAGTGTTTAAATGTAACAGGTCAACCATCGTCCTTATTGTTAAACGTCGGTATGCTTTCACAACAGCACGCATGCGTTCGCCGTTTTCGTCGGTTTTTTAACATTGAAGGTCTTCCTGAACGATGTTCATCTTCAAAGTGTTATCGGCCTTCCAAAAATGATCAGTGCCAATGAAAAACTTATGCTTTTGATACGGAATGATTCCCGAAGGCCTGTTTTAACTTTCCAAATGTCACACTCGCATAACGTTGTTCTAAATTACGCTATTCCATACACAATTTCGCTAATAGCGCTCTCAAAAACTACATACTGCCTATACAGAGCTAAAACTCGGACTGAGCATCCGAAAAGGATAATCGCACAGGTCTAGACAAGTAGAACAAAACAGCGTTGCCAGATCTTTCGCAGTGTTGTCAGTCTTATTACTTTGCTCCACAAACCACGTATATATAATATTCATCTTGGTTTAGAATGTAATTATAGCCTTCGCACTTCTATATCCATTGTCGCTTTGCGTCTTGGGATTAGTATAGGTATTTGAGCTATAACTATATACTTCTTCACCTTAGTGTATAATATACTATATTACTTCCTTTCTTATTAATGCCTAGAGCTGTTACAGAGTGTCAGCATATTTCGGATTTTTGGAAGTTTGTCAGCCAAAACCTGGAGAGACGGTGGTAGTAAGTGGCGCTTGTGGAGCAGTTGGCAGTCACGTTGGTCAAATAGCAAAAATAAAAGGCTGTAAAGTCATCGGAATCACAGGAGACGACGAAAAAGGGCAGTGGTTAACCAAGGAATTAGGTTTTGATCATTTTGTCAACTATAAGAAAAATGCTGTTGCCCAAACAATTGCATTATATGCACCTGAAGGAGTTGATTGTTATTTTGATAACGTAATGTACAACTATAAAAAATATTTTAAAAATAATTTTATCATAGGTTGGTGGTGAATTGAGCAGTATTATTCTTCAACAAATGAGGCACTTTGGACGAATTGCCGTTTGTGGGGCCCTTGCTGGTTATAATTTTCAAGTTGACGACATGCCGAAAGGTACGGATGAAACGAATAAGCAATTAAAGGCAGATTTTCAATAAATTAATATCTGTAATTAATAACGCACTTTTAGTAACAATGATTCAAGAAGCAATTATTGAAAAACAACTAAAAATGGAAGGATTTTTAATAGATAGATGGGAAAAAAGATGGTCAGAAGCAATTCAGCAAAATTTAAAATGGATAACAGAAGGAAAATAAAATATAGAGAAACAATAACAGAAGGGTTTGAAAATATGTTTCAAGCATTTACAGCTCTGCTGAACGGTGAACACACTGGAAAAGCTATCGTTAAAGTTTAGATATATGTTTTCTAGATATTTTTATATAAATTAAAACGTTCGTGTATAGTTTTAGCCGCGATAATATTAACTACTGTAAAATAATTATACGACAGCTTTAATATGTTTAAATAAATCAGATTTCTATTATTTTTTATTTATCTAAGCAGCTTATGCTTTGCACACGACACAAACTACAAATGTTGGTAACAGACAGCCATTTCTGTTTTATAGCCTGTTACGTTCGTAGCCACAAATTAATAATTTCAAGAAAAAATATCAACCTGCATTATTTCATAAAGCAAGGACCGTAGTTATTGAGGTTGACTCATTTTTAAAATAAAATGTCCGTATGAATCGATAAGAACCAATACTCTTCCCTAATTATATTTCCATCGTAGTCTGTATTACTCACGGTCAGTTAAGTATGTCATTAAAATATCGCAATTGAAGTTGTAGGAACTTTCTTTTCTTATACTTATATTTAGCCGTAAAATGTAAAACAGTGAATAACCGCGAACAGTACCATTTCCAAGAATTATTTTCTAAACTACCCTGTCTACGAAAATAGCGACTAATATAACTATCCCCAAACCATGTATTTTGAATATTTTCTTTGACTGGAAGGTCATGAAGAATCGAATTGTAACGAAGTATTGAACAGTACGAGGGCCCAAAAAAAAGATCGAACTTCAGTTGGTCTCAGATTATTGATCAGTAAGTTGGTCTAGATCCAGAGAACAAAATAGTTGTTTTCTTTTAACCGAGGCCTTGCCGAAATTTTGGGTTGTACCGTAAATTGTAACATTATTTTGTAATGTTAACGAATAAACAAATTAATTAATTAATTAAAATTCATTAACTCGCATAACTTAAAGACAAGAATTAAATAATAAATTATTTTTATAGTTTAGTTAGCATCCCTCATAAAAGACCAGGTTTACAAATAGCTTAAGGCTAAACTATTAGAAAATCCAGCGGCAGGTCATCATAATTTAAAGCTCTACCCTTGCAAATTCAAATACAATAACCCTCTTAAAGTTTAGGTCGGTTACAGATTGACAAATCTGATAAAATTAAAATTGGAATAATACCTTTTAACGTAAATAAAGAAAAGCAATTTTCTGTTGAAAAACTTAATCTTCTTAATATATTCGTTGATTGACAGCGGGTTATAGAAAACGAAACATTATAAATAGCGACAACTATTTTCAATTTGATTTGTTCAAGGATTGCAAGTAATTTTAAGTAGTCTGGAGACATCCATTGTATTTAAAATCCATTTCGGCTCAAGTGGGTTAACCGGTCTTTTGTTAATGGCAGACAACTGTCGCCATAGGTATGGTCCACATTCAAGTAATTACAATTCCAAGAAGATACAAAATATTTAAACCCTTAGAAAAATAATTGCATCCGTGACCCTCATCTAAAAAGGGGTTGGATTTGGGCTTCTAAAATCTTGTTTTTTGGGGAGGTTCTGTTCAGTCATTGGATAACCAAAATATGACGTAAATAATAGTTAGAGTAGGAATTAATCTATATAACTTAAGGCTTTAGCCAAAAGACAGATTCCAATGGGGCTGTCCGTGGTCAAGAAGTAGAAAGAAACGTAGTTCGCGGGTAGCGTTCTCCGGCATCACAGATATGAAATTGCACTTAGTATCACGATAGTGAAATTGGAAAGGAGTGACTACTCTTCCAGTTCGCGAGGGTTACGCCAGTATGTTCGCGGATTTATAGTGGTATAAAGTAATAATAAAAAGCTTGTAGGCGTGTGACGCACAAGTTAAGTGATATTGTCAATAAGATCCTGCCGGGTTCGTGTGCCATTCAATTATTTAAAAATTACAAACAAGAGCAACAAGCGAGATTTTCTCCCCCAATTTAAGAGCTGTTCTACGTTGGAAGGCAAGCCATCAAACAATGGACGATTTTTAATAAGTAAGTTTTTATAGTTAAGTAGCATGACCAATTGTTAGTTAATTTATTTGTTAGGACGTTTTGGCCATAAACCGTAGGATTAATTTAGTGTAAGATCTATAATATAAGTTTTCTTGCATATACAGTGTTTGGGAATTACTTATGTACGCAAAATTTTTCCTAATTCCGTATTCACCTATTCAATTAAATTTCTAAATTAAAATCAATGAATGTAAGAGGTTCACGTTTATTGCTCTGTTAATTAAATAGTTTTGTTTGCCGTTGATTAAGTTAATAGTTTTTTATTATTTTTTTATCATGAAAGTTGCATAAGTATTCAAAAGGATAAGAGTTGAAGAAAAGAAACAATTGTCCTCCTTGGGATGACAAGTCTCTCAAGGTTTTGCACGAACATTTGGACATTCTCGACTTGTCTGGCGCCCTTGGTAATTGTCATTAAGCCACGATATTTCTGAAAGGTAAGTGCCAAATTTTTTGTAGTATACTATAAATTAATTAAACCCTCTGAAAATTTTTAACCCTCTATATGATCCACGACCTTCCGCTAGCTAGTGCCGGTGACCCCCTTTAATTTTTGTTTTACAGGCCGCCCCCATTTTATAATTTTACTGGAAAATACATACTTAGTAGCTTTTCCGCCTGTAACAAAATGAGTATCTTAATATAAAAGAAATTTATTGATTGCGCATTAACAAGAAACAAAAGGATACCCTTCTGTTGTGCCTATATTTGTAAGGTGCTACAGCATAGTATCTCGTACGTGTAACCATTTTAGGCCTCCAGCTCCAACTGCTTCTATAAGAAATTTGAATGCAGAAGACAGAGACGTATTAATTACACTCCGAAAGTACATATAGTGCACATACTTTGAACACAAATAGTACAGATGCTAGCCAAGATATTCGTGGATGATTTCTTTTCCCTAAATTAAATTTCAAAATTTTGACATTTCAGAATGACTTTGGCAAAGAAGTGTATGATTTTGTATATATATATATATATATATATATATATATATATATATATATATATATATAATTGGTATATTGTTTTGTATTTTGTAATGAACTAAAATTATTTTGGTACTCTTACTTCACGAATCGTTTAATAGTTAAGAATGCATACTTTATTTAGGACTGAAAAAACTGCGATCCCACGGGGTAGGATAAGGAAATTTTTACTGTTATGTAAACAATTGTATGGCTGGCTAATTTTTTTATTCCTTAAGGAATATATTTAAATTGTAAACCACACTTGCAAATAATTAATTTTTTTAATGGAAATGCATCACAGTAGTCCTGTACTTTATTGTAGAGGCGTCTCAACGATTTACCCATTAATTTTGTTCAATCATAAAGCAACAAACATTTTAGTAAAAGCACAGTTCCATAAATATTACGTTCGAATTGAATCGAGTATTTATCAAATAATATTAATTTTTATTTAAAAAAAATTGGATTATATGGTAAGGCATTTGGAAACTTAAAGGGGCACTTTCTAATCCCTTAAAGTATGCGAATTAGGCGTGCCGACTTTTGACCCTTTGTCAAAAAGATATTTGAGTAGCGAATACAGTGCGCTACCGGGGTCCGTGAAGTTGGCACCCCCAAATGGAAAATTTTTGAAAATGTACATAGAATTCGTTTGCCCACGATTTGCCCACGTTTGCCCAACAGAAATTTTTGTTTACCCACCTTCCCATAAAAAGTTGTGAGCAAAACAAAAAATGGAGCAAAATTTTAATCCAGCACCCCAATAGAAAAAAATTCTTCAATTCGTTAGTAGAATTTGAATGCACACCATTTACCCACGTTTGCCCAATACAAATTTTTATTTGCCCACCTTTTAAAAAAAAGTTATAGCCAAATAAAAAAAATGGGAAACCGTGAAGTTAGCACCCTAATTACGAAATTTTTTAAAATGCACATACAATTCGTTTGTCCATGATTTGCCCACGTTCGCCCAACATAAATTTTCGTTTGTCCACCTACCAATAACAAGTTATGAGCAAAACAAAAAACGAAGCAAATTTTTAATCCAATACCCCCATCCAAAAAATTCTTCAATTCATGCGAAAAATTTGATTGTCCACGATTTGTCCCCGTTTGCCCAACCAAAATTTTTATTTGTCCACCCCTTAAAAAAGTTTGAGCAAAATGCGCATAGAATTCGGCCGTGAATCCTCGGAACGGATAATCTGCATTTTTCAGTTTTATATGTTAATACTCGATTCCGCGAGGTAGGCAAACGACACTGATGCATGGGCAAACGAAAAGAACGAGTGGGCAAACGATTCCAGCTCTCAATGCGTAAAAAATGCTTCAGAATTGCTCAAACTAGATGATTGTCCGTATTATTTTAGTTATAACTATCCTCTACAAGGTGGGCAAACAACAATTTGTGCTGGGCCAACGTGAGCAAACAAATTCTATGTGCATTTTCAAAATTTTCGCAATTTTTTTTATTTAACTATAAATTTAATTTTTAACTTGTACATAGAAGAGGCAATGAATACTGTCAAATGCAGAAAGACATTAGGAATTAATATGCAAGGACAAAAGATTGATATGATTAGATTTGCAGATGATACAGCGGTATTAGCATCTAGCAAAGAAGAGTTAGAAGCTGCTCTCAATGAAATGGAAACAGTTCTAATGGAGAGATATGGTATGAAAATTAACAAAAATAAAACTAAAATTCTAGT
Source organism: Platerodrilus igneus (assembly GCA_036346225.1). NCBI lineage: Eukaryota > Metazoa > Arthropoda > Insecta > Coleoptera > Lycidae > Platerodrilus > Platerodrilus igneus. Next base: position 1,817,419 of record JARFIW010000544.1, read on the forward strand.
ATGCAAAAGAGGGGAAAATAAATCAAAAACAAGAATATAAATAGGTAACGAGAACTTACAAGAGGTTAAGGATTTCTGCTACCTAGGAAGTCAAATAACGCAAGATGAGAAAAACACAAAAGATATAAAACAAAGATTAGCACAAGATCGTGCTACATTTAACAAGAAAAAGCAACTACTGTGTTCAAAGACCACAAACATAGAAACAAGGAAAAGATTGCTTAAAACATGTGTGGAGCACAGCACTGTATGGCTGTAAAGCCTGGACAGTAGGAGAAGCAGACAAGAAAAAGGTAGAAAGAAGTCTTTGAAATCTGGTGCTACACGCGTATGATGAAGATATCATGAACAGACAAAGTTAAGAACAAAGAGGTACTAGAAATGGTAGGGAAAGAAAGAAATATGTGGAAAACAATAAAAAAAAAGGAGAGATAGGATGATAGGCCACATACTAAGACATGAGGGAATAGTGCGGAATATATTAGAAGCAGGGATAGGAAAAAAGAGAGGTAGAGGTAGACCTAGGTTAGACGACTGCATGCAGATAGTAAAAGATGTAGGCTGTGAGAATTTCAAGGAAATATGTAAGCTAACTCAGAATACAAATCAATGGAGGTACGCTTCCAACCAGTCGCAAGATGGAAAAACTAATGACAACAATAATAACTGTACTTAAACATAGTGATTATTATAAACTACTACAAATATTGGTTTTGCAATACTCTCAATTAATGTTAATTGTCGAAAGAATTTACTAGAAAACTATTAATATGGCAAATGTCTAAGTGTTGGGGGATCCTTGGCAGCCATAGGCTGCTTAACCCCCTACACATACCTTACATGTGATTTTCCAATGCTCCACCCGAAGGTACTACATTAAGCAGGAAGCGAGTTTTTTTTACCTGGAAAATTTGGAATTTTGCCAAATCCTTGCTGTACCAAGCAAGGTAGGGATCTTTAATGTGCGTGACAACATTCACACACGGGACCTACATTTTCCTCTCATCCAAACGAGGGTGTATTTTTGTGAAAAATGCTCGCCTAACATTTTTCAAGCGGACCGTTACGGGATTTGAACCCGGGACCTTGGGCGTAGTAGTTACACACATACCACTACGCCACGGAGCCTCCTCACAATTGGCTGCCGCAACGTGGGCGTAAAAGATAATTTTCAAGGTTTAGATAGTTAGATTAAATCATACAAAATCAGAAGACATCAATTTCAAGTTAGGACCTAAAAACATTTTCTATTAATAATTAAATTCAAGAAGTAACCCTCGCAAACTTTGGGATTGTATATAGAGAATCAGGACTAGAGACCGGTTTCTGGTTGTCCTTGAACGTTCGGGCTTTAATACATCAGCTGGCGACAGCGTGCAAAGTGCATTAACAATACGATAAACCTGACCTATTTTTGACCGGGATATGTCATTACAGAAAATACCTGCATCAATAATAAACTGTTTGGTTGGAATTGTATTTGCTTAAAAAAGTGTTCAATCGTTTGTACCTTTTTTCGATACGTTGGTTAGTACTATTTAGTTTGGGTGTATGTTATATGCACGCAAATAATTTAAATGAATAATGAAAGTACATAAATGTTTAAGTTACACGGTAGTCTGTTGATAGTTTAGAAATTGTGGTAAATATTGTAACTTGGATTAAAGTACGGGAGATGTCACCAAAAACGAATAAAAACAGTGAGGCAGAGTCGGATTCGATATCGCATTTAATAAACCAGTTACTAGAAAGCAATAGGACGTTGTTACATAATATTACATTAATGTAATCTAATAATAGTTTGTTGGTCGAAAAATAAAATTAAATAAAAACCACAAAAATTTAAATTACTAGATACGTATTTCGACCACTATGTTGTCATCATCAGTAGGAAAAAAAAAAAAAATATATTAGCTGTATAATTTACTATATTGTTGCTTTAAACACTATCGAGGATATTCTCCTCACCCGCAGGCTGGTGTTCTCAACAACAAACAAGTGAATTGTGACATTATAACTTAAATCTACCTAATTTATACTAATTCTAACTCTACTGAAGCGGAACCAGTTTAATCTTGCTTTCTCATTGGTTGTTGACCAATAGGGAAAGCAAAGCAGATGACTCTATTGGTCGAAAAGCTTGATTTATCAATGAAGGATGTAAATAGTAATTTAAAAAATATGTTTAGCCTGAAGGAAATTAAAATTAGAGATAGGAATTCTAGCACCTATGATAATCGGGAAAACGCGAGGGAAAATGTAAATGAAAGGGCTAACTTTGTAAAAGAGACGGAACCTGGCAGCAGCCAAGGGTTTGGTATAAGACGAAATTGAACATACATTTGTTTATTTAAAGAGTGGGGGTCAAGTTTAACATTTAGTTCTAATATTTCTAAAATCCAGAATATTTTATTAATGAATTACAATACATTTTGGAGGATGCGCGTGTCCTAGAGGATAAACAAGTTTCTTTGGCGATTAAAACTTTGAAAGGAGCTATATTAGATTGGGCATTGATAAAGAAAGAACGTTTTACAAACTTTAAAAATTTTAAAACACTTTTTCTGCAGAGGTACTGAGGCCCGGTAAAGCGATGAGAGGTATTTAATAATTTAAAATACGGCGAGTATAAATCTGGTCCGAAAGTTGATTGTTTTATGAAAATTGTGAAAGAATGTAAGTTTTTAGACGAAGATTTATCAGAATTTGAGATTATTAAGTTGGTTGATCCCTATTTCTATTTCGAAACTAAACGTAGAATTTTAATGGTGGTTATAGAACTATTGATGAAGCGGAAGAATACCTAAAAAACTTGGATGATTTGTATAGTCATTATAATTTGAATAAGGGCCGCTATACTTGCGGCCACGTCCCCTTAATCTTTTCACAGGCCCGTTTAAACGCGAAAATAAACGTGCTTCAATTTATTCTAACTTCATAATTAATCCACTTTAAATAAAAATCTAACAGACTGAAACAAAAACTAAAAACAGGGTTCAAACAATGGTATCCCTAGCGTTGACTTTAGAGTTGCCCAATCAATTAGACGAGCAAAAATGAGAGGGATCCGTAATGCCGGATAGCAGACGCCGGCTCTGCTTACCAGTGCGACCTGAAGGGTCGACTTAAAAATATCCAAATCTAGCTAGCTAATTTAAAATGGATTCAAATTTCTAAGCAATTGCCAAATGTATTAATAGTGAATCCAGCTATTTTGCCTAAATTTAAATTTCAAAATTTCGACATCTTCAGAAAGACTTTTTCAAAGAAGTGTATGATCCTTAACTATCCTATATACATATATATATATTACATATATATATATATATATATATCCTGGTAAATTGTTTGACATTTTGTAATGAACTAAAATTATTTTGCCACAAAACTTAACGGAAAATATTAATAGTTAAGAATAAATACTTTAATTTAAGACTAAAAAACTGCGATCCCAAGGGTAGGATAAGGAAATTTTACTGTTATGCAAACAATTGCAACAGTGGCTAATATATTTATTCCTTAAGGAATATATTTAAATTGTAAACCACACTTGCAAATAATTAATTTTTAAGAAAATGCATCACAGTAGTCCTGTACTTTAAAATGAGGCGTCTCAACGATTTACCCAAATTAATTTGCTTCAATCATAAAGCAACAAACATTTTAGTAAAAGCACAGTTTCCATAAATACTAAGATTCGGATCGAATCGAGTATTTATCAAATAATATTAATTTTTATTTAAAAAATTGGAATTATATGGTTAAGGCAGGTTGAGAAACTTAAACGGCGGTACAATCACCTTAAAGTATGCGAATTTAAGTGCCGGTTTTGACCCTTTGTTTCAAAATTTTTGAGTAGCGAATACAGTGCTAACGGGGTTCCGTTTAGTTTGGCCCCAAATGGAAAATTTTGAAAATGTACATAGAATTCGTTTGCCCACGATTTGCCCACGTTTGCCCAACAGAAATTTGTGTTTACCACGTGCCCATAAAAGTTGTGAGGTAAAACAAAAACGGAGCAAAATTTTAAGGCCCACCCCAATAGACTACAATTCTTCAGTGTTAGTGAATTTGAATGCACACCAATTCCAACCCTTGCCCAATACAAACTTTTATTTGCCCACCTTTAAAGTTAGACAACATAAACACGGGAAACCTCCATTTAACCCCAATTACAAAGTTTTAAAATTTGCATAAAAATTCGTTTGCCCATGATTTTTCCATGTTTGCCCAACAGAATTTCGTTTGCCCACCTCCCAATGAAAGTTATGAGCAAAACCAAACGAAATAAATTTTAAAGCAGTACCTCCATCCTAAAAATCTTCAATTCGTAAGAAGGATTTGATTGTCCAACAAAGTGCATTTGTCCACGTGTGCCCAACCAAACCTTCCATTTACCCACCCTTTCAAACGTTAGGGTTATTATAAAAAATTGCAACATTTTCAAATGCGCACAGAATTCGGTCGTGAATCCGACCGGATAATCGGCATTTGTCAGTTTACTTTAATTGATCCATTCAGCGACGGTGGGCAAACTTCACATACGCATGGGCAAGAAATAGAACGAGTGGGCAAACGAAAACAATAAGTGGGCAAAACGATTCCAGCCCTCAATGCGTAAAAATGGTCAGAATTGCTCATACTAGAATTGTCCGTATTATTTTATTTATAACTATCTTTTGCGAGGTGGGCAAACAAAAATTTGTGCTGGGCCAACGTGGGCAAACGAATTCTATGTGGATTTTGAAAAATTTCGCAATTTTTTATTTAACTAGAAGTTTTTTAAAGGATGGGCAAATAAAAATTCTGGTTGAACAAACGTGGACAAATCGTCGACAATCAAATTCTTCTCACGAATTGAAGAATTTTTTGAATGGGTGTACTGGATTAAAAATTTGCTTCGTTTTTTGTTTCGCTCAAAACTTTTTATTGGGAGGTAGGCAAACGAAAATTTATGTTGGGCAAACGTGGGCAAATCATGGGCAAACGAATTGTATGTCCATTTTGAAAAATTTCGCAATTGGGGTGCTAACTTCACGGTTTCCCCATTTTTCTATTTTACTATAACTTTTTTAAAAAGGTGGGCAAATAAAAATCTGTGTTGGGCAAATGTGGACAGTCAAATTCTACTAACGAATTGAAGAATTTTTTGCATAGAGTGCTGGATTAAAATTTTGCTCCATTTTTGTTTTGCTCGTAACTTTTTATTGGGAGGTGGGTAAATGAAAATTTGTATTGGGCAAACATGGGCAAATCGTGTGCAAACGAATTCTATGTACCTTGTCAAAAATTTCCCATTTGGGGGTGCCAACTTCACAGACCTGTGCTACCGTGGACAATATTTTATCGACTTTAAGATACGTTACATACAGTAAGTCAGAGTTCCTAATTTTTTGAGTTATTATACTTCAATTTATCGGTTTATTATTTAAAGTAATTTACAGTTCTTTCATTAACTTGGACCTGACTTTTTTTATTCATTTGAGCATATGTGCTTTCTAAATTCAGTTAAATCACGACCTACCGAGAGCTAACTAGACACTGTAATTCACCTACACTAATTGTTACAGACTCTTTGGCTTTTTCTGTATGCCTGAAATAAGCTATTTAGCCAATTGTTTCCTAGTAGTACCAAATGAGATTTTCCACAGTAAATTGACATTTTTTATAAATGATAAACAAAAATTGTTTAAGATGTTTAAGAAAATATAACATACGATTTTCGAAAATCATATAAGTACACGCTTTAGGCCGATTTTGAAATAACCACCCTCACAGTCCAAAATGTAATTGCCATAAAAATAAAGTGCAATTCGCAAGGAGAAGAATCCTCTTACGAAAGAGTCCAACAAATCTGCCATTAATTTAAGCCTAAGAGTAGGGATTACATGCTTTTGAACCTTAATAATATTCTCGGCTTTTTTTTATTGAGACGTCATATGGTAATTCTCAAGTTCTAGGTCGCCCTTACAGATAATTGTAGATAATTCTGCGATCTGATAACGCTATGTAGTTCAAGTAATAAAGACCGGCCGTAAACATCGTGATATAACCATGCACTTTTAGAATTTTTTGTCACGTTGAGTTTCATATTTTTTAAATTTCCCTCTATATGTATATTTCAATACTATTTCTCAATAAATAGATATTACAGTTCCACTATTCCGAATTGGCTGCGTATTCAGAACTCTCTTAAATAAAGACTTTTCACGTATTTGTACCTAATCCATCATTAGTAATCTAACTTCAGGAATACCAGAAAAACAGTAAGGGTACTAACTTATGCGATCCCAAGGAAACAAAAAACCAAAGAAAGAGAACCAAAAAGGAAAAAAAGGTAAGGCGAACAATCAACGAAGACAAAAGTGGAATAGCATCAACATTACAAAAGTCGTCAAAGGATGGATATTCTTTACAAAAAAATAGTTTTCAAACATCGTGGAAAGGAGTGATTTCCCATGAAGAAACCAAAAAGGAAGAAAAGCGAAAAAAAACTGACAATAACAGTCAAAACAAGACAACTGTTAAGCCTCGAGTATACCAGGAACGAGAAGAGAGGTGAGAGAAAGAAAATGTTTTTCAAGGTAACAGGGAATCATCTCAAACGGACAATCCAGGGAAAAAAAGCTAATACACCGAATGGTCGACTAAGTCGTAGTTTCCGAAAAAAACGAAAAAAGACCAAAAACATACCACAGGAAAAAGGATGACCGACAACAAGCAAAACCAGGAAACAGAAATGGGAATAAGGAGGTTGGGAAGAAGCGAGTACGTGATTCGAAAATAAAATATCAAAGCGAAATAGTCATAATGTGAAATCGGGACAGGATTACGAATAACGAGGTTTACAACGCTTACGTCGCTAAAAGAAACATAACGTGATATCACGGACATTAGAATCATCAGGATGGGCGGGTTTAAAATCCTTGACATTCCAAATCTTCACGAATGTGCCCGAAAGATCGATGTGTTTGCAAGTCCACCGAGAAACACTTTCAGAATGGAGAAAAGACCAAGAAATTTGAAAGCAAGTTTGACGTTAAAATGACGTGGAGCGTAGGAAAGGGCAAAATTACGGCGTTAAACTGTATCTTCTAGTTGAAATGAAATAGGACGACAGTGTAAATTAAAACGATTAAGAATCTTGTGGTACACAGCGGAAAGTTTTTAAAATGTGAGAACGGATCTTTTTAAATGTTCAGGATCAGGCGAAGGATGTTCGGGATCGCCGAAAAGGTTGTGTTCACGACCAAATAATGCAAAGAAAGGGATGCCAATCTTCCTAAAATTTCATGTGCCATGCATACATCTAAGCACGATATGATTGGTTGTGTCCCTCTGCATTATCTAGTCGTGAACACTTACTTCCGGTGATTATTTCGGACAACCATTCGAAATAAACGCATGCATATCCCCAATCGCGTACATTCTTCGTCTGATTCCGAACATTTCAAAATTATTCCTTCTCACTTTTTAAAGAAACTTTCCGCTGCATACCGCAAAAACAACATGTTTCGTCAAAATATAACTTCCAAATTGACATTAAATTTTCCTCTCAAAAGAAAGAACAATAGTGGTGCATGTTAACCGGTTAGCACCCTACGGCAGTGATGACGTCGATAATGCTGAAGAACGGCAAGCAGTGAGACGAACAAGCAGTTACGCTTATGAAGATGAAGGAAAGTCTGGACCCGGCTATAATTGGTTCATGTCTTTGTGCAGCGGCACGGGCAAAACGAGACTTGGGGTCACGCAAAAGCTTCATTGTGATCAATTCGATATAGCATCAAAATACACCCTGGCACATTGCGTACAGACAGACCTTGTTATGTCCCTTAGACTTGCTCAGGCGCTTAAAAATAAAGTTGGTCGTCTGGATCAACTTCGTCGACAATAACCAGAGCTTGGAAAGACCATACGGCTAAAGGCCAACATCGTGGCATTTACTACTTGAAGACTAACCAGCAGCCTTCTGGTAGACCGAATTACCAGCATTTATGGAAGGCGTTATTGGACTCCAAGGGCCAGATGATCAAATTTGAAGACAAGAAGTTGGTCATACCCAAGACAGGTTGTGAGCTCGACGAGTTGGCCTGGAGGGTGGTACGAAATATGCGGCGGTTCCGTGGCGTAGTAGTAAATACTCCCTGTATGTTTGTTGTGGTTTGTTTAGTATTCTTCTTAATCTTCTTTGGGGATTAAACCACTCATAGTTTTTAAAATTATCTTTATTAACGTTTCGATCCATGACCTAGGATCGTTTTCAAAATAATAAAAACTTCAAGTTTGACATTTATGACATAAATTGAAGGTGACTTTGATTTATTGATGTTTGAAATATTTGGTTTGAGTACACTAAAATTTTTAAAGTTTAAATGAATGATTGCCTTCAATTTGTGTTACGGCCTGGGACCGACTTTTTTAGGTAACCAATACGCTTAACGTGAAATCAGCTGATTAATTTTTATTGTAAAAATTCAATAACTTTGGAATTGGAAAACATTTTTTAACATGTTTCTATTTATACAATTTAGAGGATAGTTTAATAACCATAACTTCTTTAATAGAAGTGTGCAATTGCATTATTAAAAGGCTTAAGTAGTCGTTTTTTTATATTTATTTTGAAGGGAAAATCATTATGATTTAGGCTACCTCTTTGGTAGATTTTAACATTGTTCTGAGGTAACCTTATGGTGGGTTTACACTTGTCAGATACCAATGTTGTTCTATGAAGGTTGTATATGGATCTGAGGCGACCCTATGGCGGGTTTACACTTGTCAGATACCAATACTGTTTAACGGAGATTGTATATGGTTGTGAGGTAACCCTATTGCGGGTTTACACTTGTCAGATACCAATGCTGTTTTACAGGGGTTGTTAATATGCTTCATCATCATCATCATTGGATCTTCATCTCAAAACTGGTTGGACACGTACCTGCACTTATTTATATTCTGAGCTTCCACTCAAACCAAATATTTCAAACATCAATAAATCAAAGTCACCTTCAATTTATGTCATAAATGTCAAACTTGAAGTTTTTATTATTTTGAAAACGATCCTAGGTCATGGATCGAAACGTTAATAAAGATAATTTTAAAAACTATGAGTGGTTTAATCCCCAAAGAAGATTAAGAAGCGTAGTAGTATGCGTGTGACTACTACGTCCAAGGTCCCGGATTCGAATCCCGACACGGTTCGCTTGAAAAATGTTAGGTGAGCATTTTTCACAAAAATACACTCTCGTTTGGATGAGATGTAAAATGGAGGTTCCGTGTGTGAGTGTTGTCACGCACGTTAAAGATCCCTACCTTGCTTGGAACAGCAAGGGTTCGGCAAAATTCCAAATTTTTCAGGTAAAAAGAATTCGCTTCCTGGCCAATATAGTACCTTCGGGTGGAGCATTGGAAAAGCACCTGTAGGTACGAAATATGCTAAACGTACTGTTCCAGAATATCGGGGTCCGAATTTTGGTATGTGATTACAATCCAAATAGTACGACGCCTGCTACAAAAAGTGTTGATTGCTACTTCTGTCAACTGAGAACTGTAGAAATAGTTTCGACTGTCCTTATCATCAGATGTGTTCTGGAACAGAACAGCTTTAAGAGGGAGGCAGTGTAGCGCCTATTGGTCTGTATGTGACCAGAATAATATATCGGAATGTAAAAGAAGGATTTGAATACACAAAAAGTGTTTGACAGGTCCTGCGGTGCGAGATCTCTTGATTGACAGATACAAAATTTTGCTTTAAAGATTGCAATAAGAAATCTTGAGAATATCATTTACATATTCTGGATTGTTGTAGATTAATTTAAAACAATTGGATATGGTATAAATTAGCATTAAAGATTTCTGCAGTTCAGTTCTAATTACAGCTTCGATTGTAATACTAGTCCTGATCGGCTTTGATCACGATGTTAGTTTGGAAGTTAAGTAAAACTTTGAAAGTTATGATGTGACGTAAATTAGAGATACAAATAAAGTACCCTAGTTGAGATAAATTATTGTAGAAATCAAAATAGGTTTATTGTAGTGGTAATATAAAACAATCATAGTGTTTCGATATAAGTTAATTAAGAAGATTAGCATCGTAGTTTAATAAGATTACACTTGTATAGTTAGTGACTAGCTGAAAGTAAATTATTGTGTGATCTTTTAGAAATTTGATTGTAGCTACGAGTTGTTGAAAAGGTTTGTATAATCGGTTTGGAGATAAAGAACAGTTGTTTATGCAAATATAGTTTTCGTTACAATATCCTTATACGTCAAAATAAAACTTCTAAACTACAACATTTTCCTTTACTGAGAAACACGTATTAGTTTTTAGATAACCAAGGTGCAGTACTAAGGCGTGATCTACAACGTGCAAACTTTCCTGCTACCTGCTGTAATCGTTCAAAATATTATATGACGTCATCCTAAAGTTAAAGCAAATAGATTATGCATCAGTTGGTAATTCTCTATCGGTTATAAGTATTTAACATACATGAATGATTAAAGCGTTGCTTAGTGATATGAAAGCACAAAAGAGAGAAATTTCTTAAGAAGTTGACTTTTTCTCAAACCTAATAAACAATGAGAAATAATTATAACTTTCGTTCAGACCTTTCCGATGTATTGCAAGCTTTTCTACATTAATAAAAATAAAATATTTCCAATCAGTTTGAACAAATTATTTTCACATTCCACTTATATGCTTAGGGCCTAAAGTAAACTACTGTATACTATATATTACATTTTTTTGTACAAAGAAAAAAATTCAATAAGGTGTACGTTGAAATAAATTGCATACTATAAACACAGCAGTTGCTTTAAGTGATACATTTTATGTATCTATTTCGAACTATTGCACTCAAAGTATGGCTGCTATAGCAATATTGCGCATGTGCTTTGGAATGCGCTAGGTTTTATAACAACCTGAAGTAAGAGGAAACCGTGTCTACTTATAATATTCCTAGAAATTATTGATTTTGTTGCCCTCTCCAAAATGAGTTTCTTTGTCGTTTCCCTACTATACTATATCTATAATTAAATCCCAAACTTTCCTGTTTCTCACTTATATTCATGCATTTCTGCTCCGTCCTTGTTCCTCCATAACAGTTTGTTTTTAGCTTCCCTCCTATACTACCTTTATGATTAAAATCGATGTCTTATACAAACATATTGCTTCTTCGTCATACTTATGTGTTTTCCGTTTTGTTCTCGTTGTATATTGACTATACTAACTTCCAACGGTCACTTTCCTTCTTGTAACCCATTAATTTTTATAGGCTTGTTTATCGTAACCTGTTATCTTGAAATATTTCGCTCTTTTAGTTTGTACACTATGCTTTGAAACGTTTCTGGTTTTACCCTTCAAAATAATAATATTCCTACTCTAAAGAATATAAAAACCTTTTATGTTTTCGTATACTACCTTAAATAAATTAAAAGTGGCATTTTTACCCCGTTGTTTCTAACTCTTATTGTCCTATCCTGCAATAAATATTATGCTACGTCCTTTCTAAATAAATACAACTAAAATTAAACTAACCCTACATTATCATACGTTGACTAAGCTCTATTTTAATTATTTAAAATACCTATTTATCTAAAACGCCTAATTAACTTTCTCGTAAGTTATTACTCTACTCCCGAGCTTGATTTAAGACCTTATATATCTACAATTAGCAACAAATTATACGACAATATATATATATATATATATACTGCTGTGATAAGAAGGTAATTTAAGGGTAGATTAAGTCATAGGGGTCGTAAGACACATGTAATAATTATTAACGTTTAGAAAACCAAACAATTCCATCATTAAATAGAAGTAAATCGACAATTTTACATAAAGTCAATAGCGAGCACACTGTATATAAATCATAACTAATTTAATTCATAAAAGGGAAGCGCATTCCTCAATAACCAGATCATATTTAGCAAAAATAATAATCTGTACGTCGTATAATACGTCTTAAATTAAATATACAATTCTAGAATTAAAAAGAAACAAGCAAAAGTTATGTTTTCAACGCAACGAGTTTTATCAAAATAAACATGCAATCGGTAAAGGTAAACAACCTGGCATCCTAGCTATATAACATCATTCAAAATATTAACGCATAAATAAATAAACGCATTCAAATACGTCATTATAGAAATGTTAATACGTGACCAAAAACATTATATTTTCATCCAACATATTTGGAGTAATAAACAAAAAGTAACAAACGGTCCGTGATGTGATAATATTTGAAACAAAGCAAACACAAACAAGACGACGTGACAAAATGTAATAGAAATTTGGATTTTTCAGTGAAATATGCTACATAATATAGAACGCCTACGTGAGAAATAAAGCGTTTTACCAAGAGTCTAAACAGGAAATTTGGAGAAATACCCGAGTCCTGCTGTGATAGCGCAAGATGCAACGCCTTAATCTACAAACACGCGAGGAAAACCAATAGGAAAAATAGGTGGGTGGAGTCTTTAAATAAGACGCGGACCTCGTAAACAGGCAGTATCTATGTAACCAAGGCACGAACCACGTCAGTGAAACGTAAATTACTACGCAAAGTGAACTTAGTAAAAATAAATAATTGAGTGAAATCAAAGTGCAAACTAATGTACCGTTTGCTTTTAAAAACGGCTCTAAATAAGTTCCAAATAAACTTCCATAGAAACAATTCTAAATAAACTTCAAGTAACGACGTACGAACTTTAAACAAAAATTCAAATAAATTTCAAAAAATTCTAATTAAACTACAGAATTAAAATAGAACGAAACATAGATCTGGGTAAAATCCGAAAGGAGAATTCAAGCAAATTTAAGTAACTATTCTGGTCAACAAGTTGAGGAAATTACGCTAAGAATTAAGTGGGAGAAGCTGTAACAGAGAATCAAATTGGAAACAATCCAGGGGTGCTGACCATCCACATATAGAGGCAGTTCCAGGAAACAAACAGAGAAAACACAGGTCAGAGATTTATAATCCTTTAGTAGTACAAGACTGTATTTTCAAATTTTTAACATTTTTAATTATTCATATCGAAGTATTTGTAAGGGTCATCAAAAATCTTTTGAAAAACATTCGTAAAAAAGACGCGGAAAGAGGTGCAGAGACAAAAGTATATCGTTTAGCACGAATCGTAACGAAAATCACGTTCTCAGAACGTGACTGACTCTGCTAGTAAAGAATATTTCGTGCCTCTACTAAACATTTCGTCAAAGAGACGCAGCCAACCAATCAAAGAGCCGCGGTTTGCCGACCACTGGACTATACCAACGCTTCATTATTACATTTGTCGTCACCCTAAAGTTAAATAGAATGGACTTCACGCGCTTCACAAACCGCATCAACGCATCTACCATAGAGAGGAATTACAGCGCTGAAGTGAATGTCCCGCCAACTATATGGTAAAGGTGGGAAATTCTAATTTATGTTAGCTGATTTTTAATATAAATCCTATTAAAACAATAAGAAGGTGCGTAAATATTTAAAATGCAATATAAGTATACTTACTTAGTGACTTATTCCCCCCAACGAAGCAACAGTAGATTCAATTAATATACAAACACACAAATTGATTCAACATTTATTTTGCTTTTCAATAATTTAAATATAGTATACAGGCTTTAGTCTAAATATAAGCATTTAATTTAATATTTTCCTAATTTGATTGAATAGGTTAATTACGTCTATGTTTTTATCGAGTAGCAAAAAATTAAAGATTATTATGGCAAAGAACAAAGGTCATAGTAGCGTCTGCCGTTTATGTTTGTTCAGCACTAACGAAAATGTCTCAAACTAGCGATTCTGAAATAGAATATACTCCTCGTGAATTGTGGGAAACTGCAGAACAAGCAACAGAGATAACAGAAAGCCATTGAACTCAAACAATTCACATGAATTAGTTAAGAAAAGAGAACGGAAAATGGCTACTTTCCGACATGAAATAGCATTTCACTTCGGTCATTAGATGGCGCTTGAAATGTCATACTTTCAAACTTTTGACATATTTAGTAATTTAATTATTCTTTGCAAATTGTAAATAAACAAATATATAACAGTGAAAACTAGTGACTAAGAAACGAATACCGCAATTATGCATTAACCCATTAACGCCCAGTGATACCATTTGGTATCGACAAATCATCTGTTAGTATTGTGGATGCCATTTTTGTGAAAGTGGTAGGAGTGGGTCTTCAACTGGTGTTAACGATTTAGGGTAAACCACAGTGTCACTAGAAGTGTTGTAGTAGTAGGCCATTTGCTTGTAACGTGTGCAAATGCATGTTCAATCTTGTCGAAGTTTGGGTACTCGAAAATCATGAATATTCGTTTTGAGTAAGTAAATTTTTGGAAATACACCAAATTATTTTTTTAATTGTATACTTTGTTTGTAATTTATTAAATTTGTTTTAAAACTTCTAATTACTTCGTAAAGCATTAGCAAAAGTTGTTGATACCGTATGGTATCCACAGAGGTATCCACAGCAATTTTATATATATATATATATATATATATATATATATATATATATTGCTGTGGATACCTCTAGACTCGATTCTCGCACCACGAATTGGGCACCATAATAATTGCTGTGAAAGTCGGGAAAATCGTGCCCCAAAGTTAAACCAAAATAAAAATTTTCAAAAAAATATTAAAAAAATACCTCTGGTACGCCTCTTTATTTCTGCACACTCCGGCTAGCTCTAAAATCTGCTTCTTCCTGGATATTTACCATCCTAAATTCACTCTTTCTCACATACGTAGTCAAATAAAATTACCACTCAAATAATGCAACAAGACATACAACCTTTTTATTTATACATATTCAAAAGTTTCCATTATCAAGAAAATATTTACACATTTGTATATACAGTTTCAAAAATTGTTACAATTTCAATCCTTAAACCTTTTGAAATTTCATGATTTGTATTTCTTTCAACAGTTTTATTTTATACGAGTAGATGGGCCCGCCGTGAGACCCTAAATTGACTTTTATTCAGGTCTATGGTGAGCTCAGTATAAACCCACTTACTTTAAATGCCTAAAAACGTCGCATTTTTGTTTAAAATAAATTTAAAGACCCGTTTACTCCTTACATCAAAATTTTTTATGTCATTTAGTAACACTTATAAATGATAAAAACCAGTTGTCCTTTACATATACCCCTTTAAATGAGTTTTAATGGTAATAAAATACACCCCCAATGTGTCAAATCACTCAAGCACAAAATATCAGCACAAATGTTCAAGTAAAAGCAAGAGAAATTAATTTCGTTACCTGGAGTAAGCTTTTTCTCATCATCGCCTCGGAAGATGTTGTCCATACACTTCACCGTTATACATAGATCCAACCCATTTTCACTCGCTATCCAAATCTCTGCAGTCGCTTTCAGTGTTTCTCCCTCGATACTTGACTAGACGAAGCTAATCACCTTCCGTAATTACTAAACCTCACACATTCTTGTTTGAAACACTTCGCAGCTCGCTTACCCTAGTACCATACTTCTATCTGTTTGTTGAGTGTAGTAACAGCACCGTCAATTAATCAGTACTCACTTGTGCAAGACACGCGTTTAAAAAAACTACTGACGTGATGTACTGACACCGCTTTACGCTTTAAGTAAGAGCAAGTAAGAGATCTTTACTACCTCTCCTAGTGTATTTATATTTTCTCATCCACCCCTCTCGAACCCTATTTCAGTCGAAAAGCTTATTTTATCTTAATTGATTCTAAAAATTTTACGCGTAACCGACTAGTACAACCGAAATTCTCTTTCCACCGTGCTTTTCACCTGAAATCTGTTCAACATATAACCGTTGCGAACTTCTTGAAAATTTCTAGCCTTCAACCAATCAGATTCCTCCCCCCCCTTTTACGTCTAGCTATATTCCCTTGTTTAACACATATTTGCGGTCTCTTTTAAAATCCCACTCAAGCAACAGAAAATCGATATTGTGGTTGACCTCCAAATCTACCGCGTACTTTAAACGAGTATTTTAACCAACTTATATTATACATGCTCTCTGTCTGATTTACACTACGGATATTCTATTTCACTTTGCCTTCAAACCATCTGTTGTTTTAATAGCGTATGCATTGACCGTTACATACAATTCCACAGAATTCTGTCCCAACGTTATTTTCAACTGTCAGGTTTTTCTCTGAAGCAACCGTCCGTTTGAAATTATAATTCCAAGTTTTAGCATTTCTTAGGATTTGTATTTTAACAAACGTTTAGTTTAGTTAAATTGAAAATATTCGTTTACCTCATTGATTAATATACCCAAAAGCTCAGTTTATTATCCGATGCGCTTGATTTAAAATATTAAAACTAATTATGCGTATTCTTGAGGTTCCACGTACTCCAAAGCTTCTACACGTTATGCTAATTTAATTCCAATTTAGAAATACGAAAATATGTTATTATCCGTCCGTTTTCACTATCTAAACTGATTCATTTGGCGCTTAAATAAATTGTTTCTATTTCCTATATACACAGTCGTTAAACATTTATTATCTAGACCTATCTATCCTTCTTAACCTATAATTTCCACGACAATATATAATGCTGTGATAAGGGGTTGTTTAGGGGTGTATTGAGTAGCAAGGGTCATGTAGTAACAATAAATAGAAATAGGAATCAGAAAACTGCATTTATTTAGCAGAAAATACGTAATTCGTACATTATGTAAATAGCAATCATTTAACACCCAGTATATGGACCGTAATTAACTTTAAATGATGCAAGTAAGCATATCTTTCAACAATAGAACGCGTATTTAGCAGAAAGGTAATTCATACATTATGTAAATACCAAGCATTTAACACTCTGTATATAGACCGTTATTAATTTTAAGTAATGCCAGTAAGAATATTTTTCAACAATAGAACGCGTATTCAAAAGAGAAATGATAGTACATGTAATTAAACACGCGTTGAGAAGTGTTCTAATTAGTTATAAAACAAATACGCAGTAGAGTAGATAAAACCTAACAAAGCTTTATGCAATTACGCGGAAGCAATAAACGCTTTGATAAGAAAACGCAGTTTCAAAGATGCGTCAAACGAAAAAAGCATTAGAGTTACATCATTTATTTTGTACAATTATTCAGAAAGGCGATATCCACACAAAACAACGTATGGCAAAGATAACAAGGTATCAATAGCACATAAACACCATTACATGAAAATCCGAATTAATTACATCAGAAACCACTTCAAAATGCAGGGAATGTTGAAGACAGGGCCTGGTTGGTTGAGATAATCTGCAGAACTGCTTGAAAACCCAGCCCACATGTAGTGGGAAGAGGCTATTTAACACAGAGCAGTGATAACACAACTCGATTGACAACTGATGCACGTCGAAGCTGCGACACTGTTAACCAAAAATCCATGCGTAAAATAAGTAAAGTATAATAGAATATCAAGTTTAAGTTACAGTGAAAAACAGTGCAACAATTACGAAGAGTTTTTGCCGTTTTTTTTTAGAAAACGTGAGTAGAATTTGGGTAATTGATTTAAATTAAATATTTATAATAATAGGGCTTCAAATTTGTGGTATATTTCTGGACATTTCAACAATTCAAATCTGGGTCGACAATTATACTGGGCACTTCAAATCAGCGTCGACAATAATACTTATGGTATATAGAAGTTCTAATTTTAAGTGGATTCAAAGGAGACAATTAAAATTGAATTTTGGTACAATTCTGGTACAATTCTAGGCTGCGTCAAAAGCATTTAAAGAAAGAAATTCAAAGCATTTGCAGACAAATACAAAATAAAGACAGGTCGACAATTGCGCACCCCTGTAGAAATAAAACTTATAGACAATTCTCGAATTGGCAGCAATTATGATGACGGTCCAACAGAATCGCCTAATCAATTATATCCAGGTAGTCAAGGTATAGATGAAAAGTTGTTACGTGCCAATTGGCACTTAAACATTGTTTTTAGTTTAATTTTGATGTGCGGAAGTTTCGCGCCATAAATTTAAAAGACTAGGCGCGTATTTCCGTTACGTCACAGTGCGTTTGCGCCAGATCGCGCGACGCGAGTGGAGTAGGAAAAAAGTGGGGACAAGTGTTTCCGTGACTTTATGTAACGTGGCTTTTTTGCCCAAACCTTCAAGGAGTGTGGACGTTTGAGGTATCGTATCGTGCCTTGTTGTTACCTATGTAGATTCCCTTGCCTAATTATCTTGTTTGTCGCCCTATACCTGGTTTCCTTGTCCATTCCCTACATAGGTAGGAGATAATTTGCAGCCGTTGGCGAACCGTACTGCACGACCCTGGATGAACGAGCCCATGACTGCCGGAGCTGGTCCGAACGCTTTGGAAGAGCGTCGGGCGTACCATCTTTAACTACCTAAAAAGGGCCCTCCATAGCCCTGATGGACTTGAATAGAAGCCAACTTTAATCCAGGGACATATTCATGTGAGTAATTGTTGTATCACCTATTGTCTTAAATTTATATATTTTTCCGATTATTGCGTAATATCATGTGCATTGCTGACGTCATTGACAGATGGGCGCGCAAAATCTGTACAAAGGTTAGCGTACCAACCGTCAGTGGCGTCGCTCGCTTTTTATTTCGCGCTTGCGCGATGTATTTATCGACTTTTTTAACTGTAGATTATCGACGTTTATAAATGTAAGAATTCGCGTTTAAACTGTAAGAATTCACGTTTTAAATTGTAAGAAAGTCTACTGTATCTTCAGCATTAGTAAATCAGACGCAGTTACAAGGAAGAAGTAACTGGATCAACGATCACTTAGCAAAAACATCGAATCACTTATGGATAGAAGGAGATTTAGAATCTGGATCCC
Organism: Platerodrilus igneus; assembly: GCA_036346225.1. NCBI lineage: Eukaryota > Metazoa > Arthropoda > Insecta > Coleoptera > Lycidae > Platerodrilus > Platerodrilus igneus. Next base: position 1,836,253 of record JARFIW010000544.1, read on the forward strand.
ATACTTTTCCAGCAGAAGATTACATGCAATTTAAAGGTGTGTCTTGTGTAGATATTTTCAAATTATTTTTTGATAAAGCGATCATTGAATATATGGTAACTGAAGCTCAAAAGTATGCCCATTTTCAAAACCAACCGAATCCTAAAGTTACTGGGGCTGAAATAAAATGTTTTCTGGGTATCCTCATTTTGAGCAGCTGTAATTGCCTTCCCTCAAAAAGAATGTATTGGGACGTAAAGGATGACGCAAAAAATACTCTTGTCAGCAATTCCAAGAGGTAAAATCGGTTTTTGCAAATACAAAGGTTTCTTCATTTTACCGACAATACACAAATAAATGATTCTGATAAAGCATGGAAAATACGTCTTCTTATGGATAAAATAAAAAAAACAACGATGTTTACAATATTTCGTTCCAGTTCAAAATCTTGACTTTGATGAGTCAATGATTAGATACTATGGCGATCACGGATGCAAGCAATTCATCCGTGAGAAGCCAATACAATTTGGATACAAGATGTGGTGTCTGAATTCAACCGACGAGTATTTAATAAATTTTTATCTATATCAAGGGAAAAATCCACGTGGTAATGACAAGCATGATAAGTTATTTGGAAAAGCAGCTTTGTCTCTAGTAATAATGCTTGAAGAACTACAGAATCCAAAATTACCATATAATATACATGTTGATAATCTTTTTACAGGATGGAACTTATTTAGTTACCTACGACATTTACAATACGAAGCAATAGGTACTATTAGGGATAATAGAATCCCCAAATCGTGCCCTTTAGTGAACAAGAAAATGTTTGCAAAACATAAACGAGGTGAGTCTCGACAAATAATCGAAAAAACTCTGCAGTACTTCTTGTGCGATGGCTAGATAATTCGATGGTCACCATGGCTTCAACAAACACTAGAGTTTCGCCAACGTGGACCGTGAAAAGATACTCACAAACAGAGAAAAAAAGGTTAATGGTAAATCGCCCGCACTATATTGCCCAATATAATCGTAAGATGGGTGGTACCGATCTCATGGACGAATGCATTGCAAATTATAGAGTGGGTATACGTAGCAAAAAATGGTATTGGAACATCTTTACATGGATTCTTGATGCAGCAGTAAACAATGCTTGGCTATTATACAGAAAGCATCACACCAGAGCAACAAATTTGGAGGTTGGAAGAGTTAGTGCATGTATACCTAGCATGTTACGGAATAACCCCAAAAATTCCAGGACCAGCAAAAACATCGGTTTTCCGTACTCAATTGCCAGCTGTACGCTATGATCGTATGCATCATTATGTTGCTCCATGTAATAGACGGCGTTGTGCTGGAACAGAGTGCAAGTCTTTTGGCAGGACAATGTGTTTAAAATGTAATGTTGGATTATGTGTGTCTTGTTTCGCAAGCGATCATAAAATGTAGTATCTAGTAGGTGTTTTTCTTACTATTTTCTTACTTATTTGTATTTTTATTTTTTGCTGTTTTTATAGTTAGGACTTATAAGAAACGAACCATGATCTTTATTTTGTGCATACATGATTATATAACAGTCTACCATATTTGCAAAATTTTACAATAAATCATACTTTTTTTAATGGAAAAATTTAAAGTACCTTAAGCGCCCAGTGATATCATATGGCATCACACCCTGTATTTTTTTTTACTAGTGGTTTTTTAAAAAAAAAAACGTTTTGTTAAACAACTAACTTAATATTAACTCAAAAAAATAAAAATTTACAAAATAATAAGACAAAAACAATTTTGGGTTTTAATGGGTTAATTAAATTTGTATTACATCGTAAGGGAGATTACTATTAATTACATGGTTGATGTTTTTAAACGTCCTTTCGATTTTAGTTTAACAGCACTGGAAAATTAATTTCTAGTGCGCAATGTCTTGCAATTTCATCAATATTTCGATTCGCTATATATATATATATGTTGATGATGCGATTCATCATCATTTTGTTTTCGACCTTACTTAAGGTCGGTTTGACGCAGCTCTAACTTCTTTTCCATTCTGTGCTAATCTAAAAAGCTCTACATATCCTTCACAACCTAAATTTCTAATAATTTGACTAATATAGTTTGGTCTAAGTCTTCCTATATCCTTCTATCTTTTTCCTATCCACATGGCTCTACATAGATATTAGCAACCTGATGGTTGTTAAAGAACTCTAACATGTTTACATGATTACCATTTATAAGGAAATGAAATATAACCTGGTTATCCGCTTCAAAAATGAAAAGTGTTAAATTATATGTTATGGTAAGACTTAAGCAACGAATCGCTGCCAACATGCCAGACCGCTAACTAATTGTGAATTATGTCATGGTGACATTTAGTTACCTGATTATTTTTTTTTTGTTTTGTTTTCGAACTTACTTAAAGTCGGTTTGATGCAGCTCTAAATTCTTGTCTATTCTGAGCTAGTCTAAAAAGGTCTGCATACCCTTCACAACCTAAATCTCTAATAATTTTACTAATATAGCTTTGTCTAGACCTTCCTACTCTATTTTTATTTGGTGTCTATAATCTAAGACTTTACTAAATAGTCCCTCATGTCTTAACTGGTGCCCTATCATTCTATCTCTCCTGACCTTCAATTGTTTCCACATACAGGGTTCCTCACCTATCCTTCTATAAACTTCCTCGTTTGTTACTCTATCTGTTCAGCTAATCTTTAACATTCTCCTATAACACCAAGTTTCAAAAGCTTCTACCTTTTCTTATCTACTTCTTTAATTGTCCAAGTCTCACTACCGTATAGTAGAACGCTCCATACGTACGACTTTAAAAAACTTTTTCTATTATCTAAACTAATACTATTAGCTATTAGTAAGTTTTTCTTTTTTAAAAACATTTTTCTAGCTTGAGCTATTCTAGCTACTATATCCCTTCTGCTACGTCCATCCTTTGTAATTATACTACCTAAATAGCAAAATTCATCTACCTCCTCTAACTCGGTATTACCTATTTTTAATTTTGGTTTAGAACTAGGCTGTAACTCACTTGTCATTGTCTTTGTCTTTACTGAGTTAATTCTTATACTATAGTTACTCTGTAGTATCTCATCTAAAATATTTAAAAACTCTCCTAACTCTTTTCTAGACTCTGCCATAATGGCTATATCATCTGCAAAACGTAACATGTCTACATTCTGTCCCTGTACACTAATACCTATCTCTTTTCTCTCTCTAGCTAAGTTTAAAGCTTCCTCAATATAAACATTAAAAATCAAGGGAGACAGTATACAACCCTGTCTAACACCATTTCTAATCTTAGCTTCCTTTTCTATTTCATCCAATCTAATTACTACACTTTGGTTTTTATATAGACTGTAAATAATTTTTCTATCCCTATGAGAGATTCCTATTTTTGCAAAACCCTGAACATAACAATCCAATTAACCCTATCAAATGCTTTTTCTAAATCTACAAACGCGAAATGAGTCTTTTATTTTTTGTAACCTTTTTCAATAATTACCCTAATCATTAGTATCGGTTCTCTAGTCCCTCTGTCTTTACGAAAACCATATTGGTCTTCGCCTAAATAATTCTCAGTCAAAGCTTCTACTTTATTTTTAATTATTATTGTTAGTATTTTGGAAGCATGAGAAGTTAAACTAACTGTTCTAAAATTCTCACACCTATCAGCTCCTGACTTTTTGGGATTGGGATAATAATATTTTTTTCGAAATCTATTGGCACCTCACCTGTGTCATATTAATTTTACTAGTTCATATAATCTGTCTAACGTTTTCTGACTTGCATATTTTATTAATTCTGCGGGAATATCGTCTATCCCCGACGCTTTATTTAGTTTAAGATTCCGAACAGCTCTATCAAATTCCTCTCTTAATATTGAGATTGCGATTAAGTTTGCATATTTACAGGTGCTTTTGTTTATTTCATGAGATCTATAAATAAATTATAAAAACCGACAAAACTTCCATATGAATAAAGTAACCTTCATTTGCAATTCTAATTGACTAAAAATTAATAACACAATTTAAAATAGCATATCTACTTAAATCATTATCATAATAAGCATTACAATATTTAAGCAGTGTAAATGTCTCTTACTTTCAATTTAAATAAAACCTTAACCTCAAATTTTTATGATGAAACTATTTCAAGTTCAAGTTCCACCACTATTCTAAACAGTTATACCAGTTTATCAAGTGGTATGACATTATATATCTTTTTCTTATCAAATTAGTACACTGCATAGCAACATCATTATTTTATAACTACTACAATCCTTAGGTGTGGTTTTTTCTCCACTTAAAAAATGTCTAGCATTAGTAGAATAGCAAAGGTTTACATTTATAAAAACCTGTTCAAAGGTTTGCCTAAACAAACTGATTTCCAATTAATTGAAGAAGTGCTGCCACCAATTAAAAATGGCGGTAAATTAATTAAGTTTTATAAGGTACACCGAAAATAAATAATTGTTACAGAATATTTGGCAGAGTTAGTATATTTAAGTGCAGGACCCAATCCAAAGGTATTCGTGTACAAAAATCAACCAACGGGAACAACATATACAGGAACACAGGTTGCTAAGTAAAACTAATCTATTATTCTAAGACCAATTATGTTAATTTTTAAAAATTTTCAGGATTATTGAAAGTAAAAATGAAAAATTTCCAGTTGGTCAATATGTAGTGGCAGATTTTGGTTGGAGAACTCTTACAATTGGCAGTGATAATCATGAAGCGAGCATAGTACCCGATTTACCCAATGTACCTAAGTCTTTGGCATTAAGTATAATCGGTGTACCAGGGTTTGTTTGATATGCGAGAAACAGGAATTATATAAAATGAAAATTCAGTTACCTGAAAATTTATCGGACCTGTGTTTACGTCTGTAAATTGTGACCCGTAATTACACATTTTACACAGAAAACAACAACATAAATGTATGATAATAATTGATTCTCAAGCTGCCATAAAAAGGTAGACTAATATTATATATCAGGCACTAAATTTAGTAATTGCATTTTAAAGCTCTTTCTGAGCAGTTAAGTTTATTAAAATTCTTATTCAGAACGAAGATTATACATTTTATAAATTTTTCTCAAACAGACTTATGAAAATAAACTTCTCGTTATTGACAACGAACAACGTAACTACTAAATTGAAAGAAAAATTGAATATATTTTTATTTATAATAAAATATAACCCAAAAGATGCAACAAGAGTCATTACCATTTCGTATTGAACCTATTTTCTTGCATAAGTTTTTGATATAAATCTGCAAATTCATGTGATATATTGCAAATGATTATTATATTCCATATTGTTCTTTAAATATTTCTGCATTTTACACTTTCATTGTTTTAAGTCTGCAATAGTTCAGTTAGGCAACCAATTTTGCCGGTTCCTTGTTTGATTTGCAAGTTCGCATTTATTATACAGGGTTATTACAAATAAAATAGACAGTTTGGATAAGTTATAGAAAGTTTATTTTTGAAAAGTTAAGATTATTACTTATATGATTATAAAGAAGAAATGATTAAGTTGTTATTTAAAATTTTTACAAATGTTCAATGTGTGCACCTTTGGTAACACGACAGATATCAACACAGTAGTCAAATTCTTGCCACACGCTATTAAGCATGTAACGGTCAACTGTAGCAAGAGCATTTGTGATACGTTGTTTAAGTTCGTCGATATCAACAGGAAGCGGTGGTATGAAAACTTTGTCTTTTATATAACCCCATAAGAAATAGTCGCAGGGCGTTAAATCTGGACTACGAGGTGGCCACGGCTTAAGCACAAGGTTTTCCTCACTTGCACGGCCGATCCATCGTCTAGGAAGATGTTCGTTCAGATATTTTCTGACCTGTAAGTGCCAGTGAGGCGGAGCTCCATTTTGTACAAAAACGAAGTTATCACTATCTTCCTGTAGTTGAGGCATTAACCATTCGTGTAACATGTCCAGATAAATTACTCCGGTTATTGACACTTCGTCAAAGAAGAACCTTTTCACGAGATAAAGTTTATACCAGTCATAGATTGATTGCCTGCCTTGTTGGTGGTGTTTTACCGTATTTTGTTCTGAAATGACGCTGCACAACAGTAACAGACTTTGTTTTGGCTAATTCAAAAACACAATAAGCTTTCTCCACTTTAGTTGAGGCCATTTTGCTAGACTGGTCGTTGTTTTAACAGCAGTACCAACCTAACAGTTGTACCAACATAAACTTTAAGAAATTCCCTATAAACCTATGCGCTTGCTATATTCAAATACACCAGTCTGATTTTTTAAAGGCTATCCAAACTGTCTATTTCATTTGTAATAACCCTGTATTATACTTTCTAGTTCTATATCTAGGCATGTATTTAATAGTCAAGAATTTCCTTAGTGTTGCTATTTAAATAAATTCAAAGCACTGTCTGGATTTTTGTCACCTTTCTATTCTGTGCTCCGGCATTTGTAAAAACAATTTTATATATAAGTTCGTTGAAGGAGTTCACTATATTTAGAGCGTTGGTTGTGGGGTTTCTCTTGTGATAAACACTATAAACGTAACCACATAGTTACAAAATCGCAATGATGAAAATTTGCTTGCTTTTTATGTGAATGCTCGGATATTTTACCCTACATTCTTAGCCTGAATTTTAACCCACACTCTTAAGTTCTGTTAAAACAATGCTTACTTGATCTTAACACGGAAGCCTCACTTTGTCGTTACAAAACATTTCGTCATCATGGTCGACAGATAATGACGGCCTTACTCATTTATAGTATGTGGATTTTTGCTTGCATTGCACAAATATTAAGATGAGTACCTAAATCATTTTGCCTATTTAATACTGGTATCTATTAGAATAAAGGTATTAGTGTAGCTTTTTGTGTGATATTGTGTTCTTATATTGATAGATAACTGAATGAGTTGGTTTTAAAATCATATATAGACTTGATAATTATCCATCAGCTATGGTGCTTGATTACTTACTTGTGTTGGGTTGTCGATTGAGTCTAAGCCACTATTATAAATATGTATTTTGTTCCTTAGGTTTTAGTAGATTCTAGGTTGAACGAGCTCGTCGTCATCAAGGTAGTAAATAAATAGGTAATATTCTAGTCATATTTAGATTTACATTCATTTGTTGCAAGGTATAAATAGGTGTAAAAACACTGTAATAAATCCCATAAAGATTCTGTTTATTTTTCTGGTGTTATATTTGAGTGTTTTATTTCACTTTATTGGACAAACTAGTGCCATGTCAGCAGGTATATAATTATATATACTAATTTTCTTTAAGTGCAAATTGGGTTGTGTTCTATTGCTACATTCTTTAGGACTCTTACCCTCCAACTGTATTAACATGGCAATCATTTTATTCTCTTCCTTCTTTTGTTACCGTAATTCGGACGTGTTTGTTCCTTATTGTTAATTTGTTTTTTCTTCCTGGCCCATGCCGTATGGGTAACATAATCTTTTGCTGAATTGTAGCCATTACTCAGGATCTTTGTCATCATCATCATTAGATATTTAGTTCTAGAACTGGCTGGACGCATATCTCCCTTGTGTCATATTCTGAGCTAACCTACACATTTCCTTGAATTTCTCAGCCTACATCTTTCACTATCTATGTGCAATAGGCTAATCAAGGTCTACCTCTACCTATCTTTTCCTTTTTCTACTTCTAATATAGGCAGCGCTATTCCCTAATGCCTTAGCAGGTATCCTATTATTCTCTCTCCAATTTTTTATCATTTCCCATATATATTTCTTCTTCCCCTACCATTTCGGAACCTCTTTTTTCTTAACTTTGTCTGTCCATGATATCTTCATCATACGTCTGTAGCATCACATTTTTCCTGTCCACTTCACCAACTGTCCATATTTCATAGTTTCTATGTGTGTTGTCTTCAAACATAGCAACTACTTTTTCTTGTTACATGGTCTTGTGCTAATCTATTTTTTTATATCTTTTGCACTCTTCCACTTATATTATTTTCTAACGACTATAGACTATTTTATCGATATTCAATGATACATGAAGGGAGGTTAAGCAACCTAACGGCTATCAAAATCCCCCCACCACGTAGACACTTTGGATGCGTACCTTCATTGTTTTCTATTCTGAGCTAACCTAAACATTTCCCTGAAATTCCCACAGTCTACAGCTTTCATCGTCTGCATGCAATAATCTAATCTAGGTCTATCTCTATCTCTCCTTTTTCCTTTCTCTGCTTCTAATATATTACACTCTATTCCCTGATGCCTTCTATTTTTTTACTGCTTTCCGCATATTGATTTCTTCCCCTACCATTTTGAGAACCTCCTTGTTCTTAACTTTATCTGACCATGATATGCTACATCTGTAGCACCACATTTAAAAGGATTCTATAGTTTCCTGTACGCTTCTCCCACTGTCCACATTTCACAGCCATACAGTGCTGTGCTCCACACATATGCTTTCAGCAATTTTACTTTCTTTCATGTTTGTTGTTTCTGAATATAGTAGTTGCTTTTTCTTGTTAAATGCAGAACAGTCTTGTGCTAATCTTTGGTTTATATCTTTTGCAATCTTACCATCCTTGTGTTATTTGACTTCCTAGATAGCAGAAATCTTTAACCTTTTGTAAGTTCTTGTTTCCTGTGTGTATTCCAGTCTTTTCTTATTTACCCCTCCTTTACATGCTAATACTTTAAATTTGTTAATTTTCATACAGTATCCCTCTGTTAGTACTGTTTCCATTTCATTAAAAGCTGCTTCTAACTCTTCTTTTCTACATACTAATACCGCTATATCATCTGCAAATCTAAGCATATCAAGCTTTTGTCCCTGCATAATAATTACAAACGTCTTTCTTTATTTGACAATATTCATTGCCTCTTCGATATACAAGTTAAAAATTTCCTAATATTTACTTCTATACGTTCCAGCTCTAATTCTATTACCGCAGTTTGCTCTTTGTATAAGCTACACTTTTCGAGTATTTCGAACATTTTCTCACACTACATTATTAAATGCTTTTTCCAGATCTACAAACTCTATATATATGCTTTCTCCTTTTTCTATTATTTTCTCGATTAACACGCTTAAAGCTAAAATAACATCTTGTATTCCCCTGTTTCGTCTAAACCCAAATTGATCTTCAGTCCATTTTTCCATCCACCTTTGTACAATTCTAGTTAATATTTTTGACACATGTGTTGTCAAACTTATTGTTCGAAAGTTTTCACATATATCCGCATCTTTCTATTTTGGTATAGTGACTATGATGTTACATTTGAAATATTTGGATAGCTCGTCCGTCTCATATATATAACTTACAATTTGGAAAAGACCTTCTGTTACTGCTTGCCCGGCTACTTTTAGAGTTTCTTCTTGCACCTTGTCTATACCCGATGCCTTATTATTCTTCAGACTCGTTAATGCTAATTCAAACTCATCTCTAAAGTATAGGATATCTCAAGTCATCATTTTCAATGTCTGATTCCTGTTCTAATGCTTCTAGTTCCTGCCCTGCATATAAATTTCATATTCTTGCCATCTAACCACTTTCTCTATATTTTCTATAATGATATTTCCTGCACCTCGTATTTTTGCTATATGATTTTATATCCCTAAGATTCGTTCTAATTAGTTTGTATGCTTCCTCTGTTTTTCCTATTTCCATCTCAGTTTGTACCTCTTTACACTTTCCATTAATCCATTGTTCTTTAGCCTTCCTGCATTTGCAAATAATTTTCCATTTTACGGCTTTGTATCTCGTTTTCCTGCTTCGTCTGGTCTATTTTTATATATTCGTCTTTCTTCTATTAAATTCAGAATATCCTTTGTTACCCATGGCTTCTTATTTTCTTTTTGTTTCTATCTCAGAATATCTCTGATACCCTATCTAAGCTGGATTTAATGTTATTCCATTCTGTTTCTACTTTCTTCATCATCACCATTAGGTCTTCAGTCCTGGAACTGGTTAGACACGTACCTCCCTTGTTTCCTTTTCTGAACTAACCTATACATTTCCCAGAAATTTCCACAGCCTACATCTTTCACTATCTACATGAAATAGTCTGATCTAGGTCTACCTCTAACTCTCTTTCTTCCTATCTCTGCCTGTATTATATTCCACACTATTCCCAAATGCCTTAGAACGTGCCCTGTCCATCTATTTCTCCCAATTCTTCTTGTTTTCCAAAGATATCTTTCTTCTACTATTTCTAAAACTTCTTTGTCATTAACATTGTCTCTCCATACTATTAACATCATACATGTGAAGCACCACATTCCAAAAAGCTGCTACCTTTTTCCTATCTGCTTCTCCTACTATCCCTATTTCATAGTCGTGCTGTGCTGTGCTCTACACATATGTTTTCAACAATTTTTTGCCTTGTTCCTATGTTTGTTGTCTTCGAACATAAAGGCGGCTCCGTGGCGTAGTGGTATGTGTGTGACTACTACATCCAAGGTCCCGGGTTCGAATCCCGACACCGTCCCCTTGAAAAATGTTAGGCGAGCATTTTTCACAAAAATACACCCTCGTTCGGATGAGAGGTAAAATGGAGGTCCCGTGTGTGAGTGTTGTCACGCGCGTTAAAGATCCCTACCTTGCTTGGAACAGCAAGGGTTCGGCAAAATTCCAAATTTTCCAGGTAAAAAAACTCGCTTCCTGGCCAATGTAGTACCTTCGGGTGCAGCATTGGAAAATCAAATGTAGTGTCTTCGAACATAGCAGCCGCTCTTTCTTGTTACATATAGTTCGATTCCTGTCCTATTGTTTTCTAAATATATATACCCTATTTCACCAATATTCAGTGATATGTAAAGAGAATTACGCAACCTGTGGCTACCAAGAACTCCCAACACTTACACATTTAGCAAATCAATAGTTTCGCAATAAATCGTTTCACACAATTAACATTAGTTGAAAATATTGCAAAGCTAATGCCTGTAGTTGTTTATAACAATTATCAAGTTTAAGTACAATTATTTTTTCATCATTAGGTTTTCATTTTGGACTGCTTGGAAGCATACCTCCATTGATTTCTATTCTGAGCTGGCTACACCTTTCTTTGAAATTCACACCTCAGTTTCCCTTCTATTGTTTTCTAAATACATACCCTATTTCACCAATATTCAGTGGTAGGTGAAGGGAGTTAAGCAACCTGCGGCTACCAAGAACCCCCAACACTTACACATTTACCGAATCAAAAGTTTCGCAATAAATCGTTTCGCATACTCAACATTAGTTTAAAATATTGCAAAGCTAATGCTTGTAGTTGTTTATAATAATTATCAGGTTTAAGTACAATTATTTTTTCGCCATTAGGTTTTTCATCTTGGACTGCTTGGAAGCGCACCACCATTGATTTCTATTCTGAGCTAGCCTACACATTTCCCTGAAACTCCAACAGCCTACATCTTTGACTATCTGTGTACAATAGTTTAACCTGGGTCTACCTCTACCTCGCTTTTTTCCTATCTGCTTCCAATATATTCCACAATATTCACTCATGCCTTGGTATGTGACCTGTCTTTCCTATTTTTAAATGTTTTCCACATTTTTCCCCTACCATTTCTAAAATCTCTTGGTTCTTAACTTTGTTTGTCCATGATATCTTCATAATACATCTGTAGCACCACATTTAAAAGACTTCTGGTTTTTTCCCGTCCGCTTCTCCTACTGTCCAAGTTTGACAGCCGTACAGTGCTGTACTCCACACATATGCTTTTTCTTGTTTCTATATTTGTTGTCTTTGAACACAGTAATTGCTTTTTTTTTGTTAAACACGGTACGGTCTTGTGCTAATCTTTGTTTTATATCTTTTGCACTTTTCCAACCTTGCGTTATTTGGATTCCTAGGTAGCAGAAATCCTTAACCTCTTCTAAGTTCTCATTTCCTATTTGTATTCTATTTTTCGATTTAATTATGTTAATAAGCTTACAATATAAAGTTAATAAATCTTATTATATGCTTATTAAAAGCATTCAGGTTGCATTCTATTATTATTATGGAACTCAAAAATACATATGTGACAGAGTTTTTACTTTATAGAAACCAGTAAACATTATTCGTAAGTGTGGAAGTATTTCAGCATGAAATCAGATAATTAAAGTTAACTGTAAATTGTGTTTCACAGAACTGAGCCAAAATAAATACCACGAGTTCAATCTTGAACCACATAAAAATAAAATGTCTACTAGCAGCAGTCAATCAAATGACAGAATTAAAAAATTAGCCAACTATACAAGCAATGTTTGCATCACGAATGCATTTTTATATCGATGAAATATGCGAAAAAAACAAAAATTTGAATTTTCCAAAAATTAGTTGAATTAGAATCATTTATAGAACTTAATTTTCTTGAACCTAATTATAAATTTTCAAGTTGCAAGTTATTTTAACAAGAATATTACAAAGCAATAGTAGCACCAAGAAAATATGATTAAAAAATGTATTGAAGGAATTTAATTCATTTTCTTTAACAACGATTTTGCTTAATGCAAAATCTTTGATCACCACAAGAGTGCATTACATGTTGCTAAGTTTTCAATGTAAATCAGCTGTTTTGTCCACCGAATGTCTATCTCAAAATCTTAGAAATTCGTTGAAAGAAATTTTCATATAGTTTTATGTTGTGGATGAAATAAAGTGCGTTCACCATATTAATTTTAGCATGTAACCATGTCAAATATATGAAAAGTAAAGTTTAATGTGCAGCAAGCACATCAATACAGCTTTCTATCATAGACTGGACATCATAAAACATTTTTCCCATAAATGCATATGCAATAGAAGATCAGATGATTACTTGACATTATACTTGACATTATACAAGAAGTAAGTTTTATTTAAGACATGAATGGGCTTTTCAGATTTGCAATTCTCTTGATGCTGCTATCTCTTAAATCTTTGTGCTGCTGCTGCTCTGAATGTGTGAAATTCATTAGTCTTCATTTGGATAGAGCCTATTATGTTGGACTTGTAAATTGTGTTACTTTGTTCAATGAGTTTGTAATTTACTTGACAATAAAGTATGTTACACTTTCTCTCACTTAATTCACTATCACAAATGTATATAATATTCTAGGTCTATTGTTGCCTGATTTTTAAAAAATAACGATAGAATAAAATTAGACTTCACCAAAGTATTTGGTAAACGATGAGTTATCACTGTAGCAACAATTTAGACTTTCTAGATAATTTTAAAATTTTTTATTATCTGAATAAATCTGTTTAGAAAAATTTGGATTTTTTTATTTGACTCTCGTTTTGAACATTTCTTAATTCAAACCCATCAAAAGTTTGACTTGTCATAGTTTGAAATTGGGAAACAACAGATGCAAACAAAGGGATAAAGAATTAAAGGTAGAATCAAAGTTTGACAAATTATAAGAATGTATTATTTATAAAATATAATTGAAGTTATAATGTGTAGATAGAAGTCATGCCACATATTCTGTTATAATTTGACTAAAAGAGGTTTTTAAACCAAAATATTTCACTTCCAACATTTTTTTTATATCATGTACAGGAGCAAGAATATTTCATATACAAATGAGATATTCAGTATAAGGCACTGAGACCAAAAAAATTATTTTTCTATTGTAAAATTTTACAACCATGAACTTTTGAGAAAGTCAAAATGTACCAAGAGCTGAAAATAAATTTAACCAATTCCCAATAAATTCTAATATCATTGTGACATCTAGAAATTTTTATTTATCCATAAATTTCCACAGATACAATTTCTACGACTTAAAAGCACAAAACCTGAAACTTTGATAATTTGAAAATTTTGCCATGTACATACTTTGATGGGTATAAAACAAAGGTGAATTTAATAGCAAAGTTTTTGTAATTAACTGAATTTTTACTATATATAATTACTTTGTTGCACAAAGATTACCTCTTAATAAACATTTTAATACAGAATAGCCGCTTATTTTGGATTCCTTGAAGTATGCAAACCCAAAGACGGGGATGTGGTAGTAATTTCATCAGCTGCAGGGGCTATTGGAAGCCATGTGGGACAAATTGCAAAAATGAAAAACTGCAAAGTAATTGGAATAACAAGTACTCAAACAAAGGCAAAATGGTTGCTAAATGATTTACATTTTGATCACGTTATCAATTATAAAACTGAAGATGTTAAACAGAAACTTGCAGAATATGCACCTCAAGGAGTAGACTGCTATTTTGATAATGTTCGTAACACCTTATGTATTTAACTATATTATTTTGTTAAATCTATAGGTTGGTGGACCAATTAGCAGTGCTGTTATATATAATATTAAACCGTTTGCACGAATTTGCATTTGTGGAGCAATTTCACTATATTACAATGATGAAGACCCATTAGGTAAGCATAAGTATAAAATATAGGAACACTGTGGCACGACTCAAATAAAACACATTTTTATTTTATAAGTATAAAAGTAATTATATTCACATGCAATGTTAGCCAAGCTATTACATTGTATGTACAGCTTATATTGGTGAAGCGATTACCTTAATTAGTTTCTGAGTTACTGAAAACTATATAAATGCTGTCTGAATATTTCAATACAATTCAACCTACAGTCCCAACCAATGCATTACTGATTGTAAGAGAATACATAAAATATATATATTATGCTTTGATAAGGGGTTGTTTAAGGGTGTATTTTATAGTAAAGGTCGTGCAGGAATTAGAAATTATAATAGGAAGCAGAGAACTGCATTTATTTAATAGAAAATTGAGAAATGGAGATAGTTTGTAAATTGTAAGCAGTCAACACCCTGTATATAAAGTATAAATAGTTTTAAGCGACGCAAATAGACACAGGAAGACGCATAGTTAGCGTAGAAATAAGGAATACATGCATTAGGTAAATAATAAATATTTAACACCCTGTAGATAGAGTTTTAGTTAATTTAGGTAAGGCGAGTAATGATATTTTTCAGTGGAAGCACGCGTATTTATAAGTAAACATAATAAAGTGTAATTAAACACGCATTCAAAAGAAGTCCAGTCAGTTATGATAACACGGAGATAAGAAATAGAGCTTCGAGAAGCATAGTGTAAGTGCGTACAAGTAGTTAACAATGTTGATAAAGAAAGGTGATTAAAAATTGCGTAAATAACAGGCATATAGGAAAATTAAAAGTCGAATTGCATCAGTTGTTCGTGTACAACATGGAAAAGCGATTAGATGCGTCAAAACACCGCATGTTTGATAACGAGGCACCTGCGAGCAAGCCAAAATTACTTGAAGGCAGATAATGTTACAATAGAAACTACTTTAAATGCAAATATTTGATTGGTTAAAATTAGCAACGAGCTTGTAAGCCATACCCACTGACAAAGTAGGAGATCAATCATATATTAACAGGGACAGTGATAACGAACTCAGTTTTCAACTCAACAAAGGCCGAGGTGTGCCACTCTGAAACAAAGTGTGATACGTAAGAATAATTTAAAGTGAAAATTGTATAAGTGCGACGAAGATGAAAATTATGATTGCCGATTAAACGTAAGTAGATTTTGGGGAATTTATTTAAACTAAAACATAATAATACGGTTCCGAGTCCGGGGAATATAAACTACGATTTCTAAGTCTGGGGAGAATGATGATCCAATTTCGAGTCGGTGGAGAATAATAGTCTAAGTGTGATAATAAATTCTAAATCCGGGGAGTATAAACTACAAATTCGAGTCCGTGGCGAATAATAGTCTAAGTCTGGGGAGAATGATGATCCAATTTCGAGTCTGGGGAGAATAATAATACAAGTTCGAGGCCGGTGAGCATAAAAGCCACGTCTAAGTTTGGGGAGGATGATAATCCAATTCTAAGTTTGGGGAAATTGATGAGAATAAATTCTGAGTCTGGTGAGAACAAGTCCAAATGAGACGACAATAATTTGGGGTGCATAAGTCTAAGTTTAATAATGGTAGTCCAGAGGGTGATGACGATAATTTAAATGCAATGACTATATAATAATTCTGAATTAGTGGATGGTATAATGCATGGAAAATATTAGCTGATAATGGATGCGTCGATGCGAAGAAAATAGACCAGGTTAGATTTTTAGTTATAAGACATTTTTCTATTTGAATATTGAATATTGAATTTGCTTAATATAAATTAATGTGACGAAGTCAACAAAACAAAGGGCTTGCATACGTATAAAGTGTGTTATATGATAAAAGGTTTTGAACGTTCCAAGTATTTTTTTTTATAAAAACAATAGATTTTTTGGTGACTTTAGATAGATTGAATAGTATATGATTTTTGATAAATGAGATTTACAACATTAATTAATTAAAAAGTGTATTTTAATAATTTTCCAAAACCTGTACATAATATTTGTTTTCATTATATGGAATTGAATTAACTTCATTTTATAATTCTAAATAAACGCTAGTCGAGGTCAAAAGGATAAAGTTAATGGGAGTGTGATTTGATAATTTAAACAATAAAGGAGAAGCTATAAGTTGCATACGCCATTGATAACGAGTAAGGCGGTAACATATCAAATTTTGTTTACAAGGCCTTTACAAAATAAAATCCAGTTCCTGGAGGGAGTTCATAGCAATATTTATATGGTCGCCCAAACGATGGAGCGCGAATATTTGAGGAGACAGCAATATATATATATATATATATATATATATATATATATATATTTTGATATGATAACGCCACACGCCGATGTAATAAATGTCCAGCTGAACGCCACCACTCTGTGTTTTTCTCTATTCTTCTAATTTAATTATGCCACGGCTAGCTCAGTTTAACTTACACAGAGTGCACAGCGTTACGATGATCAATTTAATTTACCCCTTTAACTCTTATCTGTTTGAATTGATAAAACGAAGTCAATCAACATTCGTATAATGAAAAGAAATAATATTTACACTTCACAATTTTTGTAATCCTTTAAATAAACCCTTCAATCAATTGATATTATATGGATCGTTTATCCCAAAAATTATATCTTTTTAATTTAACTTTAAAGTCGCCAAAAACGACACCTTTTACAAAAAAATCTGGAACGCTCAAGACCCTTTTGTAATTATCACGCAAATTTCAACGTATTCAATGTTCTTGTTGACTCCTTACAAACTTGTGAGAAAACTTAAAATATTCAGTGTTAAAATTAAAATTTGAAAAGATTCCTTAAAACTAGTAAGCCCTGATCTGTGATATCCTGATGAATTGTTGCGTGTTGTGGATCAACACCCCCTTATTATCTTCAATCGAAAACCAATGCTCTGCTTTGTACTCCTTCACGTACGTTTGAACCAATAATTCAGTACGATTACCCCTTGTTTCCAGAATTCACCTCGTGCTTTATTCTATATTTTTCTGGATACGCCTTGGACCTATTAACTTAAATACCACTTAGACTTCGAAGGTTTTTTAGTATCATAAATTAGAATTATTCCACTTATCGTCGTAAATTAGAATTTCTGAATACCCGACTTAGGATCGTGAATTAGAAGTGGATTTCTTATATACACCTTAGTATCATGAATTAGAATTGGATTAGAAGCC
This sequence comes from Platerodrilus igneus, assembly GCA_036346225.1. Taxonomy (NCBI): domain Eukaryota; kingdom Metazoa; phylum Arthropoda; class Insecta; order Coleoptera; family Lycidae; genus Platerodrilus; species Platerodrilus igneus. Next base: position 1,853,770 of record JARFIW010000544.1, read on the forward strand.
CTATATCATTATAAACAATTAATTTAAATTAATTAACCAATTTCTACTCACGTTTTCTGCAAAAACGGCAAAAGCTTTTTCATATATTCTTAACGCAATTCGTCATCAACTATTATTCTTACACAACACTATTTTTCACTAATATAAATATAATAAATAAATAATAAATAAAATATAATATAAAATTTACTTATTTGACGCGTAAATATTTAATTAAGAGTATTAGAGGTTCGACGTGCTTCAAATTGAGACTGACCCTTTCTTATCAACTCTGGGCGTTATATAGCTTTTGCTCTCGACATTTGGATTGGTTTTCCAAGCAGCCTTACAAAGTGTTGCAACCAACCATATTTGTCTTGGACATTCCTAGTATTTTTCAAGCTGATTTCTGACGAAACTATTTTGAAGTTCCATATTATGCTATTATTTACTATTGTTTTACGATCTTTGATTGCCTTGTTATTGTTATCGTTGTTGGACTTTACTTTAGCTTATGTCTGTTATTTTGTGTAGATAAAGCTTTTGGAGAATTGTACAAAATAAATGATGTAACATGAGTGCTGTTTTCGTTTATGTATTTATTTAAACTCATCTTTGAAAGTGCGTTTTCTTATCAAAGCGCTTATTGTTCCTTACAAGCGTAATTGCACAAAGATTTACCAGGTTTTATCTTATCTTATGCGTATCTATTTTATAAACTAGTTGAAAGCTTCTTGACGTATTTTAATTACATGTATAATTATTTCTCCGCTGAATACGCGTTCTATTATTGGAAGATATGCTTACTGGCCTTGATTAAAGTTAATTGCAGTCCTTAAATGCTTGCTATTTACATAATGTGCGAATTATTTATTTTTCTGCTAAATAAATGCAGTTTTCTGATTCCCATTGCTATTTACAGTTGCTACGCGAACCTTACTACTCAATACACCCCTAAACAACCACTTATCACAGCAATATATATATATATATATATATATATATATATATATATATATATTGCTGTGGTAAGGTCGCGTTGAGAGCCACTAGAAGGAGTGATATGAAAAGGCTGCATGTTGGGAGCGTCAGTGAAAAAATGTTGTAGAAAGATACTTCTGGTTTATAAACTTGGAATTGTACACTTACCTTCGTTTTTCACTTTGCCTGGGTAGCTCAACAAAATTTACAGAGTTTTCAAAATTGAAATAAAACGCAGCACTATCACACAGCATTTATACAATATGAAATATCTTCTTTCATACAAAAGTATTTACAACATCGTATCTTTCAAACATAAAATAATTCCTAAGAAGTCTTTGTTACAAACAAAAATTATTGTTGCTTACCTTATTTTACATTTACAGAGTTAAACTTATTCTTTTGAAGATCTTTCACCTGGATATAAATTATTTCCACGCTGGTAAGATTTGTTTTGGCCATAAAAAATCCTTGGCATATAATCTATTAAAAGGTCACCCTATTTCGAACTCTGAACACAAACTCCTGGTAAAAAAAATCCCTCATACAAGAAACAAATTATTAAGATTATCTTAAACTAGATCTAAATACTCTAATATCAGTTAAAAATAAATTTAACCGTGATACTTGCAGAATTCACAAGACGCTTCTCATAAGTGAAAATCTTATTTTAAATTGATCTCCAAATCGACTTACAAGTTTTTCCAAATTAATATTCCTGATTTCCAACAGCAATTATCAAAGTACATTTTTGAGTTAAATCTTCTTTTCAATTATTTAATACATCTTTAAAAGTAGCTTTATGTTGAAGAATTTTGCCTTTTCTTCAAAATTAATAATTCCATTTTGTATGTAATTTGGGTTTAAAAACATCACTTCAATATTCATTGCAACTTCACAACTATGTTTTACTGCATACTTCTATATAACGCAATGGCTGGCACTTTTAAAATAACATTTCTTGATCTATTTTAAGCATTGACTGCATCGGATCAAATTTTATGGATGAATTCCCCTTGAAACGATAAGCGCTCCTTTATATATAAATTGTGACCTTTTCCAGAATTTTATCCGTATAATCTCGAACATTTTGATGTAAGATTCCCACAAATACCCAATTCGCGTATAAAATTTCGACATTTTATTACCTTCTTATCTGTTCTAGGTATCCGCGACACGTTCTTTGTCCTTGTTTCTCATATACTATTATTGCGGCGTTGCATACTAATGTAAAAGATACTCGATTGTTCCATCGATTTTATGTTTTATTTTCAATCTTCAAGCTGCTTCTTGCAATAAAAATGTTTATTTAATGAGTTTATGCATAGTTTTAAATACCGATGACTCATATTCTAGAAAGTTCTTTTATTTAGAATCAATTGCTACAATCCACAGGTTAATTAATTTACTTTGATTGCTTTTTAATGCAAAAGGATTTGCGTTTTAGTAAATACACGAAATTATTAATTTATATTTATGTTAAATACGTAAAGCTATTTACAGTAAATTTTATCAAAAATGTATAGATTTGCATTCGCATCGAAATGTATTTTACGGTATCTTACAATTTACATATCCAATTTACGTTACTTGCTATTTATTTACAATATGCTTATATCACAGAGTAATTATTTATACACATCCAATTTGCATTTTTGCATGGTACATCAATGAATAAAGGTACACTTGCATTATACAAGGTGTAACCATGAATTTACGGAAAATTCCATTTTTTCTGGATTCTATTATATTTTAGTAGGATTTATTTTTAGAATAAGGGTTTCAATGACCTCTCGTGACCCCTTATCACGTCAAATATATATATATATATATATATATATATATATATATATATATATTGTAAATCATCCTATGGTGATAGTCTGTGGTATATATTCTTTATATCAATCAAAAAGATTTTTCGAAAAGAAGAACAGATCGACAAGATTTTTATTCTTGAAAAATGTCAGCAAAACAGTTTACTGACATCACGAATTTATGCTGAAAGATTCCCTAACCGAAATCATCCAAATAAGCGTGTTGGCCCAATTTAAACAAACAGGGAATGTTGAGTATGAAAAACCAACGAAATTCTGTGACAGAAAACAAAGACGCTGAATTCGCAATTATTGTCTCTGTAATAGAAAATTCCCATATAGGTTGAAACCAAATAACGAAAAAACCACAACATTAACCAAACACATGTTTATAAACATTCTTTCCACGATTACAAAATCCAACTTCACCAAGAACTTTCCAAAAACGATTTTGAGAAACGAGTTGAGTTTTGTATGTGTGTTAGACAAAGTGGCAAAAAATGAAAACTTTTAATTTTGTTTTATTTAGTGACGAGTGTACGTTTCACAACCATTGATCCGTTAATAGACGGAATTTTCATTATTATTCTGTTTCCAACCCGCATCAAGAATAATTAGAAATTAGCACAGATGGTCAGTGAACGTGTGGGGCGGTATAATGGGCCCATATATGTAATTGGTCCTTATTTTCTTGAAGAACACTTAAATGGAACATTGTTTCTAAATTTTTTATAAATCAGCTTCCAATCTTATTACAAGACATTCCGTTACACATAAAAGCAAGGATGTGGCTTCAAATGGATGGAGTTCCCGTACATTTCCATTCTGATGTCTGTTTCAGCAGGAAGGTGTTGTAAAGTGATATCTTTAGTAATTGTATTAACAGGGTTTCATTAACTCAATGTACCTTTATTAGAGACCTGGGAGTAACAATTGATAATCGGTTGCAATTTTCACTTCATTTTGATTCAATAATTATAAAGGGCAATAAAATACTAGGGTTTTTAAAGCGGTTAACAACACATTTCACTAATACCCGATCCTTAATTATATTATATAATTCATTAGTACATAGTTAGCTTGAATGTTGCTCTATTATTTGGTCACCCTACTACGTAATATACATAAATCGGTTGGAAAATGTCCAGAGACGTTCTATTAAATATCTTTGCTACAAAAATAATATAACCTTCAGTCATTCAGAATATCTTACACTAGTTTCATACTTCGGAATGCAAACTCTACAAATCAGAAGAATTTATTATGACACATTTAGTTTTGTTATAAAGTTTTAAATGGATACCTTCAGAATAGTGTTATTTTAGAGAAATTCTGTATAGGGTTTCGTATGAATACGAAATGGTGAATTCTTACAAGCGGATCATCATAGAACTTTGTATGGATATAATTCTCCACTAAATAGAATAATAAACAATTTTAATAAGTATTATCACCAAAAAAATGTATTTAGATCTTCACTCAAAATGTTTAAAAATAAACTATTGTTAACAGCGCATATTATTAAGTGAATTAAATACTGAACTTAGATAATTATAAATTGTTGTAAAAAGCTAATGCATAAATAAATGATCTATCTATTTATAATGTGTAAATGTTCAGTTCTAAAATCGGTGTACTGGAAGAAATGTTGTTCAGAATTGGCCTCCAAGATCATCCGAATTGACTTTTCAACTGATTTCTTTTTATGGAAATATGTAAAAGAAATTGTTTATAATACACCTGCTACAACACCAAATGATATGAAGGTGTACATCAGAGAAGCCCAGAAATGCGAGAAAATGTTGCTGAAGGTTTGTGTTTGTGTTTAGAGTTAGACGGTCGTCATTTTGAACATTTTATTATAAACTATTATTGTTTGTTGTATCTCTTTTCGCCATTCTTTTATATGCAACCTATTTGTTTAAACTATTACTTATTATTTAAAAAATTGTCAATCATCTTTTTGCCGTCAACATTCCATAAGTGACCAGACTTTGGAATTTTTAATACCTAATAAATTTGTAAAAATCAATTTGCATTCCAAAAATATGCGTATTCCATGGAAACGTGAACAGTTAGCTATACGAAAATAATAATAGTATTTGATAGAGAATTAAATTTTGCATCTGCCGTTGGCATAAAATACAGGGTGTTCTATTTAAATTAAACAAGTTGCTACCGTTCAAAGCTTGTGATTATTTACTAATGGTTTTCGTACACTCTGTATACATTAGTCAATGTTTCACAAGTACTAGGCAAAACTTGATCAATTACTAAACCCCAAGTCAAATTTGGTATAAAACAACAAAAAGTGATGTTGAAAATTTAAGTAATTGTTAAAATTATTGCTACATTTTCACAAAATACAAAATATTTAAAAAATCGCAAGGTTTAGGCTTCGGAAGCTTAACAAAACTCACTTTTATTTTGATAGAAGAAACTAAAAATAAATTATTTACAGGGCGTTACATTTAAAAAATACAACTTTGATACGTTTTGTGTTTCTATTACAAAAATAATTTTAAAATGTAGTTCCACTAGGCCCCTATCCATCCCAAAATGCAAATTTCTTTCAAATCAAGCAATTTAGCCATAATGCAGAGATACAATTGACTTTGTCTGTCCTACGAAGGGTTTAGATAAAGAGGATGATAAGAAAAATTGGCTTTGTTCGTAACACATGAGAAGCACAGAATCTATCGAAATTATTAATGCGACAACTGTTATGCGATACTTAGTAATGTTATGGTTTCTTTTGGTCTATAAATTTGAAAAAAATATTCATATATCAAATACATTTTAGAATAAATCTCAAACATGGAGCAAATCCAAGAATATTGCATACGGTTAAAGCACCATTTTCCTGTAGTGCCAATTACCATTTCATTCCCACCTATCAAAATAGAAAAAATGAACGTATACCATAAACAAATTCATAATTAAAGCTTTTGTTTCAGGGCATGTATTTCCAAAATAATTCAACTTGAGATGTTCTTCCCGAAATTTCTAACTTTTCGTTATCTTTACCGAAACTGTTTTTCAGCTTGAGAATTATTTTTTCACTACAGCCTTTTTTTCGTCCATTGCTCTTTTGTAATGACCGTGGGCCAGTCCAAAGCATTTTACCATCTTTAGAGTAGTATTCATGTTAAGTGTTCTATCACATGAAAAAATTTGATCATAAATACGCCTTTGAGTAATAAGCGATTTTTCATAGAGGTTTTCGATTTACAGTTACTTGTTAATCAAAAAGTCACTTTCTACTGCGGCATTGCCATATACAAAAATTAAAATAATTTTTACCGTGCTCCAAAAATCAGCAAAGTCAGCATCGTGTCCTAGTATAGTATAATAAAAGTCATCTAAATGTACATGATTGTCAAATTTTTAAAAAATATCTGGTTCTCGATAAATTGATTGTTTAAATTGCAGTTTCAGTTTCTCAGCCATTTTGACATTTATTATATTTTTATTATACAGTTCCTGCACACAGTATTGATCCGACTGATTGCTGTTTCAGGTTTAAGCACAATTAAGTTTGGATGGACATGTTATTCCTTTGTGCATATCGTATTTTAAACAAGATCTTTCAAATAATTTTTTTATAGTCGCTTTAAAAAATTGTTGACATCCGTTTTTGAAAGTAAGCATTTCTTTCTCTAAGACTTTACAACCTCTACGGTATTTACTTGTAGAAAATCTCAGATGCATTTTACTTAATGGAAGCAGCACATTATTATCATTTAAATCTAATGTGAATAACTTTTTAAGACCTTTTGGTATTTCGTTTTCGACTACGAACATTTCTAATAAACAAACTAACATTGAATGAATAAAACTAAATAAAAACTGTGTAAGAGGATAATCTGACTGAGGTTTTTAAAAAAAGGTTCTAATAATATGGCAACAGTTGAAAAAAATGCTAATTTTGTCGGCATTAGTGGATCATTTGTAACATTTTTCACACTATTTTACTGATCTTGCATAATGTGATAATTTTACAGATGGATCTTGTATGTAAGCTTTTACATCATCCAAAATGTCTAATGCCCTTTGAGCAGTTTTGACACCTTCAAACCATCAAGTTTAATAGAACTTTAAAGAAAACGCTGTAGTTCCAGTAATGAGTACAACGCACAGTATTAAACATGTTCTAATCTGCTAAAAGAAATTAACCTGTAAAGTCAGGCCGCCTTGATAGCACATCTTTAAATAATCAATACAAGCCAGTTAAAAATGAATTCATTGAACAACCACTTGTTTTGTGACCTGCTTGTAAAGCACCATGAACTATATGTAGACTGCAAGAACCAACATCTAACAATGATAAATTATCTTCCCCTATTTCTTCCTTTAACAGCCTATAAAATTTACAATTAACATTTGGAGCGTCCATGGATATTGGAATAACTTTTTTGAAAGCAATATTTTGAATTCCACATAAGAAATGTTTCAAAATATCTTCCACAGTCGGCCTTCCGTCTAAGAATACTGATAGTAAACATCTAGATTCCACTTGATTTTTGTCAGCATTAAAATATGTAACCACTATATCTATTGTGACGTCTTTGTGAAATTTTATTTAACGACCCATCAAAACAAATTGCAATATCATTCAGATCTTTCAAAGAATCGGTTAAAATTTCTTCAAAATATGGCACAATTGCCAAGACACTCAAGTATGATTGTTTTTTTTGAACATAATGTCACGTTTTTAGAATATTACTATCTGGAAACATTTTCTGAAATAGCGGAACTATGTTTGAACAACTGTTTAAGGAAGAATGAGATTGTATACCATGTAGTACCCATAACAATCTGGCTTCATAAACACATTGTAAATTAGCAAAAACGTAGTTGTTCAAACTATTGGAAGTAGTAGAGATAAGACATTTACCCGAGTTTACTGAATTATCGATAGTAGCCTCCTTTTGTTCTTCATTTACAGTATTCTGATCCATTTCTTTTTTTAAAAACTGTAATTTTGCATTTGAATTTATTGCTTTTAATTTTCTTAAATGACTAGCACTTTTCATGACTTGCAACAGCCTGCCATCCCATGTTGTTATGGTTAAGCTTTATTACAAATTTTGCAAAGCCAGTATTGTATCACTTGGCCAATGTGGATCCAGACACCACTCCTATTTAAAGTTTGTTGAGAAACCATTATTTTCTATACACTACGAACACTGTCACATAATCACATGTGTTTAATTACAACACTGCATAATTAATCGCAATTAAACAAGTCAGTTAAATTTTTACTTTAATAATTATTAAGAAGCACAATACAATGCCACGGATTATGGAAAATCATCAGTGTCGTTATTTAATTGTTAAATACAATTTCATTTCAGTTCACTGTCAATTGCAGGAAATATTTGAACGGTACCGAAATCAACATCGTGGGGAATCGTTGAATGTTCATCGCAAATCCTTGAATCAGCTTTAAAAAATATTTGAATTTCTTAGACAACATAATAATATTATATTTTAGCAGTTTGATTCATTTATCGAGATATAATGTTTCCTTACCTTACGAATAAAGATTTGTTTTTATTGTCTTTGATTTTTGAAGAGGTTAATTGGTTACATAACACGGTATCCAATATTTGTTCATACTGGTTCAACGGTATTAAATTATTTAACATTAAACATGTTTAAGGGATATTTGTCTCCTTTGCCAGTTTAACAATATTAAGCTTACAAAATCGAACCATTAGGTTAAGTAACAATTGCTTAATTTTGTCCTATATAAAATGAATTAAGGGAATATTACTTTGAAAAAAAATATTAAACTTAATAAAGAGTTTTCAGCCATTCGTCACAAACAGAATGCCGTATTGTTGGTTTATTTAGTATGTGTCTTGATAGTTTTATATGCATTTGTAGTGGTCACAGTTTTGCAGTGATTGGGAACATATTTGAAAATATATTCAGAAATAGCTGACCACTGTTCAATTAATCTGTCACAAGCTAGACCTAATGTTGTCCACCTACACTGAACATGTTTTATAAATTTATTTTTTTGTACTTTAGTGTTGATTTAGCATTGTTCATTATCATACATCCTTGATGGTATACAAAAAAAAACAGTTTAACCCCATTATGAGGTCCACAACATTACTACCAAACTCATTAAGTCCCTTTAAAAATACATTATTTATTATGTGTAGATTACAGGTGCCGATATTAATTAAACCCAAATTTCTTTTACACACTTGTTCACTATTTACCAATCGAAATATTTTCTGATTAACCTTAGGTTCGTCACTTCCAAGCATTAATAATATTTAACTTGCATTCACTTAGTACAGAATATGTGTAGTGAATGTTATCTTCAACCTTCGCATAGTGAAGGAAAAATGTTTTTAATGTCTTCTTGAGACCAATAGACGATTTTAATGTGAAACTCTTTTTGTGACACTTTGTTTGTAGTTTTGTCTTACTGTAAAATGACCTAATTTATAATTTAGTAGACTACATAGCAAAATAAGTAGACACCTTTAACATCTGTCGTCAATTGATTTTGAAAATAAGTTGATAATGCAAAATGAACGTAATACGCCTACTTACTCGGATTTAATGAAAAATATGTCAACCATTCACAGTTTGGAAACATAATACATAAAAATTTCTTTAGTTCATCTACGGATACAAACGACTGCTTTTATTAATAATTCTTAAAGTTCACAATAACTCTGCCTTGGTAGCTTCTTTTCTGGGTGAAAAAACAAACAATGTATTATTTATTTTATGTAAACTAAGTTGTGAATCTCCAAACTTGATCCTAAACTTTTCCTTGTGTGCTGCTCCGTGAATATGCTGATTAATAGCGATTTTCTTCTAGTAACAGAAACTTTTTTTTCACACGTGCGACAACATATACTTTGTTTATCGTCCAAGCACTGCTTTCCCCAAATCTTAATAAAATTTCCATCTAAATCTTTTTCGTTCAACCGCGATATATTAAATTTATAAGGTCCCATAATAAATGCAATCCTATTTATTTCGATTACATTTTAACACCATTCAGGAATCAAATGAATAAATTGTAATACTATTATAATTATTATTAGAAACACAAACTTGCACTGTGCATATGAAAACGAACTGACAACTCTATTGCAAATAAAACAAACTAATGCAATGTAATCGGAGGCAAGCGTTAAAATGTGATTCATCAATTCTTTTCTTATAACAAACTAATTTACGTCTAACAAACAAATTCAACAAATGCTCTTCTCGTATATAAGCGTAAAGTTTAAATAAAAACTTCGTATTGGTCGGATAGGTTCACACAGTGACATTATTTATTTTGTATTGTTGACCGACAAATGACACTAACAAATCAGTTCTCAGTACTAAAATAATATGAAAAAATACAAGTTCTTATTAATGTGGCGTTTCTTACTGAAACATAATTGAATAATAAAAGGTTCTTCTACGTAACATATTATTGATTTTTTAATTTATTCAAACACCTAACTGCAGTATGGTTGTAAACAAGCAATCAGAACAGTGAAAAATCTATTCACCATTTTTACAAAACCACTATTCAACCGATAAGTGAATCTGTAGGTACCATGTTACGTTAAATACTGAGAATCTGAATCTCTCGGCGGCACTCATTATCGCGATTTCGTCATCAAATATGTACATTTGGTCACACAGGTGAGAAAATATGTACTTTTGCGTGCTATGGTAAAAAATATGTACTTTTATATAAAATAGCTCTGCATGTACTGGTTTTTAAATTCAGTGCACTTGTAATAAATGTAAACTTTAAACGCTGATGTATAATTAACAGCAATGTCTTCCTTTTCACTAGTTGTGTCTGCTAGATCCAGAAAACTTTATAAATTAGGTGAATGGTAGAGTTTTAACTTCTGGCAACAAGCGCATTGTGCAAATATTGCAGTTGATAATGTTCATATAAAGACACGTGGTTTAATAAACCAAAAAGGCGCTTTTATTTTTATTCTAAAGGAAACTAACATCCTAAATATTAACGTTACAAATATATTTTTTCTATGCTTAATTAATTATAAACATGACCGTTTTCTTATTATGATGTGTTTTAGCAAGCTAACAGTCCCCGACAATTTCCTAGAATATTTATTGTGAGATTAATTTACTTATCGCATACTGAGTTTGTAACTGAGAACTAGCATAATGAAACAAGTTCTATGGTTTGGGCGTTATTTATTTTTAAAAAATAATTGCATTACAGACATTTTTCAAAATTTAAGCACTTTATTAGACAAATATCAATTAACATATCCATTACTGAATTGTTTTAGCTGCTGAAGTAGAAACGCCTATTAAAGTAAAGCAAGCAACAATGGAAGGAATGCAAGTCACTCGCTGGATTGATCGTTGGCCTGAGGCACTAGATCAAAATTTAAAATGGCTTCAAGAAGGAAAGTTAAAATATTATGAGACTATTACAGATGGTTTTGACAATATGGTACAGGCTCTCATTAATACACTACAAGGAAAAGGAATGGGAAAGCCTTTGGTATGTTAAACGCATCTTTATTAAATTTATTGATTCAAGCATTTTATAGGTACACAATGTAAATAAATAAACAAAGCTTTGGAATTAATAAAACTGTTAGTAAGACAATCAGTGCTTTTATTTATTTAGTTGTATGGCATCCAAATAAAAAAGGATGTTTGCTATTCCTCAGAAAACACAACACCTTGAATGACACCTGAATCACATAAGATTCATGCACGAGGTCAAGTGAATCATATGTGCTCCTCTTCACAATAAAATATATTCCTTAGAAATGAACGGGTGAGGTTTGAGGAACATATGTGTTAATTTTGCATTTACAATCACACACAAAGGAAAGGGTAATTTAAAGGAATGTATCACCTACCTTTCACTGGTTGTAGTTGTTGATTGCACTTGCACTGCTATCAAATAATCATGGACTGTATAATGTTCACTAATTGTTGCTAATTATTGATGCTCGATGCACCGAACTAAATCACGAACCAAAGACAGAAGCAAGCACGACAAAATGAATAGCGTCCACTCGTGAATTACCAACCCTTTTATGTCGCTGCACTAAAGGTAGGGATGATGGAGGGGTTATAGGTGGGGAATAGTTTAAGGAAGTAAATTAATTGTGATTAGCATAATACAACTACAAACAAAATACTTATAAAGCCTTAACAATATGTATAATATGTCTTTGAAGTAGCATATTATACACAAAGCAAGAGTTCTGAAGAGATAAAGGCTTTTATAGCAAAATCTGTTATAACTGCTATTGATCCTAACATTTTTATCATCGCAGAAACGGATGCCTCGGATTTCACAATTGCGGTTACACTTTCCCAAGATGAAAGACCTGTGGCGTTCTTCTTGCGGACACTATCTGATAATGAAAAAAGGCACTCTGTCGTGGAAAAAAAAGCATATGCCTAGTGGAATCTCTAAGGCAATGGAGACATTTTTTAATAGATCAATCATTTAGGCTCGTTACTGATCAGAAATCCGTATTATTTGTTTGACATTAAGCACCACGGAAAAATTAAAAATGACAAAATTTTAAGGTGGCTTCTAAATCTTCTTTGGGGATTAAACCACTCATAGTTTTTAAATTATCTTTATTAACATTTCGATCCATGATCTAGGATCGTTTTCAAAATAATAAAAACTTCAAGTTTGACATTTATGACATAAATTGAAAGTGACTTTGATTTATTGATGTTCGAAATATTTGGTTTGAGTAAACTAAGTAAAAATTTTTTTAAAGTTTAAATGAATGATTGCCTTCAATTTGTGTTACGGCCTGGGACCGAATCTTTTTAGGTAGCCAATACGCTTAACGTGAAATCAGCTGATTAATTTTTATTGGTGAATTTTATATAAATTCAATAGCTTGGGAATTGGAAAACATTTTTTAACGTGTTCCTATTTATACAATTGAGAGGATGGTTATTAAAGAAGTGTGCGATTGCATTATTAAAAGGCTTACGTAGTCGTTTTTTTATATTTATTTTGAAGGGGAAAATCATTATGATTTAGGCTACCTCTTTGGTAGATTTTAACATGGTTCTGAGGCGACCTTATGGCGGGTTTACACTTGTCAGATACCAATGTTGTTCTATGAAGGTTGTATATGGATCTGAGGCGACCCTATGGCGGGTTTACACTTGTCAGATACCAATACTGTTTAACGGAGATTGTATATGGTTGTGAGGTAACCCTATTGCGGGTTTACACTTGTCAGATACCAATGCTGTTTTACAGGGGTTGTTAATATGCTTCATCATCATCATCATTGGATCTTCATCTCAAAACTGGTTGGACACGTACCTGCACTTATTTATATTCTGAGCTAGCTTACATAGTTCTCTGAAATTCTCACACAGCATGTATGTATGTATGTAACTCGTTTCCCTTCTATTGTTTTCTAATTTTATGTCTTATTTCACCGAGATTCAGTGAAGGGGTTAAGCAACCTGTGGCTACCAAGATCCCCCAACGCTTAGATATTTGCCGAAAAAATGGTTTTCTAGTTAATATGTTTATTGTTATATAATTAGTTATTGTATGTATAAATAGAAATCATGTATGTAGACTGTATTTCATGTTAATATCGCAAGGAAAACCCAGGAAAAACTTGCAATGCTACCTAGATATGGTGGGCATTTGATTTTCATTTGTTATTTCTTTTAGTAATGGAATCCATTGTTTACTGAAAGTTACGGATTCGTTTGCAACGCAGTTATTTTTATGTAAGGTTATATAAGCAGCTTCTTTGATTTTGCGTTTTTGGTTGTTTTCTTCTTTGTCGATAATTTTTGCGTCCTCCCATTTTATTTTATGACTGAAGTCCCATGCATGTTGGCAAATCATGGATTTTTTCAAATTTTCTATTTTTATATATGATTTATGTTCTTTTAATCGAACTTCAAATGGTCTGGAACTTTCCCCTATATAAAACTTATTACATTCGCACGGTATTTTGTAGATACAATTTTTTGAACTTTGTATTGCGTTTTTGGGTTTTGTTTTTGTTAATTGTGCTCTTAGTGTATTGTTGGTTCTAAATACTGTTTTAATTCTAAATTTGTTTCCTATTCTTTGAATTTTTCGGAGAATCCTTTTATGTATGGTATTGAGAGCATTTTGTGGTGTGTATCGTTGTTTTGTTTTCTATTTCTTTATTTTTAGGGTTTTTTATTCATTTCTTTCTCTATTATTCTTTTAGGATATTTGTTTTCTATTAGTGTACATCTGATTAGGTCTTTCTCTTTCTTTAAAATTTCTTCGTTTGATGATATTAATTTTGCTCTATCATACATGGTTTTGATAATTCCTCGTTTGACACAGTGTGGGTGGTTTGAATCGAAGTTTAAGTATCTGTTTGTGTGCGTTGGTTTTCTATATACCGATGTATTAATTGTTGTATCGTTTTTGCTAACTAGAATATCTAAAAACGGAAAGACAAGCAATAAACTATCAAGGATTCTCGAAAGAACAAGCTACAGTATAATGATGGACTACAAAACCACCGACACATTATTTATAAGTTAAAACAAGATATTGAGGGCATTATAAATTTCATACGAATAAAGGTAACAAAATATGATTTTGATAAAATTCTCGTTAGTGCAAAAACCTACTACGAATCAGTATTTTCCAAACAAAAGGAAATTCACATAAAGAAATTTAATAACCTATTTATAGAGAAAAATAGCACACAAACTAAAACGTTAGAAAACAGCAACACCATACTAAACACCGTGATAAATTTATCAAACAGAACTATTAACGACACAGAAAAATCAATTTTTTCAAAAGGCCTTAACTTTGCAGTAACGCCAAAATCAATACCAACCTTTGAAATAATTAGCTGTATTGAGAAAACAGCAAACCAACTTGAAGACGATCAAGCAAACGAATTTAGAGTACGATTCAAAATCGAAATAGAAAAGAATCACAAAATAAAGCCAAATGTAAGTAGTAACGAAATAAAAGCAATTCGCAATCTAAAACACGATAACTCAATTATAATTCTACCTGCTGACAAAGGCAATGCAACAGTAATAATGAATAAAAACGATTACAACATAAAAGTCAACAAACTATTGAACACTGAGAATTACACTAGTTTAGAAACGGATCCAACAAAATCAATTGAAAATAAAATATACAAAACCCTATTTAAATTTAAAAATGAATTCGAAGACAAATAGAAGTAAACTAGTCCCACATTACAGTAAACCACTCCACTTTTACGGTCTACCAAAAATTCATAAAAAAGACATTCCTTTAAGACCTATCGTAAGCTCCATAAATTCACCATGCCATAATTTAGCAAAATTTCTACTAAAAATTATAAATCCATTAGCAGGCAAAACGGATTCTTTCATTAAAAAACAACCAACATTTTTTTAGAAAAATTATCAAACATAAAAATTGAAAATACACACACAATGGTAAGTTTTGATGTAGTAAATCTCTTCACAAATGTCCCTATAAACAAAACGCTTAATATTATAAAAAACAAACTAGAAAAAGATGGCAATCTCAAATAAAGAACAAAACTAAGCATATCATCGATTATGGAATTACTTGGTTTATGCGTCAATACCACATATTTTCAAATAAATGATCAATTCTACAAACAAAGCTTCGAATGGCAATGGAAGTCCACTATCACCAATCTTTAGTAATATATTCATGGAGGAATTCGAAAAAGATGTAATATTTACACAAGAATTGAAACCACTAATCTGGTGGAGATACGTAGATTATGTCTATGCTATTTGGCCTCATAATACAGAACTAATTAAAAACTTTGTACAGTCAATTAACGAAATAGAACCGACTATTAAATTCACATATGAATTAGAACAACATAGAAAACTTCCGTTTTTAGATATTCTAGTTAGCAAAAACGATACAACAATTAATACATCGGTATATAGAAAACCAACGCACACAAACAGTTACTTAAACTTCGATTCAAACCACCCACACTGTGTCAAACAAGGAATTATCAAAACCATGTATGATAGAGCAAAATTAATATCATCAAACGAAGAAATTTTAAAGAAAGAGAAAGACCTAATCAGATGTAGACTAATAGAAAACAAATATCCTAAAAGAATAATAGAGAAAGAAATGAATAAAAACCCTAAAAATAAAGAAATAGAAAACAAAAACAACGATACACACCACAAAATGCTGTCAATACCATACATAAAAGGATTCTCCGAAAAAATTCAAAGAATAGGAAACAAATTTAGAATTAAAACAGTATTTAGAACCAACAATACACTAAGAGCACAATTAACAAAACAAAACCCAAAAACGCAATACAAAGTTCAAAAATTGTATCTACAAAATACCGTATGCGAATGTAATAAGTTTTATATAGGGAAAGTTCCAGACCATTTGAAGTTCGATTAAAAGAACATAAATCATATATAAAAATAGAAAATTTGAAAATCCATGATTTGCCAACATGCATGGGACTTCAGTCATAAAATAAAATGGGAGGACGCAAAAATTATCGACAAAGAAGAAAACAACCAAAACGTAAAATCAAAGAAGCTGCTTATATAACCTTACATAAAAATAACTGCGTTGCAAACGAATCCGTAACTTTCAGTAAACAATGGATTCCATTACTAAAAGAAATAACAAATGAAAATCAAATGCCCACCAATATCTAGGTAGCATTGCAAGTTTTCCTGGGTTTTCCTTGCGATATTAACATGAAATACAGTCTACATACATGATTTCTATTTATACATACAATAACTAATTATATAACAATAAACATATTAACTAGAAAACCATTTTTTCGGCAAATATCTAAAGCGTTGGGGGATCTTGGTAGCCACAGGTTGATAACCCCTTCACTGAATCTCGGTGAAATAAGACATAAAATTAGAAAACAATAGAAGGGAAACGAGCTACATACATGCTGTGTGAGAATTTCAGAGAACTATGTAAGCTAGCTCAGAATATAAATAAGTGCAGGTACGTGTCCAACCAGTTTTGAGATGAAGATCCAATGATGATGATGATGAAGCATATTAACAACCCCTGTAAAACAGCATTGGTATCTGACAAGTGTAAACCCGCAATAGGGTTACCTCACAACCATATAACAATCTCCGTTAAACAGTATTGGTATCTGACAAGTGTAAACCCGCCATAGGGTCGCCTCAGATCCATATACAACCTTCATAGGACAACATTGGTATCTGACAAGTGTAAACCCGCCATAAGGTCGCCTCAGAACCATGTTAAAAACTACCAAAGAGGTAGCCTAAATCATAATGATTTTCCCCTTCAAAATAAATATAAAAAAACGACTACTTAAGCCTTTTAATAATACAATCGCACACTTCTTTAATAACCATCCTCTCAATTGTATAAATAGAAACATGTAAAAAAATGTTTTCCAATTCCCAAGTTATTGAATTTATATAAAATTCACCAATAAAAATTAATCAGCTGATTTCACGTTAAGCGTATTGGCTACCTAAAAAAATTCGGTCCCAGGCCGTAACACAAATTGAAGGCAATCATTCATTTAAACTTTAAAAAAATTTTTACTTAGTTTACTCAAACCAAATATTTCGAACATCAATAAATCAAAGTCACCTTCAATTTATGTCATAAATGTCAAACTTAAAGTTTTTATTATTTTGACAACGATCCTAGGTCATGGATCGAAATGTTAATAAAGATAATTTTAAAAACTATGAGTGGTTTAATCCCCAAAGAAGATTTAGAAGAATACTAAACAAACCACAACAAACATACAGGGAGTATTTTAAGGTGGCGTTTGGATTTATCCCATTTTAAATACGATATTGTCTATCGTCCTGGTTTGAACAACACTGTCGCTGATGTGTTTTCTAGAAATGTTTCCAACACATGTGCCAGCATAACTAATCAAACACTTTTTGAATTACATGTCATCTGGACATAACTAGAATGCCCCATTGGATTCATTCAAAAAATTTACCTTATTCCATGAAAAAGATAAAAAGAATGACACTCTCGTGTCCTATCTGTTGCGAAATAAAACATCGTTCTGCAAAAATGAAGGCAAATTAATACATGCCCCAAAACCTTTTGTAAGACTTTCTCTTGATTTAAAGGACCATTACCATTGAATACCAATAATAAGTACCTTTGACTGTGATAGATGAATATTCAAGATTCCATTTTGCTTTCCCACACCGAACTTATCTGCCGAAACTGTTGTTAAATGTTTGTTATACGTATTTTCTTTGTTTGGATTTCCAATCTTCACTTAAAGAGCTCCTTCACTTCAATGGCATTGCTACTAGTTAAACAACTGACTATAATCCCTGAAGAAATGGCCAGATAGAATGCGAAAATGGAACTATTTGTAAGACCATAGAACTCGCTCTTAAATCCAAGAATTTAAGAATCACTCAATGGAATCGATTTTGCAGGAAGCTTCACATTCTATCAGATCATTGCTTTGCACTGCGACAAATTCAATGACTTATAAGAGGAAGTTCAATCACTGTCAACGAACTTCGAATGGACAGTCATTACCCACTTGGTTAACCAGACCTGATCCAATTTTCTTAAAAAGACATGTCCAGTCTAGCAAATACGAACCAATTATAAAAAAGACAAACTCTTAGAAGCGAATCCAAATTATTAATTTGTGCGTTTGCAGGATGGTGGAAACAATCAAACAACTGTATCTAATCGACATTTAGCTCCCATCGGGACCGAAGGTTATGCTGACTACATCGATTCAGAACTAGAAAGCTCTAATGATTGTCTGGAAGAGAAGATTACGATCTCCACTCAACACGACAGACTCCAATAGGTTACGAAGAGATGGTGCACTGTACCTGAACCTGTTGCTCAGCAAGAGGAAGGTTTGAGATCCTCCCTCTCATCTGGTCCTGATCAAGTGCCAGTCAGGTGCTCTGAACAAATATGCAAACATCCGCTGTATCTTACCGAGTACTGCTGTTTTTAATGATAAGGGCGGCTCCGTGTTGTAGTGGTATGTATGTGACTACTACGCCCAAGGTCCCGGGTTCGGATCCCGACACGGTCCGCTTGAAAAATGTTAGGCAAGCATTTTTCACAAAAATACACCCTCGTTTGGATGAGAGGTAAAATGGAGGTCCCGTGTGTGAGTGTTGTCAAGCACGTTAAAGATCCCTATCTTGCTTAGAACAGCAAGGGTTCGGCAAAATTCCACATTTTCCAGATAAAAAACTCGCTTCCTGGCCAATGTAGTACCTTCGGGTGGAGCATTGGAAAATCACATGTAATGTTTTTAATGATACAATGTAGTACCTTCGGGTGGAGCATTGGGGACGTGGTAGCAAGTATAGCGGCCCTTATTCAAATTATAATGTTTTTAATGATGGAAGATTGTTGTGATGAATGTAGTTTCAGTTATCACGTATGCTCTGAAGTATCAGTTTGATATTACTATCAATTATAAAAGTTTTACATTGTATTTTATTGAATCAAGCGTATAAGTTTCAGGTGTTTTTCATTACAATCTCGAATCAAGAACATCATTTTCAGTTGCAGATTTTATTATTGTTAAATATGAAAAGGAATTCTTTCCAGGTGTGATTATTCAAAAAAAGAGGACGGAATATGAAGTAAGAGTATTGCATAAAAGTGGTCCTCAACATTGGAAATGGCCAACAATAGTTGATCAAATTTGGTGTGGTCATACCAATATTTTAGAAAAGATTGAACCTCTCCAGTTAGCCTGCAGCAAAGGTCACACCTATAAAACTCCTGAAATAATTTCTTTTTTATAGTTTGATAAGCTGGACTTAAATACTTAACTAAATACCTAGTAAGAACCTACAACCTACCTAATACCTACTTACCTTTTGTAGTATTTCCTATTTCATAATGTTTCACGGTCATCTACTGGTTCTACGGGTCCCAGGTGTGGAATAAATTGGTCATTTGCTAGGATTTTGAGCTTAATATCAAATAACTATAAATAATTATTAAACCATTATTTTGATTTACTTTTACTAGTGGTAATTAATAAATATATAAATAAATTGATTGGAATTATTTATTTGATAACTTTAATGCCTATGAGGAAAGACAACAAACATAGAACAAGAAGAAAATTGTTGAAAGCATATGTGTGGAGTACAGCACAGTATGTCTATGAAATACGGGCAGTCTGAAACGCAGACAGAAAAACGATAGCAGCCTTTTGAAATTGTGCTTCAGATGTACGAGGACGATAGCATGGACAGACAAAGATAATAACAAATAGGTTATAGAAATAGTAGGGGAACAAGGATATCTGGGAAAAAAGATACGAGAAATAGAAGGGCAGAATACGTTCTAAGGCATTTTTGGGGAATAGTATGAGATATATTACAAGCAGAGATAGGAAAATGGAAGTAGATGTAGACCTAGATCAAATAGTGATAAATGCGGATTGCAAATTTCAGAGAAATCTGTAGGTTAGTTCAGAATAGGAAACAATGATGGTACGCGTCTAACCAGTTCCAGGACTGAAGACCTAATGATGATGATGAACTTTAATTGTATGAAAAACTAAAATACTTTACTTGCAACCATATCAATGTCTTAAATGGTCACTTATTGGTGCATTCACCCTATAGTTTTTAATAATTTTTTTAATGTTTATCTACATTTCTATTTTACATGGAAGGGCTGAATATAATTTAGAACGTTTTCTGAGCAAGCACTGGAACTGTTTTGTGTTTTGTTTATTCTTATAATTCTTTTTATATCGTGTTCCTGTGCATATGTAGAAGAGGATGGGCAAGCTGAATTTTTGAAATGTATTTGGCAGCCAAAATATTATCCTTCTATTATTTTTTATGAATGCTTTCTTCTGTGAGAAACAGTATTGCAGCTGCTAAAGGAACATTTTCAAACATTCACAATCCACCTATGCCCAGAAATAAGATACAAAAAGAATTCGAACAAAAACAAAGCCCAAAACGTTGTTACGTTTATATTCTACGATGGATTCAGATGCTTCCTTTTTGTGGTAATTCGTTTTTCATTCACCTAGCTTCTGTTTCTATTCAAAACCACATACTGTATTTTTATCTCGTTACAATAGTACGCGCAATCATAACATTTCTAGTCAAATCTATTCATGCTAAAAACGAAAATTTGTTCGATGGTTAAATGGTTTATATCCGGTATATTTTATTTTTCTACAATGAATACGCTTTCTAATAATACCGCAACTCAAACCCATTGTGCTTTAAAAACAAAACTTTATGCTATAATTAATTAGTCGAGACCTTGTTGGAAGTATCAGTTGATTTGTTAAACATACCGATAACATATAATTACTTTCTCTGTTGTTTCATTCTAAACCTTAGTCTAAATAGTGTATTGAACTATTCCGATAAAACCGTATTTTCCAGTTTCCATCGTTCGAGAACGCGAATGTTTGCATTTCAAATTCGTGTTATTAGAACTCATTTTTGACCTGCAGCTTGTGCGTCAAGATGTTTGTTGCATGATTCGTCACCATACTTTAAAAGCAATGCACGCCTTTTTTTTTGTTCGTCAAGATAAAAATGGCTTGCGTGTATTGGTGAGTTTTCCCGTGCTTACTCATTCTAATCCGATTTTTTTTTATCTTTTTTTAGCTGGAGGTCAAAGGGGTCCTCTCCTTGTGTAGACCCGACTGTTCGTTGCCGTGGAGCAGTTGTTTTTTTTTTGGTGGATCTTTACTGTAGTTACGATGGCCTTTACATCGCTGTGTTGACTCAACCCTTACGGTTGACAAGATAAGTATCCTGACGCATAGAGGTATGTGCCTTGTTTTCTTTTATACATGTCACGGATTTTTATTTATCAACAATTGATGGTGTGAAACCAGTTAACCATACTTGTTGAACAACTGGCTGCGCGGGTGCTTCTGGTTATACTTCGTTAGTTCTTACTACAACATTCGCTATTTTTAATTTTAACATATTTGCTATGGAGTAAATCTACATTTAAAACTTGCTATTGCTATCGAAAAAATCAATCTTTTTTTTGTTTCAATGAATTTTATTACATGTTAGCCACGAAATGCGAACTTCGCGGATCCACTATCAAATTTGTCCTTTACAATATCACTAAAATTTAATACTTTTATTTGTCCATGCGAATCAAGAAATTTTTTTGTTTTTATTTATTTGTAGTTATTAATAGATAATCATGGACGAAGTGCTGAATTTTTTTGTGCTTTATTTTTATTTTTCCTTTTTTGGTATTTAGATAAATCCCCCCACTCTTTGCGTTTGATAGCTAGCCTGGTACTTGTGTTTCGTCCGGCTACGTCATTGTACGTAGCAAAGTTACAGAAAAAGCAAAGTAGAAAATATTCTTTATAATCTTACATTTTAAAGTTCATAATTACAACTCCGCAAGCGCGGTATACTAGACACCACGGCAGTTGGTAGCGCTAATCTTTATACAGATTTTGGCGCGCCCATCTGTCAATGACGTCACCAATATACAAATTAAATGCGCAATTGACGGAAAATATATATTAAATTCGCAAACAATTATGACAATAAGGTACTTACATAAGAGGTACGGCTCACTGCGGGGCTTAGTTAAAGTTGGCGTCTGTTGACGTCCATCAGAACTGCTGATGGCCCCCTTTGAGATAGTTTACAGATGGTGACTGCTAGCGGGGCGTGGCCTCCGATTCGTTCCCGGGGTCGTGGATTACGGTTCGCCCTAGGCGGCTTACAAATTTATCATCTACCTATGCAGGGAACGGATAAGGAAACAGGTATAAGGGGCGACAATCAGATAAGGCAAGGAAATCTACATAAATAAAGATTAAGGCACGATACAATACCTAACACGACCACACTTCTTGAAGTCCCAGGCAAAACAGCCACGTTACAGAGTCCACCGGAAAAAACCCCACTCTTTTGTCCTTTCACGCGTCGGCGCGAAATTATTCGTCCAACCCACTTTTGACGTGACGGAAATACGCGCACCGAGTCTTTTGAATTTAAGGCGCGAACTCACGCACAGCAAAACTAAACTAAAAAATGTTTAGTGCCAATTTGGCACGTAACAATAATAATAATAGGTCATTATTGCAGAGAAAAAACAAACCTACAAAAAAACTGTTTTTTATATGGACGAAGTTCAGCGAATAGAGAAACCATCAGCTGTTCTGCCATTTAACCCAATAGAAATGGTAACATTACAAGTTTTAAATTAGCTAACAGTTGTGTACAATAATTTATTACATTTATCAGTTTACATTTCGGTTGTGTCTTCAAATGTGCGATATTTTAAAACTCAAATATTATAAGCAGCATTATGAATAAGTAGAATAGCATAGGAATTACCTAACATCTCGTAGCAGTTTCATTTTAAGTTAATGTTTGAATGGGACCTGTGTTAAAGTTTTAAAGCTGTCAAAGAAATTATTATAAAGTCTCACAATGTTGTAAGTAAACGAGCGTTTGTACTGTTCCAAATTTCTCTGTGAAATAGTTATAAGGCCACGATGCCAACATTGATGTGAGGAACATCAGTACGAAACCCAATTTTAGAAAATAAGTATGTAGGTGCTTTGTACAGCATAATACTGTGATATAGACAAACACTGTGTAGTTTACGTCACCTCTGCGTATTTCGCCACTGCAAATCCGCTATCTTATGCGATACTTGGGCGAATTTTTGAATTCCAAGAATCAAGCATGTGCAAGCATTTTGAACTCTTTATATTCTATTTGAATCTGTATTACGCAAACATGAATCATATACTAATCGCAATCATTAAATTTTGATAATACTAATTAATCACAAAGCATAGTTTTTATTTCTTTTGTGAATGAATATCTATTAACAAACATTAATTTTAAGTTAGAAAAAGGCCAACTGAATACATTTGAAAATATGTATACTAAAGCACAGATCCTGATCTATTACTACACCTAGATTCTTAACGGTTTCTGAAAGCTGTATTGTCTCACTGCCGATAGCTATATTAACAGTTGTGAATATTGTCTGACGCTTAGTTTTAAACCGAAAAGAATAGCATTGGATTTTTTTGGATTAATTTGAGTCCGGCGTCGAATAGATATCTAATATATGGTCTAAGTCGTTGTAGGCACCTGCGACATTTTCTAAATAGAATGAGTAATACAACTGGGAATCTTCGGCATACAAATGAGGGAGGCTAAGGTATGCATGGACTGGGGTAATTGGAGATACATCAAAGAACTTAGGTTAATTATAAAGTTCAGGTTAGTACTACTAGGTTTCATTTAGCTATTTAAGTACTAATTCATATCTGTTTCAGATTCCTAGTGCTTTTTCCAGCAATTTGGGAAATAATTGAAAAAATTAGCTAAATACGATTTTACAACATTTTCTGTATTTGATGTATTTGATTTTTATTATAGCTTTTGTTTTTCAAGTTAATATATGTTTGTTTTTACCAAAATGTGTAGTTTTTATTGCTTTATTAGTGTGCTATTTTTGTAGATTTCAGTTTTCAACTTAAGTTAGGAAAAAATATGTGTCTACTCTTACTCCATCTTGTAGTCAACTTAGGGTAAGCATAGACATTGTATCGGGGTATTTGTAGACACTATATCTAGTTATATTGTTTCCGTTTTTGAATAGAAGACTGTAAATACCAGTATGTTAAAGATGCCTCGCAACTACAAATGCAAGAAGGCTGGTTCAACTTACACAGCTGAGCAAGTTGCAGAAGCGTGTGAAGCCATAAAGGCAAAAAGGGTGACTTATTGCCAGGCAGAGGAACATTATAAAGTGAATCTGTCAGTGATGTATCAAAGACTATTAGACCGAAAAACTAGTATTATTAAAGTCGGTGGTGGAAGATCTCTAGCATTACCTCAAGATGTTGAAGAACAATTAGCGCAGTGCATATTAGCTCATGCTGAGTGGGGATACCCAGTGGACAGACAAGAGCTTTTAGAAGGACTATGTTACTGTTAATAACATAAAAACACCATTTACCAACAATAAACCGGGAGAAGATTGGTACTTGGGGTTCATGAAAAGAAGTCACAATTTAAGCCTTAAAAGACCAGAACAACTACAAAAACGAGGAGCGGAGGCTGCCAACCCCTTTGTTGTTGAAGATTTTTATAAAAAACTTAAAACTGTGATCCAAAGGGAAGGGTTCGATAATTGCTTGAAAATGATTTTTAACTGTGATGAATCTGGATTTGCTACACATCCGAGCAAAGTTAAAGCTATTGGAGCTAAAGGCAAGTAGTCATTCTATCAATGTGGTACAGGACGGGAAAACATTTCAGTACATTGTTGTGTGTCAGCATCAGGTGAAGTGTTGCCACCCCTAATATTTTTAAAGCAAAAGGTGCCGTCCAAGCACGGTGGACAAATTCCAAAGAAGAGTACCCTGAGACAACATATGCTACATCAGAGAATGGTTACATGGAAGAACCAATTTTTTATTCATGGTTAACTGCATTCCTTATTTCCTATGTTGATTCAGTAAGAAGAAATGGAAATATGCAGAAGGAGGCGGTCTTAATTATGGACGGGCATAAAAGTCACATTAGCATTAGAGTTGTGAATTCTGCTATTAGTTCAAATATAATTTTGTTAAAACTGTCCAGTCATTTAACACATAGAATGCAACCATTAGATCGATGTGTTTTTGAACCGCTAAAAATTGGTTGGGAGAAAATACTAGTGGCTTTTGGTCGACGAAGTCTGTTAACTAGCTTTAATACATTAAATAGGAAAATATTTGGTGAACTCCAGTCAAATGCTTGGAGAAACCACTTTCCTCCAAGTAATATAATAGCAGGGTTTCGAGAAACAGGGGTTTTTTTGCTATCAACTCAACTACATTTCAAGAAAGTGAGTATGACCAAAATAAACTTACACGTTAAAAATCTATTAAAGCTAATTCTACAGTCAGTCTCAATGTCAATGACAAATAATTAGAACCTGTTTTTTTCATGAATATATTGCTAAAGATAATTAGAACCTAAATCAATTAAAAATAATAGAACTGAACCAGAAGGTGATGGAATGAATAATAACCAATCAGAAAATAATGAAAAACAGAACAGTAAACCAGAAAAAGTTAAGAACAAAAACCATGAACCAGACGATACTGATAAAAGTGGAAATGAAGAAGGTGCAAATACATATATACAGTCAACAGAACTAAATCAAACCTCAAAACCTCAACATCACACAGTACGAATGAGCCACAACGTCTGATGGACAGTCTATCAAGGATATTTTCCTTAATAAAATGAAAACAGAATTTTTGCCTTAAATACCGGCCAAAAGTGGCGATAACCAAATATGCCTCAAAATGGAACAATACGGAGAAATACTGAAAAGTAAGCAAGTCAGAAAAAGATTAATTGAAGAAGAGGAAACTTCAATACCCCAAAAAGTCAAAACCAGCAATTGCAAAAAGTGGGCAATGTAAAGAAAAAAAAGCCAAACAAAGAAAAAAAGGAACAATACAAAAGTGTCGAATGCCAAATCGAAAAACAAACACATTCAGAAAAATCATCTTAATCTAAGACAGACAATGATGATTTGTTTGATGAAGTGGAAAACCTACCATCGAGGGTGTTGATTGCAGTATCTGTGGCAGTAATGATGAAGAAGAGGTAATTTCTAAACGAAACCGTGAAGATGTTTATATAGCTCCAGATACCTGTCATAACACTGAACAAATTTCTTTCCCTGTTAATACATATGTTACTGTAGATTATGTAACTAAATGTACATAGGAGAAACAAATCGAAAAACAAAGTTTTTGGAATGCTTTCTCGAAAACAAATATACAGGGTGTCCGGAAAATACGTGTACAACGTAAGAACAGAGATTCTTTGGCTCGAAATAGATCGATTTGAGTCAACTTACATATTATACAAGTTACTTCATTTAGCCGCTAGTGGACTTCAAAAATCGTGAAAAATATTTGATATTTTAAAATAACTCGAAAACGCGTCCATTTTTGGGATGCGAGTTTCTACTTTCAATTGACATCTTTTGGTGGTGTACGCAATAATTTTGAAAGCATACGAGTGTCCCAAAAATGATGTATTGTATAAATATCCGACCATTACTTTTTTTCCTATTTATGCAATGACTACCAATTTTTTTTAATGAGTAGTCGACTTAATTTGGAAACTTTTTTGTCTCTTGTAAAATTTTGATTAGACGAGCGGTTTGACAAAAAAAAAGTAATTTCAAATGTCTGCATACTTTCATCATCATTGCTGCATTAACGGGGCAAATAAAAAAACATAGTATAGTAGTAGACTTTGCTTTTGTTTTGTTATTTAATTTGAATATTATTTAACCTCAGTTTGCCTGTCAAGTCAAGAATTTCTGCTTCATTCAATAAAAGTTTGCATCTTTCATCTTACATTATGAGTACTTACACAAACAACGAACAGGTGGATATGCTTTTGGTTTTCGGATTTTGTCAAGGCAATGGTTGTGAAAGCGTCAGAGTCAACAGGAAAAGATTTCCTAATCGCCGAATTCCAAACCACCAAACATTCGCAAATATTGAAAGACGTCTTCGTGAAAATGGCAGCTTTCAGTCAAGAAATGTGGATCGAGGATGTGAACGTACCACAAAAACTGCGGATCTGGAAGAACAAATATTGGATAGAGTTGAATAAGACCCAAAATAAGCACCAGACGCTTAGGACTTGAACTACAAGTTCCTAAAAGTATTGTTCATGACGTTTTAAAAGAACAGTTATTACACCCATACCACGTTCAACAGGTACAAGATCTTTTGCCTATCGATCCTGAGAGGCGTCTAGCTTTCTGCCAATTTATTCAAGATCAGAAAATTCAAAATGCAAATTTCAGTTGCAAAATTTTGTTTACAGACGAAGCTTCTTTTACAAGATCTGGTATTACTAACATACATAGTGAACATGTTTACGCTGTAGAAAATCCTTATACAACTAAAGTGACTTACTATCAACATGAATTTAAGATTAATGTCTGAGCTGGAGTTATTGATAATTTTATTATCGGTCCTGTTGTGATACCAAATCGATTAAACGGAGACAATTACTTCAACTTTCTACAACTTATTGGAAGATCTGCCGTTGTTACTTCGCCAAGACATGTGGTTCATGCACGATTGTGCTCCTCCCCACTTTACTCTAGCTGTTTGACAACATTTACACGAAAAATATCCGGATCGATGGATCGGAAGGGGATATGATGCTCCTACAAATTGGCCAGCACCATCGCCGGACTTGACGCCCTGTGATTATTTTTTGTGGGGTACCTTAAAATCTAAGGTTTATTCGTCTCCACTTGATAGCGAAGAAGAATTGTATAGACGAATTTTAAATGCAGCCAACTCTTTAAAAAGTAATGCACAAACAATGCAGAGGGTTTAGTTGAACTTCTTACAAAGAGTTAATTTGTGCATTGAAGAAAATGGCAGACATTTTGAAAATTTATTGTAATGGTCCAACACTTGTATCGTGCTGTTAATTTTCAATGATAGTAATAAAAAATAAACAAAACAATGAAACAAAAATAAAAAAACAGACATTTGAAATTATTTTTTTCTGTCAAACCGCTCGTCTAATCAAAATTTTACAAGAGACAAAAAAGTTTACAATATTAAGTGGGCTACTCATAAAAAAAATTGGTAGTCATTGCATAAACAGGAAAAAGGTAATGGTCGGATATTTATACAATACATCATTTTTGGGACACTCGTATGCTTTTAAAATTATTGCGTACACCACCAAAAGATGTCAATCGAAAGTAGAAACTCACACACCAAAAATGGTCAAAATCTATCGACGCGTTTTCGAGTTATTTTAAAATATCAAATATTTTTCACGATGTTGAAGCCCTCTAGCGGCTAAATGAAGCAACTTGTATAATAGGTAAGTTAGCTCAAATCGATCTATTTCGAGCCAAAGAATCTCTGTTCTTACGTTGTACACGTATTTTCAGGGCACCCTGTATATGGCCAATACGTGATGACATAGATTCTGTGTCTAAGACATTGTGCTTTGCACAAGCAATTCAGCTTGAAGGAACAAACATGTTTTCGATTTTTCTTTCTCCATCAGAATTGGAACAACTTTGGATCGAATTTAAAAAATCTATTAGTATTTAGTGGGCAGTTTTTTAAGTTAGAAACCTACCAAATGTTTTAAGTTTCATACCTATGCTTTTGCTGTACCTAGCTTTTAGAATTGTTTGTTAATTTCTGCATTTTCTAGCTTTGTTTCTTAGTTAACATTTAGACTATCATGTTACTGAATAAAAGTCTTTACTCTAAGTAATGTTGCGGTACGTTCGTGTGTGACTGCACGGCCGCAACCCTTGATACACAAAGTTTTAAATATTATGCCTAAGACTGATAGTGTCATCTTATGTTGTTAATACACGAAGCACTTTCGAAGTAACATTATCTGCAATACCGACCAGTGTCAGCAAGGTGCTGCAGTATAAAATATCTAGTACTTCTTCTTGTTTGAACATCGACGAATAAAGAGTGTGAAGATAACTGCCGGCTAAATTATGAGTACGTTTTTATATGTATGATGATTACCTGTATAGTTTTATCTTCATGTTTGAATCTCAAAGCACTTTATTTCAGAAATTTAATTATTTAATGTCACTTGATAAAAATGAGTGTGAAATTGAGGTATCTGTGGAGGAGCTTGCAAAAATTCTTTTGTGTACGACTTCTTCACCTACTATCGATAAAAATAAAATGTGTCATTCTCGTTTAATACATTTATTTAATAGAGTTGAATTATTATCTTTAATTAAAGAAAAAAGTGCCGAGGTCAAAAGGCGTAAACACAAATTTCAATCTAAAATTCTGTCGCTTCAGGGTATAGTGCTTGAAAATTTGGAAAATGATAAAAAATGTATTCCTTTATTATCTTCTTCTGTTGTGGATGCTGTTAACTCTACCTGTAATGGTACCTGCAATTATAAGACTGTTCCTGTACATAAGTGGGGTCTGCAATTTTCTGGGCATGAGTCTGAAATTAGTTTAATGTCGTTTTTGGAGAAAGTAAGTGATTTAAAGAAATCTAGACACGTAACTGATGAAGATCTCTTTGCTCTGCCGGCGATTTGTTTTGTGGTTGCGCAACTCCCTGGTATCGTAATATAAAAAATGAAATATTTACTTTGACTGAATTAATTAAATTGTTACGTTCAAAACCCTTCAAGTAATTTTTTCTGTTTTTTTTTATAACGCCCTAAAATGTCTCAACAAGCTCGCTTTCCCGCCATTTGAATTAATGTTATTTTATAAAATTTCTCAAGTAATTACTCTATACAAAAGTTTGCCTTATAAAATCAAACAGCTGCTTAGGAAACATTACGTTACAAAGTAGTTGCAATATTTCCTAGCACCTGCAGTGATTACATTTTAATTAAAAAGTGCATGTAAATGCACAGCTTTCTTCTAAAAGATAAGACCACTTACCACCTGCCTACATCTGCTTACAATGGACTTGTAATCTGGTATTCTGCAGCTGTTAATATGTTACAAAGTAACAAGATTGTTTTCCTTTGTCTAAAAATCCTTTGATAATTGAGTTGACAAGCTGTTACAGTTTGTATTTCGGCAGCTGTTATCTGGGAATTCTGTAAACTTGATTCTTCGGCGATATCTTTGAAAGCCAAATACCCTACCCTCATACATGATTCTGTCATTATAAAATAGGAACCGTGCTTTGAAAGAGACCATTAAAGATTGAATACAACATCTTCTTACCGAAGATACATGTTGTAAAGTCGCACTACTAAAAGTGCTTTCTTAGTATAAGTGAAGTTGGTGGTTCAAGCATGCAGCCAATAAAGAAATGCAGTCGCATTTTTCCATCCACAACATGATACGAAGCCAACTAGCTCAAGGTACAGTTTTCTATTTTCGCAATTCTTTTATGCTGCTGGGGAGTATAGACATTTTATTTGCAGCTACTCATGATTATCTATTAAATTACCAACATCACGTTACCAAACACATTCACAATGCACAAGCGACGATGTAATAATCATCCTTCAAATTAAAATTTAATTATTCAAAGTTTGTGTTAGAGTCCGTTTTACTGTTTCTTTTGTCTTTTGTATAAACATTAACGAAAAGAACTTATGCATCAATTTAAAAGTAGTTGATATTTGATTAATTTAAGCTAGGGTGTCTAATTTTTAATGTTATACTATTTCTTGAGGAGGTGCACTTCACAAAGCAGCATGTACATATAATTTAGGTATATTTCTTTTCCTAGATTTACTGTACAGTTTATGTTTAATTTTCTTTTATATGTATTTAAGATGAACCATTGCAAGTATTTAGAATATAAGATGTTATATATTTTGCTTACCAATTTTATATGCTTATGTTATGACGCTTTGTTTACTAGCACGTAACAAATGATTACGCAACTTATATGTTTTATTGTTTTGTAAATAGTCTTTTGAGATTGGATGTTAACAATATAATTTTGCTAGGGGAGAATTTGTTACGTTCAAAACCCTGCAAACAATTTTTTCTGCTTTCATTTTTATAACGCCCTAAAATTTCTCAACAAGCTCGATTTCCCGCCATTTGAATTAGTGTTATAAAAAAACACAGAAAAAATTACTTGAAGGGTTTTGAACGTAACAAATTGTTTGAAACGTGATTTTTTACCTTTTGATTGATTTGATGTCTGAGATTCGTAACCGTACTAAAGGTTCTAATGAAAATGTCATCTCGTATATTATTTCGATGGAAGCGTTATTTAATAGACTTGAGAAAAAACAGCAATAACAGAAAATTATAAAACAAATGATGCCGTATTTTCCACAGCACTTAGTTTTGCAAGAAATTACCTCTGTAGCACAGTTAAAAAATTTATGTCACAGTATTCAAGAATTAAAATTTCAAACTGAAAATATAGACCTCCTCCCTTAAAAAAGACAGGTTTATTGGAACCTGATTGCTTGCTTATCTACTTCAGAAGAAAACCCTTCTCTTATACCGTCAGCAGTGAATACTGTTATCGTATCTCAAAATGTACCGCAAGTACGTAATATAGTGTGTTGGAATTGTCGTAGGAGTGGACACTCTTATAGTATCTGTACCGAATCAAAAAAAATTTTCTGCTATGGTTGTGGTACCTTATGCGTGTACAATCCAGTTGTCAAAGATGTCTATCTTCAAATTTTCTATCGGAAAACGAGCCAGGAGGAGCTATATCTCAGAGTGTAAGCATCCCCGTTTTTTCAAATCGTTCTCCCACTCAACCCAATCTGCGATTTCGTCGTCCAAACCATGTTCCCCCACAATAAAGTTTACCTCCAGTCCTAATTTTAAGAGAGTATGTAGAGCCGTTGAAAATATTTCTTTTATTAATACTGGAAACCTTTCTGAAACTTATCATACCTCATCTCGTGAATGGAATACCTGGTTGCTTAAGGTGAATAAATTCTTTCACCCTCCCGCTGTCTCTCCTATTCCGGTTAAGAAACCTTTGGATAATCGTCCACATCTTCAAATATCTGTTGGTAGCTTATCTGTTATGGCTTTAGTAGATACTAGTGCCACTAATTCGATTATCGGTAGCACAGGATTAAAAAGTTTAACTTTGCAAAATTTAGCTGTTAATATATCTTCTGGGAAATCTCAAATTTGTGTTGCTGATGGTAGTCAGAGACAGGTTACTGGCTCATTAGATTTAAAAATTAGATTTGGTTCGTTAGAGCGTACTGGCACTTTTCTAATTGTTCCTTCAGTTACTTATGAATTTTTGCTTGGTGCCGATTTTTGCAATGTCTTCCAATTATCTTTACATTTTCAAGATTTTTCGTGGAAGATGTCTGGTTCTAAGAAAATTTTATCTTTATCTGGCATTTCTGGCCGTATTTCTCTTTCTGATTCAGAAGATGATATTTTAAATGAGTTATTGAAAAATTTTGTGAATTAGATACCTCTGAAATGGGATGTGTTACAACTGCAACACATTTTATCAATACTGGCAATGCTCGTCCGTTCAAACAAAGACAATATGCCTTATCTACTGCAATGCAAAAACATTTGCATACCGAAATTGACAATATGCTGAAATTGAATGTCATTTCTCCCTCTAACTCTCCCTGGTCGAGTCCCGTATTACTTGTACGTAAAAAGAATAATGAATTTAGATCTTGATGGTCGAAAACTTAATTCCGTTACTATTCCAGATCGTTACCCTCTGCCAAGATCAGATTCTATCTTAAGTCGTTTGCGAAATGTTAAATAAATTTCTTCAATATATGTATGTACGTTTTTTTGGCAAATTCCGTTAGAGGAGTCCTCCCATCCAACAACTGGTTTTTGTGTGCCTGGCAAAGGCTTATTTAAACTTAACGTCATGACTTGTGGATTGTCTAACTCTGCGTAGACTCTTCAGCGTACCATGGAACAAACTTTGGGCTCCATTTTACATGAAGAAAAAGCGTTTGTCTATCTTGATAATATCCTCGTACCTTCCGTATCTTTTGAGGAGCACATTTCCACTTTGGAAAAAATCTTAGAATGTTTAAAAAATGCCGGTTTTCGAAATAATTTAGTTAAATGTGAATTTTGTTGTTCTTGTTTGACTTTTTTAGGTTTTGTGGTAGACCAGGCTAGTTTTCGTACTGATCCGTCAAAGGTCGAAGTCATAAAAAAGCTTAAAGTTCCTAAAACCACCACTGAGGCCAAAAAGTTGTTTGGTATGATTAGTTATTACCAGATTTTTTTGCCTAATTTATGTATCATTTCTGCTCCGATTGCCGTTCTTATTTGTAATAAAAAAAGGTCCATCTATAGAATGGAACTCCGAAGCGGAAGAGTCTTTTGAAAAAATCAAATCATTAATTAGTAACGCTCCTATCTTAATTTCGCCTGATTTTAGTCAACCATTTTTCGTTCAGACTGATGCTTCTCTAGTTAGATTAGGTGCTATTTTATTTCAAGAGAAGGATGAGTTGGAACATCCGATTGCCTATGCTAGTTATGCCTTGACGTCTGCCAAACAAAAGTATTCTGCGACCGAGCGAGAACTTTTAGGTATTATTTTTGGTATTGAGAAGTTTGGAGGATATATTGAGGGAACCAAGTTTACCGTCATCACTGATTGTGCTGCCTTAACGTGGTTACATAGTTTACATCAACCATCTGGTCGTTTAGCTTGTTGGAGTTTAAGAATCTCTCAATTCTCTTTTAACGTTAAACCCCGTCCCAGAAAACTTAATATTGTACCTGATTTTTATCTAGAGATTTTGGTGTCTTAAATATACCTCAACTCATTCCTGATGTCTGGTATCTAGATATGCTCTCGAAAGTGGCTGAAACGTACGACAGTTTTGCAATTTTCGTATTGAAGGAGATCGTTTGTACAAGTTTGTGCCTTCGAATATATCTAAGAATTCTAATGTATCTGATTGGAAATTAGTCATTCCTTCTGGTAATAGAGACGAGGTGTTAAAAATGTTTCAGGATGAACTTAGCTCTGCCCATTTAGGCATATCTAAAACTTCTGCAAAAATTTCCGAACTTTATTATTGGCCTAATATGCGACATTTTATCTTATATTAAAAATTGTCTTGTGTGTGGTGCACAGAAAAGTCTTCAGGAATCACGTCCAGGTTTAATGGGACATTTCAAAAACATATCTTATCCCTTTCAACTCATTTCACTCGATTTAATGGGACCATTTCCTAGATCAAGGAGAG
The DNA here is from genome assembly GCA_036346225.1 of Platerodrilus igneus. NCBI lineage: Eukaryota > Metazoa > Arthropoda > Insecta > Coleoptera > Lycidae > Platerodrilus > Platerodrilus igneus. The sequence goes on from JARFIW010000544.1 coordinate 1,888,312, forward strand.
ATAACCAACATTTGTTAGTGGTGACCGACTGGTTTTCAAATTTGTACTAGTCCAACTATTAGCTAAGGCTACTTCTCCCTCAATTATAAAGTTTCTCGAACAAAATGTTTTTCCCATTTATGGTGTCCCTTCAGATTGTTATGTGCAATAATGGAGCGCAATTTATCTTAAACGAATTCCAAAGATTTATGAATTAGTACAAGGTGCAGGATTTGGTATAATGCTAAATACCACCCCCAAGTTAATCCAACGGAGCGGAGCGTGTGAATCGCATGTTGGTAAGCGCTATTTCTTCTTATATTGAAAATAAACATAACCATTGGGATGAACATACTTATATTTAGAATTGTACAGACTACTCAATTTTCACCCTGTTTTTTGGTGTTTGGTCGCCATATTCCCTTAGATGGTACATTTTATGGTTCAAGTCCTGATAATACCGATGTAGTAAAGATTGATGAAAAAATTCGTTGGGATAAAGATCAAGAAGAACTACCTAATATTTTTTCTGAAGTTCATCTTCATTTACGGAACGCTTATGAGAAAAGTAAGCATGACTATAATTTGCAAAAGCGTAATGTGTCTCATATGCCTTAGGTGAGAAGGTGTGGAAAAAGAATTATGTATTATCTGACGCTAAGAAAAAATTTGTTGCTAAACTTGCTCCAAAGTTTATTTTGTGTAAAATTACAAGTGTTGTTAGTCCGTTGGTTTATGAATTAGAAGACATGCAGGGTAAACCTCAAGGTAGGTAGCATATTAAAGACATAAAGCCGTATGGGACTATTTCTGATTTGAATAATTAGTTTGCCAGAAATTCAGGTTTTGTTTTTGACGTTTGATTTTTTCTCGTAAATTCAGGAACTGTCTTAGCTGATGTTAGAATCGATGCATTCTGTTTGGGGATTTTCATTGTGACGTATACACACAGTGCTCTTTAGAGAATAGTTGATGTTCACTGTTGCGACGATAGGGAATTTTCTTTTGATATTTTTGATAATTTCATAGATAAGACTGAAATTTTTTCCTAATTATTTTCACTATTTCCTTCCATATAACTTGACTTAGAATTTTTTCTTTTTTTTGTTTTATTTTTGTACATGTGCAGGAGATGCACATGTGTGCATTATGTATCTTTAACAAATTAGTTTGCATTTATCTACAACTGTTTCTAAAATACCTACGAAATATTTCTTTGATATTTTTCTAATATCTATTGTTGTGAAACACTATCTGAAAAATTATTGGAATTATTTTTATTAGATTCCCTAGTTTAAGTCGAATAAGAATGGCTTTCCTGTTTAATTTTTTCAGGATTTACTATTATTTTCTTGAACCAGACTATCTTTACTATATTACTATAATGTTAAGAAAATTAAATGATTATCTGTATTAATCGTGTATTGTTCCATTTATAGTGTAAATAATTAAAGCTACATTCATTTTACATTGAGTTTGTTGATTATTTTACGTTCGCCTCGGTATATTTAAATTTGTTAGTAAAATTTGCATGGTTTACTGGAAGCATGCGCCAACAAGTGCCGCGAGTGATAAAACTCTGTGTTATTCCACATGTACAAGAACAGTATTGACTGGAAAATACACGAAGTTCATGAGAATCGATTTGTCGTTCGAACAGTCTGCATCGCTGTTTTACACGTTCTACGTAAAACTCCTAATTAAGAACCGCTTTTCTTCAGAACCACTATCGTCATAAATGTGCTTCGCTACAACCGCAAAAGCAGAGTAGATGTTACATCGTTCTTTTCGTTGGCATGGCTTCATGAACACCAGGTGAGTGCTTTTAGTAAACGCTTGAACTGATTAAAAACATTAATTTTATGTTGTTTGTTCAATTATCACTTAATTTTATGTACTGTTAATGCCTTTTAATAGTTTAATTTATTATACATATAAATTGCATATTATTTGTAGAAATTATTAAGTACCTCCTCGACTTGTACATAAGTAACCCCCATCATTCACGATCCAATACAAACCAACCCGAACTTTATTTCCTTGTGGTTCCTGCCGTAACTTTACAAAAGAGTCGTTCTCGAACTTGTGCGCAACAAGTCGTGTGTTGTATACGACCAGTTAGAACCTACATTAAGGTAACAATTTGCCCAAATGCGTGTCATTTTCGTTGTTAATAATATTTAGTATCGGCATTAAAACATTAGTGCTTCACATCATTGTCAACCTATTTAACTATAATTCACATTGAAAACTCGAAGATATCAACAGCAAACCTTTAGAAGTACACCAGCGTGATTGTGAGTATTAACCTGTGTAAGTTATTCTTTTTAATCTTCACGGCATGCTGTACATTATTGGTACTTCGGCGCGGATGTGTTATTAGTTTAATTGACATTTGTACACGTTGTTGTTTGTTCGTTTGAACATTATTAATTATATTTATCGAACATTTTAATATATAACATTACCAAACAGACAAGTTTCGTTTACGCGTGAATTTATTGTAACAATTTTATTTTCTGTCATTATATCTACAGATATTTAACCTATTTAATTTATTAATAACCAACTTAATGCATAATGATGCTACACAATCTAAGAAATACATATTACATATTGTCGAATACAATATTAGCTTTCAATTCGAAAGTGTAAAATTTTAAATTATGCGGTGACAAAAGATACTTTTTGTTAGTGTCATCCTTAGAGCTCCCTCTGTTAGACGTTGTAGTATTAAGCTTGTTATCAGACCGTAACCCGCGTGATATTATCACTTCCAACTCAGCTGTTGTCAGAAGAGGTCAATTGTTCCTTGAACGCAAGGACGATGACGTTTATTGAATCCACGTGTTGGAAGCACACGAAATTTAAATTGTCTTCTTGATATGATATCGTCTCGGCGACGCGCACTTTTGTTGTCCACACTTGCTGGAAAATAGCTCGCAGATGATGAGACGTTATTTTGTTTGAAGGGCCTTTGGTTAACATGCAACTTTTAGAAATGAAACTTTTGGTTAACATGAAATTTCTAGTTAGCATGCAATTATGGTTAACATGCAACGTAGGAAAATTTAGAAAATTTAAGAAGTATATCTAATTTATTTGGACAAGAAATGATATTTATCAGTATTTAGTAAAGTTTAACCTTTGTACGAATGTCGATTTGGCGTGCATCAATTATTTAATATGGACGCTGTGATATGGTTTGAAATTTCAGTAAGCAGCTAGTTTGGTTGTATGGAATTGAACATTTCCAGTATTTTAGTTGTTGAAAGAGGCGAATTATAAATCATCAATTATAATTCCGGGTATAGCCCATATGCCTAGCAGGTATTTTTCCATCGGATGAACATCTGGTATGTAAATTTACTTTCATATATGTCAGCTGTCGCATGAATATAGCAGACAAACAATTTTTTTGTTTGATCACGTGATCTGAACTTCAAGTTAGGTGAATGACAGACTATTTATTTTTCATATTAAGCAACAGGAACCTGAAAATTTTCATTTTAAATCTTTTTATTAATACATTTAATTTACGGAAGATGTCATTATGAGATAAGAAAAGTTAAATTCTTTATTTTATAAAAATTGATTTAATTATTTGAAACACGATTTACTCAAATTTAAGAAATTATATTTTTACATTTCATATTTCACTAATTGCTGAGTGGAATATTTTTGTGAGGTTAAGTAGTACTACCCAAACCAACCGAAATTGTTACATATAGTTAATTATTCAGAAAGTAAACTCATGCTCACTCATTTTTAAATAAATTTTGCTAGACATTTCTAATAGAAATTACCATGTTAAACGGTGAGAAGTACTTATAATATCAAGTACTTATGTACATATTTTTCAAGAATTTAAATTAATCAAACTTATATTAAAGAAAAAAGATGTCTTGTAAATAACATGCTAAATACTGAAGGAATAGATTTTGTATTTTGGTCAAGACTATTCTTTTTAATTGGAATGAATGAAGGTTGATTCGAATTAATTTTTAAATTTTGGGTATAAATGCACAAACAGTGCTATCTTTGTTTAATCTGTTCACAGGTGTAGCAGTGCATCTATAAAGGTCAAAGTCGAGCCATAAGATAAGAAACTTTAGGGATTGCGTTGCAGTAATAAATTGTATAGCGGTAATTGAATAAAGGTTTCTGCATTCGCCTTGTACAAGGGACTTGTAAGGTCTTCTTCGTATAGAAAAATTCGGTGGCGCCTTATTCTTTACATTCTTGGTCGCAGTCCAACCCCAACCCACAGCTCATGTTCTACCCAGAGCAAATAGTTCGACTAGCCGCTTAGCCTTTTGAGGTTTCCTCATCTACGAGCCATTTTCCACCGAAACTAGCCGTGGGCTCTAGACACTTACTGGAAATCCTCGTAAAACTTTCTTGTGCCTCTCAGCTGGTCACATAGGAGTAAAACCCCTTTTAATAATAGAAAAGGTTATATTATATATCACTAAAAGTGTATTTACGGCAATTGGACGCTCATTCATTCATCATAAACTTCCTTTCCTATAACTTCTTAATAGAGAATTATGGTCAAGGTGGTACGATTTTGATTTACATTAAATTTCGTTTAGCAGACAAATAGTATGGACATTAACATTCCTAAAGCTCAGTAAGCAGAAAAACCACTTTCATTTCTTTTGTATTGGAAAGGCAGGCAATTAACACAATACACATGCAGGTATAGGGGTTAATCCTTGCAAACACACAAATTGTTAAGTACATCTCTCTCACACTCGCATATTGTGAAAGCTATTCGTTTATTTTCACACAAAAGTTGGTTGGCTAGCTATATTTCTAGCAAGTGGTTGTATTGTTACAAAGTGTACAATTTCGAAGAAATAGGCTCATTATTGAAATTGAGTTTAGTTTAATGTTAATTCTGGTTATACATTTCTTAGGTTCATTAGTTAAATATTAAAACATGTCTAAACTAAGTTTTGATACACTTTTAGTTGATGCAAATTACGTTGCTGAGCGGTTAGTATCATATTCTAACACATTAGCAAATCTTGACAAATCAGAAGAACATTTAATCACAGTTGCACTTCGCAGATTTCTGTCTTTGGAACGTCATTTAGAAAAGCGCCCTAATTTATATGATCTATATAGAAATTTTATGCAAGATTATCTAGACAGTGGCCACATGACAGTCATTTCGCCTAAGGTTGTTGATTCGTCTGATTCATCCGTGTATTATATACCTCATCATTCTGTCGTCAAACCCGAGAATATTACCACAAAACTCCGTGTTGTGTTTGATGCTTCAGCATCAACCCCTAGTGGAAATTCGTTAAATGAACATTTATTGGCTGGTTCTCCTCTTCAGAAGGATATTATGGCATTATTGTTACATTTTCGTTCGTAGGCTGTAGTTTTGACAGCAGATAATAAACAAATGTACAGGCAAATATTGCTCTCTCAAAATCATCGTGACTATCAGAGAATACTTTGGAGATTTCATTCATCAGAACCACTTTTGGATTATCGTTTAAATACAGTAACTTATGGAGTTACTTCAGGCGCGTTTTTAGCATTGCGAGTCATCCAAGAACTTTCTCATTTGGAAAAATCTCGTTTTCCTCTCACATCAAAAGTTTTATCGTCGGACACATACATAGATGATTTGCTTACTGGGTGTCAGTCTGTCGATGAAGCAAAACGTCTTATTGTCGAACTCAATCAACTTTGCAAATCTGGAGATTTTGTTCTACGCAAATGGAATAGCAACATTGTTACAGTGTTGGAAGATTTACCAAAGGAATTGTGTTATCAGCAAACATTTGCATTTGAAGACACTACTAACATTTCACAAAAAATTTTAGGTTTACAATGGCAACCCTCTTTAGATGAATTTGATTTTTGTGTTAATGTCGTTGACCGTCCCTGCACAAAGAGGAACATGGTTTCAGAAATCGCATGTATTTTTGATCCACTTGGTTTATTATCGCCCGTGGTATTTTATGCAAAACATATTGAACATTTATGGATTTTAGGCATCGGGTGGGATGACAGTCCACCTATAACTATTGCTTCATAATGGAACACTTACGTACAACAATTGCTTGAGTTGCCAAAATAAAAATCCCTTGCTGGGTTATTTCGGAGAAATATAATAAGTTACAAATACACGCATTTTGTGATGCCTCGGAAGCAGGTTATGCTGCTGCGATTTACTTTCCTTGTTTTGATGAGCATGGCAATATTAAAGTTTCATTGGTATGTGCAAAGTCCAAGGTTGCACCTACAAATCACATATCATTACCCAGATTAGAGCTGTGCGCTGCAGTTCTGTTATCAAACTTGGTAAAATTTGTTAAAACTAATTATGAAGGTCGGTTATCGTTTGATGACATTTTTGTATGGTCAGATTCCACAGTTACATTATCATGGATTCGCTCGTCATCCTACAATTGGAAAACTTTTGTGAGCAATCGCATCTCGCACATTCAAGAACGAGTTTTGCCTTCATCATGGTTTCACATTAAATCACAAGAAAATCCAGCGGATTGTGCATCGCGTGGACTTTTTGCTTCTGAATTGATTAATCATCGATTATGGTGGTCGGGTCCGCCGTGGTTGAAACTCCCAGAAGATCACTGGCCAGTGAACACCGAACCTACTCATATTAATTCGCCACATATAGAGATTGAAAGACGTACAATGTCGTTGAAGGTCATCGTTTTAGGCGATTTTTTGGATTCGCTATTAACAAAATTGTCAGATCTACAAAAGGTCCTGAGAATAATTACATATGTTGTCACTTTACCCACAATTTGAAAGTTCCCAAGAAATCTCGTTTGAAATTGGCGGAAAATATATCAATATCTCAACAGCAGGACGCACTTCATTTGTTAATCAAAAGAATGCAAACAGAAACTTTTGATCAAGATATACAAAATATTTATGCTGGTAAATTGTGTATTAAACAACTTCGTCGTCTCAGTCCTTTCCTTGACAGTTGCGGTTTGTTGAGGGTGGGCGGTCGACTGAGAAATTCAGATTTGTCTTACGATGCAAAATTTCCTATTTTGATTCCACGTTCACACCGTTTAACAGAACTTATCATTTTCGATTGTCATAAGAAATATTTCCACCCAGGTGTTCGGACTATACATTTTTATTGGTTCAGAATTTTGGATATTGTCTGCAAGGCGTGCTATTCAAAGTTGTTTAAAATCTTGCATTCGTTGTTTTCGCACAAAACCTGTGACATTTACTCCCCATGGGTGACCTCTCTGTTGCTAGAGTCACTCCTGGCAAGGCATTTTACACAGGGTGTGGATTACGGTGGTCCATACTCCATCACAATGAGTCGTGTTAGAGGCTCAAGGTCATTAAAAGCTTACATATGTTTGTTCATTTGTTTTAGTACTAAGGCTATACATTTGAATTAGCTTCCAGCTTGTCAAAAGAATCATTTATCGCAGCATTACGTCGTTTCATCGCACGCAGAGACAGATGCGCATACAACTCCATAGCGATTGTGGCACCAATTTTGTTGGTGCGGCAAACAAATTATCGCAACTGATGCAGCAATCAGCAGAATCTGAAGGCATCAAGTTTGTTTTAATCCTCCATCTTCTCCTCACTTTGGCGGCTTGTGGGAAGCTGGTATTAAGTCTGTAAAATCTCACTTGAAAAGGTCAATTGGAGATCAAATGTTGTCCTATGAGGAATTTCTTACAGTTTTAGTACAAATCGAATCAATTTTAAATTCTAGACCACTCTGACAATCAAGTAATGACCCAACCGATTTTTCCTACTTGACTCCCAGTCACTTTCTCAACGTCGAACCGGTATCCGTCATACCGGACCCAAACCTCATTGATACCAAGTTGTCATATCTTAACCGTTGGCAACTTGTCCAACGCCTACAGCAATCGTTTTGGAAAAAGTGGCACCTTGAGTATTTGCATACATTGCAACAAAAGGTGAAATGGTGTTCAACCAAGTCATTAGCCAAAGTTGGAATGTTAGTCTTTATAAAAGATGATCAGGCGCCTCCATCATCTTGGCATTTAGGTCGAATCGAGGAACTGTACCCAGGTACTGACGGGGTTTCTCGTGTCGCTTTAGTAAGAACGGCTAGCGGTCTCATCAAGCGATCTCTAGTCAAACTTTGTCCTCTTCCCTTGGAAGATAACTAGTAATTTATTGTATTGGTTCTATATAGTTTTATTAGATAGTTACATATTCATTTGATTTTGTTTATTGATAGAAAATAAGTGTTTTACTCTTATTTTGGTGGGCGGTATGTTAATGCCTTTTAATAGTTTAATTTATTATACATATAAATTGCATATTAGTTGTAGAAATTATTAAGTACCGCCTTGACCTGTACATAAGTTACCCCCATCATTCACGATCCAATACGAACCAACCCGAACTTTATTTTCTTGTGGTTCCTGCCGTAACTTGACAAAAGAGTCGTTCTCGAACTTTGTGTGCAACAAGTCGTGTGTTATATACGACCAGTTAGAACCTACATTAAGGTAACAATTCGCCCAAGTGTGTGTCGTTTTTCGTTGTTAACAATATCTAGTGTCGGCATTAAAACATTAGTGCTTCACATCATTGTCAACTTATTTAACTACAGTCCACATTGAAAACTCGAAGATATCAACAGCAGACCTTTAGCGTGATTGTGAGTATTAACCTGTGTAAGTTATTCTTTTTAATATTCACGGCATACTGTACATATACAGTCCACATTTCTCCCCTAGTTAGCTATCGTAGTTTTGTTACCGCATTTTACATGTACGACAAATATGTTGTATCTTTAAAAAGTGTATCTTTACCGTATATCTTGTAACTTTTGTTATCTATGTATCTTATGTACCTTATTATCTTTGAATCTGTATGAAATGTTAAAGCATTTACCTTTTCGATATCTGTTAGTATAAGAGACCCATGTTTATTTCTATTAATTTGTTTTGGATAGCAAACAACAGCCGCTAACGTCTATGTATTTATTGATTGTTGTTTATGTATGGAAAATTTTTTAAATTTTTGCTTATATTGTTAGTACGCACATATTTGAAATTGTATTTTTGTATAACCATATTATTGCACCTTTATGGTAAATATGTAATTTAGTTATAAGAGTTTTCGACAACTTGAGTGATGTGCACATTTAGTGATGAGTTTGCGTAGTGTTTGGGCACCGCACCGCAACTTTGAATAATTTGGAGCAACGACATATGTACCTAGACTGACGTGTTAGTTCAGTCTCGCTAAATAAGGCATAAAATTAGAAAACAATACAAGGAAAACGAACTATATACATGCTGTGTGAGAATTTCAGAGAACTAGGTAAGCTAGCTCAGAATATAAATAAGTGCAAGTACGTATCCAACCAGTTTTGAGATGAAGACCTAATGATGATGATGATGAAGCATATTAACAACCCCTGTAATACAGCATTGGTACCTGGCAAGTGTAAACCCGCCATAGAGTCGCCTCAGAACCATGTTAAAAACTACCAAAGAGGTAGCCTAAATCATAATGATTTTCCCCTTCAAAATAAATATAAAAAAACGACTGCTTAAGCCTTTCAATAATGCAATCACACACTTCTTTAATAACCATCCTCTCAATTGTATAAATAGAAACATGTCAAAAAATGTTTTCGAATTCCCAAGTTATTGAATTTATATAAAATTCACCAATAAAAATTAATCAGCTGATTTCACGTTAAGCGTATTGGCTACCTAAAAAATTCGGTCCCAGGCCGTAACACAAATTGAAGGCAATCATTCTTTTAAACTTTAAAAATTTTTGCTTAGTGTACTTAAACCAAATATTTCGAACATCAATAAATTAAAGTCACCTTCAATTTATGTCATAAATGTCAAACTTGAAGTTTTTAATATTTTGACAATGATCCTAGGTCATGGAGCAAAACGTAAATAAAGATAACTTTAAAAACTATGAGTGGTTTAATTCCCAAAGAAGATTAAGAAGAGTACTTCTTCTTGTTTGAACGTCGTCCAATAAAGAGTGTGAAGATGGCTGCCAGCTAAATTATGGGTATGTTTGTATATATATGATGATTACCTGTATCGTTTTATCTTCATGTTTAGATCTCAAAGCAAGTTATTTGAGAAATTTAATTATTTAATGTCACCTGTCATCGTATAAATGTTGGGAGCTCATTAGTAAAAACTTTGGACTATTTATCTTACGTGTTTCATTTTGCTAGCACGGTCGTTTCACCTACAAAGAGTGCATAAGTACCGGTTACTGCTTTATTATACGATTATAGTTTTAAGGTAGTTAGTAATAGGAACTTCATCATTATCCTTTTGTTTTCGACTTACTTGAGGTCGGTTTGATGCAGCTCCAACTTGTTTTCTATTCTGTGCTAATCTAAAAAGTTCTACATACCCTTCACAACCTAAATTTCTAATAATTTGACTAATATAGCTTGGTCTTTTTCCTATCAACCTGGCTCTACATAGATATTAGCTACCTAATGGTTGTTAAAGAACTCCAACATGTTTACATGATTCCCATTTATAAGAAAATGAAATATTACCTAGCGGTATTAGCATCTAGCAAAGAAGAGTTAGAAGCTGCTCTCAATGAAATGGAAACAGTTCTAATGGAGAGATATGGTATGAAAATTAACAAAAATAAAACTAAAGTTCTAGTATGCAAAAGAGGGGAAAATAAATCAAAAACAAGAATACAAATAGGTAACGAGAACTTACAAGAGGTTAAGGATTTCTGCTACCTAGGAAGTCAAATAATGCAAGATGGGAAAAGTGCAAAATATATAAAGCAAAGATTAGCACAAGGTCGTGCTACATTTAACAAGAAAAAGCAACTACTGTGTTCAAAGACAACAAACATAAAAACAAAGAAAAGATTGCTTAAAACATATGTGTGGAGCACAGCACTGTATGGCTGTGAAGCCTGCACAGTAGGAGAAGCAGACAAGAAAAAGGTAGAAGCCTTTCAAATGTGGTGCTACAAACGTATGATGAAGATATCATGGACAGATAAAGTTAAGAACAAAGGGATATTAGAAATAGTGGGGGAAGAAAGAAATATGTGGAAAACAGTAAAAAATAGGAGAGATAGAATGATAGGTCACTTACTAAGACATGAGGGAATAGTGAGGAATATATTAGAAGCAAGGATAGGAAAAAAGAGAAGTAGAGGTAGATCTAGGTTAGATTACTACACACAGATAGTGAAAGATGTTGGCAGTGAGAATTTCAGGGAAATGTGTAAACTAGCTCAGAATAGAAATCAATGGAGGTACGCTTCCAACCAGTCGCAAGATGGAAAAAACTAATGACAAAAATAATAACTGTACTTAAACATGATGTTAAACAACTACAGATATTGGTTTTGCAATACTCTCAACTAATGTTAATTGTGCGAAAGGATTTATAGAAAACTATTACTATGACAAATGTCTAAGTGTTGGGGGATCCTTGGCAGCCACAGGCTGCTTAACCCCCTTCACATACTAGGATAAATTGGAAAAACTATTAATTCGCTAAAGGTTCAAGTATTGGGGAAACTTGGCAGCCAAAGGCTGCTTACCCCCCTTCACATACCACTGAAAATCGGGGCAATAGGGTACATACCTGTAAAACAATAGAAGGTGACCGAACTGCATCAAACAAGAAAGAACAGCAGCTATGTTCAAAAGCAACGAACATAGATACAAGAAGAAAACTGTTCAAAGCATAGTATGGAGCACAGCACAGTACATCTATGAAATAGGGGCAGTAGAAAAAGCACACAGAAAGAGAGAGAAGCCTTCTGGAATGTTGTGCTTCAGATGTATGAGGATGCATGAACAGACAAAGTTAATAATAAAGAGGTTGTAGAAATAGTAGCAGAAAAAAGTTATCTGTGGAAAATGAAAAATAAGAGAAAAAGAAGAACAAGATACGTTCTAAGGCATTTCTGGGAAAGAGTACGGGATATATTACAAGCAGAGATAGGTAAAGAGAGGTAGAGGTAGACTGAAATCAGACTTTAACACACAGATAGTGATCGATATAGACTGTGCAAATTTCAGGGAAATGTGTAGGTTGGTTCAGACTAGGAAACAATGAGGGTACACGTCCAACCAGTTCTAAAACTGAAGACTTAATGACGGCTATCCCCTCCAAAAAAAGGAAAGTGTTAAATTATGTATTAAATTCTCTACAGTTATTTTTTCCATTACACTAAATTTAATTTCTCAGTTCCTTTCTATAATTCAGAAGAAGTTCTTACAAACAAGTAATGCACGATCCTCAAACCCACTTACACCTGAGCTAGATTGTATACGTTATATCTCTCTATCTACGGGATATCTAATTATCTCTATCTTTGGGTATGTTATAGTAATAGTATTAATTAAATCTATTAGGTATCCAGAAAAACCACTGATGCTATAATTTTTTATGTATTTTTTTTTGTCTCCAGTAATCTCAGTATTGACGGAAGTCAATAATTTTTAAAGTCTGCATTTACCCCACAAACCGAGGTAAGTGTAGACATTTGCAGTTTTTTAAAAGTTACACTGCTCTTTTTCTTTTAAACTTGCAGTCCAAATAATCATACTTTTTATTTGAAACCTAACGATAGTTTGTTTACAGAAAAAAGTTTTTCCCTGGGGTAATTGTAGACAAATGTCTACAAATACCCTAGCTTTGCCTAATTACAGTGGTTGAGAATAGATAGGAATGTAGATATTTATATAAGATACATAATTGGTCCCAACACCGAGCCTTGTGGGACACCAGACGTTAATTTTAGAGATATTGACAGTTGGTCACCTACTTTGACAGCCTGATTCCTGTCATTTAAATTTTTACAAAAATGTAATTCATTTTTGGATAATTTCAATGGAAAGCAAGAGTTTATGGTTTATTGTGTCAAAAGCTTTGGAAATGTCTAAAAGTATAAGGTAGTGATTTTGCAGTCCTCATTTGCTTTAAATATGTCGTAACTTTTTTGTGTATTGTTTATTGTTTTAGTTTTTGCATCGTGTTCCTGAGTGCGTGTGTAGTTGAGAAAGGTCGGAGTGAATTTTAGAAAATACCATTAGCAATCAAAATATTGCCTTTTTATTATTTTTTAAGAATGCTTTCTTATGTGCAGAACAGTATTTTGGCTGCCAAGGGTGCATTTTCAAAAATTCAGTCAATCACTCCCCATCTGCACAAACCCAGAAACGATTAGAACAAAAGACAATACAAAAACAAAGTCGGCAAAGCCAACGTGATAACTGATAACAACCTACATGCTTAAATTGAATTTAACTTTTACATTGAGTAACATAGATTACAATTAGACAAATATAGAACTCACCAGTAAATCATCATAGGCTGTGAAATAATCCATGGCAACAAAAAAGGGATCGAACGTAATATACACACTCACGTTACCCGCACTTCAAGTTCAAATAGTTAGGTTATGTACAAATTACTTTCCATTAAGACAACTCCTAAGTGAATTTAATAATCTGAAAATTCTATACATCTTAGATTAGAAAACCCTCAACTTCTTAAATAAATACGTGCGGAGCTATAGATCAGTATCCCAACAATAAGAATTTGAGACTTATTGTATTACAAAATTTTCAATTAATAATTAAAAAAGTACTTGTACATAATTTGCTACTAATGGCAACTGGATTTAAATTTTGCTGGTCAATATGACATTGGTATAGATGCAGTTACCGAAGAATATACACCTACATTTACTTACAGTCTAATTTATTAATCAATTCTGGATATTCATTTGTTTGTTAATTGAACATTATCAAAAGTTTCATACAGCCATTAGAAACGACAAGAGAAACTTTAGATATCTATATACCCTTGCATTTAACTATATTGTTAGCAGTTACAATATTATGTAAACTTTCAAATGCCAAGTCCATACCGTAGGGAGACTCTCGTGATTTATGGTACTTTATGGTATTTAATTAAATCATTTTGACTGCTTACTTTTTGTGTTAATGCTTTTTTTTAAATAACTCAAATTTGCAATATTTTTGTTAAAGATATAAAAACGATGCTTCATTTGTTGACAATGGTTTTATTTCGCCGGGTAGGTTATTAGAACTACATTTGCATACACTCACATACGCGCACAGACACGGAAATACACACACACATGCACGTACGTATTCCCACACACACGCGTGCGTGGAGCCGCATACATAGAGTTCCGCTTGATTTGATACATGTTTTTCATTATCTACGGAGATTTAAAATTTCTTAGAACGGAGAAGAATTTAAAACAAATTTTTTTATATTGTAGCGGGCTACTACTATCGCGTTCCACTAATTTAAAACAAGTAATAACAAAAGTCTTTATTACTCACTGTTCACAAGCCTAATTAACAGTATATGTCTTCTTTATAAATGTTTTCAGTCCAATTAACAATGAAGCACTATCTCACTAATGAATTTACAAGCACTAATATCTTCTTAAACTAACTTCTTTACCATAGGTACATTAACAACACTAACACAACTATTTATTTATTACACTTTTGTTTATTTATGTATCCTACAAGCTGCATGTACATTAGACACATAATATAACATTTATGTTTACTCTTGGACTTCTAAAAGCTCAACTATTTAACTTTACACAATATAATTTATGTTCGACGTTCTGATATAGACTAACCCTGTACTTCATCATCGGTCTTATTTATACCGTGAATTAAAAAGGATGACTCATCCTCCAGTAATTGCCAGTAGCTTCTCGGTCCACGGAGTATATACAGTGCTTGCGGCGCTTGTGTGCTTGACGGGTTACCTAATAGACCAGCCTAACACTATCACGTCGTCTAGGTACACCAGACATGTTTTACAGGACAGCCCACGCAGTATCAACTCTATCAGTCGTTCAAAAGTAGCAAGGGCATTGCATAATCCAAATGGCATGACCTTGAACTACCATAATCTAGTTCCGATTGTAAACGTAGTCTTTTCTTTATTGTTTGGCTCCAAGCCTACCTGCCAGTATCCGCTTTTCAAGTCCAAGGTCGAAAACCATTTAGATCCGAATAGAGTATCCAAAGTGTCATCAATTCTGGGCAAAGGGTAGCTGTTTTTTTTGTCACATTGTTAAGCCGCCGGTAGTCTACACAAAACCTTGTCGACCCGTCCTTTTTCTTGACAAGCACTACCGGGGATGCCCATGAATTAATCATCGGGTGTTGGTAGCTAAAATCACAGAAGAAGTGATCTTGGGAATGGATCTCATGAGAGAATATGGGTTTCATGTGAACATGAAAGAAGATGTGCTACAGATAGATCATGATGAGATTCCATTTCAAGGGACGAGTGACCAGACGATGCAAGTTCGAATGATTCGTGATATGAAAATATCCGAGAAGGCGGAAATGATAATAATGGGACGGCCGGATGGTACGCTCCGGGAAGGACAAATATGCATGATGGAAGCAACTGAATCGGGAATGGATCAGGAGGGATTACTGATTGGAAGAACGCTGGTAAAGTTTCGAAATATGATACCAATCAGGGTGCTGAACATTAATCCGCATACGGTGACTCTGAAGAAAGACATGATTGTGGGAAGTTTCATTCCAGTATGCCATATTAAACGTTGTGTGAACGACACGAAAGATAAACCAGCTAACGGTTGCTCACAGAAATTGCTGTATATGTTGATACCCTCATGTCAATGATTAAACGGCGACCAACTGGGCAAGGTAAAAGAACTGTTCGGACGATATCCAAGTGTGTTTGTACTGGATGATAGTGAGAAAGGAAGGACGAATGTTGTGGAACATGAGATCAATACTGTAGATGCGCAACCGATAAGACAACACCTCAGGCGGCTTCCTTTGGAAAAACGTAAGGAAGTCGAGCAAATTATCACCGATATGGAAGAACAGGGAGTGATTGAACCCGGGCACTACGTTGTGCTGTCGAAATTCGCCCCCTTACGTCGGCTTTCTCTAGTTTTTCTGCTGTTTAACCGGTTGTTTTCTTGGTTGAGTACAGAGTCTCTGTATATGACCAACTTCACCGCAGTTCCAACATCACAGACTCCATCTCCGCGGTCGTTGTCTTTCCGCCTTCTGCTTTTCAAACAGACTATTGATTATTTCTTCTATGCTGTTCTGCGATTGCTTAGGTTTTTCTAAGGCAGACTGAACTTTGTAACTCATCCTGTGTGATGTCTGCTAAGCTGCTTCAAACTCAAGCGCATGAGCTAGTGCGTCATCTAACATTTTTGGCCGTGCTAATCTTAGCGCTTGCTGTATTTCGCCATCTTTAACGCCATCCACAAATGTTTGAACAGTCAGTTGTTCGAGAAAGCTATCTGGTGCCGTTGGGTATGCCAATCTAACTAATCTGGCAATGTAAGCTTCGAATTTTTGCAGGTTTACGTTTGTCTTTAGCGAGCGGTTCTTAACTTGTGCATGGTAAACCTATTGAAGGTAAGCGTCTCCATATCTCATCTCAAGCTTTGATGTTAAAAGGCCGTAATCATTGTGTTGGTGATCGGGAATGGTTTGCAAAATTTTAAGAGCTTCCCCCCGTAGGGCCACTATTAAGGAGATAGCCTTCTCTTTGTTGCACCAACCGTTGGCTATTGCAGCAGCTTCAAATTGTTTGAAATATGTGGGCCAAGGTGTTTTATCATCGAATGTGGGTGCTTTCACTTTAAATTTAGACGATATTGACTCGCTTTTTTCTATGCTTCTTATTTCTGGAATGTTCTGATTTACAACTTGGTTTGCTAATTCAAGTGGCCGCGTTGTTAGTGAAATCATTTGTTCTGCAGCCTCATTACATTTTCTTCTATTTTTACCAATTTACTGTCCAACTTTTGCTCAACTGTTTTACCTGTTCAGTGACATCTTCTTTAAATGCAATGGAGCTTTCCATTAATCTTTGTTCTAACGTAACCGTCTTTTTATTCAACTCTTCTTCCAATTTCGCAGCATTTTCACTTAGCTTTTCTTCTATTTCTCAGCATTTTCACTAAACTTTTCTTCCATTTTCTTAGCATTTTCAAGTAACCTTTCGGTAAGGTTTAATTCCAGTTCAACTGACCTCACTACGTTTTCATTTAGTGTCACTTCCAGTTTAGCCGATCCCACCTTCATTTTGTCAGCATTTTCACTAAACCTTCCTTCCATATAGGATTTAAAATCCTTAAGGAGATTCATTAAAATTTCTGCGTCCATTTTACTTTGGCTTCTTGTTGCAGGCATATACAAACTACTTAAATATCCTTAGACTAGTGTTGTTTTTTTTAAATTAATCACTATATACCCCACACCTGACATCAGTGTAGTGGGCTACTACTACCGCGTTCCACTAATTTAAAGCAAGTAATAACAAGAGTCTTTATTACTCACTGTTTAAAAGGCTAATTAACAGTATTCGCCTTATTTATAGATGTTTTCAGTTTAATTAACAATGAAGCACTATCACACTAATGCTATTTACAAGCACTAACATCTTCTTAAACTAACTTCTTAACCATAGGTCCATTAACAACACTAACACTACTATTTATTTATTACACTTTTGTCTATATATGTATTCTACAAGCTGCATGTACATTAGACACGTGCACATAACATTTATGTTTACTTTTGGACTTCCAAAAGCTCAACTATTTAACTTTACACGATATAATTTATGTTCGACATTCTGATATAGACTAACCCTGTACTTCATCATCGGTCTTTTTTATACCGTGAATTAAAAAGGATGACTTATCCTCCAGTAATTGCCAAAAGTTTCTCGGTCCATGGAGAATATACAGTGCTTGCGGCGCTTGTGTGTTTGACGGGTTGTCTAATAGTAGCTCGCAACAATATGATAGGATCCACCATTTGAATAATATTTAAAGATCCGCTTGAGGTACCTCTACAAGAATCGCTTACAACTACTCACGGTTTGGTTGTTAAACTTTCTGTCTTTAGTACATAGTGGTACAGATAATTTAAAAGAACGAGGCTTAATAAGAGTTATATGAATTAAAATTGCTCCGTGTTTAATTTTTGGTATTGCTTGTTTCGGCCTTTCTTGAAGTATAAATCTTTTTGTTATTATAGGCAAATGATTCTCAGTTGCAAAATAGCGTTTCTCGTGGTTCGGTTGCTTTGTTCTAGTCGTTCACATTTGACCGAGATGTACAAATAATTTTTAATACTATTGCAAAGTTAATATAATTAATTTACATCTCCAAGTGTTTATTTCATACATAAACCAGCATCACATCTACAGTCCAACAATACTATCCAAAAAGAATGACTACATAATTACCCGTTAATTATCAGGTCATGAAGGACTCCTTATAACTCCTAGCTTTAATAGGTTAGCACGGTCATGACTGGTATTGCTCGAAAAATTAAAATTATCAAACACTTCTTTCGAATGGTGTTACATTCCAAATTTGGAGATGTACACTTTTAAATTTGTGAGTGAATTCTCGTCATTATTTTTAAAATAGCCTTGTTCATTTCCGTCATTTCGGACAGTTGCGTCGGCGCAAAAGAATGACGCGGAGGGATGGGTAAGTGCGCGGAGTGATGGCGCAAGTGCGCGGTGTGTGACACGACATGATTAGCCAACGAGACGTCAAACGGTGACGTTCGCCTGTGTCGTTCTTTTGTCTTTTCTCTTTTAGAAAGTAGTTTTTTCCTTTTTGTTCCTTATCTGTTTGCTCCTATGTCCTGCCTACGAACGAGGAAGAGGGAAGACGTTACATTTGGTTTCAACGATGGCATAACGCAACCCACAACCCTAACAAGATATCCGGAAATCTGCATGGCCCCTCGCAAGGATGACTTGCAAAATCGTGAAGAGTTCCACATTTTTAAGTGAGTGTTTTTATCTTTTTAAGGTGCAACTTGTATCATTGTAAACGTATTTGGTACGTGATACAATTTGACACGAAATTATGTCGTAATATCTTTGTTGTGCAAAATGTGAACGTGGATAGTACCAGTGTTGCCAACTGTGGTAGTGGCTCTAAACGCGCGACGCGGGATTATAACAGTGGCGCCTAAACTTGAGTTGAAAATTTGTCTTCACCTCTCATTTATCTTATAAGGTGTTAGTTTGGAATATCTTTGTAGAAATTGGGTTTTTTCACTTAAAAATTTAAAAAATAATTTTTTAAATTTTTAATGGCTTTTGAATAAAAGAAATACAATCTGGCAACATTGTATTTGGTAACATTTACCTTATGTTGCCGTCATTTAATGCAGCATTTAGTCATTTAATGAAGCATTTAGTCGACCATGTTTGAACAGTGATAGTTTACCTTTCATATATGTTATTTCTAACTTAATTAATTGTCATTTTCTCTTATAAAAACAGTGTATTTATATTTTAAATTCTCTCAAATAATTACTTAACTTAATTTAGGATGAAAGTAAAGTATATATCTTTCATGTGTTTAGCAAATTACCTTAACCTAACTCTAAACATGTGCTTTGGATTAAATAATTTTTTCTGTAAGTATTCTAGCCATAGATAAAAAGCTATATGATTAAAAAATTCCCTTAAAATGACATTAAATTTAGTTAAATAATTATTTTAAACCTGAAATTTTTTTTAAGTTATTGAAACTTGTTTTTAGTTTGAACTTTACCTAACTATTATATTATCTTAGTTTACCATGATTTTAAAGTGTTCCTTGCAATCTAAATAATTAACTATAGGTTACGAATTCTTTCCAAAAAAATTTTCTTTTAATACAGCAAACGTAACTAACTGAATTCTTATCTTAGTGTATCTATACTTTCTAAAACACTATAATAAACTAGATTTCGTTATATCTGCTATCTTAAACACTACAATAGTGAGGTTGATGATAATGTTTTGTATTTAAGTTCATTTACTATCCCCTTTAGTTACGATGGTTGTTGAAAACATCCTCAATATAAAAGTAATACTTTAATAATTTGGTATACTGGTTTTTTCTGTAGATGTATCGCAAGAATATTGCTTTTGTGTAGTGAGCATGATTTTGTTTTGATAGCAAATTTTTTATTTATATCGGTATTGCAACGCAGCATTTTTTAATATCTATTTGGTCTAGGCGAGACTTGTCGTCGTGCTTGGTCGCTCAGCAGTATGTTAGTCTAGACGAGACTCATGAAAATTTGATTGCCCAGCATTACATAATTCTAGACGAGACTGGTAAGTTTGTCGCTCTAGTAATTTTTGAATCATTTTTTGGGGATGATGTTGAAGTTTCTGTTTATTAGTCAAGGTGAGGCTCAAAGGAAGGCTTGTCACCCTAGCAATTATATGCGTTGTAAGATATATTTTCTTGTTCGTCAACAATTTTGTTATGTGTAAATCAAGTCGTAATTACCTCTATCTCTTCATATATCGATTCAGACCACACTATGTGGAATGAAAATATCTCTAAAATTGCTCAAGCTTTGCGTACATCCAAACACGAAGCAACCCAATTTACGCCCTCATTTCTTGTTTTTGGAAGATATACTCCAATCGATGGTAGTTTTATGGTTCAGTTCCGGACGATACTAACGTAATTGAATTTGACGAAGAAGTACGTTGGGACAAAGACCAGCAATCATTACCTTCTATCTTTAACGACGTTAGAAAAAATTTGCTAAAAGCTTACGAAAAAAGTAAGGACCACTATAATCTGCATAAACGAGATATTTTCTTTGCTTCAGGCGAACATGTTTGGAAAATGAATTATGTCTTATCGGATGCAACTAAAAAATTTTCTTCAAAATTAACCCCTAAATTCATTTTATGTGAGGTCACTCGTGTTGTTAGTCCACTTATCTACGAACTCCAAGATGCTGAAGGAAAACGCCAAGGACGGTGGCATATTAAAGACCTTAAACCATTCTCTGCTGACCCAAATGCTATTTAAATTTTTCACATTCCATTTCCTTAACGATTTACCTAATGTTTTCTGTCCCTACTATCAATTAGTAACTTTAATTACTTATTCCTTCTCTTATACAGCACTTACCTTCTACACGTGTGGCTTATTTACATTAAATTTGCTATCTTTTTGCTGCTTGTTGACTTTTCCTTGAATTTATTGCTAGCCACATATCTGTTTATTATCTAGGTCCTCCAGTATAACTCAGTCGCTTCATTTAATCAATCTTTTCTACAACAGATTATTTTGTTTTCAGCATTTATCTTACATTGTTTAATTTTGTGGTGATCGTTGCAACTTTGGTTGCAATAACTCATTGAATTTTTATTATTGGTTTTAGCTGATATGGAGTGGATGCTTTTTCTTTGGGTTCACATAGGACACGCGGCCTATGCCATTGTAAGAAATAGTCCATATTCGCAGTTGAAAAAAACTAAAAGTTTCTATTCCATGCGTTTTTCGTCTGAATTATTACAGTCGTTCACTTTATCCTTTATTATTTCTTGTTTCTTCTTCTATTAAGTTACCAGAACATATAAACATTTTTTTGTTGTTTTTTTATTGAACTTCGTGGTAAGGTGCTATCGCTTTTTATTGATATTTTATCGAATTCTCGGTTGTTTTTAGCATATTGGGACAGTATGTTTGTATTTAACTGCTTATAGTTAAGCATTCTTGTGTATTTATGGCGTTACCGTTTCTAAAAATTATCTTGGAACAGTTGGTTTTTTGTGTGAAAGTATCTGTCGCGATACTTTTAAGTTGTTGTTTCAACTTTTGTCTGATTTTCTTATCATAGTGGATGCACTCGTTAGGAAAATGATTGTACTAGTTCTCATCAAGAGTCTAGTAATTTTTTTAACTTATGATGTATCTTAACTTGTCTGATTAACATAGCAGATGGTTTTTCAGACCGATCTGCGCTTAACAGGGGCAACTACCTTCTCTCGGACCCTTGTCCAAAAACTCTACTTTTTCTTATCCTGCTGTCTGCGTTTCCGCCTTATTTTTCATTCGGTAGACCTGTTCTTGTCCCGGAACACCCGCCTACCACATAAGAGTGATTTTTCCCTCACTCCGGGCTACTAACCACATTGGCCGGTTGAGTAGTGCTTTTCTATTCACCTTTTCTGTCTCTTTTGCTCAATGCGAGCCCTTCCTCTATTCTCTTCTACCTGGAAGTGTTGCTTATGCATTCCAAAATGCCTACCTCCCTCTTTTTACCTTTCCTATATCTCGATTGCCTTTTCATTTCTGTTAGTCACCGTGTGGTTGCGCGGGGGGTTTTCACAGACACCCGGACCATGTCTCTGGGAATCTTTCGTGAGGTCATTCGGCGCCGCTGTCAGCGCACCTGGCCGCTAACAGTGTATGTACGTATGAGTGTTTGTAGAAAAGTGTGGATATCGTATCGATATCGTTCAACGCCGGGTGCAAGAATGCACCCACATGCCTTTTTTCGGTCCCTCATACCGTTTTTATAAACGGGCCTGCCTCATAGGTCGCTCTCTTCCAGGTGGTATGAGTATCTTCCCTATATAACGGCTTCAAGGAGTCACTCTATCTTGTATCTTTGTATGGATGGCAAAACGGCTTGGTGAGCTGGGGAATTCTATGCTATATCTTTAATGTATGTAGTTGTAGCGTGCTGGGACGTTTCGAATCCACTTAATGTTATCTAGTTTTTTCTTAATATCTTTATCTTACCTATTATCTTTGATAATAACTTGAGACTGCCTTTTTTTTGTTTTCCTAACGTTTGGTATTTACGATCAAACGTAGGAATTATTTTTTGAATATTGAGTGAAGAAGCTAACCTGATGGTAGGAATGAAATGTATTAGGTTAGTAACGTAAGAAATTAGTAACATGGTACCGTTGGTAAATTTGTTAATTCACAACCATGTCATGAAAAAGTTTTGATGTGTATTGTTTATTAAGCCAGAGTACCAATACATAAAAATTTGCTAAAGTGCATAGTAACTTGCTCTTTTGGACATTTTGAAATTTGGGCATTTTCTTGCCAAAGAGAAAACAGTTTACATGCAATGTTTATGTGCGTGTGCACTTAAAAAAACTGTAATGTTAGCTTTAGTTATAGTATATATGTTAAGCGACTTGTCGCATTTGTTTTAGTTTTAGTAGTGCTCTCCGACAAATTTGTGCTGTTGATTATAACTGCGTCACAACAAAAACTCGTGTGTGCATTTATAAAGGTAGTTCATAAACAATGGGGCTACACATTCCGTTTCCTGGTTATTCGTGACGTGTTATCGGTTAAAAAAACCAGGTGGCGCCTAAAATAAACATTTTCTAGAATTTAAGTTAGGGTATAAGTAGGTTAGTTAGGATTTAGATTTTAAGCTTTTACCGTGCTAATGGTCATTTTTTTTTTAACATTTTTTTTTTCTTTTATGGCTTTGTCGCGATTGCTACATTCCAAATTTGGAGATGAACACTTTTAAATTTGTAAGTGAATTCCCGCCATTATTTTTTTTTAAAATAGACTAGTTCATTTTCGTCATTTCGGACAGTTGCGTCGGCGCAAAAGAATGCGCAGACGCGGAGGGATAGGTAAGTGCGCGGAGTGATGGCGCAAGTGCGCGGTATATGACACGACATTATTAGCCAACGAGACGTCGATCAGTGACGTATGCCTGTGCCGTTCTTTTATCTTTCCTCTTTTAGAATGCAGGTTTTTTCCTTATCGTTCTTTACCTGGTTGTTCCTTCGTCCTGTCTACGAACGAAGAAGAGGGAAGACGTTACATTTGGTTTCAACGATAGCATAACACAACCCACACCCAAACGAGATACCCGGAAATTAGCATGGCCCCTGCGCAAGGATGACACGCAAAATCGTTAAGCGTTCCACATTTTTAAGTGAGTACTTTTTATCGTTTTAAGGTGCAACTTGTATCATTGTAAACGTATTTGGTACGTGATACAATTTGACACGCAATTATGTCATAATACCTTTGTTGTGCAATAATGTGAACGTGGATAGTACCAGTGTTGCCAACTGTGGTAGTGGCTCTGAACGTGCGACGCGGGGTTATAACAACAGACGCACATGAACATATTGTTAAAATTATCTATCAATGAAAAGTCTCAAAAGGGATTCTAAATGACCCAACAAAAACTTAGAATATCACATCAAGAAGTCAATTCAAAACATTTTTCAAGGTGCTTAATTATCTACAATGTGCTAATGTTACAAAATACCCGTTGTACTTGAGAAATACAAATGAGACAGGGCTTATACTAAGTTAATATTTAGTTCAATAGAGTTGAAATAATTAATAAAAATATTCTATTTCAACCGTCGATTTAAGATATACGATGATATACTGTATCGTAATTTACTAAATGGTATATTTTTAAGTCGAATCATTGAGATGAAAGATATATTGAAACTATTCTCGTGTTTTAATCTCACACATGTAGTATTAGCAAGATTCTTATCTTGAGATGGTTTTTTAAAATTACCTTGCTGTACTTTTAGTGTTTTTCGTCCTGGACGTAGAAATAGGCGTATAATTTTGTACACCTGTGGTGTCTACAAACATCGTTATCTCGAGAAATGCATATGTAGTAAAAACACAATATTTAAAGATGTGGTTGAAAATCTGCTAGTGATTTAAATACCAGCTGAGAATACATTTTATTGGTGATATGTAAATCAATGGGGTTTTATTGTAATTTCTCTTTTATATCTTTTAAGTGTAACCTCTAAATAAACCCTTAAATGCAGTATTTAGAAAAAACAAATTAACGCAACGTCATAAAACTTTGTACAATTCGTTTTTTAAAACTAGAACCCATTGTTGTGCTTTACCTGTTGCTATACTATTACGCAATTGTTTAATATAACGTATAATTACGCGGCAAATTACGCACTATTTTGTATCAAGTACCAAACACGTTTAAAGGTGATGCAATGGTCAAGTTTTCATGCACAATGTAAATAAAAACAATTTACTCACTTAAATCGCACCTTGCAGCCGAATCCCAGGTCCCATCACGTTTTGTAGGTCACATCTCGCCATGTTGACTCCAAATTTCATCCACCCAAACTCTATGCTTGTAGAAAAATGAAGGAATACCAGGTAGAGGTACACGAAGGTAAAGGTAAAGGAACTGACATGCCTACAAAGAGAAAGGACACACACACAACACAAGTAGATGTTCTTGGCTTCATGGCTCGTAACGTAATGGCTGTTTTCGACATTACTCGCACCTACGCATTTTTTTGCGCAAATTCAACTGTCCGGAATGACAGAAGTTGACAAGTTTTAATTTTACAAATATTCACGGGAATTTATTTACAAATTAAAAAATGTACATTGCCAAATTTTGGCATGTAACACCACAATACTTTAAAGGTTTTTTTAAAAAATTAACTCTTAAGTTGTACGTTTTTATTTTATAATATTCTATTTTTTTTTTATCGGTGCTTAGCAGTTTAAAACGTCTACAGAATTCAGAAACAATATCTCAATGAAGTTATGAGACTACTATTGGCAATTAGTGCTCAGTTGACAGTGTAAAATCTCTCATCCTTGAAATTGTTGAAGATTAATTTGCACGTTTTCAGTTGGTTGCACAAACTTTTGCTATAATACGTATAACTCAGTAATATATACATCTGTGTTCGATCTCTTTGTCGCACGTTTGCGTGGTTAATTTTAAGTTATTTTAAATTTGTTGTTGTAAATCATATTGTCAAGCTGGCATCCCTTGTCCCATTATATACTGTCGTAAAACCTACTTTGTGTATGTGTAAATTAAGTTGAAAAAGGGGTAGTGATGAAAAAATTCTTTTATCGATATCGGAGCGAAACGGTTGGTTCGGTTCGGTAAAGTGAGTTAGTCAATAGTGTCGCCGAATTTGTCAATAAACTCCTAAAAAACACATTGAAAGTGCAAATGTCAGACGTACTACAATTCGTATACAGTCCACTTAGTTGAAGAGTAAGGAACGACGACTTACAACAGTAAAACAACACGAAGATAAGTCGATATACAAATTTATAAGACCTCCCGCGCATTAAACAATCTTGAAAAATAAATACGTCTCAAAGAATAATACATTTACGTGATTACTTTCAAAAATTTATTGTAAGAATTTTTAATATAAATACGCTAAGTAAAATTTAGATAAAAATATAATTAGTAATGATCATACATTTTTTATTCTTATTGTTTTAAAGATAACCATGTGATATAAATAAAAATCAAGTTTTGCTTAATATTAAGAAACTTGTAAGCAAATAAATTTACTTAAAGTAAAAGCCTTTATGTTAACATACAAACACTCTTCGGTAGTTTTGTAGTGGTCCAATCACTAACTGCCACTATATAATTCCGATTGAACTTGAAGTGAGAGACTCACGTTTTCACACTTCTAACCACAGCAGTTATTGTTTTACCTTATAAGAAATTCTAACCAATTTTTTTTACTGACGTTCGCTCTTTTTAGTTTTCGTTTTCAAAGATTAAAATAGTGATATGTAGTTTGTAAGTTTACTGTTTTTATATTTTATAGTTAGTATCGCGTATAATGATGAAACAACGCCAGCGGTAACAATGTATTAAGATACTGAAGTAATGATAAATGATTCTATTTTAGTCTAAAAATTAGGTCCAAAGCGCTGTACTCTAAATTGAACCAAGGAAGTGATGAAAGCGGCGAAGAGACCGAATTGACCGTTAAAAAACCACAATTTGTCGAACAAACTATGGAGAAGGTTGTAGAAGATGGTGATACCTTGCAATCGCTTTCGTTACGATATCATTGTCCTGTAAGTATAACGTAATATTATACTAACTAGCTTCATTTGTGTGTTTTATAATACTTAAATAGATAGTTACAAACATTTAAGTAGCATAACTTTGGTTCAATTATTGAAATATACTTTGTATGGGTTTCTGTTTATTGTTTTCCCATATGTTGCATTATAATTGTATTTTGGTAAACCTAATTGTTTAGTTGAAGTTGTGTTCCAGCGTCAATTTAAAAAATATATTTTGTTAGGTAATGTAAGTGCATCAGTAGCAAAGATTTTATTTTTAGATCAACCATTTCGTATCTACCCTGGTCCAAATTGACCTTGCATGTATTGTGATCTCGGAAACTGCAAGAGCTTGAAAGTCGGTTAAATGGGGATTTTATAGACAATGATTTGATTAACTTAATAAAGCAATTTGAGCAACAACCTTTTTAAATTTTGAATAATGGTTGAAAAATGGAATTATTGTATTTAAACAATCTCCTATAACTTTTTTATTTTTGAAAATACCTTTATTTAATACACTTTCTTAGAAAAAATTTTCACCCATAACAATGTGGTTGTCAGATTTTAATTCGATGTTTTGAACTTATGGAATCATCATAAGTTTTTATTGCTTATGTGCATAATATTTCATTTTGAATGGACCTGCAAATTGAAGAAGTTCTAGATTGCTAACGGGTAGAATGGTTTGCGCGTTTCAGTCAGCTGAAAAGTCTTACTATAGGTTCAATTAAATTAGTGGGGTCTTTAATGAGGAACCAGACTTAGAAGGTCTCCGAAAGAGGGCATTTGCTCTTGTGGTGCATAGAGTGTCAGGTACCTTATGGGTCGGTATAGCTTTCTAAGACACATTATTACGATGTGGAAGACAACAGGAAACAACCACATTACCTCTGAAGTACACATTACATGTGATTTTCCAATGCTCCACCCGAAGGTACTACATTAGCCAGGAAGCGAGTTTTTTTTTACCTGGAAAATTTGGAATTTTGCCGAACCCTTGCTGTTCCAAGCAAGGTAGGAATCTTTAACGTGCGTGACAACACCCACACATGGATCTCCATTTTACCTCTCATCTGAACGAGTGTGTATTTTTGTGAAAAATGCTCGCCTAACATTTTTCAAGCAGACCGTGTCGAGAGTCGAAACTGGGACCTTGGACGTAGTAGTCACACACATAACACTATGCTACGGAGCCGCCCTCTGAAGCACACAGCGTACTGAAAATATTTTTAAAGCGATAGCATCTTCTGTGGTAAAAGATTTCGGAGTTAAAATAGTTCTCCATTCGGGTCTTCGGGAGGGAACTACCTCTGAGAATGTATCGGCTAGTTTAATAGAAGTACTGAGAACATTTTGCGAGTTGGGACGTGGAATGTCAGAAGCATGAAGCAAGTAGGTAAGTTGGAGAATCTGAAAATTCAAATGGATAGGTTGGCATTACACATAGTAGGAATTAGCGAAGTTCAGTGGCCAGAGGCAGGAGAATTTTTGGAGCAAAGACTTTAAGGTAATTCATATAGGATCAGAAGGAAATTCAGGTATGGAGATAGTTTGCGAAAAAAACAGAAATAACACTGTAGAAAATTTCTTACAAAAGAACAAAAGAGTACTCATGGTTACATTAGAATTTAAACCGGTAAATACAGTAATAATACATGTATATATGCCCATCTCTAGCTACAGTGAGGAAGAAGCAGAATTGATCTACAAAGATATCGAAGACATACTAAGATATGTAAAAGGACATTAAAATTTAATAATTGCGGGGAATTTTAATACAGTGATTGATGAGGGTATGGAAGGAGCGGTAGTAGGTTTATTTGGATTAGGCGCGAGAAACGATAGGGGAAATAGGTTGGTAGAATTTTGCGACAAGAACAATTTGGTCATCACAAACACATTATTTCAATATCGTGCAAGAAGACGATACACATGGAAGATGCCAGAGGATATAGGAAGATATCAAATAGATTACATTGTTATTAAACAGTGGTTTAGAAATCAAGTAAAAACTGTAGAAGCTATCCAGAAGCAATATATATACACTGACCATAACATCGTAATTATGAAGGGCACTCTTAAATTAAAAAATTTTAAAAAACGGAACGTGGAAAAGCATTTTTACATTAAGAAACTAAGAGAGAAAGATATCCACAAAAGATTTGAAAAAAAGTCAAATGAATTGCCGAAAGACATCGGGAAAATTTCAAATATTAAGGAAGTAGATACAGAATGGAATAACATTAAATCCAGCTTAGACATGACTGCCAGAGATATTCTGGGATATATACAAAAAGAAAAGAAAATGGATAACAAAGGATATCCTGAATTTAATAGAAGAAAGACAAAAATACAAAAATAGATCAGGCGAAACAGAAAAACAGATACAAAGCCATAAAATGAGAAATTATTCGCAAATGCAGAAAAGCTATAGAACAGTGGATTGATGAAAAGCGCAAAGAGGTACAAATTAAGACGGAAATAAGAAAGACAGATAAGCAATTAAACTAATTAGAATGAACTTTAGCGATATTAAACCGTATAGCAAAAATATAACGTGTGTGGAAAGAGACATTATAGAAAATATAGAAAAAGCAGTTAGATGACAAGAATATATAGGAAATTTATATGCAGGACAGCACTAGAACTAGAACAGGAATCTGACATTGAAAAGGATGATTTGTGATATCCTATACATAGAGATGTGTTTGAATTAGCATTAAAGGGCCTGAAAAATGGTAAGGCACCAGGTAAAGATAAGGTGCAAGCAGAAACTGTAAAAGCCGATGGACAAGCAGTAACAGAACATCTCTTGCAACTCTCAGCAAGTGAGATACCTAAAGATTTCAAACGTAATATCATAGTAACTATACCAAAAATGAGAGTCACCGATGCATATGAAAACTTTCGAGCAATAAGTTTTACATTATAATTTGAATAAGGGCCGCTATATTTGCGGCCACGTCCCCAATGCTCCACCCGGAGGTACTACATTGGGTTTAAATGCGAAAATAATCGTGCTTCTAATTCATTCCAACTTCATAGTTAATTCACCCTAAATAAAAAACTAAATAAAAATCTAACAAACCTAAAAATCTAACAAACCTAACAAGCTCTAACAATCTAACAAACATAAAAATCTGACAAACTGAAACAAAAACTAAAAACAAAAACTAAAAACAGGGTTGTAAATAATGGTATCCCTAGCGCTGACTTTGGAGTATACCCGATCAACAAGACACAAGCAAAAATGAGAGGGGGAGGGATCCGTAATACCAGATAGCAGACGCCGGCTCTGCTTACCAGTGCGACCTGAAGGGTCGTCTTAAAACTATCCAAATCTAGCTAACTAATTTAAATTTATCCCTAGCTTTCCCTATCATTCCCTAACTGATTTATATTATGATTACAATCTTCACACATCTACTCTTCCTTCCCAAATATATACTGCAACCAAAATGGCGACAGAACGTCAAACAAAACAAATATGCCACAAAATACTACAATACATGCTAACAAATATAAAGTGAAAATATAAAATATAAATAAATATAATTATATAAATATGTAAATAAATGTCTAATAAGCGTTAAGCATATAGCAGTGTACAAAATTGCAAAAGCATAACCCTATTTATCAGGTGCACTCCCACAAGCATATGTCGGCTAGCGCCATTACACACAAAACGTGCTTGTTAAATTATTTCAAAAACTACTAATTAATGTAAATCAATGCTTGTGCAAGTCCTGGGGGGATGCGCGGTTTCACTCTATTTTATTATCTTTGTTTATTTTATTGATTTAATTTAATGTAATGTAATTTAATTATTTGTTATTGTTTATTTGTTATTATTTATTCCCGATTTCCCGATTTTTCCGCATATAATTATGAAGATAGGCGGTGTTGTATTAATGGTGTGGGGGTTTCTCGTGCATATTGGACATTTGGGTATAATTATCATGTTATTTTATTATTATATATATATATATATATATATATATATATATATTTTTAATATCAGGTTTTGATTATATCTATGCTCGTATCCTTACTCACGCCAAGTCAATCTAAAATTTTCCAATCCTCCCACCAACCCTACCGAATTTTACACGCGGTTATCATTGTCTAATCTCGCAACCCTTCCCGCGAATTCTTTTAAGGCTGTCCAGAACGCCTTCTGGTTAACCACTTCCCCGACTTCCTCTAGGCTCTTTGGCCATGCCAGACCTAGGATAGCTAGTTTGCTATCAGCCCTCACCGCATTCGCAGCGGTCGCTGTTGGTTAGTCTGAACCTTTGTAAATACGCCTTTAGGGCGCCGTGCCCTGTTATCAACTGCACCATTTTGTGATCGAGCTTGACCTCGATCCTACCTCTAGCTTCTATGCTCGGTATGAATTTGTGGGTCAACCTGCCTGTGGCAGCGTTGTTCCACCTCTCTTCCCATTGTCAAATTGATTTTTCGCGCAGCTTTCTTTTGATTAAAGACTTCGGTATCGACGAATGTGATATTCGAAAATCGTCCGTCGCGGCCTCTTTAGCTAATTCGTCAGCCCTATCGTTTCCTACGTTACCATTGTGCGACCTGACCCAACAGAACTTTAAACGTCGAAACTCGAGCGCCGTACGCGCTATCCTCCAGACGTCCGCTTGGAGATCTGTCGAGGTGTTCATGTTTGTTAAAGCCGTTAGCGCCGATTTACTATCACTGATTATATAATACTCGTCTCTGCCCGTATGGTTTATTACGTAATCGATAGCCTCTCGTATGGCTACCAATTCGCACTGGAAGATAGTGCACCAGTTCGCGAGTTTGGTTTGAAACCGAAACACCTCCCTTTCCTGCTTATACACACAAACGCCGCGCCTGCTTGCCCATCATCCATACGTGAACCGTCCGTATAAATTCTGATACCCATCGCGTCCTCATCACCTTCGACAAACTCGATCCCTCTAATATCAGCCGGGTGCCCCA
The DNA here is from genome assembly GCA_036346225.1 of Platerodrilus igneus. Lineage (NCBI taxonomy): Eukaryota > Metazoa > Arthropoda > Insecta > Coleoptera > Lycidae > Platerodrilus > Platerodrilus igneus. The sequence continues at coordinate 1,919,980 of JARFIW010000544.1, forward strand.
ACTCAGATACAACGATCTTGCTTGCAATTTCCCTATTACCAAGATTAAGATCTTCGATAATTTCGCGCCCTTTTCCTATATTTATTAATCGTCTATCTCTAATCTCCCTAACGACATATTCGATAGGGAGAGTCCTACTGATCACCAGGACAGCCTCGGTGGAGGTGGTCCTGTACGCCCTCGCCGCTTTTACCACGGTTATGCGTTGTACGCTCGTCAATTGACGCATCTCCCGGACTTTACAACCTTTTGCCCATACAGAAGCTGCGTACAGTATTGCCGGCTCAATTGCTCCGGCATAAACCGTCCTCAGCGATTCGCCCCTGAAACCCCACTTTATTTTAGCCGCCGCCATCATTTTATTTGATATTTCGTCGCCCTTACTTTTTACGTATTGTACGTGCGCTTTCCAATTTAATTTATTGTCGATCTTGACGCCGAGGTAGGTAATACAATCTTTAAACGGGATTTTCTTCCCTCCTAGCTCTAGCCTAGGAGGTCTTTGTCCTGGTTTCGTGCCGAAATAAAGCGCCTCTGACTTCGCCGTGTTAAATTTTAATTTTACCGCCAGCGACCATTCGTGTAATTTATTAAGCGCCTCGTTCGGTTTTGTGCGCATATCCATTAACAATCTCGATCTTACAATTAAAAGTGTGTCATTCCGTGACCATATGTTCAACAGTACAGTTCTAAGTTAATTCGTTGATAATAAAATACGACCTCGGAAATAACAAATTAACAAGTGATAAAACCAAAACAGGTATTGTTTTCTAAACATTCCTCTTCCTTTTATTACAGCTACATTAAATAATCCTAACCCAAACCACTTACCAAAACTACCTGAAATGTATCCTTTACCAACAATAACAGCCTCAACCATAAATCATTCAACCAGCCAAACAAAAAACCCACTCGCCCATCAGACAATAAAAGAAGGGACATATTCGAATGCAGTACAAAGCAATGCACCAAATGAACAAACATCTGCAAGCAGTTTCCCGTCAAAAGAAAATGCGATTATATTAAATTCATTGCCAAACACGAAGTTAGAAGATTATCTAAATGCAATCACGGAAATAATAGATCCTAAAATATAACCTTTGCATCAAGAATAGCAAACAACCGGATCTGTATTTATTTATCTACAAAAGAAGATGCTGACCAGTTTGTAAACAACCATCCTAATATAACAGTAAATAACACAGAAGTGGAAATACGTAAATTACTAACGCCGACCATAAGGGTGGTTATTTCAAATGTTAGCCCATCCATACCACACAATGTAATAGAAGACGCACTTATTAAGCTAAATATAACTTTAACAGGCAAGATGTCATTTATAAAAGCTGCATTATCAGAAATAAAATTTAAACACATACTTAGCTTTCGTAGACAAATCTATGTTAAACAAACTGCAAATTTAAACATCCCAGAATCAATAATAGTATTATTTGAAGAAACCCCCTACAGACTATTTTTATCTACAGAAACATACTGCTATACATGTAAACAAACGGGCCATTCAACCTCAAGCTGCGAGGAACATAATATACAGAGTGAAACAAAACAACCTGAACAAATAACAAACCTAAATGAAACAATAAGAAATAAAAGACCAAATCAGTCACCTGAAAGTACACCTACAGAAGAACTAAATGAAACTTACATTGAACATCAAATAAGAGAAGCAACTCAAAAGAAAAAACAAGAAACCAACCAAGAATCAACCCTGTCAAATTTATCACAAACCAAACGGACAAACAAAAAAAGGATCCTACAATTAAAAAGAAGAACTTGGAACAAACTGAATCCCCAAAACACAATACAATAAAGGAAATCATAGAAAGTGATCCAGCCAAATACATTATCTCATTCGACGAATTTCAGGACTTTCTAGAAAACACGATCGAACAAAAAAATACTAGAATTAAGTAAAACTATACCAAAGATACAAACCAACTCATACAAATGATGCATGAAATCCAAAACAATACTGATGACAAAAAATAAAAACAACAATAACAAGAATAACTAAAAAAATGGAGGAACAACAAATTGAGTCAGAAATGTCTGATTCCTCAGTCGATAATCAATAACATGAACATCATTCAATGGAATTGTAATGGACTTCAATCCCATAAAGCTGAATTCCAAAAACTAATTGAAGAAACACAACCTCATTACATATGCTTACAAGAAACACTTCAAAGAACATCAAAACATAAATACATACAATTTTATACAATATCGCAAGGACAGACTAAACACACATATAGCTAGCGGAGGGTGGCAATTCTAGTAAACAACAAACAACATACAACAAGATGTACAAACTATCCTGAGAGAGACACATCCAATATTGAACCACTGCTGAACTATCTTAAAGACATAGAAATCCAACATCGTATATAAAATATATAAAAGATAAACATATTGTACCATAGATTATAAATAATACTTCCAACCTCCGCTAATAACTGTAAAGGTGGAAGCGGATGAAAGTGAAATTAAAAAAAAAAAAAAAAAAAAAAAAAGTGTGTCATCTGCAAACCCAACGATTGAGCATCCTGCGGGCAACTTGACCCTAAAGATGCTCTCATACAACAACTTCCAAAATGTGGGACCAGAACATGACCCTTGCGGGCATCCCTTTCCACCTCACGCGACAGAACTTCACCCGAATTTCAACCTGTGCCAATCGCCCGAGAAATAGCTCTTGACCAAAGACATCAAGTTTCGCCGACAACCCCTACGATCTAACTCGCAAACGATTAATGGCCACCAGGCAGCATCAAATGCTCCTGAAATGTCCAAAGCAACAACGACACAGTACTCTTTAGCATCTCTTGCTTGCTTAATTTCCCGACAACGAACTCTAACGCGTCGATAGTCGACTTGCCCTCCACGAAACCAAACTGTCGGTTATTAAAACCGCCGCTGTCTCGCACTAGGTGTTCAACACGCGTAGTCATAACACGATCTAAAACTTTCCCCAGCACCGGTAGCAAGCTAATTGGACGATAGCTGCTCGGATCTGACGCATCCGCCTTTTTAGGTTTGGGTATAAATTTCACATTCTGGATTTTCCAGCAACGCGGAAAAACGCCCTTTCTAAACAAAGATTAAACAACCCAACAAAGACACACGGGCTAACAGGCACGCCTGCAGAGCTGCGTCTGAAGTGATTCCATCATGCCCGGTGCCTTCTTAGGGTTCATCCTCCTAAGAGCCCTGACGACCTCGTGAACTAGGATTGCCTTATCGGCACCTGTTCCTTGCGCCTCTGCAGCTTCCCGAAGTACTAAATCGTGCGACCCTTCATCCCCTCGGGATTATCCGATGGGAAAAATTTTCTAGTAAATATTCCGCTGTGGTTTTAAAACCTTCCGTGTATTCGCCATTTGTTTTCTTTATATTACTGAGCGCGATTTTTGTTGTTTTCTCTAATTACGCGGTATGCGGTTCCCCAGGGTTCTTTCTCTGAGTTTTGCGTGCAGAATTCTTTAAATTTATTCGTTCGCGTTTCTTCTATTAATATCTTATATTCGCGGTAACTTTGATTATATTCTATTCTCCGTTGTTCTCTTATATCTCCCGAGGCGCGTTGATAGCGGCGCCTTAGGTTACGCGTTTCTGCCCGCTTGGTGGTTAGTTCCCGGGTCCACCAGGGTACGCTGTCTTTAAATGTTTTCCTTTGCGGCATGGAGTACGACGACGCGTCTACCACAGCGTCGTTTAATTTTTTCACGAGTGTTTCTACTTCGTCTGCCTCTCGACAGTTAAATAGCTCATTTTCGAGCGCAGGGATACTTTCGCCAAATTTTTATTTAAACCGCTTCCAATTTGCTTTTTTATTATAGAACCGCGGAAATATAGTTAGCTGCTCGTTTGCGCTTGTTTTGGTTTCTACGTCCCATGTTATTAATTTATGGTCAGAGAGCGTTTCCTCGTCCGACCTTAGTTTCCAATTACAAATCGTTTCTAACATTTCGTGCGAGACTGCAGTAATATCTATAAAACTGCTGTCTCTATGCGTCTCAAACGTAGGTGAATCATTAGTGTTTATCACACTAAGATCCCATCCCGTAAAAAGATCAGCAACCTGCGAGCCTCTGTCGTCTTCGATAGGGCTGCCCCATAATCGCGACTTAGCATTAAAGTCTCCCGCGATAATTAAATTTCTATTTCTACCGATTTTACAAAGGATTCCTTCAATTTGATTTATTAAGTCCTCTGTTTGAGGATTCTCCGCCGAATCGATCGGCGGAGGTAAGTGCTTATCACGTAAAACGTATGCAATCCCGTTTTTATTTTTGCGGTGGTTATGAACTCATTCGACAGATTGTTTAGGATTATTCCGGCGCACGTCCCATTATTTATTATTATTCCGCTACGCGGTCGTTCGCTGTTTGCGTTTAAAACGGTAACCCCCTTCCCAAAACCTGTTATTTTGTGGCTATACAGGTGCGGTTCCTGTATAAGCCCGATGTCGATATTATTTTCGGAGAATAACTTTACGAAGTTATTTGTTGCCCCTTTACCTTTTCCGAGATTTAGTTGCGCGAATTTCATCTTCTTGCTTCTTATGGACTTGTTTTATCTTCACCGCATATTATGTTTCTTGATGACCAACAAAAAACTCAGGGTTAGAATATTGCAAATTTGTTCTGTGATAACTTCTCAACTGTGTACTCTCAAGAAGAAAATTCATTATATACGAGCACACCAGACAACATAACTCAATATGATATATCTTATCCTCAAATTACTAAGGCTATTATATATAACAAAATATCAACTTTACCAAATAAATTAACAGCAGGTCCTGATAACGTCCCAAACATTTTTCTTAAAAACTGTATATGTACTATTATCGAACCACTATTTCTAATCTTTAAACTATCTCTGGTTTGTAGAACCTTTCCTGATATTTGGAAAGAGAGCTTTATTGTACCTGTGTTCAAATCAGGTGATGCAAGTAATGTACAGAACTATAGGAGCATATGTAATCAATCAGCTATGTCTAAGTTATTTGACAGTATTATCTGTGACCAACTAAGTTTCACTTGTTCAACAATCATTAATGATAATTAACACGGGTTTCATAGTGGGAGATCTACTACAACTAACTTAATGGTCTTCAATCAAGATATTTTGGAAGCCTTAGAGATGAGGTGTCAGGTTGATGTGATTTACGCAGATTTCTCCAAAGCCTTTGATCGTGTTGACCATAAATTTCTATTGATAAAGTTAAAATGGCTGGGTTTTGGTGATAATATAATTGAATGGTTAAACAGTTTTTTGACAGGCAGATCACAAAAGTTCAAAATCGGCTCGTTCAGTTCCAGAAGTATTCCCATTCCATCTGGAGTTCCTCAAGGAGTACATATTTCGCCCCTATTATTTAATCTGTTCATCAACGATATAGGAAAATGCTTTGCAAATAGCAAGTATCTATTATTCGCTGATGATCTTAAATTTTATAAAGTTGTAAACTCACAACAGGATGCTGACTTTTTACAGGAAGATATAAATTGTTTGATAAACTGGTGCAACATTAACAATATGTCACTCAACATCAATAAATGCTACCATATGAGTTTCTACAGATCCAAAAATTTGATAGTCGTTACTTTATAAATGGAAATTTGCTCTGCTCTGTAAACTCTGTAAAAGATTTAGGCATAATACTAGATAACAAACTTGATTATAATGATCATATAAACTATATTTCCCTTAAAGCCTCCAAAATACTAGGTTTTGTTCTCAGATATGGTGCCGAGCTATCTATACAAGCTTTAACACGCGTGTATATGGCGTTGGTTGTTTCAACTTTAGAGTATGCATCGTTGATCTGGTCTCCTATGTATAAGATACACATGTACACATTAGAAAGAATTCACCATAAATTTTACGTTACTGTGCTTATAAACTAAAAATATTTATTGATAATCACGATTATTCGAGTATTCTTAATGTCTTAAATTTACAAACGCTTGAAACTCGTCGAAAATGTAACGATTTGATTTTTATGTATAAACTTCTAAATGGGAAAATTGACTGTTTACAACTTATCGAGAGAATTCATTTTAATGTTCCTAATAGACTTTTGAGTAACCATAATTTATTTAGTATTCCTTTTCATTCTACAAATTATGGACGGCACATACCTTTAGACAGATCTTTACATTTATTTAATAAGTTAAAAGTAGACCCTTTCTGTAATTCATTAATTAAATTTAAAAAATGTATTCGCACGGTAGAAATATAAATGTATTTGTTATGCTATAGGACTTGTATAATTGAACAATAGTCACCAGTTATACTATTAATTTAGAGCTATTTTAGTTTTTAGTATTTGTTATGCATTTTGGAAGAAAATATTGTTTTATAATGGGGATTTCCTGTAAATAAATAAATAAATAAAATGATGAGATTAGTCCATAATCGATGTTTCGTGTGATTGCGTTCTTCAGACGCTGCATCGTGGGGCATCTGCTCGACTTGGCGTCGTGGCGCGTATCGACCTTCGTGCCACCGCCAGTTCTGTCGTTTGCCCTAGCGCAAACCACACAGCAGGGGACTGCCTTCCGGCAATTCTTGAATTCATGCCCGACCTCGGCACAGTTACCGCACCACTGTACCTTCTCCCTGCATTAATAAGTTTTACAGCATACATTTTAAAAATATTAACTAGAATTGTAAAAAGACGGATGGAGAAATGGACTGAATAAACACTAGAAGAAGCTCTATTTGATTTTAGGCGATACATGGGAATATGGTAGGGTTTTTTAGCTCTGAGAAAGAGGTAGAAGCAATCTACAAAGATATCGAAGACATGCTAAGATATATAAAAGAACATGAAAATTTAATAATTACGGAGGATTTTAATGCAATTGTTGGTGAGGGGAAGGAGCAGTAGTAGGTTTATTTGGTTTAGGCATGAGAAACGACAGGGGAAATAGACTGGTAGAATTTTGCGACAAGAACAATTTAATCATCACAAACACATTATTTCAACATCATGCTAGAAGACGTTACATGTAGAAAATGCCAGGGACTATAGGAAGATATCAAATAGATTACATTCTTATTAGACAATGGTTTATGAATCACGTAAAAGACTAGAAGCTATCCAGTAGCAATATATAGACACTGACTACAACATCGTAGTTATGAAGGCCGCTCTTAAATTAAAACATTTGAAAAAAAGGAATGGAAAAAGGCACGTTGACTTTGAGAAACTAAAAGATAAGGATATCCGTGAAAGAATTAAAAAAAATCAAATGAAGTGCTAAAAGATATCGAGAAACTTTCTGATACTAAGGAAGTAGAAACAGAACGGAATAGCATTAAATCCAGCTTAGACATAGTAGCCAGAGATATTCTGGGGTATACACAAAAAGAAAATAAGAAACCATGGATAACAAAAGATATCCTGAATTTAATAGAAGAAAGATAAAAATACAAAAATAGATCAGACGAAACTGGAAATAGAGATACAAAGCCATAAAATGGAAAATTATTCGCAAGTGCAGGAAAACTAAAGAACAATGGATTGATGGAAAGTGCAAAGAGGTACAAATTAAGATGGAAATAGGAAAGACGGATAAAGCATACAAACTAATTAGAATGAGTTTTAGGGATATAAAACCATATAGCAAAAATATAAGGGATGCGAAAGGAATGTCATTATAGAAAATGTAGAGAAAGTGGTTAGACGGCAGGAATACATAGGGAATTTATTTGCAGGAGAGGAGCTAACAGCATTAGAACAGGAATCAGACATTGAACATTATGACCTGGGATATCCTATACTGCGAGATGAGTTTGAATTAGCATTAAAGAGTCTGAAAAATGGTAAGGTGCCGGGTACAGATAAGGTGCAAGCAGAAACTCTAAAAGTTGCTGGACAAGCAGTAACAGAACGTCTCTTCCAACTTGTAAGCTATATATATGAGACAGGCGAGATACCCAAAGATTTCAAACGTAACATCATAGTAACTATACCAATAAAGAAAAGCGCCGATAGATGTGAAAATTTTCGAACAATAAGTTTGACCGCACACATGTCAAGAATATTAACTAGACTTGTACAAAAACGAATGGAAAAATGAGCTGAAGAAATACTAGAAGAAGATGCATTTGGGTATAGGCGAAACAGGGGGACACGGGAGGCTATTTTAGCTATAGGGTTGTAATGGAGAAAACAATAGAAAAGGGGGTAAGCGTGTATATAGGGTTTGTAGATCTGGAAAAATCATTCAACAATGTAAAATGGAAAATATATTTGAAATACTCAAAAAGATTGGAATGAGTTTTAGGGATATACGGATAGTACATAGCTTATACAAAGAGCAAACAGCTGTAATAGAATTAGAGCAGGAACGTAGAGAAGTGAATATTAGGAAAGGGGTGAGACAGAGATGTGCCTTATCCCCATTAATTTTAAACTTGTACATAGAAAAGGCAATGAATACTGTCAAATGCAGGAAGACATTTGGAATTACTATGCAGGGACAAAAGATTGATATGCTTAGATTTGCAGATGATATAGCGGTATTAGCATCTAACAAAGAATAGTTAGAAGTTGCTCTTACCGAAATGAAAACAGTTCTAACAGAGAAATACAGTATGAAAATTAACAAAAATAGAACTAAAGTTCTAGTATGCAAAGGAGTGGATAATAAACCAAAAACAAGTATACAAATAGGTAACGAGAACTTACAAGAGGTTACGGATTTCTGCTAACTAGGAAGCCAAATAACGCAAGATGGGAAAGCACATAAGATATACAACAAAAATTGGCACAAGGTCGTGCTACATTTAACAAGAAAAAGCAACTGCTGTGTTCAAACACAACAAATATAGAAGCAAAGTGATAAAATCTTGTTATTACATAATAAAATTCATTATTTGGAACGTGATTTATCGGTATTTGGAATTCAACCCAGTTGCCTTACGGTAAAGCAAACTAATGTAACTACTAGCAGTACCAGTTCTGAAACAGGTCCTCTATTAGCATCTAGAAAAAATTCGATACACCAAAACCCTACAGCAAAGTTACTACTTAAGAATAATACTTCTTTAGCGCAGGCGTGTCATGTGCGCAAGTCTATATCGACAGTGTTGACGGTTTATTCGGCCGATGTCAAAATGGCGGATAAAATGCAGTCAAACCTATCATTAAAAACAATTATGAACCACTGATACCGACAATGTCTAATAATGTAAGTAATTACTGAAGTGATGATAAATTGATTAATCAGTCGTCTGAACTAAATGCTGGATGGACTAAAGTAATTAATAATAACAATTATAAAAGCGAACATCAAAACTAAACAAACCTGTTATAGGAACTTTAACTAAATGTGATCTTAAGGTTGCTAATAAATATGCTTTGTTACATGCCGAAAATCGGCATGAAACATTTCTAATTTTAGTTCTGAATTGTAAGTGAATTCGCGCCAATAATTTAAAAGACTTGTGCGTGCATTTCCGTCACTTTAGATAGTTGCGTTGGCACTCGAGATTGCGCAGACGCAGAGTGGAAAGAAAGGGTGATATCCGTTACGTCGAGACTAGTCAACTAATAATAAGGAATATTATGGAATGCATTAAATGCAACAGCAGTAATTCTCAAGCAGTTATTTTTTGTGATGGATGTGAAAGACCAGTACATAAAGAATGTTCAGATCTTACATCCTCAGAAATAAAAGTAATGGAGCTGAAGGGAAAGCGCTCTTTAAAATTTTACTGTGAGGATTGCAATGAAGGAGTAAGATTAGTTCCCAAGCTTATTAAGAAAATTGATGAAATGTGTGTTGAATTTAATAAGTTGAAAAACTCCATTGTGGTACCAGAACAAAGTTGTGAAGAAAAAGTGCTCAACGAAATTTTTGAAAGGCAGAAGAGAATGAATAATATAATTGTACTTTAATTAAATTAATCAAGCCTAAATTCTCGAAGGACCAGTACATAAATACATATGTACACACACACGGGACCAAGTATTTCAATTTATATGTAAATTCAACACACTCACCTGAACAAAACACATCACGTTCCAACTGTACTTTCGACACAACACACCACGTCTGGTCGTCTCTAAGGATGGTGGCAAACAGCCCGGAATGTCCGTTTTCCATGCATCAGGTAACAAACCACAGCAGGTGGTCGAGAGTGGTGGTTTCACTAAATTAAAATACTAGTCTATCCGCGAACAAAATTTACACCCACAAATTTACAACATAACCCCTATTAATTCTAAACATACCGCTCACCAATAAGCTCTGCTTATTTAAAACTAAAGGTACAAACAAACAAAAACTACTATATATATATATATATATATATATATATATATATATATATAGATATATTGAACAATTAAACTATACTTAAAAACGACTTGAGTGTGTGAGGTATGTACAATTACTCTGCAATTGGAAGGCGACATAAATTTATCATGGGACGGTCCAATTCTCCATGACCAACTTTAACTCTGGCAACTCTTGCGATGCCATCACGACCAGGAATTTGGGCAATTATGCGGCCAAGTTTCCATTGCAAAGGGGGAAGGTTCTTATCCTTAATAAGAACGAGTTCACCTACACAAGGAGTCGCAGGAGAGACTGACCACTTGTTGCGCTGCTGCAGGGAGTGAAGATATTCTGTGGACCAACGCTGCCAAAAGTCCTGGTGCAATCTTTGGACTAGTTGCCATCTGGTTAAACGATTGAGTTTTAGATGGGTGGTGTCTGGATCTGGTGGGGAGGTTAACGGCTCCAAGGTCAGGAAGTGACCGGGTGTAAGAACCGATAGGTCATTAGGATCTGAACTCATGCTATACAAGGGACGGGAATTCAGAATGGCCTCAATTTGAATCAGAAAAGTGAGAAGTTCCTCATACGTAAGCACTTGTTCACCAATCACTCTGCTTAAATGAGATTTAACAGAACGAACTCCTCACTCCCATAATCCACCGAAATGAGGTGATGAAGGAGGATTAAAATGCCAACGTATCATTAACGACCCGGCAGCTTGTTCTGCATATGATACAAGTAAACGAGATACGCCTACAAAATTGGTGCCTTGATCGCTGTAGAGGTCACTGCAGCGACCACGACGGGCAACAAAACGACGAAATGCTGCTAGAAAAGCTTCAGCAGTGAGCTCCGACATGCATACAAATAAACACACATAGGCTTTGGTGCGTTTTGTACCTCGAATACGCCCCGACGTGATGGTGAAAGGGCCTGCAAAGTCCACTCCAGCATGACTAAACGCTTTGAGCTGAGATATTCGGGAAGAGGGCAAATCTCCCATTAAAGGAGCAACCGAAGGGGGTTTAACTTTAAAACAACGAATGCATTTGGCTACAACATGGTTAATAGCGCGCTTAACTCCTAGAATCCAAAATTGTTGCGTGATGAAGAAGGCTAATGATTGGGGTCCAGGGTGAAATAGCTTACGATGCATACTTTCAATTATTAATTCGGTTAGTCGATGCTTTCGGAAGTAGCATGGGATGCTTTGCATCATAAGATAGTTGAGAATGACGTAAACGACCACCAACCCGAATTACACTATTGGAATCCAGAAACGGAGCTAATTTTTTGATAGGTTTTTTGCATACTTTGCCACTTTGAATACAAACAAGTTCGTCAGGAAATACACCATGTTGAACTACCTTTACAATACAAATTAAGGCGTTGTACAACTCATCCGCAGTTAACGAACCACCTTGCCTTTCATGCCTTTTCAATTTTGTATTTCTAATGAATCGGAAGCAAGAAGCCACTACACCTTGCAGTTTACGAAGTGAGGAGAAACGAGCTAGCAAACTATTAATCAAACTATCTGGCACTGTATATACTAAGACAACTTTTCGCTCTTCACATTCAGCAGTGGAATCTGAGTCTGATTGATTAAATGGTTGATATATACAGTTAGTTGAATAAAGAAACTTTGGATCTGACCACCAATGGGCGTGGGATACAAGATCTGAAGGCAATAAACCTCTAGACCCACAATCAGCAGGAATATCTTTGCCACTTACATGATGCCATAAGTTAGGAGGAACTCTATCTTGAATGTGAGTAATACGGTTACTAACAAAAGTTTTCCATCTGTGTGGAGAGGTTTTGATCCATGATAAAGTAACTGTAGAGTCAGACCAGGCATGAATTGCATCAATCGTGATGAACGGTTTATAAACCTTATTTACAAATTTTATTAAGTCAGATAAAAGTACAGCTGCACACAATTCTAAACGTGGCACAGAAATACGTTTTAAAGGTGCTACCTTGGATTTGGCATACACTAAATTTACTGAAATTATTCCTGCTTTCGAAACACAGCGAATATAAATAGCTGCAGCATATCCAGCTTCAGAGGCATCACAAAACCCATGAAGTTGCAATGACACAATATCGTCAACTAAAACACAACGTGACAAGGATAAGGTCGCTAAACAGGATAGCTGCCGTTTATATGCGGACCAACAATCCACAACATCTGAAAGTGGCACCTCATCCCAATCCAACCCTAAACTCCATAACCGTTGCATTAAATTTTTCAGAAGGAAGGTCACAGGGTCAACAAACCAAGCGGGTCAAAAACCTTTGCTATGTCTGAGAGTATAACCTGCTTTGTGCACGGACGTGCAGTACTATCCACTTTGAACTGGAAGCAGTCTTTAGTGGGACACCACTGTAACCCTAAGACCTTTAAGGAAAGTGAGTCAGCGTCATTAAAAGAAAATGGCTGAAGTTCTTCAGGGGGGAATGACAATAATTCAGGACGATTACTTGCCCATTTCCTAAGGACAAAACATGCACTCGACAATAACGAAATAAGTTGACGTTGGATTTCTAAGGTTTCTTCCAAGGATGCACAACCTGTTACTATATCATCAACATAGGTATCAGATATAAGAACCTTTGCCGCTAATGAATATTTTTGAAGATTATCCCTTGCTAATTGTTGAAGAACGCGAATAGCCAAGTATGGAGACGAAGATACCCCATACGTTACGGTGTTTAATTGATACTCTTGAATAGGTTCAGCTTTTCAAAATCGCCAAAGAATACGTTGCTACGATCGATGCTGATCTGTCACCTCAATTTGCCGGTACATTTGCTTAATATCAGCGGTTACAACAAATTTGTGTAGTCTAAACCCTAACAAAATACTCGATAAATCCTGTTAAAGTTTAGGGCCGATCAGTAAACCATCATTTAATGACTTGCCGTTAGATGATTTTGCTGACGCATCAAAAACAACCCTCAATTTAGTGGTGCTACTATCTGGTTTCTGAACACAATGGTGAGGAATGTAGTATCCCGATGACAAATGTGTAAGAGGTTCATGAACTGTGGACATATGTCCAGACTCTAAATAGTCTTTCATGAAATTTGAATATTCCGTATGTAGGTCAGGATTTTCAACAAACGATTTTCTAATAATTCAAAACGACGCAGTGCTGTGGAATAAGAATCGCCTAGTTCTATACGAGAATCTTTAAACGGCAAATTAACAACATATCTACCGTCCTCCTTTCTTTGATGTGTTTCTAGAAAGAGAGTTTCACATTGAATATCTTCAGGCGAAAATGTAGGAGTTGCTGGAACATATTGAACCTCCCAGAATTTTTTTTAACACAATGTCCAATGGGGTATTCATAACCGATGTACAAAACGAACTCACACGATTAGTTGACTGACAGTCTGTTTTACCGACCAGTACCCAACCAAACACTGTATTAAGGGCAGTAGGCTCTCCAATTTTACCACGTCTAATGCCAGGCTGAACCACAGTAGAATAAATATCTGCACCCAACAATAAATCGACCTCGCGAGGGCGTCCAAAGTACGGATCTGCTAATGTTAGACCTTCAAGGAAGTCATAACGATTTGAAACGGGAGCCGACGGCATAGAGCCGGCAATTGCAGGAATAACAATTGTATCTACAACGAATGTAGGATTGGCCTTTTGATATGGCCGCAACGAACATGTAACGAGACCATAGCTAGAGGTGCTCATTTGATTTAAACCGCTAATCGATATGGACGATGATGACGATTTTAATCCAAGACTTTTCATACACGATTGGGACATAAAACTTGCTTGACTACCATTGTCAAGTAATGCTCGACAAGTTTGATAGTTTCCACGTGCATCCTGTACTTGTAACATGACAGTAGACAACAAAACAACAGACTGACTAGCCACTGTGCTAATCATCACGGCGACTTTATTAGAAGACTCTGGATTTGAGGGCCCTTCTGTCAAGTACGCTTCACATTCTTTGTCTGGCGTCAAAGCAGAAGTGGGAAAATGCAACAATGTGTGATGTTTTTTATCACAAACACGACAACTAAGTTTTGATGGACACTTAACAACAGAGTGGTTGGTTCCTAAACAATTATAACACCAGTTTGAAGTTTTTGCAACTCTATGTCGCTCAGAAGGTTCTAATACTAAGAATTTGTCACATTTAAAAACAGAATGATTAGCTTTGCAATAAATACAACTAGTACTATGGGTTTTCTTAGCGGTGGTAACAAAACTTAATGATTCTTTGGCTTGAACGCAACAGGATACTGTCGTGATACTGTTGGCTTCTGAACACTAACAGGGCCTGGCTGTCCTACAATAACCTGGTTTGTCTCCAATGCCTTGCAATGTTTAGAAACAAATGAGTACAAATTTTCATAGCTAGGAATTTCAACATCATGAAGTTCAATTTCAAAGCGTTTCCTAGTGGAGTTATCCAATTTTGCAATAATAGATTAAAACGAGTAAAATCCCACATATCATGATTAAATTGTGCAATTGCCGAAGAATTTTCAGAAAATGTAGACAATAATGTGCGTAACGAGGACGCAGAATCTGAACTAACTTTCGAGGCATTACAAATGGCCTGCCAATAGCTAGTGAGCAACAACCGTTTGTTTTCGTACCTATCTATTAATTGTTGATACGCAATCGTATAATTATCAGAAGTTAATGGAAGCCCTTTAATAATTGCCAAAGGCTCCTTAACCAATGATGAGGTTAAATATTGAAATCGTTCAATATTAGATAAAGTTTCATTT
Organism: Platerodrilus igneus; assembly: GCA_036346225.1. Classification (NCBI taxonomy): domain Eukaryota; kingdom Metazoa; phylum Arthropoda; class Insecta; order Coleoptera; family Lycidae; genus Platerodrilus; species Platerodrilus igneus. Next base: position 1,935,081 of record JARFIW010000544.1, read on the forward strand.
TCATGAATTAGTGTACGGAACAAATCGTAGAAAGAGCTCCAATTTTTATAATTACCATCGTAGGTGGGAATTACAATTCTTGGCAACTTAACTTTATTAGGGGCACCCGAGTGTTGTGTTTCAATACTAGAACGAGTATGAGGCTGCGACCTCTTAGCTGTTAATTCTCGATGCACAATTTTGATTGAATATTGAATTTCATCAAAACTATCTTGGATCACCTGTTGTTGATCTAAATGAGCAACCTCTACTGAAGCAACTATTTCGTAATGAACTTGTTCAAATTTATTTACTATGTTTGATAAATCGGTAAATCGAACATCAAAGGCAACAAAATTATTCTCAGGATCCATTTGAGCTGCTTCAGCACATTTTAATAAGGCTTGCACCTTGGCATTAACATGTTACGTTTATTTGACAATTTTCAATTTCCATTGTCACAAATAATGGAAAACAATCAGAAAGTAAATCACAATTATGTAAAACCCAGTAGCAGTTTTCTACTTGCTAAAAATGTTTATCTAACAAAATTGCACAGCTATCAAATATGCGAATCTCAGAATACAAAACTATCAACAAATACATTTAATAGATCCTCTAAATAAATTATCAAACACCATAATAATTCTACCTGTTTGCAAATGCTAAAATAGGAACCGCTCACCGTAACATAATAATCTCTCAAGTGTAGGTAGCCACAAGTTATTCACCTCTTAAAATACCAAGAAGATTTTAAAGGCTGAACCCTAATTCCAATAGAATGCAGTTAGATACATCTGGTGCCACCCTCAGCAGGTTTCAAGAATTTTAAAGGGATAGCAACAGCCAGGAATGTCAAACCCTTTATTCTGAAAACTCCATAGTTCAACACACAGGGGGTTGACCTTTATGCAATTGTACTAAAAATACCTTAAATATTTTTGAAGTCACTAAGCTATATATAATACTATTTTTGCAGTCATATTATTATGTGAGCGGTAATGTCAAATTTAATTGAGCCTTTTTCACTAATTTCTAACGAAATTCGCCATCATTTACGCAAATATTTATGCAAATATCTTACGCTAATGATCGCGTAAATTACGCGACAACAAAGGCTAAAAAACACGCAAAGCCAAATTACGTGTTTTTATGAACTATAAATCCACTAGATTAATTCAAATTCAGCTCGAAGGATCAAATGTACTTTAATTAAATTAATCAAGCCTAAATTCTCGAAGGACCAGTACATAAATACATATGTACACACACACGTGACCAAGTATTTCAATTTATATGTAAATTCAACACACTCACCTGAACAAAACACATCACGTTCCAACTGTACTTTCGACACAACACACCACGTCTGGTCGTCTCTAAGGATGGCGGCAAACAGCCCGGAATGTCCGTTTTCCATGCATCAGGTAACAAACCACAGCAGGTGGTCGAGAGTGGTGGTTTCACTAAATTAAAATACTAGTCTATCCGCGAACAAAATTTACACCCACAAATTTACAACATAACCCCTATTAATTCTAAACAATAATGATTTATAATTTTGCGGAAGATTTACAAAATGATATGGCTAATGCTTAGGCCTTAATTAAATCAGTGGTTAAGGAAGATTTAAAGGTAATTGGTGTATATAGAATGGGAAAGAAGAATAAAAATGGATCGAGAGCATTAAGGGTTACATTTTCTAATCATGAGGATGCCACGAAGGTGATTAGGGGGCCAAAGCACATTTTAAAAAAGGAAAATATCTTTGTTAGTGCAGATCTCACACCACAACAGGTCCAGCATTTAAAGAATTTACGTAATGAGATGAAAATAAGAAAAGGAAAGGGCGAGGAAGGTTTATTTATAAAATATATTAAAGGAGTACCTTATATTCATGCTTCAAAAAACTAAGCAAAAATTATACAGTCAATAATACACAAATACCTATTTCTGTTTATTATCAAAATGTGGGAGGGCTCGAAACAAAATTATTACTACTGCAGCAATCAATATTGTGTTCAAATTATGACATTATAGTGTTAGTGGAAACTTGGTTGAATACTAATATAGAAAATAATGAACTTGGCTTGAAATAATATGATGTATTCAGATTTGATCGGGATTTGACTGATTCAAATAAAACTCAAGGTGGTGGAATACTAATTGCAATTAGAAGTAATTTATCTCCTATTATAATCAATCACTTTAATAACAATATTGAGCAACTTTTTGTTAAAATACCTTGCAAAAGTTATAATCTAATTATAGGGGGAGTATATATACCTCCCCTATCTGACACTGCTGTATATAATAACCATGTAAATACAGTGGATTATATATTTGAAGCTCATCCTAACTGCCGAATGTATTTATGTGGCGATTACAATCTTCCTCGAGCACAATGGTACAATGATGAATTCGGGCTAAAAGTTTACTGTCCTGATAATTATCCAGCGTTATCTTTAGTGCGTTGTTTTAGTTACCATAACTTATTTCAAATCAAATTAATACTATCCCAAATAGTAGGAATACATTTTTAGATTTAATATTTGCTACTGCCCATTTCGAATGGACCTGCACCTTGCCGAAGTTCTAAATCACTAGAACAGGTGAAATGGCTTGCGTGTTCTAATGAGCTAAAGAGCCAAACTACAGGTCCAACCAAAGTAGTAGGGTCGTTAGCGAGGAACCAGACTAAGACAGGTCCCCGAAAGAGGGCAGCGGCTCTTTCGGTACTTAGACTGGCAGAGACCATAGGGGTCGGTATGGCAGTCTAAAACTCACTACCGCGATGTGGAAGGCAACGGGAAACCACCACATTATCTCCCAAGTACACAGCGTACTTAAATTGTTACAAATATGATGGCATTCTCTGGGGTAAAAGATTCCGGAGTTAAAATAGTCCCCTATTCGGATCTCCAGGAGGGGACTACTTCGGAGGATGCGATCAGAAAGTTAAAAATAAGAGTCGGGAACATTCTGCGAGTCGGAGCGTGGAATGTTAGAAGTATGAAGCAAGTAGGTAAGCTAGAGAACCTAAAATCGAAATGAATAGGTTATCACTAGACATAGTAGGGATCAGCGAAGTTCGGTGGCCAGAGGCAGGGGATTTTTGGAGTGGAGACTTCAGGGTAATTCATACAGGAGCAGAGGATGGAAATTTGGGTGTGGGGATAGTTATGCGGAAAAAGATAGGATACTGTGTAGAAAATTACTTACAAAAGAACGAAAGAGTACTCATGGTTAGATTAGAATCTAAACCGGTAAACACAGTAATAATACAAGTATACATGCCCACCTCTAGCTACAGTGACGAAGAAGTAGAAGCCATCTACAAAGATATCGAAGACATATTAAGATACGTAAAAGGACATGAAAATTTAATAATTACGGGGGATTTTAATGCAGTGGTAGGTGAGGGGAGGGAAGGAGCGGTAGTAGGTTTATTTGGTTTAGGCACGAGAAACGACAGGGGAAGTAGGTTGGTAGAATTTTGTGACAAGAACAATTTAATCATCACAAACACATTATTTCAACATCATGCTAGCAGACGATATACGTGGAAGATGCCAGGAAATATAGGAAGATATTAAATAGTTTACATTCTTGTTAGACAACGGTTTAGGAATCAAGTAAAAGACTGTAGAAGCTACCCAGAAGCAGATATAGATACTGACCACAACATCGTAATTATGAAGGCCGCACTTAAATTTAAAAATCTGAAAAAAAGGAACGGAAAAAGACACTTGAACTTAGAGAAACTAAAAGATAAAGATATTGAAGTAAGATTCGAAAAAAAGTCAAATGAATCGCTGAATGATATCGGGAAAATATCTGAAACTAAGGAAGTAGAAACAGAATGGAATAACATTAAATCCAGTCTAGACATGGCGGCCAGAGATATTCTGGGGTATACACAAAAAGAAAATAAGAAACCATGGATAACAAAGAATATCGTGAATTTAATAGATGAAAGACGAAAATACAAAAATAAATCAGACGAAACAGGAAAACAGAGATACAAAGCAATAAAATGGGAAATTGTTCGAAAATGCAGGAAAGCTAAAGAACAATGGATTGATGAAAAGTGCAAAGAGGTACAAACTAAGATTGAAATAGGAAAGACAGATGAAGCATACAAATTTATTAGAATGAATTTTAGGGATATAAAACCGTATAGCAAAAATATAAGGGACGCACAAGGAAACGTCATTATAGAAAACATAGAGAAAGTGAGTAGATGGCAAGAATATATAGGGAATTTATATGCAGGAGAGGAACTAACTGCATTAGAACAGGAATCAGACATTGAAAATGATGACTTGGGATATCCTATACTTGAGACGAGTTTGAATCAGCATTAAAGAGTCTGAAAATGGTAAGGCGCCGGGTACAGATAAGGTGCAAGCAGAAACTCTAAAAGCCGCTGGACAAGCAGTAACAGAACGTCTCTTCTAACTTGTAAGCTATATGTATGAGACAGGCGAGATACCCAAAGATTTCAAACGTAGCATCATAGTAACTATACCAAAAAAGTAAGGCGCGGATAAATGTGAAAATTTTCGAACAATAAGTTTGACAGCACACATGTCAAAAATATTAACTAGAATTGTGCAAAGACGAATGGAAAACGAGCTGAAGAAATACTAGGAGAAGACCAATTTGGGTTTAGGCGAAACAGGGGAACACGGGAGGCTATTTTAGCTCTGAGAGTGATAATGGAGAAAACAATAGAAAAGGGAAAGCATGTATATAGGGTTTGTAGATCTGGAAAAAGCATTTGACAATGTAAATTGGAAAAAATGTTTGAAATACTCAAAAGATTGGAATGAGTTATAGGGATAGACGAATAGTACATAGCTTATACAAAGAGCAAATAGCAGTAATAGAATTAGAGCAGGAACATAGAGAAGTAAACATTAGGAAAGGGGTGAGACAGGGATGTGCCCTATCTCCATTGATTTTTAACTTGTACATAGAAGAGGCAATGAATACTGTCAAATGCAGGAAGACATTTGGAATTACTATGCAGGGACAAAAAATTGATATGCTTAGATTTGCAGATGATATAGCGGTATTAGCATCTGGCAAGGAAGAGTGCTTTTAATGAAATGGAAACGGTTCTAACAGAGAGATACGGTATGAAAATTAACAAAACTAAAACTAAAGTTCTAGTTTGCAAAGGTGGGGAAAATAAATCAAACACAAGAATACAAGTATTTAACACGAACTTACAAGAGGTTAAGGATTTCTGCTACCTAGGAAGCCAAATAACGCAAGATGGAAAAAGCACAAAAGATATAAAACAAAGATTAGCACAAGGTCGTGCTACATTTAACAAGAAAAAGCAACTACTGTGCTCAAAGACCACAAACATAGAAACAAGGAAAAGATTGCTTAAAACATATGTGTGGAGCACAGCACTGTACGGCTGTGAAGCCTGGACAGTAGGAGAAGCGGACAAGAAAAAGATAGAAGCCTTTGAAATGTGGTGCTACAGACGTATGATGAAGATATCATGGACAGACAAAGTTAAGAATGAAGAGGTACTAAAAATGGTAGGGGAAGAAAGAAATATGTGGAAAACGGTAAAAAATAGGAGAGATAGGATGATAGGCCACATACTACGGCATGAGGGAATAGTGCGGAATATATTAGAAGCAGAGATAGGAAAAAAGAGAAGAAGAGGCAGACCTAGATTAGACTACTGCACACAGATAGTAAAAGATGTAGGCTGTAGAGGTTTCAGGGAGATGTGTAGGCTAGCCCAGAATAGAAATCAATGGAGGTACGCATCCAACCAATCCCAAGATGGATAAACTAATGACGAAAAGATAATTGTACTTAAACATGATGATTATTATAAGTAACTACAGGAATTGGTTGGGCAATATTCTCGAATAATGTTAAGGGTGTGAAAGGATTTACTGGAAAACCATTATTTCGGCAAATGTCTAAGTGTTGGGGGATCTTGGTAGCCACAGGTTGCTTAACCTCCTTCACTGAATCTCGGTAAAATAGGGTATAAAATTAGAAAACAATAGAAAGGAAACTAGCTGAATACACATGTTGTGTGAGAATTTCAGGGAACTATGTAGGCTTGCTCAGAATATAAATAAGTGCAGGTATGTGTCCAACCAGTTTTGAGACGGAAAACCTAATGACGAAAAAATAAGCGCAGATAAATCTGATGATTAGTATAAACAACTAGTTGTTGGTTGCGAAATACCTAAATTGGAAAATATATTAAATCGCCAAATGGTTAAGTGTTGGGGGAACTTGGCAGCCACAGGCTGCTTACCTTCCTTCACAACCATTGAAGGTCGGAGAAATAGGGCATATAACGGTAAAACAATAGAAAATGACCGAACTGCATCTAACAAGAAAGAACAGCGCCTATGATGAAAGACAACAAACATAAAATAAGAAGAAAATTGTTGAAAGCATATGTGTGGAGCACAGCACAGTATGCCTATGAAATACGTGCAGTCTGAAACGCAGACAGAAAAACGGTAGCAGCCTTTTGAAATGCTGTGCTTCAGATGTATAAGGACGATAGCATGGACAGACAAAGATAATAACAAATAAGTTACAGAAATAGTAGGGAAACAAGGATATCTAGGGAAAAGAAAAATAGTAGGGCGAATACGTTCTAAGGCATTTTTGGGGAGTAGTATGTGATATATTACAAGCACAGACAGGAAAAAAGAGGTAGATGTAGACCTAGATCAGACAGTTATAGATGCAGACTGTGCAAATTTCAGGAAAATTAGTAGGTTAGTTCAGAATAGGGAACAATAATGGTACGCGTCTAACCAGTTCTAGGACTGAAAACCTAATGATGATGATTTGCTACTACAAATGAAACACACGTAATAGAAGCTATTGATAAATTGTTTCCTAATAGTATATATCATACTGCAACCTCTTTTGATGTTAGTGTCAGTCAATACAAACAATTACAATTTGAAGAATTATACTACGATTTTAAGAATGCTAATTTTGAAGCTATGAATGACTGCTTTGCTGGTACTGATTGGAATTCCATTATGCTTAAAGGCACAGACATCAATATAGATATATCAGAATTTTATAATATATTGGACAACGCCATCGAAAGATTTATACCGTTGAAAAGGTTTAAAGTGTCAAGTTTTCTAACATGGTTCAGTACCGAGCTAAGAAATGCTATAAGACAGAAGAAGGCAGCACATAAGAAATACAAAGTAAGCGGTAGTAAGAATGATTATGATCATTTTGCCTTTCTTAGGGAAACATGTAAATCTTTAACTAATTTATGTTATAAAGCTTATATAGATAAAATCCAGGCTGATATTAAATTACAACCAAATTCATTCTGGAAGTTTGTGAATAACAAACGAAAAGTATTTAATCTGCCATCGCAACTTGTCTATAACAACATGAAAGGTAGTAGTAATGAGGAGATAGTAAATTTGTTTGGATCATATTTTTCAACAGTATACAGTAATACAAAGGTTAATAGAGTACCAGCATTTTTTTATACAGACACTATAGAAGTTAGCAATTATTACATTGAAGCATCAGAAATAATAGATCGTATTATGAAGCTGCCAAATAAAGTAACACATGGACCAGATGGAATTCCACTGGTTGTTCTAAAACGCTGCTTGTATACTTTAATACACCCAATAAAATACTTGTTCAATAAATCCTTAGATGCGGGAGTTTTTCCAGATTATTGGAAAAATAGTTATTTGAAACCAATCTACAAAACAGGTTCTCGTGAGGATGTAACAAATTATAGAGCTGTGTGTAATCAGTCGGAACTTCCTAAATTGTTGGATTACTTGGTTAATAAGAAGCTTACATGGGATTGTAGAAATGTAATTATTGAAAAGCAACATGGTTTTTCACAAGGCAAATCTACTTGTACTAATCTTTTATTGTACACACGTTATATCTTTATGGCTTTGGAGAATCGAGTGCAAGTGGACTCCATATACACAGATTTTGCTAAAGCCTTTGATAGGGTTAATCACTCAATATTATTAGCTAAATTGCAAGCACTGGGAATGCAAGGCAACATTTTGAAATGGATAAACAGCTACCTTATTGGAAGAACCCAATATGTGAAATGTGGAAATTCAATTTCGAATCCAATAACAGTGACCTCGGGGGTACCGCAGGGTTCTCATATTGGTCCTCTATTATTTAACCTTTTTTTGTCAATGACCTAAAAGAAGTGATTAAATGTAGTGAAATATTACTTTTTGCGGATGATTTAAAAATGTTTAGAACTATTACTAACATCAAAGATGCAGAAACATTACAAATGGACATACAATATTTAGCTCAATGATGCAACAAAAATTCTTTAAGCCTGAATATTAACAAATGTAGCGAAATCACTTTTTCGAGAAACTATAATGTTATTATTTTCCCATATAAAATTAATGATGTATCTTTAGTAAGGAAACCTAGTATTAAGGATTTAGGTGTAGTACTAGATTCAAAACTAACATTTAATACTCGTATTAATGAAATTACTTCAAAATCTTTAAAAACTTTGGGTTTTATTAGGAGAACTACCAAATTATTTTCTGTATTCTCAGTTAAACTGCTATATTGCTCGTTAGTTAGATCTACTTTAGAATACAATTCTATTATCTGGTGCCCTAGATATAGTTTATATATAGAATTGATAGAATCTGTTCAACGTAAATTTGTACGACATTGTGGATATCAGCTAGGTTTTAATTACGATACATATAATTATTGTGAGACTTTAAAAATTCTTAATTTGACTTCTTTAGAAAGTCGTAGAGTGAATGCAGATTTGTGTTTTTTACATAAGATTTTGAATGGTAGAATCAATGATTCCACATTAGTGCAGTTAGTTAAACTAAATGTTGCAGGGAAAAGAACTAGGAACTCTGAAGTTTTTAGTATAACTTTTCATTGTACAAATTATGGTCAAAATGAACCTATCACTAGTATTATGAAGTTAGCAAACATCTACGAATTTAGGTTGGAGTTGTTTGATTCTTCCATTCAATCTTTTAAAAAGTCGTTAAAAAACTTATAAAATAATAAATTTAGTTATTCCTTATAGGAAATTTCACATTTTTTAACTAATCTTTGTAAAATGGCATTGCCGTAAATGAATAAAATAAAAATAAAATAAATAAAAATAAAATAAAATAAAATAAAATAAAATAAACATCAAACTGAGTGGTTATCTGTGTGCCTTTTGGCTTGTCTTTTCTCTTTCAGGTTATGTAGGTTTCCTTTGTCGTATCTCTGCCCTGTATCGTTCCTCACCTTATTCCTGTCGTGCCTCTACACAAGAAAAGAAGAATACAAATTAATTTGGATTTGACGAGGGGGCAAGGGATGACCCACGTCCAACTGTCACCAAATAGCTGTCCTGTTGTGAAGAGCTCCATAGTTTACGTGAGTACACTTATCTTTTCCTATAATCAAAATAAACATTTTTTGCATGTGATATAGTAATTTGAAACATTAATATGACGTAACACCTTATTGCGCAACATTATGCATGTATTTATTATTGTTAACAACTGTCGTAGTGGCTCTTATAAATTACGCGCCGGGACTTTAAAAGTATACCTTAGAGTAGAGAACCATTACGTATAACAGCTTTTGTACATGTTTATGTTACACCCGTCTACAACGGAGAGACAGATAATGGTGTTACGTTTTTTTTGTGGCAGCCACGTTGGGCGCCAAAAATGTTATGTTACGTAATTCGTGCGTAACACAAAGAAAATCAAAGAAATGACCTAGTTCAATCGGAGATTAGGGGGGGGTTGTAGAAAGCAGACCAACATACAATGTACGCGGCTGTAAGGAGTTAGTGATAATACCTGCAAGAAAAAAAAATAGTTAAGCAAACCTGAAATAAAGAAAAGAATAAGCATCGCAGCAATGATAAGTCTAAATTATTCAGTACTTTGTAGAATGTAAGGAAAAAAAACTGTTTGGATAATCTATATAATATAACAACGGTAACAGCATTATAAAAATGTTTATTACAAAGTGAGGTAATATTGGGGAGTAGCAGAAACGTTTCCTCACACACCAATTAAACATAAATCAGACAAAATGTTAACAAAAGATAAATAGGTAAGACACAATAGATATGAGTAATTCAGTAGGATTGATTTCTTTTTTTTTTTTTTTTTTTTTAATAGCAGGCAAGTCTATTTTAAAAGGTATCAGAACGACAAAGATATGGTAAATCAACGAATAGATATTTAAAGTAATAACAAGTAGGAAATAGTTCAACTTACAAAAGTCTTTCAACAACGCTTCCTTGCAACGGAAGTGTGAGATTCACGATGTCCTGCACTAACGAAGCACTTCACCCTTGACTGTGAGGGTGTTGTTGGAATTTCTTACACTTTACACTAATCGCACCTATGTATTTCACTGGCGTTAGCAGCAGACATTATCATGCTGATGGAACTATGTAGCGTTGATAAATTCTTGTTAACTCTATTTCCTGAGACAATAATTTCGAAATCTTTAGTAACACAAATCGAAAAAAAAATGGTAATAAAAATTTAGAATTACGCTTTCAAGGCACGATGTAATGCATTAAACTAGCAGTAACGCGAGGTGTTTTATTTGCTACCTATGGTAACAAAGACAAATTTAATGCTTTTGAATAACGAAAATTTGCAAACCTCGATCTATTTTAGATTCGTTGGGGTTAGAGAATTCAGAAACTTGTAACGGGCATTTTTCGTACCTTAATATTTTACGCTCCCTTTCTGTTAGCGTACTTAAAAATACATCGTTTCTTTGGGATCGCTGTTTGTATAAAGGAAATACTTCAGAATATTTTAGAATTGTATGCAATTTAACTCGCGTGTGTTAATTTTAAAAGATAGATAAATTGAAGATTAATTCTCATTAATAAATTACTTTCCAACTTATCGAAAATGATAAACAATTGTAATTAATTATAGATTGCATCGTTCTTGTCTTGCCGTAAATATAAATTTGGTTCCTTATGTATTATCGAAGTCGAGATAACAGACGCTCAGATGTTATGGGTAACAACGAGTTTATATAAACAGATGAAAGTTGTAGTTCGTTCTTGGTTCCGAGATATTAATTACGTTGTATATTAACTGGGAGTCGTGTTCTGTTCTTTGTTCCTGTTTAATAAGTACGTTAAAAGTGCTGTTCCTTTTTGCTTTAAAAATAGTGAGAATTAATGCGGGATTCATTCTCGAATTGTTCATGAACAAACGCAGCACGATTCTAGTTGTTTTTCTTGTGAAATAAAAGGTGTATTTTAACTGTAGAATGTGTTTACTCGACCGCACGGGTTTTAAGGTCATTGACTTAGTGATTACGCGTTGCTGTGCTAATTGTTTCTTTTAGTTGTTTTGTCTTTTGATATTGAAACTGTGTGTGTGATCTAGTTTCGCGGGCCTTTTTTTTTCCTTTTCGGAGTGGCGCATGCTTTGGATTGTTTAAATACAGTGATACTGTAGTTTCTGAATTTTCTAACAACAAAGAATCTAAAATAGATCATTGCTTGCGCAAATTTCGCTATTGGTGAAATATAACAGATTACCGGCTTACAAAGGTATTGGTTGAAATTTGTCACTGCGTTTTGGGATGTTTATGAAAATAATATACCTTTGGTCCCAGTTGAAATTAAACTAGTGCTTCAGAATATTTCGAAATTATTGTCTTAGGAAATAGAATTACCAAGAAATTTATCAAGGCTACATAGTTCCGACGCGTGATAATGTCTGCTGCTAACACCAGTGAAACGCGTAGGTGTGATTAGTGTAACGTGTGATAAGTTCCCTCAACATCCTCACCGTCAAGGGCGAAGTGCTTCGCTAGTGCAGGACATCGTTGAATCTCACACTTCCGTTGCAAGGAAGCGTTGCTGAAGGACTTTTGTAAGTTGAACTATTTCCTACTGGTTATTACTGTAAATATCTATCTGTTGCTTTACCATATCTTTGTCGTTCTGAGACCTTTTACAATAGAACTGCATGCTTTTAAAATAAAAAAAAAGAATGAAAAAGAAAAAAATCAATACTACTAAATTACTCATACCAATTGTGTCTTACCTATTTATTTACTGAGTTACTCATATCAATTGTGTCTTACCTATTTATTTTTTTAACATTTTGTCTGATTTATGTTTAATTGGTGTGTGAGGAAACGTTTCTGCTACTCCCCAATATTACCTCACTTTGTACTAAACATTTTTCTGTATTGCTTTTACCGTTGTTATATTATATAGTTTATCTAAACAGTTTCTTTTATTTACATGCTAGAAAGTACTGAATAACTTAGACGTTTCATTGCTGCTATGCTTATTCTTTTTTTTCAGGTTTGCTTAACTAATTTTTTTTTATTGCAGGTATTATCACTAACTCCTTACGCGCGTACATGGTAGGTTGGTCTGCTTTCACAACCCCCTACTCTCCGATTGAGCCCGGTCATTTTTTCCCCTGATTTTCTTTTTGTTATGCACGGCCACGAATTACGTAACATCTATTTTTGGCGCCCAACGTGGTTGCCATGAAAAAAAAAAAACATAACAAACTACAGTATCAACTGTCTTTACAAGTGAATGAGATACCTGTTTATCAGAAGCAACCTTTTTCTACTAAACCTACTACAACTGCATCATCATTTGTTTTTGAAGCACTCAAGCTTAAAACTGTATTTGGATAATCCAAAGTATGCACTACTCTGATAACAAAAGGACCACGAAAACTGGATCGCACACACAGTTCAAATATAAAAAGACAAATCAACAAAAAAACACAATTAGTAAAGCAACGCGTATCACTAAAAACCGTCCTTCAATGACCTTACCACAACACTTGTGGTCAACCAAACACGTTACATATATAGCATACTTCCTTCAAAAAGGAATTAGAACTACACACTCCTACAGTTAATATACGACTTTTATTTTACAAGAAAGACAACTAAAATCGTGCCGCGCTTGTTCAGGAACAATTCGAAATTGATCCCGCATTAATTTACACTCTTGTCAAAGCAAAAAGAAACAGTCTTTTTCACGTAATTAATATATAGGAACAAAGAACGAACTACAACTCCTCATCTGTTTATTCAACTCGTTCCATTACAACTTCTTATCGTCTCTTATCTAGACTTGTATATTCAAATAAGCAACAAAATTTATACGAACGGCAAGACAAGGATGATGCAGTTTATAATCAATTACAAGCGGTTTATAATTTTCAATTTATCTATCTTTAAATTACTACACACGAGTTAATAAATATAAAATATAGAACTAGTAATTGCAGAAAGGTACTTACGAATTGAGTATAAAAGCGTAAAATGTTAAAACTATAAAAATGCCAGTTACAATGGGTCAACTTCAAATTAATTTTCCAGAGGTTATTTGTGAAAAAATTCAATCCAGGTATCCTAAATATTATTCATCGTTTAGAATTACAGTTTATGCATGTAATTATAAAGCGGTATGTAATCCTGATATTTGGCCTAAGGGCTGCTGTGTAAACGGTTTTTTTCCACAACGGACTGCTAATACAGAAATTAAGTTAGAATCCTGTCATAATATTAAATATCAAGTAAAGTCTACTATAAATAAATATTTTAAAGTGTGTCACCTAAATGTTGGAAGCTTACGTAGTTGCTTTAAAACAGACCAATTATCAATTATTTTGGAGTCATTACAATACCCAGATGTTGTATGCTTGACAGAAATTTTTTGTCTAGAGGAGTTACTTGCTATAGCTCTTGCTAACTTTACGCTGGCCAGTTGGTTCTGTCGTTCTGAACAAAAACGTGGTGGTATTGCTATTTTTGTAAATATGAAAATTAGCTTCCACGAAATTGGTAAAACTCTTAATTCCTTAGAAAAGCAATTTGAATGTGTCTCTACCAAAATAATAATTAAAAACAAAATTTATATTGTAACCTGTTTATATAGAATTCCTGACACTAATAAGCTAAGAATTTTCGTGTAGAATCTTGAAGAGCTGTTAAGCTCTATCAACATTAATAATCACCCACACTTTGTGTGTGGCGATTTTAATGTAAACTTTGATGAAGCCATTCAAGATAATTATGCTATTCAAATTGTGACTTTATTTGGTTGTTATGGCCTAGTTAAATGTTTTAATGGCTACACGAGAGTACAACGTAGATCAGACATTACTACAAACACTATCATAGATAATATTTTTACTAATGTACCTATTAATAGTATCTTTTGCAAGATGATTTTGTCTAACATCTCGGATCATTATATGCAATTAGTTTCTTATCAAATTGAACCAAACCCAATTAGTAACATCAGTTTATTAAGTAGAAACTTCAAAAATCCTGATAAGTTAGAGGTAGTCAAAGTTAGATGGATTCTAAGTGCCGCAGACTGGAGTCTACTTTATTCTAATTCATTCGATATAAATAATAAGTTCTCTATTTTTTTGAATAAAATTTGGCAATACATTGATATAGCTTTTTTGTTAATTGCTAGAAAAAACAGTAGATTAATTAAGAGTAACCTTTGGGTTACTACTGAAATACGAAATCACTAGAAATACCTAAGGGAATTAAATACTGCCATCAAAATGTCGGGAAATCAACAACTAGCTAACTGCTATAAATTACTATTAAAGTACCACAAAGAGACATTAGTTATTCAAAAAAAGTTTATTATGGGAACAGACTAATAAATGCCAAGAATCGTACTCGAGCAGCCTGGAGTACAATAAAACAGGAGGTTAATTATTCTATACCTCCTTATCCAAATGTGTTTAACGATGACAATTGTCGGTATTCTTTAAACTTTAAGGATGCTGCAGAAGTCTTTAATAATTATTTTTTGGATTCTATTGCCAAACTTACATCTAAATCAGAATTTACTGCAGCTATTGGCCACTTTAATTATCCTTCATTCTTTCTAGCTCCTGTTACCTTACAAGAGATTAAATCTATTATAATTAGAAATGGTTGTAAGGGCTCATCAGGATATGATAATATACCTGGATCCCTATTAGCTGATGTCGTGGACATAATTGCACATGTGTTAACAAATTTAGTTAATGAGTCATTTTCTAGCGGAATCTTTCCGGATGTCCTAAAAAAGGCAGTTGTAGTACTGATTCACAAAAAGGGGGAAAGAGATATTATTAGTAATTATAGACCTATATCTATTTTACCTGCCATGTCTAAAATCCATTTCGAATGGACCTGCACCTTGCCGAAGTTCTAAATTACTAGAACAGGTGAAATGGCTTGCGTGTTCTAATGAGCTAAAGAGCCAAACTACAGGTCCAACCAAAGTAGTAGGGTCGTTAGTGAGGAACCAGACTAAGACAGGTCCCCGAAAGAGGGCAGCGGCTCTTTCGGCACTTAGATTGGCAGAGACCATAGGGGTCGGTATGGCAGTCTAAGACACACTACCGCGATGTGGAAGGCAACGGAAACCACCACATTAATCTCCCAAGTACACAGCGTACTTAAATTGATACAAACATGATGGCATTCTCTGGGGTAAAAGATTCCGGAGTTAAAATAGTCCCCATTCGGATCTCCGGGAGGGACTACTTCGAGGATGCGATCGGAAAGTTAAAAATAAGAGTAGGGAACATTCTGCGAGTCGGAGCGTGGAATGTTAGAAGTATGAAGCAAGTAGGTAAGCTAGAGAACCTAAAATCGAAATGAATAGGTTATCACTAGACATAGTAGGGATCAGCGAAGTTCGGTGGCCAGAGGCGGGGATTTTGGAGTGGAGACTTCAGGGTAATTCATACAGGAGCAGAGGAAGGAAATTTGGGTGTGGGGATAGTTATGCGGAAAAGATAGGATACTGTGTAGAAAATTACTTACAAAAGAACGAAAGAGTACTCATGGTTAGATTAGAATCTAAACCGGTAAACACAGTAATAATACAAGTTTACATGCCCACCTCTAGCTACAGTGACGAAGAGGTAGAAGCCATCTACAGAGATATCGAAGACATATTAAGATACGTAAAAGGACATGAAAATTTAATAATTACGGGGATTTTAATGCCGTGGTAGGTGAGGGTAGGGAAGGAGCGGTAGTAGGATTATTTGGTTTAGGCACGAGAAACGACAGGGAAATAGGCTGGTAGAATTTTGCGACAAGAACAATTTAATCATCACAAACACATTATTTCAACATCATGCTAGAAGACGATATACGTGGAAGATGCCAGGAGATATAGGAAGATATCAAATAGATTACATTCTTGTTAGAAAACGGTTTAGGAATCAAGTAAAAGACTGTAGAAGCTACCCAGAAGCAGATATAGATACTGACCACAACATCGTAATTATGAAGGCCGCACTTAAATTTAAAAATCTGAAAAAAGGAACGGAAAAAGGCACTTGGACTTAGAGAAACTAAAAGATAAAGATATTCAATTAAGATTCGAAAAAAAGTCAAATGAATTGCTGAATGATATCGGGAAAATATCTGAAACTAAGGAAGTAGAAATAGAATGGAATAACATTAAATCCAGCCTAGACATGGCGGCCAGAGATATTCTGGGGTGTACACAAAAGAAAATAAGAAACCATGGATAACAAAGGATATCGTGAATTTAATAGAAGAAAGACAAAATACAAAAATAAATCAGACGAAACAGGAAAACAAAGATACAAAGCCATAAAATGGGAAATTATTCGAAAATGCAGGAAAGCTAAAGAACAATGGATTGAAGAAAAGTGCAAAGAGGTACAAACTAAGATGGAAATAGGAAAGACAGACGAAGCATACAAATTAATTAGAATGAATTTTAGGATATAAAACCGTATAGTAAAAATATAAGGGACGCACAAGGAAACGTCATTATAGAAAACGTAGAGAAAGTGAGTAGATGGCAAGAATATATAGAGAATTTATATGCAGGAGAGGAACTAACTGCATTAGAACAGGAATCAGACATTGAAAATGATGACTTGGGATATCCTATACTTGAGACGAGTTTGAATTAGCATTAAAGAGTCTGAAAAATGGTAAGGCGCCGGGTACAGATAAGGTGCAAGCAGAAACTCTAAAGGCCGCTGGACAAGCAGTAACAGAACGTCTCTTCCAACTTGTAAGCTATATGTATGAGACAGGCGAGATACCCAAAGATTTCAAACGTATCATCATAGTAACTATACCAAAAAAGAAAGGCGCGGATAGATGTGGAAATTTTCGAACAATAAGTTTGACAGCACACGTGTCAAAAATATTAACTAGAATTGTGCAAAGACGAATGGAAAAACGAGCTGAAGAAATACTAGAGAAGACCAATTTGGGTTTAGGCGAAACAGGGGAACGCGGAGGCTATTTTAGCTCTGAGAGTGCTAATGGAGAAAACAATAGAAAAAGGGAAAAGCATGTATATAGGGTTTGTAGATCTGGAAAAAGCATTCGACAATGTAAATTGGAAAAAATGTTTGAAATACTCAAAAAGATTGGAATGAGTTATAGGGATAGACGGATAGTACATAGCTTATACAAAGAGCAAACAGCAGTAATAGAATTAGAGCAGGAACGTCGAGAAGTAAACATTAGGAAAGGGGTGAGACAGGGATGTGCCCTATCCCGATTGATCTTTAACTTGTACATAGAAGAGGCAATGAATACTGTCAAATGCAGGAAGACATTTGGAATTACTATGCAGGGACAAAAAATTGATATGCTTAGATTTGCAGATGATATAGCGATATTAGCGTCTAGCAAGGAAGAGTTAGAAGCTGCTCTTAATGAAATGGAAACGGTTCTGACAGAGAGATACGGTATGAAAATTAACAAAACTAAAACTAAAGTTCTAGTTTGCAAAGGTGGGGAAAATAAATCAAAAACAAGAATACAAGTATCTAACACGAACTTACAAGAGGTTAAGGATTTCTGCTACCTAGGAAGCCAAATAACGCAAGATGGGAAAAGCACAAAAGATATAAAACAAAGATTAGCACAAGGTCGTGCTACATTTAACAAGAAAAAGCAACTACTGTGCTCAAAGACCACAAACATAGAAACAAGGAAAAGATTGCTTAAAACATATGTGTGGAGCACAGCACTGTACGGCTGTGAAGCCTGGACAATAGGAGAAGCGGACAAGAAAAAGGTAGAAGCCTTTGAAATGTGGTGCTACAGGCGTATGATGAAGATATCATGGACAGACAAAGTTAAGAACGAAGAGGTACTAAAATGGTAGGGAAGAAAGAAATATGTGGAAAACGGTAAAAATAGGAGAGATAGGATGATAGGCCACATACTACGGCATGAGGGAATAGTGCGGAATATATTAGAAGCAGAGATAGGAAAAAAGAGAAGAAGAGGCAGACCTAGATTAGACTACTGCACACAGATAGTAAAAGATGTAGGCTGTAGAGGTTTCAGGAGATGTGTAGGCTAGCCCAGAATAGAAATCAATGGAGGTACGCATCCAACCAATCCCAAGATGGATAAACTAATGACGAAAAGATAACTGTGCTTAAACATGATGATTATTATAAGTAACTACAAGAATTGGTTGGGCAATATTCTCGAATAATGTTAAGTGTGTGAAAGGATTTACTGGAAAACCATTATATCGGCAAATGTCTAAGTGTTGGGGATCTTGGTAGCCACAGGTTGCTTAACCTCCTTCACTGAATCTCGGTAAAATAGGGTATAAAATTAGAAAACAATAGAAAGGAACGAGCTGAATACACATGCTGTGTGAGAATTTTAGGAACTATGTAGGCTAGCTCAGAATATAAATAAGTGCAGGTGCGTGTCCAACCAGTTTTGAGACGGAAAACCTAATGACGAAAAAATAAGCGCAGATAAATCTGATGATTAGTATAAACAACTAGTTGTTGGTTGCGAAATACCTGCAACTAATGTTGACTGTGCGAAAAGATAAATTGAAAATATATTAAATCGCCAAATGGTTAAGTGTTGGGGAACTTGGCAGCCACAGGCTGCTTACCTCCTTCACAACCATTGAAGGTCGGAGAAATAGGGCATGTAACTGTAAAACAATAGAAAGTGATCGAACTGCATCTAACAAGAAAGAACAGCGCCTATGAGGAAAGACAACAAACATAGAATAAGAATAAAATTGTTGAAAGCATATGTGTGGAGCACAGCACAGTATGCCTAGGAAATACGGGCAGTCTGAAACGCAGACAGAAAAACGGTAGCAGCCTTTTGAAATGCTGTGCTTCTGATGTATGAGGACGATAGCATGGACAGACAAAGATAATAACAAATAAGTTACAGAAATAGTAGGGGAACAAGGATATCTGGGGAAAAAGAGAAATAGTAGGGCGGAATACGTTCTAAGGCATTTTTGGGGAATAGTATGTGATATATTACAAGCAGAGATAGGAAAAAAGAGGTAGATGTAGACCTAGATCAGACAGTTATAGATGCAAACTGTGCATATTTCAGGGAAATCTGTAGGTTAGTTCAGAATAGGGAACAATGATGGTACGCGTCTAACCAGTTCTAGGACTGAAGACCTAATGATGATGATGTCTAAAATAATCGAAAAAGCTTTCTACATTAAACTATTGGCGTTTATTAACAATAATAAAATATTAAATACAAATCAGTATGGATTTATAAAGGGTTCTTCTGCTCAAGATGCTGTTATTAGTACAGTCAATGAGATTTACAATAACATCAACAGGAAATTGTTAACTGTCGGAATCTTTTTTGATTTTAGCCGTGCATTCGAGACAGTGCAGCACGAAGGTTTTTTGGCTAAATTATTTGGATATGGTATTAGAGGGGTGCCATTTGATTGGGTTAAATCTTATTTATCTGGCAGGACACAGTGTGTATCTCTTAAATTAAAAATAAATAATAGTATATCATCCGATAAAAATGTGCCTATAGGAGTACCACAAGGCAGTGTACTGGGTCCCTTCTTATTTCAATTATTCATTAATTATCTTAACATTACAAAAGCAAATAAGACTATGCTGTTTACTGATGACACCACTATGGTCTTATCTGCCAAAAAGTAAATGAATTAATCCAAATTACTTATGATAGTGTTCATTACAGGAACAGTTATTGTTCAGAAAATGGTATTATACTTAATTTTGACAAATCAAACTTTCTTCTTTTGTCAACATCGAAAAATGATCATAGCTTGTTAATTAGGGGCTTGAATAATAACACCATAAAACATTTAAATAGTGTAACATTTTTAGGGGTAAATGTAGATCACTGCTTATCGTTGCATGGTCATGTTAATGCAACTTTAAATAAACTCAAGAAACAATGTTTTATTATTTGGAGGTTGAGATGCACCATTAATACTGATATATTAAAACTCTACTATTTTGCTAATGTTCAATTCATCTTTTCATAAGGGGTTGTTGTATGGGGTAACTCATCAACTCTTTATAAACTATTATTATTGCAGAAAAGAATCTTAAGACTATTATTTTTCTAACCATTTAATTATTCGTGTCGTGAGCTATTCAAAACACACAATATTCTGACTGTTCCATCTATTTACATTTTGCATTCTATCCTGTATGTTAGACAGAATCTACATAATTATCTTCAAACAAATCAAGTTGTTAAATATAATGTAAGAAAGTCTGACCTGCTACGTATTCCTCAACATCAAAGGATACTGATTCAAAAAGTAGTACTGTGATGCCTCTCACTTTTTACAACCACTTACCTGTATCTATTAAATCTCTGCACAATTTTACAATGTTCAAATTTGCTGTAAAACAGTTTTTATTAAATAACACCATACACTCTATTAAGAAATTTTTAGCACAAAAGTAAAAAATGATAACACCGGGTACTGTGATGATTTATACTTTATTACTAAGTTAGTAAATAATAATTTAAATGTAGTTTTCTGATGAACAAATTCTATACTGTAAGGTAGTGTGGAATATTACACTATTGTATTAATGTTTTAATGTAAGTGACATGTCCAGTATAATTTATTTACCTAGGACTAATAGAATTTGAATTTGAAAGAAAAGATTGTTTAAAACATACGTGTGGAGCACTACACTGTATGGCCGTGAAGCCTGGACAGTAGGAGAAGCGGACAAGAAAAAGGTTTTGATATGTGGTACTATAGATGTATGATGAAGATATCATGGACAGACAAAATTAAGAACAAAGAGGCACTAGAAAGGGTGGAGGAAGAAAGAAATATGTGGAAAACAGTAAAAAATAGGAGAGATATGATGATAGGCCACATACTGAGACGTGAGAGAATAGTGCAGAATATATTAGAAGCAGAGATAGTAAAAAATAGGAGTAAATGCAGACCTAGATTAGAATATTTCACACAGATAGTGAAAGATGTAGAATGCGGGAATTTCAGAGAAATGTGCAGACTAGCTCAGAATAGAAATTGATGGAGGTAAGCATCTAACCAGTCTCAAGATGGAAAAACTAAGGATGAAAATGATTACTATAAACAACTACAGGTATTGGTCTTACAATATTCTCAACTAATGTTAATTGTATGAAAGTATTTACTGGAAAACTATTAATTCGGCAATGTAAGTGTTGGGGGTTCCTTGACAGCCAGAGGCTATTTAACCCCCTTCATATATCCTACATTTGATTTTCCAATGATCCACCAGAAGGTACTGCATTGGCCAGGAAGCGAGTTTTCTTTTACCTGAAATTTTGAATTTTGCCAAACCTTTGCCGTTGCAAGCAAAATAGGGATCTTTAACATGCATAACAACACCCACACATGGAACCTCCATTTTACACCTCTCATCTGAACGAGGGCATATTTTTGTGAAAAATGCTCGCCTAACATTTTTCAAGAAGACTGTGTTGGTATTTGAACCCGGGACCTTAGGCATAGTAGTCACATGCATACCAACTACACCACGGAGCCGCCTCTCTTCTACACATACCACTGAATCTTAGTGAAATAGACCATATAATTAGAAAATAATAGAAAGGGAACTGAGGTGTATACAGGGTGTCTCCAAAAGTCGTGGTCCAAATTGAAGGGTTTGATAGCTGAGATTAATACCTATTCAAATAACTTTATATGTTGTTATCCAATTGTTGATGGTTTCAAAGTTATAACAACTTTTGTGTTTTGTGTCAAAATCGTGCAGAACTTCGAATATTAATTTGCAATAAAAGAAATACTGACATTTTGAGGGTAGTTCGTTTTCTGTTGTATGCGTGAATGTTGCGTGTTTAATAAATGAGGACTTCCTCAAACATTTACTTATTATCACAAGACAAAATCATAATTTTGGTTCTATGAAAAATTTTGCGTGCTTTTCAAACTGAAATTACTCCAAAAAGAATTATCATCGAAAAGTGCACACCTATCTAAAAAACTTCACTAATCTATGCTTCCATTCATGATCATTATTGGCCACTAAAGGGTCGTAATTTAGTGAAACATATTGTATGAAAATGCATTACTTGTTTTAAATTCAATAGATTTACCTGCATTACGTTTGCAAGCAGGTTTAGTATTCCAATATATAGGAGTGGACTATGCAGGCCCCTTTCTAATAAGGAAATCATAAGGGTAGTAGGGGTTCCAGGCTATCAAAGGCTTGGTTATGTCTTTTCATATGTTTCTCTACTCGTGCTGTACATCTTGAATTAGTATTCAGAATTATCATCAAACTCATTTATAGCTGCATTACGTAGGTTTACTGCTCGTCACAGCAAACCAGTTAAAATATTTTCTGACAATGGGACAAATTTTGTGGGGGCAAACCAGGAAATGCATCAATTTATTGAACAAAATTCAGTAAATATAATAGACTAGAAGCGGTTTGTAGTCCCTACGGGACTACTTTGAGCGCCCTCACACTCTCTGCGTCCTCACACTCTCTGCGTCCTCACACTCTCTGCGTCCTCACACTCTCTGCGTCCTCACACTCTCTGCGTCCTCACACTCTCTGCGTCCTCACACTCTCTGCGTCCTCACACTCTCTGCGTCCTCACGCTCTCTGCGTCCTCACACTCTCTGCGCCCTTACACTCTCTGCGCCCTTACACTCTCTGCGCCCTTACACTCTCTGCGCCCTGACACTCTCTGCACCCTTACACTCTTAAGTTTAACACGTATCTCCGTAATGAAGATTAAATGTTATTAACAATGGTTTTGAAAATGGGAGATAGACCTAATTCTTTGAAGATCAAAATGTCCTTAATAAATGCATTTAAATTTTAGTTACATAGAGCCAGAATTTGGGTTTCACCAAGGTTCCATGGTTTTTGTGTTTATAGAAAAATCGTTGGAAAAGTAAAAAAAAAAGCCTAGAAAATTGCCCAAAAGCCTAGAAAATTGCCAAAAAGCTTAGAAAATTGCCAAAAAGCATAGAAAATTGCCAAAAAGCCTAGAAAATTGGCAAAAAGCCTAGAAAATTGGCAAAAAGCCTAGAAAATTGCCAAAAATCCTCCAAAATTGCCAAAAGCCTAGAAAATTGCCAAAAAGTCTAGAACATTCCGCCATAGTTTAGAAAACTTCGTCAAAATCTAGAAAACTCTGTCAAAATCTAGAAAACCGTCAAAACCTAGAAATCTCCGTCAACATCTAGAAAACTCCGTC
The DNA here is from genome assembly GCA_036346225.1 of Platerodrilus igneus. Classification (NCBI taxonomy): domain Eukaryota; kingdom Metazoa; phylum Arthropoda; class Insecta; order Coleoptera; family Lycidae; genus Platerodrilus; species Platerodrilus igneus. The sequence continues at coordinate 1,958,646 of JARFIW010000544.1, forward strand.
TAAATCTAGAAAACTCCGTCAAAATCTAAAAACTCTGCCAAAATCTAGAAAGCTCCGCCAAAATATAGAAAACTCCGCAAAAGCTAGGGAATCCCGTCAAAATTGAGAAAACCCGCCATAATTGGCGAAAAATCGCCAAAATTGAGAAAAATCCGTCAAAATTAAAGCAATTCCGTCAAAATTGAAGCAATTCCGTCAAAATTGAGGAAATCCCAGTCAGTCAGACAGTCAGTCAGACAGACAGACAGACAGTCAGTAAGTCAGACAGACAGACAGTCAGACAGACAGTCAGCCAGGCAGACAGTCAGCCAGGCAGATAGTCAGTCCGGCAGACCGCCAGACAATCAGTCAGGTAGACAATCAGTCAGGCAGACAGCCAGTCAGACCGGAAGAAGACAGTCAGCCAGGCAGACAGCCAGCCAGCCAGGCAGACAGCCAGCCAGGCAGACAGTCAGCCAGGCAGACTGGTAGACAGTCAGCCAGTTAGTCAGTCAGTCCACCCAGGCAACCCCAGCCAACTCCAACCAACCCCAGTCAACCCCAGCCAACCCCAGTCAACCCCAGACAACCCCAGTCAACCCCAGACAATACCAGGCAATACCAGGCAATACCAGCCAGTACCAGCCAGTACCAGTCAATACCAGTCAATACCAGCCAATACCAGTCAATGCCAGCCAACACCAGCCAATACCAGTTAAGCCCAAGCCAATCCCAGCCAACCCCAGCCAATCCCAGCCAATCCCTAGCCAATCCCAAGCCAATCCCAGTCAATGCCAGCAAATCCCAGTCGTTACCAGCCAACTTCAGTCAATCCAAGCCAAGACAATCCAAGCCAATCCATGTCAACCGCAGCCAATCCAAGGCAACCGCTGCAAATCCAGGTCAACCGCAGTCAATCCAAGCCAACCGCAGCCAACCCAAGTCAACCGCAGCCAATCCAAGCCAACCGCAGCCAACCCAAGTCAACCGCAGCCAACCCAAGTCAACAGCAGCCAATCCGAGCCAATCGCAGCCAATTTCAGTCAGTAGAGTTAATTCCAGTCAACAGAATCAATCCCAGCCAGTAGAATCAATCCCAGCCAGTAGAATCAATCCCAGTCAGTAGAACCAATTGCAGCGAGTAGAATCAATTGCAGCGAGTAGAATCAATTGCAGCCAGTAGAATCAATTGCAGTCAGTAGAGTCAATGCCAATGGCTAGAGTCAATTCCAAGGGCTAGAGTTAATCCCAATGGCTAGAGTGAATCCCAATGGCTAGAGTCAATCCCAGTGGCTAGAGTCAATTCCAATGGCTAGAGTCAATCCCAATGGGTAGAGCCAATTCCAAGCAGTATAAGCAATTGAAACCAATTGAAAACAATTGGAAACAATTGAAAACAATTAAAGCAATTGAAAACAGATGAAAACAATTGGAAACAATGGAAAACAATCGAAAACAATGGAAAACAATTGGAAACATTAGAAAACATTAGAAAACATTAGAAAACTATAGAAAACTATAGAAAACAATTGAAAACAATTGAAAACAATTTAAAAAAATTGTAAACAATTTAAAACAAATTAAAACAATTTAAAACAATCTAAGACAAATTAAAACAATTTAAAACAATCTCGAATGCAGCATAAGAAATAAAAACAAATGCAGCACAAAATTTAATCGTGTAGAAATTGTAATAAAGTCATGGTTTAGAACAGGCACATGCGTCATGAAGTGTAGAAAAAATTGCCGCAAGCAATGTCCCTGAATGAAACAAAGTTCAAAAGTATTTTAAAAACACAGGATCCGAAGGTTTTTCTTTTAGCAGCGTGAAGAATACCAGCTGCATATTCCTGATTACAGTAAGTGGGAAATTGTTTATGTAGACATAAAAACGCTAAATATATCAACTTTTCTAAATCAGCACGAACCGAAGCCATTATGTTTTGTAGTTCGTGTTATTGGCGGGTAACGTATATGATTCGTTCAATTCAATAGTTCGTTTAGGCTGACGTTTGGCATATTAGTAGCAAGTGGCTGTTAATGAACCTACATTGTTTAAAAATATTATAATACATGCAGCCAATCAAAATTGAACAATATTTAGTAATTGTTAACGTAGTCAGTCTTACGTATGAGCATATTTTGTATAACGTGCTCGTTAATAGGAACTCATTTTAAGCAAAACGTTCGGCTGAAGTAAATGCAAGTAATTGTACAGTTATTGGTGTAACTGAAAAATGCGTCTTTCATACTGTAATATGCGTTGAACAGAGCTCCAATAAATGGTAGAAATAAATGTACGTAAGGGTTAACGAATGTAGGTTTTACGCTTAAAAATTTTGTTAGTAGCAACGAAGTTGACCACCAACTGTTGTAAATCTAATAAGTAGGACATTGTGTATATGCGTGTATCACAAAAAACATAATTTTATTGCAGACATAAAATTAGACACAGTTATGCACGTTGAAAATGCAGTGCGATCCCCGGAAATGTTCTTGAGACGAATATCTGAAAATGAAATTATATATAATGTGTGTAATGTAGGCAACCCGAAATACTTAAATGAACTGCGACCTGCCTACAATCGCCAGATAGGAAGGCACCTCCTAAAAATAGACTGCGCATACTAATATATTCTTTAAAGTGGGTATTATTTAAAGTAGATATTGAATTAGATATTAAATTAGATATTAAATTACTCCAGCTTTCTATATATAGCAAAAATGTTGTAAATGGTTCTAGGTTACGGTTAGTGTTTAATGATGTATATTTGAAATGTTTGAAGTAACTTGAGTAACTTAGAAAATTAATTGGTTCATACATCTTTCTCGCACTAACGGTAATCGACATGTTGGTGCTGCCGGTGAACGCGCTTCGTGTTTTTTGTTTCAATTGTTCGTACGTTATGTAATGCATAAGCTATTTTTTTTCCAATAACTTTGACAATTCCAGGAAAGTCAGATTTTTTTTTAAACAGTTTTAGAGTAAGTGTAAGTTAGATTTTATAAATTATAGACATTATAGACCGTTGCAAAGCGTATGAGAAATGATCTGATTCTTTTTATGCATACTAATAAATAAAATAAATGCAGATGGTTGTTTATAAAGTTGACGAAAAAATTAAAAAAAGTAAATGGAACTGGGAATTGAACCATTAAACTTACGCTTGGTAGCCAGATATCATAGCATCGCGCTATGGAGGTGTCAGTATTTGTAAATTGGTTAGTAGTATACTTTCAATTACTTTTAATTACCCTGAATTACTTTCAATTTAGCGGACCAAACACGAAATACACCGAATTCTGACCAAATCACGGTCTATTGAAAATGCTCGGCTATCATCGTGAAGAAACGCCAAAATGAAAAATTTATTATTTTTGAAATAAATAGCCAGCGTATATTAAAAAGCGATGTTTTCCTATAATTTAAATCAAGTAACGGTACTTCTCAATCATATTGGTTGAATTGTAATGGAAAATTCCAGAAATTTGAAAGGAAGTGTGTTACCATAGATTTTGAAGGTACACGCTCGTACTTTTCCGTTGGTGATCGTTACCTGATTTTGACGTTTGTCGAATAAATTATACAATTTTTAATAAGTGTTTTAAGAAAAAACTGCAGTGGTAGCCCGCAAATGGTGAATTATTCAGTTTTTAGAATACGAATAGCGTTGTTTGGCATATATTAGAAATTTTTTAACGCCCGAATACGAATTTTACAAACCAACTCGATCTTTCTTCTCTCTCGTACTAACGTCAACGGAACAGTTCCCAACCTCGTCGCACGTTTGGTTCGGTTTTTAGATCGGAATTTTTTGAGGGATCCAAGCTTTTTTAACACGTTAACGAATACGTCGCTTCAAATTAATCTTTTCCCGGAAAATCCTTATTTCTCCGCAAGTTATCGGTTTTCCGCGATAAAACCGGCCTATGTAACGCACGCAAAAATTCTCCACCTAACCACCACTCGCCCGCGCCTCCAACTCCGAAACCCTCGGACGCTAATCCCAAAAAGCGATCGATTCGCGCCTCTCAACTTTAACACAAAGACGGGCATACAAAACTTATAGTTATTAGACACTTGCTCCAATGATGGCAGACGTGGAGTTTCATTCCTGTCAATTCACCACATTTCGGTGGTATATGGGAGACAGGAATTAAATCCAGTAAACACCATCTACATCCAGTGTTAGGTAGTGTTCACCTCACATTTGAGGAATTTTATACTGTGCTTACACAAATAGAGGCTATATTAAATTCTCGCCCACTATATCCATGTTCATCCGATCCTAATGACTTATCCTCACTTACCCCAGCACACTTCCTTATTGAAAGACCTACTATGTCAATACCAGATGTTAACATATTACACGTCGAGGAATCACGTTTGGATCAATATCAAAAGGTCCAACAACTTCAATAACATTTTGGCAACGGTGGCACAAGGAATATATTTCAGAACTGCAACAACAGCGCAAATGGCAGGTTCATAATTCTTTATTGCAAGTTGACAGCCTTGTGCTCAAAAAGAGGATCACACGCCACTGCTTCAGTGGCTAGTGGAACGTCCCGTTCTAAGTTTTATAACTCATTGCAACTTTTAGTATCTTTTTAACATAATGCTCTGTGGTTAAGTATTCTGTTATGGTTAGAAGCCTTTGAATCTCTCCTTTAGTTAGATATTTCACTGAATTGACATTTGTCAAGTTGTTATTGTAGTACTGTATTAATGTGATGCACATTAATTTGCTTTTGTTCATAAAAAGTGGTTTAATTGTGGGAAAATGTTATCTCACCTAAGGGTGATAACGAGCCCATGTGGTGGCTCTTCCTTCTTGATCCAGCCTTCGAATCGAAACGACGAACTTGGCGCGTTAGCAAAATTTATATCGCTTATTTTAGCGGATTCTAGCTTACTACCTTGGATAAAATTAATCTTTCTGGTGTTTGTAAGTAAGAAAGTTAATTATTACGCCTTTGGCGGATTTCACATCGTTTTTATTAATACTATTGGTTTGGCCTTCGCTCAGTTAGGGAAGCACATTTTTGCGATATTTGTTATATTCTACCCACATTGTTATGTGGTAAGTAATTGCTTTGTAGCTCTTCTTGTTCTATGTGTTACATGAATTTTAGGGTCCAAATTTAAGTCCAAATTTACGTCTAAGACTATGACTAAGTTTAGCAGTTCCAATTTAAGTAGATGCACATTTGTGAAGATTTGTTTAAGTAATCGTTCTTGTGGTATTACGATTACCCAGACTCGACAACTTACTGAAATAAATGGTATTGAAGCTCCCGACGAAGAACTAATTATTGATACAATAAGTTCCATCTGCTGGACTACCGAAATATTAATCGAAACCTGTTGGAGTTATCCGTGGATGAATATTACACCTGAAGCGATTTTGTGTGACCATCTGTAATTGCTGTAATCCCGTTAAGTTGGATTTGGAATCCTTGACTGCTACTGGTGCATTGAAATTACTTCTTGAGGTCGTATACTTCCTTATTTAAGTGTGTTGTGTATGTTCTGTTGAGATTATTGGATTAATACTTTTGTGTATGAAACCTTATATTCATCCTCTTATTATTTTGCTTTGCATGCAACCATACTTTTACACCTGTGTGGTAAGGTGGGTTGCGATAATTAACGTAAAATCTGTATTTATGATAAAATTATTTAGGTATTAATGTTTGAATGCTTCCTTAGTAAGTGCTATGTTCTTATGATTAATGCTAACAACTCGTTAATGCGTTCCAGTGATTTATACATATTGATTGTAAATCTAGTCACGAGCTCAGATCCTTGGTTAAATCATTACTCACTTGAGTTATGCAGTTACAGCGTACTTAGTGGCCACCAAGTCTGCGTACCCGATTATTACTTAGTACGAATTATTTTTGCGTATGGGCTCGTGCCTGGATATTCTGAACACCATTGCGTTATTACTGTTAAATATTATATATACAATCACCTGGAGTAAACATATATTTGCTTATTGTGAGCACTTAGCTTGGTTAATTTTCTCTTGAATTATTTAGGTTTGAATCTTGTATGTATGATTATTTGTAGAATTATTTGTTCTAGTGAAATTTATATTTATGTGTTTGATTTCATATTTGGCATTGTAGTTACTTCAATAAATTCGGGTTTAATTCTGTGCCCTGTTAATTTATTGATATAGTGAGTTACCTTGGGTTTCGCCCGAGAATAGTGGAACTTTTCTCGTTGATTCTGCTTGCTCCTGTTCCTGGCGCCCATTAATAAAATAGTTAGTTTTGACGTATTGGACCTTTCTAGTGGTTCCTTATGGTCCCTGAATGCGATTCTCTACCCACCACCCTGACGAGTCTTTTCTGAGCTATTCCGGAGCACTATTTGTCATCGTAACGTTAAGGAATCCATTATATCGATTAGATATCGAATTTTTACCGTGGCACGACTAGGTCGAGTGATACAACTGCATCCAGGCTTGGATGGAGTTTCACGTGTAGCTACTCTGCGAACTGCCAAGGGTACTGTTATTCGAGCTATTGCCAAATTATGTCCTCTTCCATTAGATGAAAAAGATCTTTCGAAAGAAACTAGTTCTTTCAAGGTTGGGGGTATGTTAAGGAATAATTCGATACTCCCACCAACACTACTCTACATAGCCTAGAAAAGCATCTTGATATGGACATTATCTATTAAAACCTCGCAAGCAACACATCAATTCAATTCAGAATAACATTACATGTACATTCATCTTCTTATTTGTTTGCAGTATGTATTAAATACATTCAATCAGTGTTTTATTGTACCAATAAACAAGAAGTAAACAATATCTTAACAATTACAGTCTGCTAATCAATTGAAATTCAAGAACCAGTGCATTCATTACAGTCCTATTCACCTTGGAAGGATTTTATTCAGTAGGAAACAATGAGGGCATGCATCTTGTTACATGCCGAAAATTGGCTATGTATCATTTTTGATTTTAGTTTTAAATATGTGACTGAAATCGCGCTAATATTTTAAAAAAGGACTTGTGCATTTCCGTAACTTGGGACAGTTGTGTCGGCGCCAGAGAATGAGCAGACGCGGAGTGGGGAAGGAAGTGCGTGTTTTCTGACACGACGGCATTAGCCAACTAGATGTCTAACAGTATGGTTTATGTGTCTTTTTTTGTCTTCTCTTTCAGGTAATGTAGGTTCCTTTATCGTATCTCTACCCTGTATAGTTCCCTACCTTTATTGCTCCGTCCTACTTACGATCACGAAGAGGGAAGACAGAAAATCTGGTTTCAACGAGGTCGAAGGCCAAACCACGTCCAACCAACAGCGAAATCAATGAAAAGGAACATGGCTCTTGCCACAGGAATAACCGTAAGGTCGTGAAGAGCTTCACATTATTTTGTGAGTACATTTTATTTTTTCCTTTATGGCGCCTGGGTATTACAATAAATATTTTTGGTATGTAATACAATTTGAGATGCAATTCTGATGTAATATTTTGTTGCGCAATATTATGTACGTGTTTATTATGTTGCCAACTGTTGTAGTGGCTCTTATCAATTACGCCGGGACTTTAACGGTTATACCTTAGGCTATAACAGTCGCATGCATTATAACAATCTAACCAATTCCAGGACTGAAGACCTAATGAAGATGAATTTAGTGTTTGGGGAACAACGTGTTGCAAGTATAAAAACAATCGGAAGTTAATTATTAAACAATGTTTACCCTGTAATTTGTCTTCCTCTTCTGCAGATTTGGAAGATCTGAGGTGATTCACATTAATATAATAGCCTATTAGTAAAAATTGTGGAGTCTTTGAGTGACAGTGATGAAATTAAAGTATATGATATATCGCTGTTAAATAGAAACGCTTCTGCAATTAACATGTGTATTAGTTTGATGCACATAAGAACAAGTTAACAATGACAGAGAACCTTGTTTAGCTGCCAAATCTAAGCTTGTGTTGTTTGGAAATAAATGCCATGTGAGTAAGGTGAATATATATTTAAATTGAAGGCACACTTGTAACGGGCATTTTACACTACTCAATTCGTAAATACCTTTCTGCAATTACTATTTCTATATTTTATATTTGTTTGTATCAAGTAAATACTTCAGAATAATGCAGAATTGTATGCAATTTAACTCGTGTGTATTACTTTAAAAGTGTATTAATTTGAAGATTGATTTTCATTAATTAACTTATCGAGAACTATAAACAGCCTGTAATTAATTATTAGATACGATTGTTACATTCACGTTTTAGATGTTCCTTATGTTATTAGCGAGGTAGATGATAGTGGATAAGCGGTTATAATAGCGACGAGTTGTGGAGTTCTGTTCTTTGTTCCGATATATTAAGTACGTTGAAAATACTGCTTCTTTCTGCTTTTGACAATAGTGAGAAATTAATGCGGGATTAATTTTCGTATTGTTCATGAACAACCACGGCATGTTTTGAGTTGATTTTCTGTTGGAAATAAAAGCGGAAAAGCTTGTTAAACTCGAGGCACGTGTGTTTTACGGAACATGTGACGGACGGTTTTATTGCTTACGCGTGCTTACTAATTGTGGTTTTAGTTGTTTGTCTTGTGAAATAATAGTCGTAGAACTTGCTAAACTGACCGATTCTTTCTTTAGGATTAATGTGTGTGCGACCTAGTCTAGTGTCCCTTTGCTTTATCAGATTAGTGCATACTTTGGATTATTTAAATACAGTGGATACTGTAGTTTCTGCATTTTTCTAACACCAAAGAATCTAAAATAGATCATTGCTTGCGCGAATTTCGTTATTTGCGAAATACAACAGATTACCGGTTTACAAAGGTATTGATTGAAGTTTCTCACTGCTTTTTGGAGGTTTATGAAAATAATATACATTTGATCCCAGTTGAAATTAAACTAGTGCTACGAAATATTTCGAAATTATTGTCTCAGGAAATAGAATTAACAAGAAATTTATCAATGCTACATAGTTCCGTCGCGTGATGGTGTCTGCTGCTAACCCCAGTGAAATGCGTAGGTGTGATTAGTGTGACGTGTGATAAGTTCCATCAACACCCTCACAGTCCAGGGTGAAGTGCTTCGTTAGCGTAGGACATCGTGAATCTCACACTTCCGTTGCAAGGAAGCGTTGCTGAAGGACTTTTGTAAGTTGAACTATTTCCTACTTGTTATTACTTTAAATATCTATCCATTGCTTTACCATATCTTTGTCGTTCTGATACCTTTTACAAAAGACTTGCATGATATTTTAAAACATAAGAAAACAAAAAGAAACAAAGAAAGAAAGATCAATACTACTGAATTTCTCATATCAATTGTGTCTTACCTATTTATTTTTTTTTTTTAACATTTTGTCTGATTTATGTTTAATTGGTGTGTGAGGAAACGTTCTGCTACTCCCCAATATTACCTCACTTTGTACTAAACATTTTTCTGTATTGCTTTTACCGTTGTTATATTATATAGTTTATCTAAACAGTTTCTTTTTTTTACATTCTACAAAGTACTGAATAATTTAGACTTTTCATTGCTGCTATACTTATTCTTTTTTTTTCAGGTTTGCTTAACTATTTTTCTATTGCAGGTACTGTTACTAATTCCTTACAGCTGCGTACCTTATATGTTGGTCTGCTTTCTACAACCCCCCCTACTCTCCGATTGAGCCCGGTCCTTTCTTTGTTTTTCTTTGTGTTACGTACGGCCACCAGCCAACGTAACATAAATTTGGCGCCCAACGTGACAGCCGCTAATTAAAGTAACAGGAATTTTTGGCGCCCAACGCGGGGCGCTAATTAACGTAGCATAAATTTTGACGAACCAACGTGGCTGCCCCGATAATAATGTCACACACTATAATATGTAGGATTTGTTTATATTATTGAAATGACAATCTTAAATATACATTTACATAATTGCAGAATTTTCATGTAAGTACATTTCACACCGTTGCAATTGAACAGAACTTTTAGGCTGCATTGTACGAAGCAAGTTGAACGGAGGTTCAAAGTAGAATTCGGTTCAAGGAGGAAATTGCATTTTTAGAATGTTTGTTGAATGTGTTCTCGAATGTGAGTTATTCTGTTCTGAAAATTGTGAATAATTTTCCATTTTATGACTTTACGTCTCTGTTTTACAGCTGTAAATAATTAAAGTTAATTGGACACATGAACTGCATTATTATACTAACCATTTGGTAATGTCTTAAGGATTACAACATCATTTTCTAGTAGATCGTCTACCGTGCAACTCCCATCTGACTCATTCATGTTCAATTTCGAAGTCAGGCATACTGAAATTCAAAAAATCTGCAATTAATTCATAACATACTGTAGCTTATAATAACTATAGATACCATTTGTATTATGTGGCGGTGAAAGTTGGTCGAAACATTCGATTGCGTTACTGTGTGCTTCAGTAAAAGAGTGATACTTGTCTTTATTTCTATAAATTAATCATTAGTTTCTATGTATTGCAGTGTAGTAGATTTACAGTTTGTATCAACGAGGTGGTTGTTAGAACTGTTATAAGAACAATCATCATCATATTTTGATGCATTTCCAGTCATCTGGCTACCAATAATTTCAAATATTTGTATGTCCATTTTTTTGTTGGACCTTTTCCCAATCCATAAGAAAAACGCTTTTTGTCGACAAACTTCTTTTTTGACCATTTTTTAAGTTATCATATTTATTTTTTAAAACTTGTGCATCTTGGCAGTGTGCTAGTGAACTTTTATTGAAGTCTGCGCATACTTTAGTCCATGCTGCTTGTTTTGCCATAACGCAGTTTTTAAAGATTTTAACAAAAATCCGTATCTGTCATAGCCAACCCCCAACAACCTTGTAAATTATTGAAGATCGGCCAAGACCAACCAACTCTCCTCCAATATCTTTTAGCCAGCAAGGCTGCTGCCCCCTTATATAATAGAGTGCTACATACTGAATTAGATTCTTCAAATTATTCATTTCATTCTCTTTCTGTAGAATTAAAAACATTGGAATATTAATTGTAATAGTAGTAACATTGATTTAATTGGAGTCTCCATTCATAAAGTTTAGAGCACAATTGAGACAACATTTAAGTATAACTTAATTTATGAAATTGTCCTAAAAATACAGCAATATCTTATTTCTTACTGATTAGGAAATCGTATAGTATGATTGAATGAATGTTTAAATCTATAATTTATTTTTGTCGTAGGTTTCAGAGTTGAAGCGATTAAACAACATTCATCGTGAAAATGAAATTTTTGCTAAACGAATTATTAAAGTGCCTCTTAGATCGTTTACTATGCTAATGCCTAATGTACATATCAGTGGCAATAGTACCCCGAATGGCGTGGTTGGTCCAGCAACAGAAGATATAGATCCAAATGTGTTAAAAACCAAACTAGAAGATAATATAAACATTTTTTATAATAGTGGTAGTATCGACAGCCATAGCAATAATAGCACAAATGAAGTAAATGATATTATTTTTAATAGTGATGTAAAACCATTTCTAAATAAAGATGAGCATGACAGTGTATTACAAAATGTTTCTTCGATTCCAGCTACTGAAACAGTTGTATCAAGGTTTGCTTGTAGCGGTGCAGACGCCGACATTTCTTGGATAGCTTTAGTTGTTTGTATAATAATTGTGATAGTCGCAATACCACTTATTTATGTATTTTATATAGCTGAACACCCCGAATCTTATCATCATGATCATCATACGTGATCGTATGCATGTATTATGGTATTAACACGTGTGATAAACAATAAAATATTTTAGATATGGATCTTAAGAAAGAATCAAGTTTTTGTTTGCTTAATTTAAGTTTTTTGTTTTTAGAATTTGATTTTTACTTAGTTTAATTAGTGTTTTGTGTTGTAACTATCAGTAGCTTTTGTTTTAGTTCTAACCTAATTGTTTAAGTTTTAAAATGTTTTTAATTAAATCTTCCTTTAGTTTAATGCTACATATTATTTTTACCGATCCTGCTTGCGACCCGTTTGGTCTTTTACTTCCAAAAGCAAAAGCGTAACTTGTTTTTAATTATGAGTATTACAAATGTAGAAAATTTTTGTTAGTGCCACTTAGTATTTGCAACATCTGAATGAATTTTGATCAATGTTTGTGACATCCTATCATGGTGCCATTACCACTATCAGAGCATTGTGACTATAATAGTGCTCATCCCTAGAATACTAATGCGATTAGTTTCTTTATAAAGTGTATTTTCTAGAATGATCAATAGTACGTATTACTTAAGTGCAGGATATATTACAAGCACAGATAGGAAGAAAAGGTAGACCTAGATCAGACTAATGCTCACAGATAGTGAATGATGTGTACTGTGGGAATTTCGGGGAATCGTGTAGATTAGCTCAGAATAGAAAACAAAGTGTGCGTCTAACTGGTTCCAGCACTGATAAAGAAAGTAACCCAAACGAGTACCAGAATATTGCATTAAATGTTGCATAAACCACGGGGTTTATTGCATTGAAATATCTACACTTAATTAAATATAGTGGAATCTGTAGGTATGACTTCAAAATCACGTATAACTGCTCACGGTTATTCGCTATTCTTAATTCAGCTTTATGACTATGTCAAATGTAGATTGCTACTGAGGTATGACACTTTTAGCTCTGGATGGTGCTCCAAAGATTACATCAATGGATATACTTGAAACACATCTTTGCAAGTACTGTTCATTGTACTTAAACCTGATGATTATTATAAGCAACTACAGGTGTTGGCTGTGCAATATTCTCTAGTAATGTTGATTATGGGAAAGGATTTATTGGAGAAGAGTTAATTCGGCAAATGTCTAAGTGCTTCAGGGATCTTAGTAGCCGCAGGGTGCCTACCCCCTTCACATATCACTGAATATGTGTGAATAGAATATATATTTAGAAAACAATAGAAGGGGAACAGAGTTGTATTTAGGCTTTAGGAATTTCAGGAAAATGTGTAGCTTAGCTGAGAATAGGAAACAATGAAGGTGAACATCTAACCAGTTCCAGGACTAAAGACCTAATGATAATTATTTAAGTGTTGGTATAATAATATAGTTATGTAATTACGACTCTATCTGTTTATAAGTATCTAATGAATTAACCCTTTCGCTGCTGAATTAATGATGAAACTGTATCACTTGTGTGCTGAATTAAGAAAATCTAAAAACGTATATACAGGGTGAATGGTATCGTTCGTGCAAAAATGAACTGGGAGATAGTACACTTAATTTGCAACAAAAATTGTTAATATGACCCCTGTCCTATCACGATTGGTTTAGGAGATATGTTTTTTTTAGTCTGTTTCTTAATAACGCGACTTCTTGCAGTAAAAGTTAAATTTCCCGGCTTCTGCTGCAAATAACTAGATAAACAATCCGATTTTCATAAACTACACTAAATTTCCTATAAAAAACAACTACTTCCATTTTTTTAATTTTAAAAGGAACATTTATTATAAAGCATTAAAAGGTAAAAAATTACAAAGGAAATTTTTTTAACAAAGTTTAAAGTAATATTACAGCGAAATTATTTTATCTACAAATGAGCAAATGTCACAAAAACAACCTCACTTCACAAGGTTTCCAGCTTTGCGAAACACTTTCTATTTGATTTTTAATTTATCAAGTATGAAAATATGGAAACAAATATTTGTTTCCAATTCGCATTAAAATTCGCCCACTGCCTTGATTATCTAATGATCCCACAACGTTTTTCCGGTATTACGGAGGCATTAATTTGATAAATTAAATCTTATTTGTATTGTTCAAAATACTGACTACCGCACCTGATACAGGTTCTTGCTCTTTTCCGCATACCTACCACGGTCACGCTCATACATAGCTTCTCTCTTAAGAGTTGATATCCATTTTCGAACCTTTGTCTCAAATTTTCCAAACTGACTACCTCCGTGCTGTATACGTATTCTTTTAAAAAGCCCCATACAAAGTAATCCATGGGATTCAAGTCGGGCAATCTTGATGGCCACGGAATCGGTCCTCTTCTACCAATCCACCTTGCGTACTGTTCGTTTAAAAACTGGCGGACCCCACGTGTGTAATGCGGAGGAGCCCCGTCATGTTGAAAAATGATATCTTTACGAACTTCTAAACGGACATCTTCCAACAATAGGGGTAGTTGATTTTGAAGAAAGTCCAAATACACTTCTCCATTGAGGTTTCTTTCGAAAATATAGGGTCCAATAAAGGCGTTTCTATCTTATTGCATAATAGTGGTATTTGTGGAGATTTAGAACGCCAGTGTGCGTAAACAGGGACTCATCAGACCACAGTAGCTTTCGAAAGAAATGGCGCTCCTCAATATCCCGTGCTATTAACCAACGGCAGAACATCGACCTTTGTAGAAAATCTTCGCCTCCGCCTTCCAGAGCTTGAACAGGTGTAAAATGAAAAGAACGAATATTATTCTTGTGCCGAACATCTACTACTTTCCATTGCGAAACTACAACCCTTCTTGCAATTTCACGTGTAGAAGTTGTAGGGTCTTGTTCCACTCGATCCAAAACAGATTTCTACGTCCAGATCTTGCCCCCTTTCATTAGATACTTGAAATGCTCCTCCATCAAGGAGCCATTGGTGCGTTCTTGCAAACACGTTGCGACTGGGAATCGGACGATTTGGGAACCGACGTTGATATTCCTCCCGTGCTATTGTAGCATTACCATTACAAAAACCATAAATGAAATGCATATCTGCATATTCTCTATTGCTATAACGATCAGGCATCTTAGATAGTAATTTAATACGTATCAAATATTTATACGAATACAACTGTATAATCAGTGACAATGTTTTATAATGTCAATGTGACAACTACATGCTATGAACGTATCTGTGCTCTTCAAATTACTGTACATTTTTGTTTTCAATTCGCACTGCCGTGATTATCTTATAATCGAACAAGGTTTTTCCGGCATTACGATGGCAATAATTTAATAAATTAAAAATCAAATAGAAAGTGTTTCGCACTGCTGGAAACCTTATGAAGTGAGGTTGTTGTTGTGACATTTGCTCATTTGTAGATAAAATAATTTCGCTGAAATATTACTTTAAACTTTGTTAAAAAAATTTCCTTTGCAATTTTTTACCTTTTAATGCTTTATAATAAATGTTTCTTTTAAAATTAAAAAAATCGAAATAATTGTTTTTTATAGGAAATTTAATGTAGTTTATGAAAATCGGATTGTTTATCTAGTTATTTGCAGCAGAAGCCGGGAAATTTAGCTTGTACTGCAAGAAGTCGCGTTATTAAGAAACAGACTAAAAAAACCATATCTTCTAAACCAATCGAGATAGGACAGGGGTCATATTAACAATTTTTGTTGCAAATTAAGTGTACTATCTCCCAGTTCATTTTTGCACGAACGATACCATTCACCCTGTATACAGATGTAGTATTCAGAATTACATAAAACGTATAATTACTGACATAGCATATATATTATATAATTTGTGGTGCGTTCATACATTCATAGCATACCTGTCAAACTTAGATATTGAAAAAATGCAAATAAATACTACACTTTTTGTTTAGATTTGTACAAATTTTGCTATTCATAAATTCAAATTGTGCCGCTTAATTTTCAAGCAGTGGTAACCTTGCCTTTGAACAAGGACAGTATCGATTTTTACCTGTTTTAATGCATGGTTTTTGTTTTTCTCCCCTCTCGAGAGAACACTTCCAATAGCACGTTGGTGAAGTGCGGTTGTTGGGATCAGTGCTGTATGCTACAAAAAATTTGTGATTAAAATTATTTATTGCATTGCACTGATTGCTATTTGTCTCTTATTTGGATCAACTGAGGTTGACCATTTCCATATAACTGATGTAGTGAATAAAAAACCTGCTTGTTGTTGATATATATAATGAGCAAAGCAAAAAAATGTGTACATATAAAATTGACAGGATTTGAATGACATTTCTTACTAAACCTATTATATTTTGTTACAAAGCACTCTATAAAATAAATCATGATGCAATTAGCATTCTATACATTTGAGAAGCATTAACATGTTTAATTCAACATTAACAATGAGGCCATTCAAGACCGAACAACCCGCCGCCCTTGAAAGGCTCGCCTTTTAAAATAAACAATGTAACAACGCAAATTATAACCAAACGTTATCACATGCATGATATAATTATGAAATCAAATTAAAAACTAAAGTAAGAGTGAATGTGCAGCAACACAAAAATTAACAGCTACACAGTTCACTGATCGATGGGCAATAAACACACGTTTTTTGCTGAACGACGTGTTTCACCATTAATTGTCTTGACAGTCACAACTCGAACAATACCATCTGAACCGGGAAAAACCTCAACTATGCGTCCCATTTTCCAATTCAATGGAGCTTGATTTTCCTCTTTCAATACAACTAACGCACCCAGCTTTAAATTATGATCAGCATTCTGTCTCCATTTGGAACGTTCTTGTAAGGTCGTTAAATATTTCCGACTCCAACGACGCCAAAAATGTTGTGCCATCTGTTGCAAATGTCGAAATCGCGATAATCGATTTACGGGTTCTTCGGCAACGATATCCTGTGGCACTGAATTAAGATAATCTCCAATGAGGAAATGTCCAGGGGATAAGGCGATTAGATCGTTAGGATCGTTTGATAATGGAACCATAAGTCTGGAGTTCATAGCTGCCTCTATTTTTGTAATAACAGTGTATCTCCTCAAAAGTTAAAATTACGTTACCGATTACTCTTTTCATATGAGACTTGGCTGACTTTACCGCAGCTTCCCATAAACCACCAAAATGGGGTGAGCAAGGGGGTATATATTTCCAAGTAATACTATTTTTTGATAAAAAACTTGAAACTTGATTATGATTTTGCAATGCTAACTTGAAAATTGCTTTAAATTTATTGTCCACCCCAACAAAGGTCGTGGCGTTATCTGAATATATGCAATTACACAAACCTCGCCTTGACACAAATCGTTTCAATGCATTTATGAAGGAATCAGTCGTTAAATCTCCGACTAACTCCATATGAGTAGCCTTAGTCGAGAAACAAATGAAAATACATACATATGCCTTAACAATTTTATTTTTCAGATTGATTGAGGTGTTTTTGACAATTCGTAAACAATAAGCTATCACCCTTTGTAATTTAAAAAGTGTGGAAAACCGTTCAAAGATATCGATGTCTGATTGAATAGTGAAAAAAGTCAATTTAATTTTACGTTTTTCTGGAACATACCTTGCGATGACTATATTGTTTATACCTGATAATTGATTAAGGAACGAGTTCCACATTGTGTGCAATTCAATGGGTACTGATTCGTCCCATTGCAAGTTTAACTGCCAAAGTCGCTGCAGAATAATTTTGCTAGAATTGTTACTGGACCTATAAGACCCAAGGGATCAATGATTTGTGATATTGTAGATAAAATTTCTCTTTTTGTTATTCGATTTAAATTCGTGCAAAGGCGCTCTACGTTGTACTTAAAAATATCTGAATTAGCATTCCACACTATTCCCAATGCTTTGGTGTCGTTATTTTTATTTTCCGAAATGTAATATTCCAAAAGTTCATCCTTCTTAGAGCCTTCGAGAATGCTTCCTTCGTTGGAAACCCATTTTCGCAGCTCAAACCCCGATTTACTTAAAAGACTTGTGATGTCATTTTTAATAAATCTCGCGTTATCGATCGTGTCTGACCCCGTAAATAAGTCATCTACGTAAAAATCATTTAAAATTATTTCGCTAGAAATTGGATGCAATTTTTGATTTTCGTATGCAACTTGATGCAATGCTCTGATCGCTAAAAATGAAGCAGGCGCAGTTCCATATGTTACCGTATTTAAACGAAAATGTTCGATTTTGTTTTCTGAGTTATCGTGCCACAAAATGCGTTGTAGGTCACGCTGATTCTCAGCTATATTGACCTGCCTATACATTTTGACTATGTCGCTGACTATCACATAATTATGTTTACGAAATCTTAGAAGAAATCAAAAAGATCATCTTGTAATTTTGGACCGACCCTTAACACATCGTTAAGTGACAAGCCACTTGTTGTTTTTGCCGATGCATCAAACACTACGCGAAGTTTCGTGGTCAAGCTGTCATGCTTAAAAACCCCATGATGTGGCAAATAAAATATGTTTTTCGAATTTAAGCTTAACTCGTTTTCAGATATGTTTGACATATGTCCCAACACTTGATATTCGTTCATGAAATGCGCATATTGATTTTTCAATTCTGAATTTTTTGACAATTTATTTTCGAGAGAACTGAATCTTCTTTCTGCATATAAGTACGAATCACCCAATTCATTTAAATTTTCGCGAACCGGTAAACGAACTTTGAAGTGACCCGATTTATCACGTTTAAGTGTGTCAACAAATTCGTTTTCACACTGTTGCTCTTCTTTCGTGTATTTCAACATCTCCGAAATTTCTTCCATGACCCAAAATTTCTCCAATTGCTTTTCAAGTTTCACATTAGTCAAAACATTACACGATGTTGCTTTTATATTAGGATACATGTTGACTGAACCCGATAATATCCACCCAAGTTTTGACTTTTGTAAAATAGGATTTTGCAAACCAGTTTTTATCTGACCCACGCATAACAATTCAAAAAAGATCGAAGCTCCTATTAATAAGTCAATTGCTCCTTCCTGGTTGAATGATGGATCTGCCAATGATAAATGTGACGGAATGTTTATATTTGAAGTACTAAAAGATACACTAGGAATGTGTTCTGTGATTTTGGGCAATATTAAAAATGAAAGCTTAACCTTGTATGCGTTATAAACTGATTTAATAGTTGCTGTAGTACTGCGTGTAATATCGATTTGATTTTGATTTATGCCTATTACGGACAAATATACTTTTCGATCTGGTAATTTTAATTTCTCGAACAGCTCCTGTGTCATGAAATTCGACTGTGAAGCCGAATCAAGTAAAATTCGACATTTGAATAACTCTCCGTGATAATTTTCAATATAAACGATTGCTGTGGACAATAAGATAAGTGATTCGTGAGTGTTTGTAGAATAGTTAGTAAGTGCTATTGAATTACTACTTAAGTTTTCGCTCGTTTGCGGTTGCACCAGTGGTGTTTTCTTTTCGTTCAAACTAGTATCTATCTTTTCGAAATGCAATAGCGTGTTATGGTGACCTTGACAAGTCTTACAACCACCTGACTTACATTCCAAAACAAAATGAGTATTGTGCAAACAATTTATACAAAGTTTTAATTTTTTAACATTCTCTAAACGATCTTTCGCTCAATGCACAAAAATCTTTACAATTATAAATATGATGAGCTTTTTACAAAACTGCATGATGGATGATTTTGAACTGAAACGTGCGTAAATGATTTATCGTTGCTACGTTTTTTTTCAAAATTTTTATAGATAGGTTTAGTATTATCGTTACGATTGGATGTATGAACACTCTCTAACAACTCACAATGTTTTTGCAAAAAAGTGATAAAGTCAGAAATGGTAGGCAATTCGTCTTTTAAAGAAATTGAATGTTCCTGCCATTTCTTTTTTGTAATGTGATCGAGCTTTGATTTGAACATATAAATTATTAATGAGTTCCAACTGTCTGTCGGTTCACCTAATGATTTTAGAGCTCTTATATTTTTCTCTAAATCATTAACCAATTTTTGCAATAATACGCGTGACTCTTTTGTGATTGAGGCAACTTCAAAAAGAGCCTGAATATGTTTTTCGACTATGACCTTTTTATTTTCAAAACGTCTTTTTAGCAATGACCACCCGATATCGTAGTTCTCATTTGAAACTTCGATTGAATCCAAAATTTGCTCCGCTTCCCCCTTGAGGCAGCTGCGCAAGTAGAAGAATTTCTCTACGTTACTGAGGCTTGCGTTTTGATCGATCAAGGCCGAAAAAGTGTCATAAAAGCGCATCCACTCATGATAGCCTCCAGAAAATTATGGCAGAACTACTTGCGGTAGTTTGACGTTTTTTTTTTTGCAATATATTCTGAGAAGTACTAAATGACTGTTGTTCTAAAGCACGTTCGCCATTTATTCAGTAAAATATGTTGTTTAGCCATAGCTACTGTCTCATAAAATAAATTTTCAAATGTTTCACGTTCCTATAAGACTGCTTTATCGTCTTCGAGTAAACATTCAATTTGTGACTGAACTAAATCAAATTCGATAAAAACCGAATTAATCGTGTCCAAGCGAGTTTGTAGTTCAATGATTTTGTCATCTTTAAAGGCCTTTACAAAATTTGAAAAGCGTGTTAATCTGCCTTTAATTTGACCGCGTTTAATACTAAGTTGCTTTAATTCCGCTTCCATGATTGAAGCTGCGATAAAATGTAAGCAAGTCTCACACTATAAAACAGATCAAAATTTTATTAGTGTAATATATTCAAACCCACAAATCGTAGTTCGCCTTTGCGTACTACTTTCGTGAGAATGGATCGACTAAATTGCCTTTGTTTCGTGTGTAAAATGATTGTGTGTGCTTAAACTGAAATGCACATATAATAAAAATCGGTTTAAAATGTGACTGATGTTACTGTTATTACATAATAAAGACAAGACAAGGATAAAATTCGAATGATACCTATAGGCTCACAGTAATTAGGCTGCTTAACTTCCAGTGGTTGAACTATGTGCTGCCGTTCGTGACCTGATGCTGGGAGTCGTTCCTATTGCTGCAATAACTACGTGGTATGTTCGTCCTTGCTTTGCTTAAAATGCACTAAATATCCGATAGGTTTTGCTGAATTCGTAAGGACCATAATAAATACCGTAATTTGCCTGATGTTTCTTTTAACTGACAATACGTGGTTGGTATTTATTAAATAAAAATCCGACTAGAAGATTGACCAATGTTGGGACCAGTGCTGTATGCTACAAAAATTTGTGATTAAAATTATTTATTGCATTGCACTGATTGCTATTTGTCTCTTATTTGGATCAACTGAGGTTGACCATTTCCATATAACTGATGTAGTGAATAAAAAAACCTGCTTGTTGTTGATATATATAATGAGCAAAGCAAAAAAATGTGTACAAAAAAAAATTTGACAGAACTTGAATGACATTTCATACTAAACCTATTATATTTTGTTACAAAGCACTCTATAAAATAAATCATGATACAATTAGCATTCTATACATTTGAGAAGCATTAACATGTTTAATTCAACATTAACAATGAGGCCATTCAAGACTGAACAGCGGTTGTAAAAATGTAACCTAAGTTGTTTTGTCTACGTAAAAATGTAAAGTGTATATAATTCGCCATTCTAAGTTACCAATTTGTTATTATTTGTTTATATGAAGATTCGTTATGTTCAATATATTACTGCTTTGCTAGAATACATGTCTTATTTTGCAGAACAACCAGCAAGCATTTATCAAGGGTACGAAATATCGGTTTATTTGTAGTAGCCCTATGATAGTATCCTCCACTTTTTATTATGTAAAAAAAAATCAGTTGTGCTAAATACTTTAAAACTTTGTCACTGTGCAAAATAGTTCAATACAGGATACCATGCAAAGTCCAACGTCACAGTCGGGACAAAAATATCCACTGTCCTTTCTTCTTTTTCAGTAATTGCTCGGTTTCCTTATCGGCTAAACCGACATATCCTGCCATTACAAGAATTTATACCTATGCACTATTTAGCAGCAAAAGCACCTGCGACACGATTGAAAATGTGAACACAACTAAATCTAATAAAACCACAAATACTTGTGATTTACAAAGTACATATATGCAGCTATAAAATAGAGTAAGCGAGCTTCTCGTACGTATATTTACGGAAGTAGCACTTTAAGTATGTGTTTGGAAAACGTATATTTACAGACGTAGCAGTTAAAGGGTTAACAATTTTGCATGGATCTTTGACATATTTAAAAACAGGTTGCAACTTAATAACTAGAAATCTAGAAGGGTGATATGATCCAGTAAGTACCTGTTTTAATCTTACATTCACCCCAGTTAATTATAGAATATAGTCACTCAGTGATCATAGTTTTCAGCGATATTACCACAATTAGCAATCGGATTTAAGTTTGTGTTCTAATTTTTGTATTGGTCTGTCCAATTTATTGATTGTTTGGAAGTTTAACACTATTAAATTAACCTCTTCCCAAACTTCAGTTTGAACTTTCTCTTCGCAAGTCTTAATGCCTCTGTGTGCTAAATGCCTGAGAGATAATACAGCTTCACGACCATTTGGATATGTAGGGTTAGTATCAATAATATAAATGTAATGATTCGGTGTTTTCTTGTCGTGTTTTCATTTGTCGAAAATTATTAACACATAATTCTGTTTTTATCTATATTCAAAGGTGTTTTAAGCAACATTGTAACTGTTTACAGTAATTTGAACGCATCCCAAACTGTCATGGCATTTGATTTTATTTATTTATTACATTTAAGATGCTTATAAAACACATGTGTATAACATCAATGGTCGGAACATAACAATGTATCACAGTAATTATCATGTACATATAACTTAAAAATGTATACCATAAGGATAAAAGTTTGGATGCGAAGTTTGCCCTAAGCTACCAATTGTACTGCATTCTCGATATATTCTTGGGTTGAATAAAAGGCCTTGCTAATTAGAAATCGTTTAATTTTTTTCTTGAACTTATCTTGTATTGTATTGTATATCTTTATTATTTAAATAGCATTGATACAAATAACTATTAACTCAAGAAGTAATTCTAGCGAGATTTGGACTATGAAGTCCACTCTTACACCTAACTAGAGATTACTTCAAAATTGACTGATAACTAAATAAAAATATTATTAATAAAAATAAAACAAAATAAGCATTTTTTACAGTGTTTAAACAAATAAATAAATATTCCTTAGCCATACATATACATACTCACAGTGCTGCACCCATGCTCATACATAAAGATAACAAAACACTGTCACACAACAGGCACTTAATAAATAAATTTAAATAAATAAATATAAGTATAAATAATTAAATAAATAGTATACCTTTGATATACACATTCACATATGTGCGTATGCGCACTCGCACCCATACTCATACATACACATAACAAAAACACTCAATCAAACAACAGGCACTTAATCTCAAAACCCATGCATCCTAAATGTAACTACTGTTACGATAGTAGATACACCCGATATGTTTGTCGAAAGTATATGTTTGTAGTAAGGTAGTTTGGACCAATCCCGCATAAAAACTTAAACAACATTATCGCTTGATGTAATTTCCTCTGGTTATGCAGCTTCAACCAGGATAATTTCTTAAAAAATGGTGAGATGTGATCATGGCGCTTAATATCAAATATAAAGCGAATGCAGCTATTATGAACTTTTTGCAAACGATCACCACTAATCTGGGGCAAATTATTATACACAACATCTCCATAATCGAAAATGGGCTGGATTAGGGCTTGGACCAATTTGATTTTTAAGCAAATTGGTAAAAATCGTCTAATTCTATTGGGACCATGCAGCGAAGCAAAAACTTTTTGACATGTGTATAGTGTGTGGTTCTTCCAAGATAGGGTCGCGTCAATAAAAACTCCAAGACTTAACGACCGGGCAAAGTTTGATTAGCGACCCACCCAATTGAAGAGGCGGGAGTATCGATTGGTCAGTTTTACCTAACAATTTGGAAGATCCGAATACAATTGCTTCACATTTACAAGGATTTATTGTTAGTTGGTTTTCGTCTCTCCATGATTTTATTCTAGCAAGATCAGAATTAATATTGATAAATGTATTTAGTAAATCATTAGGATGACAGTGACAATATATTTGAATGTCGTCGGCATAACAATGGTACTTACTAAATTTGAGAACCTTATTAATATCTTGAATATACAAAGAAAACAGAAAAGGACCAAGCACACTTCCCTGTGGAACCCCTGCCTGTAGATTCGCCCAATTAGAAAATTGATTTCCTTCATCATTGACAACACGTTGTTCACGGCCGTTAAGGTATGATTTAAACCATTCAAGAGCGCTATCGGAAAAGTTATATAGCATTTTAAGCTTTGCAAGTAATATTGCAAAATTAACATTATTAAACGCTGAGCTAAAATCTAATTGCACAAGAACAGTAAGCTGCTTTTTATCCATGGCTTGCTTAATATCATCAATTATACAAATTAAGGCCGTAGAGGTACTATGAAATTTGCGAAAACCAGACTGGTATTTATCAAAAAGGTTATTTACATGAAAGTAGTCAAGTAGTTGATCAAGAGCTATATATTCAATTAATTTAGAGAGAGTTGGAAGGATACTAATTGGGCGAAAGTCAGAGGGAGATAAAGGACTTTTCTTCTTAGGCAACGGACGAACCAGCGCTTGTTTCCAGCATTCAGGAAAAGTACTTGTTAAGAACGAACAGTTTACAATAGACAGAAGGGCCTCCATCAGACTAGGAAGTATATATAGAATCATTGATTTAGATATTCCATCGACCCCTATTGCGCTCGATTTGATGCGCTTAAACGCTTTATGGACAGTATCTTTATTTACAGTTTGAAAATAAAATTTAGGATATACAGGAGAATTTAACGAAGTGATATTTTTAATATTTCTTTCAATAAGAATTGAGTCTGCACAAATTATAGCTACAAAGTGATCGTTTAATTCATTTAAACTTAACACATTTGGTGAACGAGTGGAATGTTTACCAACTCCCAATGTTTGTAACTCTTTCCAGGTTTTGGCAGAACTTAAATTTGACGACAGCGAGTACAAATGCCGTAACTTAGAATTACGGATTAATTGTTTAGTTTTATTACGAAATAACTTATAACGTGAATGATTTTCCAACGTAGGTAGTCGTTGAAACTGAACTGCAGCAGCGTCTCTGAAACGTCTCATTTCCTGTATTTGATCGTTTAGCCACGGTGCTTTAGGCTTTGTAATCCGAACCATTTTAATTGGAGCATGAAGATTGTAGAGGTCAGTAACAAAGGAGATAAATGATTGCAGTTTGCAGTTGACATTAGGCAAAAAGTCAATTTGATTCCACGGTATTTCATGAGCATCCTTTGTAATTTGTTTAATATCCATATGTTTAAAATCTCTGAATGTTTTATATTTTGGAATAAATTTCGGTAGTTTTGCTGAATAACATACATATATGAGATCATGTTTAGACAGTTCAAGAATGGGGAACTGGCCAAATTGAATTGCTTTTTCTTTCTTTAGCAGCATTATATGATCTATACTTAAATGCACCTCATGAGTGGCAGTGACTAGATGGTGAGTTGGCATAAGAGGCAGTAAACTTAAGTTGCACGAATTTATAATATTTCGTAAACACCGAACGTCATAAGTGTCCTTAGTGATATTTATATTGAAATCACCTAGTACAATGATATCACTATATACTGGTATGAACTGAAATAGAATATCCTCAATGTCGGACAAAAAAATAGCCAGTATTTGGTGGACGATATATAGTGCCAATCAGGATCTTCTGATGCATGAACGAAATCTCAACAAACATGTATTCGGGTCTAGCATGATATGCAGTATCTGATGGTAATGTTTGAATACTGTTGTGTAAAACATTAAAATATTTAAATCCATAATAATTGGGACCATATCTACTTCTATTTATTTTGTGATATGAAACCAATATTTTATTTTTGCTCCGTGTATCAAAATGATGAACACTGGCATGAACATCAAAGTCATTAATATGCTTCTTAACCCAGGCTACACAACTAAGAATATAAGCACAAGGAAAGGTAAGTATGTTGTGTGCTGATACTTTTATTTTGTGGTGTATCTCCACCCGAACACCTTTTATCAACCAAAATATTATAATGTCGATCTCTATTCCTTTCCAAACCCTTAATCTACCTCGACTAGCTATCTTCCACCTTTTTTTTTCTACTTTTATCTCCGGTTGGGTTCACAATTTTATGTTTATTATGCACATTTAGTATCGCAAAATGTTCTAACTAAAAGCGATCAGGATAAAATTTCTATCTATAAATTCAAATGTCAAAATGACCCTTGTCAAATTTAGGTTATTTATTATAATTTTGACTTTAAATATCACTAGTGATATAGCAGCTAATGCTATCTTATTAATGTACTCACTACTTGTGGTCCTGTATCCTCTGAGTCTTAATTAAAATTTCTATCCGTTTGTTCCTATTTCTTTAGGTCTTAAATTTCAGATACTGTCGTAACACCCAATGTCAGCAGTTCTCTCTGAAATATTCAAAAGACATTAATTTCTAATATAGGGATGTAAAGCCTTGTGTTGGAATACTCAGCGAACCACTAATTTTGAAGATTAAGTTCTCTGATATTTCAACTATTACTTTACTCAATTTTGTCGAGAAACCTGTAAATAGATACTCGATCGTAAAATATGTGTCAAAATTGATAAATCTAATATTGCTCTAATATTTACAAGCGCTCTAATAAAATGACAATTTACTTTCCTTGATGACAGTCTGGTAATTTGTTCTAGAATCTCCTTTAGTCCTCGATCGTTTTTGTATTATGGGTTTGATAGTGGTGTTTGTTCACGTCTTGGTATTTTCGTCTAGTGTTTCTTTTGAATTTATTTGGTTCCTTTCTTGGGCAAACCTATATTCTTTAACCTCCAAATTTATTTTATGAATAACAATAGCTTTCTTTATGTATATCCTTTATTTCTTCTTAAATACAGAAAACGGCACACTGGTAATACAACTCGGTGGTATTATAAATTGGTTTCACAATTCACAATCTCGCTTGACAATTCTCTTATAAATGGTCCTGGTTTATAAATCTTATTATCTCTAATTATGGGTAACAAATACTCTTCTATAATTATATACCTATTAAGTTCCAATACAATTCACTACTTAAACTTCTCTTTTATAAAATTCATTGACAGGATTTGTTTTTTATATTAACTTCACCATTCAAATTCTATTTATCTATTGACCACGTTTCCTTGGTTACATACGGATCTTCCCTATTCTTTTTTTTATTTTAATTGACAGAATATGTATTTACAATTAAAAACTCTTAATCCATGTTTATTCCACAGAAATTTTGATTTTTAAACCGACTACCCATTCACCGGCTCCTTTATCCTACTAAATTAATAAAATACATCACAGTTGAATTCAATAAACTGTTTTTCACAATCGGTTCTGTAGCTTAAGTGTGCCATAACTCTGATCACTCGATTTTGTAATCCGAAAATGCGATTTGCAGCTGAACAATGTCCCCAAACTTCGATTGCATAACTTAAATGACTATGACACAGGGCAAAATAAACATTTTAACATATTTAAAGATATAGAGTCTCTGAGAGAACTTATGAAAAAAAGAGTTTTGCAAAGTTTAGAGCTCAAGCTTATACAGTGACAGTCCCAACTCAGCAGATTATCCAAGTAACGCCAAGAAAATTCACAGAGTTTGATCTATTATAGTCATTTGTTTTTAAAGTGAAACACAATTGGGTAGTCTTATTTTCATTTAAACAAGGGTTATTATTGAAAAACCAGTTAGATGCCTGATCCTGAGTGTATTTACTTTCAATTAAAAGTTGTTGCATATCAGAACTCTGATAATAGAAAGTTGTATCATCCGCATACAAAATCACATTATATTATTCAACTGATACATAAGGTAGTTCTTTAATGAAACAAATAAAAAGGATTGGTCCCAAAATGGATCCTCGAGGAACACCATTAGCAACAATAAGATTCTTGGAAAGAGAGAGAGGAGCTACTTATTTTGCCTAATGATCTCGGTTCTTCCTTTTCGAACCAGTGATGTGAAGGGACACTTGCAGTTCAACAAGTTATTGCCATTTCATATTGACACTAAAATGCTTCCTAATAAACATTTAAAATTACAAACACCTTTGGTGATTATGAATGTTCTTAATTACTACAAAAGAAAAGCCGAAAATCAGGGTCTACTTGTTTCATTTGAATCAAGTTTAGTCGAAAAGATGGTTTAATTAGGTTGTTTTAGCATACCGCTGAAGCCTCTGATATAGGACTCTGAACTCTCACTAGTATTAAAAAGAAGGTATCTACAACACATGAAGTAAACCAACCCCCACAATCGTGTAGTAAAGAAACGAAAGTGCATCAAATCGAAATCTTGTGATGTGGACGATTTTGTGAAGAGAAAAATATACGTAATAAAAATAATATTAATTTGGGCTACATTTTATAACCTATTTGTTTTTTAGGACTTCATGTAATAGTAAAAACCATATAAGAAATTGCTTTGTCTGGAGTATTTACTATCCCTATAGTAGGGGATAAAGAATACTACTATAGTAAGCCTGCTTATCGTAAAAGGCGATTAAAAGGGGCAGCAGCCTTGCTGGCTAAAAGATATTGGAGGAGGGTCGGTTGGTCTCGGGCGATCCTCCATAATTTACAAGCTTGTTGGGGGTTGGCCGTGACGGATACGGATGCTAAAATCTTTAAAAACTGCGTTGTGGAAAGATATGGGAGCCTACCACAATATTTCCCAGGTGTGCGTGGCCTAAAACACGAAATACATATGATGGAGAGCTCACAAGTAAAATTCTTGTCCGGAGGTGAAATACTCCCTCAGTCGGATCTCCGGGAGGGGGTACTTGGGGCTCGTCATCGTAAGAATATAAAACAACAGTTCGATTTAGTGATAGGGACTTGGAATGTAAGGTCATTACTCAGAGTAGATAAGTTAACGAATTTATTAGTCGAAATGAGAAAGGAAAAGCTGGACATTTTAGGTATTAGTGAGGTGAGATGGCCAGATAGTAATGACTTTTGGAAAGATAATTATAGAATAATTATAACTTCTTCAACTAATGGACAGGCAGGGGTAGGAATAATGTTAGGTAAAAGATTAGGGCATAAAGTTAAAGAGTACTTACAATTTAGTGATAGAATAATTATGGTTAGATTGAGTACAAAACCCACAGACACTGTTTTAGTACAGGTTTACATGCCAACAACTCAGTACCAGGATGGGGAAGTAGAAAAGGTATATGAGGATATAAATAGCCTAGTGAGAAAAGTAAAAGGAGATGAGAATTTAATAGTTATGGGCGATTTTAATGCGCCAGTGGGAGAAGGTAGTGAGGGAAAGATGGTAGGAAAATTTGGGCATGGCAGACGAAATGATAGAGGAGAAAGATTAGTTGAGTTTTGCCAGGAACATAGATTAGTAACTGTAAACACCCTATTCGAACAACATGTTAGGAGAAGATATACCTGGAAAGCGCCAGGTGATAGGGCTAGATACCAAATAGATTATATTTTATTTAAACAAAGATTTAGAAACCAAGTTAAAAACTGTCGTAGTTATCCAGGGGCTGACATAGATAGCGATCATAACTTAGTTAAAATGAAGTGTAAACTAAAATTCAAAAAATTGAGAAAGGTTAAAAAAGAGGGATGGGATCTAGCTAAGCTTAATGATAGTAGGGTAAAAGAGGAATATAAACAAGTATTAGATAATAAGAGCAAAGGGATAGCTGTAGGAGGGAACGTAGAAAATAGATAGGAAGAAATAAAACTGACTGTACATGATACCACAACACAGACTATAGCTAAGAAAAAATAGAAGCGAGAAAACCCTGGGTAACAAAGGAGATATTAGATTTAATAGAGAATAGAAGAAAGCTTAAACCTTTCAGAGAAGTGGATAGTGAAAGTAAGCAAAAATATAATACAGTTAGAAATAAGATAGTACATGATTGTAGAAAAGCTAGAAATAAATGGATGGAGGAGAATTGTAAGGGAATACAAGATGATTTGAGAGTAGGTACGACAGATAGGGCTTACAGGGCAGTTAAAAAGTTTTTTGGGGAAGATAGGAAAAAATATAATGGTATTAGAGACGAAAATAATCAGCTTCTAATAAATAAAGTTGAGGTAGCAGATAGATGGAAAAGATATTTAGAAGATTTATATAATGTAGACGATATGAATGAGTTAGAGAACGACCAAGAAGAGGATGTAGAAATAGGGTTCTCAATATTAAGAGAGGAATTTGATAGAGCTGTTCGGAATCTTAAACTAAATAAAGCGCCAGGGTGATACAAATTTTTGTTGTTGGGCGCCAGTGATACAAATTTTGTAGTTTTTTGATGGGCGCTAGTGAAACTTATTTTTCTAAATGGGCGCCAGTGAACAAAAATTTCCGACATAGTCTAGACATAGTCTATTCCTGGGTAGAGCAATAAGAAGTGGGGGTAAGTCGAATTTTATTTTCAAACAAAAACTAAACAAAGTTAAATAGGCGCCACCAAGTCTTGAGATAATCACAATAAGAGCAAAGCACAATTCTAAGGGCGGACGTGGAAACCCAAAGATAAAACGATCGCCTTCGTTAACAAAAACCTGTCTTATAAAAATAAGACGCAGCTTCTGTAAGAAATTACAAAGATTAAATAAAAAAAATGTAGAACACCATTTGTGTCCTATAAAAGTATTAAAAATAAAAAAATGTATATCGAATATGATATCGGCACAAAATTATTACCCAAAAATTCTACCTTTATGTTATCAGAGTTGATCGCATTTGATCAAATTAAAAGTCTCAAAGTTTAGCTGAAGTTTACTGAAGTAAAAAAACTTTCTTTTAAAAAATCATAACTTTTTAACATGTAGAAAAAATTCTCAACAATAACATTTATAACAAAGTCAAAATATTGTCTTTTTAAAGCAAAAGCCTGCTCTCTAAACATAAGCTTGTTTTAAATATTTGATCAAAATAATTTATAACCACAATGCATTGAATTAACATTTCTATCCTGAGCAGATCTTATCAGGTGGATTACAGTTTCATAATTATTACGCAGCGTGTATTTAAATTTTTATACTTAGTTTTTATAATTTATCTGTGAATAATAGCTAACTTCAAGATTGAAGAATGTTTAATTTGAATTTTAGGAAAACTGCACGAAACATCTGCTTTCACAGCAAACATCTGTCAAATGTTGCTACATTACAAAAAAGTATAACGTCGAAAATATACCTTGAAATTTATCTGAAGTTCAAATGGATCAAAGCTTACAATTATATAAACCTAACCTGACAAAATTTCTTTCTACGGTTTGTAAAACCAGTTCAACAACAATCGAAAGTGAAACAGATTATATGTTTATAAACATGATAGCAAATTTCGTGTTTTTTATATGATCGTCTGTTTATCAAAGATTAACGACATTCTAAACACATGCAAAAATTTCTTAAACTTAATAACGAACCAAACTGCATCTGATTCTCTTCGACAAATCTATCAGAAATTTCCTCAGCTCCACATAACACCATTAAACCATTTCAAACTTAGGAAGCCGTAACCATTCCTTGTACAGAACCATACAACTTTCGTAGGCGCGCTAAATAAATGAAACAAAATTAAATTGAGTTCGTAAAATGTATAAATTACAAACCGTTAGTAATAGTTATTGAAATTTATTCAAGTTTACCATGACTTGACCGCTCACACAAATAATTCAATCGAATGTCGTAAGCCTCTAGCCTGGAAAACATCTTGATGAATTGATAACTAAGGTGCGACTAACGAACCAAACTAGAACCGAATGATGGCGACGATTCACAGACTCGCGGTTAAATGTGGGGAAATACGAAAGAAACAGGATTGCTAGAGATGCTCGACAAAATAACTTTAAGTCACACAGATATTTTACTATAAGAAGATTATTAAAACGAAGCGTTCCATTATGTACTATATGGAACATTATTAGAAAATAAGGCACGCTTGGCGCATTATCCTCGTAATTCAATGCGAATAATTACTGATCAAATTAAACATGCTACAAGGGATAGACAATATTCCTGCAGAATTAATAAAATATGCAAGTCAGAAAACTTTAGACAGATTATATGAACTAGTAAAAGTAATATATGACACAGGTGAGGTTCCGATAGATTTCGAAAAAAATATTATAATCCCAATCCCAAAAAAGCCAGGAGCTGATAGGTGTGAGAATTTTAGAACGGTTAGTTTAACTTCTCATGCTTCCAAAATACTAACAATAATAATTAAAAGTAGAGTAGAAGCTTTGACTGAGAATTATTTAGGCAAAGACCAATATGGTTTTCGTAAAGACAGAGGGACTAAAGAACCGATACTAATGATTACGGTAATTATCGAAAAAAGGTTACAAAAAAATAAAAAAACTCATTTCGCGTTTGTAGATTTAGAAAAAGCATTTGATAGGGTTAATTGGATTGTTAAGTTCAGGGTTTTGCATAAAATAGGAATCTCTCATAGGGATAGAAAAATTATTTACAGTCTATATAAAAACCAAAGCGTAGTAATTAGATTTGATGAAATAGAAAAGGAAGCTAAGATTAGAAATGGTGTTAGACAGGGTTGTATACTGTCTCCCTTGATTTTTAATGTTTATATAGAGGAAGCTTTAAACTTAGCTAGAGAGAGAAAAGAGATAGGTATTAGTGTACAGGGACAGAAAATAGACATGTTACGTTTTGCAGATGATATAGCCATTATAGCAGAGTCTAGAAAAGAGTTAGGAGAGTTTTTAAATATTTTAGATGAGATATTACAGAGTAACTATAGTATAAGAATTAACTCAGGAAAGACAAAGATAATGACAAGTGAGTTACAGCCTAGTTCTAAACCAAAATTAAAAATACGTAATACCGAGTTAGAGGAGGTAGATGAATTTTTGCTATTTAGGTAGTATAATTACAAAGGATGGACGTAGCAGAAGGGATATAGTAGCTAGAATAGCTCAAGCTAGAAAAATGTTTTTAAAAAAGAAAAACTTACTAATAGCTAATAATATTAGTTTAGATAATAGAAAAAGTTTCTTAAAGTCGTACGTATGGAGCGTTCTACTATACGGTAGTTGGACTTGGACAATTAAAGAAGTAGATAAGAAAAAGATAGAAGCTTTTGAAGTTTGGTGTTATAGGAGAATGTTAAGGATTAGTTGGACAGATAGAGTAACAAACGAGGAAGTTTATAGAAGGATAGGTGAGGAACCCTGTATGTGGAAACAATTAAAGGTCAGGAGAAATAGAATGATAGGGTACCAGTTAAGACATGAGGGACTATTTAGTAAAGTCTTAGATTATAGACTACCAAATAAAAATAAGTAGGAAGGCCTAGACAAAGCTATTGAAACATGTCATTTTACCTATGGTAAACGCCACGTTTCAGTTTGATTTATCTCTCCCTTTAAACCTCAGATTTTACTTTAAAAAGTCCATTGAACCTTAATATACACTTTTACTTTAATAGATTTATTATAATCTCAGAATATAAGAAGGTTATAGTACTTTATAAAGTACCGTGTTTGTTTTTCTAATATTCATACTTGTTTGTAAAGTTGCCTACAATCCAGTATCCTTGGTATTTAATTTCACACTTACTTTGCAGAAGAGCTCTATAGTTTTCTTTCCTTACAATCCTAAATACCCCGCTCTGATATTTGAGACAGATTGTTTGCCTGTCAAAACGTTCTGACAAAAGTTTCATTTCTTGTCTTGACTTGTGCACAACAGGTCGCTTTTGAGTTCAAGGTGATAAAAATTGACCATGAGGTCGTATCAAGTATGTATTATTTTGTTAAATAAAAGATGTGTAATCATTTAAATAATATTACAGCTATCTTGTCTAGCGTTTCCTTCCCTTCATGGGCTGCGAATCCCACCGGATTGCTTTTCCGATGGTAAGAAATTAACAGATGTATTTTAATTTCCTTTTGACTTTTTTGCGTGTTAACTAATTCACATATTGTATTTTAGGGTCGTTCTCACCCTCAGTTTTCCTATATTTGCACCTTATGCTCCGTAAAGAAGCAAATGTGTTTTGCTGTCGTTTGACCATGAGATGACGATGGCGTTGTACATTTAAATTAAGCTACCGCAACATACATTTTTAGTTTTATTAATTACTCTCTTAAATTTTGGTTTAATATGGATTTATGAAGTTAACACAGAATAATGTTTTTCAACTTGTTTGTATGCTAGCGAATTCTACCTCACCATTTGTTTAATTTTGATGTTACCTGGGACTCCTGCAGTTTCTACACATGTGATTTGGATTTCTACAGATGTTCCGTTCAAGAATATCAGGGTAACAAAAAAATATGTTATTCAATGCACATGTCAGGTATGACAAACTAAAATACTATTTATCTACTCAAAATTTAATGAACTGATTTATACAATATTAAATTTTCTCTTTATGTTACACTTGTAAAACATATTAATCTTACAGATAATTTATCTGGTGTTCACAAATAGTAATTCTTTTTATACATAGTCTTACTGGACGCATACTGTCCAAATGTAAGCCACACGTTTCATGAAACTTATGGTAGTAAGTACATTTATTAATTTCGTTACGCATTTAAAAGCACAAGATACTTTTCTTTGTATTTTTGAACGTTTAGTTCACGTTAAATATTTTATTGACTTTTATATGTTACATTCACATATTTAAAAACTCTCTTAGACTTAAGTACCTACATTGACTAGTTGCAAAAAAAAGAAACATGTATCATAATCTTTACTGATCCATTCATTTTATATGACTTCATAGAATATTTATGTTTTGTTCAAAATTTATTTTCTATAAAATTTAATAAACACACTATATAACTTTTCATAGTTTCTCACAGTTGTTTAATTTACAGTTATTAATTCACAAATTTTCTCCCTTCGAGATTTTAGGTCTCTTGCAGCCTCTGCAACCTCAACGGTCGATGCTAGCTGTGCCAGAGTGTAATTTTTTATGCTCTGTCGTGCGCCTATCCTTTTAAAACACCTGGAAAAGGGTAGGGTGCACGTGGCGCCCAACGTGTATGCGTGTGCCTGATATAGAGAAAATATTAGAAATTTGGGTGCCACGTGTAGACGTGGGTGAGAGAAAAAAATTAAACCTGTTGGGCGTCGCGTGTAAACGTAGCCAGGTATAGAAAAAATTTCGTGTGTCAGATATAGAAGAAAAAATAGGGAGGTTTGGCGTCACGTGCAAACATGCACGAGAAAAATGGAGAGAGAAAAAAATATTTAGGTAGTTGGACGCTACGTGTAAACGTGTGCAAGAGAAAGAAAGAAGATAGGTTATGGCCACGTGCACCCTACCCTTTTTCCAGGTGTTTTAAAAGGATAGGCGCACGACAGAGCATAAAAAATTACACTCTGGCACAGCTAGCATCGACCGTTGAGGTTGCAGAGGCTGCAAGAGACCTAAAATCTCGAAGGGAGAAAATGTGAATTAATAACTGTAAATTAAACAACTGTGAGAAACTATGAAAAGTTATATAGTGTGTTTATTAAATTTTATAGAAAATAAATTTTTGAACAAAACATAAATATTCTATGAAGTCATATAAAATGAATGGATCAGTAAAGATTATGATACATGTTTCTTTTTTTTTTTTGCAACTAGTCAATGTAGGTACTTAAGTCTAAGAGAGTTTTTTAAATATGTGAATGTAACATATAAAAAGTCAATAAAATATTTAACGTGAACTAAACGTTCAAAAATACAAAGAAAAGTATCTTGTGCTTTTAAATGCGTAACGAAATTAATAAATGTACTTACTACCATAAGTTTCATGAAACGTGTGGCTTACATTTGGACAGTATGCGTCCAGTAAGACTATGTATAAAAGAATTACTATTTGTGAACACCAGATAAATTATCTGTAAGATTAATATGTTTTACAAGTGTAACATAAAGAGCGCCCAATATAAATTTTTTTAAATTTTTGACATAACACAACCCGACGATATTTTTCTTTAAATTTTCTATACAACGCGTTTTGTTTCTTTAATATTTTATACAGCACATGTCCACGCTTCCACGTGACGCCAAACCTGTCTCATTTTTTTTCTCTTGCGACGTTTACACGTGACATCCAACGTATCTTTCTTTTTTTCTCGTGCATGGTTGCACGTGTCGCTCAACGTATCTCGTTTTTTTCCTGCATACACTGTCACGTGAAGCCAACATTTATTTTTATACCTATTTTTACCTTGAAATATAAATAAATATTCTTTGTAAAATATAAAAACTAAAATGGAAGCATACTTAAAAGCAGGTTATTTACTAATAGAGGAGCTTGAGTATGAACTTTACATAAGGTCCATTAGTTCAAAAAAGAGAACTATGGA
The DNA here is from genome assembly GCA_036346225.1 of Platerodrilus igneus. Lineage (NCBI taxonomy): Eukaryota > Metazoa > Arthropoda > Insecta > Coleoptera > Lycidae > Platerodrilus > Platerodrilus igneus. Next base: position 1,994,771 of record JARFIW010000544.1, read on the forward strand.
GGATAAAAGAAAACTTTTGGCTCGTCAATTAAGAATTGAATTAAATAAACCACCACCACATAAAGAACTATCTCAATATACTATAACTTTCGAACAAGATAGTGTGCAAATAACTAATACTATAAATTCAATTACGAATTTAATAGAAGAATTTGATGGTGATGTTAAAGATTCACTTTATAAAAGAATTATGTCTCGACTGACGCATGTATGTGGCAGAATAAACCGATTAACTATTCCTGATAATGATAATGAAATTGTAACAACTTTTAAAAATGAAAGTTATTCAACTGCACTTTTGTTAGATGCAGAACTTCATGAAAAGTAGACAAATATGAAATTACTACCGGTAAAATTAATGTACCTTTAACAAATACTACCCCACAATAAATGTTCATCCACCAACAGTAACTTATATATCTAATCCTACTCCAATTTCTTCTTGGTCAATAAAGTTTAATGGTAAACCAGACACAGTCTTTGAATTTTTAGAAAGAGTATCTGAATTAGCTGAAACCAGAAATGTTTCACTACAAGATCTGTTTTCGTCTGCGATGGAATTGTTTGACGGAGATGCAATTGTTTGGTATAGGGAAATAAAACACTCTGTAACAGATTGGAACTCCTTAATAACTCGTTTAAAACAAGATTTTCTACCTCCTAACATAGAAACTATTTTATGGGACGAAATAAGACTTAGAAAACAAAAGACGAATGAAGCAGTGACTATCTATATAATGAAAATGCAGAATTTATTCCGCAGATTTCAAAAATTACCTTTAGAATCAACAAGAATACAAATTATTTCACAAAATCTATTACCTGATTTTATTACACCACTTTCTATAATTCTACCTACAATTAATACTATCTCAGATCTCGTTACAGCTACAAAAAGATTAGAAGAATCTTTTCGTATAAAAAATCAACTTATATCTAATAATAACTCATTTAAACCAACTACCTCTGTTTCACTACAAAACAAAAATTCTTTTCCACAAAATTTTTATACACAAAAATTTCAAGAAAGTAAACCGAAAACTTGGACATACAACAATAAACCTAAAATACAAAATGCTTCGTCTCAATTAAATGCCATTCAATATAATACGATTCCAAAAATTCAAACACAACCACATACCACAATAAATAAAAATATAAATACAAATTTACCTACTTTTCCTTCAACTCAAAATACACGTTATTTCTCAAATACCTATAGACATACCACAAGTAAATGTTGGAACTGTTTAAAATCAGATCACACATATCCTAATTGTAATATTAAAAGAAAAATTTTCTGCTACAGATGTGGCATTCCTAATGTAAAAATATCCACATGTCCCGTTTGCTCAAAAAACGAATAAAAAAGTACAGGACATATAGCCAACCCTGTACTGAGATATCTATGGCTACCCAAAATTATCTTAAACCAAATAAAATTGTCTCTACCACTATTTTTCTAAAAACAAATGACTACTCTACCTAGAACAAATCCTACTTTACCTTATACAAAACCTACCTTACCCTCAAAAATAAATCATTGTTATAAAAACAAAAATTATAACTTAACAAGTTTGTCTAAGAAAAATTACCTTAACTTACATAAAATTTCTCAAAACAATGATAACTGGTCAAAATGGTTGACTACTGTTAGAAACTTCTATAAATCAAAACACATTCAATAGAAACTTATAATTTAATTACAAAACATTTAGATACTAGACCATATCTTAAAGTAAAATTATTAGACATTTATATAACTGCACTTTTCGATTCGAAGTAACATTTCTGTTATAGGATCTCTAGGCATACCTATAATAAAAACCTTAAATCTAAATATATTTCCTTTAACTACACATAAATTACTAACTGCAGATGGCACTCCACAAAATATTTCTGGTACTTTAGACTTGCCTATTTTTATAGGTGACACATGTTGTTTCATTACTTGTTTAGTCGTTCCTGCACTACCTCACTCATTTATTTTTGGTTCAGATTTTGCGAAAAAGTTTGAACTATCTATCAATTTTAAAATAATTCCTGGGATGTTCACACATCTACAAATATACCTATACCTGTGGAAAAGTTCCTTTAAAAATTTAGATAAACATAAACTTTGCACGTTAGACGATTTACTTCCTACACAATTACCTAAAGCAAAACAAATAATAGATTCCTTCAATTTAATTGCAAGCACTGATACAAATATAGGTCGCACTGATAAAATTTATATGAATATTGACACTGGTGACCACAAACCTATCAGAAAACGTCCATACCCAATGTCTCCATATATGTCAAAAATATTGAATGAAAAATTAGATGAAATGTTAGAGCTGGGTGTAATTGAAAATGTACCTCACCTTGGTGTTCTCCTATCTTACTAGTTAAAAATCTTCTGGTGACTATAGAGTTTGTTTTGATGGAAGAGCTCTAAATGAAATAACTACCCACGATAGCTACCCCATGCCTAATGTAGACCGAATTTTGAATTTGCTAAGAGGTGCTACATACATTTCTAGTCTTGATCTAAGACATAGCTTTTGGCAGCTACCTTTAACTACAGAGTCTAAGGACAAAACAGCCTTTAGTGTAATCTCCAGAGGCCAATTTAGGTTCGTTACAGTTCCTTCGGTTTAAGAAACTCTGCACAAACACAACAACGTCTCGTTGATACTATTTTTGGACCGGAGTTGGAACCCCATATTTTCTGTTACCTCGACGATATTATAGTTATATCTTCAACATTTTCTGAACACATCAAGTTACTAGAAACAGTTCGTGACCGTTTAAAAGATGCAAATTTAACTATAAATCTCAAAAAATGTGAGTTTTTTAAAAAAAAATTAAAATTCCTAGGATACATTGTTGGTTCAAATTCTATTAGAACAGATCCAGAAAAAATTTCAGCAATGACTAACTATCCAAGACCTAAAACAACCACACAAATTAAACGTTTTGTTGGCATGGTTAGCTGGTATAGAAGGTTTATAAAATCTTTTTCTACCCTTATGTCTCCTATTAATGATCTGTTAAAAGGGAAGAAGAAAAAACAACCAATAGTTTGGAATTCCGAGGCTGAGTCAGCTTTTCTAAAAATAAAACAAATCTTAGTATCTGAGCCTATCTTATCTCAACCTGATTTCAATCAACCATTCACGATAGAAGCTGATGCATCAAATACTGGTTTAGGAGGAGTTCTATTACAAAATCTAAATGGTGAAGATCACATTATCTCTTACGTAAGCAGATCACTTACACGTTCTGAACGCAATTACTACGTTACAGAACGCGAATGTCTCTCAGTTATTTTTCTATAGAAAGATTCCGTCCGTGGATAGAAGGAACAAAATTTACAGTCATAACAGATCATCACAGTCTGTTATGGCTCAATAATATCCAAAATCCTTCTGGGAAACTGGCAAGATGGGCCACCCGTTTAAGACAACATACCTTCAATTTAATTCACCGTAAAGGCAAGCTACATGTAATACCTGATTCCTTAGTCGATCAACACAAGATAACACTGTAAATTTAAATACCTTAGAAATAGATTTAGCTAACATAGATGATTACTATGTATCTTTAAAAATAAAATTATAAATTCTCCAGATACCTATCCGCAATGGAAAATAAAAACGGTTTGTTATACAAATTCCTACCTTCAAATTTACCGTTAACTACGAATATAAATAATTGGAAAATCCTAGTACCTATTAAACAAAGAAATGAAGTAATTTCTACTTGTCATGATCCACCTACTGCTGGACATTTTGGATTTTATAAAACATTAGCTAGACTTCAAGAAAATTACTACTGGCCTAAAATGAAATATGACGTCATAAAGTATTGTAAAATTGTCTAATATGTGGAGCACAAAAGCATCAAATATGAAACCATTAGGTTTAGCAGGTAAAGAAAAGATGTTACATTTCCGTTTCACACAATTGCTTTAGACCTCATAGGACCCTTCCTAGGTCAAAACAAGGACACAAGTGGTTACTTGTTGTAGGAGACTGGTTTTCTAAATTCACTTTATTATTTCCTTTACATAGTGCTACAGCACCAAATATCGAAAAACATATCGAAAATAAAGTATTTCTAACCTACGGGTACCTAAATTTGTAATATGTGATAATGGATCACAACTATCTGGAAACATTTTAAAAATTTAATTGCTAATTATAATGTTGAAAAATATGGTACACTGCAGTATATTCCCCACAATGTAATTTTGTAGAACGAATAAATAAAACTGTAGGTACGGCGATTAGATCATATGTCGAAACACACAACATGTGGGATGAAAATATAGCAAAAATTCAGTACGCTATAAATTCAGCAAAACATGAGGTGACGGGTTTTCGCCAAATTTTTAATTTTTGGTAGACATGTACCTATTTCAGGAAAATTTTATAGTTCGTCTTATAAACCCTCTGATGACGTAGATATAATGCCTGAAGATAGGACCGCATATTCTACCGACCAACAAGGTCTTTTAATCTCTTCAAAGATGTAAAAATAGATTACATCTTGCCTATAAAAATGTCTAGTCGTTACAATTTACGACGTAGACCATTTACTTTCAATGTAGGTGATACAGTTTGGAGAACAAACAAAGTATTGTCTAGTGCCGCTGATGTTTTACTGCAAAACTTGCACCCAAATATATTTTATGTACAGTTAATAAAAACTATCTAATTTAATTTATAATCTTACTAACACAGATGGGTCAAAGACAAATAACTGGCACATAAAAGATTTAAAGCCATATACAGGCACTGATATAAACTTAATAAATTTTTAAATATACCTACCTTAACTTAAATAATACTAAACATAATCTTTCTTAACTAAAAATTTTTTTCTTGTAACATTACACGTGTTTGATGTAATATGTTTTTGATGACATATCATATCTAGCCCCCACACTTACATACATAACTGGTGTACAACAATTATACCCTCCTATAACCCCCATTGCCATTTTTCTACAATTTTTTGTTTTATTTCTAATCTTTTTACCCGTGTCGAGTGGTTTAGTCCTTACTGATTTTGACTTCACGGATTATTGACTTTACCAATTTTGTTTCCTTTAGGACGTGTGATACGCGTTAGATATCCCACCACTCAAACATTTTTTTAAACATTTTTTTCTCAAACATTTTTCCAAACATTTTTTTCTTAAACAATTTTTTCTCAAACTTTTTTCTTTTCTCAAATTTTTTTTCAAACAATTTTTATTTTCTTTTAATAAGTCTTTCACTTCAATCCAATTTTGATTTTATAAAAATATATCTTCATATATTTTTTCTTTTGTTCGGGCAGTGAAACATGTCATTTTACCTATGGTAAACGCCACGTTTCAGTTTGATTTATCTCTCCTTTAAACCTCAGATTTTACTTTAAAAGTCCATTGAACCTTAATATACACTTTTACTTTAATAGATTTATTATAATCTCAGAATATAAGAAGGTTATAGTACTTTATAAAGTACCGTGTTTGTTTTTCTAATATTCATACTTGTTTGTAAAGTTGCCTACAATCCAGTATTCTTGGTATTTAATTTCACACTTACTTTGCAGAAGAGCTCTATAGTTTTCTTTCCTTACAATCCTAAATACCCGCTCTGATATTTGAGACAGATTGTTTGCCTGTCAAAACGTTCTGACAAAAGTTTCATTTCTTGTCTTGACTTGTGCACAACAGGTCGCTTTTGAGTTCAAGGTGATAAAATTGACCATGAGGTCGTATCAAGTATGTATTATTTTGTTAAATAAAAGATGTGTAATCATTTAAATAATATTACAGCTATCTTGTCTAGCGTTTCCTTCCTTCATGGGCTGCGAATCCCACCGGATTGCTTTTCCGATGGTAAGAAATTAACAGATGTATTTTAATTTCCTTTTGACTTTTTTTGCGTGTTAACTAATTCACATATTGTATTTTAGGGTCGTTCTCACCCTCAGTTTTCCTATATTTGCACCTTATGCTCCGTAAAGAAGCAAATGTGTTTTGCTGTCGTTTGACCATGAGATGACGATGGCGTTGTACATTTAAATTAAGCTACCGCAACATACATTTTAGTTTTATTAATTACTCTCTTAAATTTTGGTTTAATATGGATCTATGAAGTTAACACAGAATAATGTTTTTCAACTTGTTTGTATGCTAGCGAATTCTACCTCACCATTTGTTTAATTTTGATGTTACCTGGGACTCCTGCAGTTTCTACACATGTGATTTGGATTTCTACAGATGTTCCGTTCAAGAATATCAGGGTAACAAAAAATATGTTATTCAATGCACATGTCAGGTATGACAAACTAAAATACTATTTATCTACTCAAAATTTAATGAACTGATTTATACAATATTAAATTTTCTCTTTATGTTACACTTGTAAAACATATTAATCTTACAGATAATTTATCTGGTGTTCACAAATAGTAATTCTTTTATACATAGTCTTACTGGACGCATACTGTCCAAATGTAAGCCACACGTTTCATGAAACTTATGGTAGTAAGTACATTTATTAATTTCGTTACGCATTTAAAAGCACAAGATACTTTTCTTTGTATTTTTGAACGTTTAGTTCACGTTAAATATTTTATTGACTTTTATATGTTACATTCACATATTTAAAAACTCTCTTAGACTTAAGTACCTACATTGACTAGTTGCAAAAAAAAAAGAAACATGTATCATAATCTTTACTGATCCATTCATTTTATATGACTTCATAGAATATTTATGTTTTGTTCAAAATTTATTTTCTATAAAATTTAATAAACACACTATATAACTTTTCATAGTTTCTCACAGTTGTTTAATTTACAGTTATTAATTCACAAATTTTCTCCCCTTCGAGATTTTAGGTCTCTTGCAGCCTCTGCAACCTCAACGGTCGATGCTAGCTGTGCCAGAGTGTAATTTTTTTTATGCTCTGTCGTGCGCCTATCCTTTTTAAAACACCTGGAAAAAGGGTAGGGTGCACTATATTAGTCAAATTATTAGAGATTTAGGTTGTGAAGGGTATGCAGACCTTTTTAGACTAGCTTAGAATAGAAAAGAATTTAGAGCTGCGTCAAACCGACTTTAAATAAGTTCGAAAACAAAACAAAAAAAAATAAAAATCAGTTAACTAAATGTCACCATGACATAACTCACAATTAGTTGGCGGTCTGGCATGTTGGCAGCGATTCGTTGCCTAAGCCTTACCATAACATATAATTTAACACTTTTTCTTTTTGAAGCGGATAACCAGGTTATATTTCATTTTCTTATAAATGGTAATCATGTAAACATGTTAGAGTTCTTTAACAACCATCAGGTTGCTAATATATATGTAGAGCCAGCTGGATAGGAAAAAGATAGAAGGATATAGGAAGACTTAGACCAAACACTATTAGTCAAATTATTAGAAATTTAGGTTGTGAAGGATATGTAGAGTTTTTTAGATTAGCACAGAATAGAAAAGAAGTTAGAGCTGCGTCAAACCGACCTTAAGTAAGGTCGAAAACAAAATGATGATGGTGGGGTATTTACTTTTAGTATAATGTTGTAACTTTTATAAATTATATTATTATAATATGTACATGAACTCCTTCATTACATGACATTGACATTTCTATTTATTTATTTTCTAAACCTACTACTTTATAACTATTATAAGAATACTACAATCTCCCACGCTAATTGAATTTCATATTTAATAAGTTGTAAACTAAGTTTTTTCTTAAGTCTGAACCATCACTTGTACATAGTCCCTTAAATATGCTGGGGTCTACGTATCCTCACGGGTCTTTCTAGGATATTTGATACTTGATACTTTATACTTGATTGATATGTAAATCGTATTCACGTAGACGGTCCAAGCATTTAAATAAGTTTTCTTTACAAGTGGCCATATCAATTCCATATATAACCACATCATCGAAATATGAAGTGACACCGTTCAAATTTGCCAAAATTTTATCTAAAATTCTATGAAATTCAGCGGGAGCTGTTTTTATTCCAAAAGAAAGTCTTTTTACGGCATAAGTGCCTCGGTGTGTTGACATTGTCTGTACGACTTGACTATCACTGTCTACTGGCACATGCAAATACGCTTTATACAAGTCTAAGGTACAATAGTATTTTGCATTACGTAATTTACTTATGATTTCATCGATCCGAGGAATTGGATAATGTGCATCCTGAAGTTGTTTATTTACTGCTACCTTGTAATCAACACAGAGCCGTACTTGGTTGTCAGGCTTTGGGAAGGGAACTAACGGTGAACCCCAATCAGACTGGTCTACCTTACAGATTATCCCATCAACTATGAGAGCATCCAATTCTCTTTCAATAGATTCTCGAAGAGCAAAAGGCACATCACGAGTCTTGATAAATGTTGGTTTCGCATCTTTACGGAGCTTTAACCAACAGGTAAAATGAGGAATGCGTCCAACACGTTTTTCGAAAATATCGGCGTATTCTTCAAAAATTGATTCAATTGATGGGTTGGATGTTGATGTTGAAACTTGTGTAACATTAACTTTTGTACTGTCAAGTTCCTTTAAGTCAATGTTTAAATGACGAATCCAAACTCGTCCTAATATCGGAAATAGATTGTCCGGTACAATAAACAATAATTCTCTTGATGTGTTCCCATTATAACCAACATCCAAAATAACATACCCCTTTGGATGAAACACACCATGGGTATAAGAACGGAATTGTATTTTCGTGTTCTTTATTACAGTCTCGATCTTTAGTTTTCGGAATTGATCTACGGGCAGCAAGGTAAAACTTGAACCTGAATCAACCTCAAACTCTTGTTGCTTCCCGTTTAAATAAACTGATAACATATATTTTGATGTATCTTTGACATACACCGTAGGAATCGAAAAAATGTTATAAATTTTATTATATCCAACCAGATCGTCTAGAAAGTTTGTAGATTCTGTATCTTCTCCCACTTGTGTGAGAGCTTTGACCTTAGGACTTGATTGTTTCTGCAATAGGTATGATATACAAACTCTTTGTACGTGCCCCTCTCGATTACAATGAAAACAATACAGCTTTCCGCTAGGAATCCGACAATCATTTGCTAAATGGCTGTCTTTTCCACATTTTAAACAATTTTTATCAATTCCTAAAGCTTTAAAATCAATTCGTTTACGAGATTTTGATCGATGACGTTGTGGAAATGACTTCTTTCTATTTTGACTGCTTTTTGCCCCTCTAGATGAGGAACTCGATATTCGGTTAACTGTATTAGAACCTGTTGCTAAATTCGACATTGACTGAGAAATCTCATTATTGTTTAGTTTTGATGCTTCTAAGGCTAAGGCAATATCGACAATTTTCTCAAAATTTGCCTCTGTTGATTGTAGTAACTTCTCTCTAAATAGAGTATTACTGATACCCCTAATAAATTGAGCTCGTAGAAAAATGTTGCTAACACTCCTTTTACAATCACATTCGAATTTGCACGTTGAGAAAGCTTTCGAAGTTCGGCTACGTAAGTTGGAATATTTTCATTCTCCTGCTGTATTCGTGATAAGAATCGATGCTGTTGAACTATAACATTTGGAACAGGACACAAATGATTTTCCAATAATTCTACAAGTTCGATATATGTCTTAGTAGATGGGTCATTTGGAGTAGTTAAGGCACACATGATATTATATGTCTCACAACCAATATTATGAATTAGTTCCTTTACGCATTTGTCTGGATTTCCTGCAATACCTTTTAATTCAAACCAATTTTCCAACCGCTTTCTATATTGACTAAATGATTCTTTCGTAATGTCAAAAGCTTGAAAATTTGATACATTATTTACTGGGGTTGATTTTGTTAAAGCTAGTCCTTTGAGAATCTCTGCTTGTTGATCTTGAAGTTTTGCATTTTGATCTGCTTGATTTTGAATAATTGATGTAAGTGTTTGTAATACTTGTTGGAGTTCAGACATATTTTATTTATGTTTTCTTTTATCCCCGGTGCCAATTTGTTGTAACTTTTATAAATTATATTATTATAATATGTACATGAACTCCTTCATTACATGACATTTACATTTCTATTTATTTATTTTCTAAACCTACTACTTTATAACTATTAAAAGAATACTACATATAAGTAGTTTAAAGAGGCTTTCAACCAACATCGGTTTTTGTTTAAAAATGAATTGATACATGTTGCTGCAGCACGAGTACAATTTTTGAGGAATTACAAATTAAGTAAACAAAAGGAATTATACAAACCTGTTTTTTTAGAAGAATCGTGGATTTTCAGTTGGGATTCTGCAAAAAAGTTGGATTAATAACACAAGAAAAAGCCATTCGGTAAAAGAAAACTGCTAGTTTCTGAATACTTGTTTTAATCTTCTTTATTTTATTAATATTTTAGATTCATTGTGTTGCATGCGGGAAATAAAGACAGATTTGTTGCGAATGCGTCTCTTCTGTTTTCTACTAAATCAACAAACATAGACTACCATGATGATATGAAAGCCGAACTGTTTACAAAGTGGTTTCAAGAAAGTTTAATTCTAAACTTAAACCAACCCAGTCTTTTTGTATTAAACAATGCATCTTATCATTCAAATTAATAGAGAAAATACCAAATACAATCTCTAATAAACAGGAATTAATGGACTATCTACTGAAACATAAAGTAACTTTTGGAACTAATATGTTAAAGAGTGAATTATTGACAGTCGGAGAGAATCCAAAACCTAAAGTTTATGAAGTAGATGAAATTACAGCAAAGAATGGTCATAAAGTTTTGCGATTACCTCTGTGTCATTGTCAATTTAATCCAATTGAGTTAATATGGGCTAAAGCCAAAGATTATTACAATAAAAATGTGGGGTGATTTAACAAACAATACAATGATCATAACATAAGAATGATGTGGCTTGAATAACTTCAATAAATAGACGCTACATACTGGCAAAAATGTCAACATGTTCACAAACGTATGGAGGTGTGGTGGGATATTGAAAAACAATTTGGCGTTGATCAACTATTAGTTAGCAATGAAACCAGTAGTAATAACAGTGGCACTAACTGTAGCAATGATTGAGGAAAAAAGTGAATCTAAACTTTAAAATACTAGCCTAATAATCTAAGAATTGATAAACTTCATTCTGGCAATTACTGTTGTGGATATTTATTATATTGTATTGTACAGCATAAGTAATAAATATTTTAAAATGTCTAATTTTAGCCGGCATTGCTCAAATATAACAATCCACTAGGTTTAATTAACGCATGCATTATAAATGCAAAAATAATTCTACAGAAATTGTGGTTGGAAAAGTTAAGTTGGGATGAGGCAGTACCGGCACAAATACATACACTTTGGACCACGTTCAAAACAGAGCTTAATGAGCTTAATAATTTTCACATACACAGGCATGTTAGGTTGGCATGCCCACTTACAGTTCAGTACCACGTATTTTCAGATTCTAGTGAAACCGAGTACGGTGCTTGTATTTATATTAGAAGCACATATAGTACAGGTGATATAGCAGTAAATCTATTATGTTCAAAATCAAAAGTAGCTCCGCTAAAAACTATCGGCATTCCACGATTAGAATTATGTGGAACTCTCTTACTCGCACGACTAGCACATAGAGTTTTTGAGATCATGGAAAATAAATGTGACGAGGTATACTTGTGGACAGATTCCACCATTGTTTTGGGATGGATAAACAACCCAACCAAACATGCTTAAAACGTTTGTAGCAAATCGGGTATCCGAAATTCAGGAAAAACTGCCGTCAATTGTTGGAATCATGTCAGGTCCAGTGAAAACCCCGCCGATTTACTATCCAGGGGAATAAGTCCAATGGCACTAAAAATTTCACATCTTTGGTGGCACGAACCGCCGTGGTTGTCTAAGGAAAAAGAAGCATGGCCAATCAGCAAGGCAATGCTCAACAGTCAACCAAGTTTACCCGAACTCAAAAACATTAAACATACTTTTGTCGCACAAAATCGGGTCACTATAATATTCAAACGGTTTTCCAATGTAAACCAATTAATTCGCAGTTATGCATATTGTTTTAGATTTATTGCAATTTGCTGCGGTACAAAAAAAGTTTGCAGGATAGGTGAGTTAATGAACAATGGACTTCAAATCTCATTGTGTTTCATATTGTTACAAGTTCAATCAGAAGAATTTTCAATCGAAATAAAATGTTTGCAAAAAAAGGAACCACTTAGTTCCAAAAGTAAAATCATTTCGTTGAATCCATTCATTGATGAACTAGGGTTGATTCGAGTGGGTGGACGTATTAGTAATGCAAATGTTTCATATGACAAGAAACATCCTATTTTGTTGCCATCCAATCATCACTTCACAAAAATACTTTTTGAAACTGAGCATAATAAACATTTTCCTGTAAGGCGACAACAATTGCTAGCAATTATTCAGGAAAAATATTGACCAATTCACGGAAAGCATCTTGCAAGACAAACTTATAGAAACTCTGTTAGATGTTTCAAAATAAGTCCTGTCGCAGCTAATCACATAATGGCAAATTTACCTGAGCCTCGCGTAGCTCAATCTTTTCCATTCAACACCACAGGTGTGGATTATTGCGTCCATTTTATATAAAAGACCAGGGAAGCAGGGATGAAAAGTTTAAAAGTTCATTTAAAAAGAACGGTAGGGTACAATCACTTTCATCATCATTAGGTCTTCAGTCCTGGAACTGGTTAGACGTGTACCATCATTGTTTTCTATTCTGAACTAACCTACAGTTTTCCCTGAAATTTGCACAGTCTGCATCTATCACTATATGATCTAGGTCTACATCTTCCTCTTTTTTCCTATCTGTGCTTGTAATATATCCCATACTATTCCCCAAAAATGTCTTAGAACATATTCTGCCTTTCTATTTCTCTTATCTTTTTCCCCAGATATCCTTGTTCCTCTACTATTTCTATAACCTATTTGTTATTATCTTTGTCTGTCCATGCTATCGTCCTCATACATCTGTAGCACAGCATTTCAAAAGGCTGCTACCGTTTTTCTGTCTGCGTTTCAGACTGCCCGTATTTTATAGGTATACTGTACTGTGCTCCACACATATGCTTTCAACAATTTTCTTCTTGTTCTATGTTTGTTGTCTTTCCTCATAGGCGTTGTTCTTTCTTGTTAGATGCAGTTCGGCCACCTTCTATTGTTTTACAATTATATACCCTATTTCTCCGACCTTCAGTGGTTGTGAAGGGAGGTAAGCAGCCTGCGGCTGCCAAGTTCCCCCAACACTTAACCATTTACCGATTTAATATATTTTCCAATATATATTTTCGCACAGTCAACATTAGTTGCAGACATGTCACAACTAACACCTGTAGTTGTTTATACTAATCATCAGATTTATCTACACTTATTTTTTCGTCATTAGGTTTTCTGTCTCAAAACTGGTTGGTCACGTACCTGCACTTATTTATATTCTGAACTAGCCTACATAGTTCCCTGAAATTTTTACACTGCATGTGTATACAGCTCGTTCCCCTTCTATTGTTTTCTAATTTTATGCCCTATTTCACCGAGATTCAGTGAAGGGGGTTAAGCAACCTGTGGCTACCAAGATCCCCCAACACTTAGACATTTGCCGAAATAATGGTTTTCCAGTAAATTCTTTCACACACTTAACATTATTCGAGAATATTGCCCAACCAATTCTTGTAGTTACTGAGACGGATTTGTTTATCTTGTGATAGTGTTGAATAGTGGGAGAAAGTGAGCGTAGGTTTACAGGAGACTCGCAGTTGTGATGTTGAATAGTTAAGATGTATCTACACTATTGTATCTATTTTAATATAAGATTGTAGTGAGAATAATTATAATTTTACACCTGCAAGTAGCAGGTTCTGTTGTAGCCAAGGTCCATTTATATATAAAAATTATCCAGATATTGATTTGCTATTAGAAATTTTAGTGATTTTACAATGTTCATGTATTCGTTCTTGGATCTACGCAATAAAAGATAATTTATGGTACCTGAGATTATTTATTTTCAAGGACTGGAAAAGGGTTTCATAGCATTGTGGCGCCCAACGTGGCGCACGAATTGTAATACAGGCGGAAAATATTACTATTATTCTGTTAATAGCATTCAAAATCAAGAATCAGTTGGTCAAGTAAATGTTGAAGTCGATCATATGAAAACAAGCGAACATAACCTGTTGAGATCGAAGTACAGATTTACCAACTATAAACAAGGGATTTGCTGTATTCTATAACGTGTGGGATGAAGAAAGACAGACAATGTACAGGTATGGGTTTGACTTGCATCTGTTTTATAACAGAACTTGAACTCTGATCAGCTGTTTATTTACGAGTGTAAGCGGAAAGTTACTCAAGATAAATTTTATAAACTTCGTTTATTATTTACTACATACACGTTTTATTACATTAGGTTATTTGATAATACAATTATGCCTATTACAAAAGATGATTTTTAAGAAGGAGCACGCGGAGGTCATAATGAAAATTACACTTCGCGAGATTTACAAAGTGTATTCTTGCACTTGGCAGAAGGTATTGCGTCGCTTCAAACTACTGTGGCAATTTTGGTTGATAAACAATAAATAGATAAGGTAATAGGTGAAAGTGAAAAAAAGGTGATCCCTGATAGCAATAAAAATTATTTAACCTACTTTCGGGAATTAGGAGGGTCACAACTGATTTATAATCCTAATGGGGTCACTCATCCCATGGTCTTTTTAAATAAGATTGAAAAGTGTTTTGTTGATGCAGGGGTTCCGGAATATCATAAGGTCAGCTTAGTGCTGAATTGCTTGAAAGGTAATGCTGCAGAATGGGCCGCTTTAAAGGAGGGTGCTTTTGAAAATTATATAGAATTTTATACTGCATTTAAAGAAAGGTATTGGGGAATTGAAAAGCAAAGGGAACTTTATTTAAAATTAAAATATGGTAGTTTTGAAAGAAGTAATAGGGCTGAATATTACTTACAACTTGTTAAAGAGGCTAGTTTTTTAAGTGAAAAAATACCAGAGCAAACATTGATTGAAATGCTGTCCCAGCATTTTTCTCCCGAAATTCAAAGGGGAATCATTACATTAGGGTTATCTAAAATAGAAGAGGTTGAAAGATACCTAACGAAAATTGATGAAACTTATGTTAGGGATACAGACAGAGCTTCTAGCAATTGGCGTACTAATAGAGAACGTGGTTATTGGACCCAAGGTAGAAATCAAAACACGGTTCAAAATCGTAATAATGTGCAATCACAAAATAATAGCATTAGTGGTACAGACAGAAGGGCGGTTAATATAGAGCATGGAGAAACTAGCTACGTTAGGGAATCAGAATCGAATTCACACGATGCTAGGAGAAATAATGTAAATTTAATTACAAAATTTTGCAATGATGGGCAAATGCTGCTAAGTGGCGTCGAAGGGGATGAAAACTTTCAAGAAATTATAAGTCCCTGTATAAATGCTGTTATAGCAGAAATGCAGGTTGATATACTAGTAGATAGTGGTAGCGAGGTTTCGGCGGTTTCCGGTGATTTTTATGATGTATTAAAGAAAGTAAGTGATTTTCCTATGTTACCTGTTACAAACGTAGATGTAGCCGTTGCTGTAGGATCTAAAACAAAAGGTTAAGCAGCAAGTACTATTGTCTGTTGTAATAGCAGGAGAGGAAATGGACATCACTTGTCTAGTGATTACAAAATTAAATAAAAGTTTTATATTAGGGTGTGACTGGCTATCAAAAAATCAGGTTAGTATGGACTTTAAGGAGTTTAAATTAAAATTGTTAATCAGGGATAAATATAAGATAATCAACCTAGGCCAAGAAGAAATAAATAAATCAATGTCCCACATTAATTTTGTTAGTGTAAATAAGGAAAGGCAAGGTGTCTATTCCGAAGTAAAAAGTGCCCCTGAAAAACATAAATATTCAGAGGAGGATGTAACAAAAATTGTGAGCAAGTCGGAATTATTAAATAGTGATGATATAGGAGTAGTTGATAGGGACAAAACTCGAATGGTAAAGTGGTATAAACTCCATGACGGAGTCTTGTTTAAGAAAGGTGATGAAAGCTCGCCGGGATTTAAGATATGTGTACCTAAAAAGCAGGTTGTAGAACTGGTTCAATATCAACATGCTTACATTGGACATTTCGAAAGTGCTGACTTTTGAATATATGAAGGGGAGGTTTTACTGGCCAAAAATGCATAAAAACATCCTCCAAATTGTGACGGCTTGTGATATTTGTCAAAGGGCAAAGAACTCAAAGACTTTACACGGGGATTTAAACTCCGTTATTGTTCAACATCCAGGGGATCTTGTTTGTATTGATCTTATGGGTCCCCTACCTAAATCAAGGGGGGGTTGTACGCAGCTAATTGTATTAGTAGATGCATTCAGTCGTTTTGTGAGACTGTATGCTATTAAAAGAGCCACACCATGGCTATTATAAACCGCGTTGTGGGGGATTATATCCCAAGTACCCAATTGCCTAAGTGCATATTAAGCAATAATGGCGCACAGTTTAAGTCTAAGAGCTAGGTTAAAAAAATGAATGAGCAAGGAATTAGGGTGAAGACCATATCACCTTACTTTCTGCAGGATAATATAACAAGGTAATGCTCTTAAACGCCAGGCCAAATATAAAAAAAATAATACTTTAACAAGTTTTAAGGTGGGTGATCGGGTGCTGATTAAATGCTATCATCAATCCTCGGCTATTGATGGAATCGCAGCTAAATTACTCCTTCTTTATGAGGGTCCTTTCTGCATCACTAAAATTGCGGGCCCCAATTCTTATGTGTTGAGTGACGCTAATGGAAAAGAATTAGGAAAGCATAACATTATTAATCTTAAATCGTACAAAATGCTTCCTACAGTATTGTCTTACAAAGTAAGTTTTCATAGTTTAGGATTACAACTGCATTTGCATGACTATATAGTTTTTGTAGTCTTTGTATTGAATTATGTAGCTAGCAGCTGTTATTATTGTTAGTAGTTTTAAGTGATGTAACTTAATCAATAATTTTTGTAGCAAAATTATAGCTTAAGTTAGGGGGGTCATGAGACGGATTTGTTTATCTTGTGATAGTGTTGAATAGTGGGGGAAAGTGAGCGTAAGTTTACAGGGAACTCGCGGTTGTGATGTGGGATAGTTAAAATGTATCTACGCTATTGTATCTATTTTAATATAAGATTGTAGTGAGAATAATGATAATTTTACACCTGCAAGTAGCAGGTTCTGTTGTAGCTAAGGTCCATTTATATATAAAAATTATCCAGATATTGATTTGTTATTAGAAATTTTAGTGATTTTACAATGTTCATGTATTCGTTCTTGGATCTACGCAATAAAAGATAATTTATGGTACCTGAGATTATTTATTTTCAAGGACTGGAAAAGGTTTCATAGCATTACTTATAATAATCATCATGTTTAAGCACAGTTATTTTTTTGTCATTAGTTTATCCATCTTGGGATTGGTTGGATGCGTACCTCCATTGATTTCTATTCTGGGCTAGCCTACACATGTTCCTGAAACCCCTACAGCCTGCAGCTTTTACTATCTGTGTGCAGTAGTCTAACCTAGGTCTACCTCTTTTTCTCTTTTTTCCTATCTCTGCTTCTAATACATTTCGCACTATTCCCTCCCGTAGTATGTGGCCTATCATCCTATCTCTCCTATTTTTTACCGTTTTCACATATTTCTTTCTTCCCCTGCCATTTTTAGTACCTCTTCGTTCTTAACTTTGTCTGTCCATCATATCTTCATCATACGTCTGTAGCACCACATTTCAAAGGCTTCTACCTTTTTCTTGTCCGCTTCTCCTACTGTCCAGGTTTCACAGTCGTACAGTGCTGTGCTCCACACATATGTTTTAAGCAATCTTTTCCTTGTTTCTATGTTTGTGGTCTTTGAGCACAGTAGTTGCTTTTTCTTGTTAAATGTAGCACGACCTTGTGCTAATCTTTGTTTTATATCTTTTGTGCTTTTCCCATCTTGTGTTATTTGGCTTCCTAGGTAGCAGAAATCCTTAACCTCTTGTAAGTTCGTGTTATATACTTGTATTCTTGTTTTTGATTTATTTTCCCCACCTTTGCATACTAGAACTTTAGTTTTAGTTTTGTTAATTTTCATACCGTATCTCTCTGTTAGAACCGTTTCCATTTCATTAAGAGCAGCTTCTAACTCTTCCTTGCTAGATGCTAATACCGCTATATCATGTGCAAATCTAAGCATATCAATTTTTGTCCCTGCATAGTAATTCCAAATGTCTTCCTGCATTTGACAGTATTCATTGCCTCTTTTATGTACAAGTTAAAAATCAATGGGGATAGGGCACATCCCTGTCTCACCCCTTTCCTAATGTTTACTTCTCTATGTTTCTGCTCTAATTCTATTACTGCTGTTTGCTCTTTGTATAAGCTATGTACTATTTGTCTATCCCTATAACTCATTCCAATCTTTTTGAGTATTTCAAACATTTTTTTCCATTTTACATTGTCGAATGCTTTTTCCAGATTTACAAACCCTATATACACGTTTTCCCCTTTTTCTATTGTTTTCTCCATTATCACTCTCAGAGCTAAAATAGCCTCCCGTGTTCCCCTGTTTCGCCTAAACCCAAATTGGTCTTCTCCTAGTATTTCTTCCGCCCGTTTTTCCATTCGTCTTTGCACAATTCTAGTTAATATTTTGGACACGTGTGCTGTCAAACTTATTGTTCGAAAATTTTCACATCTATCCACACCCTTCTTTTTTGGTATAGTTACTATGATGCTACGTTTGAAATCTTTTGATATCTCGTCTGTCTCATACATATAGCTTACAAGTTGGAAGAGACGTTCTGTTACTGCTTGTCCAGCGGCTTTTAGAGTTTCTGCATGCACCTTATCTGTACCCAGCGCCTTACCATTTTTTAGACTCTTTAATGCTAATTTAAACTCATTTCTAAGTATAGGATATCCCAAGCCATCATTTTCAATGTCTGATTCCTGTTCTAGTGCAGTTAGTTCCTCTCCTACATATAAATTCCCTATATATTCTTGACATCTACTCACTTTCTCTACGTTTTCTATGATGACGTTTCCTTGTGCGTCCCTTATATTTTTGCTATACGGTTTTATGTTGTTAAAATTCATTCTAACTAATTTGTATGCTTCGTCTGTCTTTCCTATTTCCATTTTCGTTTGTACCTCTTTGTACTTTTCATCAATCCATTGTTCTTTAGCTTTCCTGCATTTTTGAATAATTTCCCATTTTGTGGCTTTGTATCTCTGTTTTCCTGTTTCGTCTGATTTATTTTTGTATTTTTGTCTTTCTTCTATTAAATTCAGGATATCCTTTGTTATCCATGGTTTCTTATTTTCTTTTTGTGTATACCCTAGAATATCTCTGGCCGCCATGTTTAGGCTGGATTTAATGTTATTCCATTCTGTTTCTACTTCCTTAGTATCAGATATTTTCCCGATATCTTTGAACAATTCATTTGACTTTTTTTCGAATCTTTCTTGAATATCTTTTTATTTTAGTTTCTCTAAGTCCAAGTGCCTTTTTCCGTACCTTTTTTTCACTTTCTTAAATTTAAGTGCGGCCTTCATAATTACGATGTTGTGATCAGTGTTTATAGCTGCTTCTGGGTAGCTTCTACAGTCTTTTACTTTATTCCTAAACCGTTGTCGAACAAGAATGTAATCTATTTGTTATCTTCCTATATCTCCTGGCATCTTCCACGTATATCGTCTTCTAGCATGATGTTGAAATAATGTGTTTGCGATGATTAAATTGTTCTTGTCGCAAAATTCTACCGGCCTATTTCCCCTGTCGCTTCTCGTGCCTAAACCAAATAAACCTACTACCGCTCCTTCCCTACCTTCACCTACCACGGCATTAAAATCCCCCGTAATTATTAAATTTTCATGTCCTTTTACGTATCTTAATGTCTTCGATATCTTTATAGATGGCTTCTACCTCTTCGTCACTGTAGCTAGAGGTGGGCATGTATATTTGTATTATTACTGTGTTTACCGGTTTAGATTCTAATCTAACCATGAGTACTCTTTCGTTCTTTTGTAAGTAATTTTCTACACAGTATCCTATCTTTTTCTACATAACTATCCCCACACCCAAATTTCCTTTCTCTGCTCCTGTATGAATTACCCTGAAGTCTCCACTCCAAAAATCCCCCGCCCCTGGCCACCGAACTTCGCTGATCCTTACTATGTGTAGTGATAACCTATTCATTTCGATTTTTAGGTTCTCTAGCATACCTACTAGCTTCATACTTCTAACATTCCATGCTCCGACTCACAGAATGTTCCTGACTCTTATTTTTAACTTTCTGATCGCATCCTTCAAAGTAGTCCCCTCCCGGAGATCCGAATGGGGGACTATTTTAACTCCGGAATTTTTTACCCCAGATAATGCCATCATTTTATTATAATTTAGGTACACTGTGTACTTGGGAGGTAATGTGGTGGTTTCCGTTGCCTTCCACATCACGGTAGTGTGTCTTAGACTGCCATACCGACCCCTATGGTCTCTGCCAATCTAAGTACCGAAAAAGCCGTTGCCCTCTTTCGGGGACCTGTCTTAGTCTAGTTCCTCACTAACGACCCTACTACTTTGGTTGGACCTGTAGTTTGGGTTTTTAGCTCATTAGAACACGCAAGTCATTTCACCTGTTCTAGTAATTTAGAACTTCGGCAAGGTGTAGGTCCATTCGAAATGGACAATCACTTTACTTACGAAGAATTCATTACCATTTTAATACAGGTGGAAGCAATATTAAACTCACGTCCTCTCAGCCAATTATCGTCTAATCCAACAGATTTAGAACCCATCACTCTAGCTCATTTTTTAATTGGGCGATCTTTGATTGCAACCCCAGAACCAGACGTTGTAACGATAAGTGAAAATCGGTATCAAAAGTTAGAGCAAATACGTCAATTAATTTGGCAACGTTGGTCACTGGAGTACATGAGTGAACCCCAAACCCGTAGTAAATGGCAAACGGATTGCCAAAACATAAAGTTAAACACATTAGTATTGATCAAAGACAAAAATCTTCCTCCGTTGAAGTGGTCTCTTGGACAAGTCGTGGACATACATCCTGGCGAAGATTTAATTACCAGAGTTGTCTCTATTCGAACGCTCAATGGTGTCATCAAAAGAGCCGTTAAAACAATTTGTCCATTACCAGTGCAAGACAGAAGTGCCGGTGATGAAAACAAAGGGCATTAGTTTTTGTTCATTTTTAATATTAGGTTTCGTTTATTTGGTAGATGCTATAATACAGTTTATGGTATTTTATTCATTGCATTTAAGATTTACATTGTTCATTTAAAAAAAAAATTGTTTTTAAAAAGCTGAGCCTTTCAAAGCGGCCGGCATGTTCAAGTTTAAAGTAATATAGCCAGAACGTCAACCCCTCCTCTCTCTTTCAAACGTAAGCTTTTTCAAAGATTAGGGTTAATAGACAGCAGTAGAGTTATGTTAGTGTTACGGGCTTAACTAGACACGGTCTAGTCCCATATTTTTCGATGTTAATGCATTGTAAACACGATGTACGTTTCTTAAATAAAATTGCATTTAAGTTTATCCTGTGCGCATATTCATACTAAACATTAATACTTTGTTTTAGGTAACCGTTAACTTGTTATACATTACGACCGCGTATAATCGCTTCTTATGTGTTTTCCATCTAAACATTCGTTAAAATGAAGTATTGAACTATCCGATAGAAGCATGTTTTCAAGTTTTCTAATCTCGTTTGATAACACCAATATTACTTGGAGCTTTGGTTATTAGTTAAATGATTTAATATTCACTTTCTTTTCTGAATTTTCAAAAAGCACTCGTCGTGATTGTTAGATCCTTTGTTTCCGTTTTTATGGAATTTCGTGCACGCAGTACTGCGTGCTTCCTCCAGTGGGCCTAACGATCAGTTCGAACCATCGCTCCTGTTAACACAAGCGAACACACACATGGCGTGATTTCGCACACAGCTGGTCCACTCCGTCCTTAAAGACGGAAGCTAGTCTACAACTGGGACGTGAGTGAGTCTTTAGCCCCGATTTCTTTTTTTGTTGGCACTGCTCCTGAGAAAGGGTCACATCCACATGTTTATCGGGTTCGACTGGAAGCCCACACTTGGTAGTTGTGAACATGAACATCGTTAGGTGAGATGGTACTTATTTATTTATTTATTTCAGTACATTACAGATTTACAAAAAAATCCAATTGGCACTTAACAAATTTAAACATATAACAAAGGTTATAAGAAATTTACAAATTGCTATTAAGTAGTCTTTTCAGACTCGGTAAAGTTATATGAAAACTGTCTATATGCATATAGTCTGTGTTAGTTGACATCATTATGCGGTCTATAACGGCCTGCTGCCCATAGTTTGTCCTATGAAAATTTAATAAAAATAAATTATCAGAGCGAGTAATCTGATGTTTTACATGGAAATTTAATTTTGCAAGCAGGGCATCGCAATCTATCAAGTTGTTAACAATTTTAAACACAAATATAAACATCCCTTGTTTCCTTCTTGTTTGTAGCGATTGGAGACCCAGTAATTGCAACCTTGCTCTCGGAGTAATATGATCACTTGTAAAGTGTATTTGGTACAAAGCAAATTTAACGAACTTAGACTGCACCCCTTCAATGCGATCAATGTGACATGAGTAAGATGGTGACCAAATTACAGAGTTATACTCAAGCAGACTTCTAACTAAACCCGAGTAAAGTGCTTTTAAGGCTTTCATGTTGTGAATGGTTTTACAATTTCTTTTGATAAAACCCAAAGCTCTGAGGGATTTGGATACTATAGCGTTGAAGTGGTCTCTAAAGGTTATTTTAACATCAAAGGTAATTCCTAAGTCAGTGATACGCGAGACTGAATTTATAGAATGACTATAAATACTATAATTGTAGTTCGTAGGAATTGTGCATCTAAAAAAGCGCATAATTTTACATTTAGAAATGTTCAACTTTAAGAAGTTTCCATCGCAGTAGGTCACAAATTTATCTAAATCCTCTTGCATTCTGAAGCAATCAGATTTTGAATGTATCACCCTGAAAAATTTCAAGTCATCGGCATAAAGTAACACCTGTGAACTCTTGAACATGGACACAACATCATTGATGAAGAGCAAGAATAAAATCGGACTCAGGTGTGACCCTTGCGGAACCCCTGAACCTACTGTTATCTCTCTAGATGAAATATTTCCAATTTTCACACATTGAGTTCTGCTTTGCAAATAGGATTGAATCCAAGATAGATATAAACCGTGTATACCTAACGCTTCTAGTTTCAACACAAGCAGCTGATGGCAAATACTATCGAATGCCTTACTCAAATCGGTATGAATGACATCGATCTGATATGCAAGTTCTATATTCATAGTTAAATATTCGTGAAATACAACAAGATTAGTTGCAGTAGAACGGCCTTTAAAGAACCCATGTTGCTGAATTGCTATGGTATGTTTAAAATTTCTGAAAAGTTCCTCTGTGATTATCGATTCCATAATTTTAGATAGTATGGACAGCAGTGATATGCTTCTATAGTTAGCAACATCTAACCTATTTCCAGATTTGAATATGAGAAATAGTGTTGAGATTTTCCAAGACCTGGGAAAAGTACCAGTGTCAAAGCTACGCTGAAATAATAAAGTAAAAGGTTTAACCAAGGATGCGCTGCAGTTTTTCAACAGTACCGGAGGTATACCATCTGGCCCACAGCTCTTATTACAATTCAGGGCAGATATTTTTTCTTGCACCTTGTCGGTGGTAAATGTATGGTGGTATAGGCAGTTGCAAACAGTGTTGTGAGTATCAAAGTTAAACACCAGAATGATGGTATGCACTGTGAAAGAACTTTCAAAATGTTCAGCAAATGCATCAGCTATACGTTGAACATCATTTAGTGCACGTTTTTTGTAGATCATCTGCCGAGGAATACCATTGTTATTCTTTAAAGAATTAATAAGTGACCAGAAGTATTTAATACTTGTAGGTATTAAAAGTTCAGTATCAGACAAGAATTTTTTGTAACAATGATTGATAAGAACTTTAGTTTCTGTTCGTAAATTTGAATAAGCGTTATAGTCATTTATGGATCTTGTGTGTTTAAATTTTTGATAGAGTTTATTTTTCTTGTTAATTTGTCGTTTCAGTTCTCTGCTGTACCACTTTGGGTATTTAGAAGTAGCGTTAACTTTCCTAGGAGTGTATTTATGCAAACCGTCATAAATAACAGAATAAAAGGATTCAATAGCAGTGTCAATGTTCTTACATCAATCAATAAATGACCAGTCGTGAGCGTTATAGAAATAATTCAACGTCTCAAAATCAGCCCTCTTGAAGTCAAAATTAAATTCAAACCCCTTGTTGTTATTTTGTAAAAATGGAATGGAAATTATATCAACTAACGCTTCCAGTGACGGATGGTAAATATCAACTTTACTTAGGGGAGTGGAGGTAGCACGTATTTTAACATTCAAGGAATCATCACTAAAAAGCAAGTCCAGTAAGTTATTCTGAAAGTTAGTTATGTGGTTCCGTTGAAGAAGCTCCAGGTAATACATGTTATCTGTGAAATGATCTTCTTTACTACAGAGGTGACCACTAGGGGCTAAGAAGTCATCATCTTGAACCCAGGTGATTCCGAATAGGTTGAAATCACCAATAATAAGTCGTTTAGCGTGTGAATATTGTACGCGGATTGTTTTGGCTGTATTTATAAAAGCTTGGAACACCTGTATCATAGCACTAAGTGTAATATAAACTCCACAGATAATTAATACTTCCCTTTCTAAGGTTAACATAATCCAAAGATCTTCAAATAGTAAACTGTTACTGCAAGAAAATCGAGTAGACTGTATAGATGTTAATACTGCAATCAGTACTCCACCACCGCGCTTACAAGTCGTATTTTCTGTCATTGCGGTAGACATCATAATTATTATGTATAAGTTCATTGCTATTAAAATCTGCAGAAAGCCAAGTCTCACACAAGATCAAAATCTCAAAATTGCAATTTAAAGTAGATTTATACATTTCGACAGTTTTAGTTCTGACTCCACGAACATTCTGATAATACAGAAATAAAGTTTGTCTAAAGCATTGCTTTGAACCAAGAGCATTTCTATGGGCAAATTGCTGTGGTTGGTCTTTAGTACGAGCTGGACTTAAGTTGTTGGTATCGTAGTCTGTGGCACTTGAAAATTTTGGTTGCCTGGTTTTATTATTGTCCATGTATTTTCTAACAGCAACACCATTAGGCCAAAAGGCTGAATTCATTAAAGTAAACATATAAGTTGAATTGACTGAGACTTTGAAAGAACTATAGCTATTTGGGAATTTTGAATTCAATCGTTCAAGTTTAATATTTGGTGGTGTATCAACGTTTAAATGAATATGCAACTTATTTGTTATGTAGTCCATTATCTTTTGTTCATTAATAGATGGATTCACTTTAGTCAAATGTAATTGGGAAGTTCTAAACCTGCGAGTAACAGCCATGAAATCATCAGTGGACTCACCGTTAGATGTAGGGGCACAAACTGTGGCAGTACCAATTATTAATTCTTTTTTGGTTGTTCGAATGTTTGAGATAGTGCTTTTATTGTTGTTATTGTTATTGTTTTTGTTATTCTTATTATCAGTAGAATTTACAATTGGTTTTGATATAGATGAAATTTTATCAGTTACCATGTGAACACCTGATTCTGTACTTGCTTTAATGCAATCCTTTATGTTATGACCTTGTTTGTATTCCACCTGTTGCAATAGTTGATTATCGCTCAAGGTGTTAACTTCTGGATTGGTAGTAACTTTATTCTTAGCTAAATTAGTAATTTTTTGACCATGTATAAGTAGCTTTATCAGATCAACATTACTGCTTCTCAATTTGAAGACTGCCTCTCTTAGTTCTTTAATCTCATCATGTAGATGCACAGTTGGAGCTAGAACCATACCTCTAATAAGTTTGTTAGATTCTTCACTTTTGAGAAAAGTAATAATATCTTGGCTATTATTTTGTGGTAGATAATTTACACTATCCTGACCAGTAACACCAGTATCCAAATTATTGTTGCTAACAATATTATCAACACTGTCATTACCATTATCAGAGCACTCAGCACAATAATAATATTGTATGTACTGTGACCATCCTACATCCGTAATGGTATACTTACAGTGGTAATGTCTACATGGAGAGGGTTTCCATTTTTTGTTGTGCTTACAAATTTTTGATATTATTTTCAATTTAACACCCAAACTACTTAATGTCTACAAGGGGAGGGTTTCTTTTTTTGTATTTTTTGGGGTTGTAAAATTTTGTTAATTAAGGTAGTGTAGTGCTAATGATTTTTATATGCTTAATTGTTGTATTTAAAATAATGATTTAGAGCTGTTGTTTTTAGGGTTGTAATTTCTTGTTCTTTTTTAGGTAATTAATATGGGGGACCTAAAAACGACAGCTCGCCATTTTAAGAATTGATTCTTTTATGTTACATTCTTTTTTGATACTACTGTTCTGGTGTAATATATTTGTTTTTGGTAATTAGAGGTTGTATGATTATTTTTATAAGTGTGTAAATTTTTCTTTTAATTCAGGCGTTTCTTTAATTTTTGTATGTATTATACCCTGCCCACTCACCGAATGAACCCGGTCAATTTCTTTTTTGACTTTTAGGCTACGTAAATGTATGTAGCAAACTTTTGAGATACCTTTGCAAGATATAGAATAACTTCAAAATAAATACAAATGGTCGTTCGTCAAAGTGTGAGAATATAATACGACACAAAATAAAGACATAAATTGCATGTCACGGACTTTAGTATGTGATCATTGTAACACCCAAGAATCTTTTTAAATTAAACAAATTTCAAATAATATTTTCGGCCAATCACAAATAATTCTATCTAAAATATAACCTATCAATGACCATGAATTAATACAGTTATCCAATCCTAGTTCGACTTTGGAGTGACAATTGACACTTTAAATTAACATAACCTATCAACTGAAATCTAACATCCCGTGAAATGTACAAGATTTTAAATTAGGCGCCAAAGGGAAATACTAATATGTTCTAGAAAATTCCAAAACCGGAAATACGTAATAAAATGTTATTTTTCGTGATATCTATAAAAATATTAACAGGAAATAGTTCAAAATATTGCAGAATAACTTAAATTTAATTATAGCCCAGTTTCAATTAGCAATTGCAATAATAAAAATGGATTTAACCATTAACCTAAAAACACGTGTAGGAATGATACACAATTGTGCAATATGTAAGGTTTGTAATTGACTAGAACAATCACGTGATAAAAGGTATATAAATAGGGGAAGTGAAGAAATTAAATCACGCGCGAAACACACGACACAAAAAGACAATACACAAAAGCAAAAGATGTACGAAATAAAATAAAAAAGTAATTAGCCCATAGTTAGGGCCAGATACGCTGTAATGGCGCGTAACTATCGTGGTTATTTGACCGCGTAAAGTAAAGTGACGTATAGGTAATAAATATAAGAAGTGAATACGTTTATTACGGGGCGATTAGTGGATTTAAATAATGAATAAAGGACAGTGTAATTAGACGATGGAAGGGTTAAGTTGTAGGGCGGTTAATGGTTGGAGACGCCGGCTTGTTAACGGCATAGAAGATGATAAACACACTTTTATGGCTCAATTTTGATTGATTGGTGGAAGTTTGTATTTTGGAAGTTCGACTCCAAACCGTAAGTTGGTATAGAAGTAGCGAGATATCCAGAGCTCCAAGCACGAAAGTTATTAATAACCGTGTTAAGTTTCAACCCTGGTGAGAATAAATTACCTCAACGGCCTTGTTTAGGATGGAGCAATAGTGGGTATTGCATACCCAACACAGGTATTGAGTGAATCTTTGCATAGATGGTTCGAGAGAACGGACGTGTATTTGCATGCATACACGGGGTTTGCAGGTATGAATTTATATATAGTTATATATATATATATATATATATTAGCATTTGACATTATCAAAGGGTCTACAAAGGTAGTTGTTAGTACTACTGATAAAAACATTAATTTACCACTTTTATCAAGCTATTCTAAAAGTTAAAAACACTACGGTTAACAAAGATTGATGAATAATTACTTGTTTGAATGCAGATATAGAATATTATGTACTAGTGATACAGCGTTTGAGGTTTAAAAAAGCATTTTTCCATTGTTTGCATATACGAAGGGTATCTAATGTATCTTCGATTGAATGTGTATAGGTTTTGTCTTTAAAATTATCATTTGTAATTTGTGCAGGATACTTTAGGCCATTTATAAAGTTGATTTACCTAAAATGAAAGATGTTTAATACATTTTAATTATAAAGCGAAATAAAATTATGAAATGTCAAAATAAAATGTAAAAATATCAAAGCTGTTCTAAAATAGTAATTAGGTAGAATTAAGTTTAATATGTTGAATGCATCCCTTATGTAATATTAGTTAGTAGGCTAGAGATACGTTTTTTTTGTGTGTCCTAGGTGATAATTGTTTAAGGATTAATTATAAAAAAAAATTTTGAAAAAGTTGGACCATAAAAATTTGGTACACTGAATAAATTGTTTTTGGCTTAAGAGCTTGTACTTAAAAATTTTCCAAATTTAATGTGTTAAAGTGCATACATTTTTATTGAATATAGTACAAAGAAAGGGAAAGGTTTATACGACGAAAATTAATTACAAAAGGAAGATTTCAAATATACCAATCATCGGGGCATCCTTTGTTGTGATTAAAGAGTTGCAGCTGAGCAGTTTATTTGGTGAAGTATTGAAGTGTTCGTAGTTATAGAGCAATTAAAGCATATAGTGGTTGAAGTAGTATTCAATTGTAGAACCTAAAACTATAGAAAAATCCTTATTGTACATAAACTAAAGCATACTTTTATTAGGTACTCACTGAAAGCGTTCGAGGCAACTTTGTGGTATCCTGTTTCCAACCCCTGTACACCCAGACACATTCAACGGAGTTGCAGGTATCTTAAGTTATTTTATCTACACTTCATATTAAAGTAATTTGGAATAATTTAAATTTCAAACGTTAACTAGATTAAATAATTGTTGAATAGATTTATCAATCTTTGTCTAACCACGATACGTAAGCACAAAAAACGAGGTTAAGTGATTTGATCTCATACGCTTTAGGCGCCTGCGTTTCAATACCTGTAAGGGGACAAAGAACCCACGTCTCCTTACAGAGTTTAAATACTAGATTCAGTTTCCCTGAGAGAGTTTCTAAAAGCCGTGGCATAATTGAATTTGAAAAGGTATTTATTTAAATCATTTAAAGACCAACACCACATTACAGGTTGCACTTTTTTTTTATCGTATATTAAAGCATCATTTCATTAAATATCACTATACATAACAATATATATATATATATATATATATATATATATATATATATATATACCAATTACATGAGATGTATCTGTAAATGCACTTTACATTTACCTATACAAATCGAACTGGTATTTGCATAGCCATTACAAAACAATTACTTGATCGTTTTGTAGAGAGAAAAAACATCCATTGACCAGGTTTCGACCTCATTAGGTCTCGCCAGAATGGACTAGTTTTAACCCTAACAAAACATCAAGTTACCTCAATGTATATGCTCGAAGAAACCTCTGTACGATGGCGAAAGGAAAAATAGAGCGCCATCAGTTGGCTAAAACCAACCCTAAGGCTGAAACTGTACAGAAGTTCATCCATTCTGACGAGACCTAATGAGGTCGAAACCTGGTCAATGGATGTTTTTTCTCTCTACAAAACGATCAAGTAATTGTTTTGTAATGGCTATGCAAATACCAGTTCGATTTGTATAGGTAAATGTAAAGTGCAATTACAGATACATCTCATGTAATTGGTTTAATTTTAACTGCAAATTGCAGAGAAAGTTTTGCTTTTATATATATATATATATATATATATATATATATGTGTGTGTGTGTGTGTGTGTGTGTGTGTGTGCTGTTAAATGAATATGTTGAGTTGCTAGATTAAGATTGAATTTCTTGGACTTTATTAACGTCACTACTTTTTATTATGAGTTTTGTAGAGAATATTAAGAGTTATTGGCTATGTTTCAGTTGGAAGCCAATCTGTTTAAATGTAAAATTTGCAATGTTTAGTAGAATGTAATTACCCGATTTAAGGGGGCTTTAGTTAAATAAGAAATACTGATTTTATTGCATTCAAGTATGTCAATATAGTAAATGTATATAGTTATATCACCACATTAAAGGTTATTAAATTCATTACTTGATAATGTTGAGATATATAATTTAAAGGGGTTTGTTGAAATACATTTAGGTACAGATACTTTGTAAACTTTTGGGTAAGTTAACTCACCAGTATCGGTTTCAGAATTCTAGGCCTATCTACCCTGGGACATGTCTATGTACTCTCCACTGTAGAGTAGCCGAGGCGTTTGAAGAAAGTAGAGTAAAAACTATTGGAATAGGTAAGTGGACCCTTATATTGCAATTTTGAACCATAAAAAGTGATATAGAATTGGTATTCGATTATATATGTATTAGGTAACTCGGTCCTTGTTTCTTTGACTGCTACAGATAGGTCAAGAAGGGGGGGGGGGGTGTGAAGTGTTACATCGTGTTATTTGTTTGCAAATTTGCTTTTTGTGATACAAAAATTATACAAATCGACAGTTTTTGGAAATGTGTGTCCGTACAAATAGACCATTTCAATTATGCATCGACTTACTTATATGTCCATAAGAGCATTTTCTTTTAATACACACATCTTCTGTTAGTAATAAGTACTGCAAATTCTACAGTATGCATTCTGGTACAAATTAGTTGTTGATCGTATCGCTTAGATGAGCTTATTGAAAGAACTAAGTACAAAAAAGTGAGTACACTTTTATTTAAACTGCCTTAATTGAAATACATTTTCCTCCGTAATTATGTGGACATTATTTTATCTTAGCATGTCTTCACGTATGCTCAAAACTTTAACAATATTGTTACGAACTATTAGGTAACCCTTTAAACACGGAAGCTGCATTACCGAAGTGTATTCTACAGAAGTCTAGAACATTCGAGCAAACACCAGACTATGAATCGTTTAGTTAATTTTAGGGTATATATAAGATCGGTGATGAGTGTACATCGGTTAGTCTATATCCAAATGTCGTATATAAATCATATCGTGTATAGTAAAGCATTATGTTTTGAAAGTCCTATAGTAAATATAAATTTGTGTTATGTGAACGTGTATATTGTACCGCCAGCTTGTAAATAAATAGACAAAAGTGTAATAAATAAATTATAGTAGTGTTTAGTGTTATTAAGAAGACTTATAGTTAAGAATTTAGTTTAAGAAGATATTAGTGCTTGTAAATAGCATTAGTGTGATAGTGCTTCATTGTTAATTGGACTGAAAACATCTATAAATAAAGCATATACTGTTATTTAGACTTGTGAAGAGTGAGTAATTAAACTTTTGTTATTACTTGTTCTGAATTGGTAAAACGCGTTAAACGGTAGCCCGCTACAATATAATACGTTTTCGGGTGATGGACTTAGTGCGCACTTTTTTGAACTGAGTGCATGCTTTGTTCGCCAAGATGCGTTCAAGCGCCTCGGTGCTATATGTGTGTTCGCCTTTGTTCAAGCCGAAATGGCACTCAGACGCACTTTTTGAAACTGACTCTCAGAGACAGTTCCCATATTCGGGTACAACAGAATGTTGGTAATGTCAAGCAATTCAGTAAAAAATTCTTACATATTTGAGATGGCAGTTCAGCTTTTAAAATCATCATCATCAGAAAGCGACGAGGAACAGCTTACTTTTTTACAAAAAATTTCGCAACAATACAACCGCGAAACAAAATTGAGGTTATGTAAATTAATTGGCAACATTAGTTACAGCAAAACTTACAATATGTTCGCTAGGCATTTTTGCACTCAGAGCACTAGTGCGAGCTAGATATTCTCAGCGAAATCACTATAAAACATCATCAATATAGCAGCATTTCAATAGATGTCTTATAGCGTTTTCGGGTGAGAATTTTCGGTGCGCACTGGTGGAGTGCAAGTTTTTAGCATGTGCACTGGTTTCTTTCAGTGTAAAAATAGTTCAACCAGTCAGCCGAATATACAGCACCGTTCTAGTGCACACTTGACATTTCCTTTTCACCTACCCTAACAAATTGGCGTATATTTGTCTTACATTCTGCCTAGACGTTTCCTCTCAAGAAATACATATGGACCATTCCCTTTATTTAAAAGTCAATGACCAAATTATTTTCTTGTGCTTAGATGAAGATACCTATAAATTATTAACAGGCGAGTTCTACAATTGCTTCATTCACATCCAACAAAATTTATTTTTAACACGTAGTTACTTATTGTTTCAGTAAAACCTTTTGAATTAATACCAGATTACGTTAAAGTCATGAAGGAAAATAATATTTTAAGTAATGAGTGTGTGATAAAACATTTGGCACTTTCCTTGAATGCTGAAAATTATAAAACAGTTCCGATCATTTCACCTGCGAGCAGTGATTATCTCATTGTATGTAAAAAGCCAGTAGGGCTTGAAAAAATTAGTGAACAGTGTGGGATTGATACTGAATTGTCCCAGACATACAATCCTGTAGGTATCGTTTGTGATAATGAAATCCTATGGGGAGAAAAAGAAACCAAATTAATACTCGACAAATATGAACAATATTTGCCTATGGTTGGGCCCTTGAAAAAATTCAATAAAAAAAAGGGTGATGTGGGAAAAAATTGCACATGATCTTTTAACTATTTTATCAGTGCGAAAATCCTCGGTGCAATGTAAGAATAGATATAAAACTATAATTAAACGAAAGCGTACTATTCAAAAACACAATGCCAAAACAGGAGAAATACAAGAAAAAGATCCTTATGAAGAGGAAGTGAATAAAATAGCAGCTTTAGACGACAGCATCGAACCAGAAGTCAAAATGGGCGTATGGAAAAGTTTGACAATTCAAAAACAGGTAACCAATTCATCTACATCTAGCTCTAGTAGCAGTAGTGCACAATCGTCTAAAAGAAAATTATCCATAGCCGAAGTACTTACCCAAATTGTGTTACGTGCCAAAATTTGGCACTAGATTTTTCGTTAGTTTAGTTTTGATGTGCGGGAATTTTGCGCCATAAATTTGAAGGATTGGTGCGCGTATTTCCGTTACGTCAGAAGCGCTTGCACCAGTTCGCGCTGACGCGAGTGGCGGAAAAAAGCGGGGTTTTTTCCGAGAGACGCTGAAACGTGACTTTTTGCCTTGGAACATCTACAAGAGTGGTTGGGTATCGTATCTTTATTTTTATTATGTAGATTTCCTTTTCTCGTTTATCTTTGTTTATTGTTCCCTATAACCCGTTTCCCGTCGTTACCTCTACATGTAGGAAGAAGATACGGAATTTGAAAACAACCTGGCCGAACCGCAGTCCACGCCGGAGCACCATCTTTATCCGGAAGGGAGCCCTGAGATAGCTAGCTGGAGCAATCCCGAAGTACGCTATGCGCTCCATCTGTAAATAATCCGGAAGGGGGCTCCTAGCAACCCTGAAGGAAGCTATCCTGTGAGACGCTTATATGTTCATGTGAGTACTTTGTGTTTATACCCTATTTTATGAATTTTGAATATTTCGTCATTACGTGTAATAATTTGCATATTGTGTGACGTCGTTGACAGATGGGCGCGCTAATCTCAACTTTATAGATTGCCGTTGTGTCGCATATACCGCGTCGATGGTTATGTAACAGAAACACTTAAATGTAAGAATTGCTGAATGGAAGGTCGAAATAAAAGACATAAAGAAAAAATGGACTTTTTTCAAGAAATGAGTGAACGTCTGTTTAATAACTAAATATCTCTAATTAAAAGTTATTTTTTGTAAATATCAAGAATACTGTTCCGTAACCGTTCACTATTTATAATTCACCTTGTATATATTATAAAATACTCCTGCATACCTAATCCATTTTTATACATAATCCTTACCTACATTAAACTAACCAAAAACAAAAGAACAGATAACAGACGAGAGTGCTCAAGCATCCTTCAAGCAATCAACATGCGTCCTTCGGTATGCCGTGCATCTGGTCGTGTTAAAAGGCATAATCAGTTAATAAATGTTACATTGAAGTGCGTGACAAAGTGAACATTGAAGCAAGAGACAATTCATCAAGTGTAAGCCGTTTCGCCACTTCAAACAACAAGAATATAGTCGAAACTACACCAAATGTCAAATCAAGGTTAGTTATCCAATCATTTATACTACCAAACAATCTGTTATAATTGTTATCTGATTATTTTTTATTTCGCTGGTCGTTTAGACTGTTAACCTTTCATTCAATCAGCATCCACAAGTCAACACCAAGCCTAGCTTGTTTTCAAAAACGCACGCTACAACTTGGTACTTCGTTAACTATACTTTTCACCCCTAAACAACAACAAAGCGTCTTTTCAAATGCGCACGCGTCAAATACTTTGCATAAAATATTTTGTTTGTGTTTAGTTTATGATTTTGATGAAATAAATAAAATTGCAACATCATTTTCTTTTTCAATGTGTTTAAATATAATTCTAATTTATGCATTATGGATATTGTTCTAATAGGCTAAGGTAAATAAACTGTATATTTCTTAATTTATTAGTCTGGCAGATGAACAAAAGAAAGGACAACAGTGTAAATGCATATAAATGAATAATTACAATTTATTAAACCTAAAATTTAAGTTCTTTCCATCTTAAAGTGATATATCTTAATTTGAATTAATCTACAGTAACAAGCGACAAAGGTAGTCTCGTTTAATTTCACCTAATCTACGCAAATTCTTTTCCCGATCAAAATAATCATTAGTATCTTCATCCATATTATTGTTATCTACTTCGGATTCTATAATATCATTCTGGTTTAAACATATATTATGTAGCACACAGCATGACAAAATAAACTTAGAAGTTTTTAATAAAGTGTGAAACTCTAAGTTCTGTAGTTGCCTGAAACGACCCTTTAGAAGGCCATATGTATTTTCAATTTTTACTCGGGTGGCTGAAAACTTCTTATTGTGTAAAACTTGTTCACGGCTTAAATTTCCATAGTCTCTGTATGGCGTTATTAACCACTCGCTTAGGGTATATGCACTGTCTCCTAGCAAATGATAATTACCATTATCAGTTAATGTTTTTATCTCTTCACTTATGAACGACATTGAAAAAATTCGACTATCATGACCTTTACCTGGAGGGCCTGTGAATACATCAATGAATTTCTTATTTGCATCACAAATACCTTGCAGTGTTATGCTAGGAATGTCACGCCTGTTTGTATATGTAGATTTTATTTTGTGCGCTGGTGTTCTAATATTGATATATGTGCCATCAATACAGCCTAGCACATTAGGATATCCACTTATCATGACAAAATCTTTCGCTACATTTCTTTTCTGTTCTTGGAAAATAAATTAAATTTGGCATTATATCCATTAAAAAATTTATGACCCTTGATCATACTTCATGGAATGTTGAAAGAGTCATGTTAAATCTGTCTCCAACGTTCCTCATTGAGCATTTGTTTGCCGCAAACCATAAAAAAACTAAGTATGTGACACTCGGCTGTAATAGGAGAGACTCTCCCGTTACTACATTTGGGATAAAAGCTACTATTTCCAAACTGTTAAATTATATTATAGCATGTCACATGATACATTCTGAAGTGGCATTTAAACTAAAAATAAGAACGATGGATTAGCATAGCAGATATACACATTCTGATGGTTCTGATGTATCACAATACACGTTAAAAATACAAAATCCTTTTTGAATTTCCTTACCTTTATGAATTGTTTGGAATGGAGCTGTGCCATTTAAACGTTTAGTTTTTCTTAATCGTTTACAGTTTAAACGCAACTATATAAAAAAATTTTAAAGTCCCACCGCGTATACTTACTTGAGCATTTTCTATTTGTGATATAACGTTGGTATAGTTATCTACTTTTGCAATTTTACGTCTATTTATACTGCTTATTAGATAGTCATCTTCCTCGCTATCAGATGATGATTCTAAAAATTATTCTGCAAAATTTATAAAATCAAATACTTTTTG
Organism: Platerodrilus igneus; assembly: GCA_036346225.1. Classification (NCBI taxonomy): domain Eukaryota; kingdom Metazoa; phylum Arthropoda; class Insecta; order Coleoptera; family Lycidae; genus Platerodrilus; species Platerodrilus igneus. The sequence goes on from JARFIW010000544.1 coordinate 2,030,966, forward strand.
ATTTAACGTCATGTTTGATTGCGTGGTTACTATCATTTAATAATATAGATCAACATCAATTATTAATTTACATTAATAGAATAAATTTGTGACATGTGTCGTGTCCACACGAGTAAACAACTATTTTACATGTAGAAAATACATAACCTCACTGAAACCGACTTCAAAATCAGTTTCAGAAAGTGCGCACTCAGTGCAAGTACCTGTTGTACTCGCTTTCAAACGAAAACAACAGCACTCGATAAGTGCACGCATGCAATGCCAACCGAACACGATAGACTGAACTGAGTGCAAGAAAGTGCGCACTGGTGCAGCCACCCGAAAACGCTATTAGTATGTGATAAAAGTTAAATGGTTTGTTATTTAGAGCAAACAGAATAGCTTGGGAGTACAAATTCACCAATGGAATGTCCAATACACATTTACATACCACTTGTAGTAGGTATTAAGTTTAAACTTTCAAAATTAAATGCAATTGTTTTAAAAAAATTAAGTATTATAAGTAGAAAATTGAAGTTGCTCCTGTATTTATTATAATAAAGCAAAACACAACTTTATGTAAAAATAAGAATCCACTAAGTTGTGGTACAATAATAAAAGAACACACAAATTAACTAAAATTATCGTTAACTATATTTCAATTACACTGCATTCGAAAATGCACTTCAATATTAAATTACAAAAAAAAACTGTATTGTACGTTAATTTAAAATATTTAATAATAAAATAATTTATATAGTATTGGATCCGTAAGAGTACCACCATATGAAACACTTAACTCTTGTTATTCAGTAGACAAAAAGAAACTGAATAGGAACTTTGCAATCAGAATAATATCTGGCTTTGTGACAACGTCCAATTCATGCATTTTTTTTCAGAATCTTTTGAGCAGTTCAAATTATTCGTAATCATTAAAATCAGTTCAAGTTTAATTAAATTGTAATGTAAAAAAGCAAATTTCACAACGGTCTCAACAGGTTTTTGCATATTTGAAATGTGAATTATAGTTCATAAATGTACTTCTACAGCCTTCTGTGAAAAGCAACGACGTTTTACTGTAATTTTTATATACTTCAGATGAAGCGCGTCTAATTGCAGCACGATTTTGTATCCTATGCGACCTTAAGGATTGCCTATTATTATATATTGCCGCTTTAATGTACATAACCTTGTTTTTATCTTTTAAATTTTTCAGTTACACAGATATTTTAGTTAGTCCTGGTAGTGTTGGTCAGTTATTGCCACCTCCTTACTAATCTATGGTTATTGCCATGTCTTTGGGCAGAGCCGTATAAGTGTACCGTTTGCAAAAAGACATTCAGTACCCAAAGTAATATAAATAGGCATCAAAAACAATTTCATGGCGTACAAGTTAATGCTCTCAAATCAAAATTACACGAGAATGTATTGTGTGAAAAATGTGGCAAAACATTTTTTAACAAAACTGCGCTGAAGGTATATTTAAAAAGAATTCAGATTTTTCAAATGTATTTCAATGCTCTCTGGTAAATGATAAGCATTTTAAATGTATAGAATGCAATAAAGGTTTTAGATGTAGAACAACTTTATTAAATCTGTAATATTTTACATATAGGCAATTTCAAAGTTGCTATATGTTATGTGGAATGCCACGATCAAGGCGTAATAATGTTAGTCGACGTGATTATCGATCCGTGCAGCCAAGCGCGTGAAGCTCAAGGCGCTTGCCTGATGTACTTATATTTGTTCTTGTACGAGCATGTAGTCAGATAAGACGTAATAATTAAAAAAAACGTGGTAGGAAAATTTCCTTACCATGTTGAATCGAAAAAAATTCCATTCTTGGGAAAGGCATGTTGCCTGGTCTGTGACGAAAAAAGATTATTGTTGAAACCAAGCAGCGAAGTATTTATAGAATGCAAGCAGTTTCACCTTTAAAAAATTCATAATAGATTTCAGGAATTGATTTGTATAGTTTTGTAGTATATGGAAGTGGGTCAAGCTTTGAAGATGGCATCCCGTCTGTTCGTAATTTGGCGGAATTTGTACGTGGCTGCAATCCCGCAAATGTTGTAAATTTTTGTAAGCACCTTTCCTACGGTGAGTACGCTTTTTTTTTGTAACAAACATCAATCCAAGCGAGAAGCAAATTCATTGTGAAAGTTGTCGAATTGGAAGACAAATAATTACCTAAACGATTTAAAATTTCAATACATTTCCGATTATTAAATATATAAAAGCTTTCTTGTTAAACGATTTAAAATTTTTAGCATATTTTCAAATATTAAAGATATAAAAGCTTTCTTATTAAAATAAATTATGCTCCATTTAGTACATATAAGATAATTTGCCTAACAATTTAAAATAGTTTTAGTATATTTTTGAATATTGAATTCGAAAGCTTCCCTGTTAAAATAAATTACACTTTATTTAGAATATGTCAGATGATCTGGCTAAATTTTTTATTATTATTCGTTAATTTTAAATAATCGTTTAGGGCACAATTTAGTTTAACATCTGCCAGATAAACATCTGGAGTTACATGTTTACTTAAACAAGTCAAACGTATGTTCTGCAAATAAGTTGTATGATAAGATGATCCTTGACTTTTATTGAAAACCTACTCAGATGTTATAAAGATTCAAGTTTGATCTATAATAAACCTTGTGAGCCGAAAATAAAGATCTTTGCTTGAAGCATTAGTGTAGAACCGCCACTGAAATTAGCAAACGCCGCTTTACGGCGCTGCCCTTTATAGTGACGGGTGCAAGAATATAAGAAGCTACCCGCTTCAAACACCCTTGCGCAGGAACACTTTATGTTTATCAAAAGTAATACTCAACTTGTATTAAACTGTGCAATTTACTGGCATAAAATATAAATTTTTTGGACGAGACATAAAAATCACCCTTGACATATATGTAACAACACATAATAATCAATCGCCTACTACTTAAGTTTAAATACATATGAGGCGCGTTTGCAACATACTCCCACCTTGTGTTATGAGCAACCGAAGAACACAACAAAATTTACGCGCCACTGTCCAGCCTAGTACACAAGTCTTTCCGGCAACTTAACTTGCCGTCCACTTTTAGTGTACACACGTGTTTTACTCACAGGTACAATGTTCCTTCTTAACTGCTCTTCTGAGGAATCGCCGTCATGCACTGCATTTTCATTAGCTGCTCCCACCTGACCGTAGCTATTCACAGATTCAAGATGAACCATTTCACCTTCTGAACACTCCAACGGATAAATACGCCAAATTGGGCACACCAACTGACCTTTAGCAGTTTTTAGTCGGACAACGCGTACTCGTCCATCTTTACCAGGTATCAACTCTGTTATGCGACCCAGAGGCCAGTCTATCCGTTTTGTCTGATCATTTCCAATCATAACGATCTCACCGACATTTAGTGAACGTATTTTGCAATGTTTGGACACCATACGTAATTGACCCAAGTATTCGGTATGAAATCTTCTGCGTAATACATCACGAATCTTTCTGTGACGTAACAGTCGCTTGTTCAATGATGCAGAATCAAATACATCTAATTCTGGTACTCCAATTTCATGCCGTTCCTGCAGAAACATATTTGGTGTTAACGGCTCCAAATGGTTCACATCACTCGAGATGTAAGTCAAAGGTCTAGCGTTTATAATGGCTTCACAATCACATAATATAGTATGTAGTCCGTCAAAATCCAGCGAAGCCCTTCCTAAAACTTTACGTAATAATTGTTTTAACATGGAAATCAATCTCTCCCAAAATCCACCCCACCATGCTGCGGTTGGAGGGTTAAACTTCCATGCAATACGTTGCACCGCTGAATATTTTTTTACAGCGTCCCAATTCACTTTGCGCATCGCGTTATCTGTACCGACAAAATTAGTTCCATTGTCTGAATATACGATACATTGTTGGCCCCTTCTAGCAATGAATCTACGGAAAGAGTCAACAAATGTTCCAGTTGACAAGGATGTAACAAGTTCAAAGTGTACAGCACGATATATCGCACACGTGAAAATACACACCCATGCTTTTTGTCCATTTCTTAGAAACATAGGCCCGGCCATATCAACACCAATGATTTCGAAGACTGCCGCGTCACGTACTCTATCACTAGGTAACGGCGGCGTAATTTCTTCCATACTGGAAGCGTTTTGTCGTTTACACACAACACAATTTCCAATAACAGTTTTTATGCTACGACGACCTCCTAGAATCCAATAGCGTTCTTTTAATAGAGATAAAAGTGTCTGCACACCAGTGTGACAGGACTCAATGTGCTTATCCAATATAAGCTTTTTAACCACTGGGTGCTTCCCAGGCAATAACAGAGGATATCTAAAGTCGACATGGTCTTCGCGATATGAAACTTTGGTATTCAGACGAATAATACCATTTTTATCAATAATTGGTTGCAATGAAGACAACTCTTTTACCTTCTGGTCTTGAAACGATTCTTGTTGTATAACTTTAACAAGACACAGCTCAGCAGCTTCTGTTTCTTCTACAGATAAACATTTATCCAGAATTCGGCCATCAGGAAAACGACAATTGTGAATGAAACGTAAAATCCACGCAAGCAAGCAAATGATTTCATTGTAATGAGAAAAACGTTTATTATACCATAAGTCTTCACTGTTTAGCATAGATGCTACAAGTCTTTTGCGACGTTCTCTTCCAACCTCATCTTCATTGACCTCAAGATCCGCCTTAGGCCATGCACAGTGTGGTTGGTATAACCAGGACGGTCCCTCTAACCATTTGGATTCTAGCAATTGTTTGGGGGAACAACCGCGAGATGGGAGGTCCGCTGGATTCAAATTTCCTGGAACATGGTGCCACATGTTTTTATCGGTCAACTTACGAATTTCTGCAATCCGATTCCAAACAAATGCAGACCATTGATCTTCTTGTTTTATCCAAGAAATAACAGTACTCGAATCGCTCCAAAATAACTTTCAAATTCGTTATCAATCAACGATTTCAACAACGTCTTTTACAGAGGCGTACAAGCGTGCTGCAATCGTAGCAGCCAACAATTCGAGCCGGGGAATAGTCATTTCTTTTAAAGGTGCAATTCTCGCCTTTGCTTGAAGTAAACTTACTTTTACACCATCGACCTTTTCTACTCTTACATAAACTACCGATGAGTAGGCTGTTGTACTGGCATCACAGAATGTATGCAAGCTGATCTTTTGCGAACCATCATTTAAATAGTCTATCCATCAAGGCACTTTAATTCCTAATAAGCATTCTGATTCCACATACCATTTCATAAATTCTCTCTTAACTTCGCCGTCTACTTCTTCGTCCCAATTAATTTTCTCTCTGCAAAGGTGCCGTAGCAATGCTTTTGGGCGAATAGTAGTTGGACATACAAATCCCATTGGATCAAATATTCTATGAGTCAGCGATAATATAACACGCTTCGTTATAGGTCCTTTGGCTTCATGTTCACGGTGCTCAAAATTTAGCGCTAAACTATCTTCCATTTTGTTCCAATTAGGACCTAGCACTTGCGTCACAGGTTTGTCAAAAGGCGTTTTGCGCAATTGCGTATGCTCCCACCCTCTGAGGTCGAAATGTCCTTTGGCCATTACTGTACGAGCATTTTTTATAAACCGGTTTAGCTCGCTCACAGTAGCGACGCTGTGTATGCAATTGTCAACGTAAAAGCCATTCATCAATGTCATAATGACCTGTTTAACTTCTCTGTTCACAGTTTCATCGAGCATACGAGTCAAATGGTACTTTATAGTCATGCCTAGTAAATACGGACTAGCGCACACTCCAAAAACAACTCTCTTATGTCGATATATGATTTCACTACCCTGTAAATCCAACCAAATAAATCTTAATACGTCTTGTTCAGCAGAATGTAACCCCACTTGCAAAAAAGCTTTGTTGATGTTTGCAATCACACCTATCGGATTGAATCGAAAACGTAATAGCAAGGCAGGTATCAACTCAATCAGATTCGGACCGCTTTCTAAACAATCATTCAACGAAGGACTACCCTTTTCGTGCGAAGAAGCATCGAAAACTGGCCTTATCTTTGTGGTTAGACTATTAGATTTCACTACAGCCCTATGAGGTAAATAGTGAGTAACAGCATTTCTGGGACAGCGCATCTCTCCTTCAGATACTACTTCAACTATGCCTAAGTCTTTCCACTCATTTAAAACTTGTACATAAGCTTCATACAACTGTTCAAATTGCAGCTTTTTTATAACATGGTTCAATCGCTTACGGGCAATTTCGTAATTATTAGCCAAAGGTGGATGACCTTGCTTCCATGGTAGACGTACAACGTATCTTCCATTAGCATCTTCTTCTACAGTTTCCATGAAATATTTTTGTACATCGGAATTTATTTCATCTTTAGATCTTTTTTCCACCGGATCCATAATGCCTAACACGTCCAACTCCCATAGCTGATTTACCTTCAACTCACTGTAAAGTAATGAGATGACTTGCATAGTAGTGGACTTGCTACAAAGCTCTTTGGGAGCTTTTCCCATAAGCGTCCAACCGAGATCAGTCTCAATAGCCACAAGACCACAATTCAAAACATGTCTCTTACCCGTCAATAATTTTCCACAAACATCGGCTCCTATCAAAATTTCTATTGGCGAATAATCACCCACGTCAGCTATTTGTATACCTTTTTTAGCTAGTTCGTTTATCCACAGACCATTGGGAACTGGAGCTACATCATCGCAAATAACGGGTTGGTCTAAAACATCAAAGTGGCAAGAATATTCACCAGTCAAATTAATAAGCTTTATCTTATAGACAATGTGAGCTTGTTCCGCTGTAGACGCTCCGCCAAACAAAGTATGAGTAATCCGCGTGTGACCTTGCACGGAAAACCCAATATCTGAGCAGTATTCTTCAAAACATATGATCTTTGTGACCCTGTGTCTATAATAGCCCGCACTGTACGTTCCCCATTTTTTCCAGCGAGTTTTACTCGTAACGTTTGCAGGAACACAACAGGATTATACAAATTGGCAACATTCTTATCGCAACTGGTTGCCTGTAGTACCTTATCCAGAGTTACCGGTGTAGTAACATCTTCAGCACCCTTGTTTGCTGACAACTCAGGACACATTAATGGTACGTGTCTTTTGTTACATATCATGCAAGTTATTTTTTGACGACATTTTCGGCCGACGTGACCTACCTTTAAACAACTAAAGCAAGCCCTTTTCTGTTTCAAAATTTGACGTTTTTCATCTAATGTAACCTTTTGCATTTTGTGACACGACTCACTACTATGACCAGCTTCACAGAAAACGCATTTTACTTGTTTGGTAAACAAACCAGCAGCAGTCGGTACGTGCTCATGTTTTTTCATTAACTTTTTTGCCTTTTCGCTCAGTTTCGTTAGAAATGGTGGCTGCAGAAAACCCTTCTTTTGCTAGTGCAATGCGTTGTTCTCCGTCAACTTCTAAACTTATAAATGCCATCAAACCGTCAAGGCGTTCTTTGAGCGCATCGCCTCTTTTCACCGATACATCGCCCAGCGATCTCTGCCATGCGTGCAACAGCTCTTCTGGAAGACAAGATTCTACCAATGGAAACAACATTGTGGAACAAGTGTCCGTCGTCACACCAAGCGTGTCAAGAGCTCTCAACTGCGTCGCAATCTTATCATACAGACTGGCTAAATTTAGCGTCTTTGAATTGAGTGCTTTAATTAAAATAATTTTTAACAACTCACGCACATAAAACTCGACTAACAAGTCATGCCTCCCAAACCTGGCTTTTAAACTTTCTACAGCTTTTTCATAATTATTCCCAGTTGGGGGAAAACTAACTATAAGTTCTTCGGCTCGGGAACCCGGGACAATAACTTGCAACAAATAATGAAATTTATCTTCATTGGTTAACTCACAATCATTATGAACTTTATTAAAAGTGCTCCAGAACGGAAGTCAATCGCGCAGCTCACCTCCGAATTTTTTAAACTCAATGATTGGCAATTTGATTCTACGAGAAAGAGATCCTCCTGCGCCACTACCAACGTTACTAATACTGTCAATAGCAGGTGACCCAATAATGCGTTGGCAACGCAAATTCAACCTGCGATAAGTAAATTGATACTCGTCTGTGCTCTGAAGTTCTATTTCGAGTTGTTCCTCGCTGATTCCATCTGTATCCAACAAAAGGTCATAGACTTCACGATCCATTTGTTCTAATCCGGCTATTTTTTGGGTTAACATTTCACACCTTGTATTTATCTGGTCAACATCTTGTTGTTCGGCATCCAAAAGTTGTGTCAGCTGATTTGCAGTTAAAGTGAAAGTCCTGCGTGCTGCAGCTCGAGATTTCTTAAGTCTCTCCATCGTCACAGTCTTTCAATTAGTAACTCAAACGCGATACTGATAAACCAAACACCAACGTCACGCTAAATCGAACAATACCAAGTTGGGTCCTGTCACGGTCGCCAATAAACGCCGCTTTACGGCGCTGCCCTTTATAGTGACGGGTGCAAGAATATAAGAAGCTACCCGCTTCAAACACCCTTGCGCAGGAACACTTTATGTTTATCAAAAGTAATACTCAACTTGTATTAAACTGTGCAATTTACTGGCATAAAATATAACTTTTTTGGACGAGACATAAAAATCACTCTTGACATATATGTAACAACACATAATAATCAATCGCCTACTACTTAAGTTTAAATACATATGAGGCGCGTTTGCAACAATTAGCTTAATGTAACGAGATATTTTTTTTATGATGGGCTTCACCCATTAACAACTGCTAATTGATCGATTTAACATTACTAAGACCATTCCACTTCATGCTATTATATGTATGATTTTGTCTTAATTTTTTTTTTGTATATAAAAGAACAGCAAATAATTTTATTACATATCTGCAAACTATTGTAATAGTTTTATTTCTGAAAATCTAACAAGAGAAACAGTGATTTATCCAATTCTGGTTGTAATAATTAAGTATGAAAGAAATGGAGCTATGTTTTTGAATATCTATCTTCAGGCATAAGTAAATTTCCTTAAGGTTTATCTGTGTCTTTCCTTAAGAAGATTATTTTTTGTTTATGTAATTGATGTAGTGGCGCCCTAGGTTGTACAAAGACAGGTTCAATGATAGAAAAAGACCCCCCCCCCCCCATCTCATGCCTCCGCAGGGATAGACCCCAAGACTAGTCCCCGAGCATTAATAATTCTTTTTGACAACACGGTTTGGCTCAATGTCATCCTAATTAAAAGCCACCCTCTGTAATATATTAGCCAAAAAGTATTTTTTGATTTGAAATCATGTAACTGAATTGCATCATTTCAATCAGGAAGCTGATAAAGAAAAGTTTTTACCGTTTGGAGGTAACAAAATATAAACATTATATGATAGTGGGAAACTTAAGATTTCAAATTTAAAAAAAATGGTTATCTGGTCCAATATGTTCGTAGTAGCGGCAAAGGTCAGAGCCACCACTATTTTACTTACTATTATCAGTGCAATTGTTCAGTTTAGTAAATGTAGCTAGTAATTACATAATTTTAGAATGTATATGGTAGCAATTTTCCGATTTATAACATGCTTATTTAGGTAAAGTCCGAAGTAACATTGAAAAATACCTGTCCAAATCTCAAGGATCTTCTGAAATTGGATTTATGTGAGCTAGTAATATAATTGTAAAACTTAATCGCATTAGCAATGTAGTTAAGGCAAATTATTTTAAAACACATTATGGTCATACAGTAGAAGTTCAGCATATTAGAATTCCACATAATGTAAAGGAATGCATTGCTACTAAACTAGCATTAGGGTATCGGTACCGAAGCTTATAGATGCTGTGCGCAATAACATTGGAGAATCATTTGAACGTGTTGACTTATTAACAAAGTGCTGTGTATTTATGGTAGTAGTAATATTAATTACGAAATGACTAGACACGTAGATTCACAGTTGATTTATTAACAGAGTAGATAACATAATAAATTGAGCCACGTCTATTGCTTACCAAAGCTGACATCGTACTAGTGGGGGAATATACAACTATCACCTAGCGCATAGTTACTAAATATTCATAAACAGCCAATGGCGTGCCATACACAACATTTCCCTTCTTACATAATTTTATAAAAAGAAGAACAATCCTTCTAAGGCTACTAAGCTATAAGTCCATACGCTTTGGCACTGTACGCACTCGCAAACTACGACGCAATTCACGTTCTACTTTAGCCGTAACTCCATCACCCACGGGTTTATTATCTAACTTATTTGATATTGACTTTGTAGGGGAAATCACCTTATTATCAAGGATCACCTTAGAAGGTGACGTTACTTCTGGACTAATATCATTTACAGGCATGTTTTTACTAACAGAACAATCTGCTTTAGGCGAACTTATCTCTATGGTATTTTTAACAATTGGTTCACAATAGGATTCAAACTTAGATTTTTCTAAATCTATACTAACAGCGTTGTTTAGTTTTCTTAGGCTGTTGACATGCTTGTACAAAATTTTGTCGCCTATCTTTACAAGGTATGTTACTGTACTAACAAATTTTACAATACTACCTTCCTTCCATTTTTCTTTAACATAAGGCCCTAAATTACCTACTAACACTTATTCTCCTGCAGTAAAAAGTTCCGGTTTTACATAAACAAAATCTGAACTAAATAATACCTTAGCCCCTTTTTTTGGCCTTAACATGTCTAACCTGGTCCTTGGCTTAATTTTAAAAATAATTTCATTCGGCGTTACACGTGTACTTACTCATGGAGTTTTTCTGTAACTAAATAGAAAGTTCACCAGTTTCTGTTCAATAGATAGTTTAAACTTATCTGATTCTAACATATACTTTTCAATAGCTTTTTTTACTGTTTGTACTTGCTTTTCAATTTGCCCATTTGATTGTGCATGGTATGGAGGACTTTTTAAAACATTTATACCATTTACTTGACAAAATTGTACAAAACTATGAGAATTAAATAGGGGTCCATTGTCTGATACTAGAGTGTCTGGAAGACCCAAAAAAGCAAATGTACTTTTAAGTTTCTCTATTGTTTGCACTACACCCATACCGTTTTTCATAACATGCGCATCAACCCATCGAGATTTACTGTCTACTATTAATAATATAGTCCACTCATCAATGTGATGGAAGTCTATATGAATCCTTTCAAAAACATTATTGGTCTTAGACCACAATATTAAACATTTTTCTTGATTATTTTGAGTTAATTTACACACATTACAAGTGTTGATCAAGATTTCTATGGCTTGTTGCATGCCTGGCCACCACATACCTGCTCTTGCCATCATTTTAGATATTACTATGCCGATATGATCTTTATGCAATAACTTTAAAACTTCTTTTTGTAATAAGACAGGAATTACTACTTTAGTACCCATCATTAAACAATTTTCTTCTACAGATAAATCGTTTCTTTTTACAAAATAGGGTTTGAGACTAGGATCGGCTATTTTAATAGGCCATCCTGTTTTAACAAAATCTATTATTTTAATTAAGATTCAATCTTTAGACGATACTTTGGCAATATCTTCATATGACAGCGGTAACTCACTACTTAAATTGAACGAATTAATTGTGCTATCTATACCTGTTAGGTCTGGCAAAGGTAATCGCGATAAAATATCTGCTTCATACATGTGTTTACCTTTCCTATATTCAATGGTATAATTATACGCAGATAGAATTATATTCCATTGAATAATTCTAGATGCTGACATTACCGAAATTTGTCTATCTGGATTAAAAATAACCTTTAATGGTTCGTGGTCGGATACCAAAATAAAAACCTTCCATAATATATTCATGCATTTTTCTCGGCTTTTGACAGTGTACTAGACACAAAATATATTGGACGTTCTGTGCCATCAGGGTATCTATGGCTTAGAACACCACTTATTCCATAATTACTTGCATCACAAGAAACCACCAACGTTATATTTGGATTATAAGGTACTAACACATTATGTGTGTTAATTAATTTTTTACTAAGCTGAAAAGCTATTCGTGCTTCCGCATTCAATTTAAATTCTACACCTTTCTCTAAAAGAGTATACAAGGGATATAATTGTGTCGATAACATTGGAATAAATTTACAGTAATAATTTAATAAACCCAAGTATGACCTAAGCTGAGTTATATTTAGGAGCTCAGGTGCCTCATTAACTGCCCTTAATTTCTAGTCTGTTGGGTTGTATACCCTCACTATCTAATCTGTGTCCAAGATATTCGACTTGATTTTTAAAAAATTTACATTTTTCTAGGTTTACCTTAACATTGTAAGTATTTAACCTACTTAACACTGTATCTAACTGTTTCTTGGCCTGGACAAAATCTTTACTGGCTATTAGTATATCATCTAAATAACAGTGGACTCCCACAGTGCCACTTAAAATTTGGTCCATAACTGATTGAAATAGGGCTGGAGCACATGAGAGCCCATATGTCAAACAAGTGTATTGAAACATACCGATATGTGTATTTATGGTTAAATATTTCTGGTAATCAGGGCATACACGTACTTGCTGGTACGCCCCTGTCAGATCAAGTAAACAAAAAATAGTACCTCCTGACATACTTGCAAAAATATCATCAGGAGTTGGCAAAGGATATTGATCCACATTTAAAACTTTGTTTACGGTGACTTTAAAATCTGCACAAATACGTACAACATCTGTCCCTCTTTTAGGTACAACTACTATAGGTGAGATCCACTCACTAAAAGTAACAGGTTTTAGAATACCTACTTGAATCATTTGTTCAATTTTCTTTTCCACCTTAGCTTTTAATGAATATGGCATACTATATGGTTTTTTAATTACAGGAACACTATCCTCTTTCACATTAAATTTCAATTCGAATTTATTTATAGTGTTACATAGGTTCCCATCAAAAACTACTTTATTTTTGACCTTAAAATCATTAATTACTTCCTGATATGATTCCTTAACGTTTCCTAAATAAAATTTCAGTTGCCATCTTGAGAACAGAACATCTAACCAATTTCGTCCAAGTAATGGTACAAAATCTTTGTTCGATTCTATTATGGTTAAAGGCAAATTAAAATACTTGTTATTACCATGCACTTCAACCAGACATTCGCCTACAGCTTTAATATTTTGTCCACAAACCGAATTTAACTTGTATGTTACAGGACTAACATTTATATTTAATAACTCTTTAAACTTTACTACTGACATAACAGTCTTACACGCACCTGTATCTACCTCAAACATTATACTTACATTGTTCACTGATAGCTTCTTACGTTTAAATGTTTTTCTACATAACCGTCAACGTGGTATAAGTGACGCAACGGCAGTTGGTAGCTCTAATCTTTATACAGATTTTAGCGCGCCCATCTGTCAATGACGTCACACAATATGCAAAGTAAAACGCGCAATTGACGGAATATATAAATGTTAGAAATGAAGTATAAACAATAAGGTACTCACACAAATAGGTACAGCTTCCTACAGAATAAGTTAAAGATGGCGTCTGCAACGTCCATCAGGGCTGCTGGGGCCCCCTTCAAGATAATTTACGGATGGTGCGTCTAGCGTCCTTCGGGATGGCTCCGACTAGCTACGGCGATCGTGGGCTGCTCCCAGGACTCGTTCGTTCTAGGGTCGTGAACTGCGGTTCGGCCAGGTTGCTTCAAATTATCTTCTTTCTGTAGAGGTAATGACAGGAACGGGGTTTTGGGAGCGTTAATCTAAAAAGGTAAGGCAAGGAAATCTACATAAAAAGACAAAGATACGATACGATACGATACCAGGCACAACCACTCTATTCGAAGTTCAAAGGCAAAAAGCCACGTTTCCACGTCTCTTGGAATCTCCCCACTTTTGTTCTTCCGCCACTCGCGTCAGCGCGATCTGGCGCAAACGCCCTCTGACGTGACGGAAATACAGGCGCCAAGCCTTTCAAATTTAAGGCGCGAAAACTCCCGCACATCAAAACTAAACTAAGAAATGTTTAGTGCCAAATTTGGCACGTAACAAGCTTTACCTTATACGTGTTACCTGTGTCTCCTACAATATTAAATAAAAATAGACCCTCGTTAACGTCCTCGCTAGTAACGTTTACATCATCTAAATTTTCCTCCACGACTGCTACTGTACCTCTACTTGTAGTAGGACACATTGATTTAACATGACCCAATTTCTGGCATTTGTAACATTTCCATTTTACCGCTGGGCATTGCGACTTGGAATGTCTAGGTCCACATTTATTTCATGCATTACCAGTCATCTGCCTAACCTGTTTAGAACATTGACCTACATTTACTGGTGGAGCAGCTACATAATTCCTATTCACATATTTACTTTTAACGACATGAATATTACTACCATTTTCAGTTAATGATTTCACTTGTCGTTAAGCTAATTCCGCAGCTTGAGCTGTTTGACATGCACTAGAAAATGTTAACCCAACTTCCGCTAAAAGGTTTTTTTGAATTTTTTCTGTTTTAATACCACAGACGAAACAATCTCTAAGCGCCTCTTCTAAGAATGCTCCAAAATTGCAACTACTTGCTAGTTTACGCAATTTCACTATATACTCAGCAATAGATTGATCTGATTTCTGGTTACATTGGTTAAAAACAAACCTTTCATAAATTTTGGACACTGGGGGAGAGTAGTGCTTCTACAATTTTCCTTTGATTTCACTGTAGGAGAAATCCTTAGGTTTTTGCGGAGCCACTAGATTCTTTAATACTTGATAAATTTCTGTACCTGCTAGTGTTATAAATAAGGAAACCTTTTTTTCCTCTTGCACCACATTTACTAAAAACAAGTGTTCTAGTTTTTCCAAGTAAGATTCAATTTCTTCCCTTTGATTTCTTTTAAAAGGCTCTATATTCCCAATTAATGCCATAATCATTTATTCTTCAAAAAAAATTATTATAACCTTATTTTACAGCTTTTTGTTTACACCACAACAATATGCTTACTTGACGTGCCAGATGCACACGAACTAATCCGATTACCGTTATCTACAAGTTTGCAACTTAATAATGTAGGTGCATGTGCTAACAAATTTTTGTTTAATCTTGCACAAACTTATATGTACATAACTTTAAAAATCAACTTTACTCGTCGCCACTATGCTGTGTATTTATGGTAGTAGTCATATTAATTACGAAATGACTAGACACGTAGATTCACAGTTGATTTATTGATAGAGTAGATAACATAATAAATTGAGACACATCTATTGCTTACCATGGCTGACATCATACTAGTAAGGGAATATACAACTATCACCTAGCACATAGTTACTAAATATTCATAAACAGCCAATGGCGTGCCATACACAACACAAAGAAAGATATACAGAACATTAAAAAATAATTTAATATTGATATTTACAATGGCGTGAGAGATAACAATGATGCTACCAGTATACGTTTGTGGGTATAAGAATGTAGAGCCGATGAAAATAATCCTGTGTTGTTTTCTAAATTTCAAGGGTTAAAATGTGAACAGTTTGACTTAACAAAATCAGATTTCTAGTTAATTATTATGAATAAAACTAAAATCGAATTTTTAAAAACTTTTTGCGTCAAATTCATATGTATTGATGGTACACATGGAACTAATCCATACATTTTGAATTAACAACTACTATGGTTAGTGATGATTATGGTGAAGGATTCCCAGTGGCACATATGATATCTAATCGAAAAGATACAAAAATATATGAAATATTTTTAGTGTGGTTAAAACAGCAGTTGAAACTGTTGCAAACGATATATTTATGTCTGATATCACAGACACTTACTATAATGCATGGTAGTCTGTCATGGACCCAGTGACTCATCGGTTGTTTTGTTCATGGCATATTGATCCTGCTTGGTGATCAAATTTAAACAAAATAATTGAGGTAGAAAAAAGAAAAGATATTTATAAAAGCTTGAAGGTGATACAAACTACCCTTGTCGAAAACAATTTTTTTTAAATTCTAATGCTTTCTTGGTACGGTTGCAAGAAGATCCCAACACTTTAGATTTTTATCGATATTTTTGCAATACTTATGGATATAACTATATGTCATGTGCATATTGTTTCAGAAAGAGTTTGCAGATAAATATCAATATGTATTTAGAAAGTATGCACTGTGTAATAAAATATAAATATTTGCTGGGCAAGAAAGTGAAGTGCTTAGATAAAAGCATTCACAGTATTATGGGTTACACTAGAGATAAACAAGTAGAGCGACTAATTAAAATAACAAAAGGTAATTTGATGGTCATACATTGAACTTATTTAATTTTCTTTTTGTAGGTAAGGGTACGGATAAAATTGTACATAAAATCGTAGTCACAAAGCATCTTTAAATGGAGATTTTTCATTCAGTCACATAGAAGATAGCAACACTTATAACAGTAAAAAGTATGCAGTTGTGAATAATGCTAGCAAGAGTAGCTACACCGTAACCCAGAAAACTAAAAACAGTTGTTGTGTGTTAATTTGTCAAATCTGCAAAATATGTTATCACTCTTATAGTTGCACCTGTGCTGATTATTATATAAAATCTAATATATGCAGGCACATTTATTTTATTGTTTAAAATTGTTTGTTATCTAATGAGGTAATTCAACAAGATTGCATGCAATTTGTGCAATTATATAGCATCATAAAAAGGTCATTTGCAAGTGCATTTTCGGTAACAGTAATGAACGTCCATTTGCATACTATTTGTGTAATTACAGCACATCACATATTAGTGGTTTATAAATACATTTGTGGTTGCATACTAACGAGTGTTTATTCGCATGCAATTTGTGAAATTACACCACATCACACCCTTAGCTACCAGGTGATATAATTTACACCACATTTGATTTCTTTTTCAACCGTGTATGTATGTATGTTTGTGCTCTTAAAAACCTTATTTTAACTGAAGTGAAGTTTTTAGTGGTTTCTAGTGCTCCTAAATTATTAAAAATTACACTGGCTAGTGCACAATTGAAAAAACTACCAATTAGTGTAAAAATGTCTGAAAGAAATACTTTTAAATATGAATATTTGTTAAATGCTATATAAAACAGAAAACGTCACCAAAAACTTAAAGGAACTCACATATTTATAATCATTGGAGGAAAATGTATATATTGACAACTGTATTAAAATTGGAGAAAGTGGAAAAGCTTTTTAAACCAATATCATATATGAAATAATGGAGGTGAACAATGGAAATGACACAAGGAAGGAAAACTCCAGACAGAAAGGACTAAAAAATCTTTTTGATTGTAGCTTATGTGGAAGAGCAAGTTTGACAAAGTCAGAATTAGCAAAACATAAAGGTAGTAATATTTGTAGAAAGAGGCAAACGTCGAAAACAGACAAAGACAATAAGTAGTCTAAATGCAATCAAGAAGCAACAAACATAAAAATACTTTTATCTAAATACAAACAGTCCAAATTAATCGTTAAGAGACTACCTAAATCGTTCAGATGTCAAACAGCAAATGCTTTAAGCAATGCAATCGATTCTTGTGTAAAAGAGAATTCTATAGAATCTTGGAGTAATCTTTTACTTTTTGCTTATATTAATGTTTGCATAACACCATAATCAAAAAAATGCGTATCTACATCTTCACAAATTTTAAAAAATTTAAGAGAACTTAAAAACCATAACATTCCGAAAAATAAAAAAAGGGAATTATTTAAAAACAAATATCCTCAGTTAAATTTATGACGGCGTTATTTCCGGTGCGATTAAAATAATCTGTTCGACTGATACCGTAGCAAGTTTTAATGAGCAAACTTTCACTGCATTGAAAGAAAAACATTCAAAAGCATGTTCTTTAAATAAAAATAATTCTTATGACCCATCAATTTCAGCATTACAAGTCACAAAGGAAGACGTCTTGATAGCAATCAAATCATTTCGCACCAGTTCAGCAGGGGACTTGACTCTATTCGGCGTCACATTTTCAAGATCTATTAGGTTTTGCTTCTAACAATGAAGGAAATAATCTCCTTATATCTTTAACATCATTGTGCAATTTAATGCTATCGGGTTTAGTTAAAGAGAAAATATGTCCATTACTCTATGGATCATCATTATGTGCTTTTTAAAAAAAAAAGTATTTTCGTCCAATAACGATTGGCATTTTCTTTCGACGTCTTGTTGCAAAATTAGCATATTCAAAAATTAAACAGGAATTAACTTCCCTTTTTTGGCCAATCCAATTCGGTTTTGGCACACCCGCTGGATGTGAAATAGTTGCCCATTCTGCACGTTTGTTTATTGACTCTATTTCAAAAGATGAAAAAAAAGTACTATTAAAAATCGATTTCAAAAATGCGTTCAACACAATTCACAGAGACATAATTTTAGACTTAGTTTCAACACATATTCCAATATTACTTCCCTTCATCAAGCAGTGTTATGGGTCCCCCTCCTACCTAAATTTTGGATCAAACACTATTTCATCAGAAAGGGGGTTCAACAGGGAGATCCTCTAGGACTGCCACTTTTTTGTTTAACTATAAATTCACTTACAAAATTAATTAAATCAGATTTAAATTGATGGTACCTCGACGATGGCTGCATAGGTGGAAACATTACATCAGTTTTTAACGACCTTAAGCAAATAATAAATACATCAAAATCTTTAGGTTTAGAGCTAAATGTCAACAAATGTGAGTTATTTATTGTCACCTGAGAAAAGTAATGTTTTTTCAAAATTTAACTCAATTGCCCCAGGAATAATAACATGTCCACGTTCAAATTGGACTTTACTTGGAGCTCCATTATCTTCCGAAGCTTTAAAGAAATGCTTAAACAACAAAATAGAAATATTATCTTTTTTCTCATCTCGTTTAGATTCTATTGGACTACCATCTCATATCTCCTATTTACTGCTCAAAAATTGCTTAGCTATCCCAAAACTTTTATATATTTTAAGATTCTCTCCAACATGGTCACGTCAAACTATTCTTGATTCGTTTGACAAAACTCTTCGGAATATTTTGGAAAATATTACAAATGTTAAATTAGAAGATAAGGAGTGAATACAATCAACTCTTCCAATAGACAGAGGAAGACTAGGAATACGTCTTTCATCTTCTTTATCACTACCCTGCTTTTTATCATCATTTAATGCAACCCTTCCTTCAATTAGTCTTGTTTTAGCAAAATCTTCAAGCGGATTAATCGACGACAATTATTTAGAAAGTAAAAAACTTTGGCTTTATAGAACAAAGAAAAATGAAGTAATTATCAACAAATCACTGCAAAAAGAATGGGACAAGTCTCCTCCATAGTATCAGGAAATTTGTTTGAATCAGCTATTACAAACACAGACAAGGCTAGAATTCAAGAAGTTTCTTCATAGCATGCTAGTGCTTGGCAAAATGCTCTACCTGTCCCTACGTTAGACACACTTATAGACGATCAATATTTCAGGATTGCTGTTGGGCTCAGACTTGGAGCAACCTTATGCATTCCTCACACATGCATTTGCGGTAGTTTTGTAGATAAATCAGGTATACATGGATTGCGCTGCTGTTTAAGTAAAGAACGCAACTCTCGTCACAGAGTCATCAATGACATAATTAGACGTGCTTTAGTTTCCGCACAAATCCCTGCTATTTTGGAACCGACAAACATATTTAGAAATGATGGCAAGCAACCTGATGGTATCGCCATAATTCCTTGGAAATGCGGGAAGTCGGCAATTTGGGATTTTACTTGCAATGATACCATAGCAGAATCACATTCTACTGCATGTGCAAAAAACCCAGGTGCTGCAGCTTCTTATGGTGAAAATATTAAAATTAAGAAATACTCAAACTTATCACAACTTTATTTATTTTATCCTATTGCTATCGAAACTTTCGATGTGCTTGGATCTATTGCAATTAATTTTCTAAAAGATGTGGGAAAAAGAATCACCGAATGTTCATTTGATCCAAGAGCAACCGCTTTCTTTTTACAAAGAATAAGTATTGCAATTCAGCAAGGCAATGCCGCCTCTATTCTAGGTACTATCCCACCTTCTAAATCTTTGGATAAGCTCTTTTTAATGCCTCTTTGTTCTAAAAATATTACTCATAACTCAAACAAATACAACAAAAAAGTCAACAATACTTTAATAAATAAAATTACTACTCCTGAAAGCACATTTATTTTCAAAGCCTCCAAATTAAATGACATTGTAACAACGACACATCTTAATCACATTCCTGATACTTCTACACACAATTCTAATGATCTCGGGGATTTTAATAATTCTTTAAGAACCAATGCTTTTTATGAAAAATCACTTTGCGCTTCCAATACTGTTCAGAGTTTAGGCCTGAATGGATTAAATAATATCGACAATACTTGTTTCATGAACTCTGTAATTCAGTTTCTCAAACACCAAGTTACTTTTAGAGTATGTTAGAAGTGATATTTTCATAAAGGACATTAATACTAATATTTCTAACATGAAAGGAGATCTCATTAAAGCTTTCTCGAAAGTGATAAGGGAGCTATGGTCTCAAAATCCATGCGATGGAAAATCTAATATGATTAATTTCAAATCACAAATTGAAAGTTTTGCACCTAGTGTTTTAGGCAACTCTCAACAAGATGCACAAGAGTTTTTACGGTATTTACTATAAGGCTTACACAAGGACATTAAACAGGCTACTAATACATCTACATCGATATTATCAGAAATAGATGAAAAGTTGAACGAGTGTGATAAAGCTTCCGCATCCTGGAAACAATATTTAGGAATGAAAAATTCCAAAATTGTTGATATATATGCAGGGCAGTTGAAATCTACATTATGTTGTACACATTGCGGACATTATACTGTTACTTTTCACCCGTTCTAAGATTTATCGCTTTCTATACCTCAACATAGTGACCAGTTAAAGCTACAACAATGTTTAGACTATTTCATCAAAAAGACACCTTTGGATGGTGATGAGAAACCTACGTGTTCCAATTGCAAGGAAAGAAGAAAATGTATAATATCTCTTACCATACAAAAGTTCCCTAAAATATTAATAATACATTTAAAACGTTTTTCATACGTAAGAAAACTTGGAAGAAAACTATCCACAATTATAAATTTCCCATTAAATAATTTGGATATACAAGATTACGCTGCTGAAAACACTTTGAAGAAGTGCATCTACAACTTATATGCAATACTGAATCATAATGGGACGACATACAGAGGACATTATACAGCACACTGTCGGCACCCATATCCATTTGCATGGCATAAATACAATGACTTCATGGTGAGCAGTATACCTTCCATAGCACTAGTGAGTGGGAAAGCATATATCCTATTCTATGAATTGGAAACTCGCTAGCGATTATAAACATTAATTATTTATATTTAAAAGGTTAGTGATTGTCTAAAAATAGTTATATTATATATAATTGTAAGGATTAAAAAGATATTTTGGCTTTTCCAGTCCAAAAAAAAGATATAAACTATACAGATAAAATTGATTTCTTTTTGATAGAGTTAAGTAAAGAATCAAGTTTACGAGATAATGCCAAATTGAAAATGCAATTACAAAACATTGCTTTAGAAATTGTTTCTCTTGTTAATTTACCTGCCACCAATGAAACCCTATTAACTGTTATAAAACAACTTAAGGTGGCTAAATCTTTATTGCATTCTGGTATTAACAGTAGTCTGAATATCGAAATGCCAGCATTAGTTCAGTAGAACCTCATAACAAAAAAATAAAAAGCAAATAAATTTCTTTTTTACAAAAAAGAAGCAATTGCCAAAACCACGTTTTAAAAATGCAACTGTAAGTAAGTGAAACATCACATTTTAAATGAATTTTGCCCAAAAAAGTTGTGGCAGTTCTAAATGTACCGTCAAACGGGCTGAAGTCGATCAGCAGGGATGAAGTCGATCAAACCAGTATTTTCATCTGTGTTTAAGCATAATGGCAACATTGCATTACAAATCAGCTGATTTTTATTTACATTCGTGTGGCGAACAGATGAACATCTATTATACCGGTGTTGTTGGTTAATCGTGTAAAATAAGTTTTCCAAAAATAATTAAATAGTAAAAGAGCAAAATTTCTCAATCTCTAAAATATGTGAAATCAAATAGTTGCACAGCCAAATCAGTGAAAACCGGGCCCGTCCGAGCCCCTCTAGGTGATAAGGAACATATTCAAGTAAAGGTATTCACAATCAGACATGCTAATTTATTTTTTGTGTGGCTTCAATTGCAATTTTTGTGTGTAGAAACAAATAACGGGGTGAAATGGATCACTTGGTTTTCGCTGTATTTTGTTAAGTTTTGAGGTTATTTTTAAAGCAATTTGTTTTTGTATGATTTTCTTATATCGAATCGTATTTTATTATTTTCATTTTTTATAGATGCCACGAAAATACATAAAGAAGCTGGGTGGTTATGGCAAAAAAAACTACGATCCCGTGTATTTAGAGAAAGCGCTGGATGCAGTGCGCAAAAATAGACTGAGCATGCGAAAAGCATCAGAAAGGTTTGCAATACCATACATGACACTTAACAATCACTATCATGAGGCAGCTCTCTTGACATATGGTGGTCAACCTGCTCTTGACCAGCATTCTGAAACTTTGTTAGTGAATGCTTTGCAAACCTGTGTTGAGTGGGGTTTCCCATTAAAGCCCATTGATATTAGGCGAATCACGTAGCAATATTTAAATAGTCGCAGCATCACTGAAAAGCGATTTAAAAATAATATGCCAGGAGAAGGGTGGTTTATTGGTCTGATAAATAGACATCCTCAGTTTACAGTCAAGCGTGCGGAGAATACAAAGCGAGCGAGAGCCGCTGTAACATACGAGATTGTTGAGGAATATTTACGAAATGTGGCGGATATAATCAGAGATATCCCACCACAAAATGTTGTAAACTATGACGAAACAAACTTTGTTGACGATTCCGGAGCGGTTAAAGTGGTAATGAAGAAAGGAAGCAAACACGCCTACAAGACACTTGACACCACCAAAAGCAGCACAACAGTTATGTTCACAATAGCTGCTGATGGAACTCGTCTCCCTACTTATACAGTGTACAAAGCCAAACATATTTATGAAGGTTGGAAGAAGGGCGGATTACCAGGAGCAATTTACAACAGGTCTCCAAACGGATGGTTTGATTCTGAATTGTTTGACGATTGGTTCAGGACCGTACCACTTCCATTTTTCCGAAAATTAGAAGGAACCAAGTTGATTATTGGAGATAACTTGCTAAGTCATATTACTGTCAGTGTCATTCAAAAGTGCGAAAATAACAACATAAAGTTGGTCTTACTGCCTCCCAATTCAACCCGCATGCTCCAGCCACTGAACGTGCCATATTTTCGTCATCTTAAAGCGTCATGGAAAAGTGCACTGGAGGAATGGAAACTAAAGAGTAGGGGGGTTTTACCAAAAACAATATTTCCTAGGATGTTGATAACCACGGTTGAAAGACTTGGGGATCGCGAAATGAACAATATTTTAGCTGGATTTAAAGCCTGCGGCCTAGTCCCCTTCAATGCCAATGATGTTCTTGCAAAAGAAAAAAAAGAGCCTACTACACCGGTGTAAGGAAACGTGGCAGAAACTTCTATGACTGCAGTGCTTGTAGATTATCTACACGAGCTCAAGACTGGGCCTAACGATGCTCCAAAGTGAGGAAAAAGACTAAACGTAGCCGCTGGCAAAAGCATAGGCACAGAAGATTTCGAAAAAGATAACCAGAGCAACTGCAAGCAACCCAAAACACGTAAGAGGCAAATAAGCGACAGCGAAGAGGAAGATGACTTACAGACATTGGAGGCGGAGGAATAGCATATCAACACAAATGATTATGAAATTGGAGAAAGTTGTGCTGAGCCAGCCAACATTATTTTTGATTCATCCAGTGAGAAATTTTTGTGTGTTCATTCATTTCGTAAATTTTTTTAATTCTGTTTTTTAGTTTTATTTTTGCCTGTATTTTTATTTTTAAGTATAGTTTGTTTATTTAAGGTTTATGTCATTAAGAAATCAATGGCTGTGTAAAGCTTGTCCAAAGAATAAACGTTTATATCTCTTTAATTTGTTTTATTGCAAAGTTCTGCAAATATAGGTGGTACCTTGGTACCTACATATAATTTTTTTAATTTTTTACTGATCGACTTCATCCCGAACAATCCTAAAATGGGAAATGTGCATTTTAAAACGGGTGATTGACTTCACCCCGAACCCGGGGTGAAGTCGATCATCTTTTAATTCAAAATAAAAAAAAAGTTGCATCCATGACCTTCGACTCGTCACCAATCGACGACCTAAGTATCACGGAAGTTATATTTTTAATTGCATTAAAATATAATTATTTGTTATTCAGTTATCTCAAAAAAACGTATTTTTTTGATCAACTTCACCCCGTTTGACAGTAATTGTAAATATTAAATGTGCTGATTATAAATGTAGGTATATTAAGTTTTATATATTAATCTTGTAAACGATTTTGTTAAAATTAAATTAAAAAAGTTCAACGTTAACTTATGCATCGTAAATATTTATTTGATGTGCAAAACAGCAAACAAACTTTTTTTTCGTAAAACAAAGGCAATTTTGTAACCAGTGTTTTCAACGAACTTCGTTCGTTTATGAAATCGATTTGTCGTCCGTCTGTCCGAGGCCTTTCTAATGGTCGGACATCAATGTGTGATACATCAATCGATTCAGCTCGGTGTCCAGAGCTTAAGTTTTGATGTCAGTTAAAATCGGGCCACGGGGGCGCCGTTCCCCCGCGATATTCCGTCGGGAAAAAAAAAATTTCAAATAGGTCCAAAATTAATGTGCGATACATATTTGGACTCCCCTAACATAGCTGAGTCGAAATATGGTACCCCCACAAAATCTGACCACGGATACCCGACCCCCCCGGGGAATTAATTTTTATCAAAAATTTCAAATAGGTCCAAAATTAATGTGCGATACATATTTGGACTCCCTAACATAGCTGAGTCGAAATATGGTACCCCACAAAATCTGACCACGGATACCCCCACCGGGAATTAATTTTTATCAAAATTTCAAATAGGTCCAAAATTAATGTGCGATACATAAATTGTTTTAAAGTAAGTCTACATTTGGAAGTTCGTTGCGACAATGCCTTGCATTTTCAACTTGTTTGTTAATATTTTGTAGTAAATTTGATTTTCAAATGGGATCACATTACTTTTTTTATTAGAAGTGATAAGATAAACAGATATTGATTTTTACATATATAAGAGTAACTGACACCTATAAATTCATCAGTTAATTAATAGTAAAATAGTATATTATTTTAGACAGAGGACAAGTGGGACTTATCATGGGACAGCTCTGTATACTCGCCGAACGATAGTGAGGTGGGTAAAAGAGGCAAGCCACAAAGTCACTTCTCCACATAAAATGTACTATCTTTTCTTCAAACGTACTGCAAACTATATGAAAATTTCTAGTTTTCATATATTTTACAGATATGAATTTTCCGCGTTTGATAAATATCAAAGGTTGCTTACGATTATATATTCTTTTGACACATGCAATAACCACAAACGGCGTTATTATTCTTGAACAGGAAAGCACTCGAGGAATGCAAAGTGCTGAAATTGAATCTGCTTCATAACAGTCTACTTACACCAACGCACATGAAGAGACTGGCTTTCTATTTCCAATGCTACCCTTAACAATTTCACATTTAACATTACATCACAAATTGAAAATGACATTTAATTGCCATATGACTACACTTTTATCTTCGGTATGGCGGCTGGATAAAGAAAACTTTCGCCATGGATAAAGTGACACTTCTCTGAAACAGACTCAGTTAGATAATGGCATAATATTTTAACCTAACGTTTGCAGAAAAAAGCTTATTCTTATACAGTAAGAAAAATTGATCTGGTGTTACTACACTTGAGGAGAGGTGTAATGAGAATTGCCAAATAGCGTTTTGATTTTTGTATTCAAAAATATGCAAATCCACAAAAACTCAATACAAGTGTATTTGGAATATTATTAACAAAGAAAAGCATATATTGCTGTTATTCTTCAACATCAAGGTAAGTGATGTAAAGGTCTCTCTTCATATTAGAATTGTATGTTATCGGCCTGCCCTTATTTAAATATTAAACAACATTTTATAAAAACTTATTGGGAGTAGAATTATAAGTTATCACATGGCAGACGTGGAATAAACGTTCAAAAAGAGGTTGCCAAAATGTCCTACACACCCAGTGTTTCTCTCTTGGCTTTGTGCATTTATTATCTGCATTAACTTTCTAAACAATGTATGATTTAGATATTTTTTTGTTACACTCTGCCGATTACGGCAAACATGAACTGCAGAATAAGAGTTACTTTTCAGACCACAATTTGCAAAGTGTTTTCTAACCAATAAGTTCTTTTTCTTATTGTTGCTGATTGCAGAATATAAATAGCAAATAAATTGGGCAGATCCTTCACTTAAATATTATAGATGTGTAGGGGAAGGCGGGGCAAAGCAAAATAGCTAACAAAAACATTGGAACATCTGATCCAGTTTGAAAGTTTTATCATTATTTTAAGTTTAGAATGTCTTATTGAGCCATAATAAAACAATTTCAAGAGATTTAAACAATTTCCAATTGGTGGTTTTTACATGCCATTGTTTTAAAAATGTGGTAGTTATGTCACTTTGTCCCGTATGGTGGGGTAAAGTGAAATATTTAATGGGGTAAAGCGAAATAAGTGCGACTTTAATTTATAGTGTTTGATTAAGTATCAAAATAAACAATACAAGGCGATACCTACTAAGGTATAATGAAAATATTCATAATTAGAAATTAAATCATTTTAAGAAAATTTTATTTTTCCGTATCTTAGCTTAATAAAGTTCTTCAAGACACCTTAAATTTCTTCTTTGCCGATTGCACTGTGGTCATCTATTTCTGGGAAAACAAAGATATCCGGATGTTGTATATAGTTTCGCATGAATTTTACATGATATATTTCTATTTTATTTTCTATTTCTATTCCACTAACTTGGGCAACAAATTTCTTCTCGACACTTGTTTTTTTGTGTGTCATTGATACTGACACAAAATCCTCGATGACTATTTTGCTTTGGGATAAGGTAAAAGGTTCGTTTTTTTGACTGACACTATCTGAACCAGATGAATCTGCAAAATTTGAATCGTCAGACAAGTCCTGACAAAGTTCCGTGTCTGATAGCTCAGAATCAGATGAGCAAATATAATTTTTAGATTTTTTAGATTTTGATGTGCGCGTTTCAAATATTTTTCGCTTGATTATATTTCGATCAGGCGGCGTCTGCCTTGCTTTGTCATCCTTTACTTCATTCAGATATGGTGAGGCAGTTATGATAGCAGTTTTGCCACGACGCCTAACCTGTTTTTGTTGCTTCGGAATGACTTTTGGAAGCGGTAGAAGATCTGCTGGCATTATGCTTACTGGTTTAGGTGGAGTTATTTCATCAGGTCGAGTGTTTATATTTTGTTCATCAATCAAGGAAGGTTGTGATAGTTGACACTGGGAGAATATACCAGGATTATCTGCAGCAGAGTTTTCTCTTTCGGTTAACGATGCTGGTACAAACATTTCATCTGTAAACTTATGTGGATCAAAAGGACAGGTTCCTTGTGGTTCTGAAACTATTTGCGGCATTTGTTAAAGTTGCTGCTCTTGAAAATGTCTTGCCAAAAATTGCGGGAACATCAGAAAGTTCGATTATTTTATTCGGTTTATTTCGTTGAAAAGTTTTCAACTCTTGATTATAATAACTGCCGAGGGGGTACATAAAAGCTACATCGAGTGGTTGTAGTTTGTGAGATGTATGGGGAGGTATCACCAAAATGTGAACATTATTTTCACGTGCTTTTTCTATTAATGGTAAATTCTTTACATAAGTAGCATGCCCATCTAGCAACAATAGCACTGGATCTTCATAAGTTGGACGAGTATGTTTTAAAAAATGAGAAGACCAAACATCTACAAAAATATCCGACTGCATCCACCCTGATTTGTGGAACGTTAGTATACTTTCTGCAGGAAGGCCATTTTCATAAATTGGGTTTTTTCTAACACGTGGTATCACAAGCAATGGAGGAATGTAGTGACCCGCGGCATTAAAACAAATTGCGGCTGAAATTAATGTTCCACGTTCACCAGAACTGAAAATTCCAACTTGCTTCTTACCTTTTAGTGACAGCAGTTTAATTGGTTTGTGGGGAATCGTAGTTATACCGGTTTCATCACAATTATAAATCCTACTAGCTGGAAAAGAATGTTTGTCCAGCATCGAACCCAGCAAGTTGAAAAATGCTTTTACGGTCACAGCATTAAAACCTGAAGCTCTGGCAGCTGACGTATTCTCTGGAGTTCGTAGTGATAATTTTCTATGCCTTATCATGAAAGCACTATACCAATCTTTGACAGCCAATCCTAATTCTTTATTAAAGTTATGCGGAATTTGATTTTTTTCAGCATAATCAAACACTAATTTTCGTAATTCTAGAACTGATAATCCAAAAAATCTTTCCTCTAAATCTACAATATGTTTTACTAAAGCCAACTCCTGCTCTTTTGTAAAAACAGTTTGAAATAGTCCAAGCTTTTTTATTGCTGCTTCATCTTCAGATTTATTACTCTTTATACGCCTGTGTAAGCTGACTAAAGGTATATTAAATTCTTTTGCAGCTTTATTTTACGAAAGTTGATTAGATCTTACAGCAGCTACTGCATACTTCATTACATCCTCTGACCAACCTTGCTGGTTAGTCTTCCGCTTGTAGTTTCTCATTCTCTTTCTGGAAATGCATAATTTGCTAATTAATTAATAACGCCTACATAAAAACCTTATAAAAAACATCTTAACATTTACTAATCTCTTAAGTGGGCAAAGTGAAATATTTTACTTTGCCCCAAAGTTCAGTATTTCACTTTACCCCCAAAGCAATCACAAAAATAAAATCGCGTGAATCACTCATCCATCTCTAACCTACAAAAGTGCTATTAGCGGCAATTCGTAATACAAATAAGAATGTATATTATGAGATCAGTAGATGTTTAAAAAGTTTAATCAATTCTTCAAAAAATTTTACACACTTACATAGGATTTTTACAATAGAAAGTTAAAAAACAATAAATTTTGTTTTATTAGCACACATGTCATCTGAACCAGACTTGGAACCAGACTAGACTTCGTCAACAACTGAATTAACCCAAGAGTAGACAGCTGTCACTTACTTAAACAGATGGCGCAACTGATATTTCCTAAATCATATCATTTCACTTTACCCCATTGTTTCACTTTGCCCCGCCTTCCCCTATTGCTCCTATAAGCAAAAAAAAGGTGATTGACCTAAATGGTATTAAATTTAAACATTATTTCCTGAAAAGTAAAGCGTTAATTACAACTGTCACACTTGTTACAAAAATTAAAGTGGTAAAAGAGATTCTTCCAGATGATCCTGTGTAATATGATTAATATCACTAATAATTACACCCATTTATAATTACTCTTAGAGAGCTGATTATTCTCTTTGCTTGAATTTAGTGGAATTGCTCCATTTATCTATTTGTGTATACACAAACATCAAGGTTTATAAATAATTATATTTACATGCAATAAAATTCCCAGAAACCTAATGGAGCAAAACCAAAAGTAAGATTGGAATCATGACATAGTTCAATTATTGTAATGATAAAAATCTAAACGCAAAACTTATACAACTTCAAGGTCGAATAGGATTGACAATCGTTTTGTGATGCATGATGAAAGAACGCGGAATAACTACACAATGTGTTTTAATAACTTTCTTTTATAACAGTTTAATATGGAAGCATAATATATTATATTGAAACGTTGACAGTTCAAAAGGAACACACTAGAATACACAAATCTTAACCATGACTACTAAATAAATCACGGCTTACTTTACAACACCTCCACTTGAGCCGTAGAGTAAGTTACATCCTCTTGTACAGAACCTATGCTTTTCTACTGGTACCGGTTTCGTCAAGTTATCTGCTATCATTTCATCCGTGCCAATATAAACAAATTTTACAGCCTTTTCGGTTACTTTTTCTCGTAGAAAGTGGTGACGTATATCAATGTGCTTTGTACGTGAAGAATAAGCGGTAGTCTCTGATAACTGTATAGCACCCTTGTTGTCGCAGTGTATGATTGTCGAACCCTGTTTTGTTGTTTGACTAAACAATTCTTCGTATAATCCACGAAGCCACAATGCTTCCTGAGTTGCAGCAGACATTGACATATACTCAGATTCTGTCGTTGATAATGCAACAGTTGCTTGCTTCTTTGATGTCCACGAAATCGCACCACCTTGCAGCTTGAATACATATCCTGTAGTCGAGCGTCTGTCCGTAGCATCACTAGCCCAATTTGAGTCACAGTAACCCTGTACAAAAGCATTTCCATTTTGTTGAATAAGTCAACTTCCAGTCAATTGTGCCCTTTAAATAATGCAGAATTCGTTTTGCGGCATTCCAATGCGCCTTTCCTGGGTTGTTGTTAAAACGACTTACGACACTTACTGCATACTGAATGTCCGGTCGTGACACTTGTGCCGCAAACAACAAACTCCCAACAACTTCTTGATATGGTACATTCTGCATTGCTTTTCGATCTTCTTCGTTTTGTGGTGACATTGCTGTTGTCAATTTTTGATTTGGGTCTACTGGCGTAGACACGCTATTACAATCAGTCATTTGAAATTTGTCAAGCATTTTTTGAATATACTGACTCTGATCAATTGAAATTGAACCTGATTTTATATCACGTGTGATCTTCATACCCAAGACAAACTTGGCTTCACCAAAGTCCTTCATTTTAAACTGACCTTGCAGCGTTGACTTCAACTTATTCTTTAAGTCCTTGTTGTTGGAGAAGATCAAGAGGTCATCAACATAGACCGCCACGATTAACATTTGACTGCCATTAACATAATAGTATATGCACGGATCGACTACTGAGCATTTGAGACCAAACTTTCTCAGTGCAGTATCCAAATGTTGGTTCCATATGCGACTTGCTTGTTTGAGACCATATAACGATTTCTTTAATCGGCAAACATGCTGACTGTCATCGTTAAACAATTCAGGCTGAATCATGTAAACCTCTTCTTCTAAATTACCTTGCAGAAAAGCTGTGACCGCATCCATCTGATCAATCTCTAAGTCAAATTTTGCAGCAATCGCGATGAGAAAACGTAATGATGAGTAACGAACAACGGGTGAGAAAGTTTCTTCGTAATCAATCCCTTTACATTGAGAACAACCTTTTATTACCCGACGAGCTTTATATCGATTCACTTGACCATTCTCATCGCATTTAGTTTTAAATATCCATTTGCTTCGAATTGCCTTGTGATTTGCTGGCAAATTTTCCAAGGACCAAGTTTCATTTTCAACTAGAGACTTATACTCAGCCTCCATGGCTCTCTTCCAGTAAGACGCGTATGGACTTTTCATCTTGCATCCTCCACTGTCAACGGATCGCCTTCGGTTATTCACTGTTGCAACAGTAGACAAATGGTCCTCCGTCCTTGTGGATTTCTTATTCTTGTTGATCGCTGTAACTCTTCGTCTTCATCGATGCTTAATATTGCCCATTAAATTATCAGTTACAGGAAAGCTCACTTCGCTTATATCATCAAACGTTGACTCGTATCCAGAAAAATCACTGTTCTGAGATTACCATTTCATCATTGCATCTTGCATCTGGTATTATTCGTAACAGACTGGTATAGCCTCCACTTACACTTGTTATCGTCTGTTGAACCGATAACCATGATTAAGTACTTTAGTTACTTAGGAATCAGTACTTCGTTTACGTAACGTTGCTCTTCCAGAAAGAATCACGTGCACACATTAACATGCATCTTCTCTGCATCACAAGACTCTATAGCCTTTACACTGTTCGCTGTAACAGACCATGATAAGCTACTTTAGACTTAGAACCAAACTTTTACGTTGTTGTTTTGGAACATGCACCATTGCTTTGCATCCAAACTTTCAAATTTGACAGATCTGGCTTCTTTCAGACCAAATTTCTTCGTGTTGTCAATAGCCCCCGGCACGGGGAACGATTAATAAGATATCCTGCTGTATTGATCGCTTCCCCCCAAAATTTGACATTCAGCTTTGTGTCAAAAAGCGTACATCTTGCTCTTTCGACCAAAGTCCGATTCATCCGCTCGGACAAACCATTCTGTTCGGGCGTATACGGTGTTGTTGTTTGGTGTTCAATTCCAGAATCACGTAGAAACTTTGAAAAGTCTTTGTTACAGTATTCTGTGCCATTGTCCGTGCGAATTTTTTTAATTTTTTTACTAGTCTGGTTTTCAACATGACTTTTGAAATCCTTGAAGGCATTTAAAGCATTTGACTTGTTCTTGATAAAGTACACAAATACTTTTCTGCTAAAGTCATCGATAAAAGTCATAAAATACCGAGAACCTCCAAACGAATCAACAGACATAGGACCGCACAAATCGGAATGTATCAATTCCAAAATACTGGAAGCTTGGGAATTGCTTGTTTTAAATGGAAAACGAGTCTGCTTTCCCATAATACAGGTCTCGCAAGTTTCTCGCTGACCGCTGATGAAACTTATTCCCTTAACAAAACCGTTTCGCAATTTCATCAAACTGTCGTGTCCTACATGACCAAGACGTCGATGCCACAATCGTTGGGTTTCTGTTGATTTTACAATCATACTTGATATACTTGCTTGATCTACTTTAAACAATCCGCCTGTCAGATTTGCTTGAACTAACAACTTATTACTTTTGTTCAAAATTTTTCAACCTGTGGTACCAAATTTCACAATTAGCCCTTTATTCACCAATTGACTGACAGACAATAAGTTTGTACATAGATTTGGTACATACAGCACGTCTTGAATGGTTGTATCAACTGCACTATTATTAATTTGCAATTGAAGCCGTACATCACCTGTTAATTCGGCTTTCAACTTCGATTCATTTGCAATTGTCACTTCACCATTTGACTCATATTTGACATTTTCTAACCAACTTCGTTCGCATGTCATGTGACTAGACGCACCAGAGTCTACATACCATTCTGTTGACTTTACATTACTTGCAGTCAAACAAGAAAAAACTGATGTATAAATAGCTTTACTATGTTTTAGATTTGGACATTTGTTTTTGTAGTGTCCTATTCCACCACACTCAAAGCATTTCACGTTCTTTTGGCGGACTTTTCCTTTTGAAAATTTTCGTTTTTGAGTATACATTGCCGACGATACGGAACCATCTGCTCCATCGTTTGATTTAACTTCCTGCAATAGCTTTGTTTTGATCAAATCTGCAGAAATCTTTTGTGCTGAACTCTCAATTGCCATAATCATTGGTTTATATTCTTCACGCAATCCAGCCAGTAATAAAGTGCCAACCCATTCGTCATCTATTTTCATTCCAGCACCTTTCAGTTTGTGTGCCGTGTTAACGATTTTGTTGACAAAGATTTCCATTGAGGAACAATCCTTCAGTCGGGTTGTTACAAGTTCACGCAATAGTCCAACGCGACGCAACAAGCCCGAATCTTCAAATGCTTTTTGAAGATTCTGCCACACTTCCTTGGCCGATTTTGCCTCTTGGATATAGGAAAAATTTACTGGATCAACCATCAATATAATCGAAGCTTTCGCTTTTGTATCTCCAGCTAATTTCTTTATTTCATCGGTTTCTGTACAAGTATCTATTACATGACACCATAAACCGATCATCTCTAAATAAGACTGGACAGCGAATTTCCACGATTCATAATTTTCCCGTCCTTTCAATTTTTCAATTGATGCCATTGCCGACGCCATTGACAAAAAAAAAATTAAAAAAATTTATAAACTGTTATGAGTGCCTGGGCCCATAACCTGATGAAAGAACACGGAATAACTACACAATGTGTTTTAATAACTTTCTTTTATAACAGTTTAATATGGGGAAGCATAATATATTGGAAAATCTTCCATGTAATGGCTGGCTCCAATTTATTAAAGGTAGGTTTTTTTATACGTAATCAAACCCCCTGATACCGAATCTGAAAGAATTTTTTGGCGAAAATTAGATTTTGACCTTTAAAATTACATTTTAAGGTCAAAAGGTCAAAAATATAAAATTTCGAAATAGACATGGTTTTATAGGTTTTCAACCATGGGGAATCCGATTTTGAGGTCCATTTGACCATACGAGGCCTTTTTACCCTTATAAAAGTCTAAAAAAATTCTTTTAAATCTTAAAAAGACTCAAATTTTCAAAAACTAAAGTTTGCTCTACCTAGCTCTATAATCTAAACAAACATACCCATCAAACTTAAGAAATAAAATAGATTTACAATTCAATTAGTTTTAAAAGTATGCAATAATTAATGTATCAATTTATATAAAGCGATTTATTGAGTTCTTTAGATTTAGTTTACATTTTAATGTACAAAAAAGTTACCAGAGTAAAATATATGAACATTACGACAATTTTTATAAATAATTGATTAAATATTTTAAATGGATTTTTTAAAATTAAGTTTTATAAGTAGTCAATTTTTTTTTAATTTTTAATTTTAGAAAGTAAATTAGTATGTATTTTTAATTGCATCAATAAAGGCTAAAATCTGTCTTCCCCCTTGTGTAATTTCATCCACAAATACTCACACAAATGCTCAGCAATCTTGTCCTTTCCCCCAACACCCCCTCGTTCTAGACGATTCTTGATTGGCCTCCAATTTGATTCAATGGTATTTGTGTGGACTCCCGTTTCCGAATTTACTAACTCTTTGGAGTGGTTCACAGTCTGGTGGAAAAATCCTTCTTGATCCAGAGTATCATACGCCTTCCACATATCCGAGTAAATTATGGTACCTGGCAAAATATGCTTTTTTATTAATGGTAAAAGAGTAGCACGATCTCTTTTATTATCTGGGCATATTTCAAGACGAAAGTTTTTCTTATTATCCCTTTCAATCATTCCAAATATCCAATTCCCCTCAACCATACGACCTTTATTGAATTTTCGCTTCCCAACCTATAAAAATAAGGTTTTAAATAACAATACTCAGATATTGGGTATGCATATATATATATTATAGAATTAAAAGCTTAGGCGCCGAAAAAAAGGCCATGTATCGTAAATTTTTCGTAAAAAAAATAAATTTGAATACCTAAAACCTAAGCTTTTAATTCAATAATATATATGTATACCCATAATCAGTTAAAATTAAGTGTTATGGGTCAATTTGTCAATTTGGAATTGTCCGGGATCAATTAAGTCAAAATTTAAAACAAAAAAATAGTTTTAACCTTTGTAAGATCCTTCAAAAGACGAAATGTAGACATTTTTTTTAAAAAAAACTTAAAAAATCACATGAAAAAAACTTATCTTCGATTCGTGTATTTGAACTATTTTTCCCTCACCACCAATTTTACCATTTTGTTCAAAATACCAGTCTAAATGAACCATGCAAACTTCTCGTGCATAGGAAAACCAGTCTGACACCGTCTCAGAAGAAGTTGTTGTTCCGGGAATGGAAGTTTGTATGATTGTATTTTCATAGTTGAATTTCCAGGCAAAACAGTAGGTCATGAACATGATTCGGTCAATTGACAGCTTTGACCCTAGCATAAAAACCATTTTTAGGTTAAAATATAAAAAATAAATTGATTTTTTACCTGAAAACCACGTATTTTGTGCCATTGGAACTTTAACTGCTTTCCCATCCCGGTGGTTTTTCAATAATTGGCATCGAAGACAGCAATTCCACACTCAAAACTAATTTGCATGAAGTTTTGTTTTTTTGTACCTTTGGCACTCCTTGCAGCACATTTGTTGAGGTAAAGTCCGATTTCTTGACACCATTTTAACGATGAATCAAATGTTTCACAAATTTTGAGAGTTCACGTAATGAGATCATTTTAATAAGTCAAAATTGCAAAATTGTTATTTTTTTAAAAACTATTTTGCTGAACAGCTGATCATATTTCGTTACCAATAAGCTAAATAATGTTTTAAAAAGCGTGTTTTGTAGCATTGCATGGTGCATCAAAATTTGTGCTGCTGGCGAACTCTCGAAGGTAAGATTTCGGTCAAATAAGATTTTTATTAGGTTAAAGAGGCCACGTATGGTCAAATGGACCTCAAAATCGGATTCCCCATGGTTGAAAACCTATTAAACCATTTCTAGTTCGAATTTTTATATTTTGACCTTTTGACTCAAAATGTCATTTTAAAGGTCAAAATTAATTTTCGCCAAAAATTCTTTAAGGTGCCGGTTTCATGAGGTTCGACTTCACAATATAATTAAAAACTTAGAACCATACAATAAATTGGAGCCAGTTTTCAATTATAATGAAATGGTATTTCGTAATATATTAGTATTGAAACATTGACAGTTCAAAAGGAACACTCTAGAATACACAAATCTTAACCATGACTACTATATAAATCACGGCTTACTTTACAACACTGCACCTAAAATAGGCACTTCAAGAATGTCTTTGACCTGATGACAACTTTATATAATCTTGGATGTGTTAAATCTTTGAACCGTTTAAACAAGAATTGTTCAATTTTGTTCGGAACTTAAATATCAATAAAACCCCCAACTGTTTTTAATTGCTTGCCAAAGGACGATCATTAGTATGGATGCGCATATGCTCTTTCAAATTATTTTTACTAAATGCAGCATAATTACATAAATTGCATGCAAATGGACGATCATTAGTATGTGTCCGCATGTGAGCTTTCAAATTACTTTTACCAGATGAAGCATAATTACATAAATTGCATGCAAATGGACGATCATTAGTATGTGTCCACATGTGAGCTTTCAAAGTACTTTTACAAGATGAAGCATAATTACATAAACTGCATACAAATGGACGATCATTAGTATGGGATCGCATATGAATTTTCAAAATACCTTTACAAGATGCAGCATAATTACATGAATTGCATGCAAAGGGACGATCAATAGTATGGGTCCGCATATGAGCTTTCAAATTATCTTTACAAGATGAAACATAATTACATAAATTGCAGGCAAGTGGACGATCATTAGTATGTGTCCGCATATGAGTTTTCAAACGACTTTTGCAAGATGCAGCATAATTACATAAATTGCATGCAAATGGACGATCATTAGTATGGGTCCGCATATGAGTATACAAACCATTTTTATAAGATGCAACATAATTACATAAATTACACGCAAATGGACGATCATTAGTATGTGTCCGCATATGAGCTTTCAAACGACTTTTGCAAGATGCAGCATAATTACATAAATTGCATGCAAATGGACGATCATAAGTATGGGTTCGGATATGAATTTTCAAAATAGTTTTAGAAACTGCAGCATAATTACATAAATTGCATGCAAATGGACGATCATTAATATGGTTCCGCATATGACCTTTCAAAATACCTTTACAAGATGCAGCATAACTACATAAAGTGCATGCAAATGGACGATTATTAGTATGAGTCCGCATATGAGTTTCCAAACTATTTTTACGAGATGTAGCATAATTACATAAATTGCATGTAAATGGACGATAATTGGTATGGACCCACATATGATTTTTCACACTACCTTTATAAGATGCAGCATAATTACATAAAGTGCATGCAAATGGACGGTCATTAGAATGGGTCCGCATGTGAATTCCCAAACTTCCTTTGCGAGATGTAGTATAATTACATAAACTACATGCAAATGGGCGGTCATTAGTATGGGACCGTATGTGAATTTCCAAACTTCCTTTGCGAGATGTAGTATAATTACATAAACTGCATGCAAATGGGCGGTCAGTATGGGTTCGCATATGAATTTTCAATTTATCTTTTCGAGATGCAGAATAATTACATAAGTTGCACGGGAACGGACGTTCTTTAGTATGAGTTCGCATATGAACTATTAACCTACTTTTACAAGGTGCTGAATAAGAACATAAGAAGCACGTAAATGAGCGTTCGCTAGTATGTGAGAACATATTAACGTGTTCTTATAGAATGGAAAGTAGTTACACAAATTACATCTCATATATGTTTTCAGGATGTCACAGTTTAATGTAATTGTAATCTTGTTTTTGTTGGTACAAAAGTCATACACTGAGTAGTCTTTGAGGATAATATCACAAACGTGAAGCACAATAATCACATAAATTGTTTATTCAAAAAGCATATTTCACTAATTTTTTACATATTCCATGACTTGATTAAATTTTCAATACATTTTAATCTCGCATTTCATGGTAGTAACACAAGAAATTATACAGAACAATTTTCACTCCAAAATTAGCTATGGATTGGGTCGTTTTCATGAACTTGCTAACGAACCAAATACAAAATATTATTATACACTACGTATAGTTGTTTGATCTCGGCTTTCAGGCGACATGCCAAACGAGTCAGAAATTCAAAGTTATAGTGCTCACAATTTCTAAATATACCTCGTCATCCCCGACGTCACACAAGTACTAACTAACTATTAATGTAGATGTTTGTCAACTTAATACCCTACAATATTTATATTACAGTTTTGCTTTGAATAGTAACAATGTACGACGTTACCAATAATTTTAAAGCCAAATATTAAATGTTGACGTTTAAGTTTTAAGGTTATGTCATTCGTTGTTTAGTTGGTGTCAACGACCTTGTAAATTTTTCCGTTTTTATAGATTGATATGTGGCAGGTTTTTGCTTCAAACAGTTATTTTCAGAACTCATATTACTATTAAACTGAACTCTAATCACTGAAGACGATGAGCGAGGTTCATTTAGACCCAGAACTAAGCTACTTGCTGCTAAGTTTGATCACCTTTATAGATTGTACGAAAATTGTTAGTACATATTTGTTTTCCGGTTAAATTTATAGTGCAACATGTAATTATTTTAGATTTATCATGTTTCTCTTCATACTTAATGGTAGAATTTAAACCACGATGAGCTTTTTAATGGTAGTGAAAGATTCCTGAATTCAGTCTTGCACAGTACTGGATTTAAATGGCTGAAAGATAATCCAAGAAGAGGTCTAACGGAACTGCTAAATGTTATGGATAAATAGAATTCGACTCTTGAAAATATTTGAAAATAAAAGAAGAGAATCTGTACCAGTTTTATGTTTTTAAATGAAACATGGCTTTTTCAGAATTGGTGCCGTAAGCCGGTCCTAGCAAAGCAGTGATTTAAGAACAGTTAAGGGCACACAAATTGTTCGAAAAGGTTGGTGTCATACCAACTTATCCTTAATACATTATAATGTAATTAGTCTTTTAGGTACATAGTATTACATGCCCAAAATGTAAATGAATTACTTTATGGGGCTGAATTGATCTTCTCCGCTTCAAAAAAACCCCAAATTACTACATAGAAGTGTGAAATGGTGTGAAACGCGCAAAATTTGAAAATGAATTATTAAAGAATTTGGAAAAACCATTTGCAATAATTTTAGAAAACAACGTGGTGTATTATTATACTTGTTAAATAAAACATCTAACAGTTCCTAGAAAGAAAGTAATATTAGGTGCTTTCCTTTTACAACTTATCTTTTTTAAGTAAAGTATCTTTTCTAAGATTAGAGTCAAGTGACTTTTCTTACTTATCTGTGTAAAAGGAACGCATTAACCTGTAATAGATACTTCCACTGCGGTCTCTAACCTTACTTTCGAATTTTTTATTGTTTTAAACTATTTTATTTCGCACTGGTGTAAATAGCTGCATAGGGAAAATATGGATAAAAAAAATTGTTTTTGTTTTAGAGGTGAATGAGCAATAGCATTATTAGATTGAAATTAAAATTATTGTTTTTAGTCGGAGGTAAATGAGTGTGAGAGCGATTCTTCCTCAAGTTTTACATCTGAAGTCAACCAAATTAGCTACTTATCATCGTCAGACCCGTCATCCTCTGATTGTTCAGAGGATAATTTCTTAACCACCAGGCACAAGTTACATAGAACTTTGGATTATGTTGAGAGGACTGTTCCTGCTTATGATGATCAGGAATTTAAAGAGCATTTTAGGCTGAGTCGAGCAACTTCCAGGTTTTTTTTATTGGTAACTTTAGTAAATTGCAAATCTGAAAGTTTTAAGTTATTAAATTTCAGAACTAATGCAACGCGATAAAGTATTGCCGACACATAAATTTGGCAGAAAGAAAATTGATGCTGAAAAGGCATTTCTACTGACTGTGTGGTATTTAAGTAACACTGAAACATTTTTAGACAAATAGCCGATAGATTTAATGTTACGTTAAGTTCCGCACATCGCACTATAGAAAGAGTAATTAAGTATTTTATATCCAACAGCTACAAATACAGTAAATGGCCTGAAGGTGATAGAAGGGCAGATGTCCTTAATGGTTTTAAAAAAAAGCAGGGAATCAAAAAAATAAGTTAAACAAAAATAAAACATATAATTACACATTACTAAATTGACTTATGTTTACATTATTTGTCTTGCGAATTAGCTAATTTTTCTAAAGCAAAAACCCTATGTTCTTCTAAAACCATTGTTTGTTCCATGAGCATCGGTCGTTCATCTTGTTATTTTGTCAAGGTACCTAAATAGTTCGTGTATGCTGTAGTTTTTTGTTTTATGCCCTCTTCTTTGGCAGCATAAAATTTTGTCTTACTATTACTATCCAAAAAATACCAACTTTTATGCTTTCTTTTTCCTGAAATAGTAGTCGGTACTGGCGGTACAGGTACAGTATGTACTTCCTCGGCAGCAACTATAGTAGTAGAAGTAGATGGATAGGAAGTTGTAGGTATTGCAGTTGCTACATCAAAAGTGTGTGGGCTACAAGCATTAGGTTTGTTGCCTAATAAGGCATCCAACCTATCAAAAAACAAAAACCTCGTCGGACCCCTTCCAGTTTTTTAATCGTTTTTAAGATCCATTAGTTGTCTTTATACCTAAGCTTATTAAATCATTTGCCACTTCAGACCAAAATGATTTTCGTTTTTTTGGATGATACATCTCTTCATATCTTGCCTCAATACTAGATATAAGTGCCAACGTTTGGTCATGATCCCAAATGTATTTTGTACCAACACATTTTGGATGAGCATCTACAGATTCAACCGCCTCTCCTTCCTCCATTACAACATTGGTAGCCACTTCCACATTTTCTTCTACCATTTCATAAGATAAAATGCTTTTCGAACTTTTTATAATAGGATGATTTAAATCTGTAAAATCAATTTCGCTTTGTGGCAACCACAGAAACATGTTATTTTCTGCAATAATAATTTAATAATAAAACAAAAAATTTTTTTCAACAAAACTTACCACAATCTTTTATCATAACATCTCCTTCATCATTTAGAACCCAACTATTATTTCTTTTTTTCATAACACAATACATTTTTAAAAACTATAGTTAATAACAAAACAAATAAACAATCTCCTAACCACACTTTACACAATATAATGGAACTCGGGTGAATTACTTAACTACAAGTGCGATTCTTATCATACTCGTCAGCAGGAAAGGGGGAAGAAAAATCTGAGACATTTGAACTACTTAGTTTTTAAAAGGAACGTATCATTTAACTAAGTACAACTTAGGATAGGTTAGAATACCTAAGAAAAATGGTAAAAGGAAAGCACCTATTGTAAAATAAATTACTAAATAAGCAATTTCTTAAAAAACTAATGCTTTTAAGCAAAGCTTGTTTAACTTGTCCCCATGTAAGTCAAAATATGTTCTTTGTAACATATCAGTAATTTTTTAAATTGTAGCCATATATCGTCAAAGGTTTTTAAAATGGAATTGCATGTGGTCTCCATATCACTGCAGTTGGAATATATGTGGTGTAAGACCTACTATCAACATATCGGATGAGCATTCGATGGACATCTTGCAAAAATTATCAAAGATTGGTGGGAAAATGAGATCAAATTCGATCAAGGGAACATTGCACCTCTAACTACTAATATTGGTGATAGCGATAACTACTACAAATTTTCAATTCAATTAAACAAACTCATACCATTAATGTATCTTTAATTTTATGTATAATAAACAAGTAGCAATTTCTTTTGATGGTAATGCTTTCCATTTCGAATGGACCTGCATCTTGCCGAAGTTCTAAATTACTAGAACAGGTGAAATGGCTTGCGTGTTCTAATGAGCTAAAGAGCCAAACTACAGGTCCAACCAAAGTAGTAGGGTCGTTAGTGAGGAACCAGACTAAGACAGGTCCCCGAAAGAGGGCAGCGGCTCTTTCGGTACTTAGATTGGCAGAGACCATAGGGGTCGGTATGGCAGTCTAAGACACACTACCGCGATGTGGAAGGCAACGGGAAACCACCACATTACCTCCCAAGTACACAGCGTACCTAAATTATAATAAAATGATGGCATTCTCTGGAGTAAAAGATTCCGGAGTTAAAATAGTCCCGGGAGTCTCCGGGAGAGGACTACTTCGGAGGATGCGATCGGAAAGTTAAAAATAAAAGTCGGGAACATTTTGCGAGTCGGAGCGTGGATTGTTAGAATTATGAAGCAAGTGGGTAAGCTAGAGAACCTAAAAATCGAAATGAATAGGTTATCATTAGACATAGTAGGGATCAGCGAAGTTCGGTGGCCAGAGGTGGGGGATTTTTGGAGTGGAGACTTCAGGGTAATTCATACAGGATCCGAGGAAGGAAATTTGGGTGTAGGGATAGTTATGCGGAAAAAGATAGGATACTGTGTAGAAAATTACTTACAAAAGAATGAAAGAGTACTCATGGTTAGATTAGAATCTAAACCGGTAAACACAGTAATAATACAAGTATACATGCCCACCTCTAGCTACAGTGACGATGACGTAGAAGCAATCTACAAAGATATCGAAGACATATTAAGACACGTAAAAGGACATGAAAATTTAATAATTACGGGGGATTTTAATGCAGTGGTAGGTGAGGGTAGGGAAGGAGCGATAGTAAGTTTATTTGGTTTAGGCATTAGAAACGACAGAGGAAATAGGCTGGTAGAATTTTGCGACAAGAACAATTTAATCATTACAAACACATTATTTCAACATCATGCTAGAAGAGCGATATACATGGAAGA
Source organism: Platerodrilus igneus (assembly GCA_036346225.1). Taxonomy (NCBI): domain Eukaryota; kingdom Metazoa; phylum Arthropoda; class Insecta; order Coleoptera; family Lycidae; genus Platerodrilus; species Platerodrilus igneus. The sequence goes on from JARFIW010000544.1 coordinate 2,074,073, forward strand.
TGCCAGGAGATATAGGACGATATCAAATAGATTACATTCTTGTTAGACAACGGTTTAGGAATCAAGTAAAAGACTGTAGAAGCTACCCAGAAGCAGATATAGACACTGACCACAACATCGTAATTATGAAGGCCACACTTAAATTTAAAAATTTGAAAAAAACAAACGGAAAAAGGCACTTGGACCTACACAAACTAAAAGAGAAAGATATTCAAGAAAGATTCGAAAAAAGGTCAAATGAATTGCTCAAAGATATCCGGAAAATATCTGATACTAAGGAAGTAGAAACAAAGTGGAATAACATTAAATGCAGCCTCGACATGGCGGCCAGAGATATTCTGGGGTATACACAAAAAGTAAATAAGAAACCATGGATAACAAAGGATATCCTGAATTTAATAGAAGAAAGACGAAAATACAATAAATCAGACGAAACAGGAAAACAGAGATACAAAGCTATAAAATGGATTAATGAAAAGTGCAAAGAGGTACAAACTAAGATGGAAGTAGGAAAGACAGATGAAGCATACAAACTAATTAGAATCAATTTTAGGGATATAGAACTGTATAGCAAAAATATAAGGGACGCGGGAGGAAAAGTCATTATAGAAAATGAGAAAGTGGGTAGATGGCAAGAATATATAGGGAATTTATATGCAGGAGAGGAACTAACTGCATTAGAAAAGGAATCAGACATTGAAAATGATGACTTGGGATATCCTATACTTAAAGATGAATTTGAAATAGCATTAAAGGGTCTGAAAAATGGTAAGGCGCCGGGTACAGATAAGGTGCAAACGGAGACTCTAAAAGCCGCTGGTCAAGCAGTAACAGAACGTCTCTTCCAACTTGTAAGCTATATGTATGAGACAGGCGAGATACCCAAAGATTTCAAACATAACATCATAGTAACTATACCAAAAAAGAAAGGCACAGATAGATGTGAAAATTTTCGAACAATAAGTTTGACAGCACACGTATCAAAAATATTAACTAGAATTGTACAAAGACGAATGGAAAAACGGGCTGAAGAAATACTAGTAGAAGACCAATTTGGGTTTAGGCGAAACAGGGGAACACGGGAGGCTATCTTAGCTCTGAGGGTGATAATGGAGAAAACAATAGAAAAAGGGGAAAGCGTGTATATAGGGTTTGTAGATCGGGAAAAAGCATTTGACAATGTAAAATGGAAAAAAATGTTCGAAATACTCAAAAATATTGGAATGAGTTATAGGGATAGACGGATAGTACATAGCTTATACAAAGAGCAAACAGGAGTAATAGAATTAGAGCAGGAACGTAGAGAAGTAAACATTAGGAAAGGGGTAAGACAGGGATGTTCCCTATCCCCACTAATTTTTAACTTGTACATTGAGGAGGCAATGAATACTGTCAAATGTAGGAAAACATTTGGAATTACTATGCAGGGACAAAAAATTGATATGCTTAGATTTGCAGATGATATAGCGGTATTAGCATCTAGCAAGGAAGAGTTAGAAGCTGCTCTCAATAAAATGGAAACGGTTCTAACAGAGAGGTACGGTATGAAAATTAACAAAAGTAAAACTAAAGTACTAGTGTGCAAAGGAGGGAAAAATAAATCAAAAACAAGAATACAAATATGTAACACGAACTTACAAGAGTTTAAGGATTTTTGCTACCTAGGAAGCCAAATAACGCAAGATGGAAAAAGCACAAAAGATATAAAACAAAGATTAGCACAAGATCGTGCTACATTTAACAAGAAAAAGCAACTACTGTGTTCAAAGACAATAAACATAGAAACAAGGAAAAGATTGCTTAAAACATATGTGTGGAGCACAGCACTGTATGGCTGTGAAGCCTGGACAGTAGGAGAAGCGGACAAGAAAAAGGTAGAAGCCTTTGAAATGTGGTGCTACAGACGTATGATGAAGATATCATGGATAGACAAAGTTAAAAACGAAGAGGTACGAAAAATAGTAGGGGAAGAAAGAAATATGTGGAAAACGGTAAAAAAATAGGAGAGATAGGATGATAGGCCACATACTACGGCATGAAGGAATAGTGCGGAATATACTAGAAGCAGAGATAGGAAAAAAGAGAAGAAGTGGTAGACCTAGGTTAGACTACTGCACACAGATAGTGAAAGATGTAGGCTGTGAGAATTTCAGGGAAATGTGTAGGCTAGCTCAGAAGAGAAATCAATGGAGGTACGCATCCAACCAGTCCTAAGATGGATAAATTAATGACGAAGAAAGTAGCTGCACTTAAACATGATATTTATTATAAGCAACTACAAACATTGGAGGGGCAATATCCTCGAATAATGGTAATTGCGTGAAAGCATTTACTGGAAAACTATTATTTCGGCAAATGTCTAAGTGTTGGGGGATCTTGGCAGCCACAGGTTGCTTAACCCCCTTCCAAAAAAAAAATCTCTGTGAAATAGGGCATAATATTAGAAAACAATATAAGGGGAACCGAGCTGTATTGCTGTGTGAGAATTTCAGGGAACCATGTAGGTTAGTTTAGAAAATAAATAAGTGCAGGTACATGTCCAACCAGTTTTGAGACGGGAAACCGAATGACGAAAAAATAAGTACAGACAAATCTGATGATTATTATAAACAACTAGTTGTTTGTTGTGAAATATCTGCAACTAATGTTGACTGTGCGAAAAGACATATTGGAAAAATTAAATCAGTAAATGTTCAAGTGCTGGGGGAACTTGGCAGCCACAGGCTGTTTACTTCCCTTCGCAACCACTGAATGTCGGAGAAATAGAGTATATAATTGTAAAACAATAGAAGGTGACCGAACTGCATCTAACAAGAAAGAACGGCGCCTATGATGAAAGACAACAAACATAGAACAAAAAGTTGTTGAAAGCGTATGTGTGGAGCACAGCACAGACAATATGCCTACGAAATACGAGCAGTGTGAAAAGCAGACAGAAGAACAGTAGCGGCCTTTGAAATGCCGTGCTTCAGATGTTTGAGGATGGACAGACAAAGGTAATAACAAATAGGTTATAGAAACAGTAAGGGAACAAGGATATCTTTGGGAAAAAATATGAGAAGTAGAAGGGCAGAATACGTTCTAAGGCATTTTTGGGGAATAGTATGGGATATATGACAAGCAGAGATAGGAAAAAAGAAACGGATGTAGACCTAGATCAGATAGTGATAGATGCAGACTGTGCAAATTTCGGGGAAATCTGTAGGTTAGTTCAGAATAGGAAACGATGATACGCGTCTAACCAGTTTCAGGACTGAAGACCCAATGATGATGATGATGATGGTAATGCTTTGAAAGCAGAGTTTCTGAAATTTGTCATGATTTAAGTCAAAATTATGTGCTTTATAACATATCAGTATTTATTAAAAATTTTAGGCATAAACTGTAAAGAATTTTTAAAGCAGATTTGCTGGCCGAACAGTATGGACATAAGGTGTTAAGATTGCCTCTGTATCACTGCATATTCAATGCAATTGAAAATGTATGGGGTGTTAGTAAGAGCTATTACAACCGACACGCTGGAAGAGATGGAAGGTCTGTTGAAAACTGTTTACAGATGTGGAAAGAAGCATTAGAAAAAATAACACTAGAGATTTTGGTTATAAGGTTTTCATTTGTAGCTTATAACACCGACTGTGGAGATAACTTGCAATTTTGGATTTTTACTGGGAACATTAACAATCCTCTAACAGTTATTCTTTTCTTGAATAATGGCATACTTCAACAACAGAATTCGAAGTTGGTTTATTTAAAGACATTATCCTTATACACTGTTTTAGTTGTTGGAAATGCTTTAAAAACATGACATTCAATCCAGTTGCGTACTAATAATCAGAAGTAAAATGATGACCACAAATTTTAGGGTGATTTGAAAGTGTTAAATCCTTCTCACACAGCATGTATACAGCTCGGTTCCCCTTTTATCGTTTTCTAATTTTATGCCCTATTTCACCGAGATTCAGTGACGGTGTTAAGCAGCCTGTGGCTGCCAAGATCCCCCAACACTTAAACATTTGCCGAAATAATAGTTTTCCAGTAAATCCTTTCACACAATTAGCATTATTTGAGCATATTGCCTATCCAATTCTTGTAGTTGCTTATAATAGTCATCATGTTTAACTACAGTTACTTTCTTCGTCATTAATTTATCTATCTGGTTGGATGTGTACCTCCATTGATTTCTATTCTGAGCTAGCCTACACATCTCCCTAAAACTCCTACAGCCTACTTATTTCACTATCTGTGTGCAGTAGTCTAACCTAGGTCTACTTCTTCTTCTCTTTTTTCCTATCTCTGCTTCTAATATATTCCGCATTATTCCCTCATGCCATAGTATGTGGCCTATCATCCTATCTCTCTTATTTTTTACCGTTTGCCACATATTTCTTCCTTCCCCTACCATTTTTAGTACCTCTGCGTTTTTAACTTTGTCTGTCCATGATATCTTCATCATACGACTGTAGCACCACATTTCAAAGGCTTCTACCTTTTTCTTGTCTGCTTCTCCTTCTGTCCAGGCTTCACAGCTGTACAGTGCTGTTCTCCACACATATGTTTTAAGCAATTTTTTCCTTGTTTCTATGTTTATTGTCTTTGAACACAATAGTTGCTTTTTCTTGTTAAATGTAGCACGATCTTGTGCTAATCTTTGTTTTATATCTTTTGTGCTTTTTCCATCTTGCGTTATTTGGCTTCCTAGGTAGCAGAAATCCTTAACTTCTGGTAAGTTCGTGTTACATATTTATATTCTTGTTTTTGATTTATTTTCCCCTCCTTTGCATACTAGTACTTTAGTTTTGTTAATTTTATACCGTATCTCTCTGTTAGAACCGTTTCCATTTCATTAAGAGCTGCTTCTAACTCTTCCTTGCTAGACGCTAATACCGCTATATCATCTGCAAATCTAAGCATATCAATTTTTTGATCCTGCATAGTAATTCCAAATGTCTTCCTGCATTTGACAGTATTCATTGTCTCTTCTATGTACAAGTTAAAAATCAATGGGGATAGGGCACATCCCTGTCTCACCCCGTTCCTAATGTTTACTTCTCTACGTTCCTGCTCTAATTCTACTACTGCTGTTTGCTCTTTGTATAAGCTATGTACTATTCGTCTATCCCTATAACTCATTCCAATCTTTTTGAGTATTTCAAACATTTTTTTCCATTTTGCATTGTCGAATGCTTTTTTCAGATCTACAAACCCTACATACACGCTTTCTTTTTTTTCTATTGTTTTCTCCATTATCACTCTCAGAACTAAAATAGCCTCCCGTGTTCCCCTGTTTCGCCTAAACCCAAATTGGCCTTTTCCTAGTATTTCTTCCGCCCGTTTTTCCATTCGTCTTTGCACAATTCTAGTTAATACTTTTGACACTTGTGCTGTCAAACTTATTGTTCGAAAATTTTCACATCTATCCGCACCTTTCTTTTTTGTTATAGTTACTATGATGCTACGTTTGAAATCTTTGGGTATCCCGCCTGTCTCATACATATAGCTTACAAGTTGGAAGAGACGTTCTGTTACTGCTTGTCCGGCGGCTTTTAGAGTTTCTGCTTGCACCTTATCTGTACCCGGCGCTTTACCATTTTTCAGACTCTTTAATGCTAATTCAAACTCATCTCTAAGTATAGGATATCCCAAGTCATGTCTGATTCCTGTTCTAATGCAGTTAGTTCCTCTCCTGCATATAAATTCCCTATATATTCTTGCCATCTACCCACTTTCTCTACGTTTTCTATAATGACATTTCCTTGTGCATCCCTTATATTTTTGCTATATGGTTTTACATCCCTAAAATTCATTCTAATTAATTTGTATGCTTCGTCTGTCTTTCCTATTTCCAACTTTGTTTGTACCTCTTTGCACTTTTTATCAATCCATTGTTCTTTGGCTTTCCTGAATTTGCGAATAATTCCCATTTTATGGCTTTGTATTTCTGTTTTCCTGTTTTATATGATTTTTTTTTGTATTTTCGTCTTTCTTTTATTAAATTCAGGATATCCTTTGTTATCCATGGTTTTTTACTTTCTTTTTGTGTATACCCCAGAATATCTCTGGCCGCCATGTTTAGGCTGGATTTAATGTTGTTCCATTTTGTTTCTACTTCCTTGGTATCAGATATTTTTCCGATATCTTTGAGCAATTCATTTGACTTTTTTTCGAATCGTTCTTGAATATCTTTATGTTTTAGTTTCTCTAAATGCAAGTGCCTTTTTCCGTTTCTCTTTTTCACATTCTTAAATTTAAGTGCAGCCTTCATAATTCCGATGTTGTGGTCAGTATCTATATCTGCTTCTGGATAGCTTCTACAGTCTTTTACTTGATTCCTAAACCGTTGTCTAACAAGAATGTAATCTATTTGATATCGTCCTATATCTCCTGGCATCTTCCATGTATATCGTCTTCTAGCATGATGTTGAAATAATGTATTTGTGATGATTAAATTGTTCTTGTCGCAAAATTCTACCAGCCTATTTCCCCTGTCGTTACTTGTGCCTAAACCAAATAAACCCACTACCGCTCCTTCCCTACCTTCACCTACCACTGCATCAAAATCCCCCATAATTATTAAATTTTCATGTCCTTTTACGTATCTTAATATGTCTTCGATATCTTTGTAGATCGCTTCTACCTCTTCGTCACTGTAGCTAGAGGTGGGCATGTATACTTGTATTATTACTGTGTTTACCGGTTTAGATTCTAATCTAACCATGAGTACTCTTTCGTTCTTTTGTAAGTAATTTTCTACACAGTATCCTATCTTTTTCCGCATAACTATCCCCACACCCAAATTTCCTACCTCTGCTCCTGTATGAATTACCCTGAAGTCTCCATTCCAAAAATCCCTCGCCTCTGGCCACCAAACTTTGCTAATCCCTACTATGTCTAGTGATAACCTATTCATTGTGACTTTTAGGTTCTCTAGCTTACCTACTTGCTTCATACTTCTAACATTCCACGCTCCGACTCTCAAAATGTTCCCGACTCTTATTTTTAACTTTCCGATTGCATCCCCAGGAGTAGTCCCCTCCCAGAGATCCGAATGGGGGACTATTATAACTCCTGAATCTTTTAGCCCAGAGAATGCCATCATTTTATTATAATTTAGGTACGCTGTGTACTTGGGAGATAATGTGGTGGGTTCCCGTTGCCTTCCACATCGCGGTAGTGTGTCTTAGACTGCCATACCGACCCCTATGGTCTCTGCCAATCTAAGTACCGAAAGAGCCGCTGCCCTTTCGGGGACCTATCTTAGTCTAGTTCATCACTAACGACCCTACTACTTTGGTTGTACCTGTAGTTTTGCTCTTTAGCTCATTAGAACACGCAAGCCTGTTCTAGTAATCTAGAACTTCGGCAAGGTGCAGGTCCATTCGAAATGGAAAAACTCTTCTAACAATTTTATTAAACAGAAATTACAAGTGGAAATTAACAAATGGTTACGATATTTTCATTAACGCTTTTTGCAATCAAAATTACTTTGCACTAATTAAATTAAACTAAATTTGAGTAGCTTGAACAATCAACAATGTTAAAGTTGTGAAGCTCGAGACTGACTAGCCATCTTGGCTCCTGGGGGTATTTATGCTGTCCCTGCCCCTCATATTACTTGTAAGAACTGCAGAGCTCGTGTCTGATATTTTCTGTGTTCATTTATACAATACAAAGTAACAATCTTAATTCTAACAATAAGTTTCTTACAGTCTGTGGTGACCTGCACCTGCAGTGTCAAGTTACGTCTGGAATACAATGTATTCACATCCGTTCTCATATCTGGTTTATGAATTTTCACTAACCTTTTGTAACCTGTCTTCAATTATACTTTGTTGCATCTAACTTAAGTCTTTAATGATTCTATTTAATTATACATATATATTGATTTGGGGGATATGTAACTTCTCCCGACGTTGATGAAAATTAAGGGTTTTGCTTAATTTTTAAAATTCATTGTCTCTAAGGATACATTTATTATTTTTTTATTTATCTTGGTTCTTATGACTAAAATTCGTTTCTTTATTCCTATATCTAAGATATATTTTGTACAATGAATACATAGTCAATAAAAATTATTACAATGATCAATAAAATTGTCCAAACACTGATATTATGGTAGTGTGGTTTTGGCACTTTCACTTCGTTTAAATGTTCTTTATAATTGTCCATTAATTATACGGCTTGATTGAGGTCGTCTAGGTCTAGATGTTCTAGTTGCATTGGTTTCTTGCTGATTTCGTCTTCTTTGGGTTGTGTAATCCTGAACTGTAGTTCGGGTAGGTTTGCGAATTTCTTTGTTATTGCTGGGTTTTGGTATACTCAAATGATTTCGCTCTTTAATTTTAGATAGCAATCTTCTTTTATTGTGATTACTTTGCTTCCAATTAAGGCTAGAGACTATTTTCGTCTTAATTGTAGTGATGGTTGCTATTACTTCTTGTGGAAATACAGCGAACCATTTGTTGTCAGTAACTTTCGAATTTTTACGTTTGTAATTTGTACTAGTTTTGATTCGCAATTCTCGTAATGATTAGAGAATCTTAATAGTTGTACTTCACTGGGGCTACCCGTTTGAATGGCTGTCGTCGTTAATGATTGACATAAGTATTTGCTGGGTGCCACTTCTTTGCATTTTTCATTCGTGAAACTATACCTAAGTTTATTTAGGGAAAGAAACTTGGTTTTAGAAATCATAACTTGATACTGGCTAGCAACTTTCATGGAGAAAGCAAATAAATGATAATAATTATAGGGGTTAATTTCTACTATGGGGATTTCTATTAAAAACGTAATTTCATGATGCTTTACATAACTTTTTACTATGGCTATTTTTTCAAATAAAAGTATGTTGATTTCCGTTATTTCAAAGGGCAGTTTGTTATTAATTATGAGTGATCTTATTCCTAATAATTCATTTAATAAATCAATTGGTTCTATTATACTAGCGTGTAATGTGTTTAATTTAGCAAATGTCACAGCATTCTCTAACGTGTCTAAAATTTGTTGAATTATGGTAATGATTGATATCATTTGATTAAATATCGTGTTGAATCTTATTAAGTATCGCATTCCTAACATTGTGGTTTGCATGTTACCTTCAATTGTTAGTATTCTGTTAATTATACTGTTTTGGTATTTTACTAATTCGTTTAATGTATCATTAAATTTTATTGTGGCCGACTAGTTAACGATATTTGATTTCTAACAATGGTCTTTATGTCATTCTGGTTTTCCATTGATTATTGTATTTCATTGCCATATCGTTCAGCATCTTGGTTGTCTAAATTACCTTTGATCGCTTTTATAATACCTAGTCCGTTAATAATTCCTCTTCTCTGTCTTGTGATTTGGTCTGTTGGTATTAATCGAGTGAACTTGTCGTTTGTGTTCTTTAAGATGTTCTCCATTATGTTTTTGTAGTTAAGCATTTCTATCGCGTATTCTTTTCCGAATTTGGCTCTTACCTTTAACATTTTTTTCATACACAGTTTGTCCTACTGAAAATTTATTTATATCGGCATTCTTTTTGCGGGTTGTTGTATACGTTCTTTATCGTTATCTAATTTATTTTTTACGGTAACATAAGTTATTTTTAATTCTTCTTTGTGATCTTTTGCATACTGTTGGTATACTTCTTTGTTATAGTGTATATCATAAGGGTTGCGGGAATCTGAGTGTCCTAATGTTAATTCAAGCGGTGTAAAGTTAGTTGATGAGTGGATTGTGTTGTTGTAGGCAATTAATGCATATGACATAGTGATATGCTCTTTCTTATAGGTTAGTCTTAATAATCTGATTTGTTTTAATAAGTTTAGGTGTAATCTTTGAAGTCCATTTGGCTTCGGGTGATTTTCTGTTATAAAATAAATTTTTATTTTGTGAAGTTCGAAAGTATTTTGTATTGTTTCTTTTCTGAATTCACTTCCATTGTCTAAAGTTATTGATTCCGGTGTGCCATAAAATGTAAAGTATTGTAGGAATCCTTGAGTTACATCGATACTATTTTTTGAAATAATGAATATCACTTGGCCTACTTTCATGAATGCATTTACGATTGTCAAAAAATTTTAGGCTTCTACTACTAAAGTATCTGCATGTAATTTTTGAAAAGGTTTATCAGGTATTTTAGTTAACATTAAGGGTACTTTTGGGGATGACCTGTCGTATTTTGCTTTGTCGCATTGGTTGATAAAATTCTTTCATGTCTTTAAAGTAACATCTTCTAATGAGTTGTTTTAATGTTTCGTTGATTCCACGATGGTTGGTTTTTCCTTCGTGTTGATTTTCAATCACGTTGTTTATTTCCTTAGGGTCATCTAAAGTTATTAATTTCCGTGTACATCTGATATGGTCTAATGTATAATTCTGAAAATCTCTCGTATAAATGTTCGGTGTTGAAATAAAAGTAAAAATGTTTTTTTCTGGGGTATATTATTTTAAAATTTTTATTATCTGCTCTTCGTTGTAATCTTTCGTTATTTGAATTTGGTATATTTTTCAATTATCGATTTTTATATATTTTACTGCATTAGGGTTGGTTAATACTTCTGTAACTATGAATTGATTTGGTTTCGTGTACGGTTTCTATTTCTTCTAAGTCTTCTCTTATCTATGTTTCGTCTACGTTGCCTATTACTTACTCTGTCTCTATTGCTTTGATTTGTGTTCTGTTTAGTGCGTCTGCATTATTGTTGTAAATTCTTTTTTTTTGTACATAATTTCATAGTCATATTCTTCCAATCTAATCCTCCATCTTTGTAATTTCGAATTCGGTTCTTTGAGTTTGCACAATCATACTAATGGTTTATGGTCGGTGTATATATAGAATTTCCCTCCATAAACATATGGCCTAAAATATTTTGTTGCCTATATTATTGCTAATAATTTTTTCTCAATTGTGTTGTACTTTTGTTCTGTCTCGTTTAGTGTCCGTGATGCATAGCTAATTGGTTTATCGCTACTTATTGACACTTTCCTTATTTGTTCAAGATTTGTGTGATATTGGACAGTGCGTATTTATCGTCTACAGTTTTCTCATTTAATTTTCTGTAATCAATAACCATTCTATACTTGCGTTTGCCTGAGGCATCTAACTTCTTTGGGACTATTAAAGTGGGACTGCTCCATGGTGAGTTCGAATGTTGTATGATATCCTGCTTCAATAGATCTGCTACCTGTTTGTCTGCTTCTTCTTCACTTGCTTGAGGTAGTCTGTATGCTTTAGTAAATATTGGGTTATCGTATGGTTAATTTAATGTTATGTTTGACTGTGTTGGTGAAAGTTAAAGGTATTCCTTCACAAAGGAATATATCTCGGTATTCAAAGCATAAGCCTTTAATTGCTCTCTCCTCTTTGTTATTAATATCTTCATTAAAACGAATGTTAATTAAACTCTCTTTTAACATTCCATCGTGTCTTGTAGGGTTAGAATCGCTTTCATATTGCTCGTCGGTTTCCATTTCACTGAAATTTACTTCTTCTACGTATATTGAATTTGTCAATGATATTTCTATGAAGTAATCGTTTCAGTTTAAAATTGTTGTGTTGGCACAACTGTCTTTTATTTGTACTAAAGTGGTGGGTGTTTTTACTCCTTGTTGAAATGTCATGTGATTTATGATGCCTATGCCGTTTTTTGAGTACACTAAAACTTTTATTTGTTTTTGGTTATAGTTTGGTCCGATTTGCGATATTTTTGTGTTTTGTTGGTTTGTAATAACTGTTGAGGTTGTTATTGTTATTTGTCGTAGGTGTATATCTATTGAAATTTGCGCCAAATATTTGTCTTGGTTGGTTTACATTTTGATTAAACCTTGGTGTAAATACGGGTTTTGTAAAGTTTGAGTTAAATGTGGGTCTTGCAAATTGTCTAAATTGGTTGTTGAAATTGTGTTATTAAAGTTTGAATTGTTCACGTTTGAGATTGATTCGTTGGTGCGTTAGGGGATGTAAATTTCTGTTGCTAATTGTATCGCAGCTTGTATTGGTTTCATAGGTGAGTAATTTTTGTTTGCATTAGGGTTATATATCATGTTTCTGTAATACATAACGTTTTCTTTCTCTGCTATTATATTCATAGCTTCCTCTAAATTTTGGGGATGTTGAAATTTTATTTTATCCGATAGCCGTTCAGGTAATGCATTGATGTACGTAACTAAAGCCATTTCGTCGTACATTTTCGTCTTCAATAAACGGGTATTCTGGTCGGGTTTTTCCATTTTCAGTTTCGTTAAAATTAAGCTTCTCGCATCTTGGCATCTCATACCAAATTGGTAAGGTGATTGATTGGATTCCATCTGGAAGTTTATTAAATCTTGGATAATTTAATGTTTTGTTGGTCGCCGAAATATGCTATAAATAATCATTTGAAGTCTTCCCATCGTTTGCGATCATCACGGCTTGCAATTAATTTTAATGCTCTTTCAGTTAATTTGCTGAGAATTAGGCGTAGAAGCATGACGTTGCGGTCAATGTCGTCTGCTTTGTAAAAGGATTTTAAAAATGTCTCGCACGCGGTGATAAAAATACCTAATATGGTTTGATTTCCGTAGTATACCGAGATTGAATCGAGATACAACCGCATATTTTCCATGTTCATTGTTTTTTTAATTCTATAATTGTTTTTCAGTTAAGTTTGCATTATGCTTAGATTGTATTAAAGTTGGTATTTAGTTATTTAAAGAATCACTTATCTTTTATGTATACTTTATATGTAATTATTACTAAGTGCTATAATTATATTCTGCTGAGCAACTACCTCATCAGTTAAGTTAAATGTATTATTATAACTTTTGTTGAGACTAATAAATGCTATTAATTGAGTTTAAGATTTTCTGAATAATTTTATTTCAGTGATGGTTTCCTGCAATAAATTGTATAAGAACTGTGTTATAATTACACGCTTTTGTTTCAGACTTTTCGCTGAGTAAATCGTTTCAATAATAAAGTACAAAAATGCTTCTATAATTATACACCTCCATCAATTGTTGCACTGAAGTATTTAATTATAGAATGTGATGAGAGTTAAGTTTTGAATAATCGTTTCTGTAATAATTACTGTAATAAGCTGTACATAAACGTGTGTTCTAATTATATTTTAGGTTCAGACTTTGCTGAAATTTAAATCGTAATAAATTGTAATACTCGTGCATAAATGTGTAATCTAAATTCCTTTGTTAAAAATGAGTTTGCTGAGTAAATTTCTTTCGTTAATAAATTGCAATAAAATGTAATAATTAATTGTGCAAAAATTGCGTATATAATTCTTTTGTTGCTTTCTAGCTAATATCAATAATTGAAAATGATTAGCATAAATGAACTTCCATAATTTTAATTTCCAGTTCCATCAGTTTTGTTTCCTTGGATTTGGTCGATTTTGTACCTTGTCCAATTTTTGTTTGTTCTTCCAGATGAAGAATAAAGATTCAAGACCACCAGTTTCCTCTATTTTGGATTCACTGGTGCCTTTCTGGAATTCTACCGACTGCGCCAGTTAAATTTCGGGCCTCTCGGAGTAGCTTTTTAAAAAGGCTTTTCCCAAAAACTCTTCTAACAAATTTATTTTATTAAACGGAAATTACAAGTGGAAATTAACAAATGGTTGCGTTATGTTTATTAACGCTTTTTACAATCAAAATTACTTTCCACTAATTAAATTAATTAAACTAAATTTGAACAATCAACAATATTAAAGTTATAAAGCTCAAGACTGACTGGCCACCTTGGGCTCCTCGCATTGCTTGTGGGAACTGCAGAGTTCATGTCTGCTATTTTCTTTATTCATTTATACAATACAAAGTAACAATCTTAATTTTAACAATAAGTTTCTTACAGTCTGTGGTGACCTGCACCTGCAGTATCAAGTTACGTCTGGAATACAATGTATTCACATCCGTTCTCATGTCTGGTTTATGAACTTCCACTAAACTTTTGTAATCTGTTCTTCAATTATACATTGTTGCATCTACCTTAAGTTTTAATGATTCTATTTAATTATATATATATATTGATTTGGGGGATATCGACTGATTTTTTGCAAAACATCGTAAGCACCATTGAATGAATTTTACAGGAGGCGTGTTTTTTGTATATTTTTTGATAATACTAATGGTACATTTATGAAATTTTGAATATAATTAATCTGGGCTTGTCATTTATTATATGTACTGTTGTTGTTGTCAAAACGTCGCATTTTTCAGTGATTTTGGTGCTTAAGCTGTTTTGCTGGTAAGAAGAAGTATAGAAGTATAGAAATTTGTCATTTACAATGCACATACGATGTTGTGTAGGAATTCAAAATTTTAGTTTAATGTGACACAATTCTTACAGTTTTTTTTCCGTTTTCTAATGATGTATCAAAAATAAAATCAATTTTAGTCAAACACCAATAATTTTATTAAAGACAAGGTGAATTATTAAATGATATTACTAATTCTAAGAACTATTGAACTTCATCTTCTTTTTTTTCATCCTCTTCATCTGTTTCTGCGGGTACATGCACTACAGCTCCACTATGTATTAGATTTTCATATTCCTTTGCAAATCGAATTGGAATAATTTTTTTTCCACATAGTTCCTTTTAATCCTTGTATTTTAATGTGCTAATTGGAAGTGGTTTAGGGTATAATAAAACTGTTGGATCTGAAGTTGTGGTGTTTCTTTTTCTTTTTAAAGCTCTAGCTGCAAAAAAAACTTTTAGTAGGTTGTGACTATCTTAATATTTCAAATTAACCTTTGCGTTTTTGAGAAATAGGTAGGGTGAACTCACTCTCTGATTCACGATAGGAATATCTTATTTTAACATAGGGTTGGCCTTTCTGAAAGGTTGCAATTCTAACTGAGCTTATAAGAAATTTGACGCCTTCTAAGGTTTTTGTAGTTTTATTTGGAAGTAATTGCTAGGCTAGGTTTTTCCAAGATATAAAGCCGGTATGCTCCATTTTCATAACTTTGAGCGGTTTGGGACTAACTCGGGCATTACCTATCAGAGGCTGCCATTCAGAGGGTGCCCAGATAGTTCTCTTTCTTACAAATCGTTCAATCGTTGCATGGACGGAATCCACGGGCATGTATGTGTGACCAGAAAGTAAAAACACTAACTTAATTTTTTGTATATTGTGTGATAATTCCAAAAACTTCTGCAACATAATAATCAGAACCCTATTACGATTCTGTCCTGTATAACTATCGCAGTATAATGCAATTTCTGTAATATTTTCTCTACTGTCCACTTCTTGGAGTATTTATATACGATAGTACAAATTTCATTGCATCCACGGTTTCCATCAGATTCTCCCCAAATAAAGCAGAAACCATTTCTCGTGCCGCTTTCATACACTGTTTCATTATACATAGAGTATTTTCTTGAATAATATAGCAGCATACTATCTCTATGTGAGGTATTTAGCACCTTCTATAGGTCGAAACTGACACAGATAAACTGACCATTTTGTTTTGATTTAGTTTGGTCATTAAGAACTAACGTTTCACTTATATTCTTTTCAACAATGTGTTCTTTGTAGAGTGATATTTGATGCTCGTCTGTACAGTTGAAATCGGGATCACATCTCATCTCACACAATGCGCATTTGTCTTTTTTGGGTAAATGAAAACCCAGATTAAAGTCTTTTTTGAAAATGTCTCTGAAGACTTTTAAGGACACTATAGTTTCTCGCTTGTATACCGTTAATTGATCTTGCACAAATATCTTGTATAGAAATGATACGTTTCTTAGTTCTGAAGACAAATATTTTTTTGTGGAGCTAGCTCGACAGTAATGAGAAGGCACAGCAGGCAGCTTTTTAAGAAACGCATGCACTTGCTGTTTTTGAAGAAATGGTGTTTTATTTGCAGGACAGTGCTTTCCTCTTTGATCGGCTTTTGCACTCCTATAAGATATTGAGTTGTTTTTTGTATATCTTAAAGTCATTTGTGAAATATTGAGAGTATGTAAGAGAAACTGCTGACAAACTTCAATCACTCGGTCCTCCCATGGTACAAAGTATTTAAAACTTTTGGTTCTCCTACTCGTCGAACTACTTATCCTTCTTCTCCTAATTTCTACTTCGGTTATACAAGAGAGTAGCCAATTTTTTTGCTTCATAAACTACCAAGACCCCAGTAAAACTCGAAAATGTCATGCCGCTGCTGTTTGGTAAAGTTATTCACGCAATTGTTTGGACATTTGCCATGACTACACGGATTTGGTTGAACAGACTTACCGTTGCCTAGGTTTTTTCTTTTTGCTTCAATAGCCTTTTATTCGGTTTTCTTTTTTTGCCAATATTAAATGTTTCCAACTCTACAACACCTTCGGCTGTAGAAGATGAACTAGAAGAATCATACGAACTAGTATCATCAAAAAATGAATTATCGGATGCAAATCTTTGAAATTTTACCTTCTTCTGCTTATAGCTATTACTACTACTAGCATTATCTTTCTGACAACCTATGTTTAGATTATCATTTGATTGAGAATCAGATGATCAATCATCGTAATCAACTAATCTTTTGATACCGGTAGCTTTGGCTTTATTTTTGTGTTCAGTTTCTGAAAATTTTCATTAACTTCGAGAAGTTGGATAGCATTATCAACAGCGTTAATTTCAGTGACAAGGTCTCTGTCAACAAGCAATACAGGCATGCTTTCAATATCAAATAAATCGCTCTCTTTATTATCCTCTTGCAAATCGTAGTTGTTAAATGAAGGTACAAGAACAGAGCTACCACTAATTCCATCATCGTTTAGTTTTTTGTAGCGCTTTCTGCTACTTTGGTTAACTTTTGCTTTTCTATGCATTTAGAATTATTCTCTAACTGACTGAGAGCCAGATTTAAAATGCGTGTGCCACGTGACATCGCCATCACCATAAAATAAAGGAGACCTTAACACATGAGTGCTATTAGGCAAATAAAAACGTGTAGATGTTTATGTTGTTCAGTATCTCAGATAAATCGTTCAACTTACCAGATTATGATGATTTTAAAGGTGTAAGCTTAGCTAGAACTGCACATCAATAAAGCACATTCCATAATAATAATAGAGAGTATAAAGTAAAATGCCGTCTCAACAAAAAACCGTTACTGATGGTATAATCCACCCTGCATAGCAGTACTATTTAAGTTGACGAAAAGTATTGACCTCTGTGATCATTTTTATGTATTTATCTACTCTGAAACTCACAAACTTCTACGGAGATCTGTAAAATGTTGCTTAAGGTTTGAGTCTATAAATGCAATCGCTACCTGTAAAGTATCGTAAGCAACGTTTTTTCTTGTCACATACGATATTTTGCTTTTGCAACATGTCTGCGTTTTTTTGCCGGTTCGTTTTTTATAAAATTAGTCGTTATACGACAATATAAGAATTAGATTTACCCTATTTTGGGATGCCTACTCACGTACGATCTTTTGCAGGGTCCTGTACAATCACTGCATAGCCACAGCTGAAAAATGCGTTTTCGGTAATATTGTCGCTTACGATGTTTTGCAAAAAAACAGTCGATATGTAACGGGCTCAGCAAAAAAAAAAGTTGGATTGATAACACAAAATAAAGTATTAAGAAAAAACCATTTGGTGAAGGAAAATGGTCAGTTTCTGATTACTTGTATTAAATTGTCTTCTATATTTAGGTAGTATTATAGATTCATTGTGCTGCATGCGAGAAATAAAGATGGTTTTGTTCCAAACACATCTCTTTTGTTTTCCACCAAATCACCAAGTGCAGACTATCATGGCGATATGAATGCTGAATTGTTTACAAAGCGGTCTCAAGAAACTTTAATTCCAAACCTGAACCAACCCAGTCTTATTATATTAGACAATGCATCTTATCATTCAAAATTAATGGAAAAAATGCCAAATAGAATCTCTAATAAACGGGATTTAATAGACTACCTGCTGAAACATAAAGTATCTTTTGAAACTAGTATGTTAAAGAGAGAATTATTGACGTTAGTCAGAGAGAATCCAAAACCTAAAGTTTACTAAATAGATGAAATTGCAGCAAAGCATGGTCATACATTTTTACGATTACCTCCATATCATTGTCAATTTAATCTAATTGAGCTAATCTAGGCTAAATCCAAAGATTACTATAATAAAAATATGGAACGATTTAACGAACAATACAACGACCATAATATAACAATGGTATGGTTTGAATCACTTCAACAGATAGACATTGCATATTGACAAAAATGTATAGAACATGCTCACAAATGCACGAAAGAATGGTGGGGTATTGAAAAACAATTTGACGTTGTTCAACCATTAGTTATAAATGGTAGCAATGACAATAGTGGTACTGAGAGTGACACTGATTGTAGTTATGATTGAAAAGTAAATGTATCCCATCTAAAAAAAATTATAAAACTTTATTCTGGCAATTATTTATGTAAATATTGGTTAAATTGCATTCTAGAACCTAAGTAATAAATATTTCAAAATGTTGATTTAATATCTAATGTTTCTATGTATGATCCCACTGCCGTATTATAATACTGCAGGTTTCAGTAGTTGAATTATATGCAAATTCAAGATATTTTAACCTATTGTTTATAGTGATGGTGAACACTAAATAATATAGTTAAAAAAAACAAAGTAACTAAATATTGATTATTTAATTAATATCCTTTTGAATACAATGCAGGAATAACAACTGCTGAGTTCTTATCACAGATAAGCTCTTGTAACATTTGCTTAATATATTTCCAGCACTGGAAAATAAGCATTCAAATGACAGAAAAGAAATAGACGACATTTTCTCTTACTATCTCGTTTAAAAAGGGGTAATTAAATTTAATAATTTTCCAGCACTCCACAGCATCGTCACTTCTTTTTGCAATAATGTATTCAAGATATATTTAAAGTTCTATAATGGCCCCGCTTAAGGAAATGATGATCTTGATTTATTGTATTCCATATGGAGGCGCCGACTTCTTAGTGTTATTCTTCATTACTGGTTTTAGCTTTTGGTAACTTTATACAGGAATTTTCTTAGCGCAGTTTATTCACTAATTCAATTGGTAACATCCTCATTAACCATAACAATATCTTTATCTACAATCGAAGAAAATGAAATAATTTTAAATTATATAACACATTGTAAAGGGATCTAAAAGTATAGACAAAGCTAACATATTGCCATGTTCCACATCTTCAATTCTTTTTTAATACTTGTACTAATATGATTAATTATTGCAAACTTGACATAACGCTTGAACAGTACTCCATTCGTTTGCACTTAGCTGAGTCAGCTCTACATTTAAAATTGTTATCGTTTTTTTAACAGCAATTTCTAACTCGAAAAATTATTTCAGAATGTAGTAGGTTGAAGTAGCAACATCTTGTAAATTCTTTATAATTATTACCTATGTTTTTGATAGTGCATCAGTTTAGAAGTAGCTAGCAAGCTACGTATACGAGTGAAAATTACTTTTATGGTATCAATATTTGCCACTGGAAGTTTTAATGCATCTTGCACAAGATTAATGGTTAAAACGATGTGGTCAAAACGTTTTATACCCAGCTTTGTACATAAAACCTTTGAATATTTTAGGTATTGCCCGACACCACCAATATGATTTTATTACGAATATTTGTTATTGACAATTTTTACAAATTGAAAGTCTGAAACAATATCAAGGTGTTCTTGGGTTTTTGTAAAACTAACTCAATTTAATTTCACGATCCTCTTATAATGAAGGGAAATTGACAGTTTTCCGACAAAGCTGGGCATCTATTCCTCGGGTAGAGCTTATGAAGAGTGGTCGTGGATTTTACAACAAAACATCATTTACTTACCGACTCTAAAATACAAAATAGTGGGTGCAAAGGGTGTGTCACCAAGTCCTAGGATTTAAAAACACAGGTTTACTCTAAGGGAGAACTTGGAAATCCTTAGAGGGAAAAATTGCTTTTACTGCAAAAGCAGGAACTGTAAAAAATAGTGTTAATATAATACTAAAAGACACAAGAGATACACTCTTGGTACCTTATACCATAAAAGAGTAGCTATAAATATCAATAATTTAAATATAATTATAAGAGGAAAGTTAGAAATTAAATTTCTAGAAAACGTTATTAGTATTTCTTTATCAGTGCTCAGCTAAAAAAAACTTTACTTTAATAAAGGGTGTGTATGTATTTATCTTTTAACTCAGTTAACCCTAACTTTGGACTCACTTGTCCAAAATAAAACAGTTACTCAATGGAATTTAGTGATCGTTCTTTAGTTAATTTAGGTTTCTTTCAGTTAAAAATTTATATACAAAATATACATCAAAAATGTGGTCTAATCTTTTAGACACAGATATTTAAATATTTCTACTATAAATCTGAATGTCAATAATGTAATAAACATGACCGTGTAGTATTTAAATTGATTACCCAAAATACACAGATCTGTTACTTTGGTTTACAAATGTGTATTATATATTCAAAGTTAAATAAAGTTAGTTCTCGTAATTACTTCATGTATTATTGAACTTAAAAATAACATTTTACTGGAATACATAAATAGCTTCCTGATTTTAATTATCCGCATTTACTTCAAACTTAAGCTATGATTAGCACAATAATGAAATACAAACTATGAAAGATCTCACGGCTCCGTAAAACAAAACTTGCAAAATATTACCATTTTAACTTTTAAGTGTCCGCTTGATTATCAAATTATTCGAAACAGCTGGTGTCAGCTCAAGTTTCTATTTTAACGCTTACCTTGTAATAAGTTGAACTTTGTGACTCCATTGTAACAAATACCTTATCTAAGCCTCACGTGCAAGCCTATGGTTCTTGGATAAACAAATGACGTCAGCAAACATTCGACATTTGCATTTTTCAAGACGTAAATTTGAGCTTTTCTGAACTAATGATGAATTATGTTATAACGGTGTATTATACTGGACCACCTATAAATTTGATGTAAGATCCATTGAAGTATATCGAAATGTAAAAATAAAACGTGGTAGTTTTGTGAGATTGTTAAATTCGTTAAAGAGTAGAGTGCAAATTCACCAAATTATTAAGCGTAAATTCATTCATGCATAGAGTTTGAATTCGTTTATATATAAAGTTTGAATATAAAATTTAAGTATAAAATTTAAATATGGAGTTAAATATAGAATTTAGGTATGGAGCGCTACAATGAAATTCATTTAGTTCGCCTTATCAATTATTTAATTTGCTTACCATTATTAGAACACACAGAAACCAAACGCATCTTGCATTTGATTAAGCGACAATTTCATAGCCACACACAGATTGCTGGCGTGGAACTTATTGACCTGCATGGTGCTTGTAACTCTACAAGTGGTCGGGCCAGAGTGACCATCCTATCGACGAGATGCGCACAACTCATATAATAATCGCCTGACATTGGAGATACAATTCAAATGTCCAACGATTACAAATAGAAACTATACCAGTATATAAAATTAAATAAAAACCCTTAACCACAAAAAATATTTAAATTACTAGATACGTATTTCGACCACTATGTGGTCATCATCAGTAGGAAACCTGTAATTAAAAAATAATTAGCTGTTGTTCTGGAACACTTCAGAGGATATCTCCTTACCACTTAGGCTGAAGTGAACCTTCCCAACCTACAATTTACTATATTGTTGCTTTAAACACTATCGAGGATATTCTCCTCACCCGCAGGCTGGTGTTCCCTACAACAAACAAGTGAATTGTGACATTATAACTTAAATCTACTTAATTTATACTAATTCTAAATCTACTGAAGCGGAACCAGTTTAATCTTGCTTTCTCATTGGTTGTTGACCAATAGAAAGCAAAAGCGAACTCTATTGGCCCTTTATCGGTGTTTAAGAGGGTCCTTTATGTTTAACAATTTTAATTGATTCATAGGCATTTAAGGAGGAAAACGTTGGTACCGCTTTTAACAATTTAACATTTTCTGGTTTAACGGGGTGGCTGGTTTCAAATATATGTTTGGCGACCTGAGACCTTTCATATTTACCATGAAGGTCTCAGGTACATATTTGAAACCAGCCACTTAAAAGAAAATGTTAAATGTTAAAAGCGGTACCAACGTTTTCCTCCAAATGCCATGAATCAATTAAAATTGTTACATAAAGGACCTCTTAAACACCGAAGGCAATAAACCATCTGCTGCTTTCTTGGTCAACAACCAATGAGAAAGCAGATTAAATTGGTTCCGCTTCAGTAGATTTAGAATTAGTATAAATTAAGTAGATTTGTTATAATGTCAATTCACTGTTTGTTGGAGCCCAGCCTGCGGTAGGAATATCCTCGATAGTGTTTAAAGCAACAATAGTAAATTGTGGTTGGGAAGGTTCACTTCAGCCTGTGAGGAGAATATCCTCTAAAGTGTTCAGAACAACAGCTAATTATTTTTAATTACAGGTTTCTATGATGATGACCACATAGTGGTCAAATACGTATCTAATAATTTAAATATTTTTTGTGGTTAGGGGTTTTTATTTAATTTTATTTAAATCGTGCCACAGTGTTTCTATAGATTATTATACCAGTATAATTAAGTAATATATTCCTTGTGATTGGGCTATACGGTTCAGATCTGAATATTTATTTACGTTGCAAAATTAATTGTTTATTTAAATAAACAATGCAGTAAATTTTATAATTAAATTTATAGGCATTTGTAGTTGTCAAAGCAAATTGTTACAAGTCATATGACTTTGTGGAAACAAATCACAACTTAGCTATGAAGTCTAAAGCATTTCAAACTTTTCAAATTATTTATAATGCAGTTCAAAGTCTTTAGATTATGTAAATTCTTGAACGGAAAGAAAATATTTGTTCATCAACGTTTAAAAATCGTTAGGTAACTTCAAGTTTTGCTTGCTTCTCTATAATTATACCTTACTATGAAAATTATATCTTAAATTAATGACGGAGCTTGTTACGTGCCGAAAAATCGGCACTAAACATTTTCAATTCAAGTTTTAATTTGTAAGGATTTCGCGCCAAGGATTTGAAAAGACGTGTGTGTATTTCCGTCACTTCAGACAGTGCGTTTGCGCGAGATTGCGCTGACGCGGTGTGCCAAGAATGGTGGTGGTGATTTCCGGGGAGACGTGTCGAGACTGGTGACCGAGACGCCAACGAATGTAGTTATCTTTGTGTCTTTCTTTGAGATACAGGTTTCCTGCCTTCTACATAACTATCGTCCCTTATCCTATTCCTGTGTTCCGTTACAGAAAACAAGAAGACAAGTTTTAATTTGGTTTCAACCGGGCCCAACGAATACCCACGCCCGAAAGATCAACAGAGCCCCACTGCCGCCATCATGGAGTAGTGCTGTGAGAATCCCTACAGTTTACGTGAGTACTCTTTTGGGTTTTCCTTAAAATTAATATAACTTCTTTTATTATGTTATAATAATTTGAACATTGATATGACGTAATCTTTTATTTGCGCGTCATATCGCAATTATTTATCATTGCTACCAACTGACTGCAGTGGCTCACGTACCGTACGATGGTGGTATAATAAGCTAGCTTGTAAACAGCAAGTGCTTATTAGCGTATCTACAATTCGTAACACCAGATGCACTTTGCTACCCGATTAGATATATTTAAGTATACAAATTACTATTCTCATTGAAAATATATTTCCAGCTACATTTTTGAAACCATACAATGCAAATTACAGGTATATATTGTGAGGAGCCTAACATTCTTATGTAGGTCAAACAAATGCTAAAGTAGTACCGAACTATTATTCATAAAAAATTTAAAAACTGGATGGAACAAGAAATGGTTAAGTTATCTTGGGTTATTGAAATGTTTTTGTGTTATCTGTAATTAATAACATTTATATAATAAATAAAAAGCAACAAAAAATTATATTTTGCACACCTTAGCTTCAGAACAAAACAAATATCAATGCATAAAAGAAATGGCCACATAACTTGTGATAGTTATTATATACATAAATTATTTTTAATTCAATTATTGCTTGCATATCCACATTTTTAGTACACGTATCTGTAAAGTAAAAGATAATGAAATAATATTAGTTCATTGAATTGTAAAATAGGGTTTACCCATAGAACAAATAAGTAAATAAATAAATAAGAGCCGTACAAACAAATTAAAAGAGTAGTTTATAGAATCATATGCTAAAAATCATTTCTATTTGAATTACCTGCAATAATTATGTACTTTTATTAGAGATTTTCTTGCAAATTTGCTTCTTCACCCAATGATAATAATTCCTATCTTTGGCGATAAATACCAAGGGTTCAGAACAATAAATATAAAGTGATTCCCTAAGGTATTTTGTTACGAAAATGATATAGATGATTTTTTGACTCAACGACTCAGAGACAATTTCAAAGAGAACGATAAATACCTAACCATTTATGGTTTAAAGTATTATTTGAGGTACGATAAGGTCTCCAAGATATTTTCGAGAAAAAGATAATGAACCAATCGTGGTTGCATAGTAATCAGGTAAAACAAAATCATTAAGATACTCTAAAGAAAAACGATAGGTACTAGACATTTATGATTTAACCTAAAACTTAAGGTCAGATAAAATGTTATGGTAAAAGAAAACAATTTTTAAAAAAAACGGAAAACCTAAATTTGGTTCGGGGGTCTTATTCTCAAGGCACACCACACGTCCTATAAACGTAATAACAAAAAAGTATGGGGACTTCCAAAAGAGGAGAGTGATGTCGTAGGAATGTGAAATGGGGATTTCCTGCACAGAAGGGAGAAGCTCTGTGAAGCGGGCTTGTTCACATGAACGGTATGCAGGACTCGCCTGGGGGTGCAATTCCTGCACTCCGGCGTCGATTAGGAAGATAATAATAATAATATTTATTTTAAAGTAGGTAATCCTAATATTACAATACATTAGAATATAAAACAAAAAGAACATGTTTTCCTAATTTAAGTAAATATAAATAAAAATACATTTAGTGTTACTTAAAGCAACTATTACTTAACTAGAATAGATAAAAAGAAAATAAAAAATAAAAAATGTGAAAATTATAATTACTCCTACTAAGTTTAGGTCATTTGGTTTATTTTATAAAGTACTTACATTTTAGTTAGGTTTTAGTTTTTTCATTAATTTCCGTTTAAAAGATATCCATGTATTATAGTCTCGAATATCTTTTGGTAAAGTATTATATTTAACCAGACCTTTGAAGAATATTGAATTCATAGTCTTTCTCAATTTGGTCCTTGCAACATATAAATTACCTTGTGACCTAGTTTCGTGGTTATGTATTTGGTGGGCATAAATAATAAACTCATCAAAATAACTTGGCATTAATCCATTGATAATTTTAAAAGTAAATATCATTGTTAAATATTCAATTTTTTCAGTAACCGATAGCCATTCTAGGGTGCTTAACATTTTTTGAATGTTAATCCTTTTGCTACATTTCAGTATGATTCTTAAATCTCTGTTCTGTAAGTTTTTGAAGAGTACTTAACTTATTTTGGTCAAATAAATATAGTATTGTTGTGCAGTAATCAAAATGTGGTTGAATGATTGTTTTGTAGACTGTAATTTTAGTTCTTAAAGACAATTTAGGTGCTAATCTTGAGAAGAAATATAGTTTTTTTGTAATTTTATTTTTAACATAATCAAAGTAATTTTTAAACGTTAAAGTACTATCCAACGTAATACCTAAATACTCAGTTTGTTCAACAATTTGTAATATTTTATACCCAATCTTCAATGTAATAGCATTTCTATCGAGTTTATTTGATTTATTAGTATTTCCAACAACCATTGCCACAGTTTTGCTTGTATTAAGTTTCAACTTGTTTATTTGAAAGTATCTATAAATTTTATCCAAGCTATTATTCATTTTATTTGTTGCTGTTTGTATATCAGACTCTTTGATTACAAGTAGGGTATCATCAGCATATAGATTAACAAATTCACATTCGTGGGCAATACTCTGAAAATCACTTAAATACAAAATAAATAACAACGGTCCTATAACACTTCCTTGAGGGACACCATTTCTTACTAGCACTGAACAAGATATTGAATTTCCGACTTTCGTTTTTTGTCTTCTATTTGACAGGTAGTCGTCCAACCATTTTATCACTGTTCCACCAATGCCGTAGTGTTGTAACTTAGTCAATAATAATTGTCCGTTTATTGTCTCAAATACGCTTTTAAGGTCTAAGAAAACAGCAAGTATATACTCATCTTGATCAATGTACTGCTTCTACTTACTAAAAGTTAACTGAATAGCAGTTTCACAAGAGTGCTTAGATCTAAAACCTGATTGATTACAATCCAATAACTGGTTACTGTCCATGTAGTTTATTAATTGCTTATATACAGCAATTTCTAATATTTTTTCAATACAAGGAAGTGTGTTTATTGGCCTGTATTCGCTTGCTAATGTGACGTTTTGAACTTAAGAATAGAAATTACCGTACTACATTTTAGCTTGCTTGGAAAACTGCCAGTTTTTAAGGAGGAGTTGACCAGATGAAGAAGAACGTGCCCAATTGTATCAAAGGTTGCCTTAATTACTTTTGTGTTTACTGTATTTTACCAGTCACACTTGTTAGGTAGATTATGCACAATTTTTTTTATATCATGTAAGGCTAACAATTTAAATTCAGTAAATTTGACATCGTGGCTACGTAATGGGCTTAGTCGATATAGATTATTAGTGTCTGGGATACTCCTTACAATATCTTCAATGCTGTTCACAAAGTAGTCATTTAAATGTTCAGCTATATCCTTTTGTTCTCTCATAATGATTTTATGGTGATTATTTTCAAATTGTACTCTTTGTACGTTACAATTATTTTCTTTATTACTAACCAACATTTTTAATATTTTCCACATTTTAGTGCTATCTCTTCTGTTATTGTCAATTTGTTTTCATAAAATTCTTTTTCTTTCCTCTTCAATAAATTAACAAATTGATTTCTACAAGTTTTATAAACTTTCCAGTTCACAGCACATTTATTGAACTTGAATTTTTTATAAGCAAAGTCCCTTTCTTTAGCTTTGGCAAGCACTTCATTGTCATACCACTTTAAACAGTTATATGATTGAAATTTGCTTTGAATAGGAGCTTCATGGTCTAACGCATGTGTAACATTATTTAGTATATAATTCAGAATTATATCAACATTTGTGTTGTCAAATTTCCACGTACATTTTAAAAGTCTTAGGTTTATTCGGTGAATGGCTGCATCGTTTAGGTTTCTGAATTGACTTATTTGGTTATTACTATTATAATGTTTATTTTCTTTAGTAATTGCTACTGATATAATATTGTGATCGGTTATTATTGGTGTCGGATGGACAATAGCCCTGACTTGTTTGGCATTAGTTAAGATATAGTCAATTAATGTTGAACTATTTTGTACAATTCTAGTAGGCTCTGCAATTAATTGCTGTATACCATTTACCCTAATGGAATTACTTAACTTTTGTACATAGTAATTACCCTTATTTTCACAATTTAAATTAAAATCTCCTGCTATAATACATCGTAGGTTCGTATTAAATAGGTTTTCACTTCATTCTTCAAAGTTATTCACAAACACTGCATCACTTGCACTTGGGAAGTGGTATAACACTCCTATGATCCATAGTGACCCAAATAATAACACTTTCACAGCTTTACACCAATAATTTGGCTTCAATACATATTCTTTGTGTTTTAAAATCAATGTCCTTACGAATATAAATTAACACCCCCCCAGTATGCCTGCTAATAGAGTCACATCTTACTAAGATATAATTATCAATTGCAATTTCTGTCTTCCACATTATTAGTTACTCTAGTTTCCGATAACAACACTATCATAGGATTATAACACATCACATCAGCCATTAATTGATACTTATTAGATATTAACTTTGAACATTTAAATAGATTATGTGAAAATTGAGTACTAATGACGAATTGCCATTTAGTTTTTTGAATTTCTATCTTTATTTACAATTGTTGGTTTGTTATTAATATATTTAATTGTTTTTGAGGTATCTCCATTTTCAGTTATTTCTTTAAGTTTCTTTTTAACATCCAAATAATATTGCCGTTGTTTCGGTGTTTGATCTCCAAATATCCGAACATTTTGATTTGGTAATTTTGTTCTATTTCTTAAAATAGACATTGCGTCATCCCGAGATCCCATTAAAACCTTAAGTGGCCGATTTTTGTTTTCCATGCGCTTACACAGTCTAAAGGTTTTAACATTATCTAAATCAATATCAAAATTCCCAAGTAATTTACTAACCGTGGTTTTATCTTCTGCGTTTCTTTCAGTGTATGAATTACCATTTGATTCTTAAACATTCAGTATTATAATATTTCGTGATCTATTTTGCCTATCAATCATTTCTGCTATTGTCTCTTCACAACCTATTGCACTTTTTTGTTTTTCAAGATCTTCATTTTTCTTCTGTAGATCTTCTATTTTTTGTTCAAGAATACTTAATTCTGAAATTCTAAATAAACCCTTCTCACATCCATCACATAGAAATATTAGTTTGCGCTTACTAAGCTTCAGACATCTAATTTCTGTCTCAGTTAACTGAGCATAGTCTTTACACAGATGATTACTGCAGTGATCGCAGTCAAATAAGTTATCTGATTTTTCTGAACACTTATTACAGTTTTTTGCATCTTAAACAATAAATCTACTGTAATCAGAAAAAGAAATTATTTAAAATACAGTCTTGATTTATTTATTTTAATTATCCACACAGCTGGTGAGATAACAAACAATCAGTAATTGCATTTAAGATAACTTAATCACTGTTGATACCAAGTAAATGTCTTTATTTTATTACACAAAATGCTTCAAACATTGTATGTCCAATTTCACCACCTTATTGAAAATCAAATTATACTCTAAACTGCCTTGAAAATTGTTATACATTTGTTTTATACACTGTGTAAAAATAATAAAATATAACAAAGCACTTTAAAACACGTTCACTCTTCAACAATCAAATATCGGCAGCGCCAAAACGATAACAAATTTTCACCGTCTCCGTGGCGATAGACAGCTAGACGGAGGTCCTCCACGCAAACAGTCCAATATCGCAAATTAACAACCATCTAACTATACAGCGACTTCGAAAATTAAAAAACAGGAGAGGAATAAGGAACGATAAAAAGTAATACAGGAGGTTAGAAGCAATCCAGGTAGAAGGGATAAGAGGAAAAGCTCTCATTAAGTAAAAATGGTGGATAGCAAAGCACTACTCAACTAGCCAAAGTGTAGTCAGTAGCTCGGAGTGGAGGAACACAGCTCTTATGTGATGAATGGTTGTTTCAGTACTTAAGACAAAAAAAAATAAGATTTTAAACGGAGATAGCAGGTTAAAAAAGTGTAAATTTTTGTATAAGTATCCTAGAGAGGAGGTAGACAGAAGAGAATGTCCCTATTAAGACAGATTAGTTTAAAGGACCAACTGCGATATTAACGATAAGATAAAACCAATCACATATATACCTGAAAACAACAAATTCCAAATAAAACTTAGACAATTCATCTTCCTACCGAGCACATCCACTGCGATTAGGAGATCAAACAAAGGGAGCGTGAACAACTTTAATATACCCCTAAGATAATTTCAAAAATATGAATACCATGAACACAACGAGAAGTTACCAAGTTGTAACGTGTTTGCTACAAGCTCGCTTACGAACATACTTCAAAAATGGTAAATTCTTTTGTCCCTCTTCAGTAAATAGGCAACTTCTGTTACATATAACTAATCTAACTAAAGCAGTTTTAGAAATAACAGAATAAATTTTATTCACCAAGTTCGCTTTATTTAGAGGTTATGTTCTCCAAAATTGTAGGGGAGTTTTGTTCTAAACAAATAAAGATTTAAAATCTACGACATTTTAACAGGGTAAAAAATAGAAAAAGTTAGCCAAGTGCGAGTCGAGCTCGTACTATTAGGGTTCCGTGCCAATACTACAGTGAGCAATTAAAAAATAAAATTAAGCTGTTTTTATTTTTTATGTATATTTAAATCTTATCCAAATTTGATTGCGATAACTGAAAAATGAATATATTGTCCCACGTTGTACTGGTACATTAGTAAATACGTTGTCTATTACTGTATTTAAAAAATTTTTCCCAGCAACTATTACACTGTCAAAAAAACCTGCAGTTTTCCGATAATCTACGACTCAATAGCTACTATCCCTATTAAAATCAAAATGTTAGCTTTGGAAATGTAGGAGAACAGGGCGGGTGGTCATTTTTGGCACATTTTGAGCTATAGATTGAATGCTCCAGTTAGCCAGCCATTTCTAAACATTTTACAGGGGAATAGATACATTTAAAACACATTTATTGTTTAAAAGCGTCCCTCTTCTTGCCCATTCTTTGCGCACAAATGTCACATCATAGGTTCACCTATCAGCAGAAAGCATAACTAGCACCATTCAAAAGTGACCGTTAAACCATGCACATCAGCTGCCCCTAAGAATTAAGAAAAGTGTAGCGTGATAACTAATCAAAAATAGTGAGTATTCTTTCTATTCTATTAGATAGCTGTTATTATTGCATATTGTAGTATTTTTTAATACATTAATTTTAATATAAAAGGAGCTTAAAATTTAAATAAAAAAATTTATAGTTATATATCATCTGGTCGGCAACTGGGTTTTTAGAAATTATAAACCTCCGTTTTTTGGCCACGATGGCCAAAAACTGACCTACTCATTTCTTTGTTCAATATCTAATGCATGCATACGTATATTAAACTGTCTCACCTGCTCTTTCTGTTAATTTTTTAATATTGATAACCAGTCCAGTTTACGGCCACAAAAGTCCCGCAATTTCAAACGTAATTTAAAATTAATTCTGGTAGCCGAAAAACTAAATATCAGTATTCTAGTTTCCGTCCACCTTAAAGTTAATGTGAATTTTGAGTAGAATAATCATCTCGCTATCTATAAGTGAATGTATTCTGACTTAACAAGAATATTTACTGATTAATAAAATTCTTATTAGTAATTTTTCCATTATTACAGATAGGAAATGAAAAGAAAGCAACAATAAAAAAAATTTCAAAAGCAAAATTCATAAAAAACGTTTCCAATACACTGAAGAGGCCTTATCTGCAGCAATAGAAGAAATAAACGAGAAGAATTCTTGAATTAGGACAACCTGCAGAAAATACGGGATACCCAGAAGTACGCTGCAAGATCGTTTGCGTGGAAAAACAATACAGTACAGAAAAACTGAACGTCCGCCTCTTCTTACAGTTGAAGGTGAGATGAAGATCGTGAAATGGATTGTCAGAATAGCAAAATGTGGACTTCCTATTAAGAAGCAGGACGTATTTGAAACGGTGGGAAAAATTTAAAAAAACAGTGGCAAAGAAACTATCTTTAAAAACGGCAAACCCGGTGAAAAGTGGTACAGAAGGTTCTTAAAACGAAATCTGACCATTTCAATTGGAGAGGCAGAAGGGATAAATAAGGTCCGTGCCATTATTACTGAGGAATCTATACGACGATGGTTTTTAGAATTTAAAATGTATTTTGAAGAACATAATTTATTAGATATTTTTTAATATTGAATGGAGATAAAATGGGATTTGCACTCTGCCCTAAAATGGGAAAAGTTCTAGCTCCCAAAGGATTTAAGAACTTGTATAGCGTGAACGTTGGTAATGAAAACGAAAACATGACAGTTTCAGTAGTTTTTAATCCAGCTGGAAAAATATGTCCACGGCTTGTCATTTTCCCTTATATTAGACCACCTAAAGTCGTCGTCGATTCAATGCCAGAACACTGGGTGCTTGGTAAATCTGACTTAAGGTGAATGCAATCAAGTGAATTTTTTGAGTATGTTGTGAATGAATTAGATAAGTGGATAACAAATAATGAAATTAAGAGTCCTGCTATTCTATTTATTGATGGCCACAAATCACACATGACGATGGCACTAAGTGAAGAATGTGAAAAGAGAACTATTGTATTGTATGCGTTTCCGCCCAACACTACGCATTTGATTCAACCAGCTGATGTTAGCATCTTCCAGTCCGTGAAACAAGAGTGGAAAAGTACAGTCAGGAAGTGGCAAAACAGGCCAGAGAACGTCAAATGTACAGTAAATAAAATCAATTTTTGCAAGCTACTGTGCGAATAATTAAAAAACAGGAATATGCAAAGTTCCATCATAAGTGGATTTCGGAAATGTGGATTATATCCACTTGATTCCAATAGTGTTGATTATACTAAATGTGTACAAAATCAAATGGAAAACATGCAAACTCATGATAACATCTTACTTTTAGAAAAGGATAACATAACAGAAAGAATAACAGCTGATGATATTAGTTCTGCACACAAGGTAATAACGTTTATTACAAATTCACTTGAAGACTATGGCATTAATATCAATGTAATTTTGGACGAAATAAACCACTTGGAAAATGTTGAAGTAAAACACAGAACATGACGAAATAAAACACCCAGAAAATGATACTATTAGTAATTTAGAAGTAATCGATATGGAACAATCACTCGACGTATCTCCAAAAAATATGAACAGCGAGAAGGCTCTTGTAGAAGTGGGGACTGTTTTACCTATGGCTAAATTCAAAATAATATCAGATATTAAAGTAAAATGTTCTGGTTCAATACGGGATACAGTACTAACAACCAATGATGAGCTCATATCAACCACACATAACACCACAATTGGCACAGAAGATTTCTCCAAAGAACAAAATAAGAACGATCTAAACTTAATGTCAATAATAGAAAAATCTCTTGTGCTATGTGAAAATATGGCCAGTGGTTTCGAAACAAGTTTTAAAATTCCCTTAGCAACAAATTTGAAATTACAAGAAACTTGTGAAAAAGAAGAACAGCTTTCATTGGCAGAGTCATTTAGAAAACATTTACTTTTTTCAGAACCGATTAAAAAAGGCAGTTCAAGATTAAAAGAAAAATTGCCAAGTGCCATCTCATCAAAAGCTTGGAGACAATATTATATACAAAAGGAAACTATCAAACAAGCGAATGTGAAAGCTGTGCTAAAATGAAATTTGTTCTACGTGTACAGTGTGTCCCAAATTGGATGTATTAAATGGGTAACTTATTTGTTATTAAAGATACAATCAAAGTGTGTGCGCAGTCATGGGCCAACTTTTTGAGATCAATTTAATGACGAAATCACAAATGAGCGGTCTTCTTTTGTTTTGAGTTATAACCAAAAATTGATATTTTTAACAATTCTATTAATTCGAATAACTCGTTTGTTTGCAAAAACATCCAAAAATACTGTAGAAGTCTTTTATACAGTTTTTTAAGTAGAAGACAGTGGCGTACGCAAATATTTAATATTTATAACACTTTTGAGGTTATAATATAAACTTGCATTTCTTAAATGGAAACCACAATCGGTTGACGCTTTATTTAAAAGTTCTTTTGGACAACTTTTCAAAAATATATAATTTAATATAATTCTTTTCTCAAATGGCCGATTTATTCCAAGTTTTTAGTATAATCAAATAATTTATTGTATTGGTAATTTATAGTTGGCCGCGAAACAAAAGGTAAACACAAAACAAGAGTTTATTATTGTACCAAACCACAACAAAGTTTGAAAGCTAGAAGAATACAATATCATAACTACATATATTACAAAAATTAATATAACTACATCTTAAATTGAAAATTATATGTCCCTATCCACATATAAAGTCTATAATCTATATATGGATACACTCACACTCACACACCTCATACACACACACAAGCACGTGCCTACACATGCATGCATGCATGCGCACACACCCACCCACACCCTCACACATAATATATATAAAACACTAGAACACAGATGGGAATACTACAATAGTTTTATTTACTGACAATTCAGAGATATTGTTCAAACTGGCCTCCATTCTCTCTTAAACAAAGTTCGCATCGTTTTATTAAAGATTTAGTAGAATTTAATAAATGAACCGCCTTAAGTTTACGAAATGCTGCTTCAATTGAATTCCGCAACTCTTCAATACTATTGTGCTGGATTTTATAGATTTCCTCTTTCAAAAAATTCTACAAGAAATAGTCCAATATCGATGTCAGGAGATCTAGGCAGCCACTAAGCAAGTCCAAACGTATCCATCCATTTATTGGGATAAGAGTAATTATAGCGTTGTGCGGGGGAGCATCATCTTGTTGGAACCACACTTTTTGTCTTTTTTCAAGAGGCATGCCCTCCAGTAATTCGTGCAAGTTGGTATCCAAAATTTCAATATAGCGACCAGCTGAAAGATTGTTTTCAAAAATATGGTATTGAAATTTGCCACCAACAATGTTGCAACAAATATTCAAACCAAAACGGCCTTGTTGGCGCCTCGTATATGTTTGATAGGTTGTTTACAAAATTGTTAGTAGCAGCACCTTTACGTAGATACCATTGATAAAATCGCCTTGTTTTGAAAATCGTTCATAAACAAACTATGTATAATTTTAATTTTATAGGGTCGATATTTATTACGCTTTAATATTTTTGAAGCTGCTGATTTAGAAACACCCATTTCCCTTTCAATTTTCCTACATGATGTTCTTGGGTTCGTTCTACACATGCTATGGTTGCAATAGTAGTTTGCTCTTGATTAAAAACTGCATGCTGTTTCGTTCTAGGTTTGTCAAAACAGCCAAACCGTTGTAAATTACTATCTAACCTTTTAAACATGTTAATATTTGGTTGTCGTCTTTCAGGATAACTGTATTATTTACAAATGACATAGTAATATTATTTGCTATTAGTTACACAATTACCCATTAAAATATAAAGTTTTTTCTGATAGAGGAATTCTCGCAGACTCGATAAATGCAACTAGCATATCGTATTTTTCGTAATTTTCAAATTTTGCCATATAGTAACAGACTGATGCTTCACTTACAAACTATCGGTACAATTTATTGGATGTGCAATAAATATGATTGAAGCTCGTTGATGTTTGTTATACAAACAATTGTCGTTTTTTGTTTACCTTTTGTTTTGCGACCAACTATTTATTACCAATATAATAAATTATTTTATTATACTAAAAACATGGAATAAATCGGCTATTTGAAAAAAGAATTATAATATACTATATATTTTTGAAAAGCTGTCAAAAAGAGCTTTTAAATAAAGCGGCAACCAATTGTAGTTTCCATTTAAAAAATGCAAGTTTATATTATTATTATACAACTTAATTAATTACTGGTCGGGGTAACTAGTTAGAGGTTATTTTTATATCCCCAAATGTGACCAGTAACCTTTAAAAACGGATTTCCTTAAAATGATGGAACGCAATTATCTTCCGACTATGCTAGGGGTCTATTCCTTGGGCAGAGCTTATGAGGATTGGTCGTGGTTCTTTTTACAAAGCATTATTTTTTTACTAGGACTAGATTCTCGACAAAACAGGGGTTTGAACAGGGCGCCACCAAGTCTGTAACTTTAAGCACAGGGTTTCCCTAAGGGGGACTTGGGCGTCCTTAAGGTGGAATACCGTATTAACTGCTAACGCAGGAGCTGTAAAGAAAATTTAATTAAATATACTAAAATGAAGACACAAGAAGTATTCTCTGGCTACCTCATCTAAAAAAAACAACAAAGATTAATCAGGCAACAATAAATATGAACACAGATTTTATTCTTCAAATACTGAAAAGGCTATTAATGGTTCTTATTAAATTGGGTTTACCACTTTACTCTATTTGATCTTATTTTTTGTTACCCTACTTCTGAACGTACTTGTCCAGAATAAAACAATTAATTAAGAAAATTAAATGTTGTTTCTTTAATTAAAATTGTACTTTCATAAAAATTGTAGATATAAAATTCATGTTTAAGAAAAGATAATACAAGCTTCATCTACTCATAAGGTAGAATTATATATTCAAAGAAAAATATCAAAACTTTAAATGTTGCTTTAGTTACAAAAATTTAACTTGAATTTATACCAGAAATGTCAGATCTGCTTTTTCTGTTTACATTTTTATAAAACTTTAACTACTTGTCTATTAATTCATTATTTAAAAATTGTAAGTGAAATCATGCATATATGAAACGTCAATAAGAACTCTAAGTTCACATAATTTCATAAAATTTAATAACTGTAATTGTACTGAATTAATATTGTCAACAAAAATTTACTAAGGTCCTTTTTAATATGCGAAATGGATTTATCAGAATATAGTTACAAAAATATTTTCTGAAGCAGCCTGGTATCAAAGATCACCAAATGTAGACGTGATGCAAGAATAATTTAATCTCTTACCTTGGCTCTGCAGGTGTTGTTTACATGTTGTCTTCACAACATGTTAGGGCAGGTGTTTATACAAACATTTTTCAGAAAACAAGTGACGTCAAATCCACATGTTCCACAGAACACGAACAGCTGCGTGACCCTTGGACTGGACCATGCTAACTTCTATGCGTTTTGGTTACACGCACTAACTGGACCAACTAAATTCCAATACATTCGAAAGCATCATCGGACTTAATTTACAAACCATAAAAATTTCTACCTACTTCGTAGGACGTTTCCTTTACATTCGAACTTATAACATAACACAAAATCCAACTATCCATCATACGGTTGAAGGACGTTCATATTTTACATTCACAGATGCAAAAGTAGAATTTTAACTTCTTTTAAACACAGCCTACTCGCTGCTTTATTTTTGTAAAATCAGATAATACAAAACGACTTTTTAAAGTTGATAATTATAATATAAAAATCTAGTTGACGACTTCTACAAAGCGTTGAAAAACATATCTTATCGTACTTTTACGAAATCATTAAAGGAATGTTTTCGGTGTTATTTACACAAATGTCCAAAGAATTATTAAATGAATTTATCTCAGGAATTATCGAAACGAAGTTATTTAATAAAAGTCATTTAAAATCGACTTTTAAAAGGAACGTTATAACAAAAATATTGAAGATTATTAAAAGTAAAAACACGGAGAGTGCAATTATGAGAAGGGAAATTTATCAAACGAAAATCTTCTAAAAGTTAAATTACGAAAAAAGCAATTACGAAAAGAGCGCTACAACAAATTATTTAGTTGATCTAATTAATTATTATTTTAATTCTTACCATCGTTAAAACATCAAGGCCTAGTCTCGAGCGCACTAGGGTTCAACTACCGCATAAAAAGCTAGGCGCAAGTTACACGCCAGAATCCTTAATGGTTCCATTATCTTCTCTACGAGAGCTCAGCTAATGTGATTGCAAATGTGCTATGCACTAAACAGGAAAGCTATTTGGCCTTGATAATAGGTGTATTAACTTTTAGCGGCTGATGTTAGCAACCAAACTAGCATTTCTGTATGGCGGTTAGCACATACAATATCAATACTTGCATTTATTTATTTAAAAATGGTTCGCATGATTTTAATGACTATACTTGAGTTATTAGGGCTAAAATTCGTTGGTGTTCAACTGTGGTAAAAAAAAAACGGTTACATTATAACCTCAAAAGTGTTACAAATATTAAATATTTGCGTATGCCACTGTCTTCTACGTAAAAAACTGTATAAAAAGCTTCTACGGTATTTTTGGATGTTATTGCAAACAAACGAGTTATACGAATTAATAGAATTGTTAAAAATATCAATTTTTGGTTATAACTCAAAAACAAAAGAACATCGCTCATTTGTGACTTCACCATTGAATTGATCTCAAAAAGTTGGCCCATGACTGCGCACACAGTTTTATTGTATCTTTAATAACAAATAGGTTACCATTTAATACTTCCAATTTGGGACACACTGCACAATAGAACTTGGTGACACCGAAGATGATGAAAAGAACATAGGCTGCAACTACTGTCGCATATGGTATCACATGAAATGTACGGAATTTATTGATATGCCATATGAAGAGGCTGGCGAGAAAGACTACAAATGCGACTATTGTACATAATATACCTATTACTCTAAAATATGTTTTTAAAAACATTTTTGTTTATTTTATTTTTATTACCTATTTTTATAAAAATAAAGTTAGACATTTAAATACAAGTATATATTTAAGTGGTAGGAAGTAGTCTTTTTTAGTTGGCTGACAAACGGCACATTTATACCTTGTACACGGCCGCTGGTCAGAAACTGGTACACCAATGGCCGACATTAGGTCATCACTGGCTGACAACAGGGAAAATCTGAACTTTTGTTTTCTTCATTAAATTTGACATGTTTATGATTAAAATCATTAAAATTAATTTATTCAAAAGTATGAAGTACTTATCTAATAAAGAATTTGTTGGAACATTATTGTATACATACAAAAACGTTAGTTGTAAAGATTACAAGGTATATAAACTTACGTAAACTGACCAACAACCGGCGCATTTACACTATCATGAAAACTACTGAACCGAAAATTATAAAAAAATATTTTTAGAAACCTTTTAGAATCCTCTTACAAATGATACCTCACACGATATATTTATTAAAACTTTTTTTCTTTTGACCGCATTAACCCCCGCCGTTTTAATCTAAAAATATTTTTTTTCTATTTTCTGACTGTCGATATATGTTCGCGTCATAAAGACCTAGCATTGTGACAAATTTCAAATTCCTACGGTACATAGCTTTCGAGAAAAACCTCTGTGACAGATGGACACGAGAGTGATCTTATAAAAGTTCTGTTATATCTTATAAAGTACGGAACCCTAAAAATGGTAAATTTACTTACTCCCGTTTATGAATGAATTTAAAACCCAACTTTCTGATAACTTTTAGAGTTCCGTACCTTATAAGGTATAATGGAACCTTTATAGGACCATACTTGTGTCCGTCTGTCACAGTGCTTTCACTCGAAAACTATGTAACATAGGAATTTGAAATTTGGCACAATGCTAGGTCTTTATGACACGCACATATATCGACAGTCAGAAAATAGAAAAAAATATTTTTAGATTAAAATGGCGGGGGTTAATTCGGTTAAAAGAAAAAAAGTGTTAATAAATATATCGTGTGAGGTATCATTTGAAAGAGGATTCTGTTCTCCTACATTTCCAAAGCTAAAATTTTTAGTAGCTATTGAGCCATAGATTATCGGAAAAAGTGTAATAGTTGCTGGGAAAAAATTTTAAAACACAGTAATAGAAAATTTTGCTTAGTGTACTCAAACCAAATATTTCAAACATCAATAAATCAAAGTAACCTTCAATTTATGTCATAAACGTCAAACTTGAAGTTTTTATTATTTTGACAACGATCCTAGGTCATGGATCGAAACGTAAATAAAGATCATTTTAAAAAATATGAGTGGTTTAATTCCCAAAGCAGATTAAGAAGAATGCTAAACAAACCACAACAAACATACAGGTAGTATTTACGAACATGAATAGCTGTGGATACGCTTTTCACAGTAAGTACATAGCAACTTGCAACTACAATTTGCCTGCTTCATGTGTGGATAATGATGGTACTATCCAACCAGATTCATTAGCAACTACCGAATTAATATCTAATAAATCACCGGCTTTGAGCCTTACTCTCAATTCCATCAATTTCATAGAGACTTTGTGCTTCTTCAAAACTATTAGGCAACTAATAGCTTATCTCTGACAATTTTATCAAAACGTGTATTGCCCACTATCGCTCCTTGCTTACCCTCACCTACCACTGCATTAAAATCCCCCGTAATTATTAAATTTTCATGTCCTTTTACATATCTTAGTACGTCTTCGATATCTTTGTAGATCGCCTCTACCTCTTTCTCACTGTAGCTAGAGGTGGGCATGTATACTTGTATTATTACTGTATTTATCGGTTTAGATTCAAACCTAACCATGAATACTCTTTCTTTCTTTTGTAGCTAGTTTTCTACACGATGTCCTATCTTTTTTCGCATAACTATCCCCACACCCGAATTTCCATCCTCCTATCCTGTATGAATTACCCTGAAGTCGCCACTCCAAAAATCCCCTGCCTCTGGCCAGTGGACTTCACTAATTCCTACTATGTCTAGTGCTAACCTATCTATTTCGAGTTTCAGGTTCTCTAGCTTATCTACTTGTTTCATACATCTGACATTCCATGCTCCAACTTGCAGAACGTTCACGAATCTTTTTCTATTTTTCGGATCACATTCCCTGAAGTAGTCCCCTCTCAGAGATCCAAATGGGGGACTATTTTACCTCCGGAATTTTTTACCCCAGAGAATGCCATCATGTTGAACAATTTTTGTATGCAGTGTACTGGGGAAGTAATATGGTGGTTTCCCGTTGCCTTCCATATTAACCCAATGTAGTACCTCCGGGTGGAGCATTGGGGACGTGGCCGCAAGTATAGCGGCCCTAATTCAAATTATAATGCCTTCCATATTGCAGTAGCATGTCTTAGAATGTCATACCGACTCCTATGGTATCTGCCACTCTAAGTACCAAAAAAACGGCTGCCCTCTTTTGGGGACCTATCTTAATCTGGTTTCTCACTAAAGACCCCACTAATTTGGTTAAACCTATAGTTCGGCTCTTTAGCTCATTGAAAAGGCAAGCGATTCAACCTGTTCTAGTATTTTAGAACACCGTCAAGTTGCAGGTCCGTTCAGAATGGAAATGATTAATATCCAACTTTAATCCTATTTACTAACTGCAAACCTGCTTCTTATTACATTCTGATGTTGCACGACTTTCAGAACATATTAAACAAGCAGTTTCTTTCCTAAACAGTAGAGTTATGAGAAAATCAACCACAGTTAAAACACCTAAAAATATAGTCATATACTGGACGTTTAATTCATCCTATATTAATTTTTCCTGCGAGTTTTAGTGTCTAACTCCACAATGACATTACTTTTAAATGTATTCCTCCATTAGCATACTTCTTCAATATCATTATAGTATATTCTCTCATGCAATATTTATAAGCAGTTCTTTCTCAAAATCATATTAATCGACACCATTTTTTTCAAGGCAAGAGATTCAATTGGGCATTGTTTACCTAGTGTCGTACCTGCTCCTTTGAAAGTTAAGTTTTAATTCTTCATTAGCGACTGTGATGGCCACATCCCCAATTTTCACCATTCTAACCGATTCTATCTATCAATATTGTGGCAGGGTTTATCTAACTTTTTACATCCTTTGTGAAACAATATCCTTTTTTGGTATTTTCACTCGTTTGAGATTCCTTTGTAGATGCAAGTATAACAACTG
Organism: Platerodrilus igneus; assembly: GCA_036346225.1. Taxonomy (NCBI): domain Eukaryota; kingdom Metazoa; phylum Arthropoda; class Insecta; order Coleoptera; family Lycidae; genus Platerodrilus; species Platerodrilus igneus. Next base: position 2,115,249 of record JARFIW010000544.1, read on the forward strand.
ATATAAGGTTTACTACACTTGCATAATTTCTCATTTTAACTTTTTTATCAGATTCCTTTCGTACTTCCAGCGGTTGTCGATTATTGAAGTGCTGATCTAAAGATTTCATTTTGTCACCCAACAATTAATGTTTTTCTTTTGTTTCTTGTAGTAGTTCTCTCAATAATTTATTTTCCTGTCAATAATATGTGGAGTATTATAGGTCAATACATTTATTTCTTGTATTATCAATTAAAGATGCTCATTTTATGTTAGCACAGCTATCATGATACACTAAACCACAACGGACATCTCACTATCTTACACTGTACATTTTTTTACAGCATTTATAAAAAATAATGAGCCTTTCTTTTCTTCAACCATCTTTAAATACTACATCCTAGAAGAAGGGTAATCAATATCTTTTATGGTCTCCCATTACCTTTAGGCAAGAAATATACTTTTCCACAAATCGTTCAGAAATGTTGACATTTCTGATAAAATTTCTTAAAAGTTGAATATTTCCAAAGTGTTTAGAAGTTGGCAAGCAACGACAAATCACTGTAAGGAAATATTCATTACTGTACTGTACAGAAATAATGTGTATACATTTGGACTACAAAAATGACCGGGAACATGCTTTCATGGAAGTTCTATTTGACCAATCTTAAAACATCATGTCAATACGACAAACAACTAACTTCAGAATGTATTTGATTGTGAAGTTGTGTGTGATATTTTCAGGTATTTTACAATTAGTACAATTATAGAATTTGTATTGTTACTTTCAAAAATACTAGCAATCATATTTCAACCTGTCAAGTTTGACAATTCAATATCCTGATAGGAACGTTTCCATGGTTACGCAAAACTTTTACTAATAATTCGACAGGTTTTTTAAAATTGGCATTTTAATTTCTGTCGTTTCTTTAACACAATTTGCAAAAAAATAGTATGTATACCACGTAGGAAAAGCAACATTCCTGGACTACATGTTGTTTGACTCGGCTTGCGCTACGACACGCAATCTTCACATCGCTCCGGAATGTTGAGCTTTTCCTACTGGGTATACGATATACTATATATATACTATCAGGCAGGACAAAAATTTGAGTAGTTTTGCAACAATCATTCTACAAGAAAGGGAATTAATATTTTTTATGATCTTTTAATACCATAAAATAGGAAGAACATTTTTAGGTGGCTTTACAACTGACCACCACCATCCTACTAAAAGGATTTTGGCAAGAAAAGAATTTCTTAGGGTGGTTTTGCAGACTACCATTATCCTACAAAAAGGGGAATTACTATCTTTTATGATCTTGCAATATCTTTCAGTAAGAAAAGAGCTTTTTCGGGCGACTTGGCAAATATACAACTATCATCCTACAAAAAAAGGGGCTACTAGTTTTATGATCTTTAGATACCTTTCCACGGGAAAGGAATTCTTCAGACGGCACTACAGTATACCTCCACAATTCACACGAAAGGGGAAGCTACTATTTTTATGAGCTCCTGATAACTTTTGGCATTAAAAGAATTTTTAGGATGCAGGGAAGACTGTTATTCCCTCTAATATGATACCGTTCAGCAGGGAAAAGTAATCCTTTAAATGGTTTGAAATCTATCAGCATCACCTTTTAAGAAAACTAATATCTCTAATGATCTTCTGATATTTTTAGGTAGAAAAAGAAACTTTTAGAGTTTGGAATCTATCACTATCACCCTCCAATTAGAAAACACATTTCTTGTAATGGGCGATTTTACTTTTGTCATTCTATTATTTACAGCTCGAAAATGTCATAAATGCTGTTTTTTTTTACTTCTTAAGTTGTGTTTGAAATTCTGACCTGCAAGCCGTTTTTGGAAATAGTACTCTGTGACTTAAATAAAGGGAAAAAAACTACTTTTGAATCCAGAAATTAATATCACATTGTTTTCATCATTTTGGAAATGAAATGTTAGAACTGTACACAAGTCGATGTTTGAATTTGTTGCACATATTTCTTGATGTATATTTCAATCGTGCCACTTTAACTATACAAAATAACTGCAAATATATTTATAATAAAACAATAATGCTACACACATATTTATTTATTTAAGCAAACTTGCAGACACAAAACTGCACTTAAATTTATTTGGTTACATTCCAATTATTACAATAATTAAATGTTGAAATATCAAGGGTTATACATACACATCTTAAATGGAACTACAAATACATTAGTCATATACTGGTTACAAAGTTTTCTAGTCAATATAAAATTCCCAAACAGTATTAGACAAGATAAAATTAACCACCACCTAAATACGATTGAATATTTGTTTTAATTATCAAATAAAATGTCCTATTTGTATTATTTGTATGAAACATAATCTTGTTTAATATAAAATGTTTTTTAAAAAAATTGTCCCACTCAAAAATTAATTAATAATAGTATTTGGTTTGAAAAACGTTCGGTTAGAACATGGAAGTCACTTTGTACTTTTGTTTACTAAGAATACAACTACAACATTAGTACTTAATATTAATGTAAATGAAAATATGACATGAATAAGCTGTAATGCCCTTGACTTTGATGGAATGTACTATTACAAGGTATAAAAAATATTTTACGAAAACTATTCATTACTAAACAGGGATTGAATGCTTACTACGTTAAATGAAAAAAAAATATGTTAAATATTAAAAACTTAATCCAACAGCTGTTGGCTGGGAGGTTTAATAGTTGCTTCTATCGGCATTATTGTGGACACTGAAAAGATAAAAAAGCACCCATTAGGAATAAATATTTAAGAATATATAATAATGACAAAAAGCATTTACCCATTTCAGCAAAATGATATCCCTTGAAGCAATTCGGCATCTTTGTGGGAGGATTAGTGATTCCTTGTTACCAAATAAAGAACAACAAAATCACTAGTCTTCCACACAACTATGTCGATGTTAGTAGACACTCCACACCTTGATTAGTCAGTCTCTTCTGTTATTAAATTTTTATGAAAGAATATTATGTTAAGCTTTTAATGGTGCAAAAAACATTTTTTGTGAAACAGCTTTAAGCGACAATTCACAAAAGCCACATAAATAGTGCGCAAATGCAAAACTTACACTAAACAAAATAAGGCTCAATGATATAAATATATATACAATAATACATTCTACAATCAACACTTAGTAATTGGACACAATTTTGCGCATAATGTTACAAGTATATAAAAGATAAAAGGAAGATATTTTCAGTAACAATAGTTACATATAAATAATTACACTTAGTGTCCATAGTGTCCATAACTCTAGTAAGCTATTGGCAGTCGCACCAATTTGTTTATTCATACACACAAATAAAGTTCAAGTTAAGGCTTTTTAGTAGTATAATTTATTAGATATGTAAATAGTGTATTATCTATACAAATTACTAAATACCATCCTGATTTGTACATAATTAACCCCGACTTAAACGATCCCACACGAACCAATCCAAATCGTTATTTTTTCATTAGCTCATGCCTAACTCAAAAAAGTCATCCATTGGTGGACACAGGAAGTTGTATGTAACTAACCCTTGTGCCATGCCTTTACAGTAAAGTATGTTATCGCCCAACCCGGCGGCCTTTTCAGCTTTAAAACATAGCACACCACATCAAACTGTGATAGACAAACAATATAATCCTAATAGAATATTTTGAAGAGTTGCAGCTTATCAATCAGAATCAAACTGGCATTAAACCAGTTTTTATTCAAGAGTTTTGTAAAAAGTGATGTTTTAGTCTTCAATGATTTACTATATAGTTAGAGTTACTCTATCATTTCAGATGCGATGCAATATTGAATAAACAAAATATTACAGTCTTGCAATGTCTAAAATGCATTTATTTTTCCCTACTACCCAAATAATAATACGACATGTGACATATCCAGATTTAATCAAACACATTCTCAATGCCAACCACTCTACGAGGAAAAACAGAAGAGAAAAAACTATCACAAATAAAACATCATTGTTAATAAGAAGACACACAAGAACCAGTAAAAAGCGATATTTCCTGCACTGCATTGTTGCAATGGTCAAAGATCTAGAAGCATAAAAAAGAATACAAATAGAAAAAATGAACACCACAAAACAACAAAAAATTGTAAGTTAATGGCAAAATATACCCCACAACAGAAAATAATATTGAAAATAAAGCACCATATAAAACAAAGTCAATACAGCAATTGGAAGCCGAAAAGCTTTTTGACTTCGTCATCCAACCAAACAATATGTAGCCAAAATTATATAGTAAATCAATTTGTCTTTTAACATATTTTGTTAACAATAGTGGACAGTTTAATTGTGATACGAGTGCAGATTGTAATTGTTTTGGTAATGATAATTATAAATTAGGACAAAGATGTACTGATGATGACCTTTGCCGAAAACACTGAGATTTAAATCAATTTTTTGAATAAATTTTACACATAAATACACTCCAGATTTGTACTTCTACTGAAAAAAAACGTGTACACAACCAGCTAGAGATAATACAGCACTTAACATTAAGAAAATCTAAGATTTTATGTGTTGTGTTAAGCTAGAAATAAAGGAAAAGAAAACTTTTAAAATATGAATGGACAATATAAAATATGGATGTACCAGTATAATAGATTTTAGAAGTATTTATTCTTAATTAAACATGATAATTCAAATATTGTTTCTATAAAAATAATTCAGATAATGTAGTTCAACATTACTTGTTGAAATACATTGTATGGTAAGACGATAACATTATAAAATCACTTAGCAGATACCAGAATGTAATAAACACTGCATATATAGTTTTTATAGATAACAACATTGACACACACCATTGCGTGAAAACGTGTATGAAGCATTAATTAAACTTCATTCATTGTATCAACTGGACGCTGACCTTACTTAATATGATTCATAACAAGAGAATAGATTTGTTGAACCCAACGAGATAGAAACAACGAGTAAAATAAATTAAATAAAGATAAATGTTCCCAAACAAGAAAGTGTCACACGATAATATATAAGAATTTACTCTCGTGCAGAGCGAGGTATTTTCCATGCACCTGTGAGAGAAATTATCGTTATTGTGAACATTCAGAGGAGGAATTTAAATAGTTCACCTCACCATTAATTAAGAAATTAGGATTGCGGCAGGTCAATGGTGGCTGTCCTTCGATAGAAAAAACAAGGAATTATTGTTGACAAAATGGAAAGTTGGTATAGTTTGAGTATTTTGAACCTTATAAGTGAATCAAACTGTAAATAATATGGGTTTGTTTATCATTCCGTTAATGTATGTGAGTTGACATAAACATGGTTGGTATTTTATGTCAAAGGACATTAATTGAACACAGAGGATTATTTTTTATTGCTTAATGTTTTATTGACGGATAATTTAATAGAATAAGGAATATGTACGTATTGATATTAAACTATTTTAAAAAGAGCAATGAACAGATTATTAAAAGCTAGTATTTAACTGTCTTCGATGTTGTAATAAAAAATATTTCCACTAAATGGCATTTACAAATGTCATTTAATTGAATATTGGAACAGGAAAAATGCAGAACAGTGATTATTTTTTTCAATGTCTTACATTTAAGGGCTTTTTAGAATATTTTTCTTTTAATACCTGACCACATTTGAGGTTAACAATTTTTTTCTAAGGAAAGTATATTTGGAATTATTTTCTGTTACGTTTATGTTGAATTGTATTTAAATTTATTTAGGAAATACGAAGTCAGCTAATTGTAGAAGATATCCAACTACCCAGTGATGGAATATTATTTGGAAAGTACTTTATTTCACAAGTTTAGTTAAATTATGACAAAGTTAATGTGGTAAAGTACTTTTGAGCAAAGCAAAGGTGAGAGGATAAAATTTATAATACTGGAACACGGGAGATTTATGCAAAAAAAAACCAGTTTTTTTATATAGAAATATTACCATAAGGAATTGCCGTGAATGAGTTTGGCACCTCTCGATTTTGACAGACAAAAACCTTTCAGGGTAAATGTGAAAGTAACATAAAATTTTGTATTTCAGTCATTTTATTTATTGTCTTTATTTTTTAAATATTTTTATTTCAAATCTTTATTTTTCTTTATAATTTTCCCATAGCAACTCACTCCCGTACACTACTGCATTTAGCCAACACACCCTTACATTCTTACGGAATCTCCATTCCTTCATGGCAACCCAAAATTTAATTAACTTCATGCCCGTTTAAAAAAATAACAGGACACTAACTGTTAATAGTTCTTGGTCAGATAAGGGACGAATACGATCTATTCAACCTCAGAATATTACTAAACTGTGTAGTTTAGACGATAAGATCTTTACATTGTTTTGGAATTTGTTGGCATGGATGCCTTGATGTATTTTTAATAGCTTTCTACTCAAACAGTAGTGATACTAGAAGCTTTAAATTCTTGCAGACTTAGCTTTTCATAAAATTTAGAAAACTTTTAGCTTTTGTTTGTCAGTGAGTTATAATTATAGTACATACATGCAAAATTTTACCATACAAGTTTGTCGTAGACAATATGTAATAAATAGTATAAGTATGATGCAAGAAAATATATGGTTAATTGATAGGTATGTTTGAAACGAAGTGAAAGAAGTATGAAAGGTAGATGGCATAATAATTACAAGAAAAACATCCAGATACGAAATCAGAAATCTACACAGGTAGTGTTTTGTAGGCTATCCCTGTTTTATAATCCTATCCTGTTCCCTCATGGCCGACCTATTAGCCTTATCTTATGAGTTACGTCTATCATGTGTATTCTGTATTTTACCACTCTTTGTTACTTTATGGCACTGTTATATTGTGGCAAAATTTTTAATCTTGGGCATAGTAAGAGGGGTTGGTTTCTTTGTCCTTATATAACACAAGCATGCATACTATTATCTAATATTTTCCCATGAAGGCTAGGGATATCTGTAACCATGATAATAATTATTCATTTATTATTTATGATAGGCTCACTATCGTAATTGGTGTGTCTGCCCTCTAATACCTGGGTATTTAAATTATAAGTTATTAGCTGGAATTGTCTAAGACGGTTTCAAATCTTGAGGTCTTTGTATTTTGGAGTTGATTCATTGTAAAAAAAAAACACAATCAGTTACAAGAATTAGATTTCTTAAAATATGTCCTACGGTTAAAATCTGTATCGAGATAATAAATTTCTTAGTAATAATAATAATAATAATGTATGTATATTATACATTTTCAAAATCAGAAAAAGTCTCTAGGTAACGGTATAAGAGTGTGTCCATAAAAAATAAAGTTGAGAGTTAAAAAAAATGAAACTTTTAATAAAAAAAGCTAGTAACTTCAACTGCTACAAAACAAAAAGTTGTCTTAAGAATCTCCTTACACCTTTTGTTCTCAAATAACAAAGTTAAAAATAAAAAACGAAAATTAATTTTTCTTTAAGTTTTTTTAACCATAACACAGAAACAAATGCAAGTAGGTGAAATTTCTTTGTGGCATATTATAAGACGCAATAATCTGCAAAAGTGCCAAATTAAAACCTGTCCGCAATCACTTAGATTAACGAGATCCCAGGATTGCCCTTGTTGCAAGAAACAAACTAATTTTCAATGTTATAGCAGTTGGACTATTATACAAAGCCTAAATGATCAAATCGGGCTCGTAATTGAAAGATAAAAAATATAAGGTCCCAAAAAGATTTCGAACATGTATTTTTGGTTTTAGCATAAAAGTCTAGTTTATTATTTCATATTATTAACTAAAACTTTTTGATTATAGAAGGTGCAAGATTGGTTAATATAACAAACAAATTGAGCAAAAATTAGTAGTATAATGCTCTTTTAACAACCCACCTAGATGCTCAACGCTTAAAAAATTGAAAAAAAAATTGAAAATTTTTAAGCTTTAATAACTTTATAACGGTATAAGCCATAAAAAATTTAAAACTGAATGTTATGTAAATTTTTGCCTATAATTCAATGGTATATACAAAAATTTTAATAAGATGCTGGTTTTCAACCTGTAAACAACCAATTTTTTTTAAAATATAAATAATTTAACATGACCCTAAAGGAAAGTTTATTTTTTCCTATTACTATAATGTAGGGCTTAGTGTCAGTAGTTTTCTCATAAGTAAAATCTATTTACTTATTTATATGTGAACGTCCACAAAAAAACAACTACTATTCCTCAAATATTACGAAATATTTATTTGGTCTGGGTTGTAAAGTTTGTGTACATTTTCTATAAACGGATGTGCCATTTTTGGTAATAAAATAGACAGGTCATTTTTCTATAATAATTTAAAGCACGTTATTATTTCTTACAAAACGTATTGCAAGATGTGCTAGATAATATACCATTTCATTTATTGAAAAACATAATATTTTCAATATTCCAGTGCACCTACTCGTAAAGCCCAAGTCATTTCCGAATATCTTCCTAATAATTTTCCAAATGATAAGGTAATATAGGCACTATTCCGTGGCTGCAAAGATCACAATAACTAGGACTACTAAATTATTTCTCTTTCTGGTTTTGTAAAAGACAGAATATCTAACAATATCAAAAAACTTGAAAGATATTATTATTACAGCTATTACAATCTATATGACCACAAACCTGAGAAAACGTACAGCATAATTTAATCGAAAGGTGCGAGATACGTTTACGAACTAATGGCAATCATTTTAAACATATGGCTATTTAGCTGTGAGCATATTGGCGTTAATTAATTTGTCTTTCTTATTATTTGTTAGTTTGTATAGGATTGATAATTTATGATTGTGCATTCTATTGTTTTATCATGATTGAACGTTTAATGGCAACTTGGAATAACCAAATAGTACAAGCAGTTAATATGGCATTTAATGAATGCTACCATACAGCAAATACACAAAACACCTTGCTGATTGACATCATGTGTTGGCACCATTGGCGATAGAAGACTTGAACGCATTGCTGGTGGTCAAGCATAATTTTGTACACTTGAAACCATTTGTATCCAAGGGCCTTTTATGTTCACACATAAATGTTTTTTATTTATCATGGAAAGAATTACTAAAAATAAGTATATCAATCCCTATATAAAAGTAAAAAGTAACAAATAACATTTCCTCTACTCATACTAATTACATGGTTTATATTTAGAAAAACGAGGGAATGTTCGCATTCTGAAAACCATTGTGCCATTAAAAGTTTCGTTTGTGCCATTGAATTCTAGGTAAAAGTTACATATCAAGCAGTTTTCATTTTCTTTATAGGGTGAATGGTTAAAATGTTATTAGTTTGAAAAAATGGCGAATTTAAGTTTTTCAATGATCTAAAAAAGATGAGCATCTAAGTGGGTTATAAAAAAACATTGTGCTGTTTATAAATTTCTGCTCACCTTTGCTCAATTCACCAACATTGTATCTTTGACAATAAAACAAAAGTTGGATACAAATACCCAAAATCATTAAGCCTAAAAGTTAAAGCAATTTGCATAAAACGTAACAACAAATTATGACACTACAATTACAAATATATAGTACTGAAAATATATTAGTAAATGCAAACATCTGTCAATATGTCAAAATTAAAATCAACTGTACATATAACACAAATAAAAGAATTGAGATTATTTTACCTCTGTTGCAACAGGTACTGCGCCATCTGTATTTGATTAGGAGACCCACTGATAGTTATAATGCGATCGTTTGATCCCGGAAGAGGCTCATCAATTGTAATTCCAGCACCGGAATCCTGTCTGATTTTACGTATGCGGCCACCACCTTTGCCGATTATAGCTCCTGCCAACTAAAAACAAGCAATGAACTTGTAAAATAAAAAATATTTGCAGCTAAACATACATCCTTGGGAATAGTGACTTGTGTGGATCCTCCTGATCCACCACTACCTCCGCTACCACCACCACCACCTCCCATTCCTCTCGGGCTTCCGCCATAACCACCACCATTTCCTCCATATGGTCCATCATCCCAATCATCATCGCGACTGAATCCTCCTCCACCTCCACCATTCAGACCACTGCGAGGTCCTCCAAAGCCTCCACGTGGACCACCACCCAATCCTCTATCACTAAATCTATAAAAACAAAACAAAAACTTTTTTTAATAAAACATTAAATGGCTGATCATCAATAAAAGGTAGTAAAAGAAGTTGCCTGTATATTCTAATATTCATATTGGCTCTACCAATAACGATGGTAGTTATACAATTATAGTTGGTATCTTAGAGGTTACTATATAAATTTTATTGCATTGTACAGAATTAACAAGCAGTTGTATGAGAACTAATTAGTCAAAACCTAGAAATTAGTTCGATTTTATGCTCTACAAGTTTTTGGTAAAGAAACCCAAATCATATTGTAAAACCAATTCATCAAATAGAATTAGGGGAATAAATACTATGCACCACAATCGCATGAGATGTAGAGAAAAAATCTTGTCGTCTGTCGTTCATGTTGTATGTTGAGCTTTTATCACTAAAAATATTTAAGGTTTAGTTATGTACATTAATGTGATTATACACTTGAAGTAGCCCATTAGTGCGAGGAAGTCCAATACCTTATTTAATATCACATACGTTACACAAAATGTTACAAATAAAAGTTATAAGATGCGCACCATGCAGACTTGGAAGATGATTTTAAACATGCAGCATGCTTCAATTAATCGTGGCTGTGTCGATCTGTTTTTAAATTGAACACCCTATGTTTTCTTTAAATGTCCTATGAGCATATTCTTGTTTTTTTTTTGTTATAAATGCAGTATTGTCAAGTTATTAATTTTTTTCATAAAATTTTCTGAAAAAAAAATTGATTTAAGAATGTGTTCAGCTTTAAAAGTTTGAATTATTAATTGACACATGGGTATATAAAAATCTGTTCCATGCTAAATATGCAAACATTTGGTAATTTAGTTATACGGAATGTTTACAACCATTCCTAAACTTTTCTGAATTTCGAATTGCAAATAAGTAAAACTATAAAACCTCTTCAATTCCTGTGTATGCCATATGACTTACTCGAGAATACTTGAAAAGTTAACAAACCTAGGGTAAGATTAGGATGGAAAGCGACTTTTTAAAAAAAGAAAGTTCTTACCTAGTAGTTTTGAGAAATTGGCAATTTTGTTGAAAAATTGACGTGTTTTTCTTAAGTTGTTATTTTTATAAACATGTTAATTAAACATGACGTTAGTTTGATGATGATGATACAGCACCATATTTGACATAAAATCAGCAAAATCACAAAAAAAATTAAACAAATTGAAATAATTTTAAATAAATGTATATAATAAAGATAGTTAGTGGTCCACAAAAACTAGTAAATAATCATTTTGTCAAATGCTCAAACTGACCACCATTTATTTCTAAACTGTAATAACGTGGTCATCAAATACTACCAACACAAAACATATCGCCATCGAAATTTTGGAAAACATGCCATTCATTATTTTATAATCTTCTTTTATCATTGCATGTGTTTTGTATTCTTAATTTGTAACACAACTCCATAAGAAAAAGTCAACTTTAGATAATTCTTCTTAATCTTCTTTGGGAATTAAACCACTCATAGTTTTTAAACTCATCTTTATTTACGTTTCGATCCATGATCTAGGATCGTTGTCAAAATAATAAAAACTTCAAGTTTGACATTTATGACGTAAATTGAATTTATATAAAATTCACCAATAAAAATTAATCAGCTGATTTCACGTTAAGCGTATTGGCTACCATAGGAAAGTCGATCCCAGGTCGCAACACAAATTGAAGGCAATCATTCTTTTAAACTTTAAAAATTTTTGCTTAGTGTACTCAAACCAAATATTTCAAACATCAATAAATCAAAGTAACCTTCAATTTATGTCATAAACGTCAAACTTGAAGTTTTTATTATTTTGACAACGATCCTAGGTCATGGATCGAAACGTAAATAAAAGAGATTTTAAAAACTATGAGTGGTTTAATACCCAAAGAAGATTAAGAAGAATGCTAAACAAACCACAACAAACATACATGGAGTATTTATAACTTTAGATAACTCCGAGTAACGAAATGACCATTAACAGGGTCTTTTTTTATCTAACAATCTCCCAAAAAAATTCATTATTTAAAAATGTATTTCCCTGGATGACATTATAAACTAACATTCCATCATGTGAGTATCACATTTTCTGTCTGACTTTATTGAGTAAGTGTTGTATTAATTGAGCAATTAGTTTTGCAGTAAACGAAATAAATTACTACAATGCCATAAAAAATATGGTCTAATAATATAATTTCCTATTGTACACCCCAAATATTTCAGGGCCACATAATGTAGTTGGTTGGTATTATAATAATGGCAGTTATGTCATTAGGAAAACCATTTTTACGAATTATCACCAGCAAATAAAACAATTAAAACATTCTCTGTCTTGTTCATTTTTTTCTAAATCCCATTCACCAAACATTATTCTTTTTCAAAATCTTGTTCTAATAGCTCTTGTGTCATAGAAGTAATATGAATGCATTTTATTTCTTATAAGAACTTGAACAACAGTACAGTGTATTTCAGTATGAGTTAACATTTCTGCAGCTGATATTCGAAGAGCTTCCGTAACCATAGACACAGCAACCACCTCGTTCTTTCGTGTTTTGGATATGCAACATTTCCAGTTTGTATAAATCTCCATAATTAAGCTTTCGGATCCTTTTCTAAGTGGGCATTTTTCATGGAATATTCGTGATGCTAGTAAACATTTTGTCACTTTCATCCAAAGCAAAAACCATATCTAATTAATACTTGAATTTCAAAATGCATTACGACTCAAAATTATTTTATTTTACACTAAACATAAATGATGATAATAGTTATTCTTAACATTAGTGCAAAATACTATTATTAATAAATTACGAAAAGTGTCAGTCCACTTGAAAAGTAATATTGTTTTCAAACTTGTAAGATGGAAACACCATAAAATTGTCGATTTCAAAATAACTACTAGTTTTAGAGGTATGATATAGGCTTTACCAACCTCAAAATTAATATACTAGGTTATCATAAAGTAAGGGATATATTTTAAATCATTACAACTTTTTAATAAATTAAGTTAGTAACATAAAATAAACGAAATCTAGTTGCTTAATGAATGGGATTTTACCATATCTATGAGAAACAAAAGCGTTATCATAACAATTGTTGACACTAGTGTCAAAACGAAATTATTCAATTTGAAGTTTTATTTTGAAATTAAAACTCAAGTAAACGTTGAGTCCAAACGACTCAACTGTAATAACATGGATTTACAAACAAGAATTGGTTTAGTTCAGTGCTATTATGAATCCGGCAGAAATTACACCGCTGGATTACGAAGATTTCGCGAGAATGGGTTTGAGGCGGGACCCTGTCAAATGAAAGCGTACCGCAATTTGATACAAAATTTGAAAGAACAGGGTCTGTAACTGACTTACCAAGATCAGGAAGACCAATAATTAGTGATGTCCAAGTTGCAGAGGTTCTTCATGAAAATCAAGACATAGCCAGAAGCAATTCACTCGCAATCAGCAGTGCAAATGCGATATCCAAGCGATTGCAAATGCCGTATACCACGGTTTGGAAAATTTTACGCAAAATTCTAAACATGTATCCATATAAACTAAAAATGCTGTTTGAATTAAAGGACGCAGATTTGGCTACTAGGTACGATTTTTCTTTGCGAGTAATGGCTCAGATGGAAATTGAACCCGAATGGTTATCCCGTATTTTATGGACAGATGAGGCACATTTTACTCTGAATGGTGGAGTCAATACTCAAAACTGTAGAATCTGGTCTGCAGAAAATCCGCAACAAATCGTTCAGAAAGGTCTTCATGACAAGAAAGTCACCGTTTGGTGCGGTTTTACAGCTGATTTTATTATTGGTCCGTATTTCTACGAGGAAATGCAGAATGGACAAGCCGTATTAACTGTAAATGGTGAACGATACTTGCAAATGTTACAAAATTATGTTATTCCACAGCTGCAAAACGAGCACTACGGAATTGAAAACATCATTTTATGCAGGATGGAGCACCCCGCACATTTTTCCACCAGTCAAAGAATTGTTAACCAACGTTTTTCAAGATCGCGTGTTAAGCAGACATTTCGTAAATTCATGGCCACCAAGATCACCTGATCTAAACCCAGCAGATTACTGGCTGTGGGGTTATTTAAAAGTTTAGTGTTTAGAAGGCGACCAACTACGCTACAAGAATTAAAAGACAGTATTACGGAGCAAATTGGTACAATTCAACCAGAAATGTTACGAAATGCTGTGTACAATTTGGAGGTAAGGATGGTGATCTTACAACAACAAAATGGAGGTCATATTGAGCAATTGCCGTAACCTGTTTTGGGCATACTAAATCCCATTTCATAAGCAATTAGATTTCATTTATTTCTTGTTATTAACTTAATTTGTTAAAAAGTTATCATAATTTAAAATATATCCCTTACTTTATGATAACCTGATACATTTTAATCAAAATAACAAAGTTATTGCTATTAGAAATTTGCAGAAGTCTAGAAATGACTAACAAACGTTCCACTTAAGTAAATCACCAAATATTTGCATACCTAGCAAAGAACAACCTTTGTTAATCTGTATACCAAATTCGAACTCAAAATTTTAAAACTGAACCAACCTATACATTTAACAGATAATGTTTGCCAGAATTTTATAAAAAAAAAATAACTTGGCAATGCTGCATTTAAAACAAAAATAAGCACATATAGCATTTAAAGAGAGCAATGGAAATGTGACAAAATATAAGGTATTCAATTAGAAAACATATCGGCATAACCACGATTAATTGAAGCACCCTACTTTTATTTGAAACATTTTTCGTATATGATATTAAATGAAATATTAGAACTTCCTCGCACTAATGAGCTATTCTGTACGTCAGTGCGATCGAAATTTTATGCGAACAAAGCACAGTAGACACTTGTGCAGCAAATACGAATTTATATGAGTTTAATGAATTCGTAAAAGTTTTCCTTTATCGTTTATCATTTTGAAATCCTTTTCTGTAATGTGGAACACAGGGAAGTGAAATTTATTACGAGAAGCAGAACAGTTCATGTATGTCATGGTCTACATAACAACAAAAATAGAGCATGCACACTGGTACTTTTAATGAGAAGTAAGTAACACACATTCTAAATCTTAATAATTTCATTATAGTATAAAATAAAACCAAATTTAAATAGACAATTTGAATAAAAAAAACAAAATAAAATTAGACATAAAAGAACACAAAAGATAAATTTACTAAAAGCAAAAATTGCGGTTTAGGCAATGTGTTTTGTATGTATAAATAATCACACTTCTGCATTTTTAATCTGTTTTATAAAAATGATTTGCAATGTTTTGCTTTAATCGTTCTTCGCACAGTTCGCTCTTCTTTCCTCGATAAAAGGTGTTCATTCATCACATGTGGTTTCTGTTCATTCAGAATGTTGTAGCTTTACAATCTCAATTTAAAAAATCATAAAAATAATTCACTACTCCAAATTAAGAACATAAAATATTTTTAGGTTTTTACCATAATTGAAATGAGGTTTCATTTGATGTTAAATATCAATACCGAGCATATCAGTATATTCTACTATGGGTATAAGTTATTTTTCGTACTTTAATTCCTTGCACATTAGTTTAGCAAACTTATTTTTGAATTCCACTTCAAATATAAGATCCTTCGTTTGTCTTTTCATTTTGTTATTAATACGTATTTTGCAATCGTTTATCTGTTTTCTAATTAAAAAACTTTACAATATTTTCTATTAATTATTAATAATCACCCTATGTATTGTTTTACTTGCAAGTAATAATTTTTCTAAATTGCAACAGATATAGAAATTATCCATAAGTATATATCCTGCAAAAGTATATAACAACTTTCCCTATAAGTGATTATCCAATTAAATCATCGCCAACACCATGTATACTACAAATTTCTAGTATATCCTAAAGGAACCAACATAAACAATTAATTTGGTAGTTTTAGTTTGAAACAAGTTAGCCGAATTGTAAGCATTCCACTAAAGAATCAGCGTTCATCTAAATTTAATTAGTAAACTCGATAATACACTTTACACGTGTTTTATTGAAACGATTCATAACTTTCACTTTGAGGCAAGTTTCATGGTCGACTGCAAAAGACAAGTTGAAATAGAAAAGGTTCGACACTGCGAATGAAAAAGTATTTTGATTATACAGAATGTTCCATTTCCGACAGTCCTGGATATAATTTGTTTTCTTAAGCTTCCTATGTAGGAGCACTGATTCTTCTTTAGTAATATTCTTCCATCTAGTTACATAACTGCGCTTTAGCAGTGTATAAAAATATTGCAGACATAAATATGTTGTGAATAATTAGTGAAATGAAATCAGTCAGCAATAGAAACATCTCCTTAAAAAGGTTGCCTGCATTTTTCTCCTTCAGCATATGGAAGTATTTTGTTATGAATGCGGATTAATTAAGGAGCTTATTGAGGGTTGCTAATGGATGTTTGATAATAAAGGACCACCAAATATGACTTTGGATGCAATTAATAATTCAAATGTTATATGTAAATGATTGTGCACTTACGGATTGCTGGTTCTATGGCGAACATACTGCTGCCAAGTGAAAACTTGCTGCTACTCAAAAAAGCACAACATAACTCTACGGTGGCTACACGAATAGTCACTTGTATGATAAAATGATGCGTACAAAAGACGAGTTACTATTACACACACCCACTGTGGTTCCTTATTGTTGAAGGATAACTTAGGTAAAGGGTTTAGGGACGAAACATATTTCATATAAGATAAATTATTGTTCCACAAGACCACGGCATCATCTATATAGCCTCATCATTAATTTATTTCATATTTTACATCTACATTCACTTCTTCAGACAATGAATAACTCTGAAGTTCCATCATGAACTTGTATGTAATGGTAAATGCATGCCAGCAATACAAGTGGACGTTTTTATTAAATTGCAACGCATTATTTTGAAAACACGCCCATTATTATTAATTTATTTCCCTTGCAACTTATTATACTTCACATGTCCAGACCACTCATTAAAA
Organism: Platerodrilus igneus; assembly: GCA_036346225.1. Lineage (NCBI taxonomy): Eukaryota > Metazoa > Arthropoda > Insecta > Coleoptera > Lycidae > Platerodrilus > Platerodrilus igneus. The sequence goes on from JARFIW010000544.1 coordinate 2,132,357, forward strand.
CCTGTTTGTGAATTCCATAGGATAAAATTGCAAAAGGAATAAATTGTGAACAGGACTTTGTATCATAAGCAAGTCCTGTTTGCTCAAAAAAAATTAGATAAATATTTCTCCTGCCATTGTGTACCTTTTGTCAAAAGCAGGTCTTGGGGGAAAAACAAAAAAATTATCACACAAAGATAAGATAGTTTGGCATCGAACTTCTATTAAAAAAAAAACAAAGATAATAAATTAAACTAAAATAATTAATATTGAAATGAAAACGATTGTAAATTGTTTTTCAACTGTGGAATAACATATTTCTTTTACATCTCCAGAGTGAGTTCAATGAAAGCAATTGTTAGATATTTTAAATATCCAGGATACCTTACTTACAAAACTTCCTTAAATATTCAAAAAAATAATTGGCAATCTCCCAAGGCTTTTTAAATATGGTAGATCATAATATAAAACATTTATATCGCAAAGATTACTAATATAAAACATAGTACAGCCTTCTAATTGTGAGAATTTGAATAAAGGTAACTAGCAATAAAAATATATAAACTACTTAAAAACTTAATATAATTGCTTACCCCAGGGATCCACCACCTCCACGTGCAGGTGGACCACTGCGGCTGCCAAAACGGCCCGAGTCACTACCTGCACCACGTGGAGGACCACCACCACCACCACCACGTGGGCCACCTCCACGTTGAGGTCCATTACCTCCACGTCGACCATCTCCTTGGCCCATTCCTCCATAACCACCATATTCTTCAGCATAATAATCGTCAAAATTATGGGGGTCGTAAGGACTAATGGGTCCTTTTATGGGACTCTGTTTAATTGTTAATAATCAGAATAAATATTCAAAAATCAATATTAATAACATACCGCCTTGACGAGTGTTAAAATTTCACGTATGGTATCAATGCATTTGCTGCTTTGACCAATAATTTGAATCACACGGTCAGTGCTCTGCGGAGCACAACTGGAAAAAATTCTAAGCCGAGCGCCAGTTTTCTGTAACAACAAAGAATTTCAGAATATTCATATATTTATGCTTATAAGCTGTACAAAGACAATGGAATATACAACACACATCAAATAATAATGGCAATATATAAACATTAATAAACAAAGAATTATGTTTAATGCTACAATAATATTTAAAAAAAGTCGATATACCTGAATTGACGATTGCTTTACAGATTCAATTACAGATTTAAAAACATTCTTATTAGCCAAAAAGTCCCATCCAAACTAAGTTATTACTATAATTTATAATTAATCCTCAATTTATGAGTATTAATTTATCCAAGATCTGGTATAAAAACAAAGGTCAATATTAATAAGTCTAATATCCACCTCAATTCATATCAAGCAAAACAAAATGGTTTGTAGGCAACTTAAAATTCAAAAATAATACCTTCTGTTATATGCTGCAGTTTTCACTGGCTTGAGTGAACAAAATCCAAGATTCTTAATTTAAATAAAAAAAACGCATATTATTTAAGGTACCAAAGTAAAATTCTTTTCTTTACGAGTCATATTGATTGCATTATTTCGTAAACCCTTCTTAAACTATACATGATTTGGAAATGGTTATAAATCTATGATTTTCAATAAATATAGTCAGTTGTGAATTAGCATATAGTAATATCTTTGCTAAAAGCACAAAAAAAAATCGATAGTAAGCAAAAGAGCTCCAAGAAGTCAATTTAAAAGCATCACGAATATATATGACATTGCTTAAGTAACTGCAGGAGACTAGAAATCCAACAGAACAAAACTGAAATGACATAGTATGCATCATTTACTAATAAGGAAGCTATGGAAAAATGAAATGTACTAGAGAATTGCTTCTTTTTGGTTTGCACACGAAAGAACGAAAAGCTTAATTTATTGAATTAAATTTCACATACTAAGAGCATTATAATTTTGAGGATCACTAACAAAAACATGATAGACAAGTGAATGTTTGCAAAGAAAACTTATTAATCGAGGCAATTTTGTCGACGATTTTAAATACAGGGTTATTACAAATGAAATAGACAGTTTGGATAGCCTTTAAAAAATCAGACTGGTGTATTTGAATATAGTAAGCGAGATAGGTTTATAGGGAATTTCTTAAAGTTTATGTTGGTACAACTGTTAGGTTGGTACTGCTGTTAAAACAACGACCAGTCTAGCAAAATGGCCGCTACTAAAGTGGAGAAAGCTTATTGTGTTCTTGAATTAGCCAAAACAAAGTCTGTTACTGTTGTGCAGCGTCATTTCAGAACAAAATATGGTAAAACACCACCAACAAGGCAATCAATCTATGACTGGTATAACGTTTCGAAAATAGTGGATGTCTGTGTAAAAGAAAGAGTACTGGAAGACCTCCTGTTACAAAAGAACAAATCGATAGTGTTCGTGATGTTTATTTAAGTTCAAGACAATCGACTACATCAGCAAGTTTAGAATTGCAAATTCCTCAACCTACTGTGTGGAAAATTCTGCGGAAACGTTTGAAAATGAAACCGTATAAATTGCAGTTAGTACAAAGTTTAAATGCCGGTGATAAAGTCGTACGTAACAATTTTTGTCTGGAGATGCAACAATGTCTCGAAAATGATGACACATTCTTTAATTGAACATTTGTAAAAATTTTAAATAAAAACCTAATCATTTCTTCTTTATAATCATATAAGTAATAATCTTAACTTTTCAAAAATAAACTTTCTATAACCTATCCAAACTGTCTATTTCATTTGTAATAACCCTGTATAATCAACAAACAAATTTATTCAAAGTGGTGGTTCTCGTTCAACTGTGACAAGAATAAACAATATAAATGCTTCCCTAAAAGACAATGTCTTCCAAACGAGACACAAACTTCCAAAGTAAAATTATCTTTTTATTTGATGTTCAATGATGCAGATCAAAGCTAGTCATATAAAGATCAGTGTACTGAAGTTTTTGCTGGGCAAAGAAAAACTAATGTGCTAACATTTTACTTATGACTAACAGTATTTAGTTTTCAAGGAAATAGTGAATTTTGTTGACCATAAATTTCCCAAAACAAAATTTGAAATGAGTTACAGGAAACTTTGAAAGAAAAAAAATAATAAAGAAACATTATTGGAATGCATGAATAATAATTAGAGATTCATCAAATTTAATCATGAGACTCAAATATGCAAATTTTTAAAATTTTAAAGAATTAATATCAAATTATAGTACTTCCAATATAACAGAATATTCTTTATAAGAACCTCCCTTTCAGAGATGAGATGAAGTGGATTTGCATAGCCTTTAGGTTCCGCACTGTTCCTATGGCCTACTCAGGTTCTTTTGAACTCTCAAAAGGATCTGTAGTCAAGTAAAATCATTGTTGGAGCAAGTGGACAATGCCAAGATTGGTACCCGGCAGATTAAACAAATAATATTCACCCTATTATTAGTAACATTATATTTCCGTATTTTAAATTATTCCATGGAAAGTATAAAAATTTGAAATCACACTTTAAATTTAGCAACAAATTTAAAATATGTGCATGGAAAAAAATTCTACTGTTGATATTTTAATTGGTGGAGAAAAGGTGAAATTAAATCAATCTTGATTCGCATTTGTGATGTGATTCGTAAACTGGCAGTGTGCAATCCTTCACTTAGAGGACATTGTGAAATTACATCTACAATCAGTCCAGAAAACTGTAATTTTCAGAACACAATTGATTTAGTTTTAAGATACGACCAGTTGCTTCAAACATACATTTAGAGTATAAATTGAAGGACTAAAAGTCTCAATATTCAGAAATAAATTATATTGCTTTTTGCAAAATTTCCTATAGTACAAATTATTGAAGAGGCAACATATGCTCTTTTTTCTGCTTGTTTTGGATACAATTCTTCAAAAAAAAAGAAGAAGAAGAGGAACTTAGTATCCGTTGTTCGTTATATGTATGCAAACCGCAACAAAATAGATTGGAGTACCTGGTGCAATCTAATTATTACACTGCATAGCATTTAAATCTAGTAAATAAATAACCACATAAAAGATCTTAGAAATTAAATTTTTTTATGACAGTACAAAATTTGCGTTTTTTTAGTGAAAGTTTACCACATTCGAAGAGATTAGAAGGTAATACAACTGTTGCTGACTGAAATTAAAGTTAAGCTTTAAAAAAATAAGTGTTACAAGGTGGTCATCATGGTTGTTTGCAAAAATGCAGTTAACAGAGCAAAAGCCAATTTTATTTACAATATACTTAACACATTTGACTTCCTAATGTTAGAAAATATTAACTTAATATCTAAACAACTGCAAAGTTCAAGTTGCAATCTGAGCAGAACGTACGAACTAGTTTTTCATACAAAAGAACCATTAATAGCACCGGAAATATTTTCAAAATTTGAAAAATAAAACGTACAATTTATCAAAATTAAGGAATATCCAAAAAATCCTAGACACAAAGTGCCTTAAAAAGTAAAAAATTTTTTTGAAGAAGTAATCCCCGCTTCAGTAATACAAGATCCCTTAAAAATATCAAGTATGTGTTTTTATGAGGTTTCTAGATAATTAAAAACCAATTAACCATGAACTTTTTAAGCATGCAGCAGATAATGGAAACATTTTTTCCATTGTACTCAATTCATTATCAGAAGATGAAATTCTTGAATCAGGTCATCTTAAAGGATATAAAAATGATTTCAATGACAGTTGAGCGGCACAGTGAATTTCAAAACCGTAATTGCCCAAAAAAAATTTTTTTGAATTAGCCAGTTTCCTAATATTAGACAATAAATACGTGACAAGCAGTCCCCCAGATGTATGGACCTTATTACTATTGTACCTAACTCTCCATGTGACATCTGCAGCTGCTGAAAGGAGCTTTTCTAAATTAAGATTATTCAACATAATTAAAGAATACTGTTAATTATTCAAAGCAGGTTATGCGATTTAGCTGCATTAAGCATAAAACATGAACAAATGCAAAAAAAATTAGGCGTGGAAAATTTAATTGACAAATTTCTTTTCTTAAAATCTAAGCGATTTGGTATAATTAAATAAGTTTTATGTGTGTATAATCGCAAATTTGATTACTTCCTTATGTACTAATTTTATATTAAATTATACTGGGTGCTTCAAAAAAAATGTATACACACTTTGAGCTTCCATAGAAAATTTATTTACCGTTCTACAAAGTTAAATTTCAGGAAAATAGAAAGCTGAAAGTCCAATGTAAATGAAAGATAAATAACAAATGTTAATACTGTTCAAATTGGTGACCTGCAGCATCAATACAATTCTGAGTACGAGTCACCACAGATTCTGTACATCGTATCAAAACGTCCAATGAGATTTCTCTACACACTGCTTGAATCTCATTTCAAAGAATGTCTAGGTTACGTGGTTTACGTTTGTACACCTCATCTTTTACTGTGCCCCACAAGAAGAAATCCAGTGGTGTAAGGTCTGGAGAGCGTGCTGGAAACTCGATTGGCCCCTCGTCCTATCCACTGGCCCGACAAATTTTGATCCAGGTAAGCTCGTGCGTCCCTGTGATAGTGCGGTGGAGCACCATCTTGTTGAAAAAAAATCATCATTACCGTATAATGCACGAATGGCAGGAAATATGGAATCAGCAAGCATTGTTAGGTAATTAATACCAGTTACAGTGCCTTCAAATCGAAAAGGTCCAATGAGTCCCCTTGAAGACAAACCGCACCACACATTTACACCAGGCAAATTTACAGCTTTTTCAATTGTAATGTGAGGATTTTCTTCACACCAGTAAACACAATTGTGCCTATTGACAGTTCCATTAAGTTTGAATTGGGCTTCATCCGACCAAATGATGCTACCCATAAATCCCGGTTCACGTATCACCATTTCCTGAATCCATTCACAAAATTGCAACCTTCGATCTGGATCGTCGACATTTTGCTGTTGCACAAGCCTTGGAATGTAAACACGATACTTGCCTCTCTTCAGAATGCGTAGCACGCTGCTAGTACTTACATCACTTTCACGTGCCCCTTGCCTTGAAGATTTGTTAGGAGAGCGTCGAAACAGTTCCAAGACTGCCGTTGATGACTCATCACTTGTAGCTGTTCGAGGCCGACCTGAATGACCTTTATGCACATCACACACTGTTCCATGAACTTCGAATGTCTTTGAACTTCATTTACATTCTCAAACTTCCAGTACCACTTAATAACCTGCTTACGTTCTTGAAACTCAAACGTCGTCCCCATGTTGATATTACAAATTCCAACTGATAATATAACATAGAGGGACGATTATGCTGGCACCTGGCGAAGAAATATAACATTAGCCTTGTAGAGCGGGAAAACTACAATAGTTTAAAGTGTGTATACATTTTTTTGAAGCACCCTGTATATAGTGCCCTGCAAATCTTTAAGGCTCCGGATTGGAACCGTGTCATTCTATAAACTAAGGTCAACGTTTCGCCCACTTTTGTAAGGGGCTTCATCAGGACAAGAAAAGATAATAAGTAATAAAATAAAAATAAGAATGATAATATTAAGTAAAGTTTTAAGAGTATGTAAAGTTACTTCTGAACTAGCAGACTCACTAGCCCACATTTAATCCAAAAGGTGTTTTGTGGCAAAGTAACTAGTGAAAGTAGCGAAAGTGGTAGTTTATATAGGGCGAGAATATGATGCATGAGTGATCATGAATAGAGAGGAGTAACGTAGCGGATCAGTGATTGTCATGGTTCCGCTAGAACATAGGCTTGTTTTCCAAATGGGGCAGAGGTAGTAGCCATCATCTTTGTTTAGATTATGAAATTTTTAGCGATTTTTATGGATTGTCTGAATTTTCTATTGTAGAAAAATGAAATTCTGGCAATTAGTTTCGTCTTGTCAAAGTTAATGGTCATCATAATTAGGTCTTCAGTCCTAGAACTGGTTGGACGTGTACCTTCATTGTTTCCTAGTCTGAACCAACCTCTACATTTCGCAGAAATTTGCTCAGTCTGCATCTATCCCTATCTGTTTGCGAAAGTCTGATTTCGGTCTATCCCTACCTATCTTTTCCTATCTCTGCTTGTAATATATCCCGCACTATTTCCCAGAAATGCCTTAGAACGTATCATGTCCTTCTATTTCTCCTATTCTTCGTTTTCCCCAGGTATTTTTATTCTTCTACTATTTCTACAACCAATTTGTTATTAACTTTTCTGTCCATGCTACCATCCTCAAACATTTGAAGCACAACATTCCAGAAGGCCTCTAATCTCTTTCTGTCTGCTTTTCCTACAGCCCCTATTTCATAGATGTACTGTGCTGTGCTCCACACTATGCTTTGAACAGTTTTTCTCTTGTATCTATGTTCATTGTCTTTGAACATAGCTGCTGTTCTTTATTGTTTTGTGCAGTTCGGTCGCACTCTATTGTTTTACGGTTTATACCCTATTTCCCTGATATTCAGTGGAATGTGAAGGGGGGTAAGCAGCCTTTGGCTGCCAAGTTCTCCCAGCACTTGAACATTTGTCGAATTAAGGGTTTTTCCAATTTATCCTTTCACACAATCAACATTAGATTAGTCCCAAGACTGCCGGACGTTCCGTTTACAAGATATTTGCAGTTATATCTTTTGTCGAAAATATTTCACAACCAACACCTAGGTGTTTATAATAATCTTCAGATTTAAGAGCACTTTTTTTTCTCTCGTCATTGGGTTTTACGTCTTGAAACTGGCTGACTTGTACCTATGTTTATTTATGTTCTGAGCTAGCCTACACAGTTCCCTGCAATTCTCACAACAGCCTATATACAGTTCGATTCCCTTCTATCGTTTTCTAATTATTGCCCTATTTCACCGAGATTCAATGGTATGTGAAGGGGGTTAAGCAGCCTGTGGCTGCCAAGGATCCTCCAACACTTAGACATTTGCCATATTAATAGTTTTCTACTAAATCCTTTCGCACAATTAACATTAGTTGAGAGTATTGCAAAACCAATATCTGCAGTTGTTTATAATAATCACCATGCTTAAGTACAGTTATTATATTTGTCATTAATTTTTTCATCTTGCAACTGGTTGGAAGCATACCTCCATTGATTTCTATTCTGAGCTAGCTTACACTTTTCCCTGAAATTTTCACAGCCTTCATCTTTCACTATCTGTGTGCAGTAGTCTAGTCTAACCTAGGTCTACCTCTACTTCTCTTTTTTCCTATCACTGCCTCTAATATATTCCGCACTATTCCCTCGTGTCTTAGTAAGTGGCCTATCATCTTATCTCTCCTATTTTATACTGTTTTCCACATACTTCTTTCTTCCCCTACCATTTCTAGTACCTCTTTGTTCTTAACTTTGTCTGTCTATGATATATTCATTATACGTCTGTAGCACCACATTTCAAAGGCTTCTACCTTTTTCTTATCTGCTTCTCCTACTGTCCAGGCTTCACAGCCATACAGTGCTGTGCTCCACACATGTTTTAAGCAATCTTTTCCTTGTTTCTATGTTTGTGCTCTTTGAGCACAATAGTTGCTTTTTCTTGTTAAATGTAGCACGATCTTGCGCTAGTCTTTGTTTTATATCTTTTGTGCATTTCCCATCTTGCGTTATTTGACTTCCTAGGTAGCAGAAAACCTTAACTTCTTGTAAGTTCTCGTTACCTATTTGTATTCTTGTTTTCGATTTATTTTCCCCTCTTTTACATACTGAAATTTTAGTTTTATTGTTAATTTTCATACCATATCTCTCCGTTAGAACTGTTTCCATTTCATTAAGACCAGCTTCTAACTCTTCTTTGGTAAATGCTAATACCGCTACATCATCTGCAAATCTAAGCATATCAATCTTTTGTCCCTGCATATTATCTCCACATATCTTCTTGCATTTGACAGTATTCATGGCCTCTTCTATGTACAAGTTAAAAATTAATGGGGATAGGGCACATCCCTGTCTCACCCCTTTCCTAATGTTTACCTCTCTACTTTCTTGCTCTAATTCTATTACCGCCCTTTGTATAAGCTATGTACTATCCGTCTGTCCTTAAAACTCATTCCAATCTTTTTGAGTATTTCGAACATTTTTTTCCATTTTACATTGTCGAATGCTTTTTCCAGATCCACAAACCCTATATACACGCTTTCCCTTTTTTTATTGCTTTCTCCATTATCACTCTGAGAGCTAAAATAGCCTCCCGTGTTCCCATGTTGCGCTTAAACCCAAATTGATCTTCTTCCAGTATTTCTTCAGCTCATTTACCATTCGTCTTTGTACAATTCTAGTTAATATTTTTGGCACGTGTGCTGTCAAACTTATCGTTCGAAAATTTTCACACCTATCCGTGCGTTTCTTTTTTGGTATAGTTACTATGATGTTACGTTTGAAATCTTTGGGAACCTCGCCTGTCTCATACATATAGCTTACAGGTTGGAAGAGACATTCTGTTACTGTTTGTCTGAATATAAATTTCCTGTATATTCCTGCCATCTACCCACTTTCTCTACAATTTCTATAATGACGTTTCCTTCCGCGTCCCTTATATCTTTGCTATATGGTTTTATATCCCTAAAATTCATTTTAATTAATTTATATGCTTCGTCTGTCTTTCCTAATTCCATCTTAGTGTGTACCTATTTGCACTTTTCATCAATCCACTGTTCTTTAGCTTTCCTGCATATGCGAATAATTTTCCATTTTAAGGCTTTGTATCTCTGTTTTCATGTTTGTCTGATCTATTTTCGTCTTTCTTCTATTAAATTCAGGATATCCTCTGTTATCCATAGTTTTTTATTTTCTTTTTGTGTATACCCCAGAATAATTTTGGCCGCCATGTCTAGGCTGTATTTAATGTTATTTCATTCTGTTTCTACTTCCTTAGTATCAGAAATTTTCCCGATATCTTTCAGCAATTCATTTGACTTTTTTTTCAAATCTTTCATGGATATCTTTATCTTTTAGTTTCTCAAAGTCAAAGTGCCTTTTCCGTTCCTTTTTTTTCAAATTCTTAAGTTTAAGCGCGGGCTTCATAATTACGATGTTGTGGTCAGTCAGTGTTTATATCTATGCTTCTGGGTAGCTTCTGCAGTTTTTTACTTGATTCCTAAACGTTGTCTAACAGGAATGAAATATATTTGATGTCTTACTATATCTCCGGGCATCTTCCACGTGTATAGTCTTCTAGCATGATGTTGAAACAATGTATGTGTGATGGTTTGTTACGTGCCAAATTGGCACTAAACATTTCTTTGATGTGCGGGTGTTTTCGCGCCTTAAATTCACAAGACTCGGTGCGCGTATTTCCGTCACGTCAAAAGTGGGTTGGACGAATAATTTCGCGCCGACGCGTGAAAGGACAAAGAGTGGGGTTTTTTCCGGTGGACTCTGTAACGTGGGGGTTGGCGTGAAACTTGGAAGAGTGTGGTCGTGTCAGGTATCGTATCGCGTCTTTATCTTTATTTATGTAGATTGGTAGCCACAGGTTGCTTAACCCCCTTCACTGAATCTCGGTGAAATAAAACATAAAATTAGAAAACAATAGAAGGGAAGCTAACTCAGAATATAAATAAGTGCAGGTACGTGTCCAACCAGTTTTGAGATGAAGATCCAATGATGATGATGATGAAGCATATTAACAACCCCTGTAAAACAGCATTGGTATCTGACAAGTGTAAACCCGCAATAAGGTTACCTCACAACCATATACAATCTCCGTTAAACAGTATTGGTATCTGACAAGTGTAAACCCGCCATAGGGTCGCCTCAGATCCATATACAACCTTCATAGAACAACATTGGTATCTGACAAGTGTAAACCCACCATAAGGTTACCTCAGAACAATGTTAAAATCTACCAAAGAGGTAGCCTAAATCATAATGATTTCCCCTTCAAAATAAATATAAAAAAACGACTACTTAAGCCTTTTAATAATGCAATTGCACACTTCTGTAATAACCATCCTCTCAATTGTATAAATAGAAACATGTTAAAATTGTTTTCAATTCCCAAGTTATTGAATTTTTACAATAAAAATTAATCAGCTGATTTCACATTAAGCGTATTGGCTACCTAAAAAAGTCGGTCCCAGGCCGTAACACAAATTGAAGGCAATTATTCATTTAAACTTTAAAAATTTTTGCTTAGTGTACTAAAACCAAATATTTCAAACATCAATAAATCAAAGTCACCTTCAATTTATGTCATAAATGTCAAACTTGAAGTTTTTATTATTTTGAAAACAATCCTAGGTTATGGATCGAAACGTTAATAAAGATAATTTTAAAAACTAAGAGTGGTTTAATCCCCAAAGAAGATTAAGAAGAATTATGTAGATTTCCTTGCCTTTGCTTATCTTGTTTGTCGTCCTTATACCCGTTTCCTTATTCGATCCCTACATAGGTAGAGGTAATTTGTAGCAGCCTGCCCGAACCGCAGTCCACGCCGGAGCACCATCTTTAAACACTCTGGAATGGAGCCTTGAGATCTGGTCCAGCCATCTTGAAGGACGCTTGGCGTACTTCGTAGGAGTCTGGACCTGTTTATGTGAGTACCTTATTGTCATAACTGTTTGCGAATTTAATATATATTTTCCGTCAATTGCGCATTTAATTTGTATATTGGTGACGTCATTGACAGACGGGCGCGCCAAAATCTGTATAAAGATTAGCGCTACCAACTGCCGTGGTGTCTAGTACAGCGCGCTTGCGGAGTTGTAATTATGAACTTTAAAGTGTAAGAGGTTAAGTCGTTCTTGTCGCAAAATTCTACCAGCCTATTTCCCCTGTCATTTCTCGTGTCTAAACCAAATAAACCTACTATCGCTCGTTCCCTACCCTCACCTACTACTGCATTAAAACCCCCCATAATTATTAAATTTTTATGTCCTTTTACGTATTTTTCGGGGGCCTGTCTTGGTCTGGTTCCTCACTAAAGACCCCACTAATTTGGTTAAACCTATAGTTCGGCTCTTTAGCTCATTGAAACGCGCAAGCCATTCAATCTGTTCTAGTATTTTAGAATGTTGACAAGGTGCACACCCGTTCAGAATGGAAAGTTTATGGTATGGCCTGTTTTATGTTGGTGTTTGACGACCACTGAGCGGTTTCACAAATATTACCAAGTGCAAAAGATTCCGAAAACAGCCAAAGGCTTCAGGCGTATATAGTATACCTTGCAGCTGCGGTTTAGTATACATAGGAGAAACAGGACAGTCAGTACAGACTAGACTAAACAAATATTAGCAATGCTTTAGAACAAGCCAGTACAATCGCTCAGCAGTGGCCGTACACCCACATGAAACAGGCCGTAACATACTTTGACAAGACGAAACTAATTGCCAGAATTCTCCATAGAAATCACTAAAAATTGTAATAATCTAAACAAAGACGATGGCTACTACCTTTCCCCATTTGAAAAACAACCGTATGTTCACAACAGCGGAACAGTGACGTTCACTGATCCGCTAAGACATTCCTCTCTATTCATGATCACTCATGCATCAAGTTCTCGCCCTATATAAACTACCACTTTCGCTACTTTCACCAGACACCTTTTGGTTTAAATGGGCTAATGCATCTGCTAGTTCAGAAGTAACTTTACATACTCTTTACTACTTACTCTTTACACTTTAACTTGTGTACTTAATATTATCATTCTTACCTTTATTATTACATTTATTTTATTACTTATTTTCTTTTCTTGTCCTGATGAAGCCCCTTACAAAAGTGGGTGAAACGTAGATCTTAGTTTATAAAATGACATGGTCCCAATCTGGAACGATAAATATTTATAATGCGCCTCCTGAAACTTTCAAGGGGAGACACTCTCTCCCCTTCCATTCCCTAGCTATGCCATTCTAATAATTTTATTACACAGATTCGTGAAAGCTCAATTAAAATACAAACAATAAAATTTCCCAGAAATAAAAGTTTGACAGAAATGCCATTTTAAATCAAACAGCAACTTGTCTATCTGTGCAGTGTTGTAAAAAATAAACAAAATAGACACAACTGCCGTTTATTGGTTTTCTAGAATCAATTGTGATAAGGGTTAAAAAATATTCTAAACAACTTTATTTTTATGGAATTGAGGTCAAACGCTCGACATAAAAGCCCGAGAAATTTATTTAGCGCACTTTCCGTAATTTTTATAATAAGCTAATTCTAAGTGGATAGAGGCACGGTTTGGAGTGTGGTTTGTGGTGATAGAGGGTTTTTGGTTTAATTAGAAAATTAGTATGATGATAGAAATCGAACAAAAATTAATATATAAAAATATTTTCCGTCGTTTTGAAACAGATTAAAAATGTACGCATGTCTAAGAAATATTATGGTGGTTTTCAAATAATTTTTTGGCCAAAATATATTGGAAAAATCTTAATTCGTAATAATCAAGAAATTGTTAAAGAGAATTTCTTCGTCACCAGCAGTAAAAGACAAGCAGGCATTTAATTATTGCAGTAATATCGGTACAAAGCAATTTTGTCAGAACATAGATTTTGATTGCTTACAATTTAACAATTAGGAGGATTAGGGAACAACAAAAAAAGCGAAGTTGACACATAGGTGAAATAAGTATAAAAAATCTTTATATATAACTGTACACTGTGCTGGGATGAATAATGTTACTGTAATAGTGCAGCAATAGGTCGTTATGAATTCGCATGTGCTTGAATACTGTAGTATTTGTAATTATAAGCACAATTGTAGTGGGTCATTACATACATATTTGGGTGCAATAACTTTTCAGTGTCGTTCTTTGGTGAAATTGTTTCAGTATTTGTAGCTTTCAGTAAGTTTCTTTCTGAAAAACAATACTAAGCATGAAAACAATTTTGAAGCATTAAACTTTGTATTTGTTTGAAAGCATAACTATTTTATTATTAAACAATTTTTATTGTTTTTTGTATTTATTATTAAGATTGTAGTTTTTTACGTGCCTTATTGAGTTCTTAAAATGTAGGTAGAAATAGGAGAATAATTAAAATACAGTGGCACACGTAAAGTAAAACAATTTTGAAATAAAACTTTACAATACGGGAAGCGTGAGTCTAAGTGAATGACCCTATAATGAAAGTACTTTCAGTTGCAGATCTTTTTAACCAACAATTACGATTTACTTGTATATTCCGCCTGTTTCACTTTCCTTGTAATAAAAAGCTTTCATTAACTGTGTTATTTCATAGCTTTGGATTTTTTAAAAAAATGAATGCCGTTTATAAATGACAATATAATTGAATTCGGAACAAAAAACTAACACGCAATCAATAAAGATTAAGCTCAAAAACATTCTTTACTCGAAATTCTCAGTTCATTTTAAAAAACGTCGCCACAAATACAAAGGAACATATTGGGTAACACAAATAATTCCGAAAACGCGATAATGATGTACATTCAATACCAGGGGAGAACTGCTACACACGAGGCTCTTTATTGATTCAAGGGTTGTCGCGACATTCAGACTCCACACGCGAAGGTAGCGAGTTCTTTCACCTGTTTCGCATGTCCTCAATACACTTGGGATTGAAAGTTACAACAAGAAAACGGCTTGTTATATAGAGTTCCTACTAATAAATTTAAATAAACAAAACGGACTTCTTATACGCATTGGTAAATTATTTTGTTATACATTAAGCATGAAAATTATTATCACAAAAGAAGAGGACAAGATATTAACAAGGTTAACAAGTGCCATTGTTTAGCCTACAGATCTGGGATATGCTAGGATATAATGAAGCCAAACCCGGAAATTGTGGCTTTATATTCACGTGCGCGTGAGATACAAAGGCTGTCAATAAAAATAGAAAATGTTAATCCTCGGATTGTATTTTAATAAAATGTTTTATTTTTAATACATTATTTACCCTATAAAAACTCAGAAAATTAATTTAACTTCGAAAAATATTGTGTACCGCATCAGTTAATTTATATATAATAACAGCAAGATTATCTAAACCTCTTAGAGCGTCATCTTCTTCCATAATTTTCAAAACTTAATTGCAGTTTGAAATATCTGATCATACTAAATGAGAAATCTGGTAGACTACATTTTTCAAGCAATAGAATTTGTAGGATAAAACAAACCTTCATAACTTAAACAGCTTTAACTTACTAATTAATATACCCATAAGTTGTATACTAAATTTATATTGTCCATTGATAGATATTTTTGAAATTACCATTTCTTTGAATTCTTTGAAGATGGGTAGCTAAATTGTTCAGATAGTATATAAAAGGTTTCTTAAGAATTTTAAATTTTACCTGTAGTCATTGCATTGCTATTTACTTTCCACACATTATTTTCTAGCACAGAGGAATGGTTCCAAATAACAAAAACTCCTAGAGACAAAATGATTAGTATTTTGAAAAACCAGCAGGAAGGGGACAAACTATTGTGTATTGTTAATTCATAAACCATGTTCTTTAAAAACAAACATCTAAACAATGTAGAAATTCCAATTGTAAAAATCGTTATCTTTGGTGTACTATAGCTTTTAAAAATACAATACAACTTCTTAGTAAGGTCGGTTAGAAAGTTGCAGGTAAATGCGAAATAAATTTCAAAGAGAGTTCTATGTTAGTGGCATTAGAAAGAAGGCAGGTACTTGCTATTTTCTAAGGGTTAAACCAGTGGGTGATAGAAACAATTCTGTCAGACAGACCCATAGTATGGTATATACCTAAATTAATAGATGCGGTTGAACTCATTGCGTGTTAATCTATCCCTTTGAGTTCATTGCACTTGTCACTATTAATTTGTTGAACACATTGCGAGTTGTATCCTTTTGAGTTCGGGTGGTAGTTGGGGTCAGCTCATTGTATCCCCTAGAGCCTTTGCACGACTCCCTACCCTTTTAAGATGCTATTAAGGTAGACAAGCGTGTTACATTCCTTTGTCTATAAATTGCCGTTAGTAGTAATTCTGCTTAACACTGACATAATCCAAGTTTCAACTATTGATTGGCGTATATTTAAAATGATTTGTTTTGTTTTTTTTTAAATAGGTTTGATGACCATGACCACTCGCCAGGAAACCATCGAGATCAGCAACCCCCTTCTACATTACCATTTTAAGTTTCCTTATATATTCATAATAACTGCTATTGAGATTGTTGCATTAATTAAATGCATTTATTAAGTTCTGTGCTTTCACGTCTATCCTACACTTAAATACCGCCCCAGGGTAGTATGGGAAGAATGCACTATGTTTTCTAGCAGCAATTTCATATCAGCAAAGCAAGCTCAAAATAAATCTTAATGATGTAAACGACACAATTATATAGAGGTATAACACACATACGTAAATTAAATTATTTGATAATCAACACTAATATATGTTTACTTTCTTGATGTGATTTTAATTAATTTGGTTAAAATAATTACAAATACTGAAACCACTTAGTATTACATTGGCGCATAAAAGATAAGTCTAGTATTATAACACCCATAAAATAAAAACTCTTAGGAATTTCCAGTTATTATATACAAATAGTTAAAGAAGATTATTGCCCTTCTGAGAAACCACAGACAGATTTATGGCCTTTGACTACCTGCAGTATCCATTATCTCAATCTTCCTTAGTCCACTTTTATTCAAGTAACCCTTTTCGGGTAGAAATGAGTATTTGCCGCCCTTCAGTTTAACATTGTTTGACAAATAAATTTAGTTCCATGAGATTTGTATAGTATTATGGTGTCATTTTTAAAATGTTTTAATTTAAGTAAGTCACAATTAATTTGCAAGTATAGGTATTGAAAGCCTAATATTTAAAATACAGGATGATTCAAACTACGGACGAAAAAATTTAAAGTTTGTTCACATTTTATTCGACCAATACTAGATGTTTTACTAACGTAGGTTAAATTAAAACATATAAATAAATATTATTTTAAGTAAAAAGTCTATAATTTTAAGGCAATAAAAAAGATGAAGACTTCTCTTCAAAAATAATTACCTTTTGTTTTTTAAGAACAAAGAAATTTAAGTATTCATGTAATATTGTCATTTGATTATATAGCAGACGACATTTCAAATTAACATATCTGCCAAATCGTATATTTGGTAACAAAAAGGCATAACGAACATAAATAATGATAGAAGTCAAAATTATAATAAAATGCTGTAGGTGCGCTAGCATCCTCAACTTGAATGCATAATTGCATTCAAAATTTAAGTTATCAAATAACCTGTAACATATTCTGTGGAAGGGTGTTATTTTTGTTTCTAAGTTGAGATGTAGTTAATAGCTGTGTTCTTTTTACCAGTAATTTCAGTTAATAGTGGCTCACTTCACTTACGATGTCAATTGACGCGTTCTTTTTAGATATCTCATACTGAGAATATTTGAGAAAATTACTTTCCCTTAAAGCACGGCCTCGTAATTACTTCCAAATGACATCTCAGCTCAGTTTAGTAAAAGTGGGGAGATTCGTGTTTCAGACGAATTGATTGATAAATCAGGTTATGAACAGAAGTAGGGATATGATCTGAAATGTTGTTGTTTTTACTTCACTAACAACCAGATATATCTTAATTCAGCCAATCTTAAAATCATCTGAGATTACTGTAAAAAGAACAGCTATTGTAGCATTTATCTTTCACGTTTCGCCAAAAAGAAAAATCTAGAACAGATAACTATCGAGATCATAATGAGCACTAAATCTGCCAGGTCCGTGGCTTTAGTTGGTAGGCCTGTGACTACTAATCCCCTATGTTAAACTTTCTAATTCTACACCCCAGAAGGTACTACTTGGCCAGGAAGCAATTTTTTTTTAACAGGAAAATATTGAATGCTGCTGAACCTTTGCTATTCCACAGATACAGCTAAATAAAGGAGACGATTTGTTCAATGGAATATAATAGGATCGCATTCATGTAGCGAATGGCGATGTTTTCTTTAACTAGGTGACAAGATGCACAAGGACAACATACCCCATTTAATCTATTTTTGCGCTACTTACACGAAGTTGTTAAGTTAAGTTTTAGTGCTAAGGAGATTTAGCGATTTGGATATTTGGGGAATGATCCTATTGGGTCAAATGATCATATGATACCATCAATAAAAGTAAGTCATAAACTGCTAATCTCTGATCTCCCAAAAACTGTTTCCAGTTCAACTTTTTTGAATTTTTTTAGATCGGAACATGCGTGTTTGTACAGCAAAGCAGGTGTTTGTTCATTTCGTTTGGTCATAATATTGTTTCTCGTGCACAGTTCATATTTATATATTTTGTCTATTAAATTTATTGGAAATGAACAACAGCAAATTCGTTATTTCTTATTCAAAAGCAAAATAAGAAATCAATTCATTTTTAAAATAACCTATAAACACAACATCCAACAAAACAATAAAAAATATCATCTGTAAAATTATTTTCTCCAAATACCTGAAGCAGAAAATACTCTAGATGACTAAAAGACAAAATATCCAATTCCCCAAATATCCAATTCGTCAAATCTCCATAGCACTAAACTAAGTTTTAAATAGAACAAAAGTTTCGAATTGGACATTCATGTTTTGTTTTGAGAAATGCAAATTTATTTATTATGTTTCTTAATTTTTGTTAATATCCCAATATAATTTAAATAATGTAAAATCTTAAATTGAAATACTAAAATACTTTATCTTTGACTATGTAGGGATGTCTGATACCATGAATATGTATATATTAATGTGCTATGTTTTTAGGTTATAACATTCGTGTTAATTGTGCTTATAATATCAGATACCAGTATTTAATTTTAAATGGAAAGTCATAGATCTATAAGAAAATTAATTTATGGCTGAGCTGCAAAGAACTGCAGGAATGTATACTATACAAAAATTATAAATGAAAACTACAAAAACTAGTTTCTTCCAGTTTCCTGAAAAATATCCTTACCGTAGAAAGCAATAGTTTACGATTATGATTTTAAATAAGGCTGTACCTTTTTGAAGATCACTTTGAAGATAAGTATTTTTTCGCTTCATCTAAATCGAGATTAAACAAGTTTGATATTCTAAACAGCAAAAATAATTCCTCACAAATCAACGTTATACATAACATTTTGTTAACAACGGCCTCAAACTTTACTTAGACTAGCACAATTTATTGTTTATGTGATTTTTAATGGTGTATTTAGAACAAGGTAAAAATTCCACTGCAACCCACAATTATTTTATTTGCTTTCAAAAAACAATACTAGACTATAAAGACAATTATAATATGAATATAGAATTTAAATTTCCCGCCAACGCTATTTGTCATTCCTGTAGCCACTGGGGACAGTACTGTAAGTGTTCCTAAATTCTGACCTTGTTACGTGCCAAAAATTTTGGTACTAGACTTTTTAATTATGTTTTAAATTGGTAAGGATTTCGCGCCATAAATTTAAAAGACTTGTTGCGCGTATTTCCGTCACTTCAGAAGTGCGTTGCGGGAGTTTTGCGTCAACGCGTGTGGGGGAAGAAGAAAGTGGGGGATTTCCGAAAGACGCGTAGGGACTTGTCTCCGAAACGCGAAGAAGAGTAGTTGGTCTCGTATCTTACCGTGTCTTTTTTCTGATATGTAGGTTTCCTGTGATTCCAAAATTTATCGTGCCTCACCCTGTCTCCTTTACCTTATTTGTATATACATATAGGAAGAAGACCAGCGAATTTGGATGCAACCTGGCTTGGGAGATCCAAGACCCGATAAGTATTAGCGAAGCCACGGCCGGCCTTCATGAAGTAATCCTGTAGGAAGCCGCGACCATCATGGAGTAATCCTGAAGGAAGCTCTACTTGTTCACGTAAGTGCCCCCTTTGGGGGTTTTCTTTAAAACTTATTTCCTTTATAATTTGGGTAATTGGTAAATTGTGTCACCCTAATTTGCATAGTGTGTGACGTCATCGAAATTTGCGCGTCGATCTTCACATTATGTAATATCGTTACCAACTGTCTTTTGTGACGCGTGTACCGCGTCGACGGGACTGTAATAACCTCTAATCCAGTACTTTCCTTTCGGTTTCTCTATGCTATTCCAAGCAAGATAAGGATCTTTAAGGTACGTGACAACACACATTACATTCCTCAGATCCGAAAGAGAATGTATTTTTGTGGAAAACGCTCACCTAACATTTTCCAAGCGGACCGTGTCGGAAAAAGAACCCGGGACTTAGGGATCAGCAGTCATACGCGAATCTGTCTTATTCACGAAATCGCATGTCTACTAACCCTTCCCTACTCTGAAAAATGTTAGGCAAACGTTTTTTAGAATAATAAGGTCTGGTTCGAATTAGTGGTTAAACGTTTCCTGTATGTGTTGTTACACACATTAAAGATACCTACCTACTTTGCTTGGTATGCCCAAGGGTGCAGCATAATCTACACCTACAGGTAAAAACTCGTCTTCTAGCTAATGTAGTACCTACGGATGGAGCACTGGGAATTCAAATATACAGTACACATGATCACTTTCGATTGAGTAAATTATTTAACTATTTTCGTGCTACTAATAAATAAACAGACGACACGCCATCTTGTTTAAAATAACCAAAATGTCTTGAACTGTCTCTAAATAAAAAAACTGTCTAACGTTCGTCTAGCACCTCACCTTCTACAAAAAAAAAGGTTCGTAGATTTTTTATGGACAATGCATATCAAATATTAACATTTTGATAATTTTAATGCCATTAAAGTTTTTGGATTTCTCGAAGTTCCATATTTTTCGATTGTGGTTGTTCTCATCGGACCAATTAACAATCTATCGAGTATAAATATATCTCGCAAAATCTGCTAGGAAACATCTTTTAGCAGATCCGAATTCTATACGGAACTTCAGCAATCAAATCTAATTAAAATTCTGTAATTATTGATTGACTTCTAGCACTTCATTAACGAATTTAACATTAAACGTTTCAAATAAAAATTATCGATTCTTGATTTTTAGAGCAATACTATAGTTTCACTAAATTGTACACAGTTATTTTTAGTAATATTCATAGAAAGTGAATTGAATTTCCAAATAAATAAACGGTTTTGAGCCTTTACAGTTGCTGAATAAATCATTTTGAAGTGGCAATTAAATTACTTACATTTTTTTATAATTTGTCAAATTTGTTATGTTGTATTAAACTATACATTTTTGAAAAGAAGCAAGTCATGTTTTATATATGAAAAATATTCATGAAATTGCTTGCTTAAAATAAAAGCATTAAAAAAAAGGTTACATAAAAAAGTACGGAATAGTTAATTTATCAAAGCTAATTTCATAAAAATTACAGTGACTACGTAGCGCAATGCTGCATCTATAAGACTCCTCATCAGACTAATTATTTTCGTGGAATTATTTTGTTAAGCTTCATCTCGTTGCATCATTAGTTTAGTCTAAGATTTTTCATGTTGTTTAAATTACACATTACGCCATTGCCGACAAAACTACCTAAATACTTTTGATCTCTGTGCGTTACTGATTTTTGTAACAATTGTATGTGTAAAGAAGTTCTTGATCAAAGACGACTAACAGTAAATACTTATAAACATACATAAGAAACGTATACAAACAACCGATTGATTGGACAACTAAAACTGGAACCATAAAACAATCGATCAATTATTGCATACAGGGCGATTCACAACTTCATAAAAATATTTTAACTTACGCTTAAGAAAGGGACGCGTAGATTCATATTTACGCATAATAAAAATTATTTCTTAAAACATAAGACTTAAAATTTAAACGGATGTTTTTAAAAATGTCTGTACGAATACGTGTAAAATAAAGGGACGACATACAACAGAAAATGTATTTGCAAAGAACAGAATTAATTTTTACTAATCAGCAGGTGAAAGTATGTACTCAATGAAATTGTGAATCACGTACAGGATTTTCAACTTTGTGGGAATACCTACTTGAACTGACATTAAAAAAGGGAAGTAATGTTTATGCAAAAATATGCTAGTTAGAAAAAAATAGAGTCGTTTTCTCACAAATACATTTAAAACATATTTTTTTGTGCGTAAATATTAATTTACATCCCTTTCCTAAGCTTCAGTTAAAATATTTCTACAAAGTTGTGAATCGCCCTGTACAAAGAATCGAGTACAAACAGTCTGTGTATATACTTGAAGATCAGAAGTGTGTTCAATATCGGTATTGTTCGTTTCAAAAGTAATAATAATATTGAGAGTATACAATTCGTCATTCTATTGTAACAAGGAGTGAAAAATCTACCGTTGATCACCTTAACATAAATGCAGCTGATGGGATGATTGACAAGTTACATGAAGTCGCACTTAAAAACGTAATTAAGCTTATAATAGGAACTTTCTAGATGCAATTTACATAATCCTAGCACCTTCTTAGAATCATCCAAAACAATTAGTATATAAATTGCCCGTTCAGGGATATTGAGTCAGTTCTATTCAAATCTTTATTTATAAAATAGCAATATGAAATAAATTATTGTAGTTATCAATATAAATCAGTAGTTAGTACTTCAATAATTAAATATAAATGCATCAAGTAGTAATTAAGAAGATAGCATTAGCTTTAAAAAAGTTAGTAATGTACTGTTAATAATAAGATGAATAAATTGTTCAGAGTACATTAGAATTTCACCATAGTTAATAGTAGTTTGAAAAAGCTTGTATTATAATCAGTTGATAATAATGAACTGGCGTTTTTACAAAAGAAGCTTATTTACACTGTAAAATTCTAAATTTCTTGACATGGTGTCCCGCAATACCTCGTAAAAATACATTTACGTAAATACGACATTGATTTATTAAGTAAGTCACTTTGGCTAAACGAATCAGTATATTTACCCATGCCGCGAAACCACAAAATAAAAAAAATTAAAACCGATATTATTTATTAATGGTTTAAAAGTGGAATGAATTGGGCTTCCGTTCTAAAAGTAATCTCAGGTGTATTTTATTTTAAAAGCAATTTAATAATCAGAAATGTTCAAACTTGAACGTACCACATTTTTAAACTTCTTTTGTCAAATAAAACCTTATACAGCTACGAATTTCAATACAAACATATCTTGGAAATTTCCACAGAAAATGAACAGCGCTTATTGTAGAGTTGAAACTAGTACTAAATTTAGTAAAATTCGTGTTATGAGTGCTAATTGGTGAACAAAAACTATCAATATATAAATTCCTTAAACAAAAATACTTACATCGCGCAGCTCCTTGATCTTCGAACCTCCTTTTCCGATGACGCATCCTGCTTGGCTCTGGTGGATCATCATACGAAGATCTAATTCGTCTCCGTTAACTCGTCCTCCGTTCTGAAACAACAAAGGCGAATTCTGTAAAACAGAATCAAAAAACTGGCTCTAAAATAAAACGAGTTTCTTGTTTGCTTTGTAATATCACAGTAGAATAAACATTAATGCATAGTGAAGTTCGTTAATCGGGAATTAATTTAACTATTTGCTGACTGTGCAGGTAAGCGGTTGAGTTTGTTTTCAAGAGTAATAAATTTGTTCAAACTTCAGCACTAGCGAAAAACTGACAAAGGCGATAATCGTGCATTTCATTTGATTCGGCCAAATATGTTTAATAATAAATAATTAAATGTATAACGGGGTTGTTATTGTTATATAATTTACAAGGGTTCTGCTCGATTCAATCAACAGATGTTATTTGTGTTAAGCATTTAATGAACGTAAACCAAATATACATAAATGTAAAACAAACAAACTTAAACATTTAGGTAAAATCACTGATATAGTTCACGGCGCGATCTTAGCCGGCCCGCGTATATAGATGGACTCTTCGCGACTACTGATAAGAAACGCTCGGGCTTGTTCCGTTTAAAACATACACTACGCGCAGGGGCGGACTTATTATATTTGTTACAAATGTTATTTAAGTGTACAAAGTTTGTGGCACCTCTCAAAACAATTTAAGCATTGAATTAATTATAAGAATGCGATAGTCGATCAACCACAATGTATACAATATCTAAGAATTGGAGCCAATCTCAATGTGAAACGTACCTGGCAATCCCGAATGGCAAGAATTTTGTGTGTACCTCATTGTATAAACGCCGTCAATTGCATTATTGGACCTATAAATGGCAAAGAGGGTGCATATTATTACCCTTGATCAAAATCCAATCATAAATCGAAATATGATGACTTAAATCATTGCGATTGTTGTAGCGAATGTAAGCACGTAGTAAAGACCAACTCTTCCAGGTATCTAATCTAATCTAATCAGATGGATTTTTTTTCGATAATTAAACATTTTGCTTATTAGATTCGAATCGCGTATATTACTAATTCGATAAAGAAAGTAAACCGAAAGTTTAGAACACAAACTTTAAAGATGATACTCAGTATACTCCTGTTAAATAAAACTTTATCACAATTGTTTAAGGTGTTTTAACGCTAGCTTACCATAGACCACTAATATGAAGCGTGCGCGCGCGCGCGTGTATATGCACGCGCCTGTGGATACATGTGTGCGCGCGCGCGATTGCGCGCGTGCGTGAAATATACTGCTGATGTAGATCGCTTCATTAATTAAACAATTTCATAAAAATATCTAACAAGGGTTTTGTAAGGAAACAAAAAAGTAAACATTAACAACTTGATTCTGCAAGTTTTGTTCATAAGCCGTTCTGCAATACGGCAATCGATGGCTCCGTGGCTTGGTATGCTTGTGACTACTTAAGTCCAAGGTCTCGGGTTCGAATCCGGACGCGGTTCGAGCATATTTAACAAAGGTACGTCCTCGTTCTGATAAGAGATAAAATATAGGTCTCGTGTGCGAGTGATGTCACATCCGTTAAGACCCTTACCCTTACGATTCGGCAAAAATTCAAAATTTCCAGGTTTTAAAAAAACTCGCTTCTTGGTCAATGTAGTACCTTCGGAAGGAGCATTGGAAAATTAAATGTAGTGCATAAGGCCAATCGATGAGAATGGTTTTAAAATAAGAGGAAAATACTCGATTTTCGGAAAACAACAACCGTTTTAAGTAATAAAAATTGTCTTGTGCGAAGTGTGAGAAACGTCTAGCATCATTTCGTAAAGATTCGGCGCAAATCCGCGCAAATTCAGAGAAATTTTAGAAAAAGATCGAATTATGTATATATGTGTGTGTAGAGTATTTGTTAAAACACACTATACTGAATATAAATGCATAAAAGATCAGTGATTGAAAAGTTTCCATTTCTAATGATGAAGAAAAAATAATCATAGATAAGAATAATGATATATTTCGTGCGCAGAATAACGTTTTCTTAAAAATTTTTTTATCTATATTTAGTTAAAAATGCGCAATTATAGAAAATTTCTTTTGAAAACAATCCGTTTAAAAAGATTATAAAGCTCAATTTATGTAAGAGTGCGTGTATTAACATTTAATTGCGTTTTTCTCTTAATATCAAACCTATGTGGTATTTAGATGAAAGCGTATTTATTTAAAATCAGTCGATATTTAAAGAGAAAAGAAAGTGTATTTTAATTGAAAAACGTGTTAATTGAATTTCTAAAATAATCCACTACTTAAATGGAACAAGAGGTGAATGATCAAATACTGTAGAAGCGGTAAGATAAGGAATGTAAAACTACATACAATTAAGGCGACTTAAGAGATAAAATCGTAAAAATAAAATTATTTGCAGTCATAAATCTTGTATGTTGATAAGATAACGCATAGGTAAATGGTAAATGGTTATTAGCACGACAGAGTTCTGAATGTTGCGCCACACATGTGAAAAATAACCAATTATAAAATTAGGGAACAAAAACCGTGATCACTCTAGATGGCTGTCACACGAATGTTTGTCTATATAACCCAATTGAAGTCAAGGACTTGATCAGTTGCTCGGTGCTTATCAAAACATCACGATACCACAGAACTAGTGATAATATATCACGTACTAAAATAATACTAAGTAGTTGAAATTATTTTATCGAAATAGCAAAGAAAAAATGTTTAATGAACAGAAATAAAAAATTAATTAGAAGTACGTAAAATGAATAAATAATGATCGACTACTGCAAAATAAAGTTTTACTTTGAATATAGGAATTTGGAATGCAATTTTGATATTTAATAGTATTTAATGGAAAAATTTTAACGATTAGGACATGAATGAATGACTGTGTGCCCAAACAGAGGCAACGAGAGCGACCAGCATAATTTACACTGGAAAATAAAAATTACATTGTTTTAAAATTTTAAAAAGGACATTTCTAATAATCAGTTAAGTTCCATGATAAGAGTATTTTGTGCGCTAATATTTGAAATAGAGTAGAGAGCGTGTACAAGATTGATAATTCGATTGAAAAGGGTGACAAGCCGTCAGTGAGGGTTTTTGCCTTTATATAAAAAAATTTATTAAACCTAACTGATCAGATAAGTTTAAATCCGATTTTAAAAGGAGATACTGAGTTATCTATCTTATCTTGACAAATGTTGTACGTAATAAATTTAATTAAGGAGTTACTGCCAAACGAAATTAGGATTAGCATATGTTCATCCTTACTATAACAGAGACTTTGGATTAAAATTTTAGTATAAGTGAGTGGCTACTCAGAAGTTATATTTCTGTTAGATTTAAGATATTGTTTGTAGTGTTTTTTAAAGAGGTTATATGTAAGAATTGCTTGTTAGAAAAACGCTGTAGTGGATGTAATAATTGTTATTTGAAAGATTGTTTGTTAAAGAACATTTTGTATTATTATCAGATTTTAGTGATTTTATTTAAATTCAGCTAACAAAAATAATTAAGGCACACGTTTATTAACCACGTCAGACCACATATAAAACGTGCTTCAAGTGAAAAAGGAAAAATTTCAAAAAGATGTGCTTTTCCACTTTATCGAATAAAAAACATTTAAAAAGAATGCATACCCGTTTACCTTGGCAGGTGTGGGCCACTGTACATAATTCTAAAGTATTTCAAAAAGACAGCAAATTTACAATACTTCTTGAACTTTCTTGACACCCAATAAAGATAAGATCCATGCTTTGATCCAAAAGCTGACAAATATAATATTTTAAACATCCACTGTAATAAAACCGGCCGTTTTTTTTATCTGTGATAGAAATGGGGTGTAAAATAAATAAACAAGCATAGTATTAAAAAATTCGTAAAATCTTCACGTACGCTTTTATTCTTTTTGCATAAAATTCCGAGCCAAGAGCTGAAGTAAAAAGAAAATACCTATTACCAAATGATTAATGCAAAACAAGCGAGATAATCAATATCGCATTATACATATCAACTAGCAAAAAATTTCATAATACTAGCAAGTAATACGTGCTATAGATAGACAATTTAATTAACACGATTAGACTTTTTCCGCCCGGAACAAAATACACAAATTTTACACTAATGATTATTGAATTTCCTAGCAGCTGTGTGCATGAGAGCTTTAATTATTAATAACATCGGTGTGTCTATTTCAGTTTGAAACATTGATGTGGCATTTGATTATAGCTCTACGTTTTCTACTACATTATACTTTGCCTATAATCACCGCGTGTTCGGTTTGTTAAGCACGCTATTTCGAAACACTTGCACAGAAGAAATAAGGAAAAATGACGTCCACCCACATATGGCAACGTGTCTTTAATTTTACGATAGTCTAAATACGCAGACAAATAGAGTTTTAAATACTAAATGAAAACCTTTCCTTAAATAGAAAATTCAACATAATAGACCATGGAAACTAAACAGTTGTTCGTTAATTGCCCTCTCCACGCAAAGGAGGCTAATAATTAATGCATTCACTAATTTATTATAGACCTTTCTGCGACACTGGGACACGTATTTCTTGAACAACGATAAAAAACACAACTAAAGACTTATTAGTTGAGCAAATGAACCAAAATACATTAGGGATTGGCGATGCATCACAGTTTATTTGCAGCAAATTGGAGATTTTCGAGAATATCAATCTTATTGTAAGATATATGAATAGCATTAGGTTGTACAAAGGGATAATTTGTATTAATCTCGAGTTTAGAAATAACACTGCCGAAATGTTCGCTTATACTTATATACATAAATATAAGCCTAAACTTGTACATTCGACTATAAACAACTATCAGCTTCAATCGTAAAGAAGCACAAGTAACACAATCACTAACGTATATACACACAAGTATAGCTAGCGTACATTTTACAGCTGGCGATAATTTGTATTATCACAATTTCGTAAGATAAAATTAACAACGGTAAGAATCAGTATTCTTGTTGTGCTGCACCGCATATGACATTGATTCTAAGTTGACATATGTCATAACTATTCTATCTCAGGAAAATCATAAAAGTGCTTCGAAAAAATTAAAATAAGAGCTCATCTATGGCTTAATGTGTTTTATGTTTTAAACTTAGTAAGGGCTGTGGCCAAATGAAATGAAAATCTTCTAAAAGAAACATTGAAACAAGCACGTGTGTCTCACTCCGTTACTGTTTACCGTTTTTCGTGCACCGTGTTGATCGGCAGTCAAACCCAAAGGACTTATTTATGCTGATTTAACTGTACGTAGTAAAATGCTATTTCTCACGTGTTCAAAATAAGAAAATCTAATAGTCCGCCGAGTGTGAATTTTTGTCTAATTTATTTTTTAAACGTTAGAAATACGAGGGTAATGTGAAAAGTTCTCGGCCTACAATGAAAGACTGCAAGTTTCAGTAAAAGAAAGATTTTATTTTTCGACATAATTCCCCTTAACTTCAACACACTTGGTCCAGCGTTTCTCCAACATCAGTGTTCCTTCCCGGAAGTGAGAGTCTGGAAGGCTGTGAAAATATTCGCCTACGGCCATCTCAACTTCTTCATTGGACATGAAACGCTTCCCAGAAACAAATTTCTTCAAATTTGGGAACAGATAGAAGTCTGAGGGCGCCAAATCAGGGGAGTAGGGGGATGACCGAGCAAGTCGTACCCCAAATCCGTCAATTTTCCATCGCCAACGCACACTTGTGTGCAGGTGCGTTGTTTTGGTAAAAGATGATTTTTTTCTTCTTCAAGCCAGGCCTCTTCTCGCAAATTTTGGCATCCAGCTGGTCAAGAAGGGTGGAGTAATATTGACATGTAATTGTTCTGTCTTTTTCAAGGTAATCTATTAACAGGATCCCTTTTCGCATCCCAAAACACGCTGGCCATCACCTTTCTTTCCGGCTGATGCGATCGACTTCGCTTTCTTTGGCGCTGAACAACCGGCTTCCGCCCACTGCTTCGACTGCTGTTTCGTTTCTGGCGTATAATGGTGGACCCATGTCTCATCCATAGTGACATATCGCCGCACAAAATCGCTCGGATCCTTATTGAACCAGGCCAAACATTGCTGCGAAACTCGTTTTCGCATTTGCTTTTGATCGGCATTCAGCAAATGCGGTACCCATCTTGCGCAGAGCTTTCGCATCTGTAAGTCTTTGTGTAAGATGTTTCGCACCCTTTCGTCCGATATCTGTACAGCATCAGCTATCTTCTTCACTTTTACTCGTCTATCGTCCAACACGATATCATGCACTTTTCGATCGTTTCCGGTCTGGTTGCGGTTTTTGGTTGTCCTTCACGTGGGTCATCTTCGAGAGATGTGACCACGTATAAATTCAGCTGCCCACTTTTTAACGGCTGACAGAGAAGGGGGCAGAGTCTCCGTAAACTTTTGTCGACTTCGGATGAATTTCCTGAGGGGTTAATCCGTCCAAAACGAAGAATTTTGTGACCGCACAATATTCAAGTTTATCCATCTTAAGGAAACACGCATAAGACGTCTGCTTCAAAAAGTTCGTGTAAACAAACTACTTGAGATAGCAAGTTGAAACTTGTCATACGAACTAATGACATGTGCACGCAGGCGGTAAGCACAAATTTGCCGATTCGAACGCCATCTCTTTGCCAGGCCAAGAACTTTTCACCTTACCTTCGTACGGAACCATGTTAAATTTATCACCAAATTTATGAAGTTTATGGTGAACATGCAATCAGTGACAGCATAGTTACAAAATGGGTTCGGGCGCTTAATTCAGAATGAGAGAATGTACACGGAAAAGTGACAATATGTGGTGAATACGACAATATTGCGCACTGTTCACGAGAATCGACGTTACACAATTTCTACCATCTGCTTAAATTTTTCGATATTTCACCATCAACATTGTATGGAATTGCCGGTGATCATTTATAGTATCGCAAATTGTGTACACATTGGGTAAAGACAATCACGGTAAAGGAGTATTTCGGGATAGACAAAGTACTCTTTTAAAATTTATGCAGATAGGGATCGACAATAGCCTGCTGTTTATTGCGAGATTTAAAAGAACTACGTCGAGCTATACAAAAGACGTGGTTTGTCAAGTACCGGAGTTATTTTGCTTCACGATATTGTACGTTCTCAAACTGCAGCTACTACTTAACGGAAGCAATTACCACTTCCTCTTACTTATCTAAATCAATTCCTAGGTGGTGCACATTTTGAAGCGGCCCCGAGATTTAGTTGGTTCGCGTAAACTACTTCCAAGGTTTCGCTTGAAAAGTGGTAGGTGAACATTTTCGCATAAATATGCCCTCCTTCGAATGAGAAGTGAAATGCAGGTTCAGCGTGTTGTGCGTGAGTGTATGCGCGCGCGCGCGCGCGCGTGTGTGTCGTCACGCACGTTAGAGATCCCTACCTTGTTTGGAATAGAAAGGGTTCGTCAAAATAAACCAAAAAAAACTTGTACTAAAACGGAACTTACTTTAAAGATGTCCCGTAGTACGAGGTTTTTTTAAGTAGAGAGATCAGTCTAAGAGACTAAACGGTATAAACATCTCATTTTATTTAACGATATTTATTTATTTTGTGTTTTTGGTTGTATAATTGGTGCTGTTTTGTCTTATTACAGGATGTCTACTCGAGCAACTGAATAAAAATTCAATACTTTTTCTATACTTTTCAGTACTTTAATTGAAAAAATTCAGTACTTTTTGTTGCATGAAAAACGGAAAATAAGCGTGATCTGAACATTCGAATATTTTAATTAGTTAAAAGTAAATTGTGGGATGTTTAAATTTGAGGTACGAAAGCTTAGGATATGTTTAAATTTTATTTCTGATAATGCAGCTTTTATAAATGACATCTTGCCTGTCAAAGTTATATTTAGCTTTATAAGTGCGAATTCTACTACATTGTGTGGTATGGATGGGCTAACATTTGAAATAACCACGTTTATGGTAGGCGTTAGTAATTTACGTATTTCCACTTCTGTATTATTCACTGTTATTTTAGGATGATTAGTTACAAGCTGATCGGCGTTTTCTTTTGTAGTCAAATAAATGCAGATCCGGTTGTTTGCTATTCTTGAGGCAAAAGTTATATTTTTGGATCTATTATTTCCGTGATTGCATTTAAATAATCTTCTAGCTTTGTGTTTGGTAATAAATTTATAATCGCATTTTCTTTTGAAGGGAAACTGCTTGCACATGTTTGTTTGTTTGGTGCATTGCCTTTTACTGTATTGGAATGTCCCTTCTTTTATTGTCTGATGGTTGAGTGGGTTTTTTGTTGGACTGATAGAATGATTTATGGTTTGGGGTGTTATTCTTGGTAAAGGATACATTTCAGGTAGTTTTGGTAAGTGGCTTGGGTTAGGTCTATTTATTGTGGTTGTATTGAAAGGATGAGGAATGTTTAGAAAACAATAACTGTTTTGATTTTATCACTTGCTAATATTATTATTTCCGAGGTAGTATTTTAGATCAACGAATTCACATAAACCGTTCTGTTACGGTCGGGGAATCTTTATTCCACGAAAGTTTTATTTTATACACAATGAAAGACTACAAAATAAAAGTCAAGACTTTGTAATGTCTAAAAGCAGGCGCCTAATTTCCGTACGCGAAGTATAAATTCCGCACTTTTTCCACATATTCGGATTTGCTCTACAAAATCAGCACTTTTTCAGTACTTTCCGGATTTTCCGTACCAGTAGACACCCTGTATTACCTTTGGTTAGTAAATTGAGAGGTTTGCTATACACTTAAGATTACCCTGTACGACAATTTCTCAATTCTTTAAATACTAAAGCTTAAACTAGTAATTTTATAGCCATCGTAAAGACTTTCAGTATTAATACAAAATTGAATATCAGTTTAAAGTTTAAAAAACAAACAAAAAACAACCGTGGTTATATTTGCTATACTTACCTCTTCTAAGTTGGGAATAACATCAGTAATAATGTTGCAGATGGTTTCCAAATCAGATGACAAACTCAACATTCTGTAAGCAATCAAAAATTAATACGCCTATTTCTAACTTGGTGTGGTATGGAAAAGTTTCAGGGAATTTTGCCGGTGATGGTCAATACTACTTGAAAAATTGAATTGTCTCTCCCTTTAGCAACTTGGTGTTAATCTATCTATAAATGTGACCTTATTTCGTTGGCTAATGAAAAATTTGTAACAAATAAAGGGAGGATTTGAATATGAGTTTGAAGATAAAGTTAAAATGAAATGCAAAGGATTTAACTGTCAATCATTCAAAATCTTATATCAGCGATTTTTCCATTATTATATAAAGAAAACTTATAATAAAAACATGCCGACGTGCTTTGAAATAACAGTAAAGTTACCGGAAAGTGCTGAAATAAAATTTTGAAGTAATTATGGCCAACGTAACTGTAAACCAGCAAAGATTTAAACCTCAACCTAAGCTAAGCATTGGTAGTAGAGCTGTAGGTTAAGGGAGGCCTACTAAGGGACGTCCTGTCGGCATAAATTTGGTTGCACCATGGTTGAAAAAATAAAAACGTTAATGAGAATTATAATTATTTAAAAACAATTACTGTATAGGAGAAGTTATACATAGTTATTAATTTAAAAAGTTTAAGACAGTGCAACCAATGCTCGACGGGAACGAAGTGAGCACAATTAAATAGAGTGGAATTCTTTTTTACCGTTCAGGACCAGGACAATCTGGGACTGTAATCGAAGCTTTGTACTGTTTAGGCGGTGTATATGTTGGGTCGATCAATAGCAGTTGAGTTCATTTCATGGTGGGCGGGCCAAGTGGGCATCGGGTAAGTTGGACCGGAACGGGCCGGGACAGAAGACAATATTAATATAATTGGTGTATAGACAAGGCTGCAATTTTAAAAGTACAAGACATGGGCGAGTGCGAGTGTCTCACACTAGCACGGGCTCAGGGGTCCTTCATTATTAGTAATTACATAAATATAAAAACATATTTAAAAATAAATATTAAGCACAGTCTTACAACTGTACTATTTTAAACACCTCTCAAAATGATAATCTATTTAAAATTTAATTGGGCTCGTAAGATGTGTATCTAAACTATACCGTCACGCAATCAAATAATATAATATATTAACAAAATATAAAGCAACAAGCGTACTTTTGAATACAATGTAAGGGCATGTTTTATTTACTACGTATGCCTCCTGACATTTTTCACTTGGAGAACATACTTACCTTCTAATTTAATAACTGAAAAACGTTTGTGATTTAAATGTATATAGTTGCTTGAACTGCAAAAGTTTTGGTTTGAATAAATTTTAGAACCGTGCCAAAGAATAATAAGAATTAAATTTTACAGTGATAACTGATTAGTCCAACGAAATAAACATTAAGTGTTTAGTTAAAAAGAAAACAAAAGGCAATTTGATTAGTAGCCTGTTCGCACAAAATCGTGCATAATAACCTTCACTGCAATAAAACTAAAGATTGATAAAGAATGGAAATTGTATAAGGTTAGTTTTGATGAAACCCAAACGTATATGAAGCTGCTAGAATTATTGCTTTGCGAAAAGTTGCTATTACATAGCAATTTATCAAACGATTGCGAAAATAAAATTGCGAAACTGTCGAAGCAAATAAAGAACCGTTGTTATTGGATATGGGAGTAGGATTTAAATAATAATAATAAGTCAGTTTGGCATAAATTGCTTATTTAGACACATTAATTTTAAAAGCACGTCTGAAGGTTTTGAATTCAAATATAAGACTACTAGCTAGAAAAACCAGTGTTATAAAAACATAAAAACGTAAGGGTAACTACCTGCATTCTACATGGGGCGCATATTGTTATTTTAGTCAAACATAAATTCTTTAGTGTCGTAAAACTGAAAGTTAGTAGAAGGAAGCATTGATTTAGTTTTGCTTAACATCAGAACAATTACAAACGGGTGTCGGTTGTGTGGTAAATAGCTATATATCCAAAGAAGTATGTTAGATCATTATGATGACGTTCAACGTGGGTCGATTATGAAGCCGCTTAAAAATTAACCTTAGATATTACGAGAATTAAATTGTATTTGACATAATCGACATATTTACGATAAAGACTTTCTGAAGAATTCAACCATTCGTTTAGGAAAATTCCATAGAAAATTTAATTAATGCGGTTAAATTTTGTGTACAAGAAACGACGAAAGAATAATTTGAGAAGTACAAAGGGAACGAATAAGTGCATATTTATTTCTTTAAACAACCATTCAATGTAGTTATTGCTGCTTATATACGTCTGAAAAACAACCCCTATTTATTATATTTTTATGACAATGTAATTAAAAATGAAATTAAATCTTTAAGAAAAACATTTATAACTAAGCATTTTGAAGACAATAATTAAACGATTTTGATGAACAACAGATTTAAATTTGGAAAAATCGCGTTTCACAACCAAACCCCACTTTCAGTGTAATACATTCGTACAATTTTCAGTTAATGAAATTGATTCACAACATACAATCGATTGTGAAAAAATTTTAGAAAACCTTGTTAACGGCAAAAAATGAAATTTGAAATTTTTTTAACTCGTCACCACTAATTTTAGCAGAAAGCAATGTCATAAAAATGAGTTAGAAACCATATTGGAAAGAAATATTGGAATTTTGAAACCGTATAAAGTCACTAAGAAAGCCAGCCTGTACCAATTCTATTGCAATGAAAAAATTGTAATCTGTAATAAACGAGTTCAATCATTTTGCTTCTATTGTTGCTTTAATACCTCAGTTGCATGTTGAAGGATATTTGTAGCACCGGAAGTAGCTTGTGCAAGTATCGCAGTGAAAGCGTTGTTCATTGAGCGCATATGCATCTAAAAGCGACTCCTGCCATGAATGAAATAACGCGAATCAGTGTAAGCTATATCAAAGGGATACAATACCGGCGATTTTACATCATTCACAATTGCCACTACGTTAAATCGCAGACAAGAACAAAAATTGATACATACAACTAGAATTTTGCAGAATAGCTTTAAAAGTCGATATGAAATAAATGCATCTTAGGTACGTTATATAAGATTACGGCCTATATATGAAAATATAATCTTGTTATTTTCCTAACAAGTTTAAATGTTCAATTGAACATAATTTTTGTATTTCATTATTGGAAAAACAGTGTTTGGTCTCTTTGTCGCACGTTTTTGGTTAATTTTAAGTTATTTTTAATTCGTAGTTGTAAATCAAATAGTAAAGCTGTCATCCCTTGTTCCATTATATCCTGTCATAAAACCTCCTTGGTGCATGTGGAAATTAAGTTGAAAAGGGAGTAGTGACAGACACTCGCTCATGGACATTGAAGCGAAACGGTTGTTGGTTCGGTTCGGTATAGTGAGTTAGTCATTAGTGTCGCCGAATGTGATTTTCTCGATAAACCCCTAAAAAACAGTGAAACACGTACAATAATTCGCCATACAGTATACTTAGTTGAAGAATAGCAACGATACTTAGAACAATAGAATAACGCAGAGGTAAATCGATATACAAAATTATAAGACACCCCCCGCGTATAATAAACAAACAGTATTGACAAACAAAAATTTTGATAATAAAATTACATTGTTCTACGGATCATAGTATAAAAATGCATCTCGTGTGTTTCTTTAGTGCACGCTGGGTCGCAACTCACTCTCTAATTTGATTGCGTTGTTTAATAAAATAAAATTTTGCCGTTAGTTGAAAATTATATCTCATCGCAAGTGCATTATGGGACAAAACAGACTGCAGCAAGCGATTTTCCTTGCTAAAATAAACAAAACATTTTTGCAAATCTTTAACTTATGTTATCAATCGATTACTTGTTAATGTACAAAAAAAATTTCTCGGGCAGAAAAACGTTCCAATATAAAATTAAAATTTTCGAATTACTATTTCATCTAGCTTCAGTTGACCAATCGAATCAAAACAATGTCTCTAATTCCACCTCCCCCACCTTCATCGATATATCATTATGTAAAACTAAATTTTTGTTTCAAAAAAATGCTTTGGTCAAAATGTAGGTCAAAGGTGAACTTTCGACAGTGTTTAAAAAAAAACACATGGAAACTTCCAAAACGCGAGGAAATAATGCTTTTATGAAAGCAAGTTAAATCCAAATAGACACAAAAAAATCAATGAAAAACATTCCCCACTAGTAACGAAAAATGAAGTGAAAAATTTAAATTAATCCACTAATTAAGAAATATATACTGTAGCGTTGTATAATCGAACTATAACCAGAATAATTACATTGAAATGTAAGTCGGGTGTCTGTACACTAAAGATGATTGATAGATTCCTGCGTGCGATGGACTTGATTGACAGACACAAAAATTTGAATTTTAAATGCTTTATTAAGATTACAATATGTACATTCGAGGTATTTGCATTTCTAGTATGTTCTCGGAATAATTAGAACGATTGGATAATGGTATATTATGCAACAAGCAAGTTATGATAGCCATTACTTAATCGGATTACGCCGCTTCCCTAACGACCATAACTTGCAACTGGAATGCTATACTTTTTCCACGGCTGTACAAATGTTCACTATCAGATATTTTTCAAACGTTTAAACTAGTATTGGAAACACTGACAAGCAAAAATTTATTTTCCAAAATGTAACAGCATACTTTGCATGATACGAAAATTATACCTCGTGGATTATGAAAAAGGTGGGTTTATAGTGATTGGTCAGAGGTGTTGAATTATGATCCATAACCCACGATCTGAATGTTCCTAATTAATCAAGTGTTGGATTATGGATTTATATACACCTACAGAATAATGAGTACTATTATTGACTCATTCTTAAATGAGCATTGCTGAATAGCCGTGGGAAAAAAATAAATTCCCGTGGTGACAGTTACTTAACTTAATTCTAATTGAAGCTTTGTGTTAAGGCTTTATAAGTATTTTGGTTGTAGTGTAGTATGCCAATCACAATTAATTTAAGTCCTTAAACTATTCCCACCTAGAAACCCTCCATTATCCCTACCTTTAGTGCAACGACATAAAAGGGTTGGTAATGTACGAGTGGACGACAATTCAACTTCGTTCTCGCTTGGCTTTGGTTCGTGATTTAGTTCGGTGCATCGAGCATCAGTAATTAGCAACAATTAGTGAACATTATACATACAGTCCATAATTATCTGATAGCAGTGCAAGTACAATCAACCACTACAACCAGTGAAAGGTAGGTGATATATTCCTTTAAATTATCATTTCCTTTGTGTGATTGTAAATGCAAATTAACATTTTGATTAACATTTTTGGTCCTTTGAGCAAATATTTTGCTTATTAATTGGTTTATTATTGGCATTTTGGCATTCAATTTAACTACATTGTTAATTGCTCTTCGCTTAAATTAGGGTTGACCGCATTTAGAAGAAAAGTGTAGTCATACCACCAGTTTCATAGTCAATTGTGTAAAGTAACTTATAGTAGATGCAATCTCGCATTAAATTTGAAATTTTGTACTGATACAGAATCTTATAAAGCCTTAAAATGACAAATCTTTGTAAATTTTAGGGATAGTTAACGTAAGAATTTGTAGTCAGAAAAGTGTTTAAGCAATACAGTTATTTTAAACTTGTAATTCAAGTTCGCTAGAGAATTCAGGTATTCGTAAAACCGGGTAGAATAAAACCCTTTGCTCTTTGTCATATTGAAACTTGCAAGCTCCCGTTAGGCACGTTGTAGTAAAAATTCTTTAACAGGTAGTTCAACATTACCCTTGGTATATCCTATTATTAGGTGAACAAACCCTTCATTTTGTAGCTGAAATCAATATAAAATCGATATTAGTAACCTTGTTCGTTAGGATGGCACATATTTCATCGGATAGGTTGATAGTGGATTTAAAGGCCGCACTCGATAGATTATCTGATATATCTGGTGCGATAGATAAATTGGAGCATATTAAAGGCAATTGTATTTCTGTTAATATTATGGCTGAAAGCGCCTTTGATATCAAAAACGATGTAGATACATCTTATAAAACGTGCATATTGGATGAGGACAACTCGAATTATTAAATGAAGTTACAACATTAAGAATTGAAATAGATAGGTCTTTGTTAAACATTAAAATTATTAAGGCACAATTTGATAATATATCCACTGCTGAAAAATGCTTGACTGAAAATATTACTAGCATCGGCTCATGTACTAATATTCGTCTCCCTCGGATAGAAATGAAAAATTTTCTGGAAAAATAGAACATTTCAAGAGTTTATTCAATTTTTAATAATTTAGTTCATGAAAATAATCAATTGCTACCGATCGAAAAGTTCTATTTTTTAATTGATGCGTTGGATTTTAAGTCTAGAGAACTCATTAGACATTTGCAAATTTCGAATAATAATTATATGCTAGCTTATTCAATTATTGTGGAGAGGTTTAATTCAAAACGTTTAATTGCAAACACGCATTGGAATGCTTTAGAATCGTCACCAAAAGCAAAATTTAATTCACATACAGATTTAAGAGAATTGCTTAATTGCTTTACGGAAAATATATCAAGCTTACGTCAAACTAAGATTGATTTGCTCGACTTCGTATTGTTTAATTTGTTATCAAAAAAGGTAGATACAAATCTGTTGAAAACATTTGAATTAGAAAATACATCAGACATTCCATCTTATGATCAATTAAAATTATTTCTAGAAAAACATTGCAAGGCATTAGAAATTAGCAATATGGTTGTTTCCGATACACCGTCCAAATTTAATACGTCCATTAAACAAACCATATCATCTAGTGTACCTTCTAAACGTTCCTTTGAATATTCAAAACCCCAAGTTCGAAAGTCATTCGTAACAACTTCATTCGCTCAGAAATGCAGTCTTTGCAGTGGTACTCATAACTTATACCAATGTGAAATGTTTCTGAATAAATCGCCACAAGACCGTTATAACTTTGTTAAAGACAAACACTTATGCATTAATTGTCTTCGCAACTCTCATATGGTTACACGCTGCTCTTCCAAACTTGTTTGTAAAAAGTGTGCAAGGGGTCATCATACTTTATTGCACTTTGAAAACCCTACAGTTGCACAGAAACCTGCAATCACTCAGGCAACAGATCAACTTCCGAACCCACCTGCAACACTACTACAAGTACGTTGTTATCATCTAGATCGTCCAACACAATGACGTTATTAGGCACCGCAAGAATTTCAATTACAGATGGGTTTGGTAAAGTTCAGACAGTAAGAGCACTTGTAGATAGTGCATCAATGGAAAATTTCATGACTGATAAGTGTTGTCGACGCTTAGGTTTAAGAAAATCGAATATTTCAATGAAGGTTGAAGGCTTAGGTCTATCTGCTTCTCATGCGTATGGACAAGTATCGTGTAAAATTAGTCCTCAAGGTAAAACTGTTCCAGAGTACAGTATTGATTGTTTTGTTTTACCAGACATTTGTGGAACCCTTCCTTCATCAAGGATCTCACCAAATAGTTGGCCTCACATAGTTGGATTAGATTTAGCAGATTCGGACTTCGACAAACCTAGCCATATCGATTTATTGTTAGGTGCAGATTTGTTCGCGTGTTTTATTAAACGCAACTCGCATTGGGTCACTAGAAGAACCCGTGGCAATTCACACTACCTTTGGGTGGATATTAACAGGAAGGTTCTTTCTTCTGTTACATCTCGTATATCATTAGCTGCACTTGTAGAAGATGCTAACATTACTCGATTTTGGGAACTGGAAAATATTCCAGATTCTAACAAATTATCTCCTCATGCGGAAATTTGTGAAAGGCATTTTGTGGACACTCACAAGCAGGATGACACCGGTCGTTTTATTGTTTTGTTACCTTTCAATGGTCCTGAACCGCTATTTGCTGGCTCTCGGAAATAGCACTTCAAGATTTCTTTCACTAGAACGCCGTTTGAAATAAATCCTCAACTGTATAATTCGTACAGAGAATTTATGCAGAATTATATCGATAGTGGTCACATGTCTCGTATTGTATCGGATTCAACTCGATCGTCTACATTATCGCCGGTATATTACATACCACATCACGCCGTGTTCAAACCAGACAGTACAACTACAAAACTTCGTGTCGTATTTGATGCTTCAGCCAGCGCTCAAAGTGGAGGGTCTTTAAATGATCATTTACTCGCAGGCCCCCCTCTTCAAAAAGATATCATGGAGTTGTTATTACACTTTCGTTTACATTCTGTAGTTTTAACTGCGGACATTAAGCAAATGTATAGACAGATTCTTATTTCTACTAGCCATCGAGACTATCAACGTATAGTTTGGAGATTTAAGTTCTCGGAGTCTGTTATCGATTATCAGCTAAACACTGTTACATACGGCATCACATCATCACCATTTTAGCCATGCGTGTAATTCAAGAACTTGCAAAAGTCAATCGTTACGTTTTCCTATTGCTTCCAAGATTTTAGCATCGGATACGTACGTGGATGATTTGATTACAGGGTGTGATTCGATAGAGGATGGCAAACGACTCGTGTATGAATTAAACCAAATTTGCCAATCAGGTGGTTTTATGTTGCGAAAGTGGAATAGCAACGTGCCAAGTGTCATTGGCCATTTACCTGATTCCGTTCGGTATCAGCAAGCATTTTGTTTGAAGAGGTAAACAATACTTCTCAAAAATTTTAGGACTGCAATGGCAACCATTGAGTGATGTGTTGTTTTACAATCTTAATATCGTTGATCGGCCTTGTACCAAAAGGAATATGGTTTCGGAAATTGCAAGGATCTTTGACCCTCTGGGGTTATTATCACCATTGGTCTTCTTCGCAAAACATTTGATTCAATCTGTATGGATATTAGGAATTGGCTGGGATGAACTTCCTCCCAACAAATTGTTTTAAAATGGAATCTGTATCTTCAACAATTACCCGAGTTATTGAAAATTGAAATTCCTCGACGGATTCTTTGCGATAACCATCAAACTGTACAAATTCATGCATTTTGTGATGCATCGGAAGCTGGATATGCAGCAGCAGTTTATCTCCGCTGTGTCGATGAGAAAGGAACATCCAAGTATCATTGGTCTGTGCCAAATCTAAGGTCGCACCAACCAATCGTATATCATTACCTCGATTAGAATTGTGTGGTGCAGTGTTGTTGTCGAACTTGGTCGAGTATGTGCAAAATACGTATAGAGATAATTTAGTATTGGACGATACATTTGCGTGGTCAGATTCCACAGTAGCATTAGCATGGATTCGATCTTCGTCGTATAATTGGAAGACCTTTATTAGCAATCGTGTCTCGCATATCCAAGAACGAGTGGCTCCATCATCGTGGCATCATATTAAATCACAGGATAATCCTGCTGATTGTGCATCAAGAGGATTATTAGCTGCTGAGCTTGTTAATCATCCTTTGTGGTGGACGGCTCCACCATGGTTACTATTACCTAAAGAGAATTGGCCTGCTCATATGGAACCAACTCTTACAGATCACACTCAGATGCACATTGAAAAAGAACTTTATCCCTTAATATACACGTTGCAGATCATTTCGTAGACTCGATGGTAAATCAATTTTCAGATTTGCGAAAAATATGCAGGATTCTGGTATATATTTGTCAGTTCATTCGTAACTTGAAAGTTCGTGCAAATTTGGATATTCGAAACTTAGAACAATTATTGGTCTCCCGAACAGTATGCACTTCATTTATTAATAAAACGGGTTCAAGAACAAGTTTTCAGTCAGGACATTGATATCATTCGAAAGGAAAACTTAGTAATAAACAACTTCGACCTCTCAGTCCTTTCCTTGACAATGATGGGTTGTTAAGGGTGGGCGGCGGTTGCGAAATGCAGACGTATCTTATGATACAAAATTTCCTTTGCTACTTCCTCGGTCACACCGGGTGACAGAGCTCATTATTCGAGATTGCCATACGAAATATTTACACCCTGGACTTAGAACTACTCATTTCTTGTTAGTACAAAATTTTTGGATTCTGTCTGCAAAAGGGCTATTCAACAGTGCCTAAACTCTTGTATTCGATGTTTTCGTCAAAACCTATTTCGCTATGCCCTCCTATGGGCGACTTGCCCCGCTAGACTTACTGCCGGTAAAGCGTTTCTACATACTGGGGTAGACTACGGTGGACCCTTTTCTATCACCATGAATCGTATTAGAGGTGCCAAATCATTGAAAGCTTATGTTTGTTTATTTGTTTGTCTTAGTACAAAAGCGATACATCTGGAGTTGGCATCAAACCTATCTAAAGAAGCCTTTATTGCAGCTTTACGGCGGTTTGTAGCACGCAGAGGTAAATGCTTGCAAATTCATAGTGACTGTGGAACAAATTTTATCGGAGCATCTAGGGAACTAATCGAATATATGAAGCAGTCATCTGAAACGGAAGGTATTCACTTTGTTTTAATCCTCCGTCGGCTCCTCACTTTGGGGAATGTGGGAAGCTGGGATAAAATCTGTAAAGTCCCATCTCAAGAAGGTGGTAGGCGAACAAATTCTCCGTACGAAGAATTTAACACCATTCTTGCTCAAATTGAAGCCATATTAAACTCCAGACCTTTATGTCCAATGAGTAACGATCCCACTGATTTTTCATTC
Organism: Platerodrilus igneus; assembly: GCA_036346225.1. Lineage (NCBI taxonomy): Eukaryota > Metazoa > Arthropoda > Insecta > Coleoptera > Lycidae > Platerodrilus > Platerodrilus igneus. The sequence goes on from JARFIW010000544.1 coordinate 2,175,097, forward strand.
TTAAGTCCTGGTCATTTTCTGAACGTAGAACCAGTGTCTGTCATTCCCGACCCTAATGTCTTAGATCTGAAACTATCTTCCTTAAATCGTTGGCAACTGGTTCAACGTATTCAGCAATCATTTTGGAAACGGTGGCATTTGGAGTACCTGCACACTTCAACAGAAAACCAAATGGTTTTCTGCTAATTATTCGTTAATGGTGGGAACGTTGGTGTTGATTAAGGATACTCGAGTGTCTCCATTACAGTGGAAAATGGGACGTATACATACGTTGCATTATGGAAAGGACAATGTTTGTCGTGTGGCTACCGTGGCAACATCCCAGGGACTATTTAAAAGGCCCGTGGTAAAATTGTGCCCTCTCCCATTTCAGAGGCAACTTAGTATTATAGTTAGTATATTAGGGTAAGTTAACTTTTAAATTTACGATTATATATATATATATATATTTTTTTTTTGCTCGTTTAGACACACTTAGAAAATAAGTTCCTAATACTTATTTTGGTGGGCGGTATGTTAAGGCTTTATAAGTATTTTGGTTGTAGTGTAGTATGCCAATCACAATTAATTTAAGTCCTTAAACTATTCCCACCTAGAAACCCTCCATTATCCCTACCTTTAGTGCAACGACATAAAAGGGTTGGTAATGTACAGTGGACGACAATTCAACTTCGTTCTCGCTTGGCTTTGGTTCGTGATTTAGTTCGGTGCATCGAGCATCAGTAATTAGCAACAATTAGTGAACATTATACATACAGTCCATAATTATCTGATAGCAGTGCAAGTACAATCAACCACTACAACCAGTGAAAGGTAGGTGATATATTCCTTTAAATTATCATTTCCTTTGTGTGATTGTAAATGCAAATTAACATTTTGATTAACACTTTGATTACAATACGAGTTCTAATTTAAAGCTTTGAGAGCCGTGATATGAAATAAATTTGTGATAAATAACTATTAATATAAATTGCATTATGAGAAGTACATTATTGTAATGATCGCTATAAATGAATTACAGTGCTTCGATATTAGGTAATTAAGAAGATAGCGTCGTAGTTTTCAGAACTTGGTATCTGTATTGTCAACGATTAGCTGTGAATAAATAGTTGTGAGTTTTTAGAATTTCATTGCAGCTACGGATTGTTGAAGAGGCTCGTGTAATCCGTTAATAATAAAGAACTGTTTTTGTGCATATGGAGTTTACGTTACAATACATACACGGGGCGATTCATTACGAATGAGCAACCTCTAAGTGCACACTATAAACCAAAATATTAAGATTCAATCTAACCTGCACTATACCAATATCGCTAGTTTAAGAGAGTGTGTTCAAAGTTGAAAATTTATTTTAAAAGTTTTGATACGATCAATACGAAAAATTGCACTTTGTTTTTGTTGAGGTTCATCGACGATGATATTTTTGTAACGCAATTATCACTTTAGGACTAAAAGATCCCGTCTAGCCTAGGCGATTGTAAAGATTTCTAAAACTTTGTGATTGAGTTGCCTTCGATTTGGGTACAATTGTTAATATTTTCAAAGCGCTCACAATCCACTTAGATTTAATTGCGCAAAACTACAAATCACATCAAACATATCTCACTGCCGGAAAAATTATTATGTCGTGGCATTTTTTATTGGTAGCTAAAGTTTTACTACAAATAGCTACGTTATCAGAAAAACGAAGGTGTCTTAACCTTATATTTATTTATATTTAAATGCTAACACAGGTCTACTTGATAATTTAAAAGAATAATAATTTCATTAGCAAAATACACCACGCCATTTAGAAGCCAATAACTCAAAAACCAACATAATGATATAAATTAAACTGGAGTAGCTTATGTGTGTAATGACCTCACATATTTTTCTTTTACTTCAACCATAGTTCAACAGACAAAAAGTCGCGTTTTGATTTAGTGAAAAAACAGACAAACTAGCGCCCCCTATGAGCAAACGCCTAAGCAAGTTTAAAATTCGTAATTCTTATGCCACAAAGCCTAAATGTACAGATTTTTGAATTGATATGTCCATAAGTTTCAAAATTGTTTAGAACATTTAAAATAAATTTTCAATTTTGAACACGTATCTCAACCTAGCGACGACATTATTAGGCTAAATCGTAATATTGCGCTGTCTAGTATATCTACTTTATAGATTGTCCATTCTTAGCGAATCGTCATGTATACAATGGCCGAAAAAACCAGTACAAATTCAGTCATCAATTTAAAAAAACGTGAATATTTTTAAATAAATCGGTATAATATTCTATTCCTTATACTGACATCAATTTATTCCTCCAATATTTTAAAGAAATATATACACGTGTTTAACATTAAATTATATAAAAATTAATTTTTTAAAAAATTATTAAGTAAATAAACAACGACGAAAAAATTCAATGTTTACTTCAATTACGTATATGTAATATCTTACATTTCTATGTGAACTACTTTTAAAAAGATTTTCAAATCAAAATAAAATACTTTTATGCTGCAAAATACATTTGAAAAATTTATTTTGAAACCATTACAATTACAAACACTAATTTTGTACCGTTTTTACTCACTTTGGATAATCAATATCTCCCCATCATGTTACTTAAAAGAATGCACAGATTGATCTTATGGTTCATTTTTTAAAAGCAAACATCATAGAGCCCAAATTATTTTTTAAAATACTCCTTCCAGTAACGCAAATCAAAATTTGCAAGAGAGCAAAATTACAATGTTATTAGTCAATTTTGACAAGACATTTTGAAAGGTGTTTAGAATTTTGGCATTCCTAAAGTAAAACTAAAAATAAAAAGTGTAAATATTGATAAACTTAGGTGCTAGGTTAAAACTGACATTACAATTAACACGAGATCACAATTTTAACACCGGGATTTAAAATGGTACCCTTTCCCCACGGCACCCATAACTTCTATGTGCTTGAAAAGGAGTGTTAAACATCGTAGATACATTTGGTCGTCGCCTAGGAATTAGGGCTATCCATCAAGGAGGGCTGCTAATGTGATGCTAGTAAAACTTCATAAAATCGTTAAAAACACTCGTAGGCAAAAGATGGTTATAAATGCACTAGTGTTCTGCAATATGGAAGCTTATAAAAAAGGTAATTGTTATTAATTAAAATTGATCAGTGACATTAGTTGTGAATTTAGTGATATTAATATTACCAGAGCCATTTAAACGGGTGGATTATAATTTTTAACGCCCAAACGTGTCTAAAATTATATAGATTGCAAATGCAAAAACGTCATATAAATTTTTTTGTGATACCGACTCGTTCTAGGTGGTGTTTTAAATGGAACTGTAATATTAATATATTAAATTTTGGTTCAGCTTACAACACTTGCCAGGTTTAAAAATTTATGGCAGTGGTGTAATAGGAAATCCTATATTTGGCAATATTTTCCAAGCATCATAAATCCATTATTATTTCCTAAATGTGATTAATACTTAACGGAAACGGTTTATTATCCATCACATTTAGGAAAACATGATATGAAATACTGACCTGGCTTCTCAGTTTGGTAATATTTTGGCCACCTTTTCCGATGATAGCGCCTGCAACCTGGAAAAGGCAAAAAAGGGCAAATATAACAATGCTGCAGAAGTCTGCACTTGATTTTTAATAAGCGGATATGAAAATTATATCGGAAATAAATTCATAAAAATATAAATTAATTTATATTAAGATTAACGACTTAACGAATTACTCTGTGTGGCAAATTCAAGTAAAATTAAACCAGTCTGTCAAAACATTATTATTTCTATGGACCATTCAGTTTGAATTGGACGTCTGTTTTAGTTCAAAAACAACTACTGGTACAGTACCTTAGTCTAATCCACATTTACTACCTGCAGTTTTTTCAGGAAAAAGCCAATAGATATTTTTCTATTTCTGTAGAAACACTGTTCGTTTCATAACATAACTGTCACATTGCACAAATTGTTACGACAAAAATCGTTCAATTAAATGCTTTATTCGTTTGTTTTTTCCTCTAGGAGAGTGCCTGTATAGTATATCACATTTTCTAAAGTAAACAATATCAATATTTATAAACTCTAATGATATATCAAATGCCAATGTCAGTTAGTTGTAGAGATCCAGCACGCAATTTTTTTTTATCAATAGTAAAACATAATTAAACGATGTAGAATGAAAACATAACAACAAAAGAGACAGACAATCCCTAAAAATAAGAGTTTACTTATGTTCTTTATTTGGTCGAATGTAAGCCATTACTCGCAAACAAAGGAAAATCTTAAATGATATGATAAATTAGTAAAACGTTCGATTATCACTAAAATTTCTTTTCAATAAGATAATTAACTATTTCATTACCAAGGTCATTTTTGTGCATTAACTAGTTTGCAGACCCGGCCAAATAATTTTTTAAGAACTTTAAAAATTATTTCATTAATTTTCGATAAATGTGTATGTATAAATTGAGATTACATCGAATAGGTAAAATGTTTTGAAATTGTGTGGTATCTTAAAGGGCGGAGTAATGGTATGTCAATACTCTCCCGTATATCACGACGTACTAAAAATTTTGAAACCGAAGGCCTTGAAAACATATTGGACATAGGATGAGTTTAAATAGTAATATATAGTGTTCTATATATTTAAAACTATGAAATTTAGAGTGATTTCAGATATAACCAAAAATAGAAACTTCGAAAATATTTTATTTAATAAAGCAGCTCGGATGCATATTTTCACATTTCTCTTAACACGACTGCAATAGTTACAAGTAACATACCAATTAAAAAATCGTGGCGTGCATTTTATTATGAAGTATAAAAATTAAAAACGCTAAAATATAATTATTACTCGGTGAAAATAATTATGCCACACAAAGTAGACAACAAATAATAATCAAAGCAATCCTCATTAATAAAAATGGTACTAACCTTGCTCGGAATAAGTATGCGGACTTCCTCATCGCCACGGCGAGAGCGTTTGAATGGAGCACCCATGTCACCATCAGCTTCTCGTTTCATGTCGGATAATTAATAACTGAAACAAAGAAACATGTGTAAATAAATGTTATAGATGCCAAGTATATATTAACCTAGTCCAACAGAAAATAAAATTCAATAGGTTGCAGTATTTTGTTGAACGCCGTGAGTTATGACACGGCCCGTTTCAGGTAACTCCTCTAGAGGTGTTGGCAAATGAAATGTGTACATAGCGGTGCCATTAAAGGTCAATGTTTATATTGTCGGTGCGTGTGGTTATTGTCGACGACGTCTATAATTGTTCTATTACCGGCATGCATAGTGTACAGTAGACTGTGGTTTGGAATATGCTGAGAATTCTGAATATGGTGTAAAAGTGGTTTCAAGTTTTCCTTTGTCTGACTTATGTATCTTCGAGCATAGAGTTAATACTGTGACATGAATGTATGGTTTTCAAGATATCTTCCTATTCAGCATCGTTTTTTTTGTTCTGTTCGATGTGTTTGTAATGACAATTTACCGACGTCAATGTGACGTTTCAAGTAGTTATAAGTTAATTGTATGCCTACTACATGTTATACAGCTTTTTGGTTAATAAATACACAAATCGAATCGGCCAAGCAGCTGTATAAATCATCGGTTTTTGCAAGAGAGACCAGTCTGCTTTGCGCTCTGAAAGGTTAAAGACTATTGTATTACTGTACCCATAGCCAGTGTTAAATAGCTAGTACCTACTGCCCCGTGCCCATAGCCGGTGCCCCGAACCCTTAAACGTCGTGTCCATAGCCGACGTCTACTCTCTTTTCTCGCTGCGACCATAGCCAGCTAGTACCACTGCCGTGCCCATAGTCGGCAATCAGCATCGCCCGGTGTCGTCCCCATTGCCGACGCCTATAACCCCGGCATAAGGTTTGTCGTGCCCACTGTCGGCGCCTTTATACCTCCTTCACCTACCTTAGTTTCCTTTTACCACAGAACACGTGGGTAGACCTAGACTAGCTCAACGGAGCCGGTAGGTCTAGCAATGGCTAGATCACTGTAGTATCATACCGGATACTAGTTACATTGGTAACCCTGATGAAGTAGAGCACGCAACCAAAGAACCATTACATTGGTGACCTCGACAAAGTAGAGCACGCAACCAATGGGTCACTACATTGGCGACCCCAACGAAGAACGCGCGCCCAGACGGCCATTACACATTACACTGGTAACCCCGACAAGCGAAGAACACGAAAGAAAGAAAAGAAAAACGCGCGGTCAATACATTGGCGGGCGCGACGAAGTAAAGCGCACCACCTGACGGTCAACAAATTGATGATCTAGAGAGAGAACATAACGCAAGGATAATTCCAACTCCGACGGAAAAGAACACGCCATCACATTGGTGATTACGACCAAGTAGGTCACCACAGTCACTACCTCAACGACCACGACATAGGTTAGCAAATACCATTTAAACTCGTTCAACACATCGATCGCCCCGACTACGAATTATACGCAATCATTATACATTGGTTACCTACAGACCCGACAAGAATAACAGTCACTACATTAATAAACCGACGAACATGGAAACTAACGAACAGTACGCGCGGGCATCAACCTCCGTCGAAACAGTCAAGAGTCAAATGGGATTAACGGAGTTCTGTAGGCGCCGGAGCTATAATTTCTACGAACGGGAGCTTCATTCGCAGCTCACGGTATACGATCCGAACAAATACGATATCGATTGTTAGTAGTAAAATTACACGTTACTTTGTTAGAGCAATTAACAGCTAAAATCGCAACATTATCAGAAAAGACAGGGGATCAGCCATGTACTGATTTGAAAGTAGATATACTGCGCATATATGGAATCACGACAGAGGCAAAACTACGGAAAATACTGAACGACATATCACTCGACGATCAAAAACCATCACAATTATTGGCAACGATGTGACATCTGGCCGGCACAGACGCCACCGTCGAAACCATCGCAAAGAGTGGAAAAACGCACTACCGCTACACGCGCAACGCATTTTAACTGCATTCGATTCCGACACGCTAGACAAACAAGCATCGTTAACAGATCGAATGATGGACGTCAACGACGAAACATACGCCCATGCAGTATTAGAAGATCCAGTTAGCAAAAAGCTGCAAATGCTGACGGATCAAATGACACAGCTGAAAGTCGCATTACAGCGGTGTACCAAACAAACCGAGAACACGACATCACTCTGGACACGAAAGCGAGCTAAACAATACACTGGCGCCAACGTGCAAATTACCGCTCTCGCTTCGGAGAGAAGGCTAAGAGCTGTAGATCACCGTGTTCAAGAAAGAGAGCGTAACAATCCAAAGAGCAAGAAGTATCAGAGCTACAACGACAAGCGTATAAGGACACCAGGCCAGCCTTTAGCAGGCAAATAATTAGGGGGGAATATTGTAATGACAATTTACCGACGTCACCGTGACGTTTCAAATAGTTATAAGTTAATTGTATGCCTACTACAAGTTATACCGCTTTTTGGTTAAATAAATATACAAATTGAGACGGCCAAGCAGCGGTATAAATCAGTGCGCTTTTGTGAGAAAGACCAGTCTGCTTTGCCGGCTCGTTCTGAAAGGTTAGACTCTTTTACTACTGTGCCCATAGCCAATGTTAAATAGTTAGTACCTACCGCACCGTTCCTATGACCGATGCCTCCAACTCGTAGACGTCGTGTCCATAGCCAACGTTTACTCTCTTTTCGCGTTGTGCCCAAAGTCAGCTATTACCACTGCTATGCCCATAACCGGCATTCAGCATCGCCCGGTGTCGTGCCCATTGCCGAAGCCCACAACCCTGGTATAAAGTTCGCCGTGCCCACTGTCGGTGCCTCTATACCTTTCCTTCAGCTACCTTAGTTTCCTCTTGCCACAGCACGTCGACCTAGACTCGCGTAACGGAGCCGATAGGTCTAGCAACGGCTAGACCACTGTAGTATCATACCGGATACTAGGTTAGTGATCACTGTGTAACATACTGTTTTAATACGCGCTAATTAGTTCTATGATTTCTAAAAATAGTTATTTTCTAGTTTAATTTTAGCATTCTAATTATTAGAATGAAGGTCTGGTAGCATAAATATGTCTGTAATTGTAACGGTTGCAAGACTACCCAAGTAGCGTCTTAGCGAAGTTTCCAGGAAGATCTAATCCAAGAGTTAATCAATTTTTCTAAAGGCACTTTACTTCAAAGGCACTACACATGTCAGATTAGTTGCTATCTATGATTAAATGTCAATCATGTTTTAGGATCTTATTTATGTCAGGGTGGTCGGAAGCAATTTTTCAATTAGCTGAGTACTCAACTGAAATTGGTTCCGGGATCTACTTGTGTGGCTATCTTAGGGCAATTGGCAGTTTAATTAATCTTAAAGATTTACGACCGGCGTATCCTAAGCCGAGTATGAAAGCCAAGAAAGGGGTTATTTTTCAATTAACTTAAATGTATATAAGGATGCCAGCCGGTGGTAATCGGGGTTGTTTATTTCCAGACGCGTTAGAGTCTAAAGCTCGCGGACTTGCAAGATTGAGTAAGTGTTTTATTTCTCTGAATTCAAGTGCGTGCCGTTATGTTCAAAGTTAGTTTATTTCTCTGAGTAAGTAATTATTATATATGGTATTACTATGAACTCCAGGCTGTGTTATGCATCATAAGTCATTTATTTGTTTAAATACAATATCTGTCGGCTTCCATAACCTACAACTTCGGGTTAAAGCTCCGTTCCAGTAATTTCATTCCGTTAGGTTATTGTTAAAGACCGCATCTTTTGAAGGGTTTCTTATTTTATTGTGTTTCGACGTTGTCCGAGGCTTGTAATAACTAAGCCACGAATTTCGTTACTGTACTATTTGACCCGTGTGAAGGTCGTGTTTTTCCTGTTATTGATGACCCCGTGATTAAAGGAAGGTCGTTTCAGTATGCAAGTTAAGTAGACTACGGTAGCGTTAATTAATTATATGTATTGGGGTGATTGCACCCAGAACTGTTGTTAATATTCATAAAATAAGGACTTTAGAATTGTTTAGTTAAGTTGTGTTTGTGCTAGCCGGAGACTTTATAAGATTTGCCCCTGTGAAGCGAAGTATTTTCTGTCCTGCAATCTTGGTTCATCGCCACGAACAAAGTGCGACGAGAGCTATTAGCGCGATCGGTCCATGGGCCGTTTAATTCCCATGGTGGCGCCCTATTGTAAATAATGTTAATTACTGTATAATTTTGTATGCATATGTAATTAGGTTAAGTTAATTAGTAGCCCATTTAATAAAACAATTGGAATTTTGTCTTAGTGTGTTGTTGTTTAATGAACCTCCCCTTCTCACCGACTGCAGCAGCTTGCGAGGCAATGTCCCGAAACGTGAGGGTACTATAGTGTTAGAGGTCCTTCCCATTTATTATTTATTGTTAATTGGATACCCTCACTCGGTAGGTAAATATTCAAATTACAACTGTCCACTGCCACGCTGGTGACAGGACAAGGTCATTTACATGTTCAATATATCGAGTCCGCTTTTCTTATTCTGAATGAATGTAGTTTTCAGAATTTGATACAAAAGCATATACATACATAAATCAATTTTTGAAATTCAGACTCCTTATATATGCAACACATTTGATAGTGCAACAAAAGAGCGGAAGTGTCGAGAATTGAGAGGTACAAAGCCTTTAAACGAATAATAGATTGATTGCCAGTCACAAGGTTGCATATGAAGAATTAATATTAAACGTACAATAATTATGAAACTATAGGTAGATCTAAAGAGCTTCTGGAATTTTTTAGGATAGATTGACAGCATATAAAAGCGTAGAATATGGCAGATGGATATTTTAGTTTTATGATTCACGTGTACTATAATGTAAATTATGGGATAATAAAGCGCTAAAGTTAAATGTGTACATAAATAAGAGCTTGTTTAGATAAATTATACAGTTGAACTAAGTAATAAAATGTTGGTTAACGTAATGACTATTACCATCGACTATTTAAAGTTTCTCTGTATTTGTGAGTAATCAAGCTTATATTCGGCCAATAGAGAACAGAAAAAAGGAGCTCGTTACACTTGGACAAAAATACGATCCTGACCCCATAAAAAAAAAACATCGGCAGCAGTTATCTCAACAAATTCAAAAATATAGAGATATAAAAAAGAAAACTTAACCACAATATACTAAACATTCAACATTGATCAAATCTGACACAATATAATTTACCACAACATACTATGAATACTACATGCACTGATAGCAAAACAAACTTAGGTATCGTATATGTGTCGACAACGAAAAATCACATAAATAAAATACCACCACACAATTGCTATTCACCTACAATTCTTTAAAACGCGATGTGGTAAAACCTAATACGGATATGGCTTTCAAAAGAACATATCATGAAAAGTTAAAGGTTCCACATCGATCAATATTTAAAAAAACAACTCGTTTCTATAGAGAAATGTGAAATGTATTTCTAGATGCAAATAGCACCAATCCAAGCTTGCAAGAAATATACTAATATATGTGTATAATTTCACAAAATCGATAAATTAATAATGGTTAGAGGTAGAACGAATAAACAGAAACGATCTTTTTTTGTAATAATGCTATCTTTTTGAACGTTGCTGCGTCTTGTTTTCAAGTTGTTAAAAGGTTTTAATTTTTCGCCTACAGTATAAAAACATTCTTCCTTAAAAAATTTTTGAAGATCTATCTCGTATACGCACCTGCGCGATATTTACTCTTTAACTAGTAGTTTCTCTTGACACTAATGGGGTCCTATTGAATATTAACAATTAATCCGTTTTTGTCTCTTTAGCTTTTTGGATATGTAGAATTGGTTTTCTTACAACTTTCGCAAAACCTCACCTTTGAAATTGCACTACAAACCCACCTCCACCCCCCCCCCCCCCCGTATCTCACGCTTTTAATTTATATAAAAATATATCACGCAAAAAGAGATTTTACTCTACACTGGGTAATAATACCTAGTTGTAAACAGTGAGATCTGCTGCAAATTGCCATTTTCAGTTACTGTTGTAACCTCAAATATATAATTAACTTCATTTGCACGGCGCTTCTAATAATTTCAAATACAAATGTTACGTAGACTAATTAGTAAGTGATTGCAAGTACAGCAAAATTAGATGTAGTGGAAAAATGATATTTATCAGTAAACTAAATATTTTAATAAAAAACAAAAGCAGCCACTTCCAACTTTTAAATTCAAATTACGAAATAACGTACGAAAGCATGTTATAGGTGCCTGATTTTACGCGGGTATACTTTTTGGCATCAAGTGTAATACAAGACAGGGGCAAATGGAGATACGTTTCTCCACGTACACAAAAACACCTACTATATTACATATGACTCCGCGCTGATGCAAATAGAAATATTTTTAGTAGATGTCTTAAATAACACTGTTAAGCTGTACCACTATACATTGAACTGAGCGTACTTCAATAACGTACAATAATATAAAAAAAGATCCACATCCACCACTAAATATTAAATTTGCATGTGTCACCACGACCTGCTGGTACAATAAGTAATAAAATAAATTAACAGTTCAGGTTTTGGTTAGTAAAAACAAATATCATAAGTGGAAGTCGTTGCAAGTTTAGAAATGCCCTTTGGTTAATAAAAGTTAGGATTTTCTTTAGAAACTTATCCGAGTGACCTCGCGTAGGGCTACAGATATTGTTGTGAGCGCTTCTAGAATTTAACTGTAGCTATGAATTGTTAAAAAGGTTTGTGTAATCAGTTGATACTAAACAACGGTTATTTGTGCAAATAGAATATTCGTTGCGTTAGCAAAAGCGTAACAACCAGAATAAAAAGAAACGTAAACCTAAACGTAAAACTCCAAACCTAACCATAAAAGCGCACATACACAAGTGAATGTTCCCCCTTACATTTGACTTTCCAATGCTCTACCCGAAGGTACTACAGTACATTGGCAAGGAAGCTTTTTTTAACTTGGAAATTTTGAATTTTGCCAAACCCTTGCTATTCCAAGGAAGATAGGGATCTTTAACGTGTGTGAACACACACACACACACGCACGCACGCACGCGCGCGCACGGGGCCTACATATTAACTTTCATTCAAGGGCGTATTTTTGTAAAAAAAAAAGCTCAATTAACATTGTGACCTGTGTCGAGAATCGAACTTGGGAACTAGGGATCAGCAGTCATACGCGAATTTGTCTAGTTTGCGAAGTCGATTTAAGCGATTACTCTAATGAAAATGTACGTATATAATTACTAGTAGTTTAAGTTACAGTAAAATTACAGAGAAGTTGTACATATATAAATTGATGAAACGTAGAGTAATGTAACCTTCCAAAAAGAAACGTAATTTATTTATATAATGTAATGGAACGCACTTTCAAACTAGAATATAGGAACATATATCGTAAGATATGAGAAAATAAAAATTCACAGTATAAATAACAATCTACTCAAATGGATTGTGTAGCTTGATCATACTATTATTTAAACCATCTAAATAGTTGTAAAATAATTTATACATAAGATACCAAAATACAGAATTAAAAAACGAAACCAGTAATCAATTTTCGGGTTTTGAATTTTAGTTCAATATATTGTCAAGATTGTTTTGCTAATATTCGATCGCAGTACGTGGCCTTGAAGCGAGCGTGGTGGAGGAAGAGTGTTACTGCTTCCGCCGGTCGGCAATCGCCACTCACCAATTATGGCTACCCCACAGCAGAAAGCTCAGTGTGTGATGGTTTATTCAATCGCGTTCAGTGATCACAGTTTGGCGTAATTATCGACGTAAATATGGCGGTGATGCACCTACAGCGTAAGACTACGGATCCCAAGGTCTCGGGTTCAAATCCCGACACGGCCGACTGCTTGAAAAATGGCAGGTGAGCATTTTTCACAAATATTACGCCCTCGTTCGGATGAGAGGTTAAATGGAGGTCCCGTGTGTGAGTGTTGTCACGCACGTTAAAGATCCCTACCTTGCCTGGAACGGCAAGGGTTCGGCAAAATTCTAAATTTCCAGGCAACAAAAAACTCGCCTCCTGGCCAATGTAGTACCTACTGGTGGAGCATTGGAAATATAAATGAACGGTGATGCACCTACTAACAAAACTATTTTGCAGTGGTATAATCACTTTCGAGAAATAGATAGTGTCTTAAAAATTAAGTCACCCGGTATGCCTTCAGTCTCTGAACAGAATCTGGAACGTACATCTTGTATTCGTAGCCCTAAAAAGTCATTGGCAAGGCGAAGTTTGGAGTTGGGAATACCTAAGTCTACCGTGTACAAAGTGATGCCAAAGAGGCTTAAATTACGTGGGTATAGAAGGAAATGAGAACTTCCTACAATTATGTTTTCAGATGAGGCGACTTTTCACGTAAGTGGAGTCTGTCAACCGACACAACTGTAGGATTTGACATTCTGAGTCACCGCATGAATTCATAGAACATCAACGAGACACTCTCAAATTCAATGTTTAATGTGGATTGATGCATGATCGTATCGTAGGGCCTTTCATCTTCGCAGACATGACAATTACTGGGGATATTTATTGTGAAATGCTTGAACTATACGTTTTCCCACAGATAAATGATATCGAACTAGAAAAGGGACCGATTGTTTTTAAACAAGACGGCGCACCACCTCACTATAGCAACCGTGTTCGTGATGCGTTGAACTTGCGTTTCCCAAGCAGGTAGATTGTGGGCCGATTGCATGGCCATCAAGGAGCCCAGATCTGACTTCACTAGATTTCTTTTTTTAGGAACATGTAAGAAACATTGTATATTCCGAGAAGATCCGTGACATTCCTCGTTTGTGGGAGAGGATTGTTGCAGCTGTAGCATCCGTCACGCCTGATACGCTGTTTAATACCTGGGAAGAAACTGATTATCGTTTAGACGTGGCCAGGGCAACAAATGGTGCACATATAGAACTTTATTAGGTATTACAAAAACTTGAGAAGATTCTCTTTAATACTGGATAGGTTAAATAACTATTATTTTAAGTTTACTGTACACAAATAAAACTTTAAATCACGGGGTTCTTTTATAAATTCCGTGTATATAGAAGTTGAGAAACATTTTTTAATTATACCCATTTCAATTCTTGTGCGTTTGAAAATATTCAGAAAACAAGCGATTATCCTTTCATTATACAAAGTAATTTTAAAAAAAAACCTGAATAAATCCTTGTAAATATCACATCCTAAAATAATGAATTTCAATACAACAATGGATATTTCCTCACAATATCCGAAGGATGCTTACTCGAAGTTTATTCGTTTTCAAGAGATTTTCCTCTCAGGGAATTGAAAGTAAATCTAATACGAAAACGCTACGAAAACGAAAAATCAGAACAGTTTGGCTAACGCTCACAGCTACTTTTATTACATCATTTTTCATATTGATGTTCAGAATGTTTTCGTGCTGGTTTCGCTTGAGCTAGTGTCGACATCAGACGCGATTTAAAAGAAGATGTAAAATGTAGCGTGAATAAAATTTAATGGAGAAATAAACATATCATCAAAAAGATCGTTGTACTCGACTTTTATAAAAATTAATGTTTGGTCGTGAACGTTTTATTAGTTTTTTTGGCGTTACACGTACTTTGAATATTACATGCAATTCAAAATGCACACAAACACACATATAAATGGTATGCATAATGTAGTCACTAGGCGCCATTGTTAAATATATTTAATTACTCAAATTTGCATGCGGAGGCTCAGATATAAAAGTTTAATGCGACTGATGCACGAAAACACAGGTCATAAACGTTATGCTACGTTAATATAACGTTACATTAATTTGAGAGAAGTAGATGAAATAAAAGAAAAACCAAGAATAGAACAATTTTGCAACTACTTAAAACATATTGCAATCAGATATATATTAAAAGGTGGTAAGAAGTTACATAATATACAGGGTTATACAAATTGGCGCAAAAGCTTCAAGTAGCGATATTTCTTGCAAATTTTGGAATCGAAAATCTTAATACGAGTATGATGTACTATGCTTCCCCCTCACGAAACATATGAAAGAAACTTACATTTGGCAACATTGAATCTATCCCACACATCGTATTTATAATTAATGAATGGCAATTTACGATACAGCGTCATACTTTCGTCAATTTACTCTTTGGTAATAACAGAAAGGTGGGCGCGAAACCTTCAATTGCAGGTGCCGCTAGAGATAAAATTACGTTCAAAAATTATTTATTTTAATAATATACATTTCAAAAGTTTTAAATTAGAATTTTATTTTGGCAATCAATTTTGGGTGTTTGTGTATATTCGATCAAAACCACTATCATCTAAGCTAAGAAACTTCGAACTGAAAACCATCTATTTCCAAACACGGGGGTAATCTTTTTTATATTGCTGGTATTACCCGCTCCAGCTTATCAGGTGTAATTTAATACTACGAGAACGTATGGCAATTAGCTATACAGTGTTGACATATGTTTTACTTTACGGACAGGCCTAAATGAAGAAATGTTAAGATTGAAATTTCAGGGTTGAACAACAATTGTTTTTAAAAAGTCTTTTATAGGAAATTGCAATCTTGTAATCAACAGATCGTTAAATAATAATTTTTATTCCAAAACTCAACCTTGAAACTTTGAGGATCTCGTGAGGGCGAAGGAAACATGGTACATCATTCTAGTATTAAGGTTTTCGATTCGGAATTTTACAAAGAATAACGCTATTTGGAGCTCTTGCACCAATTTCTATACACCCTTCTCGTAATCATTTCTTAAAAAAAAAAGAACGATGTAATTGTAAAAAATTTTGCATAGGCGGTGCCAATATATAAACATTTCTTTATTTTCAATTTTAATGTTAAGACTTACGATCACCATAAAATAAGAATGAGATTCGTTTTCTGCAGAACACAAGTTCATTACGAACGCACATCAGTTAGAACAACTATAATTAATATCTTATATAATAAATATTGCCCAATAAATAATAAATTCAAAAACACTGCAGCACGTGACAAATCTAAGTTTAGTTCCAATTTTTTATCTTTTGCATTAGGAATATTTCGAAATTGTGTCAGAATGGGAGTCCCAAACTAAGCTTTGGCAAACCATCGTAGAAACCAGAAGCGACGAGTCCTTTAAGAATTCGCTTTCTCGCATGTGAAGCCATTTCAAGTTGCGCATAGCGCGTCGCGACACCTCCTTGATGCCAGGTGTATGTGTATTTTAATGCCAGCACATGGGCAAATGAATACGCATTATTAAAGTGTTGTTGATATAGAAGATGTCAAGCGCGTTTCTGTGTTCGTGTATAGCCGAATCTGTCCAAAAGTTTGTAATGTTTTGTCCGACATACTGAAGATATTTTTTAAATATACAAACAACTGTCAAGACTTTCTCTTCTTTAAAAACAGGTTTCGGCTAATTTTGGTGTTTTAGATATCCGCCTAATAATTCGCTTTTGTTAACCTGGTTGGTCCTGCCCTCTCAGGACGCGTTTAGTGGTCAGCGTTAACCTTGTGGTTTTTGCAGTCTTGTCTGTATCGTTATTTATCCTACGTGTGTTCTACGTGTTGTTTTCCCACCTAGTGGTCACGTCTTGTGTTGTGTTCTAGTTGTTTTTTTTATTTAACCAACTAGTTACGGTCTGGTGTGCTTTTGTCTGATGTTATGTTACACATCTAGTAGTCGGCATGGCCGTTTTTTCTATGTTTGTTGCGTGCCTTGTAGCGGTGCGACGTCTCGTATGGATGGGTGTGGTGAGTAGGGGTGGGCGATACGGAATTTTGCGTATCGAATATCGATACATATTCTATATCGATATGTATCGATATATCGAATATCGATATATATCGATACGTATCGATACGTATCGATGCGTATCGATACGTATCGATGCGTATCGATATGTATCGATGCGTATCGGTGCGTATCGATACATATCGATTCGTATCGATGCGTATCGGTGCGTATCGATACGTATCGACTCGTATCGATGCATATCGATACGTAGCGGTACGTATAGATATATATATATAGTGATTCGTATCGGAACGTTTAGATGCGTAGAATAAGTATACATATCGAGACGTAGCCATACCTATCGGTACGAATCGATACGCATCTATAAATTTTTCTACTCTTTCTTTGGGAATAAAATCACAAGATCGTTTTAAAATAATGTATTTACTGACAATTCGATCTTCCACTTAAGATTGTTTGTTATCAAAATAATTAAAGTTTCAAGTTTAATATTTGTGACATAAGTATGTATATAGGGGTGGGCGATACGGGATTTTGCGTATCGAATATCGATACATATTCTATATCGAATATCGATACGTATCGATACGTATCGATGCGTATCGATACGTATCGATGCGTATCGATACATATCGATACGTATCGATACATATCGAGTATCGATATATCGATATTTATTTTTTGCTGTATCGGGGGGGTCGATACGGGGGTCGTATCGATACGTATCGATATATCGATACGCCGACCCAGCCCTAGTGGTGAGTCGTCAATTGTTTGGTACGTTTTTATGGCATTTATTCTACAGTATTCGTGTACTGTGGGAATGTTTAAGTCGTTTCGTATTGTATCGTTTCTGACGGACCACCGTGCGCCGGTAATTAGTCGAAGGATTATGTTCTGGAATGATTCTAGGCGTTGTAAGTTGGTCTTTGATAGGTATGTCAGCCATGCATGTGAGCCGTATGTGCGTTTTGTATATTCTGGTCCGTGTTTCTGCCGGTAGTTTGTTGTTAAATGTCAGAATCGGATGTAAGTAGTCTTTGATTTGTCTTGATTTTTTTAGTGTCTCGTCTAGATGTTTGTGAAAAGAGAACTTTCTGTCGATAGTCACTCCGAGGTATTGGCTGGTGTTCTTACATGCGAGTTGCTGCCCTTCAAACGCTGGCGGAAGGTGTCGGTGTGGTCTGTGTCGTGAGAATAGCATGGTTTCGGTTTTGTTCACGTTGATTTGGGTTCTCACTCTTCCCAACCAGTCGGACAGGGTGTCCAGTAGGCGTTGTAATCTTTGTGTGGCTAGTCTGGGGTGACGTGCTGTAGTAATGAATAAAGTGTCGTCGGCGTATAGTCTGCATTTAACGTTATCGTTACATGGTATGTCTTGTATGTAGGCGTGTATTACTTGTAGTGTGGTCCAGTGATCTTTTCTGAAACCAAACTGTTCTTGTCGATCTCGTAGGTGATGATTCAGTTTTTGTAGTGATAGTCCTTCAAATATTTTTGATAACGGACCGAGTGAGTGAGTGAATAGCGTCAGTCCGTCGCGATTGTTTATTCTGGAACCCCATGTAGTGTGTTTAGCGTTTAAGTCATCCATGATTATTGTGGCGGTGTCTCTTAGTGTTAGGTTGTCGATGTCTTGCGTAGATAGTGTTCTGGTTGGGCTACGTTATACAGAGATGAGTCTCAGTAGTGGTCCGTCTGCGTAGATTTCCACGCCTGCAGCATCTAGCTGTGTTTGTGGAAGGTCTACTGCGTGATGTACGATTCGTCTGTGAATAAGTACGGCTACTCCTTCACTTCATATTTGTCCTGGTTCAATAATTCTGTCTTTCCTGTGAGTTGTGTAATTTGCGAACTTAAGTGCGTGGTGGTGGTTTAATTTCGTTTCCCCAAGTAGCGCAATGTCGATGGCAAATTATTATTATACGATTAGCTTTTCATTTTAGCCAACTTTATTGCGCACACTTAAGTTGAATGATCCGAATAACCTGAATCTATCATATCAATACAGTTATTACAGCGTAGTATGATCAATCCCGTTCGTAACTCTAGCTGCAGCGTTAACATAGTAATTTAGACTGTATCTCAGAAATATGTATCCCCAACTTTCTTTTATTTACAAAATTTTTAAAAGTTTGTTCCAGTCACCACCTAATTATTAAAATGTCGGGTAATTGTGGTACTATACAGTTAATGTGATCAAGCTGTTTTATAAAGTTACTATCCTCACGCCTGCATATCGTTATTTTTCTCAAAATTGCCGTACTAAATGACTTTTTCAAACATTCCGTTATAGCACCTTTCAGTTTTTCCCAAACACAATCAACATTTAGAATAAAGGATTGTCTGCATGAACCCAGTTGCGAGAAGTTAGAATTATTTTGAATTCCATCCTAATAGACGTTTGACGTACATAAATTAATGGAAAGATGTTATAATATGCTTAATTCGTAGTATGTAGAAGATTAAATTAGTGCTACAAATAGTGATGAACCTAGTGTTAATATAAACAAAATTCTGTAAATACTTGTGATTGTGTAAAATAATTATCAGATTTGTATCTGTTGGAAACAAAGGTCAAAGGACAATTAGAAAATTCGTTACAATATCAGGGAATTTACTGATTCAAACATTAATAAAGCATTTGAAGTAAAACACGTTTTATTAACAGAATTAAGAATAATCATAAGTTTTCCCTTAGCTACGAGTGAAATATTTACTGCTCCCCCCCATCATATCAAGCTAAATGAACCGTGTGTGAGCTAGGTATGTTTCCACACAGTATACAATGTTTCTTCAATTCTTCTTATGTTGCTGTTATTTTGTGTAAAACTAAACTCGCTATTCGCGAATGCCAGGTGTTTCAATCAATACTTATAGGTTATTTTGCTTTTTTCCGCTGAAAACTCTATGTATAGAATGTCTAAAAACGAGGACAATTTTTCGTTAAAATGAAGAGGATAATAATTTTGTTGATTTTTCAAATATGGCTTCTTTTATTGTAGCTCTTTCATTATGAATGCCTGCGTAGTTATATAGTCGTTCGAACAATTTCTTCTTCAAATTGGTTCACATTAGAATTACGGTGGTATACTCTTATTAATTTGCTTCCTTTAGATATTTACTTTCCTCATGTTTGCAAATACGCAAAAAAAAATGACAGACAAAACGCAAATTGAAATAGTTGATGGAACGAACTTTAACGTGAATAATTATATAAATTGTTCGGAACAACAACCAATGAGATTTTGAGAAGTCTATAATCTTCAATCCTGTACAAGTATAACCAAGTCGAGGTAGGCACTTCCTGACGCCGCTTAATTGCTACGTGTATGGGTAGATCCCCGATATCAAATACAAACTTAATCTCTTCCAGGCTAACTACGCTGCATGTTCATCTATGACGGATGCAATTAGATAACCACTACAAGCCAAATGTTGCATTGCAGATGCTACTTGTGACAATATTACCCTTTGTGCAGTAATTGAAATGAAGTTGTAGATTCAACACAAGTATTTCTTTTTGCGCGTGGACCCCCTTCTCGACTACTACAAATGCGCGTCCAAAGTGAATTCGGCTCTGCATGTACAGAAGGTACCGCATTTTGCGCCCTCAAATTGGTACTGGTGAAATTTCGTTAGATTGATGAAATATACACGTTACTAAAAGCAAAGAACTCGATAACAAACGCGGTTAATACATACGGAAAACACGAGTTTTTTAATACACTTACGTTGCCAAGGTACTCAGAAATAGTTTTACCGAGTTACTTGTTCTATTAATACAGGAGCCGTCTTCGTAACGGAACAGGCGTTGCGTATCTGTCTATTTATATGATTTTAAAACTAGTTTGTGGAAATTCAAGAAAGGGTATATATCGCACGATTACGTTATAGTGCGACAGTAAAACCTTTGATTTTTTTCGAATTTTAATAAATATAACACGAACTAATGTCTATAGGTTGGTATTTATGTTTTCGTCATACTGACCTTCAAATGTTGTATTTAAAATGGAAAAAAAACATGTCAGGAATTTGAATAAAGGACCTTCTTATAGCTTATGCGTTAACGTCTCGTTACAGAGACTAAGTAAAAAATTTTTTAACAGGATAAAGTCGACTCAATATTCTCATATTTAATACAACTATAAAAAATATATAAAAATGCAGTACATCCAAAAATGACCAAAAATAAAGAGTATGTTTTAATTAGGTTGTACAGGAACAACAATTTTCCAAAAGAAGCACTTGGATGTCATACTTAGAATATACATACTTTGAAAAACCTTGCTCAATCTTAGAAGTTTCTCGTTTATGGTCAGATATGACGAAGAGCACATGAAGAAGCAGATCTCCATAGGAAACGTCTATATTTGCGCAACAGCAGCAAATGTAGCGTTATGAAACAGTTGGTAGTGTTGTGGTGCGAAAGAATAGAGAAGCTAGCCGTGTGTATAACATCTATTTGCAATTAATATTAAGAGCTAGCATTAAAATAAATAACAATGTGACTTCGAAATGAAAGTTCAAAATGCTCAGTTCTTGCACCAAAAAAATAATTCGCATGCTTCAAGCTTGAACTAGTTAGGGTCTAAGATCATTTCATAAGACATTCCTGCGTATAAATTTAGAATGGAAGCGATATTGTAAGACGTAATGTGTCTGGACGGCAGTACAGCTTTCGCGAATTCACTCCATTACACATGTCAATGAAAAGTGAAAAAAGTTGCCGATGTTCGTAAGTGTGACTGGTCATGAAAATCCTTAATCCTAAGATGTAATTTTCTAATGCTCCACCCGAAGGTACTACATCGGCCAGGAAGCGAGTTTTTCTTTACCTGGAAATTTTGAATATTGTCAAACTCATGCTATTCTAAGCAAGGTAGGTATCTTTAACGTGCGTGACAACACACACGGCACCTCCATTTTACCTCTCATCCGAACGAGGGTGTATTTTTGTGAAAAATGCTCGCCTAACATTTTTCAAGCGGGTCATGTCGGGATTCGAACCAGGGACCTTAGGCGTAGTAGTCACGTACATAACACTACGCCACTGAGCCGCTTCACCCGTAATCCGCAGAACCTTTTAAAAATGGACGTTGCCTGATAAAGAAGGACCGTGGCAAATTTTGAATTACTGCAGTTGAAAGGCGAGAAATTGTCTGTTTGACGACCAACGTTGGACTAAGTCCGCATACTGAGACATGAGTCATGTAGGTGGGACTTTTTGTAGTGTTGAAAATATGCATCACTTCAGAATATGGATGACTACGAAAAAATAATGGTAGGGCAACAAAATGGACCAACTGACGTATGATAACACTAATCCAGGATTAACCTATATCAATAAAATCCCTTGGTGGTTACAAGATAGTAGAGAAATAATTCATTTCCCCCTATTTTATTGAGCCGTTTATAAGCCGTTTTGGAAATTGCATCGGGTAGTAATAAAATTCATGTAATGATTTCCATTGGTTAAAAAATTTACTACGCAGCTTTTAATAACTAGTCCTAATGTCACGTTTCGTTAGATGCCTAAATAAATTTACTTGCTTATTTAATTATTGTTTTGAAATAAAATTTGTCTGTACATTGTCTAACGAACATAAAGCGTGCTGCAATAGTTGTAACTGACCATTTGTAACAATCATCCGTTTGCTCTGTTAAATACATGTTTTACCATCACAAATTTTTGGAATGGACGTTTTAGTGATTGCTGTTTAGACTTAATTCATTATCATCACAGAATCTTCCAAGCTATTGCCACACGAATCAAGCACTTCTAAATTATCGTCCACTACTTGATAAAACACTATCTGCATCATCATTAATTTAGTCATTTATTATTTTATTTGCGTATGTTTCAAATTTTTACTTCATAAACGCTTTTTGTGTCAATATAAAACTTAGAATAACTATTGTGTTACGTTTATTTTCGACGATAGATTCAAATACGTCCTTTTTTATGATAATTCGTTTATCATTCAATTCACGTAGCTTCTGTTTCTATTCAAAACCCCATCCTGTACTTTTACCTCGTTACAATAGTACGCGCAATCATAACATTTCTTTCAAATCTATTCATTCTAAAACGAAAATTTATTCGATAAATTAAATAGTCAATACCTTGTTTTAGGTATCCGTTAATTTGTTAAACATTCCGATAACGTATAATTGCTTTCTCTTGTGTTTCCCATTTAAAGATTTGTCGAAATAATAGATCCTACTATTATTTGATAGCGCGTTTTCCAGTTTGCTAATCGCGCTTTGATAGCGCAAGGATTGCAGTTCGAACTCGTGTTATTTGAACGAATTTTTAATTTGATTCTGCAGCTTGTGCGTCGAAATATTTTCTACAGCGATGCACGTTTTTTTGTTCGACAAGTAGGAGGTATCTTGCGTGCATCGTTCTTAGCTGGAGGCTAAATTAGTTCTTTCTCTATGTAGGCCCAACTGTTCGTTGACGTAGACCAACTTCTTTAGTCTATAGACCGCTGCTGTGGTTACGGTAGCAGGGCGAATGGATCCTGACTCCCGTGGCGTTGCTGTGCTGTCTCACCCCCCACGGTTTGTAAGATAAGCATCCCGACGCATAGAGATATGTGACTCGTTTTCTTTTATGCACATCGAGGATTATTATTTATCAGCGGTTGATGTTATGAAACCCGTTCACCATACATGTTTAAAAGCTAGCTTCGCTAGTGTTTCTGGTTATATTTCTTTAATTCTTATACTACTTGGTCTACATTTAATACTTTAATTTAACACACTTGCTATTGAGAAAATCTAAGCATTACTTTTTTCCAATGAGGTTTATTACATGTTAGCTACGAAATGCGCACTTCGTGGATTCATTATAAAATTTGTCCTTTACAATATAACTTAAATTTAATAATTTTGTTTGTCCATGTGAATCAAGAAATTTTAATTTATTTTTATTGTTAATAGATAATCGCGGGCGACGTGTTTTTTTTTGTTTTTTTGGTATGTATGTAAACCCCCTTACTCTCCGCGTTCGGTAGCTAGCCTGGTATTTACGTTTCTTCCGGCTACGTCTAGATACGTAGCAACTGGTTTACTTAAATAAATCACAAAATTCACGAATCAGCTATATATACTTAACTAAACGTAAACATTAAGATGTCGAGAATTTTATGAAACGTGCATGGAGTGAACGTATGAACAAGTTTAATAAAATTACCCACGGTAAGTCAACTACAATAGGGTACAGGAAGTTAGTAAAAATCGCACCACTAAAAAATTAGTAAATAATAAATGGACTTACTAATCCTAAACATTTAAGATTTTTTAGTGTTCCAAGGTTAATCATACAAGCAACAATTTTGAAGAAAAAAAAAGATATAACTGAGGTTAAAAAAATTATAAATATATGTCACCGAAAACAAATGCTCATTGCTCGATAGGATTGGCTGGATACGGGTAGGAAGCTAAAAAGATTGTACTGTACAAAAATGTGCGTGCGTTGTAGGTTTCTGCCCTTTTTTTGCGCCCGCCGAACATAACTATTAACTCAATTTCAACGAGCCAATATCAAACAGATGTTAATACCACAACAGTTGATAAATTACTCAAGTTTAGTTTAAAATAAATTTAACTACCTTCGTTGCTTCTAATCAACCAATTTATTCTAAACCAAATTTATATTAGGAGAACAATGGAAAGCGGAATGAAACGTGAAACCACATACTCTTTACACGTATATCAAGCTACTAGAGAGGAAATCATTATTACATGTAAATTACAATTTAATTAAGTGAAACCACTCAAAACTTACCTCCAAACTAATAAACATACATACAAATATTAATTACAAAATTCCATGAAGTGAAATTAAATGCCTCCTAGAAAATACCATACCCGTACGAAGTTCATGAACTATGTTAACAAAAATTGTTTAATAAACTTATAATTAATGTTCACCTTATAAAGTTGGCAAACCTCAAGACGAAACACTTTGTGTAAGTTGATGCCTAAACTACACTGACTATCAATGAAATGTTTATATTAGTACTGTTCAAGAAGGAAACAGAGAGTACATGTTCGTACTGTATTTAAGAAGCGTCGATTTTACTAACGAGGAAAACGTCAACCCGTCAAGGACATCATTCCAATCTCTCAGCATACTATCACATGCTAATAAAGGTAAACAAGGCCAACGTGACATCGCTAATACTTTGTACGCATACTATAATATGTAAAATAATTACTTAACGCCTTAGCGAATGAATACTTATATAAATGTATATGGGACGCAAATGCATATTCGCACACCCATCTGTAATACAAAGTGTTAATTCTTAGACACCGAAGGCGCAGAAGATTAATAAGGATTAGCATAGAAGCCTCATGAATTAACGAAAACGAGTTGTCAAGGAAGACGTGCGAGACTAACTTAAGAGCAGATGTAATATTAAGAAAGTGTCAACTGTATCTTTCTGAAAGAGCATATTTCAATGTTTTCTTTCGAATTGATCATTTGTATTTTTCTACCATAGTTACATGATACAGCTATTTGGCACTAATTAAGCTTACTTCATTCTCATCCTGTTGTTCCCCTGTAGACATTACACTACACTACACGCCTCAAGTGTGTTGGTTAGAATCTTGCACGGATATTAAAATCACCTTTAGTATATAGTGTACACCCAGTGTGTGTACATACTTCGAAATCAGTATCTTGTATAGGTACACATGAAACATCTGTGAATATCGTGTTTTCCTATTGTATATAAATGGCTGCCAAACCTTGATGCCCCCTCAAAACTTGCGTAATATAGCTGTCTACCTACACCACTAGTTAAAGAATGAACTTTCTTATATACTTTGCTTTTCTCAGGCTAACATTGTACTGTTTCACATAGTCTTTTATTGGTAATCTTTCTTGTACTGTAAAGTTTACACGAATAACTCATCCGTTATAACTCTTGCCGCCGTTGTTGTACTCTGAACGTCACGATGCTAGTCCAATGTATTGAAGTAACAGACGATTTTGAAAGTTTATTGCCACTCAGAAGAAAGTAGATAAATTAAAAAGGTTTTAAATAAATGAACAATAATGAATTACGACAAGATCAAGTTTTAATTTGAATGGAAGCAAAAATGAAGCTGAAATGGATTTAATGGTAAATTGATGATAAGATTTTAAACGATTTGGACAATATTGGTATATTAATTTGGAAAGCATATAACTTTTAAAGAAATTTAATGGTAAACTTTAAACAATTTGGAGATCTTGGTATATCGAATAGAAATGCAATTTGGATGTTTAACGATATTCAATGAAGAAATTTTAACGGTAAGAAAAAGAACCACAAGCATAATTTAAGGAGAAAAAGAAGGATCAGTTATAAAATTTGTTAAAGGACATTATTTTTATTAGTTAATTGGTTTAAATTACGTAAGACTGTGTGTAAACTTTGCGTGAGTGGATTTGAAATGAGGGTGGCTGACTAGCTTCGATAGGTTTAGCTATTATATAAAAATAATTAAAACATAATTGATTAGATGCGTGTTTAAATACGACGATTGGTGAATGAAATCCTAATTAGAAAGAAAGATTTTGGACTTTATTTAGTGTGAGTGATTATTCAGTAGTTATAATTTTTTGATCTTAGACTTATCAAGATATTGCGTGAAAGAAAATGCCCTTGTAGCAATGTTGGACTCTACCCTTAAATTTCAATATTTGTACAGAATTACCGTGATTAGAAATCACAGTAAAGTCACATTGTAGTGTAATGGCAAAGATTTGATAAATTCGAGAAAATTCGAAAAAAACAAATATAAGACGTTAGAAACATTTATAAAATGCCCTGTATAAATTTATTAATTACACCTGGCGCACAAAAACGTCATAAAAGAAATTTCCTTAATATTTTATAATACAAAGTACCTAGTATTGAGATTAGATTGGTTAATTCCAAAAGTAATAATCTTCGTGTTGTTTTTCTGTAATTATAAAATGTCATAAAGGATAGTATTTTAAATAAATTTACGTTCATTGCATAGAAATATTCTTACGGAATTTCAATTATATGTAATAACGTTTAAGTGCCTGCGTAAATATCATAAAAGAATCTTCAGTTGTAATTAATAACAAATGCTTGTAATTCTATGAGAAAACGTCTTAAGTTAATAACTTTCAATGATTGAACAGTTGAAATTAATAGAAAAAGCATAAGTTTCAAATCAGACATATTGATAAATGAACCCAGATTTTGGGAATTACGAGAAGATATTAGAGTGTATTACGTATAAAACATGTTATACATAAAAAAATCTTGGGAAACGACGCATTCGTCTAGAGGTAGCTGGAAACTGCTATAACAATGATTTCAGATAAAGGTTAGTCTATTTTAAAAACCAATGCGCGTCGCAGTGATCGGTCAGTACTGGTTGGAGCTTCGGCGCGAGCATGCTATCAATATCAATATATATATATATATATATATATATATATATATATATATATATATTGTTACGTGCCAAGGGTATCGTCGAGTTAAGTGCTTGTTTCTTGTCTCTGGTAACGTATCGTTAGGGTTACCTATGTAGTTCCTTATCTAATTATCTTTTGTTTGTCTACCTCATACCTTATTTTCCTGTCAAATCCCTACATAGGTAAGAATTTGCCGCCACCTAGGACTATCGAACTTCACGCCTGAGGATGACCTCATGTCCACCTTAGCTAGCCGGAGCTGTTCCGTACGCATTTGATGGCGTCGACGTATCATCTCTAATTCCTCCGGGAGGAGCCCCGACTGGACTTGGCTAGAGGCCTACCCGAGCGCAATTTCGGGCGGAAGCAGGAGTTCTGATGTGAGTAATCCTTTACTTATTTTGTGTGCTTATTTTTTTGGTGTTAAAAATGTAGTAAATTTGGCCGCAAATTCTTACATGCCACGCCGGTGGTTGTATTTACAAAGTTTGATAAATACAACACCGGTAGCGTGGTTTGATAGATACTATCGGCAGTTGGCAGCACTAATCTTATACGGATTTAGGTGCGGTCCTCTACCGATGATGTCATCGATATTACGCAATCCTACGTAAATTTACTACATTTTTAACACCAAAAAAATAAGCACACAAAATAAGTAAAGGATTACTCACATCAGAACTCCTGCTTCCGCCCGAAATTGCGCTCAGGTGAGCCTCTAGCCAAGTCCAGTCGGGCTCCTCCGGAGGAATTAGAGATGATACACGTCGACGCCATCAAATGCGTACGGAACAGCTCCGGCTAGCTAAGGTGGACATGAGGTCATCCTCAGGCGTGAAGTTCGGTAGTCCTAGGTGGCGGCAAATTCTTACTTATGTAGGGATTTGACAGGAAAATAAGGTATGAGGTAGACAAACAAAAGATAATTAGATAAGGAACTACATAGGTAACCCTAACGATACGTTACCAGAGACAAGAAACAAGCACTTAACTCGACGATACCCTTGGCACGTAACAATATATATATATATATATATATATATATATATATATATATGTCGTGGAAATTATAGTTAAGAAGGATAAATTTATTTACGCACCAAATTAATTAGTTGTGACATTTAAAACGGACGCATAATAACATATTTTTGTATTTCTAAATTGGAATGTTAAATTTGCATAACGTGTAGAAGCTTTGGAGTACGTAGAAACTCAAGAATACGCATAATTAGTTTTACATATTTTAAATCAAGCGCATGGGATAATAAACTGAGCTTTTGGGTATATTAATCAATAAGGTAAACGAATATTTTCAATTTAACTAAACTAAACGTTCCTTACAATACAAATCCTAAGAAATGTTAAAACTTGGAATTATAATTTCAAACGGACGGTTGCTTCATAGAAAAACCTGACAGTTGAAAATAACAAATTCAAAGAAACTTAAATGAACGTTGGAACAGAATTCTGTGGAATTGTATGTAACGGTCAATGCATAAGCTATTAAAACAACAGAGGGTTTGAGGGCAAAGTGAAATAGAATATCCGTAGTGTAAATCAGACAGTGAGCATGTATAATAAAATTTGGTTAAAATACTCGTTTAAAGTACGCGGTAGATTTGGAGGTCAACCACAATATCGTTTTTCTGTTGCTTGAGTGGGATTTTAAAAGAGACAGCCAATATGGGTTAAGCAAGGGAAGATAGCTAGAGGCTGGACGTAGAAATAGGGGATAGGAATCTGATTGGTCGAAGGCTAGAAGTTTTCAAGAAGGTCGAAACGGTTATATGTTGTTGAACAGATTTCAGGCGAAAAGCACGGTGGAAAATTGAGTTTTCGGTTGTACTAGTCGGCTACGCGTAAATTTTTTAGAATCAATTAAGATAAAATAAGCTTTTCGACTGAAATAGGGTCCTAGAGGGGTGGATGAGAAAATATAAATACACTAGGAGAGGTAGTAAAGCTCTCTTACTTTTGATTATTATCGTACGTCGCTTATCCGTCTGACTTTGCTTTGCTAAAGCAACATCCTAATTTAAAAATATAAAGCGGTGTTAGTACAGATCGTCGGTAGTTTTTTAAACGTGTGTATTGCACAAGTGAGTGCTGGTTAATTGACGGTGCTGTTACTACACTCACCAAACAGATGAAAGAACGGTATTAGGGTAAGCGAGTTCAGAAGTGTTTGAACAAGAATGCGTGAGGTTTAGTAATTACGGAAGGTGATTAGCTTCGTCTAGTCAAGTATCGAGGTAGAAACACTGAAGGCGGCTGCAGAGATTTGGATAGCGAGTGAAAATGGGTTGGATCTATGTATAACGGTGAAGTGTATGGACAACATCTTCAGAGGCGATGATGAAAAAAAGCTTACTCCAGGTAACGAAATTAATTTCTCTTGCTTTTGCTTGAACATTTGTGCTGTTATTTTGTGCTTGAGTGATTTGACTTATTGGGTGTGTATTTTGCTACCACTAAAACTAATTTAAAAGGATATATGTAAAGGACTAATGGTTTTTATCGTTTATAAGTGTTACTAAACGACATAAAATTTTTGATGTAAGGAGTAAACGGGTCTTTAAATTTGTCTTAACCAAAAATGCTATGTTTTTAGGCATTTATAGTAACTGGGTTTATACTGAGCTCACCATAGACCTGAATAAAAGTCAATTTAGGGTTTCACGACGGGCCCATCTACTCGTATGAAATAAAACTGTTGAAATAAATACAAATCATGAAATTTCAAAAGGTTTAAGGATTAAGATTGTAACAATTTTGAAACTGTATATACAAATGTGTAAATATTTTCTTGATAATGGAAACTTTTGTTGAATATGAATACATAAAAAGGTTGTATCTCTTGTTGCATTATTTGAGTGGTAATTTTATTTGACTGTGTATGTGAGAAAGAGTGAACTTAGGATGGTAAATATCCAGGAAGAAGCATATTTAGAGCTAGCCGGAGTGTGCAGAAATAAGGTGTTCCAGAGGCAATTTTATTTATTATTTTTTTAGAAAATTTTATGACGGCCCAATAACGCAGGGACTCGAAGGTGGTTCCGATTTCTTTAGAGTAATCCCCCTCAATTTTCATAGGGCCCAAGTATGGGGCACGATTTTCCCGGCTTTCACATCAATATATATATATATATATATATATATATATATATTGCTGTGTTTCCTCTCATATCTAAGAATGCTGTGTTACCTTTAAAATCCGTGAACTACGCTTTTCGCCTCGGCTGCTCAGCTAATGTTATAAACCTCCTCATTCATAAAAAAAAAACAAACACATTCCTACCAAAAACATCAACGTTAACTCTATTTACATCAATATTCAGAATACATTAAAATTTCAAATTTAAAACTCAGCATAAATTTCAGTTTTAAAAAGAATTTCAAGATTAATTTTATTATCATTTTACTGTGCATCCACAATTAAAGTCCTTGTTGGATGCCTACTAATTAATATAACAATATAAGCAGACCGGAGTCTGAGTATAAAGGAGCATCTACCACCCTTTACGTTAATTAACCAGGTTCGTCTAATTGAGCTCAAAGACATACCCAAATTTTCATCATATTCCCGAACATCAAAACAAAATACCCCTTTTTACTTAAACAAGCAAATTTCATCTTAAAATTAACCTTTTATGGTTGGAACAATTTCACTAATGTCCATTTAAAGTAAATCAATTATAAAGTCATTCAATACACACAAAAATGTCAAACAAAATAGTATAATTTACCTGACGGTTACTGTCCTCGTAGCTTCAAAGTATCGTTTCTTTAGTTAATCACACCATTCAACAGGATTATATTTACGGCTTCTGCTTCTCTACGCTTTTAAAATTTTCTCCATCACCATCCATTCAAAGTCGTTTCTGGGCCTTTCCGGAACTCATCTGGGTTTATCTGACCCTTGATTCATGGATCCAGACACGTATTTGAACCATTTAATTATTAACACCCCCGAAAAATAGCAAAGAAATTCGTGCTTCTGTCACCCCTATACGCCAAAACTGCCTACTTTTGTGTATACATTCGTCGTTGTAAATTTTGCTAATTGGTACAGTGAAACTAAATTTTATTACCTTGTATCTAAGTGCACTGAAGTACATTCATGTTAGCACGTAAATAACAAGCTATTTTGAATCACTACAATATACTAGCAAACTTTAAATTATTTAATCAAACTAAAATGCACGGTTTAACATCTTCAATCAAGTCGCGTATGTACGAGCTTTTAACGCATCGAATCGTCAAAAGTCTTAAGCGAGCTTGTTTATCTTCATCTCGGTATATATAGCAAAAGCCTGTCTGTCGGTCGGTTCCCCAAAACGGGTAATTCTAAAGAATTTCTCATGCCATGTTCCCAGTCTGCCGCTCACGCGTCGATTTTACAATTTTCACTCGCCCCATTTAAATCTCAGAAAATTTCCACACGGTACGCAAGCATGTCCGAGAAAAACTAATTGATTTTGTACAGAAATTGTTGTTCTACCTCTGATATTTGCATCCTATTTTTAACCAATTGTGACCCCGTGACGTTGCTTAAATCCCGCCTTTTACAATATGTGTCTTTGCTTGACGCATTTCTCTTTCCTTCTCTACCGTGTTCTTATTGGTGCAACTTGATATTCTTTATTATCGATTATTTTAGTCCACATGGAGTGTGAAATACCCAGCTTTAGCAATTCTCGTAACTATTATGCGACGTTTTCCCAAGATTCTTTGAAACATTAATTATCTGCAAAATTTACGCCGAATGAGCTTTTTAAATAAACCCAGGTGTTTAAACATACTATTAATTCTCAGAGCCTTATTCCGTGGTATTTTAATCTTGGGTTTTTACAAGTTTCTATAGGTATTATATGTTATTAACGGTTTAATTAACTCCAATTGATTTCTATCCTTTTCATTTTTAGCGAATACAACTTAAATATTAATTATTATAGGTACACTTTGTTTTACTACCGGTTACTTAAATAGAGTTAATTAATATAAACTTTGCACGTAATTTCTCTTTGTTTAGGAATAATTACATTACACGCAGAGCTTTTCAATACTGCTTCTTTTGATATAAAGCGTCTTATAAATAATTTAAATTTCTTATTTTTACTGAAACAACCGAGTTTATTTATGCTTCATGGTTTTAATAACGCGTATTATTTAATGAAATTCCTTATACACGGTGATTAAAATTATTTGATGTGATTATTTAATTTTCTACCCTGGTCTAAATATGAGTAATATATATATATATATATATATATATATATATATTGAAGTGTTAGTAGGGGCTAAAAGGGTAAAAAGGTTATTTGTATGAAGGTAGTGTATGCCAAAGAAAGCCAAATATCAGATCACGTAACTGAAAAATTTATGTTTGCCGTACTTTACAAATGTTAAAGTATTTGAAATATATTAGTCAAAGTATAAGTGCCAAGACGTAAGACAATGACTTGATGACGTGATAAAGCACAGTATTCAAGTATTTACACTGAGTTGTATATTAATAAGCCATAGAATGTACATTTGCTAATCGATAAACCGGATGCGTCTGTAGAAATTCCACTATTCACCACACAGATCAGGTTTATATGTGAAACATTTCGGCACTTATTTTAGTAGAATCAACCTTTGGACAAACATGTAATATCAAAATTATAAGTGTAAAGTATTGTCAAATATGATTGAAGGGTGATGCAGTATTAGGGACCAATGATTGAACATTTAGATATAAAATAGGAAAGTGCAAAAGAAGGATTGTAAGGTATTAGTGACACGAACTTGTTGGGACGATTTTATTGGATGTATAATTTGTAAAAATGTATAGAAGAGTAGGCATATTTAATTGTAATAATCACCTAGGAAAAGGTAAATAAGAATTCGATTTATAAACATTTTGGTAATAAGACGTGTTTTGTAATACTGCGCTAAATTTTGAAGATTATAAAGTATTAATAAATGTTTTTGGAAAGTTTAAGAGTTTGATTTATACAAGGAAGAGTACAGATAAGCGAGATTAATGAAAATATAATAATAGTAACGACGAATTGAAAAGTGTAAGAGTGAATTAGAGAGATTTGAAATAGGCGGAATAACGAATTGGATATTGGGAACGAGATTGATTAAAGGCAGAAAGGTATTGGATAGGATTTATGAAACTGACGGAGATATTACTGGAATTGAATTGGATATGGTATTATGGATAGAAGGGCATTGAGTGGTAATTAGAAGGAAGTATTGATATGGAACGAGCGGATTAAGAAGAAAGCAGTGATTTGGAAAGAGCAGATAATTTGAAAAAGGAAAGCATTGGAGTAGCAGCAGGATTAGTACGAGAAACGAAGATATAACATCAGGAAAATTAGCGCAGGGGAAGTAAAATTTAAAAGGTAGTCAAAATTCTAAATTTGGTCATATTTATTTTAGATTTGGGGATATCAAAATTAATATAAAGAAACCTGGAGTCTGGACAGCAGATTATTCGTAGCGATAGTACCACGCATTGTAAAGACGCATACGGCGAGTGAGATTTTTAAGCCAGTTTTAAGAGAGGCCGACAGCAACGTGTAAAAAGGTGAGTAAGTACTGTGTGTTTTGAACGTCAAAGTCATAAATTGGTAATATGAATTAATTAGGCACAAGGCTACGTGGATCTGTTATAAAATTTTGGCATATACAAGTAAAAGATTACAGGTATAAAAATAAAGGTAGTACTGTTTGGTTGGTGCATTGCACATCTACTTACCACTGAACCCACGGTAAGTAGGTGGATACCCTGAGAGGAAGAGTTTTCAAATAGTCGAGGCATATATATATATATATATATATATATATATATATTACTCAAATGTAGACCAGGGTAGAAAATTAATTAACGACATCAAATAATTTTAATCACCTTGTATAAAGAAACAATTAGAAATTACGTGCGAAATTTATATTAATTAATTCAATTTTAAGTAACGGGTATTAAACAAAGTGTACAAATAATAATTAATATTTAATTAGTATTCGCTAAAAATTAAAGGGTAGAAGTCAATGCCATTCATTATTATTTTAATTGGAGTTAATTGAACCATTAGTAATATATAATAAGCATAAAAGTATGTGAAAATCCAAGGTTGGTTAAAATACCATGAAATAAAGTTCGAAGAATTATATTAAAACGTTCATTAGGAGCATACACCTGCAAACTTTTAAATGTCAAATTCTAATAAATTCGAGCTGATAAACATGCAGATTCTACGTATGTTGGAAACGGTCGGATGTTTTAGCAGGAAAGGCTAGATGAGGAGTTATTTTACTTACGTAAGAATCCACGTGGATTTAAATAACAGATAGTAAAGAATATCGATTTGTACCACTCAGACCAAGGTAGAAAAGGATGGATAAAAGCGTAAAGCAGAGACACTGCTAATAAAGGGGTGATTTGTGAAGCTTTACTAGAGCTATGATTGGTTGAAATAAGATGCAAACATGAGAGGGGAAAGCATAGCAGTTGGTGTGTAAAATTAATTAGTTGTTCTCGGACGTGTTTGCGAGCCGTGTACAAATTTCTTAGATTTTCAACTTGGACGTGTGCAAATTTAATAGAATCGCTGTGCCGGACCGTCGAAAGAGAAAAGAGAATGCGAAATTCTAAAAATTGTCTGTTGCGGGACAAATTCGACGTGCAAGCGGGCCATTATATAAACCCGTGTTTATAGGAGTTTCGCTCTCTTAGATTTTTGACTTTATTCAATACTTTAAACAGTTTTGCTCTTTAGTTTTTTGATTATTCGATACTTTAAGTAGAATACGTGGTGATTACGTGCTACAATAAAAGTTATTAGTGCACTTAGAGAAGATACAAGGTAATAAAGTCTAGTTATATTTGCGAGTATTACTGTACCAATTATCCAAATTAGTAACGATAAATAAATAAATAGAAGTAGGCAGTTTTGGGTATAGCGTGAAAGAATTATGAATTTCAGTGCTATTTTTCGGGGTGTTAATAATCAAATGTTATTCGTAAACGTGATTGGATCCACAAAACAAGATTTCGATATATCTAGATGAGTTCCTGAGAAACCCTGAAACCGTTTAGACGAATGGTGGTGTAGAAAATTTTTAAAGGCGGCTAGAAATCCGAGGACGTAAACATAAACCAGCTGGAATGGTGGAATTAGCAAGTACGATGTACATTGAAGCCACGAGTGCATTAACCTTCAGGTAAATTATGCATTTTGTTCGATCTTAGATGTTTTGGTGTGTGTTGAATATCTTTATAATTTGTTTGATAAAAAATGGACAGTAGTAAATTTGTATAAACAACAAATTTTTAATTTTAAGGTAAAATTTTCTTGTATAAGTAGAAAGGAGTATTTATCAGGTTTATGTTTTTGATTATGATGAAAATGTGGGTCTGTCTTTGAGCTCAATTAGACTAACCTGTTAAATTAACGTAAAGGGGTGGGAGATGCTCCCTTTTATTCAGACTTAGGTCTGCACATATTGTTAACTTAATTAGTATGCATCCTACAAGGACTCTAATTCTGGATGCAAATTAAAATGATGACAAATTTTAACTTAAAATTTTATGATGCTGAAATTTATGCTACAATTTAATTTTGAAATTTTAATGTATTATGAATATTGATGTAAATAGAGTTAACGTTGATGTTTGTGGTAGGAATGTGTGTTTTTTTTTATGAATGAGGATGAAAGTTTTAACTAGGTGAGCAGCCGAGGCGGAAAGAGTAAAGAGGCGATTATCAGAAGAAAGTCTACGGACCAGTTAATTTTGAGGGGATCACAGCAAATCTTGCCACCCCATTCGTGAGGCTCGATTCTAATACGTGAAACCACAGCAATATATAAATAATACGTTACATAATTAAATTAGTACATAAAAACGGCCAATATTTGGGAGCTAGTGATTATTTAAAATATATTAAAATGCAAGATCGACAATTTAACACAAATTAAAACTATTTCAAGATTTGAGTTTAATCAAATATTAAAGATTAAATGTAATGGAACTATATTTTACACAAATGGTTTGGTGTTGCTTTATGAGATAG
The DNA here is from genome assembly GCA_036346225.1 of Platerodrilus igneus. Taxonomy (NCBI): domain Eukaryota; kingdom Metazoa; phylum Arthropoda; class Insecta; order Coleoptera; family Lycidae; genus Platerodrilus; species Platerodrilus igneus. The sequence goes on from JARFIW010000544.1 coordinate 2,211,394, forward strand.
AGCAATTTGCAAAAACAATTTTTAGAGAGGATTGAGCATTGACAATAATTCATACGAATTGGTAGTTATGTTTGAAGAGTAAACTCTGGTCAACTACAAACAAACGCCGATAGGACGCTTAACGATAAAAACAACATTTTATTTCAATTGAGTGATTTTAAAAAAGATTAGTTTTAGATTAAGAATTTAAATTTCATAGTCGATCTGTGTGCAAGTTAAATAATTTAATTTGTTGGGGTTTGCAAATCTACATACAGGATTTGTAGTTACAGAAGATATAATAAACATAACGAACTTAGTTACGTTTAACACAGTTTTAAGGGAATGTGTATTAAATTAAATGACCCAAAATAATTGGCGTATATCGTAATTATGAAAATTTAAATAAGGTTTTATCAATGAATGATTATCATATGTTTAAAAATTTGTCTATTGGGGTAGTGCAAAAGATTATTGCGTGTGAGAAGGATATGTTGTTGATTCATTATATTTGTATTTATCACATTGGTTTCATTAATTTGGAATATAATTCAGACAGAGGGCCGAGCGCCATTCATCTTAAAGCAATTAATTAGAAGCGAATAATAGCAGTTTAAATTTATTAACATAATGATAATTAGTACTAAACTTGGTTTAGGTAACTGCAATATTTACAGAAAAAATCTAACCGTATAAGCGTATTTATACGTAACGAACAAGCCTTTAAAATAACAAAAACTAGCCAACACAATGCGTTTATTAAAGTACCAATTAAGTTTTACAATATCCATAAAAATTGTAGAGATCGCAAAGATAAGACTTTACTGGTTACTGAATTCGCCATATAACGCTCCACACTACTATAACAGGGAAAATATTATTCCCTACAGCGCGAAGAAAATCTAATTTAGTGACCCAAGCAATGATTCACAATAATTTCCCCGCATTATGATTCCCATTATTTCCCAGAAAATTCACTGCTCCAATATGAAACCTAATAATTCTCGCAAGCCAGGGAAAAAGCTCGCAGAAAGAAAACTAAACCAAGAATTCTTTCTGACACTAACTTTCTCAATGTGGCAATTTACCTCAAAGAATTCGAAAGCACGAAAGCTCATGATGAAACTTGACAAGTATAACAATCTCCATAGGAAACTGCTAAATTGGATGACTACAGGATTTGCATCTTACTTTTCTCCCGTTCGTGTTGTAAGGAATTCTTAACAAAGCGGTTTAAATTGGACGAGAAAAGTTCAATTATTAAACAAAAAAGTGTTTTCATTTGTTTCTGTTCGTAAATGATTGAGTTTGGTACACAATAATTGAAATTTCTTGTTCAATAAATACTATAGCAGATAAATTTATAATTAATTTATAATTAAAGCGCAAACAGATATACTTATAATGCAGAAACGCTGTAATTTCAAAATGGCCTAATCGTCAGTTGGCACAATTAATTGGTACGTCGGTTCATCTATGTGAATCAGCATTTTGGAATTTAGTTAACATATTAATTGCATTCAAATATAAAAATACGTAACTATTCTAATAACTGAAATGCATTTTTACAAATACGTAATATGACAAAAAAATTATCTAAAATGAAAAGTTTGAATTAAAATATAAAAAGATCCCAAGAAGAATCAAATGAAAGTGTCACGCTTTACAAGCGTAGACTTGTGTATTGACTTAAAAAAAATTTCTGGATTTCAACTTTAAGCGTACTTTCAACTCAATTTTCACTTCTCACATTTAATTCTTAATTATTATTTAGACATAGCACTTTCTGCATTTTACTTCACTGGCTCGCTAAAAAATCAATAATTATTCTCCCCTAGTACGTCTACTGTTATTTATAAACATTAGCTCCAATAACAGAGCACCTGCATGTAGAATTTTAATGCAACAGCTCATGTAGAATTCGAGTACACATTACCCATAGGTATTTCCATTTCAAATCTATAACATTCTATTCGTTGACTGGTTTAAATATTGCTAGTTCGACGTCATTCATACATAAATTCCAACAATGTTTATATTGAAATTAACTCTAATTTCCACATGTAAATACCAGCGTTGTTTTGATAGCGTCTTTTATCGCCTGTAAATGTGGTTCGTGTAAAAAATTTTTGCCATGCTACGTGACCGATTGAATGAAATAAGAATCCTAAGTTGCCCATATAATATCTGCAGGGCTAATAATATTTGCATGATTTTTCAAAATGAGTGGTATTTTGCAGTTTAAATTACATTAATACGTTTTTCCATTGATAACTTTTGATTCTTATCAATGAAATTATGCCTGTTTAATAATATTCTCAGCATCGTCAGTTTGTAAATGTTTTATAAATCACATCTTAGACGCAAGGTAGCATCATTAGAAACAAATCTATTATGTTAAAGAAATTAATTTGTTGACATTTAAAGTTTAGTCATGTTTCAGCGTTGTTAGTTTGTAAATATCTTACGAATTGCATCTCTGATTCAAAGTTGCATCATTGAAAATTAATTTAATTGTTAATGAAATTAGGGTTATGATGTTTAGAGCTGAGTTGATCTCCTTTCAGTGTCGTTAGTTTGTAAATATTGCAAAAATAGAATTTTTTCAAAGTAAGTTTGCATTATTTAAATCATTTTATTATGATAAGCAAAATTTATTTGATAAGAAACGCTTGTAATTAATTTTCAATAATTTTGCAGCAATATGAAAACAACAGTATAAACAGTTGTATAATTTGTATTAATTTTATTTCAAATTCAGTGTATTATATATTGCTTTTAACCTCGATATCCATGGCAAAAGTAGAAATATTCTGCTAAGTTGGATGTATTGCGTGTCTGTTAAGTTTCTTATTCGGCCAATAAAGTGAAAATTATGGAAGACTGTATTAGTATTCAAAAGCTTAATTAGATTTCTTCATTTGTTTTGTAATTTTAAATATCATACGTGCTGAAATAAGTTTCATTGCAATAGATATTCTACAAACCCCACGCCGGCACATCATATAAATAGCGACGTAGAACGTCATAAAAGGGATTTTATTGTGCGAATTACGAGCAAAAACGAGCAGTTACAACACTAGTCTGCGTGGAAATCAAAGTTCGTAAATATTAAATGACATTATATATTCACAAAGTGAAGTTAGAAAGTTTTCAATATATTAATTCGAAGCTGTTTAATTAAACGTACAGGTAAGCAATTTATTTTAACTCTTATTTATACAAATTTTATTAGGCTTTAATTCTACTTATGCTTTTGGATCGAGTCGAGTTCTAGAGTTCGATTCTAGCTTATTTCTAGTTCACGATATTAAAATTTTATTCATAAAGAAGGAAGGTATACCAAGATACATTCAATCTAGGAATTTGCCAAGCAAGGTGTAACGAAGGATGACAGCTGATTGCAGCACGAGATCAAATAAGGATAGAGATCTATTTTATTTTAATATATAAATAACATTCATATTTTTGTGAGTCTTGATCTACTGAAGAATTTTATACATTAGGTGTTTTCATGAAATGTTTGTAAGGTAGACTTACACTATTGGATTGATCTAACAGATATGCTGAATACTAGTTAGTAAGTAATTTATGTATACAAACAATATTCAGGTATTTTAATGAAAGTTTTCAAATAAGATTACACGCCACTTGTAAAGAAAACAAATTTTCTTTGTTACAACTTTATAAAATCTTATCTTTCAAATCGTGAGGTTACTAAATGTTGTAGTAATTTATTCAACGTCAATCGATAACATTCTTTTGTACATATTTGGCGCCCGTTAAAATATTGATGATTGCATATGTAGCTTTTATAGAATGAACGACCTGTGAAGCCTATAATTTTTGCAAAACATATAAGCTTCAGATCTGCCGACTGAGAGCTAGCAACAAGGGCATTAACAAAAATTTTATTTTATTGTTTGTTTGTTTCCATTCCTTAGGTGACGGCGACAGCAATAAACGCGCGCGCACGCACACACGTCATTTCATAAATCGTACATCTACATACCATAATAATATAACTTCGCTTCGCACTGCGATTATACTAGCAACTTGATGTCTATCGACCTAAGTTTACTAACGAACCAGAAAAGTGAGATATTAATTCCGAAACACGGAGGCAATACTCGGCCCGAACTAAGACAAACAAACCTAGATCCAGCTGAAAACTAGTTCGATTCATTACAAATATAAAGAAAAAAATATTTCAAATATTTGTTCATCTACGGTATTAAAACCAAGATTTTCTTAAAATAATTGCACGTGTGTCCTATCAAACTAAATCTAGCAGCGTCGGACGAGCCGCGAACTGAACATCGGCGGGCATAGTTCATAACACCAGACCAAGGTTTCTAGGCGAAGTGACATTACTCAAACTACATATTGAGAATTGGACCGGAGCTAACAGTAACTTTGTTCGAAAAATCGGACATTGTACATTCAAATGAAATACAAATACATTAAGAACGACTCAAAACACAATACAGTTGACCTAAAAAGCTTGGAAAATGCATAATTTATTTTGTGCGGTTATTAATAGCTAATGGTGCTTCCTACGAAGTATTTATGGACTTTACGTAACTTATATGTATCAGATGATAACTTCCGGCATAGAGTAACCACGCGTGGCGTGCAAGTGGAGAAATTTGAACATAAACGTTATACGTCTTATAGAATCAGGGGGTACGGGGTGAAAATACAGAGAAAAAGTACCCGAATGTAGCCAACTTTTAATGAAAAATGGACGAAAAATCACACACGACAAAAGATTAAGAATAACATGCAATAAAGGCACTATAATGTATGTATACGTAGTAAAAATGATAAAATAAATTGGAGAAGGTACTTTGATCGTAACTTAAATTCCAGTACAAACACTTTTTCTTAGTTTGCAATAGAATAACTTGAATTTACATTGAAAAGTAGGGCAATAAAATAGAGACACTGATTTCGAGTCTAAAACTTTTAAGAGGAACCAATGTCAAAGGTGCAACTCTTGACTAAAGCGATGAAAAAGTAGGAAATAAACAAATTGGACGTGGCACTAGTACCAATTCAAACTCTGAGCACAGAACATAAAGAAAGTGACAAAAATTCAAAGACCGCTTTCAACATATTTAGATAACAACACAAAGAAAATTCTTGATGTCAAAGAAATATATAGATCAGAAACCAAAAAGTATAATATAATAAATGCGAACTTGCAAATTAAATAAAGAATCAGCAGAGTTGGTTGCTTAACTGAACTATTGCAAAGCTTAAAAAAACCAATGGAAGTGTAAAATGCAGAAAATGTTCAAAATACGATATGGAACGTAAACAAGTATACAAAAGCATATTTGTTCAGAATAGTATTTTTAACAAACCCCTATAATAACATAGGATATTTCATTTCAAAAAAATGTTATTTGACAAATAACTCGCTGTGTTATTTAGCGTTATTTAGCTTACGATATTATACCTTGAATAATGTCTTAATTACCAACAGTGCGCATTTAAAATTGCAGATCCTATATATCTCTTAAGAGGATCATAGATTTTTCAATCCCAAATGTAATTTTTAATTCTTTGGATTAGTCTAAAAATAATGCTGCTAAAAAAAATTTTCACGCAAAAATTTAGAGTATTGCTATTCCAAAGTCTATAAGCATAACTTTCTCCAATTTGACTATCCGTTGCAGTAATCTAATAAAAACTTAGAAAACTTTTTTTTTTAGAGATTGCTAAAGTAAAGTTAAAAAGAGCTGCCGCATTTAGAATATAGCGATGATGTAGTTAAATTTCGTCCAGTTTCATGCTTCACACGATTACAACAACGGTTGAACGTTTCCCACGCACAAAACGAAAAAGAAAAAAGTTATGAAAATAATTTCGAGTACCCTGTTAACAACAGGGTACTCGAAATTATTTTCATACGCTTACATACCATCAGAGAGAACTATCTTGCACACTTTCAAAGAATTCCTACATATTAAAAAAAAAACTATAATAAATATCCGGTTTATAAGTGTGTAGTTTGAACTCTTGTAAAATTTAATATCACCGTGTTCACTTATCTAAAAAAAAAACCTCCATTGTTTGTTTAAACTTAAGTAACACAAACATTTTTTAACATAACTGGCATGGTGCGGTCTACAAGACTTTCTAACTGCGTTTTTAAAGAAAAACTTTCAAGAATTCGTTTATTCTACTGTTTATAAAATTGAGATGAAAGTACAGTTTAAAATAGCCGCGGTACACATTTGACATGGTTATCTGGTTTTGTTTTCAGCTTTGGAGGGCAAAAGCTATAGGTTTCTCTTTTTTCAAACACTTCAATATCGCACGTTTCGATAATCGCTTATTGTATTTGAAGGATTATTTCATTGAAAAACAAGTCCTTTAAGGAGCCCACTTATTTACAATCTAGTCTCTTTAACGGATATGACAAAGACTTGGATAAAATTTAAATAAACTGAAGGCGTGCATTTCTGTACCATCTTTGAATGCCTGGTACAGGGCGTAAGCATCGATTCCATTACCTACATAAAAAAGTGTAAAAAAATTGCCATTGCCAATTTTCTTGTTCGCCGGTTGGCGTGGTAAATACTACATTTTTAGGATCAAGATCATCCCCCCCCCCCTATTTGGTACGCGTGACACCAATGTCACACCATCAGCAAAACCATATACTGACATTTTTTGCGATCTTTAGAGAAAGAACAGATTGAACATTTCTTTGTTATTTTCTTCCAGAGTACTCACATATGTTACTTCTCGATTCAAAAGTTCTAACGCTACAGGGATTGAGCTAAACCAGTTGTCAACGGTAATATTTCATCGGGTTTTTAGTATAGAGCCTCATTACGGACAGCGGAAATATCAAACCTTTTTCTTCATCCGACAATGTTTGTCCAATTGCTTCCTTTGTCGTAATAAATATAACCATTGCTCACGTAATGCTGCCTAGTATCAGTATGGCACATGATTTTCAAACCAAACCTGGCTGGCTTTTTAGCACAAACATTTTAAACCTGCAACGTTCTCTAAATGACATAAGTATCTCATTCACGCAAACATTTGCACCTAATGAATAGAACAATTGAGTTTTCGATGAACTTCATAAAAAAATTTTGAAATAGCATCAATAGTCATACATTTTTCTTTCGTCTTTGTGACTAAATATCAAACTTACATGCTGATAACAAAAATAAAAGCACGTTCTTTGTCATTGGGCATAAAAAAATTTCACATCCCTTAAATATGCGGCAAAAAGATTTTCAACGGATTCATTTTCAGATTTGAATATTATCATAAATGAAAATTTTCAATTTCGATAAATCCAGGTCATAAGAGGGTGAGTTTTTCTGGTTTACAAAAATTCCAACTCATTGTAGGAATTTTCATATTTGTCCATGTAATTATTTCCTGGAGAATATCTTCAGGAAACAGGAGTTGATATACAGTTTTAGTTTCTGGTTGTTGCCTAAATTTTTCGACGCGGGACATAATTCAGGAATTGTTTATATTTACGTTTCGATCCATGACCTAGGATCGTTGTCAAAATAATAAAAAATTTTAAGTTTGACATTTATGATACAAATTGAAGGTGACTGATTATTAATCTTTGATTTGAATACATAAGGTGAAAATTTTAAAGTTTAGAAAAATAAATACTTTCAATTTGTGTTGCGCCCTGGGAACGGCTTTTTAAGGTAGCCAATACGCTTAACGTGAAATCAACTAATTAATTTTTATAGTTAAATTTCATATAAATATAATAACTTGATGATTGGAACATTTTTTAACATGTTTCTATTTATACGGTTGAGGGGATGGTTGTTAAAGGAGTGTGCGATTACGTTATTAGAAGGTTTACGCAGTCGTTTTTTTATATTTATCTTGAGGAGCAAAACTACCTTACGATAACGTAATCGCACACTTCTTTAATAACCATCCCCTCAGACGTATAAATAAAAACATGTTAAACAATGTTCCAATCATCAAGTTATTAAATTTATATGAAATTTAACTATATAAAAATTAATCCGCTGATTTCACGTTAAGCGTATTGGCTACCTCAAAAAGCCGCTCCCAGAGCGCAACACAAATTGAAAGTACTCATTCTTCTAAACTTTAAAATTTTCACCTAATGTATTCAAATCAAAGATTAATAAATCAAAGTCGCCTTCAATTTGAGTCATAACTATCAAACTTAATTTTTTTTATCATTTTGACAACGATCCAGGTCATGGATCGAAACATAAATAGAGACAATTTTTAAAAACTCCGAGTGGTTTAATGCCCAAGAAAAATTAAGAAAAATACAAAACAACCACAACAAACATACAGGGAATATTTATAATCCAGGAAGCTGTAAAATAATATTATGCTGTCTAGTTCTGACGTTTATTAGTGGTTTCCCACTTAAAATAATTTTTTGTCAAAAAAGTAGTTTTCGCTCTTGATTTTTTTTCTTCAGTATTACCTTCTTCAGAATCGAAATTTTCAGCGTAATCATCCAATTCTGTAAGTGGACCGTGAGTACTTTTCTATTCATAATCAGAATCCCTATTGCTACCGCATTGTTTACTGCACATCTTAGTTTGGATTCGGTAGCATCGGTTTCGCAATCTTTTGTTTTGAAACCAGCTTCATTAACAAGTGTACCCAGAGAAATTGACGATCGCGAGTTTCATATTATTTATAAAAACACCGTATATTGGTAGAATCTATACCATTTACAAATAAACAATGAAGTATAAAACAAATATTATCCGTGAAAAACATATGAGAAACAAAACACTATGAAAAATTGTCACGTAATTAACATTATAGGGACTGTAAGCCCGCTAGTAAAATCAATCTAAATGTAACACGACACAAACAAGTACAAACCGAATGAACGATACCGGTATATAGCTAACACTATAACTGAAAGGTAGATAGATGAAGGGCGGATAGCCTGCTGTCCTTAGTAAGGACAAATGGAGGGGAGAATTAAAGTAGCGGTTTCACAGACCTCAATGTTACTTAAGGGTTAAAAACAACACAATTGTGAATGCCAAAACGCATTCTTTCAAAGCAGGCCGGATGCACTAAAAAGCGCTCGATTAATAACAATGCGAATAATACCATGTGTCGTGTTTCCACTTTAACCATGCAAACTACTCACCAGGTGATGTTTTCATAAACCACACGCTAATTACATTATTCGTTATTTATCGTTTAATTATACGTAAGAGCCACAAAATTTAAATACTTAGGGAGCTTATTCAGACTACATTCATCAGCTGTTCAGAACTCTCACGCGTGTTGTGCGTGACCAGAATTTGGATACCGCCTACAACTTAAAACTTCAAACAGGGAAAGCATTATATACATCAACCGACTTGCAATTTTATTTACAGCCAATTGCAAGTTGAATCCTTTTTATCTGCACTAAAAAGTTAGATGTGAAAACAGAGTGACAACTGAAATTTTGCATAATTGAGTTAGACCGCACAATTAGTATCGTTTTGTTTCATAGTGGACCTGTCTACTTCTAATATAGGGGCAGTAACGTAGACACTTGCACCGCAAGAAAAATGCGACCGAATTGGCAAAACAGGCATGTTTTAAGTTGCCTATTTACACGTAAATTTTCTTGTGTTACATTAGGTTTGTTAGTTCGATTATTAATAATGTAAAAAGGCTTTTCTACGGCTACTTAGACCAGTGCAGTCATATGGAAAGGTTAAGTTAATAAATACGTTGTTTGTCATAATAGCACCCAAGATACAGTTGAACTATAAAATTCGTAATACCAATAATTCAAACTTTATAATAAAATAGGGATTCAGACAAAATTTCGTACTTATAGTTTATACAATCAAACGTATAAGTAAAAGTCATAAAACAAACGAACATACAAAAATGGAATTAAAAAGAATTAACATTCGATTTTGTGCCTGCTGTATCACAACTTATATACATTACAAGTTATTCCTATGTAAGACTAAGGTAGCAAAAAACTATATGAATATTTATAAAACAAAAATGATAATAGTGTAACACATAATACAACATACAATTAATAAACCATTTTTTAAATCTTTATTTATATTCTTAGTGTAACAGTATGTGCAATTATTTGTATTAGGATTGTGTTCTGGAAAAAAATTGAAAATATTGAAAATGGGTTTGCTAAAACAGCAGCCTAATAAAAATTAAGAAAAATAAACCCCCTAAATTCAATTAGTCGAATTTCGTAAAGGTATTAGTAGAAAATTTCTCCCTGGCGCTTATAAAATTAAAACTATGTTCTAAGTAAAAATGATTTATACACTGGGCCGGCTATGCATACAAGCGAAGCAAGTAATGGCCTGTAGCATATTGTAAGGGCGACAAAATTTGCCTAAACAAACAATAATAAACTTGACTAGCGCAAATTATTGCATAAAGGTTTCCTAGGATTATCGTTTAAGTTTGTGAAAAGTACAGTAAATAGTGCTGTAGCTTTTTGAAGAATATGAATAAGAATATTAGAATGTTTATACCAACAAAGAAGCTCTTGCTACCTGCACATGAAATACGCATAAGCTTTCTTTTCTTTGGCCGTTAATCCGATTTAGTACCTGCTAAAAATAATCTTTACTCTTTAGGATATAGAAGGAAAATAGATGGACACCAGACGTCTAAATAAAACCTTTTATGTATTCCCATTTTGAACTCTGCCTCATTTTTTTTTGTTAGTATTTCGTGTTAATCCAGGAAAGTTTATCATCCTGTTTCAGTTAGTGTCATGTCATGTGGGTACATAAAAGTATGGTTAAACTCAAGTACTACAACTACCGCGGTGTAATACATGGCCTGTAATAAAAATGCATTAGTGGTAGTGCTAGTTCGTAGTTTATAGTAGAATAAATAATAAATTTTAAATTAAAAGTTTTAAATTTGTTGTTGGGAGTGTTTGTGTAGGTGGTGTTAAAAAATGAGTATTCACAGCAAAAAGCTATCAGGAGCGCAATATAAAAAAACTAGGTATTCTAAAACTAGAGACGTCGAAAAACTTAGATGTTCTTTATTTCATTCCTAAAAGACGAAAAATATACGTCAATATCAACCACATCAGCTAAACCTGGACATTCAACATCTATAACTTCAAAATCTCTTTTACCACAGCGAACTACTCCTCGGTTTCTATTTCCGATAGTATCGACAATGACTAAAGAAAAAAATGCGAAATGCTATACATTAGAGTCTGGGAAGAAATCTACAATTACATCAAGCTTGACTACAGAAAATTGAAACAAACAGTTAAACTTCTATAACTAATTGTGACAATGAAATTTGTTGGAAAAATGTTGACTTTAATAATCCCGTTAGGTGAGATACAGTTATTAATAGAGGTCTAAAAGTGAGATGGAGTGCATGTAAAGGCATTTTTGCAGTGGGTAGAATGTTCATAAAGGTTATCCATACATACCTCATTAAATGCTAAGTAAGAGACAATTATTGATAAGGAAAAATTGTGTCCTGCATGTGGGCACGACAAGGAGTCTCATTGTTTGTAGTGCGAAACATACTAGAACCTTTCCTGTTTATACGGATACATTTTAAACACATTTTTGGGTCTAGTTCATATGTAGCGAATTTCACAACGTTTATCAAAACCAGCTTACTACAAAAGGTCTTGCGAAAATAGAGTTACCGAAACCGGTTTGATAACCATTATTAAAAATTAGGTGTTCGTTTAATTGGCTGATCTCTATTAACACAAATTTAATAAATTTAACAACATTTAACTTGAGAACACAAAAGATGCTTTTAAAAATTAAGCTCGTATTAAAGCATATTAAATAATTTTTCAAACCGAATACTTAAGTTGCCAGTCTAATCAACAGATTATAAAATGTGTGTATATGTTATATACATATTGTAAAATTGATGAGATTAAAAGGTTATCGAGAGGTTGTATGGCGTTATCTTGTAAACATACAACGCCGTAAACCTGAGCAAATTTAAGAAGACTATGTAGATATTCATTTGTATAGAGAATAACGTAAATGAATTTTAAACGCATAAAAACAGCAATTATATAGGGTTTTCATTCTTATTACATAAACATAATGACAAAGAAGTAGTGTTCAAAGATAAAAATAGTAGTATGTCACTATATTCTACGCGTAGGAGGCGTTTTTCAACGAGTTTCGACCCTCAGTAGATAATGTAATAACGTGTTTATATTCAACAGTATACATTATGCGTAAACAAATGAATAAAAAAATTTAAATACAACGAAAACGCATTGAATAAGTGCAAAAGAAATTTAGATTTCTTTACGTAGGAACGTGTTCACTGACCTGGAATAATCTAGTACTAAAATGGAACATACGGTGAATGATGAAATACCGTAAGATTCGCGGAAGTAATAAGATAAAAAATGTAAACGTTCCCTAATTAAGGCGAGTTAAAGCGAAAAAGTTGTAAAAATAAGATAATGCATACGTAATAGTATATTATTCAAGGAGCTAGTTATGATAGCCATTACTCAATCCGAATTAGTAATGGCTATAACTCGCGAGTAGAATACTATACTTTTCCCACGACTACACAAATCTTCATTATCAAATATTTTCTAATTGTTTTAACTAATGTCACGAATCCTGACAAGCAAACACTTTTGTCAAAATGTAAGAGCCTACTTTCCATGATAAGAAAATTATACATCGTGAATCATGAAAAACGAAGGTTTGTACTGATTGGTTAAGTGTTAGATTATGGATTCATATACACATACAGACTAATAAGTAATATTATTGACACATTCTTAAATGTATAAGAAGTGCATTATTGGATAATCGTGTGAAAAGGTATTAATTATACTATAGCTCGAAGTTGTTAGAACACGATAAATTTGATTGTTGCATTACACGTCTTCAAAAAGAGATCAATTACAAGGTACACGAATAAACTAGATAATTATCGTTGCCACGTCACGAAGAGGCTTGCATTTATAAACCCAATAGAAGACGTGAATCAAGTCAATCAAGGAGTTGCTATTCAAACGTCACCATGCAAATCTGATACCATGTAGTATTTAGTAGTGAAGTTATTATAGTAGATAGAAGATTTTAATTGACGACTACAGTTAATTGTAACTCTGAAAGAAGTAGATAATTACAATACTTTTAAAAATAGAAATGAATTCAAAATTAATTGAGATGAAGCATATGGAATGGAATTATTTGCTACACGTTATACGAAACAATTTGCACGGAAAGGAGTACTTGGTAAAACAATTTGAGCGATCCTGGTGCTGTGATTAATAATTACGAGCTGGAAAAAGACAACAAGCACATTTTCACAGTAAAATACAATTATAATATTCAACATTTTAAAAAGGACCCATCTATTAACTAGGTAAGTTATATGATAAGATGTTTGTTTTGTGTGTAAGTCTTGGTGCGAGAATTGTATGTACAAGTCGATAATTTGATTTGAAGCGTAACAGCCTTCGACTAGGTTTTGCCAGTATACAGAATGTTTGTTAATAACATGCTAGTATTTAAGGTTATTCTTGGGTCCTTTTTGAGAAAAAACTTCATATGAACGTATGTTCTAAACACCTTAAACATTGAGATACAGGGCGGTAAAGTTTTAAGAAACAATTTTTTTTTTAATGATAACTTTGCTATGACCCTAGATATTTTTCTGAAAGGTACGCATCTTCTATGCATTAAAAGACATTTTTTGCTATACAACATAATTTTTTATTTTTGCCAGTGGCGCTCGTACGGGATTTGCATTGAATCATTTTAAAGAGAAGTGATACGCCACTGATTTTTCTTAAAGTAAAAATTATTTTTGAAATCCTCATTCCTTTCCGAGCAAATGTGGTCTCTTGATTTATTCGTTCGACGTACGGTTTTTTCATAAAAAATAAAATTCATTCATTTGCAAGCGGTTATGGAATTAAGTATTAACAAAGATTAAAAACATAAATAGTTTTGAAACTTGTCTATCTAGCCTAGTTATCACATATAAGTTATTAAAATTAACAATATTATTTAAAAAACATGGTCTAATTTACGAATTCTTAGTTTGCAGATATGCATTATATGTATGGGCTTATGGTAACGCACTGGAAGCCAGGCGGCTGTATGAAGACCGTTTTCCAAGTAGAAATATTCCAGATGCACGAACATTTTCAAACATTCATAGAAGGTTGTGCGAAAAGGGAAATTTTGAACAAGACAGTCGTCTAAAAGGAGTAAAACGTATTGCAACAACGCCAGAAATTGAGGAAACGTTTTTGAATTCAGTTGAGAAAGATCCTACATTAAGTACATGAAAAATTCGGAATAATTTGAATATCTCAGATATAATTGTTTGGAAAATTCTCCATGAATTTTTATTATATCCTTATATCCAAAGGATTCAGGCTATACTACCTTGCGATTTTCCATTACGGATGAACTTTTGACAATGGTTCCTTCAAAAGGTGCGAAAATGCATTATTATACACTGAAATTTTATTCACCAATGAAGCTCATTTTTCCAGAAATGCCATCCAAAACTTCCACAATAATAATTTTTGGGCTGAAAATACCCTCGTGCAATCTTGGATTCTCGTCATCAGGAGCAGTTTTTCGTAAACATGTTGGCTGGAATATACGGCGATTATTTAATTGGACCCAATTTTCATCATGAGAGGTTGAATGGGCATAATTACCGGCAGTTTCTCGAAGAAGAATTGCCAACTTTGACAAAGGATGTTCCCATTTTAGTAAGAAATCGACGATGGTATTTGCACGGGGCGCCAGCGGACTCTAGTGCTTCATCGCGCGAATATTTAAACTAAAATTACAATAATCGCTTGATAGGTCACGGAGGACCACAGGCATGGCTTTTAGGTCCCCGGATCACCATTGTTTAGATTAATTCCCGTGGGGTCATCTTTAAACATTGGTTTACGGCAGACCAATTCATACCGAAGAGTAGTTGAAAAATCGCATCATAGTTTCTTTCTATACTATTAAAATCAGTCCCGGCACTTTCCAAAGAATACGTGAGTCTATGAGAAAAAGATCAAAAGCATGCATATTTGTAGGAGGTAGACATTTTTAACATTTGATTTAATTTATTTCTTTGAGCGTTCACGGTAATTTTCTGTTACTACATCTTTACATTACTTTAATTTCATAGTTTAAAAATTAGTCTCTTAAATAAATTGAATTAACTATTAATATTTACAAAACAAAATCTGGTTCTGACCTACTAGATATCATTTTAATCCTTATTAATACCTAATTTCATAACAACGTGTAAATAAATGAAGTAATTTTTTTTATGCAAAAACCGAAAATCAAATAAAAAAACAATAGACCACATTTGCTCAGAAAGAAATGAAGATTTCGAAAATAATTTTTACTTCAAGAAAATGCATTGGCGTATCACTTTTCTCTTTAAAATGATTTTAGTGCAAATCCAGCATGAACGCTGCTGGCAAGAATAAAAAATTATGCTGTACAGCAGAAAACGCCTTTCGATATATAGAAAATGCGTACTACGTTGTACAAAAATATCTAGGGCCATGCGAAGGTTATAAAAAAAAAAAGGTTTCTTAAAACTGTATCGTCCTGTATCTCAATATTTTAGATGTTTAGGACATAACGTTCATATACTTTTTCTCAAACTGAAGCCAAGAATAAACTTAAATTTTAGCATGTTATTAACAAACACTCTATATAAAGAATAATTACACCTAATTGATCAGATCCGTTTAAATCTGATTTTTAAAAGGGTGGGTATGGAGTTATTCGATTTATCTTGACAAATTTTGTACACATTAAGATTTAACTAAGGAGTTATTTATGAATGAAAATTAACAGATTAAGTTTTGTATGTGTGCTCATTTTATTAGAAAAGAGATTTTGGACTCGGTACAAGTTAAATGATTTAAGATATTGTTTGTTAGGCAAAGCCCTTATGACAATTTCGGACTATTGTGAATTAATATTTAAAGTTTGAGTTGAGAAAAAGTTTGTTTTTCCTAAATGTTTATATCAACGTTATTTCTATCATTGATAAAATTTGTATTATTGAAAGTGGTAATTTTTACAGTAGCTATAAAAATTTCCCTAATGTGATTTTAGTTATCGTACTGTCTTTGTTTGTATACAAAAATAATATTAATAAGATTTAAATTCAAGTCAGTGTAAAATTCATCTCACAACATAATTAATATTCATAAGACAGAATGAATACTCAAATACCACAATAAAATAATCACTGTACACTAAACATAAGAGTAAATTTCTGACTCTTCATCGAATGTGTAGTAGTCGGTTGCTGTCCGTGGTGGTACCTCAATAAGCACAAGTGATGTTTTCGTTTGGATGTTCTATAGTTTCTAACATGCTTCAAAATTATTTAAATTTCTATATTTTTCTCTAAAATTATTTAAATTACAAAAATTATGTCCATTCGCCACCCGCTATTTGAAATTATTTTATTTCTGTCCATTCGCAAATAATTACGTAAATTAGTTATTTATGTCCATTCGACATTTATTTAAAATTTCCATAAATTCGCAAACCGTTATTTAAACTGCCAAAATTTCTGCACATTTTTAAGCTCTATAAAATTTTATAAGTATAAGTTAATTAAATTCTTATCCCCTTACATTTGTCAAACAGCTTTATGTGTTACGTTGATCATTTCATAACGTTTGTGTATTAAATTAATTTTACTATTTTTCTTCATGCACATTGATTGGCGTGTTGACTTTTTACATCGCAAAATCACAAAAACAAAATCCCTCTTCATACGTTTTGTTTTGTATTTATACGATTTTAAATCGTGTGATAGTGGATTTATCAATCGCATTTAAACTTTCCTCAGCATTTGTACTGTTTAGAATTTCTTTACAAATAAAGAATTTTGATACACTTTTAACAACGGAAATACATATGATTTTTTATTTATTTCGTCTTTATCAATCTCGTATCGAAGACAAAGAATGAATTTTGGGTGACTCTGCGCACATTGCTTAATTTCTGAAGTAGACCACATCCTTTCATGCTGTGGTCGCAAAAAAATCATACTGTGGGCTTTAAAAAAACAGAAAATATGCATTCCTTTTTGAATGATCAGGACTTTCTTGTAGGACTGCGGAACTCCAGCACCTCCGTCCCGCTGGACAGACAATCATTCCCGTCCTGCAAGAAAAATTATTGTTCGGTCCCGTACATAACTATTCGTGAAGTAATGTTCAAAGTAAACTACCTATGAGAACCTTTTGAAGCTCATGTAATAATACTGTCACTTAACCCACACAAACTTTTGAATTGTCAATATTTTTCCACTTCAGGCGGTGGTTATCAACCAGTATATTCGTTATAACCACCCCGGGAATATCGCAATGTAATATCCAATAAGCCTATAATATTTGCCCGTATCCTGAAATTTTTCTTTTTAATTATAAATTTTGTATTTGTATAAACTGAATGGAACAGTAAATTCTTGTATTTAATAAACAATTTTATAAAATATAATGGCTTTTTATAGCATTTAAAAATTTCAAAAGTTCGCTACACGAGGTCATCCAAAACGCCAGGAAAGATGTGGACTAAATTAATTAAAAAGAATAGTAGCTATGTAATTATAAAGGTAGGAAGAAAGAAAAAACGCTTCAGGCGGCAAATTAGTCATATTAGCAATTTGTGTCTACCGTCAGTCGGTAGACACGTGCAAAAGCAAGAGCAAGATAAGATCAAAGGAATAACAAAATTGTAATATAAATCTGAAACGGCGACGCGGCGTAGCGTTTTGTTTAATTACCTTTTAATGAAACGAATTCGTGGTTGCTTGCTTAATGTTGTAGTTTTCTACATAAAGCCTAAACTCGAACAATGTACAGAGGGAGAGAGACATTTATTACAAGTAAATTAGGGTAGTTTGTCTAATAAACGGAAGCAGAGTCTGGATCTCAGACGAAATTTCATTCGACATCTAATAAAAGGAATTGAATCTTTTAAAAGAAAAACCTTTTATAAAGAATGACACACTGGCGTAGCCCTTTCGGGTTCTGAACAATTTGATTGATATACACTGTGGGGAAGTACAGAAATTTAATTTTCTAAATGGATGTTCACGTAAACTTTCGTAAATTCAAGGTAGAAATCTGGCGAATATTATTCAAGGTAATGTGTCGTAAATACTATTCAATGCATAGTTAAAGTTTTCACTACTTGGATTTCGCAACTCTCAATATTACTTCAAAGCAATTTGAAACCAAGCTTTTTTCGTCCTTTAAATTACAGGGAATATTGAAGTCGACAAATTTCAAACAAATGTTCTAATGTAAACTTATTAAAGTTGTTTTTGTGTACTCACCTTTGGATATCAGCGAGAATCGGGGTCTCAGCTGCACAAAACCTGTAACAATACAAAAATAAGCAACACACAAAGAAACAAAGAACTTCGGGTTATTTATATATCTTTATGGAAAAACATGAAAAAATTAACCAAAAGAAATTATAATAAGTAATATGCGAAGTGAAAGGTAAAACAGCTGCACATAATAAAGGAATCTCGCAACTGATACGCAAGCGTTGCTTGTCTCCGTGAGTATACCCAGTTTTAAAAATAAATAATACTTTAAAGAAAAAATTATATAAAAAACTTAATAGATGAAATCAATTTCATTAAGAATACTATTTTAGTTGTTAATTATAGGCGATCCAATAATTTAAAATATTTTGTACATTTGAGATAATTAAACTTATTTTTTTATAAAAGCGCATCTTTGGTGAATCCAATTTCCTTCGAGATCTCGTGTAACGCGAAAACCCACAATAAGTACATTATCGATTATAATACTACATATCATCATGTCACTGAACATACCCGAGTATCACTAATTTGTATTGATAGGCAATCAGTCGGTATCTTTAGGTGGCTATATGCCAATAAAAGATTAACAGCGTAAAGAATGAATTAACAATATACTAGTGATAAAGAATATATTATCGTTAAAACACACGATCGCAACAATTATTCATCTTTTTGAACTGAAAGAAAAACTGAATTTGAGCGAATCATATTTTAATGATGCTTGTATATGGTGACCGTGTACGATCTTTAGAAGAAGTGCGTACGTTGTTTAAATACAGTTAATGTGAATCGGCAAATAAGTAAAAGTACAGAAATGGGAAAATTCAAAAGTATGAAGTAATTCGTCAAGTAAAACATTTGCCGATACGGACGTCTGAAAAACAATACCAATAAAGGTAGCAGTTTGAATATTTAATAATCAACTCGAGGAAATCCTCGCGTCTCTACAACAGAACTAGGACAAATTAAAATGTTTCAAAAATCCATCCGAGAAAACGAAAATAATGGAGGTGATTTAAAAAAACTAAATTACGTTGCATTTCCTTCAACAGAAAGTGAGAAAACTGAAAACGTGATAAATAAATTCATCAATTTGAAACATACGGACACCAAATTTGATAAATATTAGCTTTCAAATGTAAAGTTATTCATTCGGGCGTTCTGGGACTCCTAATGAACCCTGTATATTAACTTCCCATCGACATTCGGACCAGATAACAGCGCTTCCGAAAAAGTTTCATAAGCTTACCAACAATGGTATTCTGGATAAAACCATAGAAAACGCAAGCGCATTGATATAAATTCTGTAACTGCAAGACTTATACTGTAACAAGGTGTATGCGGGCAGGTTGTTCGTCACACCGAATAACAGCTGTATTGTATTGGGATAAGATTTGACTACCGTATTATTTGGCGTACAAAAAAATTCCGAGCTTTAAATTTCATACAACCGAAACCACAATTTAAAATTCATTAGTTTTCCCGCCCTTTTACAATTTTACAACATTGACATTTAGTATTTGAAAATACCATGCGGTTTGACGTTTGATGCACATAACCTGCAAAATTAGTAGTATTCACGATGGCAATAACAAAAGAGCATATTCGATTTTCCATTTACTTCGCGTTTCATCTAAAGAAAAATGCTGCTGAAGCCCGTGAAATGATTTGTACTGCATATGGAGAGAAGGCTGTAAGTCATGCTACGTGTAAAATGTGGTATCAAAAATTTCACCAAGAAGATTTCAGTCTTGAACATGAACCGCGTGCTAGGCGCCCTCAAAAAATTGAAACGGACGAACTGCAAGCAATGTTGGATATAAACTCTGCACAAACTGAAAAGGAGCAGCAGTTTGGCATTACGCAGCAAGCCATTTCCACACGTTTACATGCAATGAGAAAAGCTCGGAAGGAATGCAGATGGGTTCCGCATTCATTGTGCGAAGACAACAAAAATCGACGGCGTGACACTGTACTCACTTTGCTTTCAAGGTTCCAGAAAAAGGATTTTCTGCACCAAATCATTACAGGCGATGAAAAGTGGATACTTTATATTAACCCGAAGCGTAAAAAATCATGGGTTAATCCTGGTCAACCTTCGACATCGATTCCAAAGCCCAATATCCACGCCAAGACAGTTTTGCTCTGAATATGATGGGATTGGAAAGGTGTATTGTATTACGAGTTGTTACAGCCGGGTGAAACAATTACGGCAGACCGCTATCAGCAACAATTGACCAATTTGAGCGATGCGTTTGAAGAAAAGGGGCCATTTACTGGCAAAGGACGTAGTAAAGTGATATTGCTTTATGACAATGCCCGGCCGCATGTTGCGAATTACTCAGGACCATATCTTTGCGTTAGGCTGGGAACTTCTCCCGCATGCGGTGTAGAGCCCAGACATGGCGCCTTCCGATTATTACCTAATCCGATCGTTGCAGCATCACTTGGCTGATACACACTTTGTGACACTTGAAGAGGTACGAAAATGCAATGATGGCTTGATCGCCTCGAAGCCAGTGTGCTTCTATCATCAGAGAATTCGCAAGCTGCCTGAAAGATGGCAAAAGCCATCGAAGCAAACGGGGAATATGTCGTTGTTTAATATCTTTTTGTTTGTTTTAAATAAATATTGAATTTTGCAAGAAAAAGCTCAGAAGTTTTTTGTACACCCGATACTTCCATAGAGCCAGTTGTTATTGTCGGGACTGCAGATTATTTGGACGAGCATTGGACTACATACACTTTTATAGAATGTAGCTGTTGAAAACGATATCTGGTAGTAAAACCCGAAACAATTTCTTAGTTTTTCTCGTAATCGTTGCATATCTTAATAAAGCATACCAAATTTGATAGAGTCAACGAATATGATTTAACTACTATATTTTATAATATGCGAGGCAATACGAGCGATGCCTGATGATAAATCCGGCCAACATTTTCTGACGTAGTTTTTAATAATTTGGACTAGAGAACTTGGTGGAAATATAATCATTCGTAAACAAATTTATTATACTTTTGTAAAGGATAATCATAAAATAAGAGACCTGCTTTTAAAATGCATATTCTAACAAAGCGCTGAAATCTAGAATAGAAAGGAACAAAGTCATTAAACCAACAATGGATTGATTAAGAGTAACAAGCATGCACTTAAAGAACCAATAAATCATATAAAAGCAAATAATCTAGAAGTCTTCAAATTTCTAGTAATATGTACAATTTTTACAGATTATGTATAAAAACCGTACAAAGCTTTCCGTTTCAAAAAATTATTGGATAAATCGTTAAAATAAATACGTTCAATGTTCATATAAATAAGTGCATGTACATATAAATTACATAGAGTCAAATTTAATAATAAATATAGTTGTAATCATCGTGTTAATAAGGAATTTAGTGTTAAACATTGAAGTAATTATTATCATGATAACTCCATATCTCAGTACGATAAGGTTTCCCTGTATTTGTAAATAATCAGGCTCATATTGAACAAAATAAAGAACAGTAAAAAGACTATGCCATTTTGGTTATACTGGACGTCAATCTTGAAATTATTGCAAAGCTTTGTCAGCGCAACAGGAGTTAAACGAAGTAGTTTATTATTAGAATCCTAAGAAAAGAAAACGTTGATGACACTTACAATGTCAATGGTTCAAAATATGCGTACAAGAAATATTCTATGGATACAAATCTGCCGAAACCTATTCTGAACTGGTTTTATTGAGAATAGTTTGTTTACCGATGAAACAGTCATTACGGGAAAACAGAAAATCTGTTAGAAATTATTTTTGGTGCAACATTGTAAGCCGCTAATTAGCAGGACCGTATTGCCATTCCTCCAAATTAAAACGGTCGAGTATAGTATTTTTTTAAAAAAATTCTCGTTACAAGCTGGATGATTTTTCAATAAATCTAAGTTAAAAAATGCTGTTTTTCCCTCTATCGGTTAGAAACCATCTTAGCAAGACATTTTTTAGACGCTGAATTAGCAAACAAAAGAGACTTAAATTGTCATCAAAAATTAAATAACTCTTTGTATTTCCATTTTGGGGAAAGTATAAAAATATTAGTTCAAGAAAATGAAATTTCAACACAATATACAAAACCAGCTACAGAAGTCAGTTTCACAGACAACTCTTTTCGTGTTTTGTTTATTGTTCTAATTCTTTTTGTATCGTATTCCCGGCCATGTGCGGATGAGAAGGTACCGGCTGAATTTTTATAATTCCCAGCGCGCAGCCATAATACTGTTCCGCACAGAAGAAAGCAGTCTCCGAAAATAATAAGAAGACATTATTTTGTCTGCCACGGGCATTTTCAAATCTTATCTACACACGCATAGGAATACGATGTAAAAAAATTGAACAATAAACAATAGAGAAAAAAATTATAGTGTCCGCAAGGAAGAAAATATTCCACGTGTCCAACGTGCAAAAAACACACAGACACGAAAATAAAACATATTTTTCAAAAATTTGACTTGTCCATTCTCATCTACACACGCCCAGGAATACAATACAAAAAATATCAAGACGAATAGTATACAAAAAAAGTTACAGCGACCGCAAAGAAAAATCACTGTTTTAAAGCATGTTTTCTGCATTGCGGGTACTAACTTTTTTGTTCTAATTCTTTTTTGTATAGTATTCTTGCTTGTGTGCGGGTGAGAATGGACAGACTGAATTTTTCAAAATGTTCCTTTGGCAGCCAAAATATTGTTCCTCATAGAAGAATTCTTAAAAAATAAATCACGAGAATCAAAAACAAAGGAGAATTAAAAAAGAGGTCACGCAGAATATCTACTATCGAGCTATTATTAAGTTGTACTTTACTATTCAAATTTATGGACCAAATAAAAATATTTAAAAATCCTGTTATTTTTTTTGAACTTGATAATTTCATACATTCCAAAAATGCAATTACAAAATAGCAGACAAAATTTCATTTGGTCGATAAATCGAAAATTTAACAAGCGTTTTGAAAACGATTTCTTGGTAATAAAATCTGAGTGCATGGTTAACGTTTATGACTCGCGACAGTTTTAAGCATTCTCAAACTTGGCAGTGATATAGAGAAAGTTCTATGTGCGTCATAAAATAAATTACGGTATTTCGCGAAACCGGATTTATAAAAAAGCAAAGTATGTACAAAAGAAGTTGTTAAACGTTTGACGAGCACGAAACAAAAACGTACCAACAACTCCATCTAAGACGTATTGTGTTTTCAGTGGTTAAACAACTATTTAACAAACAACGACTTGCTAAAGTGAGCAATTTTTTCTCATGTAAGGTTATGTGAATCTCCGATACACCTCAATAAATCAATCTTGTAATAGCAATCCACAGACGAATAATTGGCCATATTTTTTTTTATTTTCAACATTAATGCACAGCGACACAGAAACAACATTTTGAACGAATGTGTACTCGACAACTTTAGAATGAACTACAACCCACAATACTTGAAGAGTACAAACACAACACCAGGAATATAAAATGGTTTCGATGCAATTCCAATATCTACCTTAGTTCTGTTGTATTGTTAATAAACACGTTACTAATGTTTTCCATGATTTCCAATATTTTAACATAATTATTGCAATCCAATGACGTTGAATATCACAACGTTAAATTTTTTAGTTGATGTTACTAATTTGCGAACGCGAGTTACTTGTAAGAATAATAATTTGTTTAATTCTTTTAGATGGATTTAAAAACTTTTACGAAATATATATCTCAATCTGCATTGTTGCCGAGGTTCCAGAAGTACGATTCATTTTAGAAAATATCACAAAAAGGTAAACCACAGATAGAAAAATTACTTTAAACTTACACTGTCAACACGCTCATAAAAAAAACTTGTTTGAATAAATATTTACAACTAATGTAAACATACTACAATATATAATATAAAGAATATTTAAAAATTAAGGTTCAAGGGTGACCACAACGTTTGATAAGACTAATAAACATAACACTTTGTTCGAGTTGTCAACATAGTAAACAAACAACAATATAAAATACAGGAAAAATATGTATACATTGTAGTTTCATCTCACAGTGAATTCATTTACCAAATACAATAAAAGTTATAATACATTATTTTCGTTTTAACCAATAAAATAAAAGTTATACTTAAAAAGATTCCAAGTTTATTATTAGTAACAATTTAGAAATAATGCTTCATTACCCATATTCCCCCAGATTGATCGCCCAACGACTTTTTATGTTCCGATATATCAGAAACTAAATACGCTATGAGAGTTTTCGTGGTCCAAAGATTGTTGTAGCATTTAATTTGCTTGTTTCAGGCGGAAAACTGTTTTGAAGATTGGTTTTATCCAAAGGGAAATATTTGAGTATTGATAAAGCGATTTGCGTAACGATGCGTGCTTTTTAATATTCTCTGCAAATTTTAGCAGCGACCCTCGTATAAAACTATACTAAAGTAACTTGTAGCTGAAGTAAAAGAGAATGTCATTGTCGAGAATTATTTTGCTAGTGTAGGGCAGTTTAAAAATTTATTAATCATTGAAATTAATTGAAGTTGAAATACTAAAAACGAATAAAGAGAAATGCTCAAACAAATGTAAGCAGATACAAACAAGAATATACCTATGTTATGGATTTTTTAAAACCTTACATTAATTAGTTATGTCCTAAAGAAAATAAAACAGTTGCATTGTTGATAACATTATATAGTGATAAAATTGTGATAACACAAAAAAACGATATTATGGACATTATGAATAAGAAAGTAATTAATTACACATGCAAAAGAAGGTAAATAATGATCGAACGTTATATAAAGCCACAGAATGGATATAGCAGCACGTCATGCTTTTATTTAGTATTCAGAGGATCATAAAACAGATGACAACAAAAAGAATAAAAATGCGCTTTTGTGAAGGAGTTGCCCATGCAATAAATAATTTATTCCCTGTAAGAAAAAATAGAGCAAAGAATCTACATCTAAAAAATGTAATATAACAAAACATTGAAAAATTTATTTCAATCACAAAAACATTGCAATTAAAGGAAGTTTAGTGATAACAAAAAAAAGATTGAAAATACAAATGACCATGTATAGTATGCGAAAAACTATTTGAAAGGAGAGCATAAGTTTTTAAAATAAAATTGTTAACCATAAAATATAAACAATACTAAATTTCAATCATATATTATTGGATACTTTTTACCCAATCATTCATATGTAGTAGGTGAACTTGTAAATTCGAACTTAAACCATGCAATTAATTATATTCTAAAAGATATGCTACCCACGCTTCTACAATTAACAAATAATAAACCACATTTAAAAATGTAATCTTTATAACAAATAGATTCGTGCTAGCTTCAACTATTCATAAAACATACAATTCTACTCAAGAATTGTGGTGTGGTTAGAAAAGGTTCAAGTCAATCTATTTAAAAAATACTAAACACCCGAAAATATTAAAAATCAGTGAGATTCTTTTACCCAAATAAAACTGTTTCAGTTGGATAACAAAAAGCAGCCTTGAGATTTTACTGATTTTCTTTATTTAACAATTTCTGGAATTGCGTAATTTATGGAGGTTCTCGAATAAATGGTTCAAATATGATTTACAGTTTTTATATATAGTTAGATATCAAGCCGTAAAAGTTATTTTTTACAGAAAGAATGAGCATGTTGCGAGTACGAAGCCATAATGCCAAGTACCTACAAAGCTCACGAAATCATTCATGAAGTGACGTTTTACCTGAAGTAGACAATCAACCTAAAACTTATAAACAATCAGGCTTTTGAGTGTTTTTAAATCTCATATCAATCATAAAAATAGAATACCATATGAACAAGGAAAATGCGAGTTTAAAGCCTAAAACATCGCAATTATTAAGAGATGAAGCTGACAATTTTTACTACGCTACAGATAAGGAATATCTTATAATAAAAATATTATCCTCTGTATTCGAAAGCTTCCTTAAATGTTCTAAAAAAAATATAATCAATATATGCTCTAGTGAAAAATGTTCACTACAATAGTAGGTCCGAATAGCTTTGCAAAAATTCAACAAACATTGTTTCTTATCTGTCTGATTCATCTAGAACTATATACAGAACACTTTATTGCGCAGTTTAGCGACTGCTAGGGGATGGTGAAGTGTTAATACCTTTGAGGTGTACATAGAGGAATTTTCACCGAAGTAAAATTTAGGTTGTCAATCGGATACATTAGCAACAACAGGGAAATGCTAATGACAATATGAGCGAAATTAGAGAGTCTTTTCAATAGAAGATAATCTCTTCCTTCGGATAATGTTCAAAATCCAACACCTGAATGTTCTGGTTGATTGAAAAATTCTATGACAATTGTTTCATCGTTCATGAACGTAATTAATGTTTAGAACAATACCCGAACATTAATAATTTTTTTGTTACGAAGTTAATGTATTATTTTATAAAACAATTTTTAACTAATAAATATTTATAAGGTAGCAAGTAGGTATTGAAATAACAGGTCATGTAGTACCATTACAGTACTATTCTGGTAAAAATAAACTTTCTTGAATCAAAATTGCCTTGAAGTTTGATTTACTTAACTTTAGTTGTTTTATTTGGAATTAAAAGATTTTGTTTTTATCTTAAATGCTTTAAAATTACACGCTCGTTGTATCTATTTGAGTTCACATGCAGCAATGAAGACGAACTTTTTAAAAAATTTTGTTCAAAACGTTCACTGTGTGATATGTAAATTAAAAATTTTCGTTAGCATGGTTTTAAAAAGAAAGATAAGGAATAAGACAGTTCCCCATTTTGAACATTATGATTACTATATAATGCAAACTATTGATGGATATTATAAAATATTTGATTTCTACAAAATAACTACTAAAAGTACATTTTTGAACAACCGCTAGAACATGGGACATAAAAATATCGAGACAATTTAATCTCGAATATTAAAGTACACAACGAAATACAAACGCTCAAAGGGTTTTCGTTATAATTTTTCCCCGTTTTTAAGAATGCTTTGAAGGTAGCGTGCAAAAGATTTATAATTGAATTCTTAACAAAGCACAATTCGTAGATACGCTTTTCAAACATTTTCAAAATGCTACACACTCTTTACAAAATAGAACTAACTGTACATTGTGAAAGTAAATTCATATAGTACAAAAGCACAAATTCCAACAAAATCAAATACGCCGAATTAATAGTTCATTTCATAACGAAACGACAGCCAAACAAATCGAACGAAATAGAACCAAGAAGGTAATAAAACTAAGTCCAATAAAATTAAAAGCAATAAAATCCTACCTGTTTCTCCACCTCGTTAGTTGTGGGCACTTTACGACTGAACGAGCACACAAGAACTGGTCAGTGGTCACCAGACTATCAGCTTATCTGTAAAAGATCTCCCCCAGGACAAATTCTATTGGTTAACGTCAGTACGTGGGTACGTGTTTACGATTGATTGTTTGCGCATTGCCATGGTAACAGCTCAGCAAATACAAACAGCGTTCGACATCAACAGTTTTTTTGTATTTACTAATATCGGCGGTTGCTATACGAGTCCTTTCAATAAGCGTAATTAGGCAAGACCAGAAAATGTACTAATAACCCTCCACGTTCTATATTATATACAATTTCAGAATTCCCATTCTATTTCGCATACTTTTAATGAAATTTTTCTTATATATTATTAGGGAAATATAGGAAAATGTATGTTGAGCCATTAAAGAATATTAAATTGATTATATTCCATTATTTTTCTAAGTACAACATATTATTGATTGGTCCCCTTTTAAATTTGACATAAATATTTAACCATACTGCTATTTTTAGTTACAATTAACAGAATGTTAACTATTTCAACATAAATGAACTTAGAGCAAACAGAATAGATTTAAAATTTTCGATAAAATGTTTGAGGTTTGTTACACACCCTACACCACTTCCATAGGAACTACTTCTTTGAGGCAGCCGTTAGACACCATACAGAGATATTGCTAAACTCAAAATGGAAAATAAATCAAATAATCAGTCGTTCCATGATAATCAATAAATTAAACTCATATGAATAGTTCTATCAGTGCTAATAGGTATAATTTTTTAACTAGAACAATCTCAGTTCATATATTATCTATAACCTAATCGCTAGCTCACCATAAAAAGCAAATTAATAATAATATGAACAATCTTCAAAAATTAACCATAATGTTACATTTGGCCGATGTTAATCATTAGATAGACTAAAAGACCTTACTGTAGGCACTTTAAAAGAGTATACTTTAACATTGGTTTATAATAGAACATGAAACTTGGGCTCACGTTTAAAAAATGTATTTAATTTAACTGCAAAAACAATGCTAAAGCACGAGTTCTTATATATAACATGCGAAACAAATCACCTCACTCAATCACTTTCCAATAATACCGACACTGCTAATAAGGTGTTTAATCTTACTAGTCGTGGCTTACATGGTCAAACATCAGTCCCAAAGCTGTAGCATATAGCATGAACCAACTGTCAACAAGACGAGAGAAAAATATTTAAATGTGATGCCTGGGTTACGGATCACCGATAAGGGCCCATAAAATGACGAAAAATCATTCGGATCAGAGTCCATGCTACACGAAAGATGAAATTCGGTCATGTTTCGATGCCTTACAATAAATGTAGCTGATTTCCAAATAAGAAGCAATCGAGTTTTGCCCATTGGGTGCGTCTCCAGGTGGTGGATAGGAGTAATCCCAGGATATATGGCAAAGGAATTGGCTACTTACTCTGGGAAGGATCGTGATAAGCATTATATTTCAGTGACCTGAGTGGCACACAATATGGTGGAGAGCAAGAGACTGCGCTGATGCGGGATAAAATCCGCTCCCTAGCCAAGTGAAAACGATCCCGCGGACCACACCCCTCAACCCAAGCTGTAGTCTCATAGCTAATGGGCCTGCACTGAGGTAAACAAAGCCCATGGGGCAATTCTGCAACACCATCATACCGTGCTTTCCCTGTCGTCGTGGTCATGTCCCACGGGCAAGAGGGTGGGGTGGTGGGGCTCGTTAAAAATTCCTAAATTTCGTAATGTAGGACCCAACACGGGAGATGCGTGGCTGGATAGTCAACCAGTCTCAATCGGTCTAAAACACGGGGAATAGGGCGGCACCCCGTTTTATTCACGCCTTCCATGCCAACAGGGGGCACCTGATATGGCGACTATTTATATCATCCCCCATACTCGTGGGAACAATCATGAATAATATTGGTACCACTAGTAAAACTGAACCTGAAGAGGTGGAACCAGCAATGGGAGACTCCTCAGGTAACCAAACTGTATCCATGTAGGTGGAGCAAACCAGGAATGCGAGTCCGCTTGCAAGACCGGTGTCTGAAACATCAGACATGGAGAATACTATAAAGAAACTTGCAGGCACTGGACTGCAAGCAAAGAGGCTTTCGGGAGCTCAGCTTAGAAAGGTGAGGAGAGCCAAGACAGTCAAATCTGGGAATTGGACGGAGTCAAACCCGCTCACTAAGTAAGCTGATGGGGGAGTGCGATATAGCCCTTATCCAGGATCCTTGAATTTGCAAGGGAAAGGTGCTAGGACTGAGTTCAATCGGTGGGGCACTTGTATATAGTAGATCCACTGATAGACCCAGGACTTGTATACTAATCAACCTAAGCAGGGTCAGCACAATAAGCCTTTTAGGTTGGCGTGCGGCGGAGTCGTTTAGCAGACGCGCCCGCCAGGGGGAGTGGTTTTAGTGGGTATGCCGCAAGGAGAGTTCCATACTTTGGCTATACAAGCTTTCCTCTCCACCGGGTTTGGATAACTATCGAAAAAAAGAGTTTTGACCGCTTCCCCAAATACATCCAAAGCGAAGAGTAAATGGCCGATTGAACCGCAATGAAATGGCTTCCATCACTCCATAATGTTACACTTCTTAAAAATAAATGACTAGCGCTGACGAAAGTTGTGTCGCAATCGTTGAAAATGTTGACGGCGAACTCGGCGGGCAATAAAACGACGAAGGCAACGCAATAGCGGTTTCAAATGATAAATGAAAAAACTATCAAATGAAAAAGTGAGCAATTATGAAAATATACGCCTTGGAAGTTCTGGAGCATCTTATACAATAAACGAGATAATGTGAAATGGTCAGCAAAATCGATCCAGCAAAACTAAAAGATTTTGATTTCGAAAGTGAAGAATCTGTAAATCACATACAACTGGAATGACAAAGTTACTAGCAACAATAACATTTAAATAATTTGATTTTCCAATGCTTCGCCCGAAGGTACTGCATTGGTACTACCTGCAATTTTGAATTTTACAGAACCCTTGCTGTACCAAGCAAGGTAGGGATTCTTTAACGTGCGCGAAATTCATACACGAGACCTCCATTTTACCTCTCATCTGAATGAGGGTGTATTTTTGTGAAAAATTTTCGCCTAACATTTTTCAAGCGGACTGTGTCGGGATTAAAACTCGGGACCTTGGGCTTAGCAGCCACGCGTATACTAACTAAGCGACCGAGGCACCAGATAAATTCTACCAACAGCTTAAAGAGATGTGAAGATATGAAATTTTTCTTGAATCAAAAAGCAAACAATCCCGCAAGGATGGTCTTTGAGAGTTCGGAAACCTGTTGAACGAAGCATGATAATCGTACAAGAACCAGTAAAAGTCAAGGAGACGGAACTAAAAGAATTAACTTGTGATGCACAAAATCAGCCACAAGGGGAATGAATGGAACAGAGCCGAGTTGATAGTAACGATAATATTTACAATTTTTTTATTTATAAAAGTACTAAAATATGAACGCAAAATCCCTAGTTGTATATAACTGTATGGGATTAATTCATCGCTTAACGAAAGTCATTCAATATGTTTTCTTTGGCGATAGACGAGTCACTTCATATTCTTCAGGAATTGGGTTCAAAAAAATATAAGTTCCCGAGTAGTTGCCAATTAATGTTTCTTAGCTAAAAAAAATACCGTTAGTAGGTAGGTTTTGTTTTAGAAATTGTAAATCATAAATGAATATTACAATCCCTTCATTGTTATAGTTCTAAATAACCGTAATTTGTAATTGTTAAAGTTCAATACTTAGCAAAAGAATAAAGGGCAATTATCTTAAATATGAAAATCTAAAGTTTTCAGTACTGCATTTTCTAGGATGGCGTAATTTTGTTCTTTTAAGTCAATCTTTTCCCCTTGACCTTTTTTCAACCAACAAAAGTAAATAACTCCGAGTATGGAATACTTAACAAGCAAAGGAACCCTTTGAAAATTGGTATCAGAGAAAATATTTACAGTTTATATTTATCAGTGTAGTCACAACGACCGTTTTGAGACGAATCTCCTAAAAAGTGTAAACAAACAGAAACAAAACTGTTTAGCGTCTGTTATTTTGACAATAAGTTCCATCGAAAAGACAATCGCGATAATTTCTAAATGTTTTTAAAGAATAATTATTTGTAATTTATCTATTTTACTTTACTAAGAAAATAATCTAACGGCTTACAGCTTATACTGAAATTACGCCTTTAATTTTTTGTTCGCAGGTTCCCGTGCACACCTTATTTTAAATCCATTCGTAATGACTGTTTAGCCTATAACGTGGTTGCAGTACCCTGGTTGAATTAGGATTATTTGTAGACTTTTGCTTCATGCGGCTGGTGGTAAAAAAGGATACGTGTACAAGGTACGCGAGTCCATTCGACGTAAGACACAAAAAACATGCATGATATTGTTCAATGAGTTAAATTTGATTAGATTAGGTTTCCTATAATTACAAATATGTAATAATAATTTGTGATTGAATTAAACGAGATAAAATAATTTTTTTTATATACATACCACAATAAATTTCTGTACGCGTAGTGAAGGTGCACGTGTATTGGTGAGAGATGCGTTATTTACTTTTTGCACAGGGGTACGTTTCGCAAAAACAAAACCACTGCTCCAAAGGATATAATACGCTTAAATAATTGTCGTGTAGTTTCTGCACTCGAGTTCAGAACGAAATTATCGGAGTTTCTGTGTTAAATTTATACTATATCGATGCAACGTATGAATGTACTGCTTCAAAGTACATCTAATAACTGATTTGTAAATATTCCTATGAACATTATTACAATTAAAAATACATTAAATGAAACCTATCAAAGTGAAAGTAAGCACTCATAAGCATTTTGTTCAAAGCGAATAATTAAAACGCATTTAGTGATATTAAATAAGTTTTACCATGTAAAATCTAATTAACCCATATTTCCTATCCCTTACGACTCGTTATGTATTATAATAATACGTAATGTACAGAGGAATACCTGAATATTTAATCTAAGGGGATACGGACATGCGTTGAAATTACGACAAGAGTTTTCCGAGTAGTATTGAAAGAGGTACGAAACTAGGAAATAAAAGAGGAGAGTTGTCATCTGCTCGTACGTACTCAAACGGTACTTCAAGGAATCCGGCTTCTACCTGGTTCATGAATCCATTTATTCAAGAATGCGAAGACGCGTAAGAAAAATTAGATACTTGGAAAACGTAGGGTTCCTTTGGATTCTTGGACAACCGCGGTGTACAAGAAAACGAAGATGTTGGCAGATTAGCTATCAACGTGTATATATATAGAACTAGAGCCCTGTACAGAGTGGAGAAAATTAGTGATAAATCAAGAAGGCATGACATTACCATTGAATTAAAACTGAAAAACAAAAGTGTTGGTGAGCATCACTGCAGGTTGGTTGCGATAGATATCTCAGATGTCGGTTTGATCAGATAGAATGAACAGTTCACTATATAACACCATGGGTTCGAGTGAACTAGAATCGATTGAGTTAATTTATTTCTCTTCTTTGGTTAGGCGTGTTCACTTTCTCCAGAGACCGCTAGGTTTGCAACTTAGCAGCTCTCATTCTAACCCATATTTAATATACACGGAACACGTTAAAATTGAATACATATATCGAAACAATATGAATGTCAATACATAAAATTTATGTTCACAAAAATAGCACAGAACGATTATTTACGGAATAACTTGTATTTTATAAAATAACAATTTAAGTTATTTCTTAAAAACGAATAAGATAGAATTTCAGCAAACATTAGTAAAGAAAAACATGAAATCAATCCAAGCGAAGCGATCCAGCCAGATTTTGAAACATTTTAACTTTTGTATTAGTACTTTAATTACGTACTTTAAAATTCTTTACTCTATATTCCATGCGTCAATAGTGACCCTTTTATTTAGCAGCGCATACTGATGGGGCTTGTTATATAAACTTAATTTTTTATACACGATTTACCTAAACATTAGTAAACTACTTTAAGGATTTCAACTTTGATATTTGACCTGAACCAAGTAATGAATTTTTCAAATTTTATCTTAATATTTTTAATAAAACATAGATGTTTGAACAATAAAAAAGTAAAAAGTCAATTTTGTCCGATTAAGTTGTAAAAGTACAAATTAAGTAGATTCAAATTCACAAATATAAAAAAAAATTGCATTTCAAAGTGTTCAATCAACAAAAAATAATTCAATCAATTAAGAAGTTTCCTGTTTGGCTGAGGTTCGCAGTGACAGGAATGGTTTCTTACAGTGTGATCGATGTGGAACTTTATCCAGTGACAAATATGCGACGTAATTAATTTATCAATTTAATACTACGTTCATCAGTAGAGCATGTGTTGTTATTTATTGTTAATGTAACACGTCGAATTCAGGAACGGATAATTTTTAGAACTAGTCTCGAAAAAGATTGCGCCAAAATTTAAAAATGGAATAGGCGTAACTGGTATTAAAAACCTAAACCAAATAATCCAGCCGGGAAGGTAATGTTCGGTATGAAAAAGGGGGTTCCCTGGCTTAGTAGGTTCGCGTGCGACTACTAAGCTCAAGGGGTTCAGTTCCGAACACGAACTGCTTAAAAATGATAGACGAGCATTTTTCACAAAAATACGCTTTCGTTTCAGATGAGACGTAGAATGTCGGTCCCGTGTGTGTGTTGTCATGCACTTCAAAGATCCATACCTTGCCTGGAATTGAAGAAATTCGGCAAAATTCAAAATTTCCAGGTTAAAAAAACTCGCTCCTGACCAATGTAGTAACTTCGAATGGAGCATAGAAAAAATCAAATGGAATGGTCTGAGCAGAAAATAGAAACAATAAGAACTAATTACTTGGAAGACGCGGAGGATTATCAACACACAAAAAAATTTAGTAAAATATAAAAAAAAGAACACGGAAATACAAATCCAGAAAAACCATTCTGCAGCAAAGCACGACTACCGGTCATAAAATAATGCTCCAAAGAACTGTTACTATATTTATACTAACAAGACAAAATGAAAAAAAAATCAAAATCAAACATGTACGCAAGGTACAATCATTATTTTGGTCACAAAATTTGCAAAATAAATAACTAGGAACTACTTCAGTTAGCTTCAAAGGAGGCTGTATACTTTATGCAGTTGAGCTCAACCGTCGATTTTGGAAGTGATACGAGTAACTCGTTATGAATTTTGCGTGCCTTTAAATGCTTATTAATATTTATAACTATTATAAATAATCACTTCACAAAGCGATGAGATGCAGTTTTTACGTTTTCTCGATGATGTATCACTAAACAAGAAAAATTTACTATCACTAAACAAGAAAAATTTACAATTCTAAGTCAACAAATCTGCACATAAGCGTAAAACTGTATACATAAAACTGCAAGAATAAACGATTCTTAAATAATACAATATTAATAATGAATATCATCTCGTATAAAGAAATTTTTTTGTTAAGGTACAGATCAAGTGTCGGCATCAACAAAACGTAAATAGTATGTTTCCACATGATCCACTGCTACCAATCAGATCTCCAAATAGAAGCGAATTTAAGATACAAGGCTTGGTTCTACATCGATTTGTGCACTATTTAAAGTAATTCTTTTGGTTGGAAATTAATGAAACCGCCTTTTCCAAAGAACACCAGTAGTCACAAGGCAAGTACAGATGTCAAAGGAGTTCTGCGGTCAGGCAATCACGACTTGTGAGCTGAAGATACCCTACATGTGATTTTCCAATGCTCAACCCGAAGGTACTACATTGGCCAGGAAGCGAATTTTTTTTACCTGGAAAATTTCGAATTTTGCCGAACCCTTGCTGTTCCGAGCGAGATAGGGATCTTTAACGTGCGTGACAACATTCACACACGGGACCTCCATTTTACCTCTCATCCGAACGAGGGTGTATTTTTGTGAAAAATGCTCGCCTAACATTTTTCAAGCGGACCGTGTCGGGATTCAAACCCGAGACCGCGGGCGTAGTAGTCACACACATACCAACTACGCCACAGAACCGCCTGTTGAAGATACCAATAGAAAAGCAAGTAATGTAGTTGTTTTCCAGGTGCAACAATACTGTGAACAGGCGGATCCTTGGCTTAGTTGATTCGCTTGTGACTACTAAACTCAAGGTTCTGTGTACGATTTCCGACACGGACCTCTTGAAAAATATTAGGCAAGCATTTTTCACAAAAATACGGCCTGGGTGAGAAGTAAAATATAGGTTTCGCGTGAGTGTGTTGTCAGCACGTTAAAGATCCCCGCCTTGCTTAAAACAGCAAGAGTTCGGCAAAATTTTAAAGTTAAAAAAACTCGCTTTCTGGTCAATGTAGTACCATTGGGTGGAGTATGGGAAAAATCAAATGCAGGCTCCACTGTGAACAGTGAAAGAAAGAAGGTCGTTGATGGTCCCTTCTAAGTAACACTGTACAAATAAGAACGACTTTCTATTGGTAGAAAACTAGCAACAAAAAGCACATCCCGTTTTTATAAGCTACGAGCAAAAGTCATAAACTGAAAAACAACAGTACAACAAAAATGTTCAAAACTAATTGTCAGACATCGATGTACATATCAAATTCAAAAAGGAAAGATGTAATAAGCACACAACGAAAATATGAGTGAAATAGAAATTCATACGTTTCTTTTGTTTATTATTTTCTTAATGTAAATTACAATGAGTGTTTTATTATTGAACAAATAGTTAATCATAAACACTACGGTCCAATTTAAAAATAAAACCCTAAAAATTATTCCTCGAAAGTATAAAAAGTGTAGAACTTATGGAACGAATTATAGTTTCTTCAGCATGTATTCCAACTGTTTGTACCATCTAATTATCGTACTTACTTTGAAAAGGAAAACAAAAATAATTGTTAACAAAAACGTTTTCAACAGAAATAAAGAAATCAAAGTGTAATTAATCAAAGAAAAACCTTGCTTTTTGCAAGAAAAATTGCTGCCATTACTGGCATTCCATACGGAACTACACATGATTAAAAAAATGTGAAACTTAAATTTTTAAAAATTCAGTTACCGCTAGAAATCAAACGAACAGTTTTTTAAAAAACAAATTTTTATAAAACAAAAATAAAATAAGGTGTGATTCTCAATAAATTTCACTTCGCTTTAACTGTGAAGTTAAAACACGCAGCTGCAGAATTTGGGAACATGAGAACCCTGGAGAATTACAAACGTTCAAAGTTACTGTGTGGGTTGGTGGTGTACAACTACAGCAAAATGGTATATTGGTTTACAAACTAAAAAGAAATATTCAAAATACTAGTGAGAATTATCCAATGGACCGCATTAGAAAAGTCTGAATCACCTATCCAAAAGACTTGATCAGTGTGTTTTAACAGTAAATGATGAGCGCTTACGACAATTACTGAACTAATTAATTTTGTATCGTTTACCAAGTTAAAACCAGAGAATAGTTAAATAAACATTTTATTCCAAGGACATGTAGTAATTATTTTAAACCAATCTAATTTCTATACAAAATAAAAAACGCTGTGAATGCCAATTTTTTTAGAAAACAAGATTAAACTGAACTACAAAAACTATACAGAAATGACGGTTCCCATACGAAATAACAAAGTTGTATTATATCTAAAAAAAAAGCATTTCCGGTGTAATGGTAGTAGCAGTACAAAAGTGACATATCAAAAAATATTAATTTATAAGTGCGTCAAGTGAAAACCAGAAATTGACATATCAAGTTGTTTTCGAACTACACATATCCAAAATGGGTTCAAATATACTTGTCACCGCCCGTTAGTAGTACTTTTCAACTAATAATGACAGCTTAGTGGTTGAGATATGCAATTAAATCTTTAAAACACAAAAACTGTGATAAAAGCTGTAATTGTTCTTATACTGTAGAATATGCTCTTAGTGTTTAGTAACAACCGTGCTTAAAGGCCTGCTCAGATTCAGCGCTACATATGCCTTCAATAAACAATAAGTCTGTGTTACCTTTTCTAGTTCGATTGGTTTAGAGTTCTCCTTTGTAATACTAAATAACGTTGGAATAGTCTTATGATAATAATACAGAAATGATAAACAATTCGTCATAGATAAGCGCAAACGAATTACATATACCATGTTTTACGACGAATTGTTGATCATTTCTGTATTACTATCATAAGACTATTCTTACTAACGTTATTTAGTACTCTAAAGGAAGAACTCTAAACCAAACGAACGTTTTGTATTCGATGTTCATCAAAAACAGAGCCGAACAAACAGAATTTGTACCGAACCTAATAGTTTGTGACAAACGTTTAAATAATGTTGAAGTAAAACAATATCACGTTCGTTATTTTGGATATGCAGGATGTCTATTCGAACGATTGAATAAAAATTCTGTGCTTTTCGTGTACTATTCAATACTTTAATTGAATAAATTCAGTACTTTTTGTTGCATGAAAAACTGAAAATAAGCGTAATCAGAACATTCGAATATTTTAATTAGTTAAAAGTGAATTCTGGGATGTTTAAATTTGAGGTTTGTATAACATAGATTTGTCTACGAAAGCTTAGGATGTGTTTAAATTTTATTTCTGATAATACAGCTTTTGTAAATGACATCTTGCCTGTTAAAGTTATATTTAGTTTTATAAGTGCGTCTTATATTACATTGTGTGGTATGGATGGGCTAACATTTGAAATAACCACGTTTATGGTCGGCGTTAGTAATTTACGTATTTCCACTTCTGTATTATTCACTGTTATTTTAGGAT
Organism: Platerodrilus igneus; assembly: GCA_036346225.1. Classification (NCBI taxonomy): domain Eukaryota; kingdom Metazoa; phylum Arthropoda; class Insecta; order Coleoptera; family Lycidae; genus Platerodrilus; species Platerodrilus igneus. Next base: position 2,249,822 of record JARFIW010000544.1, read on the forward strand.
GATTATTTACAAGCTGGTCAGCGTCTTCTTTTGTAGTCAAATAAATGCAGATCCGGTTGTTTGCTATTCTTGACGCAAAGTTATATTTTTAAGATCTATTATTTCCGGAATTGCATTTAGATAATCTTCTAGCTTTGTGTTTGGTAATGAATTTAATATAATCGCATTTTCTTTTGAAGAGAAACTGCTGGCACATATTTGTTTGTTTGGTGCATTGCCTTTTACTGCATTGGGACGGACATGTCCCTTCTTTTATTGTTTGATGGATGAGTGGGTTTTTTGTTTGGCTGATAGAATGATTTATGGCTGGGGGGTGTTGTTATTGATGATAAAGGGTACATTTCAGGTAGTTTTGGTAAGTGGTTGGGTTATGTCTATTTATTGTGGTTGTATTGAAAGGGATGAGGAATGTTTAAAAAAGAATACCTGTTTTGATTTTATCACTTGCTAATATTATTATTTGGGAGGTAGTATCTTAGATCAACGAATTCACATAAACTGTACTGTTACGGTCGCGGAATCTTTATTCCACGAAAGTTTCATTTTATACACAATGAAAGACTACAAAATAAAAGTCAGACTTAATAATGTCTAAAATCAGACGCTTAATTTCTGTACGTGAAGTATAAATTCCGCACTTTTCCGCATATCCGGACTTGCTCTACAAAATCAGCACTTTTTCAGTACTTTCCGGCTTTTCTGTACCAGTAGACATTACATGTGATTTTCCAATGCTCCACCCGAAGGTACTACATTGGCCAGGAAGCGAGTTTTTTTTTACCTGGAAAATTTTTGAATTTTGCCGAATCCTTGCTGTTCCAAGCAAGGTAGGGATCTTTAACGTGCGTGACAACACTCACACACGGGACCTCCATTTTACCTCTCATCCGAACGAGGGTGTATTTTTGCGAAAAATGCTCGCCTAACATTTTTCAAGCGGACCGTGTCGGGATTCGAACCCGGGACCTTGGGCGTAGTAGTCACACACATACCACTACGCCACGGAGCCGCCTTGTACCAGTAGACACCCTGATATGGCGGTAAAACTACGAAACTAAAAGAATTTAATAATGGAAGCTCACAGACCGCCGCTTCAAAAATTGTTACAATGTGAGCTTAATTTTTCCTAGCGGGTAATATTTCGAAAAATAAATTATTCCGATTTGTTTTTTATTTGTAATTATCACGAGTACTAATATTATAGATCAGCCAATTCTGGTTAAGATTAAGAATTTTCGTATCTTTTATAGCTATTATTGCAGAGTATCGAAATTAAAAAAACATGCATTAAAAATGTAAAGGTTTCAACCAATTTAACAGACTTGGTAGTTGAAACCAACTAGCTGGTCGTAAACCTATATCATTTGCTGAAACCTTTTCAATCAACACCTAAAAATGACGACAAAAATTGAAACCTCTCATATCGTATAACCACAAATGATAGTATAACAAACAAAATAAATCACGCTAAAATACAGATTTGTAACGTACGTAATTTATGAATCTTTATGAACGGGACAAAACAGAAAGAAAAATTTACTAATGAATTCGACAAGTTCGTAAAAGAATAGAGTATAACAACCACCATTCGCGTGCGTGAAGTGGATCAATCGATATTTAATTTCTTAACAAATAACGCTAAACATGGAGTTGAGTTACTTAATTAACCTAATGACAAGACCACTATGTTGGACACATTTACGATAGTCAGAAAGATGGATGAGTAATAAGAAATTCTTTGATATTCCAACAACTTCCATATTTAGTACGCCCTAATGGGTATTTAAAAGCTTTAGTTTCTACATTCAATATATCTAGTATTTGTCATATCTAAATCCATGTCATTAATTTTACGGCATTGTAGCTGAAATAATTAACAGTTGTAATAATAGCTGTAATAAAGTTTAATAAAATTTAAGTTCGCCCAAGCCGCAAGCTACACAACAACAGTCTCCTAAGTCTCTTGTGCGAAGGAAACGTTATTTTGAAAATATGATCGGTTGTCAAATGTTATCGCACGAGCAGAAACTATACTCCATGGGACTGGGCGCTGTGTAATTTAAAACAAAAAATATTACTAAATGTCCGAAGAAAAGAATTACGTTTCAAACGAATTCCGTATAAAGAAACTAAACCACAATAATATGCAATATACAGGGTAGCTCAAAATTTAGCTAGTGAATTCCGTCCATTAGTAAATTAAGTTCGAATAAATTGACTTTGTTCGATAATCTTGTACATTAAAACTCAGTTTCCAAAATACAGGAGTCAAAAGTTTAAAATGTCTAAACTTTATTTTTAATAAGACAGTATACGCACATTAACGTAGATGAATTACCATTAACATATTTTAAAAAAAAAAAGTGTTTTCCTAAATTGTCCTATGGCGGAATATAAAATAGTTATAACTTTAATCTAGAGTTAATGTTAATACAAATCTTCACCGACCATTTTACCCTTAAACCAAAGATTTCTTCAAAAAAATGTGGAAATTCATACGTAAATCAGTTTTTCGATTTGTACGACAAACGACGTATTGAAATAATATTATTTTATAGTCCGCTCCATGAATCAGTGTAGTGACGCCATATTATATTATATTGCCATATTGTTCACTGTTTACCCGGAATAACAATACAAAAAGCGAAATTTGTTCTGAAGAGAACAGTTTTAATACAGAACGAACAAGAAAAATTCGTAAAATTGCTAAAATAACAAATCGCAAATGACAAGCGACGGATGCGAAACACCAGCGCAAATTGATACCAATCCGTAGCATTTACTTTCTCCTAAATATTACACGCAAATAGTGATTACATTTGGCAAAAAATTACTGTCGATGACATCACTATACTAACTCGTGTAGCCGACTATATTTAAATAACATTTTACTACAACACAAAAAAGCAAGCAAATAATACACAATCTATGAAGTCATCAGGTATTGAGCAAGTGTTACACGAATATTGGTCTCCCATCCGTATATTGGCACGGCAACTGAATTCAGGAGTGGATACTAGACGAGACTTTTCGGATCTGAAGTGAACACACTCCCTGAAATGGATACCAGGCGACTGGCAACATTCCTCAACCGTGTGAAATTGCGCAGTTTGAAATGGTGCCAGTCAAATTGCTATCCAAGTTACTGAAGGTAGTACTATGGATTCTAGAAAACCAAAAAAGATATGGACGTTAGTCAAATGCGTCTCTGTTGAAACAAATAAGTGGTAAGTTTACCACACTGCTACTAGGGTCCAACCTCCAAGGAAACACGAAGTTCATAGCATTGGGAAATATTCAAAGGATATTAGTCGTTAATAAGAGAAGTAAGCTACATTACAAACTCAATTTTTTAAATATTAAAATTCAAAACCTAACCTGTAACAAAAGCAGTTCAACAGTCGAGTGTGTAACATCAGCAACAACCTACGAGTCTAGAACATTAGTAGTCAAATCATCAGAAACAGCAATTACTGGCGACAAAAGCAGTTGAAACGTCGTGTTACCTTTAAATCGCCAGGTGCAAAATGCACTTCGGTCCTTCCTAGTAGAATAGCTGGCAGAAGTGTAGGCACCAATAGGTAAATCACATATGGAGAATAAACCCGGGACAACTAGTCCTGTTGGCAGGAGTGGGCATTACTAGTGTTGCAAATAAAAAAAAATTGTACTTTTTGAAATATATAAAGGTTTCTTTTTCATATTTTAACAAGGTTTTTTAAAAGCAGAAAAATTCCTCAGAATAATAAAACTACGTACAAGGAAGCGACATAACTATACAGTGGTACCTCGATATACGAGTGGCTTAATATACGAGTGTTTTGAGATACGAGACGCCGAGCGAGCGATATTTTGCTTTGAGATGAGAACACACGACCCAGCATGCGGGGCGCATGTTGGTGTCCAACAGTTTCTCCCACCTCAGACTAGACCTCAGGCTGTGCTTGTTTCCCTCGTTTTCCAATCATTTTTGATAAGTTGGGTTCGCGTTTTATACTTTTTGTACATTTACAAAACATTATCACATTTATTTTTATAACCATGTGTAACGTGCATTTTTATTAAGTGTAACATTTTACGCTTTACCAAATTTGTAAATACATTCCTGTAACTACTACCTCTACATTTTTATATTTATTAACATCCTTGAGTGGAGTGCATCGTTTTCTTGTCTAACCGCTGATATAAATGTGGTTCCTTATGTGAATATACGAGTCTAGATAAGGAGTCGATAAGCGATGGTAACAACGATTTGATATCGAGAGATGAGCGGTTGTTAGTTGAGTTTTAGTTTCGTGCTTAGTTTTCTATGTAGATATTACGTTCAAAATACTGTTTTTCTTGTGGCTTTATTAATTGTGTTTGAGTTGTCAGTTGTTCTTCGTTCCTGTATATCGTTAAAGGTGCTGTTCCTTGTTGCTTTGAAAATAGTGCGAATTGATGCGGAATCAATTTCGAATCGTGTATGAACAATTACGACACGCTTTTGGTTGTTTTCTTGTGCAGTGAAAGCTGTATAGTGACTGCGAACGCGTTTACTCGAGCGCACGTGGTCCCTTTTTGTTTATCAGGGTAAGTGCAATAAACTTGTACAGAATTTTTAAAGGAGTCACTTTAGTCAGGTTCTAGAACTCCTTAAAACCTTTGCAAAACGAAATTGCAGAAGTGTTTAACTCATTCCGTATTAATGATAGGTTAAATTTACCTTGCATTTAATAAGTAAATAAACTATGGAAGTACATTCTTTTTTTTAAAGACGAGATTGTGAGAGTGATCGTGCTTTTAAATGTTTCACCGTATACAAACAATGCCTGTACCAACTGAAATTAGCTTCAGAAGGTGACGAAGTTCTTTCTGCTGAAGCAGATCCGCAATACGAAAAATTCTTGACGGATGGTTGGATCGGAACTATTCTAACTTTAATTGTTCTTAGTTGCGTGTGTTGCATGGGTTCCTGTCTGTTGTACCACAACTTCCACCCCCGCGAATAGACTGTGAACCTTTGCCAAGCTATACCAGGGCATCCGGCTTACCAAGTTTCAAGTTGATAATGGGATGGAACCATGGACACCCCACACTCCACCAAGTCCAACTGCAAGGCTATCAGTAGCCGAATTAGTCCAATTCTATAGAAACTCTTCCGGTGCTCCTGGTTGTGTAAGTTGAACTATTTCATACTTGTTATTACTTTAAATATCTATCCGTTTGTTTCGCAATCTTCTTCGTCGTACTGATACCTATTTATTTACTGCATTACTTATATCAATTGTGTCTTACCTATTTATTTTTTTTTAATATTTTGTCTGATTTATGTTGAATTGGTGTGTGAGGAAACGTTTCTGCTACTCCCCAATATTACCTCACTTTGTACTAAACATTTTTTTGTATTGCTTTTACAGTTGTTATATTATATAGATTATCTAAACAGTTTCTTTTTTTTCCATTCTACATAGTACTAAAAAATTTTGTATTGCTTTTTCTTTATTTCAGGTTTGCAGGACTAATCTTTTTTATTGCAGGTTTACTATTCTAATTTCCTTTTTTGCAGGTACCGTTACTAACTCCTTACCGCCGCATACATCATAGGTCAGTCTGCTTTCTACAACCCCCTACTCTCCGATTGAGCCGGGACATTTCTTTGACTTTCCTTGTGTTACGTAGCATCGATTTACCGCCCAACGTGGCTGCCACGACAAAAAAAAACGTAACACATGGGTCCGAAGAAGATTATGTCTATTGAATTAAAGCGTGAAATCAATAGAAAAACACGCGCAAGGTGTGCGAGTAATTGACTTGGCGAGGATGTACTGGCGTAGCACGTCAATGATATGTAAAGCACTTAACAAAAACAACTGAGGTGGTGTTTTGGGAGCTGGAACGGATTAATGGCATTCCAATTAATTTCAATGGGGACGAAAATTGCTTTGAGATGCGAGCAATTTGACATAAGAGTAAGGTTACGGAACAAATTAAACTCGTATGCCGAGGTACCACTGTATATGAAAATAAACTAATACAGGAAAATACGGAAGATATGTTATCAATGCATTTAAAGATAAAAACATAATTAAAAGTTTTTAGTACTAGGAAACACATAAATCATAAAAACATTCCACGGATTCCTCCTCCTCAAACTGAATTTGCAAATCATAAGACGAGTCACGAAGCTAATATGAACCATCAGAATATTAGATTTCCTCATAGTCAGTCTCGATTTCTTGCCTTTTGGTTTTGGTGCTTTTGATATCGTCCATGTAAATACTACAAAAACTGGTACTACAGCTGGATTCTGTTCGAACTACATATTTTGTTGTTTGGAGTCGAGTGCTGAGGTCACAACAGGGAAATTTCACGCCCATATTCTTTTTTGATGATTCGTTAACCTCCTACTTTTGGAGCTTTAAATTGTAACCGACATACAATTATTAATACTTTTATTTTTGAAAGATTACGTTTTTAAAGGAGTGGAGCCGGTAGGAGGGCGTATGATATGTTCAATGTCTCCCTTAAAGTGGATGACTCGATCACAAAAAATATTAATTTTAGGCCCGACCGCTGGTGGACTTTTTGATTACATGCTCCAGTGAAAATTACAAAAAAGTAAAAAATGATCGTCAGAATATTGACGGTATGAATATATTGGTGGCTCCGTGGATCAGATAGGTTCGCGTATGACTGCTGATACCAATGTCACGGGTTTAAAACCTGTCATAGACCCGCTTGAAAATGTTACGAGAGTATTTTTCATAAAAATATGCCCTCGTTTGAATGAGAGATAAAATAAAGGTCCTGTGTGTAGGTGTGGTCCCGCACGTTAAAGATCTCTACCTTGCTTGGAATAGCAAGGATTCAGTAAAATTCAAAATTTCCAGGTAAAATAGTCGCTTCCTGACCAATGTAGTACCTTCGGGTGAAGCCTTAAAAAATCAAGTGGAAGGTACAAAAAGATTAAATTAAGTGATATTTATATAATTGCGCAGTAATAAAACAAATCAAAAACAAGTTGACCCAAATAAGTAAAATCATAAATCAATATTAAAAATGCAGTTGTTCAAGTTTTTATTGCATTTATTAGAATTAATCGTGATCGGGTATCTTTATAACTGGTTTCAATCTAGGAAAACGTTCTCTGAGAATATATGGTATACGCACGAGGCACGCACAACATACGTAGCGCTAAACAATGTTACCACCTCATGTAGGAATTTTCCCATCTTTCCGCCAATTTAATAGACACACGTTCGTCCATTCGATAAGGGTAATTTCAGGCGCGTACTCAAAAATTCATATATGTTTTATTTTTTATAACTATGGCCGCTCACTAGCGTTTGCAATACCCTTACTGTACGAGCATACTAGGCACCTGATCGGTAACAATTTTGGCAGAACAACTTCAAGCGGATTTTTTTTTGTTTTGGCATTTTATTTAGCGCCTCTTCATCGTTGCTATTGTCTAAAAAATATTTAGCATTGCAAGAGTTGTTAAGATTGTTGCATTTATATAGCATTAACCACTGTTTTTGTTGCTAAATAAACTATTTTCGAATGAAAAAATATCATTTTATATCACGGATCAAAAACAGTTGCAACAAATTGGTATTTTTTATATTATGAAATCTTTTCCGAGCACTTAAAAAAGATTGCCGAAATGTGCATACACTATAACAATCGGAGTCTGAAAAGAAATTTTACTAATGTTGTACCATGGGTATTATGTATTGTATCAGACAGAAATGATTGCGAAGAGATGACAGGTCAAAGACGAATGATTAAAATGTGTTATTCTATTCCGTGATTTACTAATCATGTCGGAAATAGTACGCTGTGTTCTTATATTATTAGTAATAACTAGCTTATCATTGTATAAAGCAACCTTCGCTTTTGTTTCAATTAAGTGTATACCATGTTAAAAGTACTGTCTGGTAGTAAAGAACGAATAGCTTTCATTGATAGATCAAGTAATCAATAGTTTCGTAATTTTAGTCCGTACTTGCAATGTCAGTGTGACCTAACCGTCTTGGAAGGTGCTTCAATTTAATACTAAACTTTTTCGATCCCAATTTGGATTTATTCAGTGGCGCCACTTGTAAGAAAAATATAACGAACGGCAGAAACTTTTGCTTAACTTTCTGTATTAATTTTCGTAAATGTCTGAAAGTATTTTATCACGAAAGTAATCGTTTAAATCCATTAAACATGGGTGATTGTGTAAACAAAGCACTTGACAATTTTGAAATATTATAAATATTTATAGTTCCGAGTTGGGACCGTGTCATTTTATAAACTAAGAAACAAGAGAAGAAAATAAATAATAATAAAGATACGTTAATTTGCCACAATACACCTTTTGGCTTAAATGGGCTGGTGAGTCTGCTAGTTCAAAAGTAAGATTACATACTCTTTACACTTTAACTTGTCTAATTAATATTATCATTCTTATTTTTATTATTATTTTTATTTTTAATACTTTTTTTTTATTATTATTTATTTTCTTCTCTTGTCCTAATGAAGCCCTTTACAAAAGTGGGCGAAGTGTCAACCTTAGTTTATAAAATGACACGGTCCCAACCCGGAACCATAAATATTTATAATGACCGCGGCCGTGAAAGTACCCGACAATATCAATTTTGAAATATATTTTTCTAGCTTTATAGTTATTTATGCCCCAAAGTTTTTCTTCTAGAAAATGGAATTCCTGTAGAGTTAGGTGGTGATAAGGAAGGTTCTGATAGTTTCAGAGTTCCTGCATTTGCATGTACTTGGTTGACTTTCAATTTCAACATCATTTAGTAATCAGTTGTTTCTGAATTTTGAAAGTATTTAATTAGAGGCGCAGTTGAAGTGCTTTCCTCAAATCAGCCGTTTTCATTTACAAATATTGCAGAACAAAAAATTACCGCACAGTTCAAAAATTTTACCACATCTTACTAGTTTGGGTACAAACTGAAAGAACTAAATCCGATGAAGTAGAAAATACTCTAAAATGCCCGAACGTATGTTTTAGTTCAGATTTTATGGTATACATACACAAAAGGAAAACTTCAGCGGATGAAACTAACAAAGGTTGTTTTTATTTTCATCAAAGGGGTTGTTAGTATTGATTGGTGTATGCAGAGCTTCAATAAATTCACTCAAATCAGGATCACTTCCTAAGGTTGAGGCAAAAGTGCATTACAGTTTGTATTCGTGTTTTAAGGTCAATGAAAATTGCTATACTCTAGTTAGGTTATAATATAGTTGTTAAAAAGCTAATCAAAATAATTTGTTTACTTTTAGAAGTGCAACTGGATCCTGAAGTTATAAGGCAGATGCACGCACTATGCAGTTGCGTTTTATTGTTTCATACTTTAGCAAATTTCTGTTTAACCGTTATTTATTGACTTAATATACGCCTGTTTGCTCGCAAATACAAATACATCTTTCATGTACTGATGATAATTCATTACAATGTACCAAGATACTGCTACCAATTGAAACGATGATAATTATTGTAAGCTAATCACTAACATGTTTATTGCACTAGTTTAGTTCATAATACGACTATTAATTCCTTAATCGCTAAGTTCGATCGTGCATATTTATATATGCCAACACTTAATTTGTAACCACATGAAATGTATTTATTTTAAAGTTCAATGGAATTCATACAATCGAGTCTTTACGTTGGATTGAAATTGAATGCCGCGCCGACAGGTGTGGTTTAAAAACATAATCTATAAAGCATCTACAATTTTCTAGAAAAGACCATAAGTTCTCTAGATACTTCGCTTTTGTATGCTTTAAGTACACTCTGTCAATCGATCAATTGTTAGTTTAATGTTATTGTTTCTTCCGATTGTAGATTCCGGTACACCTTGTTATAATACAGAACCACATTCTTGTTATATACATGTTACATAAAACAAGACTATTTAACGACAAATCAATAAATACACAGACGGTTAATAAGATATTTTTCTATTTTTAAATTGAATGATTAAAATTGCATAACGGGTAGAAGCTTTAGGGTACAAGAAAACTCAAGGATACGCATAATTAGTTGTAATAATTTTAAATCAAGCGGATGGAATCAGAAACGGCGCTTTCAAGTATAGAAAATCAATAATTTAAACGCATTTTTCCATTGAAAGAAACGAAAACGTTCGTTTTACAAATCCTAAGAAGGGGATAAACTCGGAATTGTTATTTTAAACAACAAGTTGCTTCGAAGAAACACCCGTTAGTTAAACGTCAAGACAGAATTTCTAAAGAATTGTTTGTAACGGTAAATGTATAAGCTACTAAAATAACAAGGACTTTGAAGACTGAGTGAAATAAAAGACCTATAATGTAAAACGGACAAAGAACACGTATAATAAAAGGTTGGTTGCAATACACGTCTAGAATACACGGGACAGTCGAAGGCCAACAACAATATCGATTTTCTGTAACTTAAGAAAGGTTCTAAAAGAGACAATAAATCTGCGTGGAACAGAGAAAGGTATCTTAGAGGTGGAGCGTTATAACGGGGGGAAGGCTAGCAGTTTTTGAGAAACTCGCGTCCGTTGAGGTTATCGAACGAATTTCTATGTAACAGCACGATGAACGGGGAATTTTTCAGACGTTAGTTCGTTACGATAAAAATTTTAAGAATCGGTTTAGAAAATAAGCTTTTAAATGGAAATAGGTTCCATGGGGGTTTGGAAAAGCATATAAATACACGGAGAGAATTATTAAAGCTCTCTTTTCTTATCTTGCTCTTAGATCTTATGTCGGTTAGATCTCTAACGTAATTGCTATTACGTGCTGATTGTTGGTTATTCGCTGAAGTAGTATATCACATCCTATTTGAAAGTGTGTAAAGCGGTTAGTAATGTACCGGAATTAAAAGTGATTTGCACAAGTAGGTACTACCGTATCACAGATGCGGTTAATACACGATACAATTTAATGGTAGGATGGTACTTGGGTAAGCGAATTGGAAAGCTTAACTAGTATGCGTGAAGTGTAATGGTATGGCTGGTTAAGAAATACTAAAGGTGGCGGCAGAGATTTGGATAGCTAGTGTGAACATCAGTGGGAGCCAGACATAAACGCGAAGTATATGGACACGACGACGAGGGTTTTTTGGTACACATCTTGAGAAGTAACGACGGACGAAGCTGACTCCAGGTAAAGAAAATTAATTTCTTGCTTTGTGTTGATATCTTGGTGCTTGAGTGTTATGACTTAATGGGGGTGTATTTGATTACCATAAAAACTCATTTAAAGGGTATATGTACAGAACAATTAATATTGATTATTTAAAAAATGTTTATTGATGATATACAAATGTTATTATAAGGAGTACACGGGTCTTTAGCTTTATCTTAAATAAAAATGCGAGGTTTAAAAGCATTTAGCGTAACTGGGTTATACTGAGCTCAAAATAGACCAGGATAAAATCAATTTAGGGTTGCACGACGGGCCCATCTACTCGCCTGAAATAAAATTGTTGAAATACATAAAAAATCATGAACTTTTAAAGGATTTAAAGATAGAGATGGTAACAGTTACATCAAACTGTATGTACCAATGTGTAAACATTTTATTATTAAGGGACACTTGTTAATATGTGTAAATAAAAAGGTTGTATGTCTTGTTACATTATTTGAATAGTAATTTCATTTGTCTGTGTTTGCGAGAAAGGAATGTACTTAGGATGGTAGGTATTCACAAAGAAGCAGATTGCTGAGCTAGCCAGGGTGTGCAGAAGCAGGAGGCGTTCCAAAGGAAATTGTAAGTTTTTTTTTAATTTCAGAAATTGTGGTCCCAATCCGTGGGACCAAAATTTTTTTGTAGAGTCCACGGCAATATATATATATACATACACACACACACACACACACACACACACACACACACACACACACACACACACACACAGATATACAAATGTTTTTCTTACCAAATCCACTGCTTTTTCTTTAATTAACCATTTATCAGTATGGTCGCACATGGTAGCGCGACTGCACATACGCTTGGGTATTTGGTAAAGTGGTATGGATTAGCAATAATTTTTAATAAAAATAAGTTAAGCACCGCCATCTTATTTATTGTTTGCCTATTAGTTTAATTCATTACTGAACAGTGCTGATCAATTGAACAACACTTACATATATTCACCTCAAGCTTATATATATTTCAAATTTTTTAGTAGCTGGCAGCTGCGCGGGTTCATTCATTGCAGCAACAATAATATTAACACATATTTAATTCCATGAAAGTTCTAAACGAAAATATAACTTTGTTTCGTTCATTTTCGAAAATAATTGGTTAGAATTCATATACAATAATTTTTAACTCAAATCCCTTTCGCGTGCTTAAAATTGTATTGTAATTAATAATAAACATCCTATATATTTTACTTGATAAATCTTTCTGCTCATTAAAAAAATAAATATCCTTTCTAAGAATTTCTTAACGTGGAATTTACGCCATAATCAAGTATTCACTAATTAATGCTGGCGTGTTTCCCCCTTTTAAAGAATTCGGCGAAATTGTTTGAATAAATTAGGGTTTTCCTGTTTTATTTCCTTAACGACAAGTTTACGTTGAGCTTCGGTGCTTTAACTAAACAAATTTAATATTCACTTTCTGTTCGAATAGCAACAAGAAAACATCCGTCTTGCTTTGCTTCGTTCCGTTTTTCGTTATGCGAATTTCCGGCATGCATTATATAGCGTAGTGAGTATTTAGGGTTTATATAACGGTACTTTTCTGTTTTAATAAATTAATCTATTGTTGGTAATTATTCTAGCTTCCTGCGGAGGAGGACACGTTAATCCCTTGAGCTGTCGTTTCTTCTGGTAATGGGAGGCCAAACGCGTTCTTCCTTGACGTAGGCCTACCTACTTGCTGACGTGGACCAGCGAGTGACGCAACCTCGACGTCGGCAACTCGAGGGTGAGTTTTTCTTTGTATTCTCTTCTTACTTTGGAACCAGAACGCCTGGGATTTTACCGTTCAAATATGGCATTTTTAAATTTAATTCTTCTATATGAAAATTATTGACGTATTCTGGTATTTACTGCTCTTTTATTACAGCCTTACCATTTGTTCATAAATTACTAAAAATATACTACTTATTAATGTAAAAACAGTTTAAAGACTTTGCTGGCACATTTAAAAATGTTGTGGCCATTATATTTGTAAATGGAGGTTAAGGTTATACGTACGATGATCTAGAGCTGTGGTTTTTAGGGTTGCGTTTGGTTCTTTCTTTTTTTCTAATTAGTCAGGGGGCAATTACCTAAAAACTACAGCTCGCCATTTTTATGAATAATTTTTTACTGTGTTCTGTAAATATTTTGTTTAATTATAAGTTCTTTTTTTCCTTTGTATGGTTTGTTCTGAGTGTGAATGAGTGAGTATATATTTTTCTTCTATTTTTTTTTCAGGTTTCTCTTGAATTTATCTATAGGTATAAAACCCCGCCCACTCGCCGATTGAGCCCGGTCATCCTTTCTTTCTCTTTCTTGGTTTTTTTTAGGTTACGTTAATGTACGTAACATAAAATAATTCAACTGTAACAAATATAATGGCCACAACATTTTTAAATGTGCCAGCAAAGTCTTTAAACTGTTTTTACATTAATAAGTAGTATATTTTTAGTAATTTATGAACAAATATAGTAAGACAGTAATAAAAGAGCAGTAAATACTAGAATAGTTCAATAATTTTCATATAAAAAAGTTAAATTTAGAAATGCCATATTTGAACGGTAAAATCCCAGGCGTTCTGGTTCCAAAGTAAGAAGAGAATACAAAGAAAAACTCACCCTCGAGTTGCTGACGTCGAGGTTGACTCAGTCGCGTTTGACCTCCCAATACCAGAAGAAACGACAGCTCAAGGGATTAACGTGTCCTCCGCAGGAAGCTAGAATAATTACGAACAATAGATTAATTTATTAAAACCGGAAAGTACCGTTTTATAAACCCTAAATACTCACCACGCTATATAATGCGTGCCGGAAATTCGCATAACGAAAAACGGAACGAAGCAAAGTAGGACGGATGTTTTCTTGTTGCTATTCGAACAGAAAGTGAATATTAAACTTGTTTAGTTAAAGCACCAAAGCTCAACGTAAACTTGTCAAGGAAATAAAACAGGAAAACCCTAATTTATTCAAACAATTTCGCCGAATTCTTTAAAAAGGGGAAACACACCAGCATTAATTAATAAATACTTGGAAAGACGCCTATCTAATTATGGCGTAAATTCCACGTTAAGAAATTCTTAGAAAGAATATTTATTTTTCTAATGAGCAGAAAGATTTATCAAGTAAAATATATAGGATGTTTATTATTAATTACAATACAATTTTAAGTATGCAAAGGGATTTGAGTTAAAAATTATAGTATATGAATACTAACCAATTATTTTCGAAAATGAACGTAACTACTTGCGTGTTTGTCTTAAGTATTGATTTGATATCTTGATATGCTACATTTCATTTCTTAAATTTGGTTGCAAGTACTATGCGGTCTAGTACTACGAAACATTTCGAAAATGAGTTTGAAAAAAACACTTGAAATTGTAGTATTAATAAATTATATAATATTTACGTAATCTTCGTTAGAGAATAGTCTTCACATTGTAATTAACATATAAAAAAATAATTTAGGATTATTATTTTAATTCGCTTTAAAAATAACAAACATTAACAGCTTAAGAAATAATTTAAGTTGTTATTTATTATCACTGCCTTAACTTATTAATAAAATATTCTACTTTAGTGCTTTGCAGAACGATGCTCAAACTCATGATTAGACGGTTTTGGTTTATGGCAAAAATACGTGATTTCGAATTAAAAATTAATTTTAACTGTATTAAAATAAATCCTACAATATAACCAGTGGTGTGTGTACCAGCTAGTACTTTCTTTTATTGAAGTAGAGATTAAAATCCCACGTATCCGAGACTGAAGGTATACCAAAGCAATTTTTTGCTGAAAGCGTAGGTTGTTTCCGATAAATTATTAAGCAATGTGTTAAAATACTTTTATCTATGTTTTATTTAAAAAAAAAAAGAGTTATGAGCTTAAATTTTCATCCCTGCATTTTGGAAACTACGCCCTTTAAGGTATAGATTTTAATATAACAATTTGTTAGGTCAAGATTTTATTAGTAAATTCTGAACCACCCTGTAAACAAAAACAGATGTTAAAAGATGATTTTCTGAAATATATAACCTTCAGTTCACTTTTTCGCAAAGCAATAATTACAACTTTAACTTAATTTGTAAATTTACTATTTAATCGGATGAGTGTTCCTTAGGTTAGATTTCATAAAATTAGATGTTGCTACACAATCACGAGTAGGGTAAAATCAAGAAACCTGGGCCCACATTTGCTCCCAAAACCCACATTTGCTCCCACATTTACATGTAAATCCCCATAAGGAGGAAATGAGGAGGAGGGATCCCACATTTGCTCCCACATCTAAACCAAATAGTTTTATTCGACTAACCATTGCATTTTTCGAGATAAACCTATCTTGTTTGGTATCAATTAGTATTAGATTTTTCTCAGCTACCCGAATTTCTAGGAATTTTTCAGATAGCATCACCCCCCAGGGAGCTACCCCCATTTTAAGATTTCTTACCTGTAGCGACTTTTGACCGTTCTTATAAATTTTTTTAGTCATGCGATACATTAAATTAGCTTAGAATTTTACGTACATCCCGAATCTGCAAACAGATTTGAAATCGGACCACGCCCTGCAAAGTTACACTTTAAGCTCTCAAACTTCTAAATTTCGCCTTTGCTTTATAAGCAAAACTAACAAATAGTTTTACTCGTATAACCAATGCATCTTTTGAGATAAACCCATCTTGTTTGGTATCAATCAATATTAGAATTTTCTCAGCTACCCAAATCTCTAGGAACTTTTTAGATTGCACCATCCCCAAGGGAGCTACCCGAATTTTAAGATTTTTTACCTGTAGCGACTTTTGAGCGTTCTTATAAAAAATTTTATACATGCAATACATCTTGTTAGTCTAGAATTTTATGTAGAATCCGAATCTGTAAACAGATTTAATATAGGACCACGCCCTGCAAAATTACACACATACCCTCTGCGAGATAAATCTTTCTCCACATTTCCACCCACGAGATAAACCTACCTTGTTTGGTATTAATTAATATTAGATTTTTTCCAGCTACCCATATCTCTTTAAATTTTTCAGATTGCATCATCCCTAAGGGAGCTACCCCAATTTTAAGATTTTGTACCAAGATCAATTTCTAATCACCTCTCCTTTTTTTAATATCTACAATCCTTTAACCAAACACGTAGCAGTATTAACATAAATTAAGCATGCGAAAATTTATTTTATCAATTACAGTTTAATAAACTAATTACAATTTTACAAAGTATAACATTATTTCCGGTGTGTATCCGAATCCAAGTAGTTTAACCTGTAACAAAAAGATTAATGTGTTGTTTAAATAGACCTGTAATAAAAGAGATTAATGTAAAAGAGGAAACGTGTTTTCGGTTAATAAGACATATTATCGTTAACCTAACAATATGTTTTACCGTCCAGCGACACCACGTGGAGGTAAACACATTCCAATGTAATGGGTTTTAAATAGGAAAGTACGCTAAATGCAAGTCAATTAACAGCAATTAAATAGTGTTTACTGACCTACCTTAATTGTTTGTACAAGGAAACACAATAAAATATATACAAATGTAGTAAGTACCTTATATATTTATGCCCCATATGTAGGTTGCTGTGCTATTAGGGCCAGGGCATGCAGACTTTAACACCTCCATCTCGCATACTTTACACATAATTCGTGGTTGTTTCATACAAGACCCTTTAACAGCTAGCAGAGCTGAACGTTTACGGCTTAATAACATACCGTGCTGTTTTTCCTTGTGTCGCTGTAAGCTGTCCTTTCTCGTAAAAGCGATACCGCAAGTTCCACAGTTTAAGTACTTTGCTGCCGACGGATGTATAAGCTTAACCGTGGACGATGTTACACCGCGACATTTGTTCTGGTGCCGTTTGAGAACATTTTTCCAGGTATAGGAAGCACCGCAAGAGTTGCACTTAAAAACGTTTGCAGGTACCATTTTAATACAAAACAAAATCCGCACTATAAGACTTGACTTGTAAGCGAACTAACTTATAACTAAAGAGTTTACTCTTGCGCACCGGCTTTATGCTCCTTATAGAATGCAAACCGAAGGTTTCCGAAGACGACCGAACGATGTTGAGGATTCAGCGGGGAACTAAATGACGTCATAATCCCCGCTGCTCGTCCAATACATTTAGCGCCAATGCATGCACCTGGTTCGCTTCGTCGATGGTGCGAATGCCGTTAGTAAAAACACGGAAACGTCTTCCATGTTATACGGATCGCGTGCATATTTAAAATCCAAAGGGTGATAGTACGCACACAAATTGGTGCAAGTGTTAGAAGATGCAGTGCTACTATAACCAAAAACACTTTAAATTTCTAAGGATACCAAATTGTCTACAGAATACTTACTAAAAACCAATTTAATTTTAAATAACTTCTACGTCATACTTTAGGAAATGGAGGGCTTGAGTATTTTCTAAATGAATCACCAAGCGAAAGATGCTAGCGGTATTCAAATTAACCATTAATTTCCAATTTTACGACCGTCGTTAATTATAGATTAAAATTTAATTTGGCACGTTCGAGCTTCTCGTAAACTAACATATTTTATAGCAACAATGCGCTGTATAATACATGCATACCCTTCGCGCTACTGCTATTCTTGTAATTGCTAGAAAAGTCACTCTCCTTTTTACTGTTGGACTGGCGGCACCATTTTATATTCTATAGCACATCCGCACTTTCGTCTGATAATTATGCTTCTGTAGGTTATTACACTTTCGCATAGCGGTCGACCGCACGTAATGATTTCTAGAACCGGTAAGTACTCGATATCGTCCAAATAGAATTAGATGCTCGATGTCTGTCAACTTCAATTCCCTCGTAAAGGTAGAAAAACTCAGTCAATCATCCATCTAACTTAAACTTCGACCTGTTCCTGTTCTGATAATTTACAAACATTTCAACGACAAGGGCCGAGAATTTTCATCCGGGGATCTTTAAGTCGTGATCAATTACACATCCGAGCTACGCGTAAACTAACATATTTTGTAGCAACTGTATAATACATGCATACCCCTTCTCTGCGCTACTGCTATTCTTGTAGTTGCTTGGAAAAGTCAGTCGCCCTTTTTACGGGTAGGACCGCTAAAAAGCACCATTCCATACTTTCTTTATAAGTGTAGCACATCGCGCACTTTTTATCGGATAATTAAATTTTTGTTTATGTAGGCCTTTACACTTTCGCTTATTTAAACATCTAATACAATTGATTAACCACTTTCGATTATTCTAACGGAGACCACCATACATCCCGCCGCACCGTTCTTTTTGAATCCAACGATCCTATGGGCTTCCACGCACTAACACCTGACGTATCTTTCCTACTATTTGTTAAACAAAAACTACCGGCATCGCCATGTTCGCATACGAACGTAAGCAGATGTTTGTGGATGTGTACGAGAATATGTAGTCATATACATTAACCAGTCTAAGCTATTTTATTTAGTCCACGAAAACTACTATTTTTCTAAACCATAATTAATAATCGTCTTATAGGTTCCACATTTCTACCGTTACCCAATGACTGGTGCTACGTACATGGAAACTTTAATTTCTTATTGGAGAGAATTCTTATTCTCCCGCGCACTGCTGCGTAGTTGCATGCCTACCCCTTTTGGGAATATATGCTCGTTATAGGTTGTAAGATCCTCGGTTTTACTTAACTACAATTCGTGAAACCCCTTTAATCTTTAATCGTATCTTTCTCGCCTACAATACAGTAGGACTTAACATTACTACCAACAAATTCTAATACTGGACCCCCATTAAATACGTCTTTAATTTTCCCTACAACTTTTTTTGTTGACAAGTGTTATATTGTATTTATTATACGCAGGGTAGTCACTCTTTTAAGATAAATATATTTTGCTAGGTATCAACTAATATTAAATTTTTCTAGGGACCCCAAATCTGTAAATAGATTTTAAATAGGACCACCCCATACAAAGTTATGCGTTTTAAAGACCCAAATCACTAATTTTTGCTCATCTTTATTTAACACCATTTTTAAAACCTTTTTCGCTACCCAAGACATATGCCTTAGCCAACCATCTCCCGAGAAATCTAAAACCGCCGTGCCCGCAGAATACCACGTGGAGATAACACGTATACTCTGTCAACCAGGAAGCCGGAAGGATTTGGAAGGTGGTAGAAGAACTTAAAAATTATGGAATCTTAAAACTAATATATACACTAGATTTACAAAATCCATACAAATATAAACAACTATCTTATATCTTTACGCCCCCATGCGTAGATTGTTGTACTATTAGGAATGATGTACCTTTTGTCATCTTCCCTCGATAAACTAATTTTATTAATAAGCTGCGTATGCAAATCGTATTCTTTTACTCCGGATACATACGCAGGCAAGTACTCACACCAAATAAAAATTGGATGCTTGGTGACTGTTAACATCCGCTTCCCTCGTGTACGCCCAGACACAAACCCAGCCCATGAGCACCCCTGCGCATGCACACCCTGCCCATGCGCACCCATGCGCGTACGCACTCCTGCCCATGCGCGCTGCCCATGAGCACCCTCTCTGTGCGACTGCTATTTCGGGGTAACGTTACAGCCTTTTATAAATAAAGAACAATGTTATATACTATTATAAAATGTTTATTCTGACATTATACATAACAAATTTAAAAATATTTAATGCCAAGCATGGAGTCATTTAAACTTAATTTTAATACAAAGTTATACACAGAAGACAGTCCTTTCTTTATGTTTGTTTGCAGTGGTTTTAATTTTATCTAATTTTATTCGCAGCTTAAAATTTAAATCGACACCCAAGTCTTCTATCTCCTTTTCTAACCAATAGTTTGATACATAGAGACCGTCTAGGTTTTCGAATTGTAAAATGTACCGAAGTTTGCCTCTATATTTAAAGTTTTTGATTCCGCCGACAATCAGATCCATTCCTTCGTGTAATTCTTGCAGCTTGTGACAATCTTTTAATCGCAGCTTTCCCACTATATCCTGCATACGTATCTTGTTAGCTTGATCGACTTCTTCTTGTCGGTATTGGAAGAAATCCTTATTCTCCCACACACCGTTGTGTAGTTGCATATCCACCACTTTTGGGAATATATGGTTGTTATAGGTCGTAAGACCCTCGGTTTTAAATGATCCGAAAGGTTCTTTACTAGGTAAATATACAATGTTTGAGAACCCCTTTGCGTGTGGTGTACGCCAAGGTTACGGAACCCGCATTCCTTAGTTCGTCTTTGTTATCTGCCATTTTGATAAATACGTTTTTAGAATAACATTTTAAAAAATATACGGATTTAGTACCATCCTTTTCTGCAAGAAGACCTACATAACTAAAAGAGTCTTTCTTACTAACCGCAATTGCATACAGCTTGTACAACCCGGATGTATCTAAGTCAGTCCATCGACACATAAAATAATCTTTTAATTCTTCCTCATTTTCTCTAATAAGATGTTCTTTGTCTAACACATCTTTGTATTGTTCGCGTATCGTCGCAGTGTTTTCCATGTAGTCAATTTTCGCCTTTTGCATCCATTTCCTCTAATTCCAGTTGTCTTTTCCTTCCACTTACAGCGTATGGTATACATAATGGAGCAATTTCCTTTAGCGTAAACGGATAGAGTTTACTACCAATATTTACGCGTTGTCGTACAACCTCTGGACGAATGTTAGGCGTATCTATCAATCCCAAGTCCGAAATTACTATTTCTTTTGGAATTGTAGAATATGGTGTGGCAGATTGTGTAAAATATGTACTACCTGCTTTAATATAGCACTTGTGTAAGATTTTTATTTTATCTTGGACATCTTCCTCTACTATCTCCAAATAATTGACAGGTAAATAGTTAAAACTAAAAGCCGAAAGCACATACTTTATCAATTTTTCCTTTTCCTTTGGTTTTTTGGACAACTTAATTTGCAAGCCTGTCAATTTCTTTGTATTGCCATTCCCCAATACACGTACTGTATCAGGTTATTATACACTAAACAGCAGCTATTTTGTAGCTTGTCCGATAAGCTTACTCCACATTTTGGCAAGTGGTACCGAGTACATTGGCGCCTTTAGGAAGTATAACACTATCTTCCAATAACGTTAAACAGTCTTTTAAGGGATTATACACCCGTTCCGCACTGACATAGCTTCCAATTGCACAATTGTATATTGTCGCTTCCAATCGCGTAATACCATGTTCTTTAGCCAAAGTAGACGCAAATGTTTCCCTTAAACGTACATCTGGACAACGTAAAAAATCTAGTATATGATTGCCAAGTTGTTTATTAACACCAGGACTTGTTATCTGACACACAAATTTGTTGTATATCTTAATTCTTGCATTGGTTGTTAGCCATGTTAAACAATCAATTCCTACAGTTTTATCGTTGACAACTATAATATTACACTTTTCTTCGTATTCCCCCCTATAGCAAAAGTTATGCTTTGTAGTTAAATAATTACACATCTCCATCTTGCTAAATATGCCCGCAAAATCTTGGGTTACAGCCATATCAAAAAGATAGAAATAATCTTTTTCGACTTCGTCTAATATATCTGGTAGTTCCTCCAATAAAGTTTCCAACTTAACATCTGCTAGTTCCACTTTGTATGGAACACATATAGGATTTTGGAATTTTTTATTAATGCATTCGAGGTCCTCTTTTTCCGATCATTTCTTTTACTCTCTGGCCCATATTGTTAGTGCTTTCCAGAGAAAACGGAAGCTTAGCTTTAACACCATGCCTAGCGGAAACAAATCGGTTGAACTTTATTCGTAGATAGCTGTTAAATGCACCACAAATTTCTTTTTTTAGGATAAACATCCTTTTGTTTGCAGATGCTTGTTCGGTGTCAGAAAGGTCGCAAATTTTAACCAACATTATATTGTCACAAAATGGTTCTGTAATTGGTGTGTGTAGTCCACCAGTCAGCATCTGTTTGCCTTCGACATAACAAATATTACCAATATCTTTTACCAGATTATTGTTGCACATATTTTCTGTCAACAGCCATAATCCAAATCGCTCATTTGTCGGTTTCACTTTATTCCCAAGAAGTTGAGAAACGTTAATCACCTTGGAGACGCTCATGTTTACCGTTCTAGCTACTATCGAATACTAAATTGAATACGAAAGAATTGTTCTCTTACGTATTCTACAGAGTGAGGACGTATATTGCCGAAGATAGTCGAATATGTTGTTATCCAACCTAAGCCGACAGGGATGCGCATCGACATATATCCGGATATATGTAAGATGTTAAGTTAGGGTGAAATTGCCCCATAGGGTGAAATAACCCCCACATGACCACATGGCCATATGACCACATGACCACATGACCATATGACCACATGACCACATGACCACATGACCACATGACCACATGACCATATGACCTAATTGCTTTTTAATGAGTATTCTCATTAAAACCCATTACACTATTGTTTTTAATGAGTTTTCCATTAAAAACCAAGTGTGGACCTAGGTTAGATAAAGGAAAAATTAACAGGTTGGGTCAGCGCCGCGGCGCGGCTAACCTGATTCTACTATCACTGCAATGGAAAAACTCGTGCTGTGTGTAATGGGTTTAATGAAAACTCGTAAAAGCTAATGTAATGGGTTTTAATGAGAAAACTCATTAAAAACAATTGGTGCTAATGGGTTTTAATGAGAATGCTCATTAAAAGCAATTGGGTCATGGCATGGTCATGTGGTCATCGTGGTCATGTCTGTGGTCATAGTGTCCATGTGGTCATCGTATTGTGGCATCAGTGTCGGATGTCGGCTCGGTGCTGTGGTCGCATGTCGATCGATGATTCGGTCGGCCGTGCGATGTATCGATCTGTCGGCAATACGTCTGAACGTCGGCGTGCGATATCGATCGGCTGTATGAGTCTGGCTGACGAAATGACGTGTTGTATGCTGCGTTGCGAAATGATGTCTGAGTGACGGTTGTTAGTGTTTCGAAACAGTTTGCGGGCTGATCTGTGTGTACACCGACGTGTTGGTTGGCCTGTGTTCGCATGGCCAATGGTGGAAAGGATCGCTCTGAAGATTCAAATCTGTGTCGTGGACGAATGGTGGAAGGACTCAGATGCGGTGTTACCAGAGCTGAGGTCGAGTTTTCTGGGGCTGATGGGCGGAATGATGATGCTGACAGGACTACGATCGATAATAGGATGTGTGGTTGCGGGTGAAGTGTGGGAATATGTGTGAGCTGGCTTGGAAGTCTGCTGAATCAGTGCGTGATGGTCGAACTGATGGCGGCAATGATGAGATTTTGACCAGTTGTAGCGAAAGTGTGAAGTTGTCGCTGAACTGGTGTGATTGGATTGGGTTGTACGATGGCTGCAGCATGTGAACGTTGGTACGCGTGTGTGTGGAGATGATGCATCTAAAGTGGTTGACGTATGATGTCTGACGTAGAAATCGGATGGTCTGCTGCGCTGGCGTGATGGTTGGACACGGTGCGGTGTGTCCGGAAGAGTGCTGATGCTGTTGTGTGTGGAAGATGATAGCTAAAACTGATGGGTGATGATGGTGACTGGACAGTCTGCCGCTGTTGTGTAAATCTAGTGTTATATTAGTTTTAAGATTCCATAATTTTAAGTTCTTCTACCACCTTCCAAATCCTTCCGGCTTCCTGGTTGACAGAGTATACGTGTTATCTCCACGTGGTATCGGGCACGGCGGTTTTAGATTTTCGGGAGATGGTTGGTAAGGCATATGTCTTGGGTAGAAAAAGGTTTTAAAAATGGTGTTAAATAAAGATGAGCAAAATAATTTGGGTTTAAAACGCATAACTTTGTATGGGTGGTCCTATTTAAAATCTATTTACAGATTTGGGGTCCCTAGAAAATTTAATATTAGTTGATACCTAGCAAAATATATTTATCTTAAAAGAGTGACTACCCTGCGTATAATAAATACAATATAACACTTGTCAACAAAAAGTTGTAGGAAAATTAAAGACGTATTTAATGGGGGTCCAGTATTAGAATTTGTTGGTAGTAATGTTAAGTCCTACTGTATTGTAGGCGAGAAAGATACGATTAAAGATTAAAGGGTTTCACGAATTGTAGTTATAAAACCGAGGGTCTTACAACCTATAACGAGCATTATTCTCAAAAGGGGTAGGCATGCAACTACGCAGCAGTGGCGGGAGAATAAGAATTCTCCAATAAGAAATTAAAGTTTCCATGTACGTAGCACCAGTCATTGGGTAACGGTAGAAATGTGAACCTATAAGACGATTTTAATACTGTTTGAATGGTTTTGTGGACTAAATAAAATAGCTTAGACTGGTTAATGTATATGGTACATATTCTGTTTAATCACAAACTCTTTACGTCCAGAATGGCGATCCGGTAGTTTTTGTTTAACAAATGTAGAAAGATAGTCAGTGTTAGTGGTGAAGCCCATAGGATCGTTGGATTCAAAAAGAACGGTGCGGGGATGTATGGTGGTTCGTTAGAATAATCGAAAGTGGTTAACAATTGTATTGATGTTTAAATAGCGAAATGTAAAGGCCTCATAAACAAAATTTAATTATCCGAAAAGTGCGATGTGCTACACTTATAAAGAAATTGGAATGGGTTTTAGCGGTCCACGTAAAGGGCGACTGACTTTTCCAGAACTACAAGATGCGTAGCGCAGAGAAGGGTATCATGTTTAACAGTTCGAAAATTGTTAGTTTACGCGTAGCTCGGATTGTAATTGATCACGACTTAAAGATCCCGGAGGTTGAAAAATTCTCGGCCCATTGTCGTTTGAAAAGTTTGTAAATTCAGAACAGGAACGGTCGAGTTTGGTATGATTGACGAGTTTTTCTACCTTTACGAGGGAATTGAAGTTGACAATCGGATCTAATTCTATTTGGACGATATCGAGTTTGACGGTTCTAGAAATCATTACGTGCGGTCGACCCTATGCGAAGTGTAATACACGACGCTATTATCGACGAAAAGTGCGCGATGTGCATGTTATTAAAATGGTGTTGCCCGTCTAACAGTAAAAAGGAGTGACTTTTTAGCATCAGAATGCAGTAGCGCGAGGTATGCTGTTTATACAGCGCATTGTGCTATAAAAATGTAGTATCGGAGGACTCGACAAATAAATTTTAATCATATAAATCGGTGTAATGGAAATTAAGGTGAATTGAATACGCTAGCATATACTTGCTGGGTCATTTGAAAATATCAAGCTCATTTCCTAAAGTTGACGTGAGTATTTAAAATTAAATTGTTAAGTATTGGACAAGTTGTGACTTAGAAGTTTAAAGTGTTTTGGTATAGTAGCACTGACTTTGACGCTTGCCACAATTTGGTGGCGTGTACACTTTGGATTCTTAATCAGCGACCGTATAACATGGAAGACGTTTCGATGTTTTCTACGGCATGCACATCGAGAAGCGAACAGGTGCATGCATGGCGTAAATTATTGCGAGTTACGTTTGCGTCATTTAGCGTTTGCAATCCAATCGTTCGCGTCTGCTCGAAACCTTGGTTTGCATTTAAGCATAGCGGTGCGCAAGGAATCTTTAGAAAGTGTCGTGTATCTAGGCGGATTTTGTTTTGTATGAATGGACTGCAAGTTTAAGCACTGCGGTCCATACCTGGAAAATGTCTAACGGCACCAGACAAATGTGCGGTAACGTCAGTGCTTATGTGCGTAGTTGAAACTGACTGCGGATGTTGAAGGACTTGACGCGATGGTGTCATAACGAAGGAAAGATTGAGTAAGCTTCGGCATTGTGATGTTGTGTGTGGAGATAGAGGAAGATTCAGATAAAATCTTCACAGCTGTGCGGTGGTACATTTGATCTGCCATCTGATTCAAAATGATTTCGGGATGATATCGACTGGTCGTCCGGAGGCTGCGGCGTGATGGCTCCGTTTGCAAAGGTCCGTGTATGCCATCGCTGTGGAAGGAAGAAACTGGTGGAATGGATGAGGCGGGAACTGGACTGCTGCGACGCTGGTGTGGTTGAAAGCAATTGAGGAAGAATGTTGAGTGGAACGATCCGGGTTGCTGACTGTGTGCGGTTAACTGCGTGCTTTGAAAGTGACGTCGTTAATGTCTAAATTAATGAAAATGACAGATGAATCGTTGCAAGGATGGTGCTAATGTTCCGCATGAAACCTTTCGGATCTTAACGGTCTTGACCTGTTCAAAGTGATCGTGAACAGGTGGCAGATGTCTCAGCTGAAGGGTCGATCAGCTACTGAACGTGCAGGTATTGGGAGCTCGGTGGTGCTGCTGCAGCGAAGTGTCGGGATGGCAGATCAACTAATGAGGCATACTCTACAGCTCGATCAGACACTGGGCGATATGGGCTGAACTGATTGGTGAAGGATGAAGACTCGTATGAAGCTGGATAGAAGTGAAATTAAACCACTGACAGGCATACGAGTGCTTTGTAAAGGTTAAATGTGTAAATAAGTGCGTTAGATGTGTAGAATGAATATTAAATGTTACTGAAAGGCTGTGTTACTGTGCATGGGTGCTGTACACGGGGATGACGTGCGCGTGGGCTGGCGTGGCTACAGGCGGGATGGCTGTCAGTGGTGTGCGCTGCGTGTGTGGTAAGCGCGTTGCGGCATTGGTTATCGAGGAAGTGCAAAGGTCTGCATGTGACATCGCGTGAGTAGGGTTAAAGTGTTGGAAATGACTTAAGTCCCGAGTTAAAATTCTCGGCCCATGTCGTTTGAAATGTTTGAATTACGACGGACGGTCAGTTTGATGGATGATTGATGAGTTTTTCACTTTACAGGGAATTGAAGTTGACAGACTCGAGATCTATTCTATTTGGCGATATCGAGTACTTACCGGTTCTAGAAATCATTACGTGCGGTCGACCGCTATGCGAAAGTGTAAAACCTACAGAAGCATAATTATCAGACGAAAAGTGCGCGATGTGCTATAGAAAGTATAAAATGGTGCTCTGCCCAGTCCTAACAGTAAAAAGGAGAGTGACTTTTCGAATTCAAGAATAGCAGTAGCGCGGAAGGGTTGCTGATTTACAGCGCTTGTTGTATAAAATATGTTAGTTTAGAGAAGTGAACGTGACAAATTAAATTTTAACATAATTAACGACGGTCGTAAAATGGAAATTAATGGTTAATTTGAAACTCATATACTGCTTGGTGATTCATTTGAAAATATCAAGCTCCATTTCCTAAATATGACGTAGAGTTATTTAAAATTAAATTGGTTTATAAAGATCTGTAGACAAATGGTTCTTAGAAAGGTTTAAAGTGTTTTTGGTTAAGTAGCACTGCATCTTCTACACGATTGCACACAATGTGTTCGGTCTTACCTTGGTTTTAACCGCGATCCGTATAACATGAAGCGTTTCCGATGTTTTACTAACGGCTGACCATGACGAAGCGAACCAGTCATGCATTGGGCTAAATCGATGACAGCAGCGGATTATGACGTCTAGTTCCGTGATCTAACTCGTTCGGTCGTCTGAAACTCGGTTGCATTCTATAGAAGGCATAAAGCGGTGGCAGAGTAAACTTTAGTTATAAGTAGTTGCTACAAGTCAAGCTATAGTCGGATTTTGTTTTGTTAAAATGGACTGCAAACGTTTAAGTGCAACTTGGGTCATACCTGGAAAAATGTTCTCAAAGGCACCAGAACAAATGTCGGGTGAACATCGCACGTTGTTAACACTGTCGCAGCAAAGTACTAAACTGTGGAACTGGTATGCTTTACGGGGACAGTTAAGGAACAAGGAAAAACGCACGGTATGTATAAGCGTAAACGTTAGCTAGTTTAAAGGGTTTGTGTGAAAAACCGATTATGTTAAGATGGAGTGGGGTGTTAAATCTGCATGCTGGCCCTAATAGACAGCACTACATGGGGAATAAGGTCTTCACATTGATTTTATTGTGTTCCTTGTCACATTAAGGTAGGTCAGTACACATTTAATTGCTGTAATTGACTGCTTTGGTCTTCCTATTAAAACCCATACTTGAATGTGTTTACTCAGTGGTGTCTGGCTGGCATTTGTTGGTACGATATGTCTAGTAACCGAAAACCGTCCTTTACTTAATCGCTTTTATTACAGGTTATTTAAACAAGAACTTTGTACAGGTTAAACTCTTGATTCGTACACACCGGAATATGTTAACTTGTAAAATTGAATAGTTAGTTATGTAATTGTAAATAAATTTTGATGTTATTTATTTAATCTGCTGTGTTTGGTTAGGATTGTAGAATTAAAGAGAGTGATTGAATGATCTGTAATCTTAAAAGGGGTAGCTCCTTGGGATGATGCAATCTGAAATTTAAAGGTATGGGTAGCTGGAAAATCTAATATAATTAATCCAAACAGGTAGGTTTATCTCGTGGGGAAATGTGGAAAGATTTTTGGAGGGTATGGTGTAATTTTGCAGGGCGTGGTCCATATTAAATCTGTTTCAGATTCGGATTCTACATAAAATTCTAGACTAACAGATGTATTGCTGTATAAAATTTTATAAGAACGCTCAAAAGTCGCTACAGGTAAATCTTAAAATGGTGTCCTTGGGGTGGTGCAATCTAAAAGTTCTAGAGATTTGGGTAGCTGAGAAATTCTATATTGTTGATACCAAACAAGATGGGTTTATCTCAAGATGCATTGGTTATACGAATAAACTATTTGTTGTTTTGCTTAAAAGCAAAGGCGAAATTTGAAGTTTGGGCTTAAAGTGTAACTTTGCAGGGCTGGTCCGATTCAAATCTGTTGCGATTCGGGATGTACGTAAATTCTAAGCTAATTTAATGTATCGCTGCTAAATTTATAGAACGGTCAAAAGTCGCTACAGGTAAGAAATCTTAAAATGGGGTAGCTCCTGGGGGATGTATCTGAAATTCCTAGAAATTCGGGTAGCTGGAAAATCTAATATAATTGATACCAAACAGATAGGTTATCTCGAAAATGCAATGGTTGTCGAATAAAACTATTTGGTTTAGATGTGGGAGCAAATGTGGATCCTCTCCTATTTCCTCTTATGGGGATTTACATGTAAATGTGGAGCAAATGTGTTTTGGGAGCAAATGGGGCCCAGGTTTCTTGATTTTACCCTACTATCACGATTAATAATGAGATAAACATTTTGCAATAACATACAAAGACCCCAACAAAAAAAATATAAAAAATGGTGTAGGTAATACATATTTTAATTAAATTTCGCAGTATTTGAAAACCATTAACAAACAGGTCACATCAATTTGCCCACAAATATGAAACGATGACAACCTAATAAATATTAGAACGTACATCAAATATTAGCCGAACTCAACAAATGTGTACACAACATTAGCGTATATAGTTCGAACTATGAAGAATATTAAAATTAAAATTTCATGATATTTCTTATAGAAAACAAATGCAAGATATATAACGGAGGACTGACAAAGCGATCATAATCTTTAATTTTCTTAATAGCGTATGTCATTATATAATATTAGAGTAGGCCATGCAGAAACAAACATATAAACCCACCACAAAACAAGTTATCATTAATGTAGAGGACAAGGGGTACGTATAGTTTTTTTTCCATTTATAATATTTAACAGTAGCAGAAGTCACGCAAATAAAGAGACGCGTGGCGGTTATTCCCTCATCAATATTATATTATCAAGTCTACAATGAACTCAACTAAGCAACCAAACTATAATACTATACGGCGTATATAACAACTTAACCGTCGCCAGTTAGAAAATCACACAGCCCCTGTCTTAATTTTTAATTTACATTGCATGTACCTTGTAATTAGAATAATTAGGATTATACGATGCCTAAATAACACTAAAGTGATAACGGTTAATTTATGCAGCCACGCATTAAATATTCAGTAAGGGAGGAAAATGTTCTTGGCAATTATGACGTGGCGTTTAGAAAAATCAATACTTGGCAAATAATTACCATAAATTGTAAATAAGCTACTTGAAGTTTTATTTAAATACCAACAATTTTGCAGTTTTTAAATCATATTTCGTCATCTCTCTATTAAAAAGAAAACCCATTGAAAGAACCGTAACGTGGCACACGCAATAAAAAGGACTGTGCTTAATGGATTTTTTAAAAATTGCAAATGTCTTTAGTTTTCAGTTACAATGTCATCTTAATCCTTTCCCGAAAAACTCTCCACCATTTACAAATTCGCGCTGAAGATCACGTCCGTCTAAATGCAGTCGTTACTAACGCTGCACAATTCAACGATTCTAATCAATTTACGTTAATTTTTTGTTTAGTCTAACGCGTCCAAAATCACGAAGTCCATTGGCGCAATCTGACAAACAACTGAATTACAATTGCATTCCATTCAAAGCTAGAAAAAAAAGCCAACACAAGTGTCGATATTTTTATGTAGGATTTTTTGATCAATACCTAAGACAACAATACCCTGAGAACTGTTCCATTATTATAAGGTTATATACATGGTAGAATTATGTGTGAATCCATCAGAAAGCTAAATTTTGGGCTTCTCGGGTTTCATAGAAATTGATTTCCGTTCACTTACTAATTCATTCAATTTTTTTCGATCATTACAGACAAATTGCTTCCATCTGTTGACTCAATTCAAATTAAATTCAGCCTAGTTCTTTATTTACAAAATATAAAATCTATTCTGAGCACTAAACCGACTTCAATTCTTATTTATGTACACACAAAATTTATATACTCAAATGAGATTTGTAAATTAGAAGCACGCACGCACACACGCACGTTGAAGTGGCGCCACCGAACCAAGAAAATAGTGAAAGATAGTTATGACCCCCTTTGAGCTAAGAAAGAGTTTAATTAAAATTGTAAGCTTTCACAAACGAAAATAAATATTAAAAAATAGATTAAAATCTAATAGAACTTATTGGTACATAATTCCTAATAAAGCTTTAATTCGGTCAAAATCAGCAAACCATACCGTTAACTCTACATTAAAATAATTGGACGGAAAACTGGACTAATGCAGAAAAACAAACTACAAAGAACTCGGCAATATAAAAAATCTTTAAAATGTACAGAATAAGGAAATTTACATTACTATGCAAGTATATTACAAAGCTAAGATCGTTCTTGCTGGAAGATCCAATCCCTAACTACTAATTGATAAATGATAAGACAAAAATGTCTAATAATCTTTAACCCTCAACTAAAGCAAAATATTTATGGCCATTTAGAATTCTTGAAATAACCAAAAAAAAGGTGCTAAGGAATTAACATTGTATTCATGCAATTATTAAAAATCAAATCAAGACTTTATACCATTCCTTAGCTTTGTTTTTCAAAAAGAAAACAAATTTAGATCTAATACATGAATGATATACGTATTTCGTTAACAAAAATCTTTACAAATCTGAACCTTTACTCAACGTTTAGATTAATAAATAATTTTGTCCGGCATGGGGAAAGTATGCGAGCATAGGGAACGAAAATCAATATAAATTGTTGGTTATTTTGCAAAAAGAAAAACCCGTGACCGGTTTCACTATTCTTGCAGATCATCAGACTGGCACATTTCTTTTTGCAAAACAACCAAGTTCTAGAATTATAAACAAATTAAGGTGTATTTGTAGTGCAAATGCTTCTCATGCGCCTTTTTATTTTTCATCTTGTCTTTTGACTAGCTATTAAGTTGTCTGGCAATGCCATCTATACTATCACGTCGAAGACTGGAAACAGTCATCGATGTTAGTTGCTTATATTCGAGTATAAAGAACGCATGAGAAACATTTGCACTATAAATACACCTCAATTTATGTATTATATCAGAACTTGGT
This sequence comes from Platerodrilus igneus, assembly GCA_036346225.1. Taxonomy (NCBI): domain Eukaryota; kingdom Metazoa; phylum Arthropoda; class Insecta; order Coleoptera; family Lycidae; genus Platerodrilus; species Platerodrilus igneus. The sequence goes on from JARFIW010000544.1 coordinate 2,281,762, forward strand.
TGGTTGTTTTGCAAAAGGAGATGCGTCCGTCTGATGATCTGCAAGAACAGTGAAACCGGTCACGGGCTTTTCTTTTTGCAAAATAGCCAACAATTTATATTGATTTTCGTTCCCTATGCTCGTATTACTTTCCCCATGCCAGGAAAAAATATTCATTAATATTTAATTGGAAACGCATTGGTTTCCGTCGACCAACTTCCTCGTTTAGCACTGGGTGCGGTATCTTCTTAGAAGGTCCGCCAGTGTTAAGTAGGTAACCGGTCATTTGTCTATTTTATTCAACGTATAGAGCTTAGACATTCATTAATTTTGATTATGTGTTTTAATAAAAAAAAAGAAGATATGTATGAGCAAACATTTTGAACAATATATCACGTCTTCAAAAACGGTTAATAAAATTAGTTCTATACCACATCACAAATTGCTTGGATCATTAAAACGTGTATTAATAAAAAATTTTAGATTCAAGATATTTAAACATACCTCCTGCAGTACGATAGGATTATACTTATCATCTGCAGAAGCAAATCAAATTCATAGCAAGCAATAATCAGCCTTGCACTTGTAAACGTTGTTTGCTCTTACAGAACGTGTACTTTATATATAGGTTTTATTATTTTTAATAAGCTTACCAGTCTAAAATAAGAATAACATTCAAAATAAAACGTCCTCCATCCTTTACATTATCAAAACGCAATAACAACACCAACACAAATTCTAACTTTCAGCATAAATGAAACTAAAAATTATACTTGTGAGGTTATGTTAAAATATAGAACATCACTAGAAACTTAAACAATTTTAAAACACAAAGGAAGAAACTACTACAGGTCACGTCGTGTCGATTAGGCGGTAAGAGTTCTGATTAGCAAATTCGATTTCCCCAATTTAAGTAACAATGGAACTACCGCCAAAGCCATAAGGCACATCCAGCTAACAATCCAAGCATAAAACCATCACACCATTATACACAACGAGATAAGAAAGTTCCGAATCAGAAAAAAATAAAGCTCATGAATTGATTTCAACAAATAAATTCAAGGTCATTTTATAAGCCAACCACAGAAAAAAGAAAAAATATTCGTCGTTAGTGCTTCAGGCGTATACGCATGGGCGATTATAGGAAGTGACACAATATTTGATAGCAGTCTCTTAAACCTTGATATTAATACACGTACATAATAATTGGCTGTTGACAGTAAAATATTTGAATTATCATGCTTTTAACAGGAACCTACAATCATGTTAATTATCATCTTCGGGTACAGGAAAATTCAAAGGTAGTTAAAGAAAAATGGACGATTTTGCTGTAAATTTTGGTCGATTTTAGTTTAAGGCACCTTAAATTATCGCACGTAGATGCGCAGCCATGCACATGCGCGCGCAAACAATTTAACAAATGGTATTTTGGGAATATAGAGATCAAAGACCAAAAGATTATATCATGTCGAATATTTATATGATTACAATATTTTTCTTATACTATGTGTGCGAGAAACAACTTATGCGATCCTATACTGCCGGCTGCGTGGGTGAGAGGTTCATGTAAAACTACTAATCCCAAGGTCCCGGATTCGATTTCGGACAAAAACTTTATTCTGTGTACTTTTGTTGGCACCTGAGTGATTTCTTCAAGAATATGTTTCTTGAAGCGGCCAGAAAACGAACGGTGATACGAAAGATCTATACAGTATCAGAGAATACAAGATTAAATACATGGACATAACACAATTTATGAATGTGATATATCTGATAACTTGTAGAGCGCGCTTGTATTAAATGCCCCGTCAAAGGCATCTGCCACACAGTCTTCGATAGGTATTTATACTTCTTCCAGAATGTGTTTTAGAGATACCATAAACGCTTCAGCTACAGTAGTTGCGAGGCGGTTCCGTGGCTCAGTTGGTCTCGGGTTCGAATTCCGACACAGTCCGCTTGAAGAATGTTATGCAAACATTTTTCACACAAATACACCCTCGTTCAGATGAGAAGTAAAATATAGGTCCCGTGCGTGTGTTGTCGCACACTTTAAAAATACCTATCTTGTTTGAAACCGCAAAGTTTCAGCAAAATTCAACATTTCCAGATTTAAAAAACCTCGCTTCCTAGCCAATGTAGTACCTTCGGGTGGAGCACTGGAATAATCGAATGTAGTGTAGTAGTTGCATACTTTCTTGCTAACAGTTGAAGCGAGCAGACGAGTTCTACAAAGTTCCCAACCCACACTATTACAAGTAATTTTTTAAAGAGAGATTTTATATTCTTTGCTTTGGCGTATTTCTTATAATTGTGTGCGATTTAATTGTACTAAGCAGCATTAATTTCTTGAATCCGGGACAGTGAGATTAACTCAAAAAACAAAAATTTAATCGATTACATACTAATAAGTGCGTTTGCTTCAACTTTTAACTAAAGTCCGCGTTTAAACCAAACAAAATAAAATTTCGGCTTAATAAAAAACAAACCCCATAAATTAGAACCTAATAAATAATTTCAAAAGCATTTGTAATAAATTAAGAGTTCTTTTAGCAAAAAACATGTAAATCAAGTTAAAACTGCGTAAAACTTGCAAAATAATTTGTAAAATTATCATAGTTCACGTGTAATAAATTAACAACCTTAAAATCAAAAACCTACTCACTTTTTTAATTAAATAAATAACACGAACATTGCAACTTCTGTATTAAAATTAAACAAAATATAACTTTCAAGTGCTTGTTCACTAAAACCTTATTTAAATAGTTTTTTTTTGTATAAAACTGTGTAATTACCAGTCGAACATTTTATCGGTCATCCTCTAAATAGAACTTTCGTAGTAACATACCAGCCGGTCTATTGAGAAAGCATCCAGCGGGTTCCGATGTCGCATTCCGTTAGTGTCAATTATACCGCACCCGTTTGACCAAGTTAATTTGAAATAATTGAACTCTAGAAGAGGATTCGAGTTTGAATTTAATTTGAATTCGAGATTTGAAAATAAGTGTCTCGAGAGACTAAGGATTTTAACTTTGGGCCGTTCGAGCGTCGCGACTGCTGCAAGTACTTTATTGAGCTTAAGTGTTGTAGTTCTGGTTGGTATATGTTCTTGTTGGTTGTAGGTTTTTGTTATTCCTGCTAAGGCACTAAGATCTAAGAATCATGGTGGTCCAATCGAGATAAAGAACCGTTGCTAAAGTGGAAGAAAAGCGAGAGGACGGAGTCCATTACGTTGGAGTCAGAGGGTGGAGTAAAGAAACAATCGAAAATTATGATGAAGGACGTGATGTTGGAGACGGATCTGCGTCTGTAGCGGTTGGCTCGGGGAAGTCGGGGCCTCTTGTAGATGTTTCCACGCTAGCATTGCCTTTAACATAAAGACGACAGCGAAAAATGTCTAAATACGGAAACGTTGCTGCTAGCGATCTCGACGAGCTAGAAATCGATGTTTAGGGAAAGAAAGGTGCAATAGGAGGCCGGCAATGTCTAACACGATCGTCGTAGACGACGAAAAGTTGATTCGCAATGCCTTACATGTGATTTTCCAATGCTCCACCCAAAGGTACTATATTGGCCGGGAAGCGAGTTTTTTTTACCGGAAAAATTTAGAATTTTGCCGATCCCTTGCTGTTCCAAGCAAGGTATGGATCTTTAACGGGCGTGACAACACTCACACGGCACGGCACCTCCATTTTACCTCTCATCCGAACGAGAGCGTATTTTTGTGAAAAATGCTTGCCCAACATTTTTCAAGCGGAGCGTGTCTGGCGACTCCCAATGCCGCGGACGAGATCCGCTACTTTGCGAATCGACTAATTGGCATGGTTAAGGTGACGAGGTTGCGTTTTGAGGATGCTGAAAAGTCAGGAGAGCGAAGGTTGCGGTTGTTTCAGACAACAGGGAGTTGTGAAATCAGGAGGCGTTGGTGCCGAAGCAGCTGAGGAGTTAGGGTCACGGTTTGTGCTGGGCTGTCGCCACGCCATGGGAGGAAGACGTAGAAGCGATCCCGAAGAAAGGCAATTCAACGGGGTGACATTCTGGCGGAAGCAATAAACCTCAGATGGCAAAGAGTTTGATCACGGAATAATTTCTCAATGAACCACGCTGCCACGAGTACGGTCATCGATCGATGGCATGCAAGGAAAATGCACAGAGGTCTGTTAGAGGTCGGGCACGAGTTCAAGAATTCCCGGAACGTAGTTCCTTGCTGTGTTGACTTGCGGCAAGCCAACAGAACGAGCGATGGCGTGAAGGTCGACACGCGTCACAATGCCAAGCCAAGTACATGCCCAACGATGCTGAGATTGAAGAACGCTGATCTATTAACGGAATAGGATATGAGCATGTTAAACAACAACGATTCACCTAGATTCGGGGAGACACGAGGATACAGTCTCGCACGGGTTGTTGGAAGTCGTTTATAACTGGTAATAAATGTCGGGCAAAGTCACTCTCTCCGATCACATGGGATGTGAAGTCCGAGGCACGCGTAAACGATCAAATAACTACTATCTCCCTATTGGGAGCGGTTTCAACAATTATTCAGCGAAGGCATCCCCGTGCTCGAGAAGGAACTAGTAAATTGCCGAGAAGCCATTCAAATAGAAACATTTGCGTAAAACTAAACGATGGTAGACGCATCAGCGCCCTCTGTGTCGAGGAAAAAACGTTTAAAGACAACGTATTTTGGTAACCACTAAGATGGTAGAAATCCGTAACCTAAGGCGTCGCGAAAATTTTGTGAGAACAGAGAAAGATGGACTATAATCAATGTAGCCAAGAATATAAAATGTCGATAGAAGAAACGCAAACTAACAATTTAAAAATTCTGTATCAGCAACTCTGAAGATGCAAAGGCAGCGAAATATCGAACAGAATTAAGGTAGCAACAAAGATGAACTGTGGATTCAAGAGCGATTCCATAAGGACGATCTATGCAGGGCGGAGCGTCGCAAGGTCACGGAAGTACAACAATTGACAAGCGTTCAGCGGTCAAAGCGGCGAGGGGTAGAGGACCACATCCACGGAGGCGGTCTTGGTGATTAGTAGTATTTTCCCAATGGAGTTCGTCGTCTAGGAGATTAGAAATCGAAGATTTGTAAATATAGGGAAAGAGCGGGAATTGGTCAAAAGTTTTGGCTTTGGAACTAGGGAGGTTGAGAGGAAAATCGTCACTTCTAAATTATGGCATCCGGCTGGTGTCAAGGGGGTCGAGTTTGTCGAAGGCGATGAAAACGCGTCGAGGGTTAGGATTTATACGTATGAATCGCGAATAGGCGATGGACAGGTACGAGCGGCGATCGTTGTGTATAAGAAGAAGAGGGAAGTGTTTAGATTCGAAACTAAACAAGGATTAGAGGACAATCTTTCGGTGCGAATTGAAAGCAATAATAAGGGAAGCTATAGAGTACGTCAGCAACCACTCGTACACATTAGCGATAGCAAATCGACCCTTGTTGCTTTAGCAATATGAACACCTGGACAGATGTTCAAGGGTCGCCTGGAGGATAGCGCACACGGCACTTAGATTTCGGGATTGAAGTTTTATTGGGTTAGGTCGCATAGTGGCAATCGAAGAAACAGAGCAGATGAGTTGGCCAAAGAGGCCCCAACCGGGGAGTTTATTACATAGTATTCATCGGTACCGAGGTTGATAATTAAGAAAAAGCCGCGAGAAAGGTCAATCAATCCGACAGTGGAAAGGGAGATGAACAACGCTACCACGGGATCGAGGCGTATAGCGGAATGTTGGGTTGGTGGTTAGGAAATTAGCCGTCTAGGGGGGATAGAATGGCCCAAGAGCTTTGAAGTAAATGGAGTGGCTAACAAAACGGTGTTTTGGGTAATCTTGAAGGATTTTGCGGGAAGGACCGCGAAACAATGCCGAGAACAGACTGTAAACGGGGGAGTTGTTGCATGAAATTTGGAGTGGGAGGTAGTTTTGATTTAGACTTGACAAATTTATTTTGTGGCATGATATAACTTTATTTACAAAAAAATAAATACAAAAAACCAGAACTAAAAATCAAATATCTAAGTATCCGAATATGCACGATGAATTTCTCACCAAACTGTTTTACGTAAAACATCCAGAACAAAACACCGCATACTAAACCAAAACTTAAAACAGGGCTAATAATTAACAAAACTATATCAGAAATCCTAATTAACTTACACCAATCAAATAAATGAAACTAAAAAATTAACGCATTCCCCAGGACTAAAAACTGGTCATCGCTAACACTCGCATGAACATTAGTTTGTATTAATAAGTAAATTTGAAGTCAATTTGTTTTAGTTAAGTAATAGTCGACAAAATGCCTATGTGAGTGCATCTGATAATATAAGTAATGCTTTTTGCTATTCTATGCACTGTTATATGCTTAATACTTTACGCATCTACAGTAAGGAAGATTGAAATTAAAGTAAGTCAGTTGGGGAACGTTAGGGACGAATTTAGGCCGAAGTTGGAATAAACTACTGAAGACTATGGCGGTCGATATTGTAATTTCATACTTGGATTCATTATTAATAAATTTGGCGCATGCTTAGAAATTCAAATCCATTAGTAAATACTATTTAAACTAGATTTGGATAGTTTTAAGTCGTACAGGTAAGCAGAGTTGGTGGCTGTTGCCGGTATTACGGATCCCTCCCCCTATTACTTTTTGCAAGTCTCTTACTGATCGGCCACGTTCCAAAGGCAACGCTATGGATATCTTTATTTAAACCCATCCGTATGTTTTTAAATTTTATTCACGTTCATTAATTTTGAAATCAGATGTATACGAAGCACGTAATTATTCGCGTTTAAACCCAACGCAGTACCTTCGGGTGGAGCATTGGGTACGTGGTCGTAAGTGTAGGTCCTATGTGTGTAGTCACGCACATTAAAGATACTTTATCATCAATGGCAATTTAACGTCGGCTCTGTATTTGCAGATATTGCACAATGAAATTATACCTGGTTGTGATACGCTCTGTCCACGTGAATACAACGTTGAATGTATACAACATCCTCAATAATAGTATCCGGTTCTAGCAAGATGGCGCCCACCATCACATTATAGTTTAAATGTTCGTCAATATTCGGCTAACGTTTTACCAAACAGGCGGATTGGGATACCAGAAAATATCGAGTGGCCAGCCCGTTCGTTTGATTGAAAGCCCTTAAGAGTTTTTTCCTTTGGAGATACGTAAAAAATTAACTTCACAAAGCCGCATGACATCGAGCATTTAAAAATCCGAATTAGCATGACGATACAAGAATTCCAGATGAATTTTTAGAGAATTCTCCTTGGGATTATGTAAGTCGATTGTCCTACTGTCAAATTTCAAATAGATGAAAATTTGAACAGTTAGTTTAATTTACTAACTTATTAATTTGTTTTTAATGATAAGATTGTGTTCGAACTGTACCGCAAATAATTTAGTTTATCTTAAATGTACCTAACATTTATTAAATACTTGAACTGATGTTTTCTTGTAAAAATATTATTAAATACATTAAAAGAAGAAAAAAATATTGTAAAAATATGCTCTATCGAATGGTAGAGTAAAATTAACAATTCCCTTTACATAAATTATGCGGGCGTGCGTAACTCAAAACACTCAAAGAAAATAATATGCGGGAAGTTTTAGTTCTGGCGAATGACTCCATCAACTTGCAGTTGTTTCGGACAAAGCATTAGTATCGCCTAAAGAGATTTTGCCGTTGTCTAAAGTTGTACCGAAGCAGCGTGCTAAAAATAGTCGCAAGCGTGGAAAAATAGCGATAACTGCATCGCCTTATATGAAAGAATTCAAGGACTCTCAAACTCCGGCCACCGTTAAATCTCCAAAGTATGCGAAAAAAGATTTGTTCGCTAATAAAGAGATAATATCAAAAAAGATTAGAACAATAGTTCATCCATTAAATTCCAAAATGTTTAAACGGAACACCTATTCGGAAAGCTATGATTTGTAATACTTGCCAAAAGTCTTCCGATGCTTCTGATCTTGTGTGAAAGTAGTCTTTTTTTTTTAAGGTTCAGAAACAAAATTTACCTTGATTCAAAAAGAAATTCGCATAAATGACTTTGTCTCTGTCTCATTAAAAGAAGTAAAAAGGCAAATTGTAAAAGAGTTCATGAGACAAGTTGTAGGATTATGCGAACACGAAGCAAATGGCTTATGAAATAAAATTCATGAAGAATTACTAGCCAACATTCAGATATTTTTTAATTTCCCGAATTCATTAGTTTCCCGAAGTTGATGATAATATATCAGAAAGAAATAAAGGGTGTTTGGTCAAAATTTAATATTCTAAGACATGGAAAAATTATATTCTCACAATCCTAGTAAACTTGGTTTATTAAAACGTTTGTATAATTTCGTATTGTTCCATTAGTTGTTTTAATAATTTCACTTTGTCCCGTTTGTTCAGCGCGGGGGTCTGATAATTTTATATATGGACTTACCTCCGCGCACTTTTCATTGTTCTAAGCTGCAGTTTATACTAAGGCTTAACAACAAAACAGGTTTTTATTGAAGCCTATAAACTGGTTTGAGAAAAAATTAGTTTTGTTCGTTATTGGACAAACCCGAATTTCGAATATTCCCGTAAAGACCAGACCAAACGGTAACCTGATTGCTGATAGGAGCTTTGCAAATTTCCTAAGATAAATGCGAAACGACTGCTTAATTCAGGAAATACTAGTTTAGATAACGATTTTAGTTTTTCCATGACTAGTTTGAACAAGAAGTAAAAAAAAATTGTGCAAACTAAACTGCAGGACATTTGAAGTGATCCACCGATTAATTTTATTATAAAAACTATATTTTGATACATTATTGAAAGATAAAGTATGATTTATTATTAGTGGATCACTTCAATTGTTCTGCAGGTAACATCTACACTAATCAATAGTATTTCGACAAATTACCAATGCGTATATAAGTTCGTGATAGTAGTTTGCTTCAACGGGATAACCGATAAAAGATAAAACTAATAAAATGGACCGATTTAAAAAAATCGAAAACATTCATTGCAATATTTCACATTTAATACTTTCATGAAATATTCAGTTTTGAATGTCCGACATATTGAGAGTAATGGTTTTTTAATTTTTTCAGTAAGGCCGATTTGAAATTTAATTAAATTGAAAGCTATTTCTGTTGGATTACATTGCGGCAATCTAATAAAGACAATGTTGTACAGAAGCTACACGGTTTTAATGATTACTACGTTCCATGTAAATGTTATATTGATCGAACATATAATGGACACTGTGTATAAATGCTATATAGGTTACACAACTCTGTAAAGATAATATTTTAATATAACCATGTATAGAATTGATTTCATGAAAACTAAAGTCATTTACTACAAATGTGTTTTAAAAGTCGCTGGTGTTTTGTGAATACAGTATAAGCCAAAATATACAGTACTGGAGCATTAAAAAGGGAGAACTTTTTACGCACATGTGTTTTGAAAATGGTTTTTTTTATAAATAAGTACTTAACAAAATCATAATATGAATGTTCCAAATGTGCGTTATCGCGATGTAGGCAGTGCCCATAACGGTCACAAATTTTGAAACATTGTGAAAAATACAATGTTACGGATTTCCTGATAAAGGTGACGATCTTCTCACGTAATGCGGGCGTCAGATCCTGGGAAGGTGAAGTTGAAGTCAGTCCGACAGGAAACCATTCGTTCTGGCCAGAGACTGTCGAGCAGTATGGCAAGTCGCCCCGGCCTATTGAAGCCAATGTCTATTTAGCCGAAGATTCCCGGCATGACAAAACAGTCTGACATCCCAAACAATTGAGTGATATCCATGTCCCTCTGACGGCGTTCAGTGACACCAAGAGGTATATCGTCCGCGTCCTCAAATGACATACGATCGAACCTAGCCCATTTTCGCCTCTGTGAAGTTGGCAGAACATTCTTTAAATTTAAAAAAACAAATAGTTCTAGTAGCACTTTTCATAGTTCTAGAGTTCATGATAGAAAATAAAAAGAGTTCAGCATTTTTAATACCAAAAAATAGCAAATGAAAAATTGTACCGAATAAAGATGGGCATCGATTAATGAAGCGATATAAACAAACCAGGGTGCGTTTTGTGCAAGTTTTTTTAAATCATGGTCTACGAGGATCCAAACTTCTTTACCAGTGTTTGGTTGTCCGAGAAAAGTCACGTTCGTTTGGACGGTTTCATCAACCCCCAAACAATTCGCCTTCTTGATTTTGAGAGACCAAACGTTATCGTTTAGAAACCGCTACATAGTCAGTAGAAGATGCGGCCCCTGTGAAGTTGACACCACATTCTTTAAATTTTAAAAAAACAATGATAGTTCTAGTAGCACTTTTCATAGTTCTAGCGTTCCTGATAGAAAAGAAAAAGAGTTCCGCATTTTTAATACAAAAAAATAGCAAATGGAAAATTGTCGTGCTAACTTCGTGAATGTAGCACGACACTTCTGCTTCTGATCTGTAAGAAACCTGCTATGCTTATTTTCTCTTTTTTTTTCAGGTTTGCTTAACTAATTTTCTTGCCGCATACATCATATGTCAGTCTGCTTTCTACAACCCCCCCTAATCTCCGATTGAGCCCGGTCATTTCTTTGACTTTCTGTGTGTTACGCACTGCCACGAATTAACGTAACAGAGATTTTGGCGCCCAATGTGGGGCTCGAAAAAAACGTAACAACCTTACATGTGATTTTCCAAGGCTCCACGCGAAGGTACTACACAGACCAGGAAGCGAGTTTTTTTTACATGAAAATTTTTGAATTTTGCCGAACCCTTGCTGTTCCGAGCGAGATAGGGATCTTTAACGTGCGTGACAACATTCACACACGGGACCTCCATTTTACCTCTCATCCGAACGACAGCCTATTTTTGTGAAAAATGCTCGCCTAACATTTTTCAAGCGGACAGTGTCGGGATTCGAATCCGGGAACCTTGGGCGTAGTAGTCACAAGCATACCAATTATGCCACGGAGCCTCCTTTTATGTGACACTGTGGAAGTGTCAGATTATGGTGTAACATTAGTAAATTTTTGCGTCTGTTTCTGCAAAAAGTTTTATTTTAAATTTACACATATTTAATTATTATTTCCTTCCTGGCGATCCCTACGCCATTGCGCACGAATTTTCTATAGTTCAAAACAGTGCTGGAATTAGTCATCTGTAAGCAGATTTAGGTCGCGTGACGCTTTTCTTAAACAGCTTCAACGGTATGAAAAATTTGTTTCTTTTAATGCAAATATGACCTTGGGGAACAAAAGACAAGTCACCGTACTCATTCAGGCGAATAGCTTAACACTGCGATGTTATACTTGGCTAGAAACGTCGTGACAGACAAAGAGCGTGCGCCGCTGCATTGTGCTGATGAACAACCCGACATTTGTCCAAAATTCGGGCTTCTTTTTTCGGATGTTTTCACGGAGTTTAGCAAGAACCTCAAGCTCGTAATATTGATTAATAGTAAGACAGTGGCGGTACACAATCCCACGAATATCGTAAAAATTGATGCGAAAAGACGTTCCGGACGCGCATAATCATCAACCTTTTCTGTCATTCTGGAACTCCACAAAACTCGAGCAAGTCATAAAAACGTTCATTGTCATATACTTCGTTTAACAAAGGATAGATTTCATTGGCGGTTTTACCATGTTTCATATGAAATTTCACGATAATCCGCCGCCCTATTACAACTCATTTTTACGACAAAACAAAAATATATAAAAACGAAGGCTTCGGACAAACTAAAATGTCCACAGATGCGAAAGAGACGCCAATCGAAAGAGAGGGGTTTATGCTACACAGCTGTCGGTCGTATGACTACAGCGCATGTAGTAGTAATCAGTCTCATTACTCAATAGTCACGCCTCGTCTGTAGAAACGCCTTGCCCGTATATGTGTTACTTCCGAATTAGTTTCATGTTAATCTTTACTATGTAATTCTAATAATGCTTGAGAACTGAAAACCTAAATTTACTTTGCAATTACGCCATGCTCTTGAACAGATTCAAGGATTCACGTCGAAATCCCTGATACAGAACTTGATTTGGCCTGAGTGATAACCTTCTGTTATTCGCTCGGATCGTTTATAAATTTGGCAGGATGCGGAAGAAACAGTCACTCCTTAATCACCACTTGATACTTCATTTATTAGTCGAGTAGTATAGTAACATCCACGTCGGCCAACCACGCAGTCAAATAAAACTCAAGCAGGCTTGAATTAATATTGGCATTAAGATGACCGCGTTTTTTAATAATTATCTAGCACCTGTCATATTATTGTGTCATTCGATTATTGATGTCTACAACGAAATGCCATGATCTAATTAACTTCAACAAGGACGCTGGTTACGAATTCCTCAATGTTGTTCCCCCACACTTCAGTAACCGGTTCCGCAACTAGTAACTGGCTACTTTTAAGCAGAGTTCGATCGCATCCCAAAAATATATTTCCCCGATACCTGGAAGTACCCAAATATAAAAGCTAAGTGAATTGAAAGGGAAAAAGAAACACACTAATGCAATTTTGACCGAAAGATTGTTAGAGGTATTGGGATTGTAACGGTCGCTAGGTTTCGACTGCTAGCACCATTAGCGTAATCTTTCCTAGAGACAAACTAGTCCTTTCTGATACGCCATATTTATCGCTGGTTTAAACTTCAGGACGCAAACATAGTATAATTTCCATTTTTGGCGTAATCGGAAGTAACATTAGGCTAGATAATATTCTGAGAGTTCTGCTTGTTCAAACTGGCTACCCATCAGCTTCACTCTTCCACGGGCTCATGCATTAGCAAACCAAAAGCTTAATAAATTTTTTTTAGAAAAATTCTTATAGCATATCATCGAGGGGATCGATAAGTATCCACTTCGCTTATGAAAGACGACTTGTGTTATACCAGGAATGCGAAATGATGACAGATGAATTTAGCATATCGCATATTCAATAGTTAGTTACCACGAAAAATAGTTTTTCCGATGCAAAACAATAACGAGAAAAACCTTTCATATACAATAATCTGTTCCATTTTACCTTTTGTTCAAATTTTCGGATATTTTGATTTTCCACGGGTGAATTCATTGCATCATAGTTGCGTTGACCGTAAATCCGCGAATTGTATTTGATATCGCTTTCATGTTAAACTTCGCAGCGAAAATTTTTTACGGTAATTTGGTGCTTAATGTAAGCTATACAAACACCTAATAATTAATGATAAACAACGCAAAAATTTAGACATGCAGAAAAAGAAATCGTTTAGTCCTGCACTTTGTTATACTGAAATGGTAGAATATATTTGTAGTCGTGAAAACTTTGAAGCCAGGTCAACTTTATACTCAGTTACTCCATTAAACATAGTAATTTAATTTGCAACTTCATTAGTACTTTCTAGGAAAATTTAATTACATTTTCGGAAACCTAGTAAAAAGTTTTCACAAAACGCGCTGTTTAAACAGTTTTAATGCGAGAAGGATAAGTAAAATGGAACAGTACGATGCACTAGCGCTCGATTTAAGAGCTCATATCGTATTTGAAATATACTTTGGTCACTTAGCAAAAATCTGCTTCGTTTTGTTTCTAAAATTTTTTATTGTCAGCAAATAAAAACCGATATTAATTTTTAAAAAATTCTAAGTGGGGTTCATACAGAGATACAATTATCACGAAAGTAGCGAATGAATTCTATAAAATGATTTTTAAAAATGTTAGGACACGTCGATATTTATTATTTAATCATTTTTAATAATTTTCTCACGCGTGCGCCCCCCTCCCCCCGCCAATAATTTAAAGTTTAAAAATTCATATAATAAAATATCATTTGATACCATTTTTTATACCAAATACAATAAGTTTGTAAAATGGGTTAATGATGACTGATATATAACCAACAAAGATTTATTTAGAAAAATAGAACATCAAATTAACAAAAAGGCGATGTCCTGACAAACGCTTGTTAAATATTGTCTACCATTTTCAGTGATCAAAAGCATTTCTGGTCGAATTGTTTTCAGGTTCATTAGAATTAATTACAGCAGACTAAATACTACTGTAAATATTTGTAACTAATTAATTACACTTTTATTGGACCTAATAAAGAATTTTAAATTGAAATACGTAACAAATACATTTTTAAAAAATAGTAAATTTGAGAAGCTTCAATATATTTACAACCAATTTCGATACTTACAATTATTTGAAAGGGTGTGAAGTTTTACAACTAATGGTGTAATTTTATAACCGCTCTCGTAAGTGGAACAGGGACCTTTTTATCAAATGAACAATAATTTATAAAAAGAAATATTTCTCCACAAGAAATTTCTAAAAAAAAAAACCTAGTTCCACGAATTACATCTCGGTAGAAATTTCTGCCATTCTTATATTCTCTTTCTAAGAAAACCATAGAATTTTTAGATAAAATCGCAACTTTATGGTAAAATAATATATAAAGAACAGTGCCACTTTAAAATCTACGGCATTGTAAAACAACTAAAATAAAAAAATTGCTCGAATTAGCAACAACTCGAAAGTGTTTTTTTTTTATTAAATATTAGATAAACAATGATTACTTTGAAGTACGTTTCCAAATATATGAGACCAATTGTTCTTTAAAAAAGAGTATTTTTATCACTAATCAACCATGTCCTTTAATAACATTTTCGCGATCATGGGTTAGAAGAGCTGTATACTTCATATAAAAAAAATTAAAACGAAAATTTTACCCTCAATGCTTGGCCTCTTTGTCGCACGTTGTCGAGTTTAATTTTAAGTCAAGTCGTAAATACGTAGTTGTAAATCAAATAGCAAAGCGGTCATCCCTTGTCCCGTTATATCCTGTCATAAAACCTCCTTTGTGCCTGTGTAAATTAAGTTGGAGTAAAGGGGTAGTGACAGACACTTGCTCATGGACATCGTAGCGAAGCGGTTGTTCGTTCGGTAAAGCGAGTTAGTCATTAGTGTCGCCGAATGTGATTTTATGCGATAACCGCTAAAAAACAGTGAAAGTGCAAACGTAGCACGTCCAATGAATTCGCCATACAGTCCACTTCGTTGAACAGTAGGAACGACACACTTAGAACAATATAATAACCCGGAGGAAGTCCATATATAAATTATAAGACGCCCCGCGCATAAACACTCAAGTTCAGCAGTAATTGGTCTTTATCATATTCCCTTTCCAATTTCTGAAAACATTTCCGATTTTCTAACTAAAATGAGTCAAATGATTTAAATATACAGCCAAAATATATTGTAAGTTTTAGAAAGCGCGAGAATTTGTTTCCCATCAAAAATAAAACCGCTTTTCGCCAGTTAACTGAAAATCTGATCACTTATCGAATTAAAAAGAAGAAAGATAAAATCCAATTTTTCTTAAATAAATGAGGAGGAAAATTAATGATATTTATGGATTCGACTCTATAGTGATTTTATCCTTCGTGCTAAATTTCTTTCTGACTTCTAAAAAAAACCTTCAGTTTCGTCAGAAAAATTGTCTTTTTGGATAAATGAAGTATGCCATACACATACTTGAGATATTTTCTGTTCATAAAAGTATGTGAACTTTGATAACTAATTGTGCCCGTTGATAATCTTTTTCATGTATGTATCGCCTTGAACTGATAAAAGATTAAAAAAAAAATAGAAAATTCTTGGAAGTGTACTTGAACTAAAAAGTAAGAACAAAATATAATTTCCACAAATAAATTAAAAAGAAAAATAATTCGTGCATAGTCAGTCCTAACCGAGGAAGTAATTTTGTATTGGTATATCCCTTAAACAATTTTTAAAAAACTATTACTTTTTAAAGATATTTTTTGGAACCTGTCTAGTCAAATCACAACCTAAAATAAGGATAAATTTGAACTATGCTATAAACACGACGCACGTGTGAATTTGTAAACTTGTAACTGAAATAAAATTTAAAAAAAAAACAATTAAATATTTCTTAAATAAACTGGTAATTTTATATACTCGGCTTGGATCGTAATTTTTGCATTCACTGAATACCTTTTTAGAAATCTAGAAAACTGCTACCTATTCAAAAAATTTAACTTCGGTATCTAATATTCGAGTCCCTTAGTAAGAGTGGAAAGTTTCATAATTGTGTCTTTTTGTAACTATTTCAACGAGAGTGGCTTAAAAAAATGAAAAGACAGTTAATACAATAAAAAATTTAAATCCTGAGCAAGTATGGCATGAACGAGCTAACTTACAACTGAATTAAAGCTTGGAAAAAGAGGTTGTATATTCATTAAATAGATTAGAAGGCAAATGATGAACTTTATAGAATTAATCTTTGTAGCAATTATCAGCGTTATTATTTTTCCTAAAAATTTAAAATCATTTAGAAAAATCGTGTCGCTTTTTATTTAAATAGTATAAATAGCAAAAAGTTTTATAACTAACTATATCTATGAATAATCATTTTTCCGAGAGAATTGCATTCATCAAAGTTACAAGATGAGCAAAACTTTTTTCACTTATTGAGATCTCGGACCTTTAGGCTTAAGCAAAACCAAAATTAAAAAAAATGCAACATATTTTCCTCGAAGAAATTAGTGAAAAACGCTAATTTCTTGGTGAATATTTAATGGCACATCTTCCAACCACCCAGGAAGATGGTTTTGCAGGAAAACTGTCAAACATTCTGGCAGAACGAATGTATGGTTCCACGAGTACTTTCTTTACAATTGCTTCTCACACACTGTCCAAAAATCAGTGTTGAAAAGCTCGAGTTTTCCGAGAATTGTTAATCCCATTTGGAGTAAACAATGCTTCGTCTATAATATGTCTTTGCTAAGATTGAGATCGTTCACTTGTAAGAGACATTCACAGAATTGCACTCTCTGGGGATTGTTTCAGGGTTGTAGTGCTTGGAACGTGCTTAATGTGGCAAGGATCAAATTGGTTCTTACGCAACGTTGTCCACAGTTTCATGCGACCTACTCCGACCTGGTGTGCATCTTCCCTAGTACTTGATGTTGGATCCTTCTTGGATAATATTTAAAATATTTTCTTCATTTTCCACATTTCCTATCGTTTCGAACGCATTACGTACTCACCGCGATATTCTCGTAATTTGCAGGTATCTCTTGTACCTAAAATTAGATGACAAAGTCCGGGGTGTGCAGTGTACTCTTAAATTAAAACAATCCACAGAATGTGTAATAAATCACTGATATTTGCTAAACAATAGGATTTACTAGACGAAGCCGGAACCGGGTTGTCAAAATTTGAATTATTGTCACTTCATGATAACAATTACGAATTTTCATATCTAATTTATAAACGACAAGCGTGGAGTGTGATTGACCTAAAGATATAACAATCATATTAGAGAAGCCACTGCGGGTACTGCATATTTATTAATAAGAAAACAATTTACAGAACAAGACTTAGTTTCTGATAAACTTCGTTGGTTTTTAGTTATGAGGAAAATGTTATTTAAAAAAAGTTGTTTGTTTTAATGCACAGTCGCAAATAAAGTTTCAATTTAAAACACACCCTGTATTTTATACAAAGACCCTTCTTTGTTAATAAGTAATGGTAAATTTGAAATATGCTATGAAAAGAAATCTCTATTACCATATGCTTTCGTTTACTACCTTTTTCGTGAGCGACTTGAACTTGTTGGCTTTTAACCGAACTTAAATAAATTAAAAAATACAATTAAATTTTCCTCAAATAACTTAGAAATGAATTAGAGAACTATAAATTCTCATAGCAGTAACAATTGTTTTTATCGCACCTTTTCTGCATTTCTAGGAAAATCTTAAGCTTTTGGCAAAATAGTTAAATTAATAATGATGAATTTCAAACCCGATGTCGATATTGAGTCACTATTCATTCTTAGAAAGTGTGGGAAGTTATATAAATAATGGTGGACTTTTATTACACTTTTCGCAAGCGTGGCTTGAAAATGAAATTTTAAAACGCATCAACATGTAAAAAAAGTAAAACTCTTTTGCAAGCGCGTTAAACCTGTTGACTTCTTAAAATTAATAAGATTTCTAACAAAGATTTTGCCAATTTCTGATTAAATAAGTAATAAATAACGAGTAAATTTTAAACCGCTATCTGATATTTGAGATATATTAATCTAATGTGAGAAATTTTGTTTATCTATAATACTTTACGCGAGTTATTTTGAACAAAAACGGCTAATGATCTTCGCCAGCTAAATAGTGGATATATAATGCTAAATTTGAAGTACGTTACCAAATGCCTAAAACACTAGCGTGTGTTATAACTAGTTGAACCTTTTTTTGAATTTCTTTCGTAGACTTGAACCCAGGTTTTGAACAAGATCTAAACTTTAAAAAAAAAGTTTTTCTTAGGATAAATAAAAAAACAAGAAAACTCGATTTCCGTGAGATTTAAAACCTTGCAGTAATTTTTTGCATTCGCCTTTAATTCTTTTTAAAATTCCTAAAAACTTCGTAATTTTGTAGAATGAACACGGACGTGCTAATTGTATAACTATACAAGATGGACCCACTAAGACGGCACGACACTTTCAGTAGCACAAAACCTGATACAGAAAAAATGCTTTATACAAAAAATGTTGAAGAAATGTCACAGAATATCGCAAAAAAATATTTTTGTTCGTTCAGGGTGGCCCAGAAAAGAGTGACAGTCCAAAACGTTACTTCAAATGGAACACATGGTATTATATTATAGCATATTTGAATCTTATGTTCGTTTTTAAAAAAAAATAAACTCCATACATATTTTTAATATTTTATAAGATATTAAACAATTTACGAGAAAAAGATGCGAAAATAGTGTTTGAAAATAAAAGTAACGGTACAGTTCATTTAGTTCTACAAGTTTATATTAAAATAGCCAAGTAACAACTTTAACCTATCCAAATTACCCACTGTAAAATCCATAATAGCCATAAGGTGTAAAAAGCTGAACTTTTTTCTAAACTGAATTATCCCAATTTTATAAACTCATGAAATATGTATCTTTTTTATATAATAATCACTACGCCTATTTTTTTTCATTTTTGCAATATGTCACTTTTAATTTAGTTAAAAGAGACTAAGAGATGAGAAACCTTTTGATAGCAAAAATAAAATGTTGCATGATGTGTAGTAGTGTAAATCATACATTTTTACTTATTGTGTAACAAACAAAGACCAATAAAAACTGAAAATACTCGAATAATTAGTAAATTAATACAAATATCATTATAATGATACAGAAATAAACATCAATGCTACGAGATTAAGAAATATTAAAATGTCTTTCCGTAATTAATATTAAAAAACTGCAATACTTATTTCATCATACTTTCAAAAACACCATCGTTATTTTGAATACACAAATTAATTCTTTTTAAAAAACGCGAAACGAATTTACACAGCAAAATAATTTTTTAATAGGCTTAATTTGTGTATTCAATAACCGTGCTATTTTTTGAACCTATGATGAAATATGTTTGTTCTTTTTGTCGCACGTTTTCGGGTTTAATTTTAAGTCGTAAATTCGTAGTTGTAAATCAAATAGTAAAGCTGTCTTCCCTTATTCCGTTATATCCTGTCATAAACCTCCTTTGTGCCGATGGAAATTAAGTTGGACTAAAGGGGTCGTGATAGATACTTTGCTCATAGACATGGAAGCGAAACGGTTGTTGGAGTTCGGTTCGGTAACGTGAGTCAAGTCCTTAGTGTCGTCAAATTTGATACTTTTTGTAATAACCCCTAAAAATCACAGTGAAAGTGCAAACGCAACGCGTCCAATAATTCGCCTTGCAGTCCACTTCGTGCAAGAGTAGGAACGACACTTATAGAACAATAGAATAACGCGGAAGTAAGTCGATATATAGAATTATAAGACGTCCCGCGCATTAAACAAAATGGCCTTCTTACGCCGGATTATGTGATTAATTAATTAGTTTCTATTCCTGTCGTTCCTTATTAATACTTTTAATTTAATAATTGTCCTAATTTTGATATGTTTGGGCGTGTTACAAAGAGGCTAACATCTTGTTCGCACATTTAATAGTATAGAAACATTTGGGTATAACGGTACATTAACAATACATTCCTTTTTCTTTGTCGGTGTATTTTAAATCCTTACCTTATTTTTCGTCCTCAAGTTTGATGAACGATTCGGGTCATCCATAACAAAGGGGTTATTTATTGGTATTTATTTAAACCATTAAAAGTTTTGTTTTGCGAGCATTGTAATAAGTTGCATTTGTCGATTAATAATTTAATTTCGTAAATTAATTAGTTGTCGTAGCGTATTTAGTACGCATTGTTTTTACGTTAATTTTATTGTCGTTCATTAATCAGATATGGTTATATCAATTGATAAAGCTACTCTTGAAGCTAGGTTTGTAGTGAAACGGTTGGATAATATATACAGCGATACCTATGTTGATAATTTTAGTCACTGGATGCAATTTGATTGAAGCTGCAAATCAATTAATTGGTGAGTTGAATAATATTTGCGCTAGTGGTGGTTTTCAATTAAGAAAATGGAATAGTAATTGCCCGGAAGTGATGTCTAACTTGAAGGACTCCTTGTCCAGTTCGGAAGCAATTACTTTTCAAGATAAAGATGGTGGTTCAATAAATATCTTGGGCCTTTCGTGGCGCGCTCTTACAGATGTATTTGAATATAACTTAGCAGCTGAAGAGCGCACTTGCACTAAGCATATTATTTTGCCTACTATTGCAAAAGTTGTCGATCCTCTCGGTTTGATAGCGCCTTTAGTACTTCTCGCTAAACGTTTAGTTCAACATCTTCGGTTTTTAGGCCTCGGTTGGGACCAAGAGCCGCCATTGGAAGTCGTATAAAAAGAGAAACATTTTTTGGGTGAATTATCAGCGGTTTCGAATATTGAGATTTCGCGTCGCAACGTATCTAATAATTTTAAAAAAGTGGAGTTGCATGGGTTCTGTGATGCTTCTGAAGCCGGGTATGCAGCTGTCGTCTATTTTTGTTCGTTCGATTTAGAAGGTAATATTAACTGTCATTAGTATGCGCAAAGTCGAAGGTTGCTCCTACTAATTGCGTTTCATTGTCCCGTCTCGAATTGTGTGCTGCCGTGCTCTTGACAGATTTAGTATATTTCGTCAAAAGTACTTATACAGATATTTTATCATTTAGTAGTATTTTCGCGTGGTCAGATTCCACTGTTGTTTTGGCTTGAATTCGGTCTTCCTCGCATAAGTGGAAGACATTTGTTAGCAATCGCATTTCACATATTCAAGAACCTATTCCTCCATATTCGTGATTTCATGTTAAGTCTAAAGGCAACCCTGCGGATTGTGTCTCACGTGGACTTTTGGCTTCACAGTTGGTTCATCATCCATTATGGTGGTAGACAGGGCCTTCCTGGTTAGTGCGTGGTAGCGAAGAATGGTAAGTAACGTCGAATATCGTACTCTGTCGTTAACAGTCGTTATATCTGAGAATTTCTTAGATTTGTTATTGGATAAATTTTTAAAATTGCAGAAAATTTGAGAATTATTACAAGCATTCGACATTTCATTCGTAATGCTCAATGTACGGCGGATTTACCTTCAAAATATTCTGATAGTGTCCCTAGCTCAACAGCAAGAGGCTATACTTTCATTGATTAAAAGAGTTCAAACACATGTTTTTGTTCAAGACATTGCAAATATTAAAACTGGAAAACTTGTTAGTAAACAACTTCGTAGCCTTAGTCCGTTTCTAGATAGTCGTGATTTGTTGAGGGTGGGCGGTCGCCTACGTAACTCAGAGTTATCGCATGATGCAAAATTTCCAATTTTGCTTCCTCAGTCGCATAGGTTGACTGAAATTATTATATTAAATTGGCATGAAAGACATTTACATCGTGAAAATCGAACAAATTTTTATTAACTCAAAATTATTGGATCTTGTTCGCAAAGAGGGCTATTCGGCAATGTATGAAATCCCGAATTCGTTGTTTTCGTATAAACCCTGTGGCTTTATGTCCCCCTATAGGGGATTTACCAGCTTCTAGGTTAACTCCAGGTAAGGCGTTTTTACATACGGGAGTTGACTTTGGTGGATGATCTTTCTGTCACGATGAATCGGAGCCGTGGCGCAAAATCATTGAAAGCGTACATTTGTTTATTTATTTGTTTCAGCACTAATGCTATCCATTTGAAATTGGTGTCTAACTTGTCCACAGACGCTTTCTTGGGTGCTTTACGTCGATTTATTGCTCGAAGAGGCAAATGTATTCAAATCCATTATGATAATAGCACCAATTTCGTTGTTGGACCATTCCGCAGGCGTTGAGGGAATCGAATTTGTGTTTAACCCTCCTGCTGCTCCTCATTTTGGAGGGTTGTGGGAGGCTGGGATTAAATCGGTAAAATCCATTTGAAAAGAATTATCGGTAAACAATTTTGTCGTTTGAAGAATTCTCGACGGTATTGATTCAAGTCGAAGCGATTCTCAACTCACGTTCACTATGCGCACTGAGTTGCAAATCGCATGATTTTTCGTATTTGACCCCTGGTCATTTTCTTAATGTTGAACCAGTCTCGGTGTTACCAGATCCGGATTTGTTGTCCATAAACCCATCTCGCTTAAATCGCTGGCAACTGTTGTAGCACATGCAACAAGGGTTTGGAAAAAATGGAGTGCTGAATACCTGCACACGTTGCAACAGAAAGGCAAGTGCTTGAGGAATTCCGCTACCCTACCTATTGATTCGCGTGTCCTCTTAAAGGAAGAAAATACCCCCCCCCCAATGCAGTGGCGTTTAGGAAGAGTAGTGTATGTTCATCCTGGTAGGGATGGTGTCTTTCGTGTAGCTACCGTTCAAGACAGGTTAGTTAAATGTCCTCTAGTGAAACTATGTTTACTGCCAGTTAATATTTAATGATATATATTTCACTTACGTAAGTTTGTCGGTTTAGGTTTCTTAGTTAATAGCTCTAGTTATTTTTAAATATAAAATAAGTCAGTGCATACTTATTTTGGTGGGTGGAATGTTTGCTCTCTTGGTCGTACGTATTCGGGTTTAATTTTATGACGTAAATTCGTAGTTGTAAATCAAATAGAAAAGCTGTTATCCCTTGTCCCGTTATATATTGTCATAAACCTCCTTTGTGCCGATGGAAATGTTGGACTAAACGGGTCGTGATAGACACTTTGCTCATAGACATCGAAGCGAAACGGTTATTGGTTCGGTTTGGTAACGTGAGTTACGTCCTTAGTGTCGTCGAATGTGATTTTTTGTGATAACCCCTAAAAAACATAGTCTAAGTGCAAACGTAACACGCCCAATAATTCACCATACACTCCACTTAGTTGAAGAATAAGAACGACACTTATAGAACAATAGAATAACGCGGAGGTAAGTCGATATATAAAATTATAAGACTCCTCGCGCATTAAACAAAATATGTATTGAAGTTTTTCAATAACTACCTATTTTCATGGGTTTACAAAAATTGGGGGTATTCAATTAGAAAAAAGTTCGGCCTTTTCCTTGATCAACGTTCGACATAAAAATTTGAATACTCTGCGGACAAGACACTATGAATTTAATAGTGGACAATTTGGATGTTAAATAGTTGCTATTAGAAGAAAATCAAGTGTGCGTTACAATTCATTTTCTAGCACTCTATTTTCGCATTCTTTCCTGTAAATTGTTTAATATCTTCAAAAATATTGAAGATATGCATAAAGCTTATTACAAGAAAAAGTTTTAAAAACAAACAGACTCAAAAATCCGATGATAATAGTGTTCCCTTAAAAAACCATTATGGACCTTCACTCTCCTGAACCAACCTGTATAAACAAACATATTTTTGAGCGATATTCCGTGACATTTTCTAACACTTTTGTATAAAACATTTATCTGCAGTTCGTATAGGTTTTTCGCTATTGAAAGTGCCGTCTTAATCGATCCTCTCTGAACATCTTTAAATAATTTCATAATTTTAAGTTTCATTATAAGTATTAAACGCGTTTTCCTAGTACATGTTTATACACTTATCTATTCTATTAACTTTTGAGCTATTTAAATGTTAACATCTGCGACGATTGAAAATGTACATACTTTTGCATTTTTATAGGTATTCGTTCATGTTCGGTCTCTTTGTCGCACGTGTACGTGGTTAATTTTAAGTTATTTTAAATTCTTCGTTGTAAATCAAATAGTAGAGCTGTCATCTCTTGTCCCGTTATATCCTGCCGTAATACCTCCTTTGTGCATGTGAAAATCAAGTTGAAAAAGGGGTAGTAACAGAAACACTCTCTCACGAACATCGAAGCGGAACGGTCGTTGGTCCGGTTCGGTAAAGTGAGTTAGTCATTAGTGCCGCCGAATGTGATTTTATCGATAAACCCCTAAAAAACACAGTGAAAGTGCAAACGTAACACGTACTATATTTCGCATACAGTCCACTTAGTTAAAGAATAGGAACGACACTTAGAACAATAAAACAATGCGGAGATAAGTCGATATACAAATTTATAAGACCCCCCGCGCATTGTACAGTACAAATAGTTTTAATTTCGTGAAAATTTTTAAGCCTGCCACTTGTTATATTGCCATTACAAACCGCTAATACTAGTTTCAGCGACTTGATTTCATTGCATTCTTAGTACTGGTATTTTACAAAAATTGTATTATTATTACGACTACCCAATAATTTATACGCGTACTTTCAACCTCAACATCTTATTACTTTATCGCTCGACTTGAACCTTTTGCATTTCATCCTAAATACTTGTTCAAAATTCGTATAACTTTATTTGTAGTATTTAAATTATATTTATGTATGTGGTACTTCGAGAACGTTCTCCAGAAAACTCATATTACTTTTTTGAGTAGTTTTGCAAATCTGGTTGTATGCCAAAGACAACTTTATTTAATTTTATCTAATATACGAATTATACAAACTATAACCACTTTCACTCTTACAGTACCTAACTATTTAGGCTTTTCTTTCAGCGGTTCTCAGGTAACTTAATTCAGCTGCTCCAAATTCTTAGCGTGTCTTTCGCATTCTGTAGTGGTTCTGTTTCGGTATTTCCGCTTTGCGTATGGGAACGCAACATTGGTTTTTTCCTACGGCAATCCCTGACCTCAGGCATGTTTCTTTTTTGCGGGTTTATAGCCTCGAGTGGCATACCACCCAACCCGCTCTCCGCAAGCAATTAAGCCGCATAGTTGGGCAACTTTATTCTTTCAACTGCCGTTTGTTATGTTTATTTTCAGCATAAATTAATTACCCTATTTATCTCCCTTGTTAATTCATTACTCGTTCGAATAAACTTCGTTTCAATTCTTAAATTCTTCAACAAACAACACCGTATATAATGTACCTGTTCGGTATAAGCCCGCTTAACATAATTTTAACTAAAATCCACTTTGCTTTTAAAACGAAAATTTATTCGATAAATTAAATAGTATATACCTTGTTTTAGGCATCCGGTAATTTGTTAAACCTTCCGATAACGTATAATTGCTTTCGCTGTGTTTCACATTTAAAGACTTGTCGAAATGATAGATCCTACTATTATTTGATAGCGCGTTTTCCTATTTTGCTAATCGTACTTCGATAACGCGAAGATCGCAGTTCGAACACGTGTTATTTGAACCCATTTCGAATTTGATTCTGCAGCTTGTTCAAATATTTTCATCATCATTCGTCACAGTACTCCAAAAGCAATGCACGTTTTTTTGTTCGACAAGTAGGAGGTATCTTGCGTGTATTGGTGAGTTTTCCCGCGCTTACCCATTATAATCCGATTCACTTTTTAGCTTGAAGCTGGAGGCCAAATTGGTTCTTCCTTTATGTAGACTAACTGCTTTTGTCTGTAGACTTACTGCTTTTGTCCGTTGACCGTTGCTGCAGTTTGGTAGCAGGGTAAACAGATCCCAACGACCGTGGCGTTGCTGTGCTGACACCCCCGACGGCTAGCAAGCTAAATATCCAGACACATACAGGTATACAACTTGTTTTTTTTGTGTATATCAATGATGTATGCCGTATTAACGTTGGGTGTAGTTACGTGATAAGAGACGTAACACTGTAGGACTGTTGCTTGTTGCTGCGAATCGATATTACCGTTCTACAGGTGTGATGTACCATTGTTATAAATGTTTGACAGACACACGCTAATTCTTTCTTACTGATTAGTTTATTTTCCAAAAGTAATAGGCACAATTTTAAAAACGCTTGAAAAAAGCTCTCACATGTTTATTTACTACTGATTAATTTTATTTTGTGTAAAATACGAGATGCGCACTTCGTATCTAAAGTACTAAATTGTTCATATCACCTAATTGTTTGCTTTGAAATAGTAACGCTTAATTTATTGCTTTTGCTTGTTTGTACAGAACCCTTTATTTATTTTTATTTGTTAATAGATAATCGTGGCCGACGTGCTTTTTTTTTTGTTTTCTTGGTATGTAGGTGAATCCTCCATTCTCTGCGTTTGATAGTTAGCCTGGTATTTACTGTTCTTCCGGCTCTATACGATAATTTTGGGGTCAACGTCCCAATCGTGCCGTTACACTATTTCTCCTTAAATAATATAGGCATAAGCATGAGGTACCCACTAAATATTGAAAACGCTTAATTTATGAGAAATTTTGTAACTTTGTGCAGAAATTGCGAAAATACGAAATTATACTTTCCTCAAATACAGAAACAAAAATTATGAATTTCATGAACTGGTGGATATCTGTAGCAATTTTTATTATATTTTATTTCTTTTCTGATTTCTAGAAAATTCCTAGTTTCTAGAAAAAAAAGTGGTTATCAGTTTTTCACTAAGTAACCTATACCTAATAGTAAATACGAATTAGTATTTCTTAAACATTTTATGTCAAATGACGCCCTTTAATAAGTTGTTTCGTAGGCGCGGCTTCAATTTGACTTGTAACCAAATTCAAAATAGACAAAATATTCTTCAAAGAAATTTAAAATAAATTCAGGTGTGGTTTCTGTGTCATCGTATACCTTGTCGATTTCTAGAACGATTTAAATTTTCTAGAAAAAAACGTTTTGAACGTTACTCGTTAACAAATAGAAAATGCTAAAAATAATTCCTCGTGTTCTTGTCTGATTATTCTTAATCTGCAAATGAAACTGATAATGGGCGATCGAAGTAAAATTTTGGAAGAACAATTTTATTTTTTCAAATAAGTTATAAAAACAATGGCCTTCTCGAGTATCTTGGTCTATATTATATTCTTTCTCCAATACCTATAAAACCTATTTGGGAGAGGGGGTGGGGGCTGACCATTTAAAGATCCATAAATATATTACGGTAAATTAAAAATGCCCATAATATATTTGCGATAAGAGTTCCTTAGAAAGGCAAGCAATTTTAATATCAAGTTATCACAACAAGTAGCATTTTTAAAATCTAAAGAAGGTCTCTAGTGGATTGCTATTAATATGTTTTTATCCCTAAGATTATTCATTTACATATAAATATATTAGAGAATTCAAAAATTAGTAACATTTCACGATTTTAGCGTAGTTGCTCAATAATTCTTAACAAATGGATAGGTTACCAAAAGTGCTGATGAATAACACGCAACTATTCTCAATTTTTTTCGCAATTAAAGTATTAAAATTGATAATCTGTCCAGTTCACAAACTGTCAGTAATATAACCGGATATTTCCAGTAAATATTAAATGATTACCAATTCGAAAAATATAAGTATTGGATAGCGTGCATTGAAATAGATTGTAAGCAAGCCCTAGTATTACCAACATTCATTTTTATAGAGGCTACCGACAAATACAAACTGGCATTAAACAGAAAGTTAGTTTTCCAAAGAGTTGTCTGTACACGCAGAGTCCACCTACTAATCATTTTAGTAGTGAATAAATGATGAGCAAATGTATTAAAAATGTAGGTATAAGGGGGTTGCTCGGGCGGTGGGTGGCTCGGTGGCGTTGTGATAGCTGTTGCTCAGCAACGCCTCGTACGACACGCGATACCATCGTCAACCGATGCGACCGGATAAACTGATTATAAAGTGTACCATCACGGTAGAAATCGTTATGCGGAAACTGCTTGCTTTTAGATTCTATTATCGCCTGTCCATCAAACCCAATCTTATTTTGCGTTCTGGGATTTCCCTTACTTGATTTTCCTCTCTAAAAACATTTTGTCTACGTTCTCGTAGTAAACTAGCGTCCACTAACTAAAACATCGATGGGCAGCTTACAGCTTGTCACATGATAACACTCTCATAAAATTCCCTTAAAAATGGAAGTATAAAACAAAGTTGAAATTCAGAATAGTTTGAATTTTGTGAATATTCGTTTTCAATTTTAAAATACAGTAAGAGAATCTAGGAATAATTTGATCCAAGATAAAAGTAGCATCATTTTCTTACTCATCGAAAACGAGAAAAACTAGGACACACGGGTTGACGGGATGAGTGTGTTTGAAGTCGACCTCGACATTTTCCCTAGAGGAAATGTTGTGAAAAACAACTAGAATTTTTCCGAAGAGGAAATATATTCTATGAGGTAAATAATAACATTCACAAATAGACTCTGAGAAATATATAAAATTATAGGGAAATCAAAATAAAATTGAAATTTTAAAAGATGTTTTCCGCTACAAGCCACGCATTGTTGTAACAATTCATACATTAAATAGTTAATACTAAAAAACTCTTATAGACCCATACGAGCATCACTTTTTAAAATAGCAAATTGTAAACTTTTTTTTAGCCTTCCCATGTGTTCTAGTTTTTCTCTGACATCAAATCATTTTTGTTGGGACAAACATTAAATCGGTTTCAATAAACGCCGGTTTTGGTAAGACCGCTTTGCGCAAACTTATTTTAACGAAAACTGGTTTTGCTAAACACCGGTATAACCCAAATAGATTAAAAAAAAGGTCTATACCCGAATCGGTTTACTTAAATCAGTTTCTATTAAACCCGATTTTAAGTTTTAATGAAAACCGATATTATCGAATCAGCCTTACAAGACTACTAAAAACAGGATTTCTTGCTAGCTATACTAAATAGTTCAAAGATTATCTGCTATAATTAAAAATAAACCAGCGCATTCATTAATGAAGTTTCAAGCAGAAATTTTTTCCAAATCGTCTGGTAGACTCGAAACCGTCTTCTAAGTAAAAATATAGCACACGGCGCTACTTTTTCGAATTGCAACTTCAAAATTTGATACTGCCTATGTTATGATGTTCTTAGAAGTGTGATACAGGAATAAACACAGGCGTTGCCAAAATAAATGATTTTCGACAATGTCCCAAGTATATAGTAAAGATATAAATATAGACAGGGAGTTACGGTCAAATTTACAGCTATAAGTTAACTAATAAATAGAAATATTAGATAATTGCACAAAGCAAATTGATATGATTGACAAGAACGTCAAACGTAATTGAAAAATGGGGTTGATATATGGTAGAGTACATGATTGAGATTTGTATAGCTTTCCGATTGCACGAGGGTTGCCTTTTAAGTTTTGCATATACAGCTGGAATAAAAAAACAGTAGACAGTTTATGTATTCACCACGAAGATGCACTTTTGCATGCGCCCGAACCAATTTTGAAAGCAGTTACTCCACTCATTTGTTAGTAGTCAAAATTGCATTTTTGAAGGCAACGACTGCTACTTGTGATGACTAGAACCTTTGACCACACAGCCCGTACTAGATTTTCGGAAGAGTATAGAAATTGTTGGGACTTAGGTCGAGACTGTACAGAGGATGGTCTCTAAGAATCACGTCTTGTTTGTTGCATTAAAAATTCAATCGTTTTGTGATTTGTGTGCAAACTTGCACTGTCTTGGTGGAAGATGATTCGTTGTTTGGGGTTGGTTGTATACTAATCGGCATTAACAGTTCTTTGATCCTGTAAAGCAATTGACTCCATGACCCGGTATCGAGACAAATGATACGATCATCTTTTCGGAGACACTTGGAGAAAGTACGACTTTTGTCGGATTTTTTCCGCCTCGGAACACCCAAACAAATGACGCATTTATTTTCTGGCTCGTATGAGTAAATCCAAGATTCATCACCACTCATTATGTAGTACACGCCTTTGGTTTTTCTACAGGTTTCTGATACCAATTCACCCTAACCGCTTTCTGTTCTTGGATCAACAGTTGTGGCAACCAACGAGAAATTAATTTTTTACGCATAATTCTTCATGCAAAATTTTTTGAAGTGAAAAGTCTTTAAAATCCCCAATGATGCATTAATTTCGCGATATGTCACATGTCGATCTTCGTTAATGAAATTGCGCACAGCATTGACGTTTTCCCGAGTGTGACTGCCGTTTTTGGTGCATCTGCTCTTGGAGCGTCGCAAAGACCAATCCGTCTCGGTTTGAATTCTCCATACCAACGGAAAATTGTTGAATTATGCGGTGCTTCATTGTCGTAACCAGAAACCATCTCGACGAGGCATATTTGTTGAGATAGTCGTTTTCGAAAATCGACATTCTCTATGTCCCAGTATGCAAAACATAAAAGATCCGCTGGAATCACCCGTGCGTTGTAGTTTTAGAAAATGTTTGTACCGATAGAGATTAGCTAGAGGTAAATTAATGTGAAAGTTTTTAGAGCATTCCATTGTAACTACGATTTGCTGAAAAGGCTTGTATAATCACTTTGAAAATAAAGAACTGTTGTTATTAGGGATGGACTCGGGCCGGGCCGGGCTTTTAATAAGCCCGACCCAGCCCGACGCAGCAAGGTAACCGGCCCGGCCCGAAATGAAAATTTTGGGCCAGCCCGACTTTTATTCAGCGAATGAGAAATTATTTTTTTCTGTTGTGTTCAACAAGTAACTATCACTCTTTTGTTTAATTTAAGAGTATAATGATTTTTGATTCTGTTGTGTACCTAGACGTAGCCGGAAGAAAAGTAAGTACCAGGATAACTATTATACGCGGAGAGTGAGGGGATTCGCCTACATACCAAAAAGAAACAAAAAAAACACATCGCCCACGATGATCTATTAACAAATAAAAATAAATAACGGATTCTGTACAAACAAGCAAGAGCAATAAATTAAGCGTTACTATTTCAAAGCATACAGTAAGATGATATGAACGCTTTAGTACATTAGATACGAAGTGCACATCTCGTATTTACACAAAATAAAGTTAATCAGTAGTAAATAAACCTGTGAGAGCTTTTGTCAAGCATTTTTAAAGTTTCACCTAATACTTTTTGTAAAATAACTAATTAGTAGGAAAGAATTAACGTGTGGGAGCTTTTGTCAGATATCTTTTAAATCGTACATAGTACCGCTTGTAAAATAAACTAATCAGTACAAAGGAATAAGCGTGTGTCTGTCCAATACTTTTAACACAGGTACATCACACATGTAGAGCGATAATATCGATTAGCAGCAACGAACAATAGTTCTACAATGTGACGTTTCTTGTCACATAACCACACCAAATGTTGATACGGAATATCCCATTGACACACACAAAAGAAAACGAGTTGCATACCTGTAGGTGTCCGGATACTTAGCTTGGAAACCGTCGGGAGTAAGTCAACACAGAAACGCCGCGGTATTCAGGATACATTCACCCTGGCATCGTAACTACAGCAACGACCTACGCACAAAAGCAGAAAGGAAGAACCCATTTGACCTCCAGTTAAAAAAAGCAATCCACGCCAGACACCTCCTAGTTGTCGAACAGAAAATAAACAGACGTGCATTGCTTTTGAAATACGGTGACGAATAATGTAGAAAATATGTCGACGCACAAGCTGTAGAAGCAAATTTAACAATGGTTCAAATAACACGAATTCCAACTGCAAATCCTCGCTTATCGAAGCGCGATTAAAACTGGAAAACCCGGGTTTTATCAGATAGTGTGCGACCTTATTTTAACAAGTTTTTACATTGAAACAATAGAGAAAATCATTATAGGCGGTCGTAATGTATACCAAGATAACGGGTACCTGAAACAGGATATAATTATTTAGTTGTTGCATAAACTTCTCGTTTCAAAGCAACTAGATTTAAGTTGAGGAATTTATTCGTGAGCGTGTTTATTATTAATTATGTTGAAGGATTTAACAGTAGAAACAGAATTTAATCGAGCGGCTATTGAATTAATAAGGGAGAAAAATAGGGTAATTAATTTATGCTGAAAATAAACGTAACAATTCTTTAAAAAATCCTAGAAATAGGTAACAAAGGTACAAAATGTTTAGCAATTTTCAATGAAATTGTACGGTTAACGCACCTTATTACCTTTATAATAAATTTGCGTCCGCTTTATTTTGTCGTTCCTACTGCAAAGAATTTTACTAAAATTACCTACTTGAAATTAGAGAGTTGTTACAAACTCATTCAAAGCAGACTTTATTAATAGAATCTTCAAATAAGGCATCCTTTTTTATTAGTTTGCATCCAATCTAAAGGAGTGTTAGTGCAAGTGTTTTTTCCCTTACTCTTTATTCTGACATATATGTTTAGTATTCTACATCTATAGGTTATGTTTTAAAAATGAATAAAGAATTAATCTCTTTTGTGATAAGGTGACCTATAATACTTGTTTAACTATATTGGAAAAAATCAAAGAAATTGTATTCACGCAAAGATAAACCTTTTTTTATTATTTGAGTCTTTTATTTCCCACTGATTCGATAACATTTGTATGTGTTGTCAAAGTGTTTTCACGGAATACTTTTTGAGTTTACTTCAAGACACTGTTTTTACTCCTTTCCAAACATATAGCATTTCTGTTTTCAAAAGGATTTTTATAGTTTACTTCTAGGAAAAGCATTACAAAACAGCATCCTCGTATTTAGATCGTTGACGTTTTATATCTTTTTCGTGTTATAAACTTGGACATTATATTTCTAAATTTAATTACGGTAATAACACTACAAAAAACCATTTATTTCGCTATATTTATACACAAAGTAGACAATTAAATGTAAGTTTGTACGTTAAGCATTTGGCATATGTCAAAATTAAGGCGCCTTAAATAAAAGCATTCCCTGTCTGTATTTAAATTAAATAAAGGTGTCCTATATTTTAATAAAGTACAAACATTAAAGGTGTAATTGCGCATGTGTAAATGTCAAATAAGAGAAAACTTTATAAAAAAATTGGTAAAATGAACTTTGCAATAACTCTCTAGTATTTTAGGCGGTAGACATAAATTATACACGCGATTGCTAATATGGACGTTCGCCGCATGATTGAGATTTGGAGTATATACATATACATAATATAAATCGTGCAAACTTTTGAATTATGAATAAATCACCTAGTTTGATGTTCCTGGTCATCTTTAACTTGCCTAAAGTACAACATGAGGAACATTAAATAAGACTAGAAAAAATATTCGGTATAAGAAGTGAGTTATAATATCAAGCCTCCTTTACACTAAACAAGGCGAAAAACTGATTATTAATGGGTTCATGAAGACACTACGTGAAAATATAATTAAGAACGTTTACTTACTCAATGTTAGATAGAAGTGAAGGGACAATGGAGTATCTACTTGTGAGTTTTTCGGCCCGAGTCGTTTGGTCCGGCCCGGCCCGGAAAAAGATAGGCTCGGCCCGGGACCGGCCCGAATAAAGTAGTCATCGGCCCGGCCGGGATTCGAGCCCGAAATCGGGCCGAGCTCGGGCCGGGTCGGCCCGAAAGCCCGAGTCCATTGCTAGTTGTTATTGCAAATAGTTTTCGTTACACCAGAAAGTAGTGAGATTGAAGATTTGAATAATTTCTAATTGTATGCCTGTCATTCGAAACCAACAAAAGTAGATGGACAGCGAAATTATTTTCTTTTTAAAGGACTTCAAAAGCGGAATGGCGAAAAATTTCATAAAACTACAACAAAGTTATTCGGAAGAACACGCAAAGAGAAACATGACCAAAACTCCGAGCTTGGCAGAGAAATTAGAAGAATGTAACACGAGTTTTACAGAGAAATTACAGGAAACCGCTGCGAACCTTGCGAAATACTGAACGAGACTTCTAGCAGTAAGAAGAAGTCGTTTTAATATAAGATATGGGAGTCGGGTAGGCGCGATTTTCCGTGACGGACGTAGTTAGCCGGAGGGAGCACTGAATAATTAATTAGATTAAGAGTTTTCTTTTTCTTATTATTTTTATTCCAATTGATACAGTTTCTTTGCGAAGTAAGTGATTTGAAACTGCGGAAACCCACTAAATTTAAAACTGCTAATTGTTGTTTTATTTATCAAAGGAGTGTATGTGACAGACTGCCGTAAATCTACAAAAAATTACAGTCAATTGAGAGAAGAGTTTACACAGGAAGCTATAGAAACTGCAATAGCGGTTGATCATTAAGAAGAGTTTTTAGAAGGAACTATAAAAATCCTAGGAAAACCTGAAAACTAAATTTTCCGGTTTTTAAAAAAATGGAAAGCAAGTTTTTAAACGATTTGCGTGAACTTGGAAGAGTGTTTTCCGAAAAATTGTTAGAAAACTCGTGTAAATTGGAAAAAGGGGTCCTGAAGAGAAACCAACAAACTAATTCCCTAATAGTACAAGCACCAGAGCCTTCAGCGTCGGTAATATAACAGCACGCCCCAGAATTTAAAAATGTTTGAAAATGCGAATAGTCAAGGTTTAGAGTAAAGCCGTTCACATATGATGAAAAGTCATCTTAAAGACATATTTCAAGCAATTCGAGGTGAGGTTTTGAATTTTCTGCAGACTATACCAGACCATGATCAAAGAAGCTACAGAGCCTTAACATCAGGACTGGAAATGAAGAACAACGGCTCTCGTTTCCAACAAATGTGCTACGCTCAAGTAAAGAATCGTTACCAAAGGTTTGGAAAAATTTACAAGTTTGAAGCAGAAACTGCTTGTTTGGTGAGACTAGCCAACCCATTAGTAACGGATAACTTCCTTGTGGCGAGATCGGACATATACAATGCAGATGTAGCTA
This sequence comes from Platerodrilus igneus, assembly GCA_036346225.1. Classification (NCBI taxonomy): domain Eukaryota; kingdom Metazoa; phylum Arthropoda; class Insecta; order Coleoptera; family Lycidae; genus Platerodrilus; species Platerodrilus igneus. The sequence goes on from JARFIW010000544.1 coordinate 2,316,646, forward strand.
GCCCAAAAGAAAGCAGAAAGACCGGAAAACTTAAAGGGGGTCGTCAGGTCGCACGATCTAAGCATGCACACAGCATTTACATACATGAACAGTTTGCAAGACTGTTGATATGGGAGCCAGTAGAACAATTGCTAATCCGGATGTAGTGCGAGACAATGGTAAAGTGTCACCTGCAACAGCGCGTCTTCGAACAGCGGCCGAAGCGAAATTTCAAACACACGGGATGATAAGATATAAAAATCGGAGTTAAAGGTAAGATATTTGATCATCAGATAGTAATAGTGAACATCACAGAAGAAATTTTGGGAGTGGGTTTCTTGAAGAGGTGCGGATTCCATAAAGATATAAAGAGAATGTCTTGAGCCTAGAGAACGAAAAAGTGCCATTTTGCGAAAGAGAAGACGTGTTGTTCGAGTTTGTTTGGCGGATGACGTCCTACCTGGAAGGACAGAAAGTGTAGTGGTGCTGGTACACGGATTGTGTTCTCCGGGAAGGTTTGTGCGCGCTATTAAACCGATTACTGACGAATTCCTCGGAAAGGGCATGCTTTTGAGGGAAGGCTCCGACCAAAGTGACGGATGGTGTATTTGCTAGGATCTTAAACGCAAACGACTATGATACCGTGTTGAAAAAGAGTAGGACGGTCTTCGATTGTTCACGTGGCGGGGGTGCAAAGGTGTTGAAAAAGAATCATCCACCCATGGATGTTCCGCGAAGTTATTGGTCCAGTTGACAAAATCATGCTAGTATCTTGAATGATTGACAAGACTTTCCGGTGGTAGTTAATCGGACGTGTTCGCGGTCGATTAGAAAAGACAGCCGTATTCAAACACAGAATCCATACAGGAGATGCACGACCAATAAAAGCAGCCGAGAAGACCGTCATTCGCCAAACGTGAAAAGAACGAGAAAATGATTGGAGATACGGAGGGGGCTTGAGCGCTATGATAGACCTCGGGCATCCCCCCTGCTGTGCATGTTAAAGACGGGTCAACAGAATTTCGTGTGGACTACAGACAACTGAATGACGTGACCAAAAAATAACTACTCAGCTCCAAGGATTGACGACAATCTAGATATTTTCAGAGTCGCGATGGTTCTCAACCTTGGATTTGAAAAGTGACTACTGACAAGTGATTATGGAACCCAAAGATCGGGAAAAGACTACTGTCACTATTGTTCTTGGCATTGCTATATGCCAAAATTGGTAATGTACATTTTTAGATTTAGTTATAATTTATAAGGTAATTCCCGCGTATTTTTTTAATTAAAAACTCCAACTTCTGTCGTCGCGGGCAGTCGCGCCTGCGCAGAGTGAATGCAGGGATGCGCGAGTGTCCAAAAGGAAATTAAGCCACGAGCCCTCGACGAAGCAACAACTAGCTTCAGTGGTGTCTTTTCTTTTTAGGAATAAGTAAGTAGGTTCCCTGTACCTTTTATAGTACCTGTTACCTAATCCTGTCATTCCCCTACGAGTGCAGTAAAAGGAAAGACGGATGGTAATTTGATTCAACATAGCGTAACTGGACCCAACCTCACAAAGCAACGAGGGATCCTGAAATTAAGCTACGAGATACCCACCATGTGAGTAATTTGTTTTGATTTAAATTGTGCATTCAAATTTGACATATAGCGATTGCATCACTCGAAAGCGTGGTCGGTATAAATTACAGAATGGCGGGTAAATTTGCCGCGTAATTAAGCGTTAAATTATGACAATGACGTGTAGTTGTTCTGGAGTATAACAATTGCGCAATAGTATAACAAATGCCCCAATAGTATAACAGCATATGGCAATTTACAATCGTACCGTTTGCGCTTTGAAACGGTAATTGGTAAAATCTTGCGTGAACTATCACGGAAAATGGTGTCTAGTATATTTGGACGCTGTGATCGTGATTGGAAAGTCGTTTGGAAAACACGGGAAATTTAGAAGAAGTGTTTCGAAGACTCAGGGCGCCAATTTGAAATTTAGTCCAAAGAAGTGTCACATACTAGGTGGAGAGGTGAAATACATAAGGCACGAAGTTTCACGCAAGAAGCCAGACTAGATCTGAAAAATGTGGCGGTACAAAAGTGGCCGACGCCAAAGACAAACCAGCCGCGCAGCTTTCTGGGATTGTGTGCTTACTATAGAAGATACGTTCGAGTTTGCAAAAATTTCCAAGCCCTTGACAAAGCTGACTGAAGAAGAGCGTAATTACGTTTAGAATGAAGATTGCTTGTCAAAACACATTCAAACAATGAAGGAATTGATTACTTGAGCAAGATGTTCCCGAAATAGGAACAGAAATATTGCGTTACAAACGAGAACTGTTGGCTGTGGCGAGATCCGTAGAACACTTTTATAAGTACCTTTTTGGGAAAAAATGTTACCCAAGAACCGACCACGCCGCCCTGAAACTCAAAACCAGTTCAATATTCTCGGTGAAAAAAATATTTAAAAAATTTTTTTTACTACCGAGTATGAAAATCTTGAAAAATATGAGAAATATTTTGATATCGAAACTGAGTGAGAAATTTATTTGAGGTCTCTAGTTATCGCTGATCTAAGTATCTCAGATATAGGTTTCATAAGGTGTCCAAAATTGTGCTATTTTTCGCATTCAAATCAGATTTTCTCCATTTTTTCGCATGGAACACCTAGTATATTATTTCACATGTCAATCAGGTATTAAGAAACGAACGTTTTTTGTTCTTAACACTTTTTTCAAATTCCTAATGGTTTCATAGGTATGGGCCAAAACAAGAAAATGCTTTGCATTGAACAATTTTCCAAAAAAACTTAGCTAGCTTTGAAAAAAGTTAGTTTGTTGTGTCGATTCAGAAATTCAATATTTACCTATCATGCTTAGTTTTATTATTGTTTGCTCATTGTGTACTCGTTTTACATAAATTTTAAAAATGGATTTTAACAAAAATGAATTAGTGGATATGATTTTTTTCTTAGGAGAAAGTGAAAGAAATTGTCTTTTAGCGAATAAACTTCCGCCGATATCCTGAAAGAAGGCATCCTAAAGAAATCAGTTTTAGAAGAGTGTAGAACGATTTGTCAAAACTGCAAGCGTAATCTATAACAAAGAAATACCATCGAAATCTATCACCAACGAAGAAAATCAGTTTTGCAGTGCTTTTATCTACAATAGAAGATTCTACAAAATCACAGAAAGATATTGGTTTAGTTTACAGTGCTTTTAGAAATATGTTTCTAGAGCTATTTTTCACGCTTTGAATATGCATCGTTAGACTTCAAATCTGTTTTTGCAGCCTTTCAAAACTTACATTTTGTGGCATTCTCGAGTTGGTCGCAAATTTTTCTGACAAATTCGTCTTGTCAATAGGGGGCTTCGATCGGCTTTGCCAATACAGTACATCAGGTTCATCAATTCTTGTCATGTGAAGTTCTTTATACTAACAATAAGTTAAACGGCAAGTTTGCAAGATTATTAATATTAACAGGATGTGTCCGATTTGATGAGAAGCCTACTTGGTTTTCTGTATTGTGAAAATCGCATAGAAAAAACTTTTTTGCAATTTTTCAGAATTTCTGTATCATTGCAAAGCTCTTCAAAAATGCTATTCAATGGCAAAATCTAATATGGCGGATGCCATTTATAAAAATGAACCTTTCATTCACTTTGCGTTTTTATTCACCCTGTATAATAGTAAGTAAAACAAACACTAAATGCTGTGCATAATCATACTTAGGGATGTGAAGCATTTTGTCGTTAAAGACTTTTCTAGCTCGCTATAAAAACAATTTTTTTAAAATTGACATAAAATGATCCATAAATAGGGAAATCGTCCATTGTATAGACCCAGTATCGTTATCATTTTTATATTATTAAAAAGATTTTCAGAAAATGATACCAAATATATGCTGTTCTATTGAAAAAGAACAAATTTTAGTTGTAACCAAATCTGCATACACTGTATGTAAGGTATAATATTTTTACATTGTGCAGCCTAACCGTGGTTATTATTTAGAACAAACAGGTATCATTGTTACGTGCCAAAGTGGCCCTTTAACATGTTTTAGGTTAAGTTTTGATGTGCGGGAGTTTCGCGCCATATTTTCAAAAGACGCGGTGCGCCATTGTGGACGTAAGCAGATGTTTGTGGATGTGTACGAGAATATGTAACCATATACATTAATCAGTCTAAGCTATTTTATTTAGTCCACGAAAACTACTATTATTTTTCTAAACCATAATTAATAATCGCCTTTATAGGTTTAACATTTCAACCATTTCCCAATGACTGGTGTTACGTACATGGAAACTTTAATTTCTTATTAGAGAGAATTCTTATTCTCCCACGCACTGCTGCGTAGCTGCATGCCCACCCCTTTTGGAGGTATATGCTCGTTATAGGTTGTAAGACCCTCGGTTTTACTTAACTATACTTCGTGAGACCCCTTTAATCTTTTTAATCGTATCTTTCTCGCCTACAGTACAGTAGGACTTAATATTACTACCAACAAATTCTAATACTGGACCCACATTAAATCGTCTTTGAATTTCTCTACAATTTTTTGTTAACAAGTGTTATATTGTATTTATTATACGCGGGGTGGTCACTCTTTTAAGATAAATATATTTTGTTTGGCATCAACTAATATTAAATTTTTCTAGGGACCCCAAATTTGTAAATAAATTTTAAATAGGACCACCCCATACAAAGTTATGCCTTTTAAAGACTAATTTTTGCCCATCTTTTATTTAATTCCATCTTTAAAACCCTTTTTTGCTACGCAAGACATATACCCTAGCCAACCATCTCCCGAGAAATCTAAAACCGATGTGTCCCGCGAATACCACGTGGAGATAACACGTCTACTCTGTCAACCAGGATAGAAGCCGGAAGGATTTGGAAGGTGGGAGAAGAACTTAAAATTATGGAGTCTTAAAACTAATATATACAATAGATTTACAAATCCATACAAATATAAACAACTATCTTATATCTTTACGCCCCCATGCGTAGATTGTTGTACTATTAGGAATGATGTACCTTTTGTCATCTTCCCAGCACCTGGGTCTTGCGGTATCGCTTTTACGAGAATAGCTCACAGCGACACAAGGAAAAACAGCACGGTATGTCATTAAGCAGTAAACGTTTAACGCCACCAGCTGTTAAAGGGTCTTGTACGAAACAACCACGAATTATGTGTACAGTATGCGATTTCGAAATGGAAAAACTACGTACGCCGCACACTTAAGGAGCAACAAACATAAAAATGCATCAGTTACCGCTACTAACGAAGATGGCGTAGAAATGATTAGCACAGCGTTTAACAACTGCATGGCTAGCTATCGCATAAATAACGCCAGCGTCGACAATGGAGTGTCCGAGTTTCTTTGGAAGCAGAAGGAACGATTTATTCGATTACTTAATAAAAAAAGAATACAACATATAATCCGGAAAATACGTACGAAGTCTTAAACATCATTCCTAATAGCACAGCAACCTAATTAAGGTAGGTCAGTAAGCAATATTTAATTTCTGTTAATTGACTTGTATTTAGCGTACTTTCCTATTATAATAACCGCATTTGTTTGGAGAAGATATACACGTTTAAAATAAAATTATATACAGCTTTCTTAATTATTAACCACGCGATGATTACGTGAAAGTTGACCTCCCCATTCTCATATTTAAAACCCATTACATTGGAATGTGTTTACCTCCACGTGGTGTTGCTGGACGGTAAAACATATTGTTAGGTTAACGATAATATGTCTTATTAACCGAAAACGCGTCTCCTTTTTTTTACATTAATCTCATTTTGTTACAGGTCTATTTAAACAACACATTAATCTCTTTTTTGTTACAGGTTAAACTTTCGGCAAACGCACAGGAAATAATGTTATACTTTGTAAAAATTGCATTCTATAAGTTTATTAAACTGTAAATCAGATAAAATAAATTATTAAACTTTTGTGTTCTTATTATTGTTGGTTAAAGGATTCTAGATGTTGAAAAGGAGAGGTGATTAGGAATTGATCTTGGTACAAAATCTTAAAATTGGGGTAGCCCCCTGGGGGGTGATGATATCTGAAAAATTCTTAGAGATTCGGGTAGCTGAGAAAATTCTAATATTAATTGATACCAAACAAGATGGGTTTATCTCGAAAGATGCATTGGCTAGACGAAGAAAACTATTCGGTTCAGATGTGGGAGCAAATGAGGGATTCTCCTCATTTGCTCCTTATGGGGATTTACATGTAAATCGGGAGCAAATGAGGCGGTAGAAGACCTGATTTTACCCTACTGTGGTATCTACTACCTGGTGACTAAGCTACAGCCTTCTGGTAAACCGAATTACCAGAATTTGTAGAAGGCGTTTGTGAACCAAAAGGGCCAGATGATCAAAGCTAAAGACAAGAAGTTGGCCATACACGAGATCGGTTGTGGACTCGAAGGGTTGGACTGGAGGGTGATGGGGAATATGCTAAAGGTACTGTTTCAGAAAACCCGGGTCCAGATTTTGGTGCGGGTTACAATCCAAATGGTACGGAGCTTGCTATGAAGTGTTGATTTGTATCAGCATGGAAACTGAAGAAATGGTTTCGGCTGGCATTAGTGCCACAGGGATGTCCAACGTTCGGGTCACAGAGTGTTCTGGAACATAACAGCTTTAAGAGGGGGCAGTGTAATGCTGATTGGTCTGCCTCTGACCAGAATAATTACATTGAAATGTAAGCGAAGTATGTGTACAGAAAAGACGATTGACAGGCTCCTGCAGACCATGGACTTGAACAACAAGTACAAAAGTTTTGCGTTTAAGAGTTATTCAGATTCTAATAGGTACATTCGAGAATGTTATTCGCATAATTCTTGGTACGTTTTAGAATAGTCTAAAGGTTTGGATATGCATATAAATTGTCGTTATGAATATTGAAGTTCAGTTCTGATCACAGCTTTGGTTACAATATTAGTTCTGATTGAAGCTTTGATTACAATATATTCTAATTTAAATCTTTGAAGTGTGTGATATAAATTACTGTTGATATAAAGCGCCCTATTCGATATAAATTGATTATAATGCTTCGTATATAAGTTAATAATTAGTTCTTGGATAGTTAATTATAGTGCTTCGATATTAAGTAAATTAAGAAGATAGCGTCGTAGTTTAAGAAGCTAATAATTGTACTGTTAGCGATCAGCTGGAAGTAAATTGTTGTGAAAGCTCGTAGAAAATTTGATGACAGCTACGAGTTTTAGAAAAGGTATGTATAACCAGTGTGATAAAAAAAACTGTTGTTTGTGCAAATAGAGTTTTCGTTACAATATTAAAATGTGTGTAAGCATTACCATGATATAAATGTTGCAACTTAAAACTACATAAAACTAATTGGTTTGAGACCGCATATAAAATTGACCACTTTCTGGATACTTTATGTCAATAATAGATGAGACTGCTTTAATTCATAAATAGGCACAACATTGTGGTTCCAACATATAAGCAAAGAGAATTCAAGTTATATGTGTATAAAAAACAAACAAATTATTTTAGAACACTACCCTCAATAAGTGTATATTTGTTCAATTTATAATGTTAGGAAAGTAAAATTCCATTTAATCAGATCTGTAATTATGACTTTTCTAAGAATGAGAACAATTCCTATCTCCTAAACTACAATGAAATAAATAACCACAATTTGACTTGTGTGCAATTTGGGTACTTAAGTAAAGATGGAATGCTTCATATAAATAAGTCACTTAATAAATACATAACCCACGCTTTACGTCGTTTATAATTAAATTTTGTGGGCATTTCTAATAAAAATTCTTTTATTAACCAACCCACCGCTTTATATAGAAATTCCAAGGTACATTACACATATATATTTTGCTACCTCGGCACTTATGTAACCTGATTAATATTAATTGCTGACCCAAAAACAACAACTTCTCAAATATACGCAACAGGTATACACTTCAACAATAAATCAAGGGCATAAGCAATATATTAAAAATAACGTAAGAGGAAAAATCTAGAAAAACTGAAACTACACATGCTTAAATTGAATTAAAAGTTAGTACTGTGCATATTTTTACAAAACGTGAACATTGTACAAAATGTAAAAATTTCCGAACTATTTGTATAACTAGATAAGATTTCATGTGCTATGATTGTGGGAATGCCGTGTGTTAGGTTTGCAAAGACCAAGGTGTTCTTATCCTACGTATATATATATATATATATATATATATATATATATATATATACACACAAAACTGTAAGGTAATTTTTCAAATATTAAAACGGCTTTATGTCAAATTATACAGTTACAATTTACATATATGGGGTGTCCAAGTCCTCCGTGAGACTTCTACAACTTTGTTGATATGTAAGATATTACAATTTACTTGGTGATAGTTCTTACACTTAAAGAGTCGATAAAACAGTTTACGAACTACGTCGATAAATACAGTTACAAAGTCGGTAATACAGTTTAAGAGTTCATAACCACATCGCGCAAGCGCAATGAATAAGAAAGCGAACAACGCCCCTGGCGGATGTAAGCGCGAACTTTATTACAGATTCCGCGCTGCCAACTACCAATGACGTCACCACTGCCAAATTACATTGCGTAATAATCGGAAATTTACATATTTAAAACAATACAAGATAAAAGCGAATAATTTTAACAGAAAAATACTCACATAAGATATCCGGCATTCGACGGGGTTGCGCTACGGTAGGCCTCTATTGAAATCCATCAGGGCTCCATCCCGGAGGAATTAGAGATGATGACTCGTCATCTCGGGTCGTGGGGTACGGCTCGCCGAAGGTTGCTGATTACCTACCTATGCAGGGAATGGGCAGGAATACCAGGTATAAGGCAACAAACAAAGACAATTATGCAAAGGAAATCCACATAGATAAGATAAGCACGATACGATACCTCAAGCGACCACTCCACTCGAAGATCAAAGGCAAACAGCCACGTTATAGAGACCAGAGGAAACTCGTCCCCACTCTTTTGTCTTTTACCCATTGGCGCGAACTTATTCGTCCAACCCTCCCGTGTCGCGCACTCTGCGCAAACTCACTATGACGTACGGAAGTACACGCCTAGTCTATTAAAATTCCACGCACCGCGTCTTTTGAAAATATGGCGCGAAACTCCCGCACATCAAAACTTAACCTAAAACATGTTAAAGGGCCACTTTGGCACGTAACAATGATACCTGTTTGTTCTAAATAATAACCACGGTTAGGCTGCACAATGTAAAAATATTATACCTTACATACAGTGTATGCAGATTTGGTTACAACTAAAATTTGTTCTTTTTAAATAGAACAGCATATATTTGGTATCATTTTCTGAAAATCTTTTTAATAATATAAAAATGATAACGATACTGGGTCTATACAATGGACGATTTCCTATTTATGGATCATTTTATGTCAATTTTAAAAAAATTGTTTTTATAGCGAGCTAGAAAAGTCTTTAACGACAAAATGCTTCACATCCCTAAGTATGATTATGCACAGCATTTAGTGTTTGTTTTACTTACTATTATACAGGGTGAATAAAAACGCAAAGTGAATGAAAGGTTCATTTTTATAAATGGCATCCGCCATATTAGATTTTGCCATTGAATAGCATTTTTGAAGAGCTTTGCAATGATACAGAAATTCTGAAAAATTGCAAAAAAGTTTTTTCTATGCGATTTTCACAATACAGAAAACCAAGTAGGCTTCTCATCAAATCGGACACATCCTGTTAATATTAATAATCTTGCAAACTTGCCGTTTAACTTATTGTTAGTATAAAGAACTTCACATGTCAAGAATTGATGAACCTGATGTACTGTATTGGCAAAGCCGATCGAAGCCCCCTATTGACAAGACGAATTTGTCAGAAAAATTTGCGACCAACTCGAGAATGCCACAAAATGTAAGTTTTGAAAGGCTGCAAAAACATATTTGAAGTCTAACGATGCATATTCAAAGCGTGAAAAATAGCTCTAGAAACATATTTCTAAAAGCACTGTAAACTAAACCAATATCTTTCTGTGATTTTGTAGAATCTTCTATTGTAGATAAAAGCACTGCAAAACTGATTTTCTTCGTTGGTGATAGATTTCGATGGTATTTCTTTGTTATAGATTACGCTTGCAGTTTTGACAAATCGTTCTACACTCTTCTAAAACTGATTTCTTTAGGATGCCTTCTTTCAGGATATCGGCGGAAGTTTATTCGCTAAAGACAATTTCTTTCACTTTCTCCTAAGAAAAAATCATATCCACTAATTCATTTTTGTTAAAATCCATTTTAAAATTTATGTAAAACGAGTACACAATGAGCAAACAATAATAAAACTAAGCATGATAGGTAAATATTGAATTTCTGAATCGACACAACAAACTAACTTTTTCAAAGCTAGCTAAGTTTTTTTGGAAAATTGTTCAATGCAAAGCATTTTCTTGTTTTGGCCCATACCTATGAAACCATTAGGAATTTGAAAAAAGTGTTAAGAACAAAAAACGTCCGTTTCTTAATACCTGATTGACATGTGAAATAATATACTAGGTGTTCCATGCGAAAAAATGGAGAAAATCTGATTTGAATTGCGAAAAATAGCACAATTTTGGACACCTTATGAAACCTATATCTGAGATACTTAGATCAGCGATAACTAGAGACCTCAAATAAATTTCTCACTCAGTTTCGATATCAAAATATTTCTCATATTTTTCAAGATTTTCATACTCGGTAGTAAAAAAAATTTTTTAAATATTTTTTTCACCGAGAATATTGAACTGGTTTTGAGTTTTGATAATACTGAAAACTCAATATATATATATATATATATATATATATATATATATATATAAAACATTTCATTTAAAAAACAAAAATTAAAAGTAGCACACTTTTTTTGGCCACACTGTATAAGTGAAAATATTTTTCTGAGAAGCGTCAAGAAAATACTGCAGTTCTGTCAAAGAACGAAATTCCTAACATGTTTGCTATAAGAGCTACAATAGAACCACACACTGTTGCAGACCCTGTATATGTACGAGTGCATGCGTACGTACGTACGTAATAAACATGCATGCATGCATGCGTAAGTTGTGCACGCATGGCTGCAATTATGCATGTATATTGCATACATTACTATAGGGATGCATACATGTATGTATACAGGGTGAGTTTTTAGTGTGGCAACGGTCAATAACTCCGTTATTATATAAGCTATATAAACCAAATTTGGAGGCATATTAGGCATGCCTAAAGTGCACATTTTAAAAATATTTAAAAGCATACAAGGTGTTTCATAATTCCAGGGCATATTAAACATTTTTTTAAATAGAACACCCTATATATTAATACATTTTTGGAAAGCTCATAAAAAGAGCTTTAATTTGATATCAAATTGTATCAGTCTATTCCTTTTAGTTTTTGTGATATTCGACTGTTTTTAGAAATAATGACCCTGATTAGATACATTGCCACTGCACTAATACACTGTAACAATTTTATTTTTGATTAATAAATCCCTTCATAAAATTGCGAGAATAATAAAACACTTTTATTAAAACAATAGTAAATTACATTCAACAACTAAAGTAATACGTTAAAGCAGCATCGTCCTTTGGTATTCTATTTGTGGTTAAATATCTGTGTCTTCTACAGCTATTTGCAGGCGCGTTTCTGTTTGACTGTCCCCTCCTCGGACGCCTCGGTCGCCCGAGCTAGTTTTGTAATCAGTCGGCCATACGTGGAAGAAGCAATAAGATGTATCAAAAATTGCAGGCCGGCAATTTGCGTATCAACTTTGATGAGTTAGGACACATCTTCGAATAGCGGTTGGTAACGTATAAAGGTTATTAACTTGTTTAATTTGAGATAATTTATTTAGCGCGACAAGACATAATGCTACAATTGACAATGCAACTCTGAAAACACGAAATTTAGAAGGCAGTTTATTAAGAAGACGACTTTGCTACAACTTACGATGCAACTTTTAGAATAGAAAATTTAAGAAACCAATTTTATGAAGACCACTTTGTTATACAACGTAAGCATGCTACTTTGGTGAGGAGGCGTGATTCAACAACCGGATTGCAGCGGCTGCCGAATGTATCGTGGCCGTATTTGATTCTACACGTGGAGCAACTCCATAGTAGAAGTTGTTTAGTATGAATTTGGTTCACACTACACGCAGTGATCTTTGCATGAAATAACAAGTACCTCATCAAGGCGAGAAATGCAGTTTTTGGTTCGTAGATAGCTTTAAGTCCTTTTTATGTGTTTCACACTAGAAACACGTTAATTTGTTCTAATGTGTAAAAGCATGAATATTATAAAAGTTTCAACTATTGCTGAGCTGGATTTTCCAGTGTCGAAATTAAAATTCACAGATTTGATGTTTTGAGAAACAACACGCATGGTTCATTATGAATCGTTAGTAACAACAACAGGTGTTACTGACGTCACATATTTTTCTGTAGTATACTGCTGACAGATGTATTCTTGAAAGCAAATGCTTCGAACAGCTTTAGCACAAGTTATGTAAACAATAGTATTTTTGTGATCTGCTTTATAGAAACTAAAACTTGCACATATAATTTAAAAAAGAAAAACTTGAGTAGTAACATTTTTAGAAGCAATTAATTTGTCATCTGCCTGAACAGATCTGCACAGGTCGGAGCCCTTTTTTTGTATAACAAGTTTACAATATACTGTAAAATATTTGATTTAAAATAATTTAGATAAACCTGAAGTTGAAAACCATGAAGTGATTCAGTTATTAATTAAATTTTTGTTGCAATTCATTTTATTTTAAAAGAGATTCTTTTTAGTAAACAATTGGTTCAAGATTAAAGTTTTTTATTTTGATCAAATATGATCAAACCTAAACACATAAAGCTAACATCCTTATGAGTAGAATTTTGATGTCAACTTTATATTGAAAATATCTTTTTACTACTTCTTTATGTATATTTGCTGGACACAAATAGTGTTCCACTTTTTTATTTATCTAACTATTACAATTTCTTACAGGAACAGCGTCTTATTTTATTAAGACAGGTTTTTGTCATCGAAGGCGATCTTTTTTTTCTTTGGGTCTCCACGTCCGCCCTTAGAAATATGCCATGCCATTATCATGAATAAGTCCGGACTTGGTGGCGCCTATTTGGTTTAGATTAAGTTTGACCTACAAACAGATTTCGACTTACCCCCCCCATTTCTCATAGCTCTACCCAAGGAATAGACCCCTAGTTATGTCGGAAGACTTAGTTTCACTGCCACCCAAAATGGGGCTGGTGCCTTTAAGAAAAGATAAGTTTCAACACAACTTATGTTAATTTTCAAGATGCAGAAAATTTTACTATATACCATACTATATTTGTAATTATCACTTTTTTGAATTTTTTTCACAGTATACAGGGTGGTGTCAGGTTTCGCAAAATGCAATTTTTAAATTTTTTTTTAAATGGCATCCTACCAATTTTATTGCTACAATGGATAGTGCATTAAGTGTCCTTTCATTTTTGTTAAGCATTCCCTATACCTAAATCCATTACTTTCTGAGATATTTTTGATTTTCTTCAAATTTTATGAATGTTTTTAATTTACATAACTAAAAATAACTTACTATTGGAGAATATAAAACAATTAATACATTTTGATTAACAATTAACTACACTTATCCAATAACAATTTTCACTAAAGATATAACAACCTACAATAATACGCTATCAACAGAATTCTGCCAGATCAACAATGTGCATTTTATAGAAAATGTTCAAACAGGAAATCAGGCAGGCTTTGAAAAAATAACAATTACAATCAAAATGTCATTTAGGTTTAATAATTGTAGTGTGTTGTCATTTAACACATTATCAGTTCTGTTTTAAATGTAATCTTTAAAGGAGTTTTCAAAATGAATTTTACAGTGGAAGAACAAATAAATATGATTTGGGTATTGAGAGAAATTTTAAGAAATTTCCTACTTGCATCAAGAATATACCAAGAGAGATATCCTGTTAAATGACAACACACTACAATTAATTAACCTAAATGACATTTTGATTGTAATTGTTATTTTTTTCAAAGCCTGCCTGATTTCCTGTTTGATGTTAATCGAGTTCTTTTGTCAGATATTACTTGCCCGGCCTTTGAAAATATTCTTTCGCAAGGTACTGATGTTCCCAAGAAGCAGAGTTAAGTATAATTTCAAAAAGTCGCGGATACAGGATTTTTTCTATCAAACCACCATTTTAAAGGGTCTTCCGTTCGGAGTAAAAGCGGCTCGTTTAAGTATGTATCTACTTCCACTGACTATTCGTGCTGCCTCGTGGTTTTCTGTAGCAGCAACTATTTTAATTGACATATCAAAATTTGCCACAACAAAGAAGACACCGAGGGGTATGTTTCTGATGCTAGTGGCTGTTGGTGAATAGTGATATTCCACATTTCCAATTTGCGTTTTAAATTTGCTACAGCCACAACAACTTTCTTTGGATTTTCAAATCCGAGCTGTTTAAAACAAGGATATAGAATGGTGCACTGAACCGTAAGTTCATTACCCTCTATATGCTTAAAACGGGTTAACATATCATTCCTTATACAAAAACATTACAGCCTCACGTACTGGGCGTTAGTGGAACTTTCTAAAAAGATGTTTATTTTTTTTGGTTACAAAAGTCGTGCAGAAGATGTTTTATCCGTATTAACACAATTGACTTTTGAAGACTTCCGCACTAGCTCTGAACTCTATCTTCAGTGGTTTAGAGACACTATTAGGAGGGTCGTTAATTAAATACAGATGGGAAGGGTGCCACTGTACTTAGATAGTGTGTAAAAACAAGAAATATCGCTAAGAAAAATACAGGAACCTCAACGAGTATATTCTGTTATAAAGATACAAGATTTTGTATTTTTAGATGGTACTACTTTTATCCTGAAATAAAATAAAATACATAAACTAGTAGTAGAGACAGCAATTTGCGCCTCAAAATAAAATCAATAAATCAGAAGGTTTTGTACATCTATGATTTCTGTCTTTTGTATAATAGTGAATGGACACTCTACTTATTAAATTAATGCACATCTGGTTTATATGTAATTCATAGAATCCCGTGATAAGTATGGACAAAATAAATACTATTGCTTAAGTGCTTCCATGAATGTAATTAACCTTGTTTAAATATATAAAGAAATTAAGACTGTTAAGTATGAACATATATATTAACTGAAAATTATTTCTGATTTATTCTGACAGATAATTATTATAAGTTTCTGAATATTCAATTAATTTTTATATTTGTATTGTTAATCTTGGACAATTTAAATAAAAAAACCTCTAAAGCAAATAGGCACTATAAATGTCATTAACATAATTATGAGATTTTTTTTGTCATCTTTTCAGTACTGACTAAATGACTCACATACATACAAAATAAGTTTGTAATAAGATCTTTCAAATTAGTAAAGTTAAACTTCGTTAAATAAATATCGTGTTATAAATGTCATTAACATAATTATGAGATTTTTTTGTCATCTTTTCAGTACTGACTAAATGACTCACATACATACAAAATAAGTTTGTAATAAGATCTTTCAAATTAGTAAAGTTAAACTTCGTTAAATAAATATCGTGTATATGCAAGTACATGATTATATTATTCGTAATGCAAATTCATAAAGCTTTTGTTACATGGACAATTTTTGATAGCATAATTTTGATATAAAGCAACGCTGAAAATTTAAATTCATAATTAAATATTATCACAAAGATGTTAGTTTCCATGGGTTCAAACTACCAAGGTTAGATTTATACATGACGTTAAACGTCAAACAGATGACTGCCTCAACAAATGGAAATCACTTACCACCTTGACCTCAGGGCATGACTGCTTGCACCATTTAACAAACAAGTACAACCCACACGTGGACTTCCGACATTGAACAAACACATGAAAAAGCAGTTGTCTACATCGTTATAACAACGCCTCGTAAACTAGAACCACACTGTAAGTTTCCAATGCGTAATCGTTTTATACGCAATTAAATTAACTTCTTACAACCGTTAGTCAGCTCTAAGTATTGCTTCTGAATTAAAACGAAATTTCCATGTTGAAATATAAGGAACGTATATATCTTATACGTAGTAAAAAATTCAACAGTCTCGCACGACCATTTTGCTTCAATTATTAAATGTTATTTCTTCCATATGTTAGTGTTGCTTTATTTTTCAGGTTCATTAGTTCTTTTGTGTTGCGCATGATGAGTTTCTAAGCATTCAGATCGATGGATATATTGAAACTAAATTGCAACTCGCGAGTCAGTTTTAGATATGAATTTAACCATATTGACGTTGTAATGATCAAAAGCCGACTGATTCGACTCGTCGACAACAGCCTTAGCAAGCAGGTGCGCGAAAGCACGCTATACGATATCACCTTGAAGATACGTTGTAAAAATTTTACAATACCAACTGGACATTTATAACTATGCGCTTTATTTACTATATGATTAAAAATAAAAAAAGGACAATAATAGGGGTGTTTCGAAATTATGATACTTTGTTTTGATTTTGTATTAATTGTAGAAATACGATTTATATTGAATTATAAAAGTAAATTTAAAATTTTATAACACAACACATAATTTTTATGCGTTAATTTAGCATAGGGAAAGTGAACTGTTACAATACATTGTACTACATCCTGTATCTCTTCTGGTAATTCGGTTGCAAAAAGTCGCAAAAAATATAACATGCGCACGTTAATTGATTTAATGAAAACCATTATTTTAGACCCGGTGACTGTTTTTTTCAGATGACACTTCTTCAGTTACCAACTTGAATATTTGGGGAACTTCTATTAATTTTTAAATAAAACTCAATTCTAATTGCAGCACATTTGCAAGATTACCATCCAAAAGAGCAATGGTAGAAACTAATGCATCTTTTATTTTTAAACATCTGCACAGCATGTCTATAGTGGAGTTCCACCTAACAGAAACATCTTGCTTTAATTTTAATTCAGGAAGTCCCATTTGTTTTTGAGTAGCATGCAACTTAGCAAGTGCATGCGGACTTCTTTTAAAATGTTCCACTATACATTTAAGCTTCAAAATTATTTCTGCAACTGTCTTTTCTCCCATACAGCTTTCTGAACTATTGAATTTATTGAATGAGCAAAACAACCCAACTGACGCCACCGACATTTTTGAACTGCAGCGGCGATGTTAGCAGCATTATCACAAACACACGTGGTAATTTTATTTTTCTACGACTGTTTTGGAACGAGCCTATTTTAGGTGTGTTTTTGATAGAGAAATCTACTACATTCTATACAGGTTTTTATTCCCGCACTCGTTGCTAGGCAAGTTGCTAAGCAACCAGTGCGGGAATGTTCAATTTGCACGGTTGCGCTTATATTTCTATTAATCAAGTAGCCCTGCACTTGCATCTTATTTCCAATGACGGCCGAGTTTTCAAAGGTGGGGTATGTTGGTTTACAACAAATGTCAAATAAATAATTTCATACTGTGAAAGCGTTTAAAATCTAAGTATTTGCAAAGTCTTTAAAAAATGGCTAGTGATAGTGAAAGCGAACTAGAACCGACGCCTCCAAATATTGTGGAAGCTGTAAATGCAACTACATTAAATTTATTACCGGAAATTTACAAAAAAAAAATATGAGACTGCTTATAAATCGTTTATGGATTGGCGAAGAGATCAAAAGACAACATCTTATTCTGAAAATGTTTTAATTGCGTACTTTAATGAATTATCTAATAAGTATAAATCTCCGACATTGTGGATGCATTATTCTATGTTGAGAACAAGTCTCACCATCCATCATAATGTAGATATATCAAAGTATGGAAAATTAAGAGCGTTTCTCAAACGGAAGTCAAGCGGTTATATATCGAAAAATCAAAAATTTTTACAACAGAGGAAATAAATAAATTTATTACTGAGGCTCCGGATCAACAGTTTCTTCTGACATAAGTATATAATATCAACTTAGGAGAATAATGCGTGTTTATAGCTATTTTTATATTGTTACAGACTGCATTAATTATGGGAATTATGGGTGCTTGCCGCAGACAGGAATTACATCAGATGAAGATTACTAATTTCACGGAATTGAGTTCTACGATATTAGTTACAGTTCCCGACACGAAAACAAAAAGTATACGCAGCTTTACGATAACGAGTAATTTTTATGAAATCACAAAAAAATGCTGGAATCTACGTCCGTCAAATGTTTGCGATCCTAGTTTTTTCTTAAACTATCAGAAAGGAAAATGCACCACACAGAAAGTGGGTATCAATAAATTTGGTGCTATGGGAAAACAAATTGCAACGTATTTAAAACTACCCAATCCGGAATTATATACTGGTCATTGCTTCCGGAGATCTTCCGCCACTATTCTTGTAGATGCTGGAGAAGATATAACATCTTTAAAAAGGCACGGTGGCTGGAAATCAACATCAGTCGACGAAAACTATATAGCCGATTCTTTCCAACGTCAAGAAAATTTAGTTTTTGGGAAAACACCTTCTACAATGACGTTTAATAATTGCAATGTAACCTTTAATATTGTTAATAATAATGAATCTAAAAACTAAACTTAAATCAATTTATTTACTTTTATTATGATAAATTTGTACTTTTCTTTGAATTTATGTATATTCACAAACGATAATAAACTTATGATATTAATAAAATGTATACTCCTATACTTATCATGTATTTTATAATATTAACAAAAGAGGTATCACATTTAAAAAGTACGTACTACAGTCGTAGAAAAAGTATAGTGTACAACACGCATGGAATGCCCATTTCTCACTCGTATGATTTGCAGCACTCGCCTTCAGCTCGTGCTGCAATTTATCATACTCGTGAGAAATCGGCATCATTCCATGCTCGTTGTACAATATACTATTTCCAAACCCCACTTGCCCACTTCTTTTCTACTCTTTCAAATATCAGGATTGCGGTGTGTCGCTCTTCAAACTCGACACATTATAATAGTACCGAGATTAATTCAGCGTGAGAATTAACAAAATGTGCAGTTATTGCCATGAAATTTTGGTTCTTAACTGAAGTCCAGCAATCTACATTAAGACAAACTGCTTTACTGTGTTTTAACTTTTCACGCACATTCTCTTTGCACTTGAGATAAAGATTGGGAATAAGATGGGCCGAAATTGTTTTTCTCGATGAAAGTTTGTAACCAGGATTCAGCATTGATATAAACTTTTTAAATTCTGCAACTTCTACTAGTGAAAAAGGCTGGTATTCTTTTACAATCATTGTTATTAATTGATCGTCAATTTGTTTTTTCTCTAAGGCGCTTACAGGTTTTGAAGCTGACATATAATGGAAAACTATAGTTTGCGCTACTCGTTTTCTTTTAAAAGTTAACGTTGGTATGGGATTTTCAAAATTCCTATTTGATTGTTCATGAGAACCACTAGCCACCGCCTGTTTGCTGAACAATAACTTCCGCTGTTTCAGCATGGGTTTCTTCACCAGAAACTTCCCTCTCACGAGGATTACATTGATGAGATGCAGACTCACAATTATTTATTGCAACAGTTAGATATTTTGATTTAAGATGCCTGGATAAATTATTGAACGAGCAGCCACTTGATATGCTGAGAAGCTGCAAGCAATAGAGGCATTTTGCTTTTTTACCAATTTCAATTTCGTGAAAATGGCTCGCGCATAGCACTACTTCTTCGCCGCGAACACATCTTATAATTTTTAGGATGCAGTATTGCAATTATTGATTTAATATAACAATAATGAATATAAAAGAATACACCGCCAACAAAATATAAATAGAAAAGAAAACAAACCATCCCAGGTATAGAATAGAAATAAGCTGCCCTTAGGCTACCACTTACTGACTGCTATTAATACCCGACTGGTATTCACAATTGTGCATTCTTCTGAGAAATTTATTAATTAGTACGTAAGTAACCAAACCGAATGAACGTTGAGAATTTTAGCTCATTTATTTGCATTCGCAGTATATTAAACACCCCTACTATACGTCTCTTTTTAAATCTGATTTAAATTATTTAATTGAAATGCTCTTGGATTGCTTATCAGGTTGATTTGTATACCAAGTTCATATACTAATAACAGATATAAGGGTATAATATAACAACAGTTTTATTGCCGACATACTGAAAAGAAAGTGAATAATATAGGGACTTACTATTTATTTAGTATTTACATTTACAATTCCTATAATTCAGTTTAAAAACTCGTCAAGTTCCCGTACCGAATACCGAATGAATCCAAAGCATCATCACAAGACCAAAAGTATTTTTATTCCTGTCCCTCTATAGTTCATTTTGAACTATTCACTAGACTGAATAAATTCAATAGGAACTATTCACCTAAGTGAATAATAACGCCCATGGCTATTCACAACTGAAGCTTACAACACAAACAAAAGTGGAATGTCACTTTTAAAATAAAGTGGACTTGGCATTTTACCTAGAATCAGTCCCTTACCCATACTTGTTTTCTTAAGAGATTATCACAGCAGGGTATGTGGTCCATTTCTTAGAAGGATTTAGGTCAACAACAGAGAGCAGCTACTGCAATTCAAAGTATCTTGTATAAAGATAAGTTATTTCTACATTTTGTGGTTTAGCACTTCAGTTCCTAAGCATACGCCTTACAGTCCACATCAGCATTACAATTTTTATTGAAATGAAAAGTAAAAAAACATTTTTTGGGAAGTTTTGTAATTTGTGCAGATGAAGTTTGACTAGTGTAAGTTATGTGACAGAAATATCTCGTGGTTGAATTCATCAACTCATAAATCGTGTTAAACGCTGCCATAGCGGTGATTCAAAAATATAAATGTAAAGAGAAGCCAACAGAACCAAGTACGTCTAAAAAATAGTAAAACTAACACACTGATATTCAGTCAAGACAATATTTTCCATCATACAATTGTAACTATCGATATTGCATACCACAGAAGTTCCAACGAATGCAAACGGTAGGGGTGCCAGATGCCCCTGGAACAATACATCATTTCGGCCGGAACTCGCAAAATTTCAACCTTCCAAGTTTAATATTAGAATTTTCTTTTTTGAATTCAGTGCATAGTTCATTTAAATTACATAATATTAATTTGGCAGCCAATTTAGAATCTAATTTTATCCTTTTTGTTTGAAATATGGCATTTAGTTTTTTTTCTATCAAATCATCATATTCGGTTGGGGAATTTAACTAAAGCAATACTTCCTTCCACTAACTTTCAGTTTTTATGACACTAAAGAATTTATGTTTGACTAAAAATAACAATATGCGCCCCATGTAGAGTGCAGGTAGTTCCCCTTACGTTTTATGTTTTTATAACACAGGTTTTTCTAGCTAGTAGTCTTATACTTGAATTCAAAACGTTCAGAAGTGCTTTTAAATGAATGTGCCTAAATAAAACAATTTATGCCAAACTGACTTATTATTATTTTTATATAAATCCTACTCTCATATTCAATAGTAGTTACTTTCTTTAATTTTGCTAGCAGGTGATACATCTAGGATTTCGAAAGCTAAATCTACTTTATTTATAGTTTCTGGTAAGTCACAAAATTCTTTATCAGAACTAATCACTCATCCCTTTCTTTGTTGATAACAAATATTTTAGGATAACATGGACACAATAATTTTCTGGTATATATTGATAAAAGGGCTCTTATTTTTCAACCAAACTTACGAAGTAAGTTAGGTTAATAAGATCGCTACGTCGCCGTCGTCGCCGCCGTCGCCCGTTGCACGTTTTTTTCGTTTTACAAACATTTGATATATGGATCTTGTTCAGTTTTTTACGATGATTAAGAATATGCTAGCCAATTTTCGATATCTCGTATAGTTTTCGAGTAATTCGACTTTAAAGTCGAAATTTTGGTTATATAAAACTTCAATATAACAAAATATAAATATTATTTTTAGGTTAATATCGACCTCCTGAGCATATTTTTCCATAGCATCAATACTCTATGTCGATTGGTTTTCGAGTTATTCGATTTTGAAAAATATGTTCGAAAAATTTTATAAAATTGTTACGATATAAAAAATAAACTTGTGTGAATTTCTATTACATAATGGCTTTAAGTTTGGTTGTATGGTGTACATGCGGCATAGATTTTTAAATTATGTTACTTCGCTGGAACCTTTTCTTAAAGGCTTATTATGTTTCTTAAAAAGATCCGGGCGACTGCCAAAAAGACGATGAAATGTTTTGAAGCACTTAATCTCATCATAATACAAGTTGATTTAACTTTCGAGTCAATTCTTAAACGAAACAACTTTTCCTTTTTCAATATAATCTGCATTTAAAGTAATATCTTTAGGAAACACCCCATACACATTTTTATGACAAGCTTCTTTAACAAGAACACCAATCGAACATCGAGACACCATTTAACAGGTAATACAATTGCACGCTTCAAGAGCTAATAGTTAACAGGATATAATGTTGGCGAAAGTAGAAAACGCGGAGACCTGTCTGTACAGACTCACAGACTAGCCTATGAGCCTGTACAGGCTTGTGGACGCTGTTTGCTAGCACGCAGAAACATGATTGACTCAATAAATAATCATACTTCAATTTGTTGTGTTTATATTATAATTGATTCCATTAGCCTAGATATCGCATATGGATGCTTCACAGCAACATTGGCAATATTTAATAAATTTTAGCAAAATTAGGCACTTACAGAACATAACATTCACAGTAACTCTCCTTGCAATGAAACACATTTCTATTTGAATGCCCATCGTTGGTTAGAACACAGTATCTCAGTGTTTCACAAATAAAAATGTCATGTTATAAAAATGCAACAGTGAGAAATGGGAATTTAACTCACTTTTATTCTAAGAATTTAAATGCTATCAATGAAAACAATGAGCTAAATCTATTTATTTGACTGTTGTTGCGAATATTATTATAAATTCATTGTTAAGTTATATGCAAACTAAGCAGGAACAAAATGTTACTGTAAAGTAAGGAGTTTGGATACAGAATTTAGTTATTTAGGTTGTGATATCCGAGTTGTTAGTCTGTAGAGTGTTAAAGAACTGTTAACGGACAATTTAGTGCTAAATAAAATAAAAACAAAATAAAAACAAGTGAATTTGATTTTCTTTAAGATCATTATAGGTGTAATTAATTAGTGAATACTTAACCTCTAACTATAACCATTAATTTTTTAAGTACATACTAAGATATTATTATTTCCAGATAATTTAAACTGCTCATCTCTAATAAAACATACATGACCCCAACAATGAAATGCTTAATATTGTACGAGTTCTCAGAAGCGCGTTTCACATTATCTTGCCCAAATACAAGTTGGGAATATTTAGAGGTTCCAGGTAAGTATGTATAATAAATAACTTGACTCCTTTATTAATTAATATTAAACGTTTTATTAAGGTAGTTTAAGTTGCAAATTGTTTATCAATATTTTAAAGTTATCGACAATAATGAATCAATTGTTATTGTTCCAGAAAACTTAAGCAGTGCCACTGTAACATCAACTGTAAAATTAGATCAAAAAAATTACATCGAAAAACCATTTAACCATGGTCAGGAGCAGGATAATAATACAATTTGGGTTGTTCAAAAAAAACATGCAAAAATGTATATTATTATTATAGTCAACATGATATTGATTTCTAGCAAGTATAATTCTGCAAACTTTATCATTTTAAATTTATAAACTATTTTTATATATTTAGAAGGTCAGTTCAATTTATCAGAGTTTTGTTGAAGAAGATTACAGTGGCACTGATCAAGATTATATATCAGATATGGACGATGATGATTGTTAATGAAAATGTTAATTTGCATTTACAATCACATAAAGGAAATGATAATTTAAAGGAATATATCACCTACCTTTCACTGGTTGTAGTGGTTGATTGTATTTGCACTGCTATCAGATAATTATGGACTGTATGTATAATGTTCACTAATTGTTGCTAATTACTGATGCTCGATGCACCGAACTAAATCACGAACCAAAGCCAAGCGAGAACGAAGTTGAATAGTCGTCCACTCGTACATTACCAACCCTTTTATGTCGTTGCACTAAAGGTAGGGATAATGGAGGGTTTCTAGGTGGGAATAGTTTAAGGACTTAAATTAATTGTGATTGGCATACTACACTACAACCAAAATACTTATAAAGCCTTAACATACCGCCCACCAAAATAAGTATTAGGAACTTATTTTCTAAGTGTGTCTAAACGAGCAAAAAAAAAAAATATATATATATATATATAATCGTAAATTTAAAAGTTAACTTACCCTAATATACTAACTATAATACTAAGTTGCCTCTGAAATGGGGAGAGGGCACAATTTTACCACGGGCCTTTAAATAGTCCCTGGGATGTTGCCACGGTAGCCACACGACAAACATTGTCCTTTCCATAATGCAACGTATGTATACGTCCCATTTTCCACTGTAATGGAGACACTTGAGTATCCTTAATCAACACCAACGTTCCCACCATTAACGAATAATTAGCAGAAACCATTTGGTTTTCTGTTGAAGTGTGTGCAGGTACTCCAAATGCCACCGTTTCCAAAATGATTGCTGAATACGTTGAACCAGTTGCCAACGATTTAAAGAAGATAGTTTCAGATCTAAGACATTAGGGTCGGGAATGACAGACACTGGTTCTACGTTCAGAAAATGACCAGGACTTAAGAATGAAAAATCAGTGGGATCGTTACTCATTGGACATAAAGGTCTGGAGTTTAATATGGCTTCAATTTGAGCAAGAATGGTGTTAAATTCTTCGTACGAGAGAATTTGTTCGCCTACCACCTTCTTGAGATGGGACTTTACAGATTTTATCCCAGCTTCCCACATTCCCCAAAGTGAGGAGCCGACGGAGGATTAAAACAAAGTGAATACCTTCCGTTTCAGATGACTGCTTCATATATTCGATTAGTTCCCGAGATGCTCCGATAAAATTTGTTCCACAGTCACTATGAATTTGCAAGCATTTACCTCTGCGTGCTACAAACCGCCGTAAAGCTGCAATAAAGGCTTCTTTAGATAGGTTTGATGCCAACTCCAGATGTATCGCTTTTGTACTAAGACAAACAAATAAACAAACATAGGCTTTCAATGATTTGGCACCTCTAATACGATTCATGGTGATAGAAAAGGGTCCACCGTAGTCTACCCCAGTATGTAGAAACGCTTTACCGGCAGTAAGTCTAGCGGGGCAAGTCGCCCATAGGAGGGCATAGCGAAATAGGTTTTTGACGAAAACATCGAATACAAGAGTTTAGGCACTGTTGAATAGCCCTTTTGCAGACAGAATCCAAAAATTTTGTACTAACAAAAATGAGTAGTTCTAAGTCCAGGGTGTAAATATTTCGTATGGCAATCTCGAATAATGAGCTCTGTCACCCGGTGTGACCGAGGAAGTAGCAAAGGAAATTTTGTATCATAAGATACGTCTGCATTTCGCAACCGGCCGCCCACCCTTAACAACCCATCACTGTCAAGGAAAGGACTGAGAGGTCGAAGTTGTTTATTACTAAGTTTTCCTTTCGAATGATATCAATGTCCTGACTGAAAACTTGTTCTTGAACCCGTTTTATTAATAAATGAAGTGCATACTGTTCGGGAGACCAATAATTGTTCTAAGTTTCAATATCCAAATTTGCACGAACTTTCAAGTTACGAATGAACTGACAAATATATACCAGAATCCTGCATATTTTTCGCAAATCTGAAAATTGATTTACCATCGAGTCTACGAAATGATCTGCAACGTGTATATTAAGGGATAAAGTTCTTTTTCAATGTGCATCTGAGTGTGATCTGTAAGAGTTGGTTCCATATGAGCAGGCCAATTCTCTTTAGGTAATAGTAACCATGGTGGAGCCGTCCACCACAAAGGATGATTAACAAGCTCAGCAGCTAATAATCCTCTTGATGCACAATCAGCAGGATTATCCTGTGATTTAATATGATGCCACGATGATGGAGCCACTCGTTCTTGGATATGCGAGACACGATTGCTAATAAAGGTCTTCCAATTATACGACGAAGATCGAATCCATGCTAATGCTACTGTGGAATCTGACCACGCAAATGTATCGTCCAATACTAAATTATCTCTATACGTATTTTGCACATACTCGACCAAGTTCGACAACAACACTGCACCACACAATTCTAATCGAGGTAATGATATACGATTGGTTGGTGCGACCTTAGATTTGGCACAGACCAATGATACTTGGATGTTCCTTTCTCATCGACACAGCGGAGATAAACTGCTGCTGCATATCCAGCTTCCGATGCATCACAAAATGCATGAATTTGTACAGTTTGATAGTTATCGCAAAGAATCCGTCGAGGAATTTCAATTTTCAATAACTCGGGTAATTGTTGAAGATACAGATTCCATTTTAAAACAATTTGTTGGGAGGAGTTCATCCCAACCAATTCCTAATATCCATACAGATTGAATCAAATGTTTTGCAAGAAGACCAATGGTGATAATAACCCCAGAGGATCAAAGATCCTTGCAATTTCCGAAACCATATTCCTTTTGGTACAAGGCCGATCAACGATATTAAGATTGTAAAACAACATATCACTCAATGGTTGCCATTGCAGTCCTAAAATTTTTGAGAAGTATTGTTTACCTCTTCAAACAAAATGTTTGCTGATACCGAACGGAATCAGGTAAATGGCCAATGACACTTGGCACGTTGCTATTCCACTTTCGCAACATAAAACCACCTGATTGGCAAATTTGGTTTAATTCATACACGAGTCGTTTGCCATCCTCTATCGAATCACACCCTGTAATCAAATCATCCACGTACGTATCCGACGCTAAAATCTTGGAAGCAATAGGAAAACGTAACGATTGACTTTTGCAAGTTCTTGAATTACACGCATGGCTAGAAATGGTGATGATGTGATGCCGTATGTAACAGTGTTTAGCTGATAATCGATAACAGACTCCGAGGACTTTAAATCTCCAAACTATACGTTGATAGTCTCGATGGCTAGTAGAAATAAGAATCTGTCTATACATTTGCTTAATGTCCGCAGTTAAAACTACAGAATGTAAACGAAAGTGTAATAACAACTCCATGATATCTTTTTGAAGAGGGGCCTGCGAGTAAATGATCATTTAAAGACCCTCCACTTTGAGCGCTGGCTGAAGCATCAAATACGACACGAAGTTTTGTAGTTGTACTGTCTGGTTTGAACACGGCGTGATGTGGTATGTAATATACCGGCGATAATGTAGACGATCGAGTTGAATCCGATACAATACGAGACATGTGACCACTATCGATATAATTCTGCATAAATTCTCTGTACGAATTATACAGTTGAGGATTTATTTCAAACGGCGTTCTAGTGAAAGAAATCTTCGAAGTGCTATTTCCGAGAGCCAGCAAATAGCGGTTCAGGACCATTGAAAGGTAACAAAACAATAAAACGACCGGTGTCATCCTGCTTGTGAGTGTCCACAAAATGCCTTTCACAAATTTCCGCATGAGGAGATAATTTGTTAGAATCTGGAATATTTTCCAGTTCCCAAAATCGAGTAATGTTAGCATCTTCTACAAGTGCAGCTAATGATATACGAGATGTAACAGAAGAAAGAACCTTCCTGTTAATATCCACCCAAAGGTAGTGTGAATTGCCACGGGTTCTTCTAGTGACCCAATGCGAGTTGCGTTTAATAAAACACGCGCGAACAAATCTGCACCTAACAATAAATCGATATGGCTAGGTTTGTCGAAGTCCGAATCTGCTAAATCTAATCCAACTATGTGAGGCCAACTATTTGGTGAGATCCTTGATGAAGGAAGGGTTCCACAAATGTCTGGTAAAACAAAACAATCAATACTGTACTCTGGAACAGTTTTACCTTGAGGACTAATTTTACACGATACTTGTCCATACGCATGAGAAGCAGATAGACCTAAGCCTTCAACCTTCATTGAAATATTCGATTTTCTTAAACCTAAGCGTCGACAACACTTATCAGTCATGAAATTTTCCATTGATGCACTATCTACAAGTGCTCTTACTGTCTGAACTTTACCAAACCCATCTGTAATTGAAATTCTTGCGGTGCCTAATAACGTCATTGTGTTGGACGATCTAGATGATAACAACGTACTTGTAGTAGTGTTGCAGGTGGGTTCGGGAAGTTGATCTGTTGCCTGAGTGATTGCAGGTTTCTGTGCAACTGTAGGGTTTTCAAAGTGCAATAAAGTATGATGACCCTTGCACACTTTTTACAAACAAGTTTGGAAGAGCAGCGTGTAACCATATGAGAGTTGCGAAGACAATTAATGCATAAGTGTTTGTCTTTAACAAAGTTATAACGGTCTTGTGGCGATTTATTCAGAAACATTTCACATTGGTATAAGTTATGAGTACCACTGCAAAGACTGCATTTCTGAGCGAATGAAGTTGTTACGAATGACTTTCGAACTTGGGGTTTTGAATATTCAAAGAACGTTTAGAAGGTACACTAGATGATATGGTTTGTTTAATGGACGTATTAAATTTGGACGGTGTATCGGAAACAACCATATTGCTAATTTCTAATGCCTTGCAATGTTTTTCTAGAAATAATTTTAATTGATCATAAGATGGAATGTCTGATGTATTTTCTAACTCAAATGTTTTCAAAAGATTTGTATCTACCTTTTTTGATAACAAATTAAACAATACGAAGTCGAGCAAATCAATCTTAGTTTGACGTAAGCTTGATATATTTTCCGTAAAGCAATTAAGCAATTCTCTTAAATCTGTATGTGAATTAAATTTTGCTTTTGGTGACGATTCTAAAGCATTCCAATGCGTGTTTGCAATTAAACGTTTTGAATTAAACCTTTCCACAATAATTGAATAAGCTAGCATATAATTATTATTCGAAATTTGCAAATGTCTAATGAGTTCTCTAGACTTAAAATCCAACGCATCAATTAAAAATAGAACTTTTCGATCGGTAGCAATTGATTATTTTCATGAACTAAATTATTAAAAATTGAATAAACTCTTGGAAATGTTCTATTTTTCCAGAAAATTTTTCATTTCTATCCGAGGGAGACGAATATTAGTACATGAGCCAATACCAGTAATATTTCCAGTCAAGCCTTTTTCAGCAGTGGATATATTATCAAACTGAGCTTTAATAATTTTAATGTTTAACAAAGACCTATCTATTTCAATTCTTAGTGTTGTAATTGCATTTAATAATTCAGAGTTGTCCTCATCCAATATGCACGTTTTATAAGCAGTATCTACATCGTTTTGATATCAAAGGCGCTTTCAGCCATAATATTAACAGAAATACAATTGCCTTTAATATGCTCCAATTTATCTATCGCACCAGATATATCAGATAATCTATCGAGTGCGGCCTTTAAATCCACTATCAACCTATCCGATGAAATATGTGCCATCCTAACGAACAAGGTTACTAATATCGATTTTATATTGATTTCAGCTACAAAATGAAGGGTTTGTTCACCTAATAATAGGATATACCAAGGGTAATGTTGAACTACCTGTTAAAGAATTTTTACTACAACGTGCCTAACGGGAGCTTGCAAGTTTCAATATGACAAAGAGCAAAGGGTTTTATTCTACCCGGTTTTACGAATACCTGAATTCTATAGCGAACTTGAATTACAAGTTTAAAATAACTACACCTTTTTCTGACCACAATTCTTACGCTTAACTATCCCTAAAATTTACAAAGATTTGTCATTTTAAGGCTTTATAAGATTCTGTATCATTACAAAATTTCAAATTTAATGCGAGATTGCATCTACTATAAGTTAGTTTACACAATTGACTATGAAACTGGTGGTATGACTACACTTTTATTCTAAATGCGGTCAACCCCTAATTTAAGCGAAGAGCAATAAACAATGTAGTTAAAATGAATGCCAATAATAAATGCCAATAATAAACCAATTAATAAGCCAAATATTTCCGCTCAAAGGACCAAAAATGTTAATGAAAATGTTAATTTGCATTTACAATCACATAAAGGAAATGATAATTTAAAGGAATATATCACCTACCTTTCACTGGTTGTAGTGGTTGATTGTATTTGCACTGCTATCAGATAATTATGGACTGTATGTATAATGTTCACTAATTGTTGCTAATTACTGATGCTCGATGCACCGAACTAAATCACGAACCAAAGCCAAGCGAGAACGAAGTTGAATAGTCGTCCACTGTACATTACCAACCCTTTTATGTCGTTGCACTAAAGGTAGGGATAATGGAGGGTTTCTAGGTGGGAATAGTTTAAGGACTTAAATTAATTGTGATTGGCATACTACACTACAACCAAAATACTTATAAAGCCTTAACAATGATGATGGCAAAATCTTAAGCAAACAGCAAGAAAAAGTTCAAAAATAAACATTCCAGCAACCCACATCTGTATGTAGGTTCAGCCCCCCATATCAAAATAATGTGAATGATACTAAAAATTCCTGCTGAATCGCGTAAAAGGCATCCTGATACGGGGAAAAGAACAGTACAAAAAGTGAAAATTAATTCAGGTGAAGCATATAAATCTCGCTTTGGAAATGAGCATCGGGCTAAGGCATTACAAACAGCATGCAAGCAATATAGGTTAAAGTGCACAGTGAATATATCAGAAGCACAAACACATCATTTGATAACAGCATTTTATGAATTGGCTAATAGTCATATGGAGAGATTTTCTCATGCGATGTATGCATACAGTTACTCTGAAGAAAAACAGAAAAGGTGACGCAAAAAGAAGGGAAAATATTGCCTTTTATTTTGTAATTGAAAGAAAATGAATAAGAGTATGTAAATAGTTATTTATGCAACAAGTGAGTAAGGTAATACTTTTTCACGAGTAGGAAAATTTGACAGCACGGGCCGAATGCGATTGTGGTAATTCCTGCAAGTGAAAAAAAAGTTACTTTACTCGAGAGTTTCATACAAATTTTTGTGTAGGTCCATAGATAAATAAATTCGATAAAATCGTCATTAATTTTAATTTATTTAGTAACACTAATATTAAATGTACAATTTTGAGCATTAATAGATTGTAGTGAAGGTGAAGTTAAAAAGTGCTGCATTAGTATTCAAATTGTGAACATTTAACGAGTTTCATCATCATCAATTTGTTTTCGACCTTACTTAAGGTCGGTTTGACGCAGCTCTAACTTCTTTTCTATTCTGTGCTAATCTAAAAAGCTCTACATACCCTTCACAACCTAAATTTCTAATAATTTGACAATATAGTTTGGTCTAGGTCTTCCTATATCCCTATCTTTTTCTTAACATAGATATTAGCAACCTGATGGTTGTTAAAGGAACTCTAACATGTTTACCATCATCATATTGTTTTCGACCTTACTTAAGGTCGGTTTGACGCAGCTCTAACTTCTTTTCTAATCTGTGCTAATCTAAAAAGTTCTACATACCCTTCACAACCTCAATTTCTAATAATTTGACTAATATAGTTTGGTCTAGGTCTTCCTATATCCTTTTATCTTTTTCCTATCCATCTGACTTTACATAGATATTAGCAACATGATGGTTGTTAAAGAACTCTAACATGTTTACCATTTATAAGGAAATGAAATATAACCTTCAAAAAGGAAAAGTGTTAAAATATATGTTATGGTAAGGCTTAAGCAACGAACCACTATCAACATGTCAGACCGCTAACTAATTATGAGTTATGTCATGGTGACATTTAGTTAACAGATTTTTGTTTTATTTTTTTTTGTTTTGTTTTCGAACTTACTTAAAGTCGGTTTGATGCAGCTCTAAATTCTTTTCTATTCTGAGCTAGTCTAAAAAGGTCTACATACCCTTCACAACCTAAATCTCTAATAATTTGACTAATATAGCTTTGTCTAGGCCTTCCTACTCTATTTTTATTTGGTAGTCTATAATCTAAGACTTTACTAAATAGTCCCTCATGTCTTAACTGGTGCCCTATCATTCTATCTCTCTTGACCTTCAATTGTTTCCACATACAGGGTTCCTCACCTATCCTTCTATAAACTTCCTCGTTTGTTGCTCTATCTGTACAACTAATCTTTAACATTCTCCTATAACACCAAGTTTCAAAAGCCTCTATCTTTTTCTTATCTACTTCTTTAATTGTCCAAGTTTCACTACCGTATAGTAGAACGCTCCATACGCATTTACTTTAAGAAACTTTTTCTATTATCTAAACTAATACTATTAGCTATTAGTAAGTTTTTCTTTTTTAAAAACATTTTTCTAGCTTGAGCTATTCTAGCTCTGATATCCCTTCTTAATGAGTTTATAAAAATAATATCTCGTATAGTTGTAGCTATCTCAAATCGTTTAAGAACAGTTTTGACAGTTTAGATGATTAATTGATGACATAGAGCAAAGCATTCAAAGAACAGCACGTTTGCATAAACATTTTTAATTACGTAAAAAAATAACATGCTGAGACTATTTTTTTAATGCAAAAGCATGAAAAAATAAACCGCTAGAACACTTTTTAACGCTTTTTGATCGATTCAATAATCACATACTTTATGAACGGAAAATAATTTTAAAAAACGCGAGTTTTATAACAATCGTAAAAAAAAGTATTTTTTGTATAACATTACTGTAACAACAACTTTTAGTAAAATAACAGATGGCATTGTAGAGGTAGACAAAAGATGTTTTTCTAGTTGTAACAAAACTTAAAATGAATTTTAAAAATCGTATTAATAGAGCCTTCGCAATATTCGCGTGCACGGACAAACAAAAAATAAACCTAGAGGGACCACACTTCATCTGACAATGATGTACAATTTGTATAAAGAGAAATGTAATGATGATAGCCAGGAATCTGCTTACTATGCAATTTATTCAAAAAATTTTAACACAGATTTCAATATTGCATTTTTCTTACGAAAAAAGGATCTTCTTAATCTTCTTTGGGGATTAAACCACTCATAGTTTTTAAAATTATCTTTATTAACGTTTCGATCCATGACCTAGGATTGTTTTCAAAATAATAAATGTACTCAAACCAAATATTTCGAACATCAATAAATCAAAGTCACCTTCAATTTGTCATAAATGTCAAACTTGAAGTTTTTATTATTTTGAAAACGATCCTAGGTCATGGATCGAAACGTTAATAAAGATAATTTTAAAAACTATGAGTGGTTTAATCCCCAAACAAGATTAAGAAGAATTCTAAACAAACCACAACAAACATACAGGGAGTATATAGAAAAAAGGATCTCTGCAATTCTTGCACTAATTATGATAACAAAAACGAAGAGGAGCATTTGCAAATTAAAGAGTATAACATAAGCATGTTATGTTGTTTTATTATCAAGAGAAATGAAAAACAATGAAAGAAAAATGTATAACTTGATTTCATATTAGCAATTTATAACCTACAGGCAAGTATTACAATTGCCTAATTGTAATCTTTCATTTTTTAAAATTAAAAGTAAACTGAATGCATATAATTTTACAATATTTGATGCTAAAAACCTTTAAGGGTATTTGCTATTTTTGGCATGAAGGTATTTAAAAAAAAAGGGTAACCCAAAAAAATGCCTCGTCCACATAAAACTACCTAATTGATTATTGTCTACATAAAAATATTATTACAAAGATATCGAAGACATACTAAGATTTTAATGCAGTGGTAGGTGAGGGTAGGGAAGGAGCGGTAGTAGGTTTATTTGATTTAGGTACGTGAAAGGGCAGGGGTAATAGGCTGGTAGAATTTTGCAACAAGAACAATTTAACCATAATAAACACATTATTTCAACATTATGCTAGAAGATGATACACGCGGAAGATGTCAGGAGATATAGGAAGAT
This sequence comes from Platerodrilus igneus, assembly GCA_036346225.1. Classification (NCBI taxonomy): domain Eukaryota; kingdom Metazoa; phylum Arthropoda; class Insecta; order Coleoptera; family Lycidae; genus Platerodrilus; species Platerodrilus igneus. The sequence goes on from JARFIW010000544.1 coordinate 2,350,559, forward strand.
ATCAAATAGATGACATTCTTGTTAGACAACGGTTTAGGAATCAAATAAAAGACTGTAAAAGCTACCCAGAAGCAGACAAAGACCCTGACCACAACATTGTAATTATGAAGACATCTCTTACATTTAAAAATCTGAAAAAAGGAATGCAAAAAAGGCACTATGACTTTATACACAAAAAAATTTGAAAAAAAAATCAAATGAATTGCTGAAAGCTAATTGGAAAAATTTTTTATACTAAGGAAGTAGAAACAATGGGATAGCATTAAATTCAGCTTAGACATGGCGACCAGAGATCTTCTGGGGTATACACAAAAAGAAAACAAGAAACTATGGATAACAAAGAATATCTTGAATTTAATAGAAGAAAGACGAAAATACAAAAAATAGATCAGACAAAACAGGAAAACAGAGACACAAAGCCATAAAATGGGAAATTATTCGCAAATGCAGGAAAGCTAAAGAAGAATGAATTGATAAAAAGTGCAAAGAGGTACATACTAAGATGGAAATAGGAAAAATAGACAAAGTATGCAAACTAATTACAATGAATTTTAGAGATATAAAACCCTATAGCAAAAACAAAAGGCGCGGGAGGAAACGTCATTACAGAAAATGTAGGGAAAGTGGTTAGATGGTAATAATATATAGAGAATTTATATGCAGAAGAGGAACTAACAGCATTAGAACAGGAATCAGACATTGAAAAGCATGACATACTTAGAGATGAGTTTGAATTAGCATTAAAGAGTCTGAAAAATGGTAAGGCGCCGGGTACAGATAAGGTGCAAGCAGAAACTCTAAAAGCCGCTGGACAAGCAGTAACAGAACGTCTCTTCCAACTTGTAAGCTATATGTACGAGACAGGCTAGATACCCAATGATTTCAAATGTAACATCATAGTCAGTATACCAAAAAAAAGAGACACTGATAGTTTTGAAAATTTTGGAACAATAAGTTTGACAGTACACATGCCAAAAATATTAATTAGAATTGTACAAAGACGAATGGAAAAAAGAGCTGAAGAAATACTAGTAGAACATCAGTATGGGTTTAGTTGAAACAGGGAAAGAACATGGGAGGCTGTTTCAGCTGTGAGGGTGATAATGGAGAAAACAACAGAAAAAGAGGAAAGCGTGTATATGGGGTTTGTAGATCTGGAAAAAGCATTTGATAATGTAAAATGAAAAAAAATGTTTAGAATACTCAAAAAGATTGGAATGAGTTTTAGGGATAGATGGATAGTACATTGCTTATACAAAGAGCAAATAGCAGTAATAGATTTAAAGCAGGAACATAGAGAAGTAAATATTAGAAAAGTGGTGCGACAGGGATGCACCCTATCCCCATTCATTTTTAACTTGTACATCAAAGAGGCAATGAATACTGTCAAATGCAAGAATTATTATGTAAAGACAAAAGACTGATATGTTTAGATTTGCAGATGATAGAAGCATCTAGCAAGGAAAAGTTAGAAGCTGCTCTTAATGAAATGGAAACAGTTCTAACAGAGAGATACGGTATGAAAATTAACAAAACTGAAACTAAAGTACTAGTATGCAAAGAGAAGGGGAAAAAATTAAAAACTAGAATACAAATAGATAACAAGAACTTACAACAAGTTAAAGATTTCTGCTACCTAGGAAGCCAAATAATGCAGATGAGAAGAGCACAAAGGATATAAAACAAAGATTAGCACAAGGTCACGATACGTTTAACAAGAAACGGCAACTAATGTGTTCAAAGACAACAAACATAGAAACAAGGAAAATATTGCTTAAAATATATGTGTGGGGCACAGCACTGTATGGTTGTGAAACCTGAACAATAAGAGAAGCGAACAGGAAAAAGAAACCTTTGAAATGTGCTGCTACAGACATTTGATGAAGATAACATAGGCAGACAAAGTCAAGAACCAAGAGGTACTAGAAATGGTAGAGGAAGGAAGAAAGAAATATGAGAAAAACAGTAGAAAATATGAGATATAGGATGGAAAGCCACATACTAAGGCATGAAAGAATAGTGCAGAATATATTAGAAGCAGAGATAGAAAAAAAGAGAGGTAGGCCTAGGTTAAACTATTGCACACAGATAGTGAAAGATGTAGGCTGTGGGAATTTCAGGGAAATGTGTAGGCTAGCTCAGAATAGAAATCAATGTAGGTACACATCCAACCAGTTCCAAGATGGAAAACCTAATGACGAAAAAAATAACTGTACTTAAACTTGATGATTATTATCAGTGACTACATGTATTGGTTTTGCAATATTCTCAACTAATGTTAATTCTGTGAAAGGATTTACTGGAAAACTATTAATTCGGCAAATGTACAAGTGTTGGGGGATCCTTGGTAGCCACAGGCTGCTAAACCACCTTCACATATCATTGGATCTCGGCGAAATAGGGAATATAATTAGGAAACAATAGAAGAGGAACCGAATTTTATCTAGAATGTGAGCGAATTGACACAGCATCGCCACAGTAGTCAGCAATAATCATGCTACTACCGTAATTGCAACGGCGGCCTACATGCAAGAGCAGTTGATCTACATCAAGAAATAATCGGGCTATGCAACAAGCAATTTAACCTCCAGCTAAGAGATAAAAAAAAAAGGAAAATCTTACTAATAATAACTACTCAGAAGCGCTTACCGATTCACACCAAATCTACACAATTGATAGGGGAGAAATGTACATCGCTCTTGGAGTAACAAAACGAGTAGTTTTTTACACGTGCATTGATGCACAAGCTGCAGAATCAAAGTTTAAAAGGAGTTCAAAATAACACAAACTCGAAAACAAACCTCTGCGTTATCGAAACGCGAGTGAAACTGGAAAACACGGTTTTACCGGAAAATAGTAGGATATATTTCGACAAATCATTAGCTGGGAAACACACTAGAACGGGTCAGTCCATATAAAGTGACCAAAAATAATTTTTTTTTCAGGTTACTTGACCAATTTCAATATTTTTAATTTTTTTGTTTTTCTTACATGTCAGCACTTCAAAACAGGTTTGAATTTTTTTTATCTCATCCCGTTTTGGAGATACGGCCATTTTTGTTTGGCCATGCGGGCTAATTTTGACCGTTACAGTCATTAGCGATAAATTATATATCTCCAGACTGGTTAATGCTACAGTAATGGGATTTGTACTATTCTTTTTAGAAAAGCCCATTTTACAACTTAGGCACTTACAGTTTAAACTGTTAATCTAACATAAATAGCTCAAAAATACAACCAAAGTTCATGATCAAATTTTAACAAATTCGACTTTTTAAGGCTGAAAATTTCAATGAAAGAATAAAATACCCAACCAATATTTGTATGACTATAAGATATAATAGGAGACTTGCCAGTTTTAGAGAAAGAAGGTTAAAATATTTCTCGCTCAATTTTCTATAATTTTTCAAAAAACGTAATTGTGAATTTTTTTGAAATTTCGAGGGGGAAAATATAAAAATATGATTTTTTTACACAAGATGCAGCTTTATGATAGTAAACTACTGTAAAAGTTTCAATCTTGATATTTGATCCTGAACCAAGTTATAAATTTTTAAACTTTTACAAAAATACACATTTCAGTGTAAATTATAAACAAATACAAGAATGATAAATGTGCAAAATAAATATTGCTAATGTTAAACAGTATAGTATTTTAACAAAGGAGGGGTAATTTAAAAATTAGTCAATGGTTTTAAAAAAAGGATAGAGACAAAAGGTTCATCATGTCCTAACAGTCACATATGCATCATTCATGTCTGCACAGGAATCTGCCTATAGTGAAACTTATCTGCTAACGAAGTTCAGCAAGTGCCGCAGTCTGTTAGAATGCAGATAGTTTTCTAATGTGTTGTCTTTTGTTAATTCAAGTTTATTTTATTAATTACACGTGTTTATTAATTATTTTTTCATTTTACTTTTACTGTGAGTATTTGTTATTATTGTTACCTTAAAATGGATGTTCTGTGTTCTGTTAGACAATTAATTAATTAAAACAAGTTATGGTTTAGTGTCTAAAAATTAAAACATCAATGAGTTTGATGATGTTGAACAAAATTAAGAGCGAGTAACGATATTATTTCAATTTGTGAGTACCGTTTAAAAAAATCTTCTACTATATAATCACCTTTTTGGGAAATCCTGTTTGGATCCTTTAAAGGTTCATAAGAAATGAATTACTTCTGATTTGAAAGAGATTAAAGTAGAACAGTTGTTGTTATCGAAAGCTCATGAATATATTGATAAATTAGTCCCGAGACAGTCCCTTTGTCGAACCTGTTATGAAAAACTATTTGTTTTAGACACACAATCTAAAGTTTCCAGTGATACTGATTGTTTGGATAATTATGTTCCTCTTGAAGAATCCCAGGAGAAAGATTCAGCTTGTTCTTTGTTAGGACTATCTCCAGCATGTAAAATAAGAAAGCTAACTTCCGAGAAGATGCAATCAGCCATTGAGAATAAAGTTCATAAAGCTAGTGAAAAACTAAAAAAGAATTTGGAATTGTGTTTTGATCAAACTGAAAATAAGACTGTTCATGTACAGCAAGATGTGTTAGACTTAGAATATTCTGATTTGATTGAAAAATTAAAGGAAAAGTGTTTAATAGCTTCTAAGGAGGAGAAAGCGAAAATCATTAGTTTGCGCCTTAGTTCATGGTCAACAGAAAAGCGTTTGATTAGACTTACACGAAATCTGATGAAAGAACGGGGCATTTTGCCTTCATTACAGGAAAAGAAAGAAGCCTCCATTGATGAAGAAACTGTGGAGAAAGTAAAAATGTTTTTTGAAAATGACGAGAATAGTAGAATGTGTTCTGGTAAAAAAAGTGTACCAAAATAATAGTTAATGAAAAAAAGTAGTACAACAAAAACGATTAGTTCTTTGCAATCTCAATGAATTATATGTGGCATTTAAAAAAATCACATCCAGAATGTCAAATACGCAGATTTAAGTTTTGTCAACTGCGTCCAAAGCGGTGTATTTTGGCAGGAGCTTCAGGTACCCACTCTGTGTGCGTGTGTGTATACCATTAAAATGTGAAATTAATGATGAATTGTGCAAAGCTAAATGTTGACTATAAGGAATTGATCCTATGTCATCTTTATTTTTTGAATTAAATAATAACTACATTACATACATATACAACTACTTAAAGTAAAAACATTACAATATTCGTTCATAGAATAATAAATACGCCTGTGCCTCCAGGACTTATTTTTCGGGCACTTCTGAAATATTTGAGTCATTAATATAGTACCATTTTCCCATTGAAATGTCAGTATTACTTTTTGTGGTTTTGCATTGTGAAAACAATAAATGTTTTTTATTTTTAGGTAGGAATTGCCAGCGGTGACTGTCATCTAACGTCGTTCTTACTTTTACATATGCAACATAGTGTCCATGATGAATAGAACCGTTATGCTGTATAACGCCATATAATGTGTATAGTACTTTGGATTGATTAAAGTTCAACCCTTGGAGGTTTTGACATTCTTTTAAGCAAAATGGTGTTAAATTCAGTAATATAGGGAACAATACTTGGTCATTCAATTTTGTTGACCGAAATCTTAGGGTTTGAAATCTCTTTAAATGTAAAATCAATACAGGAGGTGGAATGTTGATTAAAATTTGCTTAATGGCATTGGTATAAACAGTTTTTTTATCAGGTCCAACTTGTATCTTTGTGCACCAATCACAGACTATTTTATTATTTCCGGTAAGTAACTCACATGCGGTAAATTGGTTTAAACAAGATTGCACGGAGTAATCAGTTTGGTCACATTGATATTTTGGCACTATAGTATTTCTATATGTATCGTTTACATAATGTTCTTCATCTGTTGTTTAGGCTTAGTTACCCTATTTACAAGTTTTACCTCAAGCTTATAGATATTAATTAATGTCGCTTATCCTTTAACATAACCGTAGTTAACCCCGTCCTATAATCCGGTTCTATTCACTACCTACCTACAAGAAAAGGGACTAAATGGTGAGAAAGGACAGAAATTTCAGTGCTTCGAAAGTCGTAGCAAGCGTCACATGTACGCAATATGTTGTCGTGGTTATTTTGCAGTAATTAGTGCCGTACAATCGGTTCGTAGCTAATTAACATTACTACAGTCCGCAATCAATTAATAGTTTCTTACATTGATCGACCAGCGAGAATCAAGATCGCAGTCATTAAAGGTAGGTGAATTCCATATCATTGGTTCATCCCTTTATCCTTACATTTTGGTTCCTTTCGACCGCATTAATTAATATTTGCATATAAAATTGATTATCTAATCAAACAATTAGAGTAATCAGGTCAGTTTTGCACATTAATAGTAATTGCAGTTAGGCTTATTTCATAATGTTTGTGCATGCCGTTGCATTTTAAAAAGTTACTTCTTAAAATTTAAGTGCATTAAAAAAAGCCAGTTAATTTAACTTAAGGGTATACAAATAGGAAAAACATGATTGCGATACCCCTGTTCTAAGAACTTGCATTGTATACCTGAAACTGCACTAATCTATTTTGGTGAGAGCTTAAAGAACCGTTATTCCTCGAGGTATCTTAAGGGTTGTGGTCAACACAAGTCTCATTTTAACCTTAAATTAAAGTGTCACTCAGGATTAGCTACATAATTGCTAGTTTCTGAAAATTGGTAGAGTAGTTACATGTTCATCATTAGTTTGGGTTTACATCTTTAAGATTTGTTATTTTTGTGACAAGGGTACTGGTGTTTAGGGGAATAGCTATTTTGTTCGAAATGACTCAGATGCTTATGGACCGTCTTATAGTAGATGGAAAAGGGTGTTTGAATAGAATAGAAAATTTGTTTGAAAGTATTTCAAAGTTGGAATATAATCTTGAAAACCAAGCAATGGCTACCATGATGGTACAGTCAGCTGTAGAGATAAAGGAAGAATTTGATGCATCCTACAAAAGGTGTGTGTTAGACGAGGATGATTCGGACAGTTTAAGTCAAATTACAGCAATCAGAATTGAATTGGATAAAACTTTAATATCAATTAAAGTTATTGGAGCAAAATTTGTTAGTTTGGTTGAAAGTAAGCAGGAAGCGAAACCGTTTTCTACAAGTAGATCGTCGTATGATACCGCTGGTATAGGTATCACCAGTAATTTAAAACTTCCAAAGGTCGCAATTGGGAGCTTTTCTGGACGCATAGAGCATTGGGAATCGTTTCATAGTTTGTATAAAATCTCATTCATTTAAATACACAGTTATTACCAATCGAAAAGTTTTATTTCTTACTGAAGCGTTGGATGTAGATTCCAGAAATTTAATTCGTCATCTACCAATAAATAATGACAATTATGAAATTGCATACTCCGTTATAGTACAACGCTATGACTCACGTCGTTTGATTGTCAATACATATTGGTCAGCTCTTGAAAATTGTCCTAAGGTGAAAGCAAAATCACATACAGAACTTAGGATTTGTTGAATTGTTTTACAGAGAATTTGTCAGGTTCACGTCAAATAAAAATTGATTTACTTAATTTAATATTGTTTAATTTGTTGAGCAAAAGGTTGATGCTGACCTCTTAAAGGCATTTGAGGTTGAAAATAATGAAGAAATACCTACATACGAGCAATTGAAATCATTTCTTGAAAAACAGTGTAAAGCTTTGGAAATTAGTAGTATGATTTCGTCCGAACCATCGAAGTCAAGTTCAAAACACACATTGAATACAAACATTAAGGAAAAGCGTTTTTCTTTTAATCCGAAGTCATATGTTAAAACCTCATTACTTACAACTTCAAACGCGGTAAAATGTTTGGTTTGCAATGGTAATCATCAGATTTATCGTTGTCAATTTTTTGGATAAGGTTCCTCAAGAAAGGTATAATACTGCAAAGGATAAAAATTTGTGTATCAATTGTCTTCAAGATACACATAAAATTGCAACATGCCCTTCAAAATCGGTATGTAAAAAATGTCACAAAAAGGGTCACAATACCCTCCTTCATTTTGAAAATTTGCTGCTGTTGTTGAAACAAAACCTGCTGCTGCAGATGTTTCAAATGTTGCCTCTACTTCAAATTGTAGTACATTGTTCTCGTCGAAATTGTCAAGTGCTTCTACATTGTTATCAACAGTTCAAGTTTCTATTCGCAATGAATTTGGACAAGCGCAAATCGTAAGAGCATTATTGGATTGTGGAAGTATGGAATCTTTATAACGGAAAATGCCGTCAACGGCTTGGATTAAATAAATCAAAGGTTGCATTAAAGGTAGAAGGGTTGGGGTTAGGCGTCATCTCATATTACCGGAAAGGTAGTTTGTAAAATTAAACCCGTTGGACACACAATGCCAGAATATTCAGTTCAAGCATTTGTATTGCCAGAAATTTGTGGAAAGTTACCAACGGCTCCAATCTCTTCGAAAAATTGGATACATATAAAAGGTTTAGACTTAGCCGATCCTCTTTTGATAAACCAGGTAATATAGACTTGTTGTTGGGAGCAGATATTTTGCCCGCACTTTGGGTAATGAAACTCGCTCGGGTTCACCTGATGAACCAGTTGCACCGCACTTCATTTGGTTGGTTACTGACAGGCAAATTTGTGTCTCCAGTGACAAGTGACACGTCATTGTGTGCATTCAGAGAACCCTTAGAGTCTAGGATCACTAGATTCTGGGAACTGGAAAACATTCCAGACATTCCAACACACAAGTTATCCCCACAAGAGGAAATTTGTGAAAACACTTTCGTAGCAATTATTCGAGAGACAAAACAGGTCGTTTCGTTGTATCGTTGCCGTTTAGTGGTCCTGAACCGTTGTTTGTTGGGTCTCGGATGTCGCACTTAAACGGTTTTTATTATTAGAACGTCGCTTGAAAAGAATCAGGAATTATACACTTTGTATAAACAATTTATGCAAGACTATTCCGACAGTGGGCATATGACACCAGTAAATGCCTCAATGAGTAGCAATATTCCATCTCCGGAATATTATATTCGGACCATGCGGTTATGAAACCGAGAGCACTACTACACAAATTGAGTGGTGTTTGACGCATCCGCGGTTTGTTCCAGTGGTGGTTCATTGAATGAACATTTGATGCCAGGACCTCCGCTTCAGAAAGATATTTTTGCTTTGTTGTTGGATTTTCGTTTATATCCCATTGTATTAACTGCCGATATTAAACAGATGTACAGGCAGATTTTTGTTGCTCGAATCATCGGGCTTATCAAAATTACTTTGGAGACCAACGTCATCAGAGTCAATAGTCGAGTATCAATTGAATACTGTTACCTACGGAGTTACTTATCACCGTTCTTGGCAATGCGTGTTATTAGGAGCTTGCGAATGCTGAAGCACCTAAATATCCAAACGCTGCCAAGGTTTTGTTGTCGGATGTTTATGTCGATGATGTGATTACCGGGTGCAGTTCACCTGATGAAGCTAAACGTCTAGTTTCTGAATTAAATCAGATTTGTGAGGCTGGAGGTTTTATATTGAGAAAATGGAATAGTAACATTGCTAGTATCATTGATGATTTACCAGAATCTTATCGTTATCAACAAGCTGTTTCCTTCGAGGAATCTAACAATGTTACCCAAAAGGTATTAGGTTTGCGTTGGCAACCGTCGCTGATCAATTCTTCTATGATACAAATATCATAGACAGACCATGTACTAAAAGAAATATGTTGTCCGAAGTAGCAAGGATCTTTGATCCGTTAGGGCTATTAGCGCCTTTAGTATTTTTGGCCAAGCATTTAATACAATCGTTATAGATTTTAGGATTTGAATGGGATGACAGTCCCCGTTGACCATAAGTTCAAAGTGGAAAATTTATTTGCAACAAATGTCGCAATTATCAGACCTTAAAATTCCTCGGTGGATTATTTCGATGATGTTCAAGATCTACAGCTGCATGCGTTCTGTGACGCTTCTGAGGCAGGGTATGCTACTGTGATTTACTTTGTACTGTTGACATACAGGGTGATATAAAGGTTGCCTTAGTATGTGCAAAATCTAGACTTGCGCCCACAAAGCGCATATCGTTGCCAAGACTCGAATTGTGCAGTGCTGTGTTATTGTCTGATGTAGTGGCATTTGTCCAAAATACATATAAAACTCGTCTGTCGTTAGATCGTATAGTTGCTTGGTCCGATTCTACAGTCGCTCTGTGTTGGATTCGATCGTCATCTTATAACTGGAAAACTTTTATAAGTAATCGGATTTCGCATATCAAGGATCGCGTTCCTCCTGCATCTTGGAACCATGTTCGGTCATATAATAACCCGCAGACTGCGCCTGTAGAGGGATGTTAGCATTAGATTTAGTCAATCATCAGTTATGGTGGACAGGCCCTCCATGGTTGTCACTTCCAGAAGAAAATTGGCCGGTTACCCACATGCCAAAGTTAATCGATACATCTCCAATAGATGTGGAGAAACGTACGTTGGTATTAAATGTTGTTGTGACAGATAATTTTTTAGATTCATTACTAGAGAGATTTTCAAATCTACAAAAAATATGTAGAATTGTTTCATATGTTTACCAGTTTGTTCGTAAGTTACAATTTGCTAGACAGGCAGTTGGTGAGAATTTGGATAACGTGTCTGTGTCTCAGCAACACGCTATGGAATTATTGATTAAGAGAATTCAGCAACAATCATTTGGTCAGGATATAGAAAATATTAAACGGGGTAAGGTAATTAGTAAACATCTTCGACCTCTTACCCCTTTTATCGACTCGCGTGGTTTGTTGAGGGTGGGCGGTCGGCTCAGAAACTCGGAATTACCATATGAAACAAAATTTCCATTGGTACTTCCTCGCACTCACAGATTAACAGAATTAATCATCTTGGACTGCCATAAAACATACTTACACCCTGGTCTTAAAGCCACACAATTTTTACTAACCCAAAATTATTGGATTTTGTCAGCAAAAGAGTCATACGTCAGTGTTTAAAATCTTGTATTCGATGTTTTAGAGTGAAACCAATTGCTTATTGTCCTCCGATGGGTGATTTGCCTGCATCAAGGTTTACCTCTGTAAAGGCCTTCCTACACACGGGAGTTGATTTTGGAGGTCCTTTCTGTATTCTCATGAGCCGTAATCGAGGTGTAAGGTCACTAAAGGCTTACATTTGTTTATTTGTTTGCTTCAGCACAAAGGCTCTTCATTTAGAGCTTGTGTCAAGTTTGTCGGCGGATGCTTTTATAGCCGCGTTACGACGCTTTATAGCCCGCCGGGTAAATGCCTAAAACTCTATTCCGATTGCGGTACCAATTTTGTTGGAGCATCGAACGAAATCTCGCAACTGATGACTCAATCAGCGCATGCTGAAGGAATTGAATTGTTCAATCCTCCTCAGCTCCTCATTTTGGAGGGTTGTGGGAGGCTGGAATTAAGTCTGTCAAGACACATTTAAAAAGAGTGATTGGCGACCAGATATTATCATACGAAGAATTAAACACGGTTTTAATTCAGGTTGAAGCCATTTTAAATTCAAGGCCTCTGTGCCCCATGAGCTCAGATCCGAATGATTTTTCATTTTTAAGTCCGTCCCATTTTTTGAATATAGAGCCTGTTTCTGTCATACCAGATCCAGTTCTCCTTGATTTGGAAATATCAAAATTAGATCGTTGGAACTTATTCAACGCATCCAACAATCATTTTGGAAGCGTTGGCATAATGAATATTTGCATTCTTTGCAACAGAAGGCAAAATGGTTTACCCCTACTTGAGGCGAAAATTGGAACGTTAGTCTTAATTCATGACAATCAAGTCGCACCTTTACATTGGAAATTAGGGCGCATAGAAAACTGTATGTTGGTTTAGACAACATTAGCCGCGTGGCAGGTGTGAAAACAATGCAAGGTTTGCTCAAAAGACCACTTGTTAAACTATGTCCTCTTCCTTTGTAAAAATAGTTTTAGTATTTTTCGTAAGTGTATACGTATAAGTATTTGTTACTGTTTACTTTTAAAATAAGCTGCTTCACACTTATTTTGGTGGGCGGTATGTTTAGGCTTAGTTACCCTATTTACAAGTTTTACCTCAAGCTTATAGATATTAATTAATGTCGCTTATCCTTTAACATAACCGTAGTTAACCCCTTCCTATAATCCGGTTCTATTCACTACCTACCTACAAGAAAAGGGACTAAATGGTGAGAAAAGACAGAAATACCAGTGCTTCGAAAGTCGTAGCAAGCGTCACATGTACGCAATATGTTGTCGTGGTTATTTTGCAGTAATTAGTGCCGCATAATCGGTTCGTGTGCTAATTAACATTACTACAGTCCGCAATCAATTAATACGTTTTTTTTAAATTTTTGTTAAACTTTAAAAATTCAAAGTTTCAATAAATAAAATTTTTTTCATGTTTTGTTAAAGGGATTCTTTGTAAAAAATTCAGATTTTTTTATTTTCCCCAAGTTGTCTCGAAATTTCAAAAAATTACAATTTTTTTGAAAAATTTAAAAATTGGGAACAATTTTAACCTTCTTTTCTAAAATTGGTAAGTATACTATTATATCTTATAGTCATATAAATAAGTTTATTTTATTCATTCATTGAAATGTTCAGCCTTAAAAAGTTGAATTTGTTAAAATTTGATCATGAACTTTGGTTGTATTTTTGAGCTATTTTGTTAGATTAACACTTTAAACTGTAAGGGCCTAAATTGTAAAATGAACTTTTCTAAAAAAAGAAAACCCTTTGTAGCATTAATCAGTCTGGAGATATTTAATTTATCGATAATGACTAACGGTCAAAATTAGCCCGCATGGCCAAACAAAAATGGCTGTATCTCCAAAGGGATGAGATAAAATTTCAAACCTGTTTTGAAATGCTGATTTATGCAAGAAAACAAAAGATTAACAATATTAAAGTTGGTTAAGTAACCATCGGGATCACTTCATATGGATTGACTCTTTCATAAAATGCTAAACTTTTTAAAAATATGAAATTTTAGACTTTCCAAAGTTATTCAATTTGTGAATGTCTGGTAAGCTTAGCTCCCACGCCAACAAAATTTGGTTGAACTAACGGTAGAAATATTTAGTGCTATTTGTGTTAATTAGTTGATCTAATCCTAATTATCAGACTACAATCGTTTGACAGGAATTGAAATTTGAAAATGGAGAGACAAGCTTAATGTTAAGCTGGCCACCTCATATAAAAAAATGCAATAAAAAAACAAACGTTTGATGTTTGTTAAGCGGGTTTCCAAAAATTTGCACGTATTACTTTCACGGTCCTTCGATCGACAAGTATTATGACGTAACTTTGTCAAATAATTTGTAGCTGCAATGTGCTTGATGTCAAAATGCTCGCTACGAAACACACTCAAATACATAAAACACCAAATGAGTTGCTTGTTGCAAAATGCCAAAAACGAATAGGAGGCTGTTGAGCATGAGATAAAACAACCATATCTCACAAACTTACTTAATTTTTTTCTGCCGTTTTTTCCACTTTTAAGAGCAATACATATAATACATAATTTCAGTATGTTCGCTTTATCGATAGCAGTAATATGTAGCTTTTAGATAGTGGGTGGGGGTGAAACAGCTGGCTTGTAATAAGGTTTCATTAAAGACTAGTCACTGATTAGTTTCGACAGAATTAAAATGCAAAATAGTTCAGCAGTATTATTTTATTGTATCATATTCATTGCTAAAACCCTGAACATAAAATATTAACATGACTTGATCTTTTATAACCCGATAAGTAGCAAAAGTAGCAAAAGACAAAATTAACAATGAATATGTTAACATGTTGTGAACAGGTAGACATCTTAAACAAAGTGTGAAGAATTACTGTCTTTTGCATTCACATGACTTAATACTCTAGAAATAGAACAGCCAAAGTCGTCTTATTAAACACAAAATCCAGTTACATCCCAATATCAATTTTAATAGTAAGTAGGAACAAAAGGACAAACAGTCATAAATTTATATACACAGGCATGGTATGCCTTTAGGTGCTCGGCTACATGTATTAAAACTCTACTCAACGTTACGCTATTGATTATTTCAAATCAATTAGCTAAAACTTGTTACTCTACTACAAACATCAAAATCCTATCTTTCGAACACTCCTTTATTTAACAATTAATGAGGATTATACCAAGTATTAAAATAGTTCAATCAGCGAATGGTCGATTTACATTTTCACTTTTATTAATAAAATACAATGAAGGCATTGCAAATGCATTGCTTTCGAAAAACATACAAATAACTTAAATCTTAAAATAGAAAACCTTAATGACTCCAGAGCGTGTTCATGTAAGTAAGAACTGTTAAATATCTATTTAGAACTTCCGACCATCTATTAGCAACCAACTAGGCACGTGATTATATGGGAATACCACACTTATGCAGACATAGATCTGCCAATTTCTAAACCCCAATTTTACAAAATAAGTTAACATTCAAGTAAAGTAAAATACAGTTACAAAGCGAAGCGGAAGCTGATAAGACGTCACATACATAACGACCTTGAGCAACAAATTCAAAATTAAATTATACCAAATTTCAAATGAAAATCATTATCAGTTCACCATAATTTTACTAAAGGTTTCGTAAGATCTTAACACATTTTCTTTCATTGGATTGTTACAAATTTGGAAATTTCAACAAAGCACGTTTCATGGCACGCCGGTATCCCGCTCTTATACCGACGCCATTGTTCCCAATAATTAATTATAATAAAACAATTGCAATTGACAAGCAATCAATCTAATATTATAAGGTTACTCACCAATAAATATTTCTTCAAAATGAAATGAAATTCACAAAGTTCACAAACGGATTCCAATGGCGTTCTTTACACGGTTAAATAATAAATGGATGGCTATCGACGGAAGCTCACACCAATTGCAATGCGCAAGTCATAGGTTCAAAAGTTTTAAAACAGTTGGCGCCACCTATTATGTGATAAATTTGTTGACGTTACTCAAAGTTTTCTATCAATAATTATTTGTGATATAGTATGGCACAAATTCAAGGAGATAAGATTATCTTACCAAGCTTGGAAAGAGCAGTAAAAGATTTACAGGAACATGAGGAAAAGTATAATTCAGGTTAGTTACATTTTGAAAATCTAAAACGTATTTTTGAACGCGGAATTCAACCAAACTGTCAAATTCATTGTAGAGGGCCAATCATTTTTTTAACCAATGATGATACCAAGAAAAGGGAGATAATACTAGGCACTTGAAACATATTGAAATTGAAATATACGTTTTATGTGGCATTTTAATATAACCTACTAATGGACATTTACTCTATTCTTATCAATTCTTGCGTATACTAAAATTACCAATATCTTCGTTTCCCGCTCTAAAGCTAATAAAAAATAACAATATTATTTTATTATAATGCTCATGTCAAAAGTAATGGTATGGACCTCTCTACTTAGGACATTAATCTCGGCCAGAAACCTGTGCATATTTTAGCGTTGTATTCCTAGTTCAAGACTTGCCGCGAGGGCGATTTTTACATGCAGTCTTATGGAGCATCCCTTATTTTTCTCATAAATAATTATAAATTCGGATTTTATTCAAAATCCAGTCATTGGAAGTTGAAATATACCCAAAATCTTAACAAATGCCAATTTAATACTCTCGTATTCCTATAAGAATTTCAAATTATTAAAGAATTAATATAGCATGCTGGATAACGTAACGATACATAAATAATATTTATTCAGAGCACTTTTAAAGCATTTTATGATACAAATACAGAATGTTTTATGTCTAATAACACTGGTTTTCAGGAGATCAATTTAAAATTAGTGTTAATTTATGTAGTTAAGTCTTATACTATAAAAATTAGAAATTTTAAAACTTTTCAAAGTTATTTAAATGTTTGGGGTTTTCATTTGTGAGAATTTGAAAAATAAACTGATTTTGAATATAACATAAATCAAAGATACCATACAGCGTTATTTATTATATGCAAACATTTTGGAATTAAAATCATCGGTACGTAAAATTTCAATTTGTAAGTACTATATATAGCTTGTCTCCATTTTATAATGTTTCCACATCCTACAAAGACATGTATTTAGAAACTCAATAGTACCACTAAGCACCAAAAATACCTTTGGAGCAGAATAAATACTACTCCTTATGTGTTTGAATGATTTATATCCGGATTTGCACCCAGAGACAAAATAACGCTTCATATTTTATATCTATAGATAAGTTATAGGCCGCAAGTTTTACACACTATTGACTATCACAACTGTAAAGTACCAAAAACGATGATCTTAGTGTAATTAGACCTCACAATTTTATAAAAATGCGATTACAATACTAATACGCCATAAGACAATAGAAAATTGAACCTACTTTTCCCTAGTGGCAACATTATTAACTAGAGATTATTTGTCACAATTTTATAGTATTGCAAGGATAGGAAGATTAACGTTCTAAGTAGAGGGGTTCATAAGTAATGGTAACTAAAAATTTTTCAGGGCTACTTGCATCGTATTTACTGTAAAGGACGTTCAACCGATCTGGGTTTTATTGTACGGTAGGATTAAGGTTTGGTTTATTTGTAAGGTATACTAGATTTATCCGCTGTTAACTAAACTGTGTTTAAGACAACAGCAACTTATGACAACATTGTAAAAGTCACCTGGTTGCTAACTTTATTCATATTATCAAAAACGATTTTGAGTTTCAGTTAGATTTTAATGTATTATTATTATATTTATATACGGAGCAATTGAAACGAACGTAGAAAACATTAATAAAAATTGATCCAGAACTTCAAATTTTACAAACGATGAAAAAATATTAATTATCTCTACTCGTGCCATCATCATCATTATTTGGTCTTTAGTCCTGGAACTGGTTAAACGCATACCTCATTGTTTCCTATTAAGAGCTAACATGCACATTTCCTAAAATTTGCACCATCTGCATCTTTCATTAGCTGCATGCAATAGTTTGATTTAGTTCTACAGCTACCTCTTTTTTCCTACCTCTGCTTGTAATATATCACGCACTATTCCCCAAAAATGCCTTAGAACATATCCTGCCATCCTGTTTCTCTTATTTTTTTACGTTTTCCACATATATTTATTCCCCTACTATTTCTATAACCCCTTTATTATTAACTTTGTCTGCCCATGCTATCATCTTCATACATATGAAGCACAACATTTCTGCTGTTTTTCTGTTTGCTTCTCCTACTGTTCCTATTTGATAGATGCACTGTGCTGTACTCTTCACACATGCCTTCAACAATGTTCTCCTTGTTTCTAGGTTTGTTGTCTTGGAACGTAGCCACTGTCTTTTCGTTAGATGCAATTCGGTTTCCCTTTTATTGTTTTACAAATATATACCCTATTCGCCTGATATTCAGTGGTATGTTACGCCTGTGGCTGCAAAGCTCCACCAAAACGTGAACATTTGCGTAATTAATAGTTTTCCAATAAATCTGTTCGCACAATCAACATTGTTGAAAATATTTCAAAGCCAACACCTGTAGTTGTTTATAATAATCATCAGATATAAGTGCAATTATTTTTTTTGTCATTAGGTTTTACTTACCTTAACTTATTTCAATTCTGAGCTAGCCTATACAGTTCCCTGAAATTCCCACAGCCTAGCTAAGTTGGTTCCCCTTCTATTGTTTTCTAATTATATGCCCATTTCACTGATATACAGTGGTATATGAAGGGGGTTAAGCAACCTGCGGCTACCAAGATCCTCTAATACGTAGACATTTACCGAATTAATAGTTTTCTAGTAAATCCTTTTGCACAATTAATATTAGTTGAGAATATTTCAAAACCTATACCTGTAGTTGCTTATAATAAGCATCAGGTTCAAGTAAAGTTATTTTCTTCTTAAGTTGGGTGCATACCTCCATTGATTTCTATTTTGAGCTAGCCTATACATTTCCATGAAATTCACACAGCCTACATCTTGCAGTATATGTGTGCAATAGTCTAACCTCGGTCTACCTTTACCTCTCCTTTTTCCTATCTCTGCTAGTAATATATTCCACACTATTCCCTCACGCCTTAGTATATGTTTTCCACATATTTCTTTTTCACTTACCTTTTCTAGTACCTCTTTGTTCTGAACATTGTCTGTCCATGATATCTTCATCATATGTCTGTAGCACCACACTTCAAAGGCTTCTATCTTTTTCTTTTCCGCTTCTCCTACTCTTCACGTTTCACAGCTGTGTAGTCCCACATATCGATCCCTTGTAACATAAATATATTCTATAGCATTATGATCATAAGAACCGCTTCAACATAAATATATTCTGTGGTATTTAATCCTTGTGTTCGAAGTTGTAAAATCATAAAGGAACAATCCTATATAAAAGCGGGTAGTCGTGTTCACTTAAGGAACTTAAATGTTTTGTACGGAGATATTTGGTATTCTTATAACTATCAAGAAACGAATTTATTTGGAGCTTAGTAGGTTGTGTTGTCTACCTTTCAGGCGGATATTTCCTACGCATCCGTACAATCGGTACAGCGCGTGCATACCGGTCACGAGATAGGACACGCCGATGATGTGTCGCTAGAAGGGGCCGCCATTTGTCTTAATAGATGTAGTCGCGTGAGCATTCTTTAGTTTGTTAAGAAGATGAAACTCCAGGCCTTACCTAAGTGGGGCCTCCACATCGGTTGGTATGGGAGATGGTAGAAGGTGGTGAGTTTTGCTTTGGGGGGATGAAGTGCCAAGCTCCTGAGAATCCGGCAAAGCGCTAAAACACGCCATTCCTTAAAGATTGTTTTGAGATTTGTTAACGGTAAGCTCTCTTCAAACCTGAATAAATTATAAAATATTTTATCCCCTTTAGTGTATGACATTACGGACGGAATGAAATGATGGTTTATTGTATTTGAATCCAATATTGGAGCAGTTCATTTTCGAGGCGATTAAAGTTTAGTAATAACCAGTCGAGAAGCAGATTTTTGGAACATGTGTGCTGGTAATTAATAATTAGATTTGGAAACAAAATCCTACAGGTATCAATCTTTCTTTATTCTGTTTGTGAAGATTCATAAATGTTCGAATACATAAATTTCGAAGTCCGTTTGATCGAGTTAAAAATTTTGTATGTTTAGAGCAGCATGAAAGAAAATAGCTAAAATTAATACAGTAATAGTATTACAAATTTGCATAAAGTCACTTGTTAACAAAATGATAGTTCAGTCCACTTTTTTTGCCTTTTAAAATATTTATTTACTCATATTGAAACCTTTATAAGCCTCTAATACCAGATGTAAATGAAAAGTTGTTTGCTTAAGTTAAAACACATGTGATTCGTTTTAATAGAAATAATCTTTGTAAAACTTGTAAACCAGAACTCAGATCTGAAACTTGGTACTAAAACTTGTTTGATACATGATAATTAATTTAAAGGTCTGTTAAGTCAGAACAGATGTATTGAAACTTAATTTTATTTTGTACAATTTATTACCACATTCAAAGAAACATTTAACAAAGAAAAAACATATTAAATTCCATTTTTAGACTCAAGTTTTTTATTCCATGCATATTTAGATATACTAAATTCTTAAAAGAACATGAGCTTGTTAATCGATGAAATTGTACAAGGCTGAAGTAATTTAAAAAGGCCCCTATTTGCTGCAACTGGTTTGTTATAAGTATTTATTCCTGATTTAAAAAGCCTTGGTGTGTTAATCTCCATATTATCCACCTGCAATTATTAACAGGTATTTTTATTGGAAAGCACAAACTGTGTTTTTCTAATAAAGAATTTGTTGTGTATTTTGTTCCAGGTTCATCGTGACCAGAGAGGTAGTAAGTATGTTCCAGAGATTTCCAGATACTTCAGTTTAGTAAGTTGTAAGTTTAATTGCATTTATATCCCATGAGTTTCTGTATCTTCTCATAGGAATATTGAATTTTTAGTGTAACCGTTCATTCAGATACAGTGGCGCTCAACCCATTTTCCTTTTGTTAGTTTATCGTAGAGTTTAGACCATCACCACCCCCTTTTCTCATTGCTCACCCTTGGGGTAATTCCCAGACTTAGCCGCGAATAGTTAAAGCTTCACTTTATCCATCAACAAGGAAGTTCAAAAAAAAGGTGAAGAAAAAATGGCATTTCACTAGCGCAACCAACGTGAGGCTCGATGGTCGTTCGTTTAAAAAGGGTTTGCTCGATTAGTAACAAGTTGTTACAACATCGTTTAACTATTGGCTTGTGGTAAACTCAAAATAGTTTGGTAAAATTTTTTTAGTACTCATGTTGTGTCTGGAATCTCAAAGTTTATTTGATAATTGTCTAAATGTTGTAGCAGGTATATATTTGTACTGGAGTAAAATTTTCATTATTTCAGGGTTGAACTTGTTAAAATACTTTTAAGTTGACATAACAATTTTTTTGAAAATGGCAGAAACATTTCAAATTGTGCATTTACTCAAGGAAGAGCTTGAATATGAATTAAGAATTCGTGGAATAGAAAGTGTCAGGCCTGTAGTAGAAAAGAGGAAAATCTTAAGTAGATTGTTAGCTAAGGAAGTAGGAAACCTGATTGTTTGGTTGATCTGTCAGTATACAAAGTAGAATTCGATGACGAGTATAAAGAAATAAACGCTACCATAGAGTCGATAAAACATTTGGTGTTAGAATTCGAAGGAGATTCTGGAGATTCTATTTTTAAAAGGGTACTCTCAAGGCTTGTTCATGTATCAGGTCGAGTTAAACGTTTAAGGCTTCCGTCTGACAAGTCAAAGGAAACAGATGTATTAAAAAAAGAATTATTAGCCACTATTCTTACTGTTGAGGCCGAATTGTATGAAAAAGTGAAGGCAAGTACAACACCAAACAGCGCAGGTGATGCAAGTCACACAACTCCACTAGTAGTAGCTGCGCCAGTACAAACTCTTTCATATCTTCCTCCACCAATTCCTATTAGTACCTGGTCAGTTAAATTTTCAGGAGATCCCAAACAGTTGTATTCATTTTTAGACAGGGTGAAGGAGTTGGCTCAATCACGTAAAGTATCGAGTAGAGATTTGTTTGAGTCATCAGTCGAATTATTCGTTGGGAATGCTTTAGTGTGGTTTAGGAGTGTAAGAGATTCCTTAAAAGATTGGGAATCCCTAGTAAGTCGGTTGAAAGAAGATTTCTTGCCAGCCCATTCAGAAGATGAGATCTGGGAAACTATAAAGAATCGTCGTCAAAGGAGAGATGAACCAATTGTTTTATTCGTAGCTCATGTCGAAAGTTTATTTAGTCGATTACCCAATGCTCCAGCGGAGATTACAAAAGTTAGGATACTTAGAAAAAATTTACTGCCAGAATTTATGTCACAACTTGCTCTTTCTGATATTGAAGATATGCCTACGTTAATAAAATTATGTAAAAAATTAGAGGAGGCCATGTTGTTAAAACAGAAATCAGTTTCTATTCAGTCGAGTAATTTATCTAACTTTCGCAACAACGCTAAGTTACCAATAAGAGATAGACGACAAGTTTATGTAAAAGATTTTTCTACGTCGGGAAGTCGTGTGGATGCTCAGAAGATATCTGCTCCACAAGTTCAAATTATAGGTAATGATAAGTCTTTACCAGTACCTGTTTCAGTTAGTTCTACGGGTTCACCAAAATTATCCCCGGATGTTGGAATTGTTCGAGGCGTGGTCATTCATTTCGGTATTGTAGATTTCCTAAAAGAATTTTTTGTTTCGGTTGCGGTCATAGAGGAGTTACGCGTGATACGTGCCCATCGTGTTCAAAAAACGAATGAGGAGATGGATGTTGCGCGGCCGGCATTCCATTCCTTCTCAAAAGGCAGCAGTTATGATTTGTGAGCAGGGGAATTGTGTTAGTAAAAAAGAGTGGTCGGATTGGTTAAGTGTAGTAAAAAATTTTTGTCATAATGAATCACAACCCAAGACTGACTCTTTATTTATTGAAAAATCTGGTGATAATCGACCATATGTGATGGTTAAATTGTTCGGTATTGATGTCACTGGTCTTTTAGATTCAGGATGTACTACATCGGTGGTAGGGTCCCTCGCTATTCCTTTAATTGATAAATTAAATTTAAAAATTTTAAGTCAGAAAAGAAGGGTATATTTACGGCAGATGGGGCAGTGAAACCAGTAGAAGGAATCGTGGATTTGCCCATTTCAATAGGAAAGCAATGTCGCATCCTCAGTGCTTTAGTTGTGTCTTCTTTACCTCATGCTTTCATATTCGGTAGCGATTTTGCCAAGTTATTCGGATTGATAGTTGACTTTAGAAACAATTCGTGGCATGTACAAAGCGATAGTGAGAATATTATTCCGTATGTAGGTCCATCATCAGTCCCATTGAAATACAGCGATTGCCTACTCCATTTGGATGATTTGTCAGTAGATCAGCGGTCTCGGGCACAAGCTGCTATCGATTCATTTCAAGAAATCTCTAGTGTTGATAGATTAGGACGAACCAATATGATAGAGATGAATATTGATACGGGAGATGCAAAACCTTTCAGAAAAAGACCTTATGTTATGTCCCCCTATATTAGTAAAGAGTTAGATAAAGAACTGGATGAAATGATTCGATTAAAAGTCGTGGAACCGTGTCAAAGTCCGTGGAATTCACCCGTGTTATTGGTCAAGAAGAAGGATAGTAAGGAATATAGATTTTGTTTTGATGGTAGGGCACTAAACGATGTTACAGTTCATGACAGTTACCCTCTTCCAAATATCGATAGAATACTAGGGATGTTGCGTAATGCAAATTATATTTCCAGTCTTGATTTGCGTAAATCATTCTGGCAGGTACCTTTAGTGAATCGTCGAAAGATAAAACAGCGTTTAGCGTTATTTCACGAGGGCAATATAGGTTTGTGACGATGCCGTTCGGTTTAAAAAATGCTGCACAGACTCAACAACGTTTAGTTGATGCAATTTTTGGTCCAAAATTCGAACCATACGTTTTTTGTTACCTGGATGATATAATCTTATGTTCGTCGACGTTTGAAGAGCACTTGAAGTTGTTATATGAGGTCAAGGAACGTGTTAGAGAGGCAAATCTAACCTTGAATCTAGAAAAGTGCGAATTTTTTAGGAGGTCACTCAAGTTTCTTGGTTACATCGTAGGGTCAAATTCTCTGAGAACAGATCCAGATAAGGTATCGGCTATGGTCAATTTCCCACGTCCAAAGAACACCACAGAGGTTAAGAGATTTCTCGGAATGTGTAGTTGGTATCGTCGTTTTATAAAGGATTTTCATCTTTAGTTTCGCCAATTAATGACCTCATTAAGAAGAGAAAGAAAGGTCAAACCGTTACTTGGACTCCTGAGGCAGAGCGTTCATTTGTGTCGATTAAAGAAGCTTTAGTGTCTGCTCCACTCTTGACGCAGCCAGATTATTCCGCGCCGTTTGTTGTTGAATGTGATGCTAGTAATACCGGTCTCGGAGCTGTGTTAATCCAGAACATTAATGGAGAAGAACGTGTGATATCGTACCCAGCAAAACCCTCAATCGTGCTGAGCGAAATTACTCAACAACAGAGAAAGAATGTCTTGCAGTAATCTTTGCCATTGAAAAATTCCGTCCATGGGTAGAAGGAGTTCGTTTTACAGTTGTCACAGACCACTTTTCGTTGCTTTGGCTAAGTAATTTGCAGAACCCTACAGGAAAACTTGCTAGGTGGGCAGTAAGGTTGAGACAGCATTCGTTTGACTTAGTATACAGGAAAGGAAAGTTTAACGTAGTTCCTGACTGTCTTAGTCGTGCAACTCCGGAAGAAAAATATATCATAGATTTAATAGAGGTCAAGCTTGATAATTTAGAAAATTGGTATGTGTCGTTACGTGATAAGATTTTGATGTCACCTGAGAAATACCCCAATGGAAAGTTGAGAATGAGTTTGTTTTAAGTTTATTCCATCGAATTTGCCTTTAACATCTAACATCGTAGAGTGGAAATATTTAGTTCCGAAAGCCCAACGGGAAGAAGCTATCAGATCGTGTCATGATCCCTCAGTTGCGGGACATTTTGGATTTTCGAAGACTATTGCCAGAGTTCAGGAAAATTATTATTGGCCAAAGATGAGTTTAGATGTGCTGAAATTTTGTCGTGCATGTTTAGTGTGTGGTGCACAAAATCTTCTAACGCAGGTCCTTTAGGTCTAATGGGAAAAGAGAAAGAAGCTAAATTTCCATTTCAGATAATTGCATTGGATCTTATGGGTCCATTCCTCGCTCGAAATTAGGATTTAAATGGCTTTTGGTAGTCGGAGATTGGTTTTCGAAATACACAATTTTACATCCTTTACGCAGTGCAAAGTCACATGTTATAGAACAGTTTATGGAACAAAGAGTTTTCTTAGTGTTTGAGTGCCACAATTTATTATTTGCGATAATGGTTCAAATTTAGCTGGTCGAATTTTTAAGTCGTTATGTAACAGGTTTGAGATTCAGAAAATATGGTATAATGCTGTTTATGCGCCGCAGTGTAATTTTGTCGAGAGAATTAATAGAACAGTAGGGACAGCTATTCGATCTTATCTTGAAGAACATGATACATGGGATGCTGAGTTAGCGCAGATTCAATTTGCTATTAATTCTGCTAAACATGAGTCGACGGGTTATACCCGAATTTTTAGTTTTTGGTCGTCATATCCCTATCACAGGAAAGTTTTATGGTAGTGGATTTACTCCCGAAAGTGATATCGAAATCATTCCTGGTAGTCGCCCATTATATACTTCTGATCGTCAAGGTATTTTTAAGGTATTTGAAGACGTCCGAACGAAACTGCATTTAGCTTATGAACGTTCGAGTAATCAATATAATTTAAGGAGGAGAAATATTTCTTTTGAGGTTGGTAATAAAGTATGGAGGTCCAATAAAGTATTGTCGAGTGCGAGTAATAAATTTTCTGCTAAACTTGCTCCAAAGTTTGTTTTAAGTATAGTTAAAAAGAAGTGCTCGAGTGTGGTATATGATTTGGTTAATTTGGATGGATCGAGAGCAGGTAGATGGCATATTAAAGATCTGAAACCTTATTCCGCCATCAGTCCAGACTATCCTCAAAGGATTAATTAGTCGTTTATGATTTCTTTTGTCGAATAAGAGGTGTTCGATTGAAAGCTTTTCTGGTATCTTGTTGTTTATGGAAATCGCCAGTTATTTCAAGTACTTTTAATCATCAAGAAACGTGTTTTTGGATTATTCAATTTAAGTGGTTAGTTCAGATAAAATATAATTTCGTCTGCGTTTTGTTTTAAAAGAGATTCTTTTGAGTAAATTATTGGTTCAAGATTAAAGTTTTTTATTCTGATCAAGTATGATCAAACCTAACTTTAGGAAACTAATATCCTTAAGAGTAGAATTTTGATACCGATTTTATATAGAAAATATCTTTTTAATATTTCTTTAGGTATGTTTGCGGGACACAAATAGTGTTCCACTTTTCTATTAATCTAATTATTACAATTTCTTACAGGAACAGCGTCTTATTTTGTTAAGACAGGTTTTTGTCATCGAAGGCGATTTTTTTTCTTTGGGTTTCCACGTCCGCCCCTAGAAATATGCCACGCAATTATCATAAATAAGTCAGGACTTGGTGGCGCCTATTTGTTTTAGATTAAGTTTGACCAACAATCAGATTTCGACTTACCCCCCATTTCTCATAGCTCTACCCAAGGAATAGACCCCTAGTTATGTCGGAAGACTTTACACTTGCTCATAACGTGAGACCAGCTATATGTAAAAAAATTAGTTTCACTGGCTTTCAATAAACGTAGGGCAGTTGCTTCAAAAAAAATAAGCTTCACTGGCTCCCAACGTGGGGCTGGTGTTTTTAGAGAAGAAAAACCGTCTCAAGATGACCGCCATTTTCAAACGGTTGACTCTAAAAAATTTTTAAAAATTGTTTTGAACTACCGATTCCATATGTAATTGATGGCAAAAATATCAATTTTTTTCTAAAATGGTCAAACAACCACCTTTGGACCACTTGATATGGATTGACCCCAAAGGACAACTTTAAACCAAATCCTAAATGAAGACCAGATGTTTGCCTATTGCAAGGAACATATTACAGGCGTAATTTATTTCCTTGTTAAAGAGGAGGATATTATTACACACAAGAAAAAACTTAGACCAAAATTTGAAAATACATTGTGGGTCAAAAGAACGAGAAAATTCCATAGATACCATGCTGTTGGAGAAAACACAATTAAGTACTATACAACTTTAGAAACTGCAAAATACGAAGATCACTGCATCGCTAAAATCGCACCTTAAAGTCCCGAAATTAATAACACCATTGCCTTTATATACGATGGACAGTGGTGGTTAGCTCAGGTCAAGCAAATCAGCCCAGAACATAATGATGTCTATGTTCATTTTTATCACCCTGCAGGACCACACACATCTTTCAAGAAGTCTGCAAGTGATCGAGTTTGGATACCAATTTCAAACATTTTAAGAAAATTGACTGTGCTAGAACTAACAACATCGACAGGAAGATCATACACTATCTTTTAAAATCTTTCAGAAGAAATAAGTATGCTTCTAAATGGGCATGTATTGTAAATAAAATAATTAAGAACATTATATATGTAAACTTCGGTCATTCAATTTCTGTTTATAATAAATACACGTTCTTTCTTTAAATGGGTTTTTGTTAAACTTTAAAAATTCATAACTTGTTTCAGGATCAAATACCAAGATTGTCACTTTTACAGTAGTTTACTGTCATAAAGGTGCATTCTTGTGTAAAAAAATTCAGATTTTTATATTTTCCCCCACCAGTTGTCTCGAAATTTCAAAAAAATTCACAATTACGTTTTTTGAAAAATTATAGAAAATTGAGGGAGACATATTTTAACCTTCTTTCTCTAAAATTGGTAAGTATACTATTATATCTTATAGTCATATAAATATTAGCTTGGGTATTTTATTCATTCATTGAAATGTTCAGCCTTAAAAATTGAATTTGTTAAAATTTGATCATGAACTTTGGTTGTATTTTTGAGCTATTTATGTTAGATTAACACTTTAAACTGTAAGGGCCTAAATTGTAAAATGAACTTTTCTAAAAAGAATAGTACAAATCCCATTACTGTAGCATTAATCAGTCTGGAGATATTTAATTTATCGATAATGACTAACGGTCAAAATTAGCCCGCATGGCCAAACAAAAATGGCTGTATCTCCAAAACGGGATGAGATAAAATTTCAAACCTGTTTTGAAATGCTGATTTATGCAAGAAAAACAAAAAGATTAACAATATTAAAGTTGGTTAAGTAACCATCGCCGGATCACTTCATATGGATTGACTCTTTTCATAAAATGCTAAACTTTTTAAAAAATATGAAATTTTAGACTTTCCAAAGTTATTCAATTTGTGAATGTCTGGTAAGCTTAGCTCCCACGCCAACAAAATTTGGTTGAACTAACGGTAGAAATATTTAGTGCTATTTGTGTTAATTAGTTGATCTAATCCTAATTATCAGACTACAATCGTTTGACAGGAATTGAAATTTGAAAATGGAGAGACAAGCTTAATGTTAAGCTGGCCACCTCATATAAAAAAATGCAATAAAAAAACAAACGTTTGATGTTTGTTAAGCGGGTTTCCAAAAATTTGCACGTATTACTTTCACGGTCCTTCGATCGACAAGTATTATGACGTAACTTTGTCAAATAATTTGTAGCTGCAATGTGCTTGATGTCAAAATGCTCGCTACGAAACACACTTTCGAAATACATAAAACACCAAATGAGTTGCTTGTTGCAAAATGCCAAAAAACGAATAGGAGGCTGTTGAGCATGAGATAAAACAACCATATCTCACAAACTTACTTAATTTTTTTCTGCCGTTTTTCCACTTTTTAAGAGCACATACATATAATACATAATTTCAGTATGTTCGCTTTATCGATAGCAGTAATATGTAGCTTTTAGATAGTGGGGTGGGGGGTGAAACAGCTGGCTTGTAATAAGGTTTCGATTAAAGACTAGTCACTGATTAGTTTCGTACAGAATTAAAATGCAAAAATAGTTCAGCAGTATTATTTTATTGTATCATATTCATTGCTAAAACCCTGAACATAAAATATTAACATGACTTGATCTTTTATAACCCGATAAGTAGCAAAAGTAGCGAAAAGACAAAATTAACAATGAATATGTTAACATGTTGTGAACAGGTAGACATCTTAAACAAAAGTGTGAAGAATTACTGTCTTTTGCATTCACATGACTTAATACTCTAGAAATAGAACAGCCAAAGTCGTCGTTATTAAACACAAAATCCAGTTACATCCCAATATCAATTTTTAATAGTAAGTAGGAACAAAAAGGACAAACAGTCATAAATTCTTATATACACAGGCATGGTATGCCTTTAGGTGCTCGGCTACATGTATTAAAACTCTACTCATACGTTACGCTATTGATT
Organism: Platerodrilus igneus; assembly: GCA_036346225.1. Lineage (NCBI taxonomy): Eukaryota > Metazoa > Arthropoda > Insecta > Coleoptera > Lycidae > Platerodrilus > Platerodrilus igneus. Next base: position 2,378,961 of record JARFIW010000544.1, read on the forward strand.
ATTTCATAATCAATTAGCTAAAAACTTGTTACTCTACTACAAACATCAAAATCCTATCTTTCGAACACTCCCTTTATTTAACAATTAATGAGGATTATACCAAGTATTAAAATAGTTCAATCAGCGAATGGTCGATTTACATTTTCACTTTTATTAATAAAATACAATGAAGGCATTGCAAATGCATTGCTTGTACGAAAAACATACAAATAACTTAAATCTTAAAATAGAAAACCTTAATGACTCCAGAGCGTGTTCATGTAAGTAAGAACTGTTAAATATCTATTTAGAACTTCCGACCATCTATTAGCAACCAACTAGGCACGTGATTATATGGGAATACCACACTTATGCAGACATAGATCTGCCAATTTCTAAACCCCAATTTTACAAAATAAGTTAACATTCAAGTAAAGTAAAATACAGTTACAAAGCGAAGCGCGAAGCTGATAAGACGTCACATACATAACGACCTTGAGCAACAAATTCAAAATTAAATTATACCAAATTTCAAATGAAAATCATTATCAGTTCACCATAATTTTACTAAAGGTTTCCGTAAGATCTTAACACATTTTTCTTTCATTGGATTGTTACAAATTTGGAAATTTCAACAAAGCACGTTTCATGGCACGCCGGTATCCCGCTCTTATACCGACGCCATTGTTCCCAATAATTAATTATAATAAAACAATTGCAATTGACAAGCAATCAATCTAATATTATAAGGTTACTCACCAATAAATATTTCTTCAAAATGAAATGAAATTCACAAAGTTCACAAACGGATTCCAATGGCGTTCTTTACACGGTTAAATAATAAATGGATGGCTATCGACGGAAGCTCACACCAATTGCAATGCGCAAGTCATAGGTTCAAAAGTTTTAAAACAGTTGGCGCCACCTATTATGTGATAAATTTGTTGACGTTACTCAAAGTTTTCTATCAATAATTATTTGTGATATAGTATGGCACAAATTCAAGGAGATAAGATTATCTTACCAAGCTTGGAAAGAGCAGTAAAAGATTTACAGGAACATGAGGAAAAGTATAATTCAGGTTAGTTACATTTTGAAAAATCTAAAACGTATTTTTGAACGCGGGAATTCAACCAAACTGTCAAATTCATTGTAGAGGGCCAATCATTATTTTTAACCAATGATGATACCAAGAAAAGGGAGATAATACTAGGCACTTGAAACATATTGAAATTGAAATATACGTTTTATGTGGCATTTTAATATAACCTACTAATGGACATTTACTCTATTCTTATCAATTCTTGCGTATACTAAAATTACCAATATCTTCGTTTCCCGCTCTAAAGCTAATAAAAAATAACAATATTATTTTATTATAATGCTCATGTCAAAAGTAATGGTATGGACCTCTCTACTTAGGACATTAATCTCGGCCAGAAACCTGTGCATATTTTAGCGTTGTATTCCTAGTTCAAGACTTGCCGCGAGGGCGATTTTTACATGCAGTCTTATGGAGCATCCCTTATTTTTTCATAAATAATTATAAATTCGGATTTTATTCAAAATCCAGTCAAAGTTGAAATATACCCAAAATCTTAACAAATGCCAATTTAATACTCGTATTCCTATAAGAATTTCAAATTATTAAAGAATTAATATAGCGTGCTGGATAACGTAACGATACATAAATAATATTTATTCAGAGCACTTTTAAAGCATTTTATGATACAAATACAGAATGTTTTATGTCTAATAACACTGGTTTTCAGGAGATCAATTTAAAATTAGTGTTAATTTATGTAGTTAAGTCTTATACTATAAAAATTAGAAATTTTAAAACTTTTCAAAGTTATTTAAATGTTTGGGGTTTTCATTTGTGAGAATTTGAAAATAAACTGATTTTGAATATAACATAAATCAAAGATACCATACAGCGTTATTTATTATATGCAAACATTTTGGAATTAAAATCATCGGTACGTAAAATTTCAATTTGTAAGTACTATATATAGCTTGTCTCCATTTTATAATGTTTCCACATCCTACAAAGACATGTATTTAGAAACTCAATAGTACCACTAAGCACCAAAATACCTTTGAGCAGAATAAATACTACTCCTTATGTGTTTGAATGATTTATATCCGGATTTGCACCCAGAGACAAAATAACGCTTCATATTTTATATCTATAGATAAGTTATAGGCCGCAAGTTTTACACACTATTGACTATCGCAACTGTAAAGTACCAAAAACGATGATCTTAGTGTAATTAGACCTCACAATTTTATAAAATGCGATTACAATACTAATACGCCATAAGACAATAGAAAATTGAACCTACTTTTCCCTAGTGGCAACATTATTAACTAGAGATTATTTGTCACAATTTTATAGTATTGCAAGGATAGGAAGATTAACGTTCTAAGTAGAGGGGTTCATAAGTAATGGTAACTAAAAATTTTTCAGGGCTACTTGCATCGTATTTACTGTAAAGGACGTTCAACCGATCTGGGTTTTATTGTACGGTAGGATTAAGGTTTGGTTTATTTGTAAGGTATACTAGATTTATCCGCTGTTAACTAAACTGTGTTTAAGACAACAGCAACTTATGACAACATTGTAAAAGTCACCTGGTTGCTAACTTTATTCATATTATCAAAAACGATTTTGAGTTTCAGTTAGATTTTAATGTATTATTATTATATTTATATACGGAGCAATTGAAACGAACGTAGAAAACATTAATAAAAATTGATCCAGAACTTCAAATTTTACAAACGATGAAAAAATATTAAGTATCTCTACTCGTGCCATCATCATCATTATTTGGTCTTTAGTCCTGGAACTGGTTAAACGCATACCTCATTGTTTCCTATTAAGAGCTAACATGCACATTTCCTAAAATTTGCACCATCTGCATCTTTCATTAGCTGCATGCAATAGTTTGATTTAGTTCTACAGCTACCTCTTTTTTCCTACCTCTGCTTGTAATATATCACGCACTATTCCCCAAAAATGCCTTAGAACATATCCTGCCATCCTGTTTCTCTTATTTTTTTACGTTTTCCACATATATTTATTCCCCTACTATTTCTATAACCCCTTTATTATTAACTTTGTCTGCCCATGCTATCATCTTCATACATATGAAGCACAACATTTCTGCTGTTTTTCTGTTTGCTTCTCCTACTGTTCCTATTTGATAGATGCACTGTGCTGTACTCTTCACACATGCCTTCAACAATGTTCTCCTTGTTTCTAGGTTTGTTGTCTTGGAACGTAGCCACTGTCTTTTCGTTAGATGCAATTCGGTTTCCCTTCTATTGTTTTACAAATATATACCCTATTCGCCTGATATTCAGTGGTATGTTACGCCTGTGGCTGCAAAGCTCCACCAAAACGTGAACATTTGCGTAATTAATAGTTTTCCAATAAATCTGTTCGCACAATCAACATTGTTGAAAATATTTCAAAGCCAACACCTGTAGTTGTTTATAATAATCATCAGATATAAGTGCAATTATTTTTTTGTCATTAGGTTTTTACCTTAACTTATTTCAATTCTGAGCTAGCCTATACAGTTCCCTGAAATTCCCACAGCCTAGCTAAGTTGGTTCCCCTTCTATTGTTTTCTAATTATATGCCCATTTCACTGATATTCAGTGGTATATGAAGGGGGTTAAGCAACCTGCGGCTACCAAGATCCTCTAATACGTAGACATTTACCGAATTAATAGTTTTCTAGTAAATCCTTTCGCACAATTAATATTAGTTGAGAATATTTCAAAACCTATACCTGTAGTTGCTTATAATAAGCATCAGGTTCAAGTAAAGTTATTTTCTTCGTAAGTTGGGTGCATACCTCCATTGATTTCTATTTTGAGCTAGCCTATACATTTCCATGAAATTCACACAGCCTACATCTTGCAGTATATGTGTGCAATAGTCTAACCTCGGTCTACCTTTACCTCTCCTTTTTCCTATCTCTGCTAGTAATATATTCCACACTATTCCCTCACGCCTTAGTATATGTTTTCCACATATTTCTTTTTCACTTACCTTTTCTAGTACCTCTTTGTTCTGAACATTGTCTGTCCATGATATCTTCATCATATGTCTGTAGCACCACACTTCAAAGGCTTCTATCTTTTTCTTTTCCGCTTCTCCTACTCTTCACGTTTCACAGCTGTACAGTATTGTGCTCCACACATATCGATCCCTTGTAACATAAATATATTCTATAGCATTATGATCATAAGAACCGCTTCAACATAAATATATTCTGTGGTATTTAATCCTTGTGTTCGAAGTTGTAAAATCATAAAGGAACAATCCTATATGAAAGCGGGTAGTCGTGTTCACTTAAGGAACTTAAATGTTTTGTACGGAGATATTTGGTATTCTTATAACTATCAAGAAACGAATTTATTTGGAGCTTAGTAGGTTGTGTTGTCTACCTTTCAGGCGGATATTTCCTACGCATCCGTACAATCGGTACAGCGCGTGTGCATACCGGTCACGAGATAGGACACGCCGATGATGTGTCGCTAGAAGGGGCCGCCATTTGTCTTGATAGATGTAGTCGCGTGAGCATTCTTTAGTTTGTTAAGAAGATGAAACTCCAGGCCTTACCTAAGTGGGGCCTCCACATCGGTTGGTATGGGAGATGGTAGAAGGTGGTGAGTTTTGCTTTGGGACGCGGATGAAGTGCCAAGCTCCTGAGAATCCGGCAAAGCGCTAAAACACGCCATTCCTTAAAGATTGTTTTGAGATTTGTTAACGGTAAGCTCTCTTCAAACCTGAATAAATTATAAAATATTTTTATCCCCTTTAGTGTATGACATTACGGACGGAATGAAATGATGGTTTATGTAGTATTTGAATCCAATATTGGAGAGCAGTTCATTTGTCGAGGCGATTAAAGTTTAGTAATAACCAGTCGAGAAGCAGATTTTTGGAACATGTGTGCTGGTAATTAATAATTAGATTTGGAAACAAAACCTACAGGTATCAATCTTTCTTTATTCTGTTTGTGAAGATTCATAAATGTTCGAATACATAAATTTCGAAGTCCGATTGATCGAGTTAAAAATTTTGTATGTTTAGAGCAGCATGAAAGAAAATAGCTAAAATTAATACAGTAATAGTATTACAAATTTGCATAAAGTCACTTGTTAACAAAATGATAGTTCAGTCCACTTTTTGCCTTTTAAAATATTTATTTACTCATATTGAAACCTTTATAAGCCTCTAATACCAGATGTAAATGAAAAGTTGTTTGCTTAAGTTAAAACACATGTGATTCGTTTTAATAGAAATAATCTTTGTAAAACTTGTAAACCAGAACTCAGATCTGAAACTTGGTACTAAAACTTGTTTGATACATGATAATTAATTTAAAGGTCTGTTAAGTCAGAACAGATGTATTGAAACTTAATTTTATTTTGTACAATTTATTACCACATTCAAAGAAACATTTAACAAAGAAAAACATATTAAATTCCATTTTTAGACTCAAGTTTTTATTCCATGCATATTTAGATATACTAAATTCTTAAAAGAACATGAGCTTGTTAATCGATGAAATTGTACAAGGCTGAAGTAATTTAAAAGGCCCTATTTGCTGCAACTGGTTTGTTATAAGTATTTATTCCTGATTTAAAAGCCTTGGTGTGTTAATCTCCATATTATCCACCTGCAATTATTAACAGGTATTTTTATTGGAAAGCACAAACTGTGTTTTTCTAATAAAGAATTTGTTGTGTATTTTGTTCCAGGTTCATCGTGACCAGAGAGGTAGTAAGTATGTTCCAGAGATTTCCAGATACTTCAGTTTAGTAAGTTGTAAGTTTAATTGCATTTATATCCCATGAGTTTCTGTATCTTCTCATAGGAATATTGAATTTTTAGTGTAACCGTTCATTCAGATACAGTGGCGCTCAACCCATTTTCCTTTTGTTAGTTTATCGTAGAGTTTAGACCATCACCACCCCCTTTTCTCATTGCTCACCCTTGGGGTAATTCCCAGACTTAGCCGCGAATAGTTAAAGCTTCACTTTATCCATCAACAAGGAAGTTCAAAAAAAAGGTGAAGAAAAAATGGCATTTCACCCTTAATGTCAAAACATCGTAAGTGCCAAAATGTAACTTTTACAGGAGAGCATTTTTTCAAATTGTGACGTAACGCAGTGGTTTTTAGAACTAATAATAAATAAACTTGAAATTATTTTAGGTATATATTCTTAGTAACATAAAGTTGTACCGACATAGTGACAGTGATAAAAGATAAGGGCGCTTACGTTAATTTTGTATGCAATATTATTTATCACCTAGATACAGCTTCACTTACGATATAGTTTACAATAATCAAAAATGGCACACTAGTGAATATTTTTTAACGTAAGTGTGCTATCAATGCTATAATATTAAACTAAAATACAATCGACACAAACATTCAAATACACGAATGAAGAATAATGAAAACATTGTGTTTGAAAATAATCTTAATTAGTCATGGTCGCTCCAATCGTATTCGTTAGATTCGGGTAATGTATCTTTGACAACGCCATTGTATGGTAGCAACAAATACTCATGCTGAAACTTTTATGGACAACACCGTTTTCGTACAGTGTCTTTAAATCATCCAATTTGGCTGTTGATATATTGTCTATGACTATACGCTAATTCTACAGTAGAGGACACGATTTTCAAATTCTGAGTAGAACGACTTATATGTTTCAGATTTGTGGAATCGTTTTCGTTGAGTTGAAAATAACCGTACCACAATGAAACAGTAGGATTCTGTTTTCTAAAATCAACCGACCGCAACGTGCTAAATTGTATTTTAAATTAGGCAGATTAGTAAGGAAGTGCAAAGTTTTTCCAGTCCTAAAAATCAGAATAGCATAATGTTACTGCAGAGTCCTTTTGGTCAGAACGGGTTCATCGGCCTTTAGCTGCACTAAACTACCATTTAAAAAAATTAAGCTGAGGTAAAACCAACGCATCTATTGAAAAAACGTAAAGCTGACAAGTTCAGTCCTAGTTGAGTTTGAATGTAAAATAGGTTAACAAATAATTGATGGCCAATTGCATGCAGTTGGATCACACAAGCTAGAATTGGAAATATGAATAAATACTTGTTTTAAAGAGTATATGTTTAAGTACAAAACAACATTCATATGCACATTATGATCACAGATATAGTACTCGTCCTTGGAAAAGTAAATATATTCTTATCTCTAAAATATTATACCGGTCGTTGGTAGCTCTGCAAAGTTGTTTCTCCACAGCATATTGGAAAACGGATAAAAGGAAATCCTCAGGAATCCCCATACAACTTCTATTTTCTTTAGGACCCACAACAATGTCCACAAAATTGAACGCAACAATTCAGCTTAATAAAATTTCCCATAAAGGTTTCGGTGTACAAGATAATGATTGTGCATAAAATAAGATAAGTTATAAAAAAAAGGGTACCTAAGAAACGTAACAATTAATATTGGTTATTAATCAAATCAAAGGCATACTTACACGCTGTTCACATACAAAGACAAATGGTTACTATAAATTCCAGCAAAAATCCAGTTTTCAATATAACTACGTAAATTGGTATATAAAAGCTTTGACTAAAATAAAAATCCCAACAAATTACAGTCGGATGACTATTCATAAATTGAATAAATTTATAAATTTTAGAAGAGCCAGTAACACACCAAGTCTTTTCTTCTTGAGGATCAAAATTCAACAAGAGCTAACAGTTATCTAGTTTAAATTGACAGTCAAAATTAACCTTGATAGATTAATAAAATATAAACATAGGCAGAACACTTTCGAACTAGTGCTAAAACCTAATATCAAAGTTTTACTAACTTGAATTAAGAATTCTGAATATCGAACGAGCATGTACCCTTAAAAGAATGAAAAATCTGATAGAGCAATAATTTTGTAATTCATTATAAGATCAATACTTCGAATAAACAATCAGTTTAACAGAACTGCGCGTGATGACCAGGTGTTGCACTGATATCAATATCTAAATTAGAATAAAAAATTTATTAATCTGGAATAAACTTTGAATGTATATAAATAATGGATAATTCAGGAAAGCAATGTTAATCTTAAAATACTGAAATCTCTGTACTACTTTTCCGCAACGACAGATGACTAGAAAATCACTGAATAAATGAAACGAAAATCTTGCAATTGATTTCTTCTACTTGAAAATTATGAAGCGAATATATTCCAATATTTATTACAAGGACAGTAATAATTTTGTTAATAATACAAATAAATTATTAATCGTAGATTTTATATAAGGGTAATTTTCCCTTAATGACGAATACCCAAGTATATTAACTTCAATAAGACTGAAAACAAAACCATCACCTATATTACACTTACTAAATCTTAATTATTAAAGGTACAAATACAATAAAATTTATGACAGCAAAACCTGACAAAATTGACTGTTATGTTACTACATCATAGTTTTTTGGTGATGTCCTACTGGTTGTAATAATGGTATATCATTCAGACGATGCCCAATTGACCCGTCCCCAAGAAAATGACTTAATTTTTCAACAAAACGTTGGACTGCCATATTTTCGCAATTGATGTTAGTTACGTTCTCTAAATAGCAGCATAAGATGCGTTATTATGTTTTCTATAGTTTACGATAAAAAAAAGTATTTTTGTAAAAATGTCGCTTATGATGTTTTGGCGATATGTTCTAAGCAATCATGTCCTTGTTTCTATGTTCATTGTCTTTGAACACAGTAGTTGCTCTTTCTTGTTAAATGTAGTATGACCTTGTGATAATCTTTGTTTTATATCTTTTGTGCTCTTTCCATCTTGCGTTATTTGGCTTCCTAAGTAACAGAAATTCTAAACCTCTAGTAAGTTCTTCTTTCCTACTTGTATTCTAGTTTTCGATTTATTTTCCTCCTTTGCGTAATAGTACTTTAATTTTATTTTTGTTAATTTTCATATCGTATCTCTCTGTCAAACTGTTTCTATTTTATTAAGAGCTGCTTCTAACTCTTCCTTGCTAGATGTTAATACTGCTATATCATCTGCAAATCTAAGCATATCAATCTTTTGTCCTGCAACCTCTAACAGGTTAAGTTATTTTTGTTTTGAGACGTGCCCGACTAACAATATACTGACCAGAAACAATTATCTAAATATGTCGGGACACTGTGTCCGGGTGGTTAATATTTTACGATCAACTCCCGATGTATCCTCAAAGGGCTAGGCAAAGTTGTTAATTTACGTAGTTATATGACCTTTGGGATCTTCCGGACTAGCTTGGGATTCTATCTCCCGCGGTTATTTGAAAAGACTATCAGGGGGGTCCTTATTCTACGGACATTTTTCGGCGCCACTATTTTCTTAATTTATCTTACAAAACAACACTATAGCGCGAAAGTAGAAACTCTATGGTGTATAACGTATCTTTAGGAATTTACAAATGGAGTTGCTTTTTCCTGGTTTTTAAATTAATGAATTATAAACTCATACTATTATTTTTAACACGGCAGGTGGAAGTTAAACATACAGATCTTATAATCATTTAATAGATACCTGTAAGCAAGTTCTATTATATCTGAAGCGGTCTGTACAACCATAACTACATGGTTTAAAACTCCTCTTTTTATGTCAATTTATATGTTCATAAACCTGAATAAATAATTTTTAAATCAACTCAAAGCATCTATTTTCTGAAAAGAGTTATATACACAAAATCAAATAAAGGTTAATCCTCTTTAACTGTTCTGTCAAATATTAATTTTAATTATTATTTCATAACAAAAGCATTTTAGGTTAACGAAAGATGGTCAGATCTGAGGCCCTGCAATTTACATTTATGACCACAAGATCATTATATATTGTAATAATCAAATTTCATTGTTGGCGAAACTTCGTTACTTAATATGAAAATTCTAAAGATCAATTTCAATTATACTTGGCTCTTAAACCAACTTTTCAAATAGCATAACATAAGATCTTCTACTAATTAATATTCAATAAAATTTTTAGATCAGTAAAATTTAAACAAAATACATGTAATATCCCAACAGTACGAGATTCTATGAAATGTTTTTATACAACTCACCGCACATTACTGGCGTGGTCACCTGGCTTTTCCATGACATAATCGATTGAACACATTGACGAAATCCTATATGGAGCCTCTCGCCTGCATTGGTGCTTATGACTTTGGAACGTGTCGTAGCTTTAATATCTTGGGTTCAAGGATCAGCGTCGGTAGTTAAATACATCTTGGTTAAGAAAAACGTATTGCTGCCTTTCATAGTGCCATCATATGTAAGGATAATAAAAACTGCTTATTGTTGAATTAATTTTTGTTTTAGTGAAACTTATACTTAAACGTGATTACATAGTTGCTTAGTTGCGCTACAAATAATTAATATTTTATTAAATTTTAAGTATAGAATTTATACGAACCATTGGTTAAGTGGCTTCTATTAATTATACCGGTGAATCAGGAGGATTGCTAGGCGCAGACTTGCCGCCAGCGCGCTTAACAAATACATGCTTACGGACTGGTATTTGGACTACAAGTGGTGGATTTTCCATGCAGCCGGCAGTGCTAAATCAAACAACAACCTGTGGCATGCTACAAACCGGTAGATGCGCATTGAACTTATGACTTTATTTACTTTGTTACAATAATTTTCTATTTCTGATGTGCCGAATGTAGCGAAATTTATCTTATGAATTTTATACAAGATTAGGGTGTTGAATAAAATTTTATAATGCGAAATAATTTATTGGTAGGACAAATTGTAAACTAAAATTAATCGACTCCGTGCAATATTGCTTTACTAAGGGCTGTAGACAATTAAACTGTTTCAGTTCCTGCATATTAATTCCAAATGTCTTCTTGCGTTTGACAGTATTCATTGCCTCTTCAATGTACAAGTTAAAAATTAATGGGGATAGGGCACATCCCTGTCTGACCCCTTTCCTAATATTTACTTCTCTACATATCTGCTCTAATTCTATTACAGCTATTTGCTCTTTGTATAAGTTATGTACTATCCGTCTATCTCTAAAACTCATTCCAATCTTTTCGAATATTTCAAACATTTTTTGCCATTTTACATTATCGAATGCTTTTTCTAGCTCTAAAAATCCTATATATACACGCTTTCTTCTTTTCTATAGTTTTCTTCATTACCAGCTTCAGAGCTAAAATAGTCTCCCGTGTTCCCCTGTTTCGCCTAAACCCAAATGGATCTTCTCCTAGTATTTCTTCAGCTTGTTTTTCCATTCGTCTCTGTACAATTCTAGTTAATATTTTTGACACGTGTGCTGTCAAACTTATTGTTCTTTTTTGGTGTAGTGACTATGATGGAACGTCACTTAGTCATTTTAAAATTACCTTTTGGCACTTAATTTCAACTACTATATTTGAATGGTATTTTAGTATACATAAATTACGGCAAACATACATTTTTAAGTTTATGTGATCAAATATGTGGATTATTTTTGTTTGGCATATACTACCTTGTACTAAACAACCCTTATAACTCTTAGTAGCTCCCTTAGACATTATAATATATTATATATATATATATATATATATATATATAATGTAAGTATATAAATAAACATAAAATAAATATATAAATAAATTAATAAATATCTAAATAAGCAAAAGCATGCAACAATGCATAAATTAGCAAAAGCATCGCCCAAATTATCAGTTGCACTCGCATAAGCATTATGTTGGATAGCGCCATTACGCATAAAACATGCTCGTTAGATTATTTCAAAACCTCCTTATTAATACAAGTCAATGCTTATGCGAGTACAGCCGCCACAATTTCAATCCTACCTCGTATATAAATTTCCCAAGCATCCGAAGATCTGGTCGTCTTCTTACGTCTATTGATATCTTACTGCTAAGGGGAGATGATGCACTGTTAAAGTTCTGGTGGGTATGCACTAAACGTTCCAGTGGGATCACTATCACTTTTAAGTCGTGGGGGGATGCGCGGTTTCACTCTATTTTATTTTCTTTATTTATTTGTTGATTTAAGTTAATTAAGGTTTACTGATTTATTTTGTTGTTATTTATTTGTTTTAGTTTATTCCCGATTCCGATTTTTCCACGCGTATAAGGTGGGACAGTGATCGTTTTAGTGGTGTGGGGTTTGTCGTGCATATTAGATTTTGTTTATTGAATTGTACTTTTGTTGTTGATTTTCATTTTTTTAATTTTATTTTATATATATATATATATATATATATATATATATAAGGTTCTTGACATTCTTGACATTCTCTGCTCACTTCCTGAACATTTTTTACTAACCACCATTCAACATTTTAACAATTTTAACGAACATTTGAAATTCACTTACGAACTAGAATCTCACCAATCAATACCATTTCTTGATACACTAGTTATCCGCAATAATGACAACAAGATCAATTTTGATATTTACAAAAAACCTACAAATTCAGAAAGATATTTAAATTACCATTCCAATCATAGCATGAAACAAAAAATTAACACCATATTAGGACTGAAACATCGTATGGTCTCTATCTGTGAACCCAAATTTAAAGAAAAAAATCTGAAAGAACTAATATCAATCTTAATCAACAACGGTTACCCTAAACCACTTTTATCAAAACTACTACATACTAACACAATCATATTTCCACCTCAAAATAAACATACTGATATCATTTACAAAAAACTTTTATATATTACTAATCTTTCACCACTAATAAAAAAATTACTAAAACAACCTTTTGTAACTATAATAAATTCAAATACTAAGTCCATTGGAAACTTTTTTACTAAACTAAAAGAAAAAACAAATAAAGCTTTATGTAGCAATTTAGTGTATAAAATTCAATGTGAATGCAAAGCTTCCTACGTAGGCCAAACCAAACAGTGGCTCCGAAATCGCATGACACAACACAAAAGTGATGCGAAATTAGGAAAAACTTCTTGTGCTCTTTCTATACATTTATACAATACAAAACACAAAGTCAATTATGATAATGTAAAAATTTTAGATATAGAAAGCAATTACAAAAAAAGACTTTTCTTAGAATCATTTCATATAAACCAAGAACAAAATTCCATCAATCATAAAGAAGACATCAATAATTTACATACAGTTTACTCATACCTATACACTTTTAATCCAAAAAAATATACTAACTATAATGATATTGCTTACACACAGAATTCTATTTAATTTAAGTCAAAAGTCAACCTGTTTACTACACCTGTAAAAATATATGATTTTAAAATCTAACTATTTTTATGCAACCCACCATACAAAAAATTTTTTACAAATAAACCGCATACTACTATTTAAATAAAAAATATAAGCAAATAGTGTCATAATTTGTTGATTGATGTCATCCTTGATTCTATTTTTTGTCAAATAAGTGAACTGACATTTCATTCAAAATTTAAAATTAATTTTAATTTTTAATCAGTAATATTACAAGCTTCCTTCTGTTACTTTTATTATGGGTGAATACATAAAATAATTTTATCAAGTAATAAGTAAGTTAAACATATATTACCTGTTATATGAATTACCTATTTATATACTTTTTCATGTAGATCGATGATTAAGGTGTAAATTATCACCGAAACGTACGATTTAATACAAATGATACACATTTAATGTTTTGTGTTTAATTTTATGAGCGACTTTATCCCAAGAACCAAAAAACAAAATCTTTTCTATATGTATATATATATATATATATATATATATATATATATATATATATAGTTATATGATGCTCATGTCCGTTTCTCATGCCAAGTCAAAATCAAAATTTTTCAATCCTCCCCTACCCACTCAGAGATTTATACGCGGTTATCACCGTCTAATCTTGCGACCCTTCCCAAAAATTCTTTAAAGACTGTCCAGAATGCAATTTCTTCTACTCGGAGAAATATTAACTGTAATCCAACTCATGATTATCTATATGGGGTTGGTACAATCCTTATTAAGATATGAAATTATAATATGGGGAGGTGTCTCAAACAGTAGGATAAATAAACTTCTTGTAATGCAAAAAACTATATCAAAAATAATCCTTAAAAAGCCCAGAACAAACAACACTGCAGCACTTTTTACCGAAACTAACACTTTTAATTTTAAACAGTTATATTCCTTTGAGATTCTTAAATATTTCCATAAATTTGGTATAAAACAAACGTACGAACAACCACTGTTAGGGTTTAATGTTGCGTCTGCAAATTTGTAAATGCGTCTTCATCTGGGTTGAACTGTTCGAATGGATAGCATGTACGAATATACCAACACACCCTACGTATTGGACTAGCCCGCTGAGGGGTTGCAATTCCCGTTAAGGAATGAACTTGAGTACTGTGCAGAATGCGGTTGAGAGAGGTCACAATATTATTGCTATTAGCAATGCTCCCTATGAGCAATCATTCTAGACGAATATGTATTGTTTCTGTTGTTTAAAAATGCCTCACTCCACATGGTTGTTATACTATTCTTACAAAACTAATTAATAAAGTAAATATACATTGTAACATTTTATTTTTCCAGTCGTAATTTAATTGCATTGAATTACACGCTAAGCATGCTAAGCATGTATTGTTCCTTAGGGATCTAATTATATTAATATATCTGTGTCGCATAAAGCTATTTCCAAGTAAATATCTATTTGATTGTTTCGTGTTCCCCCCTCTGACGGCGCGATCGCTCGGCTCTGGTTTCGATGAACAGTCGGCCACGGGCAACAGATTTGTTAAGATGTATTTTTGGCTAGAGGCCGACAACCTTCGTATCAGTTATTAATTGTGGAGATATCTTCTAATAACGGTTGGTAAAGTATATATTATACGAACTAATGTAATTTGAGGTAATTTATTTAGCGCGACCTTTAGAACACGACAACGACAAAATATAATGCAACAAAATATAATGCGACGAGATATGATTCGACAATGTGGAATGCAACAAATATAATTCGACAATTAAGAATGGAATGAATATAATTCGTCATCTAGGATCCAAAGAATTACCGTTATTTAGGAACAGTCGATTTAAACTTTGCCTACTAAGAAATTTGTCTGATAAGGAATTATAGAAGTTAATTTGGATGGAGTCGTTTCAAATTAGAAACGCTGTTAACTTTGCTTGAAGAACGGAAATCCCGTCTCAGTTTGTTGTGAAGCGGCTAATGCAGTTTTTGGTTCGTAATTAGCTATAAGATCTTTTTTTTTGCATGTGTTTCAAAGTTTAGAACACGTTAACTTGCTTTTATGTTTAGTACACGTAAATTGTGTAAACTTCAATTAATTGTTGAGCTGGTTTTACAAGCTGTAAAACGAAATTTTGTTGAATTAGCTTTCTAAAGTAACATGCTTTGTTCCATATGAACCGTCAATAAGTTCAACATGTGTTTTCGACGTCATATTTTTCTATTTTGTACAGTTTACAGATGTTGTCTTGAAAGCAAATGCTTTGAGTAGCTGTAATGCAATTTAAACAAACATGCCTATTTTCGTGATCAGCTTTATCTATACATAGATTATTAGACATAAATTTGAAAGTTCAAATTCTCATTATGTTAGGTTCTAGTAATTTGTTATCGACCTGAAAAGATCTGCCCAGGTTAGAATTTAATTCACTGTGTTATGCTTACCAATCATTATCACTTTAATTTGTATAACAAGTTCATGTTTAAAGTAAAGTCGGTTGATTAATGAAAAAAAAGGAAAGTTAAAACTTTAATTTTGATGTAGTTGATTATGACCATTTTTTGTTACAAGTTCCGATATTTTAAAAGAGTTTTTTTTGTAAACATTTAGTTCAAAATCTAAGACTTTTATTTTGGTCAAGTGCGATCAAATCTAATTACAGAAAGCTAAAATTTTTCGGAGTAATAATTTGATGCCAATATTATATTGGAAATACTTTTTTATTATTTCTTTATATACGTTTATAGGACACAAGTGGTGTTCTACTTTTTTTATTTATTTAACCATTGCAATTTCTTACAGGAGCTGCATCTTATTTTGTTAAGACAGGTTTTTGTTAACGAAGACGATCATTTGTTCTTTGGGTTTCCACGTCCGCCCTTAGAACTGTGCTTTGTAATTATCGTCATTATCTCAGGACATGGTGGCGCCTATTTGATTTAGCTTAATTTTGGTTTGCAAACAGAATTTGACTTCCCCCCCCCCACCCCCCACTACTCATTGCTCTACCCAGGAACAGACCCCTAGCTTTGTCGGAAGACTTTGTTCTCTAGCGCCTTAATATAGAAAAAAAAGACATTCCAGTCTTTTGTAAAACAGAAGTCGTTTCAGTGGCACCCATCCAACGTAAGGCCTAGCAAAAATAGTTACACTGGCGTCACAACGTGAGACCACCCAACTTCAAAATTCGTATCAACATACGTTAACCGAGCATGCGTTGTTTTTATTCTACATACATGTTCAATCAAAGTGTTTCTTTTGCTAAAATAACTAGTGTTAATAAACTAAAACTTAAATCAATATCAGAAAGAGTACGACTCCTGATCCTATTTGTGAGTAATAAACCCTTATGTGTTCATGGTCCTTCAATCGAGATTTTATCAGCGCTAAATAATGGATGATTATTGTTTCAAACATAAATTCCAACGTGTTCTATAAGGGTGTTTGACTGCAATAAACGCTAATTTTTAACTAAAAGTATTGCCATTGCATTCTAATAATGGTTGGTACGCATCTGGCTTTGCGTGTGACAGCCTGTCAATGTTTCAAGGACATCGGCTTTATGCTACACTTCCAGATGTAAGGTCAGTTACATTTTTCTACCTTTAAATGATAATCGACTCCCTCATCCCTTTGTATAAAATACCTGAAACTAACATTATTGTCTACTTTGAGTTTGACTTAGTTGTACTAAAAATAGTTTGTCAATTTATTCAAGTACCACAGTATTGAAATATGAGTGAGTGCTAGTCGTTTTTATACATAAAATTTAATTACTAATATTTAAATTAATGCTTGTTGGTGATGTTTGCGTATTTAGGCAAAGAATACTCATCAGTGATTACTAAAGGGTTGGAACCTTCATTATGTTGAAGTTGTAACTAGTTAATACATTTACTAAGCATAATTTAATTGCAAGACTATGCCTAATATTATATTTACTAAATATATTTATTACGTTTGAGTTTCGTACTGCATTCCTAAAATTTTTAATTATTGTTTTCGGTATATTAATCTAGACAATGCCTAAACAATACCAAGCTAAGATTGCGTTGGCTACAGCCAAATCGCTAATTAACGAACTAGAAAACTTTGAGCGGTTTCTTGCTACAATTACTAGTGTACCAATTACCCAAACTATTATTACTAATTTGAACTTACGGTTGGATATTATTAAACCAACCGCAGCAAAATATAGAGAATTATCTATTGAGCTGACTGCGAATTCAGTTACACCTGAAGAAATAATCTCTGAAAATAACTATTTTGATAAATTTATTGATCTTACAAGTAAAGCAACTAGCTTGTTAAAAAATACTTCTAGGCTATCTAGAGTAAGCTCCTTAGAGTCATTAAGCTCTGCAGTGAGCCCAGGTAGAACTACATCTACCAAACAAATAAATGCTAAATTACCAAAATTAAGTATCCCTAATTTTTCTGGAACTTTCACTGAGTTTCTATCATACCTAGAAATTTTTATGGCACTCGTTCATAATAATCCTAATCTAAGCGACGTAGAACGCTTTCTACACCTAAAAGGTCTGCAAGCGAACTAATTGCAAATATTGCCCCTTCAGGCGAGAATTACCATATTGCATTCAATCTACTTTGTAAAAGATTTAATAACCCTAAATTGATTATACAAAATCATATAAATGCTATTTTTGACCTTAAACCTATTCTAAAATCTAATGGTTCCGACTTACGTTGTTTGTATGATACGTTATTCAAACACATCAGAGCGTTACGAAAACTAAACACATCTATCGACGAGACTGGAATGTTTGTGTCAAACATTTTAATGACTAAACTAGGTGATGGTTCTAGAACTGAATTATCGAAATATTAATTAAACGCTATACTGAGCAGGGGATTTCAATGCCGTGGTAGGTGAGGGTAGGGAAGGAGCGGTAGTAGGTTTATTTGGTTTAGGCACGAGCAACGATAGGGGAAATAGGCTGGTAGAATTTTGCGACAAGAACAATTTAATCATCACAAACACATTATTTCAACATTATGCTAGAAGACGATATACGTGGAAGATGCCAGGAGATATAGGAAGATATTAAATAGATTACATTCTTGTTAGACAACGGTTTAGGAATCAAGTAAAAGACTGTAGAAGCTACCCAGAAGCAGATATGGACACTGACCACGATATCGTAACTATGAAGGCCGCACTTAAATTTAAGAATGTGAAAAAAAAGAAATGGAAAAGGGCACTTGGACCTAGAGAAACTAAAAGATAAAGATATTCAAGAAAGATTCGAAAAAAAAATCAAATGAATTGCTCAAAGATATCGGGAAAATATCTGATACTAAGGAAGTAGACCATTTCGAATGGACCTGTACCTTGCCGAAGTTATAAATTAGTAGAACAGGTGAAATGGCTTGCGTGTTCTAATAAGCTAAAGAGCCAAACTACAGGTCCAACCAAAGTAGTAGGGTCGTTAGTGAGAAACCAGACTAAGGTTCCCGAAAGAGGGCAGCGGCTCTTTTGGTACTTAGATTGGCAGAAACCATAGGGGTTGGTATGGCAGTCTAAGACACACTACTGCAATGTGGAAGGCAACGGGAAACCACCACATTATCTCCCAAATACACAGCGTACTTAAATTGTAACAAACATGATGTTATTCTCTGGGGTAAAAGATTTCGGAGTTAAAATAGTCCCCCATTCGGATCTCTGGGAGGGGACTACTTCGGAGGAGGCGATCGTAAAGTTAAAAATAAGAGTCGGGATATTCTGCAAGTCGTAGCGTGGAATGTTAGAAGTATGAAGCTAGTAAGTAAGCTAGAGAACCTAAAAATCGAAATGAATAGGTTATCACTAGACATAGTAGGGATCAGCGAAATTCGGTGGCCAGAGGCGGGGGATTTTGGATTGGAGATTTCAGGGTAATTCATACAGGAGCAGAGGAAGGAAATTTGGGTGTGGGGATAGTTATGCGGAAAAAGATAGGATACTGTGTAGAAAATTACTTACAAAAGAACGAAAGAGTACTCATGGTTAGATTAGAATCTAAACCGGTAAACACAGTAATAAAACAAGTATACATGCCCACCTCTAGCTACAGTGACGAAGAGGTAAAAGCCATCCACAAAGATATCGAAGACATATTAACATACGTAAAAGGATATGAAAATTTAATAATTACGGGGGATTTTAATTCCGTGGTAGGTGAGGGTAGGGAAGGAGCGGTAGTAGGTTTATTTGGTTTAGGCACCAGAAACGACAGGGGAAATAGGCTGATAGAATTTTGCGACAAGAACAATTTAATCATCACAAACACATAATTTCAACATTATGCTAGAAGACATTATACGCGGAAGATGCCAGGAGATATAGGAAGATATCAAATAAATTACATTCTTGTTAGACAACGGTTTAGGAATCAAGTAAAAGACTGTAGAAGCTATCTAGAAGCAGATATAGATACTGCCACAACATCGTAATTATGAAGGCCACACTTAAATTTAAGAATGTGAAAAAAAAAGAAATGGAAAAGGGCACTTGGACTTAGAGAAACTAAAAGATAAAGATATTCAAGAAGGATTCGAAAAAAAGTCAAATGAATTGCTCAAAGATATCGGGAAAATATCTGATACTAAGGAAGTAGAGACAGAATGGAATAACATTAAACCCAGTCTAGACATGGCAGCCAAAGATATTCTGGGGTATACACAAAAAGAAACTAAGAAACCATGGATAACAAAGGATATCCTGAATTTAATAGAAGAAAGATGAAATACAAAAATAAATCAGACGAAACAGGAAAACAGAGATACAAAGGCATAAAATGGGAAATTATTCGAAAATGCAGGAAAGCTAAAGAACAATGGATTGATGAAAAGTGCAAAGAGGTACAAACGAAGATGGAAATAGGAAAGACAGACGAAGCATACAAAAAAGGGGAAAGCGTGTATATAGGGTTTGTAGATCTGGAAAAAGCATTCGATAATGTAAAATGGAAAAAAATGTTTGAAATACTCAAAAAGATTGGAATGAGTTATAGGGATAGACGAATAGTACATAGCTTATACAAAGAGCAAACGGCAGTAATAGAATTAGAGCAGGAACGTACAGAACTAAACATTAGGAAAGGGGTGAGACAACGATGTGCCCTATCCCCATTGATTTTTAACTTGTACATAGAAGAGGCAATGAATACTGTCAAATGAAGGAAGACATTTGGAATTACTATGCAGGGACAAAAAATTGATATGCTTAGATTTGCAGATGACATAGCGGTATTAGCATCTGGCAAGGAAGAGTGCTTTTAATGAAATGGAAACGGTTCTAACAGAGAGATACGGTATGAAAATTAACAAAACTAAAACTAAAGTTCTAGTATGCAAAGGTGGGGAAAATAAATCAAAAACGAGGATACAAGTATTTAACACGAACTTACAAGAGGTTAAGGATTTCTGCTACCTAGAAAGCCAAATAACGCAAGATGGGAAAAGCACAAAAGATACAAAACAAAGATTAGCACAAGTTCGTGCTACATTTAACAAGAAAAACCAACTACTGTGCTCAAAGACCACAAACATAGAAACAAGGAAAAGATTGCTTAAAACATTTGTGTGGAGCACAGCACTGTACGACTGTGAAGCCTGGAGAGTAGGAGAAGCGGACAAGAAAAAGGTAGAAGCCTTTGAAATGTGGTTCTACAGACGTATGATGAAGATATCATGGACAGACAAAGTTAAGAATGAAGAGGTACTAAAAATGGTAGCGGAAGAAAGAAATATGTGGAAAACGGTAAAAAATAGGAGAGATAGGATGATAGGCCACAAACTACGGAATGAGGTAATTGTGCGGAATATATTAGAAGCAGAGATAGGAAAAAAGAGAAGAAGAGGCAGACCTAGGTTAGACTACTGCACATAGATAATAAAAGATGTAGGCTGTAGGGGTTTCAGGGAGATGTGTAGGCTAGCCCAGAATAGAAATCAATGGAGGTACGCATCCAACCAATCCCAAGATTAATAAACTAATGACGAAAAATAACTGTGCTTAAACATGATGATTATTATAAGTAACTACAAGAATTGGTTGGGCAATATTCTCGAATAATGTTAAGTGTGTGAAAGGATTTACTGGAAAACCATTATTTCGGCAAATGTCTAAGTGTTGGGGGATCTTGGTAGCCACAGGTTGCTTAACCCCTTTCACTAAATCTCGGTGAAATAGGTCATAAAATTAGATAACAATAAAAGGGGAACGAGCTGTATACACACGCTGTGTGAGAATTTTAGGGAAC
Organism: Platerodrilus igneus; assembly: GCA_036346225.1. Classification (NCBI taxonomy): domain Eukaryota; kingdom Metazoa; phylum Arthropoda; class Insecta; order Coleoptera; family Lycidae; genus Platerodrilus; species Platerodrilus igneus. The sequence continues at coordinate 2,400,460 of JARFIW010000544.1, forward strand.
TATGTATGCTAGCTCAGATTATAAATAAGTGCAGGTACGTGTCCAACCGGTTTTGAGACGTAAAACCTAATGACGAATAAATAAGCGCAGATAAATCTGATGATTAGTATAAACAACTAGTTGTTGGTTGCGAAATATTTGCAACTAATGTTGACTGTGCGAAAAGATATATTGGAAAATATATTAAATCGGTAAATGGTTAAATGTTGGGAGAACTTGGCAGCCACAGGCTATTTACCTCCCTTCACAACCACTGAGGGTCGAAGAAATAGGGTATATAATTGTAAAACAATAGAAGGTGACCGAACTGCATCTAACAAGAAAGAACAGCGCCTATGAGGAAAGACAACAAACATAGAACAAGAAGAAAATTGTTGAAAGCATATGTGTGAAGCATAGCACAGTATGCCTATGAAATACGGGCAGTCTGAAACGTAGACAGAAAAACGGTAGCAGCCTTTTGAAATGCTGTGCTTCAGATGTATGAGGACGATAGCATGGACAGACAAAGATAACAACAAATAGGGTACAGAAATAGTAGGGGAACAAGGATATCTGGGGAAAAAGATAAGAGAAATAGAAGGGCAGAATACGTTCTAAGGCATTTTTGGGGAATAGTATGGGATATATTATAAGCAGAGATAGGAAAAAAGAAGTAGATGTAGACCTAGATCAGATAGTGATAGATGCAGACTGTAGGTTAGTTCAGAATAGGAAACAATGATGGTACGCGTCTAACCAGGTCCAGGACTGAAGACCTAATGATGATGATACTGAGCCTAAATGAAATAGACGACTTCCTAAAAAGTCGTTGTCAATTACTAGAGGAGATTGAGCATGACAAACAAATATGTACTAGTCAGAGTTTTCCTAAAAATCAGCAACCTAAAATTAAAACTAACTATAAACAGGCATTTGTTACTACTAGTGAAAGCGGTAATGCATGTTCTATGTGCAAACTAAACCATTTTATCACTCAATGTCCTGAGTTTCTAAAGCTAACTACAAAACAACGTTTCAACAAGGTTTCAAATACTGATTTGTGTAAAAACTGCCTTCGTTATTCAAAACAAATAACTCGCAGATCCAAATCTGGCTGCAAGCGGTGTCATAATCGACACAGCACATTGTTGCGTTTGGAAGCTAATGCTAATGCTTCTCCCACTGAACATAGGAGTAATTCCGAAAATGCTTCCGCTGAAAATGTACTAAATACTATTTCTTGCTTTTCTGCTAGCATGCAGCAAGTACTGCTAGCCACTGCCTCTGTTAAGGTGAATAATGTTCAAAATAAATGGCAACCAGCCAGAGCTATTTAGGATTCCACTTCACATGCTAATTTCATACAGATGAGTTGGCCAAAAAAATTGGCCTTAAAATTAAATCTCAGTAACACCAAAATTATTGGTCTAAATTCAAATTCGTCTGTCTTTAATTCTGTTGTTAACTTGCAAATGACATCTACTACTATTGGTTACACTGTAAACTTGGAGCGTTTAACCATTCCCAAAATTGCCGTAAAACTACCTCTGGTAGCCTTTGATAAGTCACAGCTGGAAATTCCTAACGAGATCAAGTTTGTCAACGCTAACTTTAATAAATCTCTTCTTATAGAGATTCTAATAGAGTTAGTGATTTTTATGGCCTATTATGTGTAGGACAAATTTCACTAGGTAAGGGTAAACCTACTCTGCAAAAAACGTTGCTTGGTTGGGTGATCTCTGGAAATTGTCCAGCCACACCATACACTAATAATTTAGTTTGCACAAATTTGGATACTAATGGTGCAAGACCTTCTATTAAGAGCTTAAACGATTCTGTGGAGAAATTTTGGCAGCTGGAGGGCATAGAACATCTTAGCGAACTGTCTAAACTATCCCCAAAGAACGGTTTTGTGAAAATCATTTTTCGGAAATAATTACTCAAAACAATAATGAACGTTTTGTGGTTTCTATACCTTTTAACTCGAAGTTAGGTAAACCAGGTTATTCTTTGGAGTTAGCAAGGAAAAGATTTTTCAACTTAGAAAAGAAATTTCTTTTGAACCCTAAACTTAAAATTGAATTTTCAAAATTCATTCATGAATATATTTCGTTGGATCATATGTCTAAGGTTTCAACTAATACAGAACCAACAAATTCAAAGCCGCTAAAGGCTCTGGATACCGAACTAAATGTTTCTAACATACCTCCATACTACTTACCACACCATGATGTTTTTAAGTCCGACTTGTTAACTACAAGACTAAGAGTAGTTTTTGATGGTAGTGCACCTACACATTCTAATGTATCTATTAACAATACACAAGTTGTTGGTCCCGTCATTCAAAATGACCTATTTTCTATACTTATACGTTTCTGTCAACATAAAATTGCGTTAACTGCTGACATTGAAAAGTGTATAGCCAGGTACTAGTGCAGCCTGTTAAGCGTAAGTTTCAATGCGTACTTTGGCGTGATGATCCTACTTTAAATCTAGAAATCTACGAACTTAATACCGTGACTTATGGCACAGCTAGTGCTAGCTACAAAATGCCTACTTCATCTCTCTGATCTCTGTAGTAAAACGCATCCTAAGGTTTCTGCTATCTTAATATCTGATTTCTATATGAATTATTTAATTACTGGCATCAATACTATACAGGAAATGCTATCTTTGCAGGCAGACCTCACTACTGTTTTAGTTAGTGTTGGTTTTCCGATCAGAAAATTTTTTCTAATTCTACAGAAAATCTAGTCTACTCAGAGAATACTGAACTTTACAATATTCCTTTAGGCGAACGAGTGAATGCCAAAACTCTAGGTATTGTTTGGAATTCCTGTATAACGTCCAACTTAAATCTAATACAACTAAAAATACTAAGCGTTCCATTCTATCAATGGTTTCATAAATTTTTGACCCACTAGGTCTTTTATCGCCAGCCACAGCTATAGGTGAGCTTTTAATCCAAAGGTTATGGCAGTTGAGGGCATCCTGGGATGAAAGTATTCTTGAAAATTTAAATTCCAATTGGAATGTCTTTAAAACGCAATTAAGTGCACTTGAAAATTTGCACATCCCTTGGTGTGTAATTCCTACAAATTACAATTCCATAAAGCTTTACGGATTTAGTGATAGTAGCAGCTATGCCTATGGTGCCTGCATTTATGTTCCCGTTATCGATACTGATCATAACTGTCATTCTAACTTACTATGCTCTAAATCTCGGATCGCTCCCCTGCATGATGTTACGATATCAAGATTGGAATTGTGTACAACGGTGTTACTAGCCCAACTGGTGGACAAGATAAAATCCGTTCTAACTATCTCTATTTCGCACGTACAACTTTGGACTGATTCAATGATAGTACTGCATTGGATTAAGTCTGCACCAAATAGATTTAAAATATTTGTTGCTAACAGAATAGCTCTAATTCAAGAACTAACTGATATAAATTCGTGGTCCCATATTCCATCTAAAATAAATCCTGCAGATTGTGTGTCTCACGAGCTAACTATAAATGAATTGCTGGACTACCCCTTATGGTGGAATGGTCCTAACTTCCTTACTGAACTACGCCACAATTGGCCTACTCAAAGTGCTATTACTAACATCTTGGTTGATTCAGAACTTAAATCTGTATCAAACAATACTGTAGCTTTGCTGAACTTACAGACTTCCGACTTACTACATAAATATTCCACACTAAACTGGCTGCAGCGTATTGTACCTGGATTTTTAGGTTTGTAAAAAATTCTACACCGGGACCTATTCAAACTTCTGGTGTACTAACTACCAGAAAACTGCAAAACAGTCTTAATATCCTGATTAAATCAGTAATAACTCAACTAAAAACTAAGCATACTATTAAAGTCGATTCGAGCATATTATCATTGAATTCGTTCCTAGATGTAGATAACGAACTTAGAGTTGGTGTACGCCTAGAAAATTCTAGTTATAACTTCGACAAAAAAATTCCTATTTTACTATCTAAAAAACACAAACTAACTAAATTAATATTTCAACATTTTCATGTTAAACTAAGGCACTGCGGACCGCAGCAATTGTTACCATTTGTCCGAGAGCACTATTGGCCTATAACCAGACTAACTATATTTAAACAATTCTGCTATGAATGCATTAAATGCTTCCGAGCTAAACCTACTTCCTACCATCCTATTATGGGCAACTTACCAGCTAAGCAACTTGAATCTAATACTTCTGTTTTTTTATAATGTTGGCATTGATTATACTGACCCCATTTTAATAAAAGATCGCAAACTTCGAGGCGCTAAACTTATAAAGTCGTACATCTGCTTCTTTACATGCATGGTCACTAAAGCTGCCCACTTGGACTTAGTAACCAACTTGTCTATTCCTGTGTTCTTAGCTGTTCTAAAGGGGATTTATAAGCCGCAAGGAAAATCCAAATTTAATAATGTCTGACAATGCTACTAATTTTGTGGGCTCTTCTAAAGAACTAAAAGAACTTTCTGACTTGCTTACTAATAAAAATAATAACACTGAAATTTCCAATTTTTTGGCTAGCCGTAGAATTAACTGGGCATTTATTACCCCTCATTCGCCTCACCAAGTGGCTTGTGGGAAAACGGTATCGAGGCGAATAAGACTCACTTAAAACGGGTTTTAGTACGAAGATCTGCAGACTTATTGCAAATCGAGACTACGTTGAACTCACGCCCCCTTTCACCACTATCTAACGATCCTTCTGATCACAAACCTTTGACACCTGGTCGCTTCCTGATAGGCAAACCTTTATGCCTACAACTAGCTGAAAATAAATTGTTGCTATATCAGCATATTTAAAAGATTACGTAAGATTTTTGGAAATGCTGGAACTTATTAGTTGTACCTGAGATGCAACATAGAGTAAAATGGTTTAAAAACTTACTTAAACTTCTCAAGGTTGGTTCTCTTGTACTAATTAAAAAGATAACTTACCCCCACTTAAATGGTCCTTTGGTAGAGTAATGGAACTACAGCCTGCTACTGATGGTGTTCTGCGAAATGTTACTGTGCGTGTACCTATCATCATCATTAGGTCTTCAGTCCTAGAACTGGTTAGACGCGTACCATCATTGTTCCCTATTCTGAACTTAACTTTCCGATCGCATCCTCCGAAGTAGTCCCCTCCCGGAGATCCGAATGGGGGACTATTTTAACTCCGGAATCTTTTACCCCAGAGAATGCCATCATGTTTGTTACAATTTAAGTACGCTGTGTACTTGGGAGATAATTTGGTGGTTTCCCGTTGCCTTCCACATCGCGGTAGTGTGTTTTAGACTGCCATACCGACCCCTATGGTCTCTGCCAATCTAAGTACTGAAAGAGCCGCTGCCCTCTTTCGGGGACCTGTCTTAGTCTGGTTCCTCACTAACGACCCTACTACTTTGGTTGGACCTGTAGTTTGGCTCTTTAGCTCATTAGAACACGCAAGCCATTTCACCTGTTCTAGTAATTTAGAACTTCGGCAAGGTGCAGGTCCATTCGAAATGGCCTGTACCCAATGGAAATTTAATTAATTGTTCAGTGCATAAGCTGTGCATGCTACCTAATACAGAGTGAAATTTTGATCTTTGATTCTTTATTGCTTTGATGTTTATCTTAAGAATTTTCTTGTTTTACTGATTTGTACTTTACTTATTGGAAATGTTTATAGCATTTCATGTATTGCATATATTTACTGTTTTGCTAACTTATACTTATATTTGTTTCGAAACCTTAGAGGTTTCAAGGCGGCCGGCATATTAGGCTTCTGCGAATTTGTAAATGCGTCTTCACCTTGGTTAAACTGTTCAAACGGATAGAATGTACAAGTATTTCAACGCACCCCACCTATTGGACTAGCTTGCTGAGGGGTTGCGATTCTCGTTAAGGAATGAACTTGAGTACTGTGCAGAATGCGGTCGAGAGAGGTTTGCACAATATTATTGTTATTAGCAGTGCTCCCTATGAGCAATCATTCTAGACGAATATGTATTGTTTCTGTTGTTTAAAAATGACTCACTCCGCATGGTTGTTGTACTATTCTAACATAACTAATTAATCAAGTAAATTTACATACGTTAATCGAGCACACGTTGTTTTTGTTTTTCATACATGTCCAATCGAAGTGTTTTTTTTGCTGAAATAACTAGTGTTAATAAACTAAAACTTAAATCAATATCAGAAACAGTACGACTCCCAATCCTATTTGTGAAGTAACAAACCCTTTCGTGTTCAACCACAAATACAATACAAAAAGCGAAAACCAGCTAAATGTAATAACGCATAAAATAAGTAAGCACATTAGCCAATAGAGCTATGAATATGTTGCTCCTCGCCTATACAATCGATTACCAATTGAACTTAAAAATACATGATTGCCGAAAATTATTGAAAACATGGGTTGCTAAACACATCAATATCCAATAACTAATTATGTATTTAAAAGGAACTTCAAATAACGGTTATTTCCATACATGTTTAATATTATTTGTAAAAGTAATTTAATGTGAACAACCTAAAATTCCTGAAATTTGTTTACCTGTGTACAAAAATAGAATTTGTAGACTAGTTTGTAATATATACACAGCATCCTCGTGCATAAGCAATTATTGCTTCTACGAGGTATACTTATATTTTTATTTATTAAAATTTATTTTATATTTTATATTAATATTGCTTTTATAAAACTATAATACAACTTTATTGAACATTTGTAAATACAGGTTGTTGTATAAATAAAACTTCTTTCTTCTTCTCCTATTATCATTTATTTATCTGTATGTTTATGTGTTTATTCACAATGCTCAAGAATGTTAATTGTATTATACCGGGTGTAACAAAATAAGTGTAAAACATTTTAGGGGGTGATTCCTCATCGTAAAAGAGGGTCTTTCATATAAAGAAACTTCATTGGGGCATCCCTTGTTAAGATACAGCACCTTAAAGGGGGTACATAAAATTTGTTTTTCATTTTTTTTACAAACACTAAAAAAGTTACAAAATTGAAATTAAAGTGACATTTTTTACTATCAAAAATACACTTACTCAGTAATTTATTTGGTTTACCCCATGGTTGTAAGGGGTGGAAAACACAACCCCTAAAATTTATTTCTAATGTAACTTTTTGTCTTATTATTTGTTTGCCATTTAAAAATTTATTTTCAATAGCTTATTTCATTCTAAACAAAAAATGTCTCTTGAATTGTTTGCTCAAAATTAACCAGTTTTCAGACAAAAATTATTTTACAAACAACTACAGAGATACATCGTCATAAATGTGAACTGGATTATTATTGTTATTTTGTAGTTACTATCTGCATTAAAGTATGATTAAAGAGGAATAAACAAAACTAATTTATTAATAACAAAACATACAACATGTAGAAATCATAGTAAATGTTCAATATGTCTACCTTCAGTCATTACACATGCGTCTAGACGTCGGCGCATTGAACCACGTATTCGCTCAAATATTCCTGGAGCCTCTCTAATTATCCTACACGCATCGATGGTGCGGTTTCTTAAGTCCTCTACATCGTAACAGGAGTAGGATAAACTAAATTCTGTAAATGACCCCAAGTAGAGAAATCGAGAGGATTCAAATCTGGGGAACGAGCGGACCAATTCTGTGGTCCTCCTCGACCTATCTAATGATTTGGATATGTTTCAGTTAAATGCTGACGTGCTGCTGGACTAAAATGGGCGGAAGCCCCATCATGCATAAAAAACATAACCCTTCTGATACCACAAGGAACTTCCTTCAACAGTACTGGATGCACTTCTCTTAAAAAATGAGTGTATGCCTCACGATTTAATCAAGGAGGAGGAAAATGAGGGTCAATTAAATAATGCCCAATAACTCTGACCCACACGTTAAGACAAAAATGTTCTTGATGCATAGCTTAGACAATAGCGTGAGTGTTTTCATCAGCCCATAGGTGGTTATTATGAAAATTAATAATTTTGTCTCGAGAAAAAGTACATTCGTCTGTGAATTTGATCGTCTTTAGAAAGTCAGGATTTCTTCTAATCGTTTCCAGCATCCAATTGGAAAATTCAAGACGGTTCGAAAAATCTCGTGGTAGCAGTGCCTGCACTCATTATAGATGGTAGGGGTATAAGAGTTGTTCCTTTAAAATTTGAAATACCGTCATATGATCAACATTTAACTCGAAAGCAATCTTTGTAGTACTGCTAGTGGGTTGTTCTTCAACCAAATTAAGTACTGCTTCTTCAAGCTGTGGTGTTCTAACTTCTCGATGGCGACCACAATCCTGCATTCTTTTTTTGAATGAACCATATTCTCGTAATTGTTGATGAAGTTGGGCAAATATTCTATGCGAAGGAAGCTGCCATTGAGGATACATTTCAGCATACCTTCTACAAGCTTCTAACCCATTATCCTGCGACAGACCGTAAACGTAATACATATCAGCCATTTCCGCATTTGTGTATGCCATTTTAATAACAAGTGAATAATTAAACTAACAAATTAAGAACAGAACAACGACACACAATTTCCGAGAGGGGGTACTTGGGGCTCGTCATCATTAGAATTTAAAACAACGGTTCAATTTAGTGATAGCGACTTGGAATGTAAGGTCATTACTTCGAGTAGATAAGTTAACGAATCTATTAGTCGGAATGAGAAAAGGAAAGCTAGACATTTTGGGTATTAGTGAAGTGAGATGGCGAGATAGTAATGACTTTTGGAAAGATAATTATAGAATAATTACAACTTCTTCAACTAATGGACAGGCAGGGGTAGGAATAGTGTTAGGTAAAAGATTAGGGCATAAAGTTAAAGAGTACTTACAATTTAGTGATAGAATGATTATGGTTAGATTGAGTACGAAACCCACAGACACTGGTTTAGTACAGGTTTACATGCCAACAACTCAGTACAAGGATGAGGAAGTAGAAAAGGTATATGAGGATATAAATAGTACAGTGAGATAAGTAAAGGAGATGAGAATTTAATAATTATGGGCGATTTTAATACATCAGTGGAAGAAGGTAGAGGGAAAAATGGTAGGAAAATTTAGATATGGTAGACGAAACAATACAGGAGAAAGATTAGTTGAGTTTTGCCAGGAACATAGATTAGTAACTGTTAACACCCTATTCGAACATGTTAGAAGAAGATATACCTGGAAAGCGCCAGGTGATAGGGCTAGATATCAAATAGATTATATTTTAGTTAAACAAAGCTTAAAAACCAAGTAAAAACTGTCGTAGTTATCCAGGGGCTGACATAGATAATTAAAATGAAGTGTAATTTAATACTCAAAAAATTGAGAAAGGCTAAAAGAGAGGGATGGGGTCTAGGTAAGCTTAATGATAGTGAGGTAAAAGAGGAATATAAAAAGTATTAGATAATATGATCAAAGAGATAGCTATAGGAGGGAACGTAGAAAATAGATGGAAAGAAATAAAAAGGGCTGTACATGATACAGCAACACAGACTATAGGTAAGAAAAAAGTAGAAGCGAGAAAACCCTGGGTAACAAAGGAGAAATTAAATTTAATAGAGAATAGAAGAAAGCTTAAACCTTTCAAAGAATTGGATAGTGAAAGTAAGCAAAAGTATAATAGAGTTAGAAATAAGATAGTACATGAGTGTAGAAAAGCTAGAAGTAAACGTATGGAGGAGAATTGTAAGGGAATACGAGATAATTTGAGAGTAGGTAAGACACACAGGACTTACATGGCAGTTAAAAAGTTTTTCGGGGAAGATAGAAAAAACTATAATGGTATTATAGATGAGAATAATGAGCTTCTAATAAATAAAGTTGAGGTAGCAGATAGATGGAAAAAATATTTAGAAGATTTATATAAGGGAGACGATATGAATGAGTTAGAGAACGACCACGAAGAGGATGTAGAAATAGGGTTCTCAATATTAAGAGAGAACTTTGATAGAACTGGTAGGGATCTTAAACTAAATAAAGCGCCGGGGATAGACGATATACTTGCAGAATTAATAAAATATGCAAGTCAGAAAACTTTAGACAGATTATATGAACTCCTAAAAATAATATATGACTTAGATGAGGTCCCAATAAAAAATATTATTATCCCAATCACAAAAAAGTCGGGATCTGATAGGTGTGAGAATTTTAGAACGGTTAGTTTAACTTCCAACGCTTCCAAAATACTAACAATAATAATTAAAAATAGAGTAGAAACTTTGACTGAGAATTATTTAGGCGAAGACCTATATGGTTTTCATAAAGACAGAGGGACTAGAGAACTGATACCAATGATTAAGGTAATTATCGAAAAAAGGTTACAAAAAATAAAAAGACTCATTTTGCATTTGTAGATTTAGAAAAAGCATTTGATAGGGTTAATTGGATTATTATGTTCACGGTTTTGCGAAAAATAGGAATCTCTCATAGGGATAGAAAAATTATTTACATTCTATATAAAAACCAAAGCGTAGTAATTAGATTTGATGAAATAGAAAAGGAAGCTAAGATTAGAAATGGTGTTAGACAGGGTTGTATACTGTCTCCCTTGATTTTTAATGTTTATATTGAGGAAGCTTTAAACTTAGCTAGAGAGAGAAAAGAGATAGCTATTAGTGTACAGGGACAGAAAATAGACATGTTACGTTTTGCAGATGATATAGCCATTATAGCAGAGTCTAGAAAAGAGTTAGGAGAGTTTTAAAATATTTTAGATGAGATACTACAGAGTAACTATAGTATGAGAATTAACTCAGTAAAGACAAAGATAATGACAAGTAAGTTACAGCCTAGTTCTAAACCAAAATTAAAAATAGGTAATACTGAGTTAGAGGAGGTAGATGAATTTTGCTATTTAGGTAGTATAATCACAAAGGATGGACGTAGCAGAAGGGATATAGTAGCTAGAATAGCCCAAGCTAGAAAAATGTTTTTAAAAAAGAAAAACTTACTAATAGCTAATAGTATTAGTTTAGATAATAGAAAAAGTTTCTTAAAGTCGTACGTATGTAGCGTTCTACTATACGGTAGTGAAACTTGGACAATTAAAGAAGTAGATAAGAAAAAGATAGAAGCTTTTGAAACTTGGTGTTATAGGAGAATGTTAAAGATTAGTTGGACAGATAGAGTAATAAATGAGGAAGTTTATAGAAGGATAGGTGAGGAACCCTGTCATCATCATCAGGTCTTCAGTTCTAGAACTGGTTGGATGCATACCCTTATTGTTTCCTAGTCTGAACCAACCTACACATTTCCCTGCAATTTGCACAGTCTGCTTCTATCACTATCTGTGTGCGAAAGTCTGATCTCGGTCTACCTCTACCTCTCTTTTCCTATCTCTGCTTGTAGTATATCCCGTACTATTCCCCAGAACATATCCCGTTCTTCTCTTTCTCCTATTTTTCATTTTCCACAGATATCTTTATTCCTCTACTGTTGCTACAACCTATTTGTTATTAACTTTGTCTGTACATGCTACCATCCTCATACATCTGAAGCACAACATTCCAGAAGGCTTCATTCTCTTTCTGTCTGCTTTTCCTACTACTCCTATTTCTTAGATGTACTGTGCTGTGCTCCACACTATGCTTTGAACAGTTTTCTTCTTGTATCTATGTTCATTGTCTTTGAACATAGCTGCTGTTTTTTCTTGTTTGATGCAGTTCGGTCACCTTGTATTGTTTTACAGTTATTTACCCTATTTCCTATTCAGTGGTATGTGAAGGGGGGGGGGCGTGAATCAATATAGTAAGCGTACGACTACAGATCCCAAGGTCCTGGGTTCGAATCCCGACATGGCCGACTGCTTGAAAAATGGCAGATGAGCATTTTTCACAAAAATTACGCCTTCGTTCAGATGAGAGGTTAAATGGAGGTCCCGTGTGTGAGTGTTGTCACGCACGTTAAAGATCCCTACCTTGCCTGAAACGACAAGGGTTCGGCAAAATTCTAAATTTCCAGGCATTACATGTGATTTTCCAATGCTCCACCTGAAGGTACTACATTGGCCAGGAAGCGAGATTTTTTTACCGGGATAATTTTGAATTTTGCCGAATCCTTGCTGTTCCAAGCAAGGTAGGGATCTTTAACGTGCGTGACAACACTCACACACGGGACCTCCATTTTACCTCTCATCCGAACGAGGGTGTATTTTTGCGAAAAATAAATTTCCAGGCAACAAAAAACTCGCCCCTCCTGGCCAATGTAGTACCTTCAGGTGGAGCATTGGAAATGAAAAAATGCACGGTATGTGAAGGGGGGGGGGAAGCAACCTTTGGTTGCCAAGTTCCCCCAGCACCTGAGCCTTTGTCGAATTAAAGGTTTTTTCAATTTATCCATTCGCGCAATCAGCATTAGTTGAAAATATTTCACAACCAACACCTGTAGTTGTTTATAATAATCATCAAATTTAAGCGCACTTATTTTTTCGTCTTGGGTTTTACATCTTGAAACTGGTTGGACTTGTACCTCAACTTATTTATGTTCTGAGCTAGCCCACCCAGTTCTCTGCAATTCTCACAACAGCCGATATACAGCTCGATTCCTTCTATTGTTTTCTAAATATATATTCTATTTCATCGAGATTCAGTGGTATGTGAAGGGGGTTAAGCAGCCTGTGGCTGCCAAGGATCTCCCAGCACTTAGACATTTGCCGTATTAATAAACTTCAAGTAAATCCTTTCGCACAATTAACATTAGTTGGGAGTATTGCAAAACCAATATCTGTAGTTGTTTATAATAATCACCATGTTTAAGTACAGTTATTATTTTTGTCATTAGTTTTTCCATCTTGCGACTGGTTGGAAGCGTACCTCCATTGATTTCTATTTTGAGCTAGCCTACACATTTCCCTGAAATTCCTACAGCCTACACTTTCACTATCTGTGTGCAGTAGTCTAACCTAGGTCTACCTCTATTTCTCTTTTTTCCTATTTTTGCTTCTAATATATTCCGCACTATTCCCTCATGTCTTAGTGTGTGACCTATCATCTCTCCCATTTTTACTGTTTTCCACATATTTCTTTTCCCCTACTATTTCTAGAACCTCTATGTTCTTAACCTTGTCTGCCCATGATATCTTCATCATACGTCTATAGCACCACATTTCAAAGGCTTCTACCTTTTTCTTGTTTGCTTTTCCGACTGTCCAGGCTTTATAGCCGTACAGTGCTGTGCTTCACACGTATGTTTTAAGCAATTTTTTCCTTGTTACTATGTTTGTTGTCTTTGAACATTGTAGTTGCTTTTTCTTGTTAAATGTAACAAGGCTTCCTAGGTGGCAGAAATCCTTAACCTCTTGTAAGTTTTCGTTACCTATTTGTATTCTTGTTTTGATGTATATTCCCTTCCTTTGCATACTAGTACTTTAGTTTTATTTTTGTTAATTTTCATTCTGTATCTCTCTGTTAGCACCGTTTCCGTTTCATTAAGAGCAGCTTCTAACTCTTCCTTGCTAGATGCTAATACCACTATATCATATGCAAATCTAAGCTTATCAATTTTTTGTCCCTGCATAGTAATTCCACTTCCTGCATTTAACAGTATTCATTGCCTCTTCAATGTACAAGTTAAAAATTAATGGAGATAGGGCACATCCCTGTGCCACACCTTTCCTAATGTTTACTTCTCTATGTTCCTGCTCTAATTCTATTACTGATGTTTGCTCTGTATAAGCTATGTACTATTCATCTATCCCTATAACTTATTCCAATCTTTTTGAGTATTTCGAACATTTTTTTCCATTTTACATTGACAAATGCTTTTTCCAGATCTATAAACCCTATATACACGCTTTCTCTTTTTTCAATTGGTTTCTCTATTATCACCCTCAGAGCTAAAATAGTCTCCCGTGCTCCCCTGTTTCGCATAAACCCAAATTGATCTTCTAGTATTTCTTTAGCTCGTTTTTCTATTCGTCTTTGTACAATTCTAGTTAATATTTTGGACACGTGTGCTGTCAAACTTATTGCTTGAAAATTTTCACATCTATACGCACCTTTCTTTTTTGGTATAGTTACTATAAAGTTACGTTTGAAATCTACAAGTTGAAAGAGTCGTTCTGTTACTACTTGTCTGACGGCTTTTAGAGTTTCTGCTTGCACCTTATCTGTACCTGGCGCCTTACCATTTCTCAGACCCTTTAATGCTAATTCAAACTCATCTCTAAGTATAGAGTATCCCGTTATCATTTTCAATGTCTGATTTCTGTTCTAGTGCTGTTAGTTCCTCTCCTGCATATAAATTCCCTATATATTCTTGCCATCTACCTGCTTTTTCTACATTTTCTATAATGATGTTTCCTCTCATGTCCTTTATATTTGTGCTATACGGTTTTATATCCCTAAAATTGATTATAATTAGTTTGTATGCTTTATCTGTCTTTCCTATTTCCATCTTAGTTTGTACATCTTTGGACTTTTCATCAATCTATTATTCTTTAGCTTTCCTGCATTTGTGAATAATTTTCCATTTTATGACTTTGAATCCGTTTTCCTGTTTTGTCTGATTTATTTTTGTATTTTTGTCTTTATTCTATTAAATTCTGGATATCCTTTGTTATTCATAGTTTCTTATTTTCGTTTTGTGTATACTCCAGAATACCTCTGGCCGCCATGTTTAAGCTGGATTTAATGTTATTCCATTATGTTTCTACTTCCTTAGTATCAGATATTTCCCCGATATCTGTCCGCAATTCATTTGACTTTTTTCGAATCTTTCTTAAATATCTTTATTTTTAGTTTCTCTGTGTCAAAGTGCCTTTTTCCGTTACTTTTTCAAATTTTTAAATTTAAGTGAGGCCTTCATAATTACGATGTTGTGGTCAGTATCTATATCTGCTTCTGGGTAGCTTCTACAGTCTTTTACTTGATTCCTAAACCGTTGTCTAACAAGAATCTAATCTAATTGATATCTTCCTATATCTCCTGGCATCTTCCATGTATATCGCCTTCTACCGAGATGTTGAAATAATGTGTTTGTTATGATTAAATTGTTCTTGTCGCAAAATTCTACCACCCTATTCCCCTGTCGTTTCTCGTGCCTAAACGAAATAAACCTACTACCGCTCCTTCCCTACCCTCACCTACCATTGCATTAAAATCTCCCGTAATTATTAAATTTTTATGTGCTTTTATGTATCTTAGTATATCTTCGATATCGTTGTAGATCGCTTGCTTCTACCTCTTCGTCACTATAGCTAGCGGTGGGCATGTACACTTGTATTATTACTGTATATACAGGTTTAGATTCTAATCTAACCATGAATACTCTATAGTTCGTTTGTAAGTAATTTTCTACAGTGTCCTATCTTTTTTGGCATAACTATTCCCACACCCGAGTTTCCTTCCTCTGCTTCTGTATGAATTACTCAGAAGCTTCCACTCCAAAAATCCCTTCGCCTCTGGCCACCGAACTATGTCCCTACTATGTCTAGTGCTAACCTATTCATCTCAATTTTCAGGTACTCTAACTTATTTACTTGCTTCATACTCCTAACATTTCACGCTCCGACTAGCAAAAGGTTCCTGACTCTTATTCTGAACTTTGCAATTGCATCCTCCAAAGTAGTCCCCTCCCGGAGATCCGAATGGGGGACTATTTTAACTCCGGAATCTTTTACTCCAGAGAATGCCATGATGTTTATTACAATTTAAGTGCGCTGTGTACTTGGGAGGTATTGCATAATTGTCTACCCAACATAAATCAGTTTACTCATTTCGGAACTGTAAATGATGATGTAGTTAAAGAATCTATAAAACGCATAAAATCCAATGCCTGTGGCGTTGACGGTATCAATCTTAAGATGTTATTACTAATAATGCCCTACTGTATTGAAATAATTACATATCTGGTGAATTTATCATTGCAAGAGGGCATATTTCCAAATTCTTGGAAACGATCTGTCGTTGTATCCATTAGGAAAAAACCACTATCCTGCTCACCTTCCAATTTACGGCCTATTAGTATACTGCCAGTGATATCAAAAGTCATTGAGCATATAGTATATACACAAACGTTGGGATATATTAACAGATGTGACATCTTACTTGAATTCCAGTCTGGATTTAGAAGCGGGCACAGTACAGCTACTTCATTGACCACGGTGTTAAATGATCTATCACATTCAGCAGACAAATCAGAGGTAACATATCTTGCATTTATAGACTTCAGTAAAGCATTTGACATTATCGTGCATGATCTACTAATTGCAAAACTGCACTACTTTGGATTTGATAAAACTAGAATGGTTCACTAGCTATTTAAATGGCAGATATCAGAATGTCATACTAAATAATAAAACCTCACAATCGCTACATGTAACTCAAGGTGTTCCTCAAGGAAGTAATCTTGGATATTTGTTATTTGTGATTTACATAGCAGATTTACTGCAGGTCTTAATGCCGACTTGTAAATACCACATATATGCAGACGATGTACTAATATATATATATATATATATATATATATATATATATATATTGCCGTGGTGTGTCGGGACAGTCTCCTAAATTCACTATTAAAATTCGTGCCCCACCAGGGTCAACATAAAATTTTACAAAAATTCAAAATTTCAAAATAAAATTCCTTACCTTTAGTTTCTGCTTTAAAAACCTTCAGCAGCTTCCCTGGATAGCTCAGCTGTGCCTCTTCTCGGATACCTAAATATACAACCATTCTTCCTTCACCCTCGCACACCATTCAATAAAATCACCAAATAATATAACAATCATACAATCTTTTATTTACCACTATTTACAGACACATTATTCACATATATAAAAACAGCTTGATACTCTAATTACGAACTCAAATGTGATATGTTTTAAAGTCCTTGATTTTAATTATTATTTGTAAACAAATTCAGTAAAATATGAGTAGATGGGCCCCAAATATTACCCTAAATTGACTGCACACTGGAGTATGGTGAGCTCATAATAACCCAGTTTATTTAGTATATGCCTTTTACCTTGCATAGATTAATACAAAAGTTATAGTCTCGTTTACCCTTTACAATCTAATTTATATTCAGAATGAAAGTTAGTAAGTTTTAAATACACCTTTTTTCAATATTTAAGTCCCAATAAATTGTCCAGTACATGTATCTTTTCCAATAAGTTTATATAACCATAAGTAAACTTCAAAATTCACGCACACGGCACCAAAATTTTACAAAAGTTTATCAGACAACAAAAATTTGAAATAAATTACCTGGAGAATGCTTCAGGCTTCCATTCCTTCGACGACGATCACCAGAACACCTTGGCTTCGTGACCATGCGCTGTGATAAACAACAGATTCACAGACGGTACCCCATTTGCGAGCAAGCGCCTTGTTTCAAAGTACCATTCCATTACAGCGTACAATTCTGGTTGTTGTGATGCTTACCCACGTATATTATGCTTATAATTATTGATTTTCTAGCTTAGTGTAGTAGTAGCCAGACCTCTATTAATTTAATATACACTACTCGTATTTTGCGTTAATAAATAGAAGGCCACTACTAATAATTTAAACGCGCTAGCACTTTATTTACTGTAGTATTAACATATCTAATACTCACATAACAAAACTTTACTATAATGTTGGTCTATCGTAGTAAAGTAGTATAAAAGCGACGAAAGACAAAGAGACCCTTAATAATTTCCGTTCAGTATTTATATTTGTTCAAAATGCTAATCCCGGACACACTTCACGTGAAAAGCTTATTTTCAAATTTCGATTCTACAAATTTTGATACAACCGTGTTGAAATTCTTGAAATTTATGCCGTCTATGTGCCGTACGTATCCGAATTCGCTCCCACCTGTCGCGTTTGGAAAACTGTCGGTTCTTAACCAATGATAATATTCTCTGTCGTCATAAAACTCCGCCTGTACTATTTTTATCTCTGTCTGATGCATTGCAACTGTTTTTCTCTAGACACCTGCCCCACTCATGGGCGCTAGTGAAACGAAGTCTTCCGACATAACTAGGGGTCTATTCCTTGGGTAGAGCTATGAGAAATTGGGGGGGGGGTAAGTCGAAATCTGTTCGTAGGTCAAACTTAATCTAAAACAAATAGGCGCCACCAAGTCCGGACTTATTCATGATAATGGCATGGCATATTTCTAAGGGTGGACGTGGGGACCCAAAGAAAAAAAGATCGCCTTCGATGACAAAAACCTGTCTTAATAAAATAAGACGCTGTTCCTGTAAGAAATTATAATAGTTAGGTTAATAAAAAAGTGGAACACTATTTGTGTCCCGCAAATATACATAAAGAAGCAGTAAAGATATTTTCAATATAAAGTTGGCATCAAAATTCTACTCTTGAGGATGTTAGCTTTCTGTGGATAGGTTTGATCATATTTGATCAAAATAAAAAACTTTAATCTTGAACCAATTATTTACTAAAAAGAATCTCTTTTAAAATAAAATGAATTGCAACAAAAATTTAATTAATAACTGAATCACTTCGTGAATTTTAATTTCAGGTTTATCTAAATTGTTCATAATCAAACATTTTACAGTATATTGTAAACTTGTTACACAAAAAAAACTCCGACCCGTGCAGATCTGTTCAGGCAGGTTACATCTAAAAATGTTACTACTCAAGTTTTTCCTTTTTAAATTACATGTACTAGTTTTAGTTTCTAAAAAAGCAGATCACAAAAATACTCTTGTTTACATAACTTGTGTTAAAGCTGTTCGAAGCATTTGCTTTCAAGAACACATCTGTCAGCAGTATACTACAGAAAAATAAGTGACGTCAGTAACACCTGTTGTTGTTACTAACGATTCATAATGAACCATGCGTGTTGTTTCTCAAAACATCAAATTAGTGAATTTTAATTTCGACACTGGAAATCCAGCTCAGCAATAGTTGAAACTTTTATAATAATCATGCTTTTACACATTAGAATAAATTAACGTGTTTCTAATGTGAAACACCAAGAAAGTACTTAAAGCTAACTACGAACCAAAAACTGCTTTTCTCGCCTTGATGAGGTACTTGTTATTTCATGCGAAGATTACTGCATGTAGTGTGAACCAAGCTCATACTAAACAACTTCTACCAAATGGAGTTGTTCCACGTGTAGAATCAAATACGGTCACGATACATTCGGCAGCTGCTGCAATCCGGATGTTGAATCACGCTGCCTCACCAAAGTAGCATCTTTACGTTGTATAACAAAGTGGTCTTCTTAAAATTGGTTGAACTTTCTATTTTCAAAGTTGCATTTTTAATTGTAGCATTCTTCACGTCGTATAACAAAGTGGTCTTCATAAAATGGGTTAAATTTCCTATCTTCTAAGTTGCATTAATTGTAGCATTCCTCACGTCGTGCTAAATAAATTATCTCAAATTAAACAAGTTAATAACCTTCATACGATACCAACCGCTATTCAAAGATGTGTCCCGACTCCTCAAAGATGATACGCAAATTGCCGGCCTGCAGTCTTTGGTACATCTTATCGCTTCTTCCACGTATGGCCGACTGATTACAAAACTAGCTCGGGCGACCACAAATAGAATACCAAAGGACGATGCTGCTTTAACGTATTACCTTAGTTGTTAAATGTATTTTACCATTATTTTAATAAAAGTGTTTTATTATTCTCGCACTTTTATGAAGGGATTTATTAATCAAAAATAAAATTGTTACACTACCCCTTTCCTAAAAGAAAAAAAATCTTTTTTTTTTTATTTTAACAAAGAAAAAATTTTAAGTAAAACAAATACAAAAGATTTTTTTTTTAACCATATACTAGCCTTTTCCACATTCTTAATTATCATTATGAATTCTTATAAACCTATCAAAACGAGGGGGACAAATATCTACAAATTTGAGTGTGTCGGTAACTACGTGTACCAAGCGTCCATAGGGAGACAAAATCGGGGAGTCACAATCGGTGTATGTCAAAATTGGGAGAGGTCAAATCAAAAAGTCAAACACTCCACGGGACAAAAAAATTAATCAAAATCTAAATTTATGGTAACCCTTTAACTAGAGTTTTCTTACTCCTACTAAGGCTAGTATCTACTAACTGTAACTAAACACATTACAAATTATCTTAATTTCCAAAAATAAAAACTCCACTTTCTGGAGCTCAAGTAGCTCAACAAAAAAAGGACGCTACAACATCAAAATAGCATAACTATTCAAAATATTATCATTATAAAGTGATAATCAAAAAGGTAACCTAACTAATAGGTTTGAATACAAAATATTATCACAAAGTGATAATCAAAACTAAGGTAACCTAACTAAAAGGTTACTTACAAAGATCGAATTCAAAAACGAACCAGTTAGGGCTGTAATCTCCTACACCCTACTGATTATCCTATCACTAATTTTCAAACAACACATCTCATTAGTGATGGATCAATGGTGAGGTTCACCATGCAAACCTCCGACCTTATCAAACAAAAATCCCAGAAAGGTCCGAAATAAGGGAAAGAATAAGTCAATATTCTCTCTACCTAAATATGTAGAAATCAGGACTAGCAACTTAAACAGTCAACTTATCTCTACATTCTAAAGATATCTTTCAAAGACATCTTCTAATAACATCTTCAAATAACGCGCGACTAAAACAACCAGTATGCACACTAATGCACACCACAAAACTACTACATAAATTCTTAACCACATGCTTCAATTATCAAACAAAATTATCAAACAAAATGAGTTATAAAAGGGCAGTCTCCATTTAGTATTAGTTAAACGATACTAAATCAAAAATCGGAACAAAACAAAGCAAACAACTATTGTTTTGCTTAACATCAAAGAAATGACTAGACTGGAACTAATTGTCAGGATCATCATTCTCGTCTGGACATGATGCTTCAACGGGTTTCAAGTCCTTAACATGCCATTTTCCGGCTTTTGTTCCATCCTCATTCTCTAATTCATACACTAAATTGGAATGTTTTTTTCGAACTTTACACAAAACGAACTTTGGAGCTAACTTAGCGGAGAATTTATCACCAGCACTTGAAAGTACCTTATTAGTTCTCCAAACGCTTTCTCCGACTTGGAATGAAATGTCTCTTCTTCTAAGATTGTAGCGTTTACTCGAACGTTGATAAGCTACATGTAAGTTTTCACGGACATTTCCAAAAATATCAAACAAAGGTTGACGATCCAAAACATAAGAAGGTCTGCTACTTGAAACAACATCTACATCCTCACCAGCTTTAAATTTATCACTATAAGCTTTTCCACTTAAGGGTACCTAACGACCAAAGACTAAAAAATTGGGAGAACAGTTGGTGGATTCGTGTTTTGCTGAATTAATTGCGTACTGAATTTTTGATATCTCACTATCCCACGTATCATGTTCTTCTACGTAAGAACGGATGGCAGTATCAACTGTCTTATTAATTCTTTCCACAAAATTGCATTGAGGAGCATAAACAGCATTGTACCAAATCTTTTGGATTTCGTACCTTGCACACAAAGCTTTAAAAACACGTCCAATCAATTGTGGACCATTATCACAAATAACAAATTGTGGTACTCCGTAGACAAGAAACACTTTTCTTCCAAAACTTTTCTATCAAATGTGCCGTGGCACTGCGCAAAGGTTGTAAAATCGAATACTTGAGAACCAGTCACCAACAACTAAAAGCCATTTATGTCCGCGTTTGGAACGAGGAACGGACCCATCAAATCTAAAGCAATGGTTTGGAATGGAAGTCCAACCTCTTTTCCTTTCCCATCATGCCAAGGGGACCTTTATTGGGTGGTTTTTGAGCACCACAAATCAAACACTTCCTGCAAAATTTACGTACATCAAAGATCATCTTTGGCCAATAATATAATTCTTGGACACGAGACAAAGTTTTCAAAGAACCAAAATGTCCTGCTGTAGGGGGGTCATGACATGATTTAATGACATCTTTACGCTGAGATCTCGGTACTAAGTGCTTCCACTCTACAATATTCGCCGAATGCGGTAATTTGGAAGGGATAAACTTAAAAATGAACCCATCTTCCACTTTCCATTGTGGGCAGCTCTTGGGTGACGACAAAATTTTCTTTCTCAAAGATTCATACCACAAGTCTACATTGTCAAGTTTAATCTCTACTAAATTAACTTCTGGATTTTCTAAAGGAACGCCACGACTAAGACAATCTGGAACTATATTAAAATTTCCTTTCCTATGTACCAAATCAAATGAATGTTGCCTTAATCGAACTGACCATCTGGCAAGTTTTCCAGTAGGATTCTGAAGATTACTCAACCAAAGTAACGAAAAATGATCAGTGACAACTGTGAATCGAACTCCTTCCACCCACGGACAAAATTTCTCAATTGCAAAAATAACTGCTAAACACTCTCTTTCTGTGGTGGAATAATTGCGCTCTGTACGGCTCAGGGTTTTACTTGCGTACGAAATTACACGCTCTTCTCCTTTTATATTTTGTATCAAAACAGCTCCTAACCCAGTGTTGCTGGCGTCACACTCAACAATAAAGGGTGCCGAATACTCTGGCTGTGAAAGAAGAGGTGCTGAAACTAATGCTTGTTTGATCAACACAAACGAATTTTCTGCTTCCGCGCTCCAATTTACAGTTTGACCTGTTTTCTTTTTCTTAATGAGATCGTTGATAGGCGAAACTAATGACGAAAAATTTTTTATAAAGCGACGATACCAACTGCACATTCCTATAAACCTCTTTATTTCTGTCGTGGTTTTCGGTCGAGGAAAGTTAACCATCGCCGATACTTTATCGGGATCTGTACGAAGTGAATTCGAGCCTACTAATATAACCTAAAAATTTAAGTGTTTTTTTGAAAAATTCACATTTTCCTATATTTATGGTAAGGTTAGCTTCTTTTAGACGTTGCTTAACCTCTGACAATAACTTCAGATGTTCTTCAAACGACGACGAACATAGTATTATGTCGTCCAAATAACAAAATACATGAGGTTCAAATGTGGACCAAAAATCGCATCTACTAAACGCTGTTGCGTCTGCGCAGCATTCTTCAACCCAAATGGCATGCATGTAAATCTATATTGTCCTCGCGAAATAACACTGAAAGCAGTCTTATCTTTAGATGACTCACTAAGAGGGACTTGCCAAAACGATTTTCTTAAATCAAGAGACGAAATATAGTTCGCACCTCTCAACATATTGAGAATTCTATCTACATTCGCAAGGGGGTACGAATCGTGAACAGTTAAGTCGTTCAGGGCTCTACCATCAAAACAGAAACGATATTCTCCATCTGCTTTTTTAACCAACAAAACTGGAGAGGACCACGGACTAGTACACGGTTCTATAACTTTAAGTCTAAGCATGTCGTCCAACTCATCATTCAATATCTTGCTCATATATGATGACATCACATATGGTTTCTTATGGAAGGGCTTGGCATTACCTGTATCTATATCCATTTCGATTAGGTTAGTACGTCCCAACCTATCATCGCTGCTAATTTCATTGAATGAATTTATTATCTCTTGTGCTTGCACACACTGAGCATCCGAAAGGTCATGCAAATCAAATAAGTAATCATTAGTGTTCAAAGGGATATAAGATGAACCTAAAGACACAATATTGTTTTCAATGTTACTCTGAATAAACCAATTATTGTTTCTAAAGTCGGCAACTACACCAAATAATTTTGCAAAGTCACTACCGAATATAAAGGCATGAGGTAGGGACGGGACCACAAATGCATTAAGAATACGACTATTTTGATTGATTCATATGCATTTAGGGAGGAGGAGGAATACGTTGGCACCGCGTTTAACAGTTTGACATTTTCTAGTTTCACCGGGTGGCTGGTTTCAAAAATATGTTTGACGACTTGAGATCTTTCACATTTACCATATTTGAAATATGCAATGTGCTCTTTAAATCTAGTTCTAGCATTTCTCTTAGTCTGACCAATATATTTCTGAGAACATCCCGGTCTCGAACAGCTAATCTCATAAATCCCCGACTTTTGCAACTTGTCCACTTTGTCTTTTAAGTTACGTAACATATCTTTAATTTTAGTAGTATTATCATATGCAATTTTGAAATTGAATTGTTTAAATATTTTATTAAGACTCTTAGTGATGCCGAGAAAAGGAAGTTTGACAAATTTGACTAATTCATTAGTGGTGCTAGGTTGCCAAGTCGTTGATTTGCATATGTTATTACTATTCTTACATTTTCTTAGAATATTATGTACAATAACTGCAGAGAAACCATTGTGAATCGCTATTTGTTTACTAAGTGCTAGCTCTTTATTAAACCTGTCGCTATTTAAAGGAAAATTAATTAATCTGTTTACCTAAAAATTGAAAGCTGCCAGTTTATGTTGTAAATTGCGGTTAAAGGAGGATAAAATAAAACGATTCACATTAGTTTCCTTCTTATAAATATCAAATTCTAGTTTATTAACGTTTCTAATTACTAGTGTATCTAGAAATGGCAATCAAACATTATTCTCTAGTTTGTATGCGAGTTTTATGCTTTTAACTTTTGAATTTAATTCATTAAGGAAATCATCAACATTTGATTTGAAAATGTCAAAAATGGCAAAGATGTCATCCACGTATCTTATCCATATTCTTGGGAAGCATTTGGAATTGTCTTTAAACTCAGTTTCAAAGCGCGATATAAACAAATTAGCTATGAGTGGCGAAAGATTATTTCCCATTGCAGTTCCTTTATGTTGCTCCTATAATTTGGCGTTAAAATTTATTGTCATGAACGTTACTATCTATTAGAGCATCCTCTAAATATGTCAACGTACGTGGTATAGGAACTCCAAGGAATAATGAACCGATGTCAAATGATTAATGAAATGATTAATATGTGCTTTTCTACCATAACAAATTTCAAATGGTATCTTACCATCAATTTGGGTTGGATCGGAATGCTTTATGTAGCAATCTGTACAGACTGTTTCAACCCACAAATTTTGATCAAGATTTTCTTTTGCAGGAATCATAGAGCGAGCATATTCACACAAGACTTGATTTACCATTCAGCAACACCATTTTGTTCTGGTGTATATGATGATATTATACGATGAACAATTCCACTTCCAACTATCAATTGCTTGAACAATCAGACATGATTGTTTGAATCATAAAGCCTGATAGTTTGACAAAACAGATGTATTCACATGTCTTTTCAACTACTTCTAATGTTTGATTAATTGGATATACTTGACAAAATTTTGAATAATCTTCATTGAAATATTTATTCGAAACCAATGGTTCAAACGGACCACATACATCAGTATATATTATTCACCAACCTTGGCAGTACAAACTGATCTGGATGTATAAGTTTCACAATGATGCCTACCAAATACACAGCTTTCACAAAACTGATTATCAACATCTAACTGCATGCCTTCAAGATAAAAGAATTTCTTCACATGCTTCTTACTTTGATGGTCGAGACATTCATGTCAAATTTGAAACTGATTACAATCAGCGAGATTATCTTCACACGATTCATAAATTTAACTATATGTAGATGCATCTTGTAAAGACCGTCAACACAACTGCCATACACATGGGTACGACCATAGCGGGAAACACGACACTGGATTCCTTCTTAGACACATGTTGAACCACCTTTCGCAAGAGTGCTAACTGATATCAGATTACAACATACTTCTAGAACATACCACACGTAATAAAAGTTATTTTTCAATCCACTAGCCTTTGATGTGTGTGCGAACTTCAATATTTCCTACAGTGGCTTACATACAATTCAATTTCGCACTATAGCTGTAATTTTTACCGAGAGGGGCCTAAGTGTTTGAAACCACTACTTGTGATTACACACATGGCATGAAACACCAGAGTCTAACAGCCAGTTTTCAAACGCGAGTAGTCCACACTATTGATTTTCAACTTTACAAATATGATGTTTCTTTCAGAATACGTTAATTGTTAAACTTTGAACTTAAATT
Organism: Platerodrilus igneus; assembly: GCA_036346225.1. Lineage (NCBI taxonomy): Eukaryota > Metazoa > Arthropoda > Insecta > Coleoptera > Lycidae > Platerodrilus > Platerodrilus igneus. The sequence continues at coordinate 2,426,337 of JARFIW010000544.1, forward strand.
ATTCATAGATGCTTGATTTGATTTGCCACTTTTTCTGATCGATCAATTTTTAAGCTTTCTTTTGATTTTTTTCCATAACACAACTTGTTGCAAAATGACCCATTTTATTGCACTTGGTGTTACGATTGAAGTTACCTTTTGATGAGTTCTGATTTTTGCTAGAGCTTATACTGCTAAATAAACCTTCATGATGTGATTCCTGTTTCTGGTTTGAAAAATACATTTCCAATAATTGGTCATCTATTTCTTCATTTTAAATGATGTCTCTTTTGCGCATAGGCGCTCAAGCTCTTCTTTGGCTGCTTTACAGTGATTAACGACTCCTTTAAATCAAAATATGGCAGATGAGGCAAGATGGCCGAAAGTGAAGTGAACAGTGTTTTAGTCTCCTCCTTTAATTCTAAATGTTGTGTGAAAAAGAGTCATAAATACTATGTGTGCTAAGTGCTTTAATCTATATCATGAAAGTTGTATTTTTAGAACTCAAGGCAAGAAATTTATTAGTGACAATTTAATTATTTGTAAAAACTGTGTAGTAAACCAGCCTGAAGAGAATGAATTTAAGGATTTTATAGAGGAATTAGAAATCCAGATAATGGAGTACAAACAAGAAATTGAAGCCAAAGATAGAGCTATTGTAAAATTAAAAACAGAAATGGAGTACCTGGTGAAAGAAGCAACAGAAAATGAGCAAGTATTTAATGAACAACTTGATAAGGCAATAAACAAAATTAAGCACCTGGAGAACATATTATCTTCTAAACCATTAAATAGAATTGATAACTATTCATAAGTGGATAATGCTGTTGCTGGGTTACCTCCTGAGTGTTATCACATATCACATGGCATCAGAGGAATAGAGAAATCTAATGAACCAATTAAGATAGATGGAAAAATACCAAATAATCAAAATAGACTGAATAACTATAACAAAATATCAAGTAACCTTGCTAGTAGTTCAACTAAAATGAGATATAATCAAACAAAACCTAACAATATTCTTATACTAGCAGATAGTAATGGGAGGAATTTAGGATCTATATTGAATCTAAATTATAAACTTAATTATAACTTGACAAGCATTTTTAAACCAAATGCGAACTTTGTCCAGGTCACGGAAGATGTGAACAAATTGACTTCAGCCTTTATGGCTACTGATGTGGTATTCATCATAGCAGGAACAAATGATATAACCAGTGAAAAATATCCCTTATTTAAAGATATTTATAGAATTATAAAATGTTGCATGCATTTGAGAATAATAATTAGCACAATCCCTTATCGTTATGACAGAATTAGTTTAAATTCATACATAATCAAATTCAATAATATGCTAATTAATTTTATAAGGAAAGTTAATCAGGAATGTTCAAACAAGGTGGAGGTTATGGATATAAATAGCCAATTTTCAAGAAAAATATACACTAAACATGGGAGTCACTATAATGCATTAGGAAAGAAGATTTTAGCAAATAGTATAGTTCAACAACTTGATTATGGTAGCAAATTGGGGCAATCAAACTTAAGATATATTCCGGAAGAAACAGCAAAATTCTAAAGCTCGGCTATCTGATACACTGCAAAATAAATTATCTGGCGGGCAAAATAATTTAGATAACTTAAACAACTCATTTGGGACAATAGATACTTCGTGTTTGCAAGTGAATCTAGATGAAGATAATTTTTTAGAACTGTAACAATACTATCACTTAATATACGAGGTATTAAGAGCAAAAATGATGACCTAAAACTATTTTTGGTAGAGTATCCGAGAGTTAATATCTTATGCTTTACAGAGCACTGGCTAAAAAATCAAGACTCTCCTCCTGTTTTTGAGGATTTTTATGTAAGTGCGAATAAATGTCGTAAGGATATGCAGCATGGAGGAGTCATAATATATGTAAAAAATCAACTCAAGAGCATATGCGTTAGTGATTATGATTATTTGTATGAGGAAAGAACATTAGAATTTTGCTGTATTTCCCTAGGCAATGATAATGTTTATGTAATATGTATTTACAGATCACCAATAGTTTCCAATGAAAACATGTTTTAGAAAATTACAGAATCTGATTGGTAAATTTTCACCAAAATCTAAATTAATCATATGCGGTGATATTAATATTGATTTATCAGATACTCATAAATCACAATCTTATGTCAATTTATTAGTATCTTTTGGTTTAAAAATGCATGTTAAGTCTCCTACAAGAGTGTGCAAATCAAAATCTTCTATCATTGATCATTTTATAAGTAATTATTCTGAAATAGATGTACAAACGGTAATCAGCACAATAACATTTTCTGATCACAAAGCGATAATAGGTCAGGTAGTAGTTGAAAATATTGGTAAGATCAAAAAGCAAAATAAAACTGTTAGAATAATGTCGCAACATAACCTAAATAAATTTTACAATAACTGCAACCTAATTAACTTGTCGAACCTAGAGAATATTGTTAAATTTAATGATAAATTCTCTGAGTTTATGAAGACGCTTACTGATACTTTTGAGATTTGCTTTCCTGTTAAAACTGTAGTAAACAAACCCTAAAAAAATTGGATTACTAAAGGAATACGTTATTCAGCGCGTAATAAAAGGTGTCTGTACTATATCATTGTACATGCAAAAAATGGATCTTGTTTACTAAATTATTATAAAACCTATTGCTCATTGCTAAAAAAAGTCATTAAAAAAGCCAAACAATTGTATTACTTACATAGAATGAATAAAGTTAGAAATAGAGTGAAAGAAACATGGAAAATAATACACAGCCTACAAGGGAAAACATCAAACCCTAAAAGAATGCCAACGTATCTACTAGTAAATAACATAAAAGTCACAGAGTACACAGCGATAGCAGAAATTTTCAATTCTTATTTTATCAATGTTCCTGTTGTGATATTAAAAAACATAAAATCTAATCACAATCATAAAAACTTGATAAGTATCACTCCTCACTCGAACTCTAGTACTTTTTATTTAGAACCTACAAGTGCTCAGGAATTAAAACAAGTAATAGTGCAACTAAATAATAAGTACTCTGCAGGCATTGATAAACTACCACCTATAATATTTAAATACTTACCCTCATCATTACTACTCTATATAACTAAACTTATTAATCAAGCTTTTGACTTAAGTATATTTCCTGATTGCTTAAAATCGTCAATAATAATTCCAATACATAAAGATAAATCTTCACATGAAGCCTGTAACTATAGACCTATATCATTATTAAGTACAATGTCTAAAATTATTGAAACCCTCATTAGAACACGGATGATGAAGTTCTTAGAGAAATATAAAATCCTTTCGCCTCAACAATTTGGATTTAGAGCTAAGTCAAACACCACGCTAGCTACATTTAACTTATATAAATTTGTTCTAAATTCACTAAATAATAACTGCTTTGTAATTGCTCTGTTTTGTGACTTATCAAAGGTGTTTGATTGCGTTGATTATAAAATACTATTAAATATAGCTGAAGAGTATGGCTTTAAGGGCAAGATGTTACTACTGCATGATTCTTATTTAAGAGACCGACAACAAATAGTCCAAATTGAAAACCATAAATCAAAATCCGAATTTCCACAATATGGGGTTCCTCAAGGCTCTGTTCTTGGGCCCTTACTTTTTTTATTGTATATAAATAACTTACAAAGAACAACAACTGCAAATGTTACCATGTTTGCAGATGACACCAGCTTAGTATGGGCAGGACAGGACTTAGGAACCCCAAAACAAACTGTTAATAATGAACTGAAAATAATCAAGCATTATCTAGATAGCATGCAATTATCATTGAATATAAGCAAGACAAAGTTAGTAAATTTTAAATTATGCCAACATACAGAGAATAACATAAACTTAAATATAAACGATGAACAACTGGAGGTTGTTGATGAAATTAAATTTCTAGGAATATATTTTAGTAATACATTTAAATGGGATAAGCAAGTGGAATATATAGCAGCTAGGTTGAATAGTGCACTATTCACTATTAGAAAACTTACATGGGAAGTTAATCCAAACATGGGGAAAACAGTATACTATGCATATTTTCAGGCCATTTTGCAATATTGAATCATCTTCTGGGGATATACAACTCTACAAAATTTTAATAGTCTTTATAATTCAGAAAAAAGCTATCAGGACTTTAATGAAAAAAGATAGCAGGCATAGTTGTAGACTTTTATTTTGTAGGGTGGATCGCGCGGCAGAATAAATAAAACTAAAAGTACAAATTGTCAGATTTAATAACCGAATAATAAACATAATAAAAATAAGTATTTGTGACGAGCATAAAACAGTTGCTTTCGATCACCGGACATTCGTAGTAATAATAATAATGCTGGTTGCGTGCGCAGTTCCTCTTCAGCTCCCACTTGTCACAAGAGCCAATCATAAGGTAGGTGCCTGGCGGAAACTAAATAATAGCTTACAGTTGGTGCTTGACGGGAGAGTTAAATAATAGCCTACAGTTCGGCCATCCTGACCCTAAGATCGACCTCGATATCTACATAATTAATAAATAGAATATATTTTAACATAACATAAGGTTGAATAATGTTTGACATCGAATAAGCAATGATGTATCATAAAATGAGTTATCACAAATGACAATAAACATAAGCACATATTTGTGATGAATAAGGAATAATTCATAATAAAGTTTTATCACAAACTGTGGACAATCATAAATACGTATTTGTGATTAATAAAGAATAACATAAAACCTTAATAAAGTTTAAAGTTTTACATAATTTAGCCACTTAAGTGACCCGTGGGTCTAGCTATAATAAAACATTCTACTAATATTGAGCATACATAAGTTCACAAAGATAATAAAGTGAGTAAATACAATAAGGTAAGTAATAATAATATTCGGTTAATAATCAGGTAATTATATGATAAAAAAATATTATTGTGAGTAAGGTTTTAATCTCCTAAAATCTAAAATATCATTATAGGGTATTTGGATATTCTGAAATCCAATAATGTCCATCACTATATATCTGTCATGAGGTAGAACTGTATTGATAACGTAGGGCCCTCTATATTTAGGGATGAGTTTTTTGTTAACACCAATAGATGTATCAACATTTGATATCATCACATAATCTCCTACATTGTATTTGTGCGCTACTTTATGGTGCCTATCATAATAGTTTTTATTTTGTACTTGCACTTGATCAATCTTTTTAGATGCATTTAATCGTGTTTGTTCTAAATCAATTTCTTTTTCATTAAAAGGTTCTAAGGCTAGTCTTAAATTGTCTTGAATGACACCTAATTGATGACGTCCGAAAAGTAATTTACTGGGGGTATTTCCGATGGAGCGATTTAAACTATTGTTAATACAAAACTCCATTTCGCCTAATAAGGTATACCAAGGAACTTGTTTTTCATCTGTAGTTTTAGCTAATAAGGGGGTTAATAAACGATTTATGCGCTCCATTTGGCCATTGGCTCTAGGCGCGACCGAAGCTATCAGAATATGCTTAACATTGTTTTGTTCTAAAAACTCTTTGAAGTCTTGGGACATAAAAGTAGAACCTCTATCAGAGATTAAAATTGTCAGTCTGCTATAGTTCCTAAAATAAGAAATAAGATGATTAATGACTTCTTGTGTGTTTACTGTTTTGCATGGATAAAACTTTGTAAATTTAGTGAAACCGTTAATAGTTTCAAATATATATTTGGCATTATTGCCAGTTTTTTCCAATGGACCATAATGGTCAATATGTAAAGTTTCGAATGGGACTTTACCTTTGGGAATATTATTTAAAAGACTTTCGGATTTTCCAAATTTCGGGTTAAATTCTATGTATTTGAGACAATTTTCAATATGTAATTTCACTTTAGATTTAATTTTGGGAAACCAGTAAGTGCGGGTTATGAGCTCGATAGTTTTATCAGCTCCAAAATGGCCCATATTATTATGATAAGTATGTATAATTGAGTATTCCATACTTTCAGGTACATAGAATAAGATACTGTCACCTAACTTCCTATAAACCAAATCTTGGCGCAGCTCAAAAAATGGGTGCTCGGTTTCCAATAACTTCTTTTTAATAATCATTATTTGATTATCACTGCTCTGTTTTAAGGCAAGTCTGCTCCAATGTGTTGCCCTCTAGCACTAAGATATTATTAATTCTACTTAATGCATCCACATGGCGCATATTTTTATTAGGCCTATGCTCAATTGAGTAATTATAATTTTGTAATGTTAGACACCAACACATTATGCGAGGTACTATTTCCTTTTTGTTCATTGTAAGCCTAAAGCTGTCGCAATCTGTGATTATTTTAAAATTAATTCCTTGCAAATAAGTGTGGAATCGTTTAAGGGAGTAAACTATCGCTAAGCACTCAAGCTCGTAACTGTGGTATTTGGATTCAGTGTCTGAAGTGCGTTTCCTGAAATAAAACACGGGGTGAAACTTTCCATCTGATTGTTTCTGCATAAGAATTGAGCCGAAACCAATAGCACTTGCATCACAGTGCGGCTCAGTTAAATTAAAGGGGGAATAAATAGATAAAACTGGTTGACTAATCAATTTCGATTTGAGTAATTCAAAAGTTTCTAAGTGTTAACTTCTAAAATCGAATTTGCAATCCTTTTTTAATAAGTTATACAAAGGGGCAGCTATGATACTAAAGTTTTGGATAAATCTCCGAAAATAACTGGCCATTCCTAGGAATGAGTGTAGCTGTTTGGCATTGTTTGGCACAGGGTATTGCTTTATGGCTGAAATATTATTAACATTTGGACTGATTCCTTCATGATTAATGTGGTACCCTAAATAATCTATTTCGGTAGTTAAAAATAAACATTTGTCTACTCTCAGTTTTAGTAAATTATCAACCATTAGTTTGAATACTTGCTTTAAAATACCAATATTTTCATAAATTGATTCTGTGGCGATTAAAAGATCATCAAAATAAATCAATAATTTATTTATTTATTCGGGTTAAATTCTATGTATTTGAGACAATTTTCAATATGTAATTTCACTTTAGATTTAATTTTGGGAAACCAGTAAGTGCGGGTTATGAGCTCGATAGTTTTATCAGCTCCAAAATGGCCCATATTATTATGATAAGTATGTATAATTGAGTATTCCATACTTTCAGGTACATAGAATAAGATACTGTCACCTAACTTCCTATAAACCAAATCTTGGCGCAGCTCAAAAAATGGGTGCTCGGTTTCCAATAACTTCTTTTTAATAATCATTATTTGATTATCACTGCTCTGTTTTAAGGCAAGTCTGCTCCAATGTGTTGCCCTCTAGCACTAAGATATTATTAATTCTACTTAATGCATCCACATGGCGCATATTTTTATTAGGCCTATGCTCAATTGAGTAATTATAATTTTGTAATGTTAGACACCAACGCATTATGCGAGGTACTATTTCCTTTTGTTCATTGTAAGCCTAAAGCTGTCGCAATCTGTTATTATTTTAAAATTAATTCCTTGCAAATTAGTGTGGAATCGTTTAAGGGAGTAAACTATCGCTAAGCTCTCAAGCTCGTAACTGTGGTATTTTGATTCAGTGTCTGAAGTGCGTTTCCTGAAATAAAACACGGGTGAAACTTTCCATCTGATTGTTTCTGCATAAGAATTGAGCCGAAACCAATAGCACTTGCATCACAGTGCGGCTCAGTTAAATTAAAGGGGGAATAAATAGATAAAACTGGTTGACTAATCAATTTCGATTTGAGTAATTCAAAAGTTTCTAAGTGTTAACTTCTAAAATCGAATTTGCAATCCTTTTTTAATAAGTTATACAAAGGGGCAGCTATGATACTAAAGTTTTGGATAAATCTCCGAAAATAACTGGCCATTCCTAGGAATGAGTGTAGCTGTTTGGCATTGTTTGGCACAGGGTATTGCTTTATGGCTGAAATATTATTAACATTTGGACTGATTCCTTCATGATTAATGTGGTACCCTAAATAATCTATTTCGGTAGTTAAAAATAAACATTTGTCTACTCTCAGTTTTAGTAAATTATCAACCATTAGTTTGAATACTTGCTTTAAAATACCAATATTTTCATAAATTGATTCTGTGGCGATTAAAAGATCATCAAAATAAATCAATAATTTATTGTCCCTAATTAAATTTTTAAAAATTTTGTTTACAAAATGAGCAAAGACAGACGGGCTTGTTCTAAGACCAAAAGGCATTCTTAAAAATTCAAATTGACCTAAGGGGGTCGTAAAAGCAGTAAATTTTATGGACTCTTCTGATAAAGGAACATGGTAAAATGCATTTTTCAGGTCAAGTTTTGTAAAATATTTTTTCCTTGTAAACGCTCTAAATGGTCATCAATTAAGGGGATGGGATATACGTCACGTGTTAGATATTTATTTAAGTTTCGGAAATCGATACACATACGTAACTCGCCTGATTTTTTCTTGATTAGAATAATTGGAGAGCAGTACTCGCTTTCCCTAATAATATTTTGACTTTGAAGGTCAACTAAAATTTTTTGTAATTTGTTTTTTTCATAAAATGAAAGACGTCTTGGTTTGCATGAAAAAGGTTCGTGCTTGGCAAGTTCAAGCTTCATTTCAAAATTTACTTTAGGGCGATGTGGTTTTGGTGCCACCAAATAATCGTTATGATAGAGTTTTTCGATTTGTGCTTTAATATCATTAGGTAAATTATTATTTATTAAAAGGTTTTCAGTAACCGTTATTGGATTCTGAACATAATTGATATGCATAAGTTCACTAACCTCATTTTGGAAATTAATATTCTTACCACTATCATTTGACTCAATGGTTGGATCCTTCACTTTAAGCTTAATGTGTAATTCATTATCATCGATATCGATTTGTACATTAGGATGTGAAATAAAATCTCTCCCTAAAATAGAACCATATGTCATAGTTGAATCTGGTACCCAAAATATTCAATTTTGAACCATTAATACCTTGGAAGTCTCTTTCTAAAAATTCTTTAATAATACATACATTTGGAACATATTTTTGCTTAATTAAACTTATTGGCGACCCTGTATCTAAAAGGCTGCAAATTGAAAATGTACATACATCTAAATAATCATAATTAACGTTAAATTTTAGGTTAATTACATACGGTTTGGTTGAATTGCATTCAATAACATGTGCAGTTGTGTCGACTCGCTGGTCTGGGCAGTCTTTTGACGATGACCCATTTTCCCACAAAGAAAACGATCCCTTTGGCCTAATTGGTTTCTTGCAATTGTTAATTCCGTGACTATCCTCATTGCAATTGTAACAGCGGAGTTTTCTGTTATTGTGAAATGATTGATTACCATTGAAATTCTTCCTCGAGATTGAACTGTTGGAGGGAATAAATTGTTACGTGCCAAATTGGCACTAAACATTGTCTTAGCTTAATTTTTATGTGCGGAAGTTTTCGCGCCTTAAAATTAAAAAGACTTGGCGTGTATTTTCGTCACGCCAGAGGGCGTTTGCGCGAGATCGCGCGGGAACTTCGCGCCGACGCGTGAAAGAACAAAAGTGGGGAGTTTCCGAAAGACGCTGAGGAAACGGGGCTTTTTTCCTCTGACCTTCGTGAAGAGCGGTTTTGTCAGGTATCGTATCGTGCCTTATCTTTATTTATGTAGATATCCTTGCCTGATTATCTTTGTTTGTCGCCCTTATACCTGTTCCTGCCCTTTCCCTACATAGGTAGAGGTAATTTGTAGCCGTTGGCCGAACCGCATTCCACGCCGGAGCACCATCTTTAATCACTCCGGAGTGGAGCCCTGAGATCCCGTCGAAGCCATTTGGATGGACGTTAGGCGTACCCTCCGTTAATTGCCTTAAAAGGGCCATCAGTAGCCCTGATGGACTTCAACAGAAGCCAACTTTAACTCAACCCCGCAGGACGTCGGATTTCTTATGTAAGTACTTTAATTGCTTAATTTGTTCGCTAATTTAATTTATATTTTTCCGCAAATGGCGTATTTAATTTGTTATTGGTGACGTCATTGTCAGATGGCCGCGCTAAAGCCTGTGTAAAGCTTGGAGCTACCACCTGCCGTGGCGTCGCTTTTTCCGCGCTTGCGCGATGTATTTACGACTTATAAATTGTGCAATTATGAACTTTAAATTGTAAGAATTGGCACTTTTAAAACGTAAGAAAATGTAGACTTATATGATGCAGTTTCATCGCGAACGACATTATTTAAAATTTTGAATAAATCTTTGACTGTTTTAATATCGTGGAGTAACATTCTAGCTTGACTTTGTAAAGTGCGGTCATTCAACCCATCAATAATGTACTGAATCATTTCTTGTTCTGGAACAGCAGCGTTGTTACCTAACAAAACTTTATCATGATAATATGACGTGAAATGTTCATTAGATTTCCATAACCGATTTTCAAACTTTTTGCGAAGTACAACAATATTTTGTTGAGCACTAAACATTTTGCGCATTTCTAATTTAAGTGTAATCCAATCCATAGTAATATAACTTACTTTTGAATTGTACCATTCCCTAGCGTGTTTAATAAATTTGCCTACGGCGATTATTTGCATAACCTCATTTGAAATTTGATACGTGGTTTGTACTGCATTAACTCTTTCCAGCCAAACATTTATATCCACGTCTTTTCCGTTAAATTAAGGGAGTAACATGCTTATTTCGTGATTACTAAAAGTAGGTTTTGCATTTGCGCTTACAGAACCTCGTGGTTTTGTAGCGTTATCTACAGGTTGTTGCTCTTGGAATAACAAATTCCGCGAACTGTCGTTTGAATAATATCATTTATCGTTAATGTGCTGAGTTCTCATACACTCGCATTTAAATCGGGGCTGCTTCTTCTGGTTTCATCAGAATCGGCTTGAATAATTTGTTCAGTCATGGCGTCCATGTTTGACCCGGCGTTTTTCGTAACGTACTTGTAAAATTGAAATTTCTCTTGTTGTTGCCCGCACCTGAAATCTGTAGGGTGGATCGAGCGGCAGAATAAATAAAACTAAAAGTACTAATTGTCAGATTTAATAACCGAATAATAAACATAATAAAAATAAGTATTTGTGACGAGCATAAAACAGTTGCTTTCCATCACCGGACATTCGTAGTAATAATAATAATGCTGGTTGCGTGCGCAGTCCCTCTTCAGCTCCCACTTGTCACAAGAGCCAATCATAAGGTAGGTGCCTGGCGGGAACTAAATAATAGCTTACAGTTGGTGCTTGGCGGGAGATTTAAATAATAGCCTACAATTTAAAGAAATTGGTTTATTGACATTAGCTGGAATTCTTATATTTGAATCAATAACTTTTATATATAAAAACCAATATCTATACTCAACATGTAATATAAATACTTATAACACACGTCATCACAATCAAGTGTCACTACCTAAACCTTACTCTATAACTTACACAAATTCATGCCTATATACTGCTATAAAGGTGTTTAATCACATACGAATCAAGTTAAGAAAGAAACCGTTTAAAGTATTCAAAAAAGAACTAAAACAATTGCTAGTAAATAAATGCTACTATTCAGTAAAGGAGTTCTTAGAAGACAAGCTTGTAGAGACTTAACTAGTTGAAGCTCTAACGTGTACATTTGTTCATCATTTTAAATAAATTGGCAACTGGATAGTTATTAACATCCAATGTATTATGGGGTACGTGAGTGTACATATATTTATTTGTTAAAATAAGTACATACATGTATTGTATATTTCGATGCTGTAATGGCCTATGAAATACATTTATCTATCTATCTATCTATCCAATAACAACGAGCGACTGATATATGTATATTCAAATCTAGTTACCTGAATTTAAATCGTAATTCAATCAAGATTATTGAAGTATCAAATACAAAAGTAAATTCATTTACAGAAAATGAATACTAGTAGTGATGTCAATACTCTTCCACACATTACAGATGCAACAAATAATATTAGCGAAGAGTTATTACCCTAAACTTCCTTGAATAAATACAATTTGACATTTTCGTGATTCATGGAGTAGTAGTAAACGAACAAAGTGCATTCAATTTCAGAAAATGCGTATTGCACAAGAGAAAATCTGAGGATGTGAAAAAAATCGAAAATCCTAACTGAAGGAATCGATCAGTTTTTACGTGAAGCTCTTGATGATGTCTATCTACTTACAGAGGGACACTGGTTAACAGTAATTTTTCTGCCAAATCTTATTGCATTTATTTTGTAGATTGCGTTGGTATTAGAAATAACAGAAGCAGCTTGACAGAAAGTACTAAAAAATTTAAAAATGTGTGACGTTCAAAAAATAGGCTCTGCCATTTTAATAAGTATTATAAAGACAAAAACAAAAGTTCCTAGAAAATTTGCGTTCTATAAAGTATTTCAACTATGCTAACCATAGCCCACCAAATATATCCGACTACTTTTTTTACAAATTATGAAAAAGACAAGCGGACTGTGCAGTGTGTTGGAATAAACAAATTGGGTAATATAGCACTGTAAATTGCTCAATTTTTGAAGTTGACAGTTGACGAGTCATTGTTTTCGCCGATCATCTGCCACGATTTTGGTCAACTCTGAGGCATATCGAACAACCCTTAAGTGAGGGGAAATCAACCACAACAGCGGAAGGTTATTTCGATGACAGTTTGTCAAACAAAATGTCGATAGCTAATAAATCATTCATTCTGTAGAATATGAAAAAGCATCTACTAGTGGAATATCTGTTTCTAAACAAATAATAAAAAAATTTACGAAAATTCGTGAAATTGTACTTGCAAATATTTATTTTTATTTACCTATTTGTACTTGGTTGTAAGTTATTTAAGGTATGTTCAAAAAATTAATAGTAGAAATTTTTGTATTTTATTTGTGATCGTAGAAAAAGTATAGCGTGCTACTAATGCAGAAAATAAACTATTTCACACTTGTGTGATTATGACATGCTTCGCTTGTATCACAACTTTCACAAATCGTATAGAATAGGTTATTTTCTGCACAATATACTATTTAAATCATGTAACGCCGTCACTTTTTTACATTGCACAAATAACTACTATTTTTAAACAATTCTCTATTTCTGTAACTTAATGTAACGTTTTTCACGTAGTAAATGTATATAAATAATTCCTTAAAGAATAATAAACCTTTAGATGTATAATTGTCACTTAGTAAACATGTAAACAAATTTGGATATAATAACAGGATACTTGTGCAGGCCTCTGCTGTTTAGATGCCGTAATTATAAATTTGAAGAAATAAAGACTTGTTCTTATTTAGAACCGTGGTATAAGTAGTTCCATTGTTTTCCCGCGAGTTGCTAGGAAATTTTCCTTAATATTTTGAAGTTTTGTTAGTCGGAGATATGGTAACATAAGGCTAACAGCAGATTGAAGTCGAACGCTTCGAATATTTTATGATTTTGAAATCACCCTTATGGGAATTTATTTCGTAATGCAATTATGAAACGTTAAGTGTTATAGATTTGCCTAAATATTGATTGTTTATTGTTTCACTAGTTTCTACCTCTTATGAGAGATATATTCTTCATTTTACTGCTGTTAAGCCACCTGTGGAATTTCGCCATATTGATCTTTTGGGTATGTATCATTTAATACTTGTAAATAAGAATTGGTTTATGATGTTTGAATTTACAATTAAGTGTCTATTCATATTAGAATCTAAATAATGGTTTCTTTTGGTAGAAAGGCGAAGATTATTGAATACCATTGTTGGAGGGAAAAACCCCTTACTGTAGGGTAAGTTTGTTTAAGTTTTGGTTACATATTAATTAGGGTTGATCATTCAATTAATGATGTTACTTGAGTGCGAACATGTTGATAATTAAATGTTGGATATATTTGTTCCTTAGTCGTAATTTTAAAGCTGGTTGTTTGTCTAATTGTTGAACGTGTATGTTAATTTTGATATGTATAGATAAAATATTCATTAGTGTCAATTTATATAAGAGAATAATTGATTGACTAGTACTTATACTTGTTTCTCTTTAGGGTTTTTTTTGTTAATCGGAAATTTAATTTCTGGATCGTAATTTATGGTAGCGCACTTGGAAAAAGTTAGAACAATCGTTACACCTGGCTTTACATCGATAGCGGAAGGCGTACTTGGATCGTAGGAACACGCAAGTTTTTAATATCTTTTTATGTGACGATTTACTCGTCTTATAATGATAAAAATTATTTCAAATATTTCAAATCTTATATGATAAACAACAGTTAATGCGATTATTTAGTTTACGCATAGTTGATATAATTGTCTATCCTTTTGACTTGTCGTGCAATGACACCATTGTTGAATAAAAATCGTGCATGCGCCTGAGCTCAAGCGACATCCATAATATAAGCCATCCGTGCACATTAACCATGTTATTTTGTTTTATTATTTTTGTTGTACTGAACGTACATTGTTTAGGATTAACTAAATGTTCTCAAAGATTATTTAGATTAAGAACAGAAACTGTCTCCAATATATATTTATTTTTACCTGACTTAATTACTGGCATCATTTAATAATTTAATAGTTTATGACAAGGCATTATTTTAGTAACAATATCTCGGCATATAGGTACCCGTACTTATTTGGTATTTTTGGTAGTGCGAGGTACTTAGGTGGTTGCCTGAAGGCAAATTTACCTGGCGTCCTCTTTATTTTATTTTTTTGGTCTATAGCACTTTTAGGACCCACTCGGTCTCCACTGCAGCTGGTCGGCAACCCACCTACTTGTCAACTTGAGCCGTAGTAGCGACACGTAGTTGTTACTCGAATAATATAGGTAAATTGTACGTCGCAGTCATAAGTAATACTTCTATAGCATGCGGAATTAGTAAATTCATTTATCTTAAGCAAAGTAGTTCCTAGGTTTTACATAGTGAACAGTCCAGATATTACTAATGGAATAGATAGTTGCTACCCTTTGTCCAGCTTTATTCCTGTTTTGAACAAATGTTAACAAACTGTTGGAAATTGAATTAGATATGTCAGAGCTCCAAGAAACACCCCAATTATCAATATGGTTTAATATATTGAGATAGTTTCCTATCTTTTTGAATACAAATCTCTGGAACAGCGTCAAAGCCAAAAAATATCATCTGACGTTCATGTATATTCTTATTGTTTTTACTAATTTTATAAGAAACTGCATTGATAGTTGGTTATTGAGGGAATGGTCATTTTGTAATCAGTAATAACCATTAATTTTTCTTTTACAGCTATCCAACAAAATAAGGAACTTGCAAACGAACTAAGGAAATTTAAGCAAGATAAGGATAATTCAGAAGCCAATATTGAGAAAAATGCAGCTACAATCAGTTTATATGAAAATCTTCATGTGGTAAGAGCAATAATATATACACATACAGAGTGATCGTGAATGTTTCAATTATAAGAGAAACTGCATTCGAAAATAAGGAAAATAATTATTATAAACATTTATCGGGAAACGTCGTGTTTAGAAGTTACAAAGTGTCTAATACGAAATAGTTGAGCAATCTTTCTAACTGATTTTATTAGTAAAACAAGTTGTCATCGTTATGATAATAATTATGTAGTCACAAAGGTTTCCAACAATATGTAAAATAAACATAATATAAATGAATAACCATCCTAGAAACTAGCAATTCTTTGTAATGATATTAGTATAAATTAGTGGGAAGTACAGTAAAATAACTTTATTAACCCATTATCATCCGAATGTTTTTATTTCGCATATTTGGCATATTTTTGATACAATCTATATAACTCATTTAAACAACAGATTTATCTTTTCAAATACTGAACTTGATTATTTTTGAAAGGCTGGAATATTGTATCTGTGAACATTTAGAAATAATTTTCTTACGCATTTTGTTAATAATATTAAATAAAGATGTTGCCTCATAATCATCATTAGGTCTTCATTTCTAGAACTGGTTAGGCGCATACCTCCATTGTTTCCTATTCTGAGCTAACCTACATATTTCCCTAAAATTCCCACAGCCTGCATCTTTCACTATCTGTGTGCAATAGTCTGATCAATATCTCCCTCCACCCCATTTTTTCCTATCTCTGCTTCTAATATAGGCTGCACTGTTCCCCAAGTGCTTTAGAACATGCCTTATCCTTCTATTTCTCTTATTGTTTTTTATTTTCCACAAATATCTTTCTTCTCCCTACTATTTCTAGAACCTCTTTGTTATTAACTTTGTCTGTCTGTGCTATCATCATCATCATCATACAACTGAATCACCACATTTCAAATGGTTTTACCTTTTTCTTGTCTGCTTCTCCTACTATAGTCGTTGTAATTTAAGTTCCGATTTACGTCATTAATAATGTTCGCATGCATACCAACATAGAATAGAGCATATTTCCTTTCTTATCTTAAACACTCAGATCTTATTAGTGTTGGTGAAAATTGCAACGATGCCAGCGTTTCTCTACAAAAATTTAACATTTAAAACTATCAAAAATGGCAGTACATAACCTAAACTCATGTTCTAGAGGTTATGGGAATGTGTTACTGTCAAATTTTTTGCTTCTCAAGTCCAATCGTTTTATAAACTGCGCCTTTTTTTCATATTAAAAACTGTTCTTATCAGAACAAATTTGCGTCATTTTTACGTTCGCGAGCTTGTTTTTGAAAATGCCTAGAATGCACTTGGGTGCCAGGGGGAAGCAGCATGTTGCTAACATGTACGAGTTTTTTGAACAAGAGAAAGCAAATGGAGGACCTTTTATTCCTGTAACAGCCGTCCAAGATGTAATCTACGAAATGTAATTAGTTATAAAATTATTTAATTTGATTTTATAGAGAGATGCAGCTGCTCTCAAAATTAATCCTTCAACTGTGACTATGGTGCCCAAAGCTATTCAAAATGGTGAATCATTAGATTCGAAAAAAGAATTTTCAAGAAACCTGTAACTGTTGTTGATGAATTTACAGAGTGTGAAATTCGCAATGAAATTTATCGAATGTATGACAATCGTAAGTTATTAAAGTGTTGGTAGCTTAGTTTTGACATAATCATAACTGTTTCAAATGAACATATTACAGTACATAACTTGCGTTTACAACTTCAGAGTGCTGAATTGTTCAAAGCATGTGATAAATCTTTAAATGCACTATGTAGAATGGGATTTACATATCGTAAAGACAATCCCCGTCGTGCTCTCATAGAATTGCCTCATATTGCCCTTAAATGCTTTGAATTTCTCGTAAAGTATATGAGAATTAAAGCGGAAGATATTTATCAATTTGTTCATCTCGACGAAACTTGGATTTTCCAAAACGGTTCTGTTTGTCGTTCCTGGCATAATAATGATGTACGAAGTGTAAGAAGCACACAAGTCGATGGGAAAAGATTCATAGTGTTGCATGCAGGCAATGAAAATGGGTTCATGGAAGGTTGCGAGTTGATCTTTTCATCTGCGACAAAGTATGGAGATTATCATGGAGAGATCAACAAAGCAAATTTTCTTAATTGGTTTGAAAATCAATTGCTGAAGAATTTAGAACAACCGTCTGCAATTGTTTTAGATAATGCTTCATACCACAGTACACTGTTGGTTAAAGAACCGAATTACAGTTGGACTAAAGGAGACATATCAAACTGGCTGACAAATCAAGGCATTGCACATGATTATACTTCTTTTAAAAAAGATCTTCTTAATCTTGCTACCATGTATGTATAAAAACCCAATTTATAATTTGTGTAATTAATATGGCTATTAATTTTCAAGCATAGGCCATCAAAGGTCTGAAAACAAAAAAAATTACCTTCGTAAATATCAGATATCAAATTGCACCATTATATATCATAAACCCTTACCTGATATTACAAGGTCGAGAATTTCTTATCAACAATGAAAGCCCAAGGTAAAGTTGAATGGAAAACGGCTTGAGGAAAAGAAAAACTCTTTAGACATAAACGGCTAGTAGAGTGTTAGCTCTGGGTAGATCATGAACTTGGGTCATGGGTTGTCAGATGACCAAAAAAATAGATAATTTGCGCCACCGTATTTTTCAATACAACAACCTACAAAAATTATCCGTGCTTGTATTAGGGGAATGCGAAAACCTTATATCTACACCACTAATATAGCCACAAAACCTGAATTTCACCTTTGTAAAGCACTTACCAAAATCTCAATTACCAGATGTCTCGCCTTAACCTGTGAACAAACAAATGCACAACATGGACACCGTTTGTGCCCTTAAAAATATTTACCAAAAATAATATAATAGAATTTAATTTCCAAAAATATACACCCAGGGTATTTGTTATCATTAGACACAATGTCCGCTCATCAACGACCTATAAGTTTTACTTGTATTTTGAATAATAAAAGAGATAGACAAAAATGGATTCTATTTGATTAAATTCCTTGATTTGTTTTAACATAATCTTTTTCAACTAAATATTTTTATAGAACAGAAAATTAATAAGGTTTTGTATTCAAAAAACATAAAGATCTCTAAATTGAATACTTCATAATAAATTTTCTAAAAAGTTTGAGCTATCTTAATTCATATTACATATTTTAATTTTTTAGCCATGAGTAGTACTACGTTGACTTCACAATAAAATTTAATTATTTAAGTTCTCATAAAATAGCATGTTTCAACATAGAGTTAGTTTTACTTAATATGTATAAACAGAATTCATCACGTTGTTTAAGAATCAAAGTACATGACATCAAAATTATTAAATATATTTTTAAATTAGCGTAAAATAACATGTGATATTTAAATTGGATAGCTGAATATTTTTTGACGTCATATGTCACTAACAACTTTTTCAGTTTAGTTAACGCTATCTGTTTGTGAAATAATTATGATATGCAAACTGCATAGCCATCTTTAAAAATTATGCAAGGTTACAAATTTATTACGGAATCTTTCTTTTACTAAATAAATTTTAAGTTACTTTAATCAAGGTAAAGTTTCAACCTTCTACTTTCATATTATGTTTACATAATTATAAATGTGATTAAATACTAGATATCACTCACGTGTCGAAATACAGTACGACCAAAAGAAATTGAACTATGACATCAGATGTGGGATATTCCATAAACATCTGCGTTCTGTGATGCACAAACAGGAAACACATGATTACGAACGAATTTATCGCTGGAACTATGAGAAATCTTCTGAACGAAACATTATTTAACCAAACCAATTCCTCCTAAATTACATCCTATAAATTCTTGTATTCCAAATCTCAAACTAAATTTTCTTTTCAGCATTAAATACGGCAATTACGATATTAACGAAACCCGTGATATAATTATATGATATTGCTTACTTCTTTCATAATTTCTAGATCCAAGATATTGCACTATGAGGAAAACATTAGTAAAATTTATTTAATTAATTATACCAACTGTTTTAATGATGAGGGGGAGCTTCTATTTTCATTGGCCTGCAGGAATCAACTGAACTGCTCTAGGTGGAACACAAAATGAAACCCTCACGCTAAAGCCGCTAGGAACTACATTCAGACACGAAGATTCAATCAGTTAAACTTTCTTGTGGACCGTATTACAGGCCACGTGCCTGGAAACCATCATCTTGACCTTTCTATACCGCTGATAGCAGCTTACCTGTTCAGACGCTGATAGAAAAATGACAAGAAATAGAATAGAATAGAAAAATGACAACTCGACGAAGCTTATTGTAGGAACTTAGACCTTAAGAGCAAAGGAGCGCATATGCCATTGTAAATTTTATGAATTATTTTTAGTGATCGAAAATTTATAAATTATATTTTTATTTTATTGCGATATTATCTTAGATTAATAAGCGAAGTGTAACTGCGAAAAAAAAAGGTTACAGGTCTACAAAGCAGATTACTTGGCAGAACAGTATGGCCATAAAGTTGTACGATTGCCTCCCTACCATTGCTCTTTCAACACGATTGAACTTGTCTGGGGTATATCCAAAACTTATACAATCGTCACATTGGTAGGAATGGCAAATCGGCAGAGAATTGTTTGAAAATGTGGCACGAAGCGTTGGCAACCATTACCCCAGAAGTCTGGGCAAATGCTACAGCTCATTGTGAAAGGTTAATTGGAGACTGGTACAATAGAGAAGTACGTTTAGATACAGTTGATGTTGCACCTCTTGTAATTACTTTTAATGCTGATACCGAAAGCGATAGCACCGATTCAAATGACCACATCGATTATATTTAAACATCGCTGGAGAACTTCATGAACAAAGGTTAGCAAATTTATATTTTGCTGATCTATATAAAGCTGTATGACAATGTGGCATGAAGTATTAGTGACTCTAGCTCCTCAAGTTTGGACAAATTCTGTACAAAACGCAGAAGCAATTATTAAAGAATGGAGGATCACAAAATTAAGTCTGATGAAAAGGATGTTGCACCGTTGATCATTAACATAAACGACGATGGCAACGACAGTAGCTGGGATTCAGACAGCAGTAGTAACTAATCGATAGAAGGCCATGGAATCATAGGGAAATTAATGAAATACATTTTATACATCAAGAAATATCGATATTTGTAAATTAACTATCGGCATTTAGGTTATTGTGAGGTAATCAGTATCTGTAACTTTCTGTATGATAAATAAATAAAACTAAATATATATTTTATTGATAATTTACAAGCATTTAATAGAGATTCGTTTAATTTCTTCTGTTACATCTGTCTACAACATCGACTGCAAAATTACAATTTTTTTGTGATACAATTAATCATTTTTGAATTACCTCTATCGTGTTTGATAGTCTTCTTTTGTTAAAGTTGTTACTTACATCTTATCGTTAATAAAGTGTATTGCATTTTCAAATTTACCGAATACTTGTATCACTCTAGAGAATGTTATTTATTTTACTTACTGCATACACCTAATACTGGCAAAACTAAGACAGCGGGTACTATCAGGCTTTTACATCTTCCAATTTCAACAGGTTCCGTATATCAACAAGTTTGCAAGATATTGTATGCGTTTGTTTAGCATCCAGCAAACCTAAAAAATAAATTTTCAAGACTGTTCGTCCTATATACACTTACCTACGAGATATTAATATCCATGTACTTTCGTATTATCTTAATACATATTTGTTTTATATTTTGCCTAAAATGACTATATATTAGTTGATAGTAAACATTCACAGATCAACCCTATTTATCAGCAAAAAATACTACTTCACAAAGACTGAAAGAAAATTGAATTTTATAGGTATTTCGGTTATTTTGTGCTGGTATATTTAAAACATGAATTACACACTTTTAATTTATTTTTGATAAACATAACCTGTTTTGTTGAATAGCGGTGGCTAATAGTCTGTGTCTGGTGTAGTGTGCAGATTGCTGTAAAATGAATCACATTAAATACACTGAACTATGTTTGAAATATGCTCAGTAGTAAAATTTTCACTTAAATAGCCTATATTATTTAGTTAAAGAGTTAAATCTACAATTATGTCCATATAAAATGATTCTAAAAATTACATTTTAAAAAGTTACAAACTAGATCCCTTCATCTATTAGAAAACATTTGCAACATCAATTTTCTACCGATGGCCTCATTGTGGTTACGAAAAATTCGTATTTTGATAGTGGCAACCGCACCATGTTATGACATTACGAATATTAGTGACATAAATCGGAACTTCAATTACAACGACTATATCCCTATTTCATACTCTTACAATGGTGTGCTCCACACTTGTTTTCAACAGCGTTTCCTTGTTTATTGTCTTCCAACATAGCAGGTGCACTTTTTTGGTAAATATAGTTCAGTTCTTCTGTTTTCTAAATATATACTCCATTTTATCAATATTCAGTGGTATGTGAAGGGGGTTAACCTGCGACTACCAAGATCTCCTGTCATTTAGACATTTGTGGAATTAAGAGTTTTCCAATAAATATTTTTGCACAATCAACATTAGTTGAGAATATTGCGAAACCAACACCTGTAGTTGCTTATAATGATCATCATCATCAGGATTAAGTACAATTATTTTTTTGTGTCATTAGGTTGGACACAGCTGAGCTAACCTACACACTTCTCTGAAATTCAAACAGCCTACATCTTAGACTATCTGTTTGCAATAGTCTAACCTAGGTCTATCTCTATATCTCTTTTTTCGTATCTCTGCTTCTAATATATTCAGCACTATTCATTCGCTCATGCCTTAGTATGTGATGTATCATCCTATCTCTCCTTACGTATTGTAACTCGTTTCCTATTTATATTCTAGTTTTTGATTTATTTCCCCTCCTTTTAATATTTTAGTTTTAATTTGTTAATTCTCATACCACATCTCTCTATTAGAACTGCTTTCATTTCATTAGTAACTACTTCTAACTCTTCTTTGCTAGATGCTAATACGACTATATCATCTGTAAATCTAAGCATATCAATTTTTTGTCCCTGCATAATAATTCCAAATGTCTTCCTGCTTTTGACAGTATTCATTGTCTCTTCAACATTCACGATAAAAATGAACGGGGATAGGGCATATCCCTGTCTCATTTATTTCCTAATATTTACTTCTCTGCATTTCTGCTCTAATTCTATTATCGCTGTTTGTTCTTTGTATGAGCCATGTACTATCCATCTATCCCTAAAATTCTGTTCAGCACGGGGGGTCTTATAACTTTGTACATCGACTTACCTCCGCAGTTTTTTGTTGTTCTAAGCTGCAGTTCCTATTCCTTCAACTAAGTGGACTGTATGCGAGATTTAGTACGTGTTACTTGGCACTTGCACTGTGTTTTTTAGAGGTTTATGGATAAAGTCGGCGGCACTTGACTAACTCACGTTACCGAACGAAAAACCGACTGTTCTGCTTCGATATCCATAAGAGAGTGTTTTTCGTCACTATCCTTAGTCCCACTTATTTACACATGCACAAGGAATTTTTACAACAGGATATCAGGGAATAAGGGATGACAGTTTTACTATTAGATTTACAACTACAAATTTACGACTTAAAATTAAGCACGACAACGTGCGACAAAGAGACCGAACAAATTCGTTCCAATCTTTTTGAGTATTTCGATTATTTTATTCAATTTTACATTGTTCAATGCTTTTTCCAAATCTACAAATCCTATATCCAGGCTTTCTCCTTCTTCTACCGTCTTCTCCATTATCATACTCAAGAGTTAAAATACCCTATCATATTCCCCTGTTTCGCCTAAACCCAAATTGCTCTTCTCTTAGTACGTCTTCAGCTCATTTTTCCATTCGTATTTGCACAATTCTAGTTAATATTTTTGACACGTGCTGTCAAATTTTTTGTTTGAAAATTTTCACATCTATCTGCACCTCTGTTTATAGGTATAGTTGCTACACATGTACTTTTCTTTGTTACGGGTGATACAATTTCAGTTTTGACACCCTGAAGGAGTAGGGACCCTGTAACAATAAAAGGGGTGCATTAGCTAACTCCCTTCCGAATCAATATTCCAATCATACTTATTAAAGTGCCCTTAAAAAATACTGTACTAAACGCATCAGAGGTTTTTGGTATAGTGTCACTATTCCTATCATCCAAAAACACGTTACCTACACTATTATTTGGACATTTTTTCTTGAAATTACCACTTTGTTTACATCTGTAGCATTTGATATCTCTTCTTACAGTTTTCTTTATATTAGTGTTTGTATGTTTGTTGCCATGCCAACCTGTAGTACATTGACATCTTTTAAACAGGAATTAATGTAAAAACTAAAATGTAAGTACTTTATAAAATAAACCAAATGACCTAAACTTGGTAGGAGTAATTATAATTTTCACACTTCTAGTTAAGTAATAGTTGCTTTTACTGATACTTAATTTTTCTTTTTGGTATTGAGTAAGTAACACCAAATATATTTGTATTTATATCTACTTAAATTATATAGTTATAGTTATTTCACCAGGAAAAACTCCATCTGTTTTATGGACATCAGTTTCCATGTCCATCCACTTGGTTTTAACGGCATCAGCCGTTACCACAATACCGGAATGTTCATTCTCCATTATCATTGGTGAAAACTTTTCAGGCAAGCTTGCTAAAAGTAATGATCCAATCCATTCGTCATCAATTTTGAACCCTGCGCCTCTTAATTTCTGGCCAGTTTCAACGATTTAATTGACGTAATCCACCATTGAATTACAATTGTCAAGTCATGTAGAAATCAAGCCATGAAGTAAACTGATTTTTCTGGTAAAACCAGAATCATCAAACATCGATTTCAGATTGTCCCATAATTCTTTTGTTGTTTTTGCTTCTATAATATGAACATAAAGCGATGCATTAATAGTCAGAATTAATTTCGCCTTAGTTTTGGCATCCTTATCTACATCTGGATCACTTCCTTTTATACACTCTGCTAACCAGTATTGAGAAATTTTCTGTTACAAATATCCAATCATCGTAATTTTCACGAGCATTTAACTTTGGAATAAATATTCGTAATGTAATTTACTGCTATTTCTTGTACTGTACTTTTTTTTTTATTTTAATAACATAAAGACCCACGTTTTTGCCTGGACCTATAACCTGTTAAATAAAACACGTTCACTCCTTGAGTGTCATAAGCAGATTAGTTTTTATTTAATAATCTTTTTGTTTTTAAGTATACTTTACTCCACCACTATCAGATGGCACAACAAAGCAAACAATTTTATATGCTTAACAAAGAGTAAGTTAAAAAAAGAATATAAGAAGTTGGATTGACTGTTGTGGCAAACGTTTAGTGAAGAAAGTGTCAGGGTGCCCATTTTTGGAAACTTTTACAAGATATCTCGCTTATTTTTAAAGACAGAGGGTTGCGGTTTTCGCGACACTACTACTTTTTTTGTGAAATTAAACATGCCGCCAACAGTCTCACGTCTTTTTTGCTAAAGACCTTGGAGAGACTGTGCGACAATGATATGAGGGAGAGGATAATGCTTTCTTATCCACTTCACCCAAATCAACACGCCTTTATACCAGGAAAATCAACGGAATCTGCCCTCCACGCTGTTGTAGGACGGATTGAAAAAACCCTAGACAATAACATGTCCGCCTTAGGCGCATTTATTGATATTGAGGGTGCGTTCAGCGAAACTACTTTTGCAAGCATCGATAGAGCTCTACGGACACATGGAGCTGAGGACACCCTTCGGCAGTTGACCATGTAGATTCTGCGATGTCGACGGGTACACATCAATGTGGGGGAAACCTCAGTACTTAGGGTGGTGGATAAAGGCTGTCCCCAGGGGGGCGTGCTGTCACCGCTACTATGGAACTTAGTAGTGGACAGCCTTCTCCAACGTCTTAATGAGGCAGGTTTCTACACGATAGGTTACGCCGACGACTTAGCTATTCTAATAGTCGGCAAATTCGAACAAGTGCTGTGTAATTTGATGCAAGCAGCACTAAGGATCACGGAGCTCTGGTGCTCCGATAACTTTTTAACCATCAACCCCAACAAAACGGCGTTGGTGTTGTTTTCCAATAAAAGGAAGCTGACGGTAACCAAATTGCCAATGCTCTTCCAAACTTCTCTGCCCTTATCAGAAGTCAAGTATCTGGGCATTATACTTGATAAGAAGCTGAACTGGGCCAAACACCTACAAATGAAAACTAGCAAAGCCAACCAAGTGTTCTGGCAATGCAAACGTGCCATAGGCAAACTTTAGGGTCTTCCACCAAAGGCTGTCCTGTGGCTATACATCATGGTAGTAAGGCCGATGCTCTGCTATGGCGCTGTAGTCTGGTGGTGCAGGACCAGACTGGCCCATACAGTCAAAGACCTTACTCATATCCAAAGAGTGGCCTGTCTAAACATTACAGGTGCATTGCGTTCTACACCTACTGCAGCCTTAGAAGCCATCTTAGGCCTCACTCCGCTGGACCTACATGTGGAGGAGATGGCTTTGAGAGCGGCAATGAGGCTGCGGTTCAAAGGTCTATGGATCGATAAGGGAGGCGGTGGTAGACACCACAACATACTGAGAGAGGCGGTGCAGAACACCCCTATCTTGGAAGGAGTGGTTGATTCGATCGCACCCATAATGATTTCCAGGAAGCGCTTTGGGGTTTGTCTAAACACTGAGGACGCCTCCTTAACGGAGATCTCCATCTACACAGATGGTTCCAAAACAAATGAAGGTACCGGGGCAGGCATTTTCTCCGATGACCTAGACCTTCATGAAAGTGTTGCGCTGGGCAGGCTGGTAACTGTCTTCCAAGCGGAGGTCATAGCCATCATGCATGGCGCTAACGCCATACTGGAACGTGGAATCCAGAACAAAGCTATACGCATCTTGAGGGATAGTAGAGCAGCTCTTCTGAGCTTAAACAAGCAGAAGCTTCTCTCGGGGGTGGTATACCAATGCCATCGTGTTCTCGAGCTCGCTTCTGATACAAACGCCCTTGAACTGGTTTGGATCAAAGGGCATTCAGGAGTACATGGTAACGAACAGGCAGATTCTTTGGCGAGGCAGGAGCGGCTCGGGGTTTTGTCGGCCCTGAGCCATCGGTTGCTATTGCGCCATCGGTGGTGTTCTCCATGATAAGACAAATAACCCACCGCCGTCACAAGGATAGGTGGGCTTGTACATTGCTGCCGGCAGGCAAAATGTTTATAAGGTCTTCCATGACCAAAATAGAAAAATTTGTCGACGCTTGCCAAGACAGAAACTACGGCTACTAGTAGGTATTCTGTCCGGGCATTGCACTTTAAGGAAGCACCTGCACAGGATGGGTCTGTCAGACAACCCCACCTGTCGCGGCTGTCAACAGGAGGATGAGACGGCGGGGCACATTCTGTGCACCTGTCCGGTAGTCGCCCGACTTCGACGATCCATGCTGGGGGACTTTTGGCCCGAGAAGGCCGGAATTCGAGACACCTCCTGGTCCGAAATCCTCAAATTCACCTGCAAGGTCGGGTGGTTGAGCAATGAAGGACCAACCTAGGGCAAGGAAGGCAGCACAATGGGCCCACCAGGAGGCTTAGTCACCCTTCCCAATTTAATCAATCAATCATGCCGCCAACAAAATTTTCATAGCCCTCTGTTTTTGAGATACAGGGTGAAATTGAAAATTATCACTTTTGGGATGTTCCCATTTTTAAAAAAACTATAGACTATTATATATTTTTGAAAAGCTCAAAAAATGCTTAATTTAATTAGTAAAAAATATATAGGTGTCCTATTTAAAAAAAACATATGTTTGCTTCATAATTAAAAGACAGATGGCGCAGGAAAGAAACAAAATAAGCCACTGACTTCTATAGAAAAAGTTCTATAAGAATACCTTATCATCTCTGTAATAAGTTAAAAAACAACCAAAATAATGGGAATGTTCCAAAAGTGTTAATTTTCAATTTCGCCCTGTATCTCAAAAACAGAGGGCTATGAAAATTTTGTTGACGGCATGTTTAGTTTCACAAAAAAAAGAGTACAGTGTCGTGAAAACCGCAACCCTCCATCTTTAAAAATAAGCGAGATACCTTGCAAAAGTGTCCAAAAATGGACCTCCTGTACAAAGGATGGACAAGTGAATGTAAGTCATGAAAAATATGGCTGCATATGGTGGATGTATGTGAAAAGAAGAGGAGAAAAAATTCTATGATTAAAGAGTTTGTACGAAGTGATACATAGATACTAATTAGAGAGTCTAGGGTTAGAAGGTATCGAAGGAAATTATTAGCAATCTGAAGATTCTGTAAGACAAATTAAAAAAGTTTCGCTAGACCTACTTATATCTTCTAGAGAACGGCATAAGTACATATCGTTGAAATAATCATAGATAATTAAATTTCTCGTATTTTTATTTAATAAATATTGCTTAATAAGCTAATGCACAGCTTCTTCAGTAATCCTGATAAAAAACAATGCTCCAAATTCATATTTTGTGCATACTTTCTATTCAGTAACTTATGAGATGGGACCATTACATTTATTTCGGTATAAATATTCAGATTGTACAATATACAGCGCGTAATAAATTAATATTAGCACTTACTGCTTTATTTACTACCATGACATGTACTATAGGTCATGAACCATTCCAAAGTGTTTATAGCAGACTGTATAATGAATGAGTGATGATGTGCAATGTTTTGTTTCACACATGCACTATGAAAAAAACCGCAAAAGTGCATCCGTTGACTGTGGATGCACTTGCAGCTTGAACCAAATTCTTGAACACCACTTTCGTGACTGTCACTGTTTCATACTGCACCTTGCGCTATATATGAAAGGAAGGGTGCAGGTAAGCAGAAATAAGGAATGCTGAAGGGTTAACTGTAAAAGCAGCTTTAAAACGCCTTAACACAGATAAACAATTAAAGGGAACAACATTAACTTAGATCATCATCATTGGGTCTTCAGTCCTGAAAATGGTTAGACGCGTACCATCATTGTTTCCTATTCTGAACTAAACTACAGATTTCCCCGAAATTTGCACAGTCTGCATCTATAACTATCTTATCTAGGTGTATATCCACTTCTTTTTTTTTCCTATCTCTGTTTGTCATATATCCCATACTATTCCCCAAAAATGCCTTAGAACGTATTCTGCCCTTACATTTCTCATATTTTTTCCCCAAAGATATCCTTGTTCCCTTACTGTTTCTATAACCTATTTGTTATTACCTTTGTCTGTCCATCCTCATACATCTGAAGCACGGCATTTCAAAGGCTGCTACTGTTCTTCTGTCTGCTTTTCAGACTGTTCGTATTTCATAGGCAAACTGTCTATGCTGTGCTCCACACATACGCTTTCAACAACTCTTTGTTGTATGTTTGTTGTCTTTCATCATAGGCGCCGTTCTTTCTTGTTAGCTGCAGTTCGGTCCCCTTCTATTGTTTTACAATTATATACCCTATTTCTCCGACATTCAGTGGTTGCGAAGGGGAGTAAGCAGCCTGTGGCTGCCAAGTTCCCCCTGCACTTGAACATTTACTGATTTAATATTTTTTCCAATATATCTTTTCGCACAGTCAACATTAGTTGCAGATATTTCATAACAAACAACTAGTTGTTTATACTAATCATCAGATTTATTTACGCTTATTTTTTCGTCATTGGGTTTCCAGTCTCAAAACTGGTTGGACATGTGTACCTGCACTTATTTATTTTCTAAACTAATCTACATAGTTCCCTGAAATTCTCACACAGCAACACAGCTCGGTTCCCCTTATATTGCTTTCTAATATTATGCCCTATTTCACTGAGATTTATTGAAGGGGGTTAAGCAACCTGTGGCTGCCAAGATCCCCCAACATTTAGACATTTGCCGAAATAATAGTTTTCCAGTAATGCTTTCACACAATTACCATAATTCGAGAATATTGCCCATCCAATGCTTGTAGTTGCTTATAATAAATATCATGTTTAAGTGCAGTTACTTTCTTCGTCATTAATTTATTCATCTTGGGACTGGTTGGATGCGTACCTCCATTGATTTCTACTCTGAGCTAGCCTACACATTTCCCTTAAACTCCTACAGCCTACATCTTTCACTATCTGTGTGCAGTAGTCTAACCTAGGTCTTCCTCTACTTTCCTTTTTTCCTATCTCTGCTTCTAATATGTTTCGCATTATGCCCTTATGCCGTAGTATGTGGCCTATCATCCTATCTCTCCTATTTTTTACCGTTTTCCACATATTTCTTTCTTCCCCTACCATTTTTAGTACCTCTTCGTTCTTAACTTTGTCTGTCTATGATATCTTCATCAATTAGATAATTATATTTTAAATTTGTTCTATTATAAATATCTAGGATCGATACCTGGACAAGATAAATTTAAATAAAAAAAATGTGCACTTAAAATTTTATTTAATAAATAGTAGTAGTAACCACTGAATATTTCATTTAAACTTGTAATTTTAGACCATCGCAAGTAAACTGGATAATGTATTCTTACAACAAAACAAAACACAGTTACTTACAGTAAGCAACATAGAGAAGATCAAACAAACAGAATCCAAGCTGGCATCAATGAAAATCAACCTTGAAATAGTAAAAGCACTAGGTAAGATAAAATTAATATGCCAATTTAAAATTAATAGTTGGGATTTGTTGCAGAACCTGAGTTGCAGCAAATGTCAAAGTTAAAGCAACAGAATGAAGACTTGTTATTAAAAAAAGAACAACTCGAGAAAAGTATAGTTACTAATAATACATTAATAAAAAACATGTGTAATAAATTTTCTTAAGTTATACACTGTCACAAACGTTATCTTTAACTTGTTCCAACTGTGAAATTAAATGTGTTGCATTTTCGATAATCTTATCCATACACTGGTTGTCCTTTCTAAAACTAGATTGGTGTGAAATAAGAAGTGTTTCCAAATCGTCAGCATCCTTTTTGTATTGTATTAACCTCCTCTGTAATTTTTTTCTATACTTTTCTAGATAATGTGCTGCTGCAGGACGTATTGAAGTTTCTCCAGTTGTGGGTCTCCTAAAAGAAATTAAATTAGTAAATAAATTTGTCAGTTTAGGAAAATTTTCGTATAAACATAAACACAATATAATAGCTGTATCTAAATGATAAAGTGGTATTTCATTAAACAGTAAAATAGTTTTAATGTTGTTTATTTGGGAATAACATAATTATATTGAATAATTGAATTGGCCTAGAAACTAACTCTTGGATATACTTTTATTATGCCTTTCAAAACCTAATAGTAATGTTGGAGGGACAGTTTATGACATGTCTACATCTACTAGTAACTTGTTTACATTCAAATTGTGAGGAACAATTTTAGCATTATCACCATATGAAGACAGAGATAAAAAGGACTGGTGTTACTAACATAATCACAAACTTTCTAAGAAGCAGTGCTGGTTTTACCACTACCAGGGCACTGGACGAAACTTGTGCGTGCCTCATATCTGCTATCCAAACCCATGTGAAAATAAAATATATTAAAAAAATATAAAAAATAAATAACTATTATAAATAAAATACACTGGGCGAAGTAATTCAACCAAACGCCCTTGACAAAGAAGCCATCCTAACAAGAGCAAGAAAAATAGAACTAGCATTACACTTGTCAAAAAATATATACAATAAGAAGTCCACATCCATCAATACAAAGATAAGGCACTATAATACAGTTATCAAACCAGAGGGCCTCTATGCCTCAGAATGCCCTATACTGAACATAGTCAGACAGCTAGACGCAGTAGAAAAAGAGAAAGAAAAATTTTACATAAAATCCTGGGACCAAAATGTGAAGACGAAAATGGAAACTGAGAAACAATAAGGAGATTTATTCAAAAACAGAGAAAATAACACACAATGATAAAAAGAAGAGTGATATTTTATGGTCACATTAAAAGAATGAATGATGAAAGATTAACAAAGAGACTATTTCATTACTTCGACAGAAACCTTAAGACAGATGACATGGATAAAGGAAATCAGAAAAGACATGGAAGAAATGAAAATAGATAGAAAAGAGGTAGAACAAAGAGAAAAACTCAAAGTAAAAGTAAGAGGGTTCAAAGGTTTCCAAGAAAAATAAAAAAAGAAGACTGGAGCAAAATGGACAGAAAAAGAAAAAAACAACACAGAAAAGAAATGAAAGAATACTGGTAGAGAAGAAAGAGGAGAGAAAGATAACATTATAACTTATTTCACGTGGTCCATAGTTAGCCGAAATCGAAAGAAGAAAATGCATTAAAGAGTAAAAATTTTTTTTTCTTTTTAAATGATAAACACAAGAAAAATTTTATTGCAAAATTGACTTTGAATTTTTGAAATCTTATCAATAAATTGTGTAAATTTACAGTTTTTCAAGTGCATTAATAAAATTTTGAGCATCCATAATTATAATCACAATAGTGTAACTACAACTCAAGCCCAAAGTTTTATAAATGCAGTTGAAAAAGCTGTAAATTTACACAGTCTATCGATAAGAATTCAAACATTTAAAGACAATTTTGCAATGAAGTCCATATTTTCCGTAATTTCAGTTTCAATTGACAAAGTTGCCAATCTAGATTGAGATATTGTCGATTGCAGATATGTTTTTATTAACTTAAGCTTAGAAAAACTCCTTTCTCCACTAGCAATCGTTACAGGTATAATAATCAATAGTCGCAATGCTATTCATACATTTGGATACAGTTCTTGTATGTTGCGATCTTTAATGAAATTTAAAATATAGACAAGAGTAACATCATCTTGATCATGCAAAAAGCATTTCAGCCTTATGCGTTCATCACACAACACACAACCATCTATTTCTGATTTCGAGCCTACAGTTAATTTTAACTGGAGATCACCACAGAGTTTGAGAAGGTATGGTATTTCTGGAAGCTTTGCTATATTGTACAAAAAAAGATCACGATTCGGAGTACTCATTTAACTGTTTAAATCTTTTATTGAGTGAAATTAAGGTAGTGTCCAATAGACAGTTAAAAATTCAACTTCAATTTTTTTCCCAGAGCAGTTATACGCTCACTGTGCTCAATTTCACCGGCTTGGCGTCCAATTCTTGTTGTGGCTTTAAATACATGTTCAATTTCAAGCTCTGCAGCCAACTCTTTTGCTGTTAAAATAGCACTTTTAAAATCTGTCTATACTTTTTCAAGAAAGCGCAGCATTTTTTCAACATGTCTGTGCATTTACCAAGTCTGTTTACCGATTGCAGAGATTTATTAACAACATATATTTAAAAAAATATCTCATACCAAACAACCAATGAAATTAAGAAGCTAAAAAATTTTAACTGTTCGGCTAGCAAAGTGGCCTCATAAGAGATTTGAACATCAGTTTCTCAGTTTCAATAGTCAATGTAATTAAAGCGTTATGAATGGCACTCATTTGGTAACGAACTGCTTTAACACTGCTTATTCTTGCTTCCCAACGTGTTTAACTGAGTTTTTCATTATAAACAATCCAAGCGATTGATTAGAATTTTCCATCAATGAACAAAAACTGAAAATAATGTGAACAACTTATAAAGTACTTCAAACAAAGTGATGGATTTTACGAACTTAGCGGCATCGCAAAGTACGAGATTGTAGTTATGGCAGCCAGGTGGTACACAAATAGCTAAGGGGTTTAGGTCTAGAATTCTTCTTTGAACCTCAACATTTTTACCTCTCCTTCCTCCTCTACAATTGTATAATTCCAATCCGTGTTTATTTAAAACATAAATGATAACTTCAGTCAGTCCTGCACCAGTCCACTCATTGACTGGTATAAATCCTATAAAATGTTCCTTTACTGTTATTTTATTGTCCTCTGATAATAAATCAACAAATCGTATTGTCAATGAAAGTTGTTCTATGTGACTAATCTCCGGGGTGCAGTCAGCTATAACAACATAATATTTGGATTTTTTGGCATGTGATATGATTTCAAACTTCACTTGTTCACCGCTCTATTAATTCGTTCTGAATGTCTTTTCCGCAAGTGGTTTAAAACGTCACTTTTATAGCTAATCGCAAATGCTCCTGCATAACTAGATCAAATTTAGCTAGTAATTTCTACTAAACCCAAGAATTTTCCATTATGCGGCATACATAGTTTGTCTGAAGTGTCTTTGAATGCTATATTATTTTCAGCTAAATATGTGTACTAGACATAAATCTAGAGAAAACATTATTCCATCTTGTAATTTCTTTTCTAATCAAATGTTGTTCTTGGCAATCTACCGTTTTCCCTGTTTTTAGAGGTATTATCCCAAGCCTGATTTAGATTAATTGCCAATCTTCTTAAGTACAGCATTATTTAGTTTTCTGACTGAACTACAGTCCAAAATTATTCGTTACATCATCTAATATTCGTAATTCACGACCAAACACTAAATAAACTGGTGTATAACCAGTTGATTCACAAAATGTAGTGTTCAATGCAAAACAAATAACAGGAAGTTTTTCACACCACATTTTATGTTTATCGACAACCAAAATTGCCAATCTAGGTTTCAAATCCTGGATTTTCCTTTCGGATATATTTGCTTCAGGATGGTATAAAGGAATTAAACATTGCTTAATACCCAAAAAAAAGCATACTTTTTGCATAATGGCGCTAATAAATTGCGTTCCATTATTACTAATAATTTTCCTAGGTATGCCATAACACATCAATTTCTACTATTACAATTTTTGCACAATTTTCTGCAGAGGCCACTTTAAGTGGGTAGTTCGACCCATTTAGTAGCGGCATCTTCTACCAAAAATATCTACTTTTCGCCACCTACCGATTCAGGTAGTGAACCAAATAAGTCTATAGCAATTGTTTCAAATCGCTGCGCATAAGTGAGTGTTGTAACTAACCCTGGAGGTTTCTGGTTTAAAGCTTTATATCTTTGACAATCCAAATAACTTTTAACAAATTCAGTAATGAATTTTTTCATTTTAGGAAAATCATAACGTTTAGAGATTTTTAAAATTGTTCTTTCAGCACCGTAGTACCCTGCAGTAGGATCATCATGGTACATTTGTAACACATTTTCTCTTAGGTGAACCGGTACTACCTGCTGAGCTTCATCACCGTCATCTTCATGTGGATAACGAAATAAAATTCCATCGGACATTACATAGACTTTCTCTGTCCAATTTGCAATATTATCATCAGCTAAATTTTCAAAACTATCAATAATTTTTTCAATATCTGGATCTTTCAATTGTTTGTTACAAATTTTACAAGCAGATTTTTTCAGAAAATCAACATGTATAGTGCAAAGCTCACATTTACTATTTTGTGCATCACTACACTGTGAATGAGATAACATGTCTGCTACCACATTCTTTTTTCCTGGTAAATATTCCATTTGTAGGTTAAAGCTCTGAAGTTGTAAAGCCCATCTGATTCAGCGAAAACAACCATTTCAATGGTTGATGATCCGTCGAAATAATAATTTTGGATCCTTCTATATATCCGCGAAACTTCTCTAAAGCAAAAACTACAGCTAACGTTGCACGTTTGGTAGTAGAATAATTAATTTCGGTGGGAGACAATAAACGACTTGCATACTCAATTGGATGCTCGCTTTCTCACTCACCCTGTAATGATACTGCACCCAGCTTGGCCCAAAATTGGAGCAGTAACCAATAATTTCTTTAAAGTTTCAAAAGCAGTCTGTTCTTCATCATCCCATTTCCAAACAGATTTCTTTTTTGTTAAATTGCTAAGAGCCTGGAAATACCTGAAAAATTTGCTATAAACCTCCTGTACCAAGTACAACATTGGAAAAAACTTTGCACGTGCTTTACGTTAAGCAGAGTAGGAATATCTGTAATCGCAGTAGTTTTCTGAGAATTAAATTTTATTCCTGCCGGCGTTATTAAATGTCCTAAATATTTTATTTCAGAACAGGCAAAAAAACACTTTTTTTTATTCGCCCGTAGTTTAAAATGTCTAAGATGCGAAAACACTTTTTTTAAATCTTCGATGTGTTGCTCAAACAAATTTGAAATTACAATTAGATTATCAAAATATGCCAACAATGTGACTTCAGGAAGTCCCGAACGAAAATGATCCATTAAGCGTTGAAATGTCGCTGGTGCCATTTTAAGGCCAGATGGCATTAGTAAAAAATGATAAGTTCTGAATGGCGTGACAACGCAGTTTTATCACGATCAGAAGCAGCAACACTAACCTAATGGTAACCCGTGTACAAGTCAATTGTCAACATAAACAAAGATCGTTTTGTTGCATGCAAAAGATCGTCCATTCGTGGCAATGGATATGAATCGGTAATTGTCTTTTCATTAAGACGTCTATAATCGACACAAAGTCTTACGAAACCATCCTTTTGTGATGTAAGGACCACTGGAGCAGCCCAAGAAGCTTATCATGCTTCAATAATCCTCATTTAATAGTTTATCAAGTTTCCCTTTTAAAATTTCCTTTTTTGCAGGAGGCATTCTATAAGGCGGACTATGAATTGACAAACTATTTTCCGTATTTATATAATATTCAATAAAAAGAGTAGCATCTCCCTCTACTTCAAAATATCTCAGTTATCGCACAAAATTTTCTCTAAAGAGTGCTTCTATTCCGCCGACAGAACTATGCTTTTATCAAAATGCGTACCCGAAACATCGTTTAAAATTACATAATTTGTGTTACTTTCAAAAATTTAGCTCATACGGGAGCTCACAATTTTCACCAAAATGTCAACATTCTTCGATAAGTTCAGAACAATATTTGCATCAGCGTTCGGTAATATAATAAAAGTTGTGCTTACTTTTTAGTTTCAACGTAAATGTCGATGTCAGTTACTTTTAACTTTTGGAGATTTTTCACTACCACCTACTAATTTAATATTTATAAGTTCATTCCAAAATATTTGATCTTTTTCCAGTAAAAATTTGTACAGAAACTTACCAGCTATGCTGTGTTTAGCAGCAGTGTCCAAATGACCTGTGCCTTTTGTATCCAAAATACTATCATCAAAATTTGCCTGTTTCTAGGTTGAATTCTTTTAAGGACTTCAGAACCTACGGTGCAGAAGGTTGCTTCCATTGTTAATGATTCCACTGTAGTTTCCAAATTAGAACATTTCCGCGAATATGTCCAGCTTTCTCACAATGGTAACACACAATTTTACTATTAACCGAGACCTTTGTTTTATTTACTGAACTACCATTTTACTTTTCTTCTTTTTTAATAAGCTTTTCACAATTACTCTTAATGTGGCCAAAAACTTTACAATAACTACAACGAAGGTTTTTATTTTTATCAATAACGATGCGTGCCTTACTATTTAAATTTGTAACACTGCCAATTAGTTTAAATTTTCTTAACACGAGCTTCTTTAAGCAAATCATTAAATGATTTAATACTTTCGAGAGAAATATGTTCACAAATTTTCATATTTAGTAGCACATAGATCATATCTATTTGTACAGTTGAATTTAGTGTATTTGGTGGTAGCGGAGCGATTAAAGCCCTTGCCCTACAAACAAAAATACATCGGGGTAACAAATTCTTGCTCATTAGCAAATAATTCCCGATATATTTTGTAAGATAGCTTTTTTGTTCCAAAAGCACCACGTAATGACAGATAAATAGATGTTTATTTTGACCCATGGTTACATGGTTGTTCAGTATATACAATTAAATACAATTATTATGTCTATATAAATGTGTCTTATTTGAATGTTCATTATACCTTCAAGCATTAAGGGGGCCGATTGAAGTTTTAAATTCATTGTGTGATACATCAATGAAATCATATTTTTTGCTCTATTTATTGGCACACAAATCTAACATGGCATTCTGTAGTGTATGAGAGGTGGGGGTATTTTGTAAAGTGATGACTTAATAACAATAAGCATATATTTGTATCACTTCATACATTAATAATTGTCAAAAACGCATCTAAGCTATAATATTATTCTCTGTGGGCAAGCCACTGAAATGAAAAGATTACTGGTATCACAAAAACAAATTATTAGGCTGCTATTTAACCTAAATGCTAGAGCTAGCTGTAAATTAGTTTTTAAAGAAAAAAAATCTTGACAGTTATTGGGATATACATATATAAAATATCGTTATATGTAAGACAAAATATTAAAAATTTTCGTACTCTCTCATCTATACATGAACATGAAACATGCCAAGGACACCTTCTTTATCAAGAACAATTTCACAATGTTTATTATGCAAAATCGCCGATACAAGCTGGCATTAAAATATACAATGCTATTCCAAATTATATAAAAGAAGCAATCAATCTTAAAACATATAAGCATTTACTAAAACAATTCCTATATGATAAGTCGTTCTATAGCATTAAGGAATACTTTAATATACAATAGAATATGAATAAGAGTGTAATGACTTATCACATCCTGTATGTAGGCAAAGTGCTGAATAAATTCTT
Source organism: Platerodrilus igneus (assembly GCA_036346225.1). Lineage (NCBI taxonomy): Eukaryota > Metazoa > Arthropoda > Insecta > Coleoptera > Lycidae > Platerodrilus > Platerodrilus igneus. Next base: position 2,464,139 of record JARFIW010000544.1, read on the forward strand.
ATCTTATCTTAATCATAATAATACTGTCAAAAACCCTCTACTGTTTTCCCCCGCCGTCGTTGACATATCCTTAAGGCAAGGTATGCACAGTATACATGTATACAATATATTTATATTTATAATAAAACATGTGTGAATCACTGACGTGAATAACAATTTGTCAAATACAATAAAAATATATTAGAATATACAATAATAAAAAAAAAATCACCAAAAAGATGGAAATTATATTATAAAACTTCAGAGGACAACCTTAAAGAACCAACTGAAGCTAAAAACCCAGGTATTGTGTAGAAAGCATTTTCTAATAAGAACCTTTTTATATTTAATTTAAATTGATAAATAGGCAAATCTTTTATGCTAGAATGAAGTGCATTATAAAAAATACAGCCAAAGTAGTTAGAACCATTTCTGCTCCTACTTAGCCTATGGTAAGGTACAACCAATTTTCCCTTGTTGCGAGTGTCAAAGTGATGAATATCAGTGTTGAGTTGATATTGAAAGATTTGTTTTTTTATGTAAAGCAGACATTGTAAAATAAACAGACAAGGCAAAGTTAAAATTTTAAATTTTATAAAAGATGCACGGCAGTCATCACGGAACCCAAGGTTAGACATAATGCGAACAACTCACGTTGAAGCTTGAAAACCCGAAGGAGCCGCTACAATGACCCCACACAATTATAGCATATGAAATATGACAATGGAACATGCCATGATAACATGACAGTAGCACATTAGGTGAAAGTGATCTTACCAAAGAGTTTATGAGATAAATAGTTCGGCAAAGTTTTTTGCATAGCAGATCACAGTGGGTGTCCCAACTTAATTTGCTATCCAGGGTAATACCGAGAAAACTAGCTGATTGCTCCTTTGAAAAAGAATCCCTTTTAATGAAAAATTATTTGTTTGGTTTTATCCCTATTCAGGGCAAGTTTGTTATCATTGAACCATGATTCAGTGAGGCATAAAGATGTTGTACTGTCAGCTACCAGTTGAGCCATATTATCACTCTTATTATATAGAGTGGCATCATCTGCATAAAGGACAACATCACACTTCTCTTTAGAAAAAAGGTAAGTCGTTAATAAAGCATAAGAAAAGAAGCGGACCGAGAATGGAACCTTGAGGAACACCAGAAAAACCTCACACATGCTGGACAATTTGCCTTTGTAAAAACCCGTTGAGACCTAGCAGTCAGATATGAAGCAATTAGCTTAATACTATCTTCATCAAAATTTAAACCTTTAATTTGTTAACTAAGAGGGCATGATCAACACAATCGAAAGCCTTAGTCAAATCACAGAATTTAACGGCAAGATAACTACCCTCCTCAAAAACATCTGAAATTTTATTTACTAATTTGACTAATGCATCACTAGTAGATAATTTTTTTCGGAAGCCGAATTGCTCAGCACAAAACAAACTATTATTTTCAAGATAAGAAGTAATTTGAGTATTTAATATACATTCAAAAACTTTCGAAAAAGTGGGTAAAAGAGAAATAGGACAATAGTTCTTAATATCATCAAACATACCCTTTTTATGAACAGGGATCACTTTTGTTTGTTTTAGAATATCAGGGAAAACTGCTTTCTTTATGCAAATATTAAGTAATTTGGTTAGCGGAATAAGAATACTGTTGATAACTGATTTAACTAAAGAGATGTTAATATTAAACAAATCCTTCGATCGGGAATTCCTCATCGCTAAGATAACATCTCGTACGTAGTTGAAAGAAACTTCTTCAAAATGGAAAGAGGGTACCAAACCAAAGAAACAATGTGTATAAGTAGTTGTGGTACTGGTGTTAGTATTAGATAAATTGGATAAGATTTCTGCAAAAGAATCAATAAAAGAATAGTTAAAGTCATCGGCTGAGAAACGAGTGTTCATATCATTGGCTCTATTTTTAGAATCTTTGAAATTATTAATCAAATCCCATTTTCTTTTATTATTATTTTTAGCTCTAAGAATGTAGTTGTCATAGGCATTAATTTTAGCATTTTTGAGTGCATGACGATAAGCATATTTTAACTTATTAACATGCAGTTTGAGTTCTGCACTAGGAAAAGCATCATAGAATTCAACATGAAGTAAGTAATTATGACGCATCTTTCATAGGTCATCTGTAAACCAATTGACAACTATTTTGGAACAGTTATTCAATATCCTTAAGTGTTTGATAGGAAAACATAGATCAGCTGCAGAAGCAATTATAGACATAAAGTTAGAAAATTTGTCATTAATGGACAGACTATTATCATCAATAAAGTTCCAGTTAACTAGTTGGAGATGATTAAAAAATTTATATTTCCCATATATTGTATAAGGTCGATAAGATTTATGATGACTAACAACTTTAACATTATCGTTAAGATTTAATTGAGTGGCAAGGCCGAAATGATCAGACAAGCCAGTCTTAACCACTCTACAAGAGAGAGATGGAATATTGGTAAAGATTGTATCAAGACAATGAGAAAGACGAGTAGCTGTTTTATTAACAATGTACAAGCCAAAGGAAAGAAAAAAATCAATCAGTGTTATAGCTGCTTTCTCAGTAGATTCAAAATGTACATTAAAATCACCACAGACTAAGAGGTGAGACCTAAAAGGCAAACCAAGGCGCTTAAATACTCTGTGAAGCGTTTCACAAAATATGTCAATTGATCCCTTATTAGGGGATCTATAAATAGTAATAATAGTAAGATTGATAGGATTAAAATGTATTGCACATAATTCAGCATGTAACTCAATTGAGTATTTATTGATTGACTCCAACACATTAGGAGTGGCGTAAAATTTCTCATCTACAAAATAGTCACTCCTCCCAAGAAAATTTAGATCTGACAAAGCTAGATATAGGTACCAAATTATTAATTTTAACAAAATGTAGAGCATCATTCTTTATGTTCACTTCAGTTAAACATAATACGTCACATTTAATTTTATTAGAGATAAAAAATGCTTCCATGTCATTAATTTTATTGTTTAATGATTGAATATTCAAACAAAAAATATTCAAGGTTGAGACCCCTGGAGATTTACGAAGTTTATCCTCATGTATTTTATTAAAAACTGATTTGTCATAGTTTATTGAAAACCCCTACTCTGAGCCTGATTACTTTTGAATCTAAATGGCTTGACAATCACATGATTACCCCATAAATTATTTGACAATATTTTACTTACATGTAAATTATTTACAGATTTTAAAAGACATAATTGTTAAATTTGGTAGTTAATTCAACACAAGATGAAGCTTCAATGCTGTTTTTACTAAGAAATCCCAAGATATCTTCGTTATTAAATTTAGGATGTACTCTAGATACAAAAATAAATCTGGATTTTTCAACTCCTTGAATGTCCGAGTCTGCATTATTACCATAAATTAATAAGTTCTTATTATTTTTATTGAGGTTAGAATTTAAAGAGGTGTTCTTAGAAGTCGGCTTATTTAAGTTAGCAGGTCTCAATTTATTAACAGGAGCTGTAGAACAAAGCTTTTTAAATTTATCTATTCAGACTGCCATATTTGATAAAACATCATTGCAAGTAGCTTTAGCGACGGCAACCGCATTCGTTGAATATGACGCATCCATTTGCTTACTGTGTTTAAGATCAAAGTCAAAGTGCATTGAACTTGAACTTTCACTTGTACGAGATCTACGCGGCGCACATGTAGTCAAAACCAGTTGATCACAGTTTAACTGAGCCTTAAATGAATCATTTTGTAATTGTAGTATAACAATTTTCTCCTTTAATAGTGCAGCGTTTTCGTGCAGTAAACAAATTTCATTGCGAAGTGAAGATATCAGTTGTCTTTGAATATCACAAACCATATTAGGAGCCGAATTTTCATTGGCATCTGGAATGGCGGAAAAAGCCGAAATAGAATCAATTGTGTTAATACAACAATTAACATTGGATTCGTCAACAAAATGCAGCTTTTTTTTGCTCAGCACAACTTCTGTGGAAAACTGCTTTGCACATTTTGCATAAAACACATTTAGGGCCACCGAAAGCACACTTTACAAATAATTTTATTGGAGTCATCAACACGCGACCCGTCTTTGTCGGCCATTTTTATGGCCACAACACCACTTTCCCTTGTAATGATTAAATCACAGGTTTAACCAATCACACTTTCGATGAACGCCTGGGCGAACCCATATCGGCATTCTGTATTGGTTTTTGGTTTGAAGTTTATACAGTAGGTTTGTTAGATTTTCAACTTGAGGTGCTAGGTATATTGGGACTAGCAACGGTGGGTGCAGTAATTACTATAGAACTAACAACCAGGTATTTATAAAGATAATTGTACTATTTAAATGAACTTTGATTTGGAGTAATATAAAATTTAATTTTGCAAGAGGTGGTTTATGAGTCAAAATTTATCGATAAATTGTATATATTAATTGTCAATTATTATTAAAGGGTTCTGTGTTCTTATTTGCATCTACTACACTAAACATGTAGACTTTATGATATTTGATAGAGTAGTTAATTTATAAACTGAGGTAGATTTCGAGTTTAACGATTTTCAGCCACTGTATAGTAATTTAATTTGTTTTATTTTCATTACTTTTTGTGTTAGAGTTTGATTCCTGAAAATGTAAAAGCTGAAAGTTGTCCGTTTGATTATTATCGTCGAGTGCTAATAAATTATTGGTTTGATTAAAAAAAGGTAGGATGTATATATAGATGAACGCAAAATTCTGTTGACTCAGTTCAAATATCGAAATAGAAGCACTGTTTATATTGAAGTCCTATTATTTGAAAACACTTTATTGATCTGAAGGTACAATCACATTGTTCATACAGGTTCTACAGTCAAACAACCCACCTGTAAATTTCAGACCCTGAGAAAGGTCTCATAGTTAGTTGTTTAAGGTTGCATTTACCGACCAACGAGCAAGTTACACTTTGTAGAGACCCTTGTGAATATTTATTGTACATAACTCCTGTAACAATTCGTCTAATGGCAGATGAAAAAATGCATTGCGCATGTCTAGTACGGAGAATTAAGAACCCCCAACAAGCTTCGCGAATATTTCTTCAGCAATAGGTAAGTTGTACTTTTCAATAATTAAGTGCGGATCGAGAGTGATGCGGTAGTTGCCGCATAACTTAACGCATCCATTTCTTTTTTGAACCGGGACGATAAGTGTAGCCCATTCGGATTGTTCTACCAGTTGTAGTATACCTTCGTTTATTAAACAACCTAGCTCTTCCTCAATTTTCGCACGTAATGCAAAGGGTACAGACCTTGCACAATAGAATTTAGGGATAGTGTTTTGTTTCACCCGTAGAGTAACTGGACGTCCCGTAAAACAGCCTGGACCAGCATCAAAAATATTGTAGTTAATTAGTAGTTTCTCAAGGTTGACACCGTTGTTAACTGTGTCGTTGTGCAGCAGTTCCGTTTTCTTAAACAATCCATTTACATCAACATTAAATTGTTTGACAAACGATTGGCCAACTAGTAAAGCTCTACTATTTGAAACAACCAAAAAACTGTCACTGGCAATTTTGCTGTTTACCTGTATTTCGGCAAGTACTGAACCAACCGTGGGTATGGCTATTTCCAACATATGAATTAAGAGAAGTGTATGTGGTTTGTGAAGGTAAGTGTTGTAAATATTGTCTATAAATGTTTTCATAGATAGATAGATATATTGATGCATTAGAAATGTATGCATTTTTTGCATAAGTCAACAGTAATAATACAATATTATATATAAAAGTAGGTAAATACATATAAACATATACATATGGTTTAGTTTAGATTAAAAGAAAAATGATGAATTATTTCCACAAGACGTTGTGGTAGTACAATGTTATGGGTATAGTCTAACAAAATTTTAAATATTATTTAAACAAGTAACGAACACAGTAAAAAATATGTAAAATATTATTTTAGGTCAATCATGAAATCGTAACCATAATATTCATTAAAAGAGTAAAATGCTCGTTTTATTAAGAAATTTTTTACTACCTTTTTAAACTTTGTTAATGGTAGTAACTTTATGGTTTGTGGAAGATGGTTATAGAATTTTAAAACATAATAGTTTAAAAAGTACCTACATTTTTGAAGTCGTGTGAATGGAATCCTCAAGAAGTTGTTTGTTCTTATATTATGTGAATGCACTTGTGTATTATTTACATATATACTGCAGTTTTTGTGAACATATAACAGACATTCTAGGATGTATATATATGGCAATGTTAAAATTCATAGAGAACTGAAGTAGCTTTACAGTTTTCACTATATAAATCCGCGCTATTATTCTGATTACTTTACGTTGTAACGAGAATAAACGTTTTATATGTGTGGAATGACCCCATGCCAGTATTGCATATGATAAATGAGAGTGAAATAACGAAAAATATGCTAGCATGATAATATTATTTGAAACCCAATTTTTTAAGGAGCGGATGCAGTATATTGATTTATTTAATTTAACCGCAATATCTTTCACTTGCTGATCCCATTTTAAATCACAGTCCAGGTATAAGCCCAGGAACTTGACAGACTCAGGATTTGAGAATGAATACTGTTTTAGTGAGAACAACATCTGTGCACTTTTTTTGGAGTTTAAACTTAATTTGTTTAATGAAAACCATGCACTTGCTAAAAAGTGACTAATCACATTTTTATTGAACAAGTCTACACAAGATAAAGAACGGGTTATTAAAAGTAGTATCATCAGCAAAAATAACAGGTTTGGACTGTGTGATGTATGATGGTAAGTCGTTTATATAGATTAAGAACAAAATAGGTCCCAGAATAGAACCTTGGGGTACACCATTTTTTATAGTCCTCAGCTCAGATTTACTGCTGTTGTAGTATACAAACTGTTGCCTGTTTTTAAATAAGATTGTATCAGCAGGTCAAATTTATAATATTTTAATTTATTTAAAAGAATGTCATGAGATACACAATCAAATGCTTTACTGAGATCAAGAAAAGAGATCATACAAAATTCTCCTTTTTTCAAAACAGTCTGTTATTTTCTGTATAAAAAATAGAATAGCATCAGTTGTGGATTTATTTGGTCTAAAACCATATTGATTAGATTATTTTTTTCAAAATGCGTTTGTATTTGATTACTGAGAAATATTTTCAAACATTTTTGATAAGATAGGTAGTAAGGATATAGGGCGATAATTTGATGTAGTATTTGGATCACCTTTTTTGAATAAAGCTAGTTTTAAGGAGTTTGGAAATATGCTACTGTTTATACATGAATTTATTAGTTTAGTTAGAGGGCTAATCAAAATGTTTTTACAGCATTTACTTACTTCCATATTTAATTCATAAGCATCTGCGCTAGTTTTGTTCTTTAAAGAGTTTATAACATTTCTGACCTCATTTTCTGATACTGAGTTAAAGGAGAAATTTTCACACTTACAGTTTATGAAATATGAATTTATATTTTATGCAGAGCTGTTTTTTTTTATGAGTGTCATAGCACTTTCAGCTACATGGACAAAAAAAATTATTGAAATCATTTGGAGTTAATGTAGAAGATATATTTTCGTTACAGGAGGGTCTTCTTGCATTTATAATGTGCCACATAGTCTTTATCGGATTTTTTGATTGTTTTATTTTGTCAGAAGTACTTTTTAACTTAGCTGTCTTTATGGCCTGGCGATACTTAGCTCTAAGATTGTTAAAATTTATTTGATTTTGTTTAGTAGGGTAAGTATTCTTTATCTCATACAATATTTCCAGTGTACGATGCATTTTGCGTAAACTATTATCAAACCATGAGTCATGGATATCAGTTGATTTACGAAACACTCTAAGAGGAAGGAAACTGTAAAAGCTTTTATAATAATCGCAAGGAAACTTTCAAAATTTTTTGATATGTAAATTTATGTATTATTAAATTCCAATCAACCTCTTCAAGACATTTATAAAAGTTGTATTTATTTTTCTGCGATTTTGGACGAAACATTTTTGTGGATAAACTTAATTTCTCATACTGGGCAACAGCTTTAAACTCGACACCTGAATGATCAGATATTAGGTTTTTTTGCTCCTTTATACTGAAAATGTTAAGATTTGTAAATATATTATTTAAACAATTTTTTTTCGGGTTTTAAAAGTTACTGTGTGTTTCAATTTAAATGATTGACAGAGGTCTATTAATTTTGTGGTATTTTTGTCATTTACATTGAACATAACGTTAAAATCACCACAGAGTACTACACGTTTTGAACGGTCAACAAGATTGAGAGCTTTATGTATAATATCTAGAAAGATTTTTATATCTCCTAATGGGGATCTGTAAACATTAATTATTGTTGTTGTAACTGGTATTAACAAAATTGCTGATATTTCACAATGGACCTCTTGAGATAAGCTACTTATTTTGTTTCATTTCTTTTATGCATTATTAAATTTATTGTGTAGCATTATTATAGAACCACCATGTGCTTTTCTGGCTCTTGTAAAATAGGAGGCTATGAAGTAGCCATCTAAACAAAAGTACGATACTTCAATGTCCCTCAACCAATGTTCCACATAACATAAGATATGGTAATTTTTGCCTTGTAAAATAGACTCTAATTCATTGACCGTATTTCTAATTAATTGTACATTTTGATAAAAAATGCATAAGTTTGGTTTAGTAATTTCTTGCTCTAAAACTAGCCTAATTTTTGGTGCAAATTATTGCTATCACTGATATATATATATATATATATATATATATATATATATATATATACAGGGTGCCCACAATCTATCTCCGTATATGGGTAACTTTTTTATTATAGAAGATACAATGTTGGTTAAATTAGCAAAGTTGAAGAGAAATTTACGAGTAGTATGATGCTTTTTTGAAAACTCACCTAGATGCTCAACTTTTTTAGATATTTGAAAAAAACTGAAATTTGCCCTTTTTTCAAACGCTAATAACTTTTTAACGGTTTAACCTATAGAGAAAATAAAAACTGCTTGTAAGGTAACTTTTTACGTAGAATTCAATAGCGTATATGACAATTTTAATTGGAAATGGGTTTTCAAGCTACAAACATAACCTCACTTTTTTTAAATGGAAACCATAGTTCAATATAACCCAAATGGAAAGGTTTTTCTTTTCTGATTACCCTGATGTAAGGGTTGATGTACTTATTTTCAGTAGTTTCTTCATAATAAAGAAAAACGATTTATTTATTTGGACATCAAGGAGTCCATGGATACATATTACAAACAAACAAAATGTGTAAAATCAATAATGGAAACACAAGTTTATTGTAACTAAATTTATTATAAACTAAGAAAAATAAAATACTTAAAAATAAACTATCCATACAATACAAATAACTTAATCAAAGGAAACAAAATTAATTAATGCGAATATGCCCACTCCTACATTAACATATGCTCAAAATGACCTCCATTAGCTTGCAAACACATTTCGCACCTTTTAATTAGGTTTTGGTGCACCTTATTTAACGTTTGTGGTTTTATACTTGTAATAGCTGCTGTAATACTATCTTTGAGTTGCTCAATGTTATTGGATTTTTTAGCATACACTACATCCTTTACAGTACCCCAAAGAAAAAAATCCAGTGGCGATAGTTCTGGTGCCCTTGCCGGCCATGGAACAGGACCTGCATTGCCAATCCAATTTGGAAAACTATTATCAAGATATTCAGAAACGGCTTGAGCATTGTGAGCAGGTGCACCGTCATGCTGAAAATAATATAAGTTTTGCAGTAAATTAAGTGGAAAATTATCGAGCATTTCTTGCAATTCGTTTTGTAGAAAATTCAAATAGTGTACACCATTTAAATTATAATTATAGAAGAAAGGCCCAAGTATTTTATTACCAAAAATGGCACACCACACATTTATCGAAAATTGATGTTGATCCCGCCTTTCTTCTGTTAAATGGGGATTTTCGTGACTCCAGTAGACTGTATTTTTTCTGTTAAACATGCCTTTGTTAGTAAATTTTGCTTCGTCGGTAAATATAATAATGTGACTAAAACCAGGATAATTATTTGTTTCATTAAGAAACCACCTACAAAACTGTTGTCTTCTCTCACAATCCCCATGATACAGTGTATTGCTAACATGGGTTTTGTATGGTTTGTAGCGGTTTTGTTTTAAAATTAGGCGAGCTTTTTCTGTAGAAGTAGCGCACTCAATTGCAGTTTCTCGGTGGACGCTGTTGGCTTAAAATTTATGTAGGCTAACACACGTTCTTCATCATCAGTTTTGAATTTTCTTTTATCAGTACTGGGTTTTGTAAAAGCACCAAACCTTTTAAATTGTTTTCTAATTTAGAAAACAATCGTTTATCTGGCTGCCTTCTTTCCAAATATCTTTCATAATACATATCACCAGCAGCATCACAATTTCTGTTACAGGCATAGTAACAAAAGAGCATGTCATTTTTTCGTCGTTGTATACATTCTCTATTATAATCAAATAAATTTAAAAGTCTTCTACACAAAATTTGCAACCCAGAGCAGATAAACACTTTAACTAATAATATCTGACAAATGCCAGTTGTTTTTTGTTTATTTAAAATATGTATCCATGGACTCCTTGATGTCCGCAAATAAATAAATCGTTTTTTCTTTATTATGAAGAAACTACTGAAAATAAGTACATCAACCCTTACATCAGGGTAATCAGAAAAGAAAAACCTTTCCATTTGGGTTATATTGAACTATGGTTTCCATTTAAAAAAAGTGAGGTTATGTTTGTAGCTTGAAAACCCATTTCCAATTAAAATTGTCATATACGCTATTGAATTCTACCTAAAAAGTTACCTTACAAGCAGTTTTTATTTTCTCTATAGGTTAAACCGTTAAAAAGTTATTAGCGTTGGAAAAAAAGGGCAAATTTCAGTTTTCTTCAAATATCTAAAAAAGTTGAGCATCTAGGTGAGTTTTCAAAAAAGCATCATACTACTCGTAAATTTCTCTTCAACTTTGCTAATTTAACCAACATTGTATCTTCTATAATAAAAAGTTACCCATATACGGAGATAGATTGTGGGCTCCCTGTATATATATATATATATATATATATATATATATATATATATATATATATATATATATTAAATTACTACTTATACTACATATCAAAGAATTACCTTCTCTGTCAAAATAATTTAAAATTTTCTGTTTCTAGTTGTAATCCTTACTGTTATTTCTGACTGTTTGTTTATGACTAATTTAAAATTTTTGATTATCAAACTTACTATCTTTTTTTTACCTTTTAGATTTAAATGTATTCCAAAACTTGTATAGTCATACTGATTTAAAAACGTATTAACATCAAGTACATTAAAGTTAAGGTTATTTTTATTTAAGGAAGTTAGCCAGTCATTGATGCTTTTGATTTTTTTATTATATAGGCCTTTATTTACCCTGTAAAGTATTATCATTATAATTAAGTTAGTATTTCTACATAAGTCAATTACATATCTAAATTATTCCATGATGTGCCTGTTGTCGTGTTTGTGTAAGTCATTTGTTCCGCCAATGAAGAGTATATAATCATAAAGTGTGTATTCCTTGATTGTGTCAACGACACCATCTGCTATTTGCTGAATTTATACATTTGGTTTAATAAATATTAGAATACTTTCAAATTGTTTGTGAGATAAAATAGTATTTAGATTTCTTACATGACTATCTCCTAAAAGAAGGATTTTTTGAATTGGTTTTATTTAAGTCAATACTTGCAGAATGTTCAGCAATGTCCAATTTTTTAAGAAGTGAGTAGTTTACGAACGATGCTGGACCCAGTTCTCATATCAACTTCGAACGTATGAGGCTGACCCTCCACTTGCACCGTTATGTATACAGGATCTATCTAGGTTTCTGTATTTTCCAGTTTGTAGAATGGAGTGGTATCGTCAAAATCTGCAAGTGTACTCTTTCAAGTCATGAACACAATCTTGAATTGTATAACTTGTCTGTACGTTATTAACATTTGATAGGTTTGGTGTATTTTTCTTTACGTTCCTATTCTGCATGCACACTTTTCGCAAGTGTCCTGTTTTATTACATACCGAACATATGTTATCCTTGTAAGCGCATGTATTTGCATAATGTTCAGTACTACCACATCTGTAGCAGTAACCAGTATTTTTAAGATAACGACGTGTGTTGTTTTCTTTTTTGTTTCTTGTAGCATGGTCATCGCTTTTATAAAAACTGCAGTCGTGTTGATCTGAAAGTTTTGGCTTTTCTCAGTTCACAGGCATCGCTTTCACCATCTTCAAAATTTAAGACAGTGTCAATGGTGGTAGTTACTGTAAGCTTCTCAATTGAAAGTAATTTATTTACCAGAATCGTGTCATGAATTCCAAATACTATTTGGTCGCACAATTGTTCATCTAGATCAGAGGTGTCCAAACTACGGCCCGCGAGCCAAACACGGCCCGCTAAGTAATTTTATCCGGCCCACGGAGGGTTTTAAAACATAATGATGTTTTCGCCCAAACCTTTTCATTTCATAAAGGTTTAATGAAAAACTACGTGGCCAATAAAACGAAGGTGCTGTACTTGACCAAACACAAATGTCTGTCGTGCTGCTAAGTTATAAGACTAAATAAAAAAATATATTTTGGTAACTCAAACATAAAAGAAGTTTTATATGCATGTGAATTTTGACGATAAGCAGAGTCTTATTGTTTTCTTGTAAATAAGCATCAGCAATTTTGATTAGTTCGCTTAAAGCACTTAAGTATAAATAAACAAATATCATTTTTGATTTCGATATTGTTTTCATAGAATTATTGCACGTGCACAGTAGCACTGCCCGGGGCTGTTCCGTTGCTGCTGCGTATAGCCAGGCGCTCGTCGCCCGTCGGTGCAGCACGAGAAATATAGAAAATGCCGCCCCACTCCAAATGTGCATTGCAGATATGTGTTAAAAGTCTCCAACGACAGTGCCAGTGCGAAGCAGAGTGTTAAAACATTGCTATGGGTGCAGACACATTAATGAAAAGCAAGGATCAAGATACATCATCGTTTGTAATTCAAGTTTAGGGATATTCGAATTTATAAACAGGCAAGTGTAAATTTATATTTGTTGTACTTCCCTTAAATATCGCCCGAATTCCTGCAAATATTAACTAGCATTAAATTTTAATTACATATGCAACAGCGTTCAAAAATTTTTTAATGGTATTTATTAAACTTATTTAGTAGAATTTTAAAAATACATGATTATTTTATTTTTTAACAATAATATGCCGTTTTCATTAAAAAGGAATTATTTTCCTATTTTGCTAATTTTTAGAATCCCCAAACATGGAAGGAAAAAAAGAAAGATAGATGACGAATGTCGCATTTTTAATGAAGAATGGGGAGTAAAATATTTCTTTGTGAAAACACAGGCTAATAAAGTAGTATGTCTAATTTGCAATGACACTGTTGCTGTAATGAAGGAATATAATATACGTCGACATCATGAAACAAAACATTCTTCAACCTACTCACAATTCAAGTACAAGCACGGTACTGAAAAGTACAAAGCAATGCACCGTAGTTTATGTTCTCAGCAAAATTTATTTAGGAAAGCAAATTCAGAAAGTGAAGCAGTAACTTTAGTTAGTATAAAGATTGCTTATTTGTTGGCGAAAGCAGGAAAACCTTTTATGGATGGACAAATGTTTAAAGAGTGTATAATGGCGGCTGTTGGTGAATTGTGCCCAGAAAAGTTGGATCTCTTCAAAATGATCAGCATGTCCTGTAATACAATTGCTCGTCGAATTGACAATATTGGAAACAATATTCTCCAACAAGTTACTAGTAAAACACAGTGGTTCACTCAATATTCTCTTTCTATTGATGAATCAACTGATGTTGGTGACATTTCACAACTTATAATTTTTGTTCGTGGAGTTGATGACGAACTTAATGTCACACAAGAATTAGCCTCCCTTAACAGCATGCATAAGTACTACAACTGGAAAAGATGTATTCGAAGAAGTAGAAAAAACACTAATAAAGTTTAACTTAGATTGGAATCGACTCCAAAGTGTGACGATTGAAGGAGGAAGAAACATGTCTGGTACCAACATCGGCGTGGTTGGACAAATTACAAAAGCTTGTGAAGCTTCAGGAGCGTCAGTACCAATTTTTCTGCACTGTATTATCCATCAACAAGCATTATGTATAAAACATGTCGATATAAACTGCGTTTTGAAGCCAGTTGTTTCTGTAGTAAATTTTATTCGATCACACGCACTTAATCATCGGCAATTTAAATCTTTTCTTAAGCAAATTGAATCCGAGTACGTTGACTTGTCGTATTACACTGAAGTTCGATGGCTTAGTTGTGGAAAAATTCTATTGCAATTTTTTAAGCTTAGAAGTGAAATTGATTTATTTCTTGTAGAGAAAAAACATCCTGAACCACTTTTATCAAATGCTGCATGGCTCTGGACGTTGGCGTTTTTTGCAGATGTTGTGGCACACGTAAATACCTTAAACTTAAAGTTACAAGGGAAAAACAATTTAATTTGCGATTTATACTCTCAAATTAAAGCATTTCGAACAAAACTACAATTATTCGAAAGTCAAGTGACTGAATGTAATTTTACGCATTTTCCATGCTGTGATGAATTTAATAAAAAAAACTGAAGAACAATTTCCAATTGCATTTGCAGTACAGGTCATCGCCGATTTAAAAGAAAAATTTCAAAAGAGATTTTCTGATTTGGACATGAATTCAAAAGAAATTCGACTGTTCCAAAATCCATTTGATTGCAACGTTGCTGAAACTTCAAGCCAGCTTCAAATAGAAATTATTGATCTTCAAGCAAACGAACAAATCAAGGACAAATACAAGGAAGGAAACTTAATAGATTTTTATAAATATTTGGATGCAAAAGAGTTTCCAAATTTGAAGAAATTTGCTCCTAAATTCATTTCAATGTTTGGGATTACTTACGTGTGCGAACAAACTTTTTCTCGAATGAAGTATCTCAAATCAAAATATAGAGCAAATTTATCTGATGATTATTTGCAGTCATTGCTTATGATTGGTGTAACAAATTTTGATCCCAACTATGAAGACATTCTTCTTAAGCTTCTTTGGGAATTAAACCACTCATAGTTTTTAAAATGATCTTTATTTACGTTTCGATCCATGACCTAGGATCCTTGTCAAAATAATAAAAACTTCAAGTTTGACGTTTATGACATAAATTGAAGGTTACTTTTATTTATTGATGTTTGAAATATTTGGTTTGAGTACACTAAGCAAAAATTTTTAAGGTTTAAAAGAATGATTGCTGTTCGGTCTTTTTTATTATTTTATTAAGTTTAATTTGAAGACAACTCGCTCCTGTATCCTATTAATGTAGACATTGGAAATATTCATCCTGAATACCTCACCCCTTTTATCACGAAGGTTACGCGCGATCAGGTTCGAACAGGTAGAAACTTGTTATCGACGTGCCTGCACCCCTAAATAGAGTGTAAGAACAGGAGTCGTAGTTAATCGTTCGAAACGTGAAGACGTTATTAAAGCAGCATACACTTCGGTATGTTTTCGAAGCTCGTTTTATGGTTCGTTATGTAAAACATCAATAATCGTGTACTGTTCGGAATGAAGGGTGTAATTACACAAGTGCTATTTATGGCCATAATAGTGCGAACTTTGTAATTGATAACAAAACTTGTCGGTCAGTGGATATTTCGTCTCGGCTTGCAGAGAAGCACTACTACATCATAAAAATACAGTCCATTAATTCGTTGGTTAGTAATCGTTGGACACGCAAACTTCGTCCTTCGATAGTATCTCCAGGTATGTACCTTGATATATTCTAGCTACAACTTCATAGGTACGTCCAATTGCCTTCAATTTGTGTTGCGACCTGGGATCGACTTTCCTAAGGTAGTCAATACGCTTAACGTGAAATCAGCTGATTAATTTTTATTGGTGAATTTTATATAAATTCAATAATTTGGGAATTGGAAAACATTTTTTAACATGTTTCTATTTATACAATTGAGAGATTTCTAATTTTATGTCTTATTTTACCGAGATTCAGTGAAGAATGGAAAACTTCCGTTTTTAGATATTCTAGTTAGCAAAAACGATACAACAATTAATACATCGGTATATAGAAAACCAACGCACACAAACAGATACTTAAACTTCAATTCAAACCACCCACAACGTGTCAAACGAGGAATTATCAAAACCATGTATGATAGAGCAAAATTAATATCATCAAACGAAGAAATTTTAAAAAAAGAGAAAAACCTAATCAGATGTACACTAATAGAAAACAAATATCCTAAAAGAATAATAGAGAAAGAAATGAATAAAAACCCTAAAAATAAAGAAAAAGAAAACAAAAACAACGATACACACCACAAAATGCTCTCAATACCATACATAAAAGGATACTCGAAAAATTCAAAGAATAGGAAACAAATTTAGAATTAAAACAGTATTTAGAACCAACAATACACTAAGAGCACAATTAACAAAAACAAAACCCAAAAACGCAATACAAAGTTCAAAAAACTGCATCTACAAAATACCGTGCGAATGTAATAAGTTTTATATAGGGGAAAGTTCCAGACCATTTGAAGTTCGATTAAGAGAACATAAATCATATATAAAAAATAGAAAATTTGAAAAATCCATGATTTGCCAACATGCATGGGACTCCAGTCATAAAATAAAATGGGAAGACGCAAAAATTATCGACAAAGAAGAAAACCAACAAAAACGCAAAATCAAAGAAGCTGCCTACATAATCCTACATAAAAATAACTGCGTTGCAAACGAATCCGTGACTTTCAGTAAACAATGGATTCCATTACTAAAAGAAATAACAAAAGAAATAACAAATGAAGATCAAATGCCCACAATATCTAGGTAGCATTGCAAGTTTTTCCTTGCGATATTAACATGAAATACAGCCTACATACATGATTTCTATTTATTCATACAATAACTAATTACATAACAATAAGCATATTAACTAGAAAACCATTATTTCGGCAAATTATAAATGTTGGGGGATCTTGGTAGCCACAGGTTGCTTAACCCCCTTCACTGAATCTCGGTAAAATAAGACATAAAATTAGAAATCTCTCAATTGTATAAATAGAAACATGTTAAAAAATGTTTTCCAATTCCCAAATTATTGAATTTATATAAAATTTACCAATAAAAATTAATCAGCTGATTTCACGTTAAGCGTATTGGCTACCTTAGGAAAGTCGATCACAGGTCGCAACATAAATTGAAGGCAATCATTCTTTTAAACCTTAAAAATTTTTGCTTAGTGTACTCAAACCAAATATTTCAAACATCAATAAATCAAAGAAACCTTCAATTTATGTCATAAACGTCAAACTTGAAGTTTTTATTATTTTGACAAGGATCCTAGGTCATGGATCGAAACGTAAATAAAGATCATTTTAAAAACTATGAGTGGTTTAATTCCCAAAGAAGATTAAGAAGAATGCTAAATAAACCACAACAAACATACAGGGAGTATTTATGAAGACATTCTTCAACAAAAAATACAGTTTCATCATTCGCATTAGAAGTTGTATGAAAATATTTCAATTTTTATAAAATAATTATATAATTATACTACAATTATACTTTGTTTGTTTAGTATTTTGTATTTTCAAGTTACAATAAAATAGTATAAATTAATAGTATTTAATGCTACCTTACTCAAAATGATATTTTTCAATTTGTAACATGTATCTAATTATAATCCGGCCCGTGCCGCGAAAAGTTTGGACACCTCTGATCTAGATTATCTCAAAATTTACAGTGGGTAGAAAGCTTTCATAATTCAGTCAGATAATCAAAAAATTTTTCCCCTCTTGTTGCACTTTGTGTGTAAAATGGTACCTTTCTGCCACTGCATTAGGAACAGGATTGAAATGATTCTGTAGTATGTTGACCAAATCCTTGTATTGTTTATTTTTCGGTAATACCGGTGCGAGTAGGCTGCATACGTTTCTTTACCTATTAAAGTAAGTAGTACAGCAGTTTGCTTTTTTGTATCAACTACGGCATTTGCCTCAAAGTAAGCTTCTAAACGCTACTGATAATAAAGCAACGATAACCACAAAAAATGTATTTCATTATGGCGTTAAGATATATAATACATTACCAAAATCAGTTACAAATCAGCCTTCTCAAAGAAAATTCAAGAGTAATTTAAAAAAATATATTTTAAGTTGTAGAAATGAAAACTAATTATATTATTAACTGTATTTGCTTTAAGTATATATTTGCTTTATAGTTATAATATATTGTGCAATAAATTATATAGTTTTTAAATATAACACTTTAATTGTAGATGCAATAATTATTTACTTACGTATTTAAACATGTGTTCTTACCTGCAGTTCAAATTTGTGGTGTTCCAAGTTACGTGATTGATATACTAGATCAGAGTAGCTCATGGGGATGGGACTTTGAAAGAAGTGTAAATTAGAGAATTGGATGTATTGAATTGGCAGAATAAAGCATTTAGTATTGTTCAATTAAGTAGTAATATATCCTTCCAACATACAAATACTACAATCCTTAAGGCGAGGTATGTACAGTATACACGTATACACATCACATTCATAAGAAAATCTAAAGTGAACATTGAAAAATAACATTTTGAGTAGGGTCAGACAATTTCTGATAACTTCATTAAAAAAGTCAGTGATCAATAATGCAAATGTACTAAGTTTCAGGATTTTGTCGAAATAAATAAAAATGTTATAAAAGAAAGAATAAAATGGTAAACTTTAAGGTTTTTAATATAACTCGAAAACATGCTGGGCTTTCTTAGGTTTCTTTTTAGATTCTGGAGTCATAAAAAATATCTTTTCTCTACTTAAACCCACATTGTATCTCTTACCGTTTGGATATCCTGATGGCATGCACTGTAAAAGTGTCCATCCTGTACGTATCAGATTACTGTAGTTTTATTGTAAGTGTCAATCATTTATAATTCATGATATTACTGTGCCTTACTTATTGATATCAGACAAAAATATACTGTATTCATCAAATTAATGTACATATATAGGTGCTTATTAAATTATATATTTACGTCTTATCTGTTCAAAGTTTATCAAGAAATGGACAATTATTAAGAAATTAAAGCACACAAAGGTAATTGGCACCTAGGTGCTTATTAATACTATAAGGAAACATTATTCTATAACATTATGTAACAGATAAGTATTTTCAATATGTAAGTAATTGTCATATTTTGTAATTAAACCGAAATATAAAAATAAATCGTTATAAATACCTATACACACCAAGCGGTATCATTTTCAGCCGACTCCTCCAAGCTGTATATCTGCAAACATTTTTCAGGTATTTTCAATAGTTCAAATGCTTCATTCACTTGATTTTCAACAATTTTTGTATAATTTTCCTGCATAACCTTTTTGGTTGTAAGAATTGTGTCTTGCAGTAATATTGGATCGACATCCCCTGGTAATTCCGTGTAATCCTCATTACTGGGAAACAATGTTTATGATAAAACAATGATATATAAATGATAAATAAAGTAGACATATTCAAAATAAAGAATTAACCACTCAGTTTCTCAAATAATCGTGTTTTAAACACAACTATACAATTTAAATTTGAAATACAATATAATAATTTCAGTTACAACAGCACTTTAATGTTTGTAGAGCAGCTTACATTAAACACAACCTACCTATTTTTGTGGAGTTCAAGGAACAGCACCAGGCCGGGACCGGTGCAATATGACCACAATCACATATTTGCACTAGTCACGACCTCGATGCCAATTCTTAAGTATATGGTAGTAATCCTGTATACAAAATTATAAACACAAAGCACAAACAAAGGGTTCTTTGACATTTATTTACCTTATAAAATCGTCATTAACAACTCTCTCTGCGACATTTGAAAGAATATCCTTGAAAACCTGTGGATTCTTTCGAAGTTTTGCAATGTCGTACTGATATAACATCATTTTAATTCATGTATTAACAATGTTTGTTTAATTCATTACAAAAATACGTTACACAATGACAAACTTTCAAATTAGTAATATTTGGTATGGTCTGCGCATGAGTCAATTGAGCAGCAAACATCTCTAAGCGGGTACGTTCCACAATTCGTACTATTGCCCATACATACAATACCATATAAAAGTGATTTCTTTATAAAATGAACAATTGAAAATGAGCAATAATTAAATTGCGCTATTGACTTTTCTGGAACTGTTTACGGAATAAAATTTGTTGAGTGTTAAATATTACAAATTAAAACTTCTACTTTTATGCAAAAGCGCAAAAACTATGTCAAATGTATATTTTCTGACATTTGTAATTATTTAACACCTTTTCAGCCATAGCCCGTTAGGGTGCTTTTATCTTTGTGATCAATGTATACTTTTCCCACCAGTAAACCCATCATGGAGCCTTCTAATAGCAATCAATTTTAGAATCGAATGCCCGCTTTAGTCCTATCTGCTGACAAAGGATAAACTGTTACGAGATGTATGTATAAAACATCTTATAGTCGAGAACGGTGAACCTGGCGTATGATTCGCCACACTAGATCGCTTTAATTAATATATAGATAATGTATTTCTAACATTAGTTCATATAGTTACTGTCGTTAGATAAAATTGTCATTTGCGAAGATGTATAAAGTACTAGATGATCTAATTCTTAGCAAAACAACACTTCCACCATATAACCAACCCTATTCTGCTATACGTTTCGACCATGATCGACGATGTGTACCAAGACAGGTTTAAAATTTGTAGTTGCAGGAAAAGCAATCCTCGTGCCCCTAAGCCATTAATAAAAAAAACAAAGAGTGTGATGACTTTGTTGTTACGTAATTTGCATATAGCGCCATTCCCGTTTACTCGCAATTGCGTTAACTATATTTAAATCGGTATTAGAATACTTCAAAATAATTGCTAATAAAAATTATAAAAGTTCAATACTGTATTTTTTGTATACAAACCAATAATACAAAGAGCATTGAAAGTACATTTTTAATATTTTGAATAGCGTGAACTGCCTTACTCGTATCATAAACAACAATAACGCGGATCGTAACATTACCAAACTTACGACGAACTACCACACTATATCGTGAAACAGGACTCGATTTGTTACGTTCATTTCCGGCAAAAAACCGTATGCGGTATTTGGTTGTTTCATTTACATAAATTCTTTTTCTATTCTTCAATTCTCCAATACCCCATATAGTGTATCTGCTTAGTATAAGCCCGCTTAACATAATTTTAACTCAAATCCACTTACTTTTAAAACAAAAATTTATTCGATCAATTAAATAGTCTATACTTTGTTTTAGGTATCCGTTAATTTGCTAAACATTCCGATAACAAATAATTGCTTTCTCTTGTGTTTTCCATTTAAAAACTTGTCGAAATGATAGATCCTACTATTATTTGATACTGTGTTTTCCAGTTTGCTAATCGCGCTTTCGATAACGCAAGAATTGCAGTTCGAACTCGTGTTATTTGAACCCATTCTAAATTTGATTCTGCAGCTTGTGCGTTGAAATATTTTCTACATTATTTGTCACAGTACTTCAAAAGCAACACACGTTTTTTTGTTCGACAAGTAGGAGGTATCTTGCGTGTATCGGTGAGTTTTTCCGCGCTTACCCATTCTAATCAGATTACTTTTTAGCTGGAGGCCAAATGGGTTTTTTCTTTATGTAGGTCCAACTGTTCGTTGACGTAGACCAACTGCTTTTGTTTGTAGATCAACTGCTTTCGTCCGTAGACCGCTGCTGCAGTTACGGTGGCAGGGTGAATGAATCCTAACTACCATGGCGTTGCTATGTTGACTCACCCCGACGAATTACAAGCTAAGTATCCAGACACATGCAGGTATACAACTTGTTTTCTTTTGTGTATATCAAAGGGGCATATTTCGTATCAGCGTTCGGTGTAGTTACGTGATAAGAAACGTGACACTGTAGGACTATTGCTGCGAATTGATATTATCGCTGTACAGGTGTGATGTACCATTGTTAAAAATGTTTGACAGACACACGCTTATTCTTTTCTACTGATTGGTTTATTTTACAAACGGCATTATGTACAATTTAAAAGAATGTTAGACAAAAGCTCTCACACGTTAATTCTTTCTCATTGATTAGTTTGTTTTACAAAAAGTATTATGTGCAATTTTAACAACAAAACGCTTGACAAAAGTTCTCACATGTTTATTTACTACTGATTAATTTTATTTTGTGTACAATACGAGATGCGCATTTTGTATCTAAAGTACTAAATTGTTCATATCACCTAATTGTTTTCTTTGAAATAGTAACGCTTAATTTATTGCTTTTGCTTGTTTGTACAGAATCCTTTATTTATTTTTATTTGTTAATAGATAATCGTGGGCGACGTGTTTTTTTTTCTTGGTAGGTCAGTAAATCGCCCCACTCTCCGCGTTTGGTAGTTAGCCTGGTATATACGTTTCTTCCGGTTACGTCTAGGTACGGAGCAAGTTTTAACGGAAAGCGATTCTTTTTCGTTTAAGCAAGGAAAGCAGATACAATAATAATAATAAAAGTCCAATCGTAACTTCCATCGTAAACATCTATTTGTATATAAGCCAATCACATAACATTTTCCTCAAAACTTCAATCTGCTTATAAGATAACCATACACCTAATTGAATAAAACGCGTTTGTGGAAATATCTTCGTTAAACTCGTATAACCAAACTCATTATTCCATTCTAACAAGCGAAACAACAAGGGAAAAACCAGATTAATGTTCAAAAAACACGAATATACATTGTTCTCGTGGAATTTTGAAGGACCTGTAGGGAAAATTGCCTAACTTTTAGCATAAAATTATAGAAAATATAGCATACCAATTAATAATTTATATTAGATACGGAGTAACAATAAGCGAGCCCAAAATAACCTTGTAGAAAACTCGTACATAAATTCATTGTAAAATTTCTGAACACACATTTAATCGATATGTCAAAATAAAATAGATTGAAGCATTTTTAAATTACAATTAAATATTTTAATAAAATCCTACAGGGCGATGAATAAGCAATCGTTTAGAATTGAGAAGGTGATCGAAATTGTTAATGATCGTGAAAAGAAAGTAAGTAATCTAAAATTGCATCGCGAAGAACGAAAATATTCGCTTGCAGGAACTGCACGTAATAAATCCACCTTTCCCTAGCAAAATTAAAAGGTCGAGGTAGAAAGCAGAAACGACATTAACAAGACACCACAAAAGAATTTGTTTCAGAAAACAAAAGGAAAAAAGAAAAAAAAACGAAAACAAAATTTTATCCGGCTCCAAGACCCACAATATTGGACCAAGCAAAAAAGGTAGAGGATTATAGAAAAGGAAAAGTAATAAACGAGGACAAAGATGGGATGGCCTAACATTGCGAAAGTCGTCAAAGGACGGATATCTTTAGTACAGAAATAGTAACGTTTTCAAACTTCAAGAAAAGAATTGGTTTCTTGCGAGAACAAACCAAAAAATAGAGAACAAACGGAGAAGAAAATCAACAGCAAAAGCCAATACGAGACAATAACTCTCAAAACTCAAAGTAAGATAGGGAACGTGAAGAATGCTGGATAAAAAAATAAAGGTACTTCAAGCTGTGGTAACAAAGAATCGTATCAAACGAACAACCGAAAAAAAGAAAACGCTGAAAAGTCGACTAAGTCGTAATTTTCAAAGAAAAGAAAGGTCTAGAAAGCACATACCACAGAAAGTGGATCGAAAAATTTAATGAAATCAGTATGAAGAATAACAGTAAGAAAAACCAGCTTAAATGAAAGAGAAAGAAATGTGAAAAGGAACGAAGAAGTAAAATTGAAATGAAAAACCATTGAGAGACAGCACAACATCCGAAAGAAGAAGACAAACGAAAAAAAAAGAAACAACCAAAAATATGTGTGTATGTGGATATAGAGTGTGTGTGTGTGTGTGTGTGTGTGTGTGTGTGCGCCCATGTGTGGAGTGTAGGTCTGTGTACGAAGAGCGTGTTCAGAGAATGTGTTGGACCGCTTTAGTCGCCTCTTCCGACAAGCAGACCGTACCATGGAGCTATTCCAATCCCGATCCACACGGGGTTAAGTACGAAGACGAAACAAGAAAGTAAACCAATAAGGACAGAAATTTATTAGAACAAAAAAACGTAAAGTCTAAAAATCAAGTCCTAAGGTAGGACAAAGTCGGAATAGAGATCTGGGGACGCAAAGGAGTATGGATGGGGTTTAAGACGTTTGCGTCCTAAGTAGGAAAACAAATCGATCTCAGGAACACCGGGATAGTTGGGAAGGGTAGGTTTGAGGTCCCTGATGTGCCAAATACCTAGGGGTGCTTTGTCATGTTCTATTTTTCGTCGACCTACATGTTCAGATTGCACAACTAAAAGTTCTGCTACAGATCGTGAAATTTCTTTCCGAATTAGAAACATCAAAACTTTATTTTCTACAAAACTTACTTTACGGTTTGTAGTAGCTATAGTATTGAAATCATTTTTAGTTTCACTTGCAGCAGATTCGGATGTACCCTCGAGTTTAACGAACATTTTGCTCATTTTTTCCAAATGCTGTTCTGGTATTGGTTGAACCACTTCAGGTTCGGATTCAACATAGCATATTTCCTCACGTTCCGATTCTGGTGACCAAAATCTTCAGGTTCTGATCTTACCAGACTTATTGTGTCAGGTTCTGAATTTACAAGACCTAGTTTAGATTTTGGGTCAGGCTGCAGTACCTCTTTAGGTTTCGATTGTATCCGGTTTAAAGAATTTTGACAAATAAAATAGTTGCGTCGAGTAACTCTTTTATGACCGCAAGCATAGCAATGCAAGACTTAAGGATGGAAGCAATTACGAGAAATCAATCACAATTCCAGCATCCAAAAACAGAATTTGGAGTATTGTTCGAAGACGTACTTGCCGGAGAAGAATATGTTTTGGAAGTAGTAGGACGGCCAAGATTAGGTACAGAAGCGAACGTAAAGCTAGCGACAGAAGAAATTTGATTTCTATTAGGGGGTTTCGGCAAGTGGTGGTGCCAGAGGGACTGGTAATATTTTTAGGTGGCCATGATCTGCCCAAAACGAACTCAGGTTCCATACAAACACTTCTACTTTTAGATGGCACATAACTATCGATCCTAAACCTTTCAGTTTCAACTTCAGACATTCGTTCGCTAATTCTTTCACGGAGCGGACGATAAGCAAGTGAATTACATAAAACGGAGCCAGGTTACGAGACATAATGTACAATTGAAGATCCCTAGGCATAGAATCATACCAACGGAACATGGAAGTCACACACGTTAAACAATCAATAATACTTTCCCACGGATTTTGCGTACTACCTAAGATCTGATTAAATAGTCTTCGCTTATAATCAGGTGGTTGGAGATGACGCAATAATAAATTAGCTAAGGTCCGCCAATTAGAAAACCGATAACGGTTACCCTGGTACCACAGCAAGGCTTTTGACTCAAAGAAGTCTACCGCATACCCGATTACTTGGGATTCAGATACATTATGAACTAGTATGAGTTCTTCCACGCTTTCAAGAAAGTCATGAACATTAAGCACGTTAGGATTCTCTACTAAATTTCAAGTTCCGCTTTACGAAAGGATTTGCAAAGTGAGCTAAGTACCGTACACTTATAATTTTCCAATTGAGGGGCGGTTGATATTTCGGAAGGGGTTGCTCTAAACGATCCAGTATAGTAAGCAGTTTTATTAGTAATTCATTACAGAAAGTCGTCGTTCAGGCGATCGCCTTACAGGGGGAAATAAAGTGATGTGTTTCAATACATGCATGAGTCGTGAGCGAATAATAGGTACAAGTGAATCAGAGTTTACAAAGTTACTTGGTAATTCTTCCAACTTAACATCAATAATCTTTAACTCTGCCTCCGGATTTACTTTATAGAGCGAACAAGTTAAGGGTTTATTAAATTATTTCAGTTTGACCAAAGAACGAATCCACGTTCTCATATGTTCGACGACACAGGTACTCTTCTAATCAATAGTTCAAAAGCAAGGTTCTTCTTACGTAAACAATTTATACCCATCTTATGATCAGTCATTTTAACTCAAATGAACGAAATCTTCTTATTATTAACCCAAATAATAATATGGAATTTTATATTTTGATGTCAGATAGAATGTAATTGTAGTATCAGTATTGATTAAAAACCTCAAGTGGCACAACATATCAAATACAAGGAACCAAATCAACTCAACAAAAGAATATCGCAACCAACCTGAAGAAAAAAATTGAATTAAAAAAAAATCGGTAGGGTTAAAACTCAAATTGTCAGCAAAAACACAATTCGGGCAATTCGGGATAAAGCAAAACCTACATAAAATCCTCATACAACAGAAAAGCAGCAAGAAAACGGAGATAACGAAAATTTTTATCGAGACGAAAAAGTGTGTGTACAAAATAAAATTCAAAGGCAAGCGTTAAGTAAAAAGAAAGGTTTTAAAAATTGGGGCCTTACGTTAGATATTCTGAAATTATGTTACGGTATTTCGTGCGGACAAAAAAGAAAAGTAAAGTAAACAAAGAAAATCCTCCGCATCGAGTACCGCAACAAAAAAGGAATCCAAAGAATGCCATGCTAGCTAGAAAGTCGCAGTGTGGTGTGTGTGTCACAATTAAAGAAAAAGACAACTTCAAGAAAGGAATTTTATTTGCACACCTTTAATTAATAAAGAAATAGGTTATAAAAAAAAAGGAAACCAACCCCCGTAAAAACATTTATCTAAAACATATCCCGAAGGATTTACACAGTACAAAAATCGACACAAAAATAATTAATACGTTCCTGACTTAACTCATACTAATTTCTAATCTCAAACCTAATATTTAACATAAAACAAAATTAATAAAAAATATATAGTGGATTGTTTTCAGTCACTTGTTTAACCCAATTTATACATAACTTATATCCTCATAAACCAACAATTAAAAAAAAATCTATGTACTTACTTAGTGTACACAAGCACTTCTTAAAAGTAGTAGTAGTAGATAACAGCAATACAGAAAAATCATCTACTGGCTGAAATGCATTTTGCAGCAGCGGTATAGAAGTTGGTAATACGCCGTACATAAGATATATAAAAAACCTTATGAACGACCAATGCTAATTTTGTTTCATCATTAATGTTCAAACCACAAAAGCTGTCACCTTTAGCATATTTATAACCTTAAACCAAAGCAATTATTATTCCATTCTAACAAGTGAAACTACAATCGTGGATGGGAAAAACCTGACTAATGTCTAAACAACACAAATATACATCAATCTCATGGGATTTTGAAAGACGTCTAGAGAGTGTTGCCTAACTTTCAGAATAAAATTATAGAAAATGTAGTATAACAATTAATAATTTATATTAGATACGTAGTAACGATAAGCGAGCCGAAATAACTTTACAGAAAACACGTACATCACTCATTGTGATATTTCCGAAAACAAATGTTACTGATAATCAAATACCACATTTAAATGCTATGTGAAAATAAAATAAATTGAAGCAATTTTTAATTACAACTAAATATTTTAATAAAATCCTACGGGGTGATGAATAGGCTACCGTTTAAAATTGAGAAGGCGGTAGAAATTGTTAATAAATATTCAAATGACCGTGAAAGAAAGTGAGAAATGTAAAATTTTATCACGATGAACGTGCAGTTCCTGCAAGCAACATCTTTAAAAGCGTGCAAAGTTTTTAATAAACAAAATAGGTTTTACTGATACACAAGATTAATTTCACTAATGCCCCCAAAAGTGGAATAGATTATGAAGAAAGTTATAGCACACAATCTCCCTATAAATTTTAATATTTTGAATAATAAAACTTCGTAGTTCAGACTCATCCTCAAGTTAACAATACATTAAAATTACTTTCAAGGTTACAAAACTGAACAATTTGTAATATACAAATTGTTAAAAAACGTTAAACTTACTATTAAAGTATAGGGAAGAAATAGTTTTATGCCATTAATATTAATATGTGTTACATTATCTTAAAAATTTTAATTTAAAGCCTGTCCATGGAAGAAAGCTCATGGAGGAACCAAAGCACTCAAAATTTTTTCTAAATAATAAGTGTACAAGTTTACGTCTTCAGAGATTGAAACAAAATGGACAAAAGCTTGATTATTATGAATACAACAGTTGTAATGAACCTGGTTTTACCAAGTTAATTATTACCAACACAAGTTTTATCTATAAATTTAAGGAAAATAAGGTTGTGATCAAAATTTGTCATCTCATTCGAACAAAATTCATTACAGTACTTTTGAATCTCCAAAATTTCTAAAAAATTAGGCTTAGTTTCCTTATTTTGAAGGTGTAATATTTTAAAACTATTTCCATTGCAAATATGGGAAGAATTGACAACATGATGGAGAAACACCGAGTCAGAAATATTGTTAGTTGGATATAATCTCCATTTCGAATGCACCTGCACCTTGCCGAAGTTCTGGATTACTAGAACAGGTGAAATGGCTTGCGTGTTCTAATGAGCTAAAGAGCCAAACTACAGGTCCGACCAAAGTAGTAGGGTCGTTAGTGAGGAACCAGACTAAGACACGTCCCCGAAAGAGGGCAGCGGCTCTTTCGGTACTTAGATTGGCAGAGACCATAGGGGTCGGTATGGCAGTCTAAGACACACTACCGCGATGTGGAAGGAACGGGAAACCACCACAAGTATACACATTGTACTTAAATTGTAATAAACATGATGGCAGTTTCTAGAGTAAAAGATTCTGGAGTTAAAATAGTCCACCATTCGGATCTCCAGGAAGGGAATACTTCGGAGGATGCAACTGGAAAGTTTAGAATAAAAGTCAGCAACATTTTGCGAGTCGAAGCGTAAAATTTTAGAAGTATAAAGCAAGTAGGTAAGTTAGAGAACCTAAAAATTGAGATGAATAGATTAGCACTAGACATAATAGGAATCAGCAAAGTTCGATGGCCAGAGGCGGGGGATTTTTTGAGTGGAGACTTCAGGGTAATTCATACAGGGACAGAAGAAGAATATTCGGGTGTGAGGATAGTTATGCGAAAAAAGATAGGACACTGTGTAGAAAATTACTTACAAAAGAACGAAAGAGTACTCATGGTAAGATTAGAATCTAAACCGGTAAACACAGTAATAATACAAGTATACATGACCACCTTTAGCTACAGTGACGAAGAGGTAGAAACGATCTACAAAGATACTAAGATACATAAAAGGACATGAAAATTTAATAATTACGGGGGATTTTAATGTAGTAGTAAGTGTAGGTAGGGAAGGAGCGGTAGTAGGTTTATTTGGTTTAGGCACGAGAAACGACAGGAGAAATAGGCTGGTAGAATTTTGCGACAAGAACAATTTAATCATCACAAACATATTATTTCAACATCATGCTAGAAGACGATATATGTGGAAGATGCTAGTAGATATAGGAAGATATCAAATAGATTACATTCTTGTTAGACAACGGTTTAGGAATCAAGTAAAAGACTGTAGAAGCTACCCGGAAGCAGATATAGATACTGACCACAACATCGTAATTATGAAGGCCTCACTTAAATTTAAAATTTGAAAAAGAGAAGCGGAAAAAAGCACTTTGACTTTGAGAAACTAAAAGATAAAGATATTCAAGAAAGATTTGAAAAAAGTCTAATGAATTGCTAAAAGATATCGGGAAAATATCTGATACTAAGCAAGCAGAAACAGAATGTAATTACATTAAATCCAGCCTAGACATGTCGGTCAGAGATATTTTGGGATATACATAAAAAGAAAATAAGAAATCATGGATAACAAAGGATATTCTAAATTTAATAGAAAAAAGACGAAAATACAAAAATAAATCAGACGAAACAGAAAAACAGAGATACAAAGCCATAAAATGGGAAATTATTCGCAAATACTGGAAAGCTAAAGAACAATGGATTGATGTAAAGTGCAAAGAGTTACAAACTAAGATGGAAATAGGAAAGACAGACGAAGCATACAAACCAATCAGAATTAATTTTAGGGATATAAAACCGTATAGCAAAAATATAAAGGACGCGGAAGGAAACGTCATTATAGAAAATGAAGAGAAAGCGGGTAGATGGCAAGAATACATAGGGAATTTATAAGCAGGAGAGAAACTAACAGCATTAGAACAGGAATCAGACATTGAAAATCATGACTTAGTATATCCTACACTTAGAGATGAGTTTGAATTAGCATTAAAGGGTCTGAAAAATGGTAAGGCGCCGGGTACAGATAAGGTGCAAGAAGAAACTAAAAAAGCCGCTGGACAAGCAGTAACAGAACGTCTCTTCCAACTTGTAAGCTATATGTATGAGACAGGCGAGATTTCGAAAGATTTCAAACGTAACATCATAGTAACTATACCAAAAAAGAAAGGCGCGGATAGGTGTGAAAATTTTCGAACAATAAGTTTGACAGCACACGTGCCAAAAATATTAAGTAGAATTGTACAAAGACGAATACAAAAACGAGCTGAAGAAATACTAGGAGAAGATCAATTTAGGTTTAGGCGAAACAGGGGAACACGGGAGGCTATTTTAGCTTTGAGAGTGATAATGGAAAAAACAATAGAAAAAGGGGAAGCGTGTATATATGGTTTGTAGATCTGGAAGAAGCATTCGACAATGTAAAATTGAAAAAAGTGTTTGAAATACTCAAAAAGATTGGAATGAGTTATAGGGATAGACGAATAGTACATAGCTTATACAAACAGCAAACAGCAGTAATAGAATTAGAGCAGGCACGTAAGGAAGTAAACATTAGAAAAGGGGTAAGATATGGATGTGCCTTATTCC
This sequence comes from Platerodrilus igneus, assembly GCA_036346225.1. Classification (NCBI taxonomy): domain Eukaryota; kingdom Metazoa; phylum Arthropoda; class Insecta; order Coleoptera; family Lycidae; genus Platerodrilus; species Platerodrilus igneus. Next base: position 2,495,008 of record JARFIW010000544.1, read on the forward strand.
TATTAATTTTTAACTTGTACATTGAAGAGGCAATGAATAATGTCAAATGCAGAAAGACATTTGGAATTACTCTGCAGGGACAAAAAATTGATATACTTAGATTTGCAGATGATATAGGGGTATTAGCATCTAGCAAGGAAGAGTTAGGAGCTGCTCTTAATGAAATGGAAACGGTTCTAACAGAGAGAAACGGTATGAAAATTAACAAAAATAAACTAAAATACTAGTATGCAAAGAAGGGGAAAATAAATCAAAAACTAGAATACAAATAGGTTTCGAGAACTTACAAGAGGTTAAGGATTTCTACTACCTAGGAAACCAAATAACGTAAAATGGGAAAAGCGCAAAAGGTATAAAACAAAGATTAGCACAAGGTCGTGCTACATTTAACAAGAAAAAGCAACTACTGTATTCAAAGACAACAAATATAGAAACAAGGAAAAGATAGCTTAAAACTTATATGTGGAGCACAGCACTGTACGGCTGTGTAGCCTGGACAGTAGGAAAACCGGACAAAAAAAAGGTAGAAGCCTTTGAAATGTGGTGCTACAGACGAATGAGGAAGGTATCATGCACAGATTAAGTTAAGAACAAAGAGGTATTAAAAATGATAGGGATAAAAATAGGAAAGATAGGATGATAGGCCACATACTACAGCATGAGAGAATAGTGCGGAATATATTGGAAGCAGAGATAGAAAAAAAAAGTAGAGGTAGGCTTAGGTAAGACTATTGCACAGAGATAGTGAAAGATGCAGGCTGTAGGAATTTTAGGGAAATGTGTAGGATAGTTTAGAATACAAAACAAAAGAGGTACGTATCCAACCAGTCCCAAGATGGATAAACTAATGGCGAAAAAAATAACTGTACTTGAACATGATGATTATTATAAGAAACTGTATGTATTGGTTGTGCAATATTCACGAATAATGTTAATTGTGCGAAAGGATTTACTGGAAAACTATTCATTCGGAAAATGTCTAAGTGGTGGGGGATCTTGGCAGCCACATGCTGCTTAGCCCCATTCACATACCACTGAATAGAAAATATAATTAGAAAACGATAGAAGGGGATCTGAGCTGTATATAGAATGTGTGGGAATTTCAGGGAACTGTGTAGGCTAGCTCAGAATATAAGTAAGTGGAGTTATGAGACATAAAACCTAACGACGAAAAAATAAGCGCAGATAAATCTGATGTTTATTATAAACAACTACAAGGGTTGATTGTGAAATATCTGCAACTAATGTTGACTCGGCGAAAAGTTATATTGGAAAAAATTTAAATCGGCAAATGCTCAAGTACTGGGGGAATTTGGCAGCCACAGGCTGCTTACCCCCTTCACAACCATTAAATGTCGGGGAAATAGGGTATATAATTGGAAAACAATAGAAAGGGACCAAACTACATGTAATAAGAGAGAACAGCGTCCATGATCAAAGACAACAAACATAGACACAAGAAGAAAATTGTTGAAAGCATATGTGTGGAGCACAGCACAGTACGTTTATGGAATAGTGGCAGTAGGAAAAGCAGACAGCAAGAGATAGAAGCCTACTGGAATGTTGTGCTTCAGATGTATGATGGTAGCATGGACAGACAAAGTTAATAACAAATAGATTATAGAAATAATAAGGGAATAAAGATGTCTGTGGAAAAAAAGGGAGAAATAGAAGGGTAGAATACGTTCTGAGGCATTTTTGGGGAATAGTATGGGATATATTACAAGCAGAGATAGGAAAAAGGAAGTAGATGTAGACCTAGATCAGATAGTGATAGATGCAGACTGTTCAAATTTCAGGGACATGTGTAAGTTAATTCAGAACAGGAAACAATGAGGATACGGGTCTAACCAGTCCAGGACTGGAGACCTAATGATGATGATGATGATGATGGATCTAATCTAAATTTCGTAATAACAGATATGTGTTCTTTAAAACGTGTATTGAACTTACGACGAGTTTGTACGATATAGAAGTAATGACAAAATGAACAATTTAGCTTGTAGATTCCTGAATGATCTTATAAAGGAATCTGGTCTTTATTGCGAACTTAAATCATATTAATGTTACAAACTACTGTTAGGCAACCCGTCAAACACACAGCTGCAAACCGATGGTATATCCTAAAGAAATCTCAAACGTTCTAGCAAACAGTAGAATATGAGTCATCTATTTAATTGTAGGGTATATATAAGATCGGTGATAAATGTAAGAGGTTAGTCGATATCAGAATATCGTATAGAAATTATCTCGTATATAGTTAGTTGTTCGTTACGTTCTGAAACTCTTTAGTAAATATAAATCTGTATTATGTGAAAGTGTATATTGTACCGGCAGCTTGTCGAATACACAAATAGACAAAAGTGTAATAAATAAATAGTAGTGTTTAGTGTTGTTAATAGACCTATATTTAAGAATTTAGTTTAAGAAAATATTAGTGCTTGTAAATTCATTAGTGTGATAGTGCTTTATTGTTAATTGGACTGAAAACATCTATAAATAAGGCATATACTGTTAATTGGACTTATGAACAGTGAGTAATAAAGACTTTTATTATTACTTGTTTTAAATTGTTGAAACGCGGTAGTAGTAGCCCGCTACATTAAGGTTACTGGTATTAGAGAAAGCAATGTTAGTATTAAATTTGGAAAAATATTTTTAATTTTAAGCGAAATATTGTCATAATATGGAATACTGAAAAAGACTTTATTATCATTGTCATCTGGATTAATCTAGTTGTTGAATTAATTTTAGTTTGAATTTTATTAAGTAAATTGTTAATTATACTGCTCGGATAATTATTATCAACTACAATTTGTTTAATGATGTCAAGTTCTTGTTGAAAAAACGTTCGAGAAAGAAGAGTTAATAGTTTTCTGATGAAAAAGATGAAACTTGCTAATTTATAGGACCAAGGTTGATAAGAATCACAAGGTATAATGTTAACAGTGGCTGTGGCTATTCTGTAGATACTGTATTTGACAGGAGAAAATTATTGTATAATAAAATGTCTAAAAACGGAAGCGTTCTTTCAAATTCGTATTCAACAGTAATTTTTATATCATAATAGAAAGAATTTCAATCACCTAGGAAGTACTTGTGAATTTGGTTTTAGGTAAAGAAATTCTAAACAACCCCGGAACATAACCTCATATTTCTAAAATACTCGCTTTGTCAAAATTTTCAGCAAACTATGACATTTTTACAATACCGTTCTTTAATAAAATAGGCAACTTTGTAACCATAAGAAGAATGCATACTTGAGAAATAATTGAAAAAAATATGTGAAATCTACTTACATTATATTGATTATTATTGATATCAGAACTAGGATGTCACCAATAAAAACTTCTGCCACCATTGTTGTCAGATTCAAATTGTATGAAAAGAAACTGCAGTTTTTCACTAATGCCTCATTCTGTTATTACCCCACTCTTCCCTAGTATTACATTTTGTAACGTTTTATGAGTACAACACTTTCCTGTTGAATAACTAAAACAAATATACAAAAAAAGCTTCTCTTCTAGAAAACGACACTTTCTTGGTAAAATAATTGTTGCTGGATGACTTAATCACTATTAAGTATAAAATTGCTACTTAACTATCTTCGATTATTTTAATTACCAATTAATACATGTAATTTTTAAAAATTATAGGAAATTAGATCATTTAGCTTAATACACTTTAGGCATTACCATTCAACAGAAAAATAATTTGTAAAATAGCACAGATGGATAAAGTGAATAATGAAAATGCAGTGAAAGTACAACGCATCATGATGACTACTGCTGGCTTTTGGCCACAAGAACAATTAACTGTTTATTATCGAGTAAAAACAGTTTTCAACTATTTTATGCTGCTATGTCTAAGTATAACCATGCTGATGGAAGCCTACAGCGTTCGCAACAATTTTTCCAAATTATCCGAAATACTCTACATTTTAGTCATTGTAATAGTTTGCAATTTTAAATACGGCAGCTTCTTCATATGTCGAAAGACTTTTATACAAGTTATCAGATTGTTAAATGACCCACTGTTTTACGCATATCCGAATGATTTTATACCGAATATGGTAAACCGCATTAACCAGTTACAACTTCTTGCGAGGTGTTATAAATATTATACCTTTACCACGGTAGTTATGGTGTGCATGACGCCAATTTTTGATAAACAGCCTTTACCTATTCCGTTTCCGTACGAATTGGGTAATTACCGGTATCCGATGTACTTATTTCATGTATACAGCTTGAGTTTGCTTGGATATGTTGGATTATCATATGATTCTCTGTGTGTTTGTCTTATAGGAACAGCTGCGACTCAGTTAGAAATACTGAAGATAAAACTTATGCGCATTAAATATGAAGACACTTCTGAAAATCTAAACGGTTCTGAAAGAAAGTCAAGTTCAGATCCAGCGATAGAAAAATTAAAGCACTGCGTTCTTCATCATAAGCTTATAATAGAGTAAGAGTTTAATACTTATTAATAAATTTAAGTTATTTGTTTCAGACTTGTAGAATCCATTGATAAAACTTTCTCTTTTGGTATATTAATTCAGTTTCTAGGAAGCATACTCATTCTATGCAATACTATATTTCAATTTGTATCGGTAAGTCAAAAACTACTAATAATAAAATCAATAAAACTTCATTATTTGTTCCATAAATTTAATGCATACATTGTGTTATGAACTATTAGGCAACCGGTCAAACACGCAAACTGCATAACCCAAGTATATTCTGCAAAAGTCTCGAAGCTTCCCACAAACGCCAAAATATGAGTCTTCTATTTAATTATAGAGTATATATAGGATCGGTGATGAGTGCAAGAGTTAGTCTATATCAAAATATCATATATAAATTATCTCGTGTATAGTTTGAAAGTCCTATAGTAAATATAAATTAGTGTTATGTGAACGTGTATATTGTACCGCCAGGTTGTACATAAATAGACAAAAGTGTAATAAATAAATTATAGTGGTGTTGGTGTTGTTAAGAAGACTTATGGTTAAGAATTTAGTTTAAGAAAATATTAGTGCTTGTAAATAGCATTAGTGTGATAGTGCTTCATTGTTAATTGGACTGAAAACATCTATAAATAAAGCACATACTGTTAATTAAACTTGTGAATAGTGAGTAGTAAAGACTTTTGTTATTACTTGTTCTAAATCAGTGAAACGCGATTTATGTATCCCCCAATTACCTATATATATTGATATATTGAATCTAATAGGAATTATTAGAAATTGTTAAGTAAAAGTATAAGTTCAATGCAACATTGTAATACAAGGATAACCCAGAGAGGTTATCGACAGTTCATGAGAACGGACATGCAACTTTGCATCCGTGAGGGCAGTGATACTGCAGGTGGCAGGTCACAGGCGGTCAACAGACCGCAATTACTTAGAATTAAGATTGATACATTGTAACAAAGTGTAAAGCAGACATGAGATCTGCAAGTTCCCACAAGCCGTGTGAGGGGCAGGTTATTATAAAAAGCCCGGGAGCTCAATGCCCGGCAGTCAGTCTGAGTTTACAGCTTTTGCATTGTTGTCTACCTAGACTACTCGCCCAGTACAATTAATTATTTTTTATTAAAGTTATTATGAACCAGCTATTCTAAATTTCATTGTAATTTCTGTTTAACTTATTAAATTAAATTTGTTAAAGTGTCGAAGTTTTTTTAAAAAACACAGCTCCAAAGGCCCGAACTTTAACTCGCGGTAATAGTAGCCCCCTACAATATTTTTCAAATTACAACACACTTCACTTTTGAAAATAATTAAAAACTCAATTGCGTTTAAGAAAATCTGCTGGCAACATTTTGTTTGTTTATGCAAATTTTCAGAATTTGATGCGATACCAATATTTTTAATTTTAATATAAAAATATTTTAAAAATAACTAGAATTGTACAAAGAGGAGAAGATCAATTTGGATTTAGGCGAAACAGGGGAACACGGGAGGCTATTTTAGCTCTGAGAGTGATAATGAAGAAAAAATAGAAAAAGGGGAAAGCGTATATATAGGGTTTGTAGATCTGGAAAAAGCATTCGACAATGTAAAATGGAAAAAAATGTTCGAAATACTCAAAAAGATTGGAATCAGTTATAGGGATAGACGAATAGTACATAGCATATACAAAGAGCAAACAGCAGTAATAGAATTAGAGCAGGAACGTAGAGAAGTAAACATTAGGAAAGGGGTGAGACAGCAATGTGCCCTGTTCCCATTAATTTTTAACTTGTACATTAAAGAAGCAATAAATACTGCCAAGTGCAGGAATACATTTGGAATTACTATGCAGGGACAAAAAATAGATAAACTTAGATTTGCAGATGATATAGCAAGGAAGACTTAGACGATGCTCTTAATAAAATGGAAACGGTTATATCAGAAAGATACGGTATGAAAATTAACCAAAATAAAACTAAAGTACTAGTATGCAAAGCAGGGGGGAAAATAAATCAAAAACAAGAATACAAATAGGTAACAAGAACTTACAAGAGGTTAAAGATTTCTGCTACCTAGGAAGCCAAATAACACAAAATGGGTAAACTGCAAAAGATATAGAACAAAGATTAGTACAAGGTTGTGCTACACTTAACAAGAAAAAGCAACTACTGTGTTCAAAAACAACAAACATATGTGTGAAGCAGAGCACTGTATGGCTGTGAAGCCTGGACAGTAAGAGAAGAGGACAAAAAAAAGGTTGAAACCTTTGAAATGTGGTGCTCTAGTCGTATTATAAAGATATAATGAACCGACAAAGTTAAGAACAAAAAGGAACCAAAAATAGTAGGGGAAGAAGGAAATATGTGGAAAACGGTAATAAATAGGGAAGATAGGATAATAGGCCTCATACTACGGTATAAGAAAATAGTGCACCAAAAATATTAATTGACATTTACCAACTACCAACAACGTAGTACTCGTAGAAGCAATTTCCGGGTAGGAAAAGCGCAATTCTTAACATTTGGTAACCCCGACGTGATCTGCTTCGGTTTAGTAGCAGTCACAAGTTTGTTGTAATAGGCTGGTAGCTGGTAAAAAAAGGCATGGAAGCGAAACGAGCAATTCGTACAGCCTTAAGAGCTCAGTTCAAGATTGACGTGCAACGGTTTGAAGATATTCTTAAAGTTGGGGTAAATGAGTCGAGCGTTGATAGTTGTACAGCGTGTTATGATATCTTAGAAAAGCGATTTGCAAAAATTCAAGCTTATGGTGAAAAGATTTTGGCTTCAATTACAGGCAAAGAGATGGAAGCTAAAATTGCAGAGGAAATTGAAAAAGGTGTTGTGTATGAAGTTATGTATAGTACATGTCATGCCGCTTACACTCACTGTATGAAAGAATTAGAGGCTCGTATTAGTATAGCGCCATCAGTAGTTATGCAGGAAAATGGCGGTCGTTACAAACTACCGAAGATTGAATTAAGAAAATTCGGAGGCGAATTAAAGGATTTGATACCATGGTGGGTTCAATTTGAAAAGATTCATTTGAACCAAAAGTTATATGCGGTTGATAAATTTCAGTACTTAGATCAAAGCATGTTACCAGGATCAAAGGCCAAGAAATTAGTAGCGGGCTACCCGCATTCTAGCGAGAACTATCCGAAAGTAATTGAAGCTCTAAAAATGAGATTTGGGAAAAAGGAGCTGCTGTCTGAGCTCTATGTTCGTGAATTTATATCGCTAATTGTTGATAGAATTACCGCAAAAGACAAGTCATCGATTGGCTCTCTATATGATGAAGTTCGCAGTAAAGAAAAGGCGCTAGAATCGTTAGGATTATCAGCAGCCAGTTACTGGGATATTCTAAAAACATCTTTGGTCGAATCATGTTTACCAGTAGACACATTAAGGGTATGGCAACGGCATGCTAAAGTTCCTGATGAGAGCATGTTTAAGCAATTGTTGGAATTTATGAACGAAGAAGTTACCAATGAACAAAAGATTGTATTAGCCAGTCAAGGGTTCAATAATATTAATGTTGATAAAAGGAACAAGTTCTACTTAAAAAATGAGCAGTCAAAGAAAATTCCAACTGTTTCAGGTTTATCCAATCAATCTGAAAAACGGAAAATGGATGTGTGTGCATTTTGTAATATTAAAGGGCACGAAACGGTCAACTGTCGTAAAACTAGCAATAGTAAGCTAGATGATCGACGCAACGCTATTCGAAAAGCAAAACTGTGCTTTTACTGTTTGGGTTCTGGTCATGTATCTAGGTTTTGTAGAGTTAGAGTCGATTGTAAGAATTGTGGAAAACGTCATCAACTAGTAATGTGTCCAGAAATTAGTAAGAGTGAAGATGACGTACCTGTGAAAGGCAATTCTTATTCAAAGCTGTGTGATGATGCTGTAGTACAAACTAATTCAATGAATTCGTTTTGCAAACGTGGACTTTTGTTGCAAACATTAGTCGTTCGGTTGAGTTCAGGGAATGTTTCTAAATATGCCAGGGCTATGATTGATGGTGGTTCTCAAAGATCCAGCATTTTGGCGCACACTGCACAGCAATTAGGTCTAAAGGCAGTGGGGCGAGTCAAGCTTGTCCATGGGTTGTATGGTGGAGTTAAAACAGCAGAAACATTACACCAGCGCTATGTTGTACAAGTCAATGGCATGAATAGTAATTACCAATGTAAAATTGAATGCTTGGATGAAAAGAAATTGTGTAACAGCATTCACCAAGTAAGCAAAGGTCCTTGGATGAATGAGCTGAAAGAAAAGGAAATTGTTATCTGTGGCCACGACCAAGAGATGTCGGAAATTGAGTTAATCATTGGCGCAGATGTTTATGGAAAGCTCCAGGTTATTCAATTAGACTGTGGATTAACAACAATTGAAACGAAGTTAGGTTGGACACTGACCGGTAAATATAATCCAAGTTATGATGACTCTACTATCTCTATGGCGTGTACGACGTCAATGTTCCACGATTCTGTTCTTAGTGAGTTTTGGAAATTAGAAAGTATTGGTATTAGTGATCCAGTAGAAACGCGGAATAAGTTTGAGCTTTAAGAAGAGGCTAGAAACCATTTTGTAAAAACGGTCAAGCGGGACGCTGACGGTAAATATGAGGTGCAATTGCCATTCACGTTGAGTCCTGATAATTTAGAGAATAACTTGGCTGTTGCAGAGAAAAGATTGAAAGCATGCTCAGAAAAACTGAAAAAAAAACGGAATGTGGAACAAGTATGATAAGGTTTTTAAAGAATGGTTAGCAGAAGGAATTATTGAAACAGTTTCTGAAAAAGAAAAGGGGAGCTCATGTCACTATTTACCTCATCATGCAGTAGTAAAATTGAATAGTGTTACTAGTAAGATTAGGCTGGTGTTTGATGCTTCGTGTAAAGTCAAAGGTGGCATTTCATTAAATGACTGTTTAGAAAAGGGCGTAAACTTACTAGCTTTACTGCCATCTGTGCTCCTTAGATTCCGAGACGAAAAAATTGGTGTAGTAGCAAACATACGGAAGGCATTCTGTCAAATTAGTGTATGCAAAGCGCACCTAGATTATCAGCGATTTTTGTGGTAGACCGACAAAACCCAGAATGAATTGAAAGTTTTTCGGCATAGGAGGGTTGCATTTGGTATAAATTGTTCACCATTTCTGTTAAATGCAGTGGTTGATTACCACTTATCAAACGTGCCGCATGTAGAAGTGGATGTTGCTGAAAAATTAAAGACTGCTTTATACGTAGACAACGTAGTGACAGCAGTTGAAAGCCTAGAAGCGATGTATCAGTTTAAGGCTACTTCAATACAAATCTTAAAAGATGCTTCTATGGAATTGCGTTGTTGGGAATCGTCGAATTCTGAAATGGCATTATCAGAAAGCAATATGTACGATTGAAGATCGATGGCTTATAGTCCGGATTTTACTTCTGTTCTTGGTCTGACGTAGGACAAACAATCCGACCAGTTGTACGTTAAAGTTCGTAGCGAGGAAAAGGTGGATGTTGCTACAAAAAAAACGGTATTATCCGGTTTACAAAAGGTGTTTGATCCGCTTGGAGTTTTGTCGCCGTTTACTTTGCTACCTAAAGTTATGCTTCAAGAGGTTTGGGCACTAAAGCTGAATTGGGATCAAATCTTGCCTGATTCGTATGCAGAAAAGTTTAAGTTATGGTTGTTATCGTTAAAATGATAAAAAATATTGGTATTCCAATATGCTGCAGTTATATATTTAAGGTGCGAAAAGGGCGGTAAAGTATCTGTGCAACTCCTTCAGGCTAAGTCAAGAGTGACTCCAGCAAAAAAGATCACTATTCCTAGATTGGAACTCTTAGCGTGTGTAATTGGATGTAGATTGAGTAAAGCTGTATGCGAAGCTCTAAATTTGCATTGTAAACAGTACTTCGGGCCAGATTCATCAACTGCTATTGCGCGGATTTCGCGTTGTGAGAATTGGAGTGTTTTTGTTGCTAATCGTGTAAAGGAAATCAGGCGCCTTAGTAATCAAATGACTGGAGGCATGTGTCTGGCATTCAGAACCCAGCTGACCTGCCATCACGAGGGTGTAGTGCGAAAGAATCATTAGATTTGTGATGGTGGGAGGGGCCAAGCTGGTTAAAACTGGAAGCAGAAGCTTGGACAGGTGAAAAACCTGTACCAAATGAAGAGATTGTAAATGTGGAAAAGAGTAAGGTTATTTTATCAGCGTACGCTGTTCAAAGTGAGATTCCGCTGTTTTATTCGTTGTTAATTTATACTACATACACACGACTTAGCCGTGTTGTTGCACGTATATATCGTTGGAAAAATCATGCACCTAGCTATAACGAAGAATACTCGAGAGAGGAATTGATGAACGCTGAGAAGAGAATTTTATTATACGGGCAGAAAGACTGCAAATTGGAAAGTCGTTTGCGTCATAAATGCAAAACCGAAAAGGACGAAGATGGATTAGTGCGGGTTGTAACGAAGGTTACCGAAAGAGATGATTTGCATGATTTCCGGCACCCAATTCTGTTGGTGGGTGACCATTTAGTAGTTCGTCTATTGATTAAGGAAGCGCATGTAAATAATTGTCATGCGGGCGTTCAAACCGTTATGAGAATTCTAAGAGAGCGATTTTGGATTCTACGAAGTCGACGAGTAATCAAGAATGTTGACGTTGTCGCAGGTTTACAGCCAAGAGAATGAATCAGGTAGATGTAAGCCTTCCAGCAGCAAGAGTTGAAGATACAGCGCCATTTCAAGTTTTTGGAATTGATTTGGCGGGTCCATTATTTTTAAGAGGTGGTGTCAAATTGTGGATAGTTTTGTATACATGTGGTGTCTACAGAGCCGTTCATTTAGAGGCGGTGACGTCACTTAGTACGGAGAATTTTCTTTTGGCATTCCGAAGATTTGTGTCACGGCGAATTCGGCCGTGCATTGTGTATGCAGATCAGGGTACTAATTTTGTAGGAGTAGCAAATATGTTAAAGGACTTCTTCTTAATCTTCTTTGGGAATGAACGTCAAACTTGAAGTTTTTATTATTTTGACAACGATCCTAGGTCATGGATCGAAACGTAAATAAAATAGATTTTAAAAACTATGAGTGGTTTCATTCCCAAAGAAGATTAAGAAGAATGCTAAACAAACCACAACAAACATACAGGGAGTATTTATGTTAAAGGACGTTGATTGGGATAAAGTAAAACGTCAATGGTCGGCAGACAAGATAGAATGGAGGCTAAACCCCCCTTGTTCACCCTGATGGGGAGGATGGTGGGAAAAGTTGATCCGAATTGTAAAAGGATTATTGTTGAGGATTCCTGGTAGAAGAGTATTGAACTGTGAAGAGATTGGTACTACGCTATGCGAGGTGGAATCTGAAGTTAATTCTCGCCCCCTCACGTATATTAGCGAAGACCCTAATGACTTACTTTGTTTGTCTCCTAGTTTATTTTTAAAAGGTGTTCAAGCAGATACTATTCCAGATGTGTTTGCAATTGATTCGATTGGACTTAGGAAACGGCTAAGGAAACAAGCAAACCTATTGCGTGAGTTTCGACAGAGATTTAGAAATGAATATTTAAGTACCCTCAAGCAAAAGGCGAAAGAAGTGGGGCATAGATCAGTTCGTATCGGACACTTGGTACTGGTAGGAAACGACGAAACCAAGAGATTATTATGGCCGCTGGCAAGAGTTGTCGAGGTTTATCCTACGCGAGATGGTGTAGTGCGTGTTGTAAAGTTAAAGACATCTGCGGGGTGGCTTGTACGTCCGATACAGCGTCTTTACCCACTACAGACAGAAGTGAATGTGTCGGAGATAGAAATGAATAACGGATATGACGATCGAAACGAAAGATGTGAAGAGCCAGAGAGAGAAGCATCAGTGGCTAATAGTGTCGTTAAAACTCATAGCAGTCGAATTAATAGAATGCTTAATCGGTATTAGCAATTAATCATGTTTGTTATGAATCGTGTTGTGTTAAAATAGGTCTCACTATTTTAAGGTGGGAGGATGTTAAAACTTATGTATAATGTTCGGCATGTGGACACAACACGACAAAGGTCAGTCGTTTTTTGGTAGTAGGCTTGGAACGATTAAGAGTAGTTGTTGAAAATAAAATTCGGGTTCTGTCATTGTCAAAATAAATAGAAAATTAGTTTTTTAGTTGAAAAGGATAATAAAGAATATAAAACATGGCTTGTTATATTCAAGGTCTTGGAAGCTGCGTGCAGAACTGCGTAGGCACGGCATCAAAAAGATTAATTAACATATACCAACTACCAACAACGTAGTAGTCTAAGAAGCCTTTTCCTGGTGGGAAAAGCGCAATTCTTAACAATGATTATTATAAGCAACTACAGATATTGGTTGTGCAAAATTCTTGAATAATATTAATTGTGTGAAAGGATTTACTAGAAAACTATTAATTCGGCAAATGCCTAAGTGTTGGGGAATCCTGGCAGCCATAGGCTGCTTAACCCCCTTCACATACCACTGAATCTCAGTAAAATAGGGCATATAATTAGAAAACAATAGAAGGAAACCAAGCTGTATATAAGCTATGTGGGAATTCCAGGAAACTGTGTAGGCTAGCTCAGAACATAAATAAGTGGAAGTACGTGTCCAACCAGTTTGGAGACGGAAAACCTAATGACGGAAAAACAAACGCAAATAAATCTGATGATTATTATAAACAACTACAAGTATTAGTTGTGAAATATCTGCAACTAATGTTGAATGTTCGACAAGGTATATTTGAAAAATATTAAATCGGCAAATGTTTAAGTGCTGGTGGAACTTGGCAGCCACAGACTGCTTATCCCTCTTCACAACCTTACATGTGATTTTCCAATGCTCCACCCGAAGGTACTACATTAGCCAGGAAGGGAGTTTTTTTTATTTGAAAAATTTGAAATTTTGCAGAACTTTGTTGTTCCAAGCAAGGTAGGGATCGTTAACGTGTGTGACAACACTCACACACGGAACCTCCATTTTACTTCTCATCCGAACGAGGGTGTATTTTTGTGAAAAATGCTTGCCTAATATTTTTTAAGCGGACCGTGTCGGGATTCGAACCCGGGACTTTGGGCGTATTAGTCTCACACATACCATGTTACATGCCAAAAATTGGCATTGCACACTTTTTAATTTGTGAGTGAATTCGCGCCAATATTTTTAAAAAATAGACTTGTGCATTTCCGTTACTTAGAACAGTTGCGTCGGCGCAAGAGAATACGCAGACGTGGAGTGAGGAAGTAAGTGAGCGGTTTCCAACACGACGAGGATTAGCCAACGAGACGTCGAAAAGTGAGGTTTATCTGTATCTTTTTTGTCTTTTCTTTCAGAATGTAGGTTGCCATTTATCTCTTGCCCTATCGTATCTTTGCCTTCACCTTATTCCTTCGTCCTGCCTACAAACAAAAAAAGAGGGAAGACCAAATAATCTGGCTTCAACGACGGCGTAACCCAACTTACGCCTAACAGCGCCAACGAGATCAATGGAAATCAGCACGGCTCCTGCCGCAAGGATAACCGCATAGTCGTGAAGAGTTCAACATTTTAAGTGAGTATATTTTATCTTTTTCTTTAAGGCGCATCTTGTATCACTGTAAACATTTTTGGTATGTGATACAATTTGAGACGCAATTATGACGTAATATCTTGTTGCGTAATATTGCGTAATAATGCCAACTTTCGTAGTGGCTCTGAACACGCGCGCGCGAGACTATAACAGTTATACCCTAGACTATAACAACCACTACGCCGAATGTCGGAAAAATAGGGTATATAATTGTAAAACAATAGAAGGGGACCTAGCTGCATCTAACAAGAAAGAGCAGCGCCTATGATTAAAGACCACAAACATAGAAATAAAAAGAAAATTGTTGAAAGCATATGTGTGGAGTACAGCACATTATGCTTATGAAATATGGGTAGTAATAAAAGTAGACAGAAAAACGGTAGCAACCTTTTGGAATGTTGTGCTTCAGATGTATGAGGATGATAGCATGGACAGACAAAGTTAATAACAAATAGGTTATAGAAATAATAAGGGAATAAGGATATCTGTGGAAAAATAGAAGGGCAAAATACGTTCTAAAGCGTTTTTTGGGAATATTATGGGATATATTACAAGCAGAGATAGAAAAAAGGAGGTAGATGTAGACCTAGATCAGATAGTAATAGATGCAGACAGTGCAAATTTCAAGGAAATGTGTAGGTTAGTTCAGAATAGGAAACAATGAGGGTACGTGTCTAATCAGTTCCAGGACTGAAGATCTAATGATTATAAAAATATCAATCACCATTTGTTTACTTCTCAACAACTGCAGAATTTAAAACTTAACTTTTAAGGTTATTATTTAAAACCCTGAAGCGTAAGACAATTTCCTAAGCTTGAATCCTACCTTTTATTAGTTTTTCACACCCTTCCAATAGAAAAATATAAAACTGACAAACAACAAGAAATATAATACTATTGGATAATGTATTGGAGTAATTATAGATACTAATTAGTATCATCATTATTAGGTCTTTAGTCCTGGAACTGGTTAGACGTGTACCCTAATTGTTTCATATTCTGAGCTAACCTACTCATTTCCCTGAAATTTCGTCTTCATCTTTTACAATCTGTATGCATTAGTCTGATCTAGGCCTTCTTCTACCTCTTTTTTTCCTATCTCTGCTTGTAATATATCTCGCACTATTCCCCAAAAATGCTTTAGAACATATCATGCCCTTTTACCTCCACTATTTCCTATTTTGAGCTATCCTACACATTTCCCTGAAATTGCTAGAGCCTAAATACAGCTCGGTTCCCCTTTTATTGTTTTCTTAATATAAATCCAAACTTCACCTATATTCAGTGGTATGTGAAGGGGGTTAAGTAACCTGCAGCCACCAAAATTCGCATCATTTAGACATTTGCCAAATTAACTGTTCTCAATAAATCTTTTCGTACAAACAACATTGCTTGAGAATATTGCAAACCCAACACCTGTAGTTGCTTGTAATAATCATCAGGTTTAAGTACAATAAACAGTACGTGCAAAAAGATGGGGTAATCTTTGGAGCACCATCCAGGGCTAAAAGTGTTATATCTCATTAACAATCTACATTTGGCATAGTCATAAAGCTGAATTAAGAATAGCGAATAACAGCGGGCAGTTATAAGATTCCGAAAACACACCCACCGATTCCACTATATTCAATTAAGTGTAGATATTTCAATGCAGTAAGCCCCGTCGTTTACACAACATTTAATGCAATATTCTGGTATTCGTTTGGGTTACTTTCTTTATTAGTCCTAATTAGGTCTTCATCCCTGAAACCGGTTAGACGCGTACCTCTGTAGTTTGTTATTCTGAGCTGACCTACACGAGTCCCTGAAATTCCCACAGTCCACATATTTCAATATCTACGTGCATTAGTCTTATCTAGGTCTACCTTTACCTCTCCTTTTCCTATTTCTGCTTGCAATATATCCTGCACTATTCCTCAATTGCCTTAGATCGTTGTCCTTGTATTTACCCTATTTCCTTTTTTGTTTTTCACAGATATTCTTTTTGCCTTGCTATTTCTAACACTTCTATGCTATTAACTTTGTTCGTGCTATCATCATCATACATCTGAAGCACCACATTCCAAAAGGCTTCTACTTTTTCCTGTCTGCTTCTCCTACTGTCCTTTACTATTTCATAACCATACAGTACTACATAAATACTTTCAACAATTCTTACCTGTTGTTTTGTTTGTCGTCTTCAAACTTAGCCGCAACTCTTTCTTGTTAGATACAGTTTGGTATCTTTTCTTTTGTTTTCTAAATATATACCCTATTTTATCGATATTCAAAGTGGTATGTGAAGGGGGTTAGGCAACCTGCGGATACCAAGATCCCCCATTACTTAACCGTTCGCCGAATTAATAGTTTTCCAATGAATCCTTTTGCACAATCAACATTAGTTGAGAATATTGCCAAACCAACACTTATAATTGCCTATAGTAATCATCAGATTCAAGAACAATTATTCTATTCGTTATTAGGATTTCCGTATTGGACCTGGTTGGACACGTACCTCCATTGATTTCTAATTTGAGTTAATCTACACATTTTCCTGAAATTCCCTCAGCATCTTTGACTATTTGTGTGGTGAAAACCCCATTGATCCAGTGTACGGGCCCATCGTCGAGATACGTATTGGGACCAGTTGTCGGTGAGGATTGCTTTTGGGTACCCATACCGGAAGATGACCTCGTTTTTGAGTAGGTTGATGACGGTGTTGACTTGGTGTTAGGTGTCGCGAAAATTTCGACCCATCTGCTAAACAAGTCGGTTACGACCAGTATGAACCGATTAGTTTGACGTAAAGTGATGTATGGTGTCGACAGATATGACCTCCCATGGTCGGGTGGGTAGATGCGGTCGGAGGGGTGCTTTCTGTTGATACGGTTCCCTTTTTGTAGCAGCACAGATCCAATATTGGCTTACATATTGTCTTACCACGTCACCGACCTTCGGCCAGAAGTATCTTTCGCCGAGGACGTGGTAAGTTTCGTCGGTGCCTGAATGTCCAGCTAAATCGTGGAAAGCGTGCAAGACGTCGGTTTGTGCATTGGGAGCACAAGGAGCCGGCTTTGGGTAGGGCTGCATCGCCAAAAGTATCCGTTTTCGACCACAAAGTCTTGTAGGATTTTTTGCTCGTGAGGGTTATGGGGACTTCTTTGCTGTATGAGAGGCCATTTTTGGGTCATCCGTCCAAAGACTTCGCTGTCCCGTTGTGCAGTTTGTACCCGTTCGGGCAGGCCCACTAAAGCTACGTAGTTTGCCTGTGGATTGCTTGGGTTGTTTGGAGGTAGCAAGCGGTTTTCGCTTGTGACCTCTTCGGGAACGTCATTATTGACGGGATGGCGTGAGAGATGGTCTGGTAGCTCATTCTGAGCTTCGGGGCAATGTTGGATGCCAAAGGAGAATTCTTGTAGCAACAGGGCCCAGCGGATAAGTTTGGAACGGGTGTTTTTGGTTTTGTCCAACCATAGCAGCGCGCGGCTGTCTGTGAGGAGTGTAAAACGCTTATCTTCCAAGTATGGCCAGTACTTTTTAACGGTCCAGATTACTGCCAAACATTCCTGCTCATTCACGTGGTGTTTTTTTCCGACTTGGTTGAGTTTGGCGCTGGCGTAGCTGACGATGTTTCGGAACGCTTCCATCTCTTGGTAGAAGATTGCTACGATGCCTGTTCCACTGGCGTCTGTTTGTAAAATGAAAGGTTGGTTAAAATTTGGTCGGTGAAGCTTCAATGGTTGGCTAATGGCCTGCTGGATAGCTTGGAAAGCTTGCTCAATTTCTGTAGTCCATTGATTTGGAGTAAGTTGGTTAGCGGTGCTTGGAGGTCTGCACACCGCGGAATATAATCTCGGAACCAATTGGTAAGGCCGAGAAAGGACCTTAGCTGTCGTCGGTTCGTGGACGATTTGCCTTCTGGATCTATTCCACGTGTTTTGTTATGGGTTGATTATTTTCGGCGGTTATGACGTGGCCTAAGTATTCAATGTTTTGTACTCCAAAGCTGCATTTCTCTAACGCTAGGTGAAGCCTGTGTTGTTCAAGCCTCTCCAGAGCGAGTCGGATGTGTTGTAGATGGTTTTCCCAGTTGATACAATAAATTATTAAGTCGTTCAGGTATACGAGCTCGAATTTGCCCGCCGGAGGGCGTTCTGTGCCTGCTTCCAGTTGGCCTGGTGTATGGAACGCAGCTTACCGCCCATACGTAGATTTTTTGACTAGTACAATGAATTATAGTGGCGTGTCCCAGGTATGGCGGCGGACAGCGTCAATGTCGGAGAATACGCAGGGTACGGGGAGCACTGCGTGTTATAGTATTAGCAGGCCATGGAGAGCGCTGCTCGTTGAAAATTTTGCAGATTATGACAAGCACTTCCATTTCTTATGCTTCCTGTGTTGAAAAACGTTAATGACGTCTTTAACAAATGAAATTGTGTATTTTGATTTTCAAGTGTAAAAGAATGTCTAAATTTAGTTTGACTAATGATCGTGCTGATTTTTGGGTACCATAAAAAAATGAGTTGGAAATTCTCGCGATTTTTTGTTTATTGTGTTTCCAGCATGTGTACTTTGATATAGTCCAGAGCGATTCTTTAGATTGTTCTGTGTTCAGCTCGGGCTCGGTGATATAGTCAACATTCTCCTACGCTGAAGAGTATAGCGTAGCTTGGTTGATGCGGGATGGTGGTGGTCTAGTGGGTGCTGGATATCTTTGGAGTGTATCTTCACGTCTTCAGCTCGGGCGCGGTGATATAGTCAACAGTTCAGTCGAAAATAATCTATAATTTGTTAAAGTAAAACCTGATCGAAAATATTTTATCATACTGGTAGTTGCAAAGAAAATGTACAAAAGTAAACGCTGTAACAAATATGGGTTGACAATGATTCGGTTTTTTCTAATTTCATCGTATATGACACATTCAAAGATTTAATAGAACTTTATACTGTTTAAAGTAAACAATGCATAGAATTGTTTAGATATGGAAATTACCCGAAGGAGAGGATTAATGAAGACGGAGGCAGGAAGTTGAAAAGTGCTGAAGGACGGAGAAGGTTGGAGAATGGTGCAGGGCTGAGAAGATTGGAGGAACCTATACAAATAGGAAAACCCAAACTATATTCTACTTTGAATCTGTTATTTTTCACTTTATTCTTGTATGTGTGTATTTTTATTTGCTTAGCAGATAAAGACAGTTAAAGATTTAATAACTTTGAAGTTTGAAGCGTTAATTTCCTTTCAAACCACGACTGGGTTGCGCATGTGCGATCAGCAGTAGTATATATTATAAAACACAAGAGAAAATTCTCATACACCGGTACAAATCTATTAAACGTTCAAATTGACAGTGACAGATTTTTCCGATGTTGTCGTCACAATTGATGGAGTAAAGCATTTAGACCTTAACAGAGTATTAAGTAAAACTACCTACGCGTTAAGTAATTTTAAGCAGTATTCTCATAACCATATCCCAGAATTGGAGTTTGACTAATAGTGCGGTCTGCGACCAGCCATGCAAATTATTTGCCATAGTAGAATGTCTCAAAATTATGCTACAAAATGGAATTTAAAATCAGACAATTTACTTAAGATGAAGAGAACGTAAGATTGAATGGTTTATCTGGAGCAGATGTTTTAGAATTAGAACTGGAGCGTAAATTGAAATTGAAACTGGCAGCTAATTCATCTAATAGTAGTGCATGCTGAGTAAATAAATTTCAAAAGAGAATTTATATAATATGGAAATTGAGAAAGATTGAAATATTATTGTTCTGAATCAGTAAGAGTATTTCTAGTTATTGAACATTCGGGAATTAATATGGAAGAGTTGAATTGCAGAAGCTTTCATGCATTTTATGAGAAATTTGTATGTGTTATTCTAAATGTGTGGAAATACTATAGATGAAGAAATTAGTTTCAATTTTATTAGAAAGTGAAAGTCCTGTTAGCTATTATTTGTTCAATGATAGCAGTAACGCACCCATTTAATCATTCTGGAAATAATTGTATTTTATTACAATGAATATATGAAAGATCTAGGTGTTGAAACATTGCTCAGGCAATTATTTAGAGGATTAACTATTTTCGATTCACCTGATTTCGGATATCCTAGTAAATGCTAGTATAATAAAAGTATAATCGGTTTTCACCTTTTTCTAATCCAAATTTTGGCGTCAACTCCGGAGAAATCTAGCATAACTTGTAAAAATGTATTTTGTTTTTATAAAATTTGTAATTTCTTGGTTAATAAATTTTGAATATGCAAAATATTTAATAAAAACAATTTTATTGCCTATGTAAAATTTTGCGTTAAATTTCGAATAGCTAATTAGGAGAGAAAAAGTGGACTGTATAAAATTTAGTGATAGTTAAACAAACAACAAATAATTAATGTTTTTTCATCAAATTAAAGCGTTTACTTTAAGGCACTCACCTTGTTAATTATGCATCCGTGCCGACGAAAAAAACGATGTAACCAAAAAACTACTCTTCTCTTTGGCGGTTGTGCGAAGCACATTTATAGCGATAGCGGTGTTCTAAAAACAAGCAGTTTATGTAATTAATTGGTTCTATGTAGAACGTGTAACATAGCGATGCGGCTCGTTCGACAGACAAATCGATTCTCTTCTGAGCTTCGTGGATTTTCTAGTCAATACTACACCGTTTGTACATGCGGAATAACGTTTTATTACTCACGGCACTAGTTGGCGCGTGCTTCAGTTAACCAAGGAATTTTCACTCTAATAAATTTAAATATACCGCGGCGAATTTAAAATAATCAACAAACTCGATGTATTAATAAAATTGGCAGTGAAATTTACAATATAAACAGAACAGCCTATTTACTTTGTAACAGTCACATACAAGAATCGAGAAAAAATAAGTTCAAAGTCCAAGTTAATAAATCCTTAACTGGTTACGATATCGTTATTTATAGATTTTAACAATTGTCATGGAAGTACAAAACAGATTTAGAGTCCAAATAATTATTGCAGATCTGAATTTTCCCAAACCATATACTAGACGTTGCCTAATATCGAAATCGTAAATTGTTATTCACTCTTGCACACAGCAAGTTCGATTTTAAAACTTCGAAGGTTCCTAATGTTCGGTTTTGTTGTTGAAAATGGAATTGCGCGATGTTCGTCTCGGTATAAAGACGTATATTGGTGTCGCTCCGTGCTAATATCAATATTAATACTTTACATCATTTTATGTGTGTGTATTATTACTGTTATCTTACTATGCCTTTTACTCGAAAACAGGTGAATGATATTACTGATATTGTACGCGGTGAATTTTCGAAAGCTCAATTTAGTAGAGAAAAATGGACTGTATTTTTTCTATAGCGTGTTTCAAGCAAGCAACACAATTAATTACTGTTTATGCACATGACAAAGAAACAAAGTAGCGTTTATTCTTTGTACTCACCTGCGACAGCAACGATGAAAGAAGTTGTAACCAATTAATAATTAGCAGCACACGAACTAGGGCGGTGCAACCAAAGTGTATAATACCCAATTAGCGGCATGTAACACGTGCACACTGGACGTGGCACATAGACAAACGATGCAAACACCAACGCGGTGTGTAACCATTCACAAACAAGACGGCACTATTAGTACGACTGCGGTTTTTACGATAACAGTTTTAGCGGCTTTTAATAAGCGAGGATATGCGGTTTTTTCAACGATATTTTTTGAGCGGTTTCAAAATACTAGAGCGACTTGTGACTACAGCGGTTCGATAACTTTCTTCTAATAATGCTCTACGAATATTTTACTATCTGCGGGTTCTACGATACTTCAAGCTAATGCGGGCACTGCGATCACTACTAGCTAATGTGGACACACTGCTAATATTTGTAGAACGATTTCGTTTAGCAAGTTTCTTGGATATTCCAAATCGAATCTGGTGCCTCCGCGCGCGACAGACGCTTACCATTCACAAGGTTAATATACATCAAATAAACGCATTAGGGGAAATTTGACTAACAAAAATTTCAATTTATCGCGTCGAATTGAGAACAGCAAGCAACCCAAGTAAATAATAAATCCTAAAATATAAACTATTTACAAGGACGGAACATACCGCCCACCAAAATGCAAGGCATTTTAAAAGAAAAATAATTATAAGCGGGGGGGGGGGGAGGGAATGACC
Source organism: Platerodrilus igneus (assembly GCA_036346225.1). Lineage (NCBI taxonomy): Eukaryota > Metazoa > Arthropoda > Insecta > Coleoptera > Lycidae > Platerodrilus > Platerodrilus igneus. The sequence goes on from JARFIW010000544.1 coordinate 2,517,183, forward strand.
AAGCGAAAGAAAAAGCGAACAAAAAAAGAATTTACAAAAACAAAAGAAAAAGAAAAATTCTTTTTTTACATTGCGGGCAGTGGGCAGAGCTTTACCACGGGACGTTTCAGCTCGCCATGAGCGGTTTTAAGCGTGACCACCCTGACAACACCATCTGTCGCAGTATGGACAGCCACAACTCGGCCGAGGGACCAGCGAAGTGGAGGAACATTAGCGACCTCAATTAATACTAAGGTGCCCAAATCAATTTGAGGAGACGGGGTGTGCCACTTTGAGCGTTGTTGTAGCGAGTGTAGATATTCTTTGGACCAACGGGACCAAAAATCTTGATGAATGCGCTGGAGCAGTTGCCAGCGAGAGAGGCGGTTAAGCGGTAGATGCGAAAGTGCGGGCTCCGGAATGGCGGTTAAAGGGGCCAACGTTAAAAAATGACCGGGTGTAAGTTCGATAGCGAAATAAGATTGTTGAGTATACACAAACAAAGGAGTTAAAGCATTGTGCAACTCAGAAGATGACAAAGGTCCGGAGTACCTTTCGAGTGGATGACGTAAATTAGGATGAAAGCGGAGAATCCAAGCAACGATGCGAATAATAAAAGGAAAGGAAGAGTGATTCTCTAGAATTTATTGAATCCAAGAGGATGTTACGACAGCGGATAAAACAATAGAGCGTTGTTCAGTAAGAACTTCTTTAGTATCTGAAGGCGGAGTATATGGGATGTAGTTTTCAAAAGACCCATAAAAGATTGGTAAAGCCGCCCACCATAGAGAACATTGGCACAAGTCGGTAGAGAGTAAACCACGTGACCCGACGTCGGCAGAATTCTCGGTGGAGGGGATGTGATGCCAAGAGGCACGAGACGTGTTGTCCTGAATGTAAGCGGCTCCGTGGCGTAGTGGTATGTGTGTGACTACTACGCCCAAGGTCCCGGGTTCGAATCCCGACACGGTCCGCTTGAAAAATGTTAGGCGAGCATTTTTCACAAAAATACACCCTCGTTCGGATGAGAAGTAAAATGGAGGTCCCGTGTGTGAGTGTTGTCACGCACGTTAAAGATCCCTACCTTGCTTGGAACAGCAAGGGTTCGGCAAAATTCAAAATTTTCCAGGTAACAAAAACTCGCTTCCTGGCCAATGTAGTACCTTCGGGTGGAGCATTGGAAAATCACATGTAATGTCCTGAATGTAAGCAACACGATTGGCGACGAAAGTCTTCCAACGCTGCGGCGGGGAACGAATCCAGAAAAGGACTACCATGGAGTCAGACCAACAATAAATTTTATGAAAAGTAAGGTTTGAATCAAAAGTTTGAGGACAAAGGTTAATAATTTTGATGCCAAAGTGGCGGCCAACAATTCGAGACGAGGCAAAGAGATTGTACGAAGGGGTGCGACTTTAGACTTAGCGCACACTAAGCGAACCTCAACTGCGGAAGGAGTAACAAAGCGAAAATAAACGACAGCACAGTAACCACGTTTGGAGGCGTAAACTGTGGCGGGATAAGCAAGCGGGCTAAGCGAAATCCGAAAGAAGCGGTAACTCATACAAGTATCTCTCCCACAGACGGAGAAGGTCAGGGGGAGGGGGAGCGTCCCAATTTAATTTTAATGACCATAAACGTTGAATCAAGTGTTTAACCAAAAAAGTAAGAGGTGATAACAGTCCCATGGGGTCAAAAATGCGGGCTAAGTTCGAAAGTAGGTTGCGTTTGGTACAGGAGGTACTTAGTGGCTGAACTAGAAAACAAAAATTATCTGAAGCGGGATTCCATTGAAGACCTAAAACTTTTAAAGGCTGAGTGTCAGAATCCTCAAAGGAGCGGGGTTGCGCGAATTGCTGCGTAGCGGAAAGATCTTTTAATAATGCGGGGTGGTTACTTGACCATTTATGAAGTTCAAGACCACCAAGTTTCAAAAGAGCAATTAGTTGGTTACGAAGAGCGAGAGTTGATTCAATAGAATCACCACCAGAAGCGATGTCATCAATATAAGTATGGTGGCGAAGTGCATGGGCGGCTAACGAATACGAATTTCCTTTGTCCACGGCCAACTGCTGAAGCGTTCGTATGGCAAGAAAGGGAGCACAATTGATTCCATACGTAACGGTATTTAATTTAAAATCCTGAATGGGCTCCTCAGGGGAGAAGCTCCAAACAATTCGTTGATAGTCACACTGAGCGGGATTGACAAGAATTTGTCTGTACATCTGACGAATATCGGCAGTGACGACATAAGGATGTAAACGAAATTGTAACAAAATGGCGGTAACATCGGGTTACAACTTCGGCCCAACAAGTAAGTGATCGTTTAAGGACGATTTTGACAGAGTTTTAGCGGATGCGTTGAAAACCATTCGTAATTTCGTACTTACGCTGTCGGGTTTCACAACGCAATGATGCGGGATGTAATAAGAAAAGTCTGAATGAGACCCAATAACAACAGATTGCATATGGTGAGACTCAAGATAATCACGCATAAACGAAACGTATTGTTCGTAAACACGAGGTTGCTTGAGTAAACGATTTTCTAAAGCGGCAAGCCGTTGTAAGGCAAGATCACGACTATCTGGAAAAAGTGGTTCATGAACTCTAAACGGCAGTGAGACGACATAGCGACCTTGTGCAGTGCGGCGAAATGTGTCGACAAAATGTTTTTCCACAAGAGTTTCTTCAGGTGTGAAAGGTTGAGCGGCGGAAACAGCTTCGACTTTGTTACGTTACTCGGGGCAGCGCGTTGGGCGCCAAATTTATGCTACGTTGGCTCATAGCCGTGCGTAACAAAAAAAAATCAAAGAAGTGACCGGGCTCAATCGGAGATTAGGGGGGGTTGTAGAAAGCAGACCAACATATAATGTGCGCGGCTGTAAGGAATTAGTAACAATACCTGCAATAAAAAAAATTAGTCCTGCAAACCTGAAATAAAGAAAAAGCATAGCATGCTGATCGAGCATAGATTGTTCAGTACTTTGTAGAATGTAAAAAAAAACTGTTTGGATAAACTATATAATATAACAACGGTAAAAGCAATACAAAAATTTTTAGTACAAAGTGAGGTAATATTGGGGAGTAGCAGAAACGTTTCCTCACACACCAATTAAACATAAATCAGACAAAATGTTAACAAAAAATAAATAGGTAAGGCACAATTGATATGAGTAATCCAGTAGTATTGATTTTTCTTTTTGTTTTGTTTGTTTTTTTTTTGTTTCTTAATAGCAGGCAATTCGATTGTAAAAGGTATCAGAACGACAAAAATATGGCAAAACAACGGATAGATATTTAAAGTAATAACAAGTAGGAAATAGTTCAACTTACAAAAAGGTCCTTCAGCAACGCTTCCGTGCAACTGAAGTGTGGGAGTTCAACGATGTCCTGCACTAACGAAGCACTTCACCCTTGACTGTGAGGGTGTTGATGGAACTTACCACACGTAACCCTAATCACACCTACGTATTTCACTGGGGTTAGCAGCAGACCTTATCACACGACGGAACTATGTAGCATTGATAAATTTCTTGTTAATTCTATTTCCTGAGACAATAATTTCGAAATATTTTGTAGCACTAGTTTAATTTCAACTGGGACCAAATGTATATTATTTTCATAAACATCCAAAAAGCAGGGAGAAACTTCAACCAATACCTTTGTAAACCGGCAATCTGTTATATTTCGCAAATAACGAAATTTGCGCAAGCAATGATCTATTTTAGATTCTTTGGGGTTAGAAAATTCAGAAACTACAGTATCAACTGTATTTGGATAATCCAAAGTATGCACTACTCTGATAAAAAAAAGGGCTAGACTAGATCACACACACCGTTTAAATATCAAAAGACGAAGCACCAACAAAAAAAAACACAATGAGTAAAGCACGTGTATCACTAAAGTAAGTCCGTCAAATGTTCCGTAAAACACGCGTGCAGGTCGAGTTTAACAAGTTCTACCACTTTTATTTCCAACAGAAACTCAACAAAAACAACAATTAGTAAGGCACGCGAGGTTAAAGTTCGGGCCTTTGGAGCTGGTTTTTTAAAAACACTTTGAAACTTTAACAATATTTTTATTAGTTAAAATTTGGATAACTTGTACATAATACTAAAATTAATTATTGTACAGGTGAGTAGCTCAAACAACGAAGTATGGAGTTTGGAGACTGACTCGGTTGAGTAGCTTGAACAACGAAGTATGGAGTTCGAAGACTGACTGCCGGGCATTGAGCTCCCGGGCCTTTTATAATAACCTGCCCCTCACACGGCTGTGAGAACTTGCAGATCTCATGTCTGCATTCCTCTTTAATTGTACACTTTAATACAATGTAACAACTTAATTCTAAGTAATTGCGGTCTGTTGACCGCCTGTGACCTGCCACCTGCAGTATCACTGCCCTCACGGATGCAAAGTTGCATGTCCGTTCACATGAACTGTCGATAACCTCTCTGGGTTATCCTTGTGTTACAATGTTGCATTGAACTTATACTTTTACTTAATAATTTCTAATAATTCATATTAGATTCAATACATCAATATATATAGGTAATTGGGGGATACATAACTCGCGTAAGCAATAAAACCGTCCGTCAAATGTCCTTAAAAACACACGTGCGTCGACCAAACACGTTCGCCTATATACCATACTACTTCAATCGGAATTAGCACTCCACTCCTACAGTTAATATACAACTTTTATTTCACAAGAAAAACAACTAAAAAACGTGCCGTGCTTGTTCATGAACAATTCGAAAATTGATACCGCATTAATTCTCACTATTGTCAAAGCAAAAGAAGCAGTATTTTCAACGTAATTAATATGTAGGAACCAAGAACAAACTACAACCGCTCATCTGTTTATTCAACTCGTTCTATTACAACCTCTTATCGTCTATTATCTAGACTTGTATATCCACATAAGCAACAAAATTTATACGAACGGCAAGACAAGAACGATGCAAACCACTCATTATAATACGATGCATTCGTCTAAGGAGTTAATAAATATAAAATATAGAAATAGTAGTTACAGAAATGTATTTACTAATTGGGAAACAGCGTAAAATGTTAAGCTATAAAAATGCACGTTACAGATTCCCAGAACTTAGCGACGATATCTTCCAATGGGGAAGTAGAATCTGTCATGCAAAACAAACTAGTTATTTCAGAAGCGGGCGAGAAAGGTATGTTTCCCATTAAAACATAGCCAAAGATGGTAATAATAGCAACAGGTTTATCACTATCACCCTGGATGCGACCGTCTAATAACACTTGGGGAAAATATCCGCGCCAAGCAAAAAATCAATGGGACCAGATTGAGAAAAAAGCGGATCAGCTAGCTTGAGGTTAGCCAGATGATTGAAATGTTCCAACGAAATATTAAAAGTAGGCAAATTTTCACAAATTTTGGAAAGTACTACAGCTTGAAAATTAATAATCGGTGAAGAAATACCTATTGGTTTGATCGAAACGGTGACCGTGCCATGCTGAGCAGCAGCGCATGGAACCTAAACCACTAAGAGTAAGCGAATGTGGAGTAGAACGAAAACCTAAACGTTTCACACTACTTTGCGAAATAAAAGAAGTCATACTTCCCGAGTCGAGTAAACCGCGAAATTGCTGGTAAGAACCAGAGCAATCAGCAATTTCCACTTGAACAGTAAAAAGTAAAACAACAGAAGGTTTAGCTAACGAATTAAACAAAACGACGTTCGAAGTTGACGGACCACTACAGCTGAACGAAGTCGATGATTCCTCAGTGGCTCGAGGGGCGGAAGGCTTGTAGCGGTCTTGAGTTGCGGGAATACTACGAGGTGATACCTTAGAGGCGGCGGTTTCCGGGATCAAGCGAGCCCGGTTATTAGCAGCAAAAACGGGTTTAGATGAAACGCGATCGAAATGCAATAACGAATGATGACGATGATTACATTGGCGGCATGAAAAAGTAGACTGACATTTATTTAAAATGTGAGAATTACTCAGGCAATTAATGCACAGATGTTGGTTTTTTACAAAATTGTAGCGTTCTTGCGAGGAAAGTTTAACGAAATCATTACAACGATAAAGATTGTGGTCTTGTTTACAAAGCGGACATTTATTAGAGTTAGTTTTTGTTTGAACTAACATAAAAACTGCGGTTCGACTTTTAGACGAATTGCTAAAGTGAATAACTTTATTTAAATCAGTTTTATGATTTACCGACAAATTAGATAAGGCTTTACAGGTATTTTCGAGATAAGCAATTAACTTTTTATAAGATGGAATTGCGGTAGGGTCTTGATGTAATTCGAAACTGCGAGCGGTGTGTATATCCAACCTGTTCAATATCATTTGTACAAGAATAAAATTCCGATGTTCGACGAGAAGATCAAATTTTTTAAGTGCCTGTAAGTTGTCCACAAAAGTATCCACTAATTTTTGTAAACCGGCGGATTATCAGAGTTGAGTTTAGGAAATTTATCAATATTGTTCCAGAGAGTAGCGGCAATACGTCGAATATTACAATATTTGTCACGAAGTTTTGTATAAGCAATAGCATAATTAGCTGCAGTCAAGTCAAAATTTTTTATCGTTGCAAGTGCAGAATTTTTTAATGACGATTGAAGGTACGAAAATTTATCTATGTCAGACAAGGCGGTATTTAAGTGAACGAAACTATCAAACCGGTCAATGAAACTCTCAAATTGCGTGGTTTTACCATCAAATGTAGGCAACGACAGCGGCGGTAATAATACCTTTGATCTTGAGGTATCTAGCGGCGGCGAAGAAACCTCAACCTGAGAAGATTGAGTACTAAACAATTTATATTACAGAGCTTTTATCTGAAAATAATTACTATCAAAACGTTTTCGTATATCGTCTTCGAGTAAAAATTGTTCCTCCGCGTCCCCAGCGGAAGAAATAGAACCCACGATCCAATTGTGATGCGTAAAAAAGTTATCTCTAGCGGTTTCCAATGAGTCATGCTTCGCACGAAATACATCTAAAAACGCGGGGTCTTGTGTACATTTCTGAGCAACATCATACATTTCGTCAAGCGAATTGATAGCAATACTACGAAGGAAACATGTGCGTTTTAATTTATCTGCCATGGTTCAATATGAATAAAACAAATGCGGATGATACGAACGAAAAACCTGACAATATTAATTGCCTCGCGGCGATAACAAAGATGAAGCTAATTGCACGGCCGAGATAAGAAAGCTCGTAAACAACAAAACGATACAAACTATACTAATTGGCTGTCACTAATTTTAAGCGGTATAATTAATTATAAGCTTGCTTTCTGTTCTAAATCCGGCTCGAAGGACTAAAAAAATGTACGCGGTGAATTTTCGAAAGCTCAATTTAGTAGAGAAGAATGGACTGTATTTTTTCTATAGCGTGTTTCAAGCAAGCAACATAATTAATTACTGTTTATGCACATAACAAAGAAACAAAGTAGCGTTTATTCTTTGTACTCACCTGCGACAGCAACGATGAAAGAAGTTGTAACCAATTAATAATTTGCAGCACACGAACTTGGACGGTGCAACTAAAGTGTATAATATCCAATTAGCGGCATGTAACACGTGCACACTGGACGCGGCACATGAACAAACGATGCAAACACCAACGCGGTGTGTAACCATTCACTAACAAGGCGGCACTATTAGTACGACTGCGGTTTTTACGGTAACAGTTTTAGCGGCTTTTAATAAGCGAGGATATGCGGTTTTCTCAACGATATTTTTTGAGCGGTTTCAAAATACTAGAGCGACTTGTGGCTACAGCGGTTCGATAACTTTTTTCTAATAATGCTCTACGAATATTTTACTATCTGCGGGTTCTACGATACTTCAAGCTAATGCGGGCACTGCGATCACTACTAGCTAATGTGGACACACTGCTAATATTTGTAGAACGATTTCGTTTAGCAAGTTTCTTGGATATTCCAAATCGAATCTGGTGCCTCCGCGCGCGACAGACGCTTACCATTCACAAGGTTAATATACATCAAATAAACGCATTAGGGGAAATTTGACTAACAAAAATTTAAATTTATCGCGTCGAATTGAGAACAGCAAGCAAACCCAAGTAAATAATAAATTCTAAACTATAAACTATTTACAAGGACGGAACAGATATCATTAAACAATCCATAACTAACTTAATGCAAGATGTCAAGTTTATGGAGGTCATCACTGAGAGAGTGTCCAATAGAATAATGCAATAGTTAGAAGATAAGCTGGCTGGTTTACACAAAACTATAGGTGAACTTAAAAAAGAAAATGTCGATTTAAAAATAAAGCTAGATGACCTAGAAAACTACACTCGTCGAAATAATATAAGAATTTTTGGTATGGAAGAAAAGGTTGATGAGGTACTGTTAACTGTGATTCCTAAATTGTTTACGGAGAAGTTAGGTATTAGAATTACAGAAGCTGATATAGATGTGTGTCACAGGGTTGGAAAAATAATTAGTGGAAAGGCACGGGCTGTTATTGTCAAGTTCATGGCTCACAGAAGTAAATATATGGTTTTAAGTAATAAAAAATTGTTAAAGGGTTCCAGTATTCGAATAGTAGAAGATTTATCTAGGCATAAATATTCGCTTTACCAGGAATGCTTAAAAAGATATGAAAGAGGTAAAGTATGGTCAATCAATGGAAATATTTTTGTTATCAAAAACGGTCAACGAACTAAGGTCACTGATATCACACAAATAAACTAGAATAGATTTACGTCCAGCTTGTGTGTTCCTTGTTTAATGGTATTATATAGTAATTTAGTTTGTAATGTTTAAGGAAAATCATAGTTGATTATTAATTTACTGGTGTAGGGTAAATTGGTTGTAAGGTGTTGTATAGTTGTTTTTACGTCAACCCCAATTATAGCAATTGTTATTTCTTTTATTCAGTATTTACAATAAATTAACAAATTTATTTTAAGTAGTTATTGTAATTATGCAACAACTTAAGTTAGCACATTTAAACGTTCGCTCATTGCAGCCACATTTTCAGCAAGTTAAGGAGGTGATTTTGTTGAATAATTTTGACATATTCGGAGCTAGCGAAACCTGGCTTCAGCAACATATTACATCTGACAAAGTTAGTATTATGAATTATAATATTGTTCGTAAAGATAGACATACTTGTGGAGGGGGAGTTGCAATATATGTTAAGAATACCATTAAATATGATATTATACAAACAAGTAGCAAAATAATCCCCATAGGAGGTATTATAAGGAACTTTTTGATGTATTAGAAGATAGTATGAGATACTTTACTCGAGGTTGATACAGTATTTTGCATGGGTGACATGAATGTAGATTTATTGCATTTTGGTAGTGTGGAAAGTAAATATGCTAATAGGCTTTTTGTAGATATAGGATTTAAACAGATGGTCAATCAAGCTACTAGGGTAACTCTGAACTCGGCAACATTGATTGACTATATTATTACAAACAAACCCGAACTTATTAGCATAATCGGGATATTACCCTTCGACTATACTGATCATCATTTGGTATACTGTGAAGTGACAATTAAATCGCAGGTGCAACGATTAGTTTATAAAACCTTTCGCAACTTTAAAAAATTAAACTACAAGCTATTTAAGGATTCGTTAATGGCAATACCATGGAGAAATATATGTGATACTGTAGATGATAAAGCTGAGTTTCTCACCTCAAACTTAATAACTTTTTTAAATATGCATGTACCTGTAGAAACCTGCAGAATCACCAAACATTATGCGCCGTGGCTTTCTGATGATATAAAAGTTATCATGAAAGTTGAGGGGCCGTGCTTTGGTTAAGTTTAAGCAAAGTCATGCCACTAGTGACTGGATGCAATATAAACAATTTAGAAATATGGTAAACTATGCCGTTAGGCGAGTTAAAAAGTTGCATTTTGAGAGTGTTTTTGAAAAATGTAGTAGTAAAAAGATGTGGATGGAGATTAAAAAGCTAACTAACCGTAGTAAGTTGAATACTTTGCCATGCCATTTAAACAATGCGGAAAATATTAATAATTATCTTATTAATTCACTAATTTCCATACCACCAGATGTTGAAACAATACATTTTTATAATTCTAACGTCCTGGCAGGGGTGGATGAGCATTTTAAATTTCAAGTAGTTACAGAACTACAGGTATTCGATATTATAAATAAAAGTAGTAGTAATGCAACTGGGTTGGATAATATTAATATATTTAGCATCAAACTGTGTATTCCACTTCTACTGCCATACATTACGCATATTATGAATTACTGTCTAGTTCATAGTGGTTTTCCAACAATATGGAAGAGGGCACAAGTGATTCCACTTCCTAAAATCTCAGATCCTAAGACTTTTAAAGACATTCGTCCCATTAGTATTTTACCAACTTTTTCAAAAATATTAGAAAAAATTATGAACATCCAACCTATAACTTACTTAGAGAAACATAACATTCTACCGTTGCATCAATCTGGTTTTAGAGAAAACCATAGTTGCTCGACTGCATTATTACATGTTACCGATGATATACTAAAAGCATGTGATGATGGTAAAATAACCTGTTTAGTACTGCTTGATTACTCCAAGGCTTTTGACACCATAAATCATGTAACACTACTGGCCATTCTACATTATATTGGATTAGATTCGTCAGCTATTAACCTAGTGCAGCAATATTTAAGTAACAGATATCAGTGTGTTAAAACGGAAAATGATATGTCGGTCTTAAAAAAAATTATTTTAGGTGTGCCACAGGGTTCAATTATGGGTTCATTACTATTCATAGTTTATACGTCATGCATGCAGACATGTTTATTGTCGAGTAATCTTCATTTGTATGCGGATGATACCCACCTATACATGTTTTTTGAAGTCAATGAAATTGCACAAGCTAATGCTGCGCTGAATTATGATTTATCTCAAATAATAAATTTCTCTAAAAAGCACAGCCCGTGTCTTAATACTAGCAAAACGGTTATGGTTATATTTGGCAGTCGTGTTAACAAACTTAAAGCAGTTGATTTTTGTCTCAATATTGGTGATACTGTATTAAGTGGTAAAAATGATCTTAAATGCCTGCGGTTTTCCAAACAAGTATCTAAATGCATGCAGAAGGCATATGGTAACCTAAAAAGTATCTACCCAAATAGGCATTTGTTTTCTGTTCAAACTAAAAAACTTTTATGTAATTCACTCGTGCTCTCTCATTTAGATTTTGCGGATACAGTGTATGGTCCTTGTCTCACTGTAGTAGACCAAAATAGAATTCAAAAGGTTCAAAACTCTTGTCTCCGTATGATATACGGGGTAAGAAAATATGAGCATATTAGCTCTAAAAAAGTGGAAGCGCAATGGCTTAGTATGATTAATAGATGGACTCTACATGCGCTGACTTTCTTTCATAAAATTATATTAACAAAAAACACCGCGGTACTTGTATAATAAAGTTACTTTCCGCACTGACGTCCATAATGTGAACCTTAGATTTAAGGGTGCTTTAACTCCTCCATCACATGTTAGTGCTATATATGAACGCTCATTTACTAATTGCATCGCCAAACACTATAATAATGTTTCGCTAAACATGAGGACATTGTCAGTAATGTCTTTTAAAAAGGCTACGTTTCAAATGCTTGCTGGAATGTAGCTCTAATTTACTTAAGAATTGTCTGAACTTTAAATGCTAGTGGAGTTTAGCCACATAATAATATTTAATTTTTACATAAGGTTTAGAAATGTTGAGTAGAACGTTAGCGTAAGTAACAATTATTTTGCTTCGATGTTACTAACTAGAATATTAAGTTATTTTGCGCAATTCACTGTAGGTTAAGTGGTAGAGCAACTGATGGTTATGCCCACCAAGTTGAACTTTGACCATATTCTATTATTTTGTTACTTTATGTTTTGTTAACAAATATTTTTTTAAATAAAGACATTTAATAATAATAATAATAATAATAATCTAAAAGTTTCAATTGTAATGTGTGTTCTGTTACCTTCACGTGGAGGATTAGTCTAAGCCGTTACCGTGTTAGCATTCACGGTTTGGCAAACCCTCCGGTAAGCTGATACTTTACCTGCAGCATCGGAACCATTGCTTAAGCAACATAGAGACCAGGTGCTTACCTGTGATGCTTGCAACACCTTGTTTACGCGTAGAGATAGTTTGAAACGTTACCGTGAAATCGTACGCGGTTGGAACCGTCAACGTCGGTAGACGTTAAACGTGCAGGAGCAGATGATGCGGAGCTCTCTAATTCTATAATAGTTTTTTGTCTTTAATATGTTTTTATTTTTGGAGGTAAGAAGATGATGGAGGTTGGTGAATGATGGAGGTTGGAGGAGGAAAGAAATTGGGGGGTGATGGCGGACGGAGGAGGTTGGAGGATGGTCGGTAACGGAGGAGGTTAGAGGATGATGGAGGACGCAAAAGATTGGAGGGTAATGAAGAACGGAGGATGTTGAAGGATGATGGAGGGGAGAGGAGCAGTGAGGTAGTGTAAGGTCCCAGGAACACTATAAAGCATCTACTAAAAGTTTTAACGAAAGATGAGTAACTAAGAAGTTCTGAACGCTTTCATTAATTTGACTAGAAAAAAAACTTTTAATATTTTTGTATCGCGTGATAATTTCGTATGCGATTGGTGGTATGTTAATAATTACATGTTGTATTGCAGATATTTACGCTAATTTTACTCGCTAGATAAGTTAAATGTGATAACTTTAATATCTGAAATCAATGTTACAAATTGTAAAAGTCAATCTTTTAAATTTATTTTAGGATTTTAAATAACCCCAACTTCAAAAATAATTTAAAATTTGTTGTAGGTAGCTTTCGGATCTTCTCAGTTTTTTACATTGATTAATTATCTTATTCTCATGATGTGGGAGCTTCTCATGTTTTGTTGGTTTGGTAACGACATGATGTGGAAGGTTTGTATAATTTGTTTTTACATAATATACATTCGTGGGTTTTAGAGTGTTAATATAGGCGAAGCTTGCTACCTTTCTAATTGGGAGAACTGTAGTATCTCCGTTGGTAAATATCTCTTCATAATTATGGAGCGTTCAAAGCGACCGCTTACAATTAGTGCCTATAAATTTTCTACGTTGTCGCTCTTAGCATTTACTTCTGTAAGTGAAACATGTAAATCATGATGACAATTTTATTTTATAGATACTGCAGTGGTCTTACTCCTACTTTGCATTGTTAATGAACTTATACAAGAAACAAAGCAGTACAATATAAAGTTACACAATTCTGGGATGATGTATATACCTCATATTCATTAAGCAAGAATTGTCTAGTCTTATAAAAACGATTGTGATTGCTATTCTCATCTGGATGACTTCGTACTTGTATGCACTGTTATTTAACTTAATAAATATCAGTAAATATTCTATACTGGTTATTATTATTATTATTATTAAATGTCTTTATTCAAAAAGGTATTTGTTAACAAAACATAAAGTAACAAAATAATAGAATATGGGCGAAGTTCAACTTGATGGGCATAACCATCAGTTGCTCTACCACTTAACCCACAGTGAATTGCGCAAAATAACTTAATATTCTAGTTAGTAACATCGAAGCAAAATAATTGTTACGCTAACGTTGTACTCAACATCTCTAAACCTTATGTAAAAATTAAATATTTATATGACTAAACTCCACTAGCATTTAAAGTTCAAACAATTCTTAAGTAAATTAGAGCTACATTCCAGCAAGCATTTGAAACATAGCTTTTTTAAAAGACGTTACTGACAATGTCCTCATGTTTAGCGAAACATTATTATAGTGTTTGGCGATGCAATAAGTAAATGAGCGTTCGTATATAGCACTAACATGTGACGGAGGAGTTAAAGCACCCTTAAATCTAAGGTTCACATTATGGACGTCAGTGCGGAAAGTAATTTTATTATACAAGTACCGCGGTGTTTTTGTTAACATAATTTTATGAAAGAGAGACAGCGCATGTAGTGTCCGTCTATTAATCATACTGAGCCATTGCGCTTCCACTCTTTTAGAGCTAATATGTTCATATCTTCTTACCCCGTATATCATACGGAGACAAGAATTTTGAACCTTTTGAATTTTATTTTGGTCTACTACAGTGAGACAAGGACCATACACTGTATCCGCAAAATCTAAATGAGAGAGCACGAGTGAATTACATAAAAGTTTTTTAGTTCGAACAGAAAACAAATGCCTATTTGGGTAGATACTTTTTAGGTTACCATATGCCTTCTGCATACATTTAGATACGTGTTTGGAAAACCGCAGTCCTGCATCAATATGTACTCCAAGGCATTTAATATCATTTTTACCACTTAATACAGTATCACCAATATTGAGACAAAAATCTACTGCTTTAAGTTTGTTAACACGACTGCCAAATATAGCCATATCCGTTTTACTAGTATTAAGACACAGGCCGTGCTTTTTAGAGAAATTCATTATTTGAGATAAATCATAATTCAGCGCAGCATTAGCTTGTGCAATTTCATCGACTTCAAAAGACATGTATAGCTGAGTATCATCAGCATACAAATGAAGATTGCTCGACAATAAACATGTCTGCATGCATGACGTATAAACTATGAATAGTAATGGACCCATAATTGGACCCTGTGGCACACCTAAAGTAACTTTTTTTAAGACCGACATATCATTATCCGTTTTAACACATTGATATCTGTTACTTAAATATTGCTGCACTAGGTTAATAGCTGACGAATCTAATCCAATATAATGTAGAATGGCCAGTAGTGTTACATGATTTATGGTGTCAAAAGCCTTGGAGTAATCAAGCAGTACTAAACAGGTTATTTTACCATCATCACATGCTTTTAGTATATCATCGGTAACATGTAATAATGCAGTCGAGCAACTATGGTTTTCTCTAAAACCAGATTGATGCAACGGTAGAATGTTATGTTTCTCTAAGTAAGTTCTAGGTTGGATGTTCATAATTTTTTCTAATATTTTTGAAAAAGTTGGTAAAATACTAATGGGACGAATGTCTTTAAAAGTCTTAGGATCTGAGATTTTAGGAAGTGGAATCACTTGTGCCCCCTTCCATATTGTTGGAAAACCACTATGAACTAGACAGTAATTCATAATATGCGTAATGTATGGCAGTAGAAGTGGAATACACAGTTTGATGGTAAATATATTAATATTATCCAACCCAGTTGCATTACTACTAATTTTATTTATAATATCAAATACCTGTAGTTCTGTAACTGCTTGAAATTTAAAATGCTCATCTACCCCTGCCAGGACGTTAGAATTATAAAAATGTATTGTTTCATCATCTGGTGGTATGAAAATTAGTGAATTAATAAGATAATTATTAATATTTTCCGCATTGTTTAAATGGCATGGCAAAGTATTCAACTTACTACGGTTAGTTAGCTTTTAATCTCCATCCACATCTTTTACTACTACATTTTCAAAACACTCTCAAAATGCAACTTTTAGCTCGCCTAACTGCATAGTTTACCATATTTCTAAATTGTTTATATTGCATCCAGTCACTAGTGGCATGACTTTGCTTAAACTTAACCAAGGCACGGTCCCTCAGTTTCATGATAACTTTTATATCATCAGAAAGCCACGGCGCATAATGTTTAGTGATTCTGCAGGTTTCTACAGGTACATGCATATTTAAAAGAGTTATTAAGTTTGAGGTGAGAAACTCGGCTTTATCATCTACAGTGTCACAATCATATATATTTCTCCATGGTATTGCCATTAACGAATCCTTAAATAGCTTGTAGTTTAATTTTTTAAAGTTGCGAAAGGTTTTATAAACTAATCGTTGTACCCGCGATTTAATTGTCACTTCACAGTATACCAAATGATGATCAGCATAGTCGAAGGGTAATATCCCGATTATGCTAATAAGTTCGGGTTTGTTTGTAATAATGTAGTCAACTTTTATTTCTTTTTGTACAACCGGCAACCCTGGCAGGTGGTACTACTGAATACATTTTAGTGATGTTAATTTTTATGAGAGGGTATCATGATTATTATGAATTATTATTATGGTGGCTTTGAAATAAATAGAAGTTTTTTACGATTTATCTTTATTATTTATGCCAATCTGACTATTTAAGACTACAATCTCAGGTGTGGGGTTGATAAACGGGTGTTTACTGATTTTGGTGTATGTATTTTTTGAATTAAGTTAGAAATAGTAAACATAACCTAAAACCACGTTGTATTTCATTTCGGGAAATGGATGGAATTAATCCAGAAGAATTCGAATCGTTTGTAAAAAGAGCTATGAGCACTAATGAAGAGAGTTCTCAAACTAGTCAGAAAGTCAACACGGATCGTGATGGCCGTGCAAAAGGAAGCAATAATACGTCCCATGAGCTCGCCACATTAATGGAAAGTGTTTCAATGCTTATCAAACAGAATGCTCAGATGGTCGATATAATCCAAGCAAATCAACTGCAAAATGTTAGTTCAAACTTAGGTACATCTAATGCAAATACTGAAATGCAAAACTTCAATATTATGCCCGACTTAACGAAGACTATTGAAAGTTTTGAGGGCGAAAGTGATTTGGAACGTGCAGGTAGTTGGCTGCAAAACTTAAAAAGAACAGCCACTTTACATTCGTGGCCTGATGCCTTTATTTTCCAAACCGCACAAAGCCATTTATTTGGTGCGGCAAAACAATGGTTACATGGACGTTCAAGTGAAATCACAAACTGGGAATCCTTTGAAGTAGCGTTCACAAAAACTTTTGTGTTTGAAGAAAACAAAACAGATTTATGGATAAAAATGCAGCGTCGCAAACAGCAATCTAATGAAAATTTAAGTACCTATTTTCACGACAAAGTTCGTTTGTGCAGGATGTTAAAGCTCGAGTTTCGCGAAATAAAAGAACAAGTAGCTATTGGTTTAATTTTTGATGAAGTAGCATCGTTTATTCTATCCAAATATCATGTAGATGAAGATGACCTTTTTAAGGATATTGTCAATTACGAGCGAATCAACAAAGTCCGTCATAGTAAATTTATGACTGAAGACAAAAATAGAGTGAAAGTTCAAACTTTTAGTAAGAAAGAAAATCCTAGTTTCCAGTCTCGCAAGTTTAATAACAGCAGTCCTAGTATTCGGTGTTATAATTGCAACAAACCGGGACATTTGCTTTCAGAATGTCAAGAACCAAAGCGTGTAAAAGGTTCTTGTTATGGTTGCGGTAGTACAGAGCATATGGTTAACAATTGTCAAAGGAGAGGCTCATCCAATTATGATGGGAGTAGACGTGGGACTTCAAGCCCAGCTGCAAGTAGTAAAACAAGTCAGGCTCCTTATGATGACGGGTATTCACAGAAGACTTTATTACTAAATAAGGTAGAATCACAGCCGTATTTTGTACCTGTTTATCTAGAAAAAGGTAATGATTTTAAACTATGTTTGAATTCAATATTAGATTCAGGAAGTCCTATTTCGATTATTCGTTATAAATTAGTTAGAAACATTAACTTTGATGGTATTGACTGTTTAGATAACTTTGAGGGTATTAACAAGACTAAACTAACACTTTTGGGATTAGTTAATCTTAAAGTGGTCACTACTAACGTAACAACTAGTCTTAATTTTTATGTAGTACCTGATGAGGCAATCCCACATGATTGTCTGTTAGGCAGAAATTTTATTAATGATTGTAATGTTAAGGTGTTGTTTGAGAGTGGTCAAGTTCAAATCAAACCATCTTTGGATTATTTGAATCGTATTCAAGAATCAAACCAAATTATGAACATTAATTATGTGGATGACAATGAATCGCATTCTTTAAATTTGAGATTAAAAGTTGGTGATGAAATTACACCAAAAGTTTCCTTAGACCTGCAAAATATTTTTTTTGAGCTTTATGAAAATGCTGAACGATCTTCAGTACCCAAAACTGAATTTCAGATGCATTTGTTATTTAATGATCTAAATCCATTTTCTACTCGACCTAGGCGGTTATCGTTTGCAGAAAAACAATCATTAGATGTAATTTTAAATGATTTGCTGCTGAAGGGTATTATTCGTGAAAGCGATTCGGCGTTCTGTTCTCCGATAGTACTTGTGAAAAAGAAAACTGGAGATTACAGATTATGTGTTGACTATCGTGTTTTAAATAAATCTTTAATTCGGGATAAGTTTCCTTTACCGTTAATAGACGATCATCTAGACCGTCTAAAAGATATGAAATACTTCACCAGGTTAGATCTCAAAAATGCATTTTATCATGTTACGTTAAGTGAAGAATCCAGGCAATATACATCTTTCATAACTCCATCGGGGCAATATGAATTTTGCAAAATGCCGTTTGGTTTAAGTTCGAGTCCAGCAACTTTTTCGCGATTTGTGAACAAAATCTTTAAAGAACTAATACGTGAAAGTAAAATTTTAATCTATGTCGATGACATCCTTATACCTACCAAGACATTATATGATAATTTATCCATATTAAAACAGGTTTTGAGTTTAATTTCGGAGAATCTTCTTGAGTTGCGTTTAGATAAATGTTCATTCCTTGAGACCGAAGTAAATTTTTTAGGCTATTGTATAAATGAGAAAGGAATTAGGCCGAACAATCAGAACACTGAGGCCATAAGGAATTATCCAGTTCCTCTAAATGTTAAGGAACTTCACAGCTTTTTAGGTTTAGCTAGTTATTTTCGGCGTTTTATTAAAGACTTTTCAATAATAGCAAAACCATTGTATGACCTATTAAAAAAGGGAGTAGAATTTAGATTTGTATCAGAACATGTTGAATCTTTTGACCTGTTGAAGGGCAAGCTTGTTTCAGGACCATTATTAACTATTTATAATCCAGCAAGTGAGACAGAGTTGCATTGTGATGCTAGTTCTCACGGTTTTGGATCAGTCTTAATGCAAAAACAATCTGATAAAAAATTTCACCCGATATTTTATTTCAGTAAGCGCACTACTGAGAGTGAATCGAAATACCATAGTTATGAACTAGAGTGTTTGTCTGTGGTATATGCGCTTAAACGTTTCTATATATATTTACACGGGATACACTTCAAAATAGTCACTGATTGTGATAGTTTTAGGATGACTTTGTCTAAAAAAGACATAGTTCCGCGAATTATGAGATGGTGTTTGTACTTAGAGAATTATGACTACATTATTGAACATCGACCTAATACACGTATGCAACACGTTGATGCCTTGAGCAGAATTAATCACATTTTAACTTTGGAGGGAAATACTATGGAGCAAACATTAGCTTTAAGACAGTCTACTGATGAAGTTATAACTAATTTAAGGCAGCGACTAGAGGACTCTGAACACCCATTCTTTGAGCTAAAAAATGGTTTGGTGTATCGGAAAATGAAATATGATATTTTATTTTATGTTCCAAAGGCTATGGAATATAACATAATTTATATGTACCATAACGATATGGGTCATTTTGGGTTTGAAAAACATTCGAACTCATTTCTAGAACTTATTGGTTTCCAAAAATCAGAAAAAATTCGGGATCATTTAAATAATTGCTTAAAGTGCATTGAATATAATTCCAAGTCTGGAAAAACGGAAGGCTTTTTAAATAACATTCCGAAAGGAAATGTACCATTTGAGGTTATCCATGTGGATCATTATGGACCTCTTTATCGCACTCGCTACAAACAACAATATATTTTCGAAATTATCGACGGTTTTACAAAATTCATAAAATTTTACTCTTGTTGCAGTACGGACACAAAAGAAGTAATTAAACATTTAGAATATTACTTTGCAAATTACAGTACTCCGAAGGCAATAATTTCTGATAGGGGATCCTGTTTTTCTTCCAACGAGTTTTATGATTTTGTTCAAAAACATGATGTTAAGCACGTTATGATTGCAACTGGCGCACCTTGGGCAAACGGACAGATTGAGCGTTTAAATAGGTTGTTAACCCCGTTACTAGCAAAGATCACTGATGAGAAACATATTGATTGGGCATCAGCATTGCAGAAAGTTGAATTTTGCATAAACAACTTAATTAATCGATCAACTGGCGAAACCCCATCAATGTTATTATTTGGTAGAAACCAATTAGGTGTAATTGAGGATAAAGTAAGAGAAGCCTTAGAAAATTTAAATCCTCAAGACGAAAGAGATTTGGTAGAGATAAGGCAACAAGCTGCCGAAAAAATTGAACGCTGTCAGCTACAAAATAAACAGTACTACGATCAACGACATAAAGTTCCTTCTAAATACAAAGTGGGTCAATATGTGATGATCTCAAACTTTGATAATACCCTGGGGTCAGTAAAAAGTTAATCCCCAAATACAAAGAGCCTTATGAAGTAACGCGTATTTTACCGAATGATCGATACATAATTAATGACATAATCGGTTTCCAAAATAGTAGAATACCATATGATGGTGTAGTGGATGTTTCTAGGATGAAGGCATACAGCAATGAGTAATTTTTTTATTTTACAAAACCTCTCTTAAACATGTCCTTTTAATTGACATTAATTTTTTTTGTTTTGAATTCATTTATTTAAGTTCTATATTAATAATGATGAAGTTAGTTAATGAGATGTTATTATTATAGTAGAGTTTACATAGTTTTCCGATCGAGGACGATCGCCAGTCAGGATGGACGAGTTGTAGTCAACTTTTATTTCTTTTTGTACAACCGGCAACCCTGGCAGGTGGTACTACTGAATACATTTTAGTGATGTTAATTTTTATGAGAGGGTATCATGATTATTATGAATTATTATTATGGTGGCTTTGAAATAAATAGAAGTTTTTTACGATTTATCTTTATTATTTATGCCAATCTGACTATTTAAGACTACAATAATATAGTCAATCAATGTGGCCGAGTTCAGAGTTACCCTAGTAGCTTGATTGACCATTTGTTTAAATCCTATATCTACAAAAAGCCTATTAGCATATTTACTTTCCACACTATCAAAATGCAATAAATCTACATTCGTGTCGCCCATGCAGAATACTGTATCAACCTCGAGTAAAGTATCTCTTATACTATCTTCTAATACGTCAAAAAATTCCTTATAATACCTCCTATGGGGATTATAAATTACACCAACAGAAAACACATGACCTGATACTTTGCATTTAATCCATAGTTGCTCGATTACACTACTTGTTTGTATAATATCATATTTAATGGTATTCTTAACATATATTGCAACTTCCCCTCCACAAGTATGTCTATCTTTACGAACAATATTATAATTCATAATACTAACTTTGTCAGATGTAATATGTTGCTGAAGCCAGGTTTCGCTAACTCCGAATATGTCAAAATTATTCAACAAAATCACCTCCTTAACTTGCTGAAAATGTGGCTGTAATGAGCGAACGTTTAAATGTGCTAACTTAAGTTGTTGCATAATTACAATAACTACTTAAAATAAATTAGTTAATTTATTGTAAATACTGAATAAAGGGAATAATAAATTGCTATAATTGGGGTTGCCGTAAAATCTACTTGCCGTCACTCACATGCTAAATAAATTGATTACACTATACAACCAGTTTACCCTACACCAGTAATTAATAATCAACAATGATTTTCCTTAAACATTACAAACTAAATTACTATATAATACCATTAAACAAGGAACACACAAGCTGAACGTAAATCTATTCTAGTTTATTTGTGTGATATCAGTGACCTTAGTTCGTTGACCGTTTTGATAACAAAATATTTCCATTGATTGACCATACTTTACCTCTTTCATATCTTTTTAAGCATTCCTGGTAAAGCAAATATTTATGCCTAGATAAATCTTCTACTATTCGAATACTGGAACCCTTTAACAATTTTTTATTACTTAAAACCATATATTTACTTCTGTGAGCCATGAACTTGACAATAACAGCCCGTGCTTTTCCACTAATTATTTTTCCAACCCTGTGACACACATCTATATCAGCTTCTGTAATTCTAATACCTAACTTCTCCGTAAACAATTTAGGAATCACAGTTAAGAGTTCCTCATCAACCTTTTCTTCCATACCAAAAATTCTTATATTATTTCGACGAGTGTAGTTTTCTAGGTCATCTAGCTTTATTTTTAAATCGACATTTTCTTTTTAAGTTCACCTATAGTTTTGTGTAAACCAGCCAGCTTATCTTCTAACGATTGCATTATTCTACTGGACACTCTCTCAGTGATGACCTCCATGAACTTGACATCTTGCATTAAGTTAGCTATGGATTGTTTAATGATATCAGTAATATCATTCACCTGTTCTCGAGTAAAAGGCATTGTAAGAAAGAGTAACAATACACACACATAAAATTATGTAAGGTACTAATATTGATATTAGCACGGAGCGACACCAATATACGTCTTTACACCGAGACGAACATCGCGCATTGTTCTAATTTATTCAAGGCCAACACGATATATACCAGTAAAATTATCATTTTTGGATTAACAATATGTGACCCGTGATCATATCAATTACAATTAAAATATTTGCAGCTCCTATAGTCAACTTACGTTAATGCTAAAGCGTTTTGTACAATCTTTTGCACCCTTAATTCTTTGTCTTTGTTTGTTAGGTGCATATTACCATAGAATAATTATAGAGAGAAGTGCCGTTCTAATGTATAAAAAATCTAAGTTGTCATGTGCAGAACTTCTAACCAAACTTACAGATATGTTGTTATCAAAAATATATAAATATTACATATACATTCAAAACAAGATGTCGAATAACTCGAAAACCTTTCGACTTAGAGCATTGGTGCTTTGAGAAAATATGTTCAGGAAGTATGGAGCTATGAGAAAATATGCTCAAGAGGTCGATATTAACCTAAAACTTTATTTATTTTTTGCTGGAGTGAAGTTTATCATAGTCAAAATTTCGACTTTAAAGTCGAATAACTAGAAAACTAAATGAGATATCGAAAAATGGATAGCATATTCTTAATCAGCGTAAAAAACTGAACAAGATCCATATATCAAATGTTTGTAAAATGATAAAAACCTGCAACGGACGACGGCGGCGACGTAGCGATCCTATTAACCTAACTTACTTTGTAAGTTTGGTTGATTACGCTGGAATTTATAGATCGCGTTTACTTCGCCAGAGGACGCAACCTGTATCGTTTGCTAAAATTTTATTAGTAAGTAATCTACTTTATACTAGGTGGCGCAAGCAGAAAAGATTTATTTGTAGTAATCTTCTTAGAGAAATTTTTATAAATTGTGGTCAAGGGGCGGAAACTGAATAGCCCATATTTGGTTCATATAATGCATTCTTTCCTCGCCTGTAAGATGGCAGCACGCACAAAGAAGTCGGCAATAAAAATTGAAGCTACGGAAACAATAATTAAACATAACATAACCACAAAACTTAATTTACGGTTGTTCATGAACCTTGAACTTTCAATAGCAATTCAAATAATTAACACTTATGGTAAATAGGTTTTTAATTCATTATTGTTAATTTAGGGAAGTCCTTTTAGTTAGGTTAGCTTATGCGAAGCACTGATAGTATTTATACTATCCTATGTATATAAAATACTAACATTAAATACAAATTGTTTTTTTATATAAGAGGGTGCTTGCTATGATGTAATAATCGCCTTTCTCGACCATCGTTTATTAAATTTTCGAGTAGTTTTCAGAAAACGCGGAGTTTGAATATGTGCTACGTGCATTCGCATATGCACTTTACATACCCGGAACAGGATTTTTAATATAGACAACGACCATGCCACGTTGAAAAGCACCAAATCAAATCAAAATATATTTATAAAATTTATGTTAATGGAAATGTACATGACAATCTCAAGCATGAAAAATATCACGTACAACTAAACTTTGTACAACGATTCAAATTTTGCGATATAACAAAGGTTTCCATAACCTTGTCGGCTTACAGTATAGTGTTGCTTTTCGTCCGATCACCGAAGTTAAGCAACGTTGGGCGCGGTCAGTACTTGGATGGGTGGCCGCCTGGGAACATTGCGTGTCGGTTGTCTTTTTTTTTGTATAAATTGACACGTTAGTAGTGTAAACAGCACAATTACAGAAATCGTTTTTTGTTAGTACCAGCCTCGTCTCATAGATGGCAAGTCAGTATTAAGGTTATAATTTTTATTATGGATGATTCCCTTCTATTCCGTAAGGTATATTCTATGATTGTGGTATTGAAGTATCTTATTTAGAATTTGATATCAAAGTATTCCTTTATTGAATAGAATTCCAGAAATTTATCCTTGTAAATAGCGCATTGTCATAAAATAATTATTGTATCATATTAATCATTAATTAATACACAAGAACGCCAGGAACATTGCATTTAAAGGATAGTCTAAATAAATAAGTGTAGATATTCTTTTTCAATTTCATGGTTTGATTTACTTTACTAAAATTCAAAACCTTTGGATTCGATAAGTGTATATGTTCATAGAATAATTACAAAGATAAATCAACGGACGGTGACTTGAAAACGCATAATTGGGATATCAATGCTAATTTTTAATGTTAAATTATTTGGTTCCCTTATTATTTTAAAGATAAAGTGTAAATCAACATTTTGTAGAGAAAAAATACTGCATTCTCCTATACCATTGTTTAAAATTTTTCTTTTTTTCGGAACAGAAAGACGGAAGAAATAAGATTTGTTTAAAGAAAATATTTACGTAACGATACATACTTAGTGGACTCAGATAGCAAAGTATACTTACAGCAAGTTTGCTGATAGCTTACAAAAAGTCTGTTCAATTGGTAGCAAAATTGCAAAGACAAGTCTAAAAGTCATCGCAAGCTTGCAGTAAGTGTGCAAATCAAGCCCATGCTGTTTAAAATTACCTATTGCAAGTCTTCTAAAATTACTTCAGACAAGTCTTCGTTAGTGAACAGCTAGTCCTCTGTAAGTCTCATATACACGTTTTTGAGAGTGAATAGCATGTTTCCTGCAAGCCATTGATAGTGAATAGCAGCTTCTGCAAGTCTCATGCAAGGTTTTCTTAGCGAAAAGTTCTCTGTCTCTTAGACATTTTTGATAGCAAATAGAAAGTACCCCTGCAAGCCTTAGGTTAGTGTTTGATAGTGAATAGTAAGGCCTATGCATATCGACTTTAGTTCCGATTTTTGTGTTGACTGCAATCTGTTTTGAATGGACCTGTTACTTATAAAATACTAAATTTTGAAATCTTCGTATATAAATTCTAAATGTCACAGCATGTAAATTGTAATATTAGAAATAAATTTCTAGCATATATTTCATTCCAACGGATATAATAAAATAGGTTTAGTATCTTTTAAATGAAAATCTTTTTACTATACCTAAACAACATATGGGTCACGTCTGATAATTGTTCGTTCTCATTTTTCAAGCGACAAATGCAGTGTACCTTATCTATAAACCAAAAGCAGTAGAATTTTTACATTTAAAGAACGTCAAATAAATAATTACCAAATTATACCTACATTTAGCTTTTTCATTAGTAATGTTTTAGAAGAAAATTTCATCAGTTTTCAAACCTGTAGCACTAGCATTATTATAAAATAATAACAGTAAGAATACAATACAATAACGAATACAATAAAAATGATATCATACATGTCTATTAACAGAAATTTATAAATTACATGTTGAAATGCAATAACAAGAAATTTAATTCTAAACAACATCATTTGTAACATTAAAAACAAATATTTTTTATATTTTTTATTACTGTACATACTAACTATAGGCATACTGTTAGTCTAGACATAGAATGGTGAGGATAGAAAAGCGCTGTTGTAGTTATTTTTCTAAATGGCCTGCCAATGATAGGCAGACAAGTACTTGTTATAAAATTACTACATAAAATATGGCATACCGTTTGTATACGCACTAGCACAGCTACAGTGGATAAATCAGAATAACACTTCATAAATTCTATTTAGTTTAATAATTACCTTATTTAAGGCATATGTAAATAATATGTACTTAATCTTTTCATCACTATAATGTATAACAAGGACTTACATACGTATCCAATCAGAAACATGGAATATTCTTCTATTCAAATTCACACCCATCAACAAGCACACAAAGTGTTTCTATAAGCTGCAAGGAAATATTATTGTGAATTTCATTTAAACGTAAAAACAGCATGATTAAAATTGTATTTAATCATACTTAAGAACAATAGCTATATATAGGGGCTGGTCTCATCA
The DNA here is from genome assembly GCA_036346225.1 of Platerodrilus igneus. Classification (NCBI taxonomy): domain Eukaryota; kingdom Metazoa; phylum Arthropoda; class Insecta; order Coleoptera; family Lycidae; genus Platerodrilus; species Platerodrilus igneus. The sequence continues at coordinate 2,543,349 of JARFIW010000544.1, forward strand.
CAACAATCTGTCAAGACAAAATGCCAAATGTGTTCTTACTAGTTCAACACATCTTGTCGTGTTTCAATCTCAATTATTGTCTTATCTCGGTAATCTAAATAGGGCTGTCGAATTAAGACTCCAAAATTGTTTTGAATCTACAGTATCAATAAGTGATATTTGTCTGTATTGTAAATTGAATGTAAATATTTGATAAGAAGCTAACTGATACAATTAGGTTTAATGCATTTTGAATAAAAAATAACCTACATCTCCTACACTAAAAATAATGGGTAAAACATAAATTTTTTTGTAAATACTACAAACATTTCATAGGTAATGTATTTTAAAACACATGTTGTCAGTAACTTATTTTTGTGAGAAGTAATTGAAAGAATTCAATATAATTCATATGCTCAAAATCAGAAGTGAATGTGTTCACGTCATAGGTTTCTGAATAAAAAAGATAAATATGTTTCTAAAGAAGTATACTTAATATAGAGAGCTGAAACCATACAAACATTTTATTCAGCAACCTTTGAAATATGCTACACTTATTTACAATCAGCTGTGAACATACATGAACAACAAATACATATATGGTTTGCTTATGTAACAACATAATTAAAAGATAAAGATTGATGATGGTATTATGTAGTGCAATGTGCTATGCAAAATGTTTGTGATATACTTTTTGTTGACAACACAAGTTGAGAAAAAATAATTTCAAAGTTTGTATACAAACTTTAATAATTTTGAATTAAAGATTCAAGGATAATCACTCTTTCGAAGCATACTATTTCTTTCTTCTTTATTAATAGGTACTTTATACCATATTTAATAAACGTACACTTACCTTCATTAGCTATCAAACTTGTTTAAGCACAAAGGGACGAACTGTATTAGAAAATTACTACAATAATTTGAAAGTTTAGTGTTACTTCTATGAAAGCAAATTATTGAAAAATTTAGTAAAATCACAATGGACACTCTTGCAACTCATCAACTTCAAAAACCAACAGACATCAAACATGCTGCAATACTTTTAATTTCGGATCGTGTTTATTTACATTGTAGTATCTTCTACTAGAAGAGAACCATTTACATTTCTTGTATATTTTAATTTCAATTAACTTGTCGATTATATAGTGTCCGTGTTCCTTGCAGTGATGAGCAAGTCAGGTACTATTCACTTTTTCAAGATATTTCTCTATCTTCCTCTTGATTTGTTTTGTTAAATGTTTTTTAAAATACAAAACGGTAAATTGCTTTTCAAGAATTTTCAGACACTTGTCAATGATTTTTCGGAAATCTTCAGATGGTGCACAAAGACCACCAGCTATGATGCTTTCATACATTTTATTAATCAAAAGTAGCTGTGATTGATCTGTAAGATCGATGTCTGTTGATAAATATAATTTGCAGTCCGGGCATTGGAAATGTTTCAAACATTTGAAAGCTAAATATCCTGCGAAGTATGTTACTGAACAGTCTTCTAAATTTGACATATGGTTAGAATTGGTTTCGTCTGATGAAGAGGTTGTTGCAGATGATGCAGCATCCGATTCGTCACTATTGCATACACTATCTTCGGATGTGGGTAATTCAAGAGTTGTATCGGACTCATCCTCAATATTAGATGATTTAGGTGGTGTAATTAAAGAAGTAATGGCATTACTTCTATTTAATGTTCTAAAAATTTTAGATGTCGGATTTCTGGAAAATCCTCCCCGTTGCCTATAAACTGAAAATCTGTTTTCTAGTGCGTCTTGATTTAATCTATTAGTTAGAAGATATTGAATATTGTGTTGTAGTTTTTCAGTTTGAAATAATTCTATAATAGCATTGATTGTTTGAACAAGTCCATCAAAACATGGAGGCCTAGAGATTTTATTTGTTTTTAAATCTACCTTGGAAAGTTTTGGTAATGTAACTAACGCTCGTTGAAATACTTCTTTAGCACTTGTATTTACATCAGAAAATGCTGATGAGTAGGGGTTAGCAGCAAACAACCTTTTGCTATTTAAACAATCAAATAAATGATTTAGCAATTCAACAAAGTCTGCAGTATCAAGAGCAGTTGGAGATATTAAATCATTTGTTTGAACAGCTGTTCTAATTGTGGATGCTACTGTGTGACTTAGTACCTGAACAGCTAACTTCACTTTCATTTTTTGGAATGTATTTGGATGAATATGAGCATCTGTTATTTTTGTTAGTGCTCTAGCCTTTTCGTTATTTTTATCTATTTCATATACTTTACGTATATCTGAAAAAGATATTCTTCTGTCACCATCGAAAAAATCACCTTTTAATAGATTATTTCTAAAGTTTTTTATAAGATGGGGTGTATCATACAAAACAAAAATTTTTTGATCTTTATACTTAAAACAAGTTGAAAATGCAAGGCATTGTGGCAACGAACTTCCAAATGTAGACTTACTTTAAAACAATTTAAAGAAATTAAAATTATTATGTTGTAATAATTATAAGTATTCAGATAAAATACAAAAATTTATAAACAACAAAAGAGACATTTTAATATATTTTATTTTATTGAATAAATATTTTAAAAGCTATATATGTTTGTGTGTATGTATGTATGTATGTATGTATGTGTGTTTGTGTGTGTGTGTAAATAAGGGGGCATCATATTTCGATTTAGTTTTTTCAGAGGATTCTAAATATGTATCGCACATTAATTTTGGACCTATTTGAAATTTTGATAAAATTAATTCCCGGGGGTCGGGTATCCGTGGTCAGATTTTGTGGGGGGCATCATATTTCGAATCAGTTTTTTCAGAGGATTCTAAATATGTATCGCACATTAATTTTGGACCTATTTGAAATTTTTGATAAAATTAATTCCCGGGGTCGGGTATCCGTGGTCAGATTTTGTGGGGGTACCATATTTCGACTCAGCTATGTTAGGGGAGTCCAAATATGTATCGCACATTAATTTTGGACCTATTTGAAATTTTAATTTTCCCGACGGAATATCGCGGGGCACGGCGTCCCCGTGGCCCGATTTCAACTGACATCAAAACTTAAGCTCAGGACACCGAGCTGAATCGATTGATGTATCACACATTGATGTCCGACCATTAGAAAGGCCTCGGACGGACAGACAGACGGACGACAAATCGATTTCATAAACGAACGAAGTTCGTTGATATGGGGCTTCTGCGGTTACTTTCAACTTTTTCAGAGCACTGCGATTATTACTACCTTGATCATACACACATGCCTTTGGTATTAGGCCACATTGAAATAATGTTTCCACATGTTCCATAATTAATAGATATAAATTACTGCCTTTCATTCCAGTATGTGTTAAAAAGTAACTAAACGGTAGCTTCCAAGTAGAATATAACCCTCTTACCATAAAGACAAGGGCATGTTTTGCTGTATTATTTGTTCTTCCCAAATGACCCATGTCTTCATAACCTTCTATAAAATCCATATCTTTTGAAAATTCAATATTTTCTTTCAGTGACATTTCGTCAAAGCAAAGCACAACTGCTTTCTCTAGATCGGACTTGTCATCAAACTTTAACTTAATTTGATTCAAAAATGGTTTACATAATCCAGGAGTAAATTTTTAAGAACCAATCCAATGTCGAATAGTAGAAGAACCAGGTAATACAACTCCTTTTGCTCTGAGGAAGTTGTAAGTGGTAGGAGATTTATAAAAGGTCATCATTGAAAATCTTTTCTCAGCAGCTGTCCATTGCCTTTTTTTGGTTTTAAACTGCATTAAAGCTAATGTTTTTGAAGATGTGGAGTTAAATTGATGGTTCTGTATGACATTCTGTACATTCATCTGAAGTTTCAAATCTATTATCTTTCTTTTTGATCTTGCCAGTTGTTCTCGTTTTAGCTTAAGGTTTTTTGTTTGTTCTGAAATTAATTTTTTTCATTTCTTCTTCTTTGGTGTATCTTCAAACAACAACTTTCGTTTACAAACATTCTTATCTCGTCGATTGGCATATCAATCACTTTCTGAAGAAGGTTATCATTTTCTGTAACAGGACTTTCAACTTCCAATCTTTGCGGCAATCCTGAAAAGTAAACATGGTGTGACTAAATAAACTAACCGAACTATATTTAATGAAATGTCGCCTTCAGCGCTAAAAAGAAATTCACATTATACGCTAATATTTCTTATTACACAAAATACAACTTGAGCTACAGTATCAATACCCAAATAATATTTTACTAACGACGATTTCAAAATAAGTAAAATAGCAACTGACAATGTGTAACAAATTTGTTACTTAGGTATAGACATTGCGACACACTAAATATTAGATTTGGTAAATTTTTAATGATACTCTAATATTCTACCTGTCATTATAAGTCGTTTAGATAAAATGTGAATATATTCTGTTCTGAACTAATGTCTCTATTTATACTTACTGTTAAGGATAGTTCTCCGTTCATAAGTTTTTGTAGGTGTTTTTACTTTTAAACAACAGGAGATGTTATAATACCAGAAGTACTTGGAAGATTATATAAATTAAATTCATCAGCAATTGGCGAAACATCCTTACTAACACAGCGGGGTACAGCTCCTCGTAGTAAAGCATGTCTTTTTTTAGGATCCTTAAATGATGCATCAACAAAATGGTTCTGACAAAGATATTTGTTGAAAAGCTGCTTTGGTTCCAAGTTGAAGAGGTGAACCTTTCCTGAAAAGGCCATAGTTAATTTGTTACTATAATGTGTTTCTCAATTTTTGGTTAATATGTGCACTATGCATGCCCTAACAATCAATTATTATTAATGGTGAACTATGATCCTCTCTGTACTTCTTGAAAAATCGAATTTCAAAGTCTACGTAAACTACATGATATTCGGAATGGCATTTGAAGTTTTTTTAACATGTCATAGTGGCGTGCCTTTCTCGATTATTGGATGGTGTGTGTACTATGCCTTAATAATCGTTACTATTAATGGCAAATCATGGCCCCCATATACTTTTTGAAAAATCGGATTTTAAAGTGTATGAATACATATTTTGAGTGATGTTAAAAAATTCTTTTTCTACGATCGAGCATTGGGTTTTTGAAATTTAAATATTTTGCAATTTCACTTGGAATTTTACTAAAAATATTTACAGTGACAGGTTGAACTGAACATCTTTTGTTATATTTCATAAAGAATTTTATAGAGAGAATATGTACGTTGCTAAATGCGCTATTTTAAACATGCATTGATGCACACGGATATTTGTCATGTCTTTGGAGGCCTAAACGGAAATTAATTTTATGCAGAAAGCGAGAATTTTTATCTTAATCTATGAAAATAATTATACATACATACCTGAATTTATTATCCATTTTTCACGCACGTCATCATCTTTAGGAAATCGAAATAAATGTATTTCCGGGAATTTAATCCGGGATTTCTTACACATTTCACAAGTTATAACCATTTTATATTGTTTAATTACACTATGGTTAGAGTATCCATACACTATTTACACTAAAAACTGCTAATGTTTGCACACAATTATTCTATTCCTATATTATTATTTACACATACATACTCCTGGATTGTCTAATTCAATGTTGTCTTTTAAATTGATACTCAAAACTTCACTGCTTAGGAAGTACAAGGTCAAAACACTATCCCAGAACACCTGAACGATGAACATAAAACAAGGTATTGTACTAATTATTTAGCAGTGGTAGCGCGAAACTGGGAAGTCTGAACCCGACCGGTTCTAAACGTAACCGAGTAGCTTGCCTGCCAATTATTCTACATTCCAATTGCACTCACGATCGTATAAGGCTATAATATCAAGTCGCGAATATAGTTTCTAGCCATCTGTTGGTGGCAGGTAGGCAACTACATATTGTAACTAAAATAAAATTAACAGAAATATAGGTAATTGTTTGTTTAGAAGAATTTATTTGTCTGCAGGCGAGTTATTCGATCGCCCTCTATTGTAGGCAGGCATTCCGTTGGCGTAAATTTATACATAAGGACGGCACTTCTTCTCTATAATTATTCTATGATATTACTAAAAGCTTACTTCCAGTTCCCTACTCCCCACTGCTTACGTTGTGAAATTTGCGTTGCTTAAGCTACTTGTTACTTTCCGCCACTGTAACTAATTTGACGCATAGCTAATTTAAAATTGCAGATCCCTACTGTATCCACAGTTATGTACGAAGTTGTAATGCGTTTCCATTTTCCGTTATCAGTTGTTGTTGGCTTTTATTCAATTCATTCGTTGTCGAATTATTATTTTATATCTATCTAATGACTGTAACAGTTCGAATTAAATAATATTCCTATGGAAATTCATTGATAGATTTATAACATGGGATTCTAAAAATAGTTTAAGAGGGGAAATTTTTCCAATAACGAAATAATTTAGGGCAATTGGTTCTAAATTACTTACAACTAACTAAACCCATCACGACGTAATATGTATAGACATACATCCTAGGTCAGACAATAATTTGCTACTAGCTACTGGTCAAGGAAATGAAGAGTTACTCTGTTCACCGTTGCTCTTTATTAAGTTGATTTATTTGGTTTTCTACGAAAAGATTTTGGTATGCTACGCCATGTGATCCTGTAGATGTCGACTATAACCAGTGGTGGGGGCCGCAACGGAAAGTCCCGTCAAGCTGTAAGAATTCCTACTTCTTTTTTGTGTCGCTTTGATGATGTACATTAGAAAGAATTGGGTCTAGTTTTTGTTAAGCTTTACCGGTTGCTCATGGCACAAAAAAAGGTCTCACGGTGTTGAAGTTAAACTTGCTTCACTCAAACTGATGGAACATGCTCATGAAGACAACCTTTCTTGTTTGAGTTAATACGTAATCGTATAATTTTTTTTTGCATACAAAATTTAGAATACATTATTACATAAATGCAATCTTTTACCTAATTTCTGTTATAGCTGTTACGAAATGCATTTAGATCAGTGGACTATTTTTTCCTCATTAGTTGTGGACATTATGTAAGTGTATTCGCTATTGTATGCCTAATTTTGATAACAAATGTTTAAAAATTGCACTAAGTAAGTATTTAGATAAGTAAATTGTTCTTAGAATGAATATTTTTTTTTTATAAAGATTTAACAATTGTAATAAGCAAGCGACTGAGATGAATCCGTAATGTATTATTTTTATTATTCTTGTTCTAGATTAAAGCTTAATTTGATGTAGTTGAGTGTACTAATTAACTGTATAAATTTGTGTACTGTAAATCTTCCGGGATACACGGGATAAATGTTGTTTTCTATAAGAGTTTGTTTTCCATTTTATACCATGTTGATTTCGTAAGGGTTTGTAAATAAATTTTCTTTCTCAAAGTTTTCTTTTTCTTCCCACTCTACGACGTATGGCATTCTTTGAGTTCCCCTTGTTTTTGTTGCGGTACTTGGTGCGGGCTTGCTGTTCTTTTGCTTACTGTACTTTACTTTTTCTTGTTCTTACGGATTATCATAGCACACTTGTTTTCACACCTAGGTTCAGGTTATAGCAATAAACGTGTGCATGAGGAAGACAATAGGTTGTGTTGAGCAACAAACAATTCATGTACATTTAGTTTTCATTAAATTCTTATACCAACCCTAATGGATCCTCCTATCTCTGTATCAATAATGGTAAAATTTACTAATTAGGTCAGCGTAAAATGAATATTTTAAAATAGTTTTATGCGTTCGAAATTGAACATTATGCGGAATTGGTAACAAATTCAGTTTATAAAATAATATGACAATAATAGCTTACAGTACGGATGGTGAACTCACCGCAGAAATTCAGTTTTCAGTCTTCAGTTTACCTTAATTAATTTCGGGCAATGTTGCACTCCAGGACGGTACATCAACCAATGGCTTAGAAAGAAGATGAATTTTGAATAAGCACCAAAATTCACGTGAATGGATCGTTGATATAATGGGCAGCAAATATTGGAATTTGCCGGATTAAACTGGTTCGAATACCTTTGGAATAGTCAACAAAGAATAAAATACGATATGGTTTGCTGGTCCAGTTCCCTGAATTTTCGGATTAATAATTATCACTCGACACAACATTAAGTTCTCTGGTAAGCACTAAACTTATTATTAATCTTACAACGATAACAGTTACATATATTAACGTAAAACTAACTACGCAGGTCCATTGGGCCAGGGTTTTATTTCTTCACAATGCAAAACGCCTCCGACGCAATTTAAATATTCCGTTACTTAATGACAACTAGTAACGTGTGATATGTTGCGAGGTGTAGCCGTAAAAAGAAGACATAAGCATATACATTTATTAACAATTCTACAATTCGTGTGCACCATTGACTAATGTACTTAACCCCAAAATTGCCGCCTAATCTCACGTTAGGATGCGTTCCGAAGTGAAGCTTAGTACACAACACTCCCCCTTACTTACATTAAGACATAGTTACATAATAAGCAAAATATTTCATCAGGCAAGTTATAAATCTAATTTAACTATTGGCTTCTTAACTCTATCAGATCTCCTCAGAGCTGGCGAGGGGACCTTTATAGGTGATTTAATTGGAGACGTTTTAGCCTCTAGGTTAGAGCGTGGATCGGGTTTGTTTGCATCATCCACAGTCACTCCTGTCACACCATCAGCTAAGATTGGCAACTGATAACTAATAGGTGAGCTATCTTCATCTAGGGTGATGACCGGAGGTAGTTTATCTTCAATCGTTCGACATCTGTTTCGTTTCAGGTAGTCGACATGAACCATCTTCACGTTACTGTGTACCATTACAAGATAAGTTACATAACTCAATTGTTTCATTATTTTTCCGGGTTCCCAGATCTTGCCTAACTTATTATAAACTAGTACGGCTTCCCTATCGGTATAATAACAAATGCCTTTGTCATTATTTTTTTTTCCAGCATCAACTTCTGTTTCTCTATTTGAACCTCTCTCTGGTTTCAAAATAGTTATTTTAGTTCTTGGAAGTCTTCTTAACATCCCTTCAGCAGGAGATACTTTAGTAGTAGTTGTAGGTGTATTCCTATAATTGAACAAAAAATTATCAACAATATGTTGAATATCCAAATTGCTATGAAGTTGTAAATTTTCTAGTAAACATTTCTTTAATATGTTTTAGAGACGTTAACTCCCTTTTCTGCATTACCATTAGATTGAGGGTGGTAAGGAGGTGTATTTACTAATGTTATTGCATTTGACTTACAAAAGTTTTGTAATTCCTGACTATCAAACGGCGGACCGTTATCTGCTACTAACAATCGTGGTAAACCCCAATTAGCAAACGAATGCCTCAATTTTCTAATAGTGGCATGAGCGTTGGTGCTGCGCATAATATATAGATCTATCCACTTTGTTGTACTGTCCATGATTAATAAGAAGTTCGTATTTTCGAGCTTAAAAAAGTCCATATGCACTCGGTCCCAATTCTTGGAACTTTTAGGTCATGAATGAATATTTTCATTTATGTTATGTGCATTGTAACGTTGACATGGTTCACACTGCTCTACATGTTCTTCAATATTTTGATCAATCTTTGGCCACCATAAGACAGAACGTGCTCGAGCTTTCATCCGAACGACACCTGGATGACCTTCGTGAAGAAGTTCAAGAACTCGAGATCTCAGACTGTTTCGAATAACGACTCTATTTCCCCAAGTGACACATTCACTCTCAAGACTCAATTCGTTTCTACGAGAAAAGTAAGGTTTATAGATGTTATCACCATTTTCTGGAAATCCATGTTTGATTAATTCGACTATTGTACACAAGACTTGATCTTTTTGTTTCTTTAGCGATTTCTTCCGGTAGTATGGGTAAGTATTCGGAGTGATTAAAATAAAAATATAATCATTTGTTCCTTCGGGCAATGGTAAACGGACAATCCATCTGCATTAGCAATTTCCGAACCTTTTTTGTACTTTATTATATAATCATAAGCACTTAGTATTAAGGCCCAACGTTGAATTCGACTGTGAGCCAACGTAGGTATAGGTTTGTTATTCGCAAATATAGATTCTAAAGGTTTGTGATCCGTTCTAATCACAAATTTTCTTCCGTATAAATATTTGTGGAACTTACGAACTGCATAAATTACAGCTAAGGCTTCCTTTTGGACTTGGGGATAATTTATTTCTGCTGGATTTAGGGTACATGAAGCAAAGCATACAGGTCTTTCAACTCCATCATGATTCTGACTTAATACGGCTCCTAGGCCGTATGACGATGAATCTACTGTGATGAATGTTTCCTTGTTGTTATCAAATAAGGCTAGTAGGGAATTATTATTAATCATATTCTTACTATTTTGAAATGCTTCATTGCAAGCATCTGACCATGTAAATATAACATTTTTTTGTAACAGGGTGTACAACGGTTTTAGTATCATTGACAAATTTGGTAGAAATTTTGAATAGAAATTTATCAATCCTAAAAATGCTTTTAACTGCTGTACATTTTTGGGAATAGGTGCCTCTTGAATGGCACTTACCTTGGACTGCAATGGTCGTAAGCCTTGACCTGTTATGACAAAACCTAAAAATTCGACTTCATTTTTATAGAATTGACTTTTATTTTTGTTTATTTTAATATTGTATTTCTTTAGACGTTCCAATACAAGACGAACATTTTTGTCAAGTTCCACCAGATCTTTCCCAGCGATAATTATATCATCGATATAACAGCTACAGTTTTCCAATCCGTGTAAGACTTGATCCATAGTGAATTGGAAAATAGACGGAGCTGTTGTAATACCATAAGGTAAACGTTTGTATCTAAATAGACCTAAATGTGTATTTACTGTGACAAGATCTTCACATTCTTTAGATATGGGTAATTGATTAAATGCGTTAGACAAATCAATGACAGCAAAAACTTTTCCATCTTTGCAAGACTGCAAAACATCTTCAACAAGTGGTAATGGATAATGTTCGGTTTCAACATACGGGTTTAATGACTTCTTAAAATCCGTACATATACGAATCCCTCCTGATTTTTTTGGTGCAATAACTATTGGACTAGCCATTCTACTATGCTTGACTGGTTCTAAAATTTTGCATTCGACTAAACGTTTTAGTTCAGCTTCGACTTGTGGTTTAATAGCATAAGGTACGCTATAAGGTTTATGAATTGACAACACGGACTGTGGTTTCAATACTATAGACGCTTTAAAATTTGTTATAGGTTGACTAACATCACCATCAAAGACTGTTGAAAAGTCTTTTTCTAGGGACCTGACTGTTGGTGTGACGTTCTGTGACTGTAGATCCACAAAACCAACCTCCTCTACTGGCACAAGACAAGACTGCCAATTAGGTATTAATTGATTAAGCCAGTTACGACCTAATAGAGGTAAGAATTTTGTATTTGACCTAGCTACTACTAATGGTAAGTTAGTTGTTATATTTTTAAATTTAACATTTACTAACGTTTGTCCCTTGACTTCTAACTGACTTCCTGCAATAGTATTAATACTAAAAGGACATTGATTAAGTTTACGATTAACAAAATTACTTAGGAAATCTTTTTCAGACATTACAGATACACCAGCACCAGTATCTACTTCCATTTTAATTGATTTATCCTGTATGTGGACTTGCAAGACTAATGCATCATTACTATTTTTACTACAAACATTATTGATAAAAATTTTACTCATCTGTTTTTCGACATCTTCACCCTCTTCGTTATCGTTATCTATATTCTGGGTGTTGATCTCCTCATAATTGACTGTACGACTGGGACGATTGGATGACCTACATACCTTGAAGTATGCCCCTGCGATTGCATGAAAAACATTCCCAGTTCACTGCTGGACATTTGTGTGGATTGTGGTTCCTGCCAACGGTAACACTTATTAAAAGAAGTTCTACCTCTTTCAACTGACTTTTGGACTTTCCTTGGTTCTAGCTGCTGCGGACTAGTGAATTGTTTTTATAGCACCTTGATTTTTATATATTTTGTGTATTTCTTGCACGACTCTAATAATTTAGTTTGGGTTTCAGACAATTCCATCGTTAAGGCGACTTTAACTGCTTTATCGTAATCTAAATTATCTTCTGATAGAAGTTTCCGTTTAATAGCTTCAGATGCTAATCCACAAACAAGTTTATCACGCAGAGCTTGTGGTAAAAAATTTCCAAACTCCCATGTTCCCGATAGATTACGCATTTTGACAATAAATTTAGTGATTGATTCACCTGGTTCCTGACATGCTTGATAAAATTTATATCGTTCTGCTATAACGAGCTTCTTAGGACTAAAATGATCCTTTAACGTAAACTTTAATTCTTCATAAGTTTTTTGAATAGGTGGATTAGGACACAACAAATCTTTTATGATACTGTACGTTTTAGCACCAATCATTGTTAAAAATAATGGCACTTGCCTTTGATCTGTTGATGTAATGTTGTTACAACTAAAATAATTGTCCATTCTTTCTAGATAAGTAGTAATATCAATACTGCCGTCATATGGTTCGATGCTACCAATTAAGACACCTGTATATGCATTTGACCTTACGATTGTAGTTTCTGTGGTATTCGGCATTTTCACAGTTTTAGGACTTTGACTTCGACTTGGATGCACTTTTACGACCGCGGGTCAATGACATCGACTTTAACGATTTTACATACGCAATTATACGGATTAATTACGCTTACCGGTAATTTGACTAATTTAAATTGTTTATCTCGTCGCCAGTGATATGTTGCGAGGTGTAGCCGTAAAAAGAAGACATAAGCATATACATTTATTAACAATTCTACAATTCGTGTGCACCATTGACTAATGTACTTAACCCCAAAATTACCGCCTAATCTCACGTTAGGATGCGTTCCGAAGTGAAGCTTAGTACACAACAACGTGCAGGCTTTATAACCACTTTATTCAACGTGCGTAAAATCCTTCTTAAAAAAAATCGGGAGCAACTACGTCGTCCAAAAAAACCATTTGACTTTTGACACGAATACATACTCACAACCCCTCAAATACCCAACATGAACTGAACTTAAAACTACGACGATAAACATTCTTCCCCTGTTCCCGCAAATTACCGGTAAGTGACACGAAACCCTCCAACTACTGCATTCAAGGGAGCTACACTATTTGAACCTAACATGCACGTGCTGCGTGTTTTCTTGAAACCCAATCGACCACCTGCCTTACAATCAGTTATTTTCCAAGTCCTAACAGGTTTTAGAATATGACCTTAAAATACTATTAGGAAGAATATGAATTTTAGCATGAAAATATGTAGGTAGTTGATGAGTATTTATAAAATAAAACCAAAGGTTACATAATATATCCTGTACTATTCCACAAAAATGCCTTAGAACGTATCCTGCCCTTCTATTTCTTGTTTTCTACAGATATCTTTAGTCCTCTACTATTTCTATAATCTATTTGTTATTAACTTTGTCTGCACATGCTATCATCCTCATACATCTTAGGCACAACATTCCAGAAGACTTCTATCTCTGTGTCTGATTTTCCTATTCCCCCGATTTCATAGACGTACTATGCTGTGCTCCATGCATATGTTTTCAACAATTTTGTTCCTATTTCTATGTTTGTTGTCTTTGAACATAGCCGCTGTTCTTTCTGGTTAGATGCAGTTTGTTTCCCTTCTATTGTTTTACAATTATATGCCGTATTTCCCAGATATTTAGTGGTATGTGAAGGGGGGTAAGCAGTCTTTGGCTGCCAAGTTCCCCCAGCATTTGAACATTTGCTGAATTAATAGTTTTTCCAATACATCCTTTCGCACAATCAACATTAGTTGAAAACAACAACAAACAACAACAAACAACACCTGTAGTTGTTTACAATAATCATCAGATGTAAGTGAACTTATTTTTTTGTCATTAGGTTTTGCCGTCTTGAAACTGGTTGGACGCGTACCTTCGCTTATTTATTATTCAGAGCTAACCTACACAGTTTCCTGAAATTCCTACAACAACCTATATACAACTCGGTTTCCCTTCTATTGTTTTCTAATTATATGCCTTATTTTACAGAGATTCAGTGGTATGTGAAGGCGTTGGCGGCTCCGTGGCGTAGTGGTATGTGTGCGACTGCTACGCCCAAGGTCCCGGGTTCAAATTCCGACACGGTCCGCTTGAAAAATGTTAGGCGAGCATATTTCACAAAAATACACCGTCGTTCGGATGAGAGGTAAAATGGAGGTCCCGTGTGTGAGTGTTGTCACGCACGTTAAAGATCCTTACCTTGCTTGGAACAGCAAGGGTTCGACAAAATTCCAAATTTTCCAGGTAAAAAAACTCGCTTCCTGGCCAATGTAGTGCCTTCGGGTGGAGCATTGGAAAATCACATGTAAGGTATGTGAAGACGGTTAAGCAGCCTGTGGCTGCCAAGATCTCCCGACACTTAGACATTTGCCGAATTCATAATTTTCCAGTAAATCCTTTCGTACAATTAACCTTATTCGAGAATATTGCCGAATCAATCCCTGTAGTTGCTTATAATCATCATAATGTTTAAGTACAATTATTTTTTTGTCATTAGTGTTTTTATTTTGGACCTGTTTGAACGCGTACCTCCATTGATTTCTATTCTGAGCTAGCATACACATTTCCCTGAAGTTCCCACAGTCTACATCTTTCACTATTTTTGTGCAATAGTCTAACCCAGGTCTACCTCTACCTTTCTTTTTTTCTATCTTTGCTTCTAATATATTCCGCACTATTCCCTCATGTCTTAGTATGTGGTTTATCATTCTATCTCTTCTATTTTTTACTGTTCTTCACATATTTCTTTCTTCCACTACCATTTCTAGCACCTCTTTGTTCTTAACTTTGTCTGTCCACGATATCTTCATCGTACGTCTGTAGCACCACATTTCAAAGGCTTACCTTTTTCTTGTCCGCTTTTCCTACCGTCCAGACCTCACACCTGTACAGTGCTATGCACCACATATATTTTTAAAGCAATCTTTTCCTTGTTTCTATGTTTGTTGTCGTTGAACATAGTAGTTGCTTTTTCTTGTTTTACCTATAATCGATTATTATTGTACCGAGTATAAATAATGCTAATGTGACTGGGAAACGTTTTGATATAATAATTTCCAAGTTTCAACAAAATTTCTCTAGTAAAATAAGGTTGCATATTAAATACTCTCTAGATTAACATTTGTTGTTTTTGAGGATCCGAATGCATGTTGTTTAGAAGCAAGTTGATTTATATAGAATTACAATTTATACAAGGTGTTACGCTTTATTTTGTAAACATCCTAGATATCGGTTCATTAATTTAGATTTAGGAACTTTTTAGAATTTGTAAAAATCTTCCCTGTATACCGCAATTTTGTTGACACTGTGAAAAACACGCTTTGTTAGTGTGCACACGGTTGTTGACGTCATTGGCTTATCCTTGCGATCGTAAGCACATTGACATAACGTGTTGTATGTGGAGAAGATTAGGGTTCTTACCAATGCAACCTAAAGTGCATCAACTCCGTTTGGAGGAAAGAGACGCTTAAGGTGAAAAACGCAGCATAGCTCAAGATTTACCGTACCTACTTCCGTAAAGTGAACATTACCTTAGTGCTGTCGTGAGTGCTTCGTTTTTTCCACTCTCTTATCTATCCTTACCGTATTGCCCAGCGAGGCATCGCTAGCAGAAACACTTGCAAAGGTAGCTACCAACAACAACACTGATCGAGCTCAACACCCTGAAGAATACGGCCGCGCCCAATAAAATAACAGGGTGTGTTTTAACTTTGTTACGTTCATTTTCGTAAATAATTGATTAGTTTATATACAATAATTTTTAACTTAAATTCTTTTGGTGTTAAACACGAAAATTAATTCCGTAAATTAAAATAATCTTTTCGCGTATTAAAAATTGTATTGTAATTAATAATAAATATCCTATATATTTTACTTGATAAATCTTTCTGCTCATTAGAAAAATAAATATCCTTTTTAAGAATTCCTTAACGTGGAATTTACGCCATAATTAGATAGGCGCCTTTCCAAGTATTCAATAATTAATGTTGGTATGTTTTCCCTTTTTAAAGAATTCGGGGAAATTATTCCAATAAATTCGGGTTTTCCTGTTTTATTTCCTTGACGACAAGTTTACGTTGAGCTTTGGTGCTTTAACTAAACAAATCTAATATTCACTTTCTGTTCGAATAGCAACCAGAAAACATCCGTCCTGTTTTG
The DNA here is from genome assembly GCA_036346225.1 of Platerodrilus igneus. Taxonomy (NCBI): domain Eukaryota; kingdom Metazoa; phylum Arthropoda; class Insecta; order Coleoptera; family Lycidae; genus Platerodrilus; species Platerodrilus igneus. The sequence goes on from JARFIW010000544.1 coordinate 2,559,499, forward strand.
CTTCGTTCCGTTTTCTTTATGCGAATTGCTGGCACGCATTGTAGCGTGCTTCCTGCGGGGGACACGTTAATCTCTTAAGCTGTCGTTTATTTTGGTAATGGGAGGCCAAGCGCGTTCTTCCTGTGCGTAGGTCTACCTACTCGCTGACGTGGACCAGCGACTGAGTCAACCTCGACGTCAGCAACTCGAGGGTGAGTTTTTCTTTGTATTCGCTACTTACTTTGGAACCAGAACGCCTGTGATTTTACCGTTCAAATATGGCATTTCCAAATTTAATTTTCAACCAAACTTCGTTTGGTTAATGAGATGGTCTAGTCTGTCGGTCGGTCTGTCGGTCGGTCTGTCAGTCTGTCCGTTGCACGGTTCCCGTGATGTTACAAGACATATAATATATGATTCTTATCCAGTTTTTTACGCTGAATACGAATACGCTATTCACTTTTCGATATTTCAATTATTAATCAAGATATTCGACTTTAAATACGAATTTTTACACATTACTATTTATTATTTTCGCGTACAATTAAATTTCAAATATTTAACACAAAGGTAAGTAATATTTGTTGAACTTAATGTCTAAGTTTGGTTGTGAGCCGTACATGCGGCATAGATTTTTTTTATATACAAAAATTATTCAACTATTTTGGTATTTACTGCTCTTTTATTAATGCTTTACTATTTGGTTATAAATCACTAAAATATACTACTTATTAATGTAAAAACGGTTTAATGACTTGCTGGCACATTTAAAAATGTTGTTGCTTATATGTTTGTAAATATAGGTTAAATTTATATTTACGATGATCTAGGGCTGTGGTTTTTAGAGTTGCGTTTGGTTCTTTTTTTTAATAAATAATGTCATGGGGTAATTACTTAGAAACTACAGCTCGCCATTTTCATGAATAATTTTTTTACTGTGTTCTGTAAATATTTTGTTTAATTATAAGTTCTTTTTTCCTTTGTATGTTTTGTTCTGAGTGTGAATGAGTGAGTGTATATAAATTTTCTTTCTATTTATTTCAGGTTTTGTTTTAATTTATCTATAGGTATAAAACCCCGCCCACTCACTGATTGAGCCCGGTCATCCTTTCTTTCTTTTTCTTGGTTTTTTTAGATTACGTCAATGTACGTAGCATAAAACATTTGTTCCCCGCATAAAAGTAGAATAATTACGAACAATAAATTAATTTATTGAAGCCGGAAAGTACCGTTTTATACAAACTCTAAATACTCCCCACGTTGGGCACCAATATTTTATGCTACGTACATTGACGTAACCTAAAAAAAAACAAGAAAAGAAAGAAAGGATGACCGGGCTCAATCGGTGAGTGGGCGGGGTTTTATACCTATAGATAAATTAAAACAAAACCTGAAATAAATAGAAAGAAAATTTATATACACTCACTCATTCACACTCAGAACAAAACATACAAAGGAAAAAAGAACTTATAATTAAACAAAATATTTACAGAACACAGTAAAAAAGTTATTCATGAAAATGGCGAGTTGTAGTTTTTAAGTAATTATCCCATGACATTATTTATTAAAAAAAAGAACCAAACGCAACCCTAAAAACCACAGCTCTAGATCATCGTAACTATAAACTTAACCTATATTTACAAACATACTGGCAACAACATTTTCAAATGTGCTAGCAAGTCATTAAACCGTTTTTGCATTAATAAGTAGTATATTTTTAGTGATTTATAAACAAATAGTAAAGCATTAATAAAAAAGCAGTAACTACCAAAATAGTTCAATAATTTTCGTATATAAAAATTAAATTTGGAAATGCCATATTTGAACGGTAAAATCCCAGGTGTTCTGGTTCCAAAGTAAGTAGCGAATACAAAGAAAAACTCACCCTCGAGTTGCTGACGTCGAGGTTGACTCAGACGCATTACCAGAAGAAACGACAGCTCAAGGGATTAACGTGTCCCCCGCAGGAAGCACGCTAGAATGCATGCCAGCAATTCGCATAAAGAAAACGGAACGAAGCGAAACAGGACAGATGTTTTCTTGTTGCTATTCGAACAGAAAGTGAATATTAAATTTGTTTAGTTAAAGCACCAAAGCTCAACGTAAACTTGTCGTCAAGGAAATAAAACAGGAAAACCTGAATTTATTAAGATAATTTCGCCGAATTCTTTAAAAAGGGAAAACACACCAACGTTAATTATTGAATACTTGAAAACACGCCTATCTAATTATGGCGTAAATTCCACGTTAAGGAATTCTTAGAAGGGATATTTATTTTTCTAATGAGCAGAAAGATTTATCAAGTAAAATATATAGGATATTTATTATTAATTACAATAGAATTTTTAATATGCAAAATGATTATTTTAATTTTCGGAATTAATTTTCGTGTTCAACGCCAAAGGAATTTAAGTTAAAAATTATTGTATATAAACTAATCAATTATTTAGGAAAATAAACGTAACAACTTTATATATTTACTCGGGATTTTACAGGGAGGCGTTTGTACGTTATAAAGGCACTTATTTGGTTTGGTAAATATGAGCAGTGGCAAAATTTCTACAAGCCAAATAATGAAGGCAAAGACTTCATGATGAAGAATTCCTCATCATCATTAAATCTTCAGTCCTGGAACTAGTTACACCCGTACCTCCGTTGCGTTGTGAAACAAAAAACGTACAAATCATCAATATGAAGATTCAAAAGGTTACAGAAAACAAATAGATTGCCATATTTCCAATAGAAGCAATAGCAACCGTCCACTGCAATCAAGATGAAAACAACTTAGCAATAACCGGAAGCAAAGTAATCACCCTTAAGGAAGACTGTTATTTAAAACTGAAAAACGAAATCTTCAGAGTATATCAAGACCCCACAGTAACCAAGAAACTCGCAAATTTACCAGAATTACAATTTAAGATAGAACAACCAGAAGACGAAAAAATAATCAAGAAACCTATGCAATTAGAACATCTGGACTTAGGCGATTTCAACCACGCCATGAAATTAATGGATAACTATAAAGAACAATTGAGTGAGTTAAAAGTGCCAAAATTACACTATGACAATATAAGTGTTTGGACAATTTTATTAATCATTTTAATCATTTTTCTAATTATATATGTATTTTACAAAATGTATCTTAGGTATAAAAATAAAGAAAACAATTTTAGACATATGGAAACAAAGATAAATAAAGAAATAACAAATGTACCTTTAGAAACAATTGATTTTAAACCATGAATTTAAAATTAAGTCAAGAAAACCTTAATTTTTCATTTACGTCAGGAGGAGTTATGTATCCCCCAATATATATGTACCATTAATAGAAAGTATTAGAAATTATTAAGAATTATAAAAAATTACTAAGTTAGATGCAACAGTGTATCTCAAGGATAATTAAATAAAGGTTAGTGAAAGTTCACAAGCAAGTTGTGAGAATGGATGCAATACATTGTATTCCAGACTATAGTGATACTGCTCGTGGCAGGTCACAGAAGGTTAAGAATTGTAATTACCTAGAAAGTAAGATTATTACATTGTATAATGAATAGTATGTTACATGCCAAAAATTGACTATGTATCATATTTAGATTAAGTATAAATATGTGAGTGAATTCCCGCTACTATTTTAAAATAGACCTGTTCATTTCCGTCATTTCGGGCAGTTGCGTTTGCGCAAAATAATGCGCAGGCGCGGAGTGATGGGCAAGTGCGCGGTTTGCGACACAACATTATTATTAGCCACGAGCGTCAAACGGTAACGTCTACCTGTGTCGCGTTTTTTGTCTTTTCTCTTTTTTTTAGAATGTAGGTTTCCTTGTATCTTTATCTTCGAGTACCTTTACCTGTATCCTTGTTGCTTTACCTACGAACGACGAAAGAGGAGAGACGAATAAATTTGGATCAACAATGGCAACGCAACCCACCCTACAACTGTAGCAGTGGCGCTGAATACGTACGCGGAAATATAATAGTGACGCCTATAACGTGCGTTGAAAATTCGTCTTCCCCCTCTGATGTATCTTATAAGATGTCAGTTTTGAATATATTTGTAGAAAATTAGGTTTTTCATTCAAGCAATATAATAAAAAGTAATTTTTTAACTTATTATGTGTCTTTTTGGTAGAAAAAATACAACCTGGCAACATTGCATTTGAAACTTATATTTTATGTTGCCGTGACATTTATTGCAGTTTGAAATGTCAATCTGAATGATTAAGTCGGCCATTTTTGAATAGTGACTTACCTTTTATATATGTTTTTCTAACTTAATTAATTGGCATTTTTCTTTTATAAAAACAGTGTATTTATATTTCAATTCTCTTAAATAATTACTTAACGTGCTTGGGGATTAAACAAATATATATGTACCTTTGGAATGTGTTTAACAAATTATCTTAACCTCACTTCTAAGTGTAAAACACGTGCTTTGGAATTAAATAATTCTTTTCCTAAGTAATGCTGTGATAAGAGGTTGTTTAAGGGTGTATTTTATAGCAACGGTCATGTAATAATCAGAAATCATAATAGGAAGCAGAAAACTGCATTTATTTAGGAGAAAATTGAGTAATTGGGATAGTTTGTAAATAGTAAGCAGTCAACACCCTGTATATAGAGTATAAGTAGTTTTAAGCGACGCAAATAGACATAATAGGACGCATAGAAATAAGTAATTCATGCATTAGGTAAATAGTAAATGTTTAACACCTGGTATATAGAGTTTCAGTAATTTTAAGTAAGGCAAATAACTATATTTTTCAGTGGAAGCAAGCGTATTTAGCAGTAAGCATAGTTCATCTAATTAAACACGCATTCAAAAAGAATTCTAATCAGTTATGATAATACAGAGATAAGAAATAAAACTTAAAGAAGCATAGTGTTAGTGCGTACAATTTTTGATAGTAAATGTGATTAAAAATGCGTAAATAGATAAATATACTTGAAAACTGAAAGTCGAATTGCATCAGGTATATGTGTATAATATGGAAACGCGATTATTTTCCCAAAACACCGAATGGTCTGATAACAAGGCGTATGTACGCAAACAACAATTACTCGAAAGGCCGAGAATGTTACATCAGAAAACCAGTTTAAGTGTAGAAATAGAGAGACCTTATTGGTCAAGATTAGCGACGGGCTTGTAAGCCAAACCCACAGACAAAGTGGGATATCAACCAGCGAGAATGATAACGAAAGTCAGTTTTCAACTCAACAAGGCCAAGCTGTGTCACTATGAATCAAAGAGTAACGCGAGTTATGTATCCCCCAATTATCTATATATATTGAATCTAATAGGAATTATTAGAAATTGTTAAATAAAGTATAAGTTCATTGCAACATTGTAATACAAGACTAATCCAGAGAGGTTATCAACAGTTCATGAGAACGGATATGCAACTTTGCATCCGAGAGGGCAGTGATACTGGAGGTGGCAGGTCACAGGCGGTTAATATACCGTAATTACCTAGAAATAAGATTGTTACAATGTAATAAAGTGTAGAATTAAGAGAAAAGCAGACATGAGATCTGCAAGTTGTTACGTGCCAATCGGCACTTTAACATGTATTAGGTTAAGTTGATGTACAGAAGTTTCGCGCCATAATTTCAAAAGACGCGGCGCGTGGAATTTTAATACACTAGGCGTGTACTTCCGTTACGTCAGAGTGCATTTGCGCAGTTCGCGCCGATGTGTAAAAGACAAAGAGTGGGGACAAAGTGGTGAGAGTTTTGGGAGACGCTTGAACGTGGCTGTTTGCCTTTGATCTTCAAGAGGAGTGGTCGTGCCTGGTATCGTATCTTATCTTATTATGTAGATTCCCTTGCCTTGCTTATCTTTGTTTGTCTTTGCCTGATTAAACCTTTCCTGTCGTTCCACTACATTTAGGAATCTGATACGACCCTGGAGCAGCCCGCGACCCGAGACGAGTTGGATGTTCCGCTGAAGCACCGGAGCTCTATTACCATCTGAAGTTACCGAAAAAGGGCTTTGGTTAGCCTGATGGACCTTAGCGAGGCCTACCTTAGCTCAACCCTGTCCGCAGCGCCGGATATCTTATGTGAGTATTCCTTCTGTTAAATTTATTCGCTGTATTATGTATTATCTTAAATTTATGTAAATTTCCGATTATGGCGCAATATAAATTATTGGTGACGCCATTGGTAGATGACCGCGCCCAAATCTGTAAAAGGTTCGCGCTTCCATCCGCCAGAGGCGAAGCCCGCTTTTCTCATTGCGCTTGCGCGATGTATTTATGAACTCTTAAACTGTATTACCGACTTTGTAACTGTATTTATCGACGTACTTCGTAAACTGTTTTATCGACTCTTTAAGTGTAGAACTATCACCATATATCACCCCTTGTATATCACCCCATGTATCACCCCTTTTAAAATTGTAATAAAGTTCCGACAGCCGTGTGAGGGGCAGGTTATTATAAAAAGCCCGGGAGCTCAAGGCCCGGCAGTCAGTTTTCGAATTCCATACTTCGTTGTTCAAGATACTCACCTTAGTACAATTAATTAAATGTTTTTGAATTAAAGTTATTTTACAAGTTATTCAAAAATCCATGTTAATTTCTGTTTTAAGCTACAATAAATTTGTTAAGAGTTTGCAATTGTTTTTAAAAACACCGCTCCAAAGGCCCGAACCTTAACTCGCGTACGTAATAATATTTTGATAGTAAAAGTGTTTAATGACAGATAGTGCTACGAATATGAAAATTTCTAATGCCGATGAACGTAAGTAGAATTTTGGGAATTTATTTAAACCAAAATATAATAATAATAGGGCTCCAGAGGGGACGATAACATTCTAAGTTGGACGACAATAAATCTAAGTTGGACGATAATAAATCTAAGTGTGATAATAATAATTCTAAGTCTGAGGCTGGTGAGAATAATTCGAGGGTGTATAATAATCCAAGTTTGAGGGTGACGACAATAATTTAAATGTATTAATTCAAGCGTGTGAATAGATAATATTTCAAATGGGTATATAATAATTCTAAATTGGTGGAAAATAATTTCGAATACGATGGATGGTGTAATAATGCATGGAGAATTCTAATTGATGTTAGTTGACAATGGATGCGTCGATAATTTTGGTTGCGAGAAGGAAATAAAGAAGCACCCAGACCAGGTTAGATCTTTTTAGTTTTAAGACATATTTCTTTTATTTGAATTTGAATATTGAATTGATTAATTAATATAAAATAGTGTAACAGAGTCAACAACGAACTTTTGCTTACGTTGAAAGTACGTAAAATAATAAAGGGGTTTTGAACGTTCCAGGCTGCTTTTGATAAAAAGAATAGTTTTTGGTGACTTTAGATTGATGGTAAAGCATATGATTTTTGAGATAAATATGACTTATAATATTGATTGATTGAAAAGTGTATTTTATTAATGTTCAAAACCTGTACATAATATTTGTGTTCATTATATGGAATTGAATCAACTTCATTTTATAATTCAAAATAAAAGCTAGTCGAGGCAGAATAATAAAACTTAATAGCAGTGTAACTTGATTTAGATAAACACAGAGAGGTGGAGTTATAAGTAGAATACGCCATTGATACCGAGTACGGCGTTATCACATCAAGTATTTATTGGTCGACACAAGGTCGGCGAACGCGAGTTCCAGGAGTTCATAGCGTAAATTTATATGGCTGCCCAAGCGTGCAGATCGATAAATACAGTTAGTACATAGCATAATTAATATGCGACCCAACGTCGGGGCACGATAGTTCCAGTGAGTTGATGGCAGTATTTATATGACGCCCAAACGATGGGGCACGAATAATTGTCAGAGTATCATAGCATAATTAATATGGCTGCCTAAGCCTGGGGCACGATAATCCTGTAGATCCACATTAATATATATATATATATATATATATATATATAATTAATTAACTTCATTGTTTATTCGTTATCCCGTACAAAATTTTTTTGATATTACATTAAATTTGATTATATACCTGGTTTAACAAATTTTGTTTAGGTTATTAAGAGCGTGTTTTAGATAACTCCTATATTATCTTAGTTTGCCATGACTCTAAAGTGTTCCCTTACTATCTAGATAATTAACTATAGAGTACGAATGCTTTCTCATGGAAAATTTTGTCCCTAAATACAGCTATCGCAACTGAAATTTTATCTTGGTATATCTATAGTTTCTCAAACACTCTAGTAAACTTGATTTTGCTATATCTGCTATCTCCTCATATATCGATTCAGACCACACTAAGTGAGATGCAAATATCTTTAAAATCGCTCAAGTTTTGCGTACATCCAAACACGAAGCAACCCAATTTACTCCTTCATTTCTTGTTTTTGGAAAATATACTCCAATTGATGGTAGTTATTATGGTTCAGTTCCTGATAATACTAACGTAATTGAATTTGACTAAAGAGTACGCTGGGACAAAGACCAACAATCATTACCTTCTATTTTTAACGACGTTAGAAAAAAATTGTTAAAAGCTTACGAAAAGAGTAAGGATCATTATAATCTGCGAAAACGAGATATTTCCTTTGCTTTAGGAGAACATGTTTGGAAAAAGAATTATGTCTTATCTGATTCGACGAAAAAAATTTTTTCGAAATTAGCCCCAAAGTCCATTTTATGTGAGATCACTCGTGTTGTTAGTCCACTTACCTATAAACTTCAAGACCCTGATGGAAAACGTCAAGCAAGGTGGCATATCAAAGAACTTAAACCATTCTCTGCTGACCCGAATGCTAATTAGATTTTTCACGATCAATTTCTTTAACGATTTACCTAATGTTCTGTCCCTACTATGAATTAGTTAACTTTATTCAGCCATTTCTTTTCTTATACAGCACCTACCTTCTACACGTTTGGCTTATTTACCTTAAACTAGCTATCGTTTTGCTGCCTGTTGACTTTCCCTTGAATTTATTCTTAGCCACATATCTGTTTATTATCTAGGTTCTCTAATATAACTCTGTCGCTTCATTTAATTAATTCTAGTACGTTTTCTACACAATATTATTTTGCTTTCAGCATTTATTTTACGTTGTTTAATTTCGTGGTGATTGTCGTAACTTTGGTTGCAATAACTCATTGAATTTTTATGATTGGTATTAGCTGATGTTGAGTGGATGCTTTTTTCTTTGAACTCACATAGGAGACGCGGTCTATGGCTTTGTAAGAAATAGTTCATATTCGCAGTTGCAAAAAACTAGGAGTTTCTATTCCATGCGTTTTTCTTCCGAATTATTACAGTCGCCCACATTATCCTTTATCATTACTTGTTTTCTTCTTTTATTAAGTTATCAGAACATATAAACATTTTCTTTGATGTTTTTTATTGAACTTCGTGGTGAGGTGCTATCGCTTTTTATTGATATCTTATCGAATTCTCGGTTGTTTTAGCATATTGGGACAGTATGTTTGTATTTAACTGCTTATAGTTAGGCATTCTTGTGTGTTTATGGCGTTACCGTTTCTAAAAATTACCTTGAAACAGTGTTTTTTTGTGTGAAGGTATCTGTAGAGATACTTTTAAGTGTTGTTTCAACTTTTGTCTGATTTTCTTATCGCAGAGGATGCACTCGTTAGAGGCTAGTAATTTGTTTTAACTTATAGGTCTTAATTTTACCTAAATAACGGCTTCAAGGAGCCACTCTATCTTGTATCTTTGGGATGGATGACAAAACGGCTTGGTGAGCTGGGAAATTCTACGCTATATCTTTAATGTATGTAGTCGTAGCGTGTTTTAGCGTGCTGGGACGTTTCGGATCCACCTATTGTTATCTAGTTTTATCTTAATATCTTTATCTTACCTATTATCTTTGATAATAACTTGAGACTTTGTCTTACTATCTTTTGTTTTCCTGACGTTTGGTATTTACAATCGGACGTAGGAATTATTTTTTGAGTATTGAGTAAAGAAGTTAACCTGATGGTAGCAATGTAATTTGTTAGGTTAGCAACGTAAGAAATTGGTAAGATGGTACACTTGGTAAATTTGTTAATTTACAACCATGTCGTTAAAAAGTTTTGATGTGTATTGTTTATTTAGCCAGAGTACCAATACATAAAAATTTGTTAAAATGTATAGTAATTTGCTTTCTTGGACATTTTGAAATTTGGGCATTTTCTTGCCAAAGAAAAAACAGTTTAGATGCAATGTTTATGTGCGTGTGCACTTAAAAACTGTAATGTTAGCTTTAGTTATAGTATATATGTTAGGAGACTTGTCGCATTTGTTTTAGTTTTAGTAGTGTTTCGTGCTTTCCGACAAATTTGTGCTGTTCGTTATAACTGCGCCACATTAAAGACTCTTGTGTGCATTTATAGATTTAGTTCATAAACAATGGTTATTCGTAAGACGCGCTAACGGTTGAAAACACTAGGTGGCACCTAAAATAAACATTTTGTAGAATTTAAGTTAGGTATATGTAGGTTAGTTAGACTTTAGATTTAAGTTCTTACCGTGCTAACAGTCTTTTTCTTTTTTTAAATTTTTTTTTCTTTTATGGTTTTGTCGCGATTGTTACATGCCGAATATCGGCTATGTATCATATTTAGATTAAGTATAAATATGTGAGTGAATTCTCGTCACTATTTTAAAACAGACTTGTTCATTTTCGTCATTTCGGACAGTTGCGTTTGCGCAAAAGAATGCACATGCGTGGAGTGAAGGGCAAGTGCGCGGTTGCGACACGACATTTTTATTAGCCACGAGGCGTCGAACGTCTACCTGTGTCGCGTTTTTTGTGTTTTCTCTTTTTTTTAGGATGTAGGTTCCCTTGTATCTTTATCTTCGAGTACTTTTACCTGTATCCTTGTTGCCTTACCTACGAACGACGAAAGAAGAGAGACGAATAAATTTGGATCAACAATGACGTGACGCAACCCACCCGGAAACAAGGAGATGCACTGAGATTGATTACAAGGCGCGTTTTAAGTGAGTACTTTGCTTTATTTACATTTTAAAATGCAAATTGTATTATTGTAAACGTGTTTGGTATTTAATACAATTTGACACGTAATTATGTCATTATTGTGCAGTATTGCGAAACGTGGATCGTATCAGTGTTGCCAACTGTAGCAGTAACGCTGAATGCGTACGCGGAAATGTAACAAGTATTAAGAAATAAGCAGACATGAGCTCTGCAAGTTCCCACAGACATGTGAGGGGCAGTGACAACATAAATACCTTTGAAAGCCTCAAGACCATCAGTCAGTTTAAGTATTTCTGCTTTAACATTGTTGTTTACCTAGGCTACTCGCCCTAATATTAGTTCAATTATTAATTATTTTTCGACTTAGAGTATTTACAACAGTTTGTCAAAATTCCATAATTAATATCTGTTTAAACTAATAAAATTTGAAACAAGTTTTGGAAGTGGTTTTAAAAACGCCGATCCCAAGGCCCGAAACGTAACTCACATTATACCTAAAACAAAACAATATATTCATGTTGGCGTCGTTGTGGCGGAGGGGTAGTAAGTTGTCTGTCGTTAGGGGTACTTTAATGTTGTTAGAACTAAAACATAGAGACATATGTAAAACAACAGTAATCATTTAATAACAGAAGCCAGGCAAGCACATAATATATGTAAACAACGCAGTTTGGATACCAGCCCCGAGGTGAACATAACGACGCGTTACAAACAACTCAGTTCAACTAACTTGTAACCTGGAGGACGTGATAACAGGTGATGCACATAACACTGAATGACTGCGTTACAACATTTGAATTAACAGGTTCTGCAAATTCGTGTAAATATTATTTTTCAGATTGCGCTGCAGACTTTTACCTAACATTGGAATACATTAAAAATTGTACTAGATTGGAAACATTTCCACACCACAATAGACGCATGTTGGCGTGGGATAAGGACCTGTCGGGGTCAGATTCGACATGAAATACTTAGATTAGGCCATCGACTTCGGAGCGGACCTTACCTAAAATAGTATTTTACTTTGAACTAACCGAAAGAAATGTCGATCGTATTAAACATTACATTTGTGACGTAGGCAAAAATAGTCCATTTAGAGAAAATTACCTTAAGAATCTCATTTAGCATGCCAGATCCACGTTGTACATCCTATAAAGCCTGTCGACAAATGTCATATATACTAGACACGTCCAAACTAAGTTTTGCTATACAGTCATGTACAAAATATTGCATAACGTAGTATTAGTCTAACCTAACCTAACCTAGCCGGGAGTAGTTGGGGCTAACCTAACCAGGAGATGTAGTGGCTAACCTAACCTAATGCTCACCTATCCATTTCATTTTTCAAATCCTCTAGGTTACCTACTTCCTTCATGCTTCTAATATTACACGCTGACTCGCAAAATGTTCCCGGTTCTTCTTTTAAACTTGTCGATCACATCCTCCGAAGCAGTTCGCTTCCGGAGTTCGAGTGGGGAACTATTTTAAGTCTGAAATCTTTACCCCAGAGGATGCCATCATTTTGAAATGCATTTTTAATACGCTGTGTGCTTGGGAGGTGATGTGGTTGTTTCATGTTGTCTTTCACATCATAGTAGTTTGTCTTGGAATGCCATACCGACCCCTATGGTCTCTGCCACTCTAAGTACTGAAAAAACTGACTTCTCATCACTAATTTTGTTAACCATATAGTTGAGTTCTTTAGTCCACTGAATCACGAAAGGATTTCATTCCACCCGTTCTAGTATTCTAAAATTTGTTCAAGTTCCAGGTCCGTTTGGAACGGAAGAATATACGTATTAAATTTGAATTTCTTACTTTTAAAATAATGTTATAATGTAAAAAAGCCATAATCTGATCTATCTGGAAATCGTTTGACTGTTAGTACTTTCATTTACTTTCTATATTAGGACATATTCAAGTAGTGGAATGTAGTATTGATAATACTATGTTGAACGCTGGAATGTTTTATAAGTACAACATTTTCCTGTTGAATAACTAAAACTAAATATACAAAAAAAAAGCTTCTGTTCTAGAATGCGGCGCTTTCATGTTAAAATAATTGTTGCTGGATGACTTAATCACCATTAAGTGTAAAATTGCTTCTTAAATATCTTCGTTTATTTTAATTATCAATTAATACATGCAATTTTCGAAAATTATGGAAAAATAGATCATTTAGCTTCACACACTTTTGTCATTACCATTCAAGCCAAACAATAATTTGTAAAATGGCACCGATGGATAAAATGAATAATGAAGATGCAGTAAAAGTACAACGCATCATGATGACCGTTGCTGGCTTTTGGCCACAAGAACACGTAACCGTTTATTATCGAGTTAAAACAGCTTTCAACTATTTTATACTGTTATGTCTATGTATAACTATGCTGATGGAAGCCTACAGCGTTCGCAATAGTTTTTCTAAATTATCTGAAATACTCTACATTTTAGTCATTGTAATAGTTTGCCATTTTAAATACGGCAGCTTCTTCATATGTCGAAAAACTTTTATCCACGTTATCAAATTGTTAAATGACCCGCTATTTTACGCATATCCAGATGATTTCATGCCCGAATATGATAAACCGTATTAACCAGCTACAACTTCTTGCGAGGTGTTATAAATATTATGTGTACACCACGGTAGTCATGGTGTTAATTACGCCAATCTTTGATAAACAGCCTCTACCTGTTCCATTTCCGTACGAATTGGGTAATTACCGGTATCCGATGTACTTATTTCATGTATACAGCTTGAGTTTGCTTGGATATGTTGGATTATCATATGATTCTCTGTGTGTTTGTCTTATAGGAACAGCTGCGACTCAGTTAGAAATACTGAAGATAAAACTTATGCGCATTAAGCATGAAAACTTTTCAGAAAATCTAAATGTTTCTGAAGGAAACTCATGTTCAGATCCGGCAATAGATAAACTAAAGCACTGCGTTCTTCACCATAAGCTTATAATAGAGTAAGAATTTAATACTGATTAATAAATTTGAGTTATTTGTTGCAGACTTGTAGAATCCATTGATGAAACTTTCTCTTTTGGTATATTAGTTCAGTTTTTAGGAAGCATATTGATCCTATGCAATACTATATTTCAATTTGTATCGGTAAGTACAAAAACTACTACTAATAAAATCAATAACACTTCATATTAGCCTCTGTTTATTTAATTGCATGCATATTCTTCAAATTACAACACACGACCCCTTTGAAAATAATCAAAAACCAAATCCTGCTTAAACAATTCACTGGCAACACTTTGATCGTCTTATTTGTTTCCAGAATTTGGCTCGATATTAATCTTCTTCATCTTAATATAAAAATTTCAATCACCATTTGTGTACTTCTTAACAACTACAAATTTTAGAACAAAAGTCTTAAGGATATTATAGGGTAAAGTACCCAATTATTGGCACTTTAAGGACTTTCCAATTTGATAACTTTTTTATTTCCTTCAATTCATTGTATGTCGACCTATTTATTGTTTTCAGTGTAATGCTTAGACAATGTAAAATCTTAAAAATGTCCAAACAAAATCTTTAAAAAATCATTATTAAAAACAAGTACAGTTATGGTAGTTGTTGGCACTTGTAAGCAGTTGTTGGCACAAACATTATTCTAGTTATTGGCACTTTAAATAAGCTTGAAAATGACATCTATAGGTACTTTCTTGGGTGAATATTTTGTATTAAAACAGAAATATGTAAAGCAGAACTAAACAGTCTTACATAAACAGTAAGTTTGCTCATCATCATCATTTTGTTTTCGACCTTACTTGTCGGTTTTGACGCAGCTCTAACTTCTTTTCTATTCTGTGCTAATCTAAAAAGTTCTACTTATCCTTCACAACCTAAATTTCTAATAATTTGACTAATATAGCATAGTCTAGGTCTTCGTATATTCTTTTATCTTTTTCCGTTCTACCCGGCTCTATATATATATAATAAAAAGTTTTTAGTTATTTTTGGGATATTATTTGTTAAAAACATACACAGTTAATTGATCATTTGCTTTAATAATTGACGTTTCGGTTGACCTTTGCAACCTTAATCATAATTTTAAAACTTGATCTTGTCTAGTATCATAAAATAGTCCAAACATGAAGTACATTTAAATATAACAAACACAAATTTACATATTAAAAATTTAAAATGACATGCTACGAGCACATAGTAATGCAGTTGTTATATAACTGCATTACAATGTGCTCGTACCATGTCATTTTAAATTTTTAATATGTAAATTTGTGTTTGTTATATTTAAATGTACTTCATGTTTGGACTATTTTATGATACTAGACAAGATCAAGTTTTAAAATTATGATTAAGGTTGCAAAGGTCAACTGAAACGTCAATTATTAAAGCAAATGATCAATTAACTTTGTATGTTTTAACAAATAATATCCAAAATAACTACCAACCTTTATATATATATATATATATATATATATATATATATAATGAAATGTTAGTAGGGTCTAAAAGGGTTCTAAGGGTTGTTTTGTTGAAGGTAGTGTATGCCAAATAAAGTAAGCCAAATATCAGATCCCGTAACTGAGAAATTTATGTTTGCCGTACTTTACAAACGTTAAAGTATTTGAAATATTAGTCAAAATGTAAGTGCCAAGACGTAAAAACAATGATTTGATGACGTGATAAAACACACAGTATTCAAGGTTTTACACTGAGTTGTATGTTGAATAAGCCATAGAACGTACATTTGCTAATCCAGAAACCGGATGCGTCTGTAGAAATTACACTATTCACCACGCAGATCCAGGTTTATATGTGTAACATTTCGGCATTTATTTTACTAGAATCAACCTTTGGACAAACATGTAATATCAAAATTATAAGTAATAGCATTGTCAAATATGATTGAAGGGTTGTGCGATATTTAGGACCAATGATTGAACATTTATGTATGAAAAGGGAAAGTGCAAAAGACAAAGTATAAGGTATTAGTGACACGAACTTGGTGAGACGACGTTATTGGATGGTTTTTGTATACAATGTAATAAAGAGTAGGCATATTTAAATTGTAATTATCACCAAGGAAAAGTAAACAAGAAGTCGATTTTTATATATTTTTGTAACAAGACGTGTTTGTATACTGCGCTAAATTGTTTGAATATTTTGAAGATTTAATAAATGAGTTTGAAAGTGTACGAGTTTTAATTTATATAAAGGAAGAGTAAGGATAAGCGATGGTAAATAAAATAATTGATAGCAACGACGAGTAACAAGTTTAAGAGTGGAATTAGTGCGACAGCGAACCGGCGGAACATAAGTGGATATTGGAACGAGATTTATATAGGCAGAAGGCATCGAATAGGATTTATAAGCTTGAAGAAGATAGTATTGGGATTGAATTGGATATGGTTTTATGTATAGCTGGGCATTGAGTGGTAAATAGAAGGAAGGATTGATTTGGAACGAGCGGATTAAAAGGAGGAAGTATTGATTTGGAACGAGCGGATAAAGAAAGCAGTGATTTAGAACGAGAGCAGCAAGATTATAAGACAGCATTGGAGTAGCAAGAGGATTCGTACGAGATAAAGAAGATATAACACCGGAAAAATTAGCGCAGGGGAAGTAAATACAAAAGGTTATTCAAAATTCTAAATTTGGGTCATATTTATTTTAGATTTGGGAGCATCAAAATTAAGTCAACGATACCTGGAGTCTAGACGGCAGATTTCATAGTGATAGTGCAGACCTTGTAAAGACGTATACGGCGAGTAGGATTTTGAGCCAGCATTCATAGAGGCCGACAACGAAGTATAGAACAGGTGAGTACTGTGTGATATAACGTCAAAGTCAGAAATTTTGTAATAGTAATTAATTTGGCACAAGGCTACGTGGATCTTACATAAAATTTGGCATACACAAGTGTAAATTATCAAAAGGTACAAAAACAAGAGGTAGTGCTGTTTGGTTGGTGCATTGCACATCTACTTACGACTGAACCCACGGTAAGTAGGTGGATACCCTGGGAAGTAAGAGTTTTCAAATAGTCGAGGCATATTTAACACAGTTTTTGATTTATAAACCAACCAAACGTTGCTAAAGCACGTAACATAAAATAAATACTTGCACATTATATAAAAATAATTAAATTAAAATAAAAAGGCGCGAAGGGGGTTGAGCATAAGAATATATATATATTACTCATATTTAGACCAGGGTAAAAAATTAAATAATCACATCAAATAATTTTAATCACCGTGTATAATGAATATTATTAGATAATACGCGTTATTAAAACCGTGAAGCATAAAAATTTATTAGTTTCATTAAAAATAAGAGATTTAAACCATGTACAAGACGCTTTATATCAAAAGAAGCAGTATTAAAAAAGCTCTGCGTGGAATGTAATTATTCCTAAACAAATGGAAATTACGTGCAAAATTTATCTTAATTAACTCTATTTCAAGTAACCGGTATTGAACAAAACGTACAGATAATATCTACAGAAACTTGTAAAAACCCAATAAAATGCAAATCCTAGAAGTGTTAGTTAGAAGTAGGATGTTTGAACACACCTGCGTATTTTAAAAGGCAATTTCAGTTTAATTTGTTTAGATAAACATGTCGATTCTAAGGATATTGGAAACGGTCAGATGCTTTAGCACGAAATACAAAACAGGGTTTATTTAAATAGCTCATTCGGCGAAAATTTTGCAGATAATTAATGTTTACAAAGAATCTTGGAGAAACCGGGGCTTAATATTCACGAGAAGGTGCGATACGGGTTATTAAACCCAGATAGTCCACATGGACTAAAATATAATCGATAATAAAGAATATCAATTTGCACCAATACGAACAGGGTAGAAAAGGAAAGAGAAAATGCGTCAAGCAAAGACACATATAGTAAAAGGCGTGATTTAAGCAACGTCACGAGGGTCACAATTGGTTGAAAATAGGATGCAAATATCAGAGGTAGAAACAACAATTTCTGTACAAAATTAATTAGTTTTTCTCGGACATGTTTGCGTGCCGTGTGAGAATTTCTGAGATTTAAATGGGGCGAGTGAAAAATTCGTGAAAACCGACGCGCGAGCGACGGACTGGGAACACAGCATGAGAAATTCTTAAGAATTGTCTGTTTTAAGGACAAAAGCGACGTGCCGGCTATTCGCTATATATACCGGTGGTAATAGGAAAGTAGGCCTCGTAGACTTTTGACTATTCGATGCGTTAAAAGCTCTTACATCCGCGACTTGATTCAAGATGTTAAACAGTGCATTTTAGTTTGATAAAATAATTTAAAATTTTGCTCGTATATTTTAGTGATTCAAAATAGTTTGTTATTTACGTGCTAACATGAATGTACTTCAGTGCACTTAGATACAAGGTAATAAAATTTAGTATCACTGTACCAATTAGCAAAATTTACAACGACAAATGTATACACAAAAGTAGGCAGTTTTGGCGTATATTGGTGAAAGACGCATGAATTTCTCTGCTATTTTGCGGGGGTGTTAATAATTAAATGGTTCAAATACGTGTCTGGATCCACGAAACAAGGGTCAGATATACACAGATGAGTTCCGGAAAAGCCCAGAAACAACTTTAAATAAATGTTGATGGAGAAAATTTTAAAAGCGTTGAGAATTAGAAGCCGTAAATATAATCCTGTTGGAATGGTGTGATTAACTAAAGGGACGATGTACATTAAAGCTACGAGGACAGTAACCTTCAGGTAAATTATACTATTTTGTTTGACATTTTTGTGTGTGTTGAATAACTTTATAATTGATTTACTTTAAATGGACATTAGTGAAATTGTACTAAAAATAAAATTTTAATTTTAAGATGAAATTTGCTTGTTTAAGTAGAAAGGGGTATTTAGTATTGATGTTCTGAATTATGATGAAACTTTGGGTATGTCTTTGAGCTCAATTAGACGAACCTGGTTAATTAACGTAAAGGGGTGGTAGATGCTTCCTTTATACTCAGACTCCGGTCTGCTTATATTGTTATATTAATTAGTAGGCATCCAACAAGGACTTTAATTCTGGATGCACGTTAAAGTGATAATAAAATTAATCTTGAAATTCTTTTTAAAACTGAATTTTATGCTGAAATTTAATTTGAAAATTTAATGTATTCTGAATATTGATGTAAATAGAGTTAACGTTGATGTTTGTGGTAGGAATGTGTTGTTTAATTTTATGAATGAGGAGGTTTATAAAATTAGGTGAGCAGCTGAAGCGAAACCAGGATCACAGCAGTTTATGACGCCCAATCGGTGGGACTAGAATTTTTTTGTTGAAAGGACCCAGTTCCCGCATTCAAAGGAGTATATCACAGCAATATATATATATATATATATATATATATATATATATATATATATATTTGCAACCTGATCGTTGTTAAAGAACTCCATGTTTACATGATTCCCATTTATAAGGGAATGAAATATTTCCACGGTTATCCCTTCCAAAAAAGGAAAAGTGTTAAATGGTATGGTAAGGCTTAAGCAACGAACTGCTACCATCATACGCCAGACCGCTAGCTAATTGTGTGTTATGTCATGGTGACATTTAGTTTACTAATTTTTATTTATTTTTTTTTGTATTGTTTTCGAACGTACCTATGGTCGGTTTGACGCAGCTCTAAATTCTTTTCTATTCTGAGCTAGTGTAAAAAGGTCTACATACCCTTCACAACCTAAATCTCTAATAATTTGACTAATATAGCTTTGTCTAGGTCTTCCTACTCTATTTTTATTTGATAGTCTATAATCTAAGATCTTACTAAATAGTCCCTCATATCTTAATTGGTGCCCTATCATTCTATCTCTCCCTTTAATTGTTTCCACATATAGGGTTCCTCACCTATCCTTCTATAAACTTCCTCATTTGTTACTCTATCTGCCCAACTAATCTTTAACATTCTCCTACAACACTAAGTTTCAAAAGCTTATATCTTTTCATATCTACCTCTTTAATTGTCCAAGTTTCGCTATCGTATAATAGAACGCTCCATACGTACGACTTTAAGAAACTTTTTCTATTATCTAAACTAATACTATTAGTAAGTCTTCCTTTTTTAAAAACATTTTTCTAGCTTGAGCTATTCTAGCTACTATATGCCTGTCCTTTGTAATTATACTACCTAAATAGCAAAATGCATCTACCTCCTCTAACTTGGTATTACCTATTTTTAATTTTGGTTTAGAACTAGGCTGTAACTCACTTGTCATTATCTTTGTCTTTTCTGAGTTATTTCTCATACTATAGTTACTCTGTAGTATCTCATCTAAAACATTTTAAATCTCTCCTAACTTATTTTTAGATTTTGCTCTAATGGCTACATCATCTGCAAAACGTAACATGTCTATTTTCTGTCCCTGTACACTAATACCTATCTCTTTTCTCTCTCTAGCTAAGTTTAAAGCTTCCTCGATATAAACATTAAAAATCAAGGGATATAGTATATAGCCCTGTTTAACACTATTTCTAATCTAAGCTTTCTTTTCTATTTCATCAAATCTAATAACTACGTTTTGATTTTTATATAGACTGTAAATAATTTTTCTATCTTTATGAGAGATTCCTATTTTTCGCAAAACCTTGAACATAACAATCCAATTAACCCTAGCAAATGCTTTTTCTAAATCTACAAACGCGAAATGAGTCTTTTTGTTACCTTTTTTCGATAATTACCCTAATCATTGATTGGTATCGGTTCTCCAGTCCCTCTGTCTTTACGAAAACTATATTGGTCCTCGTCTAAATAATTCTTAATCAAAGCTTCTACTCTATTTTTAATTATTATTGTTAGTGTCATAAATTACTTTTACTAGTTCATATAATCTGTCTAAAGTTTTCTAACGCATATTTTATTAGTTTTGGGGGTATATCGTCTTTCGCCGGCGCTTTATTTAGTTTAAGATCCCCAACAGCTCTATCAAACTCTTCTCTTACTATTGAGAACCCTATTCCTACATCCTCTTCTTGATCGTTCTCTAACTCATCCATATCGTCTCCCTTATATAAATCTTCTAAATATTTTTTCCATCTATCTGCTACTTCAACTTTAGCTATTAAAAACTCATTCTTATCTTTAAAACCATTATATTTTTCCTATCTTCCCCGAAAAACTTTCCAACTGCCTTGTAAGCCCTGTTTGTCTTATCTACTCTCAAATCATCTTGTATTCCCTTACAACTCTCCTCCATCCATTTATTTCTAGCTTTTCTACACTCAAGTATTATTTTATTTCTAACTCTATTATATTTTTGCTTACTTTCATTATCCAATTTTTTGAAAGGTTTAAGCTTTCTTCTTTTCTCTATTAAATCTAATATCTCTTTTGTTACCCAGGGTTTTCTCGCCTCTACTTTTTCTTACCTATATATAGTATGTATTGCTGTATCATGTACAGCCCTTTTTATTTCTTTCCATCTATTTTCTACGTCCCCTTTTATAGCTATCTCTTTGATCTTATTATCTAATACTTGTTTATATTCCTCTTTTACCTCACTATTATTAAGCTTACTTAGATCCCATCCCTATCTTTTAGCCTTTCTCAATTTTTTGAATTTTAGTTTACACTTCATTTTAACTAAGTTATGATCGCTATCTATGTCAGCCCCTGGATAACTACGACAGTTTTTAACTTGGTTTCTAAATCTTTGTTTAACTAAAATATAATCTATTTGATATCTAGCCCTATACTTGGCGCTTTCCAGGTATATCTTCTTCTAACATGTTGTTCGAATAGGGTATTCACAATTACTAATTTATCCTCGTGGCAAAAACTCAACTAATCTGTCTCCTCTATCATTTCGTCTACTATACCCAAATTTTTCTACCATTTTTCCCACTACCTTTTCCCACTGACCCATTAAAATCCCCCATAACTATTAAATTCTCATCTTCTTTTACTCTTCTCACTATACTATTTATATCCTTGTATAACTTTTCTACTTCTTCATCCTCGTTCTGAGTTATTGGTATATAAACCTGTACTAAAACGGCGTCTGTGGGTTTCGTACTCAATCTAACCATAATTACTCTATTACTAAATTGTAAGTACTCTTTAACATTACGTACTAATCTTTTACCTAACACTATTCCTACCCCTGCCTGTCCATTAGTTGAAGAAGTTGTAATTATTCTATAATTATCTTTCCAAAAGTTATTAATAGTAGTGTAAAATCAGGGTTTCTGTGACCACAATTCCTCCAGCATCCACATTTCCTCACACATGTGGACCAAATAGTTTTCTTCGACTAAAATTTTTGTCTTTTAGGATAAATCTATGTTGTTTAGTATCAGTTAAAATTATATTTTTCTCAGCTACCTGAATTTCTAGAAATTTTTCAGATAGCATCATCCCCCAGGGAGCTACTTTCATTTTAAGATTTTTTGCTGGTAACGATTTTTACATTGCAAATTATAACATTATCTTCTTCGTGTAGCCGAATCCAAACAGCTGAAAGTAACCTGTAACATAGGTATATAGTGATTAATTTAAAAAGCACAAGTCTAAAGACATTTGAGTAGTTTAAAAAGAGAGGAAACGTGTTTTAGGTCAATAAGGCATATTGCCGTTAATCTAACAATATGGTTTACTGTCCAGCGAGACCGTGTGGAGGTAAACACATGTCGCCAGGAGCAAAGAAATTATTAAGGATAGGGATGGTGGGTATGTCTTATAACCAACTTACATGCTACTATATACATACACAATAAAATATATACAAATATAAGTATCGATCCTATATCTTTATGTCCACATGCGTAGATTGCTGTACTGTTATGGAGGACGTACCTTTTGTTATCCTTGCCTAACAAACTAATTTTATTAATTAATTGAGTATAAAGTTGGTGTTTATGACTTCGAATACACACCATGCTATGCATAAGGGTACCAGAATTATTATGTACAATGTCCTTAAAACTATTTACATTAATATTCCTAACTACACTTCGTGAGACCCCTTTAATCTTTTTAATCGTGTCTTTCTCGCTTACATTACAGTAGGACTTAGCCCTACTAATTAAATAACTTCTACGTAATATTTTTGGTATTATGATTTGTTTAGTTTTCAAATGAATCGCCGAGCGAAAGTATATGCTTAGCGGTACTAAAACTAACCATTAGTTTCTCATTTTACGAGCGCGGTTAATTATAGATTAAAATTTAATTTGTTTTAAATAACGAAATCGCATACTTTACACAGAATTTGTGGTTGTTTCGTACAAGACCCTTTAACAGCTGGCGGAGCTCAACGTTTACGGCTTAATGACATACCGTGCTGTTTTTGCTTGTGTCGCAGTAAGTTGTCCATTCTCGTAAAAGCGATACCGCAAGACCCACAGTTTAAGTATTTTGCTGTATGTATAAGCTTAATCGTGGACGATGTTACACCACGACATTTCTTCTGGTGCCGTTTGAGAGCATTTTTCTAGGTATAGGAAGCACCACAAGAGTTGCAATTAAAAATATTTTCGAATAACATTTTTCTTCGACCAGCTTCCATGGATAGCGCCATGGTTTATATACATTTTGGAAACAATCGAACATTGCCGAAGACACTCGAAGAGTGCACAAGCGCGGTCACTAAACCAATTATCATTAATAGTAAGTATTCCGTACCTTGGTAAGTTGCTCATTTCTTAGAACCAAATCTTCCGCATAACGGTCGATAGCACGTAATTATTTCTAGAGTCGACAAGTAGTCGATACTATCCAAATAGAGAATTAGATGCTCGATGTTTGTTAACTTCCGATTCCCTCGTAAAAGGTAGAAAAAACTCGGTCAATCATCCGTCTAACTTATACTTCGACCTGCTCTCATTCTGATAATTTCCAAACATTTTTCAAACGACAATGGTCTTAGAATTTTTAAACCTCCGAGGGAGCTATAACTTGTGATCAATTACACGTTCGAGCTACCCGTAAACTAACATATTTTATAGTAACAGTGCGCTGTATAATACATGCATACTCCTTCTCTGCGCTACTGCTATTCTTGTAGTTGGTTGAAAAAGTCAGCCGCCTTTTTTACTGTTAGGGACCACTGCAAAACACCATTCTACACTTTCTTAGTATAGCACATCGCGCACTTTTTTTGTCTGATAATTAAATTTTGCTTATGTAGGCTTTTACACTTTCGCATATTTAAACATCTAATACGATCGATTAACCACTTTCGGATTATTCTAACGGGAACCGCCATACATTCCGCCGAACCGTTCTTTTTGAATAAAACGATCCGATGGGCTTCCACACACTAACATCTAAAGTATCTTTCCTACTATCTGTTAAACAAAAAATACCGGCATCGCCATGTCCGTATGTGAACGTAAGCAGATGTTTGTGGATCTATAGTGGAATATGTAACCATATACATTAATCAGTCTAAAGTATTTTATTTAGTCCAAGAAAACTACTATTTTTCTAAACTACAATTAATAATCACCTTTATAGGTTTAACATTTTTACCATTTCCCAATGGCTGCTGCTACTTACATGGAAACTTTAATTTCTTATTGGAGAGAATCCTTATTCTCCCCCTCACTGTCGCGTAGTTGCATATCCATCACTATTTAGAATATATGCTCGTTATAGGTTGTAGAACCCTCAGTTTGAAATGATCCGAAAGGTTCTTTACTAGGCAAAACGTGTTTTCGGTCAATAAGATATACTGCCGTTAATCTAACAATATGTTTTACCGTCCAGCGACACCGCGTGGAGGTAAACACACGTCGCCAGGAGCAAAGGGATTATTAAGGATAGGGATGGTGGGTATGTCTTATAACTAACTTACATGCTTCTATATACATACACAATAAAATATATACATAAATAAGTATCAATCCTATATCTTTATGCCCCCATGCGTAGGTTGCTGTACTATTAGGGATAACGTACCTTTTGTTATCCTCGTCTTACAAACTAATTTTATTAATTAATTGAGTATAAAGTTGGTGTTTATGACTTCGAATACACACCATGCTATGCATAAGGGCACCAGAATTATTCTGTACAATGTCCTTAAAACTATTTACATTAATATTCTTAACTACATTTCGTGAGACCCCTTTAATCTGTTAGTGCGAAACAGGTTTCCGAACTCGAGTAAACGCGGATGTAAAGAAATACCGATCTCGTGTAAATTACTTATGTAGGAGCTTTTGTTAAATTGCAGTTAAACTTTTACCTGCAACAAGTTCTGCACTAGCTAGCAATTTACAAATTTGTGTTAATATCAGAACTACAATATTCGACTAGGGTATTAGATTAGAATAAAGCATAAACCCCTCGCCCCTCACTAGCTGGTTCAGAACACGACCATAGGAACATGGAAAGTCACTAAATTTTGCGACATTGCCAGCTGTACATTTTATTAAGCCACACTTAGTTAAGTAGAATATTGAAAACGATGGTGCAACACATCAAAAAGTTAAGCCCTGCTTAAAGAAAAGTCTTACTTTAGTAAGTTAGGCTTAATTAGCAAACGGTGCAACCAGGCATTTTGTTACAAAATTAAGTTCTGAGATGAGTACCAAAAAAATTCTGGAAGTTTCTATTTAATTTGACCAGAACTAATTTTTAATACTTTTCAAATCGAGTGACAATTATGTATACGATTGGTGGTATGTTAAAAGTTATATATTGTATTAGGGATACTTTACACTGATTTTACTTGTTAGATAAGTTAAATGTGGTAACTTTAATATTTGAAATTAATGTTACAAACTATACAAACCAATCTCTTCAATTTATTTTAGAATTAAAGAAAGAGTGTATTTTGGCGAATAAAATCAATATACAGAGAAAAATATAATACTTATTATTTTTGATATAAGGTGCAAACAACAGTTTTTGTTTTTTTGTGACATACCTTTTATCTGCTACTAGATTATCTAGTACAACATGTACAATCTAGAATGTCGGGTACATAGAAGTACACATGTACAGGGTGGTTTTCTGACTCCTACACCACCTCCAAAACTAACCTGTACACAATCCAAACAAAATTAACAGTTCGTATTTCGCATTCCAATTAAATTACGTAGTTTTCAATACCGATTAGTATTGAGCGGTTTTGTCATTAAATCTGCTAGTTGATCTTAAGCGCTAACATATTCAACTGCAAAATCACAAACTTGATATCGTTCACTAACCTAATAAAATCGAATTTCTAAGTGTTTCGAGCGTTTATGAAATTGAGTGTTTTTTTGTTAATTTAATAGCACTAGCGCTGTCACAAAATAAAATAGGCACATCGATTTTTCTGTCGCCAATATCGCTATGTAAACGATGTAACCATATTAATTCTTGTGCACTTTCACTCGCTGCAACAAATTCAGCCTCTGTGGTAGATAACGCAACAGAATTTTGTAACTTTGACATCCACGAAACAGCACCACTTTCGCAAAGAGACGTAACCATTGGTCGAAGGTCTGGTTTTACTGTCTCTTGCAAAATCTGCATCGCTGTAGTTACTCAAACCACTTTTCTTACCAGAATAAAATAGACCAAACTCCATTGTTCCACGTAAGTAACGAGGAATATGCTTAAATGCAATCCAGTCAGATTCAGTAAGAGATCTATTGATCGAGCAGCTTTTGCAACAGAAAATGCAATATCTGAACGCGTAGCGCACGCCAAGTATAACAAAGATCCGATTACTTGCCGATACGGAGCATTACTCTTAATGGGCAACTCGTTATTTTGAACATTAGCTTTAGTTGGAGTTTTTACAGACCTTGCTTTAAGCATTCCATAAGTATGTAAAATTTTCTTAGTATATTTTTGTTGGTTTACAAATATACTGTTGCGAACTACTATTAGGCAATCCGTCAAACACACAAGCGCCGCTAGCACTGTATATTCTCCATGGACCAGGAATCTTCTAGCAATTACTGGAGGATGAGTCATCCTTTTTAATTCACGGTATAAATAAGACCGATGATGAAGTACAGAGTTAGTCTATATCAGAATGTCGAATATAAATTATTTCGTGTAAAGTTAAATAGTTGAGCTTTTAGAAGTCCAAGAGTATACATAAATGTTATATTATGTGTCTAATGTACATGCAGCTTCTAGAATACATAAATAGACAAAAGTGTAATAAGTAAATGGTTGTGTTAGTGTTGTTAATGGACCT
Source organism: Platerodrilus igneus (assembly GCA_036346225.1). Taxonomy (NCBI): domain Eukaryota; kingdom Metazoa; phylum Arthropoda; class Insecta; order Coleoptera; family Lycidae; genus Platerodrilus; species Platerodrilus igneus. The sequence goes on from JARFIW010000544.1 coordinate 2,586,569, forward strand.
ATGGTTAAGAAGTTAGTTTAGAAGATATTAATGCTTGTAAATTCATTAGTGTGATAGTGCTTCATTGTTAATTGGACTGAAAACATCTATAAATAAGGCATATACTGTTAATTAAACTTGTGAACAGTGAATAATAAAGACTCTTGTTATTACTTGTTTTAAAGTAGTGAAACGCTGTAGTAGTAGCCCGCTACAATACTAATCTGATCTGGTTTAATTTGAATTCCTAAGTACATATTTGGTGCACTGTCAACTGTAATTTGAAATTCATTTCGCAGTCCTTTAAAAAAATCATCAACAGCATCTTATGATGATCCAGCTACTAATCCATCATCTACATACAGTGCAACTAACAATTTAACACCATCAGAACGTCGTGCATAAATACACGGATCTGCACGACTTTGAAGAAAACGAACATCTTTCATGAACGTACAAAAACGGTTATTCCAGCATCGTGGAGATTGCTTTAAACCATATAGTGACTTTTTCAAGCTACAGATACGGCCGCTACCATCATAAAAACCAATCGGCTGTGTCATGAATATTTTAGAATCAACAAAACCGTTTAAGAAAGCCGTTGTCCAAGTATCAATCTCTCTGACGCAGCAATTGCAAGCACCATACGAATGGCATCGAAACGTGCAACTGAACTAAACGTTTCATCATTTTCTAAACCTTATCTCTGAAAATTGCCACATGCAACGAGTCTTGCTCGATAACGGTCAATTTCACCATTAACTTTGTACTTAATACGTAACACCCATCTATCGTCAATCGTATGTTTACCATCTGGGAGCCAAACGAAATTCTATGTGTTAGCTTCCTTAAGTGCTTTAATTTCATTCTCCATAGCAGTTAACAATTTATTTTTATCAACAGAAACCATTTCCTGATCGACATTCATTTTCTAATTGATCCATGTCTAACATACACGTCACTATACTACTTCACGACGGGCGACATGGAAGATTAATAATCTGAAACTCTATTTTTAAATCTTTGTGGAATACATGTGCGGCGAAAACTATTTCCTCACCACTATTGGCATGCTAAATCAGGAGAATCACAACTAGACGGTGCAGTGAATGGAATTGCTTCTGAAGTGGTACATAAAATCTCTGGTTTAAAGTCCACATGGCGTGACAAATATGAAATTCCTTTCAGCTACCCAAACTTTGTATCCATCTTTATCATTTGCGTACCCTACAAAACGTCCGAGAAGTGCTTTGTTATTAAATTTTTTGGTAAACGAGATTTTCCAGTACGGTTAATAATAAAAGCTGCAGTATCACACGCATGAGTCCAAAATTTTTGTTTTAATCCACTTACAGATAACATGGAACGTGCTAATTCCACTACATGACAGTTGGACTCTTCTGCAACACCATTTTGTTGCGGAGTATATGGACGGCCAATTAAGAATTCAATTCCATGGTCATTTAGAAGCCCTTTAACTTCTAAAAAACCAAATTCACGGTCTGCATCAGAACGAAATCTTTTTACTACGTCTCTCATTCTTGCACATTCGAAAAGGAAATCTTTCAGTGATCTAGACACTTCGGATTTGTGCTTCAATGGTACAACTCGAATAAACTGTGAAAAGTCGTCTTTAAATACTACGTAATATTGAAAACCATCAATCGAACGTTCAATAGGTCCCACTACATCAGAATGAATAAGTTCTCCAATTTCTGTACCTCAAACAAAATCGGTCTAGATTTAAATGGCTTCAAATGCGATTTACCTAAAATACATCCGTCACAAAATAATTGGGTGTTGTTAAATTTAAATTTCTTTCCATAACGACCCAATATTTCTCGAACATGACGTTTATCTTGATGCGCAAATATTTCATGATGTGTTAACTCTCAGTTAGAATAAAACACAAGGAATACGCTTGATCGAAAAACTTTTCTTTTATTTACTCATAATATATAAAATCATCTGACAGCGCAAACAAAAACGAACCTAATGTCTTCCTGACGTCCAACACCAACCCTTCGCCCATCCTTTGGTCGACTCATGCAGGTCGGCCACGCATACACCATATCTTACACTCGGCCTTTCTGACGGATTATCTCCCTCGATGATCAACTTTAACGATAATAACTATACCTCATCATACAAAATTAAAAAACACAAAATACAAAATTCTAACTAAAAATCAATAATTTACATCATAGTTCTGTAAAAATAATGGTTTTCGAATTGTACGTTTCTGAATACCTGACGGCCCTGGCGCATTAACACTTGCATCAACGTGTTCTTCGAACACATCACTATTTGCACGCTCTCTGATGTTCTGATACACTTAGTTTATTTCTTTTGCCATGCGCATTGGAATCATCATCAGTATTTGTAGGTGTATGTTCCTCCTCGGACGTTGTTTGTTCATCTACTTCTGGTAATGTGTACATTTTCATTCGGCTTACATGCACCGTTGTTGTAAATTGACGACCTTTGATGCCTTCAATGCTAGCTACTCGATAAGTATCCGCAGGTAATGTTTCCGTAATCATAAATGAACCCCTGTAACGTATCTGTGTTTTTATACCTTCAACTGTATGTGTAGGCAATTTTTTTATGAAAACAATATCTTCTATTTTGTAAGATATTGCTGCAGAACGTTTACTATCGTGTCTTGCTTTAGCATTATGTTGTTCTTGCAGTATATTTTTGCGGATTTTGGTTTGAAGTTCTTTTGGAGGTTTCCATTCGACGTCTTTACCATCACGCACCATATTTGCTAAACGACCATCTGTAAAACGTGGCATGACCCAAATAGAACTTCGAATGAAGACTTTCCTAGCATTTTATTTACGGCTGTATTTAAATTTTGTTCTACTTCCATAATTTTTTTATCCTAACTCGTTTCCTTTTCCATACTAGTCATAATTACGGGGAGTAATGTTCTGTTAACATGTTCAACTTGACCATTCGCGTGAGCCCATTGCAACGAATTCAATGTGTGTTTAATTCCATGTTTTATTACAAAATTTTGAAACATCTCTGATGTTAAACACGTTGCACGATCGGATACTATTCGATTTGGTATGTCAAACTGCATTATAATTTTTTCCATAACTATCACGGTCACTTTTGATTCTGTACTCGCTACTGGATATAATTTAACAAATTTTGTTAACGCATCAATAATGACCAAAAGATACGCATTTCCTTCTGATCTACAAATAAATGGCCCAATATGATCAATGTGAATTCTTGCAAAGGGTCGCTCTGGCACAGGAAGCGGATTTAAGAATCCAGGCTGCTTCCCTGCTGGAACTTTTGCTAACAAACATTCTGGACAAGCGCTTATGTGTCGACGCACATAACTTTTAAGTTTTGCAAACCAATATAATTCACGAACTTTTGCCACTGTTTGGTCTACACTAAAATGTTCCATCATATCATGAAATTTTACAATGCTTTTTCGCATCGCTTTTGGTATTACGTATAACTGTGTCGTTCCGTCTCTTTGAACAAAATCTCACAATAATTTTCCATTCCTCAACACATAGCCATTTGCAGATTGTTCTTCGCGTGTACGTTCACCTGGATTTTTGATCACTGCTGAAATTATTTTATTTAAGTCTTTATCTGCGCGTTGTTTTGTTAGAATATAATCTTCTTCATTCATTAATTGTAGAACATCTAGTTTATCTTGAATATAGCTTATTTGTTCACTTTCCTCATCTGATATTGGAGCTCTAGATAAGGCATCTGCGTGACTCACTTTATCACAGGGTCTATATTTTATATCCATATTATAATCCGCTATAAGTCCATACCACCGCGCGATTTGTGGACTTTGCGTTTTCTGCGTGTTAAAAATATTAAGGATTGACAATCCGTGTAAACAGAAAAATTAATGCCAATTAAAAAATTTCGCAACTTTTCCACGCAATACACAATTGCCATTCATTCTAGTTTTGACGAATGATAATTTCTTTCTACGTCATTAGTTTTCTTACTTATATAAAATACTGGATGTAATTGCATCAGAATCTCCCTGAAATGCCATCCGCACTAGCATCTGTGAACAACGCAGTTTCCGTAGCTTTGTACAAGGCCGCCCCTATAATAATAGGGAGAAGTATGCGTAATGTTTAAGTGGTCCGATAGGTAACGGTGAGTCGAGTTAAGCGTGCGAGAGAGTGCGGCACGTTTATCCTAGCGCGTGTCGGGTGTTTTAGAACTTAGTTAATTTGTGAGCTTTGCGTTGAAATTAAATTATACATTGATCCGTAAGAGTGTGGCAGAGATAGTGGATGCTAACGAGGATCAGTTTGGATTGTACTTTACAGATAAGTTATAGCGTAGTATTATTTCTTTGTTTGTTTTTTTCAATGACAACGCCGTTGGCCGCATTGTAATTACGGTATATGCTGCGAATTTCTATTTAGCTGTGTTTGTTTTCTATGTAGTAATATTGGTTACAAGTCATTAAACTACATAAATCCATCTACGAGTTATTATTAAATATCCACAGGTTGTAACAGGTAAAACTAAAAGGATCACGAAAATACCGCAGGAGAGGGGTTGCCGCTAGTCTGGGCCGACATCTACAAGGGCAGCCACTCGTTTCCTCGCCTCCGGGAATGTCTGATCTTTCTGAGAGAGCTTAGTTCAGCTTGCGGATTATATAATTTTAACACAGGTTCACTAGTTAGGGCTTCTCGAAGATCTACAAAAGCATCTTTTTGCTCCTTTGTGCAATTAAATGCAACATTCTTACGAGTTAAATCACTTAACTTGCGAGCACGAACTGCATATTTGGTATAAACCTTCTAAAATACGAAGTAAGCCCCAAGTAACGCCGAACTTCATGAACATTTTTAGGTCTTGAAAAATTTCTAATCGCTTTGGTTTTTCTAATTCTGGAGACATTTCTCTCGCAGATATTATCAGACCCAAAAATTCAATCTGCTCTAATCCAAATTGACATTTCTTCAATTTTAGTGTTAAGTTTGTGCGTTTGAAAGCTTCAAAAATTGGTCTTAATTTTTGTAACATTTTACGCCAATTTTTCACAGGCACAATCAAATCATCTAAATATGACACTGTAACATGGTTTTTTAAAGGTCCTAGCACAATTGACATTAATCGACTCAATTCATAAGGGCCATTTGTCAATCCAAAAATTAATCTTTCAAATTGCGCCGTTGTATCTGGAGTAATAAATGCAGTTTTTGCTTTTGAGGATTTGGTTAAAAGTAATTGTAAATATCCGTGTGCTAAATCTAACGTCGTAAAAATTTTGCTACAGCTCAAATTTTCTTAATGTTCGTCCAGTGTCGCTATTGGAAAATTTGATTTCACCGTCTGACGATTTAAAGCACGATAATCGATAACAAGACGCGGTTCTCCCGTTTTCTTGGTAATTAGAACTACTGGACTCGAATACGAAGAATTCGTTTCCGTTACAATACTTGTTTTTTTCCATTCTTCAACAATATCTGCAATTATTTGTCTTTCTTTCACATTTGTGCGGTATGGTTTAGCGCGAACAGGTACCCCTGTGCTTTGAATGTCCATTTTCATTAAAGCTGTACAGCCCAATTCTGCTAAATTAAACCCAAAACAGTCACGAAATTCTTGACATAACTTCAATAATTCAATCTTAATAGCCTCTTCAACGCTTACATCAATATTTAGCATTTCCATAGATATCTGGATTTTTCACTTTTTTTTCATCTTTGTATAAATCAACGGTTGTATTCGTAGGTAGATGCCCTACCCCGATTACGTCTCCTTCATTTAGCTTAATGATCCCGTCTAAAACATTTGTAACTGGTGCAGTTATCGCACTGTCATTGTATTTTGCTTTTACAAAATTGACATGATTTGCTATAAGCACACTATCTTCAGCACATTTAATACGTGTACGCCGGGAAATTTCTTCAACATCAATGTCTTTAAATGGGAATTTATAATCATGACCAAATACCAGTTTATCATTAACACGTACATATGCAACGCCTGGATGTCTTACAATTTAAAGGTTGAAATTACAATTCCGCAAGCGCGGTATACTAGACACCATGGCAGTTGGTAGCTCTAATCCAATAAGTGGAAATTAACGCGCATATCTGTCAATGACATCACCCAACATGCAAAATTAAACACGCAATTACGGAATATATAAATGTTCGAAATGCAGTATAAACAAATAAGGTACTTACATAAAGAGGTACGGCTTCCTGCGGGGTTAAGTTAAAGTTGGCGTCTGCTAACATCCATCAGGGCTGCTGATGGCCCCCTTCAAGACAATTAACGGAGGGTACGCCTAGCGTCCTTCCAAATGGCTCCGACTAGCTACGGCGGTTGCAGTTGCTCCCAGGACTCGTTCGTCTAGGATCGTGGACTACTCCCAGGTCGTATCCAAATTCCTATATGTAGAGAACGGCAGGATCAGGTTATAGGGACAAATAATCAGAGGCAAGGGAATCTACATAATAAGATAAAGACACCATACGATACGTTACCAAGCACGTCCACTGCACTCGAAGTTCAAAGGCAAAAAGCCACGTTACAGCGTCTCCCGGAAAAACTTCCCCACTTTTTCTCCCGCCACTCACGTCAGCGCGATCTGGCGCAAACGCACTGTGACGTGACGGAAATACACGCCAAGTCTTTTGAATTTATAGCGCGAACTCACGCACAGCAAGACTAAACTAAAAAATGTTTAAGTGCCAAATCCTTGACACGTATCAGATGTTCGATGAACGATCTTCCCACTATAACATCTGTTCCTTGCGCTGTGTTAGGCACTACATAAAATTTTATATCCTGTAATTTAATATCATCTATTTCTACGGCAGCTTGTACATAAGCGTTCGCCTTAAGTACTGGACTTTGTGCACCAAATCCATATAACTCATCTTTGGTTTAATGTACGTTTGGAAAGTACTTAGCCACATTTTCACGCATTGTACAAATAGAACTACCCATGTCTATCGATGCTTGTAGTTCATGGTTGTCTACATTTACTATATGCAAAAATTTGTTTAACGATTTGATGTTATGTTGCTGCTCTATTGTCATAACGGATATCCAATTCTTTTTAACACCTTCCTTACCATCTTGCGGTTTAGTATCATTGTCGCGTCCTGGACAATCTTTCGAAAAATGTCCACTTTGTTTACATCGAAAGCAAGTATACAATTCACTCACTTTAGTACATTTTGCAGACACATGCCCTTTTTCACAATTATAACATCGTACATTACTATTTTCTTCGATTTTATTTCTTAACCCACTATTTGTCTGCTCATATTGTCCGAATCTTTCATATTTGTTACTAGTACAGGTACGATTCTCCTGTCGCAAGACCGACGTGCGATATAAAGTGACTATATCGTGTAAAATTTCATTTTCGCTATGATGTAGTTTTGTTATTAACCCGGGAATAAGTGCTTTATTATATAACCTCACTTCAATCTGCTCTTTTATTTCAGTGAAAAGTAATTTAAGTGCACTACACAATTTATATTTTTCGTGAAAATAATTTTCCACATTTTCGCGATCTGTTTGCATTCGTTGCATCATCTTTTTCCACAAACTAGTTGTGCTCGGAGCAAGGTCAAATGTCGCTCGAAATTCTGCTTCAAATGCATTCCAAGATGTCAGCTTGATTCCGCGTACTTCGTACCAATCTTTGGCCGGACCCTTCAAATGTATTCGCGCTGTTTCCAGCTTGAAAGCCTCAGGCCATCGATGTAAAAATGCACAACCATTAACACGATTAAGCCATTCCATAGCTCCGCTGCCGATTTCACCCCAAAAACTTGAAATAGACTTATTTAAATCTGGCATTACTTGATAATTTAAATCCGTTATTTTCGACGGAATTTGCTGATTCTGTTGTAAGGCATTACAAAACAGCTGCTCAGAGATACAAAGCCATAAAATGGGAAATTATTCAAAAATGCAGGAAAGCTAAAGAACAATGGATTGATGAAAAGTGCAAAGAAGTACAAACTAAGATTGATTAATGGGGGTTAAGGAGATGATATAAATTGATAAAGATATGCTAATTACAGGGAAGGACCAATTGCTTTTGTAGCAATAACGACAAACTACTTAATAAAGGGTATAAATACCTTTTATCCTGTGCCGCTGGGGGCAATAAACATTCACACACAAAGAGCTTCCGACGGACCACCAGTAACACGCTCGACCGGGTGATGGTGTCGCTTTCAAAAGCTTTCACACGACCGCCTTCTGCAAGGGTTCGAAGGCGACTCGCTTCTGTAAAGGCTCGAGTACGACTGTCACTTCACGCACTCACTGCCGGTATATAATGTTTCACTGACAACTGTAGGATGCACGCACTGACGGTATTTATTGTCACAAAATACCGAATTGTTCGATGATGACGTAACATACCGCCCACCAAATTCATAGAATTTTGAAAAGGAGGGAAGTAGGTTGGGTGAAGGAAATCACATGGGATTTGACCTTGCTAGGAAAACAGGTAACGAAAGATAGGGTGGTGCACTACAGCGAGCGATATTACCAACTATGCAAAAATAAAAATATATATGTAAATAAGCAAATATGTAAAAATAATATACTACTATACATGTAAAAAATGTGTATATACATCTAAACATAAAAATAAAATTAAAATACCGGTAGCGGCGCTAGTTTGACCAAAGGTCGTTTTAATGTGCCATGCGCCGTTTTGATTTCAGCGACACGTATAATACCGTCCGCACCGGGAAAGGTATTAATAATACGACCAAACTTCCATTGAAGTGGAGAAAGCTGGTCGTCCTTGATGAGGACAATAGTGTCCTTTTCAACTTGTCGGACACCTACCTTAGAGTGCCATTTAACCTTTTGGTTCAGAGTATGTAAGTACTCATGGCTCCAGCGAGCCCAAAATCTTGGTGGAGTTTTTGCAGGAGTTTCCACCTGCTCTTTAATGGTAAAACGTTGGTTGAATGGTCCTCATCTGGTGGTGCAGAAAGAGGCTCCATAGTTAAGAAATGACCTGGTGTTAAGCAACGCAAGTCATTTGGATCCGAACTCAAAGCGCAGAGTGGCCTTGAATTTAGAACAGATTCAATTTGCGTAAGAACTGTGTAAAGTTCCTCAAACGTAAGTTTTTGTTCGCCGATTACGCGAGCTATGTGTGTCTTTACCGACTTAACACCGCTTTCCCACAAGCCACCGAAGTGAGGGGCGCTAGGTGGATTAAACGACCACTTTATCCTTTCTGAGGTTACTGCACTATGCAGATAACTCGTAAGCTGACGATAGGCACCTACAAAATTAGTACCGCAATCGCTAAATATCTGAGAACAGCGTCCTCGACGTGCTATAAATCGTCGCAAAGCGGAAAGAAACGCGTCTGCCGACAAATCCGAAACAAGTTCAATATGTGCTGCCTTAGTGGCAAAACAAACAAAAATACAAATATGGGCCTTAAGAGTTTTAGAACCTCGCAGGCGGTTAGCCTTTATTAAAAGAGGACCAGCAAAATCAACACCAACAATACTGAACGGTTTGATTTGGGTAATACGTGCTGCCGGCAGGTCTCCCATAGGAGGAGTTACCAGGACCGGTTTGGTACGAAAACATCTATGACATGATGATAAATAATTTCTAATTAAATTTTTAATAGAAAGGATCCAGAAATTCTGTTGGATAAGATACGCTGTGGTATTAACACCGGGATGGCAATACCTTTCATGAGTTGACCGAATGATAAGTTTGGTTAATCGGTGCCGCTGAGGCAATAACGCAGGAAACTTTTCGGAATAGGAAAGCGAAGAATGTGTCAAGCGCCCACCTACTCTTAAGATGTTTTGTGGATCAACAAATGGAGAAAGTTTTCGCAAGCTTTTAGGTAATTTACGGTTTGCCTTGATCGAAGCTATTTCCTTTGAAAATGTAACATTTTGTACATGCCGAACGATAATCATGAGAGCATTGTGTAATTCAACGTCTGTTAAGGGACCCGTATGACGTTGAGCCATGGGTTTGGAAAATCTATAGATGTAAGCCACGATGCCTTGGATTTTATATAACGATGAAAAGCGACTTAGTAAAATGTCAATGACGTTTGGATCTGTTTGAGCGACAAATGTTAGGATCTTCTTTCCGTAGTTACCTCAGCAATTGAGGTTGACAATGTTGGTTGAGGCGGCCACGAGTCACTAGGGTAGTGAAGCCATTCAGGCCCCGCCCACCATAGCGAACATGAAATAACCGCGCTTGGCATTAATCCCCGAGATGCAGGATCAGCCGGATTATGCGAAGATTTAATATAAAACCATCGGCTAGGTGCAATGCTTTCTTGAATGTGGCTAACACGGTTTGCCACAAAAGTTTTCCAACGAAAAGGTGGAGAACGTATCCAAGTGAAAGCGACCGTAGAATCACTCCACGCTGAAACATCGGAGATGTCAATCAAGCCTTGATAAGAACGAATGGTAAAAGAAAGTAAATCGGTTAATAAAACGGCGGCACATAATTCCAAACGTGGAATTGAAATGCGCTTAATTGGAGCTACTTTTGTTTTAGCGGTTACAAATTGTACAGTTATTTCTCCAGTAGTTTGATTTATGAACTGAAAATACACTACCGCTGCATACCCTACCTCGCTAGCATCGCAAAACCCATGCAAATGACAAGTAAAAGGATCCGAAGGGGGTAAACAACGTGGTAACTTTAATGACGATAATAACGGCAATTCTTCTTGATACTGCTGCCATTGAGACGAAATGTCTGCTGGTGGGATGTCATCCCAATTTAAACCTAACATCCACAGATGCTGGATTAGGTGTTTTGCAAAAAGTGTTAGTGGGGCTAAAAACCCTAATGGATCATATATTCTGGCAACTTGCGAAAGTATGTTGCGCTTTGTACATATTGGGTTTAATGGTTTAACCCGAAATGAGAAAATATCTTCTGTAGGTGACCATTGAAGACCTAATATTTTATTGATTCGTCAGAATCGAAATCGAGAGAAGTATATTGGCAAAAATCTGACGGAATGCCTTCCAAAATAGAAACTGAATTAGAACTCCATTTTCGAAGTTCAAAACCAGCCAAATGTAAAAGTCGGATAAGCTGATCTTTAATTTCGCGGGCCGATTGTATAGAATCTCCACCGGCGACGAAATCATCAATATATAGATTTGACCGTATAGCCTCAGCGGCTAACGGAAACCTTTTGCCTTCGTCAATGGCTAATTGCTGAAGAGTTTTTAATGCTAGATAAGGCGATGACTTAATACCATAGGTCACTGTATTAAGCTGATAAGTCTGAATGGGTTCTTCTGCGGAGAACCGCCAAACAATCAATTGAAACTCTCGATGTTTTTCGGTAACCAAAATTTGTCGATACATTTGGCGAACATCACAAGTAAAAACGAAACGATGAGAGCGAAATTTAAGTAAGATTGACGAAATGTCATTTTGGAGACTAGGTCCAGCCAATTGAGTGTCATTAAGTGACACGTTGTTTTTAGCCTTTGCAGAGGCGTCAAAACCACACGAATTTTAGAAGTATGACCTTCCTCTTTAAACACAGGGTGATGGGGTAAAAATAATTATCGTTCCCAACGGGCGGAGAATCGAGTAATGCCATATGACCCGCATCAAGATAGTCCTGCATGAAATTGTTGTATTGGGCGCGTAGCTCCGGTTGAGCATGCAATTTGCGCTCCAACGAAAATAGTCTTTTTAGCCATCTCAAAGCAATTATCAAAAACGGGCAAAGTATCGTTGAACGGTAGCGCAACAATAAAACGACCGCTAGGGTCACGAGAAAACGTGTTTTCAAAATCAAATCTGCCTTTTCTTCTTCTGGAGAAGTATAAGGCTTGGATGGCAACTCTTCTATCTCCCAAAACCGCCTTAGGGTCTGGTCGATAGGATCTTCTACAGAAGTAAAAATGCTTGGACAGTATCAGACTGCAAGCTTTTGTGGGACCAATAATAGTCCAACCAAAATTGTATTTATGGCGGCAGGCTGAAGAAATTTGCCATGTATAACACCGCCATTGATGATGAACGAATAAACATCTGCTCCAAGGAGCATGTCAATAGTTCCTGGAGAGTTCCAGGTCGGGTCTGCAAAGTGCAGGCCGCATAAGTGTTCCCAATTATTAGGAACTTCAACGCTAGGTAATTTGCCAGATATTGACGAAAGCACAAAAGTTGTGACTTCTAGAGATTTTTCAGAGTCTAACATAGAGCGAATGGTGCAGCTGACGGCACCCCTATTGACTGCTGAAGTTGTCTGTCCAAGTCCATAAATCGGAACTTGAGAACGTATGCGTGGAAGCCAAAGTTTGCTCACGCAATCGTCTCGAATAAAGCTAGCTTGAGAGCCAGGGTCTAAGAGTACCCTGATCGGTTTGTATCTACCAGACCGGTCTTGAACTTCCACAACAGCAGTGGAGAGTAAGACAGTAACCCCAAGATTTGAATTCGTCTGTGAAGACAAAACATTTGCCGGAATAGGAGAGGCTGACTGCGTCCTATTGGCATGTTTATGCATAGGTGTAGCGATCGGTTCAGCTGAACGGCTAGAAGCAGGTTGCGGTTCAAAATGTAGCAAGGTATGATGCGGCTTGGCGCAAGTTCGACAGGAATTATAAGATTTGCATTGCATGGACGCATGGTCTGTTCGTAAGCAATTTAAACAAAGGCGTAAGCGTTTGACAATGTCGAAACGTTCCGTCGGAGTTTTCTTTAGAAACGATTGATATCTATAAATTAAGTGATTGCCCTTGCAAGAAGGACAATGGTGCGAAAATGAATTCTTTGAGTCACTTGAGCTACTTGGTGTGCCCAGTGAAACTACGTTAGAAGAAACTCTTGGTTTAAATTGAAACGCTGAGGATTTCTTAGACACTGATGTGTGAGATGTATGGACAGTCGTCGAATAAGAAACAGGTGCGGTTGAAGAAAAGGTTTCCAACGCTGCACATTGTTGGGTTAAAAAATATCTCAAATCCTCGAAATTGGGTATTTGCTTCGGATCCGATTGGAGTTCGAAGCGCTTTCTAGTAAACGGATCGAGTTTTTCTAAAAGCAAATCGACTAGAATAAAGTTCCAATGTTCAGTGGGAAACTTTAAGTTAGTTAGAACAGCAAGGTTCTCTGAAAAACAATCAATAAGTGCCCTAAGTTTCTTAGGGTCTTCTGATTTTAAAGGTGGAAAGTCTTTCATTGCTTTCCAATGCAAAGTTGCCAATAAACGCGGGTTGCTAAATCGCTCACGCAAGGCGTTATAGGAAATAATAAAATTATCCCCCGAAATGGGTACAGATTTAACGATTCTTAAAGACTCCCCGCTACAACAATTAATAAGGTGATTTAATTTTTCGATATTGGACAGCGACGCGTTATTATAGACCAGACTGTCAAATAAATCGATAAAAGATGCGAACTCAATTACCTCATTCTTAAAGAGTGGGAGCTGTAACGGTACCAATTTTGATACCGTGCTGCTTGGAGCATTTTCGATGATTTGTGGTGCTTTCATTTCTTGCATCGTTTCGAGATGCAGCAGTATGCAAAAATAAGCGGAATGTACTTCCTTCCGTACAGCGTTGTAAGTTAATGATTCTACCTCGTCACACGAAGCTAAGACAGCAATTAAAATTTTGCTGAAATTTGTATAAAGGTCAGTTATTCCCCTTGTTTGAATAAGGAACAACGTTTTTAAACTTGGGTCACTTTGTATAGTATTACAAAGCTCAAACATTTCTATAATACGTGTTTTCAGTAATTCTAGTTCTACTACATGTGCCTTCTTCGGAGCCATAGTGACTGTTATTGTGAAAGGCCTACAATAAAATGTTGTAAAACGGTACCGCTCAAGATGTACACTGAGAAATATTAAAATATTATGAGTTTGTTCAAAGCACGAAAAGGTAAGACAGCGTATAAACCAATAAATCACGTTTTATGACCATTAGCTTGCAATGTGGGTCTTAAAACGAGACGTCGAAAACCTACCGGTTTGTCAAACAAAGCGTGAAGATAAGATTTACAGCTTAACAACCCGGGCGGTTACGGTCGGCCTTTACTTCAAAGCTCACAGAAACGTGGTTTTAACGTATTTGCCGAAAGATGCAGCTTAACGTGTTTGAAAGAAGCGTTCAGCTTTTACATTCTATTACCCTTTGCAGATGTTCAATATTTTACCGCAAACCGACTGAAAAAGGGTTGCATGTGATAGAAAACGTACAATAGCTTTTAAATACAAAGCAAATCCCTTTCCTTTTTTATTTAAGAAGTATAAAGCGACTATAATTTTCGGGTTGCTTTGTGTTTTATGCCGCTAAAATGAATTTAAAACTGAAAACTAACACATTTTATATTAAGGATTTGTTTGTAATTAAAACGCTTGCTGGTTTCAATTACGGCGAAATCGCTTAATTTAATCTAAAGACAGTATAAATAATATTTACACATTTTAACCCGCTACATATGGAGCTTGAACACAAATTTTAAAAGCTAAAATACTACTTAAAAGCTCGCTGGTGTGCAAAATGATATTTAATTTAGGACATGCGTATACCATAGGACTGATGAATCCGGATCGACTTTAGGACCAATGATTGGTTGGGGGGTGAATGAGTGATATAAATTGATAAAGATATGCTAATTACAGGGAAGGACCAATTGCTTTTGTAGCAATAACGATGACGGTGGAGCGGTTATGTAATAACTACAACTACACCAAACTACTTAATAAAGGGTATAAATACCTTTTATCCTGTGCCGCTGGGGGCAATAAACATTCACACACAAAGAGCTTCCGACGGACCACCAGTAACACGCTCGACCGGGTGATGGTGTCGCTTTCAAAAGCTCTCACACGACCGCCTTCTGCAAGGGTTCGAAGGCGACTCGCTTCTGTAAAGGCTCGAGTACGACTGTCACTTCACGCACTCACTGCCGGTATATAATGTTTCACTGACAACTGTAGGATGCACGCACTGACGGTATTTATTGTCACAAAATACCGAATTGTTCGATGATGACGTAACAAAGATGGAAGTAGGAAAGACAGATGAAGCATACAAACTAATTAGAATCAATTTTAGGGATATAAAACCGTACAGCAAAAATATAAGGGACGCGGGAGGAAATGTCATTATAGAAAATGTAGAGAAAGTGGGTAGATGGCAAGAATATATAGGGAATTTATATGCAGGAGAAAAACTAACTGCATTAGAAAAGGAATCAGACATTGAAAATGATGACTTGGGATATCCTATACTTAGAGATGAATTTGAAATAGCATTAAAGGGTCTGAAAAATGGTAAGGCGCCGGGTACAGATAAGGTGCAAGCGGAGACTCTAAAAGCCGCTGGTCAAGCAGTAACAGATCGTCTCTTCCAACTTGTAAGCTATATGTATGACACAGGCGAGATACCCAAAGATTTCAAACATAACATCATAGTAACTATACCAAAAAGAAAGGCGCAGATAGATGTGAAAATTTTCGAACAATAAGCTAACAGCATACGTATCACAAATATTATCAAGAATTGTACAAAGACGAATGGAAAAACGGGCTGAAGAAATACTAGGAGAAGACCAATTTGGGTTTAGGCGAAACAGGGGAACACGGGAGGCTATCTTAGCTCTGAGGGTGATAATGGAGAAAACAATAGAAAAAGGGGAAAGCGTGTATATAGGGTTTGTAGATCTGGAAAGAATATTTGACAATGTAAAATGGAAAAAATGTTCGAAATACTCAAAAAGATTGGAATGAGTTATAGGGATAGACGGATAGTACATAGCTTACACAAAGAGCAAACAGGAGTAATAGAATTAGAGCAGGAACGTAGAGAAGTAAACATCAGGAAAGGGGTAAGACAGGGATGTTTCCTATCCCCACTAATTTTTAACTTGTACATTGAGGAGGCAATGAATACTGTCAAATGCAGGAAGACATTTGAAATTACTATGCAGGGACAAAAATTGATATGCTTAGATTTGCAGATGATATAGCGGTATTAGCATCTAGCAAGGAAGAGTTAGAAGCTGCTCTCAATGAAATGGAAACGGTTCTAACAGAAAGATACGGTATGAAAATTAACAAAAGTAAAACTAAAGTACTAGTATGCAAAGGAGGGAAAAATAAATCAAAAACAAGAATACAAATATGTAACACGAACTTACAAGAGGTTAAGGATTTCTGCTACCTAGGAAGCCAAATAACGCAAGATGGGACAAGCACAAAGGATATAAAACAAAGATTAGCACAAGGTCGTGCTACATTTAACAAGAACAAGCAACTACTGTGCTCAAAGACCACAAACATAGAAACAAGGAAAAGATTGCTCAAAACATATGTATGGAGCACAGCACTGTATGGCTGTGAAACCTGGACAGTGGGAGAAGCGGACAAGAAAAAGGTAGAAGCCTTTGAAATGTGGTGCTACCGACGTATGATGAAGATATCATGGACAAACAAAGCTAAGAACGAAGAGGTACTAAAAATGGTAGGGGAAGAAAGAAATATGTGGAAAACGGTAAAAAACAGGAAAGATAGGATGATAGGCCACATACTACGGCATGAAGGAATAGTGCGGAATATACTAGAAGCAGAGATAGGAAAAAAGGGAAGAAGAGGTAGACCTAGGTTAGACTACTGCACACAGATAGTGAAAGATGTAGGCTGTAGGAGTTTCAGGGAAATGTGTAGGCTAACTTAGAAGAGAAATCAATGGAGGTACGCATCCAACCAGTCCCAAGATGTATAAATTAATGACGAAGAAAGTAGCTGCACTTAAACATGATATTTATTATAAGCAACTACAAGCATTGGAGGGGCAATATTCTCGAATAATGGTAATTGCGTGAAAGCATTTACTGGAAAACTATTATTTTGGCAAATGTCTAAGTGTTGGGGGATCTTGGCAGCGACAGGTTGCTTAACCCCCTTCAATAAATCTCAGTGAAAAAGGGCATAATATTAGAAAACAATATAAGGGGAACCGAGCTGTATTGCTGTGTGAGAATTTCAGGGAACCATGTAGGTTAGTTTAGAAACGAAAAAAGTGCAGGTACATGTCCAACCAGTTTTGAGACGGGAAACCCAATGACGAAATAATAAGCGTAGACAAATCTGATGATTATTATAAACAACTAGTTGTTTGTTGTGAAATATCTGCAACTAATGTTGACTGTGCGAAAAGACATATTGAAAATAATATTAAATCAGTAAATGTTCAAGTGCTGGGGGAACTTGGCAGCCACAGGCTGCTTACCCCCCTTCGCAACCACTGAATGTCGGAGAAATAGGGTATATAATTGTAAAACAATAGAAGGTGACCGAACTGCATCTAACAAGAAAGAACGGCGCCTACGATGAAAGACAACAAACATACAACAAAAAGTTGTTGAAAGCGTATTTGTGGAGCACAGCACAGACAATATACCTACGAAATACGAGCAGTCTGAAAAGCAGACAGAAGAACAGTAGCGGCCTTTGAAATGCCGTGCTTCACATGTTTGAGGAGGACAGACAAAGGTAATAACAAATAGGTTATAGAAACAGTAAGGAACAAGGATATCTTTGGGAAAAAATATGAGAAATAGAAGGGCAGAATACGTTCTAAGGCATTTTTGGGGAATAGTATGGTTTATATGACAAGCAGAGATAGGAAAAAAGAGGTGGATGTAGACCTAGATGAGATAGTGATAGATGCAGACTGTGCAAATTTCGGGGAAATCTGTAGGTTAGTTCAGAATAGGAAACAATGATGGTACGCGTCTAACCAGTTTCAGGACTGAAGACCCAATGATGATGATTACGGACGGATCTTCTGATGGTTCAGGAGACGTCCTGACACCACCTTCTATTTTGCTGTTTTCATTTGTCGCATCCATTATTCAAAAAAACATTTTCACTTTTACGCAGAGCTTGTGAATAGATCGCTATCTATATTATTGCAATCTAATCCCACTTCTGATATGTTAACTCTCAGTCAGAATAAAACACAAGGAATACGCTTGATCGAAAAACTATTCTTTTATTCACTCATAATATATAAAATCATCTGACAGTGCAAACAAAAACGAACCTAATGTCGCCCTGACGTCCAACGCCAACCTTTCGCCCATCCTTTCGTCGACTCATGCAGGTCAGCCCCGCGTACACCATATCTTACATATGCTTGTAACTTATTAGCTTCTGAAGCGAGATTTGCCTCTGCTGATTTAACTGGCTTTAAAATCCTAATGTCTATAACATACAACGGCTTTGAATATGACCTTTAGCTATTGTTGCCTCTTAATAGTAACACCACTTGAACTAAAGGTGGAAATCTGGTCTTTATTTACAGCTTGACGAATAGATAAAAGGTTATGTTTACAATCTGGCACATACCAAACATCTGTCAGTGCCAGAGAGATCCACTTACTGTCATTCAAATATTTTACATTTACTGAACCTGAACCATATGCATAAATTACATCATGCCCCGCAGTAGTGATTGAAATAGGCGTACCGAATTTTGTGTACGTTTCAAAATGTCGCTTGTTAGCTGTCATGTGGTGCGTAGTGCCAGAATCAGCAATCCAGCTTTCAGTAGAAATGTACTGCGAAGATGTACTTAAACCAAATGCAACCAGTGATCCATTACCAGTGCTTTCTTTAATATCTTTCGCAGTAGGTTTACTTAATCCAGAACTTGTAGTACCATTTCTTTTATTACAGTTATTACCTGAGCTTCTCTGTTCTGCTTCTTTCCGCTTTGAACAGTTTGCAATAAAATGACCTTGTCGATGACAGTAGTGACATTTCCGTTTGTCATTCTTCCTTTCCTGAGCATTTTTCTTTCTATAGAAAAACGTTTCCAGTTGAACTAGTACTATTTTGATCACGTTCAATATGCGCAAGTTTTCTACCAAACATTTTGTCGTTTGATCTCCTATGAACTTTGAATACCATGTTGGCCGAAAAAATTGATACTCCGGGCCCACTGTTATTAAAATGCGATAATGTAATAACAATTCCCAAGTATTTCCTTTGTAATTTTCCAATTCTCGCTATAGTTCAGACCATACATTTGACAGATTTGATGCATGAGTAGCGATATCCGTAACCATATTTCTTTCGGTGCTAAAAACTCATCACAAAGGGAATACAGTCTTTGAAAGCTAGAATGTCTCACATGTCTTTTGTTTTTTCCATACGACGAATGTGGACAGCAACTTCAGGAGTAACACACATGGAAATCATCATACACGCTTTTGTATTGCCTTTTGTCCATTCACATGGCAATTTTTCATTCTCGGTGTTATCTACTGGACAAGAAGTGACACCGCTTACAATGTCACCCACTTCATGATGCATAAACTGAAAATTCATTTGCCACTTCCAATCGAACCAATTTTCTTCACCTTTTAATTTCACTATGTGAGTATAAGCATTACTTCTCTCGAACATATTTTTCACAAACGAGTTCCTTACAAATATCGACTGTTGTCCCAGGTGGTGGAACTCGAAATTAGCTCAAAAATAGCAATCAAACTGAACACTTTTCTACTTCTAACCTTGCACAGTTACAGCTACTAGGACTGGGCCCATAACCAAAGAAAGGTAAAGTGTATTTTGGCTAATAAAATTGATATACTGAGAAAATATAATACTTGCTATTATTTTTGATATAAGATGCAAATACAACAGTTTTTTTTTTCTTTGTGACAGATACCTTTTATCTGCTACTAGATTACCTAGAACAACATGTACGACCTAGAATGCTGGGTACATAGAAGCACACATGTACAGGGTGGTTTTCTCACTCCTACAGAATTTTAAATAACATAGATATCGAAAACAATTTGAAATTTGTTGTAGGTAGCTTTCGGATCTTCTCAGTTTTTTACATTGGTTAATTACCTAATTCTCATGATGTGGGAGCTTTTCATGTTTTGTTGGTTTGGTAACGACATGATGTGGAAGGTTTGTATAATTTTGTTTTACGTACATACATATATTCGTGAATTTTAGAGCGTTAATATAGGCGAAGCTTGCTATCTTTCTAATTGGGAGAATTGTAGCATCTCCGTTAGTAAATATCTTTTCATAATTATGGAGCGTTCAAAGCGACCGCTTACAATTAGTGCCTATAAATTTTCTACGTTGACACTCTTGGCATTTACTTCTGTAAGTGAAACATGTAAACTATGATGATAATTTTATTTTCTAGATACTACAGTGGTCTTACTCCTACTATGCATTGTTAATGAACTTATACAAGAAACAAAGCAGTACATAATTAAGTTATACGATTCTGGAATAACGTATTTCTCATAATTATTAAACAAGAATCATCTAGTCATATCATAAAAACGATTGCGTTGCTGTTCCTTCTGGACGATTCTGCACTTGTATGCACTGATATTTAATTTAATAAATATAAGTAGATGTTTTATTACGGTTCTAATTTATTCAATGCCAACACTCTACATGCAATGCTCTATTTTGTATGGAGTCAACAACAATATTTTAATACGTAGAAGTTTACGCAAAGAGGGAAAAAGTCTTGAACGTTCCAGATTTTCAGTAAAAGGTGTCATTTTTTGTGACTTTAAATTAAAGAATGGGAGATACAATTTTTGGGATAAAATAATCTAAATAACATTAATCGATGGAAGGGTTTATTTGTCAGATTACAAAACTGTGAAGTGTAGATATTACTTCACAAATATTGATCGACTTCGCTTTATCATTCTAAGCAGGCAAGATTTTAGGAAAAAGGGGTAAATTTATTTGATCATCGTAACGTTGTGCACTCTGTGTGAATTAAACTGGGCTAGCTGTGGCATAATTAAAATTAGAATATTAGAAAAACACTGAGCGGTGGCGGACAGCAGGAAACTGGACGTTTATTACATCGGCGTGCGGCGTTACCCTATCAAATAAAACTGTCGCGCCAACGTGGGACGAAAATATCATATTAAATAGAAATAGCATATTAACTTAAGGCGAGAATATCATATCAAATAAATTGGCAATCCGACCGTGAGACGAGAATAAAAATACCACAATAAATTTGACAATCCGACCGTGGGACTTGAATATTACAAAACAAAATTGTCGTACCAAGCCTGTGGCACGAACTAAATCAAATAAATTTGACAATCCAACCGAGACACGAAATGTCAGAAATAAAAATATCAAATCAGCACTGGGGCTATAATAAAGAGTTGTAATTTGAAAAAAATTCCGAGAAATTTGTATATTAATTAAATTTAAGCAAATTTATTTTAGTATTTAAATTTAGTGTAAATATAATTTTTCAAAATAGACTTGAAGAATTCATTTTGGTTAATTCCATTAGCGTGAGAATCGAGGAAATATACGGGGTTTTTTATATAAGGGCAAATATACCAATTTAAAGTGGTTCCTTTTGGTTTGTCTTTGAGTACTGCTGTATTAGTGAAAGCTATGCAAAGTATTTTGGGACCGTATGAGGAATTTGGTATCCACTACGTGGATGAGGTTTTGATCTTCAGTGATGGTGTCGAACAACACTTTATACATTTGAAAAGCATTATATAGCAGGTTTAAGATTAAATTTAAAGAAGTGTTAATTTTTTCAAGATAAAATTAAATTTTTGGGATATAGAATAAATAGTGATGGTATTTTTATAGAGCAGGTAACAAATAACGAGCTAAAGGACATAGACTCAGGAGCAATAAGGGAGAAGTTCTACATAAATTTAATTGACCCATACAAAGGGACACAAATAAGTGTACAAAATGTAAAATAAACTTAGGTATAAGTATAAATAAGGTAGTAAAATAGGAAATAGGTATAACATTAGGTAGGTCTAAATAGGGGACTAGCAAAGGTGGAATTAGGTTTGTTAAAATAAAATAAAAATAGAAGAATTTGTAGACCAATGAGATTTTGACTTCACGTTGGGTGCCAAAAAATGACATTGCTCTAAAATTTTATATTTTAATTTGGGGAATAATGCTATAATAAGGGAGTTATTTAGGGGTGTATTGAGTCGTAAGGGCAGCATAGTAAATGTAAATAACAATAGAAATTAGAAAACTGCATTAATTTAGCATGAAAATAAATAATTCGCATATTATGCACAGCAAACTTTTAACACTCTGTATATGGACCGCAATTAACTTTAATCAATGCCAGTAAGCATGTCTTTTAATAATAGAACACATATTCAGCAAGGAGATAATTATACATGCAATTAAACAACTTCAAGAAGCGTTCAATAAGTTTATAAACAAATAGATACGCATGGAATAATATAAAACCTAGTAAGTCATCACGCAATTAGGCATGCAATAAAGAAAGAATAATAAAGTACTTTGATAAGAAACGCACCTTTCAAAATAAGTTTTAAATACAAGCTACAAACAGAAACATGTGGATTTATATCACTCATGTTACATCAGTTTATTTATTCAATTCCCCAAAAGCTTTATCTACACAAACAACAGCAATAAGCTAAATTAAAGACCAAGGCAAATTAAAATTTCAGGAATAATAACAAAACAAGCGGTCAAAGATCGTAAAACAATAAAAATATGAGCACAATACGTAACCACGGAATAATTTCATCAGAATTAAATTTGTAAACTACTAGGGATATCCAAAACAACCATGGTCGGCTACAAGACTTTGTACGAAAGTTCAGATAAACCAATGAATTTAGATAGCGCAAACTATATAAGAAGCTCAGTCTCAATTTGAACCACGTCGAATCTGCATCACTGTTACTCGAAAATTTACGCGTCGAAATAAATTTTTAATTAAATTATTAAAATTTGTGAAAAGTGGTGTTATATAATTATAGTGAAGATTTATGAGAAGGCTTTCGCTGAAAACGTTAGTAGAAATTTGTTAATTAATTTAGATTAAAACATTTATAATAATGTAGGGCTCTAAGTGGCATTCACAAAACTCTAAGTGGTATCCAGAGATATCTAAGTGGTATCGAAAAATCTAAGTGGTATCCAGAAAACTCTAAGTTGGGAAATCTAAGTTGTATCTAAATTGGGATACCTAAGTTGGGATATCTGAGTTGCACCCAGATCTAAGTAAAGCACCAGGTCAATTTTGGAAAGAAAGATTAAAAATACCGAATAAAATTATTGGTTCAAACTTACGTGAAGGAGTACCAAGCAGAGCATTGTTTTAACCAAGCAACTCGCTTGAAAATAATAAAGGGGTATTGATCCACAACACGCAACAGCAGACCAAAGGGGAGAAGCACACACCAGGAAAATCACAGGTCAGGGCTAACTAGTATAAGGAATCATTTCAAATTTTAATTTAAACACTGACTAGATTTCTCTATTTTGTAAGGAGTCAACAAACATATTTTAATACGTAAAAATTTACGTAAAGAGGGGAAAAGGTCTTGAACGTTCCAGATTTTTCAGTGAATGGTGTCGTTTCTGGTGACTTTAAATTAAAGAAAGGGAGATAAATTTTTGGAATAAATAATCTAAATAGTACTAATTGATTGAAGGGTTTATTTGTCAGATTACAAAACTGTGAAGTGTAGATATTATTTCTTTTCATTATACAAATGATGATTGACTTTGTTTTATCATTCTAAGCTGGTAAGCTTTTAGGAAAAAAGGGTAAATTTATTTGATCATCGTAACGTTGTGTACTCTGTGTGAATTAAGCTGGGCTAGTCTTGGCAAAATTAAAATTAGAATATTAGAAAAACACAGAGCGGTGGCGGACAACAGCAAACTGGACGTTTGTTACATCGGCGTGTGGCGTTATCATATCAATATATATATATATATATTGCTTTGATAAGGGGTTGTTTAAGGGTGTACTTTATAGTAAAGGTCATTTAGAAATGAGAAATTACCATAGGCAGCAGAAAACTGCATTTATTTAGTAAAAGAATTGAGAAATGGAGATAGTTTGTAGATAGTAAGCAGACTACACCCTGTATTTAAAGTATAAATAGTTTTAAGCGACGCAAATAAACATAGGAAGACGCATAGTTAGCGTAGAAACAAGGAAGACATTCATTAGGTAAATAGAAAATATTCAATACCCTGTAGATAAAGTTTTAGTTAATTTAGGTAAGGCAAATAAAGATATTTTTCAGTGGAAGCACGCGTATATTTATATGTAAACATAATAAAGTGTAATTAGACACGCATTCAAAAGAGTTCCAAACAATTAAATAAATACGGAGATAGAAATAGAGCTCCAGGAAGCATAATATAAATGCGTACAAATAGTTAACCATTTTTGATAAGAAAGAAGATTAAAAATTGCGTAAATAACATGCAGATATGAAAATTAAAAGTCGAATTGCATCAGTTGTTTATGGAAAAGCAATTAGATTTATCAAAACACCGCATGTTGATAAGGAAGACAGCTGCGAGGAGGTCACAATTATTGGAAAGCATAGAAAACTACATCAAAAACTACTTTAAATGTAGACCATACCCACTGACGGAGTGGGAACTCAATAATATATTAGCAGGTACAGTGATAACGAAGTCAGTTTACAACTCAACAAAGGCCGAAGTGCGCCACTATGAAATAAAGTGATACGTAATAATAATTCAAAGTGAAAAATTGTAAAAGCGCAAAGATGAAAACTACGATTGCCGATTAAACGTAAGTAGATATTGGTGAATTTATTTTAAACTAAAATATAAAAATAATAGGGCTTCTAAGTCCGGGGGAAACAAACTACGATTTCTGAGTCCGTAGAGAATAAATGTAATTTCGAGTCAAGGGACAATGAAAATAAGAATTCTATTCTGAAGCAGGGGAAAATAAATGATGATAATCCAATTCTAAGTTTGGGGAAATTGATTAGAAGTAATTCTAAGTCTGAAATAAAACGACAATAAATTGGGGTGCATAAGTTAATAATGGTAGTCCAGAGGGTAATGGCAATAATTTAAATGCAATGGTTCAAGCGTGTGGATAGACAATATTTCGAATGGGCATGTAATAATCCTGAATTGGGGGAAGATATTTTTTATTCAATGGATGGCTTAATGCATGGTAAATATTAGTGGATGCGTCGATGCGAAGAAAATAGACCAGGTCAGATTTTAGTTATAAGACATTTTATTTTTCTATATTTTTTATTTGAATATTGAATTTGCTTAATATAAATTAATGTGACGAAGTTCACCAAAACAAAGGATTTGAATCGTATAAAGTGCGTGATATGATAAGAGGTTTCGAACGTCCTACACTTCTTTTATAAAGATCATAGATTTTTTTGGTGACTTTGGGTTTTTGATTAAAAGTATATGATTTTGATAAATAAGATTTACAACATTAATTAATTGAAAAGTGTATTTCAAATAATTTACAAAAACTGTACATAATATTTGTTTCATTATATAGAATCGAATTAACTGAATTTTATAATTCCAAATAAATGCTAGTCGAGGTCATAAGATAAAGCTAATGGGAGTGATTTGATAATTTAAATAGTTCAAGGAGGAGCTACAAGTTGAATACGAAATTGTTAACAATTAAGGCGGTAACGTATCAAATTTTGTTATTGGTAGACAAGGTTGGTTCAAGATAAAATCCAGTTAAGTTTCTGGAGGGAATTTATAGCAATATTAATAAGACGGCCCAACGTCGGAGGAGATAATTACAATTCTTGTTTATTCATAGCAATATTAATATAACAGCCCAACGTAGGGGCTCGATAATTCCAGTAGTTCATGGCATAAATGATATGGTCGCCCAAACGATGGGGCGCAAATAATTTAGAGGGACATAGCAATATATATATATATATATATATATATATATTGTAGTGGTTTTAAAGGGTTAAATTTAGAAATAAACAAGGCAATTGCAAACACCCTGTATAGAGGAAACAACCAGAATTTACGTGCGAAATTTATTTCATTTAGTGAATTTAAAGTAACAAGTATTAACAAAATTTTACAAGTAGTGATTAAAATTGAGTTAAGTTCGTAAAGAAAATAAATCGTAAAAGCCAATACAAATTATTAATTAATTTAATTGAGTTTAGTTGAAAGGGTTATTACGTCTAATACGCATAAGAGCTTGAAAAATCGATAATACCAAGGTGAAACGCTTTGCTAACAAACGACCATGTTTTGTCCATTCTGTCACAATAAAATAAATGGCAAGGAAAACAAAATAGAGCATTCGATTGAGAGCATCCAGGAATCCACTGACATTTTTCATAAATTTCTTTTGAAAAATGCCTCGTGAAACTGCGATTTCCAACCTTTTCTACCTGTTTCAGATTTAAATAGGTTTTTAATTTTCTCCTTTTCTGCTAATGGAAGAGTTTTAAATTTAATTTCGATTATATTACGAATATTATTTTCAGTCATCCTGAATAATTCAAATTAATAATCAAAAATATCTAAGACGCATGTACGCCGTACAACCAAACTTACGGAAATTTTATAAAAAAAAATTATATATTTTAAATTAAATAACTAGTACTTAAATGTTAAACCAAATTTTATTATTATTATAAATATAATTTAATAAATTCTATTGTTTTAATCAAGTTTGAGTCGGACTACTTAACGATATAAGCTCCCAGCACCACTCAAACAAACAGAAAAATAGAGAATAATTAATTAAAATTGTTAACATATATTCTGTGATTAGTCCCGGGTATTGTGATTCCTCCGAAGAAGTCAATTTGATGTACGGTTGGAATATCTTCAGTCGAATTAGAAATGATTGCTTTATAGTGATCTCCGTGTATCACGTCTCTGCCATTTCTAGCGCAATGAACTACAGCTAAAGGCTCGCGAACTAATTGATCTTCTTTTGCACAAAAATTATATAATGTGATACTGAAGCCAAAATGATAATAAGAATCATTTGGACATCTATTAAAGTTTATATTAATTTGTACTGTTAACATTTCTCAAATAAATACGATTATCTCGAAAACTAAATGAGATATCGAAAAGTGTATAGCATATTTATAATCAGCGTAAAAAACTAAACAATGTACATATATATCATTTATTGTATTATTATGGGAATATGGCAACGGACGACGGCGGCGACGACGGCGACGACAACGATGTAGCGATTATATTAACCTAACATACTTCGTAAGTTTGGTTGAAAAATTATACACTACGACTACACTCACAGAACAAGACACGGTTCTTTACTTCAACGAAAACAAGTGAAATAATCTCTACGCTCACGCAAATTAGTACCGGACAACAACAAGCACGCCTTGAAATACCAACAGTTACTGATGGTAAGGGCTCTAATAACGAGAGCCCTGTTAAAGCTATCTGAAGCTGTTATTATTTGTGTTCGACAGAATTCGTCGTCGTTCGATTTCCTATAAGATTTACATTGAAGCTGGGCTCAATAGAATTGAGCCCTCACTTATGTACTAAAGAGAATCAACGAGTTTTGTTTATGTGAAAAGAGCACTGTCGAAATGTCTAGGACAGGTATTTATTTATTATTGCTTAAATGTTGGATGTAAAATGAATATAGTGAGAAACATAATTGTTTTAAATAATTTTAAAATATTAATATCAGTGTTACATTTGATCATTTAAACCACAAATCTTAAAAGAATTATATGCATTTTGGTGTTAATTTTCATTAAAACGGTTAGGTGTAGTTGCTGACGAAAGGACGACGGCGGGATATGTTTACTATTTATATCTGTTTCCGGCATCATACATCATTTTCATTGTAAACGTAGCATTTACAATTTATTTACCGAGACCACTTATAAATGCCGGGCTGAAAGCATTTATGCATTCGATCTCTAGTTTTGAGTAATCATTTTACGATGAATTAATTTATGCTGCAAAGTTTATTTACGGTACCTATTTCTTAAAATAACCTGGGGGGCTCTAGTCTTTGAGCCCCCATGAAGTAGCCGCGGCTGGATTAATTTAATTTAGGGTGTCTAATTTTAATGTTATATTATTTCTGAGGAAGTGCACTTCACAAAGCAGCATGTACATATATTTTAGGTATATTTCTTTTTCTAGATTTACTGTACAGTTTATGCTTAATTTTCTTTTATAAGTATTTAAGGTAAACCATTAAGTAAGTATTTACATTATAAGGATGTTATATTTATTTTGCTTACCAATTTTTATATGTTATGACGCTTTGTTTACAATCACGATTACGCAACTTACTTGTTTTATTGTCTTGTAAATAGTCTTTCAAGATTCGATGTTAACAATATAGTTTTACAGAGGTTTCCAATGTATTTTTTCTATTTCACACACGCTCCTTTCCGACGTTTTTGAACTAGCCTCATTCCACCAATCTATCCCCCGTTCTGTTGCGGTATTTGGCGTAAACGGTTTCTTTACTTTTACTGTTTTCTTTTGTGTTTGCGCGGAATACCGTAACAAATCGCTATTTGTTTAATAAATGCAAGCTCTTTACTAAACCTGTCGCTATTCAAAGGAAAATTAATTAACCTATTCACTAAATAGAAAGCCGCCAATTTATGTTGTAAACTATGGTTGAAGAAAGATAAAATAAAACGATTCCATAAGTTTTTTTTTCCTATAAATAGCAAATTCTAGTTTATTGCTGTTTCTCATTACTAGTGTATTTAAAAATGGCAATTGCCCATTATTCTCTAGTTCGTATGTGAATTTCGTACTTTTAACTTTTAAATTTAATCGATTAAGAAAATCATCAACATTTGATTTTGAAGTGTCAAAAACGGCTAAAATGTCACCCATTTATAGATACACTAGTAATTAGAAACGGCAATAAACAGAATTTGATATTTATAGGAAAGAAACTAATGTGAATCGTTTTATCTTATCCTCCTCTAACCACAGTTTACAACATAAACAGGCGGCTTTTAATTTTTTAGTGAACAGATTAATTGATTTTCCTTTAAATAGAGATAGGTTTAGTAAGGAGCTTGAACTTATTAAACAAATAGCGATTTACAATGGTTTTTGGCGGTTATTGTAGATAATATTCTAAGAAAATGTAAGAATAGAAACAACATCCGTAAATCAACAACTTTGCAACCTAGCACCGCTAATGAAGTAGTCAAATATGTCAAACTTCCTTTTCGTAGCACCACTAAAGTCATAATAAAATATTTAAACAATTCAATTTCAAAATTGCTTATAATAATACTAATAAAATTAGAGATCTGTTAGGTAACCCATAAGACAAAGTGGACAGGTTGCAAAAATCGAGGTTTTATTAGATTAGCTGTTCGGTACCAGGATGTTCTCAAGCATATATTGGTCAGACTAAGAGAAATGTTACAACTAAATTTAAAGAGCACATTGCTTATTTGAAATATAGTAAATATGAAAGATTTCAAGTCGCCAAACATATTTTTGAAACCAATCACCCGGTTAAACTAGAGGATATCAGACTGTTGAAAATGGTGACAACGTATTCTACCCTAAATGCGTATGAATTTACTCTTGATGATGACCACATAGTGGTTGAAATACGTATTTAGTTTTTAAAACTATTTTTTGTAGTAAAGGGGTATTAATTATTTTAATTTGTATCGTGCCACAATGTTCTAATTGACAGATTTTGAACAAGATGTGCAACGTATATATTAAATACTTTGAATTCGGAATGCCCACAAGCACGTCTTGCAACAATTTGGAAATTTAAGCAAAAAAATTGGTTTATATGAAGGTACGACAATTTGATATGCTGCGATAACTAGAATAATGTGTGTTTTCGACGTTTTAATACGCGAACATCACTAAACGAAATCGAATTTATCACTGTTTTTAACGTCCATATGCGTAGCTGATTGAAATCCGTTTGAAGTGACCGATCTGTAAATACAACCCCGTTATTAGACGTAAATAAAATGTAATATAAATTGTAATATTTGATTTTCCTTCAAATAGCTCTGAAGCAGTAGAACCATCGCTAACGGAGCGTGATTAACAGTAAGGTGGAATGAAAAAGAAACATTAAACTCACATACCCAACTGGTAAATTGCAGGTTTCCCTGTCAGTATGCTGTAACGTATTTTTTTTCTTGTTACGCTTCGTTTTTTAATATAGAATAAATCAGCAATAAAATAAAATATATAATTTATAACTTTCCGTTCGGTAACAAATTAATACATAAAATTAATAATAACATATAATAGACTCCTTTACCTTTATGGTCTAAGATTCGTTACTAAGCTTCGTCGAGTTGTCATTTGTCACTTCTTTATCAGCGTTCGAACGGGTAAGCTGCTCGGCAGGATAATGAAGTCAAGACGGGCGTGTCT
This sequence comes from Platerodrilus igneus, assembly GCA_036346225.1. Taxonomy (NCBI): domain Eukaryota; kingdom Metazoa; phylum Arthropoda; class Insecta; order Coleoptera; family Lycidae; genus Platerodrilus; species Platerodrilus igneus. The sequence goes on from JARFIW010000544.1 coordinate 2,616,825, forward strand.
AAACACGTGGCCTCTAACAGAGTAAGAAAAAAGATGAATAATTGATTGATTCTTGGTGTCTGGAGGTCGAACCTAGCAGCTGTAGCGTGAGGATGTTTTTCTATAAGTTCCACCTAGAGCGGTTCAGTTGATCCCTGCAGGCCTAAGGAGATGAAAGCCCCCCTTACATCATTAATACATGCAATATCATAGAAGGCAATTTCATATATGTTTCGTATAATTCAACTTCACAAATAAATAATATCGAATAAGCAAATCTTGGATCTAGAAATTTTGTTGGAGTATTAAATTTAATCAAGCAGAAGTTAGTTTCGTTAAATAATGGTTGTATTCAGAAGAACTTTGATAATCGATGGTTATGGAAATTTCCGACAGCTGAGGTCAAGGTCCTATTTCTTTCGTTCAGAGCAGTATCACAACACGTGAGTGTTCCTTAGAATTTATACTTTGAATATTAATTAAGTTGCAATAAGAAAATAGAACATTAAAAATTTTGTAACGTAAAAAGCTTTTAAGGAAACAGCGAATTAAATAACAAATCTATTGTTTGTCAGAATGTTTGCACATGCACACAAAGTGTACATTTAAAAAGTTGTGAATGACATTGTATGTCAGATAAAAAAACATAGATTCAGTTGTCCTATCTAGACCTCACATGTCGTCTTACGTTAATTTAAAGTATGTTTAAATATTTTGAGGTCAAAAACTTTCATTTTTAATCGACATGTGGAATTCGCGTATTAACTGTTAAGCAAAAGTAACTCAGGGTAACTACATACTATTTTTTCAGCGCTTAGGTAATTAAATTTCACTGTGAAGGTCGAAGAAGTACTTCTATGGCTTAGAAAAAATATTATGTAATATGAATAATTTAGAAAATCTCAAGACAGTACATTTAAATTTTGTAGAAAGATCCATTCAGAGATCTTTATATTATCGAATACAATTCTTTACTAGTATATTTCTGTTCCATAAAAATTATTAAGTGAAAATATTATAGAGATACGAATTAAAATATTATAGTAACATGAATCCAGAAATTTATTCAAATAGAATCTATTTTGTTTTTGAATGACTTTTTATTATTTAGAATTCAAGTAAAAATTACAAGTCATCCCTGATCAGAAATTGTGTGTAATGAAAACAAATTCCCTGGGTGTATATTTTAGAAACCTAAATTCCATTATTTTATTTTTGGCAGATATTTTTGAGGACACAAATGGTGTCCATGTTGTACATTTGTTTGATCACAGGTCAAGCCGAGACATCTGTATGACATCTGGTGTTTGAGGTTTTGGTAAGTGTGTTTAAAAGAGTGAAATTCAGGTTTTATGGCTATGTTAGTGGTGTTGACATAAGGTTTCCGCATTCCTCTAATACAAGCACAGTTAAATTTTGGTGGTTATTGTATTGAAAAATACGGTGGCGCTCATTAAATACATTTTTGGTCTTTTGACAACCCATGACCCAAGCTCATGATCTATCCAGAGCTAATACTCGACTAGCCGTTTATGTCTTAAAAGTTTTTTTTTTCTCAAGCCATTTTCCATCCAACTTTACCTTGGGCTTGCATTAATAATAAGAAATTCTCGACCTTGTGATATCAGGTTAGGGTTTAGAAAATTTAAAGGTGTAATTTATTAGCTGATAGTCACGAGGATAATTAAACTTAATAAAAAAAAACAAGTTTAAGAAAAATTTTTTTTATTACAATGTTTGTGATTATTTTTGCAATATGAAAAGGATGGAAATGATTGGAAATTTATACTAATACATATTAACTAGAAACTAAACTGAATTTTAAATACGAAATAATACATCTGTAATAAAACGTAACTACACACTCACGAACACGATTTTATCATAAGAAGAACGAAAAGCAACACTTCATTACGAATACCCACAGACAATTACAAATAACAGGAAATACAATAATAAGTTGTTTTTTAATGTTTCTTGCATTAACAAGGGGTACGTGGGTTGAAAAAGATTGAGAACTGTTGATTTAGTGCAATATCTTTGGCTGTAGGTGTAGGTTTTACATTATTTCGTTTAGAATTTTTATTTTATTTATTTACCCTTGTTTTTATTTATGAGAGGATAAAAAACAAGTTGAAAATGCAAGGCATTGTCGCAACGAACTTCCAAATGTAGACTTACTTTAAAACAATTTATGTATCGCACATTAATTTTGGACCTATTTGAAATTTTTGATAAAATTAATTGCCGGGGGTCGGGTATCCGTGGTCAGATTTTGTGGGGGTACCATATTTCGACTCAGCTATGTTAGGGGAGTCCAAATATGTATCGCACATTAATTTTGGACCTATTTGAAATTTTTGATAAAATTAATTCCCGGGGGGTCGGGTATCCGTGGTCAGATTTTGTGGGGGTACCATATTTCGACTCAGCTATGTTAGGGGAGTCCAAATATGTATCGCACATTAATTTTGGACCTATTTGAAATTTTTGATAAAAATTAATTCCCCGGGGGGGGGTCGGGTATCCGTGGTCAGATTTTGTGGTGGGTACCATATTTCGACTCAGCTATGTTAGGGGAGTCCAAATATGTATCGCACATTAATTTTGGACCTATTTGAAATTTTTTTTTTCCCGACGGAATATCGCGGGGGCACGGCGCCCCCGTGGCCCGATTTTAGCTGACATCAAAACTTAAGCTCTGGACACCGAGCTGAATCGATTGATGTATCACACATTGATGTCCGACCATTAGAAAGGCCTCGGACGGACGGACAGACGGACGACAAATCGATTTCATAAACGAACGAAGTTCGTTGAAAATTAACAATGGTCTTCATTTATTGTCTTACTGTGTCTATAGAGCGAGTTACATATCCCTCAAATCAAATCATCATACAATCATTAAAACTTAAGTTAGATGCAACAATGTATAATTGAAGGACAGACTACAAAAGGTTAATAGAAGTTCATAAACCAGACATGAGAACGGATGTGAATACATTGTATTCCAGACATAACTTGACTCTGCAGGTGTAGGTCACAATAGACTGTAAGAAACTTATTGTTAGAATTAAGATTGTTACTTTGTATTGTATACATGAATAAAGACAATAGCAGACATAAGCTCTGCAATTCCCACAAGCAATATGAGGGGCAGGGACAGTATAAATACCCTCAGGAGGCCAAGATGGCCAGTCAGTCTCGAGTTCCACAACTTTAACATTGTTGATTGTTCAAGCTACTCAAATTTAGTTTAATTTATTTAGTGCAAAGTAATTTTGATTGTTAAAAGCGTTAATGAATATAACGCAACCATTTGTTAATGTCCATTGTAATTTCTATTTAAAAATAAATTTGTTAGAAGAGTTTTTGGAAGAAGTCTTTTTAAAAAGTCGCTTCAAGAAGCCCGAAATCCAACTAGGTGTTCCGTTTATATTGTAAATTTTACTGCCAATTTCATGTTACATTGAGTTTGTTCATTATTTTTAAATTGGCCGCGGAATATTTAAATTTATTGGAGTAAAATTCCCATGTGTTTACTTAAGCACGCGCCAACAGTGCCGTAAGTGATAAAACTCTGTGTGTTATTTTGCATGTGCAACAACAAGTATCGATTGAATAATCCACGAAGCCAGTGGAGAATCGTTTTGTCGTTCGAATACACCGCATCGCTATCGTACACGTTCTACATGAAGAGAATCGATATGTCTTTCGACTAGTTCGCATCGCTAGTGTATATGAACCGCTTTTCGTTAGAACCGCTATTGAACTAAATGTGCTTCGCTTCTTCGCAAGAGGCAGATTAGATGCTACATCATTTTTGCATTGGCACGACTTTGTAAACAATCAGGTGAGTGTTTTATAGTAAACGATTTGCTTTGATTTGCTTAAAGACATTAATTATTTGTTGTTTGTTAAATATCCTTTAAAATTTATACAGTCCATTTTTTCTCTCCTCTTTAGCTATTGGAAATTACACCGCAATTATTTTACACTAGGGTAGCACTAAAATGTTGCTTAGGGGCGAATTGATTCTAAAATCGGCGCTTCAGCATACTCTTACATTTAGTCTTAACACATTTTCTCGTTCAAGGTGTTTTTAAGATACCGCTGATTGGAGACTGGAATTCGAAATTCATAAATCCTAAACACCTACCTGCCTGTCAAAGCAACTTTTCTTTAGTGCTTTTTATTGACTTCTTGTCATCTATTCTAATTCACGGTATCGACACTAAATAATGCTTTATAAAAAAAGATGAAATATAAATTAAAATTTTCAAACGGTGTTTTAAAACAACGTTGTTTGGGCCAATCACTTATATTTTGCATAGATCATTTTAGCCTGCAAAGTTTATGAGTAAAATGATTTTTCAGAAATACAATATCTTGCTATCAGATGAAATACAAACGAATGTAGAAAGAAAGCTTTTGATCTGTAAATTGTGACTCTCATCTAAGAAATAATCGCACCTAAATTACTTAATTATCGCAGTATAAAAGTGCTAATTAAAAAACGCCACTTACTTCAAGTATTACTCAATACTTGTATTTTATCAAAATTACAGAAAATAGGGATATTTCAATTAGATCGTTTAGCTTAATACATCTTTGCTCTTATCTCGTTAGTTGAATAATCATTTTTAAAATGGCACATCACTTGAATAAAGTGAATAATGAAGACGCAGTGGCGCTTCAGCGTAGAATGATTGCTAATGCTGGCTTTTGGCCGCAAGAACAACCTACGGTTTATTATCGAATAAAGGCAGGTTTTAACTATAGTGTGCTGCTTTGTCTATGTACAACAATGTTGATGGAAGCCTACTACGACCTCAACAATTTTTCAAAACTATCCGAAATACTCTACATTTTAGTCAGCGCAATACTTGGCAATGCAAAATTTGGCAGCTTCTTCATGCGTCGAAAGACTTTTATCCATGCTATCAACCTGTTAAATGATCCACTCTTTTACGCATATCCCGACGAATTTAGACGGAATATGGTAAACCGCATTAATAAACTGCAACTTCTTGCAAAATGTTACAAATATTATGGATACACCACAGTAATTCTGTTTTGCATTAGCCCAATTTTTGATAACAGGCCTTTGCCAATTCCATTTCCGTACGAATTGGGTAACTACCGATATCTGATGTACATATTTCATGCATATAGCTTGAATTTGCTTGCATATGCTGGATTATCATATGATTCTATCTGCATTTGTCTTGTAGCAACAGCTGCGACTCAGTTGGAAATACTGAAAATAAAAATTATGCGGATTAAGCATCGATACATTTCTGAAGATTTAAATGTTTCTGAAAGAATCGCACGTGCCGAACTTACAATAGAAAAATTAAAGCACTGCGCTATTCACCATAAGCTTATAATAGAGTAAGAATTTTACTGATAATTAATAATGTTAAATTACATTTTGTAGGTTTGTGGAATGTATTGATAAAACCTTTTCCCTAGGCTTACTAATACAATTTATAGGAAGCATATTCATTCTATGTAATACTATATTTCAGTTTCTATCGGTAAGTCAAAATATTAAATACTAGTAACAATCAAAAATAATGTATTTGTTTTACGTATTTAATGACGAAATAAATACAAACATATTGAGCTAACAAAAATCTAACAAAATACTTTGTCTTTCATAATTATCAAGAATGTCACATTACACAATGTTTCGTAACCGTTCACTATTTACAATTCACTTTGTATATATCATAAAATATTCCTGCATACCTAATCGATTTCTATATATTATCCCTACCTACATAAAACTAACCAAAACCAAGGAACAGATAACAGACGAGAGTGTTCGAGCATCCTTCAAGCAATCAACACGCGTCCTTCGGTATGCCGTGCATCTGGTCGCGTTAAAAGGCATAATCAGTTAATAAATGTTACGTTGAAGTGCGTGACAAAGTGAACAATGAAGCAAGAGACAATTCATCATCAGGTGTAAGCCGTTTTCACCACTTCAAACAACAAGAATATAGTCGAAACTACACCACATGTCAAATCAAGGTTAGTTATCCAATCATTTATACTACCAAACAATCTGTTATAATTGTTATCTGATTATCCATTATTTCGCTGGTCGTTTAGACTATTGACCTTTTATTCAATCAGCATACACAAGTCAACATCAAACCTAGCTTGTTTTGAAATACGCACGCTACAACTTGGTACTTCGTTAACTATACTTTTTAACCCCTAAAGAACAACGCGTGTTTTCAAATACGCACGCGCCATCTTGGTCGCTGCGACAGCCGAATTCTGTTACCCTTCTTAGGAGATAACTTACAGTCCACACACCTAATTTTCTTTTAAAAAAACACTATCATATTTTACATCAAGCCTGTTTTATCCCTTTAGTGGTCTTTGAAAGAATGCATAATTATTGTACAAGGCGAATGCGGAAACCTTTATTCCTTAACCGTTATACATTTTATTAAAGACAACATAATCCCTAAAGTTTCTTACCTTATGGCTCGACTTTGACCTTAGTACTTCACTGCTTCACCTGTGAAGAGATTAAACAAAGAATAGCACTGTTTGTGCGTTTATACTCCAAATTTTTAAAATCCAATTTGAATCATCTTTCATTCATTCTAATTAAAATGAATAGCCTTGTTCAAAAATAACAAGTTGAAAATGCAAGGCATTGTCGCAACGAACTTCCAAATGTAGACTTACTTTAAAACAATTTAAAGAAATTAAAATTATTATGTTGTAATAATTATAAGTATTCAGATAAAATAAAAATTAATTCCCCGGGGGGGTCGGGTATCCGTGGTCAGATTTTGTGGGGGGTACCATATTTCGACTCAGCTATGTTAGGGGAGTCCAAATATGTATCGCACATTAATTTTGGACCTATTTGAAATTTTAATTTTCCCGACGGAATATCGCGGGGGCACGGCGTCCCCGTGGCCCGATTTCAACTGACATCAAAACTTAAGCTCAGGACACCGAGCTGAATTGATTGATGTATCACACATTGATGTCCGACCATTAGAAAGGCCTCGGACGGACAGACGGACAGACAGACGGACGACAAATCGATTTCATAAACGAACGAAGTTCGTTGAAAATCTATTCCTCTTGTATTCAATTAACGTGCTTTTTTACAAAATATCCTTTCATTTATTATATATTTTTGATTAAATTAATTTGTGAAAATTATTTACAAAGGCACTGGATATAATCAGTACCGTTCACGTTAAATGTGGTTATTTCTGTAAGAAATATCTATCCAAGTTTTATTAACAAATTGATTAAGCATAAAGTTGCTTTCTAAACTGTTACTTACTGATAACAAAAATGTTGGTTTGGGTAGATCTACCATAACCTCACAATAAATAATTCCAGTTAGTTATTAATGAAATAGTAAACATAGAAGTTTAATTTCTAATTTTTCTTAAATAGAAGAATTTACTTTCTCTATCACATAATGACATCTTCCGTAGTTTCAGTGAATTAATAAAAGATTTAGAAATGTAAAATTTACAGATTCCTATTGCTTAATATTGAAAAATATATTTATAGTCGGTCCTTGACCTATTTTGAAGTTTAAATAACTTGATTAAACAAAAAATTATCTAACTGCTATGTTCATAGTTCAGCTAACATACGAAAACAAATTTCTACATACCAGATGTCCGTCTGACAGAAAAATACCTGCTAGGCGTCTTGCGTCAGCATTAAAATAAAGAAATCTCCAATCCAGAACAAATAATTTTGCTGCTTACTGAAGCTCCAAACTACTTGGCATCCATTTTAAGTAATTAAATCTCGCCAGATCCACACTCGAACAAAGCGTAAAATCCTATATTTTCTTCTTGTGCATTTAATTAAAATTACGTTAAACCAGGCTTCTGTTAACTAAAGCTTGTATGTTTTTTCCAAGCTAAACATTATTTCCAATTTTCACATTATTACCAAGCTGCATGTTAATTAAAGTTGCTTTATGTATAAATTAAAACTACGAATATTATCAAACGTTGCATGTTAATTTAAAGTTGCATGTTAATTTAAAGTTGCATGTTACCACGGCCCTTCAACCAAAAAAATTTCACGTCATCTACGAGCTGTTCCAGCAAGTGGACAATACAAAAGTGCTTTTCGAAGATGACATTCTCTCCTAAAACAACTTAAATCGTACGTGCTTCCAACACGAAAAAACTGCAAAAACCATTGTCCTCGGATTCAAGGAACAATTCGACTTCATTTCACCACAGCTGTATTGGAAGTGTCTAGGTCAAGCGCGTTACCGATCGGAAACAGGATTACCTTACAATTTTTTAACAGATGGAGCTCTAGGAATGATACTAAATGAAAAGTTTATTTTGTCACCGTATAAATTAAATTTTAATTTGAATTGAATGCTAATATTTTATTGAGCAATAGGTAATACTTATTTAGTGGATTGTGTAACATTATTATACATTATATTGTTTATTATTAAATAAATAGATTAATTATATGAACACATCTAGATAGGAAATAAAATCGTTACAACCCTATGCCAAATTTGCTTGATTATTTTGGAAAATACATGAAAATCGTAACTGATTCATTTAATAGCATCACACTCCAGATTTCTATCATTGAATCACTTATGCAAGAATTCCAACACACTTTCTTGTTGCTGGTTGTTTAAGTTTGGTTTTTACAATTTGCACTAATTCTTGGTATAATGCTTAATAAAGGTTGTTTTTACATACATGAAGTTAGTTACAAACTAAAATGTCAAACTTTTGCAAAAAGCAAAATTTTAGTATACTGGTTAGTACTATACCTGGGAACAACCTTTATTAAGCATTATTCCAAGAATTAGTGCAAATTGTAAAAACCAAACTTAAACAACCAGCAACAAGAAAGTGTGTTGGAATTCTTGCTTAAGCGATTCAATGATAGAAATCTGGAGTGTGATGCTATTAAATGAATCAGTTACGATTTTCATGTATTTTCCAAAATAATCAAGCAAATTTGGCATAGGGTTTTTAGCAGTAAATGTAAAATTCCGAAAAAAGAAAATTCGGGACGAAAAAGAAAAATAAAGAATTTATTCAAAATAAAATTAGGAAATTTCCACTGCATACAGATCCTATGTTTTAAGTTATTTGTAGCTATATTGGTAAACCAATAGACACTATTTATAGAGTTCTAAGAGAAAGTATCGTAAAAACATTTTAAATACCCTAAAATCTAACAAAAAGTGCAGAATAAATTTTGTACGAACAAGTATCTATTACTGGTTCCTTCAGCCTCTGAAGTCAAAAAAACAACATACGAAAATATGCGGAAGTCTATTGATTTTCAAAATTTTTCTATTTTAACAAAATATGAATCTTTAAAAAATCCAGGAGAAACCAGCAATAACACTGTTGCTTCATCTTTGACTTTAAACGGATTTCAATCAAATCCAAACATTCGTTTACAGCTGCTTATGTTAACTACATTTGGCGGTAATTATAAAACTTAGCAAGGCTATATTGATTTGTTTAATGCATTAGTACATAACAATTTATCTTTATCTGACATAGAACGCCATAATTATTTAATTGGTTCACTGATTGGGGAACCATTAAGTTTGATTAAATCCATCACCTTGACAGCGGGTGGATATCGGCTCGCATATGACGCGTTAATTGAGCGCTATTCCAATATTCGCCGCCAAGCCACGGCACATTGGCATGTCATAAAAATTATCCGTCTATACGATCGGAAAATCCTAAAGAATTACGTAAACTGTTAGATAACTTTTCAGAAAATCGAGCCATTCTTGGTACTCTTAATTTTGATACTTCCTCTTGGGATTTTATTTTAGTAGATTTCCTATTGGAAAAAATCGATCCTCAATCGCGAAAACGTTTTGAGCTAGAAAATAACAGTAATGAAATTCCTACGTTAGATAGATTAAAATGTTTTTTATCTAAACAATGTGCAGCATATGAAACTATTGCTAGTACATCATTTAATGCGCCTTTTGTGGGTACGCAAAAACATTTCAAACCCGCAACGGGAACATATCAACATTTTCAAGCAAGTGAAGGTGTACGCCCCAAGTTAACATCTCACATTGCTTCTGTTAACAAATCTAATACATTCGCGGCTTTAAAAAAACCCGAAAACTGTATTATTTGTCAACAAATTCATCGCGTTTTTAGATGCAATTCGTTTTTGTCTATGACGCCTTCTGATCGTTACCGAACGGCAAAAAACGCAAATTTGTGCATCAATTGCCTTCGTAGTAACCATAACACCTTAAATTGTAAATCTAGTTCTTTTTGTAAAAGCTGTAATCAACGCCATCACACGTTATTACACGTTACAAAAACGGTACAGTCAGCTATTAAATCTGACTCACAGTCAAATAATTTACAGCAACCTACAGTTGCACACAATAATGCGGAGGAGCACGCCTTTGTAGCTACCAATGCTTTTTCATCTTTATATAATTCAGAAAATGGTATTACAGTTCTACTATCTACCGCGATTGTAGAAATAAAAGACGCCTTTTGCAATTTTCATCAAATATGCGCACTACTTGATCCAGGGAGTCAAGCAAGCTTCCTGCGTGACAGCTGCGTACGAAAATTTTCTCTTTCTCGTCGCTTTTCACAAGTGCCAATTTTTGGCCTCGCGCAAACAGAAGCTTCTTCAAATCGTGGCGCCACTAATTGTATTATTCGTTCACGTTATGATACAAACTTTGAAATAAATGTAGAGCCATTTATGCTTTCAAATATATGTTCCAACTTACCTAACGTCAAGTTACGTAGCGATTAGAAACACTTAACAGGATTGCATTTAGCCGATCCTAATTGGCACATTTCAATTCCTGTAGACATGCTCTTAGGAGCTAACGTATATCCTTCCGTTGTAAGCGAAGGTTTGAATCATGCCGAGCATCAGCAGCCATCTGCAATCAATACAATATTTGGTTGGACACTGATAGGTGCAGTTCCATAAACTCAACAATTACCAGCGGTAAGATCATTTTTTATCTCTGCCGAACATTCTATTAATAATACTTTAAAACAATTTTAGGAAATTGAAGAACCGCCTTCCAAACCCATAATTACAAAAGACGAGGAAACAGCTGATGAAATTTTTAAGAAAACACACACGCGCGACATCAACGGTCGCTTTCGTGTAAACTTGCCTTTTAAAACGGCACCCCCTAAATTTGAAAATTCACACGCCACACAACCTACTCGATCTATTATAAAATTACCACTCACCATGCATTCATTTATTTCTTAATAGTCACAAATTTAAAGCGAAAACTTATGGTTCTTAAGAAACGACAGAAAATCTTACACTACAGCAATTTCTTAAAACACTATAAATCAGCACGTGTGTAATATATTGCATACAGGCAAAAGCAAACATACTAACGAAGAACAGACATCAACACGCACGTGCGCATACAGCCGAAGGCACGCATACATCTACCTACGCACGTATGCGCTCACACACACACACACACACATATACACCCACCATCCACCCGCTCACACGCATGCATGCACACGTATGAAATTAACTGTAATATGTGTGAATAATACTTAATTCTGGCAACGTTGTTGTAACAACAAATTAGAAACCAATAATTATTTTACTAAACGGGATTGCTGGCCATTCACTTACACTTCTTTTTTGTGAAAATATAAAATCGACCTTCTAAATGAACTGTGACACTTTGCTAGAGTTAATTATTTCTAAAATTGTGTATTTAGTTGCAACAGTTAATTTAAGTATGGATTATTATATATCAAGTTTGCTACAGTTACTGTAAGGATAATTTGTGTATCAGGCTGCTGCAGTTAACTAGGGTGTCTTTTGTATTAAAATTTGCTACAGTTAATGTAGAATATATTTTTTTACTGTTGAAGTAAATTTAATTTGTTCATCGCTAGATGCTTAGTTCACCGATGTTCGTAGTAATAAAATAGATAGCATGGTGGTAAAGTAAAAGTAAGCTAGCTCAGAATAGAAGTCAGTGGAGGTACGCCTCCTACCAGTTACAAAACGGAAAATCTAATGACGAAAAAGTAATTGCACTCAAACATGATGATTATTATAAACAACTACAGGTGTTGGTTTTGCAATATTTTCAATTAATCGTGTGCGAAAAGATTTATTGGAAAACTATTAATTCGGCAAATATCTGTGTTGGAAGATGTTGGCAGCCATAGGCTGCTTAAAGCCCTTCACATACCACTTAATATCGGTGAAATAGGGTATTGTAACGTACGTTTTAGTTCCTATACTGGTGTACGCTCTACAAATGGCGAAAACCTGTCGGAACCCCTACACAACGACTTTGCAGGAAGGATAGTATGTCAACGGTCGAGTAGTGATGCACTTCGATATTACTTTAAGAAAGAGTGCAAAATGAACGTTGAACTTTAGTTTCAGGTTATATTCGAAGTAGTTTCAGTTTGTAAGTTGTGTGAAATTAAAGTTATAAAAATGCGAATGTCTCTTGTCTTTAATCATATTCAGGTACAACGAAATAACAACATTCTTAAAATACCGACTGAGCAAGCAGGTGTGTGTTTTAAAGATGGCTGCCCACGGGGTACCGATGTGATTTTACGTGCGTAAACGTTTTCATTATTTTGTAACAAAACTTGAAACGTGTTTGTGTTAAGTATTTTATGCTAACACGGTTTCCTAACACAAAAAAAACATACACACCGTTAGCCGCAGGAGTAACCGTATTTTACCACGACTAGACTCTGGTCGGTGAGGGGAAGTGGGAATTTGCACCAAGATACAAATAACTTAAGGTCGACACGGTGAACAAGAGTCTTGGAGAGCGCCACCTAAATCGGAACTGTACGCTTCCCGCGAAATCAATCTAAAAATTTTTTCACGCAATCGGTAGATGTTTAACGGACATAAAACTCGACAACAAGGAAATACAAGTAACATATAATCGTTTACTGACACAACTTATGGTTTCTAATATTCATGGGGTTGAACATAAACATCAATTTTACATCATAACGAAGCTTAAATGTAAGCGATTGGGTTAATGAAACCAACGTACTTATCTATATGTACCTTACACTTATTAGAAATTAAATGGCCGCAGTATATTTTCATTAGGTTCACTTTGTACAAATTTAAAATCAATCGAACACTGCTCGCGGTGGTACCAACGCTTGTGCGTACGATTATGCAGATAAAAATACCTATCAAACGAATGTGTACAATAATTCGTTAATTAAATTAATTCCGACGCACAACTGTTACAAAAATGATATTAAAATAAATTACAATATCAGTTATAATGTGAGATGGCTCTATAATGTTATCTGCAGGTGGAAAGCCAGCATGGATACCAGATTAGCGGCACGTACAATCAAAATATAATATGGAAAGATCTTACCAGAACAGGTCCTGAGCGAGGATATCGTATCTTGCAGGTACGCCTGAGTTTGTTTCAATAAAATACGTACATAATGTACCAGACTGAATTACCAAGCACTACAAGACTGCAAACTACAACCCTAAAATGTTATAATTAGATGTGAACACACCTACTATTTACTTTACCGTTTTGCGGTTCTTTTACAAAACGGGCTTAAATAATAAGAACAAAACTCGATGTTATCAACGAGTTTTCAAATGTGTGTCCTACAAAGATCACAATTGTATGAAGTGTACGTGCATAAAAATTATAAATAACCTTACCTAGAACTTCTATAAAATTCTCAAAAGAGCAGAGCAAATATAAAATATTCACTAATAATTCGCTCTTAAATAACGGATCATCAATTCCCCAAAATTAAAATAATAAGGGCGGAACTACAAATTAGTTCACAATAAGATGTACGTTACCAAGCATCGAGGATCAAATTAAGAATAGAACAAATAATCATGACTCGTATTAAAGTGATAAGGATTAGTTTATGCACGTTATCAACATACAAGAATTAAAACTTGAATTTATGAACGAAACTTGATAAATTACAATAAGTTTCCTTATTAAACCATAGGCGTCGTATTTGAAAACGAAGTATATTAAAAAATTGGGAAACGCGTTACGCAAAATTGAACCGTAACAATGCTTCTGGTGAAATTCCAATTTTGGACAGAAAATACACACGTGTTGCCACCCCTTTTCCGATCTCCTTGAGAAAAGGTAGTTGCCAGACACGGTGGAATAAAATGAGGTTTTCCCGCTAACTCGATTTGGCTGGGTCGTGGGCCACGGGGACCAAACTTGAAGCCAATAACTGGTGTTAAGATAATTTTGAGCGCCAAAAGCCTGTCTGGAAACCCTAAAGATCAAAATACTGAAAATGACGTCTTCGATCACTTTCATACAAAAAATGCCTAGCAACGACGACTCATAGGTATTCAGGGAACAATAATTATTAAAGTTCAAAATAACACTAGGTATACTATCCCCTTAATTTTTAACAGTTTTAGAACTCACTGTAATTTATGCAACCACAATAACGAAAAGTCATATGTAATTACAGTGAATTTAACACCTTCAATATAGGGACGAAACTTTGCGATTCCCCAAATAACTGCCAAACATTCTAGTTCAGTAGCAGAAAATTTTTGTTCTTGCTTAGTAAGGCTACGAGTAGCATAAGCAATAACTTTCTCTCTTTCATCAAACTCTTGAGTGAGGACATCTGCTAACCCAACTTGTGAAGCGTCCGTCTGCAACGTACACTTCCTCGAAAAATCAGGACAACTTAAGATAGGCGACGAAATTAGACATTAGTAGTGGGGTAAGGCCGGTCCTAATTCAAAACGTGTTCACACGTATTTTCTATATGTAAAATACACGTGCACCGTTTTGAATTAGGATCGGCCTTATATACTTTTAATGTAAAATACTTGTGAGCATGTTTTAAAGTCAGACCGGCTTTATATTACTTTCAATGGAACATACATACTTCAAAACACACGTATGTTGAAAAATGTAAGTGCAGAGAAAATGTGTGTAGATGTTATGAATTTGGTTTTCTAGCGAGAAGTTATAAAGTATGCCAGATGCAAAATATTGCATTCAAGTCAATTGTGTTTAATTAAAGTGGATTCTGATTTATGTTTTTTATTTATGTTTAGAGGCTGCAAATACACATGGGCCGGTTTCAATTCAAAATGTGTTCACTCTTGTGATAGGTTGAAAAGTGGGTTGGCAAAGTACGCAGATGGTGGTAATCTGCTATATAAGGAGATTGCTCCTAATATTAATTTAATTAGTCGAAGAAAAGCAATATGGATTTTAATACTCTTAATAAAACCACATATTGCAAACCTTATGTAAATTCAAAAGATCTTGTAGTGAATAAGAGGTTTGAAGTTTTAAAAGTGGAAACAAACAAGACAAAATATGGAGAAAGAGTATTAGTGGAAACAGAAGAGTTCAAGAGTATATTGCCATTGGGATATTTTGAATACCTTCAAGCACATGGAGTGAAACAAGTAAATGAAAGTATTGGCTCGAACAAACACGTATACATAACTAGTAAGGGATCGACCGGTCTAACTGTCAACATAGAATTTTCAGAATAATATGTCACTAATCTAAGAAATAGTTTATTATTATAATAATATACATCTTGTTCTTTACTGTTTAATTTATTATAACACATCTAAGTCGATTGTATAAAGAATGATGTATTTAATTAAAGTGGGTTCTGATTTATGTGCGTTTTACTTTGAGTTTACTACCTTGTTTAGAGAAAGTCTTGTTTCAAAAGAGAAACCTTTATAAAATGGTTTTTAATTTTACAAATTGTTAAATATTTTGATCTAACTATTTATAAATGAAAAAGTATTTATTAACTCCCGTTCTTGAAGTATCTGCTGCTCCCTCGCAGCCAGTTCCTCTCTTTTTTGCTTTATTATTTCTAGCTCCAAATCTATACGACGCAGTAGCTTCTCTCCACGCTTTTTAAATGCGTTAAGCAACTCTACTGTGTCATCTTCGTAGGATTTGTCATCTTCACAGCAAACAGTCATATTAGATTCTGTACATAACTTTTTCATAGCCAACATGTTTTTGCCGGATCTGTGAGCATAACATAAAAGATTATTGTAGGTTCATTTTTTCTTTTGTATACTACCTGATGTTTCTGAGAGGATCAGAATGTGTCAACGATCCGATGATAGCCTCAGAATTTCCAGAATGGTTTTTTGATATAATGTAACTTATAAATTAGTAGTGTTTTAAAACACATGTATAAATGTGAAAAAGCACTTACCGTGATATATCTATTACGTCACTATCAAAAATAGCAGCAGTGTCAAGTTAAGGCGAAGAAGAACCAAAAACTTCTTTAATCAAGTCTTCGTCAGAATGTAATATAAATTGCTCTAGAACTTTTACGTTGGTACTATTACAATTTTTGATTGATGATAAGTTACTCATTTTTTTAAAGTTGCTAGTAATAGTAACTAATAATTATACAAGAGATCTGATTGAATACTGTTGTTAAAATCTACGTGAAGTATTTATATTAAATAATAAACTGACCTGTTAAAAAAAATTAAAAATTTGCATCGTTTTCTGAAAAAATTCAGCTCTGTAATCTATTCTAATGAATAAAACAGTATGTAAGCGAATATAACTATACCTCAGCAGAAATAATGAATTAGATTCATTGTCTGAAAAAAATTGCAATGAAGGCACATAATAAAAAACCTAAATTAGATTAATTTCGTTTTAGATTACTGCTAGCATAATTTATTTTTCAATAAAACTTAACAAAAATCGATTTTATATGCATATATATAGGTATATAGTAATTGTGTGTGTGTGTGTGTGTGTGTGTGTTTACGCGATTCATGCTGAATAAGAAATTCTTTAATTCTATCAAGGTACTGCAAAACGTTCTTTTAATACTGGGTTTTTAAAAAAATCATGAGTGCGTGTAAATTATTATATTTTTCTTTAGATTAATTTCGTTTAAAATAATGCAATGCAAATGGCCCTTAACTAGTAATATATATAGAATAAGTTTTAGATTACCGCTGGCATAATTTATATGCATATATAGGTAATTGTGTGTTTACACGATTCATGCCGCATAAGAAATTGTTTAATACTGGTTTTTAAAAAAAAACCATGAGTGCGTGTAAATTATTAAACAACATTGACGGTTTAATCTGAGACATTTTTTCAAATTTGCTTTATATTTTATTAAATTTTTTTATATGTAACCATAAAAAATAACGCTGTAATAATAGTGTATTTTCTGTACACACAGCGTAAATCAAAGGTCGTATAAAAAACATTTGATTACTATACTGCAAGCAAGCAAATTTTTTCAGTAAACGCAGCCGAATGAAAAATGATGTTGTATGCTAATTCTTTTACAGTTGTTTTGCTTTCGTCAGATGATATTTTTGTATAAATAGTAAATAAAGCTGTACATATATTAAGTAGTGTATTGATTTGTATAGAATCATAAATTTTGAAATCGTGGCGAGATTAGTAGCGCTATTTTGAAATTAACTGTGAAATGCGTGAATCTAATCAGATCAGTCGATGAAATAACGAAACACATTATAATTATCAAAGCAAATATTAGTATCTTGAAGCTTGCTATTAGAAATAAGGTATACGAAGACAATCCTAGTAGGATGGAATCTAATTTGGTACATCTTAAAAGTTACCTTGTACGATTGAGGCACTTGAAACGCTCGTTGGAATATCAAGGTAAAGGTATTGATGCAACGCTTTCTAGAGGTCATATTCGAAAAAATTTGATTTGGCATGATGTACAATCATGTTTTGGAAGTCGAATAATTACGGGACTTATTACCAATTTAAGTTATAGAGATCCTCTAGTGTTCTTAGACAAGGCGTTCGCTAGTTTTAAACGCAAGATTGTTGCTTGCTTAAAAAGGTCAATGTTGAAAGTTAATGTAATATTGACCGCTAACTTGGCGAAATAGATTTGAAGACTTTTCCTACTGCAAATCGTCACATCAATATAAATACCAATCTCAAGCGGTGGTATAAGGAGAACCTATTGGACAAGATTTCGAAGCGATTAGAGGAATTGAGCGAAAAGGATTCAGGTTGGGCAATCCAAGAAGTTTTACACTTGAAGGCAAACATAAACAATCATGATCCACTTAAAGGAGGGTGTTTAACGTTTGTTCCGGTTCCGGACTTATAAACAATACCACAATGTTTCTTGATTTTATATTAAAAGTTCTTTTCAAAGCAAGTGGAGCCCATGACATTCAAACATAGAAGTATTTATTAATTGTATTTAATAAATCCTGATTAGAAAAAAGTATTATGATAGTTGCTCAATCAAAAGTGAAAGAAGATATAGTAAATGAACTTCATAAACCAGCAAGAATAAATTTCAAGAGACGCAAAGTGATAGTAAAAGGTTTAATGACCTTCTTCCGATTTGATTAAAATGCTACCATATTCGCAAACAAACAAAGGATTTAAATACATTTTAGTAGTTATTGATTGTTTCTCCAAATACGTATGAGCTGTACCACTTAAAAGTAAAACGGGTATTGATGTTACTGCTGCAATGAAAACAATTTTAAATAAATTTAAAAATCCACCAAGAAATTTGCAGTCTGATTTTGGTAAAGAATATTATAACAAACACTTTCCATCCTTAATGCAGATATATGGCATAAACCATTATAGTGTTTTTTCTACAAAGAAAGCATGCATTGTGGAACGTGTAATTAGAACTTTAAAGGGAAAAATGTGGCGCTTGTTTAACCTAAACGGTTCTTACAATTGGATAAAAAATTTAAGCGATATTGTGAAACAATACAACAATACAGTTCACAATACTATCGGAGTCAAACCTGTAAAAGTTGATAAATCAAACGAAATAACTATTCTTAAATCATCATTTACCCACATCAAACTTGCAACCAAAATACCAAAATATTCAACTAAAGACAGTGTGAGGATTAGTAAACACAGGGAAGCTTTTACGAAAGGTTACACGCCAACCTGATCAAATGAAATTTTTAAGATTAAAAAGGTAAACGTAACCAACCCGACAACGACGAGAAAGAAATCAAAGGTGCATTTTATGAAATGGAGTTGCAAAAGTTTAAACATCCAGGAATTTACCTGGCGGCAAAAGTCCTAAGAAAGAGTGAAAATAAAGTCTTTGTAAAATGGTTAGGCTTCTCTAACGTACACAATAGCTGGATCGATAAAAATAATGTTTGCTAGAAGTTGTTATAATAATAGTTAATAAGGCTATCATTGTAAAATTATATTAAAATAAATAATACAGACAAAATCTTTCTATTGTTTTTTTATTATTATCAAGCCATTCTTTTAATAAAAAGGTATTTTGTTTTGCGCATTGCAGATTATTATTGCTGTGTCTACAACAATGGATGTTATATTTTAAACGATTTTTGATTTTTAACTGCGATAGCTTAGGACAACCTAGTGCAAGCATATCAGTTACAAAGTTTTGCATTATATATGTTTCAATCAATTTCTTCTTTTCTAGACCCTTCACAAATACTTCTTCACCGGGTCGGATAATTTGCTTCAAATAAAGCGCTTTATATGATGACACCATTGCAGCCGTTGAAGATTCATCCCAAGAAAGACCATGAATATTCATTGTCACCCAGTCGTTATGTTTTATATGATCTTGGCTCAAACAACTAGACTGCATTGGCAGTTTAAAAATTTGATGCCAAACATCAGAATAAAAACGTAAATAAAGGTGATTTTTTTTAACAATTGCATTCAAAGCAATTCGCTATGCAATTATTTTGATTGTATGATAATTCTTTTACAGTTGTTTTGCTTACGTCAGATGATATTTTTGTATAAATAGTCAATAAAGCTCTACATATACCATATTTTAAAATTAGAGTTGTCAATTGCAAAAACCACAAAAATTAAATTGACCTAGAAATCATTTGAAATATTTACTTTTTTCAGTACAACTGAAAGAACTTGACTTTTATACATTTTTTTTAATCGATATTATAGACTTTTTTTCTATTGCCTATTTTTGTAGTATTGATTACAAAAAATTACATACGACAGCGAGTACTGTGAACTGTATTCTCGTATTGTTGTATTGTTTTACAATATTACTTTAAATCTGTCCCTTTAATGTTCCTATTACACGTTCCACAATGCATGCTTTCTTTATAGAAAAAACGCTATAATGGTTTATTCTATAGGTCTGCATTAAGAATTGAAAGTTTTTGTTATAATATTCTTTACCAAAATCAGACTGCAAATTTCTTGGGGGATTTTTAAAATTATTTAAAATTGTTTTCGTTGCAGAAGTAACATCAATACCCGTCAATATTACTGTATTGGTTGATTAAGATATGAGTTAATTTTTTACTACGTTTTTTTTTATTCGCTTAGGGCAATGCAGAAAAAGTTTGAATTGGCAACACTTTTTTATAATAAATAAACCTTGATACAAAATCACATTCAGTTTTACTGAAAAGTAAATATTTTCACATTTAACTGAAAAAATTTATTAAATCAGAGGAGATTGCTAACTGTACGGTGTTATAATATTTTTCTATATCTGTGTGAATAAACTCACAAAGCGCCAAATGAGCAATTTGTCTAACTGATTTTTTCACTTAAAGCGATTGATATTTATTTCAAACAAGTATTAATTAAGGTCATATAAAAGACAAAAAGTTTTATCATAGAAATAACATCGTGTAATTTAATTTATTGTTGCAGCACCTTGGCAATGAAAGAATTTCATTACGTAGCATTCGTTGAATTTTAAAAAAATTATTTTAAACCTCCATCATGAGTTAGTTTTACTACGTGCTATAATTACGGTAATATTAAGTACGATCAAATGTAATAGTTTTGAACTGGTGCTATCTAAAAAAAATTAAAATTCTCCATATGGAAGATATTCAGACATTGCAGCCCCATATAAATTATTAACATCAAAATACATTAAATATTTAGAATTAATATTCTGTTTTTTAATGCAATTGGAATTGTATCGTAATACTGAATCAAAATGTAAATAGCTATAAAATCCGAAACGGGAACAAACGTTGAACACACTCTTTAAGCAGATCATGATTGTTTATATTTACCTTCGAGTGTAACACTTCACTGTTAACTTTAAAATATCACTACTAACTTCAGTCACTAGCTAAATTACTTTATAATTAATATCTGTAAAGATTTATTGGCTATTTATACATAAATTTGTTCTGATATAAGCAAAATAGCTATAAAATTAGACATTTGCAATTTTTCAAAACAATAAAGCAAATTCGAAATCTTGCCTGAACAAAGCACGTTCATCAGCAGAAAAATTAATACTGAATTTTAATTTACAATAACAACAATCTTACATCATTTTTCATTCAGCTGAGTTTACGGCAAAAATATGCTTGCTCGTGTAAGCAAAACAACTGTAAAAGAATTAGCATACAAATTAAAATAATTGCATAGCGAACTGCTTTAAATGCAATTGTTAAAAAAAATCGCCTTTATTTAGGTTTTTATTCAAGACGATTTTCAAGCTTGAATTGTTTAATTCTTGTTTACAGAACGGATGTAGAAACAATTTTTGACTTTTAATCTGAATGCATGAAATGCATGCGATCTAAAAATTGCAGAGTTGCCTTCAGTACATAACTATGGCAAAGCAATTCCCTATGCAAGCATTTCCATATTTACATACTGAAGGCAACTCTGAAAACATTCTGCAGTTTTATCATAATACAATTACGTCGTGCAATTTTTAATTTATTGGAAGAGATGGATTTAATATCAGTAAATTTTAATAATGATACAATTTTCCCAAAATGTTGCTTCAATTAAAAAATCCCTAAAGATTTGAGTATCCCAGAAAAAGTCTACATCAAACTCATGCTTTTTTTTGTTTAACTAAAAATTTAGGGAAAAAATAACTTTAATTTTAAAATATGGTATATGTAGAGCTTTATTGACTATTTATACAAAAATATCAATGTGATATATGTACTTTTTAGTAAAACTGAGTGTGATTGTGTATCAAGGTTTATTTTATTATAAAAAAACATTGCAATGTGCAACGCATGACATTTTCCATACAACTTTGTTAAAGCAATTCATTTTTTCATCAAGTGAAGGATTAATTATAGCACGTAGTAAAACTAACTCATGATGGAGGTTTAAAAATAATTTTTTCAAATTCAACAAATGCCACGTAATGAAATTTAAATTACACGACGTTATTTCTATGATAAAACCTTTGGTCTTTTGTATGACCTTAATAAATACTTGTTTGAAATGAATGTCAATCGCTTTAAGTGAAAAAATCAGTTAGACAAACCGCTCATTCGGCGCTTTGTGAGTTTATTCACACAGATATAGAAAAATATTATAACACCGTACAGTTAGCAATCTCCTCTGATTTATTTTTCAGTAAAACTGAATGTGATTTTGAATCAAGGTTTATTTTATTTAAAAAAATGTTGCCAATTCAAACTTTTTCTGCGTTGCCCTAAGCGAATAAAAAGAAACGTAGTAAAAAATTAACTCATGGCTTAAACGACTAATACAGTAATATTGACGGGTATATCAATACATCAGTTACTTCTGCAACGAAAACAATTTTAACACAGTACTCGCTGTCGTATGTAATTTTTGTAATCAATACTACAAAAATAGGCAATAGTTAGTATCAGTGGTTGAGGTACTAAGAATTCTTTTATCATCACTTGGATTAAGAACAATTTTGTTTTGTTTAATAGTAAACACATCATGTTTGACTGATCTAATTAAACATTACTGTTTCTGTACAGTCTGATATCGATTAAAAAAATGTATAAAAGTCAAGTTCTTTCAGTTGTATTGAAAAAGTATGCAATTTTTTAAACAGAAAACGATGCAAATTTTTAATTTTTTCTAACAGGTCAGTTTATTATTTAATATAAATACTTCACGTAGATTTTACCAACAGTATAGAAAAAAAGAGTATGATATCGATTAAAAAATGTATAAAAGTCAAGTTCCTTCAGTTGTACTGAAAAAAAGTAAATATTTCAAATGAATTGTAAGTAAAAATTTAATTTTTTTTGTTTTGTAATTGACAACTTTAATTTTAAAATATGGTATATACGCGTGCACCGTTTCGAAGCCAGACCGGCCTTCCATTAATGTTGACTAAGTGGATTTATTTATTATTCTGCTGATGTTAGCATTAAATTTCTCGCTTTTTATTTTTTCTGTTGATGTCAGCTTCCCAAGAAAGTCCATAAATATTCCTTGTCACCCAGTCGTTATGTTTTATATGATCTTGGCTCAAACAACTAGACTGCTTTGGCAGTTTAAAAATTTGATGCCAAACAACACCTTCCAACAAGTCCAAAACCGCAATTTCTTTGCACACAAACTCGTTTTTCTTGTATTTAAATCCCTGAATATCAATTATATACATGTTTGTATGTAAATATATGCAGTAAACTTCGACTAATTAAATTAATATTAGGAGCAATCTCCTTATATAGCAGATTACCACCATCTGCGTACTTTGCCAACCCACTTTTCAACCTATCACAAGAGTGAACACATTTTGAATTGAAACCGGCCCATGTGTATTTGCAGCCTCTAAACATAAATAAAAAACATAAATCAGAATCTACTTTAATTAAACACAATTGACTTGAATGCGATATTTTGCATCTGTCATACTTTATAACTTCTCGCTAGAAAACCAAATTCAAAACATCTACACACATTTTCTCTGCACTTACATTTTTCAAAATACGTGTGTTTTGAAGTATGTATGTTCCATTGAAAGTAATGTAAAGCCGGTCTGACTTCAAAACATGCTCACAAGTATTTTACATTAAAAGTATATAAAGCCGATCCTAATTCAAAACGGTGCACGTGTATTTTACATATGGAAAATACGTGTGAACACGTTTTGAATTAGGCCGGCCTTACTCTACTACTGACATTGTTTAATATCCTGAAACGCTGCTTCAGTTTCAGAATTCCAGTGAAATTTGACATTTTTCCTCGTTAACCTAGTAAGAGCTAAATTCTTCTACAAACCTCCTGTACCACGAGATCATACCGATAAACCTGCTAACCTACTACACTGATTTAGAAGCTGGATAATTGATCATACACTCAACTTTATCTGGATCAGCCCGTAAACCATTCTTGTCAACAACATACCCAAAATACTTTAATTGCGATTTAACAAATTCACATTTTCCTTTATTAACGGTTAAACCAGCTGCCAACAGCCGTTCAAAAACTTCACCAAGAACTTTCAAATACAGTATTGCCCGAAATAAACAGTACTGAAACTAAGTTGGCGGTGTTTTTATGCGTGCGCTGTCACACTCAAGTTAGCTAGTATAGACCTGTCAAGTAAACCTCAAACAAGTAATTAGTAGGGCCTAATTGTTAAAAATGGTGTTAAGTACAGAGGAGAAAGTGTTTCTGGTAGAGCATTATTTTCGTTCATACGGAATCGGCCGACAAAGGTTTAATAAACGTTCTCCAAGTAATGCTGTAATTTTGAAGGTTATTGAAAAGTTTAGAAATACAGGTAGTGTATTGTGCCAACGAAAAGGAAACTCGGGGCGTCCCAGGACAGTTAACAACAACAATAAGCATGAACGTGTTTTTGAGCAAATCTTAGAAAATCCGAAAGTCAGCCAGGCAAGGACAGCGTTACAACTTGATTTAAAAGAACTTCCTTTCAAAGAATCCTGAAGGAGCTGGGTACATTTTCGTATGTGATTCAGGTACATCAACAACTACATCCTCGGGATTATCGCAGTAGAGTGGAATATTGCGCCAGAATTCTCGCGTTACAGTATGAAAAACCTGAATTTTTGAAAAATGTTTGGTTTTCAGACGAAGCACATTTTCACTTGTCAGGCTATGTGAATCGTCGCACAAATCGATTTCTGGGCTTTGCCAGACCCGATGAGGTTCAAGAGGTTCCTTTACATAGTGAAAAAGTGAGTGTCTGGTGTGCTGTTTCCGGACACGGAATCATTGGTCCGTACTTTATCGAAGAGAATGGTAGGCAAGTCACACTTAATCAACAGAGGTACAGACAAATTTTAACACGATTTATCCCTGATCTACGTCAATTCTGTCGTGCACGTAACTTGGCATTTCGAAACCAATTTTTCAGCACGACGGGGCAACTTGCCATACTGCTGCCGCAATTCGTCAATTTCTTCAAGAACATTTTCCAAGCAAATTCATATCACGATTTACTGACTTCCCTTATCTTTCACATTCTCCAGACCTCACACCTCCAGACGCATACATTTGGGGCATGGCTAAAAATGCCGTTTTCAAACGGGCACCACAAACCATCGATGAATTAAAGGATGCCGTTAGAGTCTTCTTCGCAGCCCTGAGACAACCCTTATTCAATAACATGACCAGAAACTTAGAACATCGTTATGAAGTCTGTCTCGAACGAGAGGTGCACATTTAGAACATATAATAAAGTGTCAATAATATGTATTTTTTAAATATACAAAACAATTACAATAAAACAGTAAAAACTGTTTTTAATGTTTCTTGCATCAAAAAACCGGCCGCCGAAAAAACAATGTTTTCCCTAACTTTATTGCAAAGTTTATTAAAAACGAAAAATAAAAAACAAAAATAATATGAATGAGAAAATAAAGGAAAAAAAACGAGTTGAGAATTGGTTAAGGGGCACAGTTTAATTAGTGGCCGCCGAAAGATACTTGTAGCGCTTTTTAAGGTAACCACTCGAATATGTTCATCGTCGCCCGGATGTACTTCTGACACGTACAAGCGGCCAACGAAAGGAGGAAGTGATATCGTTTTTTAGTAGCACTAACGACCCTAACTTTATTGCGGGAGCACACTTCTCCCAATTTTGCCGTTTCTGCAGAGAATTTAAATATTCTAAAGAATATCTCTTTCAGAAAAAATGCCGAAGTCGTTGGATAAGTTGCCATTTGGTAAGGCGAGTGATAAGAACTGTAGATCCATTAAGCTCCGGAATGAATAAATTTAAGGGCTCCAGGTTCAAAAAATGTCCCGGAGTAAGCAAAACAAGATCATTGGGATCTGTACTTAAAGCACACAAAAGTCTAGAGTTGAGAATAGTCTCAATCTGACAAAATAATGTATTCAATTCTTCTAAGATAAAGCGTTGCTCCCCAACAACTCGAAAAAAATGTGATTTGAAGGATTTGACACCCGTCTTCGCTAGACCATTTAGTGAGGTACAAGGGGGAACTGAAATGCCAATGTATGGAACGATTCTCGGACGCTTCTTTAGCCAGATTTATAAATTGGTTATTAGCACCAACAAGGTTTGACTCATTGTCAGAGTAACAATCTAGAACCAAGCCACGTCGGGACTGTAGTCTGCGGAATGCAGCAATAAAACTGTCTGTTGAAAGATCCATTGCGAGCTGAAGATGAATGCACTAGTGCAAGTACATACAAAAATGTACACGTAGGCCTTGGTAGCTTTAGAGCCGCATGAGCGAGTGGAGTTACAAAAAAGGTGTCACAAAAATCAATGGCGATATTAGAAAAAGGTTTGAATGCACCCACGCAAAAATACACTAAATCGCCCATTAGGGGCGATAAATACGTTTTCGGAAACATTCGTAGGCATTTGAAACAATTAGAAAGTGTCTTTTTTATAACCTTTCTAGCTGATAATATCCACAACTGTTGTCTTAGTAAATAATGTAAAGTTTTGAATCCTGGTTGTAAATATTTGAAATGCGTATAATCTATAATTAAAATTGTAAGCCTATGCGAGCTAGGCAATAACGGATGTTTTGCCTTATACGCAGAAAAATCAGTACACATTTTGTTAGGCGTATACGAAAATTGAGAACTAATACACCATATGTCCTGGGAAAAAAAATTGCATGGAAATATACCACTCGAAGCCGCGTGAGCAGCGTTCAGTTGAGACAGAAGACTAGAAGACGCAGGAACATGCTTTTGAATGTGACTCGCCCAACGGCTCGGAAACGTATTCAGCCAGGCAAGCACTGAGAATCTGTCCAAGCGTAAACGCTTTGGAAAGAAATTTTATTCCAAAATGTATCTTTAACGAAAGAAATTAAAGCTGCTAAGAGAACATCTCCCAGAAATTCTAAGTGAGATAAACTTAAAGTTTTCAGCGGAGCAACTTTACTCTTTGCGTACACCAAAGATACCGCAATACTATTTGAATTTACAGTGCGTGCATAAACTACAGCTGCATATCCAATACTAGGCGTGTCAGAAAATCCGTGTTACTCACATCTGAAGTTATTATTAACGTACTTAAACTGATTACTTTAACTTTTGGACATGTTCAGGTGTTGAACGGACTCGAGCGATTAATATTTTTTCTTTAGGAATGAAAATATATTATCAAATGTTGAAATTTCCACTTGACCGTATTCCAATTCGAAATCTGTACGTGAAACAACACCTAATTTTTCAACTAGAATATGAAATAACAAAAAATCCCACTCACCAGTATTAAATTGCAAAACCTTTAGTGCTGAAATAGATTCAGCAAAAGTATTCAATAAAAAACGGAAATCTTTAGCCGCTTCGTCTTTTAAGCAAACTTTCATAAGGCTATTAATAGTGTCAGAAGCCAAAAGGCGTTTGTTTTGATAATGTTTATTAAGCTTATTATAAGCGATCTCAAAACTATCATTCCAAATAAGTAATTTTAGAGGTCCGTCCTTGAAAAAACTTAAAAGATATTGGAGTCTTTGTACCTTTGAAATCAATTGACTAGCATTAACTATATTGTCAAAAAGGGCATAGAAAGTTGGCCACATAGACTTTTGATTTCTAAAAATAGGTACACAATAGACACAACTGTAGCAGAACTCGCAGATGGTACTTCCAAAGTTACTACACACAATTTTAAAAATGCAACTTTAATTGCGTAATAGATATTTTCTGTTTGTTGACAAATCTTTAGCTGAACGGAAAATTCTTTATCGTCGACTGAACCTGTTATTTCGTTGTGTAATTCACAAAAACAGTCGAAAGTTTTTTGTAAATCAGCATTTTTTCACTTTAAATTTGGCCAGGAAAGTGGCATCAGTAGCTGCTTTAATAGAAATTCGTAATGCGTTGAATGTAAGTTCTCCCCTGTCTTTCAAGTTTCTTGAATTCGGTCAATTTCAAATTATAAGAACAATGACAGTGACATGTAATACACAATCCTTATAAAAATGTAATGTAAGAAATCTCGAAAATATTCTATAGAATGAACACTACCAATGAACAGGCTCTTTCTCATGCGGGGTTCGGGCCGGAGAGGTATTTGAAATCTAAACTACAATAAAAAGGCCTTGACAACTTAACTAACTTTAATAAATGAATTTAATATTCTTTACACACAATGCAGCAGATCCATTTCAGGAAACGTCTGGTAAATTATGACCAATGCTCTAATTAAACTTAATTCTATTCAAATTAATCCCTTTTATATAAAATGAAAAATATTAACAGTAATTAAAAGCCTTAAACATACTGTGTAAACAGAGAAACAAAGTCCTTCTAAAACTAATTTACGTGGATAACCCAAATAATATTACCGACGGCTGGTAACGCAACCGTTAAGTTTGATTATTCAAACGAACCGAAATAAAAGTTAATGCAAGGTAAAATCCAATGTTTCTAACGAGGACAACGCACCATACTAGTTCTTTCGACGACGTAGTATAAAATTTATGGTATGATAATCCTTTACGATTATCAATCGTAATGATGTAACGTTATAATATTTAATAATATGTTGAATGTTCGGATAAATCATCAAACCAATAACATCAAGCTTGCAAGTATAATTATATTAGTAGGTAAATAAGGCCGGTCCTAATTCAAAACGCGACAGACGTATTTTCCATGTGTAAAATACGTCTGTCACGTTTTGAATTAGGATCGGCTTTATATTACTTTCAATGGAACATATTTCAAAACACACGTATGTTGAAAAATGTAAGTGCAGAGAAAATGTGTGTAGATGTTTTGAATTTGGTTTTCTAGCGAGACAGTATGACAGATGCAAAATATCGCATTCAAGTCAATTGTGTTTTAATTAAAGTGGATTCTGATTTATGTTTAGAGGCTGCAAATACACATGGGCCGGTTTCAATTCAAAATGAGTTCACTCTTGTGATAGGTTGAAAAGTGGGTTGGCAAAGTACGCAGATGGTGGTAATCTGCTATATAAGGAGATTGCTCCTAATATTAATTTAATTAGTCAAAGAAAAGCAATATGGATTTTAATACTCTTAATAAAACCACATATCGCAAACCTTATGTAAATTCAAAAGATCTTGTAGTGAATAAGAGGTTTGAAGTTTTAAAAGTGGAAACAATCAAGACAAAATATGGAGAAAGAGTATTAGTGGAAACAGAAGAGTTCAAGAGTATATTGCCATTGAGATATTTTGAATACCTTCAAGCACATGGAGTGAAACAATTAAATGAAAGTATTGGCTCGAACAAACACGTATACATAACTAGTAAGGGATCGATCGGTCTAACTGTCAACATAGAATTTTCAGAATAATATGTCACTATTCTAAGAAATTAGTTTATTATTATAACACATCTAAGTCGATTGTATAAAGAATGATGTATCAAATTAAAGTGGATTCTGATTTATGTGCGTTTTACTTTGAATTTAATACCTTGTTTAGAAAAGTCTTGTTTCAAAAGAGAAACTTTTATAAAATACTTTTTTATTTTACAAATTGTTGAATATTTTGATCTAACTATTTATAAATGAAAAAGTATTTATTAACTCCCGTTCTTGAAGTATCTGCTGCTCCTCGCTGTTAGTTCCTCTCTTTTTGCTTTATTATTTCTAGTTCCAAATCTATACGACGCAGTAGCTTCTCTCCACGCTTTTTAAATGCGTTAAGCAAGTCTACTGTGTCATCTTGGTAGGATTTGTCATCTTCACAGCAAACAGTCATATTAGATTCTGTACATAACTTTTTCATAGCCAACATGCTTTTGCCGGATTTGTGAGCATAACATAAAAGATTATTGTAGGTTCACCTTTTCTTTTGTATATTACCTGATGTTTCTGAGAGGATCAGAGTGTGTCAACGATCCTACGATAGCCTCAGAATTTCCAGAATGGTTTTTGATCTAATGTAACTTATAAATTAGTACTGTTTTAAAACACATGTATAAATGTGAAAAAGCACTTACTGTGATATATCTATTACGTTACTATCAAAAATAGCAGCAGTGTTGAATTCAGGCGAAGAACAACCAAAACTTCTTTAATCACGTCTTCGTCAGAATGTAATATAAATTGCTCTAGAACTTTTACGTTGGTACTATTACAATTTTGATTGATGACAAGTTACTCATTTTTAAAAGTTGCTAGTAATAGTAACTAATAATTATACAAGAGATCTGATTGAATACTGTTGGTAAAATCTACGTGAAGTATTTGTATTAAATAATAAACTGATCTGTTAGAAAAAATTAAAAATTTGCATCGTTTTCTGAAAAAATTCAGCTCTGTAATCTATTCTAATTAACAAAACAGTATGTAAGCGAATATAATTATACCTCAGCAGAAATAATGAATTAGTTTCATTGTATGAAAAAGAAATTGAAATGAATGCACATAATAAAACCCTAAATTAGATTAATTTTGTTTTAGATTACCGCTGACACAATTACATGCATATATATATATAGGTAATTTGTGTGAAAATTTTTTAAAGGTACTGTTATATAATAAAACTGCAGAATGTTTTTTTAATACTGGGTTTTTTAAAAACCATGAGTGCGTGTAAATTATTAAACAAGACGGTTTAATCTGAGACATTTTTTTTTGCAAATTTGCTTTGTTTTTATTTAAAAATATTTCAATGTAATAATAAAAAATAGCGCTGTAATTATAATGTATTTTCTGTACACATAATAAATCAAAGGTCGTATAAAAACATTTTTTGTAGTAAACGCATACGGAATGAAAAATGATGTTGAATGCATTCCTTTTGCAGTTGTTTTGCTTAGAGTTGCATTCAGTATGTAAATATTGAAAATTCTTGCCTAGCGAATTATTTGTCATAGACACGTACATAGGTAATTGTGTGTTTAGGCGTTTTTTTGCTGTATAAGAAATTTTTTTTAAAGGTAACGCTCAGCAGAAATAATGAATTACATTCATTGACTGAAAAAACAGAAATTGCAAGAAGGCGTATAATAAAACCTAAATTAGATTAATTTCGCGCGTTTTCCGTAAACTCAGATGAATGAACCTTTTTTGCAGTTGTTTTGCTTACGTCAGATGATATTTTATATAAATAGTAAATAGAGAAAATACTTGTATTATTAAGTAGTGTATTTTGATTTTCTATAGAATCATGAATGCTGAAACCGTATCCGAGATTAGTAGCTCAATTTTGAGATTAACTGTAAAATGCGTGAATCTAATTAAATCAGTGAATGAAATAACAAAACACATTTTAATTATCAAAGCAAATATTAGTATATTGAAGCTTGCTATTAGAAATAAGGTATACGAAGACAATAAACAAGAAAATCCTAGTAGGCTGGAATCTAATTTAGCACATCTTAAAAGCTACCTTGTACGATTGAGGCACTTGAAACGCTCTTTAGAATATCGTGGCAAAGGTGTTGATGCAACGCTTTCTAGAGGTCATACTCGAAAAAATTTGATTTGGCATGATGTACAATCATGTTTTGGAAGTCGAATAATTACGGGACTTATTACCAATTTAAATTATAGAGATCCTCTAGTGTTCTTAAACAAGGCGTTCGCTAGTTTTAAACGCAAGATTGTTGCTTGCTTAAAAAAGTCAATGTTGAAAGTTAATGTAATATTTGCAGCTAACTTTGTTAAGCCTACAACTGGTGAAATAGATTAGAAAACGTTTCCTACTGCAAATCGTCACATCGATATAAATACCAATCTCAAGCTGTGGTATAAGGAGAACGTATTGAACAAGATTTCGAAGCGATTAGAAGAATTTTGCGAGAAAGATTCTGGTTGGGCAATCCAAGAAGTTTTACACTTGAAGGTAAATATAAACAATCATGATCCACTTAAAAGAGGGTGTTCAACGTTTGTACCGGTTCCGGACTTTATAAAAAAAAAAGCTGTGGTAAATGTAATAAATAACGATCAACATTGCATTTTTGGAGCTTGGTTTCCGCTTTATATCCTGCTAAACAAAATAGTCAGAGAATATCTAGCTATCCACATTTTGATACAGTATTACGCTACAATTCAATTCAGTTTCCAATCACATTAAAAGACATAAAAAAAATTGAGAAGCTTAACAATCTCGCAGATCTCGAATGTATATTAGAACCATGCAATGAGTCGGAGGTAATACTAAACACAGTCTCTTACCAAAGGCATATACCCTTTAGTGTAGCGTATTATTTGAAATGCTCGTATGATAATAAATACTCCAAATTTCAATTGTATCGCGGAAAGGATTGTATAGAATGGTTTGTTGCTCAATTGAAACTGATTTCAGAAACGACTAATAAAATTTTCTGTAACCCAAAACCTATGAATCCTTTAACAGAAGAACAAAAGTTAGCATTTAAATTTGCCCTTCACTGTCACATTTGCAATAAACCTTTTAGTATAGATGATATTAGAGTTCGCGATCACTGCCACTTTACAGGTGAATTTCGAGGAGCGGCTCATCAAGATTGCAACATCAATTATCATAATTTTATATGATACCGGTAGTTTTCATAACTTATCAGGCTACGATTCGTATTTCATTATTAAAAAAATTGCGTTAGGGTTGTCAGGTTTGGTAAGTATTCTACCAATAAATAAGGAAAAATACATATCTTTTACAAAATATGTAAATGGTACGAAAGTTACTTTTAGATTTATCGATTCATTCAGGTTTATGGCATCTAGCATCGAAAAATTAGCTTCATACTTAGATGATAATAAAAAATCCATCACCAGGGAAAATTGTAACACCGATAATGAGTTTCAGTTACTTACGCGTAAAGGTATATTTCCCTATGATTACATTAACTCTTGGGATAGGCTCAATGAAACCGATTTACCCTGTAAAACAGCATTCTTTAATCGTGTGCGCAATGAAGAAATCTCAGATGAAGACTACAATTATGCTAAACACGTTTGGCAAACATTTAATATAAAAACACTAGGGGACTATTCAGACCTATATTTAAAAACAGATGTACTGCTCTTGACTGATATATTTGAAAACTTTAGAAAAACTTGTATGTTCACGTATAAGTTAGATCCGCTTCACTACTTTACGGCTCCTGGTTTAGCTCTAGATGCGATGTTAAAAACGACGAACGTTAAACTTGAGCTGCTTACTGATATTGAAAAATAATGTTTTTAGAACGGGGAATTCGTGGCGGTGTTTCTCAATGTTCGAATAGATATGCTAAAGCAAATAACAAATATATGAATGCAGATTATGATCCAAATTTCGATTCTAAATATTTAATGTATTTTGATGTTAATAATTTATATGGGGCTGCAATGTCTGAATATCTTCCATATGGAGAATTTGAATTTTAGATGGTACCAGTCCAGATATAGTACGTTTAGACATACTTAATATTCCCGATGATTCTGATGTAGGATATATTTTTGAATGCGATTTACACTATCCAGTATCTTTACATGAAATTCACAGTGACTTACCTTTGGCGCCTGAACATATGATACCACCATTACCTTCTAATAAATCAAACTTAAAGAAATTACTTACAACTTTATATCCAAAACTCAACTATATTATTCACTACAAGAATTTAAAATGTATTTAAGCTACGGTTTAGAACTGAAAAGATTCATAAGGTTCTTCGGTTTAAACAAGCCCTTGGTTAAAAGAATACATTGATTTGAATACGAAATTAAGACAACAGTCAAAAACAGTTTCGATATATGCTTTTATAAAAATATGATAAATTCGGTTTATGGAAAGATGATGGAAAACGTACGGAAAAGGAAAGATGTGAAATTAGTGACCAAATGGGAAGGACGGTTTGGAGCTCGTAGTTACATAGCGAAGCCTAATTTTCATAGTTGCACTGTGTTAGACAAAGATCTAGTCTTAATAGAAATGAATAAATTAGAGGTTTACTTAAACAAACCCATTTATGTAGGTTTCTCTATTCTAGATATTTCAAAACCTATTTATATGAATTTCACTATAGTTATATAAAATCGCAATTTGCTAACAAAGCAAAGCTGCTGTACACAGATACGGATAGTTTGATATACGAGTTTAGCGTTGAAGATATTTACTCTTATATCAAACAAGATATTCATAGATTTGATACTTCCGATTACGACCCTCATAACAAATATCATATTCCATTATCAAATAAAAAAGTTCCTGGTATTATGAAGGATGAAAACAATGGTGACATCATGCTAGAGTTTGTAGGACTTAGATCTAAAATGTACACTTACAGAGTTCAGGACAGGATAATAAAAAGTCAAAGGATCTTCCTTAGCAAGTATTAAGCAAATTTCTTTTGATGATTATAAGAATGCTTTGTTTTATAAACAGACTGTACAGAAACAGCAATGTTTAATTAGATCAGTCGAACATGATGTCTGTACTATTAAACAAAACAAAATTGTTCTTAATCCAAGTGATGATAAAAGAATTCTTAGTACCTTAACCACTGATACTAAACCTTGGGGTATAACTATACATACAGAAATGACTTGTAAAGCTTCAACCACTGGCTCAAATAAAGAATGCAATTTATTTTATCTAGATTAACATATAATATTTTTAGTTATAAAACTTCAGTGTTATGTTTATACCTGCACAAGTACGCCGATTTTCGTTTTGGATGTATCTAAAAATAGGATACCTTTCAATCTGCCCGAGTTTTGAACTATATATTAGTATAAATGTATTGTACAGAAAAAATAGTAGTAGTAACCGTTCTGTTTAAAAAATCCAGTTTGTTACTAACATACCAGTTAGTTTATTTGAGAAATGTATAACAAAACTTTTATTTAAAATTGTCAATGTTTATGGCTGTTTACTAAATCACTTAATAATTCAAACATGTAAAAGATATCGTAAAACATGTAAAAATATTAATAAATAGACTGTGATTGCTAAATGATTTATTGTTTTTCATAATTTGTAAAGGTACAGTAATAATAATAATAAAGTAATTATAATATTCTTATGCTGTTTGAGAGTGGATTGTATTTGACTATCTTATCATGAAGTATAAGGCAATGACAAGATGTATTTGGCAAAACGTTTCTGCTAGTTTCAAATTCTAATCTAATATCGACAGTACCAGATTTTAACGCTTCGTTTTGTCTAGAACAATCTATGACTACTAATGGTGCAATACTTCGTAAATCTTCAGGATTAAAAGTGGCTCATTTTCCTTTTCGTAGTATGATTGCTGAAACTGAGCATACATCTCATATAACAACGCAGTCTGTTTATTCTCGAACCTCAAATTTAAGTTATCGTACGGGAAAATTTCTGAATTTAAATATAGTTTCATGTTGGTTAAATAGCAATGATCAAAACGACTGTAGTTGCTCATGTATCTATTTTTCGGTTGGTTTGGAAACCAACAATCACAAATCTTGGTTTTTCTAATTGTGTTGTTGTTTTAATGTTCCATGTATGACGTTGCGTTTTTGTAGAAGTTGATATTCATGCAACTCCCATCCTCTAAACGGAATATGCAAATCCTGATTTTGTGCAACGCATTCTATTTAATTAATTCGTTGAGTATCATCAACGGCTACATGCGGCATTTTCCATAAAACTTTGTTTAAAACAACTTTTATTTCTTCATCGGGTGTAGGATTAATTATAGCATTAGTATCAAAAATAGAACGTAGTAAGACTAACTCATGACGGAGGTTTAAAATAATTTTTTTAAAATCTTCGCATAATCCGAGAACCATTGAAAGGTTTATTGCAACATTAAAATTCCCATTGGCATCAACTATTTGTGAATCATCCATAGGAAACCACCCATCGTTTTGTAAATGTTTACTTTGATTGCTATTATATGAAACATATCCCTTCATTATAGACGTTAATCCAGGATTCCGAACACGATCTACAATGATACCACCAATCTCATATCTAATTTCATCAAAAAGCAGCAAAATTCCATTATTTATAAACTTTGCTGTCTGAGACGGCGTTCCATCTGTTCTAATTAATTTGCCTTCTATGTACAGCATACTCTTCGATGGTAAGGTGTATACATCTTGTTGTTGTATAGGGATTCGAATTTCATCATTATTGTTTAAAGATGTGTTAGCATAAGGTTGATGAGTATGTTTTTCAATATTAACAATTGCATTGTCGAAGTAAACTTTTTCACGCACGTTCAGTATTTCACTATTCATTCTACTTTTTTTTAATTAAATGCAGTCCTAACGATTATAGAAACTGCCGGTTTTGTGTTGTTAGCGGTCTTGAAACAATCAATCGAGTGTCGATTGCTTTGAAATTTCCAGCATTTATATCAATTCTTGACATGTTGCGTGCATTATACTTAATACCCATGGCTATTGCAGATTTTTTAAATGCAACCTTACAGTTAGCAGTTCTCCTCTGAAATTAACTAAATTTCCATCTTGATCTAACACTTTAACTATTATTTCATTTATTATACGTGACCTGATTGGTAGATATATAATCGTAGGTGGGCACTCGACAATTTTAAAACCTGCAGGTACTTGAGGAAAAAATTCGTGTATTACATGGGCTGGTTTACTATTTAAATAGGATCCACTTGCAATATTACAATCGATTAAAACTGCATTTACTTTACAAATGTTGATCGCGTAGTCTGCTTGATGCGTAACAAATGCTAGCAATTTTCGCGGATTGAAACCAAGTAGAGAACCAATTGAATCCTTTTTGGTAAAATCCACATCTAGACTACATTTAATACTACATTTAAGTGTATTATTGTCAGCTGTAATTTCTATATACACTGGTGTCTTTCTAGCGCTTCGTGATTGATCCATACGACCACGCCATCTTTTATCACCTAAAGCTTTTTGAAGATATTTATTAATTTCTCTAATCTTATAAGCACCTTCAGGTATTTCTATGAATTCTCCGTTAGATCCATAATAAAATTTATTATTTATTCCTTTTTCTATGTTTGGAATTGTGTTATAAGACTCAAAATTTGTTAATCCTAATACGTACTCCGAATCATTATCCAAGTTTATAGGCGGATTAAAATTGCTTGTTAAAACTGAAGTGTTTCCCGTTAGAGTAAAAGTGTACGACATATCAACTTCGTACGCAGTTCTATGTACTACTTAGAAATTGTAAGCATAAATGACCGCAAAACACAGTACCGTACGATTGTTCTTGGTTAATGTTATAAAGAATTTTACATTTACCCCCACTATTCAAATAACTTATTAACTCTGTTGGCGGTCGCAGGTTTCCGTAGCTGTCATAGTAAATAGCGCTACTACCGTACTTTTTGTAAGAGGTCCAATGCGTGCCTAAACCTTCTCTTCCATCTAAATTAATTATACCACATTCTTTTAAATTAACTTTCTTGGGAAGATTGTTTCTCATGAACACTCCACGGAAATATGGTACTTCTAATTGCTTAACAAACTCTATTAATTCTACATTGCTTAGTGCTCGATTAGGTAAAATCAAGTTGCGTTCCTTTGAGGTTTTGCAGGGCTAAAAAGACCAAAACCTTTTTATAAGGTTTGATGTACATGCCGTTTCCGACTGCAATGTCCTCCATTGCCTTGTTATGACTTTGTTTTTCCGCTAGTTGTTCCTTAGCTATTTTAGTATCTGAAACTGCTTTTGCAACAGCAGCTGCACCTCCAGTAAGAGTACCAAGAGCGCTTAGGCCTGCAAAATTGGTATTAGTGGTAGAAAACCTCCTGTTTTAGGAATTGATATAATACGAGCTGATTTAATATGCTTCTTTTGTTTTGCTGTATTGGCTGCCTTAATTGCTATGTTGATTGCATCCATAATATTAGATCCTTTAGTCTTTTTTAAAGCTGTACGTGCTTGTTTGATAATACTTTTAATACCTAGCGTACTTCTTATTTTACGTTTCTTTATCAGTTTTCTTATTTTATTGATATTGTTTGTTCTCAGTGATGCACAGGCATCCATACCAAGTTTTACTTTAGCTTTCATTGCGGTAGCTACTCCAAATGCTGCTACTTTTTCACCTAAAGACGAGTCACCAGGATTTAGTCTTTCTGTAGCTAACTGAGCTAACTTCGAATCTGCTTGATGACGTTTCGATAGATCCTTTTCTTTGGAGTATGCAATATCGTGCTCCTTACAAGCCTCGTCTAACTTGTTTATTCTCTTGTCTCCCCGAGCTAACCGTTCGATTAGTTTTGTACCCGGACCGCAAAATTTGTAACCCGGAATATGCGCTTCAAATAGTAAATTGTTAATTACAGTATTTAATAGTCCGTTCCCAGTAGTTTTAGAATTATTATATGTAATCATTGGAGGACAACTATCCTCTCAAGCTGTGCAGTAAATAAATAAAATATTATGAATTAATGATTCTTTATATACTCGCCGTTTCTTATATATATATATATATATATATATATATAATTCCATTTTTTTTACAAATCGAATTTAGTACTTGCAAACATGCGTGTTGTGAAACAATCAACACTTTTAACCATAAACAATAATGACATTGGCGTGCAATCCTTAGCTAAAAAGAAAAAACATAGCGTTCTTCTGCCTTCATCTATTCGATGTCTAGTTGTTGGTCCATCAAATTGCGGTAAAACCAACGTTATGATTGGGCTGATAGAACATCCTAATGGTTTAAAGTTTGAAAACGTATATGTTTATTCTAAATCACTTTATCAACCAAAGTATCAATACCTTGAAAGTCTACTGCAACCAATAAAAGGGATCAAATATTATACATTTTCCAGTTCTGATAATATTATATCACCATCTGATGCTCGAAATAATTCTATATTTGTTTTTGATGATGTAGCTTGCGATAAACAAGGTATCATTAGGGAATACTTTAGTATGGGGCGTCATAAACAAGTAGACAGTTTTACCTTTGTCAAAGTTATACTCGTATACCTAAGCACTTACTACGTGATAATGCTAATCTTTTAGTTTTATTTAAACAAGATGATTTAAACTTAAAACACATATATGACGATCACGTCAATACTGACATGAAGTATGATAAATTCCGTGAAATATGTGCTGCTTGTTGGCAAGACAAATACGGTTTCTTAGTTGTAGACAAAGATAGTGATCCAGATCAGGAAGGTACCGAATAGGTTTTGATCACTTCATACATATTTAAACCTTGAGAGACGCAAGTATCGTTAGTATCGAAGAATTTTTTACTACAATAAACTTTTACGCAATGAACAAGGAGGCGATAAAACTTAAAAGAATTTTAATTAAGAAAAGAAACATTGTAAAAACAAATTGCGTCAGTTAAAAGATAATGAAGTCGTCCAAGTGGAATCAATCTTACCCATAACATCACGATTAGAAACTATTGCTAATAAACTGGATGGGGAAAGTGCGGTAAAGAAAGAAAAATTTAAAGAAGAAGAAGAACTGCCTCATAGCAGTGTAAAAAAAATTAAACCTAAATTGCTAGAAAGGAACGTTGACTATATTGATTCCCGGTTATTGCTCAGCATATACCAAATATAAAAATGATGCCATAGAGGTAGATGATGTTGATGATGACGATGTTGAGAATGAATACGAAGCAGAAATTAATCGAAATGCACAAGAAGCCCAGGAATATATTCAAAGCTTTGCCGATTCACCTGGTATGACACATTATCCCGAACAGCTACATCCGCTACCTCGAGAATATATTTACAATATGTTTAAAGATGTTAAGAACGAATTTGATCATAAATATGGTATTAGGTTTAACCCTGATTCAAATGGTCTTATGATAGGCAATTCGAATTTCGCGTTGGATGATGAAAATGTTCTAATAAATGATTTGAAATATAAAGGTACTCCTGGATTATACGAACTACCGTTTAAAAAATATCCTGTCGGGTACAGTCATCAAGATCTAAAGTCGTATCTTGATATTGTAAAAAGAACAAATGCTAATAGAAGATATTATTCTGAAACAGAACAAATTCAGGGTAATACTTCATATAAGTACAAAATATAATATCTACATTAAACATACTTCCCAAACACCCGTAGACCTAGAACATTATCCTACAGAAAGCGTCTTGGAGACGGTATGACAATGGAAGTATCAAATAACGCTATAGATTATTTATATTGGAATGATCCCAATGAACTTGTTGATAGATTACGACTTTTAGTTTCATCTCAGACTGCTGGACACATAGGTTACGGCAACGAAATAAATTCGATCATTGAAGAATTGCGTGAGGCGAAAGTAATTAGATGATATGACAATTGACAAATTTGGAAGGCACTTACATAACCGTAAAATAGATATAAGTGAACAGGAATATGAAAACAAAAGTGAAGGTTTTGAAACCTTGATTGAGTACAAGTTACATATGCTACATTACACGGTAGTAGCAACGTTTTACTCTAATACATTCCTCGACGGTGACAAGACATTCCTTATTTTCAACATTAAACATAATTATGAATTTCCTTATGAGGAAGCAGTCATTGAGAATATTAAAGGATACCCGCAAGACATTGAAATTCTTATAAACGAAAAAGTTATGTAATTGCACAGTTACAAGGATTTTTGCTTAAACGTATGGATGTAATCAGCTTTCGTGATAGCGGTGCTATTATAAACAATACCACAATGTTTCTTGATTTTATATTAAAAGTTCCTTTCAAAGCAAGTGGAGCCCACGACATTCAAACATAGAAGTATTTCATTAATTGTATTTAATAAATCCTGATTATAAAAAGTATTATGATAGTTGCTCAATGAAAAGTGAAAGAGGATATAGTAAATGAACTTCATAAACCAGCAAGAATAAATTTCAAGACACGCAAAGTGATAGTAAAAGGTTTAAATGACCTTCTTCAGACCGATTTGATTGAAATGCTACCATATTCGCAAACAAACAAAGGATTTAAATACATTTTAGTAGTTATTGATTGTTTCTCCAAATACGTATGGGCTGTACCACTTAAAAGTAAAACGGGTATTGATGTTACTGCTGCAATGAAAACAATTTTAAATAAATTTAAAAATCCGCCAAGAAATTTGCAGTCTGATTTTGGTAAAGAATATTATAACAAACATTTTCAATCCTTAATGCAAACATATGGCATAAACCATTATAGTGTTTTTCTACAAAGAAAGCATGCATTGTGGAACATGTAATTAGAATTTTAAAGGGAAAAATGTGGCGCTTGTTTAACCCGAACGGTTCTTACAATTGGATAAAAAGTTTAAGCGATATTGTGAAACAATACAACAATACAGTTCACAATACTATCGGAGTCAAACCTGTAAAAGTTGATAAATCAAATGAAAAAACTATTCTTAAATCATCATTTACCCACATCAAACTTGCAACCAAAATACCAAAATATTCAATAAAAGACAGTGTGAGGATTAGTAAACACAGGAAGCATTTACGAAAGGTTACACGCCAAACTGGTCAAATGAAATTTTAAGATTAAAAGGTAAACGTAACCAATCCTACAACATATATATTAGAAGATCAAGATGAGAAAGAAATCAAAGGTGCATTTTATGAAACTGAGTTGCAAAGGTTAAACATCCAGGAATTTACCTGGTAGAAAAGTCCTAAGAAAGAGTGGAAATAAAGTATTTGTAAAATGGTTAGGCTTCTCTAACGTACACAATAGCTGGATCGATAAAAATAATGTTTGCTAGAAGTTGTTATAATAATAGTTAATAAGGCTAACATTGTAAAATTATATTAAAATAAATAATACAGACAAAATCTTTCTATTGTTTTTATTATTATTATTATCAAGCCATTCTTTTAATAAAAAGATATTTTGTTTTGCGCATTGCAAATTATTATTGCTGTGTCTACAACAGTGGATGTTATATTTTAAACGATTGTTGATTTTTAACTCCGATAGTTTAGGACAACCTAGTGCAAGCATATCAGTTACAAAGTTTTGCATTATATATGTTTCAATCAATTTCTTCTTTTCTAGACCCTTCACAAATACTTCTTCACCGGGTCGGATAATTTGCTTCAAATAAAGCGCTATATATGATGACACCATTCCAGCCGTTGAAGGTTCATCCCAAGAAATACCATGAATATTCCTTGTCACCCAGTCGTTATGTTTTATATGATCTTGACTCAAACAACTGGACTGCATTGGCAGTTTAAAATTTGATGCCAAACATCACCTTTCAACAAGTCCAAAACCGCAATTTCTTTACACACAAACTCGTTTTTCTTGTATTTAAATCCCTGAATATCAATTATATACATGTTTGTATGTAAATATATGCAGTAAACTTCGACTAATTAAATTAATATTAGGAGCAATCTCCTTATATAGCAGATTACCACCATCTGCGTACTTTGCCAACCCACTTTTCAACCTATCACAAGAGTGAACTCATTTTGAATTGAAACCGGCCCATGTGTATTTGCAGCCTCTAAACATAAATCAGAATCCACTTTAATTAAAACACAATTGACTTGAATGCGATATTTTGCATTTGTCATACTGTCTCGCTAGAAAACCAAATTCAAAACATCTACACACATTTTCTTTGCACTTACATTTTTCAACAACGTGTGTTTTGAAATATGTTCCATTGAAAGTAATATAAAGCCGATCCTAATTCAAAACGTGCCCACAAGTATTTTACATTGAAAGTATATAAGAATTCATGTTTTCACAACTATTTTACATTGAAATGTTTTCACAACTATTTTACATTGAAATTATATAGGGCCGATCCTAATTCAAAACGTGACAGACGTATTTTCCATGTGTAAAATACGTCTGTCGCGTTTTGAATTAGGACCGGCCTTATTTACCTACTTATATTAGATCCTACCTTAAAACATCTATTTAAGGTCAGGCACTTAACAGTATTTCACATTGCAGCTGCTAATTTATACGTCTAACTGCAACCAACTCTGAACTACGTCTCCTTCACATAACCCAAGTCTATCACGCACCCTACGTTCGTTCCCTTCTGGTTATAATATTCAAAGTGCAACATAAATGAATACTTATCTTAAATTTTATGCTACAAACCCTTAGGCGTAGATTATTATGAAAAATAAAATAAATAAAGGAAATTGGTTTAATTATTATTATATCTATCAGCACGGCCTGGTACAAGAAATGTAACGTAATAAAATGCGTATATAGAAACTAATTGCTCTCCTGTAATTCGAAATAATTTGTCAGTGTGTCACACTTGAAACGTAGAAAGTGTAAACAATGAAATAGAAAATACGAAATCGCTAAAATTGACAGATTTTGAACAGATGTGCAACGTATATGTCAAGCACTTCGAACTCAGAATGACCATAGCACATCTTGCAACAATTTAAAAATTTAAGCAAAGAAACTGGTTTGTATGAAGGTACGACAACTTGATATAGTGCGATAGCGAGAATAACGTGTGTATTCGACGTTTTAATACGCGAACATCACTAAACGAAATCGAATTTATCACTGCTTTTAACGTCCATATACGTAGCTGATTGAAATTGGTTTAAAGTTACCGATCTGTTAATACAACCACGTTACCAGACGTAAATGAAATGTAATATAAATTGTTAATATTTGACTTTTCTTTGAATAGCTCTGAAGCAGTAGAACCACAGGTAACGGAGCGTAAGGTGAAATGTAAAAGAAACATTAAGGTCACTTACCCGGCTGGTAAACTACAGATTCCCTTATCCGTATGCTTGTGCTTATTTTTGCAGTATAAAAAGGATGGAAATGTTTGGAAATTTAACGCTAATACACATTAACTAGAAACTAAACTGGATTTTAAATT
The DNA here is from genome assembly GCA_036346225.1 of Platerodrilus igneus. Taxonomy (NCBI): domain Eukaryota; kingdom Metazoa; phylum Arthropoda; class Insecta; order Coleoptera; family Lycidae; genus Platerodrilus; species Platerodrilus igneus. The sequence continues at coordinate 2,660,818 of JARFIW010000544.1, forward strand.
TACATTATTTCGTTTAGAATTTTTATTTTATTTGTTTACTCTTGTTTCTATTTATGAGATGATAAGAAAAAATTATTAATGATTTTCATTTATCGTTTGCTCACACTAAAATGTTGCTTATGGGTGAATTGATTCTAAAACCGGCGCTTCAGCATACTCTTACATTTGGTCTTAACACGTTCAAGGTGTTTTTAAGATACCGCTGATTGGAGACTGGCATTCGAAATTCATAAATCCTAAACACCTACTAGCCTGTCCCAGCAACATTTCTTTAGTGCTTTTTATTGATTTCTTGTCATCTATCCTAATTCACCGTGCCAACACTATATAATGTTTTATAAAAATAGATTCAATATAAATTAAAATTTTAAAACAACGTTGTTTGGGTCAATCATTTATATTTTGCATAAATCATTTTAGCCTGCAAAATCTATACGCAAAATGGTTTTTTAGAAATACAAGATTTTGCTATCAGATGAAGTACAAACCAATGTAGATTGAAAGTATTTGATCTGTAAATTAGGACTCTCATCTAAGAAATAATCGCACCCAAAATTACTTAATTATCGCAGTATAAAAGTGCTAATTAAAAAACGCCACTTACTTCAACTATTACTCAATACTTGTATTTTACCAAAATTACAGAAAATAGGGATATTTCAATTAGATCGTTTAGCTTAATACATTTTTGGTCTTATCTCGCAAATTGAACAATCATTTTTAAAATGGCACATCACTTGAATAAAGTGAATAATGAAAACGCAGTAGCGCTTCAGCGTAGAATGATTGCTAATGCTGGCTTTTGGCCACAAGAACAACCTACGGTTTATTATCGAATAAAAGCAGGTTTTAACTATGTTATGCTGCTTTGTCTATGTACAACGATGTTGATGGAAGTTTACCACGATCTCGACAATTTTTCAAAACTATCCGAAATACTCTACATTTTAGTCAGCGTAATAGTTGGCAATGCAAAATTCGGCAGCTTCTTCATGCGTCGAAAGATTTTTATCCATGCTATCGACCTGTTAAATGATCCACTCTTTTATGCGTATCCCGACGAATTTAGACGGAATATGGTAAACCGCATTAATAAACTGCAACTTCTTGCAAAATGTTACAAATATTATGGATACACCACAGTAATTCTGCTTTGCATTACGCCAATTTTTGATAACAGGCCTTTGCCAGTTCCGTTTCCCTACGAATTGGGTAACTACCGATATCTGATGTACATATTTCATGCATATAGCTTGAATTTGCTTGCGTATGCTGGATTATCATATGACTCTATCTTCATTTGTCTTGTAGCAACAGCTGCGACTCAATTGGAAATACTGAAAATAAAAATTATGCGAATTAAGCATCGATACATTTCTGAAGATTTAAATGTTTCTGAAAGAAACGCACGTGCCGATCTTGCAATAGAAAAATTAAAGCACTGCTCTATTCACCATAAGCTTATAATAGAGTAAGAATTTTACTGATAATTAATAATATTAAATTACATTTTGTAGGTTTGTCGAATCTATTGATGAAACCTTTTCCCTAGGCTTACTAAGTCAATTTGTAGGAAGCATACTAATTCTATGTAATACTATATTTCAGTTTCTATCGGTAAGTCAAAATATTAAATACTAGTAACAATCAAAAATAATGTATTTGTTTTATATATTGAATGCCAAAATAAATACAAACATATTGAGCTAACAAAAATCTAGCAAAATACGACACGTCTTTCATAATTATCAAGAATGTCACACTACACAACCTACTCGATCCTAATATAAAACTCACCATGCATTCATTTAGTTCTTAATAATCACAAATTTAAAGCGAAAACTTATGGTTCTTAAGAAAAGACAGAAAATCTTACACTACAGCAATTCCTCAAAACACTATAAATCAGCACGTTAGTAATACATTGCATACAGATGAAAGAAATACTAACGAAGAACAGACACCAACACGCATGTGCGCATACAGCCGCACGCACGCATACATCTACTTACGTACGTATGCGATCACACACATGCACGCATGCACACACACACACACACACACACACACACACACACACACACACACACACACACACACACACGAGTATTCAAAGTGAACGGATGTGGATTTTGTTGCTCGTGTTAATGTACCTCTTTTCGTGGTTTTACGTTGTTATTATTGTAAACTGTAGTAGTGCAGTGCAGTGTATTGATTGACAGTTCGCGCGAAAATAATTTCTTTTGTGCAATTCCTTGTTCGCAAGGAATTCGCATAATTCGTTTTATTATATAGAGAATTATTAAGGTTTGTTGTTAATGCTAACAGAACATTAAAATAACACCTGCGAGTGATAGCTTATCACTTTCCAATTATTGCATTTCTAATATTTAAAGCATTTCTCAATGTTTATTCTCAACTGATAGTATTTTATTTAACATGGAACAGTGGTTCCGTAACAAATTCAACTTCGCAAGGTCTTTTTTCTGATGTAATAAAAGCATCAATCTTTCCAAAGAAAGATCAAGCCATTGTTTTTCCTGCGATGGACGGCGTTCAAGTAAAAGAGTATGTTTTAGCTGTTGGAAAATTGATTAATCCTAAACATATTTTATTTGCCTCTAGAATGTCCAATAGCCGAATATGTATTTATTTATCTACAACAGAAAATGCTTCGTCATTTGTAATTTTACACGGCGGAATAAATATAGGCAGTATATTTATTCCTGTGCGGAAGCTGCTAAGTCCTTCTAAGCGCATTGTACTTTCTAACGTACCTCCATGTATTCCGCATAGCATAATCAAAGATGCACTAAAACGACAGAATGTAAAACTTGCGTTTCCTATATCCTTTATTAGAGCAGGTATAGGTGTACCCGATTTAAAACATATAATGAGTTTTAGGCGGCAACTATATATTGCCGATAATGAATCCGTAAATATACTTGACACCCTAATGGTATCTTTCGAAGACGAACAATATCGACTGTTCATTTCTGACGACAAACTACGTTGTTTTCTGTGCAAAGAGCTGGACCACATATCGTCGTCCTGTTTAAAAGAAAATCCTAGGACCAAGTGAGTAGCCTCATAACAGAACAACAATCGAATAAAAGACTTCCTTCATCTACCCTCGAACCTACGGATATTACACTACAAATTGGCGAAGAGTTCGGTGTTGTAGAATCAGTCGTTTCTAATGAAGGACTTGAAAAAGAAATCTTACCAGTCACCAGTGATCAGCCGCAAGGAATATTACAAGACAATGTTTCGGAAAACGAATTCCATTTGGTGAAGGTCGGTTCAAAACGTACTCGGAAGAAAATGAAATTAGAAAGTGTGCCTGACGCGACAGACTCTTACGAAGTGTTGCAGAGTTTGTGGCCCAACCCAGAATATATACTGGATTTTACACAGTTCAGTGATTTTCTAAAAGACGTCAAAGGGAGCGATAGACCTCTTACGATTGCTAGAAGTTATACCGATGATATTAATAGGCTTTTGTATATACTTAAGCAAGCGGCAACCAACTGTAAAGTAAGAGCGATCAAAGAACGTTGTAAAAGGCTAATATTTTCTATCAAGAAATGATTGTCTACTGAAGGCGTCGAAATCTCTTCTCCGACACCATCTTTACGCAGTACACAGCCGTCAACATCGTTATCGAGATGCGCATCGACCGAAAGCTTAGGTAGCAGTCTAAGTTGCTATTAAAGGGTTACGGACGTTTTCTCCTTCCCTATTTGATTTGCTTCTGTATTCATTTCCTTTCATCATTATTTTATTTAATTCATTTATGGATAAAAGTGTAATTAGAATAGCTACGCTCAATGTTAAGAGCATTAAAAGCGAACTAAAAGTGACGCAGCTTCAAGAATTTTTAAATACTATGCAAGCCGATATTGTTTTACTTCAAAAAACTAATCTAAATAACACAGATACTATACAATGTTTAACGAACTATGTGTTAGTGTCAAATGCAGCGCATACACCTTATTCTGGAACAATTCTTTTATTTAAAAAACATGGTCCTATAAAATTCATGGGTCAAGAAATTCTTGTACAATCATTTTTACAAAGTGTAAAATTCTCCATAGGCAGTAACACTTAGTGCATAATAAATATTTACTGTCCACACAATATAGAGAAAGCATTTGAAATATTTAATGTTCTTGATGTGCATCTTGGAATGTTACAGTCTTCTGGTATACGCTTAATGTTAGGGGGAGATTTTAATTGCACAATTTACCCTACAACAGATCGACTAAAGTGTATAGAAGGACGACCTGCATTAGCAAGAAAGCTTAATAGAACGATTCAACTCTTTCATCTGAGTGATTGTTGGAGATTTTTAAATCGCAATAAACGAGGATACACATTCGTAACGGCAAATTCTGCGTCTAGATTAGACCGTTTGTATTGCTCAGAAAATGTTGTTGAAATGCTGTCTTCTGCAAACGTACACAACTCTTTTTCGGACCACCTTTCACTAGTTGTCAATTTAAGGATCCATTTAACAAATGCTGGTCCCCAGCAAAAGTGTTATTGGAAGTTCCCAAATTATTTGTTGGAAGAGCCACAATTTGTAGATTGTATGAGAAACTTTTTATTGAGTATTCCGATAGAATCCAATACTGCTATAGACGCACTGATAGAATGGGATAAACTGAAAATGACAATAAAAGAATCTGTTCAACTATATCGTAAGCATAAAAAGCAGTTAAAACTTGCCGAAGTGAATGCAATAAATGACTATATTCAAGAATCGATAAACATCACCGACGTTAAGGAGTTGCACGAGACGATTACGGACATCAAAGACCGATACAAACAAAGGGCACTAAACACCGTTCAGCTTCAAAAATATCACGAGCTCTTGAAAACTTAAAAGCCTTCCGAGCGTCGTAACTTGCAATCACTACAATTTCATCTTCGTGAACTACATGTTAATGGTATAGAACTATAACAAACATAAATGAATTGTGTAGGCATTTGAAAGAACATTTTGAAAACCATTTTGCCGCACAAAATCAAATCATTGATCACGACTGTCGTATTTACTCCAATTTACCAATGATAACGGATGAAATAAAAAGTAAATTAGATTTACCATTTTCCATCGAAGAACACACACAAGGGCTATTTTCTTTAAATAAAAATAAGGCTCCCGGTTTAGATGCTTTAACTGTGGAATTTTATGTAACATTTTGAGATGAACTAAAATGTTTCTTCTTCCGAACATTCGATGAAGCTTTTACGAAAGGTGCTTTACCTGGATCTACAAAAAAAGGCATTGTCAGTTTAATTGCAAAAAAAGATGGTCCACTAACTGAATTACAGAATTGGCGCCCTATTTCCCTTTTAAACGTTGACTATAAAATTATTGTAAAATGTATCGCTACTAGAATCATGGGTGTACTGCAATATATTATCCACCCTGATCAGTGTTACTCGATTCCAACTCGAACTATGTATGACGTTATTCATTTACATCGAGACTTTGCGTACGCAGTACAAAATGAAATGCTCTTTGCAATTGTGAAAATTGATCAACAAACTGCATTTGACGTGATTAATCATAAATACCTATTTAAAATATTAAATGTTTTTGGATTTGGTAAGCAGTTTATCGGATATATTAGATCTCTATATGCAGATGCGCAAGCTCATGTAAGGGTAGGAATCCTTCTAACCAGTGCACTAAGACAATGCAGAGGAATTCGTCAATGCTGTCCACTTTCCGGACTTTTGTTCGACCTTTCAATTGAACCGTTTCTGCAATTGTGCCGCAATTCCTTAGCTGGTGTTACGTCATCATCGAACAATTTGGTATTGGTGGCAATAAATACCATTAGTGCGGGTACCCTACAGTTTAGTGAAACATTTATGCCGGCAGTGGGAGTGCGTGAAGTGACACAGTGGTACTCGAACCGTTACAGAAGACAGTTGTATGAGAGCTTTTGGAAGCGACGCCACACCCAACGTGCGTGTTCTTGGTTGTCCGCTAACCTTTTGTGTGTGACTTTTATTGCCCCGAGTGGCACAGGCCTTAAGGTATTTATACCCTTTATTAAGTAGTTTGTTGTAGTTGCTTTATTTATTACATAACCGCTACACTGCCATCGGTATTGCTACAAAAAGCAATTGGTCCTTCCCTATAATTAACATATTCTAAAACACCTTATCATCCTACAGCTGGTTTTCCGCTTTCTATACATTCGTTTGATAATATTGTTGTCAGTGCCTACGCAGACAATGTGTCAGTTTTTGTATATAGTGACAATGACTGAAAAACTGAAAGAGGTAAGCAATCTTTATCAAGAACAATCTAGAACGCTTATTAATACTAATAAATCTCATGGATTTTAAACTGCAGCTTGGAAAGGTAGGTATGACACTCCTTTAAATTTTTTATGGTCCAACGTTAGTATAAAAATACTCGGTGTACTCTAATCAGAGAATATCGAACTGGATACTACACATGCTTTTAAAATTATTTTAAGCAAAATAGAAAAAACGATAGAAAAATGCAGACAACGGCTACCCAATCTATATTTAATAGGTCGCAAAACCATTATCAATCAGTTTATTGCTCCGAAAATCTGGCATTATATGCACGTTTTACCATTTACTTCCACCCAGTTATCCATTATGCAAAAAAAATATTGACTTTATGTGGACAGGAAAACACTGGACAACCTCCAAGGAACTGCATCTTTCGTTATATAAAGGCAGATTGGGTCTAGTTCATTTAAAATCGAAACAGCAATCCTTACGTTTATATTAAGGTGAACTGCTGGTTAATAGTAGTTCTGACGAAAAATGGGCTAGTGTAATGAAGCATCTTATAGCCGGTCTTAACTCGTATGATGTATCTTGGCAATGGCTTTTTTGTGCACTTTCTGCTGCTCATGTCCAGACTGCCAAAAGAAATGCTTTCCTTAGTACATTATATATGATGCTTGGAAAGATTTAGATCTTATTCTAACCAATTTCCCTAGACACAGACAAGATTTAAAACTTATTCCGACTGGACAATCTAAATTAATTAGCACAACCATCAAACCACCACTGTTTTGCTCGAAATGGAGAGACAACGGTTTTAAAACGCTGGATGATTTTAAAAGCCAAGATATTTGGTTGAACAAAGATCAAATTAAAGAGAAATTGACACAAATGGACATCAAAACAAAATCAGACGTTATCATTCAATATCAACGCATTAAAGCCTTTTTAAACTTAACTTTAAAGAGGTAAAAGAAGCTACTGAAATAAGCTATAAAAAGTTAGATATAATTTTAAAATTAAACGGGAATTTAATTGCTATTAATAAATTAAACAGAGCGACTTTACAAAAGTGTCTCACCTAAAATTTTTTTAACAGCAGTGCTTCACTCGAAGAATATTGGTCTAACGATAAAGTTTTATGACATACTTTTTTCGCGCCACCATCTCTTGGCCATGACGGTAGTATTGCCTGAAGATTCGCAACAAATCGTTTAGCAAATCCACGGTTTCTTAATCAAATCGGAGTTTCAGACTCTTCTGCATGTATGTGGTGTAATGGTGAAGGTGATTCCTGGCACATTCTAATGACCCGTGCTAAAGCTGCAAACCTATGGTGCCTTGTATCATATTTTGTTAAAAAAATCGCCAATCGAAAGGCAATTCTTATTAAAGAGTTATGTTGTGGATTACCCAGTAAAGGTCCCATAGAATACTTAGCCAACTATTTAATAACTTTGGCTAAGAGCACTATATATTGGTCAACAATCGACTATATGAAAGAAAGAAAGGAGGCATGCTACCTTAAAAAGTACAAAAACCGTCTGAAATCTAGGATTGCAAGAGAATTTGCTTGAAGTCTCAGCAAATGTAACATTAAGCAGTTCATAAATCGATGGTGTATCAACAAAATATTGTGCTGGACTGATAACGACTCGCTTCAATATAATACAGTTCTAAATACTGACAGCACCCAACCATAAAAACAAAGAAAGATAGAAACATTAACAACAATTCTGATGACTCTTAAAGTTGACATATAAGTATATTCGTTTATGATGCAGCATATATAGTCTTTCTTGATTACTACTATTATTTTCTTATTTTATTTATATATGTATAAATGTACAAAGGTATTATCTTAAGAATATTTTTAAATTAGGTGCAAACATTGACTAATGTATTGATTTGCTTACATTGTAAATGTTTACTTTTATATACGCTGTCTTAAATATATAATAATAATAATAATAATAATAAATAAAAACACACACACACACACACACACACACACAACACACACACACACACACACACACACACACACACACACACACACACACACACACACACACACACACACACATACATACACACACACATGAAATTAACGTAACATACCTGAATGATACCTCATTCTGGCAACATTATTGTAACAACAAATTGGGAACCAAGAATTAAACTAGCTTGCTGGCCGCTGTTCACTTATACTCCATTTTTGTGAAGATATAAAATCGATCTTCTAAATGAACTGTGACACTTTGCTAGAGTTAATTATTTCTAAAATTGTGTATTCAGTTGCAGCAGTTAATTTTTAAGTATGGATTATGTATCAAGTTTGCTACAGCTACCTTAGGGATAATTTGTGTAACAAGTTGCTGCAGTTAATTAGGGTGTTTTGTGTACTAAAGTTTGCTATTAGCCATGCCAGCATTTTAAACAGTATACAAAACATTTTTTCCTTTGCTAGAATGAATAATATTGGCTTTAAAATGCACTGCTAGACAAAAATAAGTTTCGTTAATTTTTTTAGGGTTAGTTTGTGGATTAAATATGTTTTACGTAGTAACGCCCGCTGTTAAAGTATTAGTTTGCTAACCAAAATCATCATACGTGTTAGTTACTATGTTTTAGCTAAGTATACTAGAAACAATTTCATCAAATATAATTTAAGTAAATACGTATTATGTATATTTATTTAGAAACTAAAATTAATTATTATTAAAATAATTAACTGAACATTAAACGCATAAAAATAAAATTACTCCTTTAAAATTAGTAGATTTTTCCAATACCATTTTCGGTTCTCTGACATGAGCGGGACCAGCTTATCCAAAATGTCTTTTTTTTTACTTTCTGGGATACCAATTATACTAGAATCCTGGTTTACTTGTGGTTTATGCAACTTATTAACGATTTTTTATTTAAAAAGTCCAACTCTATTAATTTGTCTTGAAAGGAACAACGGTACTGCAACAGAAATGATATATCATGTAGTCTACATGTCAATCCGTGTCGAGCACAAAGAAAGACGTGATACTCTTAATTGTTTTCAGGGATTCAGGTTAACGAATATACAACAACAGGCCAAAGGCAATATAACATTTATTATTAACTGTTGAAATACATACTGAGATTACTTCACACGTCGTACCGCTGGTAATAAGAAGCCAACTTAACAATGTTTATAATGTTTTATAATACACCCAATTAAACACCCTTTAATGCGAACCGATTACAGCACACGCTAGCGAGTAGGTAGGCTAAGCCGCTTTGAGGAATAAAACGCACAGCAAGATATGTATACGCCGCTTTGAGAACAAAATTGTCTTTGTATGTAAATTTGGTACGCCGGGGGGTCGTTAGGCCTTTGTCCTCGGGATGCGCGCCGGGGGGTTGTTGGTTCTTTGTCCTGGGGGTGCGCGCGCGGTGCCGGCCGGGCGTCTTTGTTGTTAGATAGTATGAGGGGTGTGCAACAAACGTGGTGAATGACGTTAAACAATGTCAAATGATAAATGGGCACCCCCGCGTACCGCTCCAGGTGATTGACTACTTTGGAGATATTTTTTTAAGAACATTTTTTAGCAGCGTTCCCGTGTTAAATATTAAATAGGATGGGGAAGGAGTTATACATTTTTCAAAATGATGTGTATAGAACGGAGTCCACGTTCAGAGGGAGATAGTACTCCTGTGGGTTCTCGGCCGCTTCGGAGATTTTTTAGTAGGTTAAGCTAAAAATTAAAACGCAGTGTAGAATTTTGTTATGTTAAGCAAACACGTGCAAGTGGTAAAGAATTCTTTTCGCACTCCTCAAGAGCTGTATTTTGTATGAAGTAGCAAATAACATTTAGAAAATATACGAAATACGATATAATGGATCAAATTTTTAAACGTCTGCATGTAAAATCTCGTAAAAAGAAGTTATTCATTTCTCACGATTTTAATACCAAGATAAAATAACAAGAATTCGCAGTCGAAATCTAGAATATAGCCTCGTCTTTTTTTATTGTAATTATAGCTCTCTGGTAATATATATGCAAATCATACCGAAATTCAACTTGTAATATAATGGATTTAATTAACATAAGGTGTGTTGCAAAAACATGTTAAGACAGGTATGCCGTATATTTTCTTCTTGGTTACATCAACCCAAAATAATTTATACAATTACACTGAATTTGCAGTCGAATCTAACATATAATCTTTAGCTTTTGTTATATTTAATTATACCCGTATGAATTTAAAATATATGCAAATTATATCACCTGTCATCGCGATTTATTTGCCTCTCGACTAAAAAATTTAATTTGATTTTATACCAAGGTGTTCTTGCTTACATTTAGCAATTTCAATATATTTAAATATTTAATGTGTGTGTGTGTGTATGCAAAAAAACATGTTAAGACAGGTCACTCGTTATTTTATTTATGATTGCATCACCAAAATAATTTATACAATTACACTGAACTCGTACTCGGATCTAAAATATAACCTTAAAATGTATGCAAACCATGTCGTTATTTAAAACGTGGTGAAGAATTTGGATGGCGATGTAAACATTCTCAAATGCGGAATGAGATTCCGTAATGATGTACTTCATAATTATATGTTAATCATTTAAAGATCGCCTTTTAGTGATTGTTTCTACCATAAAAGACCAAGCAATTCTCCGGGACCAGATTATATGCCGGTCGAATAACATGATTGCGAAAACTTTTCAACCACGCGTCAAAAACTTGTCTCCTTTTTTACATCCTGTTATTAAAAATGGATTCGAGCACTACAACGCTTTACTCCGCGAGCAAGCTCAAAAAAACGAATTCTTGCATCAACACGGATATCAAGGTAACTGGAAGGTTATTTTAAACCCATGAACACAGATGGAGTTGTAAGTAACGAATAAGCATTGTTTTTATGAAATAGAAATTTTACGCTTTTAATACCATAAAAATCTTTATAAATATATAATTATCACAAAGACTTATATTAATATAGGACGAATTTGTAGTCGTTACAAAGTGTTACACTGCATACGATCAAATTTAATGAATGAATTCCCTTCGAAATGATAAGCGCTCCATTATATACAAATTGTCCATTTTCTAGAATTTTACACGTATAATCTCGAACATTATAATGTATGGTTCCCGGAATACCCAATTAGCGTATAAAATTTCGACATTTTACTACTTTCTTATCTGTTCTAGGTATCCGTGACACGTTCTTTGTCCTTGTCTTACATATACTATTATTGCTGCGTCGAATACTAATGCAAAAGATATTCGATTATTTTAAGGATTTTGCGACGTTCAAGCTGCTTCTTGAAATAAAAATATATATATTTAATAACTTTATACTTAGTTTTAAGTACAGATGACTCATATGCTAGAAAGTTCTTTATTTAGAATCAATTGCTACAATTCACGGGTTAATTAATTTAAACTTTGATTGCTTTTTAATGCAAAAGGGTTTGCGTTTTATAGTAATTGCACAAAATTATTTATATTTATTCAAAATGCGTAAAGCTCGTTTTATGCTATTTACAGCAAATTTTAGCAAAAATGTATAGATTTGTATTCGCATCGAAATGCGTTTTACGGTATCTTACAATTTACATATCCAAATTACGATACTTGCTATTTGTTTACAATATGCTTATATCATACAAGGTGATTATTTATGCACGCGCAATCTGCGTTTTTGCATGGTACTTCAATGAATAAAGGGCGTAACCATGAATTACTGGACAATTACATTTTTGCCGGATTATATTATATTTTAGTGGGATTTATTTTTAAAATTAGGGTTTCAATGACCTCTCGTAACCCCTTATCAGGTCAATATATATATATATATATATATATATATATATATATATTACTCATATTTAGACCAGGGTAGAAAATTAATGGATTACATCAAATAATTTTAATCACCGTGTATAAGGAAGTTTATTAAATAATACGCTTTATTAAAACCGTGAAGCATAAAAATTTATTAGTTTCATTAAACATAAAAGATTTAAATCATGTACAAGACGCTTTATATCAAAAGAAGCAGTATTAAAAAGCTCTGCGTGTAATGTAATTATTCCTAAACAAATGGAAATTACGTGCAAAATTTATCTTAATTAACTCTATTTCAAGTAACCGGTATTGAACAAAACGTACAGATAATATCTATAGAAACTTGTAAAAACCCAAGATTATAATATCAGAAAATAAAGCTCTGAGAATTAATATTATTTTGAACACCTGCGTAGTTTAAATATCACATACGGCGTAAATTTTGTAGATAATTAATAGTTTCAAAGAATCTTGGAGAAACCGGGGCTTAATATTCACGAGAATGTGCGATACGGGGTTATTAAACCCAGATAGTCCACATGGACTAAAATATAATCGATAATAAAAAATATCAATTTGCACCAATACGAACAGGTTAGAAAAGGAAAGAGAAAATGCGTCAAGCAAAGACACATATAGTAAAAGGCGGGATTTAAGCAACGTCACGAGGGTCACAATTGGTTGAAAATAGGATGCAAATATCAGAGGTAGAAACAACAATTTCTGTACAAAATTAATTAGTTTTTCTCGGACATGCTTGCGTGCCGTGTGTTGAAATTTCTGAGATTTAAATGGGACGAGTGAAAATTCGTAAAAATCGACGCGCGAGCGACAGACTGGGAACATAGAATGAGGAATTCTTTAGAATTACCCGTTTTGAGGACAAAAGCGACGTGCCGGCTTTTTGCTATATATACCGAGATGAATATAAACAAGCCCTCTTAGACTTTTGACTATTCGATGCGTTAAAAGCTCGTACATCCGCGACTTGATTGAAGATGTTAAACAGTGCATTTTAGTTTGATAAAATAATATAAAATTTTGCTCGTATATTTTAGTGATTCAAAATAGTTGGTTATTTACGTGCTAACATGAAAGTACTTCAGTGCACGTAGATACAGGGTAATAAAATTTAGTTTCACTGTACCAATTAGCAAAATTTACAACGACAAATGTATACACAAAAGTAGGCAGTTTTGGCGTATATTGGTGAAAGAAGTATGAAGTTTGATAATAAAATTAATCTTGAAATTCTTTTAAAACTGAAATTTATGCTGAGTTTAAATTTTGAAATTTTAATGTATTCTGAATATTGATGTAAATAGAGTTAACGTTGATGTTTTTGGTAGGAATGTGTTGTTTTTTTATGAATGAGGAGGTTTATAACATTAGGTGAGCAGCCGAGGCGAAAAGAGGATCACAGCCGTTTATGACGCCCAATCTGTGGGACTAGAATTTTTTTGTTGAAAGGACCCAGTTCCCGCAATCAAAGGAGGATATCACAGCAATATATATATATATATATATATATATATAGAAAAATATAATATGTATTGCTGTGACAACCTTTGTATCGGGAAGATTAAATTAGATTAATAAGGTTGCAACTAATAAATATGAAATTGTTGTCTTACCTTCCTGTTCTTTTCTTTGCCTGGATAGCTCAACGGAAATTATACTGTGGAAGTTACAAAAATCAAATGAAACACAGAAATCTCAAGATACATCTATGGATTCAAAAACACTAATATTATAAAACAATTCACAGCTTAAGTTCATACAGAAAATAGTTCTTACAAGTTACTAAAAAATAATCCTTACCTAATCTTTGTTAACAGGTTAATAATAATAAATTAGAAGACTGGCAGGATACAAATTAAAATAATTAAAACCCCTTTACCACAAAAAATATTTTTAAAACTAAATACGTATATCATCAATAGTAAACTAAAAATAAAAGTCGCTAACTAAAAGTTCAGGAAAACCCTTCGGAGAATATTCTCCTCACCACGTAGGCTGAAGTGATCCTTCCCAACAAAAAATAACTGGTTTGGAATACCTGAGGATATAATCCTCCTTTAAATCTAGTTGTAACATTTCTCTTGGGCTGCCAATACGAGGAGCGCTCGATATGTATCGGGAATAAGTAACAAAACTAAAGCTTAAGGTGTGAAAATTTCTATACTGTTTTTCAAAATATTCTCCACGATGATTGATACACTTTTGCATACGTTGGAACCAATTTTCATGGCATTTTTTCCATTCCGATTAAAATATCTCCAAAACAAGGGTTTTGAACGCATCAACTGCCACTTCTGGTGTCGAAAATCGTTGTCTACGCAGTTTGTTCTTTATGTGTGGGAACAAAAGGAAATCGTTAGGTGCCAATTCAGACTATCCGGCAGATGACTCATCAATTCGAAGTTTTGAGTGCTTAAATAGTCACTTGTTTGAGTCGATGTGTGAGAGCTCGCATTGTCATGATGGAGAATGATTCGGCGCCCTCGGTTTAGTTTTCTTATTTCTTCGAAAACCTGTGGCATACAAATAGTTGTATACTAAGCAGAATGAGCTGTTCTACGATCCCTTGAAGCAACAGTCGTGACATGTCCATTTATTCCGAAAAACAGACAACCATTTTCTTCGAAATGATTCGAGCGCGGACAACTTTTGTTGGATTTCGTTCATATTGTAAGATCCATACAGTCAACTGCTGTTTACTTTCGGGTTTATACGAATTAATCCAAGATTCGTCACCTGCATAGATGTTATACACTGCGTCTGATACACTGCAATCGTATTTTTTCAGCATTTCTTTGCACCAATCGATACAAGTCCTTTTTTGAGCGATTGACAAATTATGTGAGATTCAACGTGCACATAGCTTTTTCACAGCTAAATGTTCATGTAACATTGAATGTATTGTTGCGATTCACTATTAGGCAACCCGTCAAACATACAAACGCCGGAGGCACAGCATATTCCCAGGATGCGAGATTTCTTCTAGAAATTACTAGAGAATGAGTCATATCTTTAATTCAGGGTATATATAAGACCGCTTATGAATGTAAGGGGTTAGTCTATACTTAAATGTCTAATATAAATTGTATCGTGTACAGTAAACGTAGTTGAGTTTTTGGAAGTCTTACCAGTAAACATAAATGTTAAGTGCACGTGTCTAATGTACATGCAGCTTGTAGTATACATAAATGGACAAAGTGTATAATAAATAAATAGTTGTGTTAGTGTTATTAATGAACCAATCCTAAAGAAGTTAGTTTAAGAAGATATTAGTGCTTGTAAATTCATTAGTGTAATAGTGCTTCATTGTTGAGTAGACCGAAAACATCTATAAATAAGGCATATACAGTTAATTAGACTTGTGAACAGTGAGTAATAAAGACTTTTGTTATTAATTGTTTTAAATTAAAGAAACGCGGTTGCAGTAGCCCGCTTTACTGGTGCCAGGTGCGGGGTATATAGTGATTAATTTAAAAGGAAAGCACACAAGTCTAAAGACATTTAAGTAGTTTATATATGGCAGTTACAAGAAGCCAAAGTAAGATGGACGCAAAAACTTTAATGAATTTCCTTAAGGATTTTAAATCCGGTATGGAGGAAAGGTTAAGCGAAAATACTGCGAAATTAGAAGAAAGTTAAGTGAAAACGCAGTGAGGTCACATGAACTGGAATCAATCCTTAAAGAAAAGCTAGGTGAAAATGCTGAGAAAATAAAAGAAAAGTTTAGTGAAAATGCTGAGGAAATGGAAAAGTTAAATAGAAGAAAAGTTGAATGAAAGTACAGCTCCGTTAGAACAAAGATTAATAGCAAGCTCCATTGCATTGAAAGAAGATGTCACCGAACAGGTAAAATAGTAAATTGGTAAAAATGGAAGAAGATATGATGAGGCTGCAAGAACCAGTGATTTCACTAACAACGCGGCCACTTAAATTAGCAAACCAAGTTGTAAATCAGAAATTCCAGAAATAAGAATCATGGAAAAAAGCGAGTCAATACCGTCTAAATTTAAAGTGAAACAACCCACATTCGATGGCAAAACACCTTGGCCCACATATTTGAAACAATTTGAAGCTGCGGCAATAGCCAACGGTTGGTGCAACAAAGAGAAGGCTATCTTCCTAATAGTAGACTTACGGGGGGATGCTCTTAACATCTTACAAACGATTCCCGATCACCAGCAGAATGATTACGGCCTCTTAACATCGAAGCTTGAAATGAGATATGGAGATGCTCACCTTCAACTGGTTTACCATGCACAAGTTAAGAACCGCTCGCAAAAGACAAATGAAAGCCTGCAAGAATTCGAAACTGACATTGCCAGATTAGTTAGATTGGCATACCCAACGGCATCAGATAGCTTCCTCGAACAACTGGTATTTATATCGATGGTAGAATTAATGGTAGGGTTGTCCGATTACTTGTGGATACAGGAGCAACAAGGACTATTGTGAGACCAGATTTGGTTGGTCATGGAAAAGTGCTATCTGTATCGGTATGTCCTCGAACGGCAAGTGGTGAGATAATTTCGACTCACGGAGAGACTGCCGTAACGTTGGGAATTGGAAACAAATTAATTAATCATCGGGTGTTGGTAGCTGAAATTACAGAAGAAGTGATCTTGGGAATGGATTTCATGAAAGAATATGGGTTTCATGTAAACATGAAAGAAAATGTGCTTCGGATAGATGATGTTGAGATTCCATTTCAAGGTACGAGTAACCAGACGATGCAAGTTCGAATGATTTGCGATATGAAAATACCCGAGAAGGCGGAAATGATAGTGATGGGACGTCCAGATGGTACGCTCCGGGAAGGACAAGTATGCATAATGGAAGCAACTGAATCGGGAATGGGCCAGGAGGGATTACTTATTGAAAGAACGCTGGTAAAGTTTCGAAGCATGATACTAGTAAGGGTGCTAAACATTAATCCCCATACGGTGACCCTGAAGAAAGCCATGATTGTGGGAAGTTACATTCATTCCAGTATGTCGTATTAAACGTTGTGTGGACGACACGAAAGATAAATCAGTCAACGGTTGCTCACAGAAATTGCTGGATATGTTGATTTCCTCGTGTCAAGGATTAAACGGCGACCAACTGGGCAAGATAAAAGAACTGGTTGGACGATATTGAGGTGTGTTTGCACTGGATGATAGTGAGAAAGGAAGGACGAATGTTGTGCAACACAAGATCAACTCTGGGGATGCGCAACCGATAAGACAACATCTTAGGCGGCTTTCTTTGGCAAAACGTAAGGAAGTCGAGCAAATTATCACCGATATGGAATAACAGGAAGTGATTGAACCCTCGAATAGTCCATGGGCATCCCCGGTAGTGCTTGTCAAGAAAAAGGACGGGTCGACAAGGTTTTGTGTAGATTACCGGCGGCTTAACAATGTGACAAAGAAAGACAGTTTTCCTTTGCACAGAATTGATGACACATTGGATACTCTATCTGGATCTAAATGATTTTTGACCTTGAACTTGAAAAACGGATACTGGCAAGTAGGCTTGGAGCCAAACGATAAAGAAAAGACTGCGTTTACAATTGCAACTGGATTATGGCAGTTCAAGGTCATGCTATTTGGATTATGCAATGCTCCTGCTACTTTTGAACGATTGATGGAGTTGATACTGCGTGGACTGTCCTGGAAGACATGTCTGGTATACCTAGACGACGTGATAGTGTTTGGCCGGTCTTTTGAAGTACACCTTAAGAACCTAGAGGAGATATTCCAAAGATTACGCGGAGCAAACCTTACAATGAGCCCCAAGAAGTGTCACCTATTTGGAAAAGAGGTGAAATACCTTGGACATGTCGTTTCGGAGACCGGAATAAAAGCTGACCCTGACAAAATAAAAACGGTACAAGAGCGGCCTACACCAGCAGATATACACCAACTACGCAGTTTTCTAGGATTGTGCTCATATTACCGACGTTTTATACTTGGGTTTGCAAACATTGCCAAACCGTTAACGAAACTAACCGAAGATGGATAAGAATATGATTGGAATGACGACTGCCACAGTGCATTTGAACAACTGAAACGGCTACTAGTTACAGCACCAATTTTGAGTTATCCACGGATGGGGAAATTTGTGTTGGATACTGATGCCAGTAACACAGCTATAGGAATCGTTCTTTCCCAAGTGCAAGATGGACAAGAAAAAGTTATTGGGTATTTCAGCAAGGTCTTGTCGCGGCCAGAAAGGAACTATTGTGTGACAAGAAGGGAGCTGTTGGCCGTCGTCAAATCCGTAGAGCACTTTTATAAGTACTTATACGGCCGTAAATTCCTGTTGAGAATAGACCATGCTGCACTAAAATGGTTACTGCAGTTTCGAAATCCTGAAGGGCAAGTTGCAAGGTGAATAGAGCGGTTGTAGGAATACGACTTTGACACAGAACATCGTGTAGGAACTAGCCATCGAAATGCAGACGCTCTGTCAAGGAGACCTTGTCCGGTAGACTGCAATCATTGCTCCAAGATGGAAGAGAAAACAAGTGTCGTCCATAGAATGACGGTAACCGAATTGGGACGTATTATTGAGTGGAAAAGTAGAGGACAACCACCGGCTTGGGAAGAAATTAGTATTTCAAGTAGGAGTCTGATGGCATACTGGGCACAGTGGGACTCCTTGGTGATTGAAAATAGAATCTTGAAACGACGCCTGGAATGTGAAGACGGTACTGAGAGACTTCAAGTGATAGTGCCGAAAAGCAGAGTGCCGGAGGTGTTGCAGCACTTGCACGATGGTATTTCCGGAGGGCACTTTGGCGTGAAAAGAACTTTCGAAAGAGTGAGAAAAAGATTCTATTCGGTGAACTGCAAGGAAGATGTGAAGGAGTGGTGCCGAAAATGTGAGTTGTGTGCCTCTGCAAATGGCCCGGTCACAAAGCGGAAAGCCCCAATGAGACAGTATAACGTGGGGAATCCTTTTGAGAGAGTCGCCATTGATATAGCTGGCCCGTTTCCTGAATCAGAGAAAAGAAATAAATACATCTTGGTTGCAATGGATTATTTTACCAAATGGCCGGAGGCATGTGCTATACCTAACCAAGAAGACAAGACGGTTGCAGATGTACTAGTGAAGGAGTTGTTTTGTCGCTTTGGAGTTCCGTTGGAATTGCACTCTGATCAGGGTTGGAACTTCGAATCAGCGTTGTTTCAAAACGTCTGCAAGCATCTTGGAATCAGGAAAACTAGAACCACGCCACTTCATTCTCAATCGGATAGAATGGTTGAAAGAATGAACAGGACGGTAGGAAAGTACCTAGTCAAAGTTGTCTCTGAACATCAACAAGACTGGGAACAATATTTACATTTGTTCCTACTGGCGTACCGATCTTCGGTACATGATAGCACAGGATACTCTCCCGCTTGCGTGATGTTAGGACGTGTATTGCGGCTACCATGTGATCTTCAGTTTGGATTTATACCTGGAGAAAAGATCGCAGGTAAAGATTACATTAGTAAGCTTCGTGAAAGATTAAATAGCATTCACAAAAACGTCCGAAAGGATATACAGGCAGCAGGCGATCGAATGAAATCACAATATGGCACGAGAGCACAAGAAGGTGGTTATCAACCTGGAGAGTTAGTGTAGTTGTATAATCCACAAAGAAAACGTGGGTTGTCACCAAAATTACAAAGATAATGGGAAGTCCCGTACGAAGTGATGAAAAGGATGAATGATGTAGTGTACCGGATCAGAAGATCTTTTCGTGGTAAACTGAAAGTGGTACACTTTGACCGTTTAACATCCTACGCTGGCAACAACCAGGACGACTCGAATAATGATAATGGTGTTCGACAAGTTATTAATCATGAGCCAAATGTAGATCTTGAGAGCTTTATGGCGGCGTATGGTGGTTCCGCTAAGGCGAGATTTGGCGTTGTTGAAAAACAGCAAGATCTGTTTAGAGCACCAGAAGAGTATTCTCTTGCACATTGCGTAGCTCAAGATTTGGCTATGTTTACTATCTGGTCACTAAAAATTCTTCATGGCAGAGACCTAGTTATGGACATCTATCGGAGGCTTTGCTAAATCTTAAGGCGCAGATGATGGAAAATGGAGTAACGAGATTAGCGGTGCCCAAGCTAGGCTGTAGACTGGATCGCTTAGATTGGAAGATAGTCCGAAATATGCTAGAAGTAGTTTTCCAGGAAACCAACGTCGAGGTTCTTGTTTGTTGTTATTAACCGGTTGCCTACCAAGACCTAGAGAAGAGTGTTGACTGTTATTTCCAACGACGCGGTGGATGCACTAGAGGAGATAGCTGCCGATACCGTCATCAATCATCAAATTGGCGTCAAAATGGATTTATAGTTACGAGACGTAACGGTTTTAAAGAGGGGCAGTGTTGCAATCCACTATTAGGCAAGCCGTCAAATATACAAGGCACAGCATATTTCCCAGGATTTGAGAATTTTTCTAGAAATTACTAGAGAATAAGTCATATGTTTAATTCAGGGTATATATAAGACTGCTTATGAATGTAAGGAGTTAGTCTATACTTAAATGTCTAATATAAATTATATCGTGTACAGTAAACGTAGTTGAGCTTTTGGAAGTCTTAACAGTAAACATAAATGTTAAGTGCACGTGTCTAATGTACATGCAGCTTGTAGTATACATAAATGGACAAAGTGTATAATAAATAAATAGTTGTGTTGGTGTTATTAATGAACCAATCCTAAAGAAGTTAGTTTAAGAAGATATTAGTGCTTGTAAATTTATTAGTGTGATAGTGCCTCATTGTTAATTGGACTGAAAACATCTATAAATAAGGCATATACTGTTAATTAGACATGTAAACAGTGAGTAATAAAGACTCTTGTTATTAATTGTTTTAAATTAAAGAAACGCGGTAGCAGTAGCCCGCTTCAGTATAAATGTCAGACTAATGTCTAGGGATGCCTGAATATTACGGTAAGTCACATAACGATCTTGCATTATCAATTCGCGCACGGCATCAATGTTTTCTGACACAACAGCCGATTTTGGACGACCTTTAAATTCGTTCGCTAGCGCACTACAACCACGATTGAAGAATTCACTGTACCAACGATATACAGTGGTTTTAGTTGGAGCTGCATTCCCAAAAGTCGAAATATGTTGATTCACCGGTGAAATAAAACATAAAATTAGAAAACAATAGAAGGGAAGCTAGCTCAGAATACTCAGGTACGTGTCCAACCAGTTTTGAGATGAAGATCCAATGATGATGATGATGAAGCATATTAACAACCCCTGTAAAACAGCATTGGTATCTGACAAGTGTATACCCGCAATAGGGTTACCTCACAACCATATACAATCTCCGTTAAACAGTATTGGTATCTGACAAATGTAAACCCGCCATAGGGTCGCCTCAGATCCATATACAACCTTCATAGAACAACATTGGTATCTGACAAGTGTAAACTCACAATAAGTTTACCTCAGAACAATGTTAAAAATCTACCAAAGAGGTAGCCTAAATCATAATGATTTCCCCTTCAAAATAAATATAAAAAAACGACTACTTAAGCCTTTTAATAATGCAATTGCACACTTCTTTAATAACCATCCTCTCAATTGTATAAATAGAAACATGTTAAAAAATGTTTTCCAATTCCCATGTTATTAAATTTTTACAATAAAAATTAATCAGCTGATTTCACGTTAAGCGTATTGGCTACCTAAAAAAGTCGGTCCCAGGCCGTAACACAAATTGAAGGCAATTATTCATTTAAACTTTAAAAATTTTGCTTAGTGTACTCAAACCAAATATTTCAAACATCAATAAATCAAAGTCACCTTCAATTTATGTCATAAATGTCAAACTTGAAGTTTTTATTATTTTGAAAACGATCCTAGGTTATGGATCGAAACGTTAATAAAGATAATTTTAAAAACTATGAGTGGTTTAATCCCAAAAGAAGATTAAGAAGGATACTAAACAAACCACAACAAACATACAAGATGTTCTATTTCTTTAGTTGGAGAGGAACAGATGATATCATTATCGTATTTAATTAAGAAAACCATGTTGAAGTTTAGATTAGGTAAGACGGTTTCCAACCAATGATCTGTAACTATTTGAACTACAACTGGCGATAGAGGTGAACCCATAGGTGTGCCAAATTTTTTAAATAATCTGTATTTTGGTAAACAAAACAGATGTTCTTGAAAATTAGTATAATGGAAGAAATGGTGTTTTTGAAGTGTTTGTATGTGATTTTATCAACTCCCATTTTTCCTCAATTATATCCAGAGCTAAATCAAGAGAAATGTTGGTGAATATGAAAGAGACATCCAAAGAAAGTAGTACATGATTTTGAGGTAACTGGAGATTGCGGAATTGATTTACAAAATTTTTGATATTATATACCTCTATTGGAAACGGTAATTTAAAATTTTTTGCCAAAATACTGCTAAGTGATAAGTTAGAGTATTAATAGTACTAATTATCGGACGTAACGGAACACCTTGTTTATGAATTTTAGGTAAACCATAATATTTACCAGGTACCGAGTTAGTGCTCGAGAGTTGTTTCTTTTGAGTATCTGATATAATTTTTCTCTTGTTGTTTTTGTTTTGAATAATAATGGTTACCCTAAACAGTTAGTCATGAAGCTGTTTTATACCACTATCCAAAGTAATAATAATAAGCATCTCACTACCTTTTCGTTCAGAAAGTTACCATATGTGCAATCTTTAACTCCTCTTTTGGCTAGAATTTTGAAACAACCAAACATCCACAATGCTTGTTACGTGCCGAAATCGGCCGTAAACATTTCGAATTCTAGTTTTAATTTGTAAGGATTTTGCGCCAATAATTTTGAAAAGACGTGTGTGTATTTCCGTCACTTCAGACAGTGCATTTGCGCGAGATTGCGCCGACGCGGTGTGCCAAGAAAGGAAGTGGTGGATTGTAACAATTTTATTTTCGATAATAATTCTTTGCATATAATTTCAAGAATAGTGTAACAATTTTATTAATAATAATAATAATTTGCATTCAACTTCAAAAGTAGTACGCTAAGCCTGCATCGTCCTTTAATAATCTAGTTATATTCAGGTATCTGTGTCGTATACAGCTATTTACAAGCACATCTCTGTTTGATTGTTCCCCTCCTGACGGCGCGACCGCCCGAGCTCGTTATAAGATAGTCGGCCACAGGTGATAAAGATATCAACATGTACCCTTGGTTGGAGGCCGGCAATCTGCGAATCCATTTCAAATAGTTAGTTAGGATATCTTCGAATAACGGTCGGTAATGTATATATTTTGCAAACTTGTATAATTTGAGATAATATATTTAGCGCGACAAAAAAGATGCAACTTTTAAGAACACACAAGGACACAGAAAAACACATAATGTAAGGCGACAGGATATGATTCGACACGTGGAACGAAAGAATTATAGAAGTTGGGTTGGATGAATTGGTTTCAAATTGCAAACGCTGTTATCGTTGCTTGAAGAACGGGGATCCCGTCTTCCTTTGTCACAATGCGACAATTGCAGTTTTGGTTCGTAGATAGCTATAAGTTCTTTTTATGTGTTTCAAAATTTGGAACACGTTAACTTGCTTTGATGCGTAATACATATACATTGTAAAAGTTCCAACTAATTGTTGAGCTGGATTTACCAGTAGTAAAACGAAAGTTCATTGAATTCACGTTCTAAAAACAACATGCTTTGCTCCATATGAATCGCGGTAATGTCAACATGTGTTATTGACGTCATATCTTTCTACTTTGTACAGCTGACAGATGTTATTTTAAAAGCAAATGCTTTGAACAGCTTTAGTACAATATATGTAAACATGTCTATTTTTGTGATCAGCTTTATCTACATTAAAATTAGTATACATAATTTTGAAAGCTCAAATGCTAATGTTGTTAGGAGCTATTAATTTGTTATCTACCTGAAAAGATCTGCCCAGGTTAGAACCCTATTTGTACAACAAGTTCATGTTTTAAAGTAAAGTGTTTGATTGAAAATAATAAAGACAAACCTGAAAGTTAAAAGTTTAAGATTGATGCAGTTAATGATTAAATTTTTTATTACAAGTTATATTATTTTAAAAAAGATCCTTTAGTAAACAATTGGTTCAAGATTAAAGGTTTTTTATTTTGATCAAGTGCGATCAAATCTTATTACATAAAGCTACAACCCTTCTGAGTAATAAATTGATGCCAATGTTATATTGGAAATACTTTTTTTATTATTTCTTTATGTATTTTTGCAGGACACAAATGGTGTTCCACTATTTTATTTATTTAACTATCACAATTTTTTACAGGAGCTGCGTCTTATTTTATTAAGACAGGTTTTTGTCACCGAAGGCGATTTTTTTTCTTTGGGTCTCCACGTCCGCCCTTAGAACTATGCTATGCAATTATCGTGATTACATCAGGATTTGGTGGCGCCTATTTGATTTAGCTTAAGTTTGATCTGCAAACAGAACTCGACTTACCCTCTCACTTCTCATTGCTCTCCCCAGGAATAGACCTTTAGTTGTGTCGGAAGATTTTTGGAACAATAAGTATTACTTGCGCCAAAACAAATAATTAACAAAAAAAAACGTTTCACTGGCTCACAACGTGAAGCCAGCCATATAAAAAAACGTTACAGGATTTCCGGGAGACGTGTCTGGACTGGTGACCGAGACGTGAACGAATGTAGTTATCTTTGTGTCTTGCCGTGTCTTCTTTTTTTGTTATGTAGGTTCCTTTGCCTTATCTCTGATTATCGTTCCTTATACCCGTTTCCTGTCGCCTCTCTACAAATAGGAAGAAGACAAATTTAATTTGGTTTTTCTACCGGGCCCAACGAACACCCACGCTCGAAAAGGATCAACAGAGCCCCGCTGCCGCCATCATGGAGTAATGCTAGAGAAGCCCTACAGTTTACGTAAGTACTTTTTTGGTTTTTTATGTGATGGAGTAATTTTATATAATTACGTGACGTAATATCTTATTTGCGCATCATTTTTGCAATTATTTCGCATTGCTACCAACTGACTGTAGTGGCTTGCTACCGCCGGGGGTTATAATATGCTCTCAGCTATGAAAATCAGTAAAAAACGTTTTTACTAAGTTGAAAGATAAAACTGATAAACTGTTTAGTAGCAACAACATCTATAAGATAACTTGTTCATGTAATAAAACTTATGTAGGTACTTCTAGTCAGTGGTTAAAAAATAGACTAATTCAACATAAGTCATGCAAAATTGGGAAAAAGCGGCTGTGCTCTAGTACAATATGTCAAAGTGACTCATTCTCCAAATTTTGATGAAGTTCAGGTTTTGGATTTTGAACTTAATCACAAGCTTAAGTTTTTTAGAAGCATTTTGCGTCAAGAATGAAACAAATTCATTAAGCTTTAGACAAGACATCCAAAATCTGCATCCGATATATTCAAAGGACATTTTCGTTATTAAAAAGAATAAAAAGTACTCTTAGAAATGCAGTGGGTGAAAAAACGTTTGGCTCGTTGGCTGTTTTAAACTTTAATAATGACTTTGTGACACCGACTTCGTTTGATAAAGTAATTAAAGAGTTTGTAGCTTTTAAATCCCGAAAATAAGACAGCGGTTCATTTTTCAAAGCCCCTATAACTGAATACTTTTGATTCAGAATCATTTTTAGTTTCATAAATATTCGTTTTGATAAAATATTTAATGCTATATAATTATAAAGTACCCGGTATATTTTTGTCCCTCATAAACAAAGTTTCGCTATCGCAAAACTTTCAATTTACGATTAATTTTTGTTCAAGTTCGAATAAAGTTACTCCAGTAACCGTGTAGTTTTCGATACAAGGTCTCACCTGATGTTGTTTGTTTCGCTGTTCGACACCCATCTGCAGCGTTCAAAAACTAGCGATTTAATTGAAATAACACAAAGTCTGAACTTACTAAATATATAATAAAAATTGTTGCGATAATATTTCAGTTATAATAAATCTAAATATTCTTGTATTAACACGTATTTTTTGGCAGAGACCATAGGGGTCGGTATGGCAGTCTAAGACACACTACCGCAATGTGGAAGGCAACGGGAAACCACCACATTATCTCCCAAGTACACAGCGAACTTAAATTGTAAGAAACATGATGGCATTCTCTGGGGTAAAAGATTCCGGAGTTAAAATAGTCCCCCATACGGATCTCCTGGAGGGAACTACTTCGGCGGATGCGATCGGAAAGTTAAAAATAAGAGTCGGGAACATTCTGCAAGTCGGAGCGTGGAATGTTAGAAGTATGAAGCAAGTAGGTAAGCTAGAGAACCTAAAAATCGAAATGAATAGATTATCACTAGACATAGTAGGGATCAGCGAAGTTCGGTGGCCAGAGGCGGGGGATTTTTGGAGTGGAGACTTCAGGGTAATTCATACAGGAGCGGAGGAAGGAAATTTGGGTGTGGGGATAGTTATGCGGAAAAAGATAGGATACTGTGTAGAAAATTACTTAGAAAAGAACGAAAGAGTACCCGTGGTTAGATTAGAATCTAAACCGGTAAACACAGTAATAATACAAGTTTACACGCCCACCTATAGCTACAGTGACAAAGAGGTAGAAGCCATCTACAAAGATATCGAAGACATACTAAAATACGTAAAAGGACATGAAAATTTAATAATTACGGGGGATTTTAATGCAGTGGTAGGTGAGGGTAGGGAAGGAGCAGTAGTAGGTTTATTTGATTTAGGCACGAGAAACGACAGGGGAAATAGGCTGGTAGAATTTTGTGACAAGAACAATTTAATTATCACAAACACATTATTTCAACATCATGCTAGAAGACGATATACGTGGAAGATGCCAGGAGATATAGGAAGATATAAAATAGATTATATTCTTGTTAGACAACGGTTTAGCAATCAAGTAAAAGACTGTAGAAGCTACCCAGAAGCAGATATAGATACTGACCACAACATCGTAATTATGAAGGCCGCACTTAAATTTAAAAATCTGAAAAAAAGGAACGGAAAAAGGCACTTGGACTTAGAGAAACTAAAAGATAAAGTTATTCAAGAAAGATTCGAAAAAAAGTCAAATGAATTGCTCAAAGATATCTGGAAAATATCTGATACTAAGGATGTAGAAACAGAATGGAATAACATTAAATCCAGCCTAGACATGGCGGCCAGAGATATTCTGGGGTACACACAAAAGGAAAATAAGAAACCATGGATAACAAAGGATATCCTGAATTTAATAGAAGAAAGACGAAAATATAAAAATAAATCAGACGAAACAGGAAAACAGAGATACAAAGCCATAAAGAGGGAAATTATTCGAAAATGCAGGAAAGCTAAAGAACAATGAATTGATGAAAAATGCAAAGAAGTACAAACTAAGATGGAAATAGGAAAAACAGACGAAGCATACAAGTTAATTAGAATGAATTTTAGGGATATAAAACCGTATAGCAAAAATATAAGGGGCGCACAAGGAAACGTCATCATAGAAAACGTAGAGAAAGTGGGTAGATGGCAAGAATATATAGGAAATTTATATGCAGGAGAGTAACTAACTGCATTATAACAGGAATCAGACATTGAAAATGATGACTTGGGATATCCTATACTTAGAGATGAGTTTGAATTGGCATTAAAAAGTCTGAAAAATGGTAAGGCGCCGGGTATAGATAAGGTGCAAGCATAAACTCTAAAAGCCGCTGGACAAACAGTAACTGAACATCTCTTCCAACTTGTAAGCTATATGTATGAGACAGGCGAGATACCCAAAGATTTCAAACGTTGCATTATAGTAACTATATCCAAAAAGAAAGGCGCCGATAGATGTGAAAATTTTCGAACAATAAGTTTGACAGCACACGTGTCAAAAATATTAACTAAAATTGTGCAAAGACGAATGGAAAAAGGGCGGACGAAATACTAGGAGAAGACCAATTTGGGTTTAGACGAAACAAGGGAACACGGGAGGCTATTTTAGCTCTGAGAGTGATAATGGAAAAAACAATAGAAAAAGGGGAAAGCGTGTATATAGGGTGTAGATCTGGAAAAAGCATTCGATAATGTAAAATGGAAAAAAATGTTTGAAATACTCAAAAAGATTGGAATGATTTATAGGGATAGACGAATAGTACATAGCTTATACAAAGAGTAAACAGCAGTAATAGAATTAGAGCAGGAACGTAGAGAAGTAAACATTAGGAAAGGGGTGAGACAGGGATGTGCCCTATCCTCATTAATTTTTAACTTGTACATTGAAGAGACAATGAATACTGTCAAATGCAGGAAGACATTTGGAATTACTATGCAGGGACAAACAATTGATATGCTTAGATTTACAGATGATATAGCGGTATTAGCGTCTAGCAAGGAAGAGTTAGAAGCTGCTCTTAATGAAATGGAAACGGTTCTAACAGAGGGATACGGTATGAAAATTAACAAAACTAAAACTAAAGTTCTAGTATGTAAAGGTTGGGAAAATAAATCAAAAACAAGAATACAAGTATGTAACACGAACTTACAAGAGGTTTAGGATTTCTGCTACCTAGGAAGCCAAATAACGCAAATTGGGAAAAGCACAAAAGATATAAAACAAAGATTAGCACAAGGTCGTGCTACATTTAACAAGAAAAAGCAACTACTGTGCTCAAAGACCACAAACATAGAAACAAAGAAAAGATTGCTTAAAACATATGTGTGGAGCACAGCACTGTACGGCTGTGAAGCCTGGACAGTAGAAGAAGCGGACAAGAAGAAGGTAGAACCCTTTGAAATGTGGTGCTACAGACGTATGATGAAGATATCATAGACAGACAAAGTTAAGAACGAAGAGGTACTAAAAATAGTAGGGGAAGAAAGAAATATGTGGAAAACGGTAAAAAATAGGAGAGATAGGATGATAGGCCACATACTACGGCATGAGGGAATAGTGCAGAATATATTAGAAGCAGAGATAGGAAAAAAGGGAAGAAGAGGCAGACCTAGGTTAAACTATTGCACACAGACAGTAAAAGATGTAGGCTGCAGGAATTTCAGGGAGATGTGTAGGCTAGCCCAAAATAGAAATCAATGGAGGTACGCATCCAACTAATCCCAAGATGGATAAACTATTGACGAAAAAATAACTGTGCTTAAACATGATGATTATTATAAGTAACTACAAGAATTGGTTGTGCAATATTCTCGAATAATGTTAAGTGTGTGAAAGGATTTACTGGAAAACCATTATTTCGGCAAATGTCTAAGTGTTGGGGAATCTTGGTGGCCACAGGTTGCTTAACCCCCTTCACTGAATCTCGGTGAAATAGGGCATACAATTAGAAAATAATAGAAGGGGAACGAGCTGTATACACATGCTGTGTGAGAATTTCAGGGAACTATGTAGGCTAGCTCAGAATATAAATAAGTGCAGGTACGTGTCCAACCAGTTTTGAGATGGAAAACCTAATCACGAAAAAATAAGCGCAGATAAATTTAATGATTAGTATAAACAACTAGTTGTTGGTTGCGAAATATCTGCAATTAATGTTGACTGTGCGAAAAGATATATTAGAAAATATATTAAATCGGTAAATGGTTAAGTGTTGGGGGAACTTGGCAGCCACAGGCTGCTTACCTACCTTCACAACCACTGAAGGTCGGAGAAATAGGGTATATAATTGTAAAACAATAGAAGGTGACCGAATGGCATCTAACAAGAAAGAACAGCGCCTATGAGGAAAGACAACAAACATAGAACAAGAAGAAAATTGTTGAAAGCATATGTGTGGAGCACAGCACAGTATGCCTATGAAACACGGGCAGTCTGAAACGCAGACAGAAAAACGGTAGCAGCCTTTTGAAATGATGTGCTTCAGATGTATGAGGACGATAGCATGGACAGACAAAGATAATAACAAATAGGTTATAGAAATAGTAGGGGAACAAGAATATCTGGGGAAAAAGATAAAAAAAATAGAAGGACAGAATACGTTCTAAAAGATTTTTGGGGAATAGTATGGGATATATTACAATCAGAGATATGAAAAAAGAGGTAGATGTTGACCTAGATCAGATAGTGAGAGATGCAGACTGTGCAAATTTCACGGAAATCTGTAGGTTAGTTCAGAATAGGAAACAATAATGGTACGCGTCTAACCAGTTCCAGGACTGAAGACCTAATGATGATGAACACGAATTATTGGTGTCTTATACGAAACGAAGTATTCATGAGTGAGGAATTATTAGTCATAAAATTTTATCTAAAAGACATTGAATCTAGCATGAAAGTGTCATTCCAATTTTAACCGTATTTACAGAACAAGATGGTGTATAAAATTTAGGTTCAGCGCAGCTGCGGACATAGGTATATTTTTCATATTTTTGATGTGTTATCCAGGGATGCAAATAGCGACCCCTTGTGATTTAAATATTTAACCTTTTCTTGCAGGTAGAAGGTTAGGTGTGTGACAACAGCTTTTGTACTCAGATGCGTTTGCGCACTAAGTGGTTTCTACTTTTTCCTATTAGTGCTTTCTCGTTAGAAATAATAATTAACAAAGTAGTGACGCCTTAGCATTATCCATTAATACATGCCCCCCTGATAGTCTTTTGAAATAACCGCGGAAGTTAGAGTTCCAAGTTAGTCCGGAAGATTCCAAAGGTCGTTATTTTAAACAGACTATTTTACAGTTTTTTCGTGGCTTTTGTGAATGTAGAAGTTGTATTTTCTTTGGCAACCACCCGGGGTTCAATGTTTCGGTTTGTAATTTTTAGTCCATCTTAGTTCAAAGTTATTATAATTACAGTCGAACAGCTTATGGTAACCTCAAACGCTACAGGTTCTCAACCGGTGGTACGCATACCCTTTAGGGACACGAAAATTTGTCTCTATTGTCATTATTAACTGTGTAACATTATTTTGAAATGTTAACGTTTTATCAGATTAATTGATTCATTAAATTTCATTAACTTATATAACTTATAAGCAAGAATTCCATAATAAATTTCCGTTATATTTTAGTAATCATCCCTTATAATAAAGACCAGATTTAGAAATAGCTTTACCCTTAAATATTATAAATTCCAGCGGTTGTCATCATAATTTAAAGCTCCAACCGTGCAAACCGAATACAATAACCCTTTTAAAACTTATGTCGATTATAGATGGACGAATCTGATAAATTTAACTGGAATATTACCTTTTAACGTAAACAAAGAAAAGCAATTTTCAGGTGTAAAACTTAATTTTCTTAGTATTTCGATGATTGACAAGGGTTATAGAAAACGAAACATTACAACTAGCCAAACTATTTTTCAATTTAATTTGTTCAAAGATTGCAAGTAATTTTAAGTAGTCTAGAGACAACCATTGTATTTAAATCCATTTCGGCGGGGGTTTGGCTATCCGGTCTTTTGTCAATGGCAGACAACTGTCGCCAATAGATATGGTCAACAATTTCAATATTAAAATTTCAAAAAGGTACAACATATTTAAACCATTAGAAAAATAATTGCTATCCGTGGCACTCATTTTGAATGGGGTTGAATTTGGTTTCTGAAATCTTGTTTTTGGGAGGTTCTGTTAATAGTCATTGGATAACAGAATATGACGTAAAATAATGGTTTAGAGTAGAATTAATATATAATTTAAGGCTTTAGTCAAAAGAGGGAAATTCCAATGGGGTTGTCCGTTGGCAAAAGGTAGAAAGAACCGTAGCCAGAGAATTTCGCTGGTAGCGTTCTCCGGAATCACGGATATAATATGGAAGTTAGTATCACGTTAGTAAAAGTGGAAAGGAGTAATTAACTCTTCCAGTACGCGAAAGTTACGCCCGTATGTTTGAGGATCTATAAGTGAAATTAAAATATATAATAAAAAGCTTGTATGCGTGTGATGCACAAGTTAAGTTAAGCTCAACAAGATCCTGCCGGATTCGTGTGCCATTGAATTATTTAATAATTGCGAACTACAATTTAAGAGTTGTTCTGCGTTGAAAGGCAATCCATCAAACAATTGACGATTTTTAGTAAGTTAGTTTTTATAGTTAAGCTAGCATGACAAGTTTTTAGTTAATTTATTTGTTAGGACGTTTTGGGCATAAACCGTAGGATTAATTTAGTGTAAAATTTATAGTATTAGTTTTCTTCCATATAAAGTGTTTGGGAATTACTTATGTACATAAAATTATCAGAGTGCCATATCAACCATTCAATCAAATTTCTAAATTGAAATCAATAAATTTTCTAATGTAAAAGCTTCACGTTTATTGCTCTGTTAATTAAATAGTTTTTGTTTACCGTTGATTAAGTCAATAGTTTTTTATTTTTTGATTATGAAAGTTGCATAAGTAATCACAAAGGTAAGAATTGATTAAAAGAAACAATTGTCCTCCTTGGGATGACAAGTCTCTCAAGGTTTTGCATGAACATTTGGACTTTCTCGACTTGTCTGGCGCCCTTGGTAATTGTTATTAAGCCACAATATTTATGAAAGGTAAGTGGCAAATTTTTTTGTTGTATAATATATATTAATTTAGCTCTTCCTGCAAAATTTTAACCTTCTAAACGATGCACAACCTTCCGCTAGCTAGTGCTGGTGACCCCCTTTAATTTTTGTTTTATAATTTTATAATTTTAATGAAAAATATATACTTAGTAGATTTTCTGCCTGTAACAACTGGGCAGTCTCGGCATTAAAACAGTAGCAATAGTTCTAGTTCGTATACTTTGAAAAGTACCACCAGATAAGACAACGGACTGTATTTGTGATCCATTCTCTTTTGCTACAGAAAATCTTAGCAACCTGACTTGTTCGCAAAAGAAACGGCTAATCGAAAGATCTTGTGATCCTACATGGAAATAAAAGTATTGCAATACTTTGTTTATTAACTTCTACACGGGTATTGAAAAAGAACACAAAGAACTAGCAGACATTACTGTGAAGCACTTTCTGGGGTTTACGACAACTTACTTGTACGAAAAGTAGTTAACTTTAGCTTACCTGAACTACCAGTATAGAAATAACTTTATGTTGAAGATGATCTACGGCTGTACTTGACCAAACTGTAACCAAACATTGATAAATATTGTAAATAAAACAAGCCTAGTGAGACTTTTTTAATTTTGTATGATAAATAAAAACTTTGTAATTAAATGTCAGTAAAATAAAATTTCTTGTTTTTAATTTAAATTAACTATTAGTAATTAAACTTTAATACTTCAACTTAACAGTTAAACTTAAACTATCATAACACATATTAAAAAAACTTAAGTGTTTTTGTTGCGATACTCATAGTTAGTGATACACAAAAAAGGGTGCGTAAGTCGAAAAAGGTTAAAAACCGCTGGTTTAGTGCAATATTTTTGGTTGTAGGTGTAGGTTTTATATTATTTCGTTTACAATTTCTATTCTGTTTGTTTATCCTTGTTTTTCTTTATGAAAGGATTAGAAAAAAATTAACCATGATTTTCATTTATTAGCTTATTGTGTCTATAGAGGGTCGCATTAAATTGTTCTCTAGGGGTGAAGTGATTCTGGAACCGGCGCTTTAGCATACTCTTACATTTGGTCTTAACACATTTTTTCATTCAAGGCGTTTGTAAGATATCGCTAATTGGAGACTGATATTCGAAATTCATAAATCCTAAACACCTACCTGCCTGCCAAAGCAACATTTCTTTAGTGCTTTTATTGGTTTTGTGTCATCTATTTTAATTCTTGGCGTCGAAATTATGTAATGCTTTATAAAAATAGATTCAATATAAATTAATTGTCAAACACTGTTTTAAAACAACGTTGTTTGGGTCAATCACTTATATTTTGCATCAATTTAGCCTGCAAAATCTATGCGTGAAATGGTTTTTTTAGAAATACAAGATCTTGCTATATCAGATGAAATACAAACGAATGTAGATAGAAAGCTTTTGCTCTGTAAATTAGAACTCTCATATAAGAAATAATTGCACCTAGATTACTTAATTATCGCAGTATAATGTGCTAATTAAAAACGCCACTTAGTTCAACTATTACTCAATACTTTTATTTTACCAAAATTACAGAAAATAGGGATTTTTCAATTAGGTCGTTTAGCTAATACACTTTTGCTCTTATCTCGCAAGTTGAACGTTCATTTTTAAAATGGCACATCGCTTGAATAAAGTGAATAATGAAGACGCTGTGGCGCTTCAGCGTAGAATGTTTGCTAATGCTGGCTTTTGGCCACAAGAACAACCTACGGTTTATTATCGAATAAAAGCAGCTTTTAACTATAGTGTGCTGCTTTGTCTATGTACAACAATGTTGATGGAAGCCTACTACGATCTCGACAATTTTTCAAAACTATCAGAAATACTCTACATTTTAGTCAGCGCAATACTTGGCAATGCAAAATTCGCCAGCTTCTTCATGCGTCGAAAGACTTTTATCCATGCAATCAACCTGTTAAATGATCCACTCTTTTACGCGTATCCCGACGAATTTAGACAAAATATGGTAAACCGCATTAATAAACTGCAACTTCTTGCAAAATGTTACAAATATTATGGATATAGCACAGTAGTTCTGCTTTGCATTACGCCAATTTTTGATAACAGGCCTTTGCCAGTTCCATTTCCCTTCGAATTGGGTAACTACCGATATCCGATGTACTTATTTCATGTATACAGCTTGAGTTTGCTTGGGTATGTTGGATTATCATATGACTCTATCTGCATTTGCCTTGTAGCAACAGCTGCGACTCAGTTGGAAATACTGAAAATAAAAATTATGCGCATTAAGCATGGATGCATTTCTGAAGATGCAAATGTTTCTGAAAGAAACGCACGTGCTGATCTTGCAATAGAAAAGTTAAAGCACTGCGCTATTCACCATAAGCTTATAATAGAGTAAGAATTTTTATAGTATTTAATAAATTTATATTGCATTTTGTAGGTTTGTCGAATCTGTTGATAAAACATTTTCCCTAGGCATACTTATTCAATTTATAGGAAGCATACTAATTCTATGTAATACTATATTTCAGTTTCTGTCGGTAAGTCAAAAAATTAAAACTACTAGCAATCAAAAATAATGTATTTGTTTTATGTAATTAATGACAAAATATACAAACAAATTGAGCTAACAAAAATTTAACAAAATACAATACGTCTTTTATAATTATCAAGAATTTTACACTACATAACCTACTCGATCCTAATATAAAATTGCTACTCACCATGCATTCATTTAGTTCTTAATAGTCACAAATTTAAAGCTAAAACTTATGGTTCTTAAGAAAAGACAGAAAATCTTACGCTACAGTAATTCCTCAAAACGTATTAACGAAGAACAGACACAAACACGCGCATGCGCATACAGCTGCACTCATGCATGCTTTTACCTACGCACGTACGTGCTCACACTGATGTACGCATACATACACACTCACCGCCCTTCCGCCCACACACACGCACGTACATATGCACACACACGCACGCACGCAAGGACGCACGCACGCACGCACACATGGACGCACGGACGTAAGCGCGCAAGCACGTGCACGCGCGCACACATACATACACACTACGCGCGTGCGTGAGTTTTTGTTGTGAACAGAAATGGTTTTATTTGCCTTGTGGCTTATAGCGAATTTTTGTGACAAACGACAGGTAATACATTTGATAATTACATCTGAGGTTAAAATGCCTCTTTGCGTTTTGTTTGTGTAGGTTTTCGTTTTTTTTTCAAAAATAACCGTTTGTTAAGACATTCGTAAACTAATAATAGAATGTGGTGTGAATTTACAAGACGATTTGCATGTATTGTACTGAATGAGGGACAGGGGGCTATATGTAGTTAATACAGAGGCTGCATCATGTGAGAAACAGAAAATTTAAAAAGGTTAATTTGTTTCTCTGAATCTTTTGGTATTTTTGGGGTAAAATATGATTTGGACAAAATATGGTCAAAATTATTTATTTATCTATGGAAATAAACAAGGGGTATCTTTAATTACATATTTCCACTAACACTAAAGCTACTACTACAACTAAAACTAAAATTTAATTCAATAAATGTAAAATATTAATTAAAATAGAAATAAAATGAAAATAATAAAAATCTCATGTTACTATTACAAAATATTACAAAGCTCTATAAATTACGTGTGGGTGTATGTTTACCTAACCATCTGCATATATGTGTCTGTATATGTATATGCTCATACGTACGCGTGTGTGTGTGTGCGAGTTGCGAGTACGTGCGTGTGTAGGTGTGACTGCATGTGTGCGTGTGTATCCCATCAATTTAATGCGGTCATAATTATTTTTTTAAATGAAAGAGTAATGCAGAAAACCTGGAAAGACTTTTATTAGTTGAAATACTATTGTATATAATTAACATCTTTATAAGTGAAGAATTTCTTCGCAATTCGGTTCGAAATTTTGGAAGGTACAAGAGACTTATACATTTGCCAGAATGTACCGGGACCGAGAAACCAATTTTGGCTAGATTTTGGTGTTGAGAATTTTATATAATAAACAGAGCTGTGCTACTACACGACGATCAGATAGTCTGTCTATATTTAAAAGTTTTCTTGAATTTTGTACGAGTTGTGTCTTATAAAACTACGAAACTTTTTAAGATGTATATACCTTACAAGCCTATTCTGTACTGTTTCTATTATATTTGAATTTAAAGTAGTCCCTGGATTCCATACCGTGGTAGCTAATTCCAGTTTTGAGTGTACAAGTGAGTTAAAAAGCAATTTTGTAGTGGTTGCATTTGTTACGGTACCACCGTAGCATAAACGAAAAGGATGCCGGACTAACGTAGTCGTAGATTGGGAGTGGGTGTAGGATTAAACAAGAACGAATATATCGAATAGCTGAAATAAAAAAGGTTAGGTTATGTAGAAATGCAAACACTGACCACACCTTAATCGGTCTGATATCAATATTTATAATAATAAAAGTAAAATAGCCTGACTAGATAGTTTATTCATGGAAGGTTGAGTTGGGTTGGTTGATAACAATTATTTATAGGTACAGTACTTATGACAGTTTTCTTTACAATTTTAAAGTACAGTTAATGCTTAATTCAAAGAAATAGGTTACCATAATTATGTAACTCTCTCACTTTTAATTCGTAATTTACAATTTACTGCAGGAGCTTTATACACATTTAGAAACGTTTCCAGATACGCACCAGATTTACAATCTCTAATTGAAATTTAAAGTAATAATGTAGAAAAGAAATATTTATAGTAAACTCTGTTTTCTATAGTTGTTAAGATCTATCATATATTATAATCTTAAATTCATGGGCGTATAGCGGAAGAATTGAACTATGTTAACACGAACAAACTTTAAAAGTATCAGTAATGGAGTTCGGGCTCCTAGCAGTAATATACAGTAGTGTATTTAACGATTTGAGTAGTACATGGTACATATAAACGTAATAAGAAGAGATATTCTAGAAGGATCTCACCAAAAGTGATGTAAAACAGATGCAGCACCACAAATTCGAATTGCTCTGCGGACAGTCAAATTGTGACCAATCATCAGCCGTTAGTACGGTAACAAATCCGCACAAACAGTAACCAGTACTCCAGTAAAGCGGGAGAGTAGAAACCAAAAGGTATACCTCAGGTAGGTAGAATCAGTACGAGTATAAAGTGAATTATCCACTTTCTGTATAATACAACGGAAATCCATCCATAAGCGAGCAATTAACCAAAAAGAAAAAATTCGAATAGGAATTGGTAATTGCTCGCTTAAATTTCAAACACAAGACGAAATATAAAGTAAAACCTAACAACGGTATCAAAATTATTTTCTTATGACAATTCTCAAGTATTTAGCATCGCTAACTAGATATAACAAATTTAGTATTTACGCATTTACAGAGTAACATGGGTTGCCTAATTACAATGCATTCTGAAGTTAGGATAAGCGAAAAAAGTAGCGGTAATGTGATATTTTATTTGGGAATACATAAAAGTCATAACAGTATAAACTAAACGTAACAAATTGTTAAATAGTTGACTATTCTGTATAATAAATCCTAGCATTTTATAAGCGGCTGATACAATACATTTGATATTTATATCAAATTTAAGATTAGTCCTAAAATGAACTCCGAGATCTTTCTTGTTATTCACTTTTTGTAAGAGCTGATCTTTAATTGCATAGTCGTAATTGATTTTGGTTTATGCTAACGAATACATCATTTTTTCACATATTTAAAAATTTAAAAATAAAGAATTTTCTGTACACCAATGTACTATACTTTTTAAGTCCTGTTGTAATAAATTGCAGTCGTCTTATGAAGCAATACTGTTAAAAATCTTTAAGTCGTTTGCAAATAGAAGATATGAATTGTAACTTATTATCTTAGGGAGATCATTGAAGAATATTAAGAACAACAACGGCCCAAGTTACTTCCCTGAGGTACACCTGAAGATATTTTAAATGTATGTGAATTTGTAAATGTGTGCACGACGTAAGCTTCTTTGTCTGCTAGGTAAGACTTGAAAACTCAATAACGGGTATTGACAATTTAAACATAGCCAATCTTTTTAGCAATATATCATGATTTACCTTGTCAAAAGCTTTTGCAAAATTTGTATAGATTACATGTACTTGCCACTTCACATCTAATACACTACTAATATAGTCGACAAAGTTTACCAGATTTATTTGTATTGATCTATTTTGCATAAAACCATGTTGATTGATGTCTATTGATCTTTTTAAATGCTGAAAAATTTTTCAGTGTAAAATATGTTCAAATATTTTTGCTGAAGTAGATAACACAGATATTGGACAAAAGTTTGTTATATCGTTAGATGATCCGGTTTTGTGAATGGGGGCGATTTTTGATAACTTTCATTGCTGCGGAAAAGTATTAGTTGGTAGTGACAAGTTCAGTTTGCATAGTGGAATAGCAAATATATCGATACAACTTTTATATATGTAAAGGAGAAAACCATCTGGTCCAGCCGATCGTTTAGGTTTTAATTTACTAATTGCAGTTTTGTCATTCTCGATTGTTATTTCAGATAATTGTAAAATATCAAGCTTACTTTCATTCAGCACAGTACTATCTTTCATTATGTAGAATGACTTGTTGTCAAGCACTGAAGAAAAGTATTCTGCAAAGGCATTTGCAATTTCCAAATTTGAATTTAGGAGGGTGTCTTTATACACAAAGTACTCTTTTTCTGCTCTATTTTGTCGTCTACTCAAAATGAAAGTCCAAAATTGTATCGAATCAAAGTTTATTCTATTTTCTACTTGCTTTATGTAGTTGTTATGCGCTTTCTCAATAGCCAGTTTCGCTTCTCATCTAAGTTGTATAAACTTATTTTCATGAAATTTAGATTTAATTTTTAGTTTTTTACTAATTTTTTGTACTGTGTCGTAAGTAAACCACGAGGGATATTTTGATTGGAAGGCATTCGTTATCATCATCATCATTTTGTTTTCGACCTTACTTAAGGTCCGTTTGACGCAGCTGTAAATTCTTTATTCTGAGCTAGTGTAAAAAGGTCTACGTACCCTTCACAACCTAAATCTTTAATAATTTGACTAATACAGCTTTGTCAAGGTCTTCTTACTCTATTTTTATTTGGTAGTCTATAATCTAAGACCTTACTAAATAGTCTCTCATGTCTTAATTAGTGCTCTATCATTTTATCTCTCCTGACCTTTAATTGTTTCCACATACAGGGTTCCTCATCTATCCTTCTACAAACTTCCTCGTTTGTTACTCTATCTATCCAACTAATCTTTAAGATTTTCCTATAACACCAAGTTTTAAAAACTTCTATCTTTTTCTTGTTACCTCTTTAATTGTCTAAGTCTCACTACCGTATAATAGAACGTTCCATACGTACGACTTTAAGAAACTTTTTCTATTATCTGAACTAATACTGTTAGCTATTAGTAAGCCTTTCTTTTTTAAAAACATTTTTCAGCTTGAGTTATTCTAGCTACTATATTCCTTCTGCTACGTCCGTCCTTTGTAATTGTACTACCTATATAGCAAAATTCATCTACCGCCTCTAACTCGGAATTACCTATTCTTAAGTTTGGTTTAGAACGATGCTGTAACTCACTTGTGTTATCTTTGTCTTTCCTGAATTAATTCTCATACTATAGTTACTCTGTAGTATCTCATCTAAAATATTTAAAAACTATCCTAACTCTTTTCTAGACTCTGCTATAATGGCTATATCATCTGCAAAACGTAACATGTCTATTTCTGTCCCCAGTACACTAATACCTATCTTTTTTCTCTCTCTAGCTAAGTTTAAAGCTTCCTCAATATAAACATTAAAAATCAATGGAAATTAGTATACAGTCCTGTCTAACAGCATTTCTAATCTTTGCTTCCTTTTCTATTTCATCAAATCTAATTACTACGCTTTGGTTTATATATATATTGTAAATAATTTTTCTATCCCTATGAGAGATTCCTATTTTTTGCAAAACTCTGGAACATAACAATCCACCTAACCCTATCAAATGC
Source organism: Platerodrilus igneus (assembly GCA_036346225.1). Classification (NCBI taxonomy): domain Eukaryota; kingdom Metazoa; phylum Arthropoda; class Insecta; order Coleoptera; family Lycidae; genus Platerodrilus; species Platerodrilus igneus. Next base: position 2,701,440 of record JARFIW010000544.1, read on the forward strand.
TTTTTCTAAATTTACAAACGCGAAATGAATCTTTTTATTTTTGTGTACCCTTTTTTGATAATTACCCTAATCATTAGTATTGGTTCTCTAATACCTCTGTCTTTACGAAAATCATATTGGTCTTCGCCTAAATAATTTTCAGTCAAAGCTTCTACTCTATTTTAATTATTATTGTTAGTATTTTAGAAGCATGGCAAGTTAAATTAACCATTCTAAAATTCTCACATCTATCAGCTCCTGACTTTTTTTAGGATTGGGATAGTAATATTTTTTTGAAATCTATTGAGACCTCACCTGTGTCATATATTACTTTTACTAGTTCATATAATCTGTCTATAGTTTTTGACTTGTATATTCTATTAATTCTACGGATATATCGTGTATCCCCGATGCCTTATTTGGTTTAAGATCCCTAACAGCTCTATCAAATTCCTCTCTTAATATTGAGAACCCTACTTCTACATTCCCTTTTTGGTCGATCTATAACTCATCCATATCGTCTCCCTTATATAAATCTTCTAAATATCTTTTCCATCTATCTGCTACCTTAACTTTATTTATTAGAAGTTTATTATTCTCATCTTTAATAACATTGTATTTTTTCCTATCTTCCCCGAAAAACTTTTTAACTGCCCTCTAAGCCAGTCTGTCTTACCTACTCTCAAATCATCTTGTATTCTCTTACAATTCTGCTCTATTCATTTATTTCTAGCTTTTCTACACTCATGTACTATCTTATTTCTAACTGCATTATATTTTTGCTTACTTTCACTATCCACTTCTCTGAAAGGTTTAAGCTTTCTTCTATTCTCTATTAAATCTAATTTCTCTTTTGTTACCCAGGGTTTTCTCCCTTCTACTTTTTTCTTACCTATAGTCCGTGTTGATGTATCATGTACAGCCCTTTTTATTTCTTTCCATCTATTTTCTACGTTTCCTCCTATAGCTATCTCTTTGATCTTAAAGTCTACGATATTAAAATAATAGAAGTACTACCTAAATTGGTTAATATTAAGATTTTGTAGAAGATTTCCTAAATGCATTAAGAGCTGTTGGTATTTGTAAAGACGTACCATTGTAGCAGGATATCGGCGAAGTTTCATTTTCAGCGAGCTACGGAACACATTTGCATAGAAAGCAATTTTGTGAAACAGCGTCCCAAGTCCAAGAAATTAATTCATCGGGAACCAGTGTGAGCATATCCAATAACATTGAAGTAAATTTTTATATTAAAATTTATTCATTATATTTCACGAAGTCATTAATTTGGTGCGCTGAAAGAGTTGTATAATACGAGGGTAAGGTGAAAAGTCCTCGGCATGACACAGAGATGGCGTTCCAATCAGAAAAAGTTTGTGCTTCCCGCCTACGTGCACATGTCACTAGTTCGTATGACAAGTTTCAACTTGCTATCTCAAGTAGTTTGTTTACACGAATTTTCTCAAGTAGACGTCTTATGCGTGTTTCCTTAAGATGGATAAACTTGAATATCGTGCGGTCATAAAATTCTTCGTTTTGGACGGATTAATCCCTCAGGAAATTCATCCAAAGTTGACAAAAGTTTACGGAGACTCTGCCCCTTCCCTTTCAACTGTTAAAAAGTAGGCAGCTGAATTTAAACGTGGTCGCACGTCTCTCGAAGAGGACCCACGTAAAGGACGACCAAAAACCACAACCACACCGGAAACGATCGTAAAAGTGCATGAGATCGTGTTGGACGATAGGCGAGTGAAAGTGAAGGAGATAGCTGAGGCTGTAGGGATATCGGACGAAAGGGTGCGAAACATCTTACAGAAAGAGTTAGGGATGCGAAAGCTCTGCGCAAGATGGGTGTCGCATTTGCTGAATGCCGATCAAAAGCAAATGCGAAAACAAGTTTCGTAGCAATGTTTGGCCCGGTTCAATTAGGATCCGAGCGATTTTGTGCCGCGATTTGTCACTATGGATGAGACATGGGTTCACCATTACACGCCAGAAACGAAACAGCAGTCGAAGCAGTGAGTGAAAGCCGGTTGTTCAGCGCCAAAGAAAGCGAACTCGATCGCATCTGCCGGAAAGGTGATGTTAAGCTTGTTTTGGGATGCAAAAGGGATCCTGATAGATTACCTTGAAAAAGACAGAACAATTACACATATTACTCCAACCTTCTTGACCAGCTGGAAGCCAAAATTCGCGAGAAGAAGCTTCAAGAAGAAAAAAATCATCTTTCATTAAGACAACACACCTGCACACAAGGGTACGTTAGCGATGGGAAAATTGGCGGATTTGGGGTACGACTTGCTTGGCCATTTCCCCTATTCCCCTGATTTGGCGCCCTCAGACGTCTATCTGTTTCCAAACTTGAAGAAATTTGTTTTTGGGAAGCGCTTCATGTCTAACGAAGAAGTTGAGAGGGCCGTAGACAAATATTTTCACAGCTTTCCAGACTCTCACTTCCGGGAAGGAATACTGATGTTGGAGAAGCGCTGAACCAAGTGTGTTGAAGTTAAGGGGATTATGTCGAAAAATTTTACTGAAAATTGCAGTCTTTCATTGTAGGCCTAGAACTTTTCACCATACCTTCGTATAACTAAAGCAAACATGTTTTTTAAACGATTGCCTGATATTTCCGTAAAGCAGCTGTATTACTACAAGTGTGGAAGGGGTTTCTACAGATCAGAGGATGGAAGGTATTATAATAATTATTAAAACAGTAATAGGGAACATAGTTAAATTCTGATTTAAGAGAGCTTTTTTTTCATCATTTTAACCTAACAGTTCTGTTACTAAACGGGGCAAATAAATACAAATTCTGTAATTTCGGTATATACATTCTCACTGTGAGTAGGATTTTTAAGTCATAAGAGGGCGCACATTCAAACGGATTCAGGAAAAGAGTTATATAACTCAACATTTAAAGCATTAATGAAAAAATGTGGAATTATACATTATAGCGTGTACAGTAATAAAAATTCTTGCGTAGTAGAACGCGTCAATTGCCTTAAAGTCAAAAATGTGGAAACAATTCAGTTTGAATGTTTCGTATCGATGGTCAAATATACTATCCTCACTCGTGGCTGCATATAACAACATCAAGAATCGAACAATCGTCATGCGACATATAGATGTGTCAAAACGCTAAGAACGCTAGCTTTTGAACACAGTATACCGTATGGATTAAAACAGTAAACGTATAGAGAAGAAAATTTTCTGCTGGAGAACATGTTCGCATTAGTAAGCAAAGAGGACAATTTACTAAAGGATATACACCAAATTGGTCTAATGAAATTTTCACAGTGGTAAAAATTTATTTGACTAACCCCTTAACATATTATTTACGCGATAGTCGAGGACAACCAATATTAGGTGGCTTCTATGCGGAAGAACTTCAACGAACACATCATCCGGATGTACATTTAGAGGAAAAAGTATTAAAAAGTGCTAAAAATAAAATGTATGTCAAATGGTTAGGTTTAGATTCTAGTCATAATTCTTGGATTAGGGATGGTCTCGACCCGGCCCGACGCAGAAAAGTGACCGGCCCGGCCCGAGGCCCGGCCCGAAATAAAAATTGACGGCCCGGCCCTACGGGCCGGCCCGGGCCGTTCTGAAATTTCGGGCCGGCCCGACTTTCATTCACTAAATGAGAAGATATTTTTTCTGTTGTGTTCAACAAGTAGCTATCACTGCTTTGTTTGATTTAAGAGTATAATGATTTTGAGTTACAATCAAGATACTTGTGGAACATACCGTAGTATATCATTTGATTTTTGATTCTTTGAAAAAACCTAGATATATGTAACAAAGTACAAAATGTTTAGCAATTTTCAATCTTTATGAAATTGTTACAAACGGATTTTTATGGCCTTTTTTTACTTTGAGAAACTGAAACTTTTTGAATTGAACTTTGATCAATAATTTAACTGTCTTTGTTCTAGTTCCTTTAAATTTTTATTTGACCGACTGACAAATCGTGCCAAAGTTAAGATTTAACACTTTTGGTGAATTACTGAATGCTAGAAATTAAATAAATTGTTTACAGGTCATAGTATAAGCGGTACCAAACTTCATCGGTTAATATCTCAAGCGAATAAAAATTGGTACCTAATGTTATTAGAACTTAAAGAACCTGAAAGTCAAATAATTTACCGAATATTTGCTTTAAAAAAGTTGGATTTTCAAATTGTGGTATGTAGAGGATACCTCTTTAGAAATACATTTTATCTGATGGAATAGAAGTAAAATTAAGTAATTGTTTAAGGTTGAAAAGTTTTTAAAAAATGATTACCAAAAGGTATAAATCAGTACATAGATCCTTCTATATACCAATAAAATTTTATTTACTTTATCCTTTTTTTATGGCATGAGTTCGATAATGGCATTATTATACATTTTCCCGCAATAAATAGAAAACTATATCTGCAGCCAAATTCTACTATTCAACAATAAATTAAGTGATAATCATGCACGTAGCTAGGGGTTAGGGTACTTAGAAGGCTACTCCCCACCCTAAATATTCTAGTCCATTCCAAGAAGGATGTTTAGAAAACGCTATAACTACAGTCTACGAATAGACGACTAACGTATTGTTTTCGAAAGTTTTATAGAAATCGTAATTTTAAAATACATGTAGCAGAAAATAAATCTATCGCTAATTAATATATACTACATGGTAGCATTTAAATAGTTATTTGTATATCAAAACCACAAAATTGTTTTTTTAGCGTACTGAGAGAAAGTTTACCGCATAGATCGCTTGTGACGGAAGCAATATATTCTCGAGGTCGCTAAAATAATTTCGTAGTCTAGGTGCAACCGTGTATGGTTTTATTACAAAATTTTTTCACTTAACTGATTAAGCTATAGCTAGAATTTATATGTTTATATAGTGGCTTTACATCACACGTTGCTATGGAAATGATATATTTAAAACACTGACAGTATTTTTAAAATTTTTTTGAAAAAAGTAAGGCTACTCTAGTACTACATAGTTCAATGTCCTACACTATTTCAGAGTGTGTTTTTTCCTTTACTTTTTATTTTGACGTATATATTTAGTATTCTATATCTATAAGTTATGTTTTAAAAATGAATAAAGAATTAATCTCTTTTGTGATAAGGTGACCTATAATACATGTTTAACTATATTGGAAAAGATTAAAAAATTCTATTTACCCAAAGATGAACCACTGATTCGATAACATTTGTATGTGTTGTCAAAGTGTTTTCACGGAATACTCTTCAAGTTTACTTCAAGACACTGTTTTTTACTTCTTCCCAAGCCTATAGTATATCTGTTTTCAAAAGCATTTTTACGCCTTACTTCTAGGAAAAGCATTAAAAATCAGCATCCTCGTATTTAGAGCATTGCCGTTTTATATTATTTTCGTGTTATAAACTTGGACATTATATCTCTAAATTTAATTACGGAAACAACATTATAAAAAGCCATTCAATTTCACGATATCTATACAGAAAGCAGACAATTAAATGTAAGTTTGTACGTTAGGCATTTGGTATATATGTCAAAATTAAAGCGCTTTAAATAAAAGCATTCCCTGCCTGTATTTAAATTAAATAAAAAAGTCTTGTATTTTAATACAGTACAAATATTAAAGGCGTGTTAATTGCGCATGTGTAAATGTCAAATAAGGAAAAACTTTATTCAAAAATTGGTAAAATAAACGTTGCAATAACTCTCTGGTGGTTTAGGCGGTAGACACAAATTATACACGCGATTGATAATATCGACGTTCGCCGCATGATTGAAATTTGAAGTATATACATATACATAATATATATCGTGCAAACTTTTGAATTATGAATAAATTACCTAGTTCAATGTTCCTGAAGTACAACATCGGGGACATTAAATAAGACTAGACATATATTCGGGATAAGAAGTGAGTTATAATATCACGTCTCCTTTACACTAAACAATACGAAAAACTGATTATTAATGGGTTCATGAAGACACTACGTAAAAATATAATTAAGAACGTTTACTTACTCAATATGAGATAGAAATAAAAGGACAGTAGAGTATCTACTCATGCATTTTTCGGCCCGAAAAATTCGGGCCGGCAGGAATCGTTTGGCCCGGCCCGGCCCGGCCCGGGCCCGGCCCGAATAAAGTAGTCAACGGCCCGGCCCAGATTCGAGCCCGAAATCGGGCCGGGCCCGCGCCGGGCCGGCCCGAAAGCCCGAGCCCGTGTCCATCCCTATCTTGGATTGATAATAATAATATTTTGTAGATCCTCCGTTACGTGTTTCTTTACTATCATATGTTATGCATCAATAAAACGATTTTTTACTGTTACATACTTCATTATACTCACACACACATTACATTTTATGTACTTCACTAGTTCTACGTTAGTAGAATTGTTTATAATTCCTTGTACCCGAAGCGCAAAATGTTGATGTGAATGATTGCTGCTCTTTTGGTTGAACTTGAGAATTTCGGAGTACATGAATATGTCTGAAAAGCGAGCAGGTAAAAACACACTACCGTCTTGTAACTCAGCCAACAATTTCTCTCCGCACTTTGTCAACACACGACGCAATCGTAAAATTTTATATCTGCGACCTTGTGATGTTGAGTATTTTTTTGTGATTAATTTGTACGCTATAAATTTCCGTTTTAACGCAATTTACGTTTCGGGCCGTGGGAGCGGTGTTTTTAAAAACTACTTCCAAAACTTGTATCAAATTTTATTAGGTTAATCAGACATTAATTATGAAATTTTAACAAGCTGGTTTAAAATTACTCTACGTCGAAAAATAATTACTAATTGAACTAATATGAGTGAGTAGCTTAAGCAAACTGCAATGTTAAAGCTGAAATACTTGAGACTGATTGACTGGTCTTGGGGCTCCCGGGGTATTTATGTTGTCCCTGCCTCTCACAATTCTGTGGGAACTTACAGAGCTCATGTTTGCTTATTTCTTAATTCTATTTATATGTAACAATCTTAATTTCTAAGTAATCACGGTTCTTAACCGTCTGTAACCTGCCACCTGCAGCATCCCTATCGTCTGGAATACATTGCATTGCATCCGTTCTCATGAACTGTTAATAAATAACCTTTATTTAATTATCCTTGAATTACATTATTGTACTTGACTTAATAATTTCTTTAACAATTTCTAATAATTCCTAATAACTTCTATTTTGTTATACATACATAAATTGGGGGATACATAACTCCTCCCGACGTAAATAAAAAATTCAGGTTTTCCTAGCTTAATTTTTTTTTAAAGTTCATAAAATTCATTGCTTAAAATTCAATGTCCCTAAGGCTATTTTTTATTTATCTTCGTTTCCTTAAGTCTAAAATTTTTCTCTTTCTTCGTATATCTAAGATACATTTTGTAAAATACATATATGATCAAAAAATAATTAAAATGATTAATACAATTGTCCAAACGCTTGTGTTGTAATAGTGTAACTTTGGTACTTATAATTCACTTAAGTGTTCCTTATAATTGTCCATTAGCGTGATTGAGGTCATCTAAGTCTAGGTGTACTAGATGCATGGGTTTATTGATTATTTTTTTATCTTCTGGTTGTTTTATCTTGAATTGTGGATTTATGAATTTCTTGGTTGCTGCAGGGTCTTGATAAACTTTGATTATTTCGTTTTTCAATTTTAAATAACAGTTTTCTTTAAGGGTGATTAATTTGCTTTTGGTTAATGCTAGATTATTCTCGTCTTGATTGCAATGTGCGCTTGTTATTACTTTTGATAGAAATATTGCAATCCATTTCTTTTCGGTAATCTTTTGGATTTTTATGTTGGTAATTTGTACGGGTTTGGCTTTATAGTTTTCGTTATGATTTGAAAATTTTAATAGTTGTACTTCACAAGCGCTGTCTTCTTGAATGGTTGTTGTCGTCAACGATTGCCATAAGTATTGGTTTGGTGTTACTTCGGTACATTTTTCGTTTATATAGCCATATCTTAGTTCATTTAGAGATAGGAATTTGGTTTTGGGTGTGATAACTTTATACATGCTAGTAACCTCCATTGGAAAAGCAAATAAATAATAATAATAGTAAATGTTACTTTCTACTATTGGGATTTCTATTAAAAATGTTATTTTGTTATCCTTTACATAGTCTTTAACTGTAGCTATTTTTTCAAATAGTAGAATGTTTGATTCTATTACGTCAAAAGGTAATTTACTATTAGTTACTTGGTTCTATGATACTAGAGTGTATGGTATTTAATTTTGCAAATGTTACTGCGTTTTCTAATGTAGCTAAAATTTGTTGGATTAAAGTAAGGGTTGATACTATTTGGGTGAATATTGTATTGAATCTAATTAAATCTCGCATGCCTAACATGGTAGTTTGCATGTTAGTTTCAAGGGTTTGTATTCGGTTGGTTATACTATCTTGGTTTCTTACTAGCTTTCTTAATGTTTCATTAAATTTTATTATAGTTAATTGAGTTAGAGATATTAAGTTGCTAACAATGGTTTTATATCGTTTTGGTTGTCGATTAATTGCTGTATTGCGTTGTCATAACGTTCTGCGTCTTGGTTATCTAAATTGTCTGCGATAGCTTTTATTATGTTACCTAGTCCGTTAATAAATCCTCTTTTTTGTCTTGCAATTTGTTCTGTGGGTATTAATTTGTTAAATTTATCTTCTATGTTTCTTACAATGCTTTCTATTATGCTATTGTAGTTCATCATTTCTATGGCGTATTCCTTTCCGATTTGGCTGCGTCCATTGATTGTTTTAATCGGTAATAATTATATTTGATTGTTTGAAATTCTTGTTTTAGTTCCGTTAAATCGAATTTTTTTGCGAATGTCCAATAGTCTATGGTATTTTGCATACTGCCTAATTTAATTGGTAGTATACCGGGGTTGTTTTTTATCTCTTCTATTATTATTTGGTTATCCGTTCTACCTGGGCGGAGGTTGACGGTAAGGGCGATGATTGTCCATCTGAAATTACAGGGTGTCTTAAATTTTTCAAGTGAATGTATTTTATTATCTTGTCGTTGTCTACTACGGCTATATTTTTGTCTGATATTTTCTTAATTTTCAACGGGCCTAAATTTCTTGGTGTCGTTTTATGTCGTTTACTTTGAAAATTCTTCTCGTACACGGTTTGTCCTATTGAACATTTATTTGCATCGGTATTCTTATTGGGGGTTGCGATGATACGTTCCTTGTCGTTATCTAATTTATCTTTTACTTTGTCCTAAGCTATTTTTAATTTCTCTTTGTGATCTTTAGCGTATTGCTGATATACTTTTTTGTTAAAATGTATGTTGTAAGGGTTGCAATCTGAAGGTTCTAATGTTAATTCTAAAGGTGTAAAATTGGTTGATGAGTGGATTGTATTATTGTAAACGATTAGTGCGTATGACATTAAATTGGCGATGTGTTCCTGCTTGTAGATTAATTTTAGTAATCTGATTTGTTCTAACAGGGTTGAATGTAGTCTTTCAATTAATCCGTTCGATTCAAGGTGGTTTTCAGTTATAAAATGAATTTTTATTTTGTGGAGTTCTAAAGTGTTTTGTATCGCTCGTTTTTAAATTCGCTGTCGTTATCTAAAGTTATTGTTTCGGGTGTGTCATAAAGTGTAAAATATTGTAAAAATCCTTGTGTTACGTCAATGCTATTTTATGAAGTGATGAGTATTGCTTGGTCTATTTTGGTGAATGTATTTACAATGGTTAAAAAGTTTTGTGCTTCTACTACTAGAGTGTCGGCATGTAATTTTTGAAAAGGTTTGTCGGGTGTTTTGGTTAACATTAACGGTATTTTAGGGGTGTTCTGTCGGATTTTGCCTTGTCGCATAGTTCACATTGGTTGATAAAATCTGTAGTCAATTCTTTCATATCTTTAAAATAGTATCGTCTTATAAGTTGCTTTATTGTTTTAGTAATTCCATGATGGTTGGTTTTGCTTTCGTGTTGATTTCTAATTACAGCGTTTATTTCGTCAGGGTCGTCTAATGTTATTAATTTTTTTGTGCATCTCATAAGTTCAGGGACAGAGTTATTGAATAATTTAACGTATAATTCTGAAAATCGTTTGTATAAATGTTCGGTGTTGAAATAAAAGTAAAATCGTTTTTTTCTCGGGGGTGTATCTTATAGAATTTTAATTATTTGTTCCTCGTTATCGTCTTTGGTTATTTGAATTTGGTTTTCTTATTGTCTATTTTTGTATATTTTACGGGATTGGGTTTGATTAAAACTTCGGTAATTATAAATTGATTGGGTTTTATATCGATTGCTTCATTTAAAATTTTAATCGCGGTTTTCGGCTCGTCATTTTGTGATGACTGTATGGTGTCCATTTCGTCTGGATCTTCTCTAATTTTGTATTTGATTTTTTGAGTTTGCCTAGCCATACTAATGGTCTATAGTCGGTGTACACATAGAATTTTCATCCGTAAAGGTATGGTCTAAAATATTTCGTTGCCCAAATTATGACTAATAATTCCTTTGCTATATTTCTTTTCGGTCTCATTTTGGGTTCTAGATGCGCAGCTGATTGGTTTATCGCTACCTACTTTTTCTTGGCTCAATACTGTGCCTAGTGCTATGTTTCATGCGTCTGGTGTCAATATAAATCGTTTTGAAAATCTGAGTATTCTAATACAGGACGGTCCGTGAGTATACATTTAATTTTGTCTACGGCTTTAATGAATTCTGGAGTGTGTTCAATTTTATTTCCCTTTTTTAAACAATTTGTCAGGGGTTTGGTTATCAGTGTGTAACCTTTCATAAATTTGCGGTAATAACCACTAAGTCCTAGAAATCCTTTAATTTCCTTGTTCGTTTTCGGTAGGGGGTAATTTAGTACTGCATTTGTTATAGTTCTACGGAGTAGTTATTTGAGTTTAAAATTGTTGTAGTGGCATAATTATCTTTTATTTGTACTAATGCTGTGGAGGTTTCTACTCCTTGTTGAAATGTTATTTGATTTATAATTTCTACGTCGTTTTTTGAATTTACTGGGATTTTTGTTTTTTTTTCTGTTCGGGGTTCTATCGTGTATTTTTGCTAGGTTTGGGTATTTTGAAATTTAATGGGAATCTGTCCGTTTTTTGTTCTTAATAAACGGTTTTTTATATTAATATTGGCTCCTAGTTTTCTTAAAAAGCCCATTCCTATTAGTCCGTCGTATTTATCGTTGAATTCGAAAATACAAAGTTTGTGTTTCATTCTTACATTGAATGTTCTTGGTAAGGGTATATTAGCTATGGATTGGTGTAGAGTCGTTTGATGGGCTGTGTTAATTTTAAATGGTTCTCTTTCTACAAAATCTAAATAATGTTTTTTTACGGTTCGGGGACTGACTAGTGTTTTTGAGGATCCGGTATCGATTAGTAGTTTAAATTTTGCATGGGGTATTTCTATATATGGTAATACTTGTTGATTAATATTATTTAGGTTGATTACGTTTGGTCGTTTATAAATCGGTTTATCTGAAAATTGGAGCACGCGTTTTCTTCGTCGTCCTCTTCGTAATTTTCGCATGGTCCGCCGCTTTTATAGTTTTCTAATTGGTTTGATTCATCGTTAGGTTCTTCTATTTCTTAGTGAAATAATTCTTCTGAAATAAAGTTTCCTTTTTGATTGTGGCTGGGTCGGATTTGTAATATTTTTGTGTTTTGTCTGGTGTTACCAGATGAGGTATCCATAGGTGTTGGTTTATAATAACTGTTATGGTTGTTATTGTTACTTGTCATTGGTGTATTTCGCGTTGAATGCAGGTTTTTTTTGGTTCATGTTTTGGTTGAATCTTGGTTGAAATGCGGGTTTCGTAAAATTTGAGCTTAATGTTGGTTTCCGGAATTGTTTGAATTGATTATTAAAATTCGTGTTATTAAAATTTGGGTTGCTAATTTGCGGTTGATTTGTTTGTGCATTGAATGGTGTGAATTTTTGTTTGGGGATTGTTTGTCTTGCGGCTTGTATAGTTTTTTTAGTGAATAACTTTTATTCGCGTTGGGGATATATAGTATGTTTCGGTAATACATTACGTTTTCTCCTTCTATTATCATATTCATGGCTTCTTCTAGATTTTGGGAATGTTGAAATTTTATTTTATCCGATAGTCGTTCTGGTAGTGCATGTATGTAGGTGTATAGTGCTATTTCGTCATACATTTTTGTTTTTAAAGATAGTATATTTTGGTTGGATTCTTCGATTTTTAATTTTGTTAAGATTAGACTTCTCACGTCTTAGCATTTCATTCCGAATTGGTACGGGGATTGGTTACTTTTTATTCTGACATATATTAGGTCCTGTATTAGGCATTTTATGTTCTTTTGGTCTCCAAAATTTGCAATCAATATGCGTTTAAAGTCCTCCCATTGTTCTAAATCATCTCGGCTGGCTATTAGCGTTAGTACCCTTCCGGTTAGTTTACTTATTACAGGCGTAAAAGTAATACATTTCTTTTGAGGTCTCCGGGTTTGTAAAAGGTTTTCAAAAATATTTCGCACGCTGTAATAAAATTCTCTATCAAAGCTTCATCTCCGTTAAAGGTAGGGATGGTTTCGGGATAAATTTTCATATATGAACTCATGATTGTAAATGGTCGTTCTCGCTGTTAATTAATATGTATTTTCGGTTTTATTAGTTTTAAGTTTTTGTATAAATTGAAATTTATTTCGCGATTTGTATTGCCATTTTTTAATTTGGTTTGTTAATTTTCAGTTTGGATCGTGTTTGGTTATTTAAAGAATCGTAGTTATACGGTTTTATAATTAAACGGAGGAATTTGTGCTTGTTAATGTCTTGGTTAATTGCTATAGCCTTGAATTTGAATATTTTATACTTTGCGGATGCTATATTTGTCGTAGATTTTACTTTCTGAAAGGTTCCTATGTGGAATAATAATTTCTTGCAGTAATTACGTTACTTTGTATGTTTTTAAGTTAGTTATGATTTTATTTTATTTCAGTTCTGCTGATTAATTGAGTCTGTTATAATTATCTCTTTTCCGTGGGTGTTGTAATTGATAAGTGCGTATGATGTTTCCTGTCAACTGTACTGTCTCGTTACCTTGGATGTTTTAATTATAAAGTTGCAAGTTTTCAGTTAATTGTGTTGTTACAATATGTGCATCAACGTCTCCTTTGTTCTTTAATTAGGAGGTTTTTAAGTCTACTAAAACGTTTTTGTTTTCAGTCTAGGTGAAAATGAATAATTTGCGTCTTCTACAATTAATTACTTCCTGCTGAAGTACTGTAACAATTTTATTTTTGATAATAAATCCCTCCATAAAATTGTGAGAATAATATAACAATTTTATTAACAACAATACTAAATTACATTCAACAACAATAGTAATACGTTAAGCCCGCATCGTGCATTGGTATTCTATTTGTGGTTAAATATCTGTGTCATCTACAGCTATTTACAAACACATCTCTGTTTGACCGTCCCCCCCCCCGGACGCCTCGGCCGCCCGAGCTAGTTTTGTAGTCAGTCGGCCATATGTGGAAGAAGCAATAACATGTATCCTCGATTGCAGGCCGGCAATTTGCGAATCCACTTCAATGAGTTAGCACACATCTTCGAATTACGGTCGGTAACGTATAAAGTTTATTAACTTGTTTAATTTGAGATAATTTATTTAGCGCGACGACTTATAATGCTACAACTTACGATGCAATTTCTAGAATACAAAATTTAGGAGGCAATTTTAAGAGGACGACACTTGTTATGCAAACTTTTAAGACACACAAGGACAATGTAAAGATGCTACTTTAGTAAGGTGGCGTAATTCAACTACAGGATTACAACGGCTGCAGAATGTTTCGTAACCGTATTTGATTCGACACGTGGGACGAATTCATAGTAGAAATTGTTTTGGATGAATTTGGTTCACTCTACAACGCTGTGATCGTTGCATGAAATAACGAGGATCTCATCCTTCCTTGCAACAAGGCGACAAATGCAGTTTTGGTTCGTAGATAGCTTTAAGTTCTTTTTACGTGTTTCAAACTAGGAACACGTTAATTTGTTTTAATGCGTAAAAGCATGAATATTGTAAAATTTTTAACTAATTGCCGAGCTGGATTTTCCAGTATTAAAACTAAAGTTTACTGATTTGATATTTTGAGAAAACAACACGCGTGGTTCATTATGAATTGTTAGTAACGTCAACGGGTGTTACTGACGTCATATATTTTTCTGCAGTATACTGCTGACAGATGTATTTTTAAAAGCAAATGCCTTGAACAGCTTTAGTACAAGTGATGTAAATACGACTATTTTTGTGATCTGCCTTATATAAATTAAAACTTGCATATGTACTTTAAAAAAAACTTGAATACTAACATTTTTAGAAGTAATTAATTTGTCATCTGCCTGAACAGATCTGCACAGGTCGGAACCCTATTTGTATAACAAGTTCATAATATACTGTAAAGTATTTGATTAAAAATAATTAAGATAAACCTGAAGTTGAAAACTATGGATTGATACAGTTATTGATTAAATTTTTGTTACAAATCATTTTATTTTAAAAAAAGTTTTTTATTTTGATCAAGTATGATCAAATCTAATCACATATAGCTAACATCCTTATGAGTAGGTCTTTGATGCCAACCTTATATTGGAAATACTTTTTTACTATTTCTTTATGTATTTAACTATTACGATTTCTTACAGGAGCAGCGTCTTATTTTATTAAGACAGGTTTTTGTCAGCGAAGGCGATCTTTTTTTCTCTGGGTCTCCACGTCCGCCCTTGGAAATATGCCATGCAATTATCATAATTAAGTCAGGACTTGGTGGCGCCTATTTGGTTTAGATTAAGTTTGATCTACAAACAGATTTCGACTTATCCCCCCATTTCTCATAGCTCTGCCCAAGGAATAGACCCCTAGCTGTGTCGGAAGACTTCGTTATAGTTGCACACAACGTGGTGCAAGAAATAATAAGGAAAACCGTTTCACTAGCGCCCATGAGTGAGGCCAGCCTTTTATCAAAAAAATTCGTTATACTGGCTCACAACGTGGGGCTGGTGCTTTTAGCAAAAAAAATACGTTTCAGTACCTAATCATAAAATGTCACGTTTAATAATTGTTTTGTTATAATTAGATATCTGCACTGAAAAATATTTAATTATAACTTTTATAAGTCGCGATGCGTTTCCTGAATGAATCCTTTCAGTGATGTAGATAGTTAATTATAGCTTTTATATAGTTTATGATGAACGTTCCTGAATAATTTTATTCATTGAGCCTTTTTGATATTAATTTATGTGGGAATCGCGTTTTAAATTTACACGCTTTGTTAATTTAATACTAGTTACAAGTGTTTCTATAATTTAAACACTGAGTGTTTAATTTATAGAATGAAGGTTAAGTTTTAAATAAACTTTTCTGTAATTAATTGTTTATAAGAATTGCGTTATATACATTAGCTTTTCGTACTAAATGGTAGAGTTAATTACGTTCTAATTTTAAGGTTTGCTGAATTAAATCGTTGTGTTTTCGTATTAATAATTATTTGTACATCAGTTATGTTTTGTATTAGTAACAATTCGTAATAATTATTTGTACTAGTTTGCGCATGTAATGCTTTTTTTAGTTCTCTTGTTTGAAATTCTCTTTTAAAAAATCAATTCTCTTAAAATAAGTTTGAAAATAATTTTTCCTAACAGTTACGTAAATTATTTTCTTAAAATGGTATACATTGCAATAAACATAAAAAATCTGTACATACATAAAATAATAATCAAAAATTATTTTACTAGCTAATATCAAATAAGTTGTCAAAAATCAATTGGTTGTAAGGAAAATGAACTTACATTCGTTGTTTTTATGGATTCGGTCGATTCGTGTACTTTGTCCACGTTGGTTTGGTTTGGATTTGATCGACGCTTGTATCTCGTGCAACTTTTATTAGGGTTCTGCCAGATCGAGAATTGAAATTCCAGACCACCAGTTTTTCAAATATGGATTGCTTAGTGACCTTCTGACATCCGTACGGCTGCGCCAGTTACGTTTCGGGCCTTGGGAGCGGTGTTTTAAAATACTACTTCCAAAACTTGTAACAAATTTTATTAGTTTAATCAGACATTAATTATGGAAAATAATTACTAATTGAACTAATATGAGTGAGTAGCTTAAACAAACTGTAATGTTAAAGCTGAAACACTTGAGACTGACTGACTGGTCTTGGGGCTCCCGGGGTATTTATGTTGTCCCTGCTTCTCACAATTCCGTGGGAACTTGCAGAGCTCATGTCTGCTTATTTCTTGATTCTATCCATTATACAATGTAATAATCTTAATTTCTAAGAAATCGCGGTCTTAACCGTGTGTGACCTGCCACCTGCAGTATCACTATCGTCTGGAATACATTGTATTGCTTCCGTTCTCATGAACTGTTAATAACCTTTATTTAAGTATTTTTGAATTGCATTGTTGCACTTGACTTAATAATTTCTTTAACAATTTTAATAATTCCTAATAACTTGTATTTTGTTATACATTTATAATTTGAGGGATACATAACTCGCATACATTCTGACTGTGTTACTTATGGACAGGGATCTATACGTATGCGCATACGTACGCAAACGAAACTGCAGTTTTATTGGTATCGGTTATATATGTGTATAGCGGTAGGGGTGTGACAAAGACCTCATGTGGTGTTTTTGTTTTGGTTTATTTTTCTTTTTCTTCATGATCAAAAGCAGAAAACAAACATCTAAAATTCCTCTTTGATGATTCGATGTAATATTACCTTTTTCTTAACTCAATGATATACAAAAACAGCTTTTAGCAAAAAATTTGCTCTATACTTAGTTGAGTTTAAAACGACGCTTCGCGCCGCGTAGCCCCCACCCGCTACGTCGTCTTGAACTAACACCGCGAAGTTTTAGTGTTGAAGTGGCTACTCCAGCGATGCAAGTACAAACGCACAGCATGTCGGTGCTCCGTGCACTTCTAGCACATCCAAATTCTTCAGCTAACATAGAGTGCGTTTTTTTTTTGTAGCAAATAACATTATACTTATCTATATATTTCTAGGGTTGCAGTCTTAATAGATGTTTCAATGGAAATAGATCCACCAACGCAGTAAAATAATACACATTTTTTATCAACTGTTTTACATTTTATTTTATAGGGAACATCAGACACTTCTCCAGCCTGGGTCTCCGTCCACCCAGGAGAATGAACTCGTGAATCTAATAACGCAATACGTCCTAAAACATTTTTTAAACTGTTTTACATTTAATTTGCAAGATTGAAAAGTCATTCCAACCTTCGGCTATGGCGTTTCAGAGTGTGACAACATTCCCGCATTTTTATTCGGGGACGGTTCAAATCGAAGCAGAGGATGCAATGAGCACTGCTGAGTATGTAATTTAGGGACACTAGAACAACGTATTATTTATTGTATTTTAGTGAATACACCGTCTCCAATATTGATGAGGCGGACCTGACATACTTTTGAACGTTACATTCCCTTTTTTTTGCATTATCTTAATGTTACTTATATTGCAAGATGGTTATTCCATCTTCATAACCTGGTTCGCCGATCTAAAATGCGGATATGAATTGATAATTCAATCGTCGCAACCTGGTTCGCTGATACAAAATCCTGGAGATGACTTATTTAACACCATCATCGAAGAGTATGTTTTGACCGTTAGTAAATTATCATTAGTTATACTATTCATTTTAGGCTTGGACTTGTATCTCCTCCTCGACCCACATTTGAGTTACCTGTGGTTCATTCGTAAGTCGATTGTTGATGTTTTGTTTCAATGTAACATAACTATATTTTTAACAAATTTATTTTGTGTGTGTGTGTGTGTGTGTGTGTGTATGTCTTGTCACTTATTATATTTCTGCTAACAATATTTTCTATTATTTCAGAATCTCATAAGCACGGACTTTTCCAGAACCTGAGGATTATATTATTCCAGAGGAATTCTTGTAAATACAAACATCTTTTATACAATCCATATTCTAAAATTTGATTTTCTATATTGTTTAGAAGCACTCAAGTATTGGAAGAGTTCATCGACTTACACGCATTTGACCCTTACAGGTGTAAATCAGTGGAGTTTGAGGAGCTGATTTATTTATAGTTTTTATTTTTTTTTTAATTTATTAAAGTTATTATATTATTTTATTAATTTATTTGTATTTTTTTAATTAAATACTAATATACTTTTCTGTTTTTTCTTGCTTTTTACTATTTTTTTAATTAAATATTAATATACTTATGTGTTTTTTTTGTATTTATTTTATAAAAATCATCTGCATAATTAACAAAACAAAAAACAATAACCATTTTAATCACTTTTATTTTTACAATAATAGAATATACATTTTGTAGCCAGATTATTGTTTTATATCCATTTATTTATGTAATCATACACTGCAACTATATAATTTCTAAAACCCTGTAAAGTTTCTAGTTCATTGAGAAATTCTTCAAAATTAATGGTACCCAATACGAATCAATCGCACAGTTGTAGTGTGGACTTGTTTCTCACAATTCTGGGGTCTTCATCGTACACTCCGAAAGCACCAGAATTGTCATACACATACTCCTGTTGGACGTTACTGATGTTGTTTAAACACACATTGTTAGTGTGTTATGATAATAGGGTTCATCTTTTCTACAGCTAAAATGTTTTGGTACGTCATTGCAGGAGTTGTATAACGATTTTAAACTAATTTTTATGACCGATTCAAACCCTTTTACACAATTCCGTTTCCTACCAATTGTGCGAGAGAACCGCTTCTGCACGTACTAATGTGTCAAGCTCACGTTGAGGGTTGAAAAACTAAGGATAGACATACTGCATGGTACCAATCACATATAAACTAGCAAATATATTGTACAATCAACCACAACAACAATCAATATTTACAATAACTATACAATAAAACAATATATGTCTTTATTTAATATAATCACCTCCTTCCTGTATTTCTTTTTCCGTTTCTATAATTTACCTATCTAATTCGGCTACGACATCTTCGAACACTGTTCTGGCGTCTCGTAGTTGCTGCAGTTTGCTTGTAGCCCTTTCGATGGCAACCAACGCCTCATCGTATTCGTCGTATAAAGTTCTACAATACAAGGCATTCATTTTTCTCTTATCGATGCTTCTGGATTTGTGCATCTAGTTAATAAACGTTTCTCCATTGCATACGGACCCAACGAAATTAATGCTAACATATCGTATAGGTTTTTTTTTTCGCCAAAACATTTATTGTCTATTTGGGAACTCGGAGCCACCTACGGCATCTTCACAATTTACCTTATATGTGGTTTTCCAATGCTCCACCCGAAAGTTCTACATTGATCAGGAAGCGAGTTTTCCTTTACCTGAAAAATTTAGAATTTTGCCGAACCCTTGCTGTTTCAAGCAAGATAGGGATATTTAACGTGCGTGACAACACTCACACACGGGACCTCCATTTTACGTCTCATCCGAACGAAAGTGTATTTTTATGAAAAATGCTTGTCTAACATTTTTCAAGCGAACCGTGTCGGGATTCGAACCCGGCACCTTGGCCGTAGTACACACATACCACTACGCCACGGAGCCGTCTCTTCACAATTTATCACTGATACGTCATAATCCTCTTTCACAATATCATCAATGCATTCTTGTGTTTATGAAGCTGTTAATTTTGTTTCCAACACCTTTTGAATATGGATATTCATTAAATCCTGTGTTGTGTAGCTTGTGTCTACCTCGTTTGCAATGAGGTTACACTTGCTTGTTGTTTCCTTTAGAGGCTGAAATTGCGACTCACTTGTTGAAGACTCTAACAAGTTTTGTAATGTAATTGCACCACCACCTGCTGGTACTAACACAATATCTTCATGTAGGGGAGAGTGGGGTTGGATGGCGCAAATTTTGCATTTCATTTATTTTAAGTTATAAGCATGTGTCGTTTTAAGATTTTACAAGATGCAGCAAAAGTACATAAATTGCATGGGAAAGAGCGTTCGTTTGTGTGGGACCGCATGTGTATTTCTAAGCTACTTTTACGAGATGCAGAATAAGTACAGAAAATGCATGCAAAAGGACGTTCGTTTGTGTGGGACAACATATGTTTCTTCAAGTTACCTTTATCAGATGTAGAATAATTACACACATTACAAATGTATGGACCGCGTATGTCTTTCCAAGCTACAGAATAAGTACAAGAGTTGCATGCGAAAGGACGTTCGTTTGTATGGTACGACAAATGGTTTTTAAGTCACCTTTACAATGTGCAGAATAACTACATAGAGTGCATGCAAAAGGACGTTCATTGGTATGGTACCGAATGAGAATTTTCAAGGCACTTTTACAAGATACGGCATAATTACATAATTTGCATGCCAGTAAATAATCATTAGTATATGATCGAACATGTCCTTTTAAGTTACTTTTACTAGATACAGATTACATATTGCAGGGGTATGGACGCTCTTTTGTATGGGATCGCATATGTGTTTTCAAGTTACTTTTTTGTGATGCAGAATAAGTACAGAAATTGCAAGCGTATGGACGTTCATTTGTATGGGTCCGCATATGTGTTTTTAAGTTACTTTCTTGTAATGCAGAATACGTACATAAATTGCATGTGAAAGGACGTTTGTTTCTATGGGACATCATATGAAATTTCAAGCTATCTTTTCGAGATGCAGAATAAGTACAGAAATTGCAAGCGTATGGGCGTTCGTTTGTATGGGACCACATATGAAGTTTCAAGTTACTTTTCTGAGATGTAGAATAAGTACAGAAATTGCATGCGTATGGACGTTCGTTTGTATGGGACCACATATGTCTGTTTAATTTACTTTTTTGTAATGTAGAATAAGTACATAAAGTGCACGTGAAAGGACGTTCGTTTGTATGAGACCTCATATGAAGTTTCAAGTTACTTATTTGAGATGCAGAATAAGTACATAAATTGCATGCGTATGGACGTTCGTTTGTATGAGACCGCATATGTCTGTTTAAGTTACTTTTTTGTAATGTAGAATAAGTACATAAAGTGCATGCGAAAGGACGTTCGTTTGTATGGGACCACATATGCCTTATGAACTTACTTTTAAAAGATGCAGAATATGCACATAAAAAGCAAGCAAACGGGCGTTCGCTTGTAAGTGACGACATGTCAATGTGTTATATAAGTTGAAGAATAAGTTTATAAATTGTATGCCACAATATATTCTTTAGAATATTGTCATGTAATGTAATTGTAAGTTATTTTGTGATAGCACAAAAAAACACACCACGGACAAACTTGGGAAGTTAGATCTCATACATGAAGCACAATTGTTACTTAAATTGTCTGCCTATTCAAAATGTATAAATCATTTTGTATCATCTACTATTTCGATCACTTGGTTTAATATTCATGTGCGCATTTAATTTTAATTTTGTATTCTCCGTAAATAAACAACAAATTCTACAAAACATTTTTCTCTCCACAATTTAGCTATCGATCAGGTCGTTTACTTGCGCTGATTAAACGAACTAATTAAAAAAAACTAATTATACAATTATTTAAACTGTCCAAATTGTAGATACATTGTCTCCATGATTAAACTGATATTTACTTTTCATAGTGTATTCGTCGTGTATGCTTAAGACTTAAAACTTCTACACCGTTGTTAATGTAGCGGTCATTTTAATTATTGCTCTATACTTCATTTCAGTTAAGAAAGTAGTAGCTGGTGTTGGATTATAATTGTTTGCAATTTTTTACTGGTTACCTTTTTACAGTACTCACCCGTAGTATTTTTGAGCTAAACAAAGATAGAATTATTTTATACACGAGCGTCTCGCGGTAGAAATAACGCGGCTGTAATGACAGTTGTAAACAGATTGAGGTTACGTAATTTTTTTGTTTACATAAATTGGATGAGGTCTGTTAATGTTAAATTGATTGTTTATCTCCTTATTTATATAGGAGAAGTAAAAAATGAATATTTGCCTAGATTGTGGTTCTGAATTTACCTAAAATGAAACTTTGTATGGCCACTTAAGAAAATTTCATGATTTGAATATAAGACCAGTTTCTCTAAGCAACCAACTTTGGATAAAAGGAAGTTAAATTTAGTGCAATGAAGAAAATTAACTTTACACGAATGTTATCTATATATGTTAGCTCTTGTATGTAAACAACTTGGTATTTTGCACTAACTTGTTGCTATTCTAGGTATCTTTCGTACTTGTGTCAATATGTAGTTTAAAAGTAGTTTGCTGGTATTTCTTTAATTTGATTTGTAAATTATTAATTACTTGAGTGAAATGTGTTTAATAATAGTAATAGAGGCTTGATGTTTCAAAAATTGAACACGTTATGTACCCATATACATTCTCAATAAATACCTAAATTAATTAAGAAAGAAACTAATTTTATTTGGTCGAGAATTTTGTTTGCACTGTCAGTCGACTAAAATATGTAAAAAAACAAGATAGAAAATTAAGATTATTTTGGTACTTCGACTAAAACTAAAACTAAAATACTGCACTGTTAATATAAGAACACTCAATCCGACAGATTTGACAAAATTACAATAACTTACCGGCGCTTGTAACACTGATAAAACAAAATGAGAACTGAGGACTAAATTATATTAGTCGCGTACTTGTAGGTTTCCCATCAAAATCGCTGGGATTGTAATAATTTCCAGTTATTTGTTACATGTATTTTTGCGAGTGGCTTCCCCATCGGATTTTATTCCCAAACAAGAGAAAGCAGAACAAAATCTAATCTTATAAGCTTTAGTGTTAATTAAACCTACTTTCTACTGAGATAATACACTGTCTTATTTTAACATAAAATCAGGTGATGTATGATCAGATCTTGTATGAACATTAACATTAAGGTTTGAGTTATTAACCAAACCATCCCTAATACAAATTTCTTCTGTTAGGGTAGGCTTTTTAAGATCATTATTCCTTGTTGATTTCTTCTTTGTTGAAAAAGCCGCACCTGATGTTCAACTTTTTTATTAATATTAATCTCCTCTGTAGTTTTTAGATCAATAGATTTTGCTTTATTTAATGTGGCAATGATTTTATCAAATTGCCTCATTATAGCCAGATGTACGTCGTCAGTAAACGAAGCATTCTCACATAGGCCTATTATTAGCTCGGCTCTTTTTTTAATATCATTTTTTGAAGATTTTGCTTCATGTAAAATATTACTGCTGAAAAGTTCATTAACGTTACATGCAAAGGTGTCAAGATTCGATTTGTAAAACTGTATCGCACAAGCATGTATGTGTTTGCAAATGTTAAGCTTTATCATGTTGTCAATACAGGTGCATTGAAATGTATGAACACATATGCTGCACTTTGTACAACTTAGGCATGAACCTTCACAGGCCTCATCTACTCTCGTAACTTGATACTGTTGAAAAGCACAAGTGGACGACGTAACTAAAAATTGCTTATCATTTTCAAGACGTCTAATAAAATCTGATGTAATTGTTAGACTTGCTTAATGACTTTGTTTAATTCTATTAATTTTGTCATTGGAAGTATTCTTTGTAAGTTTAATTATACGTTTAAACAAGCTATCTCGAACAATTTTCATTACTGCATTAATGCTTTTGCCTAAACGTTTTACTTTCCGACCTTCCAAATACACATACTTCAAAACTTTGTGCATCGATTCAAGATACATGTTAGTGTTTATTTCTAAACCCAATCGATAGCAATATGCCCAAGATGTTGGACGATTTGCATAATTATTATGAAAATATTCAGCAAATGATTGTGTATCAACATCGGCATAAAGATCTTCTACTATCTGATTTAAAATGTCATTAATTTCATCAATAGATACACACTGTAATAAAACACGAAGGGATTTATATACTACTACTTTCTTTTCAATCTCTCCATTAATTTTTGACAAATTCTTGCGCCAATTACTATCCACATGCCAGGTACATAGCAACTGGTGAGGTACCTTGGCCATAACATAAGACCATGCATTATAAAATGCTGGAGCATCATCAGACATAAAAACAGTAGTTGATATAATGTAACGTATTTTTTTTCTAGTTACACCTAGCCCAATAAAATAATAATAAAACAGCTATATTTTAAAGCATTTAATTTGTAAATTATCAACCAATAAAAATTAAAGTTTAATGTTCGTAATAACACATAGATTCTAGAAGATATATATTCTGAAGTTTGTTACCAAGCGCTGTCAAGTTAATAATCGACACTTTATTTCCAACGTCCAAGAGTGCAAGCCGCTTTTTGTAGACTAGAGATAAAGTCAAGATGGCCCGACTAAAACACGAGGCGTCTAATAGAGTCAAGAAGGAAATGAATTGAGAATATGGAACGAATAGAGTACATCGTTTAAGACAGTTGGTATATATTAATACAATAAATTATACTAATATTTTCTCATCTTAGTGCAATATCTTACGGACATATCTACAACAACAATTTTCAATATTAAGTTATAATAAATTTTCGTCGCAGTAAATTAAAGCAAGCAGTTATGGTTTCGTTCTATTTAAATAACTACGCAGTATAGCAATAATTTATCCTACAAAGAATCTTGATACTTCAAACTTACTGATGATTAATACGCTGGAAAATTACAACAGCTGACGTCAAGATTTTGCACCTGCAATTCATTTGGATGCACGTGAGTGTTTGAAACTTTCCATAACTTTTAAAATATAGTAAATTATTATGAAATTTCCTACGTTGATTATTAGAGTAACAAAAATATAAAGTAGTTTTTTAAAGTTAGTAACACAACGAATAAATATCTAGTTTGTCAGTTATTTGTACATGCATTCAATGTGTTTTAAGATATTTAGAATGACAACTTATGTCAGATAAAAAATAGTATAGATTCTGTTTCCTAATCTAGACGCCAGATGCAGTCTTGATTTAATTTTTACATTTTGTTTAAAGACATGCAGGTCATGTAAAAGCTCTTTTATTGGTGTAGAAATTCGCGTGTTTTTTTAGTAGATTACAGTTAAATTTGAGTATTTGCATTTTATAATCGCTGTTTTTTTTTTGATCAATCTTTGTTGTAAATGGTCAATGAAGTACTTCGATGATTATGATAAAAATAAAATCATGTGTTATGAACAGATAATATATTACATGTTTGCTTAACTAAATCTTATAATAATGATCCACTTATATATATTTATTTTGAATGTTAAATTTCACTAAAATTCTTTTTATAAAAGAAAATATGACAAGAACGTAATCATATATATTGCAGTCACATGTATATAATCAAACTTCTATATAAATAGAATTCCTTTTGTTTCTTTTGAAAGACGTTTTATTATTCAACATTTAAATTAAAAAAAAAAGAAAATTAGAGCAAGTCCTCCTTAAGTAAAAAGAGTGTGTAATGAAAATGAATCCCTTTAGTATTTTACAGATGTTTAAATTCACTTATTATATTTTTGGCATATGCTTTTGAGGACACAAATGGTGTCCATGTTGTGCTTTTGTTTGTTCACAGGTAAAGCTGAGACATCTGTTTGACATCTGGTGGTTGAGGTTTTGGTAAGTGTGTCCGAAAGAGTGAAATTCAAGTTTTATGGCTATGTTAGTGGTGTTAAGATAAGGTTTCCGCATTCCCCTTATACAAACACAGTTAAATTTTGTTGGCAATTGTATTAAAAAATACGGTGGCGCTTATTAAAGGTATTTTTGGTCTATTATTCAACCATGACCCATGCTCATGATCTACCCAGAGCTAACACTCTACTAGCCGTTTAACCCTTAAGAGTTTTCTTTGACTAAAGCCGTTTTCCATCCGACATTACCTTGGGCTTAAAAATAAAAAGAAGAAATTCTCGACCTAGTGATATCAGATTAAAGTATAGAAAATAGAGAGGTTTGGTATATAGCTGATAGTCACGAGGATAAAGAGTAATAAACTTACTTAAAGTTTAAATACTATATATAAATATATTAAGAATTAATTTTTATACAACAATAATACCCACTCTTGATTTAATTTTTCCAAAAAATAACTTGAAAATCATTTCGTCAGCACCATTTGAAAAACAAAATGCCACTGGGCACCCTGAACCAAATTCATCCACTGTCATTAGTGTGTAGAACTGAAAATCGTAACTATTTGTACCGTGTGTACCATAACGCGCACCTTGTCGTTCCCAAATTTAAGCAATTCTTCACGTTGAAAAGAAGTGATTATGACTAATGCAAAATCTTGAACATCTAAAATTATTTTTGAGTCATTTGGGTTTACTTCTACACCTTGGCTTTTATGATATAACACTGGGCAGTCGCTTCCTAAGTTCATCATCTCCTCTACCCAGAGCCGTATGCTAATTGCATCATTTAGGTGACGTTTCACACCATATTCAATATTGCAGTCCCTAACAATATTGTGCATATCTTTCGTTTCTAACAACAAAATTCTCTGTGAATTTTCTTGTTTTAAAGCAGAATCACGAACATCATCTAATATATGTTGAAATGTAATACCTTCTTTTAATTTTCCTGAAACACATCAATTGTAAAATTTCAAACTAGAACTTTATGTTCGAAAATTCCTGCAATTTCTGCTTTACTCTCTTTACTTAAAACAACTCGACCAATATCGTTGGTATGTCCAACATGAGTTGTCCAGAAGTCTACTGCAACAGACCCATCGTTCTTTATCGTAACTTTCATTCTTGAGGAACAAACACTTCCAATTTTATTAGTGCCTGTGCTTTTTAAGCTTCTAAAACCCTTGCCTTTTGGAATGTAGTTGTACGATCGATGGCAATTATAGTACTCCTTTTTGGTACCATCAGACAATAATTTAGCTGAGGTGTGAAGTATATACATTGCCAAAGATTGTTCCTGTTCTTGGTTTTTTCAGTTTTTGAACTCTGTTGAACAGAATAAAATTAGTATATAGTTAACATTTTGCATAATAATCTTCAAACCTAATTGTGAATTAAAATGTAGTTGATCAAGTTTAGTTTCAATTTAATGTTCATTTGTCAAATGTTGTCGAAGTTTTTTATATCCCTTTAGATGTGTTGTACAATTTTCATAAAAGCACTTGATTCTCGACGAGTTGAGAATTATTGGAATACTTTTATGAACAGTTCTGCAATAAAGACGTAAAGTTGCTTTACTGGTCAAGGATTTGCCACATGTATCACACAAAAATTTACTAGTTAAAGTAATTGGTTTCCTATATTCAAAATTATGAATCTTTCTTAAATGGGCATACAAATTCTTCTTTTGTGTAAACTCAAAACCACAATCTTCGCAAGTATTCATTTTTACTCCTCGTTTACAAATAACACGATAAACAAAATTAATAGGTAATCTCCATAGATCTCATTCACTACATGTATACAAAAAAATTACATAACCTCAATCTGTTTACAACTGTCATTACAGCCGCGTTATTTCTACCGCGAGACGCTCGTTTTTATACCTTAGACCATTAAATAAAATTAGACCCGGCGCACTCTATCCTATAACATGCAGTGCCGCGAAGTCAACATCAAGCCGCTAATGTGACGTCACGTGTAGGAGTATCACGATGGTGATAGCTAGTATTTCTATTCTGTTATTCGGTATGCAAACGCTTAGTGTGCTACAACTTTAAACGTTAAATTATGGTTCAATATTGCTCTGCATACAATTGTACGGAGAAATCAAAGAAGAACAAAAATGTTTCATTCCGTCTGCAAGTATTATTACTCTTTCTGAATCTTATTTCTTAGTCAATGAACCACTTAAAACCGAAAAATGAATAATTTATTATTAGAACATTTTTACTAATAATGAATGAATAGTACTTACCTTTTCTGTAAAATTTAATAGTTTGTGGGTTGAATGGGAACGGAATATGGTCCCTTCATAATTATTTTTGACGTGATTCTATAGATTTTATTTTAACACAAGCAATAATTAACCCTTAGGTTTCCTAAACATGGAGCGTTTAAAAGAAGTGGATTCAAGAAATGTGCAGAAAAATTTCGATCCTTCAAAGCACACAAAAATATGTTCGCTACACTTCACAGATGATTGTTTCATCACAAGTGGCTGGTCATCTATACCATCGTTGAAAACTGATGCCGTGCCCATTATTTTTAATTTTCCTAAACATTTAATAAAACGGTATGTATCCGCAAACCACATGCAAAAAGATATCAACGAAAGCCATGTACGTCATCCAATAGCAGTACTCTACCTAGAAAAACATCATATTCCCCTCCATCAAGCATCAATCCCGCCATGAAGAAACGGCTATTGATGCATTGAGCGGATTTTAATGAAACTTCTGTGGACAATACAAAATACAGAATTTTAATGAGAAAAGTGTTGATAAAGAAGCGAGCACAAATAGAACTTCTACAGCAGCAGGAAAGAAGGCTTTGTTAGAAAGTAACGGATCTTGACACTTTGGTGAATCATTTACAAAATCAATGACAGATTGACGAAGATTTTTCTTTAAGACTCAAGGTGAATCCTGAAAATCAATTAATGAATTGTTTTGTTGTTGTTGTTGCTGTTGTATTTAGTACTACGCTGCTATTATTTCTTATTATTATTGCTTCTTTTATAGCACTATCACTGCCATTATTGTACTAATAATTGATGTTATTAATGATTATTTTTAAAATCACGCATTTTTCTTCTTTATGACACATTATCTACATCGACTAAGGTGATACTGCAGCAGCTAGTGGGTACGAAATCAACTGACGGGTATGCAACTGAACTGAAGAGTTTTGCAGTTACGTTTAATTTTTATTCACCAAAAGCTTCACTATGTGAGGTCAAACCTTCCTAAAATGCTTCCACATCCTTGCATTATCCAAAAGTGGTATCAAATAATAGACTACAAACCAGGATTTCAAACTGAAACACTTCGTATTTTAAAGCAAAAGGTAGTTGATATGAACGGCAAAGGAAAACGTTGCAGTTGTTCTCTAATGGTGGAAGAAATGTCGATATACAAAAAGGTTGAAGGAATGAGAAAATGTTTGTAGGGTACGTAATTCCTTCACGTTTATATAAATGTATTTTTATGTAGAACAGTTGTGATTACTTGCTGCAGATATGTCGATAAGAAAAACACAGTGAAGACAATGAATCATCACCATTAGTCACGCAGGCCATTGCCAACCTATTAACTAGTGTCAACGATAGGTGGAAGTTTCCTGTGGGTAATTTTTTGATCGAGTCACTAACTGGAACACAGAAATCGAAGTATTAAGTGTGTGTTTGCTAATTTTAAATGACGTATAGGTAATCATAACAAGTGTTACATTTGTTGGAGCTGTGACGAATATAACATTGGTGAATGACCTTGGAGCAGAAATAACGGCCAATTCTTCCAAAACGTTCACGCTTCATCCAGTCAGCAATAAAACAATACATGTGATACTAGATCCCCCCCACATGATCAAGCTAGTTAGAAATGTGTGGGGAACCAACCGTATATTTATGGACGAACAAAATAAAAGCATCAAGTGGGAATATCTAGAAAAAATTGTTGAAATTCAAGAACAAGAAGGGTTGCGTATAGCTACGAAAATTACCATGCAGCACATGAACTGGCAAAAAGAAAGTTTTATTGTTAAGCGCTGCAAAGACTATTCGTTATTTAAGACAGTCAACAGACCACGGTAATGCATTTATAGACAGTGAAGCAACAGAGGAATTTCTGATAAAATTAAACGAAATATTCGATATATTGAATAGCAGAAACTTTCTAGCAAAGTATTGCAAAGCAAGTCTTCAGAAATCAAAGAAGGACATGATATTCATCAAGATTGACGAATATGTGGAATATTTAGCCGGTATTAAATGTACAAATACGGAAGTGCCACTTCACCAGACAATAAGAAAAACTGGTTTCGTGGGACTAATTGTCAGTATGAGTCGTTGAAATCCATTTGAGTGACACATTTCACTCAAAATGATTTAAAATACCTCAGTGCCTACAAATTATCTCAGGGCCATGTAGAAGTGTTCTTCAGCGCAATAAGGAGCCGTGGAGGCTTTAACAACTATCCCACTGCAACCCAATTTAAGGCTGCATATAAGAAGCTACTTATCCTAGCTATAGTTTTTGTTGTCTGTGATATTCGAAACCGTTTGTTGTCGATCCCATATAATGCTATCTTATTCTTTATTAGCGTGTACAAAGTGTGAAAGTTTGGTTTAAACAATTTTATGCTTCGAATAATAATTGCGTTATCCTCCACTGCCGCATCATAATTGTTTTCGTGTAAGTGCTTTTGAATCATGTATTTTCTAACACCTTTTGCACGCTTAATTATGTCATCCTCTAATCTCACCAAACATGATTTACCTGCAGTACCGTAAAACTTATGGATAGGACGGTCGTGATATTCAATCTTCATTTTTCCTACCTACATTTGATTTTCTAATTCTGCACCCGAAGGTACTACATTGAGCAGGAAGCGAGGTTTTTTTACTTAGAAATTTTGAATTTTGCCGAACCCTTGCTGTTCCAAGCAAGGTAGGGATCTTTAACGTGCATGACAACATCCACACACGGGACTTCCATTTTACCTCTCATCCGAACGAGGGTGTATTTTTGTGAAAAATGCTCGCCTCACATTTTTCAAGCGGATTGTGTCGGGATTCAAACCCCGGACCTTGGACGTAGTAGTCACACACATAACATCTACGCCACGGAGCCGCCTTCATTTTGTCTACCTTGCTTGCGATTTTCCAATGCTCCACCCGAAGGTACTACATTGGCCAGGAAGCAAGTTTTATTTACCTTGAAAGTTTGTAATTTTGCCGAACCCTTGCTATTCCAAGCAAGGTAGGGATCTTTAACGTGCGTGACAACACACGCACGGGACCTCCATTTTACCTTTCATCCGAACGAGGGTGTATTTTTGTGAAAAATGCTCGCTTAACATTTTTCAAGCGGACCGTGTCGAGATTCGAACCCGGGACCTCGGGCGTAGTAGTCACACACATACCACTACGCTATGGAACCGCCTTCATTTTGTCTACCACCGACTTTGTGACGAGAATCTTGAATATGTTCGGTGTTTTAAAGTTTGATGTGTCGTATCTGCCTAAGTGATTAGTAATGTCGGTGTAAAAATCGTTTGTGAATACTTTTCATAGTAATATAGGTACACGTCATTACCACACTCTTTTCGTATAAATTCGTGATAAAATTCATACAAGACAGTTTTAGATAGTTGCAATATAGTAAATTCAAACCCTGGTTTATTATACAACACGCGTAATCGTTCCATTTGCATGGCTACAAGGTCTTTTGTAAATATTTTAGAACTTTTAAAGTTGGGTTTCGCAGCTAATGTCTCTGCTCCGTGTCTATTACGACAATTTTGTCAATGTGTCGCTAGACGAATATCTACGCGATTTTCGATATTCTACAACGTTTTGCCAAAAATAGCGTTTACCATTAATTTTCAACCAAACTTAGGAAGTAAGTTAGGTTGATAAGATCGCTACGTCGCCGTCGTCGCCGCTGTCGTCGCCGCCGTCGTCCGTTGCACTTTTTTTTCGTTTTACAAACATTTGATGTATGGATCTTGTTCAGTTTTTTACGATGATTAAGAATATGCTAGCCAATTTTCGATATCTCATCTAGTTTTCGAGTAGTTCGACTTTAAGGTCGAAATTTTGGTTATATAAAACTTCAATATAACAAAATATAAATATTATTTTTAGGTTAATATCGACCTTCTGAGCATATTTTTCCATAGCATCAATACTCTATGTCGATTGGTTTTCGAGTTATTCGACTTTGAAAAATATGTTCGAAAAATTTTATAAAAAAATTTAATAAGATCGCTACGTGGTCGCCGTCGTCCGTTGCACTGTTTTCATTGTTTTAAAATACTGAAATAAACTTGTGTGAAATTCTATCACATAATGGCTTTAAGTTTGGTTGTATGGCGTACATGCGGCATAGATTTTTGTAAATACTTTTTCCAAAATTGCTTGTTGCCTCGCTTCGCATTCGCGTGTTCAAATCGACATACTCTTTTAATCCCTACATGTAATTTTCCAATGCTCCACCCGGGGGTACTACATTGGCCAGGAAACCAGTTTTTGTACCTGGAAAATTTTGAATTTTGCGCCGAACCCTTGCTGTTCCAAGCAAGGGAGGGATCTTTAACGTGCGTGACAACTCTCACACACGGGATCTCCATTTAACCCCTCATCTGAACGAGGGTGTAGTTTTGTGAAAAATGCTCGCCTAACATTTTTCAAGCGGACCGTGTTGGGATCCGAACCCGGGACCTTGGGCGTAGTAGTCACACACATACTACTACGCCACGGAGCCGCCTCCATACTCCTTTAACCGCGAGGCTTGTTTAAATTTCAACGTCCTATGTACTCGTGTTATATACTATCCGTTCCTTACCGTTTGTTTTAAATTTCTGTAATGACTAACATAATTTACTTTATTGTTTAAGTTTGCAATTAATTATTTATGTTTTGTTTTTGCCATTGGTGATGGCATATTTTTACTAAAAACGGTAAGTCGGAATCATCGTTGTACAATTCTTCGGGATAGGTCTCGTCCACGTCTAGCACATATCCATATTCATCTTCGTTTGGTATTAGTGTTATCCACATTTTGTACTTCAGTTTCTGATAAGCATTCAAAATTTGAAATCGGAAGGTATTGTGACATTCTGTGACCGTCCAAATTTGTCGCATCTAAATACATTAAATAGGAACTTTGTTCGTCGATTCGAAACGTTTTCAAATATTTATCATTTGCACTTTGTTTTCTATCTACACACTGACTGATTCCACCTTTGATGCTCTTTTTGAAAAAATGCAGCATATCATAATCGGTCAGTAATTCTAATTTGACATTCGTATACCGTAACATTGCATCACAGCTCAATCCAGGGGCGGTATTGTATCATGTAGGATCCAACTTATAAGCATTTAAACAATTTTGTCTAAATGTTTCAAAAATATCCGCTAGTAACAATACATCCGATTTCAAATACAAATCATAATAGTTTTCTAACGTTTTACATTTAAATACGAGCCATATTTCGGTTACTCGGTTGTATTGTTGGTCGGTTACGTGCTCTTTGGTAAAAGTGTCGTAAAAGTCATTTTTACTAGGTAACGATACCTCGTCTAATTTCTTTATATCGACCATGTACGAATACGGGAATATATTTTTTTGTTTTAATAACTGAACAATACTTTTTCAATTCACAAAATTCTTCAACTTTTAAATCTGCCGCCAGCTTTTCTATCGACAAAGCCATAAAACGGTAAAATTCCAAAAATCTAAATTTTAAATATACCTTCTCCTTTTTCCCATTTTCTTTCACTTTTGTGGCGACTAATATGCGCTTGCTAAATGATATGTACTTTTCCTTGTTCTGTGCTATTACGTCTAAACGTTTTTGATTCCTACACAGTGCTTTTATAAATAAATGTGAGTGATTGCCCGTTAAATTATAAAACAAAGTCGGTACAAATGTCGGTAGTTTGTAATGTAAACTGCAGTTCGAGTGTGTAGCACCTGGACTTTTATGCCAGTAATGTGACAGTGGTGTTTTACTTTTTCCTTCTTCACACTAAATGCTTTTTAACATATACAACAAGTGGTAGCTTCACGCATTTCTTCCTTTTCTTCATATGTAAGCGACACCATTGACACGATATTTTTCAAACACTTATTGTACAATACTTTAATGTCCTTTTCCAACATTTGTATAAATTTTCGGGTACAGAATAAGAAATTTGGACGTGTTATCGTCAAACAAACATTTTATGTAGTAGACGCACGAGTGTGGTTCGTGAATATGTTTCGCTTGTAAACTAATTTTGGGGATTCGGTTGACACGTTTAAATTGGTCTTATTACAAATTGGAAAACAACGTATACTACAATGGGAACTTTCACCTGTTTCTCTAAACTCACTAATTTTAATATGTTCTTACACGTCATATTTTCGTATTTGTCCACGTTTGTTTCGGTAGTAGACAATTCGGTGTACACATGATTAGAGTCGTGCTTTTGATGCCGGTTCATCTGCCACTGAGTTCTAAACCCCTTAAAGCATCCATCACATAAATGCAATTTTCTCTTACCTCTGGACAACTGACTCGCCTTCAATCGCGACATATCGTTGATCCAACAATAGTGAGTGTTCCCAGCGTTATCGTCAATAAAGTGGGAAATCGTTTAACGTAAGAAATAGGGGCGCAACTTAACCGGGCACCTACATGAAGCACGTCATTTAAAAGAAAGAGGGATAATTTTTGAAACCTTTTAGCAAGTGTGGTCCTAGATTGAAGGGCCCTGATCTTAACCGTAAAAGATGCTTGTTGGGTATGTTTAACAAGGCATTCCAAAGCGAGCTCGAACTCATGAGCGGATACAGATCCAGTACGCTCAGTTAAAGGATGCCTAACATTATTAATAAAGCGGAAGATAAAAGCGGTTATACGAACGACAGGAAAAAAAGAAGACTGATTTGTAAGTAGGACATCTAATACATTACAAGACAAAGTAGTAGTGAGTGTAATGGACCGTTCTTCATTTAGTATCTGTTGCGGTTCCAGAGAACAAGAACGTGGAACATGATTTATTTCTTGAAATGTACTAAAACGGGTGAAGCCGCCCACCATAACGTACATTGGAGCAATTCGGCGGGTAACAAACCACGAGACCCAACGTCAACATGATTATCATTAGACGGCACGTGAGGCCACATGGCGTTAGAAGTTTTATCTTGGATATAGGCTATTCTGTTGGCCACGAAAGTCTTCCATCGTTTGGGCGGAGCGGAAATCCATGAATGTACAACCATTCAATCTGACCAACAGTATATTCTATTAAAGGTGAGATGAGAAGAAAACACATTCAGACCAAAATCTAGTAATTTAGCAGATAAGGCAGCGGCTAGCAATTCTAACCTAAGCAGGAAAGGAGTCGCAATGGAGCTACTTTAGATTTCACACATACCAAACGAACTATAGGTTTTTAGAACCGTTAAGAACACGAAAATAAACGACGGCGCAGTAGCAGCGTTCCTAAGACTTCCCAAAACAATGTGCCTCAAACGAATCGTAGTGGGAAGGGACTAGAAGGCGCGTTAAGAAAAAATATGCAAGAAGAGGAAGGATCTGAACATATCCTTCCCATAAACGACACTCGGAAAAAAGTGTCGTACTGATCATTTCTAGCAAATTTTTCGATATATTTCGACAGTTCTACATGAGTTCTAACAACTACGACCACTTTTAGCCTGAGTTCCAGTGTCTAACTATTTTTAAATAATTTTCCAATTTTTGGTCTAGCACGACACTCGGAAAAAAGTGTTGTGCTGATCATTTCTAGCGAATTTTTCGATACATATCGACAATTCTACATAAATACTAATAACTACGACCACCTTTAAATTGAGTTCCAGTAGCTAACCATTTTTAAATAATTTTTTAATTTTTGGTCTAGCACGATACTCGGGAAAAAGTGCCATGCTGTTCTCTATATATATATATATATTGAGCGGGAAACTCAGGGAAGGTGGAGCGAAGTAGGCACCCCTGAAGTTCCACCTCCCGGAGCAGTGAACTGTAATCGTCGAGGGGGACAGACACTAGTGGAAGAAATGCGAAGATACGAAGGACCGAGATTTAGAAAATGAACACTATTGCAATATAACAACTCACAACGATAATCTGGTGAACTTTATGGAGTAAGTAAATTAAACAATTAATCGTACACCGTGTAGTAAGAGGATCATATATTATAACGTCAATAAGAATTAGAAATACAGCGAAAAGCACAATTTACAGTATATTAAATTTCTGAATTATTCGAACTTGTATAAACATAATACTTTTATCACACTATTAGAATTCATAGTACATATGCCGCGTATCAAGTTCACTAACGTATTTTGTATGATACGTCAATGGAAAGGGTCATTGCATTAATATCACACAAGCACGAGGTAACTTGTTGTGATACCAGATTAAGAAAAATGGTTATTATTTACTATTATAACCGGAAAGATCAATAACTATTACGATTGTAAGAACACGCACCTGTGTTGAGAATACAAATTACTATGCATAATGATCGCCTCGTATTTCAGTTAATCAATAACTATTACGATAGGAACGATTCATTACAATTTGCACACTAGAAATAATTTATAGAACAAAGATAATCACAGCCCGCGCGAATACGACTGTAACCTAGGAAAGTTGAAGCAAAACTCTGTTGTTTGTCTATTAAACGAAGGCAGGTGAACGATAGACCGCGCTGCACGTGCCCAAGCTTATCTTCCTGCCTGTAGGACAGACTATTTAATAGAATTGAACATTGATATGCTCTAAGAAATAATAATAGAGCATTTTTGAACGTAATTAATTTTATTGAAAATAAAGAAGATTTTACGAATACGAAATAATTTAGGAAACTCCAACATACTCCCCCGCGTTGAAGCTACGCTTCAACAAGAAAAGAAACCAGAACAGAAAGGAGAGCAACGAAGGAGGAAGAAAGAAGAAAAATGTTTTGTTCATTCGAGCCGGATCAGGGATCACTAGTCGAATCTTGACTTGAAAATGAATTTGATTTGGCAAAAGACACAATTTAGTTATTGGTCTTATGTAGTCGCCAGTTGTTGTATGAATTTTGACAGCACGAACTTTTCCGTCGCAGCCAGGAATTGTCGCTAAGACACGGGCGAGAACCCATTGAAGAGGAGGAGTGTCATCTTCTTTGACTAACACTAGGTCATTTTCCTTTAAGTTTTCTTTTCTTCAAACCATTTTGGTTTATTTTGCAAACGATTGAGATACTCTACAGACCAACGTTTCCAGAAGATTTGCTGAATCTGTGATATCTTTTGATAAAGTGAAAGTCTATTTTCAGAAATATTTGAAACATCTTTTCTGGATAAGAAGTTAATGCAGAACCAATTAAAAATGTCCAGGGGTTAAACAGCTCAAATCAGAAGCATCATTAGATAAGGGACTTAGAGGTCTAGAGTTCATTATAGCCTCTATTTGACATAATATTGTTAGAAATTCTTCATAGGTGAAACTTTGGTTACCTATGATTCTTTTCATGTGGTATTTCGCACCTTTTATGGCGGATTCCATATACCACCCCAATGAGGGATTTTGGAGGAATAAATTTCCATGAGGTTTCATTTTGAGAAAGAAAATTAGAAATAATCAGAGAATTATTTTTATTTTTGAAAAAATCATAAAGATCTTTGAGTTGGTTTTTTGCACCTGAGAAATTTGTAGCGTGATCGCTATAGATTGTTGACGGATTTCCACGTCGCGAAATAAATCTTTTTAATGTAGATAAAAAGGATTCAGTAGATAGACTTGTAACTACTTCGATATGTACAGCTTTTGTAGCCATACAAACGAATATTGCTATATAGGCTTTTATTTTGGGAGCTTTACGCAGCCCAGAAGATTTTAAGAGAAAGGGGCCACCGAAGTCGACACCTGATTTGTGAAAGGGCCTCGCAACATTGACTCTGTCTTGAGGGAGGTCTGCCATTATTTGTTTAGAAAACTGATTGCTAAATCTGAAACAAGTAATACAATTTCGAATTAGCCCTTTGGTTTCTCGTAAACCATTAAGTGGCCAAAATCTCAGCCGAACGTTTGATAGGATTGTTTGAGCACCTGCGTGTCCTAAACGCTTATGCTCATACATAAGAATCAATTTGGTTATTTGATTTTGGAAGGCATTAGTAATGGATGTTTTGTTGATAAGAAATGCTAGCGTTTCCTAGACGACCGCCAACTCGTAGAAGTCCAGTGGAATCTAAAAGGAGACAAAGAATGCAACTGTTTATTTGACAGTTGCTTATTTTTGAGAGTTCCGACAGTTCTTTTGAGAAATATTTATTTTGTGTTTGTTTAATAATGAACTGTAATGATACCTCTAGTTCTTGAGGTGTTAGGGCACCGGAGATTCGATTGCCTTTGGCAATATCAATAAAACGAAATACGTACGCAAAGGTGCGTAGCAAACGAGAGAAATTAGAAAACGCAAGAAAATTTCTTCAATGTAAGTTAGGAGTTGTGAATCATTGTGAGTCACAAGATGCGATTTTCTTTCTTCAGGCAATTCTAAGGTAATTAGAGATTGATCTACTGTTAGATCTAGACAAGGATTTAACAAAACTTAGGACCTTGCCACCACGAATCATTACTAAGAATCTCGCGGACAGACAAGCCTCGTGATAAAGGATCGGCTGCATTTTCGGACGACTTTACGTGTCGCCACTTAAAATCAGAATCTTGTATTTGAGAAACACGATGTGAAACAAAATAGACCATCTGCTGGCGTGACTTTTACACCAGGCTAAGGCTATTAATGAGTCAGTCCACAAATTTACTGAGTCAAAATTTATTTTATTTTGAAAATTTTAATAGTAATCTTACGAGTTTTGAAAGAAGGAGCATAGCACAAAGCTCAAGTCTAGGAAGTGTAATTGTTTTAACAGGAGCTACCCTTGACTTGGAAGAAATTAACTTAGAGGAAATGGTGCCGTCTGCATATATAGCACGTAAATACACACAGCCACCGTATGCGGCTAAGCTTGCATCAGCAAAGCCATGAAGTTCAGTTTTGAAATGGTTTTATTTAAGAAATAGAACCTTGGAATGTTTTGTTCCTTCAGTAATGAAAGATTTTTGTAGAAATTGTTAAATTCCTCGAGCATTTTGAATCTGAGATAATTGTGTCCCAGTCCAGTTTAAGAATCCACAACTTTTGTATTAATATTTTACCCTTTACTATAACAGGATTTATTAACCCAAGAGGGTCATAGCACTGGGCTATTGCTGACAAAATTTTTCTTTTGGTAAGTGGGAAGATTTGCTTATTTTCTGTTGTGGAAATGTAAAGAGAATCAGAATTAGGGTTCCATTTAGCCCTAAAACTTTATTTGGAGCATCTTGCAAATTAATGTCGTAGTCCAAGGAATCGGATTTTTAGCGATATTTTTAGAAAAGTTTTGGAATTGGAACAATATTTGTGAAGTTCAAACCCATGCTTGTTCAGAACGGAGTTTAACTCAGTGTGAAGTTTGAAAAGAATGTCTAAATTTTGCGCGCCACACAAACCGTCATCCATATAAAATTGAGAAGAAATTGCTTCCGAAGCAAGTGGAAATTCATTTTACTCAAAGATGCTATTTCTTTAAGCACTCGAGATGCGAAAAGGGGCACTGTTAGTGCCGTAGGTAACAGTGTCTAACTGAATACATTTCAGATCATCCTCAGGGTTTTCACGCCAGAGGATATTTTGTAAGAACGTTTGTTCGGGATTGATTAAAATTTGTCTAAACATTTTCTGTATGTCAGTGGTGAAGACAAAGGGAACATTCTAAATCTACAAAGAATGTCGAATAAATCCGGATGAACTTGGTAACCCTTAAGAGAGATGTCATTTAAGGAGTAACCAGAAGAAGTTTTACAACTTGCGTCATACACAACGCGAAGGTTAGTAGATGTGCTACATTCACGAATAACACACAAATGAGGAATGAAATATTTATTTTCTAGTTTGCAGTTTTGCAATACTAAGGAACATATTTAGCATGTCCAAGAGAGACATACTCTTGAAGGAAATTTTATATTCATGAAATAAAGTACTATTTTTTGGAGTCTTTTTCTAAACTCAAAAGCGTTTTTAGCAATGGTAAAGGAATCGCCGAGCTTGCTAGGCTCTGACGAAGATTTTAGTGGTATATCTACCTGAAATCTGCCGTTTTCTAATATTTTGTTGTAGAAGTAAAAATGTGTTCGGATAATTGGTGTTCTTCAGAAGGAATAGATATTTCGGAAATGTCTTCCATTTCCCAGAATTTTTTTAGAAAACAATCAACTTTTGAAGTCGCAAGAAAGGAAAATTTTGACTTATCTGAATTTTCGTTTTTAGACAGAGACATATTAGAATGAGTGTAGTTTTTTGAGACTGTACCTGCTACAATCCATCCCAAGTGGGACTCTTGTAAAACAGGAAGATTTTACCTAGTTTAATGATATTTTCAAGAATTATATCATAGTAGCAATCTAGACCTATCAAAATGTCAATTTCTGACGGCATGTAATATTCGTCGTCAGCTAAGAAAATATTTTTAGGTATTTCTATTTTGTCATTCATTATCTGAGTTTGAGGAAGCTTGCACGTTATATTAGGTAAAACAGCACAAGTTATTTTGAAGGATTTACTTAGATCTTTGTTAGAGAATATTTTAATATTCACCAATTTATCGGCGATAGTAGAGCTTTCGTTGATGCCAGAAATATTCATAGTTGTGTTGTGAGTTTTGCACGGTAGTTGATCAGCTAATTTTGTGTGATAAATGAGTTTTGGCTACCAGTGTCAAGCAACAGCTTGGCCGAAATAATTTCTCCGTATTTAGAGCAGAGAGTTACTTTGGCCGTAGCTAGGAGGACATGGCAATATTTTACCGAATGGGCTGAATGGGTAATCAAATTAGACATATGCTTAGCATCGTCTTTAGAAATTGGTGCACAAGAATTTTCTTGCTGTGCGAAAGAATCATCATTTTGCGAACTCGGAACTTTCTTGTTTGTTTGTGAATTTTTATTTTGGGAATTAGATTTAGGAGAGAAGTTATTTTTATAACTAGAACTTGTAATCGGAAGAGATTGATCGCCCAATCCTTTGTCTATGTGTAACAAAGAATTATGCGATTTAGAACAAAAAGAACATTTTGGGTAGAAGAACAATTTGCAATATTGTGCTTGCCTAAGCAGTTAAAGCACAACTTATTCGATTTAACGTAGTCAACTTTTTCTTGATATCTTAGATTTTTGAAGGAAATACAGGTGTAGATTCTATGACCTGCTTTTTGCAAAAGGAACACTTAAGAACTTGTTGGAATTTTCGTGATTGGCAACTGGAGCAGAGTGATAAACAGAAATTGATTTTCTTTGCAATTTGGGACTTGCAACATCAATATTTTCTAAGACAGAACTCCTTTTTCTAAGAATTTTATAAAATTTTCCAAATTGGGAATTATAGAATGATCTCTTTCCATTTCATAAGCACGTTTTGTATTGAAATCCAACTTTTTGAAAAAGAAATATTAAAATAATATTCCATAAATCTTCGTAAGAAAAATTTAAATTTTGAGAGATTGAATATTTTTCTGAATGGTAGCTGCGAATTCACGCAGTGAACTTGACTTACATTTTGTCATGATTGGAGATTCTAACATTGCTGATAAATGAGAATTGACTATAACAAATTTGTTTTCAAATCTACTTTTCAAAATATTTAAAGCGATATGGAAATTTTCATTTGTAATTGGCAAGGAGTCAATTAAATGCAAAGGTTCATTTTTTAAATAACTTTTAAGATATACTAAGCGCTGAATGTTTGATAATTGAGAATTTTTTATTATAAGAGCATCGAAAAGTTGATAAAAGGATTCAAATTCTTTATATCTCCCGAAAAGTTTGAATTTTGATTTCCGGCAACTTGACTGCCGTTGATTGAGGATTACTTAAAGAGGATTGAAAACTATCATCTTGATTTTCAATGGCTTCCGTTTGCTTTCTTCTTAAATTGGCAATACATTGAGTAATATTGCTTGCTAGAGAGAAATATTTGTCTTCTATGACGGATCTGTCTTCTACGTCAAGAACTTCTTCCGAACAGAGAATTTCTATTTCATCTTGAACTTTTTCGTATGAATTAAACAAAGAATGCACCCGTTGCAATCTGATTTCAAATTCGAGTGGTGTGTTACAAGTGTCCGCACTTTGAGCGAACCACGACTCTATTCGTGTAAAGGAGCCTTTGACCGAGGCTCTAGACTTTTTTTAAATTTTCTAAGCTCATATTGAATTTTTTAGACATTAATGTTTATAGAAAAATCATGCACTTTTTGCACAACAGTTTAAGAGATAAGACAAGTAAAAATGGAATAAGCTCACCCAATTAATCGCTGCTTGTTGAGTTTCCAGGAATCTTCCAGAAATCTAGGCGAACTTGACAATGTGTGTTCAGGAACTAGTGTCTTCTTTCCAATAGAAAGGCTGGCTTCCAGGAATATCCAGGAAATCCGTCTCTGAAGGACCACTTTATGAGCGGGAAACTCAGGGAAGGTGGAGCGAAGTAGGCACCCCTGAAGTTCCACCTCCCGGAGCAGTGAACTGTAATCGTCGAGGGGGACAGACACTAGTGGAAGAAATGCGAAGATACGAAGGACCGAGATTTAGAAAATGAACACTATTGCAATATAACAACTCACAACGATAATCTGGTGAACTATATAGAGTGAGTAAATTAAACAATTAATCGTACACCGTGTAGTAAGAGGATCATATATTATAACGTCAATAAGAATTAGAAATACAGCGAAAAGCACAATTTACAGTATATTAAATTTCTGAATTATTCGAACTTGTATAAACATAATACTTTTATCACACTATTAGGAATTCATAGTACATATGCCGCGTATCAAGTTCACTAACGTATTTTGTATGATACGTCAATGGAAAGGGTCATTGCATTAATATCACACAAGCACGAGGTAACTTGTTGTGATACCAGATTAAGAAAATGGTTATTATTTACTATTATAACCGGAAAGATCAATAACTATTACGATTGTAAGAACACGCACCTGTGTTGAGAATACAAATTACTATGAATAATGATCGCCTCGTATTTCAGTTAATCAATAACTATTACGATAGGAACGATTCATTACAATTTGCACACTAGAAATAATTTATAGAACAAAGATAATCACAGCCCGCGCGAATACGACTGTAACCTAGGAAAGTTGAAGCAAAACTCTGTTGTTTGTCTATTAAACGAAGGCAGGTGAACGATAGACCGCGCTGCACGTGC
This sequence comes from Platerodrilus igneus, assembly GCA_036346225.1. Taxonomy (NCBI): domain Eukaryota; kingdom Metazoa; phylum Arthropoda; class Insecta; order Coleoptera; family Lycidae; genus Platerodrilus; species Platerodrilus igneus. The sequence goes on from JARFIW010000544.1 coordinate 2,744,320, forward strand.
CCAAGCTTATCTTCCTGCCTGTAGGACAGACTATTTAATAGAATTGAACATTGATATGCTCTAAGAAATAATAATAGAGCATTTTTGAACGTAATTAATTTTATTGAAAATAAAGAAGATTTTACGAATACGAAATAATTTAGGAAACTCCAACATTATTATTATTATTATTGTCTTTATTGAATATTTTCTGAAAATTAATATACATTTGTACACATACAATTATTAAATTATTACAATTTTCGCAGAAAAGAACAATCTCAAGGAGAAGTTCAGCTTGCTCTATAAACAGAGCTCGCTGCTCTACCACTTAATCCTTGCTAATATAAAATTAAAATTAAAATTAAGACGTGTGTGTATAAATTAAGTAAATTACTACAATATCAAAACAAAAGAAACATAAAAGCTTTTAAACTAATTTTATTGGCCAGTATTGTTTTTTAATAATAACCTCTTGTATTTGGTTTTAAATTGATTTAATGGAAGTGCTTTAAATTGATCAGGAACACTGTTGTACACCTTGGTAATTTTGTAGGAGAAACACTTTTGTAAAATTCTTTGCGATGCACTGGTGGTGTGAGGGTGCCTTTAAACCTTACGTTTATAGTGTGCACATCAGATCTAAATACAATTTTATGGTAGAGGTAGGGTGGCTTGTGGAAGTAGATAATATTATGATAAAAACATACAGTTCTTAACAGTCGTCTGGAACTCATATTTAACCACTTTAGTTCTAGTAGTTTGTGAGAAACATGTTGGTACTTGCGAATACCAAATATAAGTCTCATACAGAAGTTTTGCATTTTCTGTATTTTCTCTTATTATTAAAATCAAGAAATGAATCATAGACAACACTACAATAATTGAAATGTGATAACACTAGAGCCTCACAAACATACTTTTTTACTTTTATGGATAAGTATTGCCGATTACTATATACATATTTTAATGCAACGTAAGCTTTCTGCAAACATTTATTAACATGATAATTAAATTTCAAATCCGTATCTATGATTACACCCAAACTATTGACGGAGTCTACAGGAATTAACTCATTATTATCAATAACAATGTGTAAATTCAATCCTAAGAATAGTGCTTTCAAATGTTTTGGCCCAAAAAGCATTAATTGTGATTTAGATGGATTAATTTCTAAGCAGTGTTGAAGTGAAAATTGAAACAATCTATTTAAATCTGCATTTAACTGTGAACAGGCTACGTGCGCAGTCTCTAATGGGAACGAAATGTAAAGTTGCGTATCGTCAGCGTAGTAATGATAAGAACAATATTTTAATACCGTATTAAAACGAGAGGTATTAACAGCATACAGTAAAGGACCTAATATTGACCCTTAGGGTACACCCGAACTTAAATCTATGGCATCAGATATGTCATTACCTATCTTAACTCTTTGGGTTCGGCGATTAAGATAATCAACAAAGAACTTTAGGGCAGTTTCATCCAAACCAATAAATTTAAGAATTGCTATAAGCATGTCGTGGTTCAAGGTATCGAATGCCTTTGAATAGTCAATGTATACCACTATAGTTAACATGTCAGCATCTGTAGCTTTGACTATATCATCTAGAAGAGTAGTTAACGCTGTTTCAGTACTGTGACCCTTTCTAAACCCAGATTGTTTCATAGGAAGAATATCATTTTTCTCAATGTACTCCTTTAATTGTTTCTCGACTATTCGTTCTAATAGCTTAGAACACACACATAATATGCTAATAGGCCATAAATTGTTAAAGCTAGATGGATTTTGAATTTTCGGTATTGGTTGTACCAGAGCTTGTTTCCACAGTTCCGGAAAGACATCATCCAGTAGACAAGAGTTGATAATATTAAGTATATATGGAATAATATGCGGACAACTGATTTTTATTATATGTATATTAATATTATCACTTTTCTCAGCTAGCGTACTGACAGAGTTAATGACCTTTACTATATCTGCATCACAAATTAACGAAAAAGAAAACGAATTAGTAATGTCAAATTTATGCGTACTTTAATAATTGATAAGTACAGTGCTAGGGACTAAATATGATTTGGACGCCGATCTTACAAAAAACGTATTAATTTCATTTGGATGTTTTAGACAATCTAGTAAAGTTGAAGACTTTGTTTTTATTAAAGAATAAGATTTTAACATTTGCCACATTGGCTTCCCAGAAGTTAGATTACTTTCAATAAAAGCTTTTTTTTCACGAATTACGGCTTTATTGGTTAAATTGCGTAAATGTTTGTAATAATTTCTATGATCTTCCGTCTTACTCTTATTATATCTTCGAAACGCAGAGTTTCTTAACGAGATCATGCATCGTATCGTGCCGGTCAACCATGGTGCAGGTTTTTTTGTAAGGCGACGACATATAGGTGGTGCGTGGGTGTATGCTATGGACGATAGACATTCAGAGAAAAAAATTACTTTATCGTTAATGTTAGGCATATAGTATATCTCGGGTAAAAGGCAGTTGTAGAAGATCTATGAGAAATGATTCAATGTTTATATTTTTGTATAATCTGTAAGTACGAAAGAAACTAATTTGCGGTATTTTAAGGGATAATTCACATAACACAAGTTCATGATCGGCAATGTTTTCAACACTAATTACGTCGACACGATTAACTAATTGTGTATCCGAGATGAACACCAAATCTAAAAGTGTTGCAGTTGTAGCTGTAATTCTAGTTGGTTTGTCAATAATTTGCGATAGATTAAACGAATTTGTCATATCTAGAAGCGCACTTGTAGAGGTATTATGCAAATTAAAAAAATTTATATTGAAATCTCCCACCAGGATGATTTCATCATAGCTTGGCGCTATAATTGATAAAGTACCTTCTAGTTCGTCTATGAATTCATTATAGTTATATAGTTCCGATCTATAACATAACCCCATGCAGATATTTTTATTTGTTATGGTAAAATGTATCCAACATTGCTCAATGTTTGAATTAATGTCTATACTTTTAAATTGAATTGAGTGAGAAATATAAAAAATCAATCCGCCTCCACGCAACCCCACCCTATCCCTACGTACAAGGCGGTAATTTGGTATGGTAATAGTAGCGTCATCAATACCAGAGTGCAACCATGATTCGCAAATTGCTAAAATATCGACATTATTACTTTCCATTAACTCTTTCACGGGCACTAAACAATTAAGTAACGATCTGACATTTAAATGTGCAAACTTTACCTCTACTTCAGTCATAACAAAAGGTTATTATCAAAACTCAAAATCAAATTAACATAAACGCATGTTTAACATTTAGACCAATATTTTGCTATCCTGTCATGTATAACTATTAAACATAACTGTTATAAGTAATAATACATCAATTCACTTGTGTAATCACTATTAATTAATTAATATTTCCAAAATCAAAAAGTTTACGATAGAAAATACACAAACTAGTATATAGCTTATCTGCTACACACTTAAATAATCAAATTAAAAACCTTTGCAAACTGTAATTAATACACAAAAGTTCAATAATATTTAAAGAGACAATAATAATTTATTACAATACCGCGTAACAGTTATAGTTACAATAGATTGCAACTTCCTACTCACGTGTTGTGTGCGTGCTCCGCAAAGAAGAATTTTATACAATTTAATTTATGACGGTGATATAGTGAATTGAGTTATAACGAGCAATTTACCAAAAAATATATGTAATTCTAGTTTTGCATTATGTGATATGTAATGCAAAAAAAATTATAAATAAAAATATATGTGATTTTTTCAACAATAATTAGATTAAGCACTTAGATATCATTCACTGAACTAACTTGTTTTATGACACCGTTTGCTTTCACGTAGATATTTCCATCTCTGGACCACACATTTCTGAAGGTATACTTTTCAGAGGCAGCACGTAGAAGTTTAACCCGGTAACTCGTAGGATCTTCTTTGATAGATAGTTTACTCCCTTTTAACGATTTCTTTCTCGAAAAAACTAGTTGCCGGTGACGATATGAAACAAACTTCACAATAATAGGCCTGATGGCATTACTCTGAATACCGTTCAATTTTCCTACCCGATGAACTCTGTCGATGTAGTCCATACTTAAATTAACTTTTAATTTCCACGCAAACATATTTAAAACGCTTTCTAGAACATTTTCATTACTGCTTTCTGCCATACCGTAGATTCTAAGAGAATTACGTCGCGTGTATTGTTGTAGCTTATCGTTTTCTTCTACACATGCAGCATTTGCGGCCTTTAGATTAACAACCTCAACCTTCAATTCAGAAATTATTTCATTTTGCACATTTAACTTGATGTTTAATTGTTCTAACACTGCATGTGTAACCGTATCAGTAACAACTTTGATAAAGTTGTCGTCTGTTAGCAATTTACTTGTTGTTGCTGATATTATTTTGTTAATGTCTTCTAGTTGATCACGAGTGTTAGAAAGACTTATTGCATTGTCTTGCGTGTGTTATATAAATTTGTAATCTTGATCGTGCACGCGTCTCCGCTGCCATTATTTTAGGTAAAGTAGGTAAATGGACGATATATGCCAAATTTGTTGTTAGTTACCAGAACTTTGACTTATGAAAATATTGGTATCGATTAAGAGTTCCGATTAAGAGGCCAAAAAACCCGTGTGAGAACACATTGAACTTTATAATAAACGACAAAGGTTGCTGAAACTTCGACTCTTTATTATAAAAAGTGTGTATGTCCTACCTCGGGAACGTCTTGTAATTACCAATAGCTTATAAAGTTCAATTGGTTGACTAGTTTCATCTTATACGAAATGGTGCTGAAAAAGTCAAGGTGTTAGATCAGTTGAAGTTATCTACTGTCAAGGATTGACAAGTGATTAATATTGAGTTAATACTGTGACAGATCCGAAATTGACATAATAGAAAACTAAAATGATATCTACATCAAATTCACTGCTAAAGGGAAGATGTCCTCGATGCGAACAATGTGATAGTGACTCCATGATGGCGTGTTCATTATGCCCCATGCGATATCACATATCTTGTTTACAGTTGCGGTCAGAAACACCAACAAAAAATTGGATTTGTCGTAGTTGTCGACCTAAACTTCCAGAAGTACAGGCGAACTCTGGATCTAATACAAACATAGTTTTGCTAACAGGTGAAGGTAATCAGTTACCAAATATATTATGTTCGGCTGAGGATGTTGGAAACGCACCAAACACCACCATCCATGTAAACAACTCACGTTCGAAGAAATTGTAAACCCGGATCACTATCGTCTCAAGCTACAAATAAACAGAAATTAGAATTATACTTGCTCGAAGAAGAACGTTTGCTACAGTTAGAATATTTACGAAAGAAGCAGGACATTTTAAAACGTGCGCACGAGGGTAGTCTCTGTGGAACGAATAGTGATGACAAGGAGGTTGCACAACAAAGAACGTCAGAATGGGTAAACAGCACGCAGAAAGCTCGGGTGAGCTTTGATGAAAAACACGAAAGAAATACCTACATTCGTAATTCATGCAACGGTGCTCAATCAATTACAAATATGCAAAATTGCAACGACGCCGATGATATCAGTCAAAGCTCTACAAAAGTCCGGCAGTCGGATGCTAAAATACAACTGTCCTCTGTAAAACGGTTGTCTAACACAATCAGAAACGAGCACTTTCCTTACGCACCCGTTAAATCAACCGCACCCATACCTTGGCTATCAGCACGAACACAAAAGGACTTTGTAAATAGTATCAGTCTTCACGTGTCCGCTACTGATCCAGACGAAGAAATTAATCTTTCAATGAAACAAATTGTCATTCGTCAGTCAAATTCGCACGATCTTCCTAAGTTCGACGGCAATCCAAGACAATGGCCTATGTTTATTTCCAGCTATGTTCGATCAACAAAAATGTGTAAATTTTCAGATGAGGAAAATTTAGGAAGATTACAACGTTGCCTGACCGGTAGAGCCGCTCAGTTAGTAGAGGGAAAGTTGTTGCTTGCAGAATCAGTACCACATGTACTAGCAATTCTTCGGTCACATTGTGGTCGCCCAGAGCAGATTCTTCGCATTATAATCGATCAACTTCGAGAAGAACCAGGTGTTAGGAAGACCGAATGGACTCAATTGTCAATTTTTCTTTATCAGTACAGCACTTGTGTTCGCTTATGAAAGCTGCTGATATGATTACGTACAGCGACAATCCCCAACTGCTCTTAGAGCTTGTAGAAAACTAAGTGGCACATTAAAACTGCAGTGGGCCGAATACACGCTAAGCACGACGGAAAGAATTAATCTATTCCTATTCAATGCATGGCTAGCCAATAAATCTGAAGCCGCCGGTTTAGTTGTTCCGTATAAGTTACCAAAACTCAACAGTCGCATAACAGAAGATAAAGTTGACCGCCGATCCAGAAATAATTCAAAGCACTTTCACGCCGCGCATGCTTCTAACGCTATGCCACACAATACTGGTCAAAGAATAGTTTCATGTCTGATTTGTACGGGCACATGTAAAACACCTTCTGAGTGTGATAAGTTTTAGAAATGCCTTTAAAAAATAGATTGGAGTTAAAAGGCAAATTTAAGTTATGTAGAAAATGTTTAAGACGTCATGATGTAAGACGCTGTCGTGTATACAGGGATTGCGGTGAAGATGGTTGCACATATAAGCATCATCCGTTATTACACGATCCGAATATACATGAACCAGCTGTAATCACGACTCCTGCTTTAGGTGTTGTGGCTACTACCGTCAACACGGAGATAGCATCTAGAAAGTTACGTTTTCGAATTGTACCCGTAATTCTGCACGGACCCACAAAAAGTATCTGCTCTTACGCATTTCTTGATGAAGGGTCGTCGCTGACATTACTCGACCGAGAGATTGGCAATGATATAAACCTTGACAGACCTGAAACTGATCTTTGTCTAAAATGGACGGGTAATACTACAAGAGTGGAGAAACGGAGTAAAGTAGTTTCCTTAGACATTTCAGGTGTAGGTTTTAATTGTCAGAAATTTCGAATCAGTGACGTGAATACCGTAGAAACACTCGATCTACCTATTCAATCTCTAACCATCGATAATGCGGATACTGTTTTTCGCCATTTGAAGGGCATTCCGTTTACACTGGAAGCTTGGTGTCCCACTAAGAATACGTGAAGGTGGTTGGGGGGAGCCAGTAGCCGCACAGACTCGTTTGGGCTGGACAATATTCGGTTCAGTGCACGTTGGATCAAACGGTCGGGAGACACTAAATTCTATTTTCCATATTACTAGCAAACACGAAGACGATAAATTTCATGTACAAGTGCTGCAGTTTTTCTCAACGGAAAATTTCGGTGTCAAGTGTCCCACAGAACCTATACAATCAAAGGAAAACCGTAGAGCCAAACAAATTATGGAAAAATCTACTATCAAAAATGGGAATCGCTACGTCACCGGTTTATTGTGGCGATATGACGAGATTGAACTTCCAAACAGTTACCCACTTGCCATGCGTCGGCTTTTAAGTTTGGAGCGGAAAATGAATCGGGAACCTGCCTTGGCGCAAAACCTACAAGCACAAATTGAGAGCTACGTGCAGAAGGGATACGCTAGAAAACTTAGCGCCAAAGAAATTAAAACTGTCTGCCCGCGAACATGGTACTTACCTATATTTGCAGTGACTAATCCTAATAAGCCGACAAAAATACGTTTGGTATGGGACGCAGCGGCGGAAGTCAATGGTGTCTCGCTCAATTCCGTCCTGCTGAAAGGTCCCGATTTATTGCAGCCTCTCTCAGATATTCTGCACCGATTCCGAGAATGTCCAGTTGCTGTAGCAGCAGACATAAAAGAAATGTTCCATCAAATTGGTATACGCAGCTCTGATCAAGCATCTCAAAGATTTCTATAGGGTTCAAACAAAGCAAAAACTCCGGAGGTGTATGTTATGCAGGTAATGACCTTCGGAGCAACTTGCTCACCTAGTTGTGCTCAATTCGTGAAGAATAAAAATGCAGCACTCTATACAAACGAATATCCCAGAGCAGTCCGTGCTATTTGTGACAACCACTACGTAGATCATTGGTTAGATGGATTTCCGAATAGTGGTGAGGCAATAACTGTTGCCAACGACGTTATTCGTATTCATACTGCCGGCGGATTTGAAATTGAAACTGGGTATCCAACTCATCAGCATTTTTAAAAGCAATGAGTTGTGAAAGCCCTAACCAGTCAAAGAATTTGAATTTAGGCAGTGATACTGATGGCGCCAAAGTTCTCGGTATGTGGTGGTCCACAAGTGATGACTGTTTTTATTTTCATGTTGATGTAGAAAGACTAGGTAAAGGAATTATAATTGACAGGGTCCGACCCACAAAACGACAAGTGTTAAGAATAGTCATGATGATATTTGATTCACATGGATTAGTTGCGTTCTACATTGCCTACGCTAAAATACTACTTAGAGATATTTGGTAAACAAATGTGTCTTGGGATGAAGTTATTCCTGACGATCTTTATAGGCGGTGGTTAAAGTGGACAAGTCTCTTACCAGACTTGCAACAAATACGGATCCCAAGGTGCTATTCGCTTGTGGGTACGAATCTGTCGAACTGCATGTCTTTGTTGACGCTAGCGAAAATGCGTTTGCAGCAGCAGCGTACTTTCGAATTGCAACGAATAGTGGCGTTAGATGTCGACTAGTTGGCGCAAAAACTAGGGTTGCGCCACAAAGGTGCGTTACGATCCCGCGGCTTGAATTACAAGCAGCCGTTATTGGATCTCGCTTGGCTACTTCAATTGATCATGCCCATAGTATTAACATTAATCGCCGGATATTCTGGAGTGATTCTACAGATGTGTTGCACTGGCTGTCATCAGATCACAAGCGTTATAAGAGTTTGTTGCATTTCGCGTGAGCGAAATCCTAGAGACGACAGCTCTATCTGAATGGCGTTGGGTACCTTCAAGTTCGAATGTGGCCGATGAAGCGACTAAATGGAAAACGCAACCCAAAATTTCCACTGCAAGTAGATGGTTTGATGGTCCAGAATTCCTTTATCAGGCGGAGAGTAGCTGGCCAGTATCGCAAATTTCTACTACTTCTAACTGTACCGATGAGGAATTAACGCCAATGATGACGCATGATACATCATATGAAAGTTGTATGAACTCAAAAGTTGTGCCTGATAACAGAAAGTTTTCCAAATGGCGGAAATTGGTTCGTACAGTAGCTTATACGTTACGTTTCTTTACTTGGATAAAGCGAAATCCACGAATTAAAGGCGCCCTTACAGTGGTTGAGATACGACGGTCCGAAGACGAATTGTATCGACAAGTACAGCATGAAGTGTACTCATCTGAAATTGCAAGTCTATCTAGAAATGCCGAACGACCGCTCGACAAAAATAGTAACTTGTACCGCCTTACGCCGTTTTTAGATGACAATAAGGTACTGAGAATGCGTGGGCGCACAAACCGTATACTTGGCAACTCGGGAGCTTCCAAGCCATTCAGACCCTTTGACGATAGTTCTGATACACTTATAAGAAGCTGGGAGTTTTCTCAAGTGTTGGCAGATCGATCTTGGGGCAGATGGATCAGGGAATATATGCCTGAAATGAATCGAACTACAAAATGGTATGAAAATGTTAAAGCAGTTGAAAAGGGCGATATCGTTGTTATTATGGACGAAAAAGAGAGACAATCGTGGAAAAAAGGACGCGTTATAGAAGTTAAGAGTGATGGAACAGGCAAGCAGGTTCGACAAGTTATTGTTCAAACTGCAACTGGTATTTATACACGGGCAGCAGCTAAGGTGGCCATCCTCGACGTGAAATCGTAAACAAGGTGGTAAGGTGCCCCTATTCGACGGTCTCCTTACCAGGGGGGAGAATGTTAGAAAGACTTATTGCATTGTCTTGCGTGTGTTATATAAATTTGTAATCTTGATCGTGCACGCGTCTCCGCTGCCATTATTTTAGGTAAAGTAGGTAAATGGACGATATATGCCAAATTTGTTGTTAGTTACCAGAACTTTGACTTATGAAAATATTGGTATCGATTAAGAGTTCCGATTAAGAGGCCAAAAAACCCGTGTGAGAACACATTGAACTTTATAATAAACGACAAAGGTTGCTGAAACTTCGACTCTTTATTATAAAAAGTGTGTATGTCCTACCTCGGGAACGTCTTGTAATTACCAATAACGAGTAAAAGGCATTTTCAAATATATTTCAATTTAACACTTTTAAGTAACTCACCAATAAAGCAGCCAGAATGGAACAATGAATGATATTAATATTACATTGGCTAGATCACCGTATCAGGTTAATATCACAGAGCACACAGCTATACACGTCTATTCCGCACGACTTTTCATCGAATATATATATATATATATATATATATATCGACAGTTCTACATGAGTTCTAACAACTACGATCACCTTTAGCCTAAGTTCCATTGGCTAATCATTTTTAAATAATTTTTTAATTTTCGGTCTAGCACGACACTCGGAAAAAAGTGTCGTGCTGATCATTTTCAGCAAATTTTTTGATATATATATCGACAGTTCTACATAAGTTCTAACAACTACGACCACCTTTAGCCTGAGTTCCAGTGGCTAGCCATTTTTAAATAATTTTTTAATCTTCGGTCTAGCACGACACTCGGAAAAAAGTGTAGTGCTGATCATTTCTAGCTAAGTTTTCGCTATATATCGACAGTTTTACATGAATTCTAACAACTACGGCCACTTTTAGCCTGAGTTCCAGTGTCAAACCATTTTTAAATAATTTTGTAATTTTCGGTCTAGCACGACATTCGGAAAAAAGTGCAGTGCTGATCATTTATACCAAATTTTTCGATATATATCGACAATTCTACATGAGTTCTAGCAACACGACCACTTTTAGCCAGAGTTCCAGTGCCTAAAATGGTTGGAACTCAGGCTAACAGTGGTCGTAGTTGTTAGAACTCATGTAGAACTGTTGATATATATCGAAAAATTTGCTAGAAATGATCAGAACGACATTTTTTTCCGAGTGTCCTGCTAGACCGAAAATTAAAAAATTATTTAAAAATGGTTAGCCACTGCAACTCAGGCTACCAGTGATCGTAATTGTTAGAACTCATGTAGAACTGTCGATATATATCGAAAAAATTGATAGAAATAATCAGCACGGCACTTTTTTCCGAGTGTCGTGCTAGACCAAAAATTAAAAAATTATTTATAAATAGTTACCCACTGGAACTCAGGCTAACAGTGGCCGTAGTTGTTAGAACAAACTGTCCATCAATATCAAAAAATTCGCTAGAAATGATCAGCATGGCACTTTTTTCCGAGTGTCGTGCTAGACATAAAATTAAAAAATTAGTTTAAAATGGTTAGACACTGGAACTCAGACCAACAGTGGCCGTAGTTGTTAGAACTCATGTAGAACTGTCGATATATATCGAAAGAATAGATAGAAATGATCAGCACGGCACTTTTTTCCGAGTGTCGTGAGTTAAGGTTCCTGGCTGCGAGCGGTCCTTTTTAAAAAGACATCTTGAACTTCTTAACTCATTTATTTGTTTAAACAGAAATTAACATTGAATTTTGACAATCTTGAATGAATTATTCTGTCGAAAATATATTAGTTAATTGTACAAAGTGAGTTATCTACGAACTGCAATGTTAAAGCTGAACGATGGATTAACTGCCTGTAAATGGAGCTCCCGGTCCTTTTATAACATCCCTAGCCCCTCACATTTCTGTGGGAACTTACAGACCTAATGTCTGCTTACACTTGACTCTTATTTATAATACATTGTTGTAATCTTAAAGCTATTCATAACTAATTTGTTGCGAGCTTACTTCTCCGTAATTTCGGTACGTGACTGTTTGTGACCGCCTGTGACCCGACATCTTCAGTGTCACTTATCATTGTGCTACAAAGTAGCGCTTCCGTTCCCATGAACGTTAATAAACTGAAATAAATTGTCCTTCATGACATTGTTGCACATCACTTAGCGCATTTTCTAATATTTCTAATAACTTCTGAATTATTAGTTTTATATATATACAGTGTGTCCAAATTTCGAGTCTCTACATTGTGATTTCAGTTATTATAAGAGATAGAAATTGGGTTAAATGGGGAAAGATTTGGAGGAATCCGGGCCAGTTTTGTATCCGTTTACAAAATTGGTGTAAGTTGTCTGGTTTTGGAGATATTCGAAGAAAACTAAAAATGGCGGATTTTGTTTTTTGATAATAAAACATGAATCATAAGTCGCACCATCACAAGACTTGCACATTATTAAGACACTTTTCTAAAAGGAGTATTTTAGCTTGAACAGAATCTTTCGACTGTCTTTTGTTTTCGAGGAAACGCCCACAACTTTTGTTTTTCTTATGGCCGCCATTTTGAATATTAAGTGAATATTATGCGCTTTAAAATTACCTTTTCAAGGATATGCCACATGTCTAGAAAAAAATGCAAAACTATCCTAAATTTTACAAATAACTAAATTTGTATGTTCTTTAACGTTTGGTAATCCCAACAGGGCAAAAATTTGATTTCTACTTTATGAAAAGTACAATACACATTTTATAATGTACACGATCAGCATTTGTCACAAATTATTAATTATGGTGGTACTAGAGTTAAAATGATTTCGTTTTATAATAGTAGGCGGTGGTATGTGACAAAACCAAACAATTGAATTACAGTTATATGTCAAACAAATTCTAAAATTTAGATAAACTTGTGTGTGTTGTAAGTTTTGGTGCCGGTGGTGCTGCATTTTAATTTAAAAATGGCACATGTCTACAAGTTTTCGAATGAGGAAAAGTTTGATATGCTAAATACTTATTTACAATCGTTTCGAACGCTGATACGGCATCCGCCAGATATTTGGAATTGCATCCAGAAAGACGACAACCGCATAAAACATACTTCAGAAAAATTGTAATGAATTTACTGAATTATGGTGCTTTGAACAGACTAGGAACAATACGACTTAAACAATAGAGAACGTGTTCTAAGCATTACTGAGGCGGTAACACGAAATCCATCCACATCCGTAAGATCTGTAAGCCGTGAACTTAATATTCCAAAATCAACTGTTCATAATATTTTAAAAAAGGAAAAGTTTCATCCTTATAAACCTACTATTGTCCAAGGTCTCAAATGAGAAGATTTCGCCAGACGAATGCGTTTTTGTAATTGGTCCATCCAAAAATGCGAGGAAGAACCGCACTTTCCAGAATTGATAATATGGACAGACGAAACGCGGTTTACCAATTGCGGGGTGTTTAATAAACATAACACGCATCACTGGAGCACTGAAAATCATCATCTGACGGCGCAACGCAAATTTCAAACGAGATATGGATTTAACGTTTGGTGTGGTATCTTAGGTAGTTAATTATGATATAAATATTTTAGTAAATTAACCAATGTAATTAATACTTTTATAGGTAATAATTTGATTGGACCCTTTTATTTTGTCAATAACCTCAATGGCGCCAGATATACGGAATTGTTAAGAGACCAAATAATTCCGGCTATTAGAGGACTTGTACCAAATGATGATTGATTTTCGTAAACTATGGTTTCAGCAAGATGGTTGTCCAGCTCACAATTCCCGAGAAGTTAGCGCCCTTTTAGCTGAACATTTTGGCCAAAATATTATATGCAATAGTGGACCAATTATGTGGCCGGCAAGATCACCAGGTCTTACACCACTTGATTTTTATTTATGGGGTTTTGCTAAAAATGAGGTATATGAGTTTGAACCGCCTCATAATATAAACGAACTGCAGGAAAGAGTCCGTGACATTCTTAACTCTATAAATAGGCGCACGTTAAGCAGAGTTGTACGGAAAGTTTTAATTAATTGTCGAATGTGCCGTGATGCAAACGGAGAGCATTTTCAGCATCTACGGGAAGGAATTTAGATGATAGTTTGCTGTTTCGGTCACATTTAATTTTGTTCCCCAAAATTAGATAAGATAGGCTACAGTTTTATGTTTAAGTTAATTTTAAGATTTATATCCAATACTTTACGAGTTCTACTTAACAAAATGTATGTGGTACTACTACTACTACTACTGTTTGGAAAGTAGAAATCAAATTTTTGCCCTGTTGGGATTACCAAACGTTATAGAACATACAAATTTAGTTATTTTTAAAATGTAGGATAGTTCTTGCATTTTTTATAGACATGTGGCATATCGTTGAAAAGGTAATTTTAAGGCGCATAACATTCACCTAATATTCAAAATAGCGGCCATAAGAAAAACAAAAGTTGTGGGCGTTCCTTCGAAAACAAAAGACAGTCGAATGATTCTGTTTATGCTAAAATACTCCTTTTAGAAAAGTGTCTTAATAATGTGCAAGTCTTGTGATGGTGCGACTTATGATTCATGTTTTATTATCAAAAAACAAAATCCGTCATTTTTAGTTTTCTTCGAATATCTCCAAAACCAGACAACTTACGCCAATTTTGTAAACGGATACAAAACTGGCCTGGATTCCTCCAAATCTTTCCCATTTAACCCAATTTCTATCTCTTATAATAACTGAAATCACAATGTAGAGACTCGAAATTTGGACACACTGTATATATATATATATATATATATATATATATATATATATATATAATAAATGGGGGATTACACAACTCGTGCTAGATCAAAAATTACAAAATTATTTAAAAATGGTTAGACACTGGAACTCAGGCTAAAAGTGGTCGTAGTTGTTAGAACTCATGTAGAACTGTCGATATATATCGAAAAATTTGCTAGAAATGATCAGCACGACATTTTTTTCCGAATGTCGAGCTAAACCAAAAATTATTTAAAAATGGTTAGACACTGGAACTCATCCTAAAAGTGGTCGTAGAAGTTAGAACTCATGTGAAACTGTCGATATATATCGAAAAATTTGCTAGAAATAAACAGCACGACAATTTTTTCCGAGTGTCGTGCTAGACCGAAAATCAAAAAATTATTTAAAAATGGTTAGACACTAAAACTCAGAATAAAAATGGTCGTACCTGTTAGAACTTATGAAGAACTGTTGATATATATTTATTTCGAAAAATTCGCTAGAAATAATCAGCACGGCACTTTTTTTCGAGTGTCGTGCTCGATCAAAATTAAAAATTATTTAAAATGGTTAGACACTGGAACTCAGACAAAAAGTGGTCGTAGTTGTTAGAGCTCATGTAGAACTGTCGATATACATATATCGAAAAATTTACTAGAAATGATCAGCACGACATTAGTTTCCGAGCGTCGTTCTAGACCGAAAATTAAAAATTATTTAAAAATGGTTAGCCACTGGAACTCAAGCTAAAAGTGGTCGTAGTTGTTAGACCTCATGTAGAACTGTCGATATATATCGAAAAATTCGCTAGAAATGATCAGGACGACACTTTTTTCCGAGTGTCTTGTTAGACCAAAAATTAAAAAATTATTTAAAAATGGTTAGACATTGGAACTCAGGCTAAAAGTGATAGTAGTTGTTAGAACTCAAGTAGAACTGGCGATATATATCGAAAAATTTGCTAGAAATGAACAGGACGACACTTTTTTCAGAGTGTCGTCCTAGACCGAAAACCAAAAAATTATTTAAAAATGGTTAGCCACTGGAACTCTGGCTAAAAGTGATCGTAGTTGTTAGAACTCATGTAGAACTGTCGATATATATCGAAAAATTTGCTAGAAATGAACAGGACGACACTTTTTTCAGAGTGTCGTTCTAGACCGAAAATCAAAAAATTATTTAAAAATGGTTAGCCACTGGAACTCTGGCTAAAAGTGATCGTAGTTGTTAGAACTCATGTAGAACTGTCGATATATATCGAAAAATTTGCTAGAAATGATCAGCACGACATTTTTTTCCGAGTGTCGCGCTAGACTATAAATTAGAAAATTATTGAAAAATGGTTTCACACTGGAACTCAAGCTAAAAGTGATAGTAGTTTTAGAACTCATTTAGAACTGTCGATATATATCGAAAAATTCGCTAGAAATGAACAGGACAACACTTTTTTTCCGAGTGTCGTGCTAGACCGAAAATCAAAAAAGTATTTAAAAATGGTTAGCCACTGGAACTCTGGCTAAAAGTGATCGTAGTTGTTAGAACTCATGTAGAACTGTCGATATATATCGAAAAATGCGCTAGAAAGAATCAGCACGACACTTTTTCGTCGAGTGTCGTGCTGGGTACAATATACTTCGTTTATGCAAATAACCTAATTGTTGCAATTTTTTATTTTAATTACATATAGAGATGGAACTCGATTAGAACTAACGGAAACTCTTGCTAAAAGTTGTGATATTTATTGGTTTCTTATAGATTACAGGAGAAAGTGTCGTGCTAGATTCGCGAAGTTAGTACGACAATTTTTCATTTGCTATTTTTTTGTATTAAAAATGCGGAACTATTTTTATTTTCTATCATGAACTCTAGAACTATGAAAAGTGCTACTAGAACTATCATTGCTTTTTAAAATTTAAAAAATGTCGTGTCAACGTCACAGAGGTCACTCCGTAGTTTGTAATGTAAATTGCAATTTGAGTGTGCGGCACCTGGAGTTTTTATGCCAATAATGTGACAGTGGTGTTTCACTTTTTCCTCCCTCACACTAAATGCTTTTTGACATATGCAACAAGTAGTAGCTTCCCGCATTTCTTCCTTTTCTTCATATGTAAGCGGAACCATTGACACGATATTTTTCAAATACTTATCGTACAATACTTTAATGTCCTTTTCCAACATTTGTATAAATTTTCGGGCACAGTCTTCGCCCCTATGAATAACAAATTTGGACGCGCTATCGTCAAACTAAGCGCTTAACACATTGTTCAGTAATAAATGAAGTCATACTACCAGTATCCAACAAGCAACGAAACTTTTGAAAAATACCGAAACGATCACGAACTTCAATTTGCGCAGTAGACAATAAAACCACTCTTTTTTTGGAGATTTGTGTTAAATAATACAACATTTGAGTTATTGGAAGCAGAGGAAAAACGTCTTACTGGTGGAGATTCGCAGGTACTCAAAGCGTGGGGAACAGATGGCTTGTAAATATCTTGTTCGGCGTTATCAGATGAGCGATTCTATTGGAGGGTTAAAGTGTAATGAAGTATGATGCCGCTTGCGACTAATGCGACAAATCATAATCGATTTACACTTCGAAAAAGTATGCGAACTGCTTAGACAGTTAATGCAAAGTTGCGATCTTTTACAAAATTATAGCGGTCGTTAGGGGTTCATTTTAAAAAGAGGAGGCATTTATATAGCAGATGGTCAACTTTGCAATTCGGGCACTTAGCAACACGATTGGTAGTGCGGACTAATATTGAACCTGGTGGCGGGATCGTGATGCAACTCAAAACCTCGAGCTGTGTGTACATCCAGTCGGTTTAAGAGTATATGAGTTAAAATATATCTCCACTCCTGAACCGGAAGATAAACCTTTTTTAAGGCTTCCAAATTATCGGTAAAAACGTCGACTAATTTTTGTAAACTAAAGGGGTTATCAGAGTGCAGTTAGTGAAAATTGTTCAAATTTGCCCAATACACACTCGTAAGTTGGCGGATGTTGTCAAATTTACTGCGCAGTTTATTGTACGCGAGTGTACAATGACTTTCAGTTAAATCAAAATTTTTAATGGCGAGTAAAGCCAGACTTTGCAGAAGTGATTTTAAATACGCGAATTTGTCTATTGGCGACAATTCTGGGTTAGTATGTATGAGGAAGTCGTATAAATCAGTGAAACATCTGAATATGGAAACATCGTTCCCAAAGGAGGGAACTTGCAACGAAGGTAAATTTATTTTATGATTTTGGGTGAGCGGCAAAAACAACAGCGCTAGGTTCTGGCGGTATAGATAGAAAAAGTTTTATTTTGATTGACTTGCTTAAATAAAAGGAACGATCAAACGCTTTTCTGAATTGATTTTCAATCTCAAACAAATCTTCCGCGTTTTCATTCGTGGCAATCAAGAAGATAATATTATTGTGACTTTGATAGAAAGCTTCTTCTAATTTAACCATATGCTGAAAGTGCGATTTAAATAGTTATGGTATTCGACATTAGAAACGGCCGATTGCGCGATTTCTTGTATCTCTTGTAAACTTTGAATCTGCACGTATCGTGAAAATTTTATCTTTTTAAGTTTCTTTGCCATTTTAAATAATAACTAAAGTACAAATTTTCTTAAAAATTTTATAGAAAATTAGTACTGCAAAATGTTTTTAAGATTTATCAATTTAGGCCAAAAATTAAATAATTGTAGGTAAATGTAAATAGATACAAACAAAGTAATGAACTTTGTATCAAACACGATAACTAATGGGAATGAATGCAATTCAAGTACTATAATATTTGTATTATCAAAACAATATGTTTGATAACACAAACTTGACCTCAGGTAAATGATTAATAATTATGTTTTAAATTATAGTAATAATATCTGCTACTGGTAATATCCGACTCGACAAGGATCAAATTGAATGTTGAGTACATAAAAAGATACTCAAGAGAGAAAAGCTGGCGTATAACCAAACAGTTATTAAACAAATGCGGCCTTCAATATTCTTATCTGATGTCCAGTTAGAGCGGTGAAGATTCTTGGATCCAGGAACTCCAAAACAGAAACTTATTGTCCAAGTGGTGACAATAGACTGTGTTAGGCCGCGCAGTCACCAAACATATGGCAAACAAAATAGAACACTGAAGGTGAAACGCGATCGGGTTTATCAAATTTAAATAAAAGAGCAGACATTACTTACCATTAACAAATAAACTTAAATTTTATAGTAATAATATAAAGAAACTAAATAAATATATACAGGGTTGGACGCAACACCGTCGAAACGTAAATTTAAACAATTTTATGTGTGAAAATTTACTTTATAAATAAATATGATAATTTTTAATCTGAGATTAAAGTGTAAACGAAAGTTGCATTAATTTCATTTACCTACAATTCATTAGCAATTGGCATTAGTTTAGAACAGAACTGCAATCATTCATCTAGTTTGTTATTTAAACTCTAATGCTTAATTTGTAGTACTTTCTGTAATGCACAAAGAAATCCTATTGTTCATGAATATGTCGAGTGTTAGGATTGATCAGTTTATGGTTGCTCACGTTTACATTTATTTTTATTTTTTCTTTTCGTTTCAGACATTTTTATATAGCATCTCATGTAGATTACCATTCGAAATCCAAACATATTATAAACATCGATCAACTTATTTTCTGATGTGAGTAGAGTATTTAGTGACGAATCAGGCCCTCATTTCCACCAGCATCCTCATTTCCACACACATCTGGACCAAAAAGTTTTTTTCGACTAACCATTTTTCATCTTTCGAGATAAACCTATCTTAAATTTTTCATAATGAGCATCCTCATTTCCACACACGAGATAAACTTATTTTTAAGATTTTTTTTTACCGCTAACATTCTGGACCAAATAGTTTTCTTCGACTAACCATTTTTTGTATCTTTCGAGATAAACCTACCTTGTTTGGTATCAATTAATATTAGATTTTTCTCAGCTACCCGAATTTCTAGGAATTTTTTAGATAGCATCATCCCCCAGGGAGCTACCCTCATTTTAAGATTTCTTACCTGTAGCGACTTTTGAGCGTTCTTATAAATTTTTTTAGTCATGCAATACATCTTGTTAGTCTAAAATTTTACGCACATCCCGAATCTGCAAACAGATTTGCAATAGGACCACGCCCTGCAAAATTATACTTTAAGCTCTCAAACCTCTTTAAAATTTTTGCTCATTTATGACATATTCTTTAACCAACACAAAAATTAAGCACACAAAAGTTTAATTAATTTATTTTATCCAATTTACAGTTTACTAAACTAATTACAATTTTTATAAAGTATAACATTATTTCCTGTGTGTAGCCGAATCCAAGCAGGTTAACCTGTAACAAAAAAGAGATTAATGTGTTGTTTAAAATAGACCTGTAACAAAAAGAGATTAATGTAAAAAAGAGGAAACGTGTTTTCAGTCAATAAGACATATTGTTGTTAATCCAACAATATGTTTTACCGTCCGGCGAGACCACGTGGAGGTAAACACATATCGCCGGGAACGAAGGAAATTTTAAGGATGGGGATGGTAGGTATTTCTTATAACTAACTTACATACTATATATACACAATAAAATATATACAAATATAAACAACTATCTTATATCTTTATGCCCCCATGCGTAGGTTGATATGCTTCCGGGGATGACGTATCGCTTGTCATCTGCGCCCGATAAACTGATTTTATTAATAAGCTGTGTATAAAGTTGGTGTTTCTTACTCCGGATTGATACCATCGTATTCATGAGGGCATCATCATTGTTAACCAGCACCCCCCTAAAACTATCTACACTAATCCCCGCCACCACACTACGACTAACACCCTTAATTTTTTTAACAATGTCTTTTTCACTCACTATGCAGTAGGACTTAGCCCTACTACCTACAAATTCCAACACCAAATCGCCACAAAACTCGTCTTTAAATTTACCCAACACCTTTTTGTTTATAAGTGGTATATTATATTTGTTAGTAGGAGGTAATCACTAGTATCAAAGTGTTGTACATGATTACGAATGTCACTGTACAAGTCTGGCGTCTCAACACTATAAACTAAAGAGTCTGTATCTGTATAAAGCAGGGACAATCTGGGACCATACAGAGGAACCATGGTACTGTAGTGAAAGTCGTACATTAGCGTTTTGGACAGATCTAAAATTGACAATCCTGCATAGATTGGTTTATCGTACTTCGCTTTTACACGATTCATCTGTATAATCGCCAGATTCTCCCCCAACACTAAGCAACTGTTAAAGTTAGGTTTAGCTATTAGTCCACTCGCGCACAACTTTTTCCCGTCGTGTTCCCATCGCGTGACTATTTTGACATCGACCCTTTTGTCCACGTTCTCCATTGTTTTACCAAAAAACCGCATTGTTCATAAGTTTGAAAAAAATCTTTTTCAAACGCGTTAGCGGCAGACGTACGGAGATTTGTGTTGAGATCAATGTAGGGTTTTAACCACGTCGACTGATCAAACTCCAACACGCGATGCACAACAGTTAATTGCAGACCGTTACGCAGAGCTTGCTGCAAGTTGCGGTAGTGAACAATGTATTTTGTTTTGTCCAGAAGGGTGGCGAGTAGCTTAGGTGTCTTCGAAAACGGTGTTGGAGGTACCATCGATTCAGGGCAGAAAGGTAAATCATTATGCAGATCATTGAGTTCCTCTGGATACTGTATATCAACTTCCAAAATATACCCTTTTTCGTGCGTGCTTGGTATATTTAATATTTCTTGTTTTATACGATGTAACTGGTCCGTGTTTAACCATCTAAAGCCGCTAATAGGTAAATATTGGGACATCGCCCATCCGTATAAATTGTTAGCATCCAGATATGCGATGTACTTGGATGGCTCGTCAGGGTTGTAGTCTTCCATATACTTATTGTTGGCTTTGGCATATCGACCGCTGCACTGGGTTAACCCACCACGTATCCCTTTCTTGATAAAATGTTGCATGCTGACATCGGTCAACAACTCGAGCTTCACCCCAGTGCGCTTCAACATGGCATCCCAACTCAAACTAGGAGCAGTCACGTACTGGCATGGGTCTAGATCATAGGTTTTTGTGCAGACGTCTCTGAAGTTCTCGAAAATGTCTGCTAGTAACAAAACGTCTGTTTTCAAATAAAGATCGCTGTATTCCCCAAGCGTTCGGATTTTGAATGTTCTCCATACATTCTGTGCGTGTTCATAATCTGCATACGACACCGCTGTGGCGGTTAGACCGTTGTAGAAAGCATTTTGTGGTGGTAGAACCTTCCCTCCCAATACGGCAATATCTTTCACGTAGTCGTACGGGAACACACCCTTCCGATGTAATAGAGCAAACTCTTCGGTATTGGGGAAACAGCTCTTTAGTTCAACAAACTGTTCAGCATTCAAGTTGGGGGCTAGTTTATTTAAGCTAGATGCCATGAAGCGTAAGGAGTCTACAAATCTCAGTGTGATAAAAGATTCATCAGTTTCATCGTCGTTTTCTTTAGACAATCTAACGTTTTTTGTAAACGATATGAACCTCTCCTTATTATTCGGGATTACAGTAACCCTTTCTTTGTCGTATCCCAATTCCTTAATTATAAAATGGCTATCGTACCCACTTAAATTATGGAATATAACAGGGATAAACTTTGGAACCGTGTATTTAATGTTGCATTGGGAGTGTGCGGCAAAGCGAAATCTCCCTGAGAGGTGGCAGTGATCCCTTACCCTCTCATTTCCCAAAGGTTGCTTACATATTCCACAGTCCACAGCCATATGGAACAACAACTCATCTAGGGTTCCATTGGAAGCATGGGGTGTTTGTTTTAAAATTTTTCCCAATCGTTGGGCTTCCTCTTTCATTTTCTCCATAAAACTTTGGCTGCATCAACACCTCTGCACAGCTCAAACTTGTTTAAGTTATCATCATAACAACACTTAACATAATATGCAAAACCGAAGGGTTCGTGGTGTTGGGTGCTGTTGGTGAAGGAAGAGGTGGGCTCCGGAACTGCTGAACTAATAGGCTTCAACACACTTTCGAAGTCTGCATATATCACGAACGGTACCCGCATTTGCTTGTGAACGTTTTTAAACTCGAGCATGTTGTTGAAATGGTTCGGCATGGTGGTAGCGACATGGTTGCAGTCTTGTTCGGTGTGTTTAACAAGTTGCTCCTCCGAACGGAAATATATCAAGCACCCATCGCACAAGAATTTATGTCCATAGCGGGACAACTGCTTACGCACTAGCTTCCCCAAATCCTTGATCCAGCAGTAGTGGGACTTGCCCCCATTCTGAATGTACAGTAGGTTCACATGTCGATCCCTTTTATTAGCGGTGAAATGTAGCGGTCCAACGATGGACTTGTCTTCCACCCCAAACACGTTGACGCTGACGTCGTTTAATTCCTCGAATCTGGGGATATCCTTTATGGGCATCGGGAACTGTACTCCTGTTACGTCGAGTACAGTCGAGTAGTGCGGATAGCTCGATACACGATAAGTGTGCTCGTTAACGGGGTGTAGGGCTGCTACAACACACCAGGCAAAACATGCATCATCGTTATTTTGGATGTTAACCACCGCAAGCTTGTCCTGAATCCATTTGGGGAGCTCGATGTATGAGGATCCCCGCAAAGGTTGGTACTTGTTAACATTTACTTGTAGATACAACGCCTGTTTCAGAGTCCATCCTAAAATTTAAAAATTAGAAAAAATAAATAATTGTATAAACTAACCAGAATCACGTTCTTGGAACTCATCAGACTTTGCAGACATCTTTTCCACGAACGCATCATAGATCACCCCCAAATCACTCGATCCAGTAACCACAACATTTCGGGTGTTGAATGATTTGATATCTTCAACACCCTCTATCACACCCATCTTGGTGTAGCCACCAAACAACTCGCAATTAATCTTGAGGGAGGTTTGTATAGCCAGCTGTTCCCCGATTAAGCTTACAAATCGTTCCCGTTGATTTTGCAAGAATTCCAACAGACCTAAAAATACAAACTAAGCAAACACAAAATACTTATAAAAAAATACATACTTGTAGAATCGACATTGTTAATGCGGAAAGTTGTAATTCGAGATTTGAATGCGGTCGCTACCACTTCCACGCTATCAGCAAGGGTTCTAGTTGCAATCGCTTTGTGGGCATTGGTGCGCTGGTGGGCTGCAAATGCTCCGACTGAAACATCCACATTGCATTCAATGCATCTCCGCAATCTCTTGGGAGCAGGTCCCTCAACCGTCGACGCAGCAGGTCGCTTGACCCCGGATGGACCTGCAACGGGAACAACCACACCATGCTTGGCATCCTTGTGCCGTTTCAAGTTGTCCCTCCGCGAGAAGGATGCCGGGCACACATCGCAAACAAAAAGACCGGTGGATTTCGATGCTACGTCATGCTGCTGGATCTGATGCCTCTTCAAACTATCGCTTCTCAAGAAGACAACCCCACACACATCACAAGTAAAGGAAGCCATTTTCTATAAAGAAATTAAAACTGGTTAAAGACTTTTTAGCTGTTATAACTAGTCAAAGACTAAACAGAAACTGAATTATATTGCATTGCACGGTGCTTTTATACCCTGTTGGTATAATTAGCTAGTTTACTTTTAAATTAGGAGGAAACCCAGCGTCGTTTAACCTTGAGTGACATTTCAAACCAGTCTATTCACGTCGGTGAAAATCAATTAGCTTCTTGCTTACGCACTACATCTATAATTATCGGATGTATCACTTTAACTTTCACTTCTACTCTAATTGTTTACAGACATTTCGAGCCTGGAATTTTTTTAAATGAAAACAATAATGAAGAAGGCGAAGGTCACCTTTCACAATAAACCTTAGAAAGTTTGGGTGATTTCGGTAACAAAGTCAGCTCAAATCGTATAAAATACGAGCACGATTCCTCTATGTTCAGTACAAAATACAGCATAAAAGTAGATACAATGATATCCATTAAAGACGGTATAGTAATGTTTCAGCAGAGTTTGAGTGATGCTAGGATTAATATCGAACGTGGCTATATTTATGGTGATGATGTCGGATCATGTTATGACGACTCCAGGTGGATAAAGTTGCAACAAGCATGGACTGTTTGTGACCAATTCGACCGGAATCAAATAAATTACCATGAATTATTGGATAAATTTGAAGAATTAAATTTATTGCGAGACTTTATGGAATGCTTTTTGAGCTATATAGAAAAATTATAATTGTAAAAGTTTTGTATGTGTATTTTATGGTTAAAATTTATAAATAAAAAATGTTAATATAATTCGAATATTTATCATTCTAAGTCACCTGAGTACAATTTACGCATGCGCAACAACAATTCTGAAACATTTAAAAGGATGAGCTGTATAGGATTCCTTCTCAGTCATCTCAGTGAAATCAGTGCAAAGTCTGTAGATGTTAATGATGCACAAGTTTCGTATACCGAAAATCTGATTAATAAGTTTACGTATAGTTTAAGTGAATTGGGTGAACACCCTCATAATGTGGAAATTGGGTTTGTTATAAACCAGAGAATAAAACCCGTATTACGATTGGTGTGTAGCAAGAAATATTGTGGCAACCATGTTCTGGAATTGACATACGAAAATTGGTTAGCATTTACAAATTTTCAAGTGGAATTTCAAATCAACGTATTTTCTCGTGACGTGCTAAACATTCGATTAAATGGCGCATCCGAAATGGAAGATCTACACATACAACTAGGAGCTCCGTTCTTTATCACTCTGTCACCAGTGTCTGGATCAACCGAGGACGAAACGTTCCAGTTAAAAATAATAATGGGTAATAGTTCGATAGTTATAAACGAATTGGAGTGCCGTAAACTATTCCATATGCGAGAGTTGTTTGAGTATCAACTTAAGCAGTTGAAAAGTCGTGACTTCCCAGCATTATACTCTGACTGAAAGGGAGAAACAAATTAAAATCTTGATTGAAGGCGAAGTTCGAATTGGCAATATTTTATTCTACAACGAATTGAATCAGAACGCACTAAATGCTTTGGAGTTGGTTATATGTTTTCCGGATATATTTGTGCAAGACGTGATACGTACAAGAACATTAGTGGAAATGTTTAGACGTTTAAATTTGTTGGAATCTGAAGATTCTGGTTATGGTGATAACTAGAAAGAGTATAAAAGACAGTCCAAGAGACGTGGATGTAAATGTATTGTTATTGTAAATTTTTTGAAAAAGTATAAATAGACTCGTTGTTGTTTATTTATTTAGTATAGTTTGAGATTTTTGAGTAAACACATGATTATCTGTTCTGGAGAGGGTTTAATCAACAGCGCTATAAACAGGTTACCGTTTGAGCTGCATATTCCAGGTTATCAGTACTGCGGTCCTGGTACAAAGTTGGATGAGCGCTTAGCAAGAGGTGATCCTGGAATAAACGAATTAGATAAATTGTGTAAAGACCACGACATTGCATACTCCAAGTACCCCGACGATCTTCCAGCCAGACACCGAGCAGATAAAATTTTAGAAGAAGAAGCCTGGGGAGAGTTAAGTCTAAAACGCAAAGTTTGGGGAAAAAGCCGCAGCTTGGTTTGTGACAAACGCTATGAAAGCGAAGAGAAAATGGGTATGGGCTTAAAGAAGAAAATAAGTTTCAAAGGCGGATTTTGAAGAAAATACGATCCGCAGTAGACCGAGTTGGTTCCGACAACTTGAAAAGCTGTTAGATGTTGGTATTCTAATTGGTAAAAATCATAAAAGGAGCCGGTGGGAAAAGCAAAATTAAAGTCCCACGTATTATACCCGTTCCACAGAAAGGAGGTTTTCTGCCATTGATTCCGATATTTGCGGGACTAAGTGCCCTAGGGGCGCTAACAGGTGGTGCTGCGGGGATAGCTAAAGCAGTGAATGATGTCAAGACAGCCAATGAACAGCTTAAGGAGAGCGAACGACACAACAGATCTATGGAAGCTATTACCGTTGGGAAAAAAAGAAATGGAATGTTTCTAAAACCATACAAAAAAGGTACAGCATTATTCTTGAAACCATACAAACAGGGGCGTGGTATTTGTAAAAAAGTATCAAAAAACTAGGCAAGTTACCTCGAAGAGCTCTCACCGATGTAGATATAAAGAAATACGCATCTAACATTCCTCATTTTCGCAACGTCTTTTCTAGAGATCAGTTACAGAAAATTAGACCGCATGTCAACGAATCGGGAGTGATTAATTTGGATACCACCAAAGGTTCGGGTACACATTGGGAGGGGTACCGAAAACGTAGAAATAGCGTGTATTACTACGATTCGTTTGGAGACTTGAGACCGCCGGAAGAAGTAAAGAGATATTTTCGAGGTTGTAAAATTTACTACAACAGTGTACCGGAGCAGACTTACAACACATACAATTGTGGACATTTAGTGTTAAAGTTTCTTAGTGACAATGGCTAAAACAGTGAACGTGTTCGGGTATGGTAATGTCATATCGACAGGATCCATTTACCCACCAATTAAATTGAAACAGGACGGTGAATATGCTTTGGGTCTAGTGGGACTGTACACTTGTAACACTGTGCAAAACATACATTCAGGAAACAACATCTTATACTTTAACGATCCAGAGCATCGCAGAATAACTATTGAACCTGGATCATACGAATTAGAAGAAATAAATGCATATATACAGGACGTCTTCAAAAAATGGTTCAGTCAGAAGCCGGACATCAACGAGAACATTAAAAAATATTTTAAACTGAGTGCCAACAATAATACATTAAAGTGTTCTATACGAAGCAGTATACCGATTGATTTTGGGGCAAACCGTAAAAACAATATTGAAGCATCTTGGGTTTACCAACCGCAAATTGGCTGCAGATACCGTACATATCGCTAACAGCAAGTGAACATAATATCGGTCTCAAACATTTTGTGGAAACCAATATCACCAGCGGATCGTCCAGAAACAATTTTCTTACCCACAGCATATTTAAATTCAGTCTATCTGTACCACCCGGGTATAATCTGGAAAAGGAACCTAACCACGTCATATATTATCCGCTGAGCGTGACAGAAATTGATAATATTACAATCAGACTAGTCGATCATTTGGGTGAATTGGTAAACTTTTCCCGGGAAACATACACCTGTGTATGACTGGAAATAAAAAGTAGTTGAAAATGCCTATCGATTTTGTATATAAAGCACGCTACAACACCCCCAGACGATTAGAAGTGAATACGGCGTCAAAGCGTCAAGTTGTCGAGAGACTTACAGCGGAAGAAATACGTTTCTTAAAATCTTTGGGATTAAAAGTTATAAATGATGGGAGGCAGAAGTAAACGCAGCTTGGATCTCCACAGTGATGAAAACGTTAGAGTTGGAAGGCTTAAGTATGAGGACGTACCCAAATTGGATGTGTTTGGAGGTTATAAATTAGACGAAACCATAATAAAGGAAGATTATTATACATATCTTCCCTTTACATTGAATGCAGAAAACAACGATCGAATTTCAATTGAAATCCAGAGCAGTGATAACATCACATACCCTCATGAAAGTTTTATATTTATAAAGGGTACCTATAAGCCTACGGAAACAATAAGAGAAGCGTCAACAACTGTAGACCCGATTAGAGCAGCAGAACCAGACCCTAAAGCTTACGAATTTACTAGAAATGCACCATATTTTCTGTTTGAGGAAATTCAATACAAATTGGGTAATAATCAAATAATAGATGTCTGCCGAATCCCTGGAATTACAAGAACTATTAAAGGTTTAGTATCCATGGAAGAATCAGAAACAAAATCTATTACACATACCGGGTGGAAGCCCGATACCATATTCCAAGATGGACGGTTTAGTTGTGCTATACCGCTAAAACCATTTTGGGTTTTTGAAGATTACAAGAAAACTATCGTCAACATGCCTCAAGAGCTGATTTTAATCAGATCCAAGTCGGACGTAAATTGCTACAAGTCGATTGGAAATACAGTAACGTTCAAAATACAACGTATTTCATGGGAGGTCCCGCATATAACATTAAGCGACTTTGCCAAGGCGTCGCTGCTTTCGGAAATGCAAAATCAATCATCTATAATGGTTGCATTCAGAAAATGGGAACTACACGAATTACCGTCTCTAACACAATCAAAGTCACAAGTATGGAGAATTAAAGTATCGAACGAAATAGAGAAGGCTCGGTGGATATTATTGGCGCTGCAAAATGGGAAGTACGACAGAAAAGAAGAAAATGCTACAAGCTTTACGAATGCCAATATAACTAGGGCTGGGCGATACGGGATTTTGCGTATCGAATATCGATACATATTCTATATCGATATGTATCGATATATCGAATATCGATATATATCGATACGTATCGATGCGTATCGATACGTATCGAGGCGTATCGATACGTATCGATGCGTATCGATATGTATCGATGTGTATCGGTGCGTATCGATACGTATCGATACGTATCGATTCGTATCGATGTGTATCGGTGCGCATCGATACGTATGGATATATATATATATATATATATATATATAGCGATTCGTATTGGAACGTTTAGATGTGTAGATTAAGTATAGATATCGAGACTTAGCGATACGTATCGGTACGAATCGATACGCATCGATAATTTATCTACTCTTGCTTTGAGAATAAAATCGTTTTAAAATAATGTATTTACTAACAATTCGATCTTTCACTTAAGATTGTTTGTTATCAAAATAATTAAAGTTTCAAGTTTAATATTTGTGACAAGATAGGTATACACATTTAAAATTCACTAGACTCTTAAGAGAACTAGTACGATCATTTTCCTAACGAGTGCATCCACTATGATAAGAAAATCAGACAAAAGTTGACACAACAACTCAAAAGTATCATTACGGATACATTCACACAAAAACAAACTGTTTTAAGGTAGTTTTTTAAAACGGTAGCACCCTAAACACACAACGATGCCTAATTATAAGCAGTTAAATACAGGTACACTGTTCCAATATGCTAAAACAACCGAGAATTTAATAAGATAACAATAAGAAGCAATAGCACCTCACCACAAAGTTCAATAAAAAACAATGAAAAAAAAATGTTTATAAGTTATGTTGATTTAGTAGAAAAAGAAACAAATAATGATATAGTATAATGTGGGCGACTGCAATAATTCAGAAGAAAAACACATGGAATAGACAATCCTAGTTTTTTCCAACTGCGAATATGAACTATTTCTTACAATGGCATAGGCTGCGCATGCCCTATGTGAGCCCAAAAAAGAAAAACATCCACTCTAACATCAGCTAAAACCAATCATAAAAATTCAATGAGTTATTACAACCAAAGTTACCACAATTACCACACAAAATTAAATGACGAAAGATAAACACTAAAAACCAAATAATATGCTGTAGGAAAAGTTCGAGGATTAATTAAATGAAATGAGAGAGCTATATTGGGGGGTGTAGAGGATAAAATGATATACAAGTAACGGTACGGTCAAGGAAAAGTCAACCAAAAGGAAAAGATAGCATATTTAAGGTAAGTAAAGTTAAACGTGTAAGAGATTATATATTGTATGAGAGAAGGAATAGGTAATTAAAGTTACCCAATTGTTAGTGAGAACAAAAAAATATTAGGTAAATCGTAAGGGTTTAATCATATTAAGATACCAGGTATCAGGAATTAAATTTGGAATGTTAAGACAGACAACATCACGAGATAAGGCATCAGGTACGATATTTAATTTGCCAGGCCTATGCCTAACATCAAAAGTGAATTGAGAGATACGCAAGTTCCGTCTTGCTAAACGACCTGCGGGTTGTTTTAAGTTATTAAGCCAAGTGAGCGCAGAAAACAGTAGGTACATTGTCAAAAAAGTAAACGTGAAAGCTCTTAGATATACGTAGGGTTAAACGATTTTAAAGATAGTTTTAAGGCATTTAACGAGGTTTAAATCGATATGTGAAGAGATAAGAGTAATTAAAACTCGATTCACTAATAAAATTGTTGAAAAACAAAAAGATATTTTATAAAGCATATATTTACTGGGATGGGAAGCTCTCATTTGAGTTCTACCCAAACCAATAAGGAAAAATTTCAACATCATCATTAAAAAAAATGATTCACAAATTCTAAATCCACAAACTTACCAACCAAATTCTCGTCTAGACTTATAATGCTTAACGACTGGTCCTTGGGTCTCGTTCTAGACTTACAGAGCTATACGACCAAATTCGACAGTAAATTTCGCTTAATGGATGTTAAAGTACGTTGAAATATCAATAACTAAAAAAAATATGCAATCAAGACAAAATCATACTCGCTACATGAAAGAAAAATTCCACGATACATATACAAAAAGTTAGTATTCCAAATTATTGGAATGTTCTTTCGATATTGCAGGAGTTATCAACAACTATCGTAAATGAGTTTGCATACTAAAACGTTAACGGCAATTCCTTTATTTCAGTATTCAAAGGAGCAGATATAAAGAGATCCAGTTTATTACAACATTTTGGAAGGTAAAAGATATGGTTAGGTATATTTCGTTGACTATATATAAAGCAAGAACCTCTATAAAAAGCATTTATAGGTTATACTGTTTAAAACATTTAAGGGAACAACTTTTAAAACTATATTAAAGCAAGATAATATAAGAAAAAAAATATATCAGGGTTAAGTCAAAATAACGCTTTAAAAAACACTAAAAACTCAGGTAAGTAGGAAATCTATATTTGGACAAACAATTTTGTTATATATATGTAATTGTGAATTATACTAAATTATTTGGGTTATAGAAAACACTTAAGGTGGGAAATATTCATCTTGAATTTATATTTGAGACACGATATATATGAGATATACAATACTGAAGTAATTCAGAAGGTAAAAAACGGTACAGCTATTTCAAGTCAATACGGTAACGATATTTAAAGGTAAAATTTCTTATGAAAGCATTCGTGAGGAATACTATTCAAATTTAATCACACTAAGTAACCAAAACACTAAAGAAACACGTTTAGAACAGTACGAGGGCAAGGTTAGTGTTTAATAATGAAATATATCATTGATAAACTACAAAAGGACACTCCAAATTATAAAAAACACGTAGGTAATGTGTTATTTAACAAAAGCAACAACCTGTAGTTTAACGTTTCTTAAAAAGATATTAAAAAAGCCAATTTATTTCGTTCAGTGCTTTTAAACACAAGGTTTTCTTGTAAAGATAATTGAAATATCATTAATTAAACAGGTAAATCACTAAGACACTTATTAAAATGTAAACACACAAAACAGTGTTGATTTATGGTTTCAAAATAGTTTTTTAAAGTCGAAAAAACAAACAAGGGTTATGTTTTAATCTGATATAAAGTAGATAGTTTTATAGTAAACCGTGTTTAAAGCATGCAATTACTTAAATGCTGATGTATTTGTATTTATTCATATATAAATGATGCACTCACCTGTATAATTTAAAAGCAGGGTGAAAGTATAAATCCTAAAAACTTGCAGTTCTGTTTAGAACAACTAAACACATATTTCAGATAATTTCAGTTATCAAAAGCACACCATATTTAAATTGGGAAAACATTAAATCAGCCAACCATTTTAAATACACAAGCTGTATATTTCAATGTCAAAATGGCCGCCTACCTTTAGAACACCATAGCAACTGATTTTGACATCTAAAGGAATGTGGCGTGTTCCAAAACACGAATATAAGATTTCAAGGTTAACAGGTATTAGATAATTGATTTTTTTTTAGTGAAAAAGCTATAAATCACATTAGGTAATACATTGTATAGTCATAAAAACAAAAGAAAGACTCGTAATTGCCATATTCACACGTTGAGGGCGCTAAATTCTTACGTTTTAAATGTAAATTCTTACAATTTAAAAGTCGTAAATACATCGCGTAAGCGCGATGAAAAAGCGACGTCACGGGCGGTTGGTAACGCTAACCTTTGTACAGATTTTGCGCGCCCATCTGTCAATTACGTCACCAATTCACATATTTAATACGTAATTATCGGAAAATATAAATTTAAGACAATATTTTACTTACATAAGAAATCCGACGTCCAGCGGGGTTGAGTTAAAGTTAGCTTCTGTTGAAGTCCATTAAGGCTACGGAGGGCCCTTTTTAAGGCAATTAAAGATGGTGACTGCTCCGGTACTGTTGGCGGAGCATGGACATCCGGCTCGTTCTAGGGTCGTGGGCTGCTCCAAGGTCGTATCCATATTCCTATATGCAGCGGAACGATAGGAACGGGTTAATTAGGCAAAGACAGACAAAGATAAGCAAGGGAAATCTACATAATAAAAATAAAGATACGATACCAAGCACGACAACTGCACTCCTCGAAGATCAAAGGCAAACAGCCACGTTACAGAGCCTCACGGAAACACTTGTCCCCACTTTTTGTCTATCACGCGTCGGCGCGAAGTTATTCGTCCAACCCACTTTTGACGTGACGGAAATACGCGCACCGAGTCTTTTGAATTTATGGCGCGAAACTTCCGCACATCAAAATTAACCTAAAAAAATGTTTAAGGGCCACTTTGGCACGTAACATGTGATAATAAATTAAAGTGAAATTGTTGAAAGAATTCACTAAATTAATTTAGTTTTTTAACAATCTTTTATTTTTAGCATAATAATTCTTTAAATAGTATTTAATATCTGTCCACTTCCTACTTTGTAAATTTGGATATTTTTCCATACATTGTAGGCATTTTTCTTTGCCTGGTGGGTATTCCCTTTTTAAGTCAAATTTAAAAAACTTTAAAACCGCTTCTATTTCCTGTTTGGACCAAGGTCTTTTTGTGCTTGATGTTCGTGACTTTACATTAGCTTTTTTCTTTTTGTTTTGATTATTATCATCTATATTGTTTGTTTCTTTTTTCCTTTTTTTGTTTAAATGTAAATGGGTAACTAAAATTAGTAAAACAATGGTTAAATAAGTTGTAGAAAAATACAGTTAAAATTTATATTACGTTCATCACTGTTAATACCTTCTTCGGTACTTTCGTAATTCTTGTCGCTCTCTTTTTCTTCTGTACACTTTCCATCATCTTCTCCTACGTTACCTTCACCTTCATTATCTTCTTCTTCCAAGGGCGGCAAATCTGAAAAATATTGTTAAATTACAACATTTTATTTTCAAAGTTAAAACTTTTTATGATATAAAATATACAATGTGATGCAAATTGAGCCTACACGTATGGAGTCTTTAAAACTATACAAGCTAGAAAAACGATTAAATAAGAAAGGTGTCAGACAACTATGCTGTTAATTGAAATCTTATCGTTCCTCGTTTTTAAAATATTTAAAAAAACAAAAAAATTACGTTTTCAAAAATATGCTGTAACGTTTTTGTTTGAATGATTTTCAAATTTGACAGACATTTTACAAGCAATTTTTAAGTGGATTTTATATTAGCAATTTGCCTTTTGACACAACGATCCGGTTTTTGAAACCATCTTTAAGTTAGTTTTTTCTCAAAAATAAATATGCTAGTTTGGTTGTTTACAATAATGTGGTACATTTATGAAAATGGAAAGTTAAGAACTCTCTATAAATAATAAAATACAACATAGGTGCCATAAAACATTAACCTGATGGTATTTCAATTTGGGCCACACTGTATTAAATTTTTTTTTCAGAAATGTTACCTTCGACTGTTATTTCGTCTAAAGTTTTTCCGGCAAATTTGTTTGCATGGCCTTTCTCAATCGCAAGCAATAATCTAGTAACTTTTGTAGTTTCTACAGTATTTTCGTGAAGCCTAAAAAGTAATGAATAATTAAGGACCAAATTTAAACCTTTTGTTCCAACACCGACTAAGATTCTCCAATTCTTCTAGATTACATATAACAGTAGATGCTGGAGCACAAGAACAGAGAAAAATATCTACATGGTATAAGTATAGGAAGAACGAAAGGCTGTGGAGATTAGTGTGTAGGTATTTATACTGAAAAAATTAATTGGTATTTACCTCTAAAAATTACGGTGTACTCTTATATCGTGCCCCATTCGTCTCGCTAACCAATCAGATTCGTTTTCTTCAAGGTTAAAAATTTGTGAGACCGTAGCGACGTATTTCCTCAACTTTGTTCCAGTGATTAACTCTGTATGTCGTAAGTTAGCTTCGTTGCATGCCGCTTTTAAGCATTCGTACCCACGTAAATGTCCACTTTCTGTATTTATTGGGCAAAAAACATACGGATTTTTATTGAAATATCTACATTGGTTCGGGTTTTAATTAAAACATCAATGGCTGATTTTATTTTTGGGGTAATAATAACCGGAACGCGACTTCCTCGTTTTCCTTCTATATCTATTACTTCCATAATGGAAGCTAGTTTTTTTTTCTAATGATGAAAGTGACATAAGTAATTCTTGCGTATTATCTTCGATGGTCGGTCTTGTGGCATATTGCTGAATTGTCATTTTTGCTGCTTCACCTGATCGCTTTTTATTAAATAAAATTACTCTGCCTAAAGTTATTGACGCCAGATCACGCCAGGTTTTGTATTGAACATAATTTTGCATTTTATGTATATGTACTGACATTTCTTTATCCAAATACTTTGTTAAATGCACTAAATCTTCTGTTAAAGGCAAAAGTTGTTTGTGATTAAATTTCCTTTTATGCAAAGTTGATAACGCTTGAGAAGATATTTTCGACGACCATTCCGTGTCCATAAGTGTTAGAAAAGAGGAATATAAATCATTTTGCTTGGTAAGTCCTTTCTTTAATGCGATTCCTCGAAGTATAATAAAAGCACACTTTTTAAGAGAATGTCCAATTTTTAATGCGAGTGATGACACTTTAAACTCAGAGCGCTTTATATCAATGTTAATATCAACACTTATATTTTTAGTTGCATTTATCACTAAATCAAAATTATTAGGCAATAGACAATCTGCTATGCTTGTAACTTCTCTGTTCAATTTTCTAATTTCTAATAAAAATCTTGCTAGTTGCCTCACCTGTTGCCTTATTAAATCATTTTGAGTTGTACCAAATTTCTCAAAAAGGTTCTACCCAAATTTTATTATTACATCGTCCGTTTGGCATATATCAGAAATTTCATCATTTTGAAACTATGCTAAAATATTGGTCTTGTACTCTTGGCTATATGTATTACTTGACATTCCAACAAGTAATGCTGTACTTTCTGCTATAACATTCTTCCGTTGATTTTTTGGGGAAGAAAACGGAACTTTAACCTTGCAATGGTACTTTAAATGGAACTAAATTCTGCTCTTTAACATAAACCCAAGACAATTTGGACAAGGACCATAATCTCTAAATTCACAACTAGCTTCATTTTTTGCCGGACGTTGTACTAAAATTAGCTCTCCATTTTTTTGTTTAGGACCTCACAAGTATAGTGAAAATTTGCAATTTTATGTAACTCATCAAATGCTTCTTTTCTTGCTTTAGATCCCTTTGGCATACTTAAAACTCTAGCTACTCTAACTTCACTCTTATGTAGTAACTCATAGTGCCTAGCAATATTTATTAATAATTTGTCACAAAATAAACAACAATGCATCTTGTCACGAATTCTCTTTCCCAATTTTATGTTACTTTTAGAAGTGTTTGTAAATACGTTTTTTGTTATTGCTTCATTCTCTAAACTTAGATTGGATTTTGCATCGTTTTGATTTTCTATATATAAACCAGTTTCTATAGCACAACTTATTTCTTTTACGTCATCGTTTAGTTGTTTATTTGCTCTCTCTTTTTCAAGAATGTTTTCTAATTTAACTTGCTGCTGTTCATTGTTTGATATTTCCATTTCTTTCTTTGCCCTATTACTCATACAAGTTTTTATTTTTCTATTATCTTCTTTTTTGAAAATAATTAAATTCTCCATTGGTTTCATCTTGTTCTTTGCGTTTTTTTTTGTAAATTGTCATTTTGCTTCTACAAAATTTCAAACATATTCGAGTTCGTTCCACTTTTTCCAGAATCACTTCCCGAAGAAGAGTTTGGAATATATTCCGTTCCAGAATCCTTAAAGATAGATGGTTCGCTGGTATAATCGTTTTCACTGAAAGAATTAGTATCACTTTTTTCTTCAATTCTTTTTTCTTTTGTAGATGCGCCAGCAATCGCTTTATTGACATCTAACCACTGTAAAATTTCATTATTTTTATCAGTTATGTTTTTAAATTTGTCAATTATATCTTTTTGTTTAATATTGTTTTCTGTTAATTTTGTTCTGAATAAATTTTCTTTAACCCCCAAGGAAAAATTGAATTTTTCATTACTGGAATAATTTTCTAAGTTAGTATCATTAATTATATTTAAATTTTCTTTTAAACTGCCACTTTTAAGAGTCACAACACTAATAATATTAATATTCTTCTTCGATACATTGCTGTTTGTACTAGTACTGCAGCTTACGTCACTAATTTGTTTCAAGTGTCCATTTTCTTCATCGTAATTAAATTTGTGCAATTTTTCTCCGCCTTTAGGAGATGAACATTTAGTTTCAATACGAGGCACATTAATAACTTTAAGTATTTTTTGAGATCTTGTTCTTGTGTTGGCCTATAACATAAATTACTTAATATAACTTCTCGCTCAAAAAATAATTTTTTATGTCAAAATTACATTAATGAAAAAACAAGTAAGGGAAACGCAAATTTCTTGGGAGAAAAAACACGTACAGTTGCATAAATTCAGTATTTCCTAAAACTGGCAGGCCAAAATAAATTTTGAGGTTGACCTTTTATGTATTATACTTCCATGCACGAATAAAGATTTCGCTCAAAGCGTCAACGCACATTTTCTAACATAACAGTTGTAATTGATTGGGATTGCCTTATGATGTGCGGTGGCAAATTTTTAGAATTTTAGAAGTTTTCAGCTTGATACTGAGAAAAAATTTAAAAATATTAGAGCTACGTTAAAGGGAATTGATGTGCGTTTAAAACAATAGTCATTTATTACCATTTCAATTTTTAAAAATGAGAAATAAGTTCACCTTAGCAAGGGAAATAAAATTACTAGGTTAAAAGCATAAAATTCAAATTTCCCCCTTGAAACTACAATTTACGTGTTTAAGCATTTTTGAGGAATTTACTGCAATATAATGGTCTGTACTGTTTAAGTAGGTCACTCTGTAAAATGGTAACTTTTGGATTCAAAGACAGGAACGCAACTTCAACTAAAAAACATGAGATTGCAGAATATTATTGTTGAGCTATATATCAGCAAAATACTGGCGGACCCTCAGATAAAACATAAATCGGCAGCGAAATAACAAACGAGTACTGTATTTTACAGATTAATTTAGACAACGTGAATTCGCATATTTTCGAAATTTTATTTAAACTTTTATCGGCATAATTAATTTAGTTGAACGTACTAAATATTAAACTTATTAAATATATTATTTTCGTGCAGTATCGGCTTAGGAAATATAATTTTTAAAAATAGTATTGAAATCTTATGCAATAACTGTAATAAAATCGATACCTGATCATAACAAAACACTGTAAACGATTAGTTAAAATTTTTTAATTCAACATACGGTGTCTATAAATAGAACAAGAAATACTACTTACCATTTTTACTATTACACTCACACAATGAATCACTTTATATGGACGTACATATTGGTATCTCATAGACTATAGCCAAGAAACTGCAAGGAAACCGTTATAAGGTCTATAAATAGAACTAGTACAATTATCTCCTGAAGGGCGCGCCACTGCGCAATAACAAAGATGATGCTATAAAGATGGTTGTGTATTTTATGTTAATTAAGTGTCTTATGACATCTTACACACTAAAAAATAATTCGCTACATTATCACATAAAAAATTTGTTTTATATTTAGAAAACAATAATTATTTGAAGCACTAGTAATAGATTTATATTTGAAATGCATAGAATGAAAAATATTTGCATAACAAAGGCGTATTTTAACGAAAACTCGTGTATGATGCCATAAAGTGAGCTGATGCCAGACCCGAGTTGCATGCATACACAAAGATGCCATACTAAATTCACCGTAAAAACACACACACACACACACACACACACACACTTGATTTTGTTGTGAAATCACGTGTATTTTGGTGCTCTGTATTAAGAGTTAAATAAGTAGTATCTTGAAGTATTTGTGAGTGATCCTGTACACCATACTGTTCAGTTAAGCTTTCTCTTTCATGTACATTATTAGTTCGTCATAAAATATAAAAATAATTACAAAAATAGTGATAAATAAATTAGTGCAAATTTGACATCTGTCAAACGTCATTTACTTTATGTAGTTTTCATAATATGTGTACTAAATAAAGGAGAATGGAAGAGTCTGAAGTATTATTTCAAGGGATGTCTGATGCCAGGAATGTCCTAGAAAATCCACTTCAAAACACCATTATAATGCAAGAAGAAATCAACAGTCATACTGACAAGACTTCTGTTCGCAGGGGTCCTGTCAAAAATCAAGAAATTGCATCTACTAGTAAACAAACAACCAGTTTGAATAGTATTTCAAGACCTGGATTATTTTCAGAGACTATAAAGTCGAACGTTTTTCCAAAAAAAGATCAAGCTGTTACGTAAATTCGTGGCAGCCACGTTGGGCGCCAAAATTTCTGTTACGTTAATCGTGGCCGCCACGTTGGGCGCCAAATTTATGCTACGTTATTCGTGGCAGTCACGTTGGCCGCCAAATTTATAATACGTTGGCTCGTAGCCGTGCGTAACACAAAGAAAATCAAAGAAATGCCCGGGCTCAATCGGAGATTAGGGGGGGTTGTAGAAAGCACACTGACATATGATGTATGCGGCGGTAAGGAGTTAGTGACAATACCTGCAAGAAAATTAGTTAAGCAAACCTAAAAAAAAGATTAGTCCTGCAAACCTGAAAAAAAAAGAATAAGCATAGCAGCAATAAAAAGTCTAAATTATTCAGTACTTTGTAGAATGTAAAAAAAAGAAACTGTTTGGATAATCTATATAATATAACAACGGTAAAAGCAATACAGACAAATGTTTAGTACAAAGTGAGGTAGTATTGGGGAGTAGCAGAAACGTTTCTCACACACCAATTAAACATAAATCAGACAAAATGTTGACAAAAGATAAATAGATAAGACAGAATTGGTATGAGTAATTCAGTAGTATTGATTTTTCTTTCTTTTTTTTTCTCTATGTTTTAAAATAGCATGCAAGTCTATTGTAAAAGGTATCAGAACGACAAAGATATGGTAAAGCAACGGATAGATATTTAAAGTAATAACCAGTAGGAAATAGTTCAACTTACAAAAGTCCTTCAGCAACGCTTCCTTGCAACTGAGTGTGGGATTCAACGATGTCCTGCACTAACGAAGCACTTCACCCTTGACTGTGAGGGTGTTGATGGAACTTATCACACGTTACACTAATCACACCTACGTATTTCACAGGTGTTAGCAGCAGACATTATCACGCGTCGGAACTATGTAGCCTTGATAAATTTCTTGGTAATTCTATTTCCTAAGACAATAATTTCGAAATATTCTGTAGCACTAGTTTAATTTCAACTGGGACCAAAGGTATATTATTTTCATAAACATCCCAAAACGCAGTGAGAAACTTCAACCAATACCTTTGTAAGCCGGTAATCTGTTATATTTCGCAAATAATGAAATTTGCGCAAGCAAAGATCTGTTGTAATTGGGGTTAGAAAATTCAGAAACTACAGTATCAACTGTATTTGGATAATCCAAAGTATGAACTACTCTGATAAAAAGAAAAGGACCTCGAAACTAGATCGCACACCCAGTTCAAGTATAAAAAAGACAACTCCACAAAAAAACACAATTAGTTCCTTGCAATTTATTTATTAATGAAAATCAATCCTCAACTAAACTACTTTTAAAATTAATACACGCGAGTTAAATTGCATACAAATCTGAAAACTACTCGAAAGTATTTACTTTATACAAACAGCGATCCAAAAACAATGTATTTACTAATTGGGAAAAAGCGTAAAAAATGTTAAGGTACAAAAATGCCCGTTACAAAGTTGTGATATTTCCCGCTATTGAAGGCATAGTAGTAAAAGAATACGTTGTTGCTGTTGGTAACATACTTAATCCAAAAAGTATTTTATTTGCTTCTAGGATGTCAAATAATCGAATGTGCGTTTATTTAGCTAACAAGGAACTAGTGACCAAGTTACTTGTAGAACACGGAGGAATCAATGTCAGTAGTGTATATATACCGGTTCGAAGATTGATCAGTCCATCAAAAAGACTTGTTTTGTCAAATGTCTCTCCGTGCATACCGCACAGCGTTATCGAAGAGGCACTTAAAAACTACAATGTAAAGTTACTCTCTCCTATCACATTTATCGGTGCAGGGATCGGTATAAATGATTATCGGCATGTTATGAGTTTTAGGCGACAAGTATATGTTGCCGAAAACGAAGTTGTGCCCGATACAATTACGTTGCAACATGATACAGAGGATTATCGTATTTTCGTATCTGACGAGAAGATTATTTGTTACGTGTGTAAAGAAATAGGGCATATATCGTCAAAGTGCACAAAACGAGCAGACGAAGATTGCACGTATCAGACCCACATTGAACATACACAAAAGACACCGCCAGCATCCACATTGGAAGATGTTGAAAGTTTATCAAATAGTTGTATAGAAGTAAACGCCGAAGAGCAAATAATTCATCAAACAACATCCACAACAGTAAGCAATGAGCTTCAACAAGTAAGAGAAAGAATAACCACAGAGGAAGTTTTTGAAATACCTAGAAGGAAACACGTTGCTAAAAATGTAATGTCCAGAAAACGACTAAAAATCGATCCTGAGCCAGTGAAACAAGACAAATACCAAGATCTAGAGGTTTTATGGCCTAACGAAGAGTACGTATTAGATTTTATTCAGTTTACTGATTTTTTAAATGAGGTTAAAGGAAGTGAGAACCCATTGGTAGTTGCTAGTAAGTACACTGATAAAATCGAGCAATTGCTAGTTCTGATCAAAAATGCTGCGAGTGCCTGCAAAGAAAGAGCTATAAAAGAACGCTGCAAAAGGCTTGAAGTATCTATTAAGAAGCGATTACTAGAAGAAAATCTCAATGTTTCACCATCACAAGTGGTTTACAGTGGTTCACAAATTTCACTAGACAAAGTTGCATCCACCGACGACATGGATAGTGATTTCAGTAGTTCTTAAGTATTAACGTTTATTTAATTTGCTTTATTTCTTTTACAAACTTTAATATGGTCCAACAGCCTACAAAACTTATCACTCTTAATGTAAAGAATATTAGAAGTGAGACAAAACGATTCGAATTAGTGGAATACATAAATTTGTTAAATCCCCATATAGCCCTGCTTCAAGAAACAAATTTAAGGGATAGTGAGGTTTTAAAATCTTTAACGAAGTACAATTGTTTCGTTAATTCAGCAACGTTGGATTACTCGGGGACGGCAATCTTGACCCGTTCACATTTAAAAGTGATTTACTATAAAAGTTTGTACGAGTCCTATTTGCAGTTAGTGTCCATCGCTGGAATCGGTTGCATTTGGCATGTATTTGCTGTTTATATTCCGCAGGACAGAAATATTGCGTCGGAAGTTTTAAATTCCTTAGAAGTCTGTTTGAGCAATTTAAATAATCAAATGACAGAAGATAAAATCCTTGTGGGTGGAGATTTTAACTGCACAATATCCACACCTTTGGATAGATTAAATTCATCAGAAGGCAGTCCAAACATTTCAAAACGCTTAAGAGATATAATTAACAGATTTGAGTTGTATGACTGCTGGAGGGTATTTAATTCCGCCAAAGGCGGATATACATATATAACGCGTACGTCTGCCTCTAGAATAGACCGTATATATTGTAGTAGCAATATTATAAATTCATTACGTTCAAGTAGTGTACGAGTGTCATTTTCGGATCATTTATGTTTGGAAATATGTTTTAACTTCCACACAAACTATTCTATACCCGCATATTGGAAGTTTGACAACAGTTTGTAGAATCCATGCAAATCTTTCTTACTGCTGAAGTCGAAAAGTTCTCGGAAGATTGTAATATTCTCATGAATTGGGATAAACTAAAAATCGGCATTAAGGAAATAGTTGTTCAATATGTGCTACAACAAAAACAAAAAGAGAGAAAGCAGTACGACCTTATTCGATATCAACTAGAACGTATGGGTACGGAGTATGGTATAACTATTGAAAACATTTACGAACAAATATCCGGATTAAAGGATGTATTTAAAAGGAAAGCTGCAATTGCGGCAGGTATTTCGAAATATCAGGATTTACATACTATCGACCGTCCAAACCTACTACGTTTAGCACATCGGCCTTCTTCCTATCTGAAGGAACTTAATGTTAAAGGAAAAATTACAAATAATCCGTTAGAAATTTGTGCATATGCAAAGGAGTACTTCGACAAGGTATATCAAGCTGAAGAAATACAAATAAATGATGATTCCCCCATTTATCAAACGTTGCCAAAATTAAACGAAACCGATAAAGAAATGTTGAATACAGAATTGTCATTGGAGGACTTTACAGATGCAGTTAAAAGTCTCAATAAAAACAAGGCCCCAGGTATGGATGGGTTGACCGTCGAATTTTATTTAGAATTTTGGAATGAGCTTAAACACATTTATCATAAAACCTTCACCGAAGCATTACGACAGCAGCGACTGCCGCAGAATACGCAAAGAGCCGTAATCGGACTAATTGGTAAGAAGAATAGAAATTTACTAGAAATTACAAATTGGCAACCAATTTCGATTTTGAATACGGATTATAAGATTTTAGCAAAGAGTATTGCAAGGAGAATTATGGGCGTTATGGATACCTTGATTCATCCGGATCAATGCTCGTCTATACCGAACAGATCACTCTTTGACGTACTCCATCTACATAGAG
The DNA here is from genome assembly GCA_036346225.1 of Platerodrilus igneus. Classification (NCBI taxonomy): domain Eukaryota; kingdom Metazoa; phylum Arthropoda; class Insecta; order Coleoptera; family Lycidae; genus Platerodrilus; species Platerodrilus igneus. The sequence goes on from JARFIW010000544.1 coordinate 2,787,820, forward strand.
ACGTACTTACCTATGTAAAAAAGGCTGCATTACCATTAGCGATTTTAAATCTCGATCAAAAAGGAGCCTTTGATAAGGTGCATCATGTGTACCTATTTAAAGTGTTAAAAATATTTGGATTTGGAGAAAATTTTATCAACTTTATTGAAACAATTTATACTAACCCAATTTCGCACATCATAGTTGGCAATCTACTAACGACCGAAATAATACATTCCAGAGGTGTACGTCAGGGTTGTCCACTGTCTGGGCCACTCTTTGTTTTATCTTTGGAACCATTTTTGAATTATTGCCGTATCACGTTGGGTGGATTTTCACTTCCCTTTGGTACAAATAACTTAATAGTGAGTGCTTATGCAGATGACGTTTCCATATTTATTTCAAAAGAAAACGAATTTGCGCAATTCATGGAAGCACACGACGTATATAGTGGCCAATCGGGGGCTGAATTAAATAATGATAAAACTATGGGTTTTTGGACAGGTGTTTGGAGAGGCCGGACTGACACATTATTGAATTTTACATGGTCTTCAGACAATATAAAGATACTCGGTGTTGAACTATCAGGAAGTTTAGTAGATGATACGACTAAAGCATATAGAATTTTATGTGAAAGAACTAATAATGCATTAGAAAAGTGGAATTTAAAAATGCCTTCACTGTTTATTTGAGGTAGAAAAATTGTTGTTAACCAGCATATAGCTCCAAAACTATGGAACTATTTACAAGTACTCCCATTTGATGAAACACAACTGGCGGCATTTCAAAAGAAATTCATTGATTACATTTGGAAAGATAAACATTGGACTAAAGAAATGCATCTTCACTTACCTACAGAATATGAAGAAATTGGGTTAATTCACGTAGGTACTAAAGAAAAGTCCTTTTGAATATATCTTGGACACCGAATAATTACATGTCCAGAAAAACATAAGTGGGCAGAATGATAAAATTCTTGATTGCAGAAAGCAACCCCTACAACGTAGCTTGGCAATGGCTGTTTTGTTCTGATATTAAAAAGTTGTCTTGCTCCCTAGATCCATTTTTGCATACACTGTATAGAGCTTGGTCAAATCTAACATTAAATATTGAAAATTTCCCTAGGAATAATCAAGACTTGGGAGAAATTCCAACAACTTCAAGTCAGTTGATAGCACATGACATCAAGGCTCCTTTGTTTAGTTCATTATGGGCACAACACGGCTTCAAAAAAATAGGCGACTTCATGTTAGGTGAAAATTGGATGACAAATCAGGAAATTGACCACAAGCTTACTAAAGTTTCGGATTATATAAAAAATATACTTTTAAACCATTATAATAGAGTCAAAATATTTTTGACAACAACATACAATTTTGAGAATGTGGAGAATTACAAAAAAAAACAAATTACAGTAAAATTCAAAGAAAATAACATAGTGATTACAAAGAATTGTCGTAACCAGTTACAAAAGTGGTTAGTTTTGCAGCATTACGAAATTACACAAAACTTGAAAGGAAACTGGAGTGATGATGAGGTTATATGGACGTCGTATTTTTCCACACCAACATTGGGAAACGATTCGATAGTTGCATGGCGGTTTGCAAAAAATAGATTAGCAGATCCAAAATTCCCATACCATGCAGGTTTATCCAATTCTGAAGCATGCCCTTGGTGCAACGAAACAGGCGATGCATGGCACATAATTATAACATGTCCAGCAGCAATGGTGTTATGGAAACTCGTTAATACACTATTGAAAAAGGTAATGCACAGAAAACACATCTACATAAGGGAACTATACTGCGGTTTTAAAGGAAAATCCCAAATTAGTAATCTAGGAAATTATTTGCTCAACATCGCCAAAAGCACCATATATTGGACAACGCTCGACAAAATTAAAGACAACATTGAAACAAAACCCTATAGCGAGCACTACTTACAGCGGATTAAATCAAGAGTTACTAAAGAATTCGTTTGGCACTTAAGAAATGGAACATTGCCAAAATTTAAAGATATATGGTGCATCAGACGAACATTATGTTGGATTGAACACGACACGTTAAACTTCAGTAACGACATAATTACTTAATGAGCTCAAATCATTTCACAACATTATATGCATTATCTGAATCTCTGTAAATTGTAAATATGTAACTTTTCAGTTTTAATAAATAATAATAATAACACACACGCACACACATACACACACACAAACACACACACCTAAACTCACGCTTTCATTGCCTTTTCAACATCTGGATTTCCGGCTGCCGTTGGTCCGGACTGACAAGGCAATGTCCGTTGTGCGTTCTTTCTTGACGACTGGGATAGGCTGCCGATGGTCCTGGTCTTAGAGGGGGAACGTAACATGGACCAACATCACACACAACACACATACACACAACCATCCCTCACACATACACACATACACACATAACGCATGATGGTTACTTTCTGTGGGGAAGCCAAGTCTGCTTAAATTTCAGGTAGCAGACTACTGAAACGTCTGAACAAATAAATAAAAATATATAAATAAAAAATCCCTACCTTGCTTGAAACAGCAAGAATTCGGCAAAATTCAAAATTTTCAGGTAAAAAACACGCCTCCTGGTCAATGCAGTAGCTTCGGATGGTGCACTGGAAAATATATCGACGATCAACTAATTTCAAGCTTCCGAATGGAGCGTTAGCTATGTGTAGCGGTCCCTACTTAAATTATATGGCATATTGATTGCATTTTAAAAGAATTAACAAAAATAATATGCTTATCTTAAAATTAAGATTAGAACTAAAATTTAACAAATGTAAAACTTTTTTTATGTCTTTACAAAATTAGACATTTAGACACATAGCTTTTAAAGAGTACCGCATCATAAACCTAAAAGGGCTCAGGTGTAAAGGATGTAAAACTCGTTTGTATTTTAGTTCCCCTAAACAAGCAGTAAATCAGTTACAGCAGTTGAGGGACGAGGCAGCGCTTTGTACCTGCACTAATCGTTTTCTCATTAAAAAAACCTATTAGCACTAATCTTTTATAATAGGTTTTCTTACTAAAATCCCATTAACAATAATCGTTTCTTAATGGGAAAACCATTTAATGATAATGCCATTTTTTCTTACGTCACATCTGTCATCTATCTTCCTTCCTACATCAATCTGCCATTTTTTCATGCGTCATAATTTTTTACTTACCCTGTATATCTTCTGTTGCTCCATCCTGCATACACATTTTACCGCAAGTTCTTAGAGAAAAATTTCAGGTTAAGCGGGATTTGAACCCGTGCTGTCCGCATGCAAGGCAGATACCTTTACCATTACACTGTCAAATCAATCGAAATCATCACTTGCACCTCTCGTATTATTGTTTAATGAACAGATTCCATTTTAATTTAGACATTAACTTAAGAGCACCTAACGCCAAATGTTATAAAAACTTATTCTGTATTTTTTTTATAAACGAGTACCATAATAGATGTCTGCATTGGTCAACATTTGCTTTTAAACTGAACAACTTGAGGTTTACTTTCTTTTGATTACCCCACTTTTTCCCTCATCAATTTAATTAAGAGCATCGCTGTCTGTCAATAGGACTACCACCTTACACCTAAGAATAAAAACAACATAATTTAATACATTTATTAATAATTTTTGCCGGTGATGACGTTATGAATAAGTAAAACAAACCTTATCAACAAATATTATAATTTTATTAAAATATATACATGTATTCCTAACTATAAACCGCTGTGGTAACCCAAGTCTGGTGAATCTAAGATAGCCAAATCTTTAAACATTTGCGTGAGCGATCGTCCTGCACTCGCACTTTCTAAGTACTGGACGGGGGTAGAATTTAATAATTCCAACACCGTACTGTAATCATTAAACAAAAACAATGCTTGCATGCCTCTCTCATAATAACGTTTAAATACTTTCTTCATCTGTCGTATTTCCACTTACATTTTTTATATCACCTACATATTTTTCGTAAAATTCTGGAAAGTTTTTACACCTCAACTGCTTCATTTTATTATAACATTAATTTTCGCAAATGTAATAGCTTGAAGCATTCATACTCATTTAGAACAATAATATTTTGGTCTTTCGCAATTTTCATATTATATGAACTTTCTTCTTGAAATTTATTCGTCATCCATACACTTGTATTAGATGTATTGGCAATAAATTTTAATTTGAATTTACGATCCAGTAGTAATTCAAAAACAACCTCATCGGATAGAGCATTCAATCTTACGTTTGCTGCTTCTTGGATATATTGTATGATTTTAAATTCCAATTGAAAATTGCCAAACTCCCCCATTTAAAGTATCCATTTTTATAGCAATATTTTGGCACATTCTACTATTGCAAATAATTTGTATGACTGGCCGCAGACCATTGTGTAAATCAAAATAAACTTCTAGTGAAAATTTGATGTAAATTTACCTAGCGCACAGGTAGTCTTATCTACTATTTTGTCAATACCTAATGGCACTCTTACATCATTTGTAACGTCAACACTAAAGAAATCCATTTTTAACCTGTTGGTATTTAAATATAGTTTTGTACTTATCTTATAGACTAATTTACGTCTTACTTTTAAATATGAAAAAACCTTAGGGTAAGGGTCCAGAAAAACATCTTACAGATTTTATACTGAATTATGTAGAAGCTTGAACTTGAGAAACATCGAAATTTGTAGTATTCTTATTTATGAACTTTTAAACATCTAATCCCTTTCCCTACACTTATCTTTATTTGCATTTTGTACCCACTCTGTGTACATTTTTCACTAATTATAACTTATCAAAGTAGTGTAGAATTTTCTCAGCTAGTCGTATCTTTTAGAATTTTTCAAATCGGACCATCCCTCTCATCGCTATCCATACTTTTAGATTTTTTACCAACACGTATTGTTAGCGGTATTTTTAATATACCTCAGTCCTGTAAAATATCAATTAATATTGCTTTTTCTCAACTACTGGTATCTCTTAGATTTTTCCAAATCGGAACAACCCTTTAGCTGCTACCTGTATCTCTAGATATTTGCCAAAGTAACGGTTAGCGGTAAATTTCTTAATAGCTTTTTTTATTATCCCATTTTTTAAAATTTGCAGCAACAAAGACCCGTATACTGTTTAATATCTAAAACATAACAGCAAAACACTCATGCATTTTTCATTTAGATTTAACTCAATAAAATTGACGGAACAATATAACACAAAAAAAAAATTTATTAACCTGGATTGTGAAAATTTTTCGTATTACATACTGTACGCGCCATATCTGTCCCAGTTCGGGGCATTCCCTCTCTCCGCGCGAGCGGGTCCGAATAGTTCGCGCAAGTTAATGGGAGTCGGTCGTCAAGACTCGTGATAGCAACCACTAGTAAAAATAAGTCTGCTCTCTTCTTCTATTCCGGCATTGGACTCTTCCTTTCCTGTCTCCCTCCTTTCCTTCAACCCTTAGCCAAAAGCGGTAGTTACAGTGTTTAGTGCCTCTCAAGTGCCCAAGGAACTTTCAGTAAGTGTTTTTATGCCTTTGTATGATTCTACTCCTATAAACTGTTCTCACCCTCACCCCTTAATAATTACAGTCCACGCTCTACCTCGGAATCCCTTGTTTACGGCTTTTTGCACTCAAGGTGGTTCTATTTGTATCCCGTTACGGAGAACGGGTATTCGATAACAAAAGTTTTGCTCCATCGACCGGATCTCGAACTACGTTTATATCGTTCTCTCTTTCTCGCCTCATCGATTCAAAGGCATATAAACGTAGGTCTTTATTAATATATAAATTCGTAAATAATTTAGTACTTGATAATAGAAACGATTTGAAAGTGTTATTTGTACGTTTCAATTTGTTGTTAAATTGCACGTGCATTCTTTCGAATTCAAGTTCATTGCAATTAGATTATTGTTACCATATTCCAATATCAAGATCATTGCACTCCATTCAGAATTTGTTTGTTTACAAACAAGCCGTCTTTTAATAAGTACGTTAGTTTACTTGACTATTGTTAATCTATTCATAAAGTCCCTAATTATGGCGGAAGGTGATATTTTAAAGAAAAAACTTGAAGACTATTTCGCGCTCTTAACCGAAATTGCCGATTATGTTCGTACCGCAACAGCTGCCGTAGAAGCGAGATATCTACGTATGCAAAGTATTGAACGACATTACATGTGATTTTCCAATGCTCCACCCGAAGGTACTACATTGGTCAGGAAGCGAGTTTTTTTTACCTGGAAAATTTTGAATTTTGCCGAATCCTTGTTGTTCCAAGCAAGGTAGGGATCTTTAACGTGCGTGACAACACTCACACACGGGACCTCCATTTTACCTCTCATCCGAACGAGGGTGTATTTTTGCGAAAAATGCTCGCCTAACATTTTTCAAGCGGACCGTGTCGGGATTCGAACCCGGGACCTAGGGCGTAGTAGTCACACACATACCACTACGCCACGGAGCCGCCAGTATTGAACGACAACTAGATGTTGTCTACGATAAAATTTTAACCTATAATTCGGTTGTTGACGAAAAGGATGAGACTAAAACTCAAAGTTCTTCGTTTGACAATCTGTTAGACGTTATTCGTACGCGGTATTTAGATATCAAACAAAATGCATCAAAATCGGTTGATGATACTTCAACTAATCCCTCTCAAGCTTCTGTAAGTTATTTAAAACCTCTAAGTATAATCCCCTTTGATGGATGTGTAGAAAACTGGCAAAATTTCATTTCGCTTTACAAGAGTCTGGTTCATGAAAACGACCAAATTCCGCTAATTCGTAAATATCACTATTTGCGTAGCTATCTTAAGGGTGAAGCTCTCGCCCTAATTTCGGATCTAGCCCTTGAGGCTGATTTGTACTAACAAGCTTTTGATAAGCTAGAAGAACGCTACATCTCACGCCGTAGAATTACTAGCTATTATTTAAATAAAATATTACAATTTAAATCATCTGGATCTCTCTCAAACTTCATCAATATTTATTTAAACGCTGTTAACACATTGAAGGCGGCGGATAAAGTCGAAGATATGGCCGACTTTATACTATTTTCGTTGTGTTACCGTAATCTTGAGTTCAAAACGCAAAATGCTTTTGATCTAAAAGTAGGTTCCGAAGTTCCTACTTGTTCTCAGCTCTTCGATTTTTTATCGTTGCAAAGCAAAACCTCTGAGCTTTATGACGATATGAAAAAGACAAGGTTATTAAACCTAATGCGCATCCTCGTTTCAAATCCAACTTTAATCAGTCCCTCTTAATGAAAAGTTCGCAAAATGCCGCTAAGGCTAAAGCTGTCCGAGTTTCATGCCCGTGCTGTGGTGAAGCTCATAAAATTTATGGTTGTTCAACATTTCATGCACTTAATATTGCCGATCGTTATTCCACTATTAAAACTTTAAATTTGTGCTTTAAATGCTTTGGTAATCATACTCGAGGTTGCAATTCTGAAGGTAAATGTAAAGTTTGCCATTCCTCATATCACCATACTTTGTTGCATAAACCCCTACCCAACGAGGTGGTGCATAATTCGGAAAAATCCTCTACTGCAATAGCACCCAAAATTGTTTCGGCTTGTAATGTTTCGAATTCTCATGAAAGTTATACTGTGCTGTTGGCAACAGTGCGGGCTCTTATTTTAGATATAAACCAGGATTTACAACCCGTAAGGTGCGTTTTTGATTCTGGATCTCAAATAAACGCAATTACGAGTACATGTGTTCAACGTTTGGGTCTTCACCGTACTAGGGATTCCCGCCAAATTAGTGGAATTTCCGACGCTTTAATAAAGTCTAAGGGAACTGTTTGTTGCACAGTCTATTCTAAATATTCTCAAAATAGAATTCAATTCAAGGCTTCAATATTTCCTAAAATAACAGGAAATATACCGGGTAGTTCATTGCCCATTTCTGTTTATAATAAATTTAAAAATATGCAAATGGCTGATAAAAGTTTCCATCAGTCCTTGCCCGTAGAAATTCTTCTAGGTGCCGAGATATGTGCCGAAGTACTGTTTTCCGAACATTCCGCTATTATTCCTGGCCGCCTTTTGGCGATTCAAACCATGTTTGGTTACGTGCTGCTCGGTCAAGTTCCGTGTCTTAACCCTACGGTTAATGCTACTTCACTTTTCATTCCATCTGATTCTATAGATAAAGAAATAAGAAATTTCTGGGAATTGGAAGAAATTAAAATTCCCACGGAAAGCTCCCCAGAGGATGTGTTTTGTGAGACGCATTTTCTCGCAACCCACTCGCGTGACGATTCTGGTCGTTACACGGTTGCTCTTCCTTTCAAACATAGTATTGAACCGCTTGGTAAAAATCGTCGGGCCGCTTATAATTGCTATTTAAATTTAGAAAGGCGTCTTTACTCTCTCCTGAAAAGCTAAATGCTTATAATGGCTTTTGCAGGAATATTTTGATCTTGGTCACATGTCCGTTGCCGAAACCCCTCCGATTATGTACTATCGCATCATGCAGTTTCTAAAATAACAAGTAGCACTACGAAGCTACGCGTTGTTTTCAATGGTTCTGCTACTGATTCATTAGGAATTTTTCTTAATGACAGGTTATATTCTGGCCCTAAACTACAAGGAAATCTGCGAAATAATATCCGCATTTCGTTGTCACAAAGTTGCTGTTTGTGCGGACATCCAAAGGATGTACCGTCAGATTTTGGTTTGTTCCTCGGATCGTCAATTCCAGCACATTTTTGGCGATCTACTTCTCAAGAAAATATTTGTGAATATGAACTCAAAACTCTCACGTATGGGTTAGCTCCCTCCGCATTTCTGGCTCAAAGAGTACTTCAGTAATTAGTAATTGACGAGGGTAAATCTTACCCTATGGCCTCCGAAGCTATTATGCATCACACATACATGGACGATGTAATTTTTGGTGCCTGTAGTGTCCCAGAAGCGAGACAGCTACAGCAAGAGCTTATTAAGCTTCTCTCTCTCGGACAATTTCATTTGCGTAAATGGTCAAGCAATGCAGTGGAATTGTTACAAGATTTTGAAAAATCGGAATTAGAAACCCTTATTACTTTCTCTGATCAAGTGAGCGGTATAAAAATATTAGGTTTAGTTTGGAATCCTTTATTAGACGTATTCACTTATAACGTAATTCCCTTTGAAGGCCCGTTTAATAAACGCGCCGTACTTTCTTATATGGCTCGTATATTCGACCCGTTAGGTTGGTTAACCCCGGTAATTTTTATAGTCAAACACCTGTTACAACGGCTTTGGTTACAACAATTAGGTTGGGATGATGTCCCCGACCATAATTGGTGTTCTGAATGGCAAGATTTTTGTAACCAAGTTACAATATTATCGCAGCTAAAGATTCCTCGTCTTTTGTCTCATTTCACGGGAACCTACAGATTGTTAGGATTCTGGGATGCAAGCGAAAGGGGTTACGGCGCTTGCGTCTATTTGCATATAATTTGTGGTGATTCAGTGAATTGCAACCTAATTCAAGCTAAGAGCAAGGTTGCTCCTCTAAAATATTTAAGTATCCCCCGCTTAGAACCTTCGGGTGCCCTTTTATTAGCTAAATTAATTCATTCAATTACTTTAAATAAATTTTCTTACCCAATTTTGGAAACGAAACTATTTTCTGATTCTCAAGTAGTACTAACCTGGCTACAAACTCCTTCATATTTGCTCAAGCCATTTGTAGGAAATCGAGTTAGCCAAATTCTGGAATATACTACTATTTCTCAGTGGCGTCATATTTGCGGGGAAAATAATCCCGCAGACGTGGCTTCAAGAGGTCGTTCTCCACTTCAACTATTGCACAACGAATTGTGGTGGCATGGTTCGTGCAATTTCAATTACGATTTGATCAACCTCAACAGCTCTTTCCCTCCTATAGGGGAAGTTCCCGAATTGAAACAAATTCCTGTCTCGCTTATTGCTACAGAACAAAATGAATTTTGTGATTTTATGGAGCGATTCTCTTGTTTATCTCATTTGCAATACAGCATGGCATATGTGAATCGGTTTATTCACAATTGTCGCCATCCCCGAGAAAAAATGTTAGGCCCCATTTCCTGCGATGAATTCCGAAATGGTCTGATGACTTGTGTAAAGTTGACTCAACGTCAGTTTTTTACTTTAGAATTATTATTATATGAAAAAAATAAGAATCTTCCTCTCTCGTTTAGAAAGTTATCGCCTTTTATTGATTCCCAAGGCTTGTTTAGGGTGGGCGGTCGCTTGAAACATTCTCGGTTGCCCTATACTAGCAAGCATTCTCTATTATTGCCTAAACGGGCGAACTTTTCTAAATTAATTTGCAAACATTATCACCTTTTATCGTTACATTCAGGCCCCTCTATGACACATTCTCTTATTCTCCGAACTTATTGGATTTTTGGTCTGCGCTCTTTAGTTCGGCAAACTATTTACCATTGTTTGTCCTGTTTTCGATTAAACGCTAAGCCCCCTCAGCCAATAATGTCCGATCTGCCTCCTTCTCGTGTACAATTAACTCGCGCATTTGCTCACGTCGGAATTGATTTTGCTGGCCCCTTTTTAACGAAAGCTTCGTTAAATCGAAATTCTTCTAATCGAAAATCTTATCTATGTGCCTTTGTTTGCATGTGCACCAGAGCTGTGCATTTAGAGCTGGTTTCTGAACTTTCTACAAACGCCTTTATGGCATCCTTTAATCGTTTTGTTTCTCGTCGCGACGCTCCTGATTCCATTTATTCAGACTGTGGCAAAAATTTTATTGGCTCCGCTCGCATGCTGAAGGAAGCCAGTGAATTTTTGCGTCAAAATCATGAGGAAATATTTTCTGCAATGGCTGTTGATCAAGTTAAGTGGCAATTTAACCCCCCATATGCACCTAATTTTGGTGGCATTTGGGAAGCTTGCGTAAAATCCGCAAAAGCCTTATTACTGCGAACTATCGGTCATCAGGCCCTCACATTTGAGGAGCTCACAACTATATTTGCTCGTATCGAAGCCGTGTTGAATAGCCGACCTCTAGCTTTCTACTCCTTGGACGCTACTGATAGCCCTGATTACCTAACCCCTGGTCATTTTCTGATTGGGGTCCAATTCTGAGTTTGCCAGAAATCACTCTTCCCGAGAGTATCAACTTACATTCACGTTGGCAACGCTTATGTCAAATCACTCAATCTTTCTGGCGCCGGTGGTTGAACGAATATTTACTCACACTCACGCAGCGGACAAAGTGGAACCGTTCCTTGGATAACGACTTGAAGGTGGGTCATATGGTTTTCTCTGGAATAAATACCTCGCCTTTGTCATGGCCGCTAGGCCGTATCGAAAAGCTATTTCCCGGTCGCGACAGAGTTACTCGTGTTGTTTCAGTAAAAACGTCTCGTGGTACCTTCGTTCGTCTCGTGAATAAAATTCTTCCCCTTCCTTTAGAAAAGTAATGCTTAAATTTTCGTTAGGATATTTTTAATTTTTTTACGATTTTAGTCTCTCTTTTAGTTGTTTCCTTTCTCTTGGTTTTCTTCTCCCCACCCGAGTATCGGCGGGTTAACCGTACTCTGCGACTAGGAGGAAATGCCTAGCTCTAATTATATTTCGTTTTTTTTTGTAAAATTTTTTCTTAATTTTAGGTGGGCGGTATGTACGCGCCATATCTGTTCCCGTTCGGGGCATTCCCTCTCTCCGCGCGAGCGGGTCCGAATGGTTCGCGCAAGTTAATGGGAGTCGGTCGTCAAGTCTCGTGATAGCAACCACTAGTAAAAATAAGTCTGCTCTCTTCTTCTATTCCGGCATTGGACTCTTCCTTTCCTGTCTCCCTCCTTTCCTTCAACCCTTGGCCAAAAGCGGTAGTTACAGTGATTAGTGCTTCTCAAGTGCCCAAGGAACTTTCAGTAAGTGTTTTTATGCCTTTGTATGATTCTACTCCTATAAACTGTTCTCACCCTCACCCCTTAATAATTACAGTCCACGCTCTACCTCGGAACCCCTTGTTTACGGCTTTTTGCACTCAAGGTGGTTCTATTTGTATCCCGTTACGGAGAACGGGTATTCGATAACACATTCTATGCATGTACTTAAATTAAATTTTATTATATCTAATACTTCCAAATCTGCATTGTTCTAGTTAGAAAGTAAATCTATAATCGATTTTCAATTAACAGTAAAAACAGTTAGGCCTACTGTCTGGATATTATAGAATCATATAATAAACATTATAGTTTTGAAAGTATTTCCCAAGCATCAACATGACGATTAGCTTCAACCGTCTAAGGCGTTTCTAAATAAATTAGGTGAATGTAAAACCATCACTCATGCTTTCCTGATGTGTGGCTACAAAAGAAATATTACACTCGTTACTAAATGACATTTCACTTATTAATAGTAAATTTGAAGGTATATTCCTACAATACTAATAGCTCAAACATGCAATTTAAGAAAGTGGTTTTGAATTAAGTGAATGTAAAACCATTATTCTGCTTTCTTTGTACATGAACACGGAGAAAATGCTACTAAAAGTCTATTTGAATTTATTTGTGGAAAAACACAAAAGTTGGTCAAAGTGTATAATGTTACAGAATTTTCAACGTTGGGAAATTTTAGGTAAGTACGATATTTTGTTAATTCTAAAACTTGCATGTTTTAACTGTGATTTTCTATTGTTATCCAGGTACTTTGCCTGCAAGACACTTTTAGCGTTTAGATAAAGTAACTTTTTTCTAATTTTTACGTACATATCCGCTCTTAGTACATACTTGAATAAAACCATTTTAGTTAAAAGAATCATATCAATATAAAATTTGTTTAAAAAATACAGTTCTTTAATAAAAACTCGGTTAGTATAAAAGCTACATAAACCAAATTTGGAGGCACTTTAGGCATGCACTAAAGTGCACATTTTAAAATTTTTTGGAAGCATACAGGGTGTTTCATAATTCGAGGGCATATTAAGCTTATATGTTTTTAAATGGAATACCCTATATATTATTATATCTTTGAAAAGCCCATAAAAAGAGGTTTAATTTGATACCAAATTTTATCTGTCCATTCCTTTTAGTTTCTGAGATATTCAACTGTTTTTAGGAAAAATGACCCTGATTAGATACATTGCCACTGCACTAATACACAACTTATGTTAATTTTCAAAATGCAGAAAATTTTACTATATATCACTCTTTTAAAATTTCTTCACAGTATACAGGGTGTGCAGGTTTCGCAGAATGTAATTTTTAAAACTTTTTTTAAATGGTACTTTTGTAACATATTCTTTTAGACGTGTTCGATTATCTATAGAGTTATCGGAAACAAACACAAAAACCAATTTAGAACACTCGGCTCGGATGGGTGATACGTTGCGATCAGCTCCCGATGTATTCACAAAGGTCTTGACAAAGTTGTAGGTTAATCCGTAGTTGATGTGATCTTTGGAATCTTGCGGACTAACTTGGGACTCTAACTCCCGCGGTTATTTGTAGAGACTTTAAGGAGGTTCTTATTCTACGGACATAATATGGCACCACTACTTTATTAAATTTTTATTTTACTAGACAACACTACAGGGTAAAAGTAGAAACTTTCTAGTGTATAAACGTGTCTTAAAAGAACGATTTTTATTTTATACACTTAACCTCACACTTGCAAGAAAATACAATCACTCATAATAAATGGCGTTACTGCCAGTATTTTAAATCTCATCACCATAAATGCGTAACTCTATTTGTGATTTCAATTAATTTAATTTCAGCTAAATAATATTTCTTTTAACAACACTTGTGATAGCAAGGTGAATAGTTCTTATAATAATTGAGTTGGTATCTCAAACCAGTTTTTCTAATCCTAGGTCGACTTTCTGACCAGAATCGCATAATCTAAACTCCTCTCTCCTTTTTAATAAATATATCCGTATTAATAATAAAGTTAAGTCAACTCAATGTATCTATTTCTAATGAAAATTTTAGCTTTACAAAATCAATTGAGAGTTACCTTTTAAATCAGTCAATATTAATTTAAAAATTGAATCTGTATTTCATAATAAAAACATAATTAATTATCGGAGGGGCCAGATTTGTTTCCTACGATTCACACTTAAGATCATAAAATCATTTAATGTTATAATTATCTAAATTTAGTGCCAAACATTTAATTGTATTTTAAATAACAAGGTTTCTAAAATTAAATTTAAATTATACGAAATAATTTATCTTGCACTTGACTTTTTAGATTATCAATATTAAATAAAAATTTTACACGACAATCTATCAGTTTGATGTTCAAAACAAATTTTTTGAAATGACCCACCCTTTATTATTTCAGACGACGTATCATGAACTTTCCATGACATAGAAAGCCTACCATCAGATTGTAACCTAAACGGTGCCTCTAACTTGCATGATGAATTTCAACAACATCGAAAACGTGTCCTTGCGCGGGTTAAACAGGGTCAATATTCTGCATCGGTAGATAGTGACATCTTGACTAAAACGTGCTACTGCATCTATTATTTAACGTATAATTCTATCAATTCAGGATTCTTTTGTTGAACTTCTAGGTGGCACCATATATAGTAATTAACAAAAACTTCTCACTATTGCATTAAATTTTGTTGATCAATATTTAAAGGTAGTTGCGCTACAAGGTAATAAAATTTGATTAAAATTTCTGGATAGGAATTATACGAACCATTGGTTAAGATTGGTTTGATTAATTATTCAAATGCGCCATGGATACTGCTATACGCAGGCTTGTCGTCAAACCACTGAGGAACAACATCCTTGCGTCTTGGTGGTTGAACTACAAGCGATGGGTTTTCCGTTGCAGCTGGCGGTGTCTAACAAAACAAACAACCTGAGGCGTGTTTCAGAACCGGCTGATACACAGCTACCCCGTGATTTTATTTGACTTTGTCGTAACAAATTTAGATTTCTGGTTTTTAGAGATTATTAAAATTTTATTTATAAAAATTATACGATTTTTGGTGTTGGACAAATTTGTAACACGGAATATTTTGTCGAGAACTTTAAGGAAACTAATAATGATCTAATTAAATATTCCCTGTATGTTAGTTGTGGTTTGTTTAGTATTTTTCTTAATCTTCTTTGCGATTTAAATCCCTCAAGTTTGACATTTATGACATGTCATAAATGTCAAACTTGAAATTTGCATTATTTTGATAACGTTGTAGGTTGCTACGTACATTGACGTAACCTAAAAAAACAAAGAGAAAGAAAGAAGTAAGTAAGTATGACCGGGCTCAGTCGGCGTGTGGGCGGGGTATTATACGTATAAGCACGTAAGGAAAGCCTGGAAAAAATAGAAAAAAATATACACTCACTCATTCACACTCAGAACAAAACATACAAAGGAAAAAAAGAACTTATAATTAAGCAAAATATTTACAGAACACAGTAAAAAAAATTATTGATGAAAATGGCGAGCTGTAGTTTTTAGGTAATTACTCCCTGACAGTAATTAGTAAAAAAAAAGAACCAAATGCAACCCTAAAAACCACAGCTCTAGATCATCGTAAGTATAACCTTAACCTATATTTACAAACATAATGGCAACAACATTTTTAAATGTGCCAGCAAATCTTTAAACTGTTTTTACATAAATAAGTAGTATATTTTTAGTAATTTATGAACAAATAGTAAGGCAGTAATAAAAAAGCAGTATATACCAAAATAGTTCAATAATAATTAAATTTAGAAATGCCATATTTGAACGGTAAAACCCCAGGAATTCTGGTTCCCAAAGTAACAAGCGAATACAAAGAAAAACTCACCCTCGAGTTGCTGACGTCGAGGTTGACTCAGTCGCTGGTTCACGTCAGCGAGTAGGTAGGCTTACGCCCAGAAAGAACGCGTTTGGCCTCCCATCGCCAGAAGAAACGACAGCACAAGGGATTAACGTGTCCCCCTCAGAAAGTTAGAATAATTACGAACAATAGATTAATTTATTAAAACCGAAAAGTACCGTTTATAAACCCTAAATACTCACCACGCTATATAATGCGTGCCAGTAATTCGCATAAAGAAAAACGGAACAAAGCAAAACAGGACGGATGTTTTCTTGTAACTATTCGAATAAAAAGTGAATATTAAATTTGTTTAGCTAAAGCACCAAAGCTCAACGTAAACTTGTCAAGAAAATAAAACAGGAAAATCCTAATTTATTGAAACAATTTCGCCGAATTCTTTAAAAAGAAAACACACCAGCCTTAATTAGTGAATACTTGGAAAGACGCCTATCTAATTATGGCGTAAATTCCACGTTAAGAAATTCTTAGAAGGATATTTATTTTTCTAATAAGCAAAAAAATTTATCAAGTAAAATATATATGATGTTTATTATTAATTACAATACAATTTTAAACACGTGAAGGGTTATTTTAATTTACGGAATTAATTTTCGTGTTTAACGCCAAACAAATTTAAGTTGAAAATTATTGTATATAAACTAATCAATTATTTACGAAAATGAACGTAACAAGGTCATGGATCGGAATGTAAATAAAGATGATTTTAAAAACTATGAGTGGTTTAATTCCCAAAGAAGATTAAGAAAAATAATAATGACCTATTCGTTGCAATATTGATTCGTAGGGATTTTAGAAAATTAAACTGCTTCACACTACCAATTTTATTGCTACAATGGATGGTTCAATAAGTGTTCTTTCATTTCTGTTAAGCATTCGCTATACCTAAATTCATTACTTTCTCAGATATTTTTGATTTTCTTCAAATTTTATGAATGTTTTTAATTTACAATTTAATATTGGAGATTATTATAAAACAATTAATACATTTTGATTAACAATTAATTACAACTACAATAATATATTGTAATTTTAAAACAACTGTTTAAAATGTCCGCATAGAACGTCTGTGCATGCTTCTAATCGGTTTTCAAGTGACTGGGCTACATTTCTGAACATTTCTGTGCTAATACTACTGAAAGCTTCTCTAATTTTATTTTTCATATCATCTGGTGTTGTTGAAGTTACCTGGTACACACGGTTTTTTATATAGCCCCACAGAAAAAAATCAATTTTAGATAAGATAAGTGGCCATGCAAATGGTCCCCCTCTACCTATCCACCTTGCAGGAAAATGATTATTAAGGTGGTTGTGAATTCGTGCAGTGTAATGCAAAGGAGCACCATTGTGTAAAAACCACATTCTTTATCGGATATTAAGTGGAACCTTTACAAGTAATAGTGACCAGTAATTCTCAAGAAAATCCAAATATACCGCACCATTCACACGACCGTCAAAAAAATGTGGACCAATTACATGTTCCCCCACAATACCACCCCAAACGTTTATTGACCACCTGATTTGACTGTGCGTTTTTATAAAAAAAAAGGATTGCTTGTTGAATAGTAATGGAAATTATGCCTATTTACTGTTCCATTTTTGTGGAAAGTAGGTTCATCTCCAAAAAGTACATAATCAAAAAATAATCTGTCATCATGGATTTGTTGCTGAGCCCATTCACAAAAAACCAATCTGAGAAGATAATCATTGTCATTCAATTGTTGAAGCATCTGAATATGGTAAGGATGCATTTTATGTTTGTAAAGGATTGTTACGGCAGATGTTTGACTTATGTCGTGTTGACGTGAGAGTTCGGGTGTGTTGATGTGAGGATTTTCGTAACTGCTAGAAGTACATCAAATTTCTTTTCGTCGGTTATAGTAGTTTTGGCCCTTTCGTACTTTTCATATACAACTGACCCAGTACGAATAAAATAATTCATTAATCTAGCAAACGCTTTAGAATTTGGATATATTCGCGCAGGATATCTCTCATGGTATATTGTTGATGCCAGTAGGCAATTTTTTAAACTTTCTCCCAATACCCAAATCATATCTACTTGTTGTTCCACAGAAAAATTCATTTGGAAAACTCCTTCAAAGACTACATTTTAAACAGAACTGATAATGTGTTAAAAACAACACACTACAATTAATAAACCTAAATGACGTTATAATTGTAATTGTTATTTTTTTCAAAGTCTGACTGATTTCCTGCTTGGGCATTTTCTATAAAATGCATATTGCTGATCTGGCAGAATTCTGTTGATAGCGTATTATTGTAGGTTGTTGTATCTTTAGTGAAAATTGTTATTGGATAAGTGTAGTTAATTGTCAATCAATATGTATTAATTGTTTTATAATATTCTCCAATAGTAAGTTATTTTTAGTTATGTAAATTAAAAACATTCTTAAAATTTGAAGAAAATCAAAAATATCTCAGAAAGTAATGGATTTAGGTATAGGAAATGCTTAACAAAAATGAAAGAACACTTAATCAACCATCCATTGTAGCAATAAAATTGGCAGGGTACTATTTAAAAAAAGTTTTAAAAATTACATTCTGCTAAATCTGACTCACCCTGTATACCGTAAAGAAATTTCAAAAGAGTGATATTTACAAATATATTATGGTATATAGTAAAATTTTCTGCACTTTGAAAATTAACATAAGTTGTGTATTGGTGCAGTGGCAATGTATCTAATCAGGGTCATTTTTTCTAAAAACGGTTGAATATCTCAAAAACAAGGAATCGATAAATAAAATTTGGTATCAAACTAAAGCTCTTTTTATGGGATTTTAAAAAATGTAATAATATACAGGGTGTTCCAAAATTGCACGGCACTATTTTAAGGGAAAGTTCTTTAGCACAAAATAAACATAAAACCCATAAAGGGATTATAAATCCATAGGGGTACATTTTAGGACATACGTTTATTAGAAGTTTTATGTTTATCTTGTGCCAAAGAACACCCTTAAAATAGTGCCGTGCAATTTTGAAACACCCTGTATAGTAGGGGTGGGCAAAAGCTGGCCCGCGGGCCGGATCCGGCCCTTTTGCTTATTTTATCCGGCCCATTGAAAAATCCCGCCAACAATTTTTATAAATCTCTTTTATGTGATTTTGTTGAAATCAACAGTATTAGTGTGCGTAGTGTTCATATAAATAATGAAATATATAAATAATAGAGAGTATTATAATTTCGAACAGCCGTAACCATATCTCCACTTTAAAGTATGCAACATACTTTCATAAAGCGGGGGTCGGCTGACTACAAAGAATTGAACGTGCACGGTGCACTTCCCTCACTCTTCGAGGGACGACTGGTTGCAGCAAGCGCCGTACTGTTTATTTTGATTTAGCACTGATCGCATACTAGTCATTTCTTTTGAGACAATGTTTGTTATTTTGCAAATATAATAAATTGAAAAAATGGACTTTTTGTAAGTAAAATTTTAAAACATTAATTTTATTTTATTGTATTAATTAAATTATTTATTTGTAGAACTTTGTAAAATAAGTCAATCTAAAAAAAGAAAAGTTGATTTGGAATGCAGAAGTTTCATTAAAGCATGAACGGCAAAATACCTTTTTACAAACTTTGATAAGAAAGCAATTTGTTTAGTTTGTCAGGAAACAATTGCTTTTTCAAGGAATATAATTTAAACAGGCATTTTAAATCAAAACATCCAAAATATGCATCACTTTCTTTAATAGAACTTAAAAATGCAACAGAAAACTTGGCGAAAAACTTGACTAAACAATAAAATATTTTTACCAAACAAAGTAATATCGAGAAATCTACCACAAAAGCAAGTTATGTTGTTGTACACAAAATTGCTGTTCTGTAAACCGTTTACTGAAGCAGAATTTGTTAAACACTGCATGGTAGAAGGGTCGGAGATATATTGTCGTGAAAAGAAACATATTTTTTGAAAATGTAGGCCTTTCGAGAAGAACAATAGTACGACGGATCGAAAAGATTTAAGGAAATTTACTTGACCAGCTAAGAACAAAAATTGCTGACTCTACATATTGTTCTCTGGTTTTAGATGAGTCCTGCGATTTTACTGACACAAGTCAATTATTAATATTTATTCGGGGCATTAATAAGAAATGTGAAATTAGCGAGGAACTTCTTAGTGTGCATCCAATGAAAGATACAACTACCAGTGAAGAATTCTTTATCGCTGATGAAGAGTGTTTAGTTAAAGTATATTTAACTTGGAACAAAATAGTAAGCACCACTACGGTGGTTGTCCTAGTTTAACAAGGAAAAATGTGGGCTTATTAAAACAAATCAGCGACAAAGTAAAAGAGTTGCAGCCAGAACAAGATATATTATTTTTACACTGCATTATTTATCAAGAAGTGCTATGTAGAAAAGTCTTGAAATTGAATCACGTCGTTACTGTTGTGACAAAAGTTGTGAATTTTATCCGGGGACGTGCCTTAAATCATTGACAGTTTGTTGAATTTTTGAAAGAAATTGAAAGTGGCTTTTACGAAATTCCTTATTACACTGAAGTGAGATGGCATAGCCACGGTAAAGTTTTGTACCGGTTTCAATATTTGCTTGATGAAATAGTATCCTTCTTGTCGATAAAAGAAAAACTACATGATTTTCCTGAATTGCAAAATGAGGCATGGCTAAACGATTTCTCGTTTTCTGTAGATATCGTAAAATATTTGAATGAACTAAATATAAATCCACAAGGGAAAAACCAATACGCTTTTAACATGCACTCAAACGTCAAAGCATTTATGATAAAACTCAATTTATTTGCTAAAAACCTTAATAAGAAATTACTAAATCATTCCTCCTCATTACAAACACGACGAGAATCATTGAAAAATAAGGATTTTCTTAAATATAGTGCAATAACACAATACCTGCATTCTGAATTCCAAAGAAGATTTCAAGATTTCAAAGCTATTGAAAAACCTTTATCATTAATTAGTCAACCTTTCAATTTCGATGTGCAAGAAGCTCTTGTTGAAATTCAACTAGAACTAATTGACTTACAGACAAATAATTTACTAAAAGAAAATTTTCACTTAAACGAATTGAGTGCTTTCTACGGTGCTTTGAATGTAGAGCATTTCAAACATTTTTTGAACTATGTTCAAAAATACCTAGTTTTACTTGGTTTGACATATAATTGTGAAAGAACTTTTTCGTTAATGGTTTCCACAAAAAATAAATATTGATCACAAATTACTGGCGTAAATCTACAATCGGTATTAAGGATTGCTACAAGTGACGTTTCGCATTAACTATTATAGTTAATGTGAAACGTGAAATCTGGAATGTTAAACATCAAACGAACAAATGAACAAACATCAAACGTTAAAATAGAATACTTATAATAAGTATTCTATTTTAACGTTTGATGTTTATCTTTTCATTTTATAATTCTATTTACTATTATATTTACAAAATATGTATCGATATAAATTAATTTGTATCGTTAAGATATAAATAAATAACAAAATAGAATCTTTCATTAACTGATTTATTTAATGACCATTAATTTAATATAATGGATCATATTTCTTTAAAAATTACGTGACATATTTTACTGGGCACAAATTGTACGCATGTACACCCAAGTAAGACAATTTATGATTACTATTATTTATTATTAACTGTCAAATTTCTTTTTCCAAATGCTTTAAAATGATACTTATAGTATTTTTGTCAAAAAAAATTCTTGGGCAGGGAAAAAACTCCACCAAAAACATTCGCGTGTGCACAGCGTACGTACGCGGTATAGTCCTCCGGCCCGGGAGACATTTTGAAAATTTCATTTTGGCCCGCGCTTAAAAGTATTTGCCCACCCCTGCTGTATAGGGTGATATTTTTAAAATGTGCACTTTAGGCATGCTTAAGATGTCTCCAAATTTGGTTTACGTAGCTTTTATAATAATGCAGTTGCCACACTAAAAGCTTACCCTGTATATTGTTGTGAATTTTACTGGACCTAAGCCCCACATTGGCTAAAGATGACCTACCTTCATGGACGCCAAACTACTGCCAGCTTTTTGCCACCATTAAAAACTCATATTATCAGTGAAGTTCATTACGGCTACTTTGCACTCATCTGAAAAAAAATACTACCCTACTATTCTACCAAAGAAAACTCGACTGCGACTCTTCACCTCGATTTATTCAAACAAGAAAAAAAATTCTACACCAACAATCTTTGTCAACTGTTAATTTCACACATCAGTAAAATTATTTACCACCTCGTTGTGAAACATTACATTTTCCTTTCTAATTATTTTCGAAATAAAATTTTATCTTTTAATAAATAATTTGAAATTATAACCCTTAATATTATATTAAGGGATTTTTCCTATTAGCTGAAAGGCACAAGAAAGTTCTACGAGGAATTCCAGTAAGTGGATAGAGCCCACGGCAAGTTTCGGTGAAAAATGGCTCGTAGAAGCGGAAACCTCAAAAGACTAAGCGGCTAGTCGAACTATTTGCTCTGGGTAGAACATGAGCTGTGGGTCGGGGTTGGACTGCGACCAAAAATATAAAGTATATGGCGCCACCGAATTTTTCTATACGAAGAAGACCTTACTTAAGTCCCTTGTACAAGGCGAATGCGGAAACCTTTATTCAATTACCGCTATACAATTTATTACATCTACACAATCCCTAAAATTTCTTACCTTATGGCTCGACTTTGACCTTTATACATCACTGCTACACCTGTGAACAGATTAAACAAAAATAGCACTGTTTGTGCATTTATACGCAAAATTTAAAAATTTAATTCGAATCAACCTTCATTCATTCCAATTAAAAAGAATAGTCTTGACCAAAATAAAAATCTATTCCTTCAGTATTTAGTTATTGTGCTATTTACAAAACATCTTTTTCATTTAATATAATTTTAATTAATTTAAATTCTTGAAAAATATGTACATAAGTACTTGGTATAATAAGTACTTTTTACCGTTAAAATATGGTCATTTCTATTATAAATATCTAGCCAAATTTTACTTAAAATTGAGTGAGCCTGAGTTTACTTTCTGAATAATTAATTATATGTAACAATTTCGTTTGGTTTGAGTAGCACTACTATAATCTCACAAAAATATCCCACTCAGCTATTAGTGAAATATGTAACGCATAAATTTAATTTCTAATGATTCGAGTAAATCATGTTTCCAATAATTAAATCAATTTTCATAAAATCTAGAATTTAACTTTCCTGAATGTTGCAGGCGAATTCCTCGTAACGACATTTCTGTATTATTTTTGCTAATTTCTAGGCTATAATTCAATTTTCGTAGATCTAACTCTATTTACTAGTATGATTGGATAATTAGGAAATGTTGCATTGGTCTTGCGTGGTAATTTAAATGTTTAAATGTTATTGGTTGATTCGAATATGATGTATAATCAATTTAATTGGATATCTAGAGCGCATTATCAGTTCAAGTTAACATTTGTTTTTTGCTTTTTCGAGATACTTCGATCCTGGTTGTTGCTTTATGCGGTTTAGCCGTTCACCATTTTTGGGATTTGTGACTCCAGGACTGTTTGAGGCAATCTATTTGGTGATACTTTGTTATGGTTGCTCAATAAACTCATTTAAGAGGATTTACATATCGAAGTTGAAGGTAATTAATTATTACGTTCGAATCCATTGATTTTATTGTACAGGTGTTGTAGGTGCTATATGTTTCTGTTCGTATTGATCATCCGCTGATCGATGGATATGTTATCGTTGTACGGTAGGTGAATTTATGTGTTGATATTGATTACTAATATTGCAAATTGTAGGGTTTTAGATTTTAGATTTCAGATTTTAGGTTTTAGGCTTTAAGTTTTTAACTTAAGAGTTTTAATTGTGAAGCGTGAAATCCAAATATTCATAAACTTCAAGCTCCAAGTTCAATTGTTATCCTGCGACGCTTGGCAATTGTGGGGAATTCTGTCATTGCAACCTCCTGAGTCGACCTTGGATGGGTATCGTTATGCATGATTTTTATTATAAGTTTATTGAATACAAATTTAATAACGTTAATGCATGAACCTTTTAATGATATTTGTGTACATTTTATTATGAAATATTTCAGTAGTTACAATTTGAACCATCACAATTAATTATTCATTTTACAATAATCAATAACAATCAACGCTTATTTATATTTACAAGTGCACCACTGTATATAATTTATTGTGCTAATTTGAACATTGTGTAACTGATATCGGTGCACCAATATCCCCTTTACATACAGTGCACAATTAATATTAAGTATTCCGTCATTTCACATACATAAAATAATAGGTAAATAATTTACGTAAACTTGATTCAATAAGGTATATGTATTGATGCTGTAGATTGTTTAGAAATTTAGTAAATATTGTGATAGTGTACTGGAATTTATTTGGGTATGTTCCGTAGTTGTATGTGTGATTTAAGTATCATTTCATGGTAGGATATTTGAATATCTTTTCGACGGGAGAACGTCCCAATTGGGTTCGCGGAAATTCAGGTTATGTCAATTGGGTGGCGCTCATTAATTTTCGATCTCAGATCTTTCTTTTTTGGGATGGTTTCGTGAGACCCACTCCCCCCTCCACTGATCTAGTTAAGGCAAACGTTCCTAGTATTTTCCGCTGTTCAGTTATACCTATTCGTCCTCGTTATTGTATGTATATTTATTTTTAGGCATTAGCGCCTGGCGGTCTTTATCTAGCCAACGTTTCTTTTTATAAATGTTACGATTGGTAACAGTGGGACAATCGTGTAGCATCATCTCATAATGACATCTTCCGTAATTTCAATGTATTAATAAAAAGATTTAAAAATGAAAATTTACAGGTCCCTGTTGTTTAATATGAAAAATATATAGTCTGTCATTCACCTAACTTGAAGTTCAGATCACGTGATTATACAAAAAATTATTTGTCTGCTATATCCATGCTACAGCTGACATACGAAAGCAAATTTACATACCAAATGTTCATCTGATGAAAAAATACCTGCTAGGCGTCTTGCTTCAGCACTTAAATAAAGGAAGTCTCCAATTCGGTACAACCAAATTTGCTGCTTATTGAAGCTCCAAACCATATCACGGCGTCCATATTAACTAATTGATACTCGTCAAATCCACATTCGTACAAAGGTTAAATTCTTAAATTTTTCTAAATTTTCCTACGTTGTATGTTGATTAAAATTACGTTGCATGTTAAATAAAATTTTACGTTAAACAAAAGTTCTGTTAACTAAAAGTTGCATATTATTTCAAAGTTGCACTAAAAAATCTTTATTTATTAAGATTACAAAAGCACTACTACTTACTGTTAACCAAAGGCCCTTCAAACAAAATATCGTCTCATCATCTGCGAGCTATTCTCCAGCAAGTGGACAACAAAAGTGCCGTCGGAGACAATATTATCTCACGAAAACAATTTAAATTTCCCGTGCTTCCAACACGTCGATTCAACAAACGTCATCGTCCTTGCGTTCAAGGAACACTTCTTCTGACGACAGCTGTATTGGAAGTGATAATATCACGCGAGTTACCGCTTGACAACAAGCCCAACGCTACAATCGTCTAACAGAGGGAGCTCTAAGAATGACACTAATAGAAAAGTATCTTTTGTCACCGCATAAATTAAATTTTGAATTGAAAGCTAATATTTTATTGGACAATATGTAATATTTATTTAGTGGATTGTGTAGCATTATTATGCATTACGTTGATTCCTATTAAGTAAATAGATTAAATATCTGTAGACATAATGATGGAAAATAAAATCGTTACAAAGTAACAGGGCTTAACCATCCATATTACGTTACCCCTGGTTTTAATATGAGCTCATAGTAACTTTTAAATACTCGTTCTAAATTTTGCACTGTAAATTACCATAAGTCTCTTTTACTTTGCACACATTCAAATATTACAACAATTATTTTGAATAAAAATTCCTACATAAATTAGTTAAATAATAAATCATAAACGTTCAATAAGCGGATAAATTGAATCAATTGATATTAGTTAATCTTTTGGAATATATGGAGCAAGTACCGAGGCGTCGCCACCAAAATCGAAGAAATATTTTGTATGATTTATCAGAAACACAATTTATTAAACTGTTTCGCCTTTCTAAAGAGTTTGTACGCTTTTTAATTAATGTTATATCTGATTATATACAACCTGGACATCGTGCCACGGATTTTGATATTTCTACTAAGGTAAACCTATTATTTGCGATTTATTCTATAAGATTCTGAAAGAGTAGATTTTTTTATATATTAGTAGATATTAATATTTCTACGCTTTGTGGTTAGTAGTTTATTTATTTATTTATTTGTTCCAACGTTTCAGTAGTCTGCTACCTGAAATTTAAGCAGACATGGCTTCCCCACAGAAAGTAACCATCATGCGTTATGTGTGTATGTGTGTATGTGTGAGGGATGGTTGTGTGTATGTGTGTTGTGTGTGATGTTGGTCCATGTTACGTTCCCCCTCTAAGACCAGGACCATCGGCAGCCTATCCCAGTCGTCAAGAAAGAACGCACAACGGACATTGCCTTGTCAGTACGGACCATCGGCAGCCGGAAATCTAGATGTTGAAAGGCAATGGAAGCGTGTGTTTAGGTGTGTGCGTGTGTTTGTGTGTGTGTGTGCGTGTGTGTGTGTGAGAGAGAGAGTTGTGTGTATGTGTGTTGTGTGATGTTGGTCCATGTTACGTTCCCCTCTAAGACCAGGACCATCGGCAGCCTATCCCAGTCGTCAAGAAAGAACGCACAACGGACATTGCCTTGTCAGTACGGACCATCGGCAGCCGGAAATCTAGATGTTGAAAGGCAATGGAAGCGTGTGTTTAGGTGTGTGCGTGTGTTTGTGTGTGTGTGTGCGTGTGTGTGTGTGAGAGAGAGAGAGTTGTGTGTATGTGTGTTGTGTGTGATGTTGGTCCATGTTACGTTCCCCCTCTAAGACCAGGACCATCGGCAGCCTATCCCAGTCGTCAAGAAAGAACGCACAACGGACATTGCCTTGTCAGTACGGACCATCGGCAGCCGGAAATCTAGATGTTGAAAGGCAATGGAAGCATGTGTTTAGGTGTGTGCGTGTGTTTGTGTGTGTGTGTGCGTGTGTGTGTGTGAGAGAGAGAGAGAGTTGTGTGTATGTGTGTTGTGTGTGATGTTGGTATCCGTGTTACGTTCCCCCTTTAGGACCAGGACCATCGGAAGCCGGATATCCCAATCTCCAAAGAGGAACGCTCGACGGATGTTGCCTTATCAGTCTGGACCACCGGCAGCCGGAAATCCAGATGTTGAAAAGGCAATGTAAGTGTGCGAAAAGTGTTTTATGTTTGCACAGTACATAGAGGTGTTTTGTGTGCGTGTGTGAAGTGTGTTTGAAATGTTAATTTGTGTTTATGTTTGCCCAGGTTACGAAAAGGTTGGATTGAATTAGTATAATTTTGTACATGTTTGAACTTATACTATTACATAAATAAAAAATTAGGTTCTTTCAGAGGAAAGGATTTGTTTGCTGTATTGTTTGCCTCGAGTATGTGAAAGTTCTTAAAATTTAGCGTTTGTTAAAAAGAAAAGAAATTCCCTATTCTACTACTTAAAATTAACTTATACTACTACTGTGGGTTATTATTTGTGAGAGACAGGGTTGCTAATATGTAGAAGCATGCAAATTCTACATATTAGGGGGTTGGATCGTTTCAAAGTCGGGTTAATGGTTTGATCTTGTTGCTTCTGGTCGTCAAGAGCAGAGCTCTTGGAATTCCAGGAGATCGGTCTCCGGTTTCCGGGGCAGAGCCTCGGTCCAAGAAGAGGTGGTACTTTTATGTCTCTGTCCGGGTAGTTTTGTTTGTGGCTTTTATCCGTCAAGATAACGTTGGCGAATGAGTGCCGTGGTTTTTTGTGTGAGTGCATTTAAGTGTGGAAAGAGGTTTTCATTACAAATCATCTGGTGTAGGGTCTTGTTTAATAATGTTTGTCTATGTGTGTAGAGTACGGTTGTAAGTCATTACACTCGAATACTATATGTTCCGGTGTTCCTATTTCTCCGCACGTGCATATGTTGTTGTCAACTAAGTTCATGCGTTCTCTGTATGTTGGATAGGGTCCGTGGCCAGTAAGGTAATGAATAAATCCCCGACTGGGCACCAGGTATTTGGCTTTTAGGCGGTCTATAATATTTGGGATCATTGCGTATACCCTTCTACCGGTTGTGCTTTGATCCCATCTTGTCTGCCATTCTGCAAGTATGTAGTTCTTTATTTCCGTCTTTGTCGTGGGCAGTTGGTTTGTGTTTAAGATGCGTTGTAGTTGTTGGTTGTCATTGTGTGTAAGATTGTATATTGCAGCTCGCTGTTTCACTATTAGGTCCAAGGGCATAGTTCCCACCAGTACATGAAGTGCATCATGTGCGGTAGTCCCATAAGCCCCCGTCAGTCGCAGTAAAACACTTCGTTGTGTACTGTTAATTTTTGTCTAGGTTTGATTGTGTTAAGGCGATTTCCCCACGTGCTTGCGGCGTATGATACTACACCACCGAGCACACTGTTGAGATATAGCCTTACGCAATTAAGTGGTATCTTATAAGTCCTTTGGGCTAGCGTTGCAATGTTCTGCATTGCAGAAGTTGCACTTGCACAGACGGTGTTTATATGTGCGGAGTAATTCTGTTTTTCGTCTAATGTTAAGCCCAGATATTTTGTGTTTTGTGTTCTACTTATATTTACACCATCTAGTTTGATGATGGGGTCCCTTGCCAAGGTTCCCTTCATCACAAGGTATGTAGTTTTTTTGTGGTGTTATGGTCATTTTGTTGGTTTTGCTCAACTTCGTGTATGGGTAAGGGCGATGTTAGCTTTACGTTCGATTTCCCTTCTGGAATTGCCTTCAACCACCAGCATGATGTCGTCGGCGTATGCAATCGTCGACAACACTTCGTCAACGGTGTCCAGCTTTTCCAGGAGTTCATCCATTACAATATTCCTAAATAGAGGCCCGCATATGGACCCCTGCGGGCAACCTTTATTTATATGTTTGGTAATGCTCTCCGTGCCTTGTAGGGTTACATACCTGTCCCTGCAGTAGCTCCTGAAAGAGTGGTATAGTTGTGAAGGACAGTTTAAGGTCGTAAGTCTTGTAAAGAGTGAAGGCCACCAAAGGTTATTAAATGCGCCTTCTATGTCCACTAATATTAATAGGACGTATTTTTTGTGTGATTGCTTGATGGTTTGTATTGCTCGGTTTATGGCGTCCTCGGTTGATTTGTTTTCTGTAAAGCCGTATTGTCTTGGATGTACTCCTGTGATTTGTCTGTGGTCCTGCATTCGTTTACATAATAGTTTTTCATACGTTTTTCCTAGCGTGTTCAAAAGGCATATGGGTCGGTAAGAGCCCGGCTGTTTGAGATCTTTACCTTTCCCTTTAGGGATAATCACGACATTCGCCTGTTTCCAGATGTTCGGAAAAACAGCTTGTCGTGTGCATTCATTGTACAGTGCTGTCAGCGTCGGTGTTAACTTATCTTGTAGCGCTATTCCAATCTCCGCAAGAATTCCGTCCGGTCCGGGTGCTTTCTTGCTCTTCCATTGGCATAGTGCGTATCTCACTTCGTCTTCTGTGAAAGGATCTAAGTTGTCGTCTTGCCTGTTCCATGGTCGGTTACCTATGTGGTTTTTGTCGATTACTCCTTGTCGTCTGAGTCGTTGTTCGTTAGTGTCGTCTTGATCGTTGTCATCGGGCAAAAGTGGTTGTACTAGCAATGTCGCAGTTTTACCCCAGTCTTTTGTGTATGTACCGTCTTGTTTGATTAAAGTTGAATAAGTTCTCGGTGGTTTGATTTTACCCTGGGTGATTTTATAGGGTATTCCCCAGGCGTCAGTTTGTAAGTGTCTTTCCACAAATAATTCCCATGATTTCCTTTTCATGTCAGTCAGTTCTTTTTGGTATATGTCTTTTAATTGTTGATAATTTGTTAGGTGGTATGCTCTCTCGGCAGGTACTAGGGAGTTTTGGTAGCTTTTTCTCGCTCGCTGTGTTTCCTTTTTTAGGTTTTGTAAGCGTCTTGTCCATTGACTTGTCTTTGTGTGTCGTGTTTTCCGTTGTTTCGGGAGCACTTGCAACATTGTGCATCTAATTATGTTGGTGAGTAGTTTTGTATACTCGTGAGCGTTTTCATCTGATGTTATATCTTGTGGGGGTACAAATGTGTCCCTCAGTTTGTTCCAATTTGCATTTCGTATTTTGTATCGTTGTACATTGGTGAAGTTTTGTGGTGTGTCAAATGGCCTGGTCGTCATGTCAATGTTGAACGTGATTAGGTTGTGGTCACTAACGGTTTGGTGTTCTAATACCTGTCAGTCTTGTATGTAGTTGTACGCCAGCCCATTTGTCAGTGTAACGTCTATATTTGTTCCCGTTCCTGCATGGGTGTTGTATGTAGATGGGTTATTAAGAAGGTTGATTACTTCGAGTTGTAGTTCGTTAATCAAGTTTTCGACTTGTTCTCCGCGTTCGTCCGTGACGGAACTGTGCCACATAGGAGATTTTCCATTTACGTCTGCCATAATAACTATTGGTTTGTTATTGTAAGTGTGTAATATGTTGCGTATGTTGTTTATGTACGGCTGGGGATCCAGTCTGTACTGGAAGTAGCTTGTTACCAAGATCCACTTTCCAATCCGATCGTTTGAGACCTCCAGACATGTGCAGTGTTCTCCGCTGTGTCGTTGGATTGTCGTGATTGTCAATGTGGGATCAAAAATGACCACTGCCTTTGTGGGTTTCTACCTGTATGTATTTGTCTTGCCCTGACTGGCATGCTTGGAATCTTCCCATGCACCAGATAAGGTTCCTGTATAAAAAGTGCATGTAATCGTAAGGTTTCGGTTAGTTGTCTAAGCTCTTTCAATACAGTTGCACAGTGCATAGCATTTATTTGACCAATTCTGATATTTCCGTTGTCCATTAGGGGTAATAGGTGTTTATGCTGCATTCTGGTTGTTGCTTGTGTTTGTGTGAAAATGTTGTGTGAGTGCAGGTTCGTATTCCGTTTGTGGGTGGGTTACTATTTTGTCTGTGTGCAGGTTCTCTTGTATTGTTTGTTGAAGATGTTGTCGATACGTGATTGCCCTTGCTTTGTTCTTTTGAATTTGTGAGGGTTGTTTGTGTTTAGTTTGGTTAGGTTTACTGTCCATAGTCGGTTTTTTGTATGAGTCTGTCCATTAACATTTTGTGGGTTGGGCAATCTTTAGGGTTAGAAGCGCACTTTTTGTTACGTTTTAAGCATGGTGTGCAAACTGAGTGTTGTCCGTGCTTGGGGCAGTCTGCATTTTTGTGCTTGGAGTCTTCTTCCCCACAGTGTCCACATGTATCGGTGGTGCGTGTGCAATGTTTCGTGACGTGCCCTAGATCGAGACATCGTAGGCATTTGGGTACTACTAAAAAGTCTTTCACTGTAACACAGCGATATTCGATATAGAGTTTCCCTAGATTTATTAATATATTCCTCACTTTGCCACTTACCGTCGCTACATGATGTTGAGTCGGTTTGTTTTTCGGTCCTGTTTTGAAACTAAGTAGAGAGTTTCTATTAAAATCCTCTCTGTTAATTAGGTGTTCAAGGTTTTGAGTATAAATTAAATTTGTCACATCTTGATCTTTCAGGTACGTTGGTATGTCGTATATAATAACTAAGGGTTTTTTCTTGCGTGGTTTTTCGCAATTTAGAGTTTGTTTTAGGGTTGCATGGTTTAAAATTTTATTTGCCTCGGTTTCGTTATCAGTATCTATAATTACTGCTTTGTTGGTTGTTCGGATGTTTTTAATTTTAATTTTATCTTTCAGTGGATTTAATGTTTTTGAAAAAATTTCTTGAACTTGTCTAGGTGTTTCACCACGTTTTGACGTTATGAACACCGTTGTATTTTAGTTTGAGATCGCTTTTGAAATTGCGTCTTGTTTTGGAACTTTCGGTTTTTCTGCTACAGCACTGGCGTATGTCTGTGTTGGTATTGCCGTCACGTTTGCGTACGTGTTTGAAGACATGGTTGGATTAAGCATTGATTGTTGTTTCAGATGACTGTTTTCTACTTTAGTTTCGATGATCTTGTCTTGTAGTGTGTTGTTTTGTTGTTTTATGAATTTATGTTCGCCAGTTAATTGGGCTTGTAGATATATTAATGTTATTATTTTATCTCTGAGGGTTTTATGCATCCCTACCCTTAGGCGGTTACTTGGGTCTAGTTCATGGTCAATAAAGTTAAGAAGGTCCGTCCCTAGGTTCTTTAGGTGCTCTAAGATAGACTGTTTTATATCTTCCGGGTTGTTGTGGCTGGGGCTTCTATCAATCTTTTGTTCCGTGGTATTTCGGTCGTTAGTGGGCGGGCAAAGGGTGTTAGTACGACGCTTATTTGACTCGAGGTGGTATGTAGTGAAGGATGTGAGTTTAAGTCAAGATCTGGTGTTGTTTTACCCCCAAGTGAAACCTTGGGGAAATTCTTCTTAATCTTCTTTGGGTATTAAACCACTCATAGTTTTTAAAATTATCTTTATTAACGTTTCGATCCATAACCTAGGATCGTTTTCAAAATAATAAAAACTTCAAGTTTGACATTTATGACACAAATTGAAGGTGACTTTGATTTATTGATGTTTGAAATATTTAGTTTGAGTACACTAAGCAAAATTTTTAAAGTTTAAATGAATAATTGCCTTCAATTTGTGTTACGGCCTGGGACCGACTTTTTTAGGTAGCCAATACGCTTAACGTGAAATCAGCTGATTAATTTTTATTGTAAATAATTTACGGTCCCAGGCCGTAACACAAATTGAAGGCAATTATTCATTTAAACTTTAAAATTTTTACCTAATGTACTCAAACCAAATATTTTGAATATCAATAAATCAAAGTCACCTTCAATTTGTGTCATAAATGTCAAACTTGAAGTTTTTATTATTTTGAAAACGATCCTAGGTTATGGATCGAAACGTTAATAAAGATAATTTTAAAAACTATGAGTGGTTTAATACCCAAAGAAGATTAAGAAGAATATTAAACAAACCACAACAAACATACAGGGAGTACTTGGGGAAATGTTGTGTTGTAGGCATTTTGTACTCTAGCTGTCTGATGTAATTTTACCTATCATTAAGTTATTTAAATTTAATTAAAAAACAATGTTCAATGTGACGGCCTTGATCTCTACGCAATTACTAAGAAATAAAACTGTGTCACTTACACTAGACTAAGTTCAAGTTTAAATGTTATTCATACTACATCACGACATTCAATGGAATGCGCTTGGTGTTAGTTCCTTGTAAACAATTATTGTTATAAATAATTGTGAGTGGGGCAGCTAATACGAAGGTTATTGATAGTTTAAAGTGGAACGTAAACTTTTCCTGTTTAGAATTTATTGCAGTATGCGGAAACGTCCTTGTGTAATTTGAACAACTATGGTACCCAGAAAATCACCTAAAATTCTGTCTGATTTAACTGGAAAATTAATTTAGCACTTAACACCGGTGAAAAGCTTACTAATAAATGCACCGTAACTAAAATTGCGTTGGTTCGTAGTTGAACCACTTAACCCGGGCTCACTTCACAAAATAGCCTCCCAAAACAGTTTAAGACAGTTTAAAATTCACAACAAAAGCTCCCCCCAAAACATACCTTTATTTATAGTGCACGTTGAATATTCAGTAATTACTTACAAAAGTCCTTCTTCGCGTGGTAAAATTCAGAAAAATTTCGAAAATTGTATTTCCTATGTTGTTGTTTTTTGATGCTCTTTGTTACTTGTTTGTGATTTGCACTTCATAACTAAACTTATTTTAACAAACTTAATTAATAGAATTAGTTAAATTACGGACTACATCGTTTGCACGTCTGTTCACGGCGACGTTCACTCGTCGAAGTTAGTGTGGTTAGTAGTAGCTAGCAGTTAGATATTGGTTGTAATTATAATTTTTCGGTAGCACAATCATCAGTATCACGTTGTGTTGAAAAAGTTGTTAAGACCATTACCAGATATGAGATATTTCAAGAATATGTAAAATTTCTTACAAATATAGGAGAT
The DNA here is from genome assembly GCA_036346225.1 of Platerodrilus igneus. Classification (NCBI taxonomy): domain Eukaryota; kingdom Metazoa; phylum Arthropoda; class Insecta; order Coleoptera; family Lycidae; genus Platerodrilus; species Platerodrilus igneus. The sequence goes on from JARFIW010000544.1 coordinate 2,821,681, forward strand.
TTCAACATCTTGTAATTGTATCTATTGTTTATTATAATTATTTTTTATCTTAACTTGGGTTGACATTTCAAATAAAAATAAATAAAAGTTTGTGATAAAGCAAAACAGAAAGTATGGTTATATGTATAAAACGTAACACTATTATCGTTGCCACATAAACCATTTGTTCACCGTGACTCGTATACCGTTTAGCTTACGAAGGGTTGTTGAAAATTCATATGTTCGCACTTTAACTGTTCGCTTTGGTATCGTATACGTGAAGTGCGAACATTGTCGAGGATGCAGCCCCTGATCCCGAACAGCGAATCTCATAAATCCTCGATTTTTGCAACTTGTCAACTTTATCTTTTGGATTACCTAACATCTCTAATTTTATTAGTATTATTATAAGCAATTTTGAAATTGAATTTTTAAATATTTTATTAAGACCTTTAGTAGTGATGTGAAAGGGAAGTTTGACATATTTGATTAATTCATTAGTGGTATTAGGTTGCAAAGTAGTTGATTTACGGATGTTGTTTCTATTCGTAGAATATTATCTACAATAACCGCAAAAAAAAACTATTGTAAGTTACTATTTGTTTAATAAGTGCAAGCTCCTTACTAAACCTGTCGCTATTTAAAAAAAAATTAATTAATCTATTCACTAAAAAATTGAAAGCCGCAAGTTTATATTGTAATCTGTGGTTGGAGGAAGATAAAATAAAATGATTCACATTAGTTTCTTTCCTATAAATATCATATTCTAGTTTATTGCCGTTTCTAATTACTAGTGTATCTATAAATGGAGGACATTTTTGCAGTTTTTGACACTTCAAAATCAAATGTTAATTCTAGCCAATAGAGGAGTTAAAGGTTGTACATATGGTAACTTTCTGAACAAAACAGTGGTGAGACGTTTATTATTATTATTACTATTTTAAAGAGTGTTATAAAGCAGCTTCCGTGCTTAGGATAACCATTATTATAAAGAGTAATTTCCAGTGATCTGAGATTTTTATTTTTAAACTGAGGTTCTGCTATCAAGAGTATCCGTTGTTTTAGCGCTAAACCTGTATTAATCTTGTGAGAGAAAGGGTGATTAGAAAAATAATTTGTTACGTGCCAAATTGGCACTTAAACATTCTTTAGCTTAATTTTGATGTGCGTTAGTTTCGCGCTTTAAATTCAAAAGACTTGGCGTGTATTTCCGTTACGTCAAAAGTGGGTTGGAAGAATAATTTTGCGCCAACGCGTGAAAGGACAAAAAGTGGTAGAAGTGTTTCCGTGAGACTCTGGAACGTGGCTGTCTTGCCTGTAACTTCGAATAGTGTGGTCGTGTTAGGTATCGTATCGTGCCTTTATCTTTATCTATGTAGATTTCCTTGCCTTGCTTATCTGTTAGTCGACCCTTATACCTGTTTTCTTATTCGTTCCTGCATAGGTAGAAGATAAATTTGTCGCAGCCTAGGGCGAACCGAGTTCACGACCCCGGGAGGAGGCCATGCTCTGCTAGCAGCCACCATCTTTAAATTGCCTTGAAGGGGGCCATCAGCAGTCCTGATAAACGTCAGCAGACGCCAACTTTAACTCAACCCCGCAGGACGTCGGATTCCTTATGTAAGTACCTATTGTCTTAACCTGTTTGCGAATTAAATAAATATTTTCCGTCAATTGCGCATTTAATTTGTGCATTGTGTGACGTCATCGACAGATGGGCGCGCGCCAAAATCTGTATAAAGATTAGCGTTACCAACTTCCCGTGGTGTCTAGTATACCGCGCTTGCGGGATTGTAGCTATGAACTTTAAAGTGTAAGAATTTCGAACCCCAAGTTGGACGCCAATTCTTACACTTTAAAGTTCATAGCCACAATCCCGCAAGCGCGGTATACTAGACACCACGGGCAGTTGGTAATGCTAATCTTTATACAGATTTCGGCGCGTCCATCTGTCAATGACGTCACACAATGTACAAATTAAATGCACAATTGACGGAAAATATTTATTTAATTCGCAAACAGGTTAAGACAATAGGTACTTAAATAAGGAATCCGACGTCCTGCTGGGTTGAGTTAATGTTGGCGTCTGCTGACGTCTATCAGGACTGCTGATGGCCCCCTTCAAGGCAATTTAAAGATGGTGGCTGCTAGCAGAGCATGGCCTCCTCCCGGGGTCGTGAACTCGGTTCGCGCTAGGCTGCGACAAATTTATCTTCTACCTATGCAGGAACGAATAAGGAAACAGGTATAAGGGTCGACTAACAGATAAGCAAGGCAAGGAAATCTACATAGATAAAGATAAAGGCACGATACGATATCTAACACGACCACACTATTGGAAGTTACAGGCAAAACAGCCACGTTCCAGAGTCTCACGGAAACACTTCTCCCACTTTTTGTCCTTTCACGCGTCGGCGCGAAATTATTCGTCCAACCCACTTTTGACGTAACGGAAATACACGCTATGTCTTTTGAATTTAAGGCGCGAAACTAACGCACATCAAAATTAAGCTAAAAAATGTTTAAGTGCCAATTTGGCACGTAACAAATTAATATATCTCCCAGAACTGGTTAGTTTTTATAACAACCAAAAATAAGCTTGTTGGTTGGGTCGCGTATGACCAGAATATAAAAAACCGGATTCTTCTTTCATTTTTCATTTCAAAAGTAAATTTAAGATGTTGGTCGTAACCGTTGAAACAGTGTACTAGATGTTCTATTTCATTAGTTGGAGAGGAACAGATGATGTCATCATCGTATTTAATTAAGAAAACTACGTTGAAGTTCAGATTAGGTGAGACGGTTTCTAACAAATGATCCGTAACTATTTGAACTAAAACTGACGATAGAGATGATCCCATAGATGTGCCAAATTTTTATAAATAATCTATATTTTAATAAACAAAGCAGATGTTTTTGTAAATTAGTATAATGGAAAAATAAATAGTGTTTTTGAAGTGTTTGTATGTGGTTATAAACAACTCCCGTTTTTCCTCAATTATATCCAGACCTAAATCAAGAGAAATGTTGGTGAATATAAAAGAGACATCCAAAGAAATTAATACATGGTTTTGAGGTAACTTGAAATTGCTGAATTGATTCACAAAATCTTTGATACTATAACCCTCTATTGGAAACGATAATTTTAAAATTTGTGCCAAAATACTGCTAAGTGATAGGTTGCAGTATTAATAGTACTAATTATCGGACGTAACAGAACATCTTGTTTATGAATTTTAGATAAACCATAATATTTACCAGGTACCGAGCTAGTGTTCGAAAGTTGTTTCTTTTGAGTATCTGATATACATTTTTTTTTGTTTTTGTTTTGAATAATAATGGTTACTCTAAGCAGTTAGTAATGAAGCTGTTTTATACCACTATCCAAAGTAATAATAATGAACATCTCACCACTCTTTCGTTCAGAAAGTTGCCATATGTGCAATCTTTAACTCGTCTTTTGGCTAGAATTTTAAAACAACCAAACATCCATGTTTAGGCCTTGCCTATTATAAATGAAAAAGCATGTTCCTCTTATGTCTCGACTACGATTTGTTATTCGCGCATCGCCAAAGGTGAGCGCTGATTACAAACAATAAGATAAGACAGTCGACAAAGCTCGCTCTTAAAAGACAGTCCATTAAATATCACATTCGTGCCGGTTTGTCGGCATTAATTATTTAATTAAATTAACAACGTGAGCACCTCTATTTCCCTTCCTTCATCACCCTCTCCTGCCTAACCAATTATGTATTTAGTGGTGAGTGTAAAGTGACAATTGAACACGGGGTAAGTTTTTTATGCAAACATATTTTATTACACGTTTAATTTTTGTTATTGTGAACCAGCCGTTTCTCTTAGGTGTGAACAATCCACATTGTTTTCAGCTGAGAAAAATCAGTAAAAAACGTTTTTACTAAGTTGAAAGATAAAACTGATAAACTGTTTAGTGCAACAATATCAATAAAATATAACTTGTTCATTAATAAAACTTATGTAGGTACTTCTAGTTAGTGGTTAAAGAATAGACTAATTTAACATAAGTCATGCAAAATTGGGAAAAAACGGCTGTGCTCTAGTACAACATGTAAAAGTGACTCATCATTTTTCAAATTTTGATAAAGTTCAAGTTTTGGATTTTGAACCTAATCACAAGCTTAGGTCTTTTTAGAAGCATTTCACGTCAGGAATGAAACAAATTCATTAAACTTTAGACAAGGCATTCAAAATCTGCATCCGATATATTCAAAGGACATTTTCGTTATTAAAGAGAATAAAAGTACTCTTGGAAATTCAATAGGTGAAGAAACGCTTGGCTCGTTGGCTGTTTTAAACTTTAATAATGACCTTGTGGCACCGCTTTCGTTTGATAAAATAATTAAAGGGTTTGCAGCTTTCAAATCTCGAAAACAAGACAGCGGTTTGAAGCATGCTCATTTTCCAGAACCTCTATAACTGAATACTTTAGAATCAGAATTATTTTTAGTTTCATAAATATTCGTTTTGATAAAATATTTAATGCTCTAAAATTATGAAGTACCCGGAACATTTTTGTGCCTCATAAACAAAGTTTCATTTTCGTAAAACTTTAGACTTACGATTAATTTTTATTCAAGTTCGAATAAAGTTACTCCAGAAACCGTGTAGTTTTCGATACAAGGTCACGCCTGATGTTGTTTGCTTCGCTGTTTGACGCCCATCTGCAACGTTCAAAAACTAGCAAGTGGCGTTTTATCTGTCGTAGAGCAATCATGTCGTTCCCGATTTCAAACTACGGCAATTGGAGAATCGCATTGAGTTTGTGGCCTCAATAATTACAGTTTATGTTGAAAGAACTTGGGTGATATTAATCAATGGTTCGTATATTTTTTATTTAAATATCTTGTCTTGTCTCCCCGTTTCCTTGCAGCGTAACTATATTCAATTAATTTAAACTATATTAAATTCTATAATGTAATAACAAAAGTTACATTTAAATTGTTCGTATTGGCATTGTTAGCGCTACAGCTAATAATGTGGTAAATTTTTGCAACTGGAAGACACATTTAAAAATATGATTCAAGTGTAACTGATAGTTTATCGTATGAAGATTTATTTTGACATTTATGTGAAAGCGTACCCGGTGGTGATTCAGATAGAAGATTCCTACCCCATATTTTGCAAACTGGTCGTCAATGTCACTGGTTAGCATCGATCTGAAAACTTGTTCCACCCTTTTCATTAAAACCCGAGATTGATGCTAAGAGGCTCTAATGGGATACTATGGTGCGTCCGTACTTTGTGTTTGTCACATTCCGTGACGTAAGAAAGCAGTTGGTGAGTGTTGATAATTAAATTCTTTTCTGATTTCCAAGCCAAGCGATTTCACTTTTGAAGGTTAATAAAGTATAAAAATTTCATAAAAAAGAAGGACCAGTTTAATTAGAGATTTAAATTTACTAGAACTTGATGTGTGAATAAATTTTCAATAGGAATAAAATAAACACTTAACTTGACTAACTATTGGTTACGTAAATTTTATGTACTATATTAATATAAAATCTGGTACTAGTGTAAACTGAAGATATCAGATCTGCTCGCTACGATATTGAAGAATAATGTAAATAAAATTTATAAAATGTCCAAAAATTAATCAGGGGCGATTCTCAAATTTAAAGGTCAGCTTATAAGATTTAATTAAATTAACACAAAGTCTGAAGTTAGTAAATATCAACTAAAAATTGTTGCGATAAAATTTCAGTTATAATAAATGTAAATATTCTTGTATTAACACGTATTATTGGTGTCTTAAACGACACGAAGTATTCACGAGTGAAAATTATCAGTCGTAAAATTTGATCTAAAAGACATTGCATCTAGCATGAAAGTGTCATTCTAACTTTAACCGTATTTACAGTACAAGATGGTGTATAAAATGTAGGTTCAGCGCAGCTGCGGACATTGGTATATTTTTCATATTTTTGATGTGTTATCCAGGGATGCAAATAGCGACCCCTTGTGATTTAAATACTTATTCTTTTTTAGGTAGTAGGTTAGGTGTGTGACAACAGAGCTTTTGTATTTAGATGCGTTTGCGCACTAAGTGGTTTCTACTTTTTTCTATTAGTGCTTTCTCTTTAAAATAGTAATTAACAAAGTAGTAGCGCCTTGGTATTACCTGTTAATACATACCCCCCGATAGTCTTTTGAAATAACCTCGGAAGTTAGAGTTCCAAGTTAGTCCGAAAGATTCCAAAGGTCGTCATTTTATACGGATTGTTTTACAGCTTTTTCGTGGTCTTTGTGAATGTAGAGGTGAGTTGTATTTTCTTTGACAACCACCCGGGGTTCAGTGTTTCGGCTTGTAATTATTAGTTCATCTTAGTTCAAAGTTATTATAATTACAGTCGAACAGTTTTTGGTAACGTCAAACGCTATAGGCTCTCAACCGGTGGCACGCGTACCCTTCAGGGATACACGAAAATTTGTCTGTATATTATTTGTTATTATCATATACTTAAATAATATGTATTGCAATTGTAAACTGTCAAATACTGTACTGGATATTTGTCCTAAATACAAAACATATGGTCACTAGCATTTGTTGTATGTGTATTAAAAACAGGACAGAGCTTTTCGTAAAACCGAATATGTAACATGGTGATAGCGGTAAAACGTCTATTAACAGTGCCGGTATTGTTCTGTGTTTTTGTTTCCCACTGGAACATACGGAAAAGTATAGTGCGAAAATAAAAACCTTCAATACGTGTACGAACACGAACACTTTGAGATAATAAAGGTTAGGATTAATAACCTTGTGTAATAGTTATTTATAACTAGGAGATTCAAAAGCAACACATGTATAATTAAAAACATATTTCGGGTATCAGGTTATGATACTAACGTTAAATACTGCCGTGCTCTAGAAATAATTGATATTTATTAATTTTTTTCTTTTTGAATATACTCCGCTAATTTTAGGCATAATGACAGACCAGTGTCGGTCTCCCGATCCGTTTTCTTTTACGGGCGATATTACTGCAAACTGGAAACTTTGGAAGCAAAAGTTTGAATTTTATTTGCTTGCCAGCGGCAAGCAGGAGAAGAAAGACAATGTTAAAATTGCTGTTTTACTAAATTTACTCGGGGATGAAGGTATCAAAATTTACAATACTTTTGAATTTGCCGAGGGTGAAACAGCACAAAATTACATGTGATTCTAGAAAAGTTTGAAAAACATTGACGCCGGTTGTAAATCTTGTATACAAACACTTTAAGTTCTTTAAGAGAGAACAATTACCGGGCGAAACTATAGATCAGTTTGTAACCGCCCTAAGGCATTTAGCAAAAACATGGGATTTTCAAGAAAAAGGTATCCTCATTAGAGATCGTCTTGTATTGGGTGTTCGAGATTCTCGTATACAAGAGAAACTTTTACAGGAAAGTGATCTTCAACTTGAAAAAGCGATTAACATCAGCCGCGCTATGAAAACAGTGCCGCAACCTTAAAGGAAATCTCAAAGGAAATGGTTTCTGTAAACGCTGTTAGTCGCAGGAACTTTCTTAAAAATAATTACAACACCCCCCTCTACTAGCAGGCAGGACCAAAACGAATCAAGACGTATGGGAAATTTCAGGAATTTCCATGCAGATAACAAAAATTATGACGGTACCTCATCATCAAAAACAGGTAATCCTGGAAATTGCATGAACTGTGGGAAAGTTCATGAGCGAGGTAAGTGTCCTGCTTTCAATAAGATTTGTAGTTTTTGTAAAAGAAAAGGACATTTTCGGAATTATTGTCGTAAACGCGTAAACGTTTGCGAAATAACCGATTCAACAGTAAATATGGCCAGTGAATATACTGATAATTTTTCAGATTTTTGTGAAGATAACACACAACAGGAAAGCGATAATTTAGTAGTTTGGACTGTCACGGTTTCTGCAATAGACAAAAATTTTGTAGAATGGGTTGAATCCGTGCTAATCGAAAAAGTGCCGATAAATGTTAAAATAGACACCGGTAGTCAAGTGAACACTTTAAATATATCGGATTTCGAATCTATGAATTTATCGCGAAGTGAACTTTCAAAAAATCCAACTACTTTATTTTCTTACACTGGACACAAAATACCAGTAATCGGTCAAATATATCTAAATTGTAACTACCAAAAAAAAACCAAAAAGTTTTATTTTACGTTTTACAATCAAAAAAATTCTGTTCTATACTGGGACTAAAATCTGCTTACGATTTGGGAATTATTTTAGTTAAAGACGAATCGCTTTCCAATAATGTTTGCTCAATTAAACAAAACAATAATTTGGAAAATATTATACAAACAAATGCATCTGTTTTTTCTGGTGTGGGGAGGGTGAATAAAGAGTTTAATATAGTTTTGTCAGAGAATGCTACACCTCATATTAGCGCCGCTAGAAAAATTCCGATCGCGATCAAAGTAAATATTAAAAAACAACTTGATAAAATAGTCGCTGATAATCTAATCACGCCAGTGACCACACCAACTGATTGGGTACATCCTATTGTTTTTGTACCCAAAAGTAATAGTGACATGCAGATACGTATGGATCCACGAAAATTGAACCAATACATTAAACGAGAACATTTTGAAATTCCCACTCAAGAAGTATTGTTTTCACAATTAGCAGGTGCAAAATATTTCAGCTTACTAGATGCTTCGTCCGCATTGCTACAACTACCGTTGAATTACGAAAGCTCTCTGCTTTGCACTATAGCAACGAGTTTTGGCAGGTATCGATACTTGCGTTTACCCTATGGTATCTCATGTGCTCCTGAAATGTTTCAGCGCTGCATTTATGAAATTTTAGGTGACACAAAGGGATGTTTAACATATTTTGACGATGTATTAGTGTATGGTGCTACTATCGAGGAACACAATCACAATCTAAGTGTCGTTTTGTACAAAATAAGAACCAGCGGCCTAACACTAAATAGAGAAAAATCGGAGTTTTGTGTAACCCGAATTAAATTTCTCGGACATATAATAGATAGTAACGGTATTTCACCGGACGAAAAGAAAACTGAAGCAATCCGCACGATGAGTTCCCCTAAATCTGTAAAAGATTTGCAACGTTTTTTGGGAATGATTATGTATTTACCTCGTTTTATTCCCAATATTTCTACAGAAACAAATACTTTAAGAAAACTTTTAAGTTCAAGAAACGAATTTCTATGGACTGCCGTCGAAAACAAATGCTTTAATAACTTAAAACATCTCGTTGCCTCAGCAACTACTTTAACTTACTTTGATCCGTCTAAATCTAAACCTACAATTTTATCAGTAGATGCCAGCCCCTATGGCCTAGGTGCGGTAATACTCCAGAATAAGGAACTTTTAGCCGTTGTATTCGGGTGTCAACGTTTTCATTACTATCTTTTTGGGCAGCATTTTCACATTGAAAGTGACCACCGTCCATTGTTGGGTCTTATAAAAAAACCATTAGACGAAATGTCTCCACGAATTCAACGACTTGTTGTCAAACTTTTAAAGTACTCTTTTACTCTTGTTTACGTTCCTGAGAAAAAACTGCAGGTTCCTGATACTCTAAGCCGTAACCCTACACAAGAAATCATTAATACTGATTTCTTAGATTCCAACTTTAAAGTTTATTCAGTTATTGCTACAAAACCAGCTACGGCTACAACACGCAATTAACGAAGATTGCTCATTACAGCAAATTAAACACTTTGTTAAAAATGGTTGGCCTAGTAACAAAAATAATGCCTCATTAGAAGTTCAAAAATTTTCGAACATTAAAAATGATATCTATCTACACGAAAATGTTTTATTTTATAACAAGCGACTGATAATACCAGAAAGTTTAAAATCAGAATTTCTCAACTTGGTACATCAATCTCACCAGGGTGTAGTTTCCTGTAAAAATCTAGCATCCCAATGCATGTATTATCCCGGTTGGAGTTCTGACATAGAAAAAATAGTTTTAGAATGTGAGATTTGCCAGTTTGATTCAAAATCAAATCCCAGAGAACCTCTTACTCCCCATGAAGTGCCGGATTTGCCTTGGCAAAGAATTTGAGTACATTTTAAATCTCTCAATACACAAGATTTTCTTGTGATTATTGACTACTTCAGCAAATTTATTATTGTAAACAAAATACCTAATAAAACTGGAATTACTGTAATATCAGGCCTAGAAAACATATTTTCGGTAAATGGTTTACCGCAGGAATTAGTATCTGATAACGGACCTCCTTTTGATTCGCTTGAATTTAAAAATTTTGGAAAATTATACGACATAAAATTAACTAACTCCAGTCCGTATTATCCTCGATCAAATGGTATGATTGAAAGAACTGTACAAACAGCTAAAGGTTTACTAACTAAATGCTTACAAGACGGAAAAGATCCGTTTTTGTCTGTTCTTCAGGATAACATTACACCCAAACAAAACTTACCTGCACCGTGTAATTTGTTGATGGGTAGAAGATTACAGTTAACTCTACCTGTTAGCCAGGAAGTTCTAAAACCTATATTTCCTATAAGTGGTATAAAAGAAACACTAAAACTTTCCCAGCAAAAGCAGAAGGAGCGTTACGACGTTTCAACACATAAACTAACCAAACTCGTACCCACACAACCAGTTGCAGTTCAACAAAAAACGCGTCAGTGGCGCCCGGGTAGTGTTTTAAAAAAGTTTGGCCCAAATGATTATAACGTTGAAATCGATGGAACCGTTTATCAAAGAAACAGGCAACACCTCAGGCCATTGCGAATGTCGTTGCCAACATATTTAAATAGCAAACAAAATGACGCAAAGGGCACTGAACCTATTTTGTTTCAGCCCCCAGTAACCACTGCGCCTAAGGAGGACCTAACGGTTACAAGAAGTGGTAGAGTCAGCAAACCACCCGATAGATTAAACTATAAGTGACTAATCAATTCTTTTAATTTTTCTTATTTGAAAAAAGGGCGTGTAACATATGTGACACATCATGTCCATTTATATATTGTTGTCAATATGGTTATCGCGCTCTGCTGTCTGCGCCGTTAGTAGTTATGCAGTTCGGTATAAGATACGGTCGTGGATATATGTATGTGAAGCCCGTAATATATTATTTGTTATTATCATATACTTAAATAATATGTATTGCAATTGTAAACAGTCAAATACTGTACTGGATATTTGTCCTAAATACAAAACATACGGTCACTAGCATTTGTTGTATGTGTATTAAAAACTGGACAGCTTTTCGTAAAACCGAATATGTAACAATGTTGAAGATGATCTACGGCTGTACTTGACCAAACTGTAACCAAACATTGATAAATATTGTAAATAAAACAAGCCTAGTGAGACTTTTTTTAATTTTGTATGATAAATAAAAACTTTGTAATTAAATGTCAGTAAAATAAAATTTCTTGTTTTTAATTTAAATTAACTATTAGTAATTAAACTTTAATACTTCAACTTAACAGTTAAACTTAAACTATCATAACACATATTAAAAAAACTTAAGTGTTTTTGTTGCGATACTCATAGTTAGTGATACACAAAAAGAGTACGTGGATCGAAAAAGGTTAAGAACCGCTGGTTTAGTGCAATATTTTTGGTTGTAGGTGAAAGTTTTATATTATTCCATTTAGAATTTCTATTCTGTTTGTTTATCCTTGTTTTTCTTTACGAAAAAATAAAAAAAAATTAACCATGATTTTCATTTATTATCTTATTGTGTCTATACAACGTTGCATTAAATTGTTACCTAGAGGTAAATAAATTCTAGAACCGGTGCTTTAGCATACTCTTACATTTGGTCTTAACACATTTTTTCATTCAAGGCGTTTGTAAGATACCGCTGATTGGAAACTGGTATTCGAAATTTATAAATCCTAAACACCTACCTGCCTGCCAAAGCAACATTTTTTTAGTGCTTTTATTGGTTTCTTGTCATCTATTCTAATTCGTGGCGTCGACACTATATAATGCTTTATAAAAATAGATTCAATATAAATTAATTGTCAAACGCTGTTTTAAAACAACGTTGTTTGGGTCAATCACTTATATTTTGCATCAATTTAGCCTGCAAAATCTATGCGTGAAATGGTTTTTTTAAAAAACAAGATCTTCCTATCAGATGAAATACAAACGAATGTAGATAGAAAGCTTTTGATCTGTAAATTAGGACTCTCTTCTAAGAAATAATTGCACCTAGATTACTTAATTATCGCAGTATAAAAGTGCTAATTAAAAACGCCACTTACTTCAATTACTCAATACTTGTTTTTTACCAAAATTACAGAAAATAGGGATATTTCAATTAGGTCGTTTAGCTTAATACACTTTTGCTCTTATCTCGCAAGTTAAACATTCATTTTTAAAATGGCACATCGCTTGAATAAAGTGAATAATGAAGACGCAGTGGCGCTTCAGCGTAGAATGTTTGCTAATGCTGGCTTTTGGCCACAAGAACAACCTACGGTTTATTATCGAATAAAAGCAGCTTTTAACTATGTTATGCTGCTTTGTCTATGTACAACAATGTTGATGGAAGCCTACTACGACCTCAACAATTTTTCAAAACTATCAGAAATACTCTACATTTTAGTCAGCGCAATACTTGGCAATGCAAAATTCGGCAGCTTCTTCATGCGTCGAAAGACTTTATCCATGCTATCAACCTGTTAAATGATCCACTCTTTTACGCGTATCCCGACGAATTTAGACAAAATATGGTAAACCGCATTAATAAACTGCAACTTTTTGCAAAATGTTACCAATATTATGGATACAGCACAGTAATTCTGCTTTGCATTACCCCCATTTTTGATAACAGTCCTTTGCCAGTTCCATTTCCCTTCGAATTGGGTAACTACCGATATCCGATGTACTTATTTCTTGTATATAGCTTGAGTTTGCTTGGGTATGCTGGATTATCATATGATTCTATCTGCATTTGCCTTGTAGCAACAGCTGCGACTCAGTTGGAAATACTGAAAAGGAAAATTATGCGCATTAAGCATGGATGCATTTCTGAAGATGCAAATGTTTCTGAAAGAAACGCACGTGCTGATCTTGCAATAGAAAAATTAAAGCACTGCGCTATTCACCATAAGCTTATAATACAGTAAGAACTTTTATAGTATTTAATAAATTGAAATTGCATTTTGTAGGTTTGTCAAATCTGTAGATAAAACATTTTCCCTAGGTATACTTATTCAATTTATAGGAAGCATACTAATTCTATGTAATACTATATTTCAGTTTGTGTCGGTAAGTCAAAAAATTAAATACTACTAGCACCAAAAATAATGTATTTGGTTTGTATGTAATTAATGACAAAATAAATACAAACAAATTGAGCTAACAAAAATTTAGCAAAATACGATACGTCTTTTATAATTATCAAGAATTTTACACTACATAACCTACTTGATCTTAATATAAAATTGCTACTCACCATGCATTCATTTATTTCTGAATAGTCACAAATTTAAAGCGAAAACTTATAGTTCTTAAGAAAAGACAGAAAATCTTACGCTACAGTAATTCCTCAAAACGTATTAACGAAGAACAGACACAAACACGCGCATGCGCATACAGCTGCACTCATGCATGCTTCTACCTACGCACGTACGTGCTCACACTGATGTACGCATACATACACACTCACCGCCCTTCCGCCCACACACGCACGTACATATGCATCCACACGCACGCAAGGACGCACGCACGCACGCACACATGGACGCACGGACGTAAGCGCGCAAGCACGTGCACGCGCGCACACATCCATACACACTACGCGCGTGCGTGAGTTTTTGTTGTGAACAGAAATGGTTTTATTTGCTCTGTGGCTTATAGCGAATTTTTTGTGACAAACGACAGATAATACATTTGATAATTACATCTGGGGTTAAAATACCTCTTTGCGTTTTGTTTGTGTAGGCTTTCGTCTATCCGGTTTTCCCCTTCCTATATCCGATATGATACAACTACAACCAACAAAATTAGCGGTATGTGCATACGCCGATGATGTGTCTATTTTTATTTCAAAAAACAGTGATTTTGATCATTTACAGACTGTTTACGAAGTGTATAAAAACCAATCAGGGTCGGTGTTAAACACATCTAAAACAAATGGGCTTTGGTGCGGCGCATAGCGAGGGAGAACAGATACTCCGCTAGGGTTCTCTTGGTCATCAGGGAATATAAAAATACTGGGAATACACCTGTCAGGCAATATTCAAGAAGATACAGTATTGGCATTACAAGCTCTTTGTACCAAAGTAGACAAAGCTATTGAAATGTGGAAATTGCGTGCACGCAATACTTCACTGATTGGAAGAAAAATAATTGCTAATCAATTTATTGCACCCAAGTTGTGGCACTGTATGCAGACTCACCCATTTAACGTCAGCCAGCTAGAAACTTTACAAAATAAATTAAGGGATTTCATGTGGACTGGTAAACATTGGGTAAAATCTGAAGAACTATATCTACCGAAAGTATACGGTGGCATTGGTTTGGTATGCCTTAAAGCCAAGCAACACTGCTTTCGCCTTTTTCTGGGCTCACGTTTAATCAATAGTTCCAGAGAGCATAAGTGGGCAACTATCATGAAACATGTTATCAAGAAAAATAACTCATATGGGGTAACATGGCAGCTTCTGACTTGTACCGATCTTAATAAGTACTCAGCAGATTTTGAAGAGAACATTTTTGTAAAATCCTTGGTTAATGCGTTTAGCAAAATATCAACGTCGTATCCGGGTTTTCCTAAATTTAAAGAAGACCCTTATTTAGTACCAACAACCAGCTGTAGGTTGATTGCAAGCGATACTGTGCCTCCACTATTTAGCAAACGATGGGTAGAATATGGGTTTAGAACTATTGCCGATTTTAGGAAGGAGATGAATGGATAACACATGCAAAAATGAAAGAACGACTGCATAATGCCCCATGCTCAACAAAAAACGACCTTCTACAACACTACAAAAGGATCACATTATTTTTCGATAAATATACGAACAGCGCAAGCAACGGCAGTGAACGCAAAGCGCATCGATGTAGGCTCAATGTCGATATAAACCAAACATCATTGGAAGTGACAAAAGACAATCGCAGTAGGCTACAACAGAGTTTGGTGCTTCTGTTACTCAACTGCAAGAAACCCTTGAGAAGTAGTTGGACAGATGATGAGGTAATTTGGAGTTCCTTCTTCAAGCCCCCCACACTCGGGCACGAATCAATAATCTCTTGGAGGTTTGTAAAGAATAGATTGGCCGATGCAAAGTTCCTAAACCACATAGGCGTAAAAGACAAGTCAGTCTGTCAATGGTGTGAAAGTGAGGGCAATGCCTGGCATATAATGATTACTTGCCAAAAAGCAAAACAATTGTGGCGGTTTGTAACTAACATCGTACAAATTTTGATGAAAAGGAAGAGACTCCTGATCAAAGAACAATGTTATGGAATCAGCGGCAATACAGCAAAGAGTGACCTAGGAAATTACGTAATAAACCTAGCTAAAGCTTGCATCTATTGGACAACGATTGATGCGATAAAAAATGTTAATTCTAATATACCGTTGACCCTATATTACAAACAGCGTTTAAAATCTAGGATAATTAAAGAGTTTGTTTGGCACCACTCCAGACGTTCACTAGACAAGTTTTGCAACATATGGTGCATCGAAAAAACTATATGCTGGGTAGAGAATGATAATCTACAGTTTAGTGGCAATTTAATGCAGTAACTTATTAAAATTTGCGCAGATTACCAAAGCGAATGTTGTGACATGGATGCATGTACACCATAATTAAGTTGGAAACGTTTTGATTTTAATTTTTTTCATTTTATTTTTTCTGTAACATTTATTTCATTTTATTTTGTTAGTTTTTTACTGTCGTTTTATTATTTATTTTTTTTTGGTGTTATTTCGGCAGCGTTGCACTTGCCGTTCTTAACTACCTTTTTTTCTTGTAACTACTGCATTTTATAGTTAGCGCTACTTTTGTGACATTATAACAAGTGTAGGTTTTATAAGATCTTATATATTAATATCTATTTTTTTATATATTTGAACCATATATTATGTAAAAACCTAAAGTTTTAATAAATAATAATAATAATAATAATAACACACACGCACGTACATATGCACCCACACGCACGCAAGGACGCACGCACGCACGTACACATGGACGCACGGACGTAAGCGCACAAGCACGTGCACGCGCGCACACATACACACACATTACGCGCGTGCGTGAGTTTTTGTTGTAAACGGAAGTGGTTTTATTTGCTCTGTGGCTTATAGCGAATTTTTTGTGACAAACGACAGGTAATACATTTGATAATTACATCTGAGGTTAAAATGCCTCTTTGCCTTTTGTTTGTGTAGGTTTTCGTTTTTTTTCAAAAATAACCGTTTGTTAAGATATTTGTAAACTAATAATAGAATGTGGTGTGAATTTACAGCACGGTTTGCATATATTGTACTGAATAAGGGACAGGGGGGCTATATTTGGTTAATACAGGGGCTGCATCATGTGAGAAACAGAATCTTTTGGTAATTTTGGGGTAAAATATGATTTGGACAAAATGTAATCAAAATTATTTGTTTATCTATGAAAATAAACAGGGGGTATCCCTAATTACATATTTCCACTAACACTTGAGCTACTACTACAACTAAAACTAAAATTTAATTTAATAAATGTAAAATATCAATAAAAATAAAAATAAAATAAAATGAAATAAAAATAAATTAAAAATAATAAAAACCTTATGTTGCTATTACAAAAAATCTAAGACGCATGTACGCCTTACAACCAAACTTACGTAAATTTTATAAAAGGAAATTATATATTTTAAATTAAATATCTATTAAAGTTTATATTAGTTTGTACTGTTAACATTTCTCAAATAAATTCGATTATCTCGAAAACTAAATGAGATATCGAAAAGTGTATAGCATATTTATAATCAGCGTACAAGACTAAACAAGGTACATATATATCATTTATTGTATCATTATGGGAATATGGCAACGGACGACGGCGGCGACGGTGGCGACGACGACGACGTAGCGATTATATTAACCTAACATACTTCGTAAGTTTGATTGATATTACAAAGCTCGAAAAATTACGTGTGGGAGTATGTTTGCGTAACCATCTGCATATACTGGGTGCTTCAAAAATGTATACACACTTTGAACTTCCATAGAAAATTTATTTACCGATCTACAAAGTTAAATTTCAGGAAAATAGAAAGCTGAAAGTCCAATGTAAATGAAACATAAATAACAAATGTTAATACTGTTCAAATTGGTGACCTGCAGCATCAATACAATTCTGAGTACGAGTCGCCACAGATTCTGTACATCGTATCAAAACGTCCAATGAGATTTCTCTACACACTGCTTGAATCTCATTCCAAAGAATGTCTAGGTTACGTGGTTTACGTTTGTACACCTCATCTTTTACTGTGCCCCACAAGAGGAAATCCAGTGGTGTAAGGTCTGGAGAGCGTGCTGGAAACTCGATTGGCCCCCTGCGTCCTATCCACTGGCCCGACAAATTTTGATCCAGGTAAGCTCGTACGTCCCTGTGATAGTGCGGCTGAGCACCATCTTGTTGAAAATAAAAATCATCATTACCGTATAATGCACGAATGGCAGGAAATATGGAATCAGCAAGCATTGTTAGGTAATTAATACCAGTTACAGTGCCTTCAAATCGAAAAGGTCCAATGAGTCCCTTGAAGACAAACCGCACCACACATTTACACCAGGCAAATTTACAGCTTTTTCAATTGTAATGTGAGGATTTTCTTCACACCAGTAAACACAATTGTGCCTATTGACAGTTCCATTAAGTTTGAATTGGGCTTCATCCGACCAAATGATGCTACCCATAAATCCCGGTTCACGTATCACCATCTCCTGAATCCATTCACAAAATTGCAACCTTCGATCTGGATCGTCGTCATTTAGCTGTTGCACTAGCCTTGGAATGTAAACACGATACTTGCCTCTCTTCAGAATGCGTAGCACGCTGCTAGCACTTACATCACTTTCACGTGCCCTTGCCTTGAAGATTTGTTAGGAGAGCGTTGAAACAGTTCCAAGACTGTCGTTGATGACTCATCACTTGTAGCTGTTCGAGGTCGACCTGAATGACCTTTATGCACATCACACACTGTTCCATGAACTTCATGAACTTCAAACTTCCAGTACCACTTAATAACCTGCTTACGTTCTTCAAAACTCAAACGTACGCCCGCCATGTTGATATTACAAATTCCAACTGATAATATAACATAGAGGGACGATTATGCTGGCACCTGGCGAAGAAATATAACATTAGCCTTGTAGTGCGGGAAAACTACAATAGTTTAAAGTGTGTATACATTTTTTTGAAGCACCCAGTATGTGTCTGTGTATGTATACGCTCATACCTACGTGTGTGTGTGGGTGCGAATTGCGAAAGCGTGCGTGTGTAGGTGTAAATGCGCGTGTGTATATCCCATCAATTTAAAGCGGCCATAATTATTTTTCAACGAACTTCGTTCGTTTATGAAATCTATTTGTCTGTGTGTCTGTCTGTCTGTGTGTCCGAGGCCTTTTTAATGGTCGGACATCAATGTGTGATACATCAATCGATTCAGCTCGGTGTCCAGAGCTTAAGTTTTGATGTCAGTTAAAATCGGGCCACGGGGACGCCGAGCCCCCGGGAAAATCCACAGGGATAATTAAAATTTTAAATAAGTTTAAAATCAATATGCGACACATATTTGAACAATGTATGGCATTCCATGCCAATTATTCCAATATTATAGACATTGTTTAAACTTAAATTTTGATTACCGAAAATAATTAGATTCATATTAAAAAAAAATAAAAAATTTCTTATCTTATTGATGAGAACTAATATATAGCTTTTAAAATATTTATTCAATAAAATAAAATATATTAAAATGTCTCTTTTGTTGTTTATAAATTTTTGTTTTTATCTGAATACTTATAATTATTACAACATAATAATTTTAATTTCTTTAATTTGTTTTAAAGTAAGTCTACATTTGGAAGTTCGTAGCGACAATGCCTTGCATTTTCAACTTGTTTAAAATGAAAGACTGATGTAGAAAATATGGGAAGACTTTTATTAGTTGAAATACTATTGAATATAATTAACATCTTTATAAGTGGAGGATTACTTCGCAATTCGGTTCGAAATTTTGGAAGGTAGAAGAGACTTACATCTGCCAGAGTGTACCGGGACCGAGAAACCAATTTTGGCTAGAATATTGGGGAGTCGATTTTGGTGTTGAGAATTTTATGTAAGAAACAGAGCTGTGCTACTACACGACAATCAGATAGTCCGACTATATATAAAAGTTTTCTTGCATTTTTATACGAGTTGTGTCCTATAAAAGTACAAAACTTTTGAAAATGTAGATACATACGAGTACCTTACAAGCCTATTCTGTACTGTTTCTATCATATTTGAATGTAAAATAGTCCCCGGATCCCATACTGTGATAGCAAATTCTAGTTTTGAGGGTACCAGTGAGTTAAAAAGCAATTTTGAAGTAGTTGCGTTGTTAAATAGTTGACTGTTCCGTATAATAAATCCTAGCATTTTATAAGCGGCTGATACTATATACTTGATATGTATGTCAAATTTGAGATAAGTCTTAAAATGAATTCCAAGATCTTCCTTGTTAATCACTTTTGTAAGACCTGATCTTTAATTGCTTAGCCGTAACTAATTTTGGTTTGTGCTAACGAATACGTCATTTATCACATTTTTTAATATTTAAAAATAAGGAATTTTTTGTCCACCGTAACTATACTGTTTAAGTCCTGTTGTAATAAATTGCAGCCGTTTGGTGACGTAATACTTTTAAAAATGTTTAAGTCGTCTGCAAATAGAAGGTATGCACGATAACTTATTGTCTTAGGGAGATCATTAATGAAGATTAAAAACAACTTCCCTGAGGTACACCTGAAGATATTTTAAATGTATGTGAATTTGTAAATGTGTGCACGACGTAAGCTTTTCTGTTTGCCAGGTTAGACTTGAAAAGTCAACAACGGGTATTGACAATCCAAACATGGCCAATTTTTTAGCAATATATCATGGTTTACTTTGTCAAAAGCTTTTGCAAAATCTGTATAGATTACATCTACTTGCTCCTTCACTTCTCATACACTACTAATATTGTCGACAAAGTTTACCAGATTTCTTTGTATTGATCTATTTTGCATAAAACCATGTTGATTGATGTCTACTGATCTTGTTATATGTTGAAAAATTTTTGAGTGTAAAATATGTTCAAATATTTTTGCCGAAGTAGATAACACAGATATTGAACGAAAGTTCGTTATTTCGTTAAATGATCCGGTTTTGTGAATGGCGGTGATCTTTAATAACTTCAATTGCTGCGGAAAACAGTAGTAAGATTGACCGATCCGAAAACAGATCCACCTTATGGGATCCAGCCATTGGGATTCTCCTTATGGGAATTTACATGTATATTCCCATAAAGAGGAGTGGAAGGGAAGGATTCCCTCCTTTATCCCTCCTTGCTCCCCTCCTTGTTTGGACACCCCCACATCAACTATTTTGATTACGTCACACCCGCCTTCTTGGATTACGTTACAGCGCCGCCGACTCAAAATACTCCATATCCACCATCTTGTTTTTTAATTCTAAAAATATCTCCACCACGTTTGTGGGGCGTCTGGCACAGATCCACCTTATGGGATCCACCCATTGGATCCACCCGATCTACCGGATCGACCACTCGGGGCGTTTTTTCTTAGGGGATGATACATAAGTTTCCCAACCGTAAATTTTTTTAAAACTAAACTGCAGGAACACGAATACTAACTACACCATGCGCGACAACTCCAAACTTTTCCTTAACGCCTTAAGATTTCCAAGAATTTTTAACATAACTTTTTCCACCCTTCATTACTTTCTTTTCTATTCACCTGTTTTATATCTAGATTCACGCTAAATTATAACTTTCCTGCAGCTCATTACCTAAAAGAAAATCTAAAAATCATTTTTAAAACTTTTTATTACAGACAATTTTTTACTAATACAGTTAAAATTTTGTAAACCACATTTCTAAATACATATTCACAATTTTTATTCTTAACTTAGAACTCCTCACATAGGCTTATACTTATTAATAGTTATTTCTAAATAGAGCACCTTTTCCAAAGACCAACCGAACCCACGTGTTTCAAGTTCCTTTGATTTTGTTCTCAAGGTTTTGCTTAAGATCTCGTACATATTTTCCAGACTACTAAAAGATGTTATAACCATATTTTTTGTGTTAAAGGATTTCACACCGGTAGTCTCTTCTCCCATTTTTGTGTAGACGCCGTAGAGTTCGCAATTAACTTTTATTGCTGTATGTTGTGGTATTTTTTCATTAATTAATCGCATAAACCACTCTTTCTGCTTCCAAAGAAACTCGGACACTCCATCGTCGACACTGGCGTTCTTTATGCGATAGCTAGCCATACGGTTGTTAAACGATGTGCTAACCATTTCCACACCATCTTTGCCAGTAGCGGTAACTGTAGCATTTTTATGTCTGTTGCTCCTCAAGTGTGCGGCATACCTAGTTTTTCCACTTCGAAATTGCATACTTAACACAGAATTTGTGGTTGCTTCGTACAAGACCCTTTAACAGCTGGCGGAGCTAAACGTTTAAGGCTTAATGACATTAAAGTTTTCATGTACGTAGCACCAGCCATTGGGAAATGGTAAAAATTTTAAACCTATAAAGGTGGTTATTAATTGTGGTTTAGAAAAATGGTAGTTTTCTTGGACTAAATAAAATAGCTTAGACTGATTAATGTATATGGTTACATATTCCTGTACACATCCACAAACATCTGCTTACGTTCACGTGCGGACATGGCGATGCCGGTAGTTTTTGTTTAACAAATAATTGGAAAGATACGTTAAGTGTTAGTGGGTAGAAGCCAATAGGATCGTTGGGTTCAAAAAGAACGGTGCGGCGGAATGCATGGCGGTTCCCGTTAGAATAATTGAAAGTGGTTAATTGATCGTATTAGATGTTTAAA
This sequence comes from Platerodrilus igneus, assembly GCA_036346225.1. NCBI lineage: Eukaryota > Metazoa > Arthropoda > Insecta > Coleoptera > Lycidae > Platerodrilus > Platerodrilus igneus. The sequence goes on from JARFIW010000544.1 coordinate 2,843,753, forward strand.
TATGCGAAAATGTAAAAGTCTACTTGAGTAAAATTTAATTATCAAAGAAAAAAGTGCGCGATGTGCTATACTTTTAAAGAAAGTATGAAATGGTGCTTGCAGCGGTCCTAGCAGTAAAAAACACAACTGACTTCTTCAACCAACTACAAGAATAGCAGTAGCGCAGTGAAGGGGTACGCATGTATTATACAGCGCACTGTTATTATAAAATATGTTACTTTACGGGTAGCTCCAACGTGTAATTGATCACGACTTATAGCCCCCTCGGAAGTATAAAAATTCTGAGACCATAGTCGTTTGAAAAATGTTTAAAAATTACCAGAATGGGAGCGTGTCGAAGTATAAGTTAAAGGAATTATTGACCGAGTTTTTTCTACCTTTTACGAGGGAAGCGGAAGTTAACAGTCACCGAGCATCTAATTCCTTATTTGGGCGGTATCGAATACTTGCCGGTTCTAGAAATAATTACGTGCTACCGATCGCTATGTGGAAGATTTGGTTCTAGAAAATGAGCAGCCTACGAGAGTACGGAATACTTGGTATTAATGCTAATTGGTTTAGTGACCGCGCTTGTACACTCTTCGAGTGTCTTCGGCAATCTTCGATTGTTTCTAAAATGTATATAAACGATGGCGCTACATGTAAAGCTTTAGTTAAAATTCATAGTTCATGAAAGCTGGTCGAAGAAAAATGCCATCCGAAAATATTTTTAATTATAACTCTTGTGGTGCTATCTATACCTGAAAAAATGCTCTCAAAGGCACCACAACAAATGTCATGGTGTAACATCGTCCACGGTTAAGCTTATATATCCGTCAGCGGAAAGTACTTAAACAGTGGGTCTTGAGGTATCGCTATTACGAGAATGGACAACTTACTGCGGCACAAAGAAAAACAGCACAGTATGTGATTAAGCCGTAAACGTTCAGCTCCGCCAGCTGTTAAAGTGTCTTGTACGAAACAACTACAAATTCTGTGTAAAGTATGCGATTTCGAAGTGGAAAAACTAGATATGCCGCACACTTGAGAAGCAACAGACAAAAATGCTACAGTTACCGCTACTGGCAAAGATGGTGTGGAAATGGTTAGCACATCGTTTAACAACCGTATGGCTAGCTATCGCATAAAGAACGCCAGTGTCGACGATGGAGTGTCCGAGATTCTTTGGAAGCAGAAAGAGCGGTTTATGCGATTAAATGATGAAAAAAGACCACAACATACAGCGATAAAAGTTAATTGCGAACTCTACGGCGTTTACACAAAAATGGGAGAAGAGACTACCGGTGTGAAATCCTTTAACACAAAAAATATGGTATCTTTTAGTACTCTTTTCTGCTCTATTTTGTCGTCTACTCGAAACGAAAGTCTAAAATTGTATCGGATCAAAGTTTATCCTATTTCCTACTTCCTCTGTGTAGTTGTTATGCGCTTTCTCAATAGCCATTTTCGTTCCTGATCTAAGTTGTATAAACTTATTTTCATGAAATTTAGATTTAATTTTTAGCTTTTCTCTAATTTTTTGTACTGTGTCGTAAGTAAACCACGGGGGATATTTTGGTTGAGATTTATGGCAGTTTTTGGAATGCATTCGTTATCATCATCATCATTTTGTTTTCTACCTTACTTACGGTCCGTTTGACGCAGCTCTAACTTCTTTTCTATTCTGTGCTAATCTAAAAAGCTCTACATACCCTTCACAACCTAAATTTCTAATAATTTGACTAATATAGCTTTGCCTAGGCCTTCCTACTCTATTTTTATTTGGTAGTCTATAATCTAAGACCTTACTAAATGGTCGCTCATGTCTTAACTGGTGTCCGATCATTCTATCTCTCCTGATCTTTGATTGTTTCCACATACAGGACTCCTCACCTATCCTTCTATAAACTTCTTCATTTGTTACTCTATCTATCCAACTAATCTTTAACATTCTCCTATGACACCAAGTTTTAAAAGCTTATACCTTTTTTTATATATCTTTTGAACTGTCCAAGTCTCACTACCGTGTAATAGAACGCTCCATGCGTACGACTTTAAGAAACTTTTTCTATTATATAAACTAATACTATTAGCTATTAGTAAGTTTTTCTTTTTTAAAAACATTTTTCTAGCTTGAGCTATTGTAGCTACTATATCCCTTCTGCTACGTCCGTCCTTTGTAATTATACTATCAAACAGCAAAATTCATCTACCTCCTTCAAACTCGGTATTACCTATTTTTATTTTTAGTTTAAAACTAGGCTGTAACTCACTTGTCATTATCTTTGTCTTTACTGAGTTAATTCTCATAGTATAGTTACTCTGTAGTATCTCATTTAAAATATTTAAAAACTCTCCTAACTCTTTTCTAGACTCTGCTATAATGGTTATATTATCTGTAAAAAGGAACATGTCTATTATCTGTCACAGTACACAGTAGACATTAAAAATCAAAGGAAATAGTATACAGCCTTGTCTAACAGCATGTCTAATCATAACTTCCTTTTCTATTACATCAAATCTAATTACTACGCTTTGGTTTTTATATAGACTGTAAATAATTTTTCTATCCCTACGAGAGATTCCTATTTTTCGCAAAACCGTGGAATATAGCAATCCACCTAACCCTATCAAATGCTTTTTCTAAATCTACAAACGCAAAATGAGTCTTTTTATTTTCTTGTAACCTGTTTTCGATAATTACCTTAATCATTAGTATCGGTTCTTTAGTACCTCTGTCTTTACGAAAACCATATTGGACTTCGCCTAAATAATTTTCAGTCAAGGCTTTTACTCTATTTTAATTATTATTATTAGCATATTGGAAGCGTGGTAAGTTAAACTAACCATTCTAAAATTCTCACATCTATCAGCTGACTTTTTTGGGATTGGGATAGTAATATTTTTTTGAAATCTATTGAGACCTCACCTGTGTCATATTTTACTTTTACTAGTTCATATAATCTATCTATAGTTTTCTGACTTGCACATTTTATTAATTCTACGGATATATCGTCTATCCCCGACGCTTTATTTAGTTTAAGATCCCTAACAGCTCTATCAAATTCCTCTCTTAATATTGAGAACCCTATTTCTACTATCTCTTCTTGGTCGTTCTTTTACTCATCCCTATTGTCCTCCTTAAATAAATCTTTTAAATATCTTTTTCATCTATCTGCTACCTCAACTTTATTTATTAGAAGTTCATTATTCTCATCTTTACTACCATTGTATTTTTTCCTATCTTCCTCAAAAAACTTTTTAACTGCTCTCTAAGCCAGTCTGTCTTACCTACTCTCAAATCATCTTGTATTCCCTTACAATTCTGCTCTATCCATTTATTTCTAGCTTTTCTACACTCATGTACTATCTTATTTCTAACTCCATTATATTTTTGCTTACTTTCACTATCCAATTCTTTGAAAGGTTTAAGCTTTCTTCTATTCTCTATTAAATCTAATTTCTCTTTTGTTACCCAAGGTTTTCTCGTTTCTACTTTTTTCTTATCTATAGTTCGTGTTGCTGTATCATGTACAATCCTTTTTATTTCTTTCCATATATTTTCTACGTTTCCTTCTATAGCTATCTTTTTGATCTTAAAGTCTACGATATTAAAATAATAGAAGTACTACCTAAATTGGTCAATATTAAGATTTTGTAGAAAAGTTTGTAGATGCATTAAGAGCTGTTGGTATTTGTAAAGACGTACCATTGTAGCAGGATATCGGCGAAGTTTTATTTTCAGCGAGCTGCGGAACACATTTCCATAGAAAGCAATTTTGTGAAACAGCGTCCCAAGTCCAAGAAATCAATTCATCGAGAACCAGTGCTGAGCATATCGAATAACATTGAAGTAAATTTTTATATTAAAATTTATTCATTATAATTCACTGAAGTCATTAATTTGGTGCGCTGAAAGGGTTGTACAATACGAAGGCAAGGTGAAAAGTTCTCCGCTTGACACAGAGATGGCGTTCCAGTCAGAAAAAGTTTGTGCTTCCCGCCTACGTGCACATGTCATTAGTTCTTCTTAATCTTCTTTGGGAATTAAACCACTCATAGTTTATAAAATTATCTTTATTTACGTTTCGATCCATGACTTAGGATCGTTGTCAAAATAATAAAAACTTCAAGTTTGACATTTATGACATAAATTGAAGGTGACTTTGATTTATTGATGTTCGAAATATTTGGTTTGAGTACACTAAGCAAAAACTTTTAAAGTTTAAAAGAATGATTGCCTTCAATTTGTGTTGCGGCCTGGGACCGACTATTTTTGGGTAGTCAATACGCTTAACGCGAAATCAGCTGATTAATTTTTATTGATGAATTTTATATAAATTCAATAACTTGGAGATTGGAAAACATTTTTTAACATGTTTCTATTTATACAATTGAGAGGATGGTTATTAAAGAAGTGTGCGAATGCGTTACCGTAAGACTTAAGCAGTCATTTATATATTTATTTTGAGAGGGAAAAATCATTATGATGTAGACTACCTCTTTGGTAGATTTTAACATAGTTCTGAGGCAATTTTGATAAAATTCTCGTTAGTGCAAAAACCTACCACAAAGCAGTATTTAAAAAAAAACAAATTCACATAAAGAAATTCAATAACCTATTTATAGAGAAAAATAACACGCAAACTAAAACGTTAGAAAACAGCAACATCTTGCTAAACACCGTGATAAATTTATCAAGCAGAACTATTAACGACACAGAAAAATTAATTCTATCAAAAGGCCTTAACTTTGCAGTAACACCAAAATCAATACCAACCCTTGAAATAATTAACTGTATTGAGAAAACAGCAAACCAGCTAGAAGAAGATCAAGCAAACGAATTTAGAGTACGGTGCAAAATCGAAATAGAAAAGAATCACAAAAGGAGTTGGTAACAAAATTAACAGCTTCACAAACACAAGAATGCATTGATGATATTGTGAAAGCGGATTTTGATGTTCCAGTGGTAAATTTTGAAGGAAGCGGCTAAGTGGCGTAGTGGTATGTGTGTGACTACTACGCCCAAGGTCCCGGGTTCGAATCCCGACACGGTCCGCTTGAAAAATGTTAGGCGAGCATTTTTCACAAAAATAAACCCTCGTACGAATGAGAGATAAAATGGAGGTCACGCGTGTGAGTGTTGTCACGCACGTTAAAGATCCCTACTTTGCTTGAAACAGCAAGGGTTCGGATAAACTCCAAATTTTTCAGGTAAAAAAAAACTCGCTTCCTTGCCAATGTAGTACCTTCGGGTGGAGCACTGGAAAATCACATGTGAGGTGAATTGTGAAGGGCGGCTTCGTGGCGTAGTGGTATGTGTGTGACTACAACGTCCAAGGTCCCGGGTTTAAATCTCGACACGGTCCGCTTGAAAAATGTTCGGCGAGCATTTTCCACAAAAATACACCCTCATTCGGATGAGAGGTAAAATGGAGGTCCCGTATGTGAGTGTTGTCACGCACGTTAAAGATCCCTATCTTGCTTGGAACAGCAAAGGTTCTGCAAAATTCCAAATTTTTCAGGTAAAAAGAATTCGCTTCCTGGCCAATGTAGTACCTTCGGGTAGAGCATTGGAAAATCACAGGTAAGGTAAATTCTAAAGATACCGTGGTGACAGAACGAGGCATCAAGTTCCCAAATAAACAACAAATGTTTTGGCGAAAAAAACCTATACGATGTGTTAGCATCAAATTCGTTGGGTCCGGATGCAAGGGAGAAACTCTTGTCAACCAGATGCACAATTCCAGAAGCATCAATAACAGAAAAATTAATGCCTTGTGTTGTGGAACTTTATAACCAGTACGATGAAACATTGGTTGCTATCGAAAGAGCTACAAGCAAACTGCAGCAACTACGAGACGCCAAAACAGTATTCAAAGAGGTCGTAACCGAATTAGATAGGAAAATTATTGAAACGAAAAAAGAAATACAGGAAGGGGGTGTTTATATTTAATAAAAACATATATTGTTGCATTGCATAGTTATTGAAATTATTGTTTGTTGCTGTGGTTGAATGTTTAATATACTCCCTAGTTTATATGTGATTGGTACCATGCAGTATGTCGATCCGTTGTTCTTCAACTCTCCCCTTTCCACGTGAAATTAGCACATTAGTACGTGCAGAGGTGATTCACTCGCACAATTGGTAGGAAACGGAATTGTATAAAAGGTCTTGAATCGGTCATAAAAATTAGTTTAAATTCATTATACGACTCCTGCAATGACGTACCAAGACACCTTAGCTATAGTATAGATGAACCATAATATCATAACACACTTTAACATTGTGTGTTTAAAGAACATCAGTGACGTCCAACGAGAGTATGTGTATGACGATGTTGGTGCTTTCGGAGTGTACGATAAAGACCCCAGAATTGTGAGATTCAAATCCACACTATAACTGTGCGATTGATTCGTATTGGGTACCATTGATTTTGAAGAATTTTTCGATGAGCTAGACACTTTATAGGGTCTTAGAGACTATATAGTTGCAGTATATGATTACATAAATAAATGGATGTAAAACAATAATCTGGGTACTCTATTATTATAAAAATAAAAGTGATTAAAATGGTTATTGTTTTTTGTTTTGTTAATTACGCAGACGATTTTTATAAGATAAGTACAAGAACAACACATAAGTATATTAATATTTAATAAAAAAAAAATAGTAGACAAGAAAAAACAGAAAAGTATATTAGTATTTATTAAAAAAAAATAAATTAATTAATAATATAATATAATAACTTTAAAAAATTTAAAAAAAATTAAAAATCATAAATAAATCAGCTCCTCAGACTCCACTGATTTACACCTGCGAGAGTCAAATGCGTGTAAGTCTGTAACAGTTTTTTTGACCACTGCAAAGCACCAATAAATTATTAGTTAAATACATCTTTTTGTCTATTCCATTAAACCAGTAAACGTCGTCAATTAAATAAATATGCGTATTGGGATCATGTGGTCTAACCACAATACAGATATGCTAGTTTGGTTGCTAACATCAGGTGTTAACTATTTGTAAACATATTTCAAGGCCAAACACCTTTCATATTTCGTGCACAATGTGTCAGCGGTCACTTTAGCTAGAACACTTGGCACAAAGGTACCATGGAGACCCTCATAGTTCTAGAGAGTAATTTGCGTGTGGCTTAGCGCCCTTGTGATAGCTCAAGTGTAATAAACACTTGATATAGTGTTTTTAATAATGGTAAGCAAGTAGATATAATCTCCTAGACAAACTAAATAATTTTGTTGTAGCGCTCTTTTGAATGTTCCTTTGAATACTCTTTTAATGTTCCTTTGAATACCCTTTTAAATATTCCTTTGAATACTCTTTTAGTATCTTCCTTCATTAGTATGATTCCGTTTTATCTGGTTTTATAAAAATTAGCCCGTTTAAATTTTGTGTTACAAGATTATATGAATCTTTTCTTTGCATTTACGATTATCGAGTTTACAGTTCAATTACTTCAAAGTAGCGATAAAAAAATATTGGTCTAGCATAAACGTCCTTCAACTTTACTATAATAGTTAGATTTAATGAAATGTTCTGCGATGAAACTGTATGTTTAAAATTTCACCGGAATGTTCTACAATGTAGATAGCAATTTTTTTGTTTCAATCTAACGTCCAATAATTAATAATAATGGTTTTTTTGAAATTGCTAGGATGAATTTACAAGTAACTATGTGGATAAGTACACGAAAGATAATTATTTTGGTAACGATCTAAATATAGTAGTACATCCAAGTTTTGCATTTTTATGATAACCGTTGGAATGGATTTTGGTTTATCTCTTTGTTGCGTATAGGAAATACGCTTTAAGCTCATATGGTCGGGTACAAGAATCACGCAGCTGGTTATTTGCAGTACAACACGTAAAGGCGACGTCATTTGTTTGTCCAGGGACCGTATGTATAAACATCTGCTCTAACACGATGTAACACTGGCATACAAACAAAAACCTGTTGAAATGAGGTAAGAAATTTATATTATTCTTACATCACGTCCGCACTTGGCGAATTTTGATACAAGACTACACCAGAAAACAACTTTGTGATGACCTATAACTATTATTCTGTTTAACAAACTAGAAAGGACTTTGATAAATTTTTATTGCCAATATAAATGCAGTGTAATAACAGTTATTATTATTAACGAAATTAAGCAACTCCATTGAGTTCTGATTAAAGTTTCATCTATGTATAATTTTAGTTACAGCTTTTGAACATTGAATTATTAGACATTTTAGATATTTTCATATACATTTGTAAACCGAATAGCAGATCTGGTATTTTTGGTATTGATTTAAGTTAATTTTTGTAGTAAAAAGAAACGCTTAAAGTACTTGATATTTCATTCAAATTCATAGTTCTACCCCAGAGTAGAAGAAATTATATTAACCTTTTTAAATGTAAATTTTGTACATACAATTTTTATCACGAAACAACTTTTAATTAAAGAATCACCATTTAATTCTCTTAATTAATTGTTTTATTTTGAACAAGTGAATTCAGAAATAGTGTAACCAGATCAATGAACGAAAGCCATAAATACCTTCTAGGTAATGATAGTTGTAGCTCCGATTTAACAAAGAAGCTTTAATTGCTCTTTCAGAATTTGATGCCTAATATTTGTATTTATAAAATTGTGTGCATAATTAATCTTTTCAGCTATTTTTTTATGAGGTAGCAAGAGTATACCTCTTGTGTCCTCACTTTGTTAATTTAATTCAATTTTCTCTGCAGCCCCTGCGTAAGCAGTTAATACGATATTCCTCTCTAAGAACTTCCAAGTTCCCCTTAGGGAAACCTTGTGTTTAAAATTTAATGACTTGGTGGCGCCCTCCCTAAACCCCTGTTTTGGTATGAATCAAGCCCTAGTAAGCAAATAATGTTTTGTAAAAAGAACCACGACCAATCCTCATAAGCTCTACCCGAGGAATAGACCCCTAGCATAGTCGGAAGATATTTGCGTCCCATCATTTTAAGGAAATCCTTCCTTAAAGTTCACTGGTTCCATTTGAAAATATTAAAGAACCCACGAGTTACTTTAATTATTCAATTAACCCCTACAGTAAGTGGTTATCTTGTAAGAAGTCGATAAACTCTTCCAATGCCCGAGTGCTTCTAAATAATTTAGAAAATCAAATGTTAGAATATAGATTGTATGAAAGATGTTTATATTTACAAGAAACCCTCTGGATTGATATAATCCTCAGGTTCTGGAAGAGTTCATGCTTGTAAGATTCTGAAATGATAGAAAATATTGTTAGCAGAAATATAATAAGGGACAAGACAGACACACACACACACACACACACACACACAAAATAAATTTGTTAAAAATATAGGTATGTTACATTCAAACAAAACATCAACAGTCGACTTACGAGAGAACTACAAGTGATTCAAATGTGGGTCGAGAAAGAGATGCAAGTCTAAGCCTAAAATGAATAGCATAATTAATGATAATTTACTAACGGTCAAAACATAGTCATCGATACTGGTGTGAAATAAATCTTCTCCAGTATTTTCTATCGGCGAACCAGGTTGCAGCGATTGAATTATCGAATCATATCCCGCTTTTTGAATCAGAGAACCAGGTTGTGAAGATGGAATAACCATCCTGCAATATAAGCAGCATATTAAGATAATGCAAAGAAAGGGAATGTGGCGTTCAAAAGTTTGTAATAAAACAAACGCACTACCACGACAGGTCCGCCTCATTAATATTGGAGACTGTGTATTCACTAAAATACAATAATTAATACGTTGTTCTAGTGTCGCTAAATTACTTACTCATCAATGCTCATTGCATCCTCTGCTTTGATTTGAACCGTCCCCGAATAAAAATGTGAGGATGTTGTCATACTCTGAAACGCCGTAGCCGCATGTTAGAATAACTTTTCAACCCTGCAAATTAAATATAAAACAGTTTAAAAAATGTTTTAGGACGTACTGCGTTATTAGATCCACATTTTTCGATCTCCTGGTTGGCCGGAGACGCAGGTTGGAGAAGTGATTATTATTCCCAATAAAGTAAAATGTAAAAAAGTTGATCAAAAATTTGTATTATTTTACTGCGTTGGTGAATTTATTTCCATCGGAATATCCATTAAGACTGCAATCTTAGAAATATATAGATAAGTATAATGTTATTTACTACAAAAAAAAATAACGCACCTTATGTTAGCTGAAAAATTTAGAGGTGCTAGAAGTGCACGGAGCACCAGCATACTGTGGTATGTATTTGCGTCGCTGAAGTAGCCACTTCAACACTAAAACTTCGCGGTGTTAGTTCAAGTCGACGTGGCGGGTGGGGTGGCTACGCGGTGTAAAGCGCCGTTTTAAACTCAGCGAAGTAGAGCAGATTTTTTGCTAAAAGCTGTTTTTGCATATCACTGGATTGAGAAAAAGGTAATATTACATCGAATCATCAAAGAGAAATTTTAGATTTTTGTTTTCTGCTTTTGATCATGAAAAAAGGAAAATAAACCAAAACAAAAAACACCACATGAGGTCTTCGTCGCACCCCTACCGCTATACACATATACGCTATACGTATAGATGCCTAGTCCATAAGTAACACAGTCAGAATGCATGCACCCAATTTATGTAATATAACAAAATAGAAGTTATTAGGAATTATTAGAAATTGTTAAAGAAATTATTAAGTCAAGTGCAACAAGGTTATTAACAGTTGTGAGAACGGATGCAATATATTGTATTCCAAACGATAGTGATACTGCAGGTGGCAGGTCACAGACGGTCGAGATACCGTGATTACCTAGAAAGTAAGATTTTTACAATGTATTCATGAATAGTATTAAGAAATAAGCAGACATGAGCTCTGCAAGTTCCCACAGAATTGTGAGGGGCCGCGACAACATAAATACCTCGGGAGCCCCAAGACCAGTCAGTCAGTCTCAAGTATTTCAGCTTTAATATTGTAGTTTGCTTAAGCTATTCACTCATATTAGTTTAATTAGTAATTATTTTTCGACAGGGTAATTTTAAACCAGCTTGTTAAAATTCCATAATAATGTCTGATTAAACTAATAAAATTTGTAACAAGTTTTGAAGGTAGTTTTTAAAAACACCGCTCCCAAGGCTCAAAACGTAACTGGCGCAGACGTACTGATGTCAGAAGGTCACTAGGCAATCTAAATTCGAAGAACTGGGGGTCTAGAATTTCAATTCTCGATCTGGCAGAACCCAAATAAAAGTTGGTTGAGATACAAGCATCGATCAGATCCAACCAAACAAACCTTGGAAGAAATACAAGCATCGATCTAATCCAAACCAAACCAACATGGACAAAGAACACGAATCGACCGAATACATGAAAATGGCGAGGAAATTAATGTAAGTTCATTTTCCTTACAACCAATTGATTTTTGACAACTTATTTGATATTAGCTAGGAAAAGAATTTTTGATTATTATTTTATGTATGTACAGATTTTTATGATTATTGCAATTTATGCCATTTTATAAAAATAATTTATGCAACTGTTACGAGAAATTATTTTTAAACTTATTTTAAAAGAATTGATTTTTTAAAAGAGTATTTTTAAACATGAGAACTAAAAGACTCATTACTTGCGCAAACTAGTGCAAACAATTATTGCAAATTATTATTAATACAAAACATAACTGACGTACGAATAATTATTAATACGAAAACGCAACGATTTAATTCAGCAAACCTTAAAATTAGAACGTAATTAACTCTAATATTTAGTACCGAAAGCTAAAGTATATAACGCAATTCTTATAAACAATTAATTACAGAAAGGTCTATTTAAAACTTAACCTTCATACTATAAATTAAACGCTCAGGGTCTAAATTATAAAAACACTTGCAACTATTATTAAATTAACAAAGCGTGTAAATTTAAAACGCGATTCTTACATAAATTAATATCAGAAAGGCTCAATGAATCGAATCATTCAGGAACGTTCATTATAAACTTTATAAAAACTATAATTAACTATCTACATCACTGAAAGGATTTTTAACGAAACAATTATTAAACGTGACATTTTATGATTAGGTACTTCAGCACGAGGTAATTAATTGTAAAAAAACGCAAATTATTCATTTTCACCTAGACTGAAAACAAAAACATTACAGTAGACTTAATAAACCTTGTAATTAAAGTACAAAGGAAACGTTGATGCACATATTGTAACAACGCAATTAACTGAAAACTTGCAACTTTATCATTAAAGCATCCAAGGTAACGAGACAATACAGTTTACAGGAAACATCTTACGCACTTATTAATTATAACACCCACAGGGAAGAGATAATTATAACAAACTCAATTAATCAGAAGAACTGAAATTAAACAAAATCATAACTGGCGCAAAAACATACAAGGTAACGTAATTACTGAAAGAAATTATTCATCCACATAGAAACCTTTCAGAAAGTAAAATCTACGACAAATATAGCATCCGCAAAGTATAAAATATACAAATTCAAGGCTACAGCACTTAACCAAGACATTAACAAGCACAAATTCCTTCGTTTAATTATAAGACCGTATAATTACTATTCTTTAAATAACCTAACACAAAGGAAACTGAAAATTAACAAACCAAACTAAAAAATAACAATACAAACCGCGAAATAAATCTCAATTTATACAAAAACTTATAATTAATAAAACAGAAAATAAACATTAATTAAAAGCGAGAACAACCCTTAACAATCATTAGTTCAGATATGAAAATTTATCTCAAAACCATCGTAAACTTCAACGGAAATCAAGTTTTGCTAGGTAATTTTATTACAGCATGCGAAATATTTTTGAAAATTTTTTACAAACCCGGATACAACAAAAAAAATGTATTACTTTTACGCCTGCTAATAAGTAAACCGACCGGAAGGGCACTATCGCTAATAGCCAGCCGAGATAATTTAGAACAATAGAAGGACTTTAAACGCATATTGAATATTTTGGAGTCCACAGGAATATAAAATGCTTAATACGCCACCTAATAAATCTCATAATGGAAAGTAACCATTCCCCGTGCCAATTCGGAATGAAATGCCAAGACGTGAGAAGTCTAATCTTAACAAAATTAAAAATCGAAAAACTCGACCAAAATATCCGATTTTTAAAAACAAAAATGTATGACGAAATGGCACTGGACACCTACATAAATGAACTACCAGAACGACTATCGAATAAAATAAGATTTCAACATCCTCAAAATCTAAAAGAAGCCATGAATGTTATAATAGAAGAAGAAAATGTAATGTATTACCGAAACAGACTATATAACCCCAACGCGAATAAAAGTTATTCACTAATAAAACTATACACCGCAAGACAAACAAAATTCACACCATTCAATACACAAACAAATCAACCGCGAATTTACAACTCAAATTTTAATAACACGAATTTTAATAATCAATTCAAACAATTCCCGAGACCAACACTTATCTCAAATTTTACGCAACCCCCATTTCAACCAAGATGCAATCAAAACATGAACCAACAAAGACCAGCATTCAACGCAAACCCTATTAGAAATACACCAATGACAAATAACAATAACAACCCTAACAGTTATTATAAACCAACACCTATAGATACCTCATTTGGTAACACCAGACAAAACACAAAAATATCACAAATCCGACCCAGCCATAATCAAAAACGAAACTTTAGCTCAGAAGAATTATTTCACCAAGAAATAGAAGAACCTAGCGATGAATCAAACCAATTAGAAAACTCTCATCAGATTCCTTTGAAACTATGGTGCGCGAAGCACAGGAACGAATTAAAAGAGAAAATAATCTTGTAATATATGGTATTCCGGAAGGCACAAACGACAATGTGTAACAATTTTATTTTTGATTAATAAATCCCTTCATCAAAGTGCGAGAATAATAAAACACTTTTATTAAAATAATGGTAAAATACATTTAATAACTAAGGTAATACGTTAAAGCAGCATCGTACTTTGGTATTCTATTTGAGGTTGAATATCTGTGTCTTCTACAGCTATTCGCAGGCGCGTTTCGGTTTGACAGGCCCCTCGGACGCTCCGGTCGCCCGAGCTAGTTTGGTAATCAGTCGGCCATACGTGGAAGAAGAGATAATATGTACCAAAGACTGCAGGCCGGCAATTTGCGTATCCACTTTGAGGAGTCGGGACACATCTTTGAATAGCGGTTGGTATAGTATGAAGGTTATTAACTTGTTTTAATTTGAGATAATTTATTTAGCGCGTACGATGTAATGAAGGCAACTATTAAAAATGCAACTTAGAAGATAGAAAGTTTAACCAACTTTATTAAAAAGATCACTTTGTTATACGACGTGAAGAATGCAACTTTGATAATAGAAAGTTTAACCAATTAGGAGAAGATCGCTTTGTTATACAGCGTAAAGATGCTACTTTGGTGAGGCGGTGTGATTCAACATCCAGATTCCAGCAGATGCCGAATGTATTTCTACACCTGGAACCACTCCATTTGGTTGAAGCTGTTTAGTACGAGCTCGGTTCACACTACACGCAATAAACTTCGCATGATATAACAAGTACCTCATCAAGGCGAGAAAAGCAGCTTTTGGTTCGTAGTTAGCTTTAAGTACTTTCTTGGTGTTTCACTTTAGAAACACGCTAATTTGTTCTTATGTGTAAAAGCACTAATATTATAAAAGTTACAACTATTGCTGAGCTGGATTTCCAGTGTCGAAATTAAAATTCACTAATTTGATGTTTTAAGAAACAACACGCGTGGTTCAGTATGAATCGTTAGTTACAACAACAGCTGTTACTGACGTCACTTATTTTTCTGTAGTATACTGCTGACAGATGTGTTCTTGAAAGCAAATGCTTCGAAAGCGTTAGCACAAGTTATGTAAACAAGAATATATTTGTGATCTGCTTTTTTAGAAACTAAAACTAGTACATGTAACTTAAAAAAAGAAAAACTTGAGTAGTAGCAATTTTAAATGTAACCTGCCTGAACAGATCTGCACGGGTCGGAGTTTTTTTGTGTAACAAGTTTACAATTTATTGTAAAATGTTTGATTATGAATAATTTAGATAAACCTGAAATTAAAATCCACGAAGTAATTCAGTTATTAATTAAATTTTGTTGCAAGTCATTTTATTTTAAAAGACATTCTTTTTAGTAAATAATTGGTTCAAGATTAAAGTTTTTTATTTTGATCAAATATGATCAAACCTAACTATAGAAAGCTAACATCTTTAAGAGCAGAATTTTGATGCCAACTTTATATAGCAAATATCTTTTTAATACTTCTTTATGTATATTTGCGGGACACAAATAGTGTTCCACTTTTTTATTAACCTAACTATTATAATTTCTTACAGGAGCAGCGTCTTATTTTATAAAGACAGGTTTTTGTCATCGAAGGCGATCTTTTTTCTTTGGGTCTCCACGTCCGCCCTTAGAAATATGCCATGCCATTATCCTGAATAAGTCCGGACTTGGTGGCGCCTATTTGTCTGAGATTAAGTTTGACCTACAAACAGACTTCGACTTACCCCCCCATTTCTCATAGCTCTACCCAAGGAATAGACCCCTAGTTATGTCGGAAGACTTCGTTTCACTAGCGCCCATGAGTGGGGCAGGTGTCTAGAGAAAAACAGTTGCACTCACGCCCAATGTCTAGGGCCAGATGAATAAAGAAAAATCGCTTCACTGGCACACAACGTGGTGCAAGACATAATAAGGAAAAAAAACCGTTACACTGGCGCCCATGCGTGAGGCTAGCCTTTTAACAAAAAAATTCGTTACAAATGAACATGCAACTGTAGCTACTTTTCTTAAAACTATACAACCTCATGGTAAAATTGATATAGTGCTAAATTACATTGAACGTTTGGGAGTTAGAAAATCGTCTAGAAATAACCCGCGGCCAGTTCGTGTTACATTAATCAATACCGCAGATGTATTCTTTGTTTTGAAAAATAAAAATATTCTTAAGTCAAATCAAATATATAAAAATTATTATGTCAAGAACGATGAAACACGATATCAGCGAGAGTTGTTATTTAAAGGCAAATCTAGTTTAAAAGAGCGCATTGATAATGGGGAAACTAATCTTATCATTATAACCTTAAAGGCATACCAACTATAGTTAAAAAAAACTAATCACATCAAACAGCTATAAATTTACATGTTGTTATCAAAATGTACGTAGCATGCGTTATAAAGCAGATCAGTTTATTACTTCAGTTAGTGATTGTGAAAATGACTTTATATGTATTACTGAAACATGGTTATCCGAAGACATTCAGTCTTCTGAATATTTTCCTCGCAATTATAATACTTTTAAAAATGATCGAAATTTTCAGCAAGAGATTTAGGACGTGGGGGCGGCGTTCTTGTGGCTATAAAAGATTCCATTACTACAGAGCAAATAAACTTGCATAAAGTACATAGCGATATCCCCAATATTGATGTTATTGGCTGTAAATGTACTTTTAAATTTGCCCATCTGTACATATTTGTAGTGTACATACCTCACACACCCACTTTAGTAATGTTGGAAGAACTTTTTGATTACTTTATTCAATTTCACACTAATAGAAAGCATTTACTAATTGTTGGAGACTTCAATATTCCTACGAACAATAGTAATGTAAATAGTTCTTTAAATCATGTTCCTGCAAAATTTTGTGAGTTGCTACATGTTGTTCAATACAACAATATTCGTAATAGTAGTGGAAGGTTACTTGATCTTGTGCTTAGAGTAAGAGAAATATGGCAATACTATATGTAAATCCCATGAGGTGGAAATGTGGAGATGAATCTTAGCATCCACATTTCCACACACAATCCACATTTGCTCCCACATCTGGCGACAGTAGTAAATAACATCACCGTCTTAAATTTTGCACAATAGTTTTCTTCGACTAACCAATGCATCTTTCGAGATAACCCTATCTTTTTTGGTATCAATTAATATTAGATTTTTCTCAGCTATCCGAATCTCTAAGAATTTTTTAGATTGCATCATCCCCCAGGGACTACCCTCATTTTAAGATTTTATACCAAGATCGATTTCTAATCACCTCTCCTTTTTAACATCTAGAATCCTTTAACCAACCACTTAGAAGCATTAACACAAACGAAATTAAGCACGCAAAAATTTAATAATTTATTTTATCTGATTTACAGTTTAATAAACTAATTGAATACAATTTTTACAAAGTATAACATTATTTTCTTTGTGTAGTCGAATCCATGCAGTAAGTACACAATTTCTTCCAATCGAAGTATGAGAATGTTATCGTAGAATCTGCACACATACCACTACAGCAAATAGCTTGGATGACAGATTGAAGACCACCATATAAATCAAAACCAACTTCTATTATATGGTGGTGAGAATTTGGTGGAAATTCGCCTAACCTATAGGTTGTCTTACCAACTAGTTGGTTGACATTTAATTGTGGTACTCGCACTCTACAATGTTCCAAAAGCTACACTCTATACGAAACTTAGATCAAACGAAAATCGTGTACAAAATTTGGAAATGTATACTACACATTTGTCGATTAAAAGGAGGAAAAAGTGACTTTTGTGTGTGTATTAGTTTTAATGAATATAAATATATTTCTATGTGCAGTGTACTTGTTAAGTATTTGAATTGAAATATAAATATGGTTTCAAACATTTTGGTTTTATTTATAGATAATGGTATTGTTAGGATACAATTACTCGGAAGCAGTAGCAGAATCTTGGTTTCTGTATATCATCGAAGTTAAACAAAAAAATTTTAAACTAGAAGGTATGTTTTAAACACGCAGTTGTACTCATTTCCATTAAAATGAAATGTAGCGCTCTTTGTTATAATTCTTTTCATAAGAACTTAGATACCCATTTCAGTTGCGTGGACATTTTGAAAAATCAAACAATACCAATGTATACTTTATATTTTGTAACACGAACAAGCTAATATATACAAAAATAATTTCTAAATTCACATCATTCATTTCTTATGATAATAGTTGTGGTGGTTAAATTTTTACTTTAAAACTTACAATTTAGTATATATTCCATTTGAATATCTGTTTTCAGTTTTTTTTAATTTAAAAGTAAACTACCTAATTATACCAACCAGGTATAAAAACATCGTGCGATACAATATAATTTAGTTTCTGTTTAGCCTACCTGTTGTTTCGTGCGTGCACACAAATCTGGGTACAATCGTTACATATCCCAATAGGAGTAGCTCATATAAAAGGACTGTTCGCGTAGAGTTATTATTTGTTGATTGTACAGTTTAAAGAGACGATATAACAAATATGTATAAAGACTTTGGGGAGGTTATTCGAAGATTTCGCAATGCTCTACGAGTAAAAAAAGCAGAATGTGGGCAACGCTTTTCGATAGAAGAAGACAAATGTCTTATGTGTCAGTCATACGAGGAACAGCACTGTACTGCTGTGTTAGCAATGCCTGAGGATCTGGATGATTTTATGGAAATAATCGAGGAGATGGGGTTTATAAAACTGTTAGTAGATATTCAGATGGAATATATACTAAATTGTAAGTTTTAAAGTAAAAATTTAACCACCTCAACTATTATCATAAGAAATGAATGATGAGAATTTAGAATTTTTTTTGTATATATTAGCTTGTTAATGTTATAAAATATAAAGTATACATTGGTATTGTTTGATTTTTCAAAATGTCCACGCAACTGAAATGGGTATCTAAGTTCTTATGAAAAGAATTATAACAAAGAGCGCTACATTTAATTTTAATAGAAATGAGTACAATTGCGTGTTTAAAACATATCTTTTAGTTTAAAATTTTGTTGTTCAACTTTGATGATATTACATAAACCAACATTCCGCTACTGCTTCCGAGTAACGGAAGTATTGTATTTTTATTGTATCCTAACAATACCATTATGTATAAATAAAAACAAAATGTTTGAAACCATATTTATATTTCAATTCAAATACTTAACAAGTACATTGCACATAGAAATATATTTATATTCATTAAAACTAATACACACACAAAAGTCAATTTTTCCTCCTTTTAATTGACAAATGTGTAGTATACATTTCCAAATTTTGTACACGATTTTCGTTTGATCTGAGTTTCGTATAGAGTGTAGCTTTTGGAACATTATAGAGTGCGAGTACCACAATTAAATGTCAACCAACTAGTTGGTAAGACAACCTATAGGTTAGTCGAATTTCCACCAAATTCTCATCACCATATAATAGAAGTTGGTTTTGATTTATATGGCGGTTTTCAATCTGCCATCCGAGTTATTTGCTGTAGTGGTATGTGTGCAGATTCTACGATAACATTCTCATACTTCGATTGGAAGAAATTGTGTACTTACTGCATGGATTCGACTACACAAAGAAAACAATGTTATACTTTGTAAAGATTATATTCAATTAGTTTATTAAACTGTAAATCGGATAAAATAAATTATTAAATTTTTGCGTGCTTAATTTCGTTTGTGTTAATGCCTCTAAGTGGTTGGTTAAAGGATTCTAGATGTTAAAAAGGAGAGGTGGTTAAAAATCGATCTTGGTAAAAAATCTTAAAATGAGGGTAGCTCCCTGAGGGATGATACACTCTAAAAAATTCTTAGAGATTCGGGTAGCTGAGAAAAATCTAATATTAATTGATACCAAACAAGATAGGGTTATCTCGAAAGATGCATTGGTTAGTCGAAGAAAACTATTGTGCAAAATTTAAGACGGTGATGTTATTTACTACTGTCGCGAGATGTGGAAACAAATGTGTGTGAAAATGTGAATGCTAAGATTCATCTCCACATTTCCACCTTATGGGATTTACATATAGTCGAAGAAAACTATTTGGTCCAGACGATTGAGGAAAATGAGGAGGGAAATGAGGAGATTTCCTTATTTCCTCCTTATAGGGGTTTACATGTAAATTTGGGAGGAAATGAGGGATTCGGGAGGAAATGAGGGAGGAAATAAGGAGATTTCCTCATTTCCTCCTTATGGGGATTTACATGTAAATTTGGGAGGAAATGAGGGATTCGGGAAGAAAGGAGGGATTCGGGAGGAAATGAGGCGCCAGTGTTGCCATATTCCTCCTACACTTAGCACAAGATCAAGTAACCTTCCACTACTATTACGAATATTGTTGTATTGAACAACATGTAGCAATTCACAAAAATTTTGCACAACATGATTTAAAGAACTACTTACATCACTATTGTACGTAGGAATATTGAAGTCTCCAAAATTAGTAAATGCTTTTTATTAGTGATAAATTGAATAAAGTAATCAAAAAGTTCTTCTAACATTACTAAAGTGGGTGTGTGAGGTATGTACACTACAAATATGTACAGATGGGCAAATGTAAAAGTACATTTACAGCCAATAACATCAATATTGGGAATATCGCTATGTAATTTATGCAAGTTTATTTGCTCTGTAGTAATGGAATCTTTTATAGCCATAAGAACGCCGCCCCCACGTCTTAACCTACTTGCTGAAAATTTCGATCATTTCTAAAAGTATTATAATTGCAAGGAAAATATTCAGAAGACTCAATGTCTTCGGATAACCATGTTTCAGTAATACATATAAAGTCATTTTCACAATCACTAACTGAAGTAATAAACTGATCTGCTTTATAACGCATGCTACGTACATTTTGATAACAATATGTAAATTTAGAGCTATTTGATGTGATTAGTTTTTTTGAACTATAGTTGGTATGCCTTTAAGATATATAATGATAAGATTAGTTTCCCCATTATCAATGCGCTCTTTTAAACTAGATTTGCGTTTAAATAACAACTCTCGCTGATATCGTGTTTCATCGTTCTTGACATAATAATTTTTATATATTTGATTTGACTTAAGTAAATTTTTATTTTTCAAAACAAAGAATACATCTGCGGTATTGATTAATGTAACACGAACTGGCCGCGGGTTATTTCTAGACGATTTTCTAACTCCCAAACGTTCAATGGAATTTAGCACTATATCAATTTTACCATGAGGTTGTATAGCTTTAAGAAAAGTACTTATAGTTGCATGTTCATTGTCGTTTGTGCCTTCCGGAATACCATATATTACAAGATTATTTTCTCTTTTAATTCGTTCCTGTGCTTCGCGCACCATAGTTTCAAAGGAATCTGATGAGAGTTATCTAATTGGTTTGATTCATCGCTAGGTTCTTCTATTTCTTGGTGAAATAATTCTTCTGAGCTAAAGTTTTGTTTTTGATTATGGCTGGGTCGGATTTGTGATATTTTTGTGTTTTGTCTGGTGTTACCAAATGAGGTATCTATAGGTGTTGGTTTATAATAACTGTTAGGGTTGTTATTGTTATTTGTCATTGGTGTATTTTTATTGGGGTTTGCGTTGAATGTTGGTCTTTGTTGGTTTATGTTTTGATTGAATCTTGGTTGAAATGCGGGTTTCGTAAAATTCGAGATAAATGTTGGTTTCCGCAATTGTTTGAATTGATTATTAAAATTCGTGTTATTAAAATTTGGGTTGTTAATTCGCGGTTGATTTGCTTGTGTATTGAATGGTGTGAATTTTGTTTGTCTTGCGGTGTATAGTTTTTATTGGTGAAAAACTTTGTAACAATTTTATTTTTGAATTAATAAATCTCTTCATTAAAGGTACAACAAATGTTAAAACGCCTTTATTAAGTAAAGTCGTAATACGTTTAACAATTAAATTACATTTAAATAGCATCTTGAGTCGTTAGTCTATTTGTTTTGGATGTCGGTGTGCTCCACAGCCACTCGCACGCGCGTTGAGAGGATTGACAACTCCCCCCTTGGGATCCTCCCATCATGCGAGAGCGAGGGACAAGCACTCGACCATAGATAAAAGCAGCAGCAACATGTATAATAAAAGAATGGCCAGTGACCTGCGGGTCGGTTTAATTGTGTGATACACTTTCTGAATAACGCGCAAAAAAACTTAGGAACGCAAAATTTAGGAACAAAAATTTAGGAACGCAGATTTAGCAACGCAAACTAGGATTACAACTAAGATTAGACGATGAAAGATTACGCTACACAGTTTAGGCGACAAAAATTTAGAACTTTGAATTAACGTTAAGAAAACCACATCACTTTAACACGTGTATTTAGAGGATGGAAAGCAGAGCTAATTAGTAGGAGGCCGTTTGTTGCTCCGAGCCAAGATACTACTTTGATTTGATATTTGCAGTAAATTCCGCACGACGATGCACTTCCCAATCCAGTAGAGGAAAGCAGTTTTGTCTGGTTCGTAGTAGCTTTAAGAAATTCTGTTGTGCTTCATTCTGAATGCACGTTATTTTGCTTCGATACGTAGAAATACGATTTTGTTATTCACTTCATTTGTTACTAGGCTGGATCTTCCAGTATCAAATTTAAATTTCACTCAGTTTAATGTGTAAGTAACAACACGTTGCTTCAGCATAACCTAACAGCTGTTGTTACGTCACTTGTTTGTTTGAAATATTCTGCTGACACTTGTATCATCGGAAGCAGATGTTTAGTATTATATTACTACCACCTTTGAAAACGAGAATATCCTTGTGAACATTCTCATTTAAAATGAAATTAGCACATTTAACTTAACGAGAAAATTTTGTTTTTTAATTTGTTATAATGTAAATTTGTTATAATGTAACCGACCGAATCAGATCTGAATGGGTTAGAAAGTATTAGTGTAACCAGTTACACTTTGTTGTAATATATTTGATCAAGAATCAGGTTGATAAACTTTACGTTAATTTTTTAAAGTAATTCAAATAATTATTTAATTTTATTGCATTGAATTTTATTTACAGAAAAGAGATTTCTTCTAGTAAATTATTAATCCAAGCTAAAGTTTTTATTTTGATCAAGTATGATCAAACTTAACAACCGAAAAGCAATAAGAGTTGAATTTTGATGCCACCCTTATGTAGAAAATATTCTTTTGCATTTTAGGCATAATTGAGGGACACAAACAGTGTTCCCATTTTCTATGTGACTTAATTATTATTCTTTCTTACAGGAACAGCGTCTTATTCTGTTAAGACAGGTTTTTGTCAGCGAAGGCGATCTTTTTTTCTTTGGGTCTCCACGTCCGCCCTTAGAAATATGCCATGCTATTAACATGAATTAATCTGGACTTGGTGGCGCCTGTTTGTTTTAGTTTGAGTGTGACCCCCCAACAGATTTCGACTTACCCCCATTGCTCATAGCTCTACCCAAGGAATAGACCCTAGTTATGTCGGAAGACTTTGTTTTGCTGACACCCAACTTCTAAAGTCAGATATATGTATTAGCAAGAGAAACGCTAGTAAATACCAATAAAAAAAGTTTCACTGGCACCCATGCTTGGGGCTTGCCATATATTTGATTTGAAATAATTCGTTACACTGGCTCACAACGTGGGGCTGGTGCTTTTAGTGCAGCAAAAGAAAATTCGTAACAACTTTTATTCGCGTTGGGGTTATATAGTCTGTTACGGTAATACATTACGTTTTCTTGTTCTATTATTACATTCATGGCTTCTTCTAGATTTTGAGGATGTTGAAATCTTATTTTATTCGATAGTCGTTCTGGTAGTTCATTTATGTAGGTATCCAGTGCCATTTCGTCATACATTTTTGTTTTTAAAAATCGATATTTTGGTCGGGTTCTTCGATTTTTAATTTTGTTAAGATTAGACTTCTCACGTCTTGGCATTTCATTCCGAATTGGCACGGGGAATGGTTACTTTCCATTCTGAGATTTATTAGGTCGAGTATTAAGCATTTTATATTCCTGTGGTCTCCAAAATATTCAATATGCGTTTAAAGTCCTTCTATTGTTTTAAATTATCTCGGCTGGCTATTAGCGATAGTGCCCTTCCGGTCGGTTTACTTATTAGCAGGCGTAAAAGTAATACATTTCTTTTGTTGTATCCGGGTTTGTAAAAAATTTTCAAAAATATTTCGCATGCTGTAATAAAATTACTTAGCAAAACTTGATTTCCGTTGAAGTTTACGATGGTTTTGAGATAAATTTTCATATCTGAACTAATGATTGTTAAGGGTTGTTCTCGCTTTTAATTAATGTTTATTTTCTGTTTTATTAATTATAAGTTTTTGTATAAATTGAGATTTATTTCGCGGTTTGTATTGTTATTTTTTAGTTTGGTTTGTTAATTTTCAGTTTCGATTGTGTTAGGTTATTTAAAGAATAGTAATTATACGGTCTTATAATTAAACGAAGGAATTTGTGCTTGTTAATGTCTTGGTTAAGTGCTGTAGCCTTGAATTTGTATATTTTATACTTTGCGGATGCTATATTTGTCGTAGATTTTACTTTCTGAAAGGTTTCTATGTGGATTAATAATTTCTTTCAGTAATTACGTTACCTTGTATGTTTTTGCGCCAGTTATGATTTTGTTTTATTTCAGTTCTTCTGATTAATTGAGTTTGTTATAATTATCTCTTCTCTGTGGGTGTTGTATTTGATAAGTGCGTAACATGTTTCCTGTCAACTGTACTGTCTCGTTACCTTGGATGCTTTAATGATAAAGTTGCTAGTTTTCAGTTAATTGCGTTGTTACAATATGTGCATCAACGTTTCATTTGTACTTTAATTACAAGGTTTATTAAGTCTACTGTAATGTTTTTGTTTTCAATCTAGGTGAAAATGAATAATTTGCGTCTTTTACAATTAATTACCTCGTGCTGAACTACCTAATCATAAAATGTCACGTTTAATAATTGTTTCGTTAAAAATCCTTTCAGTGATGTAGATAGTTAATGATAGTTTTTATAAAGTTTATAATAAACGTTTCTGAATCATTTGATTCATTGAGCCTTTCTGATATTAATTTATGTGGGAATCGCGTTTTAAATCTACACGCTTCGTTAATTTAATAATAGTTGCAAGTGTATTAATATTTAGACTCTGAGCGTTTAATTTATAGTATGAAGGTTAAGTTTTAAATAGACTCTTCCGTAATTAATTGTTTATAAGAATTACGTTATATACTGTAGCTTTCGGTACTAAATGTTAGAGTTAATTACGTTCTAATTTTAAGGTTTGCTGAATTAAATCGTTACGTTTTCGTATTAATAATTATTCGTACGTCAGTTATGTTTTGTATTAATAATAATTCGGAATAATTGTTTGCACTAGTTTGCGCATGTAATGAGTCTTTTAGTTCTCATGTTTAAAAATACTCTTTTAAAAAATCAATTCTCTTAAAATAAGTTTGAAAATAATTTCTCGTAACAGTTGCGTAAATTATTTTTATAAAATGGCATAAATTGTAATAATCATAAAAAATCTGTACATACATAAAATAATAATCAAAAATTCTTTTCCTAGCTAATATCAAATTGGTTGTAAAGAAAATGAACTTACATAAATTTCCTCGTCGTTTTCATGTATTCGGTCGATTCGTGTTCTTTGTCCATGTTGGTTTGTTTTGGATTAGATCGATGCTTGTATCTCTTCCAAGGTTTGTTTGGTTGGATCTAATCGATGCTTGTATCTCGTCCAACTTTTATTTGGGTTCTGCCAGATCGAGAATTGAAATTCTAGACCCCCATTTTTTCGAATTTAGATTGCCTAGTGACCTTCTGACATCCGTACGCTGCGCCAGTTACGTTTCGAGCCTTGGGAGCGGTGTTTTTAAAAACTACTTTCAAAACTTGTTACAATATTTATTAGTTTAAACAGACATTAATTATGGAATTTTAACAAGCTGGTTTAAAATTACTCTGTCGAAAAATAATTACTAATTAAACTAATATGAGTGAATAGCTTAAGCAAACTACAATATTAAAGCTGAAATACTTGAGACTGACTGACTGGTCTTGGGGCTCCCGAGGTATTTATGTTGTCCCTGCCCCTCACAATTTTGTGGGAACTTGCAGAGCTTATGTCTGCTTATTTCATAATACTATTCATGAATACATTGTAACAGTCTTACTTTCTAGGTAATCACGGTATCTCGACGGTCTGTGACCTGCCACCTGCAGTATCACTATCGTTTGGAATACAATATATTGCATCCGTTCTCACAACTGTTAATAACCTTGTTGCACTTGATTTAATAATTTCTTTAACAATTTCTAATAATTCCTAATAACTTCTATTTTGTTATATTACATAAATTGGGTGATATATAACTCGCATACATTCTGACTGTGTTACTTATGGACTAGGCATCTATACGTATGCGCATACGTACGTAAACGAAACTGCAGTTTTATTGGTATCAGTTATATATGTGTATGGCGGTAGGGGTGTGACAAAGACCTCATGTGGTGTTTTTTGTTTTAGTTTATTTTCTTTTTTTCATGATCAAAAGCAGAAAACAAAAATCTAAAATTTCTTTTGATGATTCGATGTAATATTACCTTTTTCTCAATCCAGTGATATGCAAAAACAGCTTTTAGCAAAAAATCTGCTTTATACTTCGCTGAGTTTAAAATAGCGCTTTGCACCGCGTAGCCACCCCACCCGCCACGCCGACTTGAACTAACACCGCGAAGTTTTAGTGTTGAAGTGGCTACTTCAGCGACGCAAATACATACCACAGTATGCTGGTGCTCCGTGCACTTCTAGCACCTCCAAATTCTTCAGCTAACATAAGGTGCGTTATTTTTTTTGGTAGTAAATAACATTATACTTATCTATATATTTCTAGGATTGCAATCTTAATGGATGTTCCGATGGAAATAAATTCACCAACGCAGTAAAATAATACACATTTTTGATCAACTGTTTTACATTTTACTTTATTGGGAATAACAATCACTTCTCCAACCTGCGTCTCCGGCCAACCAGGAGATCGAAATATGTGGATCTAATAACGCAGTACGTCCTAAAACATTTTTTAAACTGTCTTATATTTAATTTGCAGGGTTGAAAAGTTATTCTAACATGCGGCTACGGCGTTTCAGAGTATGACAACATCCTCACATTTTTATTCGGGGACGGTTCAAATCAAAGCAGAGGATGCAATGAGCATTGATGAGTAAGTAATTTAGCGACACTAGAACAACGTATTAATTATTGTATTTTAGCGAATACACCGTCTCCAATATTAATGAGGCGGACCTGTCGTGGTAGTGCGTTTGTTTTATTACAAACTTTTGAACGCCACATTCCCTTTTTTGCATTATCTTAATATGCTGCTTATATTGCAGGATGGTTATTCCATCTTCACAACCTGGTTCTCCGATCCAAAAAGCGGGATATGATTCGATAATTCAATCGCTGCAACCTGGTTCGCCGATAGAAAATGCTGGAGAAGATTTATTTCACACCAGTATCGATGACTATGTTTTGACCGTTAGTAAATTATCATTAATTATGCTATTCATTTTAGGCTTAGACTTGCATCTCCTCCTCGACCCACATTTGAGTCACTTGTAGTTCTCTCGTTAGTCGATTGTTGATGTTTTGTTTGAATGTAACATAACTATATTTTTAACAAATTTATTTTGTGTGTGTGTGTGTGTGTGTGTGTGTGTGTGTCTGTCTTGTCCCTTATTATATTTCTGCTAACAATATTTTCTATCATTTCAGAATCTTACAAGCATGAACTCTTCCAGAACCTGAGGATTATATCAATCCAGAGGGTTTCTTGTAAATATAAACATCTTTCATACAATCTATATTCTAACATTTGATTTTCTAAATTGTTTAGAAGCACTCGGGCATTGGAAGAGTTTATCGACTTCTTACAAGATAACCACTTACTGTAGGGGTTAATTGAATAATTAAAGTAACTCGTGGGTTCTTTAATATTTTCAAATGGAACCAGTGAACTTTAAGGAAGGATTTCCTTAAAATGATGGGCCGCAAATATCTTCCGACTATGCTTGGGGTCTATTCCTCGGGTAGAGCTTATGAGGATTGGTCGTGGTTCTTTTTACAAAACATTATTTGCTTACTAGGGCTTGATTCATACCAAAACAGGGTTTAGGAAGGGCGCCACCAAGTCATTAAATTTTAAACACAAGGTTTCCCTAAGGGGGACTTGGAAGTTCTTAGAGAGGAATATCGTATTAACTGCATACGCAGGTGCTGCAGAGAAAATCGAATTAAATTAACAAAGTGAGGACACAAGAGGTATACTCTTGCTACCTCATAAAAAAATAGCTGAAAAGATTAATTATGCACACAATTTTATAAATACAAATATTAGGCATCAAATTCTGAAAGAGCAATTAAAGCTTCTTTGTTAAATCGGAGCTACAACTATCATTACCTCGAAGGTATTTATGCATTTCGTTCATTGACCTGGTTACACTATTTCTGAACTCACTTGTTCAAAATAAAACAATTAATTAAGAGAATTAAATGGTGATTCTTTAATTAAAAGTTGTTTCGTGATAAAAATTGTATGTACAATATTTACATTTAAAAAGGTTAATATAATTTCTTCTACTCTGGGGTAGAACTATGAATTTGAATGAAATTTATCAAGTACTTTAAGCGTTTCTTTTTACTACAAAAATTAACTCAAATCAATACAAAAAATACCAGATCTGCTATTCGGTTTACAAATATGAAAATATCTAAAATGTCTAATAATTCAATGTTCAAAAGCTGTAACTAAAATTATACATAGATGAAACTTTAGTCAGAACTCAATGGAGTTGCTTAATTTCGTTAATAATAATAACTGTTATTACACTGCATTTATATTGGCAATAAAAATTTAGCAAAGTCCTTTCTAGTTTGTTAAACAGAATAATAGTTATACGTTTTCACAAAGTTGTTTTTCTGGTGTAACCTTGTACCAAAGTTCGCCAAGTGCGGGCGTGATGTAAGAATAATATAAATTTTTTACCTCATTTCAACAGGTTTTTGTTTGTGTGCCAGCGTTACATCGTGTTAGAGCAGATGTTTATACATACGGTCCCTGGACAAACAAATGATGTCGCCTTCACGTGTTGTACTGCAAATAAGCAGCTGCGTGATACTTGTACCCGACCATATGAGCTTAAAGCGTATTTCCTATACCCAACAACGGGACAAACCAAAATCCATTCCAACAGTTATCATAAAAATGCAAAACTTCGATGTACTACTATATTTAGATCGTTACCAAAATAATTATCTTGCGTGTACTTATCCACATAGTTACTTGTAAATTCATCTTAGCAATTTCAAAAAGACCATTATTATTAATTATTGGACGTTAGATTGAAACAAAAAAATTGCTATTTACATTGCACAACATTCCGGTGAAATTTCAAACATACAGTTTCATCGCAGAACATTTCATTAAATCCAACTATTATAGTAAAGTTGAAGGACGTTCATGCTAGACCAATATTTTCTTATCGCTACTTTGAAGTAATTGAACTGTAAACCCAATAATCGTAAATGCAAAGAAAAGATCTATATAATCTTGTAACACAAAATTTAAACGGGCTAATTTTTATAAATCTAGATAAAACGGAATCAGACTAATGAAGGAATATACTAAAAGAGTTCTCAAAGGAATATTCAAAAGAGTATTCAAAGGAACATTAAAAGAGTATTCAAAGGAACATTCAAAAGAGCGCTACAACA
This sequence comes from Platerodrilus igneus, assembly GCA_036346225.1. Taxonomy (NCBI): domain Eukaryota; kingdom Metazoa; phylum Arthropoda; class Insecta; order Coleoptera; family Lycidae; genus Platerodrilus; species Platerodrilus igneus. Next base: position 2,873,285 of record JARFIW010000544.1, read on the forward strand.
AAATTATTTAGTTTGTCTAGGAGATTATATCTACTTGCTTACCATTATTAAAAACACTATATCAAGTGTTTATTAGACTTGAGCTTTCACAAGGGCGTAAAGCCACACGCAAATTACTCGCTAGAACTATGAAGTTCACCATGGTACCTTCGTGCGAAGTGTTCTAGCTAAAGTGACCGCTGAAACATTGTGCACGAAATATGAAAGGTGTTTGGCCTTGAAATATGTATACAAATAGTTAACACCTGATGTTAGCAACCAAACTAGCATCTCTGTATTGTGGTTAGTCCACATGATCTCAATACGAATATTTATTTAATTGACGACGTTTACTGATTTAATGGAATAGACAAAAAGATGTATTTAACTAATAATTTATTGGTGCTTTGCAGTGGTCAAAAAAACTGTTACAGACTTACACGCATTTGACTCTCGCAGGTGTAAATCAGTGGAGTCTGAGGAGCTGATTTATTTATAATTTTTAATTTTTTTAAATTTATTAAAGTTTTTATAATATATTACTAATTTATTTGTTTTTTTTTTTATTAAATACTAATGTACTTTTCTGTTTTATCTTGTTTCTTTACTATTTTTTTTATTAAATATTAATATACTTATGTGTTGTTCTTGTACTTATCTTATAAAAATCATCTGCGAAATTAACAAAACAAAAAACAATAACCATTTTAATCACTTTTATTTTTATAATAATAGAGTACCCAGATTATTGTTTTACATCCATTTATTTATGTAATCATATACTGCAACTTTATAGTCTCTAAGACCCTATAAAGTGTCTAGCTCATAGAGAAATTCTTTAAAATCAATGGTACCCAATACGAATCAATCGCACAGTTGTAGTGTGGATTTGTATCTCACATTTCTGGGGCCTTTATCGTACACTCCGAAAGCACCAGCATCGTCATACACATACTCTCGTTGGACGTCACTGATGTTCTTTAAACACACAATGTTAAAGTGTGTTATGATATTATGGTTCATCTTTGCTATAGCTATGGTGTCTTGGTACGTCATTGCAGGAGTCGTATAATGAATTTAAACTAATTTTTATGACCGATTCAAGACCTTTTATACAATTCCGTTTCCTACCAATTGTGCGAGAGAATCACCTCTGCACGTACTAATGAGCCAATCTCACGTGGAAGGGGGAAAGTTGAAGAACAACGGATCGACATACTGCATGGTACCAATCACATATAAACTAGCGAGTATGTTATACATTCAACCACAACAACAATCAATATTTACAATAACTATGCAATGCAACAATATATGTCTTTATTAAATATAAACACCCCCTTCCTGTATTTCTTTTTTCATTTCAATAATTTTCCTATCTAATTCGGTTACGACCTCTTTGAATACTGTTTTGGCGTCTCGTAGTTGCTGCAGTTTGCTTGTAGCTCTTTCGATAGCAACCAATGCTTCATCGTACTCGTTATAAAGTTCCACAACACAAGGCATTAATTTTTCTGTTATTGATGCCTCTGGAATTGTGCATCTGGTTGACAAGAGTTTCTCCCTTGCATCCGGACCCAACGAATTTGATGCTAACACATGGTATAGGTTTTTTTGCCAAAACTTTTGTTGTTTATTTGGGAACTTGATGCCTCGTTCTGTCACCACGGTATCTTTAGAATTTACCTTACCTGTAATTTTCCAATGCTCGACCCGAAGGTACTACATTGGCCAGGAAGCGAATTCTTTTTACCTGGAAAATTTGGAATTTTGCCGAACCCTTGCTGTTCCAAGCAAGGTAGGGATCTTGAACGTGCGTGACAACATTTACACACGGGACCTCCATTTTACCTCTTATCCGAATGAGGGTGTATTTTTGTGAAAAATGCTCGCCGAACATTTTTCAAGCGGACCGTGTCGGGATTCAAACCCGGGACCTTGGACGTTGTAGTCACACACATACCACTACGCTACGGAGCCGCCCATCACACTTCACCTCACATGTGATTTTCAGTGCTCCACCCGAAGGTACTACATTGGCCATGGAACGAGTTTTTTTTTACCTGGAAAATTTGGAATTTAGTCGAACCCTTGCTGTTCCAAGCAAAGTAGGGATCTTTAACGTGCGTGACAACACTCGCACGCGGGACCTCAATTTTATCTGTCATTCGAACACACATACCACTACGCCACGGAGCCGCCTTGCGCAGCAGACAATAAAACCACCCTTTTTCGGAGATTCGTGTTAAATAATACAACATTGGAATTATTGGAAGCAGAGGAGAAACGACTTACTGGTGGAGATTCGCAGGTACTCAAAACGGGGGGAACAGATGGCTTGCAAATATCTTGTTGTGCGATTCTAACAGAGGGTTAAAGTGTAACGAGGTATGAAGCCGCTGGCGACAAGTGCGACAAGTCATAATCGATTTACACTTGGAAAAATTTACGAACTGCTTAGACAGTTAATGCAAAGTTGCGTTCTTTTACAAAATTATAGCGATCGTTAGGGGTTAATTCTAAAAAGAGGAGGCATTTATATAGCAGATGGTCAACTTTGCAATGCGAGCACTTACCAATACGATTGGTAATGCGGACTAACATTGAAACACTGGGACATGAACTTGGTGACGGGATCGTGATGCAACTCAAAACCCCGTGCTGTGTGTACATCCAGTCGGTTTAAGAGTATCTGAGCTAAAATATATCTTCACTCTTCAACCGGAAGATACAACTTTTTTTAAGGCTTCCAAATTATCGGTAAAAACGTCGACTAATTTTCGTAAACTATAGGGGTTATCAGACTGCAGTTTGGGAAAATTGTCCTAACTTGCCCAGTATGCACTCATAAGTTGGCGGATATTTTAAAATTTACTGTGCAGTTTATTGCACGCGAGTGTATAATGACTTTCAGTTAAATCAAAATTTTTAATGCCGAGTAAAGCCAGACTTTGCAGAAGTAATTTTAAATAGTGATGGATTCGAACTGAACCGAACCGAACCTTGCCCTAGGTTCGGTTCGGTTCGAAAACTTTTTAGTCCGGTTCGGTTCGAGGTTCGGTTCCGTTCGGTTCGAAAAAAACGAACCGAACCTCGAACCGAACCGGTTCGATATTTTAAAATTTTAAACAACTAGTGCGTTCAACTACAACAATTTATATGTTTAATGTAGTTTTTATATTTAGTAGTTGCTACTTTCAAATAAACCCAACATTAATTTGCTTTAGATTTTAGTAGCATAAATCATATTAATACTATTTGTCCATGTTTGATTTTTCAATAGTACTATCTTTAACGAAGCGTAATTACAATTAGATTAATAGTGAAAGCCACCTCTAAAATTTAGAATGTGTTAATAATTGATGATTTTTACTAATGTCATTTTACCGTGAAAGAACGATATCACACGATCTTTGCGATTACTTTTATTTTAGTTTTAGTTAGTAAAAAAAGTATCAAAACAATAAGGTGTTGCTGATTTGATATACAATACAAACAAAAAACTGTTTGTCAGTTTATCTTTATTATTATTATTATTTCTTTTAAAAGACAATATCAGATGGTTCTCGGAAAGAATTGTCAATCTACCTCAAACAGCGTTTACGTTTTTCATAATAAAATATAACAGTATTTATGGCACGGGCATTATGTCTGCTTATTATTTGCATTATACTGTGTTACTTTATGTCGGCATTGATTGAAAAATGTATGCCGCCATGAGTCATAAACTTCAACCCTTGGTTTTGAGAGAAAGTTCGGAGTCATTCTTCTGGAGTATCGGCTACTTCTAAAGGCGTTGGTGGTAATGGCCACACTAAACAAACAGTAAATAGTATGGTACCATGCATTTTGTAACACCATTTGTTGAGCGATTATGTACAAAAGAAAAGGAGATTAGTTTTTGCTACATGGTCACATTTTTTAATACTAATAGAAAGCTGGTTTTCATATAAAAGTGAAAAATTTAAAATGATGGATTAGTAATACATACTTAATTAAGAATTAAATTGTTTCGTTTATTCTGAAAACCTCTGTAGTTTCTAGACCGTGGCCTCGGCTTGTATATGTTTAAGAGCTCATCACAGCAGGTTACCTACCATTTCCTGTAAAAGCGCGGGTTGCGGTGAGGTAGCATAGGGCGGGACGAAGTGTCGAGATGCAGATATTCATTAGAAAAAGATATGAAGTTTAATACTCCGCCTACTTGGTTTATGAAGTGGCAGGGAGCACATATAGACGGCAGTGTTGTGGAACGTATTAGTCTAGTTATAAACTTCACAGATAATTGAATTATTCATATTCTCTAACATTTATAACCAGTAAAAACCTTTGAAATTGAAATATCTAATGTAAAAGAAAATTATTGGGGAACAAAAAATTACAAGATTTAACAATCTTACATTTGCATCGCACAGTTATTTTATATTTTCTAATATGCAATCGACAAAGCTATTATATTAATTAATTGACCAATAAATGGAAAAACAGAATAATGGTTTAAACGTATCTCTAATAAAAAATGATTGCTTAAAGTGTCAAGTGGGTTTTGATTACAGTTTGTGAAAAGCTATAAATGTTGGTTTAGTTACTTTTCTTATCACACCTTCGTTTCCTTTATCATTTTCTAACGACAAAATAATAAACAAAGTGTACTGAATCGGACACAGTAAACATTCTTCTAGTAGAACAAACATGCATGTCTTGCACTTTTAAGTAGTCCAAAGTTTGTTTTACTTTTATTTATTTACGTATTGCATGCATGCATCACAATTGCGCATGGAAGTTTGTGAATGGTGAATTTGTACCATAATGAACAAAAGCCTTTTAAGTGTATTAGAGAAGTTTCAGGGTAAAGAAATTTAACTAAACATGGTTTGCAAATTCTAATTAACCCTAAGAATCTCATTATTTCTTATTACTACACAAGCCTAAATATGAGCGAAATATTACTGGTGGTTGATTAAATACGACCGTCTCACGCCAGTAATGCGGTGGCTGCAATGAAGGCGTCGCCGTGGATCAATGTAGTAAGCGTAAGACTACGGATCCCAAGGTCCCGGGTTCAAATCCCGATACGGCTGACTGCTTGAAAAATGACAGGTGAGCATTTTTCATAAAAATTACGCCCTCGTTCGGATGAGAGGTTAAATGGAGGTCCCGTGTGTGAGTGTTGTCACGCACGTTAAAGATCCCTACCTTGCCTGGAACGGCAAGGGTTCGGCAAAATTCTAAATTTCCAGGCAACAAAAAACTCGCCTCCTGGCCAATGTAGTACCTTCGGGTGGAGCATTGGAAATGTAAATGAACGGTGGCTGCAATGAAGGTTTAGGTTACTGTTAGTAATAGATATTATTATTAAAAAACAAATCACTTAACATGCATATCAGAATAGTATGCAATAGTTTTAGAACTGTTCTGATATGCGTGTTAAGTGATTTGTGTTTTTTAATAATAATATCTATTTCTAACAGTAACCTAACCTATCATTGCAGCCATGGCATTACTGGCATGAGACGGCCGTTTTTAAATTCATCCCAAAACATTAATTGAACTTCGGCATAAAAATTAAACAATTCTGTGTTTATTCTTTTTTACATTACACTACGCCCGTTCCTTCACCATATTATAAGCCAGTTTTTCATCAACTATATAGTATAATATTTCAAAATTTAAAAAAAAAATATAGAACACTATTTCAATGCAGTCTTTCATTATTATTTACCTCAAAACTGGGGGAATACCAATTACTTACTTCACTAACTAGGACGCCTAATAAATATTTATATAAATCCAAAGTTATGAAGAACAACTCATTTCAATAATTGCTGAGGCCTTAAATAATATCCATAATGAAATTTATAAATAAATTTGTGAGCAATTACGACTATAGCCAAAAACTCTCATAATTAAAGTTTGATCTCAATAGTATAGCGTTACCTGCATGTTTGTTGTGTTTTGTTTTGTATAGCATTTATTCAAACCATTTCTGTTTTACAATAGTGTGTGACATTGTAACAAAATTTTTGTTACACTTCATATCTATAAAGAAAAAACAGTTCTAACTGTTATTATTTTGCGGATCCGTCATTTAGCGTGTAATCATTAATTAATTTAATGTACTATAAAGAAGAACAACTTTTTCCGTTTATGTTATTTTTACCTATAAGGAGTATTTAACAGAGACTTCTATACTTTCAATATCAAGGATACCTTGAGCGTAACTTGTGTTACATAAATTACAGGCGTTCTGGCGTCCACTAGGGCATTTGTTAAACATAACGCCTGCGCGAAAATGACGCGAAGGCTATGAGGATTGACAAATAAAGAATACGGCCATCTTGCAAGCAACCGCGGGTACGTAGACTTCACTGCCAAACATGGTGAATTCCGCTTGTAAGTGGGAGCTAAGGATAGCTCTAGAGGAATGGTAGGGCTGCTTGATTGTCGCGTGGAGGCTTCCCGAAGAGCTCTCGTGTAAGCCGCCCAGTCAACTCAAAGCAACAACTACAACACGTGGTGAGAAATCCATTGGTGGTAAGGACGGTGTAATTAATTAGCCGTGTTTAATACTAATACTTGATTCAATCCCTTTAGCAAAATTTGAGGAACACGCTAAACAATGGAATTAGATTTTGGTCGAGTATTGTCAAATTAATTATTTTAAAGCGTCCGAGGAATTATGGTTAATGCAGGCATGTTTGGTATCTTTCGGAATTTCAAACAGATGGAAAGTAAAGTGTCCGAGCTCATCTATTACATTCGTCAACATCGCAGCTGTAAAACTAAATCTACCAGGTACTTATAAACCTTTTGCTGAAAATCAATTTCGTGTGCTAGTTAAGGTTAAAGCTTTAATTTACTATTTACAAAATCATGGGAAATCTTCGTTAAGTAACGTAAATTTCAAGTTTGTTTGCTAAATGTGTTTATGCTTATAAACCACGTAAAATTTAGTTTGGAAGTATAACCTAAAATTTAATAAGTCAAATATTTTTCATTCGGAACTAAATTGCTTTATAAGAGAAATTTTTTAATCTTTAGATGCTTTAAAAGTTGTTATTCAAAGTGCTTTTATGATGCACATGTCAGGTGATAAAAATATGTATAAAGTCCACCTTTGGATGAAAGGTGTTTTCTAGCAATTTGTTGTAATTAGTAGAAGAACTAAGCTGTTTTTGACATATGTTAATCTGAGTTTATTATTATCATGCTTAAACCATATGAACTGTTTATGTAACAAGTTCCTTAGATAAAAATCTTGTAAGCCAGAACAGATCTGTTTTATGGATGTTTAAGAGACTAAACTGTATTAACTAACTTATAAATGCTAATACCTCTCTATGTAGAGAAGTATATTCAGAAACTTCTGTAACTTATTTAATGTTGATTATTTTGATTATAGAGGAACACTCTAAGAAAGTTTTAAAGTTTATATATTGATTAATGAAATTTATTTACAAGTAATTTTTGCAACAAAAGAGAATCATATTTAGATTAAATTTTGAATTGATACCTTTGTCTTTTATTTCACTTATTGAACTTAACATTGGTCAAATTAGATCAGCAAAATTTTGATTGTGGAAAAAGTTGGTACAGCATCAGTTAATAGTAATGGAATAAGTAATTTCCAGTAGAGTATTTTCTCATAGGTAAGGTGTTATTAAGGTTTTGAATTCAGGCTAATCGATCTATAAAGATCGAAATATTTTGTTGTTGTAAGACACAAACGGTGTCTTATATTTTATTTTTCTGTGTGACATCTTCTTACAGGTCCGACATCGCGGAAGTTAGAGCAGAGGTTTCCAGAGGTATTGTATATTGAGGTTTGTAAGTTTTTTTTGATAATCATAATATCCTATAGGTTTCTGCGTCTTCCTGTAGGGTACTTTAGTTTTGCTTGTTGCCTATATAGATGCAGTGGCGTCCATTTATTTTTTTTGTTCCCGTTTGTAGTCGAGCCCACCATATACCCACGCCCAAACTCATTGCTCGCCCTTGGGGTAATTCCCAGACTAGACCGCGAATATTGTAAAGAAGGGCTTAACCCTAATTAACATCTCACTAGCGCCCAACCAACGTGAGGCGTATCAAAAAAACACATTTCAACATGGAAGTTCTGAATTTTTCCACGACAGCACGTTGCAGGTGCATTTTTCTAAAAAATACTAATATTTGATTTATTCGATAAATAAAGTGAATTGTAGTGTGCAATTTTGATGAAAATTCATAAAAATCATCCACACATTTATCAGCAAAAAAAAATTTTTTTCATTTAAAAAAACCTAAATGACTTTCCTACATAGACAACTATTTAATAAGTAACTTTTATTAAAACCGTTTTTAATTTGGGTGCCCAATAGGAAAGAAATTTGGATCTTTAGAAATTTCAAGACGGCCGCTACTGTGATCAGATCTTAAGATGGTTTTCAACAGGACTTCTGTTCATTAAATAAAATAAGCTTGTTTTTAAAACCAAATTTTCAAAATCATTTCGAGTATCTTTAATCTAACACTAGTTATAAACAAACAACAATTTGAAATAAGGAGCATTAAACAAATCGAACTAATCTAGAATTTTTTTATCTACAAACGTGCCTCGATGACAAAATTTATTAGATATGTAACACTAATAATTAATATCTATTACATTTTTTACCTATTGGCTTAGAACTCGATGACCATGTACATTAGAAAATCTTTGTATTTCTTATATGCTTGCGACTAGAAATTTTTTAAATGTGCATTTGGGAAAAATGACATATTTTTAGTGAAAATTAAACTTTTAAACTATTTTATTTAAAAATCGAACCTTTCGAATCGAACCGGACCGAACCTTGAGCTAGGTTCGGTTCGGTTCGAAAAATTTGCCGTTCCGATTCTAGGTTCGGTTCGAAAATAAAATGTCCGGTTCGGTTCGGTTTGGTTCGAAAAATCGAAACGGACCTCGAACTGAACCTCGAACGTGTTCGGTTCGTGTCCATCCCTAATTTTAAATACGTGAATTTGTCTATTGGCGACAATTCCGGGTTAGTATGTATGAGGGAGTCGTATAAATCAGTGAAACATCTGAATATGGAACAATCGTTCCTAAAGGAGGGGATCTGTAACAAAGGTAAATTTATTTTATGATTTTGTGTGAGCGGCAGAAACAACAGCGCTAGGTTCTGGCGGTTTAGATAGAAACAGTTTTATTTTATTGACTTGATGAAATAAAAGGAACGATCAAACGCTTTTCTGATTTTATCTTCAACCTCAAACAAACAAACTTTCGGTTAGTCTACTTATTATCAAGCGTAAGCAATGAATTCCTTTCGTTATCTCCGGGTTTGTAGAAGGTTTTCAGGAACATTTCAGATGCTCCAATAAAATTTGATAGATGGGCTTGGGTGTCATCAAAGATTTGGATTGTCTCCAAATAAAGTTTTAAGTCAGCACTACTCATTTAGGTGAAGGGTTGCTTTCGCTTTTCGGTAATTTTCAAAAAAAAAAAATTTATTTTAAATTGAGGTTTATTTCGCTATTTGCATCGTTAATTTTTGCTTTGGATTTATTAATTTTTCGTTTAGATTGGATAATTTCAAATTTCGTAAAAAGTGAGTTTTGTTTTGCTACTTGTTTCGTTATTTTTGGTTTGGATTTATTAATTTTCAGTTTAGACTGCGTCGGGTTATTTTTAGAATCGTAGTTGCTGTTATTTGTACTTAGTTACACGGTGCGGTAATGAATTTGTAAGATTTATACTCGATGCTGTTGGTTTAATTACTGTAGCCTTGAATTTGCTTGTTTTTATCTTGCAGCGTTAATTTGTCGTGAGTTCTGTTTGAGTTTCTGCTTCCTGAAGAATCTGGGGTGGATAGATAGTTTTTCGCGGTATTTACTTCGCTTTGCGTTAGTTAAAGTTTGTGTTCGTTTAGTTCTGTTAATTTGTAATATTATCTTTTTCCGTGGGTTTTAATTGAATTGCATAAACGTATAGTTCGTCTGTCTCGTCTCCTTGAATTCTAAATATAACTTGCAGGTTTTCAATTAATTGCTTTGTTACATTTTATCTTGGTAATTTAATCACTAGAAGATGTAGTCTTTGTTATTTAATTGCATACGTGCTGTATAACATGCAATTATACTTGTTAAGTAATTAATACTTACTCACAAGTGTTATTTTCAGTTTGTGGGAATTAAATAATTCGTTTTTTTACTCGTTAATTGCCTTGCATAAATGTTGCGACTGATTATTTTTAGATATCTCCGTATTCAATTATGGATGCACGTTTTGTAATTGTATCTCCTGTAATGTAGGTTTTAGTTTCTATGATGAGCGTCTTAATTATAGCTTTTATGATACGTTTAGCTTTATTCAGTATTTGTACTATAATAATTACCTTTTCGTAATGCAATTTATTTATAAATGATGAGTAGTGTTAATGTCGGTTGTAATTTTATGCGCTTTTCTGCTCCGTGATGGATTTAATTACTTGTGGATCGTGATGCAAAATGCGTTGCTTTAGTTCTGAAAGTTAATTGTTTGAAATATCAGTTTCTCTGAGGTTTTAAGTTTGTAATAAATCTTTTCTGCTGCGTTTTTAATTACAGTGATTTAATAGTTCAGGTTACTTGCAGAGTGTATTGTTGTAATTTATAGAGGTCAATGTTTTAAATAATCTTTCCGTAATTGCTTGTTTAGAAATTTACGTTTAGCTTTGGTGTTAGAGTTAATTTGCGTTCTGCCTTTTTAGTTTACTGGATTAACCGTGCGTTTTGTATCGCGCTAGTTAATTTTTCGTATTTCGATTACGTTTGGTATTAATGGGTGTGCGTCAGTTATTTTTTGGTTTATTTTTCGGTTTGTTTTAATACTTGTAATAAAAACTCTTTTATAAATCAAGTGTCTTTTGCTTTTAAAAGAAAATCTCTTTAAGTCTCAAGTCTCATAGATTTTTCTCAATATAAATTCTCGTTTGAAAATAATTTCTCTTTGTAACTATTTTCAAAAAAAATATTGGCATTAAATAAAATTCATAAAATAATAATAAAATAATAATAATCAAATAATAAAATAATAAAACTAGCATATATCAATTATAATTTGTGAGATCAATTGGTTTTAATGGAAATAAACTTACATTAATTTCTTCATCTGTTCCTTTTGTGGGATTGATCGATGCTGTATCTTGTCCACGTTGATTTGTTGTGCTGGATTCGGTCGATTCTTGTACCTCCTCTAAGCTGGTTTGGGTTTTGTCAAAATTGCGAATTAAAATTCTTGGTCACCAATCTTCCGATTTTTGGATTTTTAGTGCCCTTTTGACATCCGTTACGACTGCGCCAGTTAAGGTTTGGGCCTTTAGAGCGGTGTTTTTAAAGACAATTCCAAACTCTTAACAAATTTATTTTAACTTAAAACAGAAATTAACATGGATTTTTGAATAACTAAAAATATAACTTTAATTCAAAAACATTTAATTAATTGTAATAAGGTGAGTATCTTGAACAACGAAGTATGGAGTTTGAAGACTGACTGCCGGGCCTTGAGCTCCCGGGCTTTTTATAATAACCTGCCCCTCACACGGCTGTGAGAATTTGCGGATCTCATGTCTGCTTTTCTCTTAATTCTACACTTTAATACGTTGTAACAATCTTATTTTTAAGTAATTGCGGTATGTTAACCGCCTGTTACCTGCCACCTGCAGTATTACTGCCCTCTCGGATGCAAAGTTGCATATCGGTTCTCATGAACTGCTAATAACCTCTCTGGGTTAGCCTTGTATTACATTGTTGCAATGAATTAATACTTTATTTAAGAATTTCTAATAATTCCTATTAGATTCAATATATTCAATATATATAGATAATTGGGGGATACATAACTCGCGGCCTAACACAGTCTATTGTCACCGCTTGGACAATAAGTTTCTGTTTCGGAGGTCAGTTCTCGTATAGGACTACCTCACCGCTTTATATTATTTTTCGAGTGTAATAATAAGTGTCCTCCTGGATCCAAGAATCTTCACCGCTCTAACTGGACATCAGATAAAAATATTGAAGGCCGCATTTGTTTAACATCTGTTTGATTATACTTCCGCTATTCTCTTCTGAGTATCTTTTTATGTACTCAACGTTCACATCTTGATCTTTATCGAGTCGGATATTACCAGTAGCAGATGTTAGTACTATAATTTAAAACATAATTATTAATCATTTACCTGAGGTCAAGTTTGTGTTATCAAACATATTGTCTTGATAATACAAATGTTATAGTACTTGAATTGCATTCATTCCCTTTAGTTATAGTGTTTGATACAAAGTTCATTACTTTGTTTGTATGTAAATCTATTTACATTTAACAACGATTATTTAATTTTTGTCTAAATTGATAAATCTTAAAAACATTTTGCAGTACTAATTTTCTATAAAATTTTTAAGAAAATTTGTGCTTTCGTTATTATTTAAAATAGCACAGAAACTTAAAAAGTTGAAATTTTCACCATACACGCAGATTCAAAGTTTACAAGAGATACAAGAAATCGGGCAATCGGCCGTTCCTAATGTCGAACCGCATAACTATTTAAATCGCACCTCGAGCATATGGTTAAATTAGAAGAAGCTTTCTATCAAAGTCACAATAACATTACCTTCTAGACTAACCTTAATTGCCAGTAGAGACGATCTACAGGAATGGCAGGAATTTAAACAAATACTCATCGCATATTTTGAAGACCAACGTAACATAAAATGCTTAGTACGAGACCTGATAAACTTTAGAATGGAACACAACCAATCAATTCGGAATGAAATGTCAAGACGTGAGAAGTCTAATCCTAACAAAATTAAAAATCGAAGAGTCCGATTAAAACATTCGACATATGAAACAGCGTGGCGAGTAGACGTGTTTTGCTGTCGGTCCGGTTATTAGTATGTATTAGTAAACCTAAAGTAAGTTTCAACAAACTTTGTTTTTGTAATAATCTAGTGTTTATATTGTACACCTTGTATCGTCGCTTCATTTATTTAGTGTCATCAATATGCTGTCCAGAGAAGATAAGAAAGAAATTCAGGCTATTATCACCGAAGCTGTTGGTTCTATATTGAAAGATAAAAGCTATCTAGAAACACTTGAGAAAACTGTTAACACGTGTGCTGAAAGAGCGGTTAATGCAGTAATCGCGAATTACGAGGTAAAAATAAATGCGCTGGAAAACGAAATGAGCACGTTGAGAACGGACTTTAAATTTTTGAAAGAAAAAATGGACGAGCATGAACAATATTCTTGTAGAAATTGCATACGAATATTCGGTATAGTGGAAAATGAATTAGAAAGTGTTGATGAATTAGTTGTAAAAATATTAAATGATAAACTAAAAATTCAAACGGATCATAATGTCATCGAAAGATCACACCGCATTGGGAAACCAAAGGAACAGGTTGTAAATAAACCAAGACCTGTGTTATTAAAGTTCACAAGTTACAGAGAAAAACTAAAAGTTATGAGCGCCAGGAAGAAGCTGAAGGGTACGGGCTTAGTCATTAAAGATGACTTAACGAAAATACGATTAGCAGTGTTAAAAGAAGCAACGTTAACTTTTGGTCATACTAATACTTGGACTTGGGATGGCGTCATCTACACTGTTATAGGCGGCAGACGATATTCAGCTCGAACTTTGGACGATGTATACAAAATAAAAAGAGAACAAAAGAGCAAGTAACTCCTTTCGTCAGGTGAATATTCCAACTAAGTCAAAACTGCTGCGTCATGAAATTTGTTAAATTATAAATTTATTAAGTTGAAATCATACCGGACTTCAGTGTGAGAATTAGATATTTAAATTCCAATTTTAGTTTAATTTTTATAGGTGTAGTTGGCTAAATTTTTGAGTGTGTGTGAGTGAGTGGAGGGTTAAACGTATAATGTTATATGTATATTACCAAAATTGCAGGGGTCTTAGGAGTAAACTTTCTACACTTTATAAAAATTCTTGTAGTCATAACTATGACATAATTTGTTTGACGGAGACATGGTTATCGGGAGATATTACAGATGGGGAAATATTGGATTGTTTATATTACGGCGTGTATCGGTGCGATAGGGATTTGTTAAAGTCACATAAAAAGAGGGGTGGAGGAGTATTAATTGGTATAGGAAAATCAGTAAAGGTTACTAGGTCATCATATCTAAACTCCAGGCATTTTGAAGCATTAGTAGTATCGGCTATAGCAAATAAAAAAAAATTTTTATATTATAAACGTATACTTTAAGCCAGGTTCCCCCGTTGAGTCGTTCTTTCAGTTTTTCGATTTTGTCGAATCGTGTTTAATAGCTTCGGATAACGTCGTGGGGATCTTTGGTGATTTTAACTTACCAAACATAGCAGGTCCTGATACGAATCTGTCACTTTATGATAAAAAATATAAAGTTTTGTACAGTTTTCTAAATTTACATAGCTTAGTACTTACAAACACAGTTAAAAACGTTCACGGGAGAACGCTGGATCTTGTTTTGATATCGGAAGATCATAAGCATGCTATCAGTGTTATAAAGGACGAGGAACCACTCGTTCCCGAAGATGTTCATCATCCTGCGTTAGCAATACATGCTGACTTTAATATGTATACTGCCACTGATGCTATTCTATATAAATATTATAATTTCAAGCTTTGTGATTTCTATAATCTGAGCTTGGCGTTTCGGAATGCTAATTGGGACCAGGTAATGCAATGCGTAGATGTTAACAATGCAGCGGAAAATTTTTACAAAACTATATATAATATTTTCGACAAACATGTACCCAAGTCTGTCCCAAAACAGCATAAATATCCTATTTGGTTCACAAAAGAAATAATATATTTGCTTCAGTTAAAAAATAAACTTAGAAAAATCAGGTTATTATCTGTACCACTTACAAATAGGTACAAAGCAGTCGTAAACAATTAAAGTCTCTAATCGAAATTTCAAATAGCAATTATATAAATTTGACTGAAAAATCTATCCATTGCAACATTAACAATTTTTGGTCTTATATAAAGCAAAAACGAGCCCGGTGTGTTAACCACGCTTTTATTAAGGACGTAGATGGAAATAGTCTCAGTTCAACTGAAGCTTGTCATGAATTTGCAAATTACTTTTCTTCTGTATATAGCAGCAACAAACCTACCTACAAAACCGTATTTTCAAACGACAATTCCAATTACTGCTCTGCAGCTTTGAACACATTTCTTATTTCAGGTAATGATTATAAAATTGCCGTCAAAAAATTGAAAGCCAAAAAGGCAGCGGATCAGACAAACTCCCACCATACATCTTAAAGGGTTGCTCGGATTGGCTACAATTGCCGCTAACGCATATTTTTAACTTATCAATCCAAAGGTCTACCTTTCCTGAAATATGGAAACATGCCACTGTCGTGCCTTTACATAAAAGCGGATCAAAGTCTTGCGTATCAAACTACAGGCCGATCGCAATATTATCGGCGCCTGCTAAAGTTTTTGAGCAAATTCTATATTCAAAATTATTCTATCACATTAAGCCAATAATAAACCAAGCTCAGCATGGATTTGTACCAAGTAAATCTACTGTTACAAATCTTACCATCTTTTGTAGCGAGGTGTTTGAAGCACTAGAAACCAAAGAACAGGTAGATGTCGTATACACTGATTTTAGCAAGACGTTTGATAAAGTGGACCATGATGTGATGCTCGAAAAGTTGTCAATGTGTGGTTTATCTCACAAATTGATTTCGTTTTTTGCTTCTTATTTGTCATCACGCTCCTTTTCAATCAAATTTAACGGCAACACTTATGGGAAATACACCGCAAATTCTGTTTTTCCTATTATACATAAATGACCTTCCAAACGTGTTGAATTTTTCTAAATCGTTATTATTTGCAGATGACCAAAAATTTTTTGCTAAAATTACGACACTTACCTATTGTCTAAATCTACAATGTGACTTAAAGAGGGTTTATGAATGGAGCGTCAGTAATAAACTACCTATAAATACATCAAAATGTTCAGTTGTTTCTTTCTGCAGAGGTAAAACCTGTGTACAATTTGATTACAAACTTAATAACACAACCATTAAGCGTGTAGACAATATCAAAGACTTGGGGGTAACATATAATAGCCATTTAAGTTTTAACCAGCACATATACACTATCGTTGCTGAAGCATATAAAACATTAGGTTTTGTAATAAGACAAACACATAGTTTTAGCAATTAAAGTATTGTATATGACCCTTGTGCGTACTAAGTTTGAATATGCGTCCGTGATCTGGCACCCTCATGGTGTTGGTGTCACTAAACATATCGAAAAAGTTCAAAACCGATTTCTTCGTTATCTTTACTTTAAAAAGTACAAAAGTTACCCTGATTACAACACTACCAGAACTGAGACCTTAAGGACAGAATTTGAAGTCCCAAGTCTTTTAAACCGCAGAAACATTGCTCTTATCCAAATGTGCTACAAAATCGTAAATAATATAATTCAGGAACCAACTCTTCTTTCATTATTAAACTTTAAAGTTCCTCATTGTTCAACAAGAAATACAGATGTTTTTTATATTCCACGAGTCACCTATACTTACTATTGTCCTTTATTGGTCATGCAGAGGCTAATTAACGAAATTAGTACCAATACTGACCTTGATTTTTCAGTTGCTTACAATGGGTTCGTGAAAACTGTGTTAAATCATTATAAGTTTGAGTAGCAAAAAGTGGACGCTATGTTGTCGTCTTGCAACAGCCACAATTTATGACATGCCTGTATGTAAGAACCTTATTTAATAAAATATAGTGCTCACCCATGTCGCACTACTAGTTCGCAGCTTCAACTCTAAATATTTTACTTTCCTTCGGCCTTTGTGATTTATAACTGGTGTGTGTGTGTGTGTGTGTGCGCGCGCGTGTGTGTGTGTGTGTGTGTGTGAGTGTTTATTAATGTTTCTTTACATTGAACGCTGTTTAAGTTAGGTTTATAATTATTGTTATGTTGATCCATGTAATTAGGCATTGCCTGTTTGTGATCACTATAAATAAATAAATAAATAAATAAATAAATAAATAAATTTAAAAATAAAAATGTATGACGAAATGGCACTGGACACATATATAAACGCTTTACCAGAACGACTATTAGATAAGATCAGATTCCAACGACCCCAAAACCTAGAAGAAGCCATGAACCTAGTAATAGAAGAAGAAAATGTAATGTATTACCGCAACAGACTATACAACTCCAACGCGAATAAAAGCTATTCACCAATAAAAAGTATGCAAGCCGCGAGACAAACAACCCCTCAACCAAAATTCACACGCTTCAATACACAAACAAATCAACCGCGAAGTAATAACCCAAGTTTCAACAATACGAATTTTAATAACCAATACAAACATTTTTAAAACCAATGTTTAACCCAAATTTTACGGAACCCGCATTCCAACCAAAATTCAATCAAAACCTAAATTAACAAAGACCCACATTCAGCGCAAACCCCAGTAGAAATTCACCGATGAATAATAATCATAACAACCCTAATAATTATTATAAACCAACACCAATGGATACCTCATCTGGTAACACCTGACAAAATACCAAGATAACACACATCCGACCAAACCCTCATCAGAAACGCAATTTTACATCAGAAAAACTATTTCACCAAAAAGTAGAAAAATTTGACACTGACCAGAATAATTACATTCAGACAAGTACAAACGATGAATCAAACCATAGGGAAACTTATGAACGCGACGAACAATGCGAAACTTACGAGGAGGACGACGAAGAAAACTCGTACTCAAATTTTCAAATGGACCAATTCATAAACGATCAAACTTAATAAACCTAAATAACATAAATCACCTAGTACTACCATACATAGAAATACCACACGCCGAATTTAAACTATTAATCGATACCGGATTCTCAAAAACATTAATTAGCCCCAGAACCGTAAAAAAACATTATTTAGATTATGTAGAAAGAGAACCATTTAAAATTAAAACAGCCCATCAAACAACACTACACCAATTCGTAGCTAATATACCCTTACCGAGAAACTTTAATGTTAAAATGAAACATAAATTTTGTGTATTCGAATTTAACGACAAATACGACGGACTAATCGGAATGGACCTTCTAAAAAAATTAGGAGCCAACATTGACATTAAAAACCGTTTAATAAGGACGAAATACGGAAAAATCCCCATTAAATTTCAAAGCACACAAATCGAACAAAAATACACAATAGAATCTCGAACGAAAAGAAAAATAAAAATCCCAGTAGATTTTAACAAAAAAGTAGGAATAGTAAATCATATGACATTTCAATAAGGAGTAGAAACCCCAACTGCCCTAGTACAAATAAAAGATAATTATGCCACTATAACGATATTAAATTCAAACGACTATCCCGTAGAACTATCATTGACAGACCCAATTAACGTAGAGGAATTAAATTTTAACGAAATGGAAATAGACGAAAAGCTAGAAAACGACTACAACCCAATAGAACATGACAAAATGTTAAAAGAAAATTTAAGTATCATCCGCTTCAATACCGACATCAATCAAGAAGAGCAAAGAGCAATTAAAAACTTATGTTTTGAATACCGCGACATATTACACTGCGAAGGAATACCACTAACATTCACCAACACAGTAAAACATAATATCGAGCTAACAGACAATAAGCCAATCTTTACAAAAACATATAGACTACCTCATGCGAGTCAAGAAGATGCTGACAGACAAGTAGCAGACTTGTTAGAACAAAACATAATCCAGCATTCCAACTCACCATGGGGCAGCCCCGTGTTAATAGTACCTAAGAAGTTAGACGCAACCGGAAAGAGAAAGTACAGAATGGTAATAGACTATAGAAAGTTAAATAAAAAAACGGTAGATGACAAATATCCACTACCAAATATAAGCGAAATTCTAGACAAATTAGGCAAATGCCAATATTTTCCAACGTTAGACCAAGCATCAGGATACCATCAGGTAGAGATGGACGAAAAAGATATATCAAAAACAGCCTTCAGCACACCTAGAGGTCAATACGAATACAAACGAATGCCATTTGGATTAAAGAACGCACCCGCTACTTTTCAGAGAGTCATGGACAATATACCACGAGGAATACACAATAAAAAATGCCTAGTGTACCTTGACGACATCATAGTTTATTCCACATCATTGGTAGAACACATAGAAAGATTGAGAGAAGTATTTGAAAAACTAAGACAAGCACATTTCAAAGTACAATTAGACAAAATGAATTTTTACAAAAGGAAGTATCATTTTTAGGACATATAATAACACCCCAAGGAGTAATGCCAAATCCCGACAAAACAAATGCAGTTCTAAATTACTTATTACCAAAGACAACCAAAGAAATTAAAGGATTTCTAGGACTTAGTGGTTACTACCGCAAATTCATTAAAGGTTAGGCTCAGATAACCAACCTCCTGACAAATTGCTTAAAAAGGGAAACAAAATTGAACACACCCCGGAATTTATTAAAGCTGTAGACAAAATTAAAAACATATTAACGAATCACCCTGTATTATAATACCCAGACTTTTCAAAACCATTTATACTAACGACATACGCATCGAATGTAGCATTAGGCGCAGTATTGAGCCAAGGAAAAGTAGGTAGCGATAAACCCATCAGCTACGCATTCAGAACCCTAAATGAAACCGAACGGAAATATAGCACCATAGAAAAGAATTATTAGCTATAGTTTGGGCAACAAAATATTTTAGACCTTACTTATACGGAAGAAAATTTTACATATACACCGATCATAGACCACTAGTATGGCTATGCAAACTGAAAGAACCGAATTCAAAATTACAACGATGGCGAATCAGACTAGAAGAATACAATTACGAAATTATATATAAAAAAAATTTATAACAACAACCAAGACGCTTTAAGTAGAATCCAACTCAATGCATTAGAAACGGAATCCATTGTAGAAAACGTAGACGAAGCAGAAACTAGAGAATATCTAGACGAGATGGACACGATACATTCGACACAAAATGAAGAACCTAAAACCGCGATTAAAATTTTAAACGAAGCAATCGATATGAAACTCAATCAATTCATAATTACCGAAGTTTTAAATAACCCCAATCCCGTAAAATATACAAAAGTAGATAACAAGAAGATATACCAAATTCAAATAACCAAAGATGACAACGAGGAACAAATAATTAAAATTCTAAAAGAATACACCCCCGAGAAAAAACGATTTTATTTCTATTTCAACACCGAACACTTATACAAAAGATTTTCAGAATTATATGTTAAATTATTCAATAACTCTGGCCCTGAACTCATCAGATGTACGAGAAAATTAGTAACACTAGACGACCCTGACGAAATAAACGATGTAATTAGGAATCAACACGAAGAAAAAACCAACCATCGTGGAATTAACGAAACAATAAAGCAACTTGTAAGACGATATTATTTTAAACACATGAAAGAATTGACCACAGACTTTATTAACCAAAGTGAACTATGTGACAAAGCGAAATACGACAGGAAACCCCCAAAGATACCCTTAATGTTAACCAAAACACCCGACAAACCATTTCAAAAACTACATGCCGATACTCTAGTAGTAGAAGCGCAAAACTATTTAACAATTGTAGACGCATTCACAAAAATAGGCCAAGCAATACCCATCACATCCAAAAATAGCATCGACGTGACCCAAAGATTTTTACAGTATTTCACATTTTATGGAACACTCGAATCAATAACTCTAGATAACGGTAGCGAATTTAAAAATGAGACAATACAAAACACTTTAGAACTTCACAAAATAAAAATTCATTTCATAACGGAAAACCACCCTGAATCAAACGGACTAATTGAACGATTACATTTAACCCTGTTAGAATAAATTCGATTATTAAGAATAAATTATAAAAAGGAACAATTTAATGTCATGCGCACTAATCGCAATAAATAAATAATACAATTCACTCATCAACAAATTTTACACCCTTAGAATTAACCTTGGGACATTCAGATTCACGAAATCCCTATGACATACACTATAACAAAAGAGTATATCAACAATATGCAAAAGACCACAAAGAAAAACTAAAAATAACTTACGACAAATTAAAAGATAAGTTAGAAAACGATAAGGAACGTATCACCACAACCCGAAATAAAAATACCAACGCAAATAAATTTTTTATAGGAGAAACCGTGTATGAGAAAAACTTTCAAAGCAAGCGACATAAAACAGCACCCAGAAATTTAGGACCATTTAAAATTAAGAGAATGTCACATAAAAATATAGCAGTAGTAGACAACGGCAAAATAACAAAGTACATTTACTTGAAAAACTTAAGACACCCTGTAATTTCAGATGGACAATCATCACCCTTACCGTCAACCTCCGCCCAGCTAGAACGGACAACCAAATAATAATAAAAACTATAAAAAAAACAACCCCGGTATACTACCAATTAAATTAGGCAGTATGCAAAACCCAATTAACATTTGCAAAATTAAATACTCTACACTCTAGTATCATTGAACCAGCCGATTTATTAAAAGAATTAATAAGAATTAGATCACTTATAACTAATAGTAAATTACCTTCTGATGTAACAGAGTCAAATATTCTAATGTTTGAAAAAATAGCTATAGTCAAAGGCTACATTAAGAATAACGGAATAATATTTTTAATAGAGATCCCGATAGTAGAAAGTAACAATTATCATTATTATCATTTATTTGCTTTTCTAACAAAAGTTACTAGCACATACCAAGTTATACCCAAAACCAAATTCCTATCCTTAAATGAACTGAGATATGGTTATACAAACGAAAAATGTACTGAAGTAACACCAAACCAATACTTATGCCAATCGATGACGACAACAACCATTCAAGAAGATAGTCCTTGTGAAGTACAACTATTAAAATTTTCAAATCATTACGAAAACTGTGAAGCCAAACAAGTGCAAATAACCAACATGAAAATTCAAAAAGTTACAGAAAACAAATGGATAGCCATTTCCCCAACAGAAGTAGTAGCAACCATCCACTGCAATCAAGATGAAAATAACTAAGCATTAATCGGTAGCAAACTAATCACACTTAAAGATGACTGTTATGTGAAATTGAAAAACGAAGTAATCAGAGTTTATCAAGATCCCATAGCAACAAAGAAACTTGCAAACCTACCGGAACTACAGTTCAAGATAGAACAACAAGAAGACGAAAAAATAGTTAAGAAACCCATGAAGCTAGAACATCTAGACCTAGACGACCTCAACCACGCCATGAAATTAGTGGAAAGTTACAAAGAACATTTAAGTGAACTTAAAACGCCAAAGTTACATTATGATAGTATAAGCGTTTGGACAATTGCGTTAATCATTTTAATAATTTTTGTAATTATATATGTATTTTACAAAATGTATCTTAGATATAGTGTAACGATTTTTCTTGGCTTACTAAAACACCAGCCCCACATTGGGTGTCAGTGTAACGATTTTTTCCTCTCTCTCTAATTGGCTCCGCTAGCCTCACGCATGGGCGCTAGTGAAACGCTTTTCTATACTTCTGGCCGACAATACTTTATAATCACCATGCTCCAAGTTAGGTGTCTGCAAAACAAAGTCTTCCGACGTAACTAGGGTCTATTCCTTGGGTAGAGCTATGAGCAATGGGGGTAAGTCGAAATCTGTGGGGGTCACACTCAAACTAAAACAAACAGGCGCCACCAAGTCCAGATTGATTCATGTAAATGGCATGGCTAATTTCTAAGGGCGGACGTGGAGACCCAAAGAAAAAAGATCGCCTTCGCTGACAAAAACCCGTCTTAACAGAATAAGACGCTGTTCCTGTAAGGAAAAATAATAATTAAGTCACATAAAAATGGGAACACTATTTGTGTCCCTCAAATATATCTAAAAATGCAAAAGAATGTTTCTACATAAGGGTACCATAAAAATTGAACTCTTATTGCTTTTTGTTTATCAGGTCTGATCAAACTAGATCAGAATAAAAGACTTTAAGCGTGGATTATAAATTTACTAGAAAGAATTTTCTCTGTTTCTGTAAATAAAATTTAATGCAATAAAATAAAATGAATACTTGAATTACTTGAAGAATTATTGTAAAGTTTATTAACTTGATTCTTACTCAAATATATTACAACCCAGTGTGACTGGTTATACTAAGGTTTTCTAACCCAATCAGATCTGTGTAGGTCATTTACAAATTAATATACAAAACCTTCTTTTAAGTTAACAGTATTAAAATTGATTTGAAGTCAAAATATTCACAAAGATATTCTCTAATTTTATCAAAGGTGGTAGTAATGTAATACTAAACATCTGCTTGCAATTGTGCAATTGTTGACGGCATATTTCAAACAAACAGGTGACGTAGCCGCAGCTGTTAATTTATGCTGAAGCCACGTGTAGTCACATATCTACGAAACTAAGTGAAATTTAAATTTGATACTGGAGAAACCAGCTTAGCTACAGATAAACTGAATAACAAATTTGTGCTTCTATAAAACAAAACGAAATAACGCGCTTTTAGAAGGAAGCACTGAGGAAATCTTAAAGCTATTACGAACCAAACCCCAGGCTGCTTCTCCTTGGCTAGATTGGGAACTGCATCGCCGTGCGGAGTCTGCAGCTAATTATTCCTGCTTTACATGCTTTAAATACAGGTGTCGAAACGAAGTGGGTTTCTTACATTGATTCAAAGTTGCATAAATTTTGTAGCGTAATCTTCCATGGTCTAATCTTAGTTATAAATATAATTTTCGTTGCGTAGTTTGTAAGTCGTAGTTTGTAAGTCGTAGTTGCGCTAAACAAATTTTAAATTAGATACTATGATAACGAATATACAATACCAACCGGTACTCAGGAAGTGTGTTACACAATTAATGCGACCCGGAGGTCACTCGCCATTCTCTTCGAATGCATGCTGTCGCTGCTTTTACCTATCGACGAGTGCCCCTGCCGCGTTCTTGCATGGTGGGAGGGTCCCGAGGGGGGTTGTCAATCCTCTCACGCGCGTGCCTGTGGCTGTGGAATACACCGACCTCCGAAACAAATAGACTAACGACTCTAGATACTGTATTAATGCAAAAATTTGATTGTTACACGTATTATTACTTTAGTTAATAAAGGTGTTTTAACAATCGTTATACCTTTAATGCAGAGATTTTTAATGCGAAAATAAAATGTTACACTACCCTTTCCTAAAAGAAAAAGTTTTTTTCCTTTAAGAAACAACTTCAAATATAACAAATACAAAAATTTTTTTTATTATAATAATACTAGCCTTTTCTACCTTCCTAATTAACTATGCAATTTTATGAATTTATTCAAATGGGGAGACAAATATTTACAAATGCGAGTGTGTTGGTAACTACGTGTACCTGACGTCCATCGAGAGACAAAATCGGGGAGTCACAATCGGTATTAATCAAAATTGGGAGGGGTCAAATTAGAAAGTCAAACACTCCACGGGACAAAAAATTCAAATTCACGATAATTTTTAACTTGAGGTTCTTACTTCAAACAAGGCTAATATTTACTACCTGTAACCAAACATTTTACAATTTATTTCAAATTCCACAAAAAAACTTCACTTCCTGGAGCTCAATTAGCTCTCTCTAAAAAAAGGAATGCTTCCTCATCGAAACAGCATAACTATTCAAAGTATTATCACTATAAGGTGACAATCAAAAAGAAGACCCTACTAATAGGTCTAAATTTAAAACACTATCATCACAAAGTGATAATCAAAACAAAAGTGACCTAACCAAAAGGTTACTTATCAAACCCAAATACAAAATATTATCACTTTATTGCAAAGAGATAATCAAAATAAAGGTAACCTAACCATAAGGTTACTTAACAAATTCAAATACAAAATATTATCACTTTATTGCAAAGAGATAATCAAAATGAAGGTAACCTAACCATAAGGTTACTTAACAAATTCAAAATACAAAATCGAACCAGTTAGGGCTGTAATATCCTACACCCTACTGATTATCCTATCACTAAGTTCCAACAAACAACAGATCTCATTAGTGATGGACCAAATGGTGAGACTCACCAAGCCAACCTTGACCTTATCAAACCAAAAAATTTCGAACGGTCAAAAAAACAAGGGAAAGAATAAACTAATATTCTCTCTACCTAGATAAGTAGAAATCAGGACTAACAATTAAATAGCCCACTTACTTCTACATTGTAAAGATATCTGTTAAAGACATCTTCTAAACACATCTCCGAATAACGCGCGAGCAAAACGACCAGCGTGCACACCAAGGCACACCTCAAACTTACAAAACCTACAAACTCTCTAACCACTTATTTCACTTCTCAAACAAAATACTCAAAATTAATGAACCGACACTAAATCAAAAATCGGAGCAAAACACAGCAAACCACTACTGCATTACTTAACATCAAAGAGATGACCGGACCGGAACTAATCGTCAGGATCATCATTTTCATTTGGATACGACGCTTCAACTGGTTTCAAGTCCTTTACGTGCCATTTCCTGCTCTTGTTCCATCTTCGTTCTCTAACTCATACACTAAATTGGAATGTTTTCTTCGAACTCTACTCATAATGAACTTTGGAGCTAATTTAGCGAAAAACTTATCACTAGCACTCGAGAGGACCTTATTAGCTCTCCAAACACTTTCTCCGACTTGGAACGAAATGTCTCTTCTCCTAAGATTGTAGCGTTTACTCGAACGTTGATAAGCTACATGCAAATTTTCACGGACATTCCCAAAAATATCAAATAAAAGTTGACGATCCAAAACATAAGAAGGTCTACTACTGGAGACGACATCAACATCCTCACCAGGTTTAAAATCATCATTATAAGCTTTTCCACTTAAGGGTACCTGACGACCAAAGACTAAAAAATTTGGAGAATAGTTGGTGGACTCATGTTTTGCTGAGTTGATTGCGTATTGGATCTTTGATATCTCACTATCCCACGTATCATGTCCTTCTACGTATGAACGGATTGCTGTACCAACTGTCTTATTGATTCTTTCCACAAAATTGCATTGGGGAGCATAAACAGCATTATACCAAATCTTTTGAATTTCGTACCTTGCACACAAAGCTTTAAAAATACGTCCAATTAATTGTGGACCATTATCACAAATAACAAACTGTGGTACACCGTAGACAAGAAATACTTTTTCCTCCAAAAATTTCTCAATCAAATGTGCCGTGGCACTTCGCAAAGGTTGTCAAATCAAATACTTCGAGAACCAGTTACCAACAACTTAAAGTCATTTTCCTGCTTATGAGTCATCAATAAAACAACTAATCACGACGATAGCTAACAAAAAAATCAGTGTTCGGGTACACTCTCATCCTACTACAAATCGAACTGTCGAAACAACTACAATGCTTCACAACGCCTAAATATGCTAGAGTGACAAACCCTCTACGAGTCTCACCTAGACTAACAATACCAAAAATTTACATCAACTCAAAAAAATATGATGCAAAAAAAATTCTAGAGCGCCTAACTCACCTCGAGTCTCGTCTAGACTTACGCAATGCCGAGCGACCAACCCTTCCTGAGTCTCGTCTGGACTGACATACCGCTGAGCGACCAACCACGACGACAAGTTCCGCCTAGACTAAATTGCGTTGCAATGCTGATCTAAACAAAAATCTGCTAACAAAATCAAAAACGTGCTTCTGCACAAGAGCAATTCTCAAATGACACGACGACAGCTCACTCCAATGTACCTTCAAAAGAGAATCTCTAGCCTTATAATCAAATTTGGACAAAAATGTTCTTTATTGACTCAAACAAATCAAACACCAGGCTTATCAGCTTCTTTAACTAACAGTCTTCCTAAAATTTTCCTTTTCTCCAAGACTGGTCTCTCACTCACTACTCCAGTTCCTCTTTTGAGTAGACAAACAATTCGGAATCCCTCCGACATGATTACAAAAGCATAATGGAATCAAACTGATAAATCTAAATGATTTAAATCCTACAAAAATTATCAAAACAAATCTGGGCAACCAAAGGTAAAAGTCAAAAAGTGCATTGGAAAAATAAATTTTACCAAAACAATATCAAAAAACTTATATGGGGTCTAAACGGAATGAAAGTTAAAAATAAATTCGACTAAGTTACCTAATTACTAAATGGGATTTAACGTTTCAACCTAACTCTTAAACAACAAATCCTAATGTCAAATAAACCTTGAGCAAACAAATTTTGAAGCGAAGCAATTTCCGAACAATCAAATTTGAAGTGAAATAAATTTTGAATAAACAATTTCGAAGCACAATAATTTTGAATAAACACAAAGCAAAATGATTTTCGAACAAACAAATTTCAAAGCAAAATAAATTTTGAACAAACAATTTCAAGGTAAAATTATTTTGAATAAACAAATTGAAGCAAAATAATTTTGAAAAACAAATTGAAGTAAAATAATTTTTGAATAACCAAATTCCAGTGCAAAATAGATTTTGAACTAACAGTTTTCGAGGCAAACTAAATTATGGGCAAACTAATTTCGAGGCACATTAAATCTTGAACTAACAAATTTCGAGGTAAATCAAATTATGAACAAACAAACTTCGAAGCTACTCAAATTATGAACAAACAAATTTCGAAGCTAATCAAATTATGAACAAACAAATTTCGAAGCCCCAAACGTTGCCGGCGCCAGTGTAACTATTGCCCCACGTTGGTTTTTTGTATGGGCGTGGTAACCCAACCAAAAAAAGGTTGCCTTCTTTAACAAAAATATGTCTTAATAGAATAAGACGCTGTTCCTGTAAGGAAAAATAATAATTAAGTCACATAAAAAATGGGAACACTATTTGTGTCCCTCAAATATATCTAAAAATGCAAAAAGAATGTTTCCTACATAAGGGTACCATAAAAATTGAACTCTTATTGCTTTTTGTTTATCAGGTCTGATCAAACTAGATCAGAATAAAAAGACTTTAAGCGTGGATTATAAATTTACTAGAAAGAATTTTCTCTGTTTCTGTAAATAAAATTTAATGCAATAAAATAAAATGAATACTTGAATTACTTGAAGAATTATTGTAAAGTTTATTAACTTGATTCTTACTCAAATATATTACAACCCAGTGTGACTGGTTATACTAAGGTTTTCTAACCCAATCAGATCTGTGTAGGTCATTTACAAATTAATATACAAAACCTTCTTTTAAGTTAACAGTATTAAAATCGATTTGAAGTCAAAATATTCACAAAGATATTCTCTAATTTTATCAAAGGTGGTAGTAATGTAATACTAAACATCTGCTTGCAATTGTGCAATTGTTGACGGCATATTTCAAACAAACAGGTGACGTAGCCGCAGCTGTTAATTTATGCTGAAGCCACGTGTAGTCACATATCTACGAAACTAAGTGAAATTTAAATTTGATACTGGAGAAAACCAGCTTAGCTACAGATAAACTGAATAACAAATTTGTGCTTCTATAAAACAAAACGAAATAACGTGCTTTTAGAAGGAAGCACTGAGGAAATCTTAAAGCTATTACGAACCAAACCCCAGGCTGCTTCTCCTTGGCTAGATTGGGAACTGCATCGCCGTGCGGAGTCTGCAGCTAATTATTCCTGCTTTCCATGCTTTAAATACAGGTGTCGAAGCGAAGTGGGTTTCTTACATTGATTCAAAGTTGACCACAGACTTTATTAACCAAAGTGAACTATGTGACAAAGCGAAATACGACAGGAAACCCCAAAGATACCCTTAATGTTAACCAAAACACCCGACAAACCATTTCAAAACTACATGCCGATACTCTAGTAGTAGAAGCGCAAAACTATTTAACAATTGTAGACGCATTCACAAAAATAGGCCAAGCAATACCCATCACATCCAAAAATAGCATCGACGTGACCCAAAGATTTTTACAGTATTTCACATTTTATGGAACACTGAATCAATAACTCTAGATAACGGTAGCGAATTTAAAATGAGACAATACAAAACACTTTAGAACTTCACAAAATAAAAATTCATTTCATAACGGAAAACCACCCTGAATCAAACGGACTAATTGAACGATTACATTTAACCCTGTTAGAATAAATTCGATTATTAAGAATAAATTATAAAAAGGAACAATTTAATGTCATGCGCACTAATCGCAATAAATAAATAATACAATTCACTCATCAACAAATTTTACACCCTTAGAATTAACCTTGGGACATTCAGATTCACGAAATCCCTATGACATACACTATAACAAAAGAGTATATCAACAATATGCAAAAGACCACAAAGAAAAACTAAAAATAACTTACGACAAATTAAAAGATAAGTTAGAGAACGATAAGGAACGTATCACCACAACCCGAAATAAAAATACCAACGCAAATAAATTTTTTATAGGAGAAACCGTGTATGAGAAAACTTTCAAAGCAAGCGACATAAAACAGCACCCAGAAATTTAGGACCATTTAAAATTAAGAGAATATTACATAAAAATATAGCAGTAGTAGACAACGGCAAAATAACAAAGTACATTTACTTGAAAAACTTAAGACACCCTGTAATTTCAGATGGACAATCATCACCCTTACCGTCAACCTCCGCCCAGGTAGAACGGACAACCAAATAATAATAAAAAATATAAAAAACAACCCCGGTATACTACCAATTAAATTAGGCAGTATACAAAACCCAATTAACATTTGCAAAATTAAATACTCTACACTCTAGTATCATTGAACCAGCCGATTTATTAAAAGAATTAATAAGAATTAGATCACTTATAACTAATAGTAAATTACCTTCTGATGTAACAGAGTCAAATATTCTAATGTTTGAAAAAATAGCTATAGTCAAAGGCTACATTAAGAATAACGGAATAATATTTTTAATAGAGATCCCGATAGTAGAAAGTAACAATTATCATTATTATCATTTATTTGCTTTTCTAACAAAAGTTACTAGCACATACCAAGTTATACCCAAAACCAAATTCCTATCCTTAAATGAACTGAGATATGGTTATACAAACGAAAAATGTACTGAAGTAACACCAAACCAATACTTATGCCAATCGATGACGACAACAACCATTCAAGAAGACAGTCCTTGTGAAGTACAACTATTAAAATTTTCAAATCATTACGAAAACTGTGAAGCCAAACAAGTGCAAATAACCAACATGAAAATTCAAAAAGTTACAGAAAACAAATGGATAGCCATTTCCCCAACAGAAGTAGTAGCAACCATCCACTGCAATCAAGATGACAATAACTAAGCATTAATCGGTAGCAAACTAATCACACTTAAAGATGACTGTTATGTGAAATTGAAAAACAAAGTAATCAGAGTTTATCAAGATCCCATAGCAACAAAGAAACTTGCAAACCTACCGGAACTACAGTTCAAGATAGAACAACAAGAAGACGAAAAAATAGTTAAGAAACCCATGAAGCTAGAACATCTAGACCTAGACGACCTCAACCACGCCATGAAATTAGTGGAAAGTTACAAAGAACATTTAAGTGAACTTAAAACGCCAAAGTTACATTATGATAATATAAGCGTTTGGACAATTGTGTTAATCATTTTAATAACTTTTGTAATTATATATGTATTTTACAAAATGTATCTTAGATATAGGAATGAAGGAAACAGTTCTAGATTTAAGGAAACAAAGAGAAATAAAGAAACAATAAGTATACCCTTAGAAATAATGAATTTTAAATGAAATTGAATAATGAATCTTATGTATTTAAAAATTAAGTAAAACCTTAATTTTTCATTTACGGTGGGAGGAGTTATGTATCCCCCAATTATCTATATATATATTGAATATATTGAATCTAATAGGAATTATTAGAAATTGTTAAATAAATTATAAGTTCATTGCAACAATGTAATACAAGGCTATTCCAGAGAGGTTATTAGCAGTTCATGAGAACGGATATGCAACTTTGCATCCGAGAGAGCAGTGATACTGCAGGTGGCAGGTCACAGGCGGTTAACATACCGCAATTACTTAGAAATAAGATTGTTACAATGTAATAAAGTGTAGAATTAAGAGAAAAGCAGACATGAGATCTGCAAGCTCCCACAGCCGTGTAAGGGGCAAGTTATTATAAAAAGCCCGGGAGCTCAAGGCCCGGCAGTCAGTCTTCGAACTCCATATTTCGTTGTTCAAGCTACTCACCTTATTACAATTAATTAAATGTTTTTGAATTAAAGTTATATTTTTAGTTATTCAAAATTCTATGTTAATTTCTGTTTTAAGTTAAAATAAATTTGTTAAGAGTTTTCGGAATTGTCTCTTAAAAACACCGTTCCAAAGGCCCGAACCTTAACTCGCGCAGTCACCAAACATATGGCAAACAAGATAGAACATTGAAGGTGAAACGCGATCGGGTTTATAAAATTTAAATAAAAAAGCAGATACTATCATTAACAAATAAACTTAAATTTTATAGTAATAATATAAAGAAACTAAATGAATATATACATTGTTGGACGGAACACCGTCGAAACGTAAATATAAACAATTTTATGTGTGAAAGTTTACTTTATAAAAAAATATGATAATTTTTAATCTGAGATTAAAGCGTAAACGAAAGTTGCATTAATTTCCTTTACCTACAATTCTTTAGCAATTGGCATTAGTTTAGAACAGACTGCAATCATTCATCTAGTTTGTCATTAAAAAAACTCTTATGTTTAATTTGTAGTACTTTCCGTAATGCACAAAGAAATCCTATTCTTAATGAATGTGTTGAGTTTTAGGATTGATCAGTTTATGGTTGCTCACACTTACATTTATTTTTATTTTTCTCTTCGTTTCAGACACTTTTATATGGTATCTCATGTAGATTAGATTCGAAATTCAAAAATATTATAAACATTGATCTACTTATTCTCTGATGTGCTGCCATCTATCCTAATTTACCTTCTCAACATCAGAGTGCTTTGAGAGAATAGATACAATAACCTAAAATATTCGAACGTTATTTACAAAACAACGTATCTAAAGCATCTTAGTCTGCTAACCAAAACTGAATGATCTATGAAATGACGCATATGTAAAAAGTTAGTAGATTACTTAATTACCAGAATTGAAAAAGTGCTACTTAAATATCGCCACTTACTTCAACTATCAATTAATACGTTTTTTTTTTCAAAATTATAGGAAAATTAAATACGTCAATTAGGTCAGTTGGCTTACAACGAATTTGCGTGTATCACACAAATCAAACGACAATATTTAAAATGACACAACGGATGGATAAAGTGAATAATGAGGACGCAGTGAAAGTACAGCGTATTATGATGACTGTTGCTGGCTTTTGGCCGCAAGAACGACCAACAGTTTACTATCAGATAAAAGGGGTTTTTAACTATTTGATGCTGTTATGTTTATGCACAACTATGATATTAGAATCCATCAGCGTCCGCAATAATTTCTTCAAAGTATCCGAAACAATCTACCTTTTAGTGACTCTAATAGTTTGCAATGGAAAATACGGCAGTTTCTTCATGCGTCGAAAAACTTTTACCCACGTTATCAAATTATTAAATGATCCACTATTTAACGCATATCCGGATGATTTCAGACCGAATATAATAAACCGCATTAATAAACTACAACTCCTTGCAACGTGCTACAAATATTACGTGTACAGCACCGTATTCATGGTGTGTATTACACCAATTTTTGACAAACAGCCTTTGCCTGCTCCAATTCCTTATGAATTGGGTAATTACCGATACCCAATGTACATATTTCAGGTATATAGTTTGAGTCTGCTTGGGTATGTTCAGCTATCATATGACTCGACATGTGCTTGTCTTATAGGAATATCTGCAACTCAGTTGGAAATACTAAAGATAAAAATTATGCGCATTAAACATGAATACATTTCTGAAGACTTAAATGTTTCTGAAAGAAACTCGCATACTAATCTAGCAATAGAAAAATTAAAGCACTGCATTGATCATCATAAGCTTATAATAGAGTAAGAATTTTACTGATAATTAATAAATTTAAATGTTTTTCAGATTTGTAGAATCTATTGATGAAACTTTTACCCTTGGCATATTAATTCAATTTCTAGGAAGCGTATTAATCCTATGCAATACCATATTTCAGTTTGTATCGGTAAGTGAGAAAATAACAACTAATGAAGTCAATAACGTAGTGTCATTTGTTTATATATACTGCTGTAGCGTGTAGCAAAAAAGAAGAGTCACAATATTGGGCGTCAATAATAGTGCTATAAACTACAACCTAAAATGCCCAAATTACCGACGAGAATCAAATATCAAACTTATAATAATATCAAATATTAGTTAACTAATAATCTATCGCAGACCGTTGCCACATCCACATGCATCTTTCCTCTAACAAACAATATCCTCAAAAGAATTCCTACATACAAACATTAAAATCTACAAATAAAGTTCAATACGGCCGGCGAACTTAAAACCACATCGATTCCGTTTCTACTCTTTCATACGTTGTCAACATCCTGTTTACAATAAGTACACTTCCTACCAATTTTCATTTTAAACTTATTTATTTTGAAACGTAAAGTTTATGCTAAAATTAGATAGTCAATACCTTGTTTTAGGTATCCGTTAACTTGTTATACATTACGACCGCGTATAATTGATTCTTATGTAATTTCCAGCTAAACACTCGTTGAAATAAGGTATTGAACTATCCTATAAAACCGTGTTATCAAGTTATCTAATCGCGCTGGATAACACTAGTATTACTTTGAACTCGAGTTATTTCAAAACAAAGATATATGCATTTTCTTTCTTGAAAACGGTACTCGTCATTATCGCTGTATTTTTCGTTTCTGGTTTCTTGTTAATGGGATTTCGCGCACACAATATTGTGTACTTCACCCGATGGATTGCCGCCCCTTTTTGTGATGGGAGTACAACCCCAAGGCGGGATCACGCGCCTCCTGTTTCGCTACGTCATGAGAGACGATAGGAGCCAGTTCTACGTTGTAAACTCGAAGGTGAGTGTTTAGCCACCATTTTATTATAGGAGGTTAGGTAGTTGTTGATACAACATATGCACATGGTGCTATAGATGATTGACCTTGTTCCACGTAAATGACTGTTTCTGTGAGGAGTTATGTATGGTCCCGAGTAGAATGCGTACTGATTATGTCCTATAATAATTTTGGATAATTATTGCTATATTTACTATAAATATTTAGAGCTGTGGTTTTAAGAGGGCGAAATTTTGTTCTTTTCTTTCCTTTCTTTTGGGTAATTAACTTAGGGTCGGAACCTAAAAACTACAGCTCGCCGTTTGGGGAAGAATTTTTTTGTTTTTTTTTGTTAAATGTATATTACGCTTATGCGCTATTCTTGTTTACATTTGATTGCACACTACTGTGCTGATATAACGTTTTTTTTGTTTGTTTAATTATAATTTTTTTTATGTTGCGTGTGGATTTATTGAATGAGTGCGAGCATGTTTTTTTTCTATTTCAGTTCTTCCTTCCTTTTTGGTAATTGAAATACCCCGCCCACTCACCGACTGAGCCCGGCCATTTTCATTGGTTGATTTTTTTTTGTTAGGCTACGTCGATGCACGTAGCATAAATTTTGATGCACTGGCGTGGAGCTCCGATTTTGTTTCGTGTAACTTTGGCCCCGATTTTGTCTTGCGTATTGTATGCTCTGATTTGGTTTCGCATAATTTCTGGCCCAGTTTTTGTTTCGCTTCTGGCCTGGGAACCTTAGGGAACCCGTAGCTATAATGCCTGTTGCTGCTGTCGTCAAAGTTTTACCTTACCCTGTTTCTTTAGCTAATATTGTTAAGGAATCAGTTCCTTTTGTGGCTGAAGTTTTGTTTGTTCCTAGTCCGTTGTCTAATATTGATGAAATCTTACTTGATTCTACTCCTTCATCGGACGTTGATGAAATGTTATCACTCTTACTCATTTTTCTCATGCTGACAAAATGCTACTTGCTTCTGTTCTTTTAATTAAGGTTGGTGAAATCCTAGCTGATGTCCTGTTGTCTAATGTTGACGGTCAATCTGATTTTGCTTTCTTATCTATTGTGGATGAAGTTCTTCCTGATGCTGTTTGTTCTTGTAAAGTTGACGAAATTCTTTCTGGTGCTGCTCCTTTTTTTCATGTTGATAAACTTCATTCTACTCCTTTATCTAACATTGGCGAAGTCCCACTTGATACTGTTTGTTCTTGTAACATTGATGAACTTTTACCTGATACTGTTCCTTTATGTAATATGGTTGAAGTGTTATCAGATTCGGATTCTTTTCCTAAGGTGGATACTCCTATACAGCCAATGTTGTTTTCTTTCCTAACTATGATACTTCTAGTCCTTTATTTGTTCCTCTACCTCACGTAACAAAAGTGTGCTCTGCTTGTGTTTTTTTTGTAAGGTTAATTCTCTTACAGCCAATCCCTTTTCTTTTTCTACCGTTGATATTCGGACAATCAATGATGCTTCCTTTTATGCCGTTGCCATTCGAACCACCAATCATAACAACAAACAACGTCCTTCTATGACGCGTTTTGGGTTTTCTAAACTACCCTTGCCGCCTCCTAAACTTCTTGCTACAACTACTACACCCGCTGCTGTTCCTATTTGGCAAAAAACTGCCCAAAAGAGGCAGACATTAGTCTATGCTCCTTCTGAACAGGAAGATGTATGTCGGCGAAGTCCTAATATTCTTGATCTGGTTTAATTTTTCTTTTGGCGGCGCAAACGCCTCAAGCCCAATATCTAGTCCTCGTGCCCCAGATTCTTATGCCGACTTTGCTCTCTTTAGGTTTTGATTTCAGGACTTTAAGTTTTCTTTTTATTTTACTTCCCTGTTTTGCTGAGTGTGCTTTCTTTTTCTTGTACCGCCGTGAGGGTCCGGGAATAGAATAGTCCCATGGTACGACCTGCCTGCCGTAAGAGGCGACTACAGCGGTCCAACACACACACTTTATACACGTCCAATCCATACACACACACTTTATACACACACGCACTTCATAA
The DNA here is from genome assembly GCA_036346225.1 of Platerodrilus igneus. Lineage (NCBI taxonomy): Eukaryota > Metazoa > Arthropoda > Insecta > Coleoptera > Lycidae > Platerodrilus > Platerodrilus igneus. Next base: position 2,909,338 of record JARFIW010000544.1, read on the forward strand.
GCACACAGATTACTGTTTGGTTCTTCTTTCTCCATCAACACACACACACAAACACACACATGCACACACACGCACGCACGCACACGCACACACATATTCATACATAACTACACTGGGATTCTGTTTTATTTTCTTTTGTTCGATTTTTAGGGTTTTTTTGTTGTGGTTTTTGTACTTGTTGCTTGGTGTTATTCTTTTTGGTTTTTTTTCTTTTTCTTCGTCCCTTTCGTTCCACATTCCTCTCCTTTTTCCTGTGACTCGTTTTACGTTCTGTCGATCTTCGTGTTGACTTAGTTAGATTTTTCGATCCACTTCCTGCTGTAAGTGCTTTCTAGTCCGTTTTTCTTTTCTTCGAAACCACATCGTTTCTTTTACCAGCACTTTTCCTCTTTTCCTCTCGTTCTCCCTTGTTGCTCCTTTGCATACTTGAGGCTTGACCCTTGGGTCCTGTTTTGGTTGTCACTGCTCGGTTTAATTCTCGCTTTGTTTTTTACTGTTTTTTGTTTTTTGCGGGAAACCAATCCTGGTCTGGAGATTGATAACTTTACTGTTTCTTTCTGAAATACATTCGTCTTTTGATGATTCTGCAGTGCCGATGCTGTTTCATTTTAGTCCCCATTAAGGGTTTATTACCCGTCTTTCCTTCAATTTTTTTTTGTGGTTCTTCGGGTCGGATGAGAGTTCTCTTTTTTGGGTAGTTCTTTTTGTCTTTTTGTTGGGAGGACAATCCCAAGGCGTGCGCCCCCTGTTTTGCTACGTCACGAGAGACGATAGGAGCCAGTTCTGCGTTGTAAACTCGCGGGTGAATGTTTAGCGAACATTTTATTATAGGGGGTAAGGTAGTTGTTGATACTACATATGCACATGGTGCTATAGATGATTGACCTTGTTCCACGTAAATGACTGTGTTTCTGTGAGGAGTTATGGATGGTCCCGAGTAGAATGCGTACTGATTATGTCCTTTAATAATTTTAGATAATTATTGCTGTATTTACTATAAATATTTAGAGCTGTGGTTTTTAGAGGGAAATTTTTGTTTTTTTCTTTTCTTTCATTTGGGTCGGAAACCTAAAAACTACTGCTCGCCGTTTTCAGAATAATTTTTTTTGTTCTTCCTGTTAAATGTATATTACGCTTATGCGCTATTCTTGTTTACATTTGTTTGGGCACTACCATGCTGATATAACATGTTTTTTTTGTTTGTTTAATTATAATTTTTTTATGTTGCGTGTGGATTTATTGAACGAGTGCAAACATGTTTTTTTTATTTTAGGCCTTCCTTTCTTTTTGACAATTGAAATACCCCGCTTACTCACCGACTGAGCCCACCCATTTTTTTTCGTTGATTTTTTTTAGGCTACGTCGATGCACGTAGCATAAATTTTGACGCACTGGCGTGGGGCTCCGATTTTGTTTCGTGTAATTTTGGCCCTGATTTTGTCTTGCGTAATGTATGCTCTGATTTGGTTTTGCTTAATTTCTGGCCAAATTTTTGTTTTGCATCTGGCCTGATTTTTTTTTGTACTGCCCAAATTACTACGTTATCCGTTTTACGCGCCTTGATACTACTTATGTTTTCTTTCCTTACTCTCGAACTTGAATTTATTCTTTTTCTTCATCCGGCGGATATGTTTTAGATTGTCCTGTATTTGGAATAATTTTTTTTGAGCTTTTATCGATTTACGGTTAGCTTTTATTTAGCTACTTTCTCGCAATTTTTTTTTTATTCGTATTCAAGATGACTGTTATTGCGACAAGACTGTATGATGGTATCTGCAACAGACAGCAGGAGTCATCGGAAAGTATGACTGACTATTTCACGTACATGACGGCTTTGTTTCAGTGGTATGGATCTTTTAAGGAAGATGATCAATTGTCCATTGTGCTTCGTAACCTCGTTCCATTCTATCGAGCCCATTTGCCTACCGTCCGCTCCTTATAAGAGTTAAAGGACGAATGTCTGAAATTAGAACCGGCAAAGATTCCGGCCGATAATTCCGTATCAACGAGTCAAAAACAACCTACTACTACTGCTGAACCGGGTCTTGCTTATTAGCCTGCTACTATTGAGGAAAATACTTTTACTTCACATGACCGAGTTGTTAAGATTTCTCCTACGCCTACGGGTAGATCCGATACTTCTTTCGTACATTCTACTGTTCTTCTTCCTATTGTCTAATGTTAATGTAGGTCAACCTGATTTTGCTTCCTTATATATTGTGGATGAAGTTCTTCTTGATGCTGTTTGTTCTTGTAAAGTTGACGAAATTCTGCCTGGTGCTGCTCTTTTCCTTCATGTTGATGAACTTCATTCGACTCCTTTATCTAACATTGGCGAAGTTCTACTTGTTACTGTTTGTTCTTGTAACGTTGATGAACTTCTACCTGATTCTGTTCCTTTATGTTATATAGTTGAAGTGTTATCGGATTCTGCTCCTTTTTCTGAGGTCGATACTCCTACAGCCAATACTGTTTTCTTTCCTAACTGTGATACTTCTAGTCCTTTATCTAACGTCGTTGAAATTTTATCTACTTCTGACCTTCAGTGAAGTGTGCTCTGCTTGTATTTCTTTTTGTAAGGTTGATTCTCTTACAGCCAATCCCTTTTCTTTTTCTACCGTTGATATTCGGACAATCAATGATGCTTCCTTTTATGCCGTTGCCATTCGAACCACCAATCATAACAACAAACAACGTCCTTCTATGACGCGTTTTGGGTTTTCTAAACTACCCTTGCCGCCTCCTAAACTTCTTGCTACAACTACTACACCCTCTGTTGTTCCTATTTGGCAAAAAACTGCCCAAAAGAGGCAGACATTAGTCTATGCTCCTTCTGAACCGGAAGATGTATGTCGGCGAAGTCCTAATGTCCTTGATCTTGTTTAATTTTTCTTTTGGCGGCGCAAACGCTTCAAGCCCAATATCTAGTCCTCGTGCTCCAGATTCTTATGCCGACTTTGCTCTCTTTAGGTTTTGAATTCAGGACTTTAAGTTTTCTTTTTATTTTACTTCCCTGTTTTGCTGAGTTTGCTTTCTTTTTCTTGTACCGCCGTGAGGGTCCGGGAATAGAATAGTCCCATGGTACGACCTGCCTGTCGTAAGAGGCGACTACAGCGGTCCAACACACACACTTTATACACGTCCAATCCATACACACACACTTTATACACACACGCACTTCATAAGCACACAGATTACTGTTTGGTTCTCCTTTCTCCATCAACACACACACACAAATACACACATGCACACACACGCACGCACGCACACGCACACACATATTCATACATAACTACACTGGGATTCTGTTTTATTTTCTTTTGTTCGATTTTTAGGGTTTTTTTGTTGTGGTTTTTGTACTTGTTGCTTGGTGTTATTCTTTTTGGTTTTTTTTCTTTTTCTTCGTCCCTTTCGTTCCACATTCCTCTCCTTTTTCCTGTGACTCGTTTTACGTTCTGTCGATCTTCGTGTTGACTTAGTTAGATTTTTCGATCCACTTCCTGCTGTAAGTGCTTTCTAGTCCGTTTTTCTTTTCTTCGAAACCACGACTTAGTCGACTTTAGGTCTAGTTAGCTGTTCTTTTCTGTGGTTCGTCGGTTGTTGCGACTCTTGGTTACCACAGTTTGTAGTACATCGTTTCTTTTACCAGCACTTTTCCTTTTTTCCTCTCGTTCTCCCTTGTTGCTCCTTTGCATACTTGAGGCTTGACCCTTGGGTCCTGTTTTGGTTGTCACTGCTCGGTTTAATTCTCGCATTGTTTTTTACTGTTTTTTGTTTTTTGCGGGAAACCAATCCTGGTCTGGAGATTGATAACTTTACTGTTTCTTTCTGAAATACATCCGTCTTTTGATGATTCTGCAGTGCCGATGCTGTTTCATTTTAGTCCCCATTAAGGGTTTATTACCCGTCTTTCCTTCAATTCTTTTTTTGTGGTTCTTCGGCTCGGATGAGAGTTCTCTTTTTTGGGTAGTTCTTTTTTTGTCTTTTTTGTTGGGAGGACAATCCCAAGGCGTGCGCCCCCTGTTTTGCTACGTCACGAGAGACGATAGGAGCCAGTTCTGCGTTGTAAATTCGCGGGTGAATGTTTAGCCAACATTTTATTATAGGGGGTAAGGTAGTTGTTGATACTACATATGCACATGGTGCTATAGATGATTGACCGTGTTCCACGTAAATGACTGTGTTTCTGTGAGGAGTTATGGATGGTCCCGAGTAGAATGCGTACTGATTATGTCCTTTAATAATTTTAGATAATTATTGCTATATTTACTATAAATATTTAAAGCTGTGGTTTTTAGAGGAGAAATTTTGTTCTTTTCTTTTCTTTATTTTGGGTAATTAACTTAGGGTAGGAACCTAAAAACTACAGCTCGCTGTTTTGAGAAGAATTTTTTTGTTCTTCCTGTTTACGCTTATGCGCAATTCTTGTTTACATTTGTTTGGGCAGTACTGTGCTGATATAACATGTTTTTTTTGTTTGTTTAATTATAATTTTTTTTATGTTGCGTGTGGATTTATTGAATGAGTGCGAACATGTTTTTTTTTATTTCAGGCCTTCCTTCCTTTTTGGCAATTGAAATACTCCGCCTATTCACCGACTGAGCCTGACCATTTTCTTTCGTTGTCTGTTTTTCGCGACTTGATACTACTTATGTTTTCTTTTGTTATGCTGGAAATTGTATTTATTCATTTTCTTTATTTCTTGTGTGAGTTCGATCTCCTTAAATTTCAGTTGTGATTTCTTTCTTGATCGCTCAATAATATTGGTTGGTTGATTTCAGATTATCGGAATTGTGTGTTCGCCAGTAATTCTAGTTCGTTGAAAACGCTGGCGCCCTATTACTTTCTTAATTTTTATTTTGTTGTTTCGTTCCTATTGGTGTTCATGAAGTTTTTCCGGTGGATATGTTTTAGATTGTCCTGTATTTGCAATAATTTTTTTTGAGCTTCTATCGAGTTACGGTTAGCCTTTATTTAGTTACTTTCTTTCAATTTTTTTTATTCGTATTTAAGATGACTGATATTGCGATAAGACAGACAGCAGGAGTCATCGAAAAGTATTACTGACTATTTCACGTGTATGACGGCTCTGTTTTAGTGGTATGAATCTTTTATGGAGAATAATCAATTGTGCATTGTGCTTCGTAACCTCGCTCCATTTTATCGAGCCCATTTGCCTACCGTCCGCTCCTTACAAGAGTTAAAGGACAAATGTCTGAAATTAGAACCGGGAAAGATTCCGGGAGATAATTCCGTATCAACGAGTCAAAATCAACCTACTATTACTGCTGAACCGGGTCTTGCTTATAAGCCTGCTACTATTGAGGAAAATACTTTTACTTTTCATGACCGAGTTGTTAGGATTTCCCCTACGCCTACGGGTAGATCCGATACTTCTTCCGTACGTTCTACTGTTCTTCTTCCTATTGTCTAATGTTAACGAAGGTCAACCTGATTTTGCTTCCTTATCTATTGTGAACGAAGTTCTTCTTGATGCTGTTTGTTCTTGTAAAGTTGACGAAATTCTGCCTGGCGTTGCTCTTTTCTTTCATGTTGATAAACTTCATTCGACTCTTTTATCTAACATTGACAAAGTTCTACTTGATACTGTTTATTCTTGTAACGTTGATGAACTTCTACCTGATTCTATTCCTTTATGTAATATGGTTGAAGTGTTATTGGTTTCTGCTCCTTTTCCTGAGGTGGATACTCATACAGCCAATGCCGTTTTCTTTCCTAACTGTGATACTTCCAGTCCTTTATCTAACATCGTTGAAATTTTATCTACTTCTGTCCCTGTTCCAGCGATGTTGCTAATAATAAGAGATCAATTTAGAATGCAAGAATGAAGTTCGATCTGTTAATTGTACTTAGCCTGAAATCATGCAGTGCTTTGTCTGGTACAATATACTAATATTAGTACTGGACTCAATAAGGTAAACACTTTTCTTTGTTTAGTATACGTGAACATTTCATTAGGACACTTGCAAATTTTCTAACTCAGTAGTAGATACAATTGGTGATTGTGGTTTTATGGTTCGTTATAAAATTTAAAAAAACCGTTTATTTATACCTCATTGTGTGTTTAAATAAACTTTTGTTTTAAAACCAAAATATTAAGAATTTTATTGAAACAAATTTCAAGTTAGTTCGGTAATACAGATCGTAATTGTTATATTTTGACTTTTTGATAAGTTAAGGTTGTAATTATAAGGAAAACATGCTAGTTTTGAGATAACCTTCATGTATAATTTTTGAAATAAACAACATGCCATAATTTCTGTATTCTGATTGCCAGATCTGTGAATTACAAAATTAATTAACTTTTATTAATTATACATTAATCTTTGATACAGTTTGCGAAAAGTCAAACTTGAGTAAAACGTTTATCAATTATTGTACATATATTGACGTGATAAGGGGTCGCGAGAGGTCATTAAAATCCTAATTCTAAAAATAAATCCTACTACAATATATAATTGAATCCGGCAAAAATGGAATTTCCTGCAAATTCGTGGTTACGTCCTGTATAATACAAGCGTGCCTTTATTCATTAATGTGCCATGCAAAACGCAAATTGCGCGTGTATAAATAATCACTCTGTATAATATAAGCGTATTGTAAATAAATGGAAAGTGGCATAAGTTATATAGGTAACAGTAATTGGTTGTAAGATTGTTTAAAACGCATTTTGATGCGAATGCAAATCTATACATTTTTGATAAAATTTGCTGTAAATATCTTTACGCATTTAGCAAAAATATAAATAATTTTGTGTATTTACTATAAAATGCAAACTATTTTGCATTAAAAAGCTATCAAAGTTTAAATTAATTAACTTGTGGATTGTAGCAATGATTCTAAATAAAGAACTTTCTAGAATATGAGTCATCGGTATTTAAAACTACATATAAACTCATTAAATAAACATTTTTATTCCAAGAAGCAGCTTGAACTTCGAAAAAACATGCAAAATCCCTTGAATAACCGATAAATAAACGAATATCTTTTGTATTAGTATGCGACGCCGCAAATTATAGTATATGCGAGACAAAGACAAAGAACGCGTCACGGATAACTAGAACAGATAAGAATGTAATAAAATGTCGAAATTTTATACGCTAATTGGGTATTTCGAAAACCCTTACATCATAATGTTCGATAATATTCTGGTAAAATTCTAGAAGGAGCGCTTATCGCTTGGTGAAAAATTCATTCATTAAATTTGATCCGAAGCAGTCAACGTCTAAAGAGATCAAGAAATGTAATTTAAAGCGCTAGCCATTGCGTTATGGAAGTATGCAGTAAAACATAGTTGCGAGGTTGTAATGAATATTGAAGTGATGTTTTTAAACCCAAATTACATACAAAAATGGAATTATCAATTACAAAGAAAAAGCAAAATTCTTCAATATAAAGCTATTTTTAAAGATATATTAAATAATTTTACAAGCAGATATAGGAAAAAAGAGGTAGATGTAGACCTTGATCAGATAGTAATAGATGGAAACAATGATGGTACGCGTCTAACCAGTTCCAGTCTTACAAAAATTGTCGTTACTGGTTTATTTGGTTGATTGTATAATTAAAGCAATTCGTAGGTTCTTTAATATTCCCTGATGAAACCAGTGAACTTTAAGGAAGGATTTCCTTAAAATGATGGAACGCAAATGTCTTCCGTGTATGCTAGGGGTCCATTCCTCGGGTAGAGCTTATGAGGATTGGTCATGGTACTTTTTACAAAACATTATTTACTTACTATGACTTAATTCTTACCAAAATAAGGGTTTACGGAGGGCGCCACAAAGTCATTAAATTTTAAACACAGAGTTTCCCTAAGGGGGACTTGGAAGTCCTTAGAAAGGAATATCGTATTAACTGCTTTCGCAGGAGCTGTACAGAAAATTGAATTAAATTACAAGGAGGACACAAGGGGTCTACTCTTGCTACCTCATAATAAAAAAAACTGTAAAGATTAATTATGCACACACTTTTATAGACACAAATATTAGGCATCAAATTTTGAAAGAGCTATCAGAGCTTCTTCGTCAAATAGAAGCTACAAATATCATTATCTCGAAGGTATTTATGCCTTTTGTTTCTTGATCTAATTACTCTATTTTTGAACTCACTTGTTCAAAATGAAACAATCAATTAATTGAATGAAATGGTGATTCGTTAATTAAAAGTTACTTCATGATAAAAAGTAGTATGTACAAAATTTACATATCAAAAATGATACTATACTTTTTTCTACATAGATGTAGAGTGATAAATTCAAATAAAATATCAAATATGTTAAGCATTTTTTTTTACTACAAAATTAACTCAAATGCTTACCCAAAATATCAGATCTGTTATTAGGCTTACAAGTTTATATGAAAATATAAAAAATCTAATAATTCAACGTTCAAAAGCTTTAACTATAATTACACATAAACGAAACTTTAATCAGAACTTAATTGAGGTGCTTAAGTTCGTTAATAATAATAATAACGGTTATAACGCTGGATTTAATATTGACAATAAAAAAAACATCAAAAGTCCTTTATAGTTTGTTAATCAAAATAATATTTATAGGCCATCACAAAGTTATTTTTTAGGTGTTGCCTTGTATCAATGTTGGCCAAATCCGGACGTCCTGTAAAAATAATAAAAAGCGCTTACCTCGTTTCAACAGGTTCTTGTTTGTATGACAGCGTTACATTGTATTAAACCAGATGTGTATACACACTGTTGCTGGACAAACAAATGACGTCACCGCTCGCAGGTTGTACTGAAGCCAATCAACTGCGTGCTTCTTGGACCCAATTATACGAGCTTAGGGCTTATTTCCTCTACGCAATAACGGAACAAACCAAAATCCATTTAAACAGTTATCAACAGTGCAAAGTTTCAATCTATTACTGCACTTAGTTCGTTATCCAAACAATTATCTTGAGCGTAATTATCCCCATTATTACTTGTAAATTCATCATAGCAATTAAAAGATGATTGTAAATGTTAATTGTGGAACGTTTAGATTGAAACAAAAAAATTGTATTAAATTGAAGAACATTCCGGTGAAATCTCAAATATTACGGCTTCATTGCAGAACATTTTACTAAATCCAAGTATTACGGTAAAGTTGAAGGACGTTCATATTAGACCAAAATTTATTATCGCTACATTGAAATACGTTCTTGTTAAATTTAGAATATTACAATCAAATTGATAAATGCTCACATTAAATGGTAAACTTGATGAGCGTAAACGAAAAGGAAAGATCCATATGATCATACAAAACAAAATTAGGCAGGATAAAATAAGATAAGACTAAACAAGAGAAATGAAGACAAGATAAGAGCGCTACAACAGAATTATTTAGGCGTAAAGCCACGCGTAAATTACTGGCTAGAACTCTAAGGTTCTCTGATGTCTTCGTGTCATGTGCCTCAGCCAGAATGAGTCGTTGACACGTTGCGCACAATATATCAAAGTTGTTTGGCATTGAAATATTTATTCAAATAGTTAACGCCTGTTATTAGCAACCAAACTAGCATCTCTGTATTGTGGTTGGGCTATATGATCCCAATACAGATATTTATTTAAATGACTGTGTTTACTTATTTAATGGAACAGACAAAATGATGTATTTAACTAATAAAATTTTTGGTGATCTGCAGTCGTCAAAAAAAAATTGTTACACCTGGACTGAAGACCTAATGATGATGATTAAATAATTGAAAAGAAGATTTAACCCAAAAAGATAGATACTTTGATAATTGCTGTTGGAAATCAGGAATTTTAATTTGGAAAAACTTGTAAGCCAATTTGGAGATAAATTTAAAATAAAAGATTTTAATTACGAGGAGCGTTTTTGTGGATTCCGCATATAGTATTTGTTTTTTAATTTATTTGTAACTGATATTAGAGTATTTGTATCTCTAGCTTAAGATAGTCCTAATAAATTTTTTTTGTATGTGGGATATTTTTTACCGGGAGTTTGTGTTCAGACTTCGAAATACTATGACCTTTAATAGATTATATAGTCAAGGATTTTTTTCTGGTCAAAACAAATCTTACCAGCATGTATATAATCAGGTAAACGATTCTCAAATAAGTTTAATTCTGTAAATGTAAAATAAGGTAAGCAACAATAAATTTTGTTTGTAACAAAAACCTCTCAAAAATTATTTTATGTTTGGAAGAAACGATGTTGTAAATGCTTTTGTATGAGAGAAAATATTTCATATTGTATAAATGCTTTGTGATATTGCTGCGCTTTATTTCATTTTAAAAACTTCGTAAATTTCGTTGAGCTAACAAGGAAAAGTGAAAAACAAAGGTAAGTGAACAAGTTCAAATCTACAAACCTGAAGTATCTTTTAAAGCACTCCAGCGACGCTTGCAACGCGAAACCATTTTCATATCACTCTTTCAAAGGCTCTCAGCGCGAGTCCTCACTACAGCAATATATTGTGATTATACACAAAACCTTAAGAATTCATTACAAATCTAAACTGCATCATATTTCTCTTTATTGCTAAAGGTTTAGAAATAAAAAAAAAAAACTTGAAAATTAGAGAAGGACATTGAAGTACAATCTAAATTTGTTTAAATTCAGTTACTGTTTTTTGAAAATTTCAAATATAAAACCCATAAGAGTTCCTCACAAAGAGGTAAGTTTATTTAAATGGTTTCAATATGAACTATTACTTGGATATTGCTTTATATACTTTATGGGGTACAAACAGTGGCCCCATTTATTAGGGGCGGCTCCGTGTCGTAGTGGTATGTGTGTGACTACTACGCTTAAGGTCCTGGGTTCGAATCTCGCCACGGTCCGCTTGAAAAATGTTAGGCGTGCATTTTTCACAAAAATACACCCTTGTTCGGATGAGAGGTAAAATGGAGGTGGCGTGTGTGTGTGTTCTCACGTACGTTAAAGATCCCTACCTTGCTTGGAACAGCAAAGGTTCGGCAAAATTCCAAATTTTTCAGGTAAAAAAACTCGTTTGCTGGCCAATGTAGTACCTTCGAGTGGAGCATTGGAAAAACACATGTAAGGCCTTATTTACTGAATTTTCTTGTATGTATTTGTATGTTTCAGATTTAACTAAAATACTTATTGCTGTTGAAGTTCATCAAAACCTAAACGTTTCTGCCTCTTACCATTCAGATTTATCTTGTAAGTATCTTTTGGTGCAGTGGTGCTCCTTTCCTTTATCTTTGCTTTGATAGTAATTCCACGACCAACTCTTATGCTTCCGCGTGACGTAAAACCAAGTTAGTCCGAAAGTACAGTTAGTGTTTCCGTTACTTTCAAAGCCGCCCTCCCACCCTGTCCAAATGCAAAATTTATCTCAGTTTCAACGGATCCACTGAACCTCACCAAGTATTTTACCTAACTTACATGTGGGGTACCTTTAACCGTAGAACTTTAAATGTACCAATGGAGTTTGTATACTGGTCTAGCTACAGGTACTCTAAATAAACTAAAATGTTCCCAAGGGTGATCTGTGCTGGGTAGCCCATAATCGAACACACCAAAGTTAGTGTTTTACAGGTTGTTATTACCTGCGAGAGCATTAAATGTTTCTTCATCTACATCTAATTGGAACTCATTTGGATCTTTGGATCTCATTTACACAAATATAAATTTTTTCATCACAATTAAAAGGTTAAGTTTTACTACAAGTTAAGCTGCTAAAGCGGGAAGCCAAACTGAAAGGTAAATTTGTGCTCGAACGCAAACTACACTCACACTAACACCATACAATCCTCGTGAAGTGCATGACGTCATCGCCGTGCAAATACTGCTGGTAGCTCGAATTTGCTATTACTTTGTTTAATAGCGATAGCCAAATATGTCTCAGCACTTGTTACTTCCACCCGAAAGTCACCGCTGACATAGGTCCGTTTCTTATGTGTTGTTCAAAGTTTTGCAATAAAATGTTAAAATCTGCAACTTTAGGGATCACCAGGCATTTACAATTTCCGCTTTAACATTTACTTTAACCTCCAGAATATGTACTACTTTACCCCTAACTTTTAACTTAACCTTCTCTATAGTCTTATTAGTTTCTTTTAAGCCTAACTAGCCTAACGTTGTTTTATCACACATCTTATTCACTTTTTATTTTAAACTTTTCCCCAATTTTGAAAAATTTTCTGCTCATAATTCCTGAATATTTTTTATCAGATTTGTCACACATTTGCTCCATACTATCACTTAAATTCAACAAAATGACCATCATTTTAGACTTTGAGTATCACCTACATTTATGTTCTCTCTTTTTCTTTTGCTTCAAATAAACACTCTTCTTCTTCCCGAATCGCTCTCATTCTATACGCCATTCCGACAAGTCAAATCTACTTTACAAAAAGATCGTGAGACACACAAAACTCTACTTTTCCAGCGGGTTAATCGAGCAGCAGGTTGAAATGCTAAAATAAGTGCTGTGGACTGCCTGAATGATTTCTAATCGTGCCCGTGGTCTAATTATTATTGCTAGCTCTCTGAATTAATGAATTCTTTGCTTCTAGAGTTAATGAAACCACTGTAATCATACAAGTATAGTAATACGAAATAATCTTGTTACAAACAATTTTTGAGATACAAAATAATGCATCCACATCCTTGGTTAAGCGCGATAACCACACATTCCTTGGGTTTGGAAAAATGCCTGATTAAAAGAATACATTCTCAACTTCAGTTTACACGAACCCATAAACTACAAACTTTAAACATAGTAACTTAATTAATTATTGATGGGAAAAGGCTTTTCCTTTTATTTGAAGTAAAAAATCCCTCATTCCTAATATTGTTTTTATTTTCAGCATAAATTAATTAGCCCTTTTTTTACTTGTTAATTCATAAGCTTTAGCATAATTTTGTTAAATCGATTCTGTTTCAATTCTTAAATTCTTCAACAACATCTTGTTTACAATAAGTACAATAAGTAACGAGTTTTCTTTTAGTTTTGAAGCGAATTTTATTTTCTTTTTTGTTTTGTGTGGTTTTTTGGGGGTCCTACTCCTTCCGGGATTTTGGCTTCCTTACCCCGACTTGTTAATTTTGCTGGGGGGATTTGTTACGTTTATTTTTAGCATAAATTAATTACCCCTTTTTTACTTGTTAATTCGATTACGTTTCAATTCTTAAATTCTTCAACAATTTCCTGTTTGTAATAAGTACGCTTTCTACAAATTTTCATTTTGAACTTATTTATTTCGAGACGTAAAGTTTATGCTATAATTAAATAGTTTATATCCTGTTTTAGGTATTCGTAAGCTTGTTACACATTATGACTGCGTATAATGGTTTTCTCTATTGTTCCAATGTAAAGATTTGTTGAAATAAGATCGCGCATTATCCGATAAAACCGTGTTTTTTGGTATTAATTGCGCTTCGATAAGGCGAGGATTTTGCAGTTCGCATTCGTGTTATTTAAATCATTTTTGAATTTGATTCTGCAGCTTGTGCGTCAAAATATTTTTACATCATTCGTCACAGTACTTCAAAAGCAATGCACGTTTTTTTTTGTTTGACAAGTAGGAGGTGTCTTACGTGTATTGGTGAGTTATCCCACGCTTATCCATCCTAATAAGCTTCTCTCTCTAGCTTTTAGCTAGAGGCCGCATTGGTTCTTTTTTATGTAGGCCTAACTGTTCGTTGACGTAGACCAACTGTTTTTGTCTATAGACCATCTGCTTTTGTCCGTAGACCGCTAGTGCCGTTATTGTAACAGAGTAAATAGATCCCGACGGCCGTGGCGTTGCTGTGCTTTCTCAGCCCTGATGGCTTGCAAGTTAAGTATCCAGTATCCTTGTTTTCTTTCGTGTATATCAATGCAATATTCCGTATCTGCGTTTGGTGTAGTTACGTGATAAGAAACATTGACACTGTAGAACTATTGTTTGTTGCTGCGAATCGATATTATCGCTTTACAGATGCGATGTACCACTGTTAAAAATGTTTGACAGACACACGCTGATTCTTTTCTACTGATTGGTTTATTTTACAAACGGTATTATGTACGATTTAAAAAGAATGTTTATTTACTGCTGATTAATTTTATTTTGTGTAAAATACGAGATGTGCACTTTGTATTTAGAGTATTAAACTGTTCCTATCACTTAATTGTTTGATTTGAAATAGTAACGCTTAATTTATTTCTTTTGCTTGTTTGTACAGAATCCTTTATTTTTTCTTATGGTTAATAAATAATCGTGGGCGATGTGTTTTTTTTTATTTAGATTAATCCCCCCACTCTCCGCGTTTGGTAGTTAGCCTGGTATTTACTTTTCTTCAGGCTACGTCTAGGTACGTAGCATAAATTCTGAAGTCCTGGCGTGGGGCTGCAAGTTTGTTTTAGTTAATTTTTTTGTGCTCCGATTTTGTTTCGTGTAACTTTTGCTTCGATTTTGGTTTTGGTTAGCGTTCGCTTCGATTTTGTTTCGCTTTTAATTTCTGCCCCAATTGTTGTTTTGATTCTCGGCATGATACTACTTATGTTTTCTTCCCTTACGCTCGAACTTGTATTTATTTCTTTTCTTTATTTCTTGTGTGGGTTCGATCTTCTTGAATTTTGATTTTGTTCTCTTCTGTGATTGCTAAATATCTTTTGTTAGCTCATGTCAAATTGTTGAACCTGTGTTCTCGCCAATAATTGTAGACCCTTTGAAAGCTCGGGCGCCTTATTTCTGCTTGTATTGACTTTATTCTCTTACGTTTAGTACTTTTTTCAAAATTTAATCAGTTTGTTACGTCCGTATTGAATAAAATCGTTTTGTTTCGATTCACTTCTGATATTTTATAGTTTTTGCGGTTGTTGTTGAGACTTTTGCATTATTCTGATATACAGTGTGTATTTCTTGTGTCAATGGTTACGTGGGGGTTGATGTAAATGGGCTGTTAGAACCCGAACTCCAATATGAGTTATCTTCTCGAGGATTTGATTCTGACATTAAAATCGAGGGGTTGCCTAAAGCCGTCCGCAACGCAATTTAAGTGTAAATCTTTTACTCCTAGCTTTTATACAATTACCTTTACAGAGGATCGATCATGAGGCAATTAAACGCGCGCTTACTGAGCTTGGACCGTCTTGTGACGATTTTACTGGGGATGTTACTGATAATAAGTTCGCCCGTTTACGCTCTTTATGGGTACACATTCAGCGACGTTGTGAGTTGATGGTGACTAGCTCTGAGGAGGAAGCCCTTATAAAAAATAAATTATTATTCGCTTTACAGACCATTTGTTCGGATGTTGGGGCGACTGTTAAAAAATTCAAACGTGTTACTTTTGCTGATTTTAGTCAACGAACTTCTTCCAGTCCACAAACCCTTAATGTAACTGCCGTCGTAACCGAAGAAGTTTCTTATCTTTCTTCTGATTCCGAGGAAGGATTGTATACTTTTACTGTTGCCAATACTATGACCCCTACTAAAGGATACCCGCTCGCTAAATTAAATGTCTCTTTTTCAGGGGTAGGTTCTCTACCGGAATTCTTGTTTTGTATTAAGGAATTCAGTGTTTCGCGTAATATTTCTGCTCGGCAACTTTTTCGTTTTACTCCGAAATTACTTACCGGAAAAGCTTTACTTGTTTGGGACTTGTTGGGACGACGTTGTTACTTTATTAAACTCAGAATTCCTACCCTTGGATTTTGCTTATATATCTGCTACTATTGAGGTTAATACTTTTACTTCACACGATCGGGTTGTTAAGGTTTCTCTTACGTTTACGGGTAGATCCGATACTTCCTCCGTACTTTCTACTGTTCTTCTTCCTAGTTCTGCTTCTACTAGTCAGGTCGTATGCTTTTTATTTCGACAAACCTGGTCATGTTTTGACCCGTTGTACTCCTCCTAAAGTACTCCACTGTTATGGTTGTGGATATAAGGAAGTTACTCGCCACAACTGTCCACACTGTCATACTACTACTAATAGGTCTTCAAATCATACTTCAAATGCTGTCCTCACCTCTAGCTACCTAATTTCTTCTGCTTCTCACTCTACGTTCTATTCTGTTCCTCATCCAGGTCACCCTTCTACTACTATCACAACATACCCTTCTTCGGCAAATACAGCTTAGAACAAAATTTCTTCTGTTTCTAGTTCTACATCCTTTTCTGCACCTACTTCTGCTCGCCCTACTACCATCACCTCGTACCCTTTTCAGCCATATGAGCTTTTGAACTGTAATATTGATTTATACGGCTATCACGCCCTTACTTACCGACTCTCTACTAACAAGAAACAAATTTCTTCTGTCCTTCGCAAATCCAAACATGAGCAAATGGATCCTACGTTTTCACTTTCACCTCAAACTGTGCCTCCACCACCCTTAAAACCTATACTTCAAATTAATGACTTGCAGCTAGCTTCTCAAAAGTTTGTTCCCACTTCCCCAAATGATTCTACCCAAAAAATTCCTGTCGTGTTTGCAAGCACACATGTTGCTGAAGTGACGATAATTTCTAATTTAGTCAGCGAAGGTCCTGTTGAAGTTTATGGACCTGTATCTTTAATGTCTGTTGCTGTTGCTGTCAAAACTTTTCATGTTCCTGCTTTCTTAAATTGTTCTACTCAAGAAATTTCTGTTGTACTTATAATAACAGCT
Source organism: Platerodrilus igneus (assembly GCA_036346225.1). Taxonomy (NCBI): domain Eukaryota; kingdom Metazoa; phylum Arthropoda; class Insecta; order Coleoptera; family Lycidae; genus Platerodrilus; species Platerodrilus igneus. The sequence goes on from JARFIW010000544.1 coordinate 2,925,948, forward strand.
GTCGCTGAGCTGACGATAATTCCTAATACGGATAGAGAAGGTCCTATGGAAGTCAGGGAACCCGTCGCTATGATACCTGTTGCTGCTGTTGTCAAAGTTGTACTTGATCCTGTTTCGTTATTTACTATTGTGAGGAAATCAGTTCCTATTGTGACTGAAGTTTTGTCTGTTTCTACTCTTGTACCTCTAGGTAACGCAACTAAAGTGTGCTCCGCTTGTGTTTCTCTCGTACAGTTGATTCTCGTACAGCCAATACCTTTTTTTTCTACCGTGGATATTCTGACAACCCAGAATGTTTCTTTTTCTACCGCTGACTTTCTTACCTCCAACCCTAACAACAAGCACTTTCTTCGTTAACTCGTTTCGAGTTTCCTAATGCACCCTTGCCACCTCCTAAACTTGCGTGCTACATCCCCTGCTGTTCCTGTTTAGCAGAAAGCTGCTCAAAAGAAGCAGACATTAATATATGCTTCTTCCGAACCGGTTGATGTATGGCGGCAAAGTCATAATATCCTTGACCTTGTTTCATTTTCCTTCTGGCGGTGTAAAAGTCTTAAGCTCAAAAGTTAGTCCTCGTGCCCCAGATTCTTATGCCGACTTTGCTCTCCTTAAGTTTTGATTTCTGCACTTAAAGTTTTCTTATTATTTACTTCCCAGTTTGTTAGGTTTTCTTTCGTTTCCTCCTTGTACTCCTTGCACACGTGTGGGTCCAGAAATAGAATAGCCCTATGGTACGACCTGCCTGTCGTAAGAGGCGACTACAGCGGTCTAACACACACGCACATACACCCACATACGTCCAACAGATACACCCACACACTTCATAAACACATAGTTCTACTTGGTTCTCATTTCTTTTGTTTCTCCTTGTACTCCTTGAACCCGTGAGGGCCCGCGAATAAAATACTCCCACGGTACGACCTGTCTGTCGTAAGAGGCGATACAGCGGTCCAACACATACACGCACACACATATACACTTACCTACTCATACACCAACAACACACACACACACACACACTCACCTACTCATTCATCAACACACACACACACACACATACACATACTTACTCTCTCACATACTCATACATAATTACACCGGGATTCTGTTTTTTTCTTTTGTACGATTCTTAGATTTTTAGCTTTGTACTTGGTGCTTGGTGTTATCCTTTTTGGTTTTTTTCTTTTTTTTCTCGTTCCTTTCGTTCCACATTCCTCTCCTTTTACCTGTTGCTGATCTTTTTTGTTGTCGGTTGCTAGTCCGATTGTATTTCGTCCATCCGCTCCTGCGGTAGGTGCTTTCTAGTCCGTTTTTCTTTCTTCGGAAACCACGACAGTTTGTAGTAAATGGTTTCTTTTACCAGCGCTCTTCCTCTCTTCCTCTTGTTCTTCCTTGTCGTTCCTTTGCATACTTGAGGCTTGACCCTTGGGTTCTGTTTTGGTTGGTACTGTTAATTTTCTTACTCGCCTCTTTCCTTTACTGTTAGTTCTCTGCAGGAAACCAATCTTCTTTCGAGATCGAAGACTTTCCTGTTTCTTTACAAGAAACATCTGTCTTTTGACGACTTTTTCAGTGTCAATGCCGTTCCACCTAGTTCTTCTTGATTGCTTGTTATCTTTTTTCTTTTCTTTATTTTTCTTTTCTTGCTCATGGTTCAGTTCCGTTGATGTTCCGAGTTATTCATTTTTTTGTTGGTTTTTTTTTTTGTTTGGAGTTCTATTGTTACCTACATTGGCTGTTCGAGCCGGATAAGAGTTCTTTTTTTTGTGTTTTGTTGAGTGGTTCTTTTTTTGGTTTGTTGTGTTTTCGTAATGAGTTTTCTTTTAGTTTTGAAGCGAATTTTGTTTTCTTTTTGTTTTGTTTGGGTTTTTTTGGGTTCCTGTTTCTTCCGGGATTCTGGCCTCCTCACCCCGACTTGTTTATTTTGCTGGTGAGGGGGAAGGATTTGTTACGTTTATTTTCAGCATAAATTAATTACCCCTTTTAAACTTGTTAATTCGATTACGTTTCAATTCTTAAATTTGTTACGTTATTGCGTGGCAGCCACGTTGGGCGCAAAATTTATGTCACGTTAATCGTGGCCTGCGTAACACAAAGATATCACGGAATGACCGGGCTTAATCGGAGAGTAGTGGGGTTGTAGAAAGCAAACTGACATATAATGTATGCGGCGGTAACGAGTTAGTAACAATACCTGCAAGAAAATTAGTTAAGCAAACCTGAAAAAAAAAGAAAAAGCATAGCAGCAATGAAACGTCTAAGTTATTCAGTACTTTGTAGAATGTAAAAAAAAGAAATTGTTTGGATAATCTATATAAAATAACAACGGTAAAAGCAATACAGAAAAATGTTTAGTACAAAGTGAGGTAATATTGGGGAGTAGCAGAAACGTTTTCTCACACACCAATTAAACATAAATCAGATAAAATGTTGACAAAAGATAAATAGATAAGACACAATTGGTATGAGTAATTCAGTAGTATTGATTTTTCTTTCTTTCCTTTTTTTTCTTTATGTTTTAAAATAGTATGCAAGTCTATTGTAAAAGGTATCAAAACGACAAAGATATGGTAAAGCAACGGATAGATATTTAAAGTAATAACCAGTAGGAAATAGTTCAACTTACAAAAGTCCTTCAGCAACGCTTCCTTGCAACTGAAGTGTGGGATTCAACGATCTCCTGCACTAACGAAGCACTTCACCCTTGACTGTGAGGGTGTTGATGGAACTTATCACATGTTACACTAATCACACCCACGTATTTCACTGGTGTTAGCAGCAGACATTATCACGCGTCGGAACTATGTAGCCTTGATAAATTTCTTGGTAATTCTATTTCCTAAGACAATAATTTCGAAATATTCTGTAGCACTAGTTTAATTTCAACTGGGACCAAAGGTATATTATTTTCATAAACATCCCAAAAAGCAGTGAGAAACTTCAACCAATACCTTTGTAAGCCGGTAATCTGTTATATTTCACAAATAACGAAATTTGCGCAAGCAATGATCTATTTTAGATTCTTTGTTGTTAGAAAATTCAGAAACTATAGTATCACTGTATTTAAATAATCCAAAGTATGCGCTACTCTGAACAGAAAAAGACCGCGAAACTAGATCGCACACACAGTTTAAATATCAAAAGACAAAACAACTAAAAAGAACCATAATGGGTAAAGCACGTGTATCACTAAAGCAAGTCCGTCAAATGTTCCTTAAAACATTTATCTCACAAGAAAAACAACTAAAAACAATTAGTCAGGCACGCGTAAGCAATAAAACCGTCCGTCAAATGTTCCCTAAAGCACACGTGCCTCGAGTTTAACAAGCTCTACTACTTTTATTTCCAACAGAAAATCAACTAAAAACACGGCGTGCTTGTTCATGAACAATACGAGAATTGATACCGCAGTAATTCTCACTATCCTCAAAGCAGAAAGAAGCAGTATTTTTAACGTACTTAATATATCGGAACACAGAACAGAACTCCACTCTAATCTGTTTATATAAACTAGTTGTTACCATAACCTCTTATCGACTATTATCTCCTTCGCTAATAACATAAGGAACATCCAAAACGTGAATGCCGCAATCATATCATAATAATTAATTACAGCGGTTTATCATTTCCGATAAGTTGGAAAGTAATTTACGAATAATCCATATTTACACTTCATTCCTTTGCAATTTATTTATTAATGAAAATCAATCTTCAAATTATCTACTTTTAAAGTAATACCCACGAGTTAAATTGCATACAAATCTGAATTATTCTGAAGTATTTCCTTTATACAAACAGCGATCCCAAAGAAACGATGTATTTTTAAGTACGTTAACAGAAAGGAAGCGTAAAATGTTAAACTACAAAAATGCCCGTTACAAATTCTTCAACAATATTCTGTTTATAATAAGTACGCTTTGTACAAATTTTTTATTTGAACTTATTTATTTCGAAACGTAAAGTTTATGCTATAATTAAATAGTTTATATCTTGTTTTAGGTATCTGTGAGCTTGTTATACATTACGACCGCGTATAATGTTTTTTTTAATGTTCCAATGTAAAGACTTGTTGAAATAAGGTCGCGCACTATCCGATAAAACCGTGTTATTTGAACCATTTTTGAATTTGATTTTGCAGCTTGTGGCATATTCCGTATCAGCGTGTAGTGTAGTTACGTGATGAGAAACGTTGACCCTGTAGAACTATTGTTTGTTGTTGCGAATCGATATTATCGCTCTGCAGGTGTGATGTACCATTGTTAAAAATGTTTGACAGACACACGCTGCTTTTTTTCTACTGATTGGTTTATTTTACAAACGGTATTATGTACAATTTAAAAGGAATGTTTGCCAAAAGCTCTAGAACATTAATTCTTTCCTACTGGTTAGTTTATTTTACAAAAAGTATTAGGTGAAATTTTAAAAACGCCTGACAAAAGCTTTTACATGTTTATTTTCTACTGATTAGTTTTATTTTGTGTAAAATACGAGATGCGCACTTCGTATCTAAAGTACTAAATTGTTCACATCACATAATTGTTTGCTTTGAAATAGTAACGCTTAATTTATTTCTTTTGCTTGTTTGTACAGAATCCTTTATTTATTCTTATGGTTAATAGATAATCGTGCGCGATGTGTTGTTTTTTTTTTGGTATTGTAACGTATTTTTTTTTCTAGTTACATTTCGTTCAATAAAATAAAAATAAAACAGCTATAATTTAAAATATTTAATCTGTGAATTGCCGTCCAATGGAAGTTGGTTTATGGAATTCATAATAACACATAGATTCTTTTGCGTTTATGCTCTAGAGTTCGTTACTAAGCTCTGTCAAGTTGTCAATTGGCACTTTATTGTCAGCGTTCGAAAGGGCAGGCTGCTTTGCAGGACAAGTGAAGTCGAGATGGCCGTGTCTAAGCACGTGGCTTCTAACAAAGTTAGAAAAAAGTAAAGAATTGATAAATTCTTGGTGTCTGGAGGTCGAACCTAACAGCGGTTGCGTGAGCATGATTTCCGATGGGCCTCGCTCCGAACAGTTCAGTTGATCCCTGCAGGCCTAAGAGGATGGAGGCCCCTTTGGACATCATTTAGACAGTTGGTATATATTGATTGGATAGATTATACTAATATTTTTCATCTTGGTGCAATGTCTTAAGGACATATCTTGTATAATATCTCCGATAGTGGCTTAAAACAATTTCTTAAGGCAATATTTTAAAGCAAGAATATATGGTTTCGTCCTATGTAATATAACATGCAGTAACGTGGAAGGTGATTTCACATGTGTTCCGTATATTTCAACCTTACCGATGAATAGCATCAAACAAGGATATTATGGTTGGTTTTGTAATATAGTCGTTGTATTCCAAACAACTTTGATGCTTATGGAAATTTCCGACAGCTGAGGTCAAGTCCAGTATTTTTAGTTCAGAGCAGTTTCGTAGCACGTGAGTGTTCTTTAGGATTTAATAACTTTGAAAATACAATAAATTACTATAAATTATCTAACATTAAATATTTGAGTAACGTAAAAAGAAAATAGTTTTTGAGGAATCAGCGAATTAAATAATATGTCGATTGCTTGTCAGAATGTTTGCACATGTACGCAAATAGTATATTTAATAAAGTTGTGAATGACATCCTATGTCAGATATAAAAGAAAAACATAAATTCAGTTTTCCTATTTAGACGCCATATGCTGTCTTAATTTAATTTAAAATATGTTTAAAGGTTTTGAGGTCATGAACTTGCACTTTCATCGACATATGAAATTTGCGTACTTATTGTTGAATTAAAATAAATTAGAATAATTACATTCTACAATGTCTGCACTTTGATAATTAAATTTTATTGTGAAGATCAAGGAAGTACTTCGCTGATTGAAAGAAATTTATGTATTATGAATAACTTAGAAGTTCTACGTCAATCTAATTAAATGTTATAGAAAAGATCCATTCAGAGATCTTCTTAATTTTGAATGCAAAACTTCACTACTTTATTTCTGTTCTAGAAAATTATTATGAGAAAATTTTATAAAGATACAAACTTAAATATTGCAGTTATATATACATATTCAGAAATTTATCCAAATAGAATCTATTTTGTTTTTTAAAGACGTGTTATTATTTAACATTCAAAAAATTGCAAGTCATCCAGGATTATAAATTGTGTGTAATGAAAACAAATTCCCTGGGTATATATTTTAGAAGCCTAAATTCTATTATTTTATTTTTTGGCAAATATTTTTGAGGCCACAAATGGTGTCCATGTTGTACTCTTGTTTGTTCACAGGTAAAGCCGAGACATCTGTATGACATCTGGTGTTTGAGGTCTTGGTAAGTTTGTCCTAAAGAGTGAAATTCAGGTTTTATGGCTATGTTAGTGGTATTAAGATAAGGTTTCCGCATTCCCCTTATACAAGCACAGTTAAATTTTGTTGGTTATTGTATTGAAAAATACGGTGGCGCTCATTAAATATATTTTTGGTCTTTTATCAATCCATGACCCAAGCTCATGATCTACCCAGAGCTAACACTCGACTAGCCGTTTATGTCTTAAGAGTTTTTCTTTACCTCAAGCCATTCTCCATCCAACTTTACCTTGGGCTTACATTAATAAGAAGAAATTCTCGACCTTGTGATATCAGGTTAGGGTTTAGGAAATTTGGGGGAGTAATTTTTTTGCTGATAGTCACGAGGATAAAGTTAATAATGAATTATAAAGATAGAATCACAAAATTTTAAATTCATTACAGTATTTAGGTGAATCCCCCCACTCTCCGCGTTTGGTAGTTAGCCTGGTATTTACTTTTCTTCCGGTTACGTCTAGGTAAGTAGCAAAATTAAAACGAAAACTTTGTGCAGCTATAAAATCGTCTTATATTTGGTGAATACAGAACAGTTAAGCAACGAAATTCATTACAATATCTGGTGGCAATGTTGCTTTGCCATGTAAATTAAATAAATCCAGTCTTTTAGATGGTCAATTGGTTTGTGAATTTAAGTGTAACATTAATTTATATGACAACAATTGAAACCTTAAGTTTAAATAAATGTTTAAAATGGTTGACACTAAAATTATCATTTGATATAGCCAAAATTATCACAATCCATGAAGAAGAAAGAAAACGTTTATTTATTTTAAACAAGCTAGACATCTAGTAACTAATAATAATAATTATACAAGAAAGTGTTTTAATTGCTAAATATGTCACTCTTTTGCCGCGTCACAATTCAGGCTGATTTTTCCTAGAAAAGTGATTCATTATTTGCATAGAGGTAGTCGCGAACTCCATTAACCCTCCAACCCACACAGAAAGTAAAAAGATTGACGCATTAATGGAAAATGGGAGTTAATTTCTAAGATAAATCTGGAAATATTTTACAATAATCAATTTGACAATTGGATAGATCAACGTGACATTTCAAACTTCAAACTATCATTTATATGAAAAAAATCGACCTTTTTAAAATGTTATTGGAAGTTGAATTCAATAGAATCAAACAAGATGGAAAATAAATCGTCTTTAAAAACATACCACACCACCAACAGCAACATCAAGAATTCAAAGAAGGAACATCTCACTGATAACTCCAAAGATACAGGTAACCTGCGCAAATGTATGCTATGTAATAGAATGTACAAAGGACTAAAAGGTCTCAAACTACATACAACCAAATCACATAAAGAAGAACCTAACAATGCGAAATCTCAAACTGAAACAACTTCAAATAAAATTATATCTAATTCCTCAGATAAACAAGCAACACAAGCTCTAACAATAAACATAACAGAATTAAGCATTCATTTATCCCAACTAAAAAACTACAAAATATTAATAAAGCGCATACCAAAATCTGTACGATCCCAATGTGCCCTTTCTCTAAGTGAAACCATCAACAATTGTATCAAATTAAATTCTCTCTCTGCATGGAAATCACTTTTATACTTCGCATTTAAAACTTTCTCAATATCTCCTCCAAAATCCACAAACCAAACATCTATACATTCACAAATTTTACAAAATTTAAAAACTCCTTCAGAACCTTTCCCAGTTGAAAATTCGAAAATAAAAAGAAACAACAATTAATAATGCTACAAACACCAAAAGAATAGTTTCAAAAATTTCAGATGGAGACGTGTCCTCTGCTATTAGCATTTTGTGTTCTAACGATGTTTTACCCTTACAGCGAATCGGTTTTCAATGAACTTTATCAAAACACCCGAAAGCAAATCCTGCAGAATCCCTGATCTCAAATTTTAATAATGAGGCATTAACTATTACACAAGAAGACGTTCACCAAGCTATAAATTCCTTTAAAACAAGTTCAGCCGGTGGAATAGATGGTCTTCGACCTTCACACTTACAAGACATGCTATCTTTCTCGTGCGGCACAAATGGTCAAAAACTCCTATATTCTTTGACTACATTATGCAATTTTATGTTAGCCGGCAATGTAAACCCTCAAATATGCCCTATTTTATATGGCGCCTCCTTACACGCCCTCAAAAAGAAAGATGGCGGGATCCGCCCAATTGCTATCGGCATCCTTTTTCGAAGGCTGGTTGCCAAAATATGCTGTCGGAAAATACACAACCCTTTAGGAGAACTTCTCAGACCCATACAATTTGGGTTCGGAACACCAAGCGGGTGTGAAGTAATCTCACATTGCACTCAAGCCTTTATTAATTCTAACGAATCCAATTCCAACAAAGTCCTCTTCAAAATTGATTTTCACAATGCCTTCAATAGCATACACAGAGATACTATTTTCAAACTTGTCCGCAAACATTTCCCATTTCTATATCCATTCATTTCTCAATGCTACATGTCTCCATCCTACCTCAACTTTGGCTCTAAACTAATTCTTTCAGAAAGGGACTTCAACAAGGTGATCCGTTAGGTCCGCCCTTTTCTGTCTAGTAATCGATGCTCTCACCAAAAGCATCGATTCTGAATTTAACTGCTGGTATTTAGACGACGGTTGCCTAGGAGGCGAAACTCAATGCGTATTGAATAACCTCATAAAATTAATCGAACTTTCCTCCAACCTAGGTTTAGAACTAAATTTCAAAAATGCGAACTTTATTTCTCACTCCCCTAACGATAATATAGTCACACTATTTCAATCCATAGCACCAAATATAAGTATTCCTTCTAAACTTAATTGGACCTTACTCGGAGCTCCTCTTTGTATCGAAGCATTTGAAGCTTGTTTTCAAAATAAAATTAATGCTCTCAAACTAATCTCAGATAGATTCCGTGAACTAACTTTACCGTCTCATATTTCATTTTTTCTCTTAAAAAATTGCCTAGCAATCCCTAAATTATTATATACCCTAAGATGTTATCCCACATGGTTAAATGAAAATTTATTGGAGTCTTTCGATAGTCTATTACGCAGGAGTTTGGAAGAAATTACTAATGTCCAATTTAAGGATATAGAATGGCTACAAGCAACACTCCCTGTAAATAGAGGCGGACTTGGCATACGTTTATCGAAATCTCTTTCTCTGCCTTCATATCTGTCCTCTTTCAATACATCACTGCCTTTAATCAAACAAGTTCTATCAAAATTTAATGTAAATTTAAATAACAAGTATTATTTAGCAGGAGAAGAATTGTGGCTTTTAAGAACCCAAAAAACAGTAATAGAACACCCAAAGAATATCCAAAAGAACTGGGACCAACTATTGTTAGACACCGTTTCGAAAAATCTACTTGAATCAGCAACTTGCCAATCCGACAAAGCTCGTATTCATGCGGCAGCCTCGAAATATGCCGGAGCGTGGTTAAATGTCCTACCAGCTTCATCTCTGGGCACACTTTTAGATAATGATTCCTTCAGAATAGCCATAGGTTTACGGCTAGGTGCACAATTATGCATCTCACACAATTGCATCTGCGGTGCATTAGTGAGTGAATCAGGAACACATGGTTTGAGCTGCCAACTCAGCGCCGGACGACAATCCAGACACAGTGCAGTCAATGACTTAATTCGTCGCGCTTTAATTTCCGCTAAAGTTCCATCAATCTTAGAACCAAGTCATTTACACAGAAATGACGGAAAGCGCCCAGATGGAATTACACTCATTCCATGGAAATACGGTAAAGCCGCGGTCTGGGATTTCACTTGCACTGATACACTTGCCCCATCACATGTTACCGATTGCTCAAGTAATGCAGGTGCAGCAGCTAAAAAAAGTGAAGCTTTAAAAGCAAGAAAATATTCGACTTTAACCGATTCATACCTTTTTTATCCATTTGCAATAGAAACCTTCGGGGTAATTGGACCTATCGGACAACAATTTATTAAAGCAATCGGCAAACGTATAAGTGAAAACACATTAGAACACAGAGCTACATCCTTTTATTTCAAAGAATAAGCATTGCCATTCAACGCGGAAACGCTGCCGCAGTCATAGGCACAATACCTCCTCAAAGTCTTTTGAAGAACTATTCCTCATACCCGACGTAGCTTTTCAAACTTTTCTTAAAACAAAATTCAACCAAATAAAAGTAACAATAGTAATACAAACACACCTTATACACCCAATTTACCTTCAACACCTCTTCCATTACAACCTATTAACAAATCCACTAAAAAACAATTAGAAAATAATTCACTAAAAAATAAAATAATTTATAATAATAATAATTCAATACCAAACATAAACTTAATCTCAGATTCAATAAAATGCCAGAAACGAAGGAATCAGAAAATATTGATAACAGTTATCAGTTAAACGACGATAATAATTGCAGAGTCTCTAAAACAAAACATATTGAAACAAATAAACAAAATTTCGATATTTATATCGCACCTAATCTTCAACAACCAAATCATAACAGTAACCCACAAACTCCCAAATCGAATAAACTTAAGGACAATACTATACAAATAAAACCTAATATAAATAATTCTAAGGCACATTCGTTAATTAATTATTTCGATAAAGAAATAAATATGTATAATTTACGGAAGCGAAACAATAACAAAGTTGAGATCCCTAAAAAAAAATCTTGAACAATCAACACAAAATAGTCAAGACAAAATCAATTATTTTCCTGTTGAAAAGGAAATGAATGAAGATTTATTGCTTACATCGCAGTCTTGTAGTCCAACATTGAATCTTAAAAAACTAGAATTGAGAATTTGGACAGATGATTCAACTACAGCTATTCCTTCACAAGATGTTATTGGAAAAGTTGGTTTAACTAATTTAGGAAACACTTGTTATATGAATAGTGTTTTACAAGCACTATTTATGACAAAGCTTTTTTGTAACGATATTTTATTAAGTACAAGAAATGCAATACCGTTATTTTCAAAATTAAAAGTTTTGTTTGTGCTTTTGCAACATTCTCCAAGAACTTCCCTTCCGCCACATGAAATATTAAATCTTGCAACACCACCTGGATTTCAACAAGGGCAACAACATGATAGTTCAGAATTTCTAGGATTTTTATTAGACTTTCTACATGAGCAAGAGCGAATGAGTGCCGTACAACCTCTAGCTGGAGATGGTGCTCCAATAGGATCATCACTGGTAGGACTGACTGTCGTTCAAAAGTCATTTAGTGGCAAGTCTGTGACCATATCTAGATGTGATGATTGTAACACTCAGAGTGAACATACAGATCATTTCCGTGAACTGCAGCTATCTTTTCCAAATAACTCTAGCGATCAGTCAGTACAAAATTGTTAGACTATTATCTTCAATCAGAAAACTAAGTGGGGATAATCAATATCATTGTGACACGTGTCGTAGTTTAACGGATGGGGAAAGAGTTACAAGAGTTGTAGAACCTCCTGCCAGATTAATATTAACCTTAAAACATTTTCGATATGATACAACTTCACAACAGAGAACTAAATTACTGCAACATGTAAAATTAGATTTATTTGTGGATTTAAATGAGATTCATTATGAATTGTATGCCGCAGTGGTTCATGCTGGATCAAGTTTAGATTCTGGTCATTACTACACATATGCGCGCGATGGTGATAACTGGTTTAGATTCAATGACATTATTGTCACTCAAGCTACTTTTGAAGACCTATGTGGAGTAAGACCACCTGCAACCCCTTATATATTATTTTATCGCAAACAAGATTGTCCAGATCCAGATAGTTTACCACAGTCTGCTCTACCTATTTATTTAAAAGAAGTTTTAATAAAAGACCATTCACAATTAGATAAAATAAAAAGACGCCGATCCATTAAAGTATATGATATCCGCAATAAAAGAAATGATGAGCCACCTCCTCCCGGGTGTAGTGGGAGGTTAGGTATCGATAACTTTAACAGCAGTAGTTTTATTTGTTAAATTGTATATCATTTAGGTTTGAATCTATTTTAAATTATATTTGAATGGTTGGACAATAGCATGTAAATAATTTATCAGTTAAGTTAGATGCCATGTTAATAGCTATGATTTTTGCCAACTGAAAAATTTTAATTAACATTCACTCAAAGTATGTAAATTTCAGAAATCTGATTGAATACTGTTGGTAAAATCTACGTGAAGTATTTATATTAATTAAAAATTGTTGTAGGTTGCTTTCGGATCTTCTCAATTTTTCACATTAATTGATTATCTAATCCTCATGATCTGGGAGCTTTTCATGTTTTGTTGGTTTGCTAACGATATGATGTGGAAGGTTTGTAAGAAATCATTTTCACATCTAACACTTTTAAAACTTGTGTTTCAGAGCGTTAACGTTGGTGAAGCTTGCTATCTATCTAATTGGGAAAACTGTAGTGTCCCCGTTGGAAAATACTTATTTATAATTATGGAACGTTCGAAAAGACCACTTACAATTACCGCCTACAAATTTTCTACGGTATCGCTTTCAGCGTTCACTTCGGTAAGTGTAACATGTAGACCAAGACGACGATACTGATATTAAAATTTTCTAGATAGTGCAATGGTCTTACTCCTACTTTGCGTTATTAATGAATTTATACAAGAAACAGAATAACACAAAATAAATTTATATATAATTTTGTAGTGATGTATAGTAAGACACGCATTATATATTCATTTTGTAAATATTGTTTTTTAGGTCGACTTCGCACTAGTACGCCTAATTTAAAAATGCAAGTAGATATTTTACGCTAGTTCTAACACATCTCAAGACCAAAATGTTACGTTGCAGTGGAATTTAATGCTTTTAAGGGTTCTTTGATCAAAACTACATCGTCTGTACTAAGAAAAATCTTTAAGTATGTAAACTTGGAACATCTAAAGTAAAATGAAGAATTTTGAATATCAGTATAATCCAATTATATGGCAATGACTACAAAAACGAGCAATCCATGGCGATTTGTGTAAAATATAATGGTAATATTTTGGTTAACGTTGTCTAATAGAATCATTGTACAATGATTGTTGCTTTTAGAAAACAGAATATCGTGTAGAATACGTAGGATGAAATAAGCCGCAAGCTAATTAAATAATCAAGAACGTTGACTTGCTCGATTGGCGTCTTTACTTTGCTAAAAAATTATAAACCACAAAATAATCGAATAATAAATTGAATTCAAGGAAGTGAAGTAAAACCCTCAGATTATCAAATGATTACTGTTATGAATGTGTTCAGTAAGCGTGTACAGAACAAGTTTAAAAACAAGTAAATATGATATCTTTCAAGATTATATATGTATCATCAAGGGCTGTAGTATATTATATTGCAAATAAATCTAACGGCAACTTTGAACTAATATTATCAATAGTCCCAATAGTCAATAGTCAAAAATAGTCAAATAAATAATAACCCTATACCACAAAAAATTGTTCAAAAACTAAATCATCAGTAGTAAACTAAAGAATAAAACGCATTAAATATTAAAAGTTGTTTAGGAAACCTTTCTGAGGATATTCTCCTCATCACGCAGGCTCCCCAACAAACAATTTACTAAAATTTGTTTTGAACACCTGAGGATATTCTCCTCACCAAGTAGGCTGGTGATCTCTACAAAACAAAGTGAATTTGAACAATTCACTTGTTACGTTGAATTCTAATAAAAATCAGCCAAACTATATTCGTTCCTAATATATAAAGTCCGTTTTAATCAAAACCGCGTTCTAAAAGTTTTCACCTATTTAAAAATAATACGAAAAATGATTTCGTTCCAAATTTAGTTGTTCATCTAGACAAATTCCGTTTAATTAAAATCCTGTTCAAATATTTCGCTAATTGGCAATAAAATTGCAATAAAATATTCTATTTGCGTTTGGGTGTTTAAAGACTACGCTTCGTTAGGGCAAGGTCGCCTGCTATTTGTGGTTATTCCTTGTATTACGTCGATAGACGAAGCTCGGCGCTATACAACGCAAGGTTGGATAACAACGCTCCGAACAACCTGTTCAGAGATACACGAGAGATAGTGCGAATGGTGTATGTGAAAGACGTTCTGTTGTGGACGATAATGCTGTCTTAAAAATTATTTTATGGTTGTTATCGCAAGTTTATTTGATATGGTTTGGTTATTTTAAGATTGCATACGGAATCTGAAGTTTCCAGGCGGTTAGAAGTGTCGGTTTTTTTTTGGTCCTACTGCTGCTATGTACTGTTGGGGGTGTACTGATAAGTGCTAACACTATGTACGTGATGTATGGGCCCTGTGGGACTGCCGCTCCTGTTCGTTAGAAAACAAGTGGATCCCTAAGGTCGTATACACATTTCCTTTACTACTTGTTTTTGTTTCGTTTCAACAACTATGTGACTAAAATTATTTACGAGTTAAAATTGTGGTAAACCCCAGTTTTACCACAACCAAATTTAAATACACATTTTGGGAATTTGATAAACTACTTCGCTTTCTCCTTTTTGTGTGCGGATTAAATTATTATTTAGACTACCTATTGAGTGTAACTTTTCTTGAAATACCAAATTTTAGTAATATTAAATGTAAACTACCGTGTTCTGATATTTTATGTATTAGATTTTTTATGCTTACGATAATGCTTTAGAGCTGTTGTTTTTAGCGGGGAAACTTTCTTTTTGCTTTGGTTGGTTAATTAATTTAGGGGGTAGGGCCCTAAAAACGACAACTCGCCATGTAAACCTTTGGTTTTGTTTGTACTGTGTTCGGAGTACTAATGTACTCCTGTATATACATTTTGTATTGTGCTTTGATGTTAATTATAAAGTTTTCTGGATGTCGGTGGTTAATTTATTCAATGAGTGCGAGTGTCCCCCGTTCTTTTGTTTGGGTATTTCTAAAACCCCGCCCACTCACTGGCTGAGCACGGACAGTCTTTCTTTTTTTAGGTTTTTTTTTTGGCTACGGCTATGCACGTACCACACTTTGCGAATTGAAGTGATCCTTCCCAACAAACAATTTACTAAGTGAATTGTTCAAATTCACAAAGTGAATTATTCAAATTCACTTTGTTTTGTAGCGATCACCAGCCTACTTGGTAAGGAGAATATCCTCAGGTGTTCAAAACAAATTTTAGTAAATTGTTTGTTGGGGAGGATCACTTCAGCCTGCGTGATGAAGAGAATATCCTCAGAAAGGTTCCCTAAACAACTTTTAATATTCAATGCGTTTTATTTTTTAGTTTAGAACTAATGGTGACCATATAGTAGTCCAAATACGTATTTAATTTTTTAACAATTTTTTGCAGTATAGGGATATTATTTATTTTAATTTGTATCGTGCCGCAATGTTCTAATTTGGCCATATTTTCATTTACTATTAACCATTCATTAAAGCTAAGGTTCTTGTTATTAGCCATTTGGACATTGATGGGAGATAAATAGATGATAATTGAATGTATATTTGTATTAACACCAAATGTCAATGTCTGTCAAATAACGTAATACATAGTTCTATGCAATAAAGCACTTACCTGATTCCGTATTCGGGTTCTCCACTGCGCACTCTTCGTGTGTTATTTTGCAACGGCGGTGCACCTGACCCGTCAACAGCGCTGAGATCACGCACAAAAGCAACTCAACTCTTGAATTTTATTTGTTTACACTTCATGTCAACTGTTTTTACTTACACACGCGATCCATCCCATTATCTTAAATTAAATTGTCTATAACGTGACGGAACATACCGCCCACCAAATTGAGGAAATTTAGGGAGATGGGAACGGTAATTGAAACAAACAAAAAAATGGTATATTATAAGAGAAAAGAAAGAAAGGAGAGAGAGAGAAAGATAGAGAGAGAGAGAGAGAAAGAGAGGGCTACATACAAAAAAAATATAATGAGATAAGAAGGGAAAGGAACAAACATTAAGAAATTAAGCAACGAGTAGAGGACAGAGCTTGACTAGGGGTCGAACGAGAGGGCCCTTAGAGGTTTTGACATTAGCAACATGGACTGTGCCTCCTGGAAAAAAGAGTTATAATACCGCCTAGCGTCCAGCTTAATGGTGAAAGTAGGTCATCTCTAAATAAAACTAAAAAGCCTTGTAACATTTTTATTTTCAATAATAATTATTTGCATAGAATTACCAGAATAATGCGCTAAGCGTGCATCGTTCCTTAGTGATCTACTTGTGTTAATATATCTGTGTCACATAAAACTAGTTCCAAACGCATCTCGAGTTGTTTATTTCGTATTACACGCCTCTAACGTCGCGACTACTCGGTTCTAGTTTCGACAAGTCAGTCGGCCGCTGGCAATAGTTTGATTAAGATGTATTTTCGGCTAGAGGCTGGCAATCTTCGCATCAACTATTAACTGTTGAGGTATCTTCTACTAACGGTTGGTAAAGTATATATTTTGCGATCTAATGTAATTTGAATTAATTTATTTAGCGCGGCAACGAAGAATGGAACAAATATAATTCGTCATGTAGGATCTTAAGATTTAGAATTACCGTCATTTGGGAACAGTCGATTAGAAATTATGGATGTAATTTGGATGCAGTCATATTTAATTAGGAATGGCTGGTAACTTTGTTTGGAGAACGTAATTTCCATCTCGATTCATCGTGAAACAACGGAAACTTGCTATTATAGTTACAACATGTAAGTTGAGTAAGTTTCAATTATTGTTGAACTGGTTTTATAAGCCACAGAACTAAATTTTGTCAGATTAGTTTTCTATAATAACAAGCTTTGTTCCATTTGAACCTTCGATAAATTCAACGTATGTTTTCGACGTCATATTTTTTTGTCTTGCACAGTTGACAGATGTTGTTTTGAAAGCAGATGCTTCGTGCAGTTGTACTGGAATTTAAACAAAACATTTCTATTTTTGTGATCAGCCTTATCTATACATAAATTAATAAACCTAAATATGAAAGTTCAAATCCACGCTATATAAGATTCTATTAATTGTAATCTACCTGAAAAGATCTGCCCAGGTTAGAACGTAATTTAGTGTGTTGTGCTTATAAACTATTATCACTCTAATATTTATAACAAGTCATGTTTAAAGTATAGTTGGTTGTTTTAAAAAAAAGTCAAAATTTTAACTTTGTTGTAGTTGATAATGACAATTTTTTTGTTAAAAAGTTCCGAAATTTTGAAAGAGTTTTTTTAGTAAACAAATAGTTCAAATTTAAGGCTTTTATTTTGGTCAAATGCGATCAAATCTAAATATACAAAATACACAAAAGTAAAATTCTGAGTAATAGTTTGGTGCCAATATTATATTGGATATACATTTTTTAATTTTTATATACTTTTATAGGACACAAATGGTGTTCTACTTTTTTATTTATTTAATCTTTGCAATTTCTTACAGGAGCTGCGTCTTATTTTGTTAAGACAGGTTTTTGTTAACGAAGGCGATCATTTTATCTTTGGGTTTCCACATCCGCCCTTAAATCTGTGCTTTGCAATTATCGTAATTATCTCAGGACATGGTGGCGCCTATTTGATTTAGCTTAACTTTGGTTTGCAAACAGAATTCAACTTCCGCCCCACTTCTCATTGCTCTACCCAGGAATAGACCCCTAGCTATGTCGAAAGATTTTTGTTCGCTAGCGCCTTAATGTAGAAAAAAGACGTTTCAGTCTTTTGTAAAACAGAAGTCGTTTCAGTGGCGCCCATCCAACGTGGGTCTAGAAGCAAAAATCGTTACAGTGACGCCGCAACGTGTAGGGCTTCGAAATTTGTTTGCTCAAAATTTATTTTGCTTCGAAATTTGTTTGCTTAAATTTGCTATTGTTCTTGAAATTTGTTTTGGCACAAATTTAGTTGAGACATTGACCTTCCTTCAGTCAGTTAATTACCTTAGTCAAATTTACCTTTAACTTTAAATTTTATTTTGGCCTAATAAAGATTTTATTTGATATTGTTTTGGCAAAAACTTATTTTTACAAAATTCACTTTTTGACTTTGACCTTTCGTTGCCCGAATTTGTTTTGAAAATTTTCGTAAGGCTTAAATTATCTAGATTTATCAATAGTCCAAATTGTTTGTTTACTTAAAGAGGAACTGGAATATGAACTGAGAATCAGAGGAGTAGTGAGTGAGAGACCAGTTCTTGAGAAAAGAAAAATTTTAGGTAGACTATTAGCTAAAGAAGTCGATAAGCCTGGTTGTCTGATTGACCTTTCGAGTTATGAAGTAGATTTTGCAACGGAAAGTAAAGAGATTTCTGTTTCAGTTGAGTCAGTTCGAAATGTTTTGTCCGAATTTGAAGGTGATTCATCGGATTCAATTTTTAGGAGAGCTTGTTCAAGGTTGATTCACCTTTCTGGTCGAGTTAAGCGTATGAAAATTCCTTCAATAAATTCAGAGGAAGCCATTAAGTTCAGAAATGAAACCGTAGCAACCATACTAACCCTAGAAACTGAGTTATATGATAAAATCAATAAGAGTACAGAGTCCACTAATTTTGATTGGTCTGTTGTAGTATCACCTTCAGTTGATAGTGTGCCTATTTCGTATGTAACACCTTCTTTACCTATAGGTTCGTGGCCCGTAAAATTTTTAGGTGACCCTAACCCTAAACAATTATATTCATTTTTAGATAGAGTCAGCGAATTAGCACAATCTCGTAAGGTACCCGAATCTGATTTATTTGGATCAGCATGTGAACTTTTTGTGGGAATTGCTTTGATTTGGTTTAGAACTGTGAAAAATTCGTTGAAAGATTGGAATTCATTATTAGAACGTTTAAAGGAAGATTTTTACCCGGTTTTTCAGATGATGATATTTGGGAAAAAATTAAAAATCGTCGTCAAGGTAAAGATGAGAGTATTGTTTTATTTGTTGCGCATATGCAAACTTTATTTAGTAGACTTACTAATGAGCCAGCAGAAGTAACTAAAGTTAAGATGATAAGAAAAAATTTGATTCCTGATTTTATTTCGGCACTTGCGTTGTCGGACATTCAAGATGTACCTACCTTAGTAAGGTTGTGTAAAAAATTAGAAGAAGCTTCTTTGATAAAACTAAACTCAGTTTCTGCATCTTCTAGTAAGTCTAACAAGTCTAGTAGTTCTTCTAAGCATCCTTTAGAGATTAAACATCCCGTTTTGAACGAAAAAGTTTATGCAGTTAAGAGTAGGGTTTAACAAAATAAATTAGTTAATCCTCAAGTACAAGTAGTGGATAATGGTACTTCTGAGCCTTCTGTTTTTAATTCGTTTAGTCCTGATAAGAGAAATAATTTTGCTTGTTGGAATAGAAAACAAGTTGCATACCTGATACTTAGCTCGCAAGGCGTCGGGGGTGAGTCAGCATAGAAACGCCATGGTCGTCAGCATACATTTACTCTGCTACCATAATTGCAGCAGCGGTCTACGGACAAAAGTAGTTGGTCTACAGACAAAAGCAGTTGTTCTGCATAAAGAAAAAACCCATTTGGCTTCCAGTTAAAAAATGCTAAAAAGAGAATCTGATTAGAATGGGTACGCGCGGTGAAACTCACCGAATACACGCAAGACACCTCTTAGCTGTCGAACAGAAACACGTGCATCGCTTTTGAAATACAGTGACGAATAAAATGTAGAAAACACTTCGACGCACAAGCTGCAGAATCAAACTCAACAATCGTTCGAATAATACGAATTCGAACTGCAAATCCTAGGTTATCGAAGCGCGTTAAAACTTGAAAAACCAGCTTGTATCGGATAGTGCGCGACCTTGTTTCGACAAGTCGTTACATTGGAACAATAGAGAAAACCATTATACGGAGGTCGTAAGGTATACCAAGATAGCGGGTACCTAAATACAGGATATAATGATTTACTTGTAGCATAAACTTGTCGTTTTGAAATAAAAAATGAAAATTTGTAGAAAACGAATTTATTATTGTAAACAGGATGTTATTGAAGAATTTAGGAGAATATGGGATACCTAACACAAGGCCTAGACTATTTAATTTATAGAATAAATTTTTGTTGTAAAAGAAAAAGAGACTTGAGTTAAAGAATTTATTTGAGAAGGTGTTTATTATTAATTATGTTGAAGGACTTAACAGATTTATGGTAAACCGGGCTTATGAAGTAACAAGTAAACTATATAGGGGGTTGTTGAAGAATGTAAGGATTGGAACGGAGTTTATTCGAACGAGTAATGAATGAACAAGGGAGAAAAATAGGGTAATTAATTTATGCGGAAAATAAACGTAACACGTTTCTTGTATTAGACGGCCGCAATAAATAAATCCTATTATCGCTTCCCGTTCTGAACGGCCGCAACAAATAAATGTGTTTCGCTTCGCTATATTTCCAAAAGTACGTGCTTTGAAGAAATCGTTATTTATTATCATTATTTTCGTATACAATGTAGACTTTTCTCTACCACTGTTAGTTATCGAAATTACCGCATCAATAATTTTACAATGCCTATACGGAAATATGGCTTTCAGTGAGATGTAAGCTTTTTTTCAGGATTTGAATATGCTCGGAAAATTTCAAATGACTCCGGTAAAAGTACCAACATTGATACTAATATACAAATATTCAGTAGGTCAAATATAACCAAATTACAAGCGTTATCTATTATTTTCTTAATTCTGTAGAGTATAGTAACTTTTGTATTTTGTTCGTAAACAAGTTCATGTAAGCGAGGCGACCGATACCTAATATTAGAGCGTAAGTTGTTTTGTAGAATCTGTGGTATTACTGACAGCGAATGTGAAATTAAAATAAAAAGCGCTTGTGAACATTTAACTAGATCAACGTAATAGTAGAAGATTATTAAAATACGCTTTTTGGATAGACAATTTAGGTCATTATTGTGCTTCACGTATGCGATTTCATCCTCAAAATCAATCCAGTGCGCGACCTCTGTATAAAATTACAATTGCACTAAACACTCACATAATACAGTACATGAATATGTCCTTACATACTAACGAACGCTCATTTACGTGCTTTTCATGTGCGTATTCAACGTCAATTAAAAATACATTGATAATTCATATGCGATCCCATACTAATGAGCGATCATTTGCTTGCAATTTGTGTAATTATGCTGCACCTTCTAAAGATGTTTTGAAAATGCATCTGCGGTTCCATGCTAACGATCGTCTATTTACATGCAATTTATGTAATTATACAGCAACTTCTAAAGCGAATTTTAAAATTCATATGCGGAACCATACTAATGATCGCCCATTTACATGTAATTTATGTAATTATGATGCATCATTCGAAAGTCGTTTGATAAACCATATGCGGACACATACTAATGAACGTCCATTTCCATGTAGTTTATGCAATTATGCTGCATTTCGTAAAGATAAATTGGAAAATCATACGCGGCTACATACTAATGTTCGTCCATTTGTATGTAATTTATGTAATTATGCTGCAATTTGTAAAGATTATTTGAAAAATCACATGCGGCTGCATATTAACGAACGTTCATTTACATGCAATTTATGTAATTATGCTACAATTTTTAAAAGTAATTTGGAAATTCATATGCGGAGCCATACTAATGACCGTCCATTTGCATGCAATTTATTTCATTATGCTGCATCTTCTAAAGGGAATCTGAAAACGCATCTGCGGTTCCATGCTAATGATCGTCCATTTTCATGCAATTTATGTAACTATGCTGCAATTCTTAAAAGTAATTTGAAAATTCATATGCGGACCCATAGTAATGACCGTCCATTTACATGCAATTTATGTAATTATGCTGCAGCTCATATAGGTAGTTTGGAAATTCACATGTTATCCCATACTAATCATCGTCCATTTGCATGTAATTTATGCAATTATGCTGCATCTTGTAGAAGTGTTTTGAAAATACATCTGCGGTCCCATACTAACGATCGTCCATTTGCATGCAATTTATGCAATTATGCTGCATCTTGCAAAAGTCGTTTGAAAACTCATCTGTGGTCTCATACTAATGATCGTTCATTTTCATGCAATTTATGTAATTATGCTACAGCTCATAAAGGTAGTTTGGAAATTCACATGCTGTCCCATACTAATGATCGTCCATTTGCATGTAATTTATGTAATTATTCCGCATCACAAAAGTATTCTCTACAAAAGCATAAGCATTCCCATACTAATACTAGTGTACATTCATTTCCATGCAATTTATTTAAGTAACTTAAAAACTCATATCCATTCATATACTAAGAATTCTAAAGATAGGTTTGTAAAGTGTGTTCCAGAATCAATGACACAGCTTGTGGTGATACTGTGGTAAATTTGAGTAGGAATAAACATTTGGACTGATATAGGGGGAGAGAATCAATAGTAAAAAAGAAATCAAAATCCTTTCTGGTGGACATAACACAGAAATTTATTTTAAATATAGAGTGTTAGGTTAGTGATATTGAATGAGAAATAATGATAAAATGTAAAAAAGCAACTGGTAGATAGATTTAAGAAACAAGAACAGACGATTTATAAAAGAATTAGCGTAAGGTAGTCTAGAACAAAGGCAATTATTTATACTGAAGATAAAAGAAAATATAAAAAAATTGTGTTTAGAATTAGAGGAAGTAGGCAGAAAATAGAAGAGGACTAATAGTTAGCTAAGATTGGGTTACCATGGAAAAATAAATAATAATTGAACTAGAGAGAATTGTGACGAAGGGTTTTTTTTAAAAATAAATTTGAAAATATAATTTGTAAAGATATCATTTAAAAATAAGATAGAAGGAAAGATCCAAGTTGAAGAGCCATTGTATTTAAAAGTATTGTATAGTTGTAAAATATTGAAGTTCAAAGTTTAAAAAAAATATAAAACCAAAACGACAACTGTCTCATCTTTTTGAAATTGTCTGAATGTCAGTTGTTTAATTAATATTAGAGAAAGAAATTGTGTGTGTAGTATACAGATTTAAGAAACGACCAAACAAAAATATAAATAAAATCAAGAATACAAAACGATAACAGGACGAGCTATTGTATTGGAAACTAATTATACCAGAATACAAAGTTTCTGCAAAGAGACTAATTAAAGCCAAATCTGTGAAAATAAAAAGTTCCAATCAAGTGTCTATTAGAAGCCGAACTTGTAAGGATATAGTAGAAGTAGAGTAGCAAGAACAAAATTCAAAAATAATCAAAGAAATATTAGGAAAGTTAAGTGAATAATTAGAGACTGTGAAATGTAATGCAAAGCAACACAACTGCCATCATTTAAAAGCTCTTTTTGAGAATTTTAGCTAAAACTGTATAAAATGTTTTGAAATAATTTTCAAAAAGCCTTGCAGGTTTTGCTTGCGTATAAGAATTCGAATTAAAAAAAAAAGTAAAAATATCGTTATAGTTTAGATTGCGTAATGAAAGGTATTAGAGTAACAAAGAATGATAAGGCTTTTATTATTAACGCTGAACGTTAGAAGCAGTTGAAAACAACTCATTCTCTGTTTTGGAAATAAAATTCCTGAAAAAATATCTTTAAATCACTAAAGAATTTTCAAATTAAGTGATGGATATTTCAATGTTTATATCAATGTATAAATTTAAAAAAAATTGGCAGTATACCTACTGAATTACAACAGGTAAGTGTATGATGTGAGTAGAGTGCCTTCTAGCACACTTCGTACCTTACTTATCGAACCTCCCACTCTACCTACTAGTTGACTGTTGTTGAGGGGGGGCGTGCCTTATGACAATCCTCATGGTTCATTTGAATTCTTGATTACGTTCATTAGCCTTGCGGTTGCCCCATTTGGCATTTTGCGGTATAGAAAAAATTTAAAAAAATTACAAATCAAGTTAACATAGCGTGTCTTGTGACGATCCTCATGACTCATTTTAATTCTTCATTCTGTTTATCAGCTTTGCGGGTGCCCCATTCGGCATTTTTCGGTCTGGAAAAATAATTTTTAACGCTCCTCATGACTCATTTGAATTCTTCAATAAAAAATTTAAAAAAATTACAAATCGAGTTAACATATGCCTAGGTTTATTAAAAATCAACTCAAAATTACATAACATAGTATGGGGAATCACAATTCTAAAGGGTAATTGTTTCCGTTCTCTGCGGTCGGTGATTGAGTACAGAAACAGAAATACACCGCAATATATGTGGAAATAAAAATTTATTAGACAATCTATGCACAGTAGTAATAAATTCTTTGTATATATCTACAGTTACAATAATATTATTATTTCAATGGTGTGTGTGATGTTCAACAGTGTACACCAAGTAAATTACGCCTTCAACATTAATACAGCAATACAGTAAAAATGGTGGCAAACATAGGCCCAAAATAAATACGCGTCTACTAAAAGTTACTACAAGTATAAGTTAAAGTACAGGCAACTAAATATAAAATTAGGTATTCTTTGGTAAAAAAGATTAAAATATAATAATTAAATATAATAGCTAACTAGCACAAGAAAATAGTATATTCTTCGACGAGTGTATAATGATAGCCATTATTCACGAGAATGAAGTTCACGTCACAAGCCGCGCAGCGGCGAGTAACGTGGTCATTTGAGTGAATAATGGCTATTATGCGCGAGTAGAAGACTATACTTTCTCTACGACTATAATACAACTTATACAAGAAATTATACATTTTTGTTATTAACTTCAACTTTTAATTACTTAATATTTTATTAGTCAAAGGAGAACAATAACTTAAATAACACATGTAACAATTCAGAGTAGTAGTTTTAGTTTAAATTTACTTGTTATTAAAATTTATGGTGAAATTACGGCAATTACTAATATTTAATACAGCTGGTGTTGAGTTTTGATCTTGACTTCACTTAAAGTATCAGTATTTGATGTTTGTTATTTATTTTGTTTGACAGACAGTAGTAATTTTTTCGCAGTGTTTATTTTATTTCTCATGGAATTATCCACGTAGCCTTCAGCTACAGACATACTTTTCCAGCGCCTGCATGTTACAGATTCGCAATATATAGTGCGAATAAAATAATATTTGTAAAGTTGCTTTGCAAGCACCTTGTAAAGATGCTGTTAAATTATATTAAGTGTTCTAAAATGCTAGGAAAGCATAAATTAGTATAAGTTGATATTTAAACTGAAACGAAGTAAAGCTGTCATTTTAATTCTAGATTTATTAGAGAAACCATTATTATTAAGATTATGTTTTTGTACACTTTATGTATTTAGCTTTTGACACCAATATCAATAATTTCAAGTAATTTATGTGTGACTGCGATACTATGGTAATTTCTCAGGACCCTTACTGAACGTTTTACGACTTTCTGTCTAGACTAGAAATAATTAATATTTCCAATAGTAATTAAAGTACATGGCCGGATACTATAAACGACCGTTCATTTATATTTCCAATGCTCCACCCGTAGGTACTACATTGGCCGGAGGCGAGTTTTTTGTTGCCTGGAAATTTAGAATTTTGCCGAACCCTTGCCATTCCAGGCAAGGTAGGGATCTTTAACGTGCGTGACAATACACACACGGGATCTCCATTTAACCTCTCATCCGAACGAGGGCGTAATTTTTGTGAAAAATGCTCACCTGCCATTTTTCAAGCAGTCGGCCGTGTCGGGATTTGAACCCGGGACCTTGGGATCCGTAGTCTTACGCTTACTACATTGATCCACGGCGACGCTTACTGTAAACGACCACTAAATCTTAGTAATAAAATATGTATAGTTTTAAGTAATCTAATGATTAATGGAATAGGTTAAAATGTCAATTATTGAGTAGGGAGAAAACCCAAAAAGGGAACAGAAATTAAACTTAGAGGGACAGACTTGTTCCAGCAGCTGAAGCTTTAACATTGCTTCTCTGCCGGAGTACAATAGTTTCAAGTAATAGTTTTTACTACCTTAAATAAATTTAATGCAGTGTTTAGCTATTGTGTAATAAGATTTTGCGACTGTATAATAAATCTTTTTAAAAAAACTAAATAGCTTGGCCCAACCTGTATTTCGCGTCGTTTGAGAGCTGTAATATCTTCACCTGCATCAACTAACAGAGTGGCAGAGGACCTACGAAAGCTATGTCCGGTGTACTGATTTGTAAAATATACCAAGAGAACATTCTCGGAAAATAAACTTGCACCATTAAGATTTCTCCAATCCATAAAAGCCGTGTATATTTGATGGTATTGTTTTTTTGACTTTTCGGGCAATAGATTAATCATTACCGCTTTGGCAAGAAGTTCTGGAGGCGTACATATTTCATCATTATCGCTTTCGCTGTTATCAAAATTCATTTTAACAAAACTTACGCAAAAACATTAATTTTGATTTTTAGAATTGTGAAACTTCAAATTTGTTAGACGATTGCTATGCAACGCGTATATTACAAAACTATATGATTTGTTGAGGTACCCGTGACTAATGAAAATACAACGAGTTGATTGGCCAACAGGCCGTGAATTCCAGTTTGGAATCCTTTAAGTATTTAGGTAAATCGTTAATAAAGATCGTAAATAATAGAGGACCTAATACAGACCCTTGTGGCACCCCAATTGTTATCGGAAGTAATTCCGAGTCTTGTTTATTAATAGTAACATATTGCATCCTGATATTGATAAGTAGGATTTCATTAATTTCGCAGCATGTCCACGTATAGCTTCTTCGTGTAGTTTTTCCAGAAGTATACTATGACCTACACAATCAAATGCTATCGAAAGGTCGCACAACAGCGCAGCTGTTAAACTG
The DNA here is from genome assembly GCA_036346225.1 of Platerodrilus igneus. Lineage (NCBI taxonomy): Eukaryota > Metazoa > Arthropoda > Insecta > Coleoptera > Lycidae > Platerodrilus > Platerodrilus igneus. The sequence goes on from JARFIW010000544.1 coordinate 2,952,967, forward strand.
TTGTTGTCGATGCCTTTAGTGATGGTTTCTACTACAGAAACAACTGCAGTTATGGTAGAGAAATTTTTCCTGAAACCATGTTAGTTGTTCACAATTGCCTTGGTTTTTGATAAAAAATTTGAGATACGGTTCTTTAAAATAATTTCTATAATTTTTCCTATAATTGGAATAATAGCCACGGGTCTATAACTTTCAACACAACGTTTATTCCCACTTTTATAAATGGGAATGATTTTTAATATTGTTGCGAGCTACTATTAGGCAACCCGTCAAACACACAAGCGCTGTAGGGTCTGCATAGTCTTCAGGATTCTAGAATGCTTCTAGCAATCAAACACACAAAACGCCGCCAGCACTGTTCATTCTCGCCAGACCGCGAAGTTTCTCGTAATTACCAGAAGATGAGTAATATCTTTAAATCTGAGTATATATAAGACCGCTAAGAAATGTAAGGGTCAGTCTATACTAGAATGTCTAATATAAATTATAACGTTGTAAAGTAATAGTAGTTTGAGCTTTTAGAAGTATACATAAATGTTATATGCTGTGTCTGTGGTACATGCAGCTTGTAGTATACATAAATAAATAGAAGTGTATTAACAAATAGTTGTGTTAGTGTTGTTAATGGACCTATGGTAAAGAAGTTAGTTTAAGAAGAAATTAGTGCTTGTAATTTCATTAGTGTAATAGTGCTTCATTGTTAATTGGACTGAAAACATCTATAAATAAGGCATATACTGTTAATTAGACTTGTGAACAGTGAGTAATAAAGACCTTTATTATTACTTGTTTTAAATTAAAGAAACGCGGTAGTAGTAGCCCGTTACAATATTTTAAAAACTTCTGGAAAGTGACCTTCCTCAAAGCATTTATTTATAAGGATTGTTAGTAACGGAACAGTTATGTCTATAGTATTTTGAATGATTCTTGCATTTATACCATAGAAATCAGTACAGGGTGAATTTTTTATACAATTTATACTATATCGTATATCATTTTCATTTACAGGTTCTAGGTAAAATGCTAATTCTCGATTTTTAGGTTTGTTAAAGACTTGATTGATTTTTAATTCTTTTGAACTCGTTGAACTTGAAATGGTGTTTACAATTTTAAGTGGTATCTCAGAAAAATATGTATTAAATATCATACTTGTTAGATTATTGGGATACTTTGTTTTAGAACGTGTCTCTCTTTTTTGATTAATAATATTCCAGGCAGTACGGGATTTGTTAGTCGAGCCTGTCAGAAGAGCATCATTGTGTAGTGTTTTTGCTTTGAATATGGAATTTTTATATAGTAATTTATAGTTATTATAAAGTAGCCAATGTTCGTGGTCATTGACCACCCTACAGATTGTTTGCACTGCTGATAACTGGTGTCGCATATTACGTAGTTTGTTGTTAAACCAATTGGATTGACTTTCACGTGCGTTATTTATAATTTTAGTTGAAGCTAAATTCCCTTTTTATAGGTATTTACTAAGAAAGTTGCCAGATTTTCAGATGATGTCCGATTGTCAAAAAATATATCCCAGTTGATATTATTTACATACTCTCTTAAATTAAAAAGACCTTGATCAGTTAAGACACGTAACTTTTCTCGCTCTTTATTAATTGTATGTTTGGGAAATACACTAACCTGAATCGTCTGTCCACAATGATCAGACAAGTGTGGTTCCACCACTTGCACGTGATAACGTCTCTTAAAGATGTTCGTCACTATATTGTCAATGCAGGACTTTGAATCCTTTGTGATCCTGGTATCTACAGTAATAGTGTGCACAAAGCCGTAATTGGAAAATAAACTAAGTAAATTAATTAAGGTATTTTATGGGACGTTAAAATTTATATTAAAATCTCCGACCATAATAATGGCTTTATATTTGCTAACTAGGTAGTTAAACAATTCGTCTAATGCTTCCATAAAGTAGTGTACATTTCCAGATGCACTAGATCTATAAATAGTGATAATAGCTATATTTTCCTTTTTTTAGTGAATGCCACAAAACTCGGCGTGCAATTCACTTGTAAATGATTCTAATTCAATCACCTCATAAACTAAACTATTGTTTATATAGATTGCAGTGTCTTCACGACGCGCAGTCGATCTGCAGTAGCCGGAGGGCAAACAATATTTCAAAAATATGCAACACTCTAGTTGATATTTTTCCAGCCAATGCTCTGACATACACACTATGTCATATTTTTTATCACTAATGAAGCACAACAAATTTTCCACTTTATTAGCTAAACCCTGAATGTTAATATAAAATAGTTTTATGGTACTTTCAAATGAGTTTATATTGTTAAAATTTTGGTAATTTAATGATCTTGAGCTGACTGAACTCGCGTCGTTCGTCTTCGAAAAAACCTATTCACCTTGACTCCAGACGGCCATGGTTCAGGATCTAACTTTTTTTTTTAAATTATTGGCTTGAACAGTTACCTTAAATGACGAGTAACGATCCGGGTACAAAGAGTTCATTTTTCCTACCTTTATTTCTGGAAATTCTTTATTCAGATATTCTGTAACATTTTCCACTGTTGTTTGTGGTTCTAATTTAAAAACCTGAAGTTCTACAAAGCTTGCTGCTGCTTTTAAACTAGCACCGATATCACTTGGTTTATTCCCACTACCGTTTTTAATCTTCTAGTCGTAGTGCCAACCTGTTGTAATTTGTTTGCATTACCTCTACCATCACCATCTATGTAGATGATTTTTTGGAGATCAATTTTTTGCTGTGCCTGGGCTACTGCTTGTAACACTTTATCGGCACTTATTGCCGTTGTCTGCGATTTGTATTTAAATTTATCAGCCTCTATTGAATTTGCAGCATTGTTTTGTCTTGCTTGATCAACAACTTGATATTTGTTATTTATTAAGTTACTAGCCATATTTGTCTTATCTATTGATGCAGTATTGTTAGTATTATTATTATGAATAAAGACTAGTTTCTCTGAATGAGTTTTAGACGTATTTGCAGCTGCGCTGTATGATTTATAATTATCATTATGATCCGTATTAGAAACCGGATAAGCAACTTTTGCCTCAATATATTTGAATTTCTTGGTAAGGGTTACCTCATTTTTAAGGGCTGCTATTGCAGTATTTTGATGTTCTATAACTTCGTCTTTGCTTTTAATAATTTCCTTAAGGTATGCGATTTTCATTAGCAAAACCTCGTTTGCCATTGGCTGTATTAACGAAGTAGTGGGACTATCCATTACTTCCTTAGAAGACAACATGTCTGATGTGTCGATTTTTGTTTGAACTTCACAGCACTTAATATTGTTTTTACCATATAACGATGTTGATTTTGACAGTTTTACACACTATTTATGCATTACACTATACAAAAGCGAAAGCCTAGACTCATACAGAGGCATCAGTTCCTCATAGTGAAAGCCGTAAATCAAGGTTTTTAATAGATCTAAAATCGAAATGCCTGCATATATAGGCTTGTTATACGTGACTCTAACGCGGCCCATCTCTCTGAGCGCTAAATTTTCGCCTAGTACCAGATTACAATTAATGTTCGGACGCGCAATCAGGATACTCACGCGCTTGTCTACGTTCTCCATGGTTTTACCAAAGATGGCATTGTTCATGAGTTTGAAAAAGTCTTTCTCAAAAGTGTCGGTGGCACGAGAGCGAAGGTCTGTGTTCAACTCAATATATGGTTTCAACCATGCAGATTGGCCGAACTCGAGAACCCGGTGAATGGAGGTCAACACTAATTCGTTCCGCATACAGTGCTGTAGATTCCGGTAGTGGATAATGTAGCCGCGTTTGTCTTCTAAGGTGGCGAGAAGCTTTGGAGCCTTAGATGATATATAAGGCGGCGTTTTCATTTCCGGGCAGAATGACAGGTCGTTGTGCAGATCGTGTAAATGTGGAGGGTACTCCAAGTCGACCTTCAGAATGAATCCTTTTGCAGAGTCCTTAGGAACACTTAAGATGGTGGCCTGAAAACCGGCTGCATCAGTAGGGGGTAGCCATCGGAATTCTTCAAGAGGGAGAGCCTGGCTCATGGCTCAGCGGACGTCTGGAGGATAGCGCATACGGCGCTCGAGTTTTGACGTTTAAAGTTCTGTTGGGTTAGGTAGCACAATGAAAACGTATGAAACGATAGGGCTGAGGAATTAGCTAAAGAAGCCGCGATGGGCGACTTTCGGATATCACATTCGTCGATACCGAGATTTCTAATTAAAAGAAAGCTGCGCGAAAAGTCAATCCAACAATGGGAAGAGAGGTGGAACAACGCTGCCACGGGCAGGTTGATCCATAAATTCATACCGAGCATTGTAGCTAGAGATAAGATTGAGGTAAAGCTCGACCATAAAATTGTACAGCTGATGACAGGGCACGGCGGCCAGAAAGCGTATTTGCAAATATTCGATTTAACCGACAACGACCGCTCACATGCTCTTCGACTGCCCATTCGAGTTGGCAAATCGAGAGTTAGCCGATATGAAATTAGCTGTCGTAGGGCCTGTATGGCCAAAGAGCTTAGAGGAAGTCGGGGATGTGGCTAAGCCGAAAGCGGTCTGGACAGCCTTTAAAGAATTTGCGGGAAGGATCGCGAGATTGGACCGTGATAACCGCGTGTAAATCGGAGAGTGGGGGAGGATTGAAAAATTTTAGATTTCGACTTGACGCGAAAATAATATGATGAGCATGATATAACCAAAACCTGTATATTAATAAAAAAAAATTAAAAAAAGTTATAATTATAACAATTAAACAGTCTAGACCAATATGCACGACCAACTTCCACACCACTAAAGCAATCGCTGTCCAACCTTAAACGCACGGAATATCGGGAATTAATCAAAACATAAATAAATAATAACAAACTAAATCAGAAAACCTTCAATAATTTAAATCAGTGAAATAAATAAAGAAAATAAAATAAAGTGAAACCGCGCATCCTCTCAGGACTTTTAAACTGATAGTGATTGTGAACCCTCTTCCCCTCCCAGAACGTTTAGTGCATGCCCAACCACCCGGACTTTAACAGTGCATATTCAACTCCCTTTAGAAGGAAAAGAAGCAAATAGATTTAGGCAGACGACCAGATCCTCGGATGCTGGAGAAATTTATAACGAAGGTAAGAATAAAATTGTGGCGGCTGTACTAGCAATAAGCATTGATTTGTAGTAAAAGCAAATTTTGAAATGATTTAACTAGCACGTTTTGTGTGTAATGGCGTTAATCGATATAATACTCATGCGAGTGCACCTGATAATTTATTTGGGTGATGCTTCTGCTAAATGCATTGTTACATATTGCTATGATAAGAAGGTAGTTTAAGGGTAGATTAAGTCATAGGAGTCGAAGGATGGATATAAATAACTTTAACTTTAAGAAAATCAAATAATTCCATCAATTATAGGAGTAAATCGACTGTTCTACAAAAAGTCAATTGCGAGGACGCTGTATATAAAGGATATTTGATTAAATGCATGAGAAAGGAGCTCATTTAGTAATAATCCGATACCATTTAATTAGAATAGTTATGTGTGCCTCGTATAATATGTTTAAGTATAATTTACAAGTAAAGATAAGATTTTAGAAACAATTAAAATTATCGGGAAACATAGATAAATTCGCATTCCAAATATTTAATAATTACGTCGAAAATTTCAACGCATCTATAAGCAAACACATCTTAATACGTCAATAAATACGTGACTAGAAAGAATACATTTGTTTAAAAAACCAACATTCTGTAACAAACAAATAAACACTAGGCGGGTCAATTATATGATAAGTCTTGGACTTTTAAACATTAAATACGTGACTGGATAAAAGCAATAATCGGAAATCCTACCAAAATACTGAACGCTCACGTGACTGAGAAAGCATTGTCAATCTAGAATTCGACAGGGATTTTGAGAAAATACCGAGTTCTGCCAGAGATAGGGCAAAGTACAAGCCTTGATCAATAAACACGCCAATGGAAACGATTGGCGGGAAGGGCTTATAAATACAATAGGAAATGAATAAACATTGAGTTCATATTCAACCAAGACAAACTATGCTCAAATGCAGTAGAAAGTTACGTAAATAATTAGTGAAACAAAATTCAGAATAAGTAAAATTTGAAAGTGAGAAATTGTGCGACAAAAATAAGCCGATCTACATATAGACAGCTCCTTTTATTGGGACCGCTTTTGCTGATGCCATTTTATTAGGACGTCATTTTGTTGATATCACTTTTGTTGGGTCAATGTTCATGTCGAGATCTAAGCTTTAACGTTTAACGCAAATATAAAAATATGTCTGAAAGTGAGATCAACAGGATACTCAAAGTTAATTCAAGGAAAGATATCAGAAATCAAAAGTGGATTATTCTGGCCAATAAGTAAAGCGGACACAACAAGGGATGCAGACCACAGACACTGGAATTCCAGTGACCATCAATATTAATATTAATAATATTAATATTTGCTATACATTATGTATTTGTAAGAGTCTTCAGAAAGGTCGTTTGAAAATATGAAAACAGGGAAAAGCATCTTAGAACGTTCGAAGATACTTAAGAGCAATTAAAAGATATTTTTGCTGGCTTTCAGGAAAGCATAAATTTGGTAAATGTAAATATTCTATACAAGGAAAAATTTGGAGGTTACACAACATTGTACATATTATCAATTATTATATTATGTGATTTTGAACTGCTTTATTTGAATCCATTTAAAGGGTAAAATGAGATTTATTCAGTGAGCTAGTCGTGGTAAAAAAATTAAATATAACGTACAACATTGGGACTTAAAGGAAATAAATTAAATATCATATCAAATAAAAATTCATATCAAATAAAAATATCACAGCAGTAAAAATGACACGCTCATCGTAGGGGCTTGAAATCCAAAAAGGCTATATCATATCAATAAAAAATGGTACGCCCAATCAATCGTAGGGCATTTATATATATATATATATATATATATATATATATATATATATATATTGCTGTAATATTCCCCCTGAACAATCAAGCACCTATGATGTGGAATGTTAAATTAGGGTTTTTGCCCCGACTAGCTTATTTAATTAAATAAAGCAATTCTACAATACACAATATAAAGATTAAATATTTACAACTCTCAAAATTTTCCCCTTTTTAGAATATTTACATATACCAGATTTATAATTTTTGAAGCCAGCAAAACTATCTTTTTACTTATTTGGGGACCTTCGAACGTTCCAAGATGCCTATTCCCTTTGTCATAAATTGTTAAATGAACGTACAATGTTTTGTTGACTCTTACAGATACAAAAATGATAAATATTGAATTAAAAACAGTTTGTAATAATAAATTGTATCAAGATTGCTAAACTGTGATCTGCATTCCCATGAGTTGTTTCGTACCTAGTCTGAATATGTCCAAATTGAAAGTCGAAATTAGAAGTCGACCTCAAACCAAAATTACAATTCAAATTGAAAATAAAATTCAAATTACATGTAGGTATTATAATCCAATTTAAATATTGATATTAGAATAATTTCGATATAGGTATTAAGATCCCATTTAAATGTAGTTATATAAAATTTTGAGGTAGATATTAGAACTATCTTTATGTAGGTATTAATATCCAATTTAAATACCAGTATTAAAAGCCGTTTATAATAGATCGGCTTTTTCGTTGCACAAATTCCTACACTTTTCAAAAATGATTGCACTTTAATTTTTGTTTCACTGGTTACGTAAATTATTAGTACTTTCGAACATAGTCGTAGCCCAGTTAGAATGTATACTCACTCCTCGCTTCATCATTATCGTATTTAAAGCCGTACCTCTACCTGCTTTTCATTGGCCTATTCACGTTCTGGGACGTTACCTTCTCCTTTATCTTGAATACCTTGGAATTTACACTCATTATTTAGTTCAAATATTCGAATGAATGCATGCCTTGCCAGTCACGTAATTCTCCTGCATATCATGGCAATTTCCAACTTTTGCTTTTATTAAGTCACGTATTCGAATGTTTGTTATTTATTATTATTTAAACTAAATAGTCTGGCGCTTGTTTATTTCTATATAATATTGGATTTTTGAACTAATGTGAATTCTTCCTGTCACGTAACAATTTTCTAATAATGCATAATTTAGATTGCGTGTACGATGATATTTTTAACGCAATTGTATTTGTAATGCCAATTCATATGGGTTTCTCGGTGATTTAATTTTGATGCATTTTGTTGCGTTTTCAAATCTTATTTTAACTTGTAAACTACTTTTAGATATTTCTATGTTCTTATGTATTTAATCCCGCGTATTTTATATACAGAGTGCATCTCAAATAACAATATGTAAAGTGATCGATTTACTCTTATAATTTCTGGAATTATGTGCTTTTCTTGGAATGGAAGTTGTTTTTATTTATTCTACGACCCCTATAATAATTTATAATAATTTATATTTATTTATTTATATTGATTTATATTTATTTATATTTATTTATATTTATTTATATTTATTTATATTTATTTATATTTATTTATATTTATTTATATTTTTTATATTTTTTATATTTATTTATATTTATTTATATTTATTTATATTTATTTAATTTATTTATATTTATTTATATTTATTTATTTATATTGATTTATATTTGATTTATATTTATTTATATTTATTTATATTTCTTTATATTTTTTATATTTATTTATATTTATTTATATTTATTTATATTTATTTATATTTATTTATATTTATTTATATTTATTTATATTTATTTATATTTATTTATATTTATTTATATTTATTTATATTTATTTATATTTATTTATATTTATTTATATTTATTTATATTTATTTATATTTATTTATATTTATTTATATTTATTTATATTTATTTATATTTATTTATATTTATTTATATTTATTTATATTTGTTTATATTTGTTTATATTTGTTTATATTTATTTATATTTATCTATATTTATCTATATTTATCTATATTTATCTATATTTATCTATATTTATCTATATTTATCTATATTTATCTATATCTATTTATATCTATCTATATTTATCTATATTTATCTATATTTATCTATATTTATCTATATTTATCTATATTTATCTATATTTATCTATATTTATCTATATTTATCTATATTTATCTATATTTATTTATATTTATTTATATTTATTTATATTTATTTATATTTATGTATATTTATTTATATTTATTTATATTTATATAAAAATTTATTTATATTTATTAATATTTATTTATATTTATTTATATTTATTTATATTTATTTATATTTATTTATATTTATTTATATTTATTTATATTTATTTATATTTATTTATATTTATTTATATTTATTTATATTTATTTATATTTATTTATATTTATTTATATTTATTTATATTTATTTATATTTATTTATATTTATTTATATTTATTTATATTTATTTATATTTATTTATATTTATTTATATTTATTTATATTTATTTATATTTATTTATATTTATTTATATTTATTTATATTTATTTATATTTATTTATATTTATTTATATTTATTTATATTTATTTAGATTTATTTAGATTTATTTATATTTATTTATATTTTATATTTATTTGCATGTGTTATATTATATTGGGGCTTGAATTGTTTTCTGACGTTCTGCCGTCATTATTGGTGGCTAGGAACGGATTTAGGTTAAATTACTTAGACCAAAGAGGATGAATTTGTAAATATATAGTGCAGGCAAATAGCTGGATTCACTATTAAAACATTTAGCGAATGCCTAGAAATTTGAATCCATTTTTAAATTAGTTAGCTATAGCTTTGGATTGTCTTAAGTCGACCCTTTAGGTCGCTTTGGTAAGCAGAGCAGGTGACTGCTATCCGGTATTACGGATCCCCCAATTTTATTTTTTCTTGGGTCTTGTTGATCGGACACACTCCAAAATCAACGTTAGGGATACCATTACTCAAACCCTATTTTTAGTTTTGTTTCAGTTTGTTAGATTTTTAAAATTAGGATCGATTAATTTTGAAGTTCGATTACATTTGAAGCACGTAAATTTCGCGTTTAAACCCAATGTAGTACCTTCAGGTGTAGCATTGGGGACGTGACCGCAGGCATAGCGGCCCTTATTCAAATCGTGGCTTTAAGGGTACCGGAAGAGCACGCCGTATTGCGTGCGCGAAATTTTCATAGCGAAAACGACACGGAGAAAACCAGAATAGATTGTTTTCGTCTTGCTATTCGAGAATAAAGTGAATGTTTATTTCGTTTAACTAAGGATTCGAGCTCAAAGTAATATTGTTGTTAAGGCGTCAAACTGGGAAAACACGGTTTATTGGGATAAATACGCGGTTTTAATTCGGCGAAGCTTCTAATGGAAAACACATACGAACCAATTATCGGATACTTAGAACCAGTAATCGCCTATATAATTTTAGCTTAAACTTTACGTTAAGGAATTCTTAGAAAGAGTATTTATGATTAATTAGCAGAAGGATTTAATAGTAGAAATCGAATTGATACAAACAGATAAATGAATTAACACGTAAAAGGGTTCTTTTAATTTACTGAATTAATTTTGGTTGTTAGCGCCAACGGGATTTGAGTTGAAAATTATTGTAATTATTTTATTCTGGAAATAAACGTAACAAAATGATCTAATTGCCAAAGTTTTCAATTCTCAAAATAATTAATTTTTAAAACTTCTAAACCTTTAAAATTTAGAAGAATGAGTGCCTTCGAAAAAAAATTATACAGCTTGTTTGCCAGTAAATCTTTCCGATTACACGCTGCTAGCCATTCCGCACATCTGTGGAAGTAGAAATGTTGCAATAAACAACTAAAAGCATAGATTATCCAGGACAATTTGTGCTACAAACACAGATAATCATATATTAATGATAAATCAGTGTAGAAATTCACCTTGTTCGATCAATTATTGGGAATCGGAACAGATATATTGATTGAAGATTTTGTGAAACATCCTCTAAAAGGACAAAGTGTGCCACTTTTTTTATTTTTTTTCTACCATATTCATTATTAAACGCTTAAAAAACAATACTTATAACAATACGAATCGAAATAAAAAGTTAGATTAATCAGTACAAAATTTTAGGTTGAACAGAAAACCACTTCTTAGGAGCATGCGCAAAGAAAAACGTTTAAGCGGAAAACCTAGGTTTCGCATCTGTAAGAGGTGGGTTATTTGTATCTGCCTTATGTATTTCGTTCGTTATGAGTTCACGTAAACGACCCGATCATTCTTTAATTTTGGACCGAAGTAGAATTTGTTGTATTATTAACAGAAAATATGAGACTAAAATAACTAGTACTTATGAAGATTTAACTAAGTCGACGTAATTGTAAACGATTATTGAAATATACTTGTTGTATATGCAATTTATGTGATTATTGTGCTTCACTAAGTGATCTCATTCACAAGGACCAGCCAGTGCATGATGTTTGTTGCACCTAAAATAAAATTATAATTACATTAAACTGTCACATACCAAAGAACATTATAATTTATGTAACTACTCTAGAAAGGCATTAATATTTTCTCACATACTAACGAACGCTTATTAGCATGTTTTTGTGTGCTTATTCTGCAGCTAATAATTCATATGCGATCCCATATCAATGAACGTCCATTTCCCTGCAATTTATGTAATTATTGTACATCTAACACAAGTATCTTAAAAAGGCATATGCAGTCCCATACTAATGATCGTCTATTTGCATGCAGTTTATGTAATTATGCTACATCTCGTAAAAACAGTTTGGAAATTCATATGCGGTCTCATACTAATAATCGTCCGTTTGCATGCAATTTATGTAATTATGCTGCATCTTATAAAAGTATTTTGAAAATTCATATGCGGTCCCATACTAATGATCGTCCATTTGCATGCAGTTTATGTAATTATTCTGCATCCTGCAAAAGCCATTTGAAGATTCATGTGCAGTGTCATACTAATGATCGTTCATTTGTATGCAATTTATGTGATTATACCGCATCTTGTAAAAGCCATTTGAAAATTCATATGCTGTCCCATAGTAATGATCGTCCATTTCCATGCAATTTATGCGACTATGCTGCATTTTGTAAAGGTAATTTGAAAATTCATATGCGGACCCATAGTAATGAGCGTCCATTTACATGCAATTTATGTGATTATACCGCATCTTGTAAAAGTCATTTGAAAATTCATATGCTGTCCCATAGTAATGATCGTCCATTTACATGCAATTTATGCAACTATGCTACATCTCGTCAAGATAATTTGAAACTTCATATGCGGTTCCATACTAATGATCGTCCATTTGCCTGCAATTTATGTATTTATGTTGCATCTAGTAAAAATAAATTGAAAATTCATATGCGGACCCATACTAATGATCGTCCATTTGTATGCAATTTATGTGATTATACCGCATCTTGTAAAAGTCATTTGAAAATTCATATGCTGTCTCATAGTAATGATCGTCCATTTCCATGCAATTTATGCAACTATGCTGCATCTCGTAAAGGTAGTTTGAAAATTCATATGCGCACCCATAGTAATGATCGTCCATTTACATGCAATTTATGTGATTATACCGCATCTTGTAAAAGTCATTTGAAAATTCATATGCTGTCTCATAGTAATGATCGTCCATTTCCATGCAATTTATGCAACTATACTACATCTCGTAAAGGTGATTTGAAACTTCATATGTGGTCCCATACTAATGATCGTCCATTTGCCTGCAATTTATGTATTTATGTTGCATCTAGTAAAAATAAATTGAAAATTCATATGCGGACCCATACTAATGATCGTCCATTCTCATGCAATTTATGTAATTATGCTTCATCTTATAAATATAATTTGAAAATTCATATGCAGACCCATACTAATGATCGTCCATTTGTATGCAATTCATGTAATTATCATGTATCTTCCAAAGGTAATTTGAAAGCTCATATGCGGTCCCATACTATTCATCCTATATTTGCATGCAATTAAAATAAGTTAAGGTTTTACCGGTATTTAAGTTCTGAACGATATTGTTCGCTTCTTGTATAAAAGATTTCAAACATTTATCGCAGACGCAAGATTATATCAAGTTGTCAGCGATTGTTTGAACTCCCAGAATAAAGTAGTGTCAATAAGTCAAAAACATTCTTGAAGTGGCTATTTTAGATGCACGAGAAGCATATAAAAATTATAATGAGATGTTTTTACAGAATACTGTAGAAGTACAGTTACAATTCACATTTCAAACACGCAAAAACTTGTTCAGGCAGTCGTGAAATTTCTTCTTTACTTTGCAATTTGATTAAACTTGACCCGATTTTAATGATTCCAAATAATTTCGACTGCTGAAAACATTCTGAAAAAAAGTGTATATCTTGGACTTCATCACAAATCCAGATACTAACCTGATTGCAAAGTTCCCATTCAGCTTATTTTTGTGTACTGAATTACAACGGTTGAGTGTTTGATGAGGTCGTACACTTACGGTTCCCTTAATATATAAGTAATTTTATTTTTATATATTTTTTAATTAGCGCTCAATATAGTTTTTATTTTGTAAATTAATATTGGAGAGCATTTTCGAATGCAGTGTAATTGAAATGTAAAAAACGATAATTTTGTTTAATTTGTGTATTCTTTATTATTGTACCACAACTTAGGGCTCGTATTTCACCTCTAGTTAAACTATGGAATAAGCTATATCCTAAGGTTACGCTCAAATTGCGTATTATGACGTTGGGTTAGCCACTATCCTTAGCTTATACCTCTGGTTAGTTTATTCTGAATTTTGACTGGGTGATAAATGTTAAACCTCCAGAATAAAATTCTATTTCCTTTTGATGTAAAGTAATATGGCATGCAAAAGACGTGAAAATGCTTTGTTGGAAAGCGATTCCGAGGATGATTTTTTAGAGGAGTTGTATTTGAAAACGAGAAAAACAAAAAGGTTAGAAAACACATTAATAATTTTGTAGAATGGAATGATGAAGAATTTTGTATGAGGTTCAGAGTTAGTAAGACTACTGCGTTAAAAATTCTAGACTTGATAAACGAACAGTTAGAATATCCTACAAATAGGTAGGTAATGTTTATTCTAATGCAAATAATATTTATTATGTGAGGTTATGTAGAGGTTATATAGAGTAGGAAGGCCTAGACAAAGCTATATTAGTCAAATTATTAGAGATTTAGGTTGTGAAGGGTATGCAGACCTTTTTAGACTAGCTCAGAATATACTAGAATTTAGAGCTGCGTCAAACCGACTTTAAGTTCGAAAACAAAACAAAAAAAAAATAAAAATCAGTTAACTAAATGTCACCATATAATATATATAATATATATATAACTCACAATGGCATGTTGGTAGCGTTTCGTTGCTTAAGCCTTACCATAACATATACTTTAATAAACGTCACCATGACATAACTCACAATTAGGTAGCGGTGTAGCATATTGGCAGCGATTCGTTGTTTAAGACTTACCATAACTTATAATTTAACACTTTTCCTTTTTTGAAGCGGATAACCAGGTTATATCTCTTTTCCTTATAAATGGTAATCATGTAACCATGTTAGAGTTCTTTAACAACCATCAGGTTGCTAATATCTATGTAGAGCCAGCTGGATAGGAAAAAGATAGAAGAATATAGGGAGACCTAGACCAAACTATATTAGTCAAATTATTAGAAATTTAGGTTGTGAAGGGTATGTAGAGCTTTTTAGATTAGCACAGAATAGAAAAGAAGTTAGAGCTGCGTCAAACCGACCTTAAGTAAGGTCGAAAATAAAATGATGATGAGGTTATGTGTTTCTTTAAGGAATTGTTGTTTTAGGAATCAGTCTTTGTCGCCCATGGATCAACTTCTTTTCACTCTGAGATACTACGCTATAGGGACAACTTTAGCATGTATTGGAGATTGCAGTGGTGTACACAAAGCAACAGCGGGCCGTATTATAAAAGTTGTGAGTGATGCTATTGCTTCGTTAAGACCTCAATTTATTAAATTACCCCAGAACGAAATAGAACGCGCATCTGTAGCACAAGAATTCTTCGAAATAACAGCGTTTCCGCGTGTGTTTGGCGCCTTAGATTGTACACACGTACGAATCATTTCACCAGAAGGTGATGCACCTGAGGAATTTAGGAACCGAAAAGGTTTCTTTTCCTTTAATGTGCAAACAGTATGTGATGCAAAATTAAAAATTACAGACATTGTTGCTAGACGGCCAGGATCAGCTCACGACTCTACAGTTTACAATAACTCAGTATTAAAAGCTAGGTTAGAAAGAGGCGATGCGGGTAGTTCCGTAGTGTTGGGAGACTCTGGATATGCTAACAGTCTCAATATATTAACACCTTTAAGAAATCCTCAAACCCCAGAAGAAAATCTTTATAATGAGGCACAAATTCGAACGCGTAATCCAGTCGAGAGGCTTTATGCAGTAATAAAAGCAAGGTTTCCTGTATTAGCTTTAGGCATATTATTAAAGTTGGAATGTGTTCAAGCTATAATTGTAGCTTGTGCAGTGTTACACAATATAGCAATTGATATGAAGGAGCAAGAACCACGTATAGATCCAGCTATTGAAGAAAGATTAATGATTGTTATAAATAAAGGGCAAATGGAAAATATCCCTGCTGTTCAAGATGGGCCAGAAGCTGTAAGGCGAACATTTATTGAATACTTTCATAGACTATTGTGAAAGACAAAAAAAATCTTATGCAACTGTGAAGTGTAATAATATTGAAGAGTTTGTAATAAAAATATATAAAAGTTTTAGTATGTGTATATATTCACACAAGTTATTTAAATTTTAGAACTACCTACAAAGACACTTAATACTAAATACACCACCAACCAATATTATACATTATCAACAATGTCCAACTGACAAAATATATGTGCCACACAGCTTGTAATAAATTTATTGACAGCATTGGCAAATAAATACTCATTAACATTATTCACAACTATACACATTAATTAAGTATTATTGTTCATACTCTAATGCTTCTAAAGATTTGCGTTTGATAGCAATATCTAATTCCAAGCTTTCAAGTTGTAACTTTTTAATTTTCATATTTATTTCATGGGTTTCTTGCTCTCGTTCTTCATGTTTGCGATGTTCGGTTCTTAATATTTCTGCTTTCAGAGCAGTCAATTATTGTCTAGCAAGCACCCACGAATCAAATTTCTGCCGTTTAAATGATCCAGGAGACGGAGATGGTTCATAAGCGGGCTGTCTCCTCTTTGAACATGTCGATTTTTGCACTAAATGTAATTATGAACTAAACTGGTTCAGATTGATAATGTACACACATATTCGTTTTCTCGCTGAATGTTTCTTGGATTTTAACATAGCTGGTATAGGGGTAGACCAATCTCTGTGAGAAGTACCTATTATGTTAAAATATATTCAGTTTCAATTAGTTGTTAAAATATTTAAATTATATATACCTTCTCCAAGATTAATTTCAACTTCTACAATTCATGAGGGAGATTGATAGTAGGGTGCAGTGATATCTAAAATTGCCCGTTAATAATCAATTTCAAACGGTTTGATTACTTACTTTCTGGAGCAGATGTAGTTACACCCTCCTCCAGAGGTTCGTCTATAATATATTCGAAGCGACTGTCTGAATTCTTTAAAAACAGTAATTAGTAATTATAAACGCTAATTACTTTATACTTACTAGGTCTTCACTCAAAGCTTCAGCGATTTCTTGTTCAGGAATGTGTAATCTTCTACAAACAAAATATGCTCCATATTTAGTAATTCTCAATTCTGATATACTTACGTGCATTATCAGAATTAAATGTGCTTTCCAAACCACATGCTGCAATCTGAAGAAAATTCAGCATCATTTTATGTATGATATTTAATTTCGTATCAGAGCATGGTCCTCCTCCAGTTTTTAAAGCTTCTGACCTCTGCTTTGCAAGTGCCTTCCTGGTTTCTTTCTTTAATGAGTCATATTTCTGTCGCAGCTGCTCTGTAGTTCGTTTTTGAATCGACACACTGTTAAAAGTATCTGCTATTTTTTGTCATGTACTATTCTGTTACATAATAAAATCAAATCATAACAATTAATATATTGAGATTAGATTATAAGGCATTTTGCTCACCTTTTTCTGCCAAGACACTGCATCTGTTTGTTTGCATTCTATTATATGTTTATGTTGTTGGGCGATTTCCAGAAGTTTTAAAATATCTTCTTGACTGTAATTCCCACCTCGAGCTCTTTTTTGTTTTTCCATTTAATTAAAATTTAATTTTACTATCAACAAAATTTAGTTGCTATATGATAATGGAGTAATAGAGCATTGTTTACAAACAGACAGTTGTTCATTTGTGATCTAAATGATCTAAATTTCAGTACCTTATGTTGCCAACCTACAAATAAATATTCATATCCCAAGCACAACAAACTTGAGGTTAATTATGTTTCATAATACAACAGTAATTCTGAGGAATAAGCTAACTGTGGGTTACCTATTCTAAACATTTATCTGGATGTCGTAATACAGGCCCTTAGTGAATTCTTATCTCTACATCAAGTTTTGTATTGCTTTATTATAATAAATACAGGAGTAAGTTGATTTTTCTACTAATAATACATAACCTTTTAAAATAATTACGTTTATTTTTGAAAGTTTAGTCAATACCTATTACAAATACAGTATTGCCCGAAATAAACAGTACTGAAATTGTAATTGTTTTGTATATTTAAAAAATACATATTATTGACACTTTATTATATGTTCTAAATGTGCACCTCCTCGTTCGAGACAGACTTCATAACGATGTTCTAAGTTTCTGGTCATGTTATTGAATAAGGGTTGTCTCAGGGCTGCGAAGAAGACTCTAACGGCATCCTTTAATTCATCGATGGTTTGTGGTGCCCGTTTGAAAACGGCATTTTTAGCCATGCCCCAAATGTATGCGTCTGGAGGTGTGAGGTCTGGAGAATGTGAAGGATAAGGAAGTCAGTAAATCGTGATATGAATTTGCTTGGAAAATGTTCTTGAAGAAATTGACGAATTGCGGCAGCAGTATGGCAAGTTGCCCGTCCTGCTGAAAAATTGGTTTCGAAATGCCAAGTTACGTGCACGACAGAATTGACGTAGATCAGGGATAAATCGTGTTAAAATTTGTCTGTACCTCTGTTGATTAAGTGTGACTTGCCTACCATTCTCTTCGATAAAGTACGGACCAATGATTCCGTGTCCGGAAACAGCACACCAGACACTCACTTTTCACTATGTAAAGGAACCTCTTGAACCTCATCGGGTCTGGCAAAGTCCAGAAATCGATTTGTGCGACGATTCACATAGCCTGACAAGTGAAAATGTGCTTCGTCTGAAAACCAAACATTTTTCAAAATTCAGGTTTTCATACTGTAACGCGAGAATTCTGGCGCAATATTCCACTCTACTGCGATAATCCGGAGGATGTAGTTGTTGATGTACCTGAATCACATACGAAAATGTACCCAGCTCCTTCAGGATTCTTTGAAAGGAAGTTCTTTTAAATCAAGTTGTAACGCTGTCCTTGCCTGGCTGACTTTCGGATTTTCTAAGATTTGCTCAAAAACACGTTCATGCTTATTGTTGTTGTTAACTGTCCTGGGACGCCCCGAGTTTCCTTTTCGTTGGCACAATACACTACCTGTATTTCTAAACTTTTCAATAACCTTCAAAATTACAGCATTACTTGGAGAACGTTTATTAAACCTTTGTCGGCCGATTCCGTATGAACGAAAATAATGCTCTACCAGAAACACTTTCTCCTCTGTACTTAACACCATTTTTAACAATTAGGCCCTACTAATTACTTGTTTGAGGTTTAGTTGACAGGTCTATACTAGCTAACTTGAGTGTGACAGCGCACGCATAAAAACACCGCCAACTTAGTTTCAGTACTGTTTATTTCGGGCAATACTGTAGTATATGTAAATGAGTATCAGACGTTTTATTTGTGAATTTGTAGTCCCAAGTTGTTCTATTTGCCCTAAAAACAATATTCTAAATAACAACCCATTCATCTCTTATCGCATGCTAGCGCATATCTATTAAAATACTGCTACATTAATGATAATTTAGATGTTGTTAAAGTTTTAATTCTACATAAAAACATGCTAAGATAAACTAATGTTCAGATAAATACGAGGAACTTTATTTAAAATTAAAGCAGTTTAAATAATTGTGTACCGTAAAGCAGGGGTGTCTTGAGACAGTGGGGTCACTTGATACATCCTGCTACTTTTAAGAATGAGTTTACCACCTCTATAGAAGATGTTCTATGTGGGTGTTCTAAGGAAGAGACTTTCACCGCAGCCCCGTCCATGACGTCACAAAATATATATTTATAAATACCAAGCTTTTATCTACATAAAAAGTAAATGTGAATATGGATAGTGTTTTATTTATCATTTTCTAACCTACCAAAATAGGTAGAATGCTTAAATTCTAAATTTTATAACCCTCACCAAACTGAAGTGGTTTCCATATTTCCATAATTTTGATATTATACTTAAATTATTCCATAGTTAAAATAAAAACTGTTTCAAACAAAATTTATAATTACATAACCGAGGCATCATTCTCAATTTGAAGCACGGAACAGCCGAGATTGATATTTTGTGACGTCATGGACGGGACTGCGGTGAACGTCTCCTGTTCTAAGGTGTCTAGTCACTACTGTCATCTGTGGTAGTAAACTGGAATTATTATTTTTGTTCTGTAATTATACATTGTCGGCTACAGTTAGTTTAAGATAATGGCAGGGAGCACATGTTATTATTTCGTGTAAACTTTAATACTTGGAAGCAACACTATGGTAAAATAATATAAACAATTGAAATAGTTGTATATTGCAAATATCTATAGAACTAAATTCATACTCCTAACTTTTTTATTAGTTGTGTTAGGTTGTAACAAGTTTATTTTTTTGCAATATCTTGACAAATATTTAAGTTAATATTTTCATAAAAAGTCAATTCAGGTATAATATCTCTACACAGTCTACGTAATAATTATTACATGTTTTTGAATCCAACATAAGCGTTATAACTGCGAGCATAAATTATAAGTTAAGCGGTGACAGAAAATACCATTTGCGAGCGTCATTATAAGAGCTCCCTCCTTCGATACTTATAAAAATCGTTATAACTGTTGTCAGGTGGTAGTATACGTCGTAATAGAATACTTTCACCTGAGCTGTTGCTTGAGAAGGTCATTCGTTCTTTGTATAGAGAAACATGGCGTCGGGTTATTACACCTGGTGTTGGAAACACAGGAAGAAAAAAGTTGATTTCGATATTAAATCGTCTTTCTTAAAAACACTATATGTTTACGCTTGGCAGAATATAGTTTGCACAAAACGAGGCGTAATTTAAAATGGTTGGCTTGAGAATAGCAGTAAGTATTACCGAGCTTTAGGGCCTTTGTTAATTAAAAATTTGCAGTGCCACTTATGTGAAATGCAATTATTGGAAATTAAAATTTTATTTGAAATGCAACTTGTTTTAAACTTAATTTAATTGGTATGCAACTTATTTAATATGCAGTTTATTTGATGTGGCAATTTATTCAACGTGGATAATTTACTTGATGTGGATGCACGTGATGTTTGTTTGATATTCTGTAACAAGGTTAATTAGATTATGTGGTTTTGGAAAATTCTAACCTGATTAATGTTGAAATAAGAAGATTCCAAATTATCATTTAATATTCCGGAGATGGTCCAAATACATTGCAAGTATTCTTCTGATGGATAAACATCTGGTATTTAATTGGTGCTTTTAAGTACGTCAAGCTGTAACCTTTGAAATGACAAACAAGTTAGTTTTTATTTGTTCACGTGGAAATTTCCTAGTTCATTATGTGATTGACGTTTGGTTAATTTTATCATTAGTGAAAGGAATCTAATAAACTTCACTTTTATTTTTTTATTAGTACAAACGAAAAATGGTAGAGGGCAGTATGTATGTAGATTAAGGGTTAACTTACAGGACTAACAAAAATTAAAACTATTACTTAAATACCAAACTATCTAAGTTTAGGTAACTAAATTGTTTTATTTTGCTCTACAATAGTTATTAATTGGAATATTTTATTACACAATATATATATATATGTGAAGTCTAAGTAGTACTACCGAAGACCAAATAAAAATTTGTAGTATAAATTTAATCATTCATAATGCTCAAATTTAAACAATTACAAGAATAAAATCTTGCTGGATTTTTATAATGTAAAAATTACAACACTCTATTTTTGTGAGATAAAGAAGTTGAGATCATTACTGAGTATATAAGTACATATTTTTCCTAATCATAATTTAGTCAATTTTTGAAATAAAATTTGTTAAGATAAAGCTTTGTAAATAATTTTCAACTGAAACTTAAGAGAATAGAAATTCATTTTGGTCAAGTCTATGATTATTAGTTGAAATGAATGAGGTTTGATTCTTATTAATTATGAATTTTTTAAAGTGAATGCACAAACTGTGCTAGTCTTGGTTTAATCTGTTTACAGGTGTAGCAGTGCATCTTTAACGATCAATATCGAGCCATAAGGTAAGCATCTATAAGGGTTATGTTCTCGTAATATTTTTTGTATAGCGGTATTTGAGTATAGGTTTCCGCATTCCCCTTATACAAACAGACTCAAATTAGGTCTTCATTGTATACAAAAATTCGGTGGCGCCATATTCATTATATTTTTTGTGGCAATCCAACCCCGACCCTAACTCATGTTCTACCCAGAGCAAATCGGTCGATTAACCGCTTAGCCTTTGGAGGTTTCCTTATCTACGAGCCATTTTCCATCTAAACTAACCTTGGGCTCTTTAAATCATTAAAAAATCCTCATTATCTATCCTTGTACCTTTCAGCTGGCAATATAGGAGTAAAGAAAAATAACCCATTAGTAAGGCAAAACGTTATAAGGTTAGAATGTAATTTTTTTTCTCTTTGAACTATGTGGATGGGGTGGCTTGATACACTGTATCAAGTCACCCCCAGTAATAAAAAGACGTACATTTCTTATTCATATTTCTAAAAACTAAACAATATTCACTTTCATTTGTAGGTAGATATTCAGAATGCCCAAAATCTATACCAGAGATCCAAGTGCTCGGAAGTACGCTTCCAGTTGTTTCCAAAATGTGGAAAAAACTGTTGCTGCAGTAAAGTTAAAAAAACTTTCAATTCGTCAAAGGCAGCAGAAAAATATACTTTGATAAAATGAAAATATCGCGAACTATTAAAGGCCTACACCAAAAACGGTATGGTGGTCAAACGGTACTGACTGTTGAAGAAGAAAAGTTGTTTGTACAATATTTTATTTTGGCGGGAAAGTGGGGTTGCCCATTAACTATATTTGACATTCGTCTCATAGGTAAGTGTTATTTTGATCGACAAGGGAAATCTGTTAAACGTTTCAACAACAACATGCCGGGCATTAAATGGTTTATGTCCTTTTTAAAAAGAAATACATATGTATTAAGCATGCGAATGGCACAAAACATAAAATGTTTGTAACGGGCATTTTTATAGCGTTAACATTCTACGCTTTTATACTTAATTCGTAAG
Source organism: Platerodrilus igneus (assembly GCA_036346225.1). Lineage (NCBI taxonomy): Eukaryota > Metazoa > Arthropoda > Insecta > Coleoptera > Lycidae > Platerodrilus > Platerodrilus igneus. The sequence continues at coordinate 2,975,587 of JARFIW010000544.1, forward strand.
TACCGTCCGCAATTACTAGTTCTATATTTTATATTTATTAACTTTGTTGCTTATGTGAATATACAAGAGTAGATAAGAGTCGACAAGCGGTTATAATAGCGACGAGATAGGGGAGTTGTAGTTTGCTCTTCGTTCTGATATATTAATTACATTTGACGGACGGTTTTATTTGCTTACGCGTATTTTACTAATGTGTGGTTTTTTTTAGTTGTTTGTCTTGTGAGAGAGGAGTCGTGTTTCGATCTCGATTGCAATATACTAAGTACGTTGAAAAGACTGTTCCTCTTTGCTTTGACTAGTGAGAATTAATGCGGGATTTAATTTTCGAATTGTTATGAACAAGCGCGGCACGATTTTTAGTTGTCTTTCTTGTGAAACATCGTACCTTATAGGTTGGTCTGCTTTCTACAACCCCCCCTACTCTCCGATTGAGCCCGGTCCTTTCTTTGTTTTTCTTTGTGTTTCGTACGGCCACGAGCCAACGTAACATAACTTTGGCGCCCAACGTGGCTGCCACAAAAAAAAATGTAACATGTTACCGGGCAAAAATTTCTCCATCCGTTATTAATGCATATTTTGATGAGTTAGGTATATCCCTTGAGGGAGTAGCACTTCAAAGCATAGTAAACTACGACGAAACAAATTTAACAGATGGCCCTGGCAGCAAATGGGTTGCGTAAAGCGGGGCTGCTAGCCCCCTGAATTAATTTTGAATACAAGTAAAGCATCAATTTCAATCATGATGGCATGTTCAGCAAGTGGCGTACTGTTTCCTCCATTTATTGTTTACCGTTCAAAAAATTTATGGGATACATAAATTCGTGGCGGTCCAAAACTTGCTAGATATGGCAACTCCAAATCTGAGTGGTTTGATCAAAAAATTTTGAAGAGTGGTTTATTACTATAGCTCTGTCGTACCTTAAGAAAATAGAAAACCGAGAGCATTTATAAGCGACAATTTAAGCACACATCTATCAGACTTTGTTATAAACGAATGCTCAAAGAATGATATTGGTTTTATAATGCTGCCAAAAAATTCCACACACATCTGTCAACCTCTTGATGTTAGTTATTTTTAAGCGTGTTTGAAGAAACGTGCTCACAAAATGGAAATATAAAGGAAATAGAGGATTATTACCAAAATACCAGTTTTCAGCTATGCTAAAAGCTACTCTTGAGGAAATGGATGCTTCATGTCCCACAAATATAATATCAGGTTTCAGAAAATGTGGAATTTACCCTGTTAACCGCGATAAAGTTCTTGAACAAATACCTGATGAAAAGTACAGTCTGAAGACAACTCCAGTAAGACCGGAATTATGGAGAGTAGTTTCATTAACTTTGTACGAAATTTTAGATATGGTGATGAAAATAAAAATTTTATTGCAACCAGACAACCTAAGTGAAAACAGAAAAGAGAAGTGAAACCAGGAAGAAACACTGTGGGTAACTTAGAGGATGATAGTAATTTGAGTGAAACTGGCAGCTCCACCGACAGTAGTGTAGAAGACATAACGGAATCTGATGTCTTAGAGGGATCAGATAATGAAAATATCGAAGACGAATCCAGTAATGGACATCAAAAGTTTAATTTGTTACAACACTGTTCTTTTGAAAACATCCAAGAAGGTGATCTTTTATTGGTTGAATTATCCGCCAAATCACATGGAAATTGTTCCATACAGAAAAAGTATGAGCCAAGTGTCATCTGTATCACAATCGAGCACTTCTTCATCAAAGACTGTGGAAGTAAAATTCCTAAAGCAGCATTGTGGCTATACATACACATTTGTTTTCCCTGATATTGATGACATTTGCATCATTTATCTTTATGAAGTTAAGTTCCGTTTGTGTAAATCACAGCATACTTGATATGGCAGAATAAAATTTTCATCTGGTATTCCATTATAAAATAATTAAAAAATACAAGAAAAAATTTGTGTGTAGTTATCATTTCTATTATTAAGATTTAAATGTGTTATACTGATTATACAACTGAATTGCTACAGATTATGTTTCTTATTTATAAGTTATGGATAACGTCTTTTTTAAATAAAAAGATTAGCCTATTAAAAGAGTAGGCACCTACACATTTTAAAAAAGCACATTAATTATGTATCAGGACGCCTTAATTGTATTGTAACTGAAGATATTTTCAAAAACATATGATTGTAACAAGTGACCCCCAACCTAAGGGGTGACTTGATGCGGCAATATTTTTAGCAGTCACATGTTAGGGATTTATGAAAGAGTGCTGATTTTTTATGAAATAGTAAGCCTAGGACATGACTGATATGCTACCTTTTAAATGACCCAATTATCACAACCCTCTAGTGAGTTACGCTAATGGATGAGAAATGTATCAAGTCATTCCAATTTACGGTATTTAACTTTTTGTACTTAATTCTTTCAACAAGCTTATCTAAACGATACGATCAACAACTAATTTGGATCAGAATGCGTACTGTACAATTTGTTGAACTTATTACTAACAGAAGAGGTGCATACTAAAAGGAAATGCTTTTATGGACATATAGGCAAGACAATGCCTAATTGAAATGTGCTATTTGTACAGACACACATTTCCAAAAACTGTAGAATTGTATAATTTTTGTATCACAAAAAGCAAATTTTTAACAATAACACGATCACATACTAAAGAAAATCAGTGACATGCAATTTATGTATTGTAGCGGGCTACTACTACCGCGTTTCACTAATTTAAAACCAGTAATAACACAGGTCTCTATTACTCACTGTCCACAAGTCCAACTAACAGTGTATGCCTTGTTTATAGATGTTTTCAGTCCAATTAACAATGAAGCACTATTACACTAATGAATTTATTTGCACTAATATCTTCTTAAAATAACTTCTTAACCATAGGTCCATTAACAACACTAACACAATTATTTATTTATTACACTTTTGTCTATTTATGTATTCTACAAGCTGCATATATATTAGACACATAATATAACATTTATCTATACTCTTGGACTTCCAAAAGCTCAACTATTTTTACTTTACACGATACAATTTATATTCGACATTCTGATATAGACTAACACTGTACTTCATCATCGGTCTTATTTATACCGTGAATTAAAAAAGATGACTCATCCTTCAGTCATTGCCAGAAGCTTTTCGGTCCTTGTAGAATATGCAGTTCTTGAGGCGCTTGTGTCTGTTTGACAGGTTGCCTAATAGTAGCTCGCAACAGTGTTTATTTTGCATCTTGTAAAAGTGTATCGAAAGTTCATATATTCCCACGCTCATTTCCATGCGCATTCTGATATTCCTCAAAGTTCATGTGGAAAGTCACATGCGGTCCAATACCAACGAACGTCCGTTTGTAAGCCGTAATTATTCAAAATCTTATAAAAACCATTTAAAGGTGCATGTTTTTACATTTAAATGAACGTCTGTTAGCATACACTTCAAGCAATTCCTCTGGATACTGGAGAGAAAGTTGAGGAGCCACATGCAATCACATATTAACAAACAGATATTTACATACAGTTTGTGTAATTATTCTGCATCTTATAAAAGTGCACTGAAGGTTCAAATGTCCGTACATATTAACGAGCGTTTATTTACGTATTTATTATGCGTGTATATTACACTTTTTAAGGGTAATTTGACAGTTCCCATGTGATCACATACTAACGAACATCAATTTTCATACAATTTGTGTAATTATTTTGCATCTCATGGAAGTGCGTTGGGCGCTCATATGTTCTCATAAACTAACGAAAACGATTTGTTTGCAGTATGGGTAGTGCTCGTTTTATACGCCTGAAAAATATTCTTAACGTTATTTATTTCGTTTAAATTAGTTGTTCAATATATCTATTTTGTTTTTCGTCCATTTTTAAAAGTATTTTGTTAAGTGCAATCTACACGATCCTATCTGTATGTGTATTATGTTACACTTGATCCGTTGATTCAGGGTAACAATGTCATATGGTTAGCTATCGGCTACGTTTCCAAATATTGAGAATAGTCTCAATTTTTATATATAAGAATTGCATTAATTGCGAACCGAACAAAATAGATTTATCCGCAGTGAATTTATCAATACAAAAAAGCAAAATAATCTAAAATTTAATGTTTACATACCATATCATTTCACACGCATTATCTTTATGAGTTTTGCAGCTTGAATTACTATGCATAACGTCAGGACCAGATTTTCTCAATACTTTGAATTTTAAAAATTTTCATGTATTAATTTCCAATCTTAAAATTTTCAATTCTCAAAATTTACAATTTTAGAGATTTTTAGAAATTTTCAATTTTAAAAATATTTAAGGTTTTTATTCTTACATTTTCATATTACGGATATTTCTACACTGTTTCGTATTTACAATTCTCAAAATTTTTTTATAAGCCAACTTCCTAAGTAAATTCCCAATTCTCAAAATTTTAAATCTCACAGTTTCAATTCGTAAAATTATTAATTTCTCCAATTTTGAATCCTCAAATCTCCATATAGCAAAGTTTGAATTCTTAAGATTCTAATTTTAATTTTCAGAAAATTCCTACTATATAAATTTCCCTTTACCATAATTTTCCAGTTCATAGATTCGACTGCCTATAAATTTTAAATTCTCAAAATTTCGATTTCTCAGGATTTCCATTTTTCAAAATTTTTTAATTTTCAAAGTTTCCAATTCTTAAATTCCAAATTTTCAATTGACTAATGCTCAAAATTCTCATTCTTCAAAATTTCCAAATTTTAAGATTTCTATTTCTCAAAATTTTAGATTCTTAATAATTTCATTTCTCAAATTTTCCAAACCTCAAAATTTAAAATTTTTTAAATTGTCAAATCCTAAAGTTTTCATTTCTCGAAATTTCTGTTTTGAAAATTTTTAAAAAACAAAATTCTAATTTCTCAAAATTTCCTTTTCTCACAATTTTCAAATCCTGAAGTAACCAATTCTCTAAATTTCAAAATCACAAAATTCTTATTTTTAAAGCTTTCATTTCTCAAAGTTTCTAACTTTCAAAAATTTTCCCAAATTTTCTAATTTGAAATTCTCCCATTATCAAAGTTAATTTTAAAATATTCTCAATTTCAGAAGTTCCAATTTTCAAAATATTTAATTCCAAAGTTTCCAATACCGATTTTCAGAATTTCCCATTTTGAAAATTACCAATTCTTATAACTACCAATTTTCGAGATTTCTACTTTTAGGGTACTTTGTTCTCTAAACATCTAACGATAAGTTTCCAATTCTCATAATTCTAAATCATTAAATCGGATTGTCTAAAATTTCCCATATCAGAATCTCCCAATCTATAGATTCGTCAGTCAAAAATTTTAATTTTTCAAAACTTCCAAATATTATAATGTTCAATTCTCTAAATTTAGAATTCACGAAATTTTCAATTCTCAAAATTTTTTTCTACATAAAATTTCGATTTGCAAAATTTCCAATTTTCAAATTTTCTAATTTGAAAATTTTCCAAATATCGACGTTTTTATTTTAAAATAAAGAATTTTTAATTTATAAATGTTCAATTCCAAAATTTATAAGTCTCAAAATCCTCAATCCACAGAATTTTTAATCTTGAATATTACCAATTCTTATAGATTGAGAATTCTTCTAGAAATTACTGGAGAATAAGTCATACTTTTTAATTCACGGTATAAATAAGACCGATGATGAAGTACCGAGTTAGTCTATATCAGAGTGTCGAACATAAATTATATGGAGTAAAATTATATAGTTGAACTTTTGGAAGTCCAAGCGTAAACATAAATGTTAAGTGCACTTGTCTAATGTACATGCAGCTTGTAGTATACATAAATAGATAAAAGTGTAATAAATAATAGTTGTGAAAACGCGGTGAAAATGGAAGAGTTGAATGAAAAGACGGCCACGTTAGAACAAAGATTAATGGAAAGCTCCATCGCATTGAAAGATGTCACTGAACAAGTAAAAATAGTTGAGCAAAAGTTTGATAGTAAATTGGTAAAAATGGAAAAAGATGTGATGAGACTGCAAGAACAAGTGATTTCACTAACAACGCGGCCACTTGAATTAGCAAACCAAGTTGTAAATCAGAACATTCCAGAAATAAGAAGCATGGTAGAAAGCGAGTCAATACCGTCTAAATTTAAAGTGAAACCACCCACATTCGATGGTAAAACACCTTGGCCCACATATTTGAAACAATTTGAAGCTGCTGCAATAGCCAACGGTTGGTGCAACAAAGAGAGGGCTATCTCTCTAATTAAGGCCCTACGAGGGGAAGCCCTTAACATCTTACAAACGATTCCGGATCACCAACAGAATGATTACGGCCTCTTAACATCGAAGCTTGACATGAGATATGGAGGCGCTCATCTTAAACAGGTTTACCATGCACAAGTTAAGAACCGCTCGCAAAAGACAAGTGAAAGCCTGCAAGAATTCGAAGCTGACATTGCCAGATTAGTTAGGTTGGCATATCCAACAGCACCAGACAGTTTCCTCGAACAACCGGCTGTTCAAACATTTGTGGATGGCATTAAAGACAGCGAAACACAGCAAGCGCTAAGATTAGCACGGCCAAAAATGTTAGATGACGCACTGGCTCATGCGCTTGAATTTGAAGCAGCTAAGCAGACGTCACACAAGATGAGTCACAAAGTTCGGTCTGCCTAAGAGGAACCTGGTCAAGCGCAGAACAGCATAGATGAAATAGTCAACCGTGTGTTTGAAAAGCGAAAGGCGGAAAGGTTGGAAAGACAACGACCGTAGAGATGGGGTCTGCGATGCTGGAGCTGCGGTGAGGTTGGTCAACCACAAAAAACAACCGATTGAGCAGCAGCAATATGACTTTGACACAGAACATCGTGTAGGAACTAGCCATCGGAATGCAGACGCTCTATCAAGGAGACCTTGTCCGGTAGACTGCAATCATTGTTTCAAGATGAAAGAGAAAGTAAGTGTCGTCCATTGAATGACGGTAACCGATGATACTTGGCAACTCGAAAGAATACGAGAAAACCAGAAGACTGACGCCGAATTGTGACGTATTATTGAGTGGAAAAGTAGAGAACAACGACCAGCTTGGAAAGAAACTAGTATTTCAAGTAGGAGCCTGAAGGCATACTGGGTACAGTGGGACTCCTTGGTGATTGAAAATAGAAACTTAAAATGACGCCTGGAATGTGAAGATGGCACTGAGAGACTTCAAGTGATAGTGCCGAGAAGCAGAGTGCCGGAAGTGTTGCAGCACTTGCACGATGGTATTTTCGGAAGGCACTTTGGCGTAAAGAGAACTTTCAAAAGAGTGAAAGAAAGATCCTATTGAGTGAACTGCAAAGAGGACGTGAAGGAGTGGTTCCGGAAATGTGAGTTGTGTGCCACTGCAAATGGCCTGGTCACAAAACGGAAAGCCCCAATGAGGCAGTATAACGTGGGGAATCCTTTTGAGAGGATAGCCATTGATATAGCTGGTCCGTTTCCTGAATCAGAGAAGGGAAATAAATTCATCTTGGTTGCAATGGATTATTTTACCAAATAGCCGGAGGCATATGCTATACCTAACCAAGAAGCCGAGACGGTTGCAGATGTACTAGTGAAGGAGTTGTTTTGTCGCTTTGGAGTTCCGTGGGAATTACACTCCCATCAGGGTCGGAACTTCGAATCAGCGTTGTTTTAAAACGTCTGCAAGCATCTTGGAATCAGGAAGACTAGAACCACGCCACTTCATCTTCAATCGGATAGAATAGTTAAAAAAATGAACAAAACGTTAGGAAAGTATCTTGCCAAAGTTGTGTCTGAACATCAACAAGACTGGGACCAATATTTACATTTGTTTCTACTGGCGTACCGATCTTCAGTACATGATAGCACAGGATACTCTCCCGCTTGCGTGATGTTAGGACGTCAATTGCGGCTACCATGTGATCTTCAGTTTGGATTTAAATCTGGAGAAGATATTGCAGGTGAAGATTACGTTAGTTATTATAACCTCGGTGGTACGGTACACTACACTACACTACACTACACTACAGTAGTTGGTAACAATGATAAATAATTTCAAAATGATGCGCAAATAGGGTATTACGTCATATAAATGTTCAGACTATTATCACATACAAAAAAGGGTTATTTAATTATAAGGAAAACCAAAAGCTACTCACCTAAACTGTAGGACTTCTCACAGCATTACGCCATTATGGCGACAGCTGGGCTTCGCTGAGTGTGGGTAATCCGTTGGGCCCCCCGGTTGAATCCAAATTAAAATTTGTCTTCTTCTTCCTATTTGTAGAGAGCGACAGGAGTACAGGAAAAGGTACGATAATCAGATATAAAGCAGGAAACCTACATATCAAAAAAAAGAAGACACGATAAGGCACAAAGATAACTACATTCGTCCAAGTCTCGCTCACTAGTCCACGACGTATCGGAAATCACCACCCTTTTTCTACACTCCGCGTCTGCGTAATCCTTTGCGCAAACGCACTGTCTGAAGTGACGAAAATACGCGCACAAGTCTTTTAAAATTATTGGCGCGAAATCCTTACAAATTAAAACTAAATTTGGAAAAGTTTACGATCGATTTTCGGCACGTAACATAGTAAGCTTCGTGAAAGATTAAATAGCATTCACAAAAACGTCCGAAAGAATATCCAGGCAGCAAGCGATCGAATGAAATCACAATATGACACGAGAGCACAAGAATTTGGTTATCAACCTGGAGATTTAGTATGGTTGTATAATCCACAAAGAAAACGTGGGTTGTCGCCAAAATTACAAAGACAATGGGAAGGCCCGTACGAAGTGATGAAAAGGATTAATAATGTAGTGTACCAGATCAGAAGATCTCCCCGTGGTAAACTGAAAGTGGTACACTTTGACCGTTTAACATCCTACGTTGGCAACAATCAGGAAGGCTCGAATAATGAGAATGGTGTTCGACAAGTTATTAATCATGAGCCAAATGTAGATTTTGAGAGTTTTATGGCGGCGTATGGTGGTTCCGTTAAGGTGAGATTTGGCGTTGTTGTTGAAAAACAGCAAGATCTGTTTAGACCGCCAGAAGAGTATTCTCTTGCACATTGGGTAGATTTGGAAATGTCAAGGGGGATAGCTATTGTTTTCAAGAAAAAGTTTGAATGTGTGGATGAATTAGTACAACAGCAGCTAACTGTAGGGAAAGCTTTGGTTCTTCAGAATAAAAATCGGTATGTTTACTATCTGGTCACCAAAAATTCTTCAGAGAGCTAGTTATGGACATCTATGGGAGGCTTTGCTAGATCTTAAGGCTCAGACGATAGAAAATGAAATAACGAGACTAGCGGTGCCCAAGCTAGGCTGTGGACTGGATCGCATAGATTGGAGGATAGTCCGAAATATGCTAGAAGTAGTTTTCCAGTGAACCAACGTCCAGGTCTTTGTTTGTTGTTATTAACCGGTTGCCTACCAAAACCAAGAAAAGAGTGTTGACTGTTATTTCCAACGACGCGGTGGATGCACCAGAGGAGATAGCTGCCGATACGGTCATCAGTCATCGAATTGGCGTTAAAATGTATTTACAGTTAAGAGACGTAACGGTTTTAAAGAGGGGTCAGTGGTGCGATCTACTATTAGGCAACCCGTCAAACACACAAACGCCAGAGGCAGTGTATATTCTCCCCGGATCAAGAATTTTTCTAGAAATTACTGGAGAATGAGTCATCCTTTTTAATTCACGGTATAAATAAGACCGATGATGAAGTACCGAGTTAGTCAATATCAGAGTGTCGAACATAAATTATAGGGAGTAAAATTATATAGTTGAACTTTTGGAAGTCCAAGTGTAAACATAAATGTTAAGTGCACGTGTCTAATGTACATGCAGCTTGTAGAATACATAAATAGATAGAAGTGTAATAAATAATAGTTGTGTTAGTGTTATTAATGGACCAATCCTAAAGAAGTTAGTTTAAGAAGATATTAGTGCTTGTAAATTCATTAGTGTGATAGTGCTTCATTGTTAATTGGACTGAAAACATCTATAAATAAGGCGTATACTGTTAATTAGACTTGTGAACAGTGAGCAATAAAGACTCTTGTTATTACTTGTTTTTAAATTAGAGTAACGCGGTAGCAGTAGCCCGCTACAATATTATATTAAATTATATACCCAAAATATATAACATTGTATAACAATATACATGTCATCATGTTTATAATTTAGTGGAACACATTTTTCATAAAAGCACATACCGTTGCATTCCTTTGTAAAACAGTGAAACATAAAAAGTTTATACTAAGGAGAAACTTATAAATAGCGAAAAACTATATTGAATCAGTAGATATCGATAAATTATATCAACATATTGAAGGTGAATGATAGTTGTTACTTGAAAACACAGGCTGCAGCATTTGTACCAGTTTTGGAAAGCTACGGCAAACAAAATAAACATAAAACGTAATTCTTCGAAATTTGTCAATTTGCACATACATGTTTTTTCCTTTGCACGGTAGATATTCTAAATTCCAATCTACCTGTCCAAACAACTCCTTTCTTCTGTTTTTCACCCATCTATCTTAATTTACCATCTCAACAGTAGAGTGCTCTCGAAAATAGATGCAACTAGGTGCAGAAGTCTACTTCGCCGATAATTTTTTTGTTTTGTTTTTGTTCTAATTGTTTTTGTATCGTATTTCTGGGTGTGTACGGAAGAGGATTGACATGCTGAATTTTTAAAAATGCCTCTTTGACAGCAAAAATACCGTTCCTCACAGAAGAAAGCATTCCTAAGGATAATATTTTGGTTGCCAAGGACATTTTAAAAAATTTAGTCCGTTCATTCTCATCTACGCACGCACAGGAACACGATACAAAAAGAGTAGAACAATAAACAATACACAAAGAAAGTTATAGCGTTCGTTCAGAAAACGTTTTAAATTATATTATATATAAGTTCATAACCTAAAATAATCGAACGTTATTTACAAAACTACGCAGGTAACGCATTTTGGTCTGCTATCCAAAACCGAATGATCTATGGGATGACGCTTATTTACAAACAAATTATTACTAAATTACGTAATTACCAAAATTGTAAAGTGCTTCTTAAATATCGCCACTTACTTCAATTATCAATAATACATGTATTTTTCAAAATTATAGGATAATTAAATACTTCAACTAGGCCATTTAGCTTACTACATATTTGCTATTATGAGACAAATCAAACAATAACATTTAAAATGACACATCGGATGGATAAAGTGAATAATGAAGATGCAGTGAAAGTACAGCGCATTATGATGACTATCGCAGGCTTTTGGCCCCAAGAACGACCAACACTTTACTATCAGATAAAATCAGTTTTTAACTATTTTATGCTTTTATGTTTATGTACAACTATGTTGATGGAAACCTACAGCGTCCGCAACAATTTCTCCAAATTATCCGAAATACTGTACATTTTAGTCACCGTAATAGTTTGTAATGGAAAGTACGGCAGTTTCTTCATACGTCGAAAAACTTTTATCCACGTTATTAAAATATTAAATGACCCCCTCTTTTACGCATATCCGGATGATTTCAGACCAAATATGATAAACCGCATTAACAAATTACAGCTTCTTGCAACGTGCTACAAATATTACGTGTACAGTACTGTAATCATGGTGTGTATTACACCAGTTTTTGATAAACAGCCTTTGCCTGTTCCATTTCCTTATGAATTGGGTAATTATCGATATCCAATGTACATATTCCATGTATATAGTCTGAGTCTGCTTGGGTATGTTCAGCTATCATATGACTCGGTATGTGCTTGTCTTATAGGAACTGCTGCGTTGGAAATACTGAAGATAAAAATTATACGCATTAAACATGAAATCATTTCTGAAGATTTAAATGTTTCTGAAAGAAACTCGCATACTAATCTAGCAATAGAAAAATTAAAGCACTGTATTTTTCACCATAAGCTTATAATAGAGTAAGAATTTTTATAGTAATTAATAAATTTAAATTGCTTTTTACAGGTTTGTAGAATCGATTGACAAAACTTTTTCTCTTGGTATATTAGTTCAATTTCTAGGAAGTATACTAATCCTATGCAATACCATATTTCAGTTTGTATCGGTAAGTCAAAAAATAAGCAACTGTAAAGGGGGGAACTGTACGGGGTGGTGTTTTACACGTTGTTGGGGTTGGCTAGCTCGGAGTCCCAAAAGTAATAACTAATAACGTATTTTCCACCAATTTGAAAACCAATACAAACTATTTATTATTAGTACAAGTATTCAAAATATAACAGAACCTTTTTGTATATTTTACAAGATTTACAGTTAGCAACAAACATGGCGCGTGTTAATGCCTTTTAATAGTTTAATTTATTATACATATAAATTGCATATTAGTTGTAGAAATTATTAAGTACCGCCTTGACCTGTACATAAGTAACCCCCATCATTCACGGTCCAATACGAACCAACCCGAACTTTATGTCCTTTTGGTTCCTGCCGTAACGTTAAAAAAGAGTCGGTCTCGAGCTTTGTGCGCAACACGTCGCGTGTTACAGACGACCAGTCAAAACCTACATGAAGGTAACAATTCGCCCAAGTGCGTGTCGTTTTTCGTTGTGAACAATAGCTAGCATCGGCATTAAAACATTAGTGCTTATCAACCTATCAACCTATAGATTTACAGTCCACATTCAAAAATCGAAGATATCAACAGCAGATCTTTAGAAGCATACCGGCGTGATAGTAAGTATTAACCAGTGTACGTTATTTCTTTTTAATCTGCACGGCATACTGTACATTTATTGATCCTTCAGCGCGGAAGTGTTATTAGTTTAATTGACATTTGTACACGTTGTTGGTTTTTCGTTTGAACATTATCAATTATAGTTATGGGACATTTTAATATATAACATTAGCAAAACAGACAAGTTGCGTTTACGCGTGAATTTATATATCATTAAAAGCGTATTTACGGCAATTGGACGCTCATTCACATTCATCATAGAATTCCATTCCTATAAGTTCTTAACAAAGAATTATGGTCAAGGTGGTACGATTTTCAAATTTACTTTAAATTTCGTTTAGCAGACAAATAGTTTAGACATTAACATTCCTAAAGCTCAGCAAGCAGAAAAACCACTTTGGGTTCTTTTGTATTGGAAAGGCAAGCTATTAACTCAATCCACATGCAGGTATAGAGGTTTAATCCTGCAACACACAAATTGTTAAGTACATCTCTCTCACACTCGCATATTGTGAAAGATATTCGTTTATTTTCACATATAAAAGTTGGTTGGCTAGCTATATTTCTAGCAAATGGTTGGATTGTTACAAAAGGTACAATTTCCAAGAAAAAGGTCATTGAAATTGAGTTAGTTTAAGGTGAATTCTGGTTGTACATTTCTTAGGTTCTTATTATTATTATTAGGTCTTCAGTCCTAGAACTGGTTAGACGCGTACCATCATTGTTTCCTATTCTGAACTAACCTACAGATTTCCCTTAGGTTCATTAGTTAAATATTAAACCATGTCTAAATTAAGCTTTGATAGACTTTTAATTGATGCAAGTTATGTTGCGGAGAGGTTAGTTTCATATTCTAACACATTAACAAAGCTTGAAAAATCAGGAGAACATTTAATCACTGTTAAAATTATGTTAGAAAATGCAATCGAAATATCACAGGAATTTAATAACAACTATAAAACCACACCTTTAGAGAAAAGAAGTGATGCTGAATTAGATCAATTGAATTCGTTTCGTTCAGATATAGATCAGCACTTAATAGCAATTAAAGTTATAAACGCGGATTTTCAAGCTCGTTTTGGAAACGCAAGTTTGTCTCAACAATCTAATGCCACAATAGGTTTTCACGGTAATATTAAATTGCCAAAAATTAATTTGCCTCGTTTTTCAGGGTGTATGAAAAATTGGAGTAGTTTTCGAAGTGTATTTGATAATCTGATTTATTCAAATTCAGGTTTAAATAATTGCAAAAAATTCATTTTTTTACTCGATTCGTTGGATGAAGATTCCAAAAATTGTATTAGACATTTATCTGTAACAAAAGACACATTTGAGATAGCATATAACATTTTGATCGAAAGATATGAATCTCGTCGTCTTATCGTCAATAATTATTGGTCAGCCTTGGAGAATGCACCTAAGGCTAAAGCAAACTCGTCAGTAGAACTTAGGAATTTGGTCAATTGCTTTGTTGAAAATTTTGCAGGTTTACATCAAACAAACATAGATCTTTTAGATTTTGTGAAATTTAATTTGTTATCCAAAAAATTAGATTCACAGTTTCTAAAAACATTTGAATTAGAAAATACGGAGGAAATTCCGACGTATGATCAATTGAAAGCTTACATCGAAAAACATTTCAAGGCTTTAGAAGTGAGTCACATGGTTGTGTCGGCATCAGACAAACAAGTTAAATTGGAACAAAGGCTCCCTAACAAAATAATTAGTAATAATTTGGAAAAGCGTCGTCCTTTTTACTCAAGCAGTCATACATCTCGTACATCGTTGGTAACAACCTCACCTAGTGAAAAGTGTTTATTCTGTGATACTTCTCATGCATTATTTCAGTGTCAGAAATTTTTGGAAAGATCGCCGCAAGAGCGATATGAGGTTGTAAAGCAGAAAAATCTTTGCTTAAATTGTCTTCGTAATACACATTTGGCTAATAATTGTACATCAAGATCAGCTTGTCGTAAATGTAATAAACTTCATAACACATTGTTACATTTTGACAAACCTTTTGTTGAACAGAAAAAAGTTGTATCGTCATCAGTGAATCAGTGTGCTACTACTTCTAGTACAAGTACTTTGTTTACATCTCGTACTTCTAATGCGGTTACTTTGTTGGCTACAGTACAAATAGCAGTGTGTGATGGGTTTGGCAAAGCGCAAATAGTTCGAGCATTATTAGATGGGGGAAGTATGGAAAGCTTCATCACAGAATCATGTCGTAAAAGACTTGCATTAAACAAATCAAAGGTCGCAATGAAAGTAGAAGGTTTAGGACTCTCATCGTCGTATATTTCTGGTGCATTATCGTGCAAAATCAGGCCTAAATGCAAACTATACCCTCAATATGATGTAGATGTTTTCGTATTACCAGATATTTGTAATAAATTACCTTCATCACCTTTAAGATCAAACGTATGGCCACATACAACAGATTTGGAATTAGCAGATTTTCATTTTGATAAACCTGGCCCTATTGACATGCTCTTGGGGGCAGACATTGTCGCTCATATTTTATTAAATGGAATTCGCAAAGGTCATAGAAATGAACCTGTTGCCATTAACACAACGTTTGGGTGGATTCTGACCGGAAAAGTCGTATCTCCTGTTGCTTCGTGCATATCATTATGTGCTGTTATCCAACCATTAGAATCAAATATTCGTCGATTTTGGGAGTTGGAAAACATCCCCGATTCAAACAAGTTGTCTCCCGATGAAATAGCTTGTGAAAAACATTTTATTGAAAACTATTCACGAGATCAATATGGTCGTTTTATTGTTTCATTGCCCTTCAAAGATATCGAACCACATTTCGGTAATTCGCGTGAAGTTGCACTTCGCAGATTTATGTCTTTGGAACGTCGTTTAGAAAAACACCCTAATTTATATGATTTATATAGAAATTTTATGCATGATTATTTAGACAGTGGCCACATGACAGTCATTTCGCCTAAGGTTGTTGATTCGTCTGATTCATCCGTGTATTATATACCTCATCATTCAGTCGTCAAACCCGAGAGTATTACCACAAAACTCCGTGTTGTGTTTGATGCTTCAGCATCAACCCCTAGTGGAAATTCGTTAAATGACCATTTATTGGCTGGTTCTCCTCTTCAGAAGGATATTATGGCATTATTGCTACATTTTCGTTCGCACGCTGTAGTTTTGACAGCAGATATTAAACAAATGTACAGGCAAATATTACTCGCTCAAAATCATCGTGACTATCAGAGAATACTTTGGAGATTTCATTCAGCAGAACTACTTTTGGATTATCGTTTAAATACAGTAACTTATGGAGTTACTTCAGCCCCGTTTTTGCACTGCGAGTTATCCAAGAACTTTCTGATTTGGAAAAATCTCGTTTTCCGCTCGCATCAAAAGTTTTATCGTCGGGCACATACGTGGATGATTTGCTTACTGGGTGTCAGTCTGTCGATGAAGCAAAACGTCTTATTGTCGAACTCAATCAACTTTGCAAATCTGGAGGTTTTGTTCTACGCAAATGGAATAGCAACATTGCTACAGTGTTGGAAGATTTACCAAAGGAATTGTGTTATCAGCAAGCATTTGCATTTGAAGACACTACTAACATTTCACAAAAAATTTTAGGCTTACAATGGCAACCCTCATTAGATGAATTTGATTTTTGTGTTAATGTCGTTGACCGTCCCTGCACAAAGAGGAACGTGGTTTCAGAAATCGCACGTATTTTTGATTCACTTGGTTTATTATCGCCCGTGGTATTTTATGCAAAACATATTATTCAACATTTATGGATTTTAGGCATCGGATGGGACGACAGTCCACCTATAAATATTGCTTCAAAATGGAACACTTACGTACAACAATTGCTTGAGTTGCCCAAAATAAAAATCCCTCACTGGGTTATTTCGGAGAAATATAATAAGTTACAAATACACGCATTTTGTGATGCCTCGGAAGCAGGTTATGCTGCTGCAATTTACTTTCGTTGTTCTGATGATCATGGCAATATTAAAGTATCATTGGTATGTGCAAAGTCCAAGGTTGCACCTACAAATCGCATATCATTACCCAGATTGGAGCTGTGTGCTGCAGTCCTGTTATCAAACTTGGTAAAATTTGTTAAAACTATTTATGAAGGTCGTTTATCGTTTAATGACATTTTTGCATGGTCAGATTCCACAGTTACATTATCATGGATTCGCTCGTCATCCCACAATTGGAAAACTTTTGTGAGCAATCGCATCTCGCACATTCAAGAACGAGCTTCATCATGGTTTCACATTAAATCACAAGAAAATCCTGCGGATTGTGCATCGCGTGGACTTTTTGCTTCTGAATTGATTAATCATCGATTATGGTGGTCAGGTCCGCCATGGTTGAAACTCCCAGAAGATCACTGGCCAGTGAACACCGAACCTACTCATATTAATTTGTCACATATAGAGATTGAAAGGCGTACAATGTCGTTGAATGTCGTCGTTTTAGACAATTTTTTGGATGTGTTATTAACAAAATTGTCAGATCTACAAAAGGTCCTGAGAATAATTACATATGTTTGTCACTTTATTCACAATTTGAAAGTTCCCAAGAAATCTCGTTTGAAATCGGCGGAAAATATATCAATATCTCAACAGCAGGACGCACTTCATTTGTTAATCAAAAGAATGCAAACAGAAACTTTTGATCAAGATATACAAAATATTCGTGCTGGTAAATTGTGCATTAAACAACTTCGTCGTCTCAGTCCTTTCCTTGACAGTCGCGGTTTGTTGAGGGTGGGCGGTCGACTGAGAAATTCCGATCTGCCTTACGATGCAAAATTTCCTATTTTGATTCCACGTTCACACCGTTTAACAGAACTTATAATTTTCGATTGTCATAAGAAATATTTACACCCAGGTGTTCGGACTACACATTTTTATTGGTTCAGAATTTTTGGATATTGTCTGCAAGGCGTGCTATTCAAAGTTGTTTAAAATCTTGCATTCGTTGTTTTCGCACAAAACCTGTGACATTTACTCCTTCCATGGGTGACCTCCCTGTTGCTAGAGTCACTCCTGGCAAGGCATTCTTACACACGGGTGTATATTACGGTGGTCCATTCTCCATCACAATGAGTCGTGTTAGAGGCTCAAGGTCATTAAAAGCTTACATATGTTTGTTCATTTGTTTTAGTACTAAGGCTATACATTTGGAATTAGCTTCCAGCTTATCAAAAGAATCATTTATCGCAGCATTACGTCGTTTCATCGCACGCAGAGGCAGATGCGTACAACTCCATAGCGATTGTGGCACCAATTTTGTTGGTGCGGCAAACGAATTCTCGCAACTGATGCAACAATCAGCAGAATCCGAAAGCATCAAGCATCAAGCATCTTCTCCTCACTTTGGCGGTTTGTGGGAAGCTGGTATTAAGTCCGTAAAATCTCACTTGAAAGGGTTAATTGGAGATCAAATGTTGTCCTATGAGGAATTTCTTACAGTTTTAGTACAAATCGAATCAATTTTAAATTCTAGACCACTCTGTCAATCAAGTAGTGACCCAACAGACTTTTCATACTTGACTCCCAGTCACTTTCTCAACGTCGAACCGGTATCCGTCATACCGGACCCAAACCTCATTGATATCAAGTTGTCATATCTTAACCGTTGGCAATTGATCCAACGCCTACAGCAATCGTTTTGGGAAAGTTGGCACCTTGAGTATTTGCTTACATTGCAACAAAAGGTGAATTGGTGTTCAACCAAGTCATTAGCCAAAGTTGGAATGTTAGTCTTTATAAAAGATGATCAGGCGCCTCCATTATCTTGGAATTTAGGTCGAATCGAGGAACTGTACCCAGGTACTGACGGGGTTTTTCGTGTCGCTTTAGTAAGAACGGCTAGCGGTCTCATCAAGCGATCTCTAGTCAAACTTTGTCCTCTTCCCTTGGAAAACAACTCGTAATTTATTTTATTGGTTCTATATAGTTTTATTAGATAGTTACATATTCATTTGATTTTTGTTCATTGATAGAAAATAAGTGTTTTACTCTTATTTTGGTGGGCGGTATGTTAATGCCTTTTAATAGTTTAATTTATTATACATATAAATTGCATATTAGTTGTAGAAATTATTAAGTACCGCCTTGACCTGTACATAAGTAACCCCCATCATTCACGGTCCAATACGAACCAACCCGAACTTTATGTCCTTTTGGTTCCTGCCGTAACGTTATAAAAGAGTCGGTCTCGAGCTTTGTGCGCAACAAGTCGCGTGTTACAGACGACCAGTCAAACCTACATGAAGGTAACAATTCGCCCAAGTGCGTGTCGTTTTTCGTTGTGAACAATAGCTAGCATCGGCATTAAAACATTAGTGCTTATCAACCTATCAACCTATAGATTTACAGTCCACATTCAAAAGTCGAAGATATCAACAGCAGATCTTTAGAAGCATACCGGCGTGATAGTAAGTATTAACCAGTGTACGTTATTTTTTTTTTTTAATCTGCACGGCATACTGTACAGCGCGGGTTAGCGTTTCGCGGTCTTCTGGTTCTCTGCTGCTGAGGTTCGTTCGCCGTTTTCGTGGCGGCGCTGCTTTTTCGGGCGACTTTGTTCTTTCCACCACTACTTTGTGCGGAGGGAATTGACTGTGGAACTGTCGACGAGCACGCGCTTCTGGTCGCGTTACACTCTCCTCCTCTAGCCTACGATGACGTCCTTGTAAGTGGGCTAGAACTTGCGTGCTCTGTCTGCAAGTCGGCGCTTGCGTTGTCTTTTGGATTATGTGCAGGTCGACCTCTTCGCCGTATGGGATTTACTGAGCTTAAGGAGTCTGCTCCACCATGGAACGGAGTTATTTGACTTACGTGGTATTTTCCTAGAATTTTATTAGGAAGTCCAGCTTCTGCAATTTCGTATGAAACCGGGCTTATCACTTTATTAATCACATAAGGACCGTCTCGTTCAGGTACGAATTTCGAGCTTAATCCTTTCGCGGTATCACTTAACACATGCGTTTTAACTAAAACTGGGTCACCCACATTAAATTGTAGTGCTTGGCGCCTATGTTTATTTGCGGCTTTAGTTCTCAGATCTTGAGCGTGTTCAGCATTTTCTCGAACTTCCTTGAGGGTCGAAGCTAAACGTAATAAATACGGTGTCATTTCAGTAATTACATTTTCTTTTTGCACTACAGTTCGTAAGTCGTGATGCACGTCGTCAGGAGTACGTTACTCGCGTGCAAACATTAAAAATGCTACCGTGTGTTTTGTTGATGCGCACATCACCGTGTTTATTGCGAACCTAATCGCAGGTAGTTTCTGATTCCAGTCAGAATGTTTTTTTTTAACACAAATTAAAAGCATTGTTTTTAAATCGCGGTTTTTCGTTCTATCAGATTTGCTTGAGCATGGTAAAGCGGAGTTAATTGTTGCTTAATGCCTAAGCAAAATCGAGAGTTTTGCATTGCACATGCAATAATTTGCGTTCCGTTATCGGAAATAACTTTACGTGGCGTTCCGTATCGTAGAAACACTTCATTTATTAACACCGTAGCACAAACTTCACTGGTAGTTTCTTTCAGCGGAAATAATTCTATCCACTTCGTACATGTATCGGTAATAATTAAGATCCATCGGTCGCCACTCTCAGTTTCTGGGAGAGAGCCAAAGAGATCTACGGACACAACTTCGAAGCGTCGGTTCTGTGCAGGTGTTAGCAGTAAACCTGCAGGTTTTAAATCTGAAGATTTATAACGCTGACATTCCACACAATTTTTATGTAGTCTGTTATGTAGCGGTGCATACCTGGCCAATAATAACGAGCGGATATCCGGGCTATGGTGCGCTCTACACCGTAATGTCCAGCCGTCGGCGCGTCGTGATATTCCACTAATATACGTTTTCGATCCGAACTAGGCACAACCATTTGTGCTTCTTCAGAATCTTCTTCAGGAACGTATCGGTAAAAAATGCCGTTGTTCATTAGATATCCACGGTCACTATACTTATTTTGCTCTTGTGTCAGTGTCGGGTTTTCGAAAGTTTTTATAATTTTTTTAACCTCTGAATCGTTCAATTGTTTGCCTCGAATTTCCGCGGCACTACGGGTAGGTATTTCTACGGAAACAACACACAAGTCACACGTGTTTGCGTTTCTGTCTGTACACGGCGGTCGCGAAAGAGCGTCAGGTATAACGTTCATTTTACCTGGTGTATAGACAATTTCAAGATCGTAGGCTTGTAAAATCAATGCCCAGCGAGCCAATCTTCCGGACGGCGATTTTAACGACATGTTTCACTAGAGGGATTGATGGTCGCTGGCAACTTTGATTCGGACTCCTTGGAGATATCCTCGGAATTTTTGTAAAGCCCAAACCACGGCTAGAGTTTCCCGCTCGGTTGTTGAATAATTGCGTTCTGCAGAGGTTAACAATCGACTTGCACATTCGACGTGTCATTAGTCGGATCCCTCCCCTTGCTGTAAAACCGCACCTAGAGCGTAGTTGCTTGCATCAGTTCGAAGGATATATGGGAGTGTTTCGTCCGCTTGACGTAGAATCGGTGCTGTTGTTAACAGTGCTTTAAGTTGCTGGACGTTTCATTTTTAATTCGCAACAAGTTACTTCGACTGACCTTGCTTTTTCCAACAGTTTTTCGAATGTAGGAATATCTTCACGAGTAACGCGCTTGCGGGTATTTACATGTAGAAGTCCGTATACCATATCCAATTGAACACTTTCTGGAAGAGTCGGATTATGGATTTTTGCTAACAGCACTCTAGCTTTGGATACAAAGATATCCGTTGGAGTGTTCACATATTGTTCTTTTGCGAACAGGCGGCAGTAAACTTGGTGTGGGGGTAGATCCCTACCGAAAGCATGACGTAATGCTATAATTGCGTCTTCCCATAATAAGATAATAGGTTTCACCCCTTGCCACCAAATTCCTGTTTCACCATATAGTAGCATGGGAAGTTCTTTAATAGCATTTTCATTACTTATATTTGAACAGTCTTTGTACACAGTTATTGCGTCAATAAAAACATCTACAGACTCACTAACCGTACCGGAAAATCTTGATGTACACTTGGCATAGCTACCATACATATTTGAATTTTGCGGTGTAGGTTGAGTGGAAGCAGGAAATGGCGTGGCCATTTGTTGCGTGTAGATCTGTTACGCAAACACTTAGGACATTTCCGTTAGCATCGTTTGTAATTGGTTCTGCGTGACGTAGGTAGTCAATGGCACAGGATTTGTTGACGACGATGGTAATGGTGACGTATTTCCGGTCACGTTGCATGATGAATTTTCTCCTATATTTTCTTTGTCGTCGGCCATCTTTTTCGATTTTGGCATTGTAATTTTCTGAAAATTTGCACTTTTAGGTGGTGTACGTACTCACTTATGAACTGGACGATCCACTTTGGTTTTATACACTACGCTAAGATTGTCAGTTAAATAGTATCACGTGGTAGTCACTTTTGTACAAAATTCCAAAGATATTTTTCTTGATTTTGAAGACCTTGATGGTTGCTGCCTTTTTTCTTAGTGTCGATTAATCACGTTGGACGGCAGTCAGTTGTAAAGGGGGACTGTACGGGTGGTGTTTTACACGTTGTTGGGGTTGGCTAGCCCGGAGTCCCAAAAGTAATAACTAATAACGTATTTTCCACCAATTTGAAAACCAATACAGTACAAGTATTCAAAATATAACAGAACCTTTTTGTATATTTTACAAGATATTATAGTTAGCAACAAACATGGCGCGGTTTAGCGTTTCGCGGTCTTCTGGCTCTCTGTTGCTGAGGTTCGCTCGCCGTTTTCGTGGCGGCGCTGCTCTTTCGGGCTACTTCGTTTTTTCCACCACTACTTTGTGAAGAAGGAGTTGACTTTGGAACTGTCGACGAGCACGCGCTTCTGGTCGCGTTACACAACTAATAAAATCTATAACGTAGCGTGATTTGTTATACAACGTGTTCACGCTAAGAGGTACCACTAAATATTTCGGCTTGATGACCTAGGATTAAAATTGGGTTTTCATGACGAGACAGGGAGTACCGAAATACACATTTTGAAGAAATTTCAACATTTTAACTCTTTCAGCACGCGCATGTGCAGTGCAACCCAAAACTTGATAGTATGACTATGGCAGTATCTATTGCGGCACACAATTTGCAATACTGTTCGTAAGCCATACGGATCAAATCCAATTTCTATTTTATGGTAATGAAAAGCGATAGACTATTCGTATTCACTTAAATTGTAAGTAACCTGATCAATCAGTCTGTTGACGTCTACCTGAGGCGCTCTAATATCTGACGTAACATCGAAACCGACAGTTTCCCTTTTTATTCACGTCCGAATAGCTCTACAATTTTTTATAAACTGACTCTTTTCAAAAAAGTATTATAAAAATAGTGTTTGACGCATGCGTGGATTTTTGAGTAATAAGCATACTTAGATTTTTAGAGTAAAAATGCATTCAGGTTTTTATAGGAAAAAAATTAATTTTTACTTTTCCTAAAGAGCATTTAATAAAAACTGCAAATGAAATTTTACAGGGTGGGTCATAAACCAACGCCTTAATATCTGTAATTTTACATGAGAACGGTCTTAAGACTTCAAAATGCTTATGTGTTTTCGAAAAGTCATTACAAACCAAAATATGTACTGTTACGAAGTATATTCGAACATTAAATGAAGAAATTGGTTACCACGAATACGAAAATTATGATGATCTAATAGGGTCTGGAGGTGCCAAAGCAGATTCAGTTTATGGTGTATAACCTTCTTTCTGTGAACTAAAAAACGCTATTGCATAAGAAAATTCAAAAAACACTTATCTGTATAAAACATACACATTTTCATACTAAAACCTTATTGCACAAAAAAAATTCACAACTACATATATGTTTTATATTAATAACAATAAGCAAGAATATTAAAAATAAACCCTTAAACTAAAGATACTAGCAATATAAAATATTAAAATCTTTACTTCTCACTGTGTAACAATATTTTTGTTACACATCACCTAAGAATTGTATCATCAACATCATCATTAGGTCTTCAGTCCTAGAACTGATTGGACGCGTACCCTCATTGTTTCCCAGTTTGAACCAATCTACACATTTCCCTGAAATTTGCACAGTCTGCATCACTATCTGTGTACGAAAGTCTGATCTCGGTCTACCTCTACCTCTCTTTTCCTATCTCTGCTTTTAGTACATCCCGTACTATTTCCCAGAAATGCTTTAGAACGTATCCTGTCCTTCTATTTCTTCTATTTTTTCATTTTCCACAGATATCTTTATTCCTTTACTATTGCTACAATCTATTAGTTATTAACTTTGTCTGTCCATGCTACCATCCTCATACATCTGAAGCACAACATTCTAGAAGGCTTCAATCTCTTTCTGTCTGCTTTTCCTACTGTCCCTATTTCATAGATGTAATGTGCTGTGCTCCACACTGCTTTGAACAGTTTGCTTCTTGTATCTATGTTCGTTGTCTTTGAATATAGCTGCTGTTCTTTCTTGCTTGAAGCAGTTCGGTCACCTTCTATTGTTTTAGTTATATACTCTAATTCCCCAATATTCAGTGGTATGTGAAGGGGGATAAGCAGCTTTTGGCTGCCAAGTTCCCCCTGCACCTAAACCTTTCTCGAATTAATAGTTATTCTAAATTATCCTTTCATACAATCAACATTACTTGAAAATATTTCACAACCAACACCTATAGTTGTTTATAGTAATCATCAAATTTAAGAGCACTTACTTTTTCGTCATTGGGTTTTACATCTTGAAACTGATTAGACTTGTACCTCAGTTTATTTATATTCTAAGCAAACCTACACAGTTCCCTGCAATTCTCACATCAGCCGATATACATTACACGTGATTTTCTAATGCTCCACCCGAAGGTACTACATTGGCCAGGAAGCAAGTTTTTTTACCTGGAAAATTTGGAGCGTGACAACACTCACACACGGGACCTCCATTTTATCTCTCATCCGAACGAGGGTGTATTTTTGTAAAAATGTTCGCCTAACATTTTTCAAGCGGACCGTGTCGGCATTCGAACCCGGGACCTTACCACTACGCCACGGAGCCGCCGAGCCGATATACAACTCGATTCTCTTCTATTGTTTTCTAATTGTAGGCCCTATTTCACCAAGATTCAGTGATATGTGAAGCGGGTTAAGCAGCCTGTGGCTGCCAAGAATTCCCCAACACTTAGAAATTTGCCGTATTAATAGTTTTAAAGTAAATCCTTTTACATAGTTAACATTAGTTGAAAGTATTGCAAAACCAATATCTGTAGTTGTTTATAATAATCACCATGTTTAAGTACAGTTATTATTTTTGTCATTAGTTTTTCTTTCTTGCGACTGGTTGGCAGCGTACCTCCATTGCTTTCTATTCTGAGCTAGCCTACACATTTTCCTGAAAATCTCACAGTCTACATCTTTCACTATCTGTGTGCAGTAGTCTAACCTAAGTCTACATCTGCTTTTCTTTTTTCCTATCTCTGCTTCTAATATATTTCGCACTATTCCATCATACCTTAGTATGTGACCTATCATCCTATCTATCCTATTTTTTACTGTTTTCGACATATTTCTTTCTTCCCCTACCATTTCTAGTACCTCTTTGTTCTTAACTTTGTCTGTCCATGGTATCTTCATCATTCGTCTGTGGCACCACATTTCAAAGACTTCTACTCTTTTCTTGTCTGCTTCTCCGACTGTCCAGGCTTCACAGCCATACATTTCTGTGCTCCACCCAAATGTTTTAAGCAATCTTTTCATTATTTCTGTTTGTGGTCTTTGAATACAGTAGTTGCTTTTCTTGTTAAATGTAGCACGACTTTGTGCTAATTTTTGTTTTATATCTTTTGTGCTTTTCCAATCTTGCATTATCTGACTTCCAGAAATCCTTAACCTCTTGCAAGTTCTCGTTACCTATTTGTATTGTTATTTTTGATTTGTTCTCCCCTTTTTTTGCATACTAGAACTTTAGTTTTATTTTTGTTAATTTTCATACCTTATCTCTCCGTTAGAACTGTTTCCATTTTATTAAGAGCAGCTTCTAACTCTTCTTTGGTAGATGCTAATACCGCTATATCATCTGCAAATTTAAGCATATCAATCTTTTGTCGCTACATATTAATTCCAAATGTCTTCCTGCATTTGACAGTATTCATTGCCTCTTCTACGTACAAGTTAAAAATTAATGGGGATAAGGCACATCCTTGTCTCACCTCTTTCCTAATATTTACTTCTCTACTTTCTTGCTCTAATTCTATTACCGCTGTTTGCTCTTTGTATAAGCAATGTACTATCCATCTATTCCTAAAACTCATTCCATTCTTTTTGAGTATTTTAAACATTTTTTTTCCATTTTACATTGTCGAATGCTTTTTCCAGATCTACAAACCCTATACATACGCTTTCCCCCTTCTCTATTGTTTTCTCCATTATCACCCTCAGAGCTGAAATAGCCTCCCGTGTTCCCCTCTTTCGCCTAAACCCAAATTGATCTTCTCCCAGTACTACTTCAGTTCTTTTTTCCATTCATCTTTGTACAATTCTATTTAGTATTTTTGTCACGTGTGCTGTCAAGCTTATTGTTCGAAAATTTTCACATCTATCGGCGCCTCTTTTTTTTGTTATAGTTACTATGATGTTACGTTTGAAACTTTTGGGTATCTCGTCTGTCTTATACATATAGCTTACAAGTCGGAAGAGACGTTCTGTTACTGCTTGTCCAGCGGTTTTTAGAATTTCTGCTTGCACCTTACCGGTGCCTTCCCATTGTTCAGACTTTTTAATGCTAATTCAAACTCATCTCTAAGTATAGGATATCCCAAGTCATCATTTCAATGTCTGATTCCTGTTCTAAGGCTGTTAATTCCTCTCCTGAGTATAAATTGTCTATATATTCCTGCCATCTAGCTACTTTCTCTACATTTTCTATAATGATGTTTCCTCCCGCACCCCTTATATTTTTGCTATATGGTTTTATATCCCTAAAACTCATTCTAATTAATTTGTATGCTTCGTCTGTCTTTCCTATTTCCATCTTAGTTTGTACCCCTTTGCACTTTTCATCAATCCATTGTTCTTTAGCTTTCCTGCATTTTCGAATAATTTCCCATTTATGGCTTTGTATCTCTGTTTTCCTGTTTCGTCCGATCTATTTTTGTATTTTCGTCTTTTTTCTATTAAATTCAGTATGTCCTTTGTTATCCATGGTTTCTTATTTTCTTTTTGTGTATACCCCAGAATATCTCTGGCCGCCATGTATAAGCTGTATTTAATGTTATTCCATTCTTTTTCCACTTCCTTAGTATTAAAAATTTTCCCGATATCTTTCAGTGATTTATTTGACTTTTTTTCAAATATTTCGTGGAAATATTTATCTTTTAGCTTCTCAAAATCAAGGTGCCTTATTTGTTCCTCTTTTTCAGATTTTTAAAGTGCGGCCTTCATAATTACGATGTAGTGGTCAGTGTATATATACGCTTCCGGGTGGCTTCTACAGTCTTTTACTTTGTTTCTAAACCGTTGTCTAACAATAGTGTAATCTATTTGATATCTTCCTATATCTCCTGGCATCTTCCACGTGTATCGTCTTCTAAAATGATGTTGAAATAATGTATTTGCGATGGTTAAGTTGTTCTTGTCGCAAAATTCTACCAGCCAATTTCCCCTGTCATTTCTCGTGCCTAAACCAAATAAACCTACTATCGCTCTTTCCCTATCCTCACCTGCCACTGCATTAAAATGCCCCGTAATTATTAAGTTTTCATGTCCTTTTACGTATTTTAGTATGTTTTCAATATCTTTGTAGATCGCCTCTACCTCTTCCTCACTGTAGATAAAGATGGGCATATATACTTGTATTATTACTGTATTTACTGGTTTAGATGCAAATCTAACCATGAGTACACAATTCACAACTACATATATGTTTTATATTAATAACAATAAACAAGAATATTAAAAATACACCTTTAAACTAAAGATACAAGCAATATAAAATATTAAAATCTTTACTTCTAACTGTATGTGACAATATTTTTGTTACACATTTCTTAAGAATTGTAGATTAACGGTAATCCTTATAGAACTTGTACTAGTTAAATAGATGGCATTGCTCGCACCAATACAATTATTCAGCTTTTTAATTCCATCTGCCTGGAGATAGTCAAAGCATCGTTTTGGTAATATACATTTAAATTTCTCGGTTTCAATCACCTCTCGATCGCCAAATTTTGTTTTGATTAATTCTGCTTGTATAATCTTATATTTTTCGTTAACGATTAGGTCTGTACAATTCATGTATGGTTTGCGGTACATACTTTTATTTAAATGATTGAAATCCATAATTTTTTACTTACAATTTTCTTCTGCAAACTCAGTCAGGTGTTAAATGAGCACTCGCACGTTGGACTTGTTCTAGAGGGAACTGAGGATTTTTTAGGTGGTAGCAAGGGTTTATATATTGAACGATCTCATTGTTATAGTCAATCAATCACCTAATTAAAAACAAAACAGCGTACACCACTCGCTCTAATGAGGATCTGCTTTCACCAAAATGTTATGAGGCTGATGGATACTATTGATTATGTTACTCCAAGTAACCTCTAGCTATTTAAAAAATGTCATATTTTTTTAATGTAACAAATTCATACAAATTAAGAAAAATCCCGATACAATAATTATAAACATAGACCAAACACTTATTTTCCTGTTGATTCTCGTCTGTGATTTTAATTGCTTCATCGGTGATTTCCCTTTCGAAATTACACACTTGAAAGTTAAACTATATTAGGGAAAACCTGCAATAACATAATTACACACTTACGTCATAGATTTGTTTTTCCTACCGAATCTTGTATATGATTTTAATTGCTTTATCGTAAGACGAGGTTAAACTATTCACTTACTTGAGTTTGAACCGTTGATCATCTTTTAAAACTACCTTTCAAACTAGTTTGAAAGTTGAAGTATACACTCATTTGCTAGTATAAAAGATGTAGGAGAAATTATAGAACCTTAGTATATTACACATAATCGAATCATTTCAAATTATATTCATATTATATTCAAATAATAATGAAATTTCCTTCCGCGTCCCATATATTTATCCTATACGGTTTTATATCCCTAAAATTCATTCTAATTAAGTAGTACATTATCAGGGAAATCACCGCCTCATTTCCACCAGCATCCTCATTTCCACACACATCTGGACCAAATTTACATGTAAAAACCCACTATAAAGTCTTATTTTTAGGAATCTCCTCCTTGTGGAGATGAATCTCCTCCTTGTGGACCTCCTTGTGGGAGTTTTACCCCAACCATCCCTAACCTAAAAATCGATAACCTAACCCCTAAAATTTTTGAGATACTTCTCGGTGCCTATTGGCACCGCACCCACGAGATAAACCTATCTTGTTTGGTATCAATTAATATTAGAATTTTATCAGCTACCCGAATTTCTAAGAATTTTTTAGATAGCATCATCCCCCAGAGAGCTACCCCAATTTTAAGATTTCTTACCTGTAGCGACTTTTGAGCGTTCTTATAAATGTTTTTTATACATTCGATACATTAAATTAGTCTAGAATTTTACGCACATCGTGAATCTGCAAACAGATTTGAAATAGGACCACGCCCTGCTAAATTACACACACACCCTCTGTGAGATAAATCTTTCTCCACACTTCCACCCACGAGATAAACCTATCTTGTTTGGTATCAATTAATATTAGAATTTTCTCAGCTACCCGAATTTCTAAGAATTTTTTAGATAACATCATCCACCAGGGAGCTACTCTAATTTTAGGATTTCTTACCTGTAGCGACTTTTGAGCGTTCTTATAAATTTTTTTATACATGCGATACATCTTGCTAGTCTAGAATTTTACGCAGAATTCGAATCTGTTTGCAGATTCGAAATCGGACCACGCCCTGCAATGTTACACACATACCCTCTGCGAGATAAATCTTTCTACACACTTCCACCCACGAAATAAATGTACATTGTTTGGTATCAATTAATATTAGAATTTTCTCAGCTACACAAATCTCTTTAAATTTTTTAGATAGCTCCATCCCCCCCGAGAGCTACTCTGATTTTAAGATTTCTTACCTGTAGCCACTTTTGAGCGTTCTTATAAATTTTTTAGTCATGCGATACATCTTGTTAGTCTAGAATTTTATGTAGAATCCGAATCTGCAAACAGATTTAAAACAAGGACCACCCCTTACCATTTTACACACACCCTCTAAATGATAAATTTCCTGCAACTCATACCTAAAAGAAAATCTAAAAACAATTCTTGAAACTTTTTATTACAAACAATGTTTACTAATACAGTTTAAATTTGTAAACAACATTTCTAAATACATATTCACAATTTTTATTCTTAACCTAGAACTTCTCATATCGGGCTATACTTATTAATATTTATTTCTAAATAGAGCACCTTTTCCAAAGACCAACCGGACCCGCATGTTTCAAATTCCTCTGATTTTGTTCGCATGGTTTCGCTTAAGACCTCGTACATATTTTCCAGATTACTAGAAGACGTTATAACCACATTTTTGTGTTAAAGGATTTTACATCGGTAGTCTCTTCCCCATTTTGGTGTAAACGCCGTAGATTTCGCAATAGACTTTTACTGCTGTATGTTGTATTCTTTTTCATTAATTAATCGAATAAATCGCTCTTTCTGCTTCCAAAGAAACTCGGCACTCCATCGTCGACACTGGCATTCTTTATGCGATAGCTAGCCATACGGTTGTTAAACGCAGTGCTAACCATTTCTACACCATCGTCGCTAGTAGCGGTAACTGATGCGTTTTATGTCTGTTGCTCCTTAAGTGTGCGGCATAGGTAGTCTTTTCCATTTCGAAATCGCATACTTTACACATAATTCGTGGTTGTTTCGTACAAGACCCCTTAACAGCTGGTGGAGCTAAACGTTTACTGCTTAATGACATACCGTGCTGTTTTTCCTTGTGTCGCTGTAAGTTGCCCATTCTCGTAAAAGCGATACCGCAAGACCCACAGTTAAAGAACTTTGCTGCAGACGGATGTATAAGCTTAACCCTAGGCGATGTTACACCACGACATTTGTTCTGGTGCCGTTTGAGAGCATCCCTTCTGGTAAAGTAGACGTGACACGGCTCGCATTTAAAAACGTTTGCAGGTACCATTTTAGTACAAAACAAAATCCGCACTATAAGACTTGACTTGTAAGCGAACTAACTTATAACTAAAGAGTTTACTCTTGCGCACCTGCTTTATGTACCCTATAGAATGCAAACCGAAGGTTTCCGAAGACACCCGAACGATGTTGAGGATTCAGCGGGGAACTAAATGACGTCATAATCCTCGCTGCTCGTCCAATACATTTAGCATCAATGCATGCACCTGGTTCGCTTCGTCGATGGTGCGAACGCCGTTAGTAAAAACATCGGAAACGTCTTCCATGTTATACGGATCGCGTGCATATTAAAAATCCAAAAGGGTGGTAGCACACGCACACAAGTTGTCTGCAAGTCGTGCTGTAGAAGATGCAGTGCTACTATAACCAAAAACACTTTAAACCATTACTAAGAAAATACCAACTTGCTGTCTACAGGATACTTACTAATAAAGCAATTTAATTTTAAATAACTTCTACGTCATACTTTAGGAAATGTTAGGCTTGAATATTTTCCAAATGAATCACCAAGCGAAAGTATATGCTTAGCAGTATTAAAATTAACCATTAATTTCCCATTTTTACGACCGTGATTAATTATAGATTAAAATTTAATTTGTGCACGTTTGAGCTTCTCGTAAACTAACATATTTTATAGCAACAATGCGCTGTATAATACATGCATACCCTTCGCCGCGCTACTGCTATTCTTGTAATTGCTAGAAAAAGTCACTCTCCTTTTTACTGTTAGGACCGATGCAAAGCACCAATTTTTTTATACTTTCTATAGCACATCGCGCGCTTTTTCGTATGATAATTAAATTTTGCTTCTGTAGGCTTTTACACTTTCGCATAGCGGTCGATCGCACGTAATGATTTCTAGAACCGGTAAGTACTTGATATCGTCCAAATAGAGAATTAGATGCTCGATGTCTGTCAACTTCCAATTCCCTCGTAAAAGGTAGAAAAAACTCAGTCAATCATCCATCTAACTTAAACTTCAACCTGCTCCTGTTCTGATAATTTACAAACATTTTCAAACGACAATGGGCCGAGAATTTTTAAACCTCCGAGGGATCTTTAAGTCGTGATCAATTACACATCCGAGCTACGCGTAAACTAGCATATTTTGCAGCAACTGTATAATACATGCATACCCCTTCTCTGCGCTACTGCTATTCTTGTAGTTGCTTGAAAAAGTCAGTCGCCCTTTTTACGGGTAGGACCGCTAAAAAGCACCATTCCATACTTTCTTTATAAGTGTAGCACATCGCGCACTTTTTGTCGGATAACTAAATTTTTGTTTATGTAGGCCTTTAAACTTTCGCTTATTTAAACATCTAATACAATTGATTAACCACTTTCGCTTATTCTAACAGGAACCACCATACATCCCACCGCACCGTTCTTTTTGAATCCAACGATCCTATGGGCTTCCACGCACTAACACCTGACGTATCTTTCCTACTATTTGTTAAACAAAAACTACCGGTATCGCCATTGTGGACGTAAACAGATGTTTGTGGATGTGTACGAGAATATGTAACCATATACATTAACCAGTCTAAGCTATTTTATTTAGTCCACGAAAATTACTATTTTTCTAAACCATAATTAATAATCGTCTTTATAGGTTCCACATTTCTACCGTTACCCAATGACTGGTGCTACGTACATGGAAACTTAAATTTCTTATTGGGGAGAATTCTTATTCTCCCGCGCACTGCTGCGTAGTTGCATGTCCATTCCTTTTGGAGGTATATGCTCGTTATAGGTTGTAAGACCCTAGGTTTTACTTAACTACAATTCGTGAGACCCCTTTAATCTTTTTAATCGTATCTTTCTCGCCTACAATACAGTAGGACTTAACATTACTACCAACAAATTCTAATACTGGACCCCCATTAAATACGTCTTTAATTTTCCCTACAACTTTTTTTTGTTGACAAGTGTTATATTATATTTATTATACGCAGGGTAGTCACTCTTTTAAAATAAATATATTTTGCTAGGTATCAACTAATATTAAATTTTTCTAGGGACCCCAAATCTGTAAATAGATTTTAAATAGGACCACCCCATACAAAGTTATGCGTTTTAAAGACCCAAATCACTAATTTTTGCTCATCTTTATTTAACACCATTTTAAAACCTTTTCGCTACCCAAGACATATGCCTTAGCCAACCATCTCCCGAGAAATCTAAAACCGCCTTGCCCCTCGAATACCACGTCGAGATAACACGTATACTCTGTCAACCAGGAAGCCGGAAGGATTTGGAAGGTGGGAGAAGAACTTAAAAATTATGGAATCTTAAAACTAATATATACAATAGATTTACAAAATCCTTACAAATATAAACAACTATCTTATATCTTTACGCCCCATGCGTAGATTGTTGTACTATTAGGAATGATGTACCTTTATCATCTTCGCTCGATAAACTAATTTTATTAATAAACTGCGTATGCAAATCGTATTCTTTACTCCGGGTACATACGCAGGCAAGTACTCGATACCATCCAAATAAAGAATTGGATACTTGGTGACTGTTAACATCCGCTTCCCTCGTGTACGCCCAGACACACCCCAGCCCATGAGCACCCCCGCGCATGCACACCCCTGCCCATGCGCACCCCTGCGCGTACGCACCCCTGCCCATGCTCGCTGCCCATGCGCACCCCTCTCTGTGCGAGTGCTATTTCGAGGTAACGTCACAGCCTTTTATAAATAAAGAACAATGTTATATACTATTATAAAATGTTTATTCTGACATTATACATAACAAATTTAAAAATATTTAATGCCAAGCATGGAGTCATTTAAACTTAATTTTAATACAAAGTTATACACAGAAGACAGTCCTTTCTTTATGTTTGTTTGCAGTGGTTTTAATTTTATCTAATTTTATTCGCAGCTTAAAATTTAAATCGACACCCAAGTCTTCTATCTCCTTTTCTAACCAATAGTTTGATACATAAAGACCGTCTAGGTTTTCGAATTGTAAAATGTACCTAAGTTTGCCTCTATATTTAAAGTCTTTGATTCCGCCGACAACCAGATCCATTCCTTCGTGTAATTCTTGCAGCTTGTGACAATCTTTTAATCGCAGCTTTCCCACTATATCCTGCATACGTATCTTGTTAGCTTGATCGACTTCTTCGTGTCTGTATTGGAGGAAATCCTTTTTCTCCCACACACTGTTGCGTAGTTGCATGTCCACCACTTTTGAGAATATATGGTTGTTATAGGTTGTAAGACCCTCGGTTTTAAATGATCCGAAAGGTTCTTTACTAGGCAAATATACAATGTTTAGCGGAACCCCTTTGCGCGTGGTGTACGTCAAGGTTACGAAACCCGCATTCCTTAGTTCGTCTTTGTTATCTGCCATTTTGATAAATACGTTTTTAGAATAACCTTTTCAAAAGTATACGGATTTAGTACCATCCTTTTCTGCAAGAACGCCTACATAACTAAAAGAGTCTTTCTTACTAACCGCAAATGCATACAGCTTGTACAACCCGGATGTATCTAAGTCAGTCCATCGACACATAAAATAATCTTTTAATTCTTCCCCATTTTCTCTAATAAGATGTTCTTTGTCTAACACATCTTTGTATTGTTCGCGTATTGTCGCAGTGTTTTTCATGTAGTCCAATTTTCGCCTTTTTGCATCCATTTCCTCTAATTCCAGTTGTCTTTTACTTCCACTTACAGCGTATGGCATGCATAATGGGACAATTTCCTTTAGCGTAAACGGATAGAGTTTACTACCAATATTTGCGCGTTGTCGTACAACCTCTGGGCGAATGTTAGGTGTATTTATCAATCCCAATTCCGAAATGGCTATTTTTTTTGGAATTGTAGAATATGGTGTTGCAGATTGTGTAAAATATGTACTACCTGCTTTAATGTAGCACTTGTGTAAGATTTTTATTTTATCTTGGCTGTCTTCCTCCTCTACTATCTCCAAATAATTTACGGGTAAATAGTTAAAACTAAAAGCCGAAAGCACATACTTTATCAATGTTTCCTTTCTTTTGGTTTTCGGGCAACTTAATTTGCAAGCCCGTCAAATTCTTTGTATTACCATTACCCCAATACACGTACTGTAGCAGGTTATTATACACTAAACAGCAGCTATTTTGTAGCTTGTCCGATAGCTTACTCCACATTTTGGCAAGTGGTACCGAGTACATTGGCGCCTTTAGGAAGTATAACTTACTATCTTCCAATAACGTTAAACAGTCTTTTAAGGGATTATACACCCGTTCCGCACTGACATAGCTTCCAATTGCACAATTGTATATTGTCGCTTCCAATCGCGTAATACCATGTTCTTTAGCCAAAGTAGACGCAAATGTTTCCTTTAAACGTACATCTGGACAACGTAAAAATCTAGTATATGATTGCCAATTTGTTTATTAACACCAGGACTTGTTATCTGACACACAAATTTGTTGTATATCTTAATTCTTGCATTGGTTGTTAGCCATGTTAAACAATCAATTCCTACAGTTTTATCGTTGTCAACTATAATATTACACTTTTCTTCGTATTCGCCCTTATAGCAAAAGTTATGGTTTGTAGTTAAATAATTACACATCTCCATCTTGCTAAATATACCCGCAAAATCTTGGGTTACATCCATGTCAAAAAGATAGAAATAATCTTTTTCGACTTCGTCTAATATATCTGGTAGTTCCTCCAATAAAGTTTCCAACTTAACATGTGCTAGTTCCACTTTGTATGGAACACTTATAGGATTTTGGAATTTTTTATTAATGCATTCGAGGTCTTCTTTTCCGATAATTTCTTTTACTCTCTGGCCCACCTTGTTAGTGCTTTCCAGAGAAAACGGGAGCTTAGCTTTAACACCATGCCTAGCGGAAACAAATCGGTCAAATTTTCTTCGTAGATAGCTGTTAAATGCACCACAAATTTCTTTTTTTAGGATAAACATCCTTTTGCTTGCAGATGTTTGCTCGGCGTCAGAAAAGTCGCAAATTTTAACCAACATTATATTGTCACAAAATGGTTCTGTAATTGGTGTGTGTAGTCCACCAGTCAGCATCTGTTCGCCTTCGACATAACAAATATTACCAATATCTGTTACCAGATTATTGTTGCACATATTTTCTGTCAACAGCCATAATCCAAACCGCTCATTTGTCGGTTTCACTTTATTCCCAAGAAGTTGAGAAACGTTAATCACCTTGGAGACGCTCATGTTTACCGTTCTAGCTACTATCGAATACTAAATTAAATACGAAAAAATTGTTCTCTTATGTATTCTACAGAGTGGGGTCGTGTATTGCCGAAGATAGTCGAGTATGTTGTTATCCGACCTAGGCTGACAGGGATGCCCATCGACATATATCCGGATATATGTAGGATGTTAGGTTAGGGCGAAATTGCCCCATAGGGGCAATTTCACCCTCACATGACCATATGACCACATGACCACATGACCACATGACCATATGACCACATGACCATATGACCACATGACAACATAACCATATGACCTAATTGCTTTTTAATGAGTTTTCTCATTAAAAACCCATTAGCACTAATTGCTTTTTGATGAGTTTTCCCATTAAAAACCAAGTGTGGACCTAGGTTAGATAAAAGGAAAAATTAATAGGTTAGGTCAGCTGCGAATAAAATTAGATAAAATTAAAACCACTACAAACAAACATAAAGAAAGGACTGTCTTCTGTGTATAACTTTGTATTAAAATTAAGTTTAAATGACTCCATGCTTGGCATTAAATATTTTTAAATTTGTTATGTATAATGTCAGAATAAACATTTTATAATAGTATATAACATTGTTCTTTATTTATAAAAGGCTGTGACGTTACCTCGAAATAGCACTCGCACAGAGAGGGGTGCGCATGGGCAGCGAGCATGGGCAGGGGTGCGTACGCGCAGGGGTGCGCATGGGCAGGGGTGTGCATGCGCGGGGGTGCTCATGGGCTGGGGTGTGTCTGGGCGTACACGAGGGAAGCGGATGTTAACAGTCACCAAGTATCCAATTCTTTATTTGGATGGTATCGAGTACTTGCCTGCGTATGTACCCGGAGTAAAAGAATACGATTTGCATACGCAGTTTATTAATAAAATTAGTTTATCGAGCGAAGATGACAAAAGGTACATCATTCCTAATAGTACAACAATCTACGCATGGGGGCGTAAAGATATAAGATAGTTGTTTATATTTGTAAGGATTTTGTAAATCTATTGTATATATTAGTTTTAAGATTCCATAATTTTTAAGTTCTTCTCCGACCTTCCAAATCCTTCCGGCTTCCTGGTTGACAGAGTATACGTGTTATCTCCACGTGGTATTCGCGGGGCACGGCGGTTTTAGATTTCTCGGGAGATGGTTGGCTAAGGCATATGTCTTGGGTAGCGAAAAAGGTTTTAAAAATGGTGTTAAATAAAGATGAGCAAAAATTAGTGATTTGGGTCTTTAAAACGCATAACTTTGTATGGGGTGGTCCTATTTAAAATCTATTTACAGATTTGGGGTCCCTAGAAAAATTTAATATTAGTTGATACCTAGCAAAATATATTTATCTTAGAAGAGTGACTACCCTGCGTATAATAAATATAATATAACACTTGTCAACAAAAAAAGTTGTAGGGGAAATTAAAGACGTATTTAATGGGGGTCCAGTATTAGAATTTGTTGGTAGTAATGTTAAGTCCTACTGTATTGTAGGCGAGAAAGATACGATTAAAAAGATTAAAGGGTCTCACGAATTGTAGTTAAGTAAAACCGAGGGTCTTACAACCTATAACGAGCATATACCTCCAAAAGGAATGGACATGCAACTACGCAGCAGTGCGCGGGAGAATAAGAATTCTCCCCAATAAGAAATTAAAGTTTCCATGTACGTAGCACCAGTCATTGGGTAACGGTAGAAATGTGGAACCTATAAAGACGATTATTAATTATGGTTTAGAAAAATAGTAATTTTCGTGGACTAAATAAAATAGCTTAGACTGGTTAATGTATATGGTTACATATTCTCGTACACATCCACAAACATCTGTTTACGTCCACAATGGCGATACCGGTAGTTTTTGTTTAACAAATAGTAGGAAAGATACGTCAGGTGTTAGTGCGTGGAAGCCCATAGGATCGTTGGATTCAAAAAGAACGGTGCGGTGGGATGTATGGTGGTTCCTGTTAGAATAAGCGAAAGTGGTTAATCAATTGTATTAGATGTTTAAATAAGCGAAAGTTTAAAGGCCTACATAAACAAAAATTTAGTTATCCGACAAAAAGTGCGCGATGTGCTACACTTATAAAGAAAGTATGGAATGGTGCTTTTTAGCGGTCCTACCCGTAAAAAGGGCGACTGACTTTTTCAAGCAACTACAAGAATAGCAGTAGCGCAGAGAAGGGGTATGCATGTATTATACAGTTGCTGCAAAATATGCTAGTTTACGCGTAACTCGGATGTGTAATTGATCACGACTTAAAGATCCCTCGGAGGTTTAAAAATTCTCGGCCCATTGTCGTTTGAAAAATGTTTGTAAATTATCAGAACAGGAGCAGGTTTAAGTTTAAGTTAGATGGATGATTGACTGAGTTTTTTCTACCTTTTACGAGGGAATCGGAAGTTTGCAGACATCGAGCATCTAATTCTCTATTTGGACGATATCAAGTACTTACCGGTTCTAGAAATCATTACGTGCGATCGAGCGCTATGCGAAAGTGTAAAAGCCTACAGAAGCAAAATTTAATTATCATACGAAAAAGCGCGCGATGTGCTATAGAAAGTATAAAAAAATTGGTGCTTTGCATCGGTCTTAACAGTAAAAAGGAGAGTGACTTTTTCTAGCAATTACAAGAATAGCAGTAGCGCGGCGAAGGGTATGCATGTATTATACAGCGCATTGTTGCTATAAAATATGTTAGTTTACGAGAAGCTCAAACGTGCACAAATTAAATTTTAATCTATAATTAATCACGGTCGTAAAAATGGGAAATTAATGGTTAATTTTAATACTGCTAAGCATATACTTTCGCTTGGTGATTCATTTGGAAAATATTCAAGCCTAACATTTCCTAAAGTATGACGTAGAAGTTATTTAAAATTAAATTGCTTTATTAGTAAGTATCCTGTAGACAGCAAGTTGGTATTTTCTTAGTAATGGTTTAAAGTGTTTTTGGTTATAGTAGCACTGCATCTTCTACAGCACGACTTGCAGACAACTTGTGTGCGTGTGCTACCACCCTTTTGAATTTTTAATATGCACGCGATCCGTATAACATGGAAGACGTTTCCGATGTTTTACTAACGGCATTCGCACCATCGACGAAGCGAACCAGGTGCATGCATTGATGCTAAATGTATTGGACGAGCAGCGAGGATTATGACGTCATTTAGTTCCCGCTGAATCCTCAACATCGTTCGGTGTCTTCGGAAACCTTCGGTTTGCATTCTATAGGGTACATAAAGCAGGTGCGCAAGAGTAAACTCTTTAGTTCTAAGTTAGTTCGCTTACAAGTCAAGTCTTATAGTGCGGATTTTGTTTTGTACTAAAATGGTACCTGCAAACGTTTTTAAATGCGAGCCGTGTCACGTCTACTTTACCAGAAGGGATGCTCTCAAACGGCACCAGAACAAATGTCGTGGTGTAACATCGCCTAGGGTTAAGCTTATACATCCGTCTGCAGCAAAGTTCTTTAACTGTGGGTCTTGCGGTATCGCTTTTACGAGAATGGGCAACTTACAGCGACACAAGGAAAACAGCACGGTATGTCATTAAGCAGTAAACGTTCAGCTCCACCAGCTGTTAAAGGGTCTTGTACGAAACAACCACGAATTATGTGTAAAGTATGCGATTTCTAAATGGAAAAGACTACCTATGCCGCACACTTAAGGAGCAACAGACATAAAAACGCATCAGTTACCGCTACTAGCGACGATGGTGTAGAAATGGTTAGCACTGCGTTTAACAACCGTATGGCTAGCTATCGCATAAAGAATGCCAGTGTCGACGATGGAGTGCCCGAGTTTCTTTGGAAGCAGAAAGAGCGATTTATTCGATTAATTAATGAAAAAAGAATACAACATACAGCAGTAAAAGTCTATTGCGAAATCTACGGCGTTTACACCAAAATGGGGGAAGAGACTACCGATGTAAAATCCTTTAACACAAAAAATGTGGTTATAACGTCTTCTAGTAATCTGGAAAATATGTACGAGGTCTTAAGCGAAACCATGCGAACAAAATCAGAGGAATTTGAAACATGCGGGTCCGGTTGGTCTTTGGAAAAGGTGCTCTATTTAGAAATAAATATTAATAAGTATAGCCCGATATGAGAAGTTCTAGGTTAAGAATAAAAAATTGTGAATATGTATTTAGAAATGTTGTTTACAAATTTAAACTGTATTAGTAAACATTGTTTGTAATAAAAAGTTTCAAGAATTGTTTTTAGATTTTCTTTTAGGTATGAGTTGCAGGAAATTTATCATTTAGAGGGTGTGTGTAAAATGGTAAGGGGTGGTCCCTGTTTTAAATCTGTTTGCAGATTCGGATTCTACATAAAATTCTAGACTAACAAGATGTATCGCATGACTAAAAAATTTATAAGAACGCTCAAAAGTGGCTACAGGTAAGAAATCTTAAAATCAGGGTAGCTCTCGGGGGGGATGGAGCTATCTAAAAAATTTAAAGAGATTTGTGTAGCTGAGAAAATTCTAATATTAATTGATACCAAACAATGTACATTTATCTCGTGGGTGAAAGTGTGTAGAAAGATTTATCTCGCAGAGGGTATGTGTGTAACATTGCAGGGCGTGGTCCGATTTCGAATCTGCAAACAGATTCGAATTCTGCGTAAAATTCTAGACTAGCAAGATGTATCGCATGTATAAAAAAATTTATAAGAACGCTCAAAAGTCGCTACAGGTAAGAAATCCTAAAATTAGGGTAGCTCCCTGGGGGATGATGTTATCTAAAAAATTCTTAGAAATTCGGGTAGCTGAGAAAATTCTAATATTAATTGATACCAAACAAGATAGGTTTATCTCGTGGGTGGAAGTGTGGAGAAAGATTTATCTCACAGAGGGTATGTGTGTAATTTAGCAGGGCGTGGTCCTATTTCAAATCTGTTTGCAGATTCAGGATGTGCGTAAAATTCTAGACTAATTTAATGTATCGAATGTATAAAAAAAATTTATAAGAACGCTCAAAAGTCGCTACAGGTAAGAAATCTTAAAATTGGGGTAGCTCTCTGGGGGATGATGCTATCTAAAAAATTCTTAGAAATTCGGGTAGCTGATAAAATTCTAATATTAATTGATACCAAACAAGATAGGTTTATCTCGTGGGTGCGGTGCCAATAGGCACCGAGAAGTATCTCAAAAATTTTAGGGGTTAGGTTATCGATTTTTAGGTTAGGGATGGTTGGGGTAAAACTCCCACAAGGAGGTCCACAAGGAGGAGATTCATCTCCACAAGGAGGAGATTCCTAAAAATAAGACTTTATAGTGGGTTTTTACATGTAAATTTGGTCCAGATGTGTGTGGAAATGAGGATGCTGGTGGAAATGAGGCGGTGATTTCCCTGATAATGTACTACTTAATTAGGTTGTATTTTTTGTCTGTCTTTCCTATTTCCATTTTAGTTTGTACCTCTTTGCATTTTTCATCAATCTATTGTTTTTTAGTTTTCCTTCCTTTGCGAATAGTTTCCTATTGTTTTTCTGCTTCGTCTGGTTATGTTTTTGTATTTACATCTTTCCTTTATTAAATTCAGGATATCCTTTGTTATTTTTGGTTACTTATTTTCTTTTTGTGTATACCTCAAAATATCACTGGCCGTTTTATCTAAGCTAGGTATAATGTTATTCCTTAGTATCAGAAATTTTCCCAATGTTTTTCGGCATTTCATTTGACTTTTTTCAAATTTTTCGTGGATATCTTTATTTTTTAGTTTTTCAAAGTCAAAGTGCCATTTTTCGTTCCTTTTTTAAAATTTTAAATTTAAGCGCAGTCTTCATAATTACGATGTTGTGGTCAGTGTCTATATCTCTTTCTAGATAGCCTCTACAGTCTTTTCTTGATACTTAAACCGCTGTCTATCAAGAATGCAATCTATTTCATATCTTTCTATGTCTCTTAGGATCTTTCACGTGCATCGTTTTCTAGCATGATGATCTGTGTTTGTGATGGTTAAAGTGTTGTTTCGGCAAAATTCCACCAACCTATTTTCTCTGTCGTTTATCATGCCTAAACCAAATAAACCTACTACCGCTCCTTCCCTACTCTCACCTACCACTGCATAAATCTCTTCCGTAATTATTAAATTTCCATGGCCTTTTTGCATTTTAGTATGTCTTCAATATCTTCTACTTCTTCCTAACTGTAGCTATAGATGGGCACGTATACTTGTATTATTACTTTATTTACCAATTTAGATTTTAATCTAACCATGAGTAAGCTTTCGTTTTTTTTTAAGTAGTTTTCTGCGCAGCGCCCTGTCTTCTTCTGCATGCCTATCCCCAAACCTGAATTTCCTTTCTTCTATCCTATATGAATTACCCTAGAGTCTCCGTTCCAAAAATCTCCCATCTCTGGCCACCGAACTTCGCTACTTTGTCTAATGCTAACCTATTCATTTCAATTTTCAGATTCTCTAGCTAACCTACTTGCTTCATACTTCTGACATTCCACGCTCTGACTCGTAAAATGTTCCTTGCTCTTCCTTCAAACTTTTCGATCACATCTTCCAAAATAGTTCCTTCCCAGAAATCCGAATAGGGGACTATTTTAACGCTGGAATCTTTTACCCCAGAGGATGTCAAAATTTTAAAACATTTTCAGTACGCTGTGTACTTGGGAGGTAATGTGGTTGTTTCCCGTTGCTTTCCACATCGCAGTAGGGTGTCTTAAGAGTTTCATACCGACCCCAAGGTTTCTGCCACTATACGTACTAGAAGAACTACTGCCCTCTTTCAG
Source organism: Platerodrilus igneus (assembly GCA_036346225.1). Classification (NCBI taxonomy): domain Eukaryota; kingdom Metazoa; phylum Arthropoda; class Insecta; order Coleoptera; family Lycidae; genus Platerodrilus; species Platerodrilus igneus. The sequence goes on from JARFIW010000544.1 coordinate 3,018,497, forward strand.
GGACTTGTCTCGTCTGGTTCCTCATTAACGACCTCACTAATTTGGTTAAACCTATAGTTCGGCTCTTTACTGAAACACGCAAGCTATTCTATCCGTTCTAGTATTTTAAAACTTTTTCAAGGTGCAGGTCCGTCCAGAATGGTAAAAGGTGCTATGCGAAATTAATAATGACGATTCGTTAACAAATCTCAGTAACTCGTCCCTTAGCGAATCCTGCGAAAAATTAAATTTAAGTATGATACAAAAACAAGAAAATTTGTATTAATTGAAAAGCTAGTAACTGTTATTTGGAGAAGAAACCATTTAACAATAATAAGGCAATACTGTAAAAGAAAATCGTAAAGTGTATGCTTTAGATGAAACTTATGCTGGACACGTTAAAAATAAAGTTTGCCATGATGCTACAGTCAAATCTGCTAGGCAAGCAGATACGAGTGTTTGTCAACGAGCATAAAAGATCCATCGGAAAAAGACAAAAGGTTAATCGTAACTCACATTCGCATTGAGAGGATTTATAGATCAGAGCTTTTTACTTTTTGAATCGAAGAAAACCGTTGGGTTACATTTTTTTCATTTCATGATTCAATTAAATGAATTTGAGAGGACTACTATCAAGACAAAAACGGTGAAGTTTTTATGCAGTCATCATCTTTTTGTTTTCGACCTTACTCAAGGTCGGTTTGACGCAGCTGTAACTTCTTTTCTACTCTGTGCTAATCTAAAAAATTCTACATACCCTTCACAACTTAAATTTCTAATAATTTGACTAATATGGTTTGGTCTAGGTCTTCCTATATTCTTCTACCTTTTTCTTATCTACCTAGCTGTACATAGATATAAGCAACCTAACGGTTGTTAGAGAACTCCAACATGTATACATGATTCCCATTTATAAGGAAATGAAATATTACCTGGTTATATCCTCCAAAAAAGGAAAAGTGTTAAATTATATGTTATGGTAAGGCTTAAGCAGCGAATCGCTGCCAACATGCCAGACCGTTGGCTAATTATGAGTTCTGTCATGGTGACATTTAGTTAACTAATATTTATTTATTTATTTATTTTTTGTTTTGTTTTCAAACTTACTTAAGGTTGGTTTGACGCAGCTCTAAATTCTTTTCTATTCTGAACTAGTCTAAAAAGGTCTACTTTATTTTTATTTGGTAGTTTGTAATCTAAGACCTTACTAAATAGTCCCTCGTGTCTTAATTGGTGCCCTATCATTCTATCTCTCCTGACCTTTAATTGTTTCCACATACAGGGTTCCTCACCTATCCTTCTACAAACTTCTTCATTTGTTACTCTATCTGTCCAACTAATCTTTAACACTCTCCTATCACACCAAGTTTCAAGAGCTTCTATCTTTTTCTTATCTATCTCTTTAATTGTCCAAGTCTCACTACCGTATAATAGAACGCTCCAGACGTATGACTTTAAGAAACTTTTCCTATTATCTAAACTAATACTATTAGCTATTAGTAAATCTTTGTTTTTTAAAAACATTTTTCTGGCTTGAGCTATTCCAGCTATTTTATCCTTTCTGCTACGTTCGTCCTTTGTAATTATACTACCTAAATAGCAAAATCCATCTACCTCCTCTAACGCGGTATTACCTATTTTTAATTTTGGTTTAGAACGAGACTGTAGCTTACTTGTTATTATCTTTGTTTTCCCGAGTTAATTCTCATACTATAGCTACTCTGTAGTATCTCATCTAAAATATTAAAAAACTCTCCTTTCTTTTCTAAACTTTGTTATAATGACTATATCATCTGCAAAACGTAACATGTCTATTTTCTGTCCCTGTACACTAATATCTATCTCTTTTCTCCCTTTAGTTAAATATAAAGCTTCCTCAATATAAACATTAAAAATCAAGGGAGATAGTATACAGCCCCATGTAACACCATTTCTAATCTTGGCTTCCTTTTTTATTTCATCAAATCTAATTACTACGCTTTGGTTTTTATATAGACTGTAAATCATTTTTCTATCCCTAAGAGAGATTCCTATGTTTTGCAAAACTCTGAACATAACAATCCAATTAACCCTATCAAATGCTTTTTCTAAATCTACAAACGCGAAATGAGTCTTTTTATTTTTTTGTAACCTTTTTTCGATAATTATCCTAATCATTAGTATCGGTTCTCTGGTCCCTCTGTCTTTACGAAAACCATATTGGTCTTTGCCTAAATAATTCTCAGTCAAAGCTTCTACTCTACTTTTAATTATTATTGTTAGTATTTTGGAAGCGTGGGAAGTTAAACTTACCGTTCTAAAATTCTCACACTTATAGCTCCTGCCTTTTTGGGATTGGGATACTAATATTTTTTTCGAAATCTATTGAGAATTCATCTGTGTCATATATTACTTTTACTAATTTATATAATCGGTCTAAAGTTTTCTGACTTGCATATTTTATTAATTCTGCGGGTATATCGTCTATCCCCGACGCTTTATTTAGTTTAAGATCCCTAACAGCTCTATCAAATTCCTCTCTTAATATTGAGAACCCTATTTCTACATTTTCTTCTTGATCGTTCTCTAACTCATCCATATCGTCTCTCTTATATAAATCTTTTAAATATCTTTTCCATCTATCTTCTACCTCAACTTTATTTATTAGAAGCTCATTATTATCATCTTTAATATTATTATATTTTTTCCTATCTTACCCGAAAAACTTTTTAACTGCCCTGCAAGCTCTGTCTGTTTTACCTACTTTCAAATCATCTTGTATTCCCTTACAATTTTCCTCCATCCATTTATTTCTAGCTTTCTTACACTCATGTACTATCTTATTTCTGACTCTATTATATTGTTGCGTACTTTCACTATCTAATTCTCTGAAAGGTTTAAACTTTCTTCTATTCTCTATTAAATCTAATATCTCCATTCTTACCCAAGATTTTCTCGCTTCCACTTTTTTCTTACCTATAGTCTTGTGTTGCTGTATTATGTACAGCCTTTCTTATTTCTTTCCATCTATTTTCTACGTTCCCTCCTATAGCTATCTCTTTGATCTTATTATCAAACACTTGTTTATATTTCTCTTTTGCCTCACTTACCTCACTAGCAGTGTCTTTAAAAATTTTTACTATATTTTAGAAGTTGATTGTGTAATAATGGATAATGCACCTTATCATAGTGTAAAGTCAGAGAAAATCAGTACACACTGCTGGAAAAAGGTACATACATACATGGATTGGCTTGTAAAAACAGTAATTAAAATTGAAGATCGTTATCTAAACTAAAGCTTCAGTTAATATAATTGGTTAAGTAACGGTATATCGCGCTTCACGTCATATGTCATTGATGTATTGCTGAAAAATAATGAATGAATGAATAGTGCTGGGACTACATGCATATCAGTGCAGTTTTAATCCTATAGAATCGGTATGGGATAACGTAAAAATGATATTGCTGCACATAACACTGCATTCAAATTAAATGGTGTAAAAACTCTGTTTCAAGATGGCATTACAAGAGTAATTTCTGCTGTGGAGAAGTTGTGTCAATCATGTTTCTGGAAAAGAAGAAACACCGATTTGGAATTTGGCATTGTAGAAGATGTGGTTGAAGAAATAGTGATGAGTGAATTCGGATACAGGTAGTGACACATGTGAATGATATGGGTCCGTAATAAATTACTTATACAGAATACCTACTCCTTTTCCTGAATTTTACTATAAAGTTTAATCACATTCTTCGTGATTCAATACATAAACACGACCTTATGCCATTTAGTTATTTACTGTAAATGTAGTGAAAAAATTTCTGAAACTGAGGAAGTATTGTATTTAAAAAATGTTCTATGTATAGCTACTATTAAAATTGTTCTTCTAAATTGTTTTCTTTGTTTGGTTATATTGAATGTCAAATAAATAAGGTTGAGTAACTATTTTGAATTTCCAACTCATGATATCTTAGTTGTGTAAATGGCTCTCAGTACGACACGCCCTTTACTTTATTCTTTCGTGGAACAAATTATAAATAAACGAAATTCTGTTAAACTAAAAAATTTTTCTTACAAAAGTTGCACGTCTGGTTATACTAGCACTACTAGTCTTGTGGCTGGCATACAAACTTATTGCCTGAAGTAAAACACGCCCTACATTATTGTTTTCTGAATTTTCTATTCAATTTCGTTGTTTTACGAATTAGCGCAGTAACACTGGTAGCGATTACATTGCAATAGTGTATTATCAGTGCGGTGTTTTCCCTAATTGGTAATAAATAGCCATAATTTGGGTAACGAAGAACAGCTAAGCAGTGAAGTTTATTACAATATCTATTGGCAATGCGGTCTTGTCATATAAATTAAATAATCTAGTCTTGTAGATGGCCAATTGGTTTGATAAGCTTCATATAATATTAATTCATATGACAATTAAAACCTTGAAAACAAATGAATGGGTAGAATGCTTAACTCTAAAATTACCAACTGATGTAGCCCAAACTATCATAATCCACGAAGAAGAAAACATGGTACAAAAGAATAACAAGATTAAAAATTGTTGTAGGTAGCTTTCGGATCTTCTCAATTTTTCACACTGATTGATTATCTAATCCTCATGATCTGGGAGCTCTTCATGTTTTGTTGGTTTGCTAACGATATGATGTGGAAGGTTTGTAAAAAATCATTTTCACATTACACATTTTTAAAAATTTGTATTTCAGAGCGTTAATGTGGGCGAAGCTTGCTATCTCTCTGATTGGGAAAATTGTAGTATCCCGGTTAGAAAGTACTTGTTTATAATTATGGAACGTTCAAAGCGGCCACTTACCATTACCGCCTACAAATTTTCTACGGTGTCGCTCTCAGCGTTCACTTCGGTAAGTGTAACAAGTATACCAAGACGACGCTACTGATATTAAAATATTCTAGATAGTGCAGTGGTCTTACTCCTACTTTGCGTTATTAATGAATTTATACAAGAAACAGAAAACACAAAATAAATCTATATATAATTTTGTAATGATGTAGAGATTTCATGTTACTAAGGCGTACCTTATATAATTATTTTGTAAGCACGAATTGTTTTCAGGTGTGAAAACTTAAATAAAAAAAAATATTTAATTTTATTATTGAATCAATATTACAATTTGCACAACTGTTATTACCACTAAAGTTCAGTAATCTTTGATGATCAGACCGTATTTCGCAGAACCTTTTTTCCGGAAGCAATATTTAAGTCCAACACACTAATCATTAACGGGAGAAAGCGAGGCTAAATTTAAAGCACACATTCCTATATTCAATAAATTCAACCCTTTGTGAGGAAAACTAGAATTCATTCTATTTAATTTCCATAAAACTTCGATGGCATAATAGGAATTCGTGACTTACGGAGATTAAACATTAACATTAACTTAAAAGATAAAATATTGCATACTAATCAATTTTAAATTCCCTTGAAATTTAGAGTAGACTTTACAACCCAAAAAATCGAAATACCACCGTCCACAAGAACGATTAACCAAGTATAAGTAAATCTACCTAATGACCAAATAATTATCCCGGAACTAACTATCGGGCACATCACAATTCCAGCCGGACTTTTTACAGTAAAAAACAGTACAACCACTTTAGAATTAATTAACAAATCCGAAGGAACAGAAATATTAGAAGTTGACCTCAACTTTCAGAATCAACATTACTCTAAATATTCATCAACCGTTCATTTACATTTCCAATGCTCCACCCGAAGGTACTACATTGGCCAGGAAGCGAGTTTTTTTTTTACCTGGAAAATTTTGAATTTTGCCGAACCCTTGCCGTTCTAGGCAAAGTAGGGATCTTTAACGTGCGTGACAACACTCACACACGGTACCTCCATTGAATCTCTCATCTGAACGAGAGCGTAATTTTTGTGAAAAATGCTCACCTGCCATTTTTCAAGCAGTCGGCCGTGTCGGAATTTGAACCCAGGACCTTGGGATCGGTAGTCTTACGCTTACTACATGATCCACGGCGACGCCAATATATATTCATCAACCGCTTTCGAATGTATAACGTAGATTCGATCATTTCTACAGACGAATCAAGCAACTCCGAATTTGATTTCTCAAAGACTAGAACGCACCACCTAAATTAAAAACAAAAAGAGGTTTTAAAAAACCTATTAATTAAGTATAAAAACATAATGTATGACCCAAACTAGAAACTGAGTTTCACAAATAAAATAAAACACGAAATTAAAGCCACTGATGAAATACCAATCCACACAGAATCGTATAGATATCTGCATATACATAAAACGGAAGTACAAAAACCAATAGCAAAAATGCTTGACGATGGCATAATAAAACACTCACACTCCCAGTGGAGAACACCAATCTGGATCGTTCCGAAAAAATGGATCATAGCGGAAAACGGACTATCGAAAATTAAACGAAAAACCATTGACGACCGTTACTCTATGCCTAATATTACGGACATCCTGGACCGCCTAGGAAGAGCACATTATTTTTCCACATTTATTTTATTTTATTTATTTACTAACAGTTTTGTTTGGTCTGTCCTCTAACAATTAAGAGAGACCGGGCTTTTAAAGTTAGTGTAGTGTGTGTGGTTACGTTGGTGCTTTGACCGTGTCTAGAATTTTTATTCCAGTCTTGCAGCGTGGAGACATTGTGTGCACCGTTGAGTTGTTGCAGTTGTTCTGGATATGGTTCACCCTTACTCCGTTACTATAGTCGCGGAGTCTATGTGTTCCCCAGGGCATCTGCTGTCCCTCAATGGTTATTGCTCACCCCTTCTACAGTCTGTCTGTGACCTAGACTTCGTTACTGTCCCTGCCACGAGGAGGCAGCACTTACTTATTTTGGTGTTGGTTTGTAATATGATTGTTGTATGTGCTGAACGTAGTGTGTTGTGTTTGCGTTTGTATGTGGGTGTGTGTGTGTTTGTTTGTGGATCTGTGTATTTGTATATGTACCATTGGCTTTGCTGTTTTATTACTTGTTTCTGTTAGTCTTTGCCTTCGCTCCCGACCATCGGCAGCCGGAAATTGGAATCGTTGGCTTCGACTTGGCCTGTTTTGCGTGCTCCGTGACCATCGGCAGCCGGAAATCCCGGATACACGCAGGCTTTGCAACTCTGGTACTTTATTTTGTTTTGCGTGTGTGTATGTGTATTTGTGTGTGTGTGTGTGTGTGTGTGTGTGTTTATGTGTATGATTGTGCCATTGAAGTTGGAATTAGCAAAGCGCTTGTGTTCATATGAGTCTTTGCCTTTGATCCCGACCATCAGCAGCCGGAAATCTGGATCATTGGTTACGACTTGGCCTATTTGCGTGCTCTGTGACCATCGGTAGCCGGAACTCACGGATGCATCGCAGGCTTTGCGACTCTGGCACTTTGTGTGGTGTGTGTCTTAGTTGTGTTGTGTGTGCAGGTTAGGCGGCTCCGTGGTGTAGTGGTATGTGTGTGATTACTACGCCCAAGGTCCCGGGTTCGAATCCCGACACGGTCCGCTTGAAAAATGTTAGGCGAGCATTTTTCTCAAAAATACACCCTCGTTCGGATGAGAGGTAAAATGGAGGTCCCGTGTGTGAGTGTTGTCACGCACGTTAAAGATCCCTACCTTGCTTGGAACAGCAAGGGTTCGGCAAAATTCAAAATTTTCCAGGTAAAAAAAAAACTCGCTTCCTGGCCAATGTAGTACCTTCGGGTGGAGCATTGGAAAATCAAATGTAATGTGTGTGCAGGTTATGCGCGTTTGTGCTTTATGCGTGAGTGTTTATGATGTTTTGCGATCCAGGTACGCAGGCAGTGTAGGTGTTGTTTAGTGTTTGGTATTTAGTGTTAGTGCTATTTGTTATTTCAAAAAGTTAGTTTGTGCTACTTTACCTATTTTACTACAATTTTATATGTACATTACATTTTGTGATTTCTTACGTGCTATTTTTTGAGTTTTGGTCTATACCTTATTCTAATGTTATTTGTTTTGATACGATCTACACTAATTCTAAAAGATATTGTTTGATAGTTTTTGCCTCATATTGGTTATTTGATACCTAATATTACTCTTATTCTATTGTTAGTAAAAAGCCTTAATCTACTAGTTTATTTTCCACCACCAGGTTAGTAATTTCTTATGACTAATTATACCTAATCGATATGCCTTTATTGGTGCATATCTTATGTCTTTGGCTCTCATTGTTGCAATGCACTAGGCATTGTTAGATGCATCTGTAATGTTCGTTGTAATCCCCGTGTCTACTGTTTCTATTGTGTGTCTAATTGTGCGAGTGTTATGTCGTTCTGCTCTAATTCTGTCCCGTTCTCGTTGTGATGGTGGTTTATGTCTCTTATGTGTCGTAGTTGTTATATTTATATTATTGGTGGGTGAGTTGTTTCCTTCTCTTTCGATACTGATTTTTGATGTATTATTCATAATCGGTTTTCTGGATAAGTCTTTCCAACAGTAGTTTGTAAGTTGGACAGTCTTTTCTGTCTGACGTGCTTTTTGTTTCTTTTCGTGCAGGGAACGCATGCCGGGAATGTATCTTTTTTCGGGCATTCTGGTCTTCTATGATTTGCCTCGTCTTATCCACAGTGTCCACAAGTGTCCTGCTTGTGTGTACAGTATTTCGCGACGTATCCTAGGTCTTGGCAGCGCATGCAACGAGGAACTACTAGGTAGTCCTTAACTGCAATGCACCTGTATTCGATATAGATTTTCCCTAAACGTGTTATTATGTTTCTTAGCTTTCCCGTTACTTGTGCTACGTGATGTACAGTTTGTTTGTCGCGTGGTCCAGTTTTGAAGCTCATTGTGAAGTCTCTATCGACTTCGTCTTTGGTCATTTCGCGTTCTAAGTTTTGGGTGTATATCAGGTTCTTAATTTCTGCTTCTTTAAGGTATGTCGTAAAGTATTACAAGAGGGTTTCGTTTCCCTGGTTTGTCACAGTTTAGTATTTGTTTTAGTTTGTCGTTGTTGATAATTTTGTTTGCCTCGTTTTCGTTATCCGTTTCGATGATTAGTGCTTTGATTGTGGTTCGCATTGATTTAATTTTGATTTTGTCGACTGTTGGGTCCAGGGTCTTTGTAAATTTTTCTTGTATTTCCCGTACTGTCTCTCCCTTGCGTGATGTTATGAAGATTGTGCCTGTTTGATTTGCCACTGATTTTGTTATGATGTCTATTTTGGGCGGGGGTGGTTTTTGTGCTAGGATATTTGCGTACGTTAATGTCGGTGTGTGCTTTTGTTGTGTTTTATGTAGTTCTAGTTCGAGTTTCGTTTCGATTATTTGTTTGTGTAGGACGGCATTTTGTTTAATGTATTTGTATTCTCCAATTAATTCGGCTTGGGCAAATGCCCACTGCGTTAGACGATCCTTTAATTCCTTTCGTGGTCCTACTTTGAGTCTGTTAGTTTGATCCAGCTCGTTGTTAATAAAGTCCATAAAATCGGAGTAGATTTCGTTTAATGATTCGGTTATTTCAAGTTTTTGTTGTTCCGGGCTTATTTCTCGTAGTCGTTTCATTGTTTGTAGAGAAAATTGTTCGTCGAAGGTTTGGCTAGTAGTTGGTGTCTGTGGGGTCGTTCCAGAGGGTGTTGATGGATGATGTTCCATTTCTTCTGGGTTCAGGTTCAAGTTCAAAACGAACTCCTTCCGCGTGGGCGGCGGTGTTCTCTTTGTTTTCGTCAACGATGGGCGACCGTTTATTTTAGGCGTGTTACATTCCTCAATTACCGCAAGATTGGTTTAAAGTTTTGTAATTGTTTTTATTTAATTAACTAGCACAGTAATAAATGCAACGTCCTTGCTGAGTTGTGGAATGCGCGTTCTGTATTTGTTACACCTTCCGTGTGTAATAGAATCTCAAGAATGTTATTTGGTAATATGCGGAAGTATAACAATTATTCTGTTTCAATTTTGTTACAAAAGCGTTCTAATTAATTATTATTTCGTCACTAATCACGACGTAAATTATTATTAAGAAAAGTTTGGAAACTAAATTTTGTATTCGCACCTCTAAAACATAAGATGAGTCGAGCGAACTTGACCTTGTTTTCCGCGTGCGTTTAAATGTCTTTAGCACTTGTAGTAAGTAGGTTTTGGTTTTCCAATTTTAAACTTTTAAGGAATTTAATTTCGAAGTACTTACATTAGTGTTCTTTGTTGCACATTTACAAATTCACTACTTAACTTATCGTTGCTTTAAGTCTAAAATTAACTCTAAAAATAATTTCCGAAGAGAGCTTACATTTTCACGTCTTGTTCGTTTCGCTGCTAGACACGAATTTTCCACAGTCGACTTAAGTTAAATCCTATTACATCCCAACTCAATACTTAAAACAACGTCCTTAAAGACCTTGTAAACAAGATTTGCTTAATTTACATGGATGATATAATTATTTATTCAATTTTATTACAGGAACACATAAGTAATCTATAGCAGGTATTTGATAAACTTAAAGAAGCCGGACTAAAATTCAATTAGACAAATCAGATTTCTTCTGCAAACAAGTAGAATTCTTAGGTCATGTGATAACCCCAGAAGGCATCAAACCGAATCAAAAAAAGATTGCAGCTATAAAAAATTTTCCGATACCACAAACGGCAAAACAAATAAAATCCTCCTTAGGACTAATTGGATACTATAGAAAATTCATAAAAACTTCGCAAAACTAACGAAACCACTAACTCAGTGTTTGAAAAAGAACATTAAAATACAACACAACGAAAAGTTTTTAGAGTCATTTAACACATGTAAAAAAGTATTACCTAACGAACCGATACTACAACACCCAAACTTTCAGAAAAAATTCAATTTGGCAACAGACGCTTCAAACTTTGTCGTAAGAGCTATTTTGTCACAAGGCCCCATAGGATCCGATCTACCGGTAGCCTATGCATCAAGAACGTTAAACCCAGCGGAATGTAACTACAGTACGATCGAAAAAAACTTCTAGCTATAGTATGGGCTATGGGCAGTAAAATATTTTCGACCATACTGAGTCGGAACAAAATTCAATATAATAATCGATCATAAAACACTACAATGGCTCTTTTCACTTAAAGAACCCACCTCTAAACTAGTTCGTTGGAGACTCAAATTAGAAGACTATGAATACGATTTGATTTATAAAAATTGCAAATTAAATAAAAATGCAAATGCATTGTCACGAGTTGAAATTAACCCTATAACAATCGAAAGAGATGATAATCGAGCCATGTGTGCAAATCCCCCAGATCTTATTGACGAAAGCGAACACAATGTAAAACACTTATTAAAAGAACTAGACTAAGAAATCAATAGACAGTTTTCTAAATTCATATTACCCGAATCAGACGACAATACCATACATAGTGAGCATGAAAACCCAACATTACAAATACTGTATACAGAGAAAGCATTAAACATATTTAAAAATCAAATTATAATTATCCCCTCGAACAAAAACATATATACTTTAGAAAGACTGAAAATTTTTGACAAAAATCGCATAAAAGTTTTCATACCTAATAATGACGACGAAGAAAAAATAATCACCTTTATTAAACAAAACATGATTCCCAAACAAACTTATTGTTTTAACTTCTCAAATAAAGAAATTGAACTACAATTTATTAAGATATTGAAAAACTATTTTAAAAATAATTCCTTTACACTTTTTATATCTAACACAATACTTACAGACGTAGTAGACACGAAAAAACAAAAGGAAATACTCAAGAGATACCACGAGTCAAAAACATCGCATCGCGGAATACAAGAAAATTTAAATGCCATCAGAAAAATATATTATTGGTCCAAACTTGATCAAGACGTTAAAAATTACGTAAACTCATGCAAAATATTAAAACGAATTTTTTTTTGTTTTATGATTTGTTGTGGCTTAAGTAAAACATATGTGTAACTAAATTTTTTATATGCCAGCCCAACGTTGTGAGCCAGTGAAACGAATATTTATTTATACAGTGAAACAAATTTTATATATATATATATATATATATATATATATATATCTGGCCTTACGCATGGACGTCAGTGAAACGTATTTATTGTTCCAAAAATCTTCCGACACAACTAGGGGTCTATTCCTGGGTAGAGCAATGAGAAGTGGGGGGGGGAAGTCGAATTTTGTTTGCAGATCAAACTTAAGCTAAATCAAATAGGCGCCACCAAGTCCTGATGTAGTCACGATAATTGCATAGCATAGTTCTAAGGGCGGACGTGGAGACCCAATGAAAAAAAAATTGCCTTCGCTGACAAAGCCTATCTTATAAAATAAGACGCAGCTCCTGTAAGAAATTGTGATAGTTAAATAAATAAAAAAGTGGAACACCATTTGTGTCCTGCAAAAATACATAAAGAAATAATAAAAAAAAGTATTTTCAATATAACTTTGGCATCAATTTATTACTTAGAAGGGTTTTAGCTTTATGTAATAAGATTTGATCACACTTGATCAAAATAAAAAACCTTTAATCTTGAACCAATTGTTTACTAAAAGATCTCTTTTAAAATAACATGACTTGTAACAAAAAATTTAATCTTTAACTGCATCAATCTTAAAATTTTAACTTTAATGTTTGTCTTTATCAATATCAATCAAACACTTTACTTTAAAACATGAACTTGTTGTACACATAGGGTTCTGACTTGGGCAGATCTTTTCAGGTAGGATAACAAATTAATAGCTCCTAACAATATTAGCATTTGAGTTTTCAAAATTATGTCTACTAATTTTAATGTAGATAAAACTGATCATAAAAATATACATGTTTACATATATTGTACTAAAGCTGTTCAAAGCATTTGCTTTCAAAATAACATCTGTCAGCTATACAAAGTAGAAAAATATGACGTCAGTAACACCTGTTGACATTACTGACGATTCATATGGAACAAAGCATGTTGTTTTTAGAACGTTAAATCAATGAACTTTCGTTATACTACTGGTAAATCCAGCTCAACATTAGTTGAAACTTTTTCAGTGTATATGTATTATGCATCAAAGCAAGTTAACGTGTTCCAAATTTTGAAACACATAAAAAGAACTTATAGCTATCTACGAACCAAAACTGCAATTGTCGCATTGTGACAAAGGAAGACGGGATCACCAATCTTCAAGCAACGATAACAGCGTTTGTAATTTGAAAGCAATTCATCCAAACCAAATTCTATGATTCCTGCGTTCCTCGTGTCGAATCATATCCTGTCGCCTTACATTCAGCAGCAATCGTACTCTCAAAGTTGAATTACGTCACCATCTAAAGATAGCATCTTACATGTGTTTTACAGTGTCCTTGTGCGTCTTTAAAAGTTGCATCCTACTTGTCGCGCGTTATTCGAAGATATCCTAACTATTTTAAATGGATTCGCAAATTGCCGGCCTCCAACCAAGGCAACATGTTGATATCTCTATCACTTGTGGCCGACTATCTTATAACGAGCTCGGGCGGTCGCGCCGTCAGGAGGAACAATCAAACAGAGATGTGCTTGTAAATAGCTGTATACGACACACATATCTGAATATAACTAGATTATTAAAGGACGATGCAGGCTTAGTGTATTACTTTTGAAGTTGAATGCAAATTATTATTGTTATTAGTAAAATTGTTACATTATTTTTGACATTATATGCAAAGAATTATTATCGAATATAAAATTGTTACACTATGCCAAGAAACTAAGTACGAAAGACACCCCAATAAATGAATGTTCAAACCAACCCCTATCGGATACAAATCGTTCGACCATCTTTACGTCGATACATACAAAACGCACGGACAGTATTTTGTAACAATAATCGATAGTTTTTCGAAATTTGGACAAGCGTACGCAATAAGAGCATTGACGTCAGTAGAAATAGCAAATAGACTAATACAATACTTCGACCACTTCGGAATATCGAGAAAAATAACCACAGATAATGGGAGCGAAATGAAAAACGAGGTAATTCAAAGACTATGCCAAGCACATAATATAGAAATTTATTATACTACACCATTTAATCCCAGTAGTACCAGTCCAATAGAGAGATTGCATTCCAACCTAACAGAAACAATGCTCACATTGAAAGGTACCAAAACTCACGAAAATATCCAGATACTGATGAATTACGCATTACTAACCTATAACAATTCTACCCATAGCTCCATAGAGTTACCCATCCTTTCTAATAACCAGAGGAAGAAACCCATTCGAAATCGACAAGAAAACCAAATTAAACCAATACCTACAAGATCACGTAGAAAATTTAAAGATCATAAATGAAGTAATATCAAAACACCTCTATAACAACCAACAAACGAATCTAGATAAACGAAATAAAGATTGACAACCCACAATAAAATTAGACCCAACGCAAAAATATATAAAGTACGAAAAGCTGACGCTTCACAGAGAAAAACTATAAACCCATATCAAAATGCAGAAAATCCTATTTTAATCGATGACAATAAAATTTCATCGAAAGGCAAGGTACATCACAAAAATCTGTTCAAACTCCAACGTATTGTTTCAGAATAAAATGAAGATACTCATCCTGTTCATATGCCTTAATGAGGAGAGATAAAACCAATAAGGATAGAAGATATAAAGAACCCCGTTCTTCCTGTACAAATAGGGAAAAGTAAAATCATTATTTCCAAACACACATTCATGTATCATGTAAATCTAACATTTCCCGAAACATCACTGAAAAGAATTAAAACAGACCTGAAATCTTTAGAAAATATTGTAACAGAAAAAGAAATCCAGAATCAATTTTCAATCTTACTCAAAAATAAAATTTGAAATGCGTTATCCCTGACATAAATCTCAGCAGTTAAATTAAGTACATTTTCTCACATTATTACTCTTTATTTTCTACACAAGTAACAATTCAGAATAACTTGATATTGTTTAAAATTCATACTCCTGTCATATCAGAACAATTTAAATACCTTCAATTATACCCAATACCTATTTCCAATTTAATCATAAATCCAGAACAACATTACTTGCTGATAAACGAAGAAAACTACTGGACCACAATGGAGAGATGCCCAGAAGTAGAAACCTTTTACTTCAACAATATAACCTACACAAAAGTCAACCTTGCATCGCAAATTTAATAAAAACCGGAGAAAATACATACCAAAGTACTCGAATTCAGTTCTTAGACTCCATAATATTTCAAATAAATGCTGGAGATATTTTGGTAATCCCTGCAAAAACCATTATTATACAATCACAATGCAACAATAAAAGACTTTTTGAAATCAAAACACCCAGTGTTATATCAATAGAAAAATGTCCAATAAAAATAAACGATAAAATGTTTAACCTGAAGATACTATACACGAAGAATTCGTATACCAACTACCCAAATTCAGCACAACGTTTGATGAAACGCGAGTAAATCACCGCCCGATGCAACTACAAGAAATCGACAGTGAGAAGATTAAACATCTAAAATTAATGGCAGAAAACTTGCAACATATAGAGACCTAGAAGACCCTGTGAAGACATCACTTTCCTGGATTAATAATCGTTCTCAATACTTTTATTTTAAGTGTACTTTTTATTATAATTTATGTAAAACTTGGTAAACCTAGATTTAAGAAAAATGTAATTTTAACACCGAAAATAGCAGAACCACAATTTTCTAACTTAGGGAGGGAAGAGTAATGTTATCGATATCCGCGTTAGGTAAACAAAAACAGTATATAACCATTTTAGATTGTACCTTTCCATATTATGTTGTTATTAAACTACTCTTAAGTTAATCTTAAGTCAATTTGAGTAAATTCCTAATATAATGTAACGGCTACTGCTACCGCGTTTCTTTAACTTAAAAACAAGTAATAACAAACGTCTTTATTACTCACTGTTCACAAGTCTAATTAACAGTATATGCCTTATTTATAGATGTTTTCAGTCCACTTAACAATGAAGCACTATTACACTAATGAATTTACAAGCACTAATATCTTCTTAAACTAACTTCTTTACCATAGGTCCATTAACAACACTAACACAACTATTTGTTTATACACTTCTATTTATTTATGTATACAACAAGCTGCATGTACATTAGACACAGCATATATCATTTAAGTATAAATTCTTGAACTCCTAAAAGCTCAACTAGGTTTACTGTACACGATATAATTTATATTAGACATTCAAGTATAGACTAACTCTTACATTCATAAGCGGCCTTATATATACCCTGAATGAAAGATATGACTCATTATCTAGTATTTTCTAGAAGAATTCTGGAACCGTAGAGAATAAACAGTGCTTGCGGCGTTTTGTGTGTGTTTGATGGGTTGTCTAGTAGTAGCTCGCAACACTGCCCTCTCTTAAAAACCGTTACGTCTCGTAACTGTAAATCCATTTTGACGCCAATTCGATGACTGGTGACGGTATCGGCAGCTATCTCCTCTGGTGCATCCACCGCGTCGTTGGAAGTAACAGTCAACACTCTTTTCTTGGTCTTGGTAGGCAACCGGTTGATAACAACAAACAAGGACCTGGACGTTGGTTCCATGGAAAACTACTTCTAGCATATTTCGGACTATCCTCCAATCTAAGCCCAACTTGGGCACCGTTAGTCTCGTTACTCCATTTTCCATCATCTGCGCCTTAAGATTTAGCAAAGCCTCCCATAGATGTCCATAACTAGGTCTTTGCCATGAAGAATTTTTGGTGACCAGATAGTAAACATAACGATTTTTATCTTGAAGAACCAAAGCTTTTCCTACAGTTGGCTGCTGTTGTACTAATTCATCTACACATCTAAACTTTTTCTTGAAAACAACAGCTATTCCCCTTGACATTGCCAAATCTTGAGCTACGCAATGTTCAAGAGAATACTCTTCTGGTGCTCTAAACAGATCTTGCTGTTTTTCAACAACAACGCCAAATCTTGCCTTAGCGTAACCACCATACGCCGCCATAAAGCTCTCAAAATCTACATTTGGCTCATGATTAATAACTTGTCGAACACCATTCTCATCATTCGATCTTTCTTGGTTGTTGCCAGCGTAGGATGTTAACCGGTCAGAGTGTACCACTTTCGGTTTACTACGGCGAGATCTTCTGATCCGGTATACTACGTCATTAATCCTTTTCATCACTTCGTACGGGTCTTCCCATTGTCATTGTAATTTTGGCGACAACCCACGTTTTCTTTGGGGATTATACAACCACACCAAATCTCCAGGTTGATAACCACCTTCTTGTGCTCTCTGTTAGTTAGACTTGTGAACAGTGAGTAATAAATACCTTTGTTATTACTTGTTTTAAATTAGTGAAACGCGGTAATAGTAGCCCGCTTCTTTATCAATAGTAAAAAGACTTGATCTTAATTTTAAGTTTTTTCCATATAGGTATTGATTTGGTCCACTGGAACTGGGTGTAATTAAAAATGAATGTGAATATGAATGTGAATGTAACTTTAGCCACATAGGATGCTATCACTTTAAAACACATTCAGTGCGCGTGTACTTGGGAGGTAATGCGATGGTATCCCGTTGCCTTCCACATCGCAATACTGTCTTAGAATGTTATACCGACCCTTATAGTCTCTGCCAATCTAAGTACCGAAAAAGATGCTGTCCTCTTTTGGGGACCTGTCTTGATCTGGTTCCTCACTAAAGATCCCACTAATTTAATTAAACCTATAGTTTGAATTTTTAACTCACTGAAACACGCAAGCCATTCTGCTTGTTATAGTATTTTAGAACTTCTTCAAGGTTCCGGTCCGTTCAGAATGCAATATAATCTATATACATAAAAACCACGAACGTTTAACAAGTTTCACGCACGCAAGAAAACTAACTAACATTTTTTCGTGCGAATTCTGAAAATTTCCCTACAAGAGTATTTTGAGTACTGCTTTTTACGTATAAACCCAAAGGGCTGTTGTGGAAGACAAATTGAAACAATGATACTTGCGTTAATAATCAATTCTTAGTTAATAAAGCCATACGGCACAAAATGCAGTCCCATACTAACGAACGACCATTCTTATGCAATTTGTGTAATTATAGCACATCACGAAAAAGTAATTTACAAGTACATTTACGGTCGCATGCTAACGATCGTCCATTCGCATGCAACTGGTGTTATTATACCTCATCACACAAAAGGTATTTACAAGAACATTTGAAGTCGCATACTTCTGAACGACCATTCTCGTGTAACTTGTGTAATTATACCACATCACGAAAAAGTCATTTACAAGCACATTCGCGGTCGCATACTAACGATCGTCCATTCATATGCAATTTGTGTGATTATAGTGCATTACGAAACACATATGCAGTCGCATACTAACGAACGTCCATTCACATGCAATTTTTGTAATTATAGCGCATCGCGAAATATTTATCTAAAAAACCATTTAACATTGCATACTAACGAACGTCCATTTGTATGCAATTTGTGCGATTATACAACAACACAAAACAGTCATTTACAAGTATATATGCGGTCGCATACTATCGAGCGTCCATTTTCGTGCAATTTGTGTGATTATGCAGCACTACAAAAAAGTACTCTAAAATCCATTTGTTATTGCATACTAAGTAACGTCGATGTCCATGCAATTTGTGTGCTTATTCTGCGTCAATAAGAAGTTGCTTAAAAATTCACATGCCAACACATACTAACGAACGTCCATATGCATGTAATTTGTGTGACTATAGTGCGTCACATAAAAATGTTTTACAAAGACATATACGGTCCCATACTAACAAACGCCCATTTGCATGCAATTTGTGTGATCATACCACATCACGAAAAAATTATTTAGAAGAGCATTTGTGGTCACATACTAACGAACGCCCTTTCGTCTGCAATTTGTGTGACTATTCCGTATTGAGAAAATCTACTCTACAAAACCATTTGTTATCACATACTAAGTAACGTTTATTTGCGTGATTATTTTGAATCGCAAAAGAATTTTTATAAATACTTGTGCAGTCCCATGTGTGCAATATGTGAGTATTTCGCATCTGAGGAAAATAATCTATAAACATATGTGCGATCCCATAGTAATCACCGATCATTTGCATGCTTTGTAATTGTGTCGCATCAGAATGATAAGATTTACGAAGACCTATACGATTGTCTACTAATCCTTCATTACACGCGCCGACGACTTTTCCCCGACCAGACACCATTTTTGTTATATTTTTTATAAAATTATGCCAGGTCTTTAATACCTTCTTAAAATAGCCTTTGCTAATGATACTAAAATCTTTTTTTGATGGGTTGTTTTTGGAAAGTTCCCGGCTCGTTTGTGTATGTCTAACAATTAATCGTAAACTTCTGGATTCAGTGCATATATCTATGGGTGTAGGATTTATCAATAGCCCTGTACCTTTTTAAAGACTAGGTGATTCCCCTGCATGCTTTTGCAATAAATTAGTACCGCTTTTCTTTAGTTTCACGTTGACGGATGGTAAAGCCTGTAGTGCGACTGCGAAACCACTATGTTAGCAATGGCATACTCGTATGAAAAAAAAACTATAAATAATATAAAAATATAACGGAGTTATTAGAGATTATGATTCAAATATCAATGATGTTGGCGACAACACAGCTGCACAATTGGAAGAGCATGTTTCTAAGCAAAGTGATTCAAAGAAGCAGATGCTGTAGCATCTAACGTACGTTTCATCGGAGGTGATATTTTGTTAAATTGGAATAGAAATCCATTAACCGCAAAAACAAGCCGCAGTAGAAAGAAAACCTAGTCACGAAACTGCAGAAAGCAGTGGGAGACGCAAGACACGTTCCACATATACTAACCGCAGTAAATTATTTTTTACTGACAGTATGCTACAAGTTGTGAAATATACAATGTTAAAATACGGTAAGTTCTTCCAAATCACGCTAGAGAACATAATCCAATAACACAAATATTATTGAACTAAGGACCTTTCTTGGTTTATTATATTTAGGCAGTTTGGATCGGTTAAGCCACTGGAATGTGGATCTATGGAGAGTAGACGGAACATGAGTTGAAATGTATAGATTAGTAATTGGGGCCAACAGATTTCATTTCTTAGTTCAAATGTTGCGATTAGTAGATAATATAGGTTCCTTCTGGCCCACTTCGATCCTCACTCGATCGATCCCCCCTCCCTGCCGTCTAGTTGGTGTTTGTTGAAGGGTACGTGCATTGTATATTCTGACGATCCTCATGACACTTCTGGCGCACATCGTTTCTCACTGGATCGCCTCCCCCTCCTACCCCCTTCTTCTTGCCTACTAGTTGTAGGGTGTTGAGGGGGAAGGGGGTCTTATGACGATTCTCATGACTCATTTGAATTTTTCATTATGTTTATCAGCTTTGCGGGTGCCCCATTCGGCATTTTGCGGTTTAGAAAAATTTTTAAAAAATTTCAAATCGAGCTGGGGTGTTAAAAAATCAACTCAAAATTACATGGTATAGGTATGGGTAATCAAAATTGTAAAGGGTAATTGTTTCCGTTCTCTGGAATCGGTGATTGAGCACAGAAACAAAAATAAGCTGCAATATATATGGAAATAAAAATTTATTAGACAATCTATACACAATAGTAATAAATTCTTTGTATATATCTACATTTACAATAATATTATCATTGTTCACGTTTTTAGGCTAAACATGTATATATATTGTGTCCCTAAAACAGTCACGTAATGTGTACAACTTAAATCTAAGCAATATATACAACTTATAAACTAGGTAAAATAAAATCTATTATCTATTTCCCTATGCCCCCATGCATACGTTAAGGTCGTGTTAGGGATGACGAAACGCTTGTCATCTGCGCCCGATAAACTAACCTTGCTAAGTAACAGCGTAAACAAATCATGTTTTTTGCTCCTAATAGACCGCATCGAATGCACGAGGGCTCGGAAGTTACTGTTATGTGCTACGTCCTTAAAACTATTAACACTTATACTCTGCACAACACTACGGTTAACCCCTTTAATCTTTTTTATTATATCCCTTTCGCTAACTATACAGTAACTCTTGGCGCGAGTACCCACAAACTCTAAAACTACCTCACCACCAAACTCATCCTTGAACTTTCCGGGCACTTTCTTGTTTACAAGTGAGATCTTATATTTATTGTCTGGGTGGTAGTCACTGGTGTCGAATAGGTCCAGGCGGGCACGAATATCACTGTACAAGTCTTCTGTTTCGATTCTATACACGAGCGAATCGGTATCTGTATACAAAAGCGAAAGCTTAGGCTCCATACAGAGGCATCAGTTCCTCATAGTGAAAGTCGTAAATCAAGGTTTTTGATATATCTAAAATCGAAAATCTTGCATATATAGGTTTGTTATAGGTGACTTTAACGCGGTCCATCTGTATGAGTGCTAAATTTTCGCCTAGTACCTGATTACAATTAAAGTTCGGGCGGGAAATCAGGGTACTTGCGCACAAGGTCTTCCGGTTACACTCCCACCGAGTCACAAGCTTCACGACGACGCGCTTGTCTACGTTCTCCATGGTCTTACCAAAGATGGCATTGTTCATGAGTTTGAAAAAGTCCTTCTCAAAAGCGTTAGTAGCACGAGTGCGAAGGTCTGTGTTCAACTCGATATAAGGCTTCAACCATGGAGACTGGTCGAACTCGAGAACCCGGTGATGGAGGTCAACACTAATCCGTTTCTCATACACTGCTGTAGATTCTTGTAGTGGATAATGTAGCGGTGTTTGTCTTCTATGGTGGCGAGGAGCTTCGGAGTCTTAGATGAGATATAAGGCGACGTCTTCATGTCCGGACAGAATGGCAGGTCGTTGTGGAGATCATGTAAATGTGAAGGGTACTCCAAGTCGACCTCCAGAATAAATCCTTTCGCAGAGTCCTTGGAAACATTTAAGATGGTGGCATGGAGTTCGGCTATATCGGTAGAGGCAACCATCGAAATCCTCCAAGAGGGAGAGCGTGGCTCATGGCCCAGCCATATAAGTTATTGGCATCGTAGTAGGCCAAATACTTAGACGGATAGCCACCAGGCAGCGCTTTCTTTATACTATATATATATATATATATATATATATATATATATATATATACCAGACATTTTAGTAGATGACATCCTGGTTTGTAAGCAGGGCTTAGAATCTTCCAATGCCGATACACTCCCACATTGTGGTATCGTCGTATAAATATGGCCAACCGCCAGTTTAAACCCCAATTCATTTTCCAGTAGCTTTATATCCATGATGCTATTGTTAACAACTGAGTTTACTTATTGTCATGATATTTGGGCGCGAGGTAGCACGGTGAAATAACACTTACCTTATAGCCTTTTCGCTGAGCTTTTGACAGACAAGAAAGCAAGACAACTAACGTTGGACAATTTTTTAAGCCAGGCCCATCCTTACCAGCGAAAAATGATGAGGACAGTGATCTGTAGGTTACCATTTCTTCATCTACATTCGCATATTTTATGTAACATAAAGTTGTTTCGTTTTTGTATCTGGATTATTACAGGTTTTTGGAGTCTCTCATTATTTTATATGCAAATGTATGCACTTGTAATGTATATATTTTTGATTTAAATGAAATAACAAGATAAAATGCATTTTGAATGATAAACCATGTTACATATTTAACTAATTTGGAGTCGTTCCCTTTGAATTTGTATTAGAATAATTGATTCCTTTTATGTGGCTTTTCGCTTTGCGACCAAGTTTTGTGTAATATGTTTAGGCTGTAAAGCGATGTATGGGTGTATATGTATATACCAACCTCAGTAAAACATCATCGGAATAGAAATGACCGCCATAGACTAAGGTTTATAATAACTATGATATTATATAACAGAGTAAACCCGGAAATAGGATAGCAATATTAGGATGATTGCGAAAGCACTATTTATGGTATGTTCCCTAAAACTAAAAAACATGAGAGGTGGGCCCCTGACTAAAATGTCCTCGTAGTAAGCACCCGATTCGTTCAACCTTTGTAGTAAATAACTCAAGAAGGTGGACTGTCGCGCCCATGCAAGCACATAAAGAGAAGCTTTCTTTCATTATTTTAACCTAACGTGAGATATTCAAAGTAGTCTATGATTAATTAGTTTGCAGGAGATCAATTTATGAAACTGAATGAAATAGTCCTTCAAAAATCGGGCGATGTACGCATTACAACTAAAATATTCAAATTGCTAGTGATATTCAAATCGTTGTTAAATAAAAACTTTTATATAAACATTAATCATGATGAATGAATATGCCTGTATCATTTGCATATATATTAAAACGTGCATACAACGATCATATAATTAAGCTAAAATAGGTCTTTTAACACCGTAAAACTTGCGACATGATCTGCAAAATATACTGTTATATATGTACATAAAGTTTAATACTCACCTAACTGCTTTGATTAACGAACAGTAAACCGGAAAACAAACTGAGCCGGCCGCACTTCACACTATTATATTAGCACATCTCGTAACAATATGCACCAGGAGTAAACACCTGAGGTCCATCTATATTCAAATTACACAAATTATACCTTTATGTGCAATTTTTTTCTCGATATGTTAAGGCAGATTTCTGCTAAAGAATGTCACATAAAGGTATAGTTTGTGTAATTTGAATATAGATGGACCTCAGGTGTTTACTCCTGGTGCATATTGTTACGAGATATGCTAATATAATAGTGTGAAGTGCGGCCGGCTCAGTTTGTTTTACGGTTTACTATTCGTAAATCAAAGCAGTTAGGTGAGTATTAAACGTTGTGTACATATATAACAGTATATTTTGCAGATCATGCGGCAAGTTTTACGGTGTTAAAAGACCCATTTTAGCTTAATTATATGATCGTTGACACGTTTTGATAAGCTTTTAATGTTGCATATAATGAATTACATATTTAATTTAATTTGACGTAAATTCTGCATAATTTCGAGATAATTTATGGTTTCTAATAGATTTTTAATAATTTTTTTGTTAATATTTTAGAATCCACTGAAAATATTCGAGTTCTAATAAAAGCTGTGCTGACCTTAAATTTACCGGACTTTGCTCTGCGAATATACTAAATAAACGTGTCGAAGAATTTAGATGAGTCAAGACGTAATGACATAGTTACACCATAAAATAATTAATTGCCGAAATTTAAAATATATGTAAATCGATCGATTTGAAGGGTATTCAGTTTTATAAATTGATTAATTATCAACCGCTTTGAATATCTTAACGTCAGGTAAAAGTAATTTTTCTCTGGTTTAATATATAGCTCATGTTATAATTAGTATTTTGTAGTTAATTATAGACAGATATGTCATCGTATCGTATGGAATGCAGTCATTTCTGCAATTTGCATAAAGCAAAACGATACATTATTATAAATAGTACAGTACAATAAATAATTTTCATAAGAAATCGATATCATAAATAAACTATATTACAAAACCTGTATTTAAACTAACAGCATGCTTTATTCGAAACCCCATTATTGGAGAAACAACTTATTTCCTAAATTAAACTGCATTTGTTTTTAAAGAATTCTATAACTCAGTTTTGTATGCCTGGAATTTAATAGTAATGTGATATAAAATTTTAATAATAAATTTTGGATCCAAACTAAACATTCTTATTGTTATCGAATTAATAATTATTTTATAAAATAAGCTACATAACAAACCAGCACTCGTATTTTCAAGTTATATATAGACCGATGTATTCATTTTCTAATAATTCGTGAAAAATGCAGTCATTTCTACAATTTGCTGAGAACGAAACCTAGAAATATTTATGAGCTATGATATTTATGACGTCACGCACATTCATGCAGGCATAAACACGTTTAAGTAGGTCGTTGATCGCTCGAATCATGCCCCCGAGAATTTTTTATCGCTAACGGAACGACAATTATTTTGAAAAATTAATAAATCGATTCAAGGTATAGATTTTTACGTTCTTATAATTGTTATACAGATTTTATGTTTGGATTTAAATTACAGCTTAAGGTTTAAAGAACATTACACAAAAACTCGTTTTTAATATAATAAAATTTAAGGAAGCGCTATAAGGTTTACATATGGTTGAAATACAAATATTCTGCTATGATAAACTAAAAATCCTACTTGTTTAACTTTATTAATGTTTAGGCTTAAAAATAGAGCAAAATTTCATGAACCGGATGATATAAACAAATTTTTTATAAAATCTACATTAATCGGCGCGCTGAAGAAAATATATGTCTCGTTGTGATACTAACGAGTTAATTTCGTAGTACGGTTTAGTGTGGTTCCAAATATTGACAAAGGCGAATGCGGTTTTGTATATGAATTACATATTTAATGCAACTTTTAGTAAAATTCGGCTTAGTTCTTTGAGCTAGTTTTAGGTTTGTAATTAATTTTTAATAATTTTTGTTAATATCTTAGGATCCACTGAAAATATTCGAACTCTATATAAAAGCGGCGCTGATCTTAATTTTACCGAGCTTCGTTCAGACGTGATGTAGAATTTTGGATGAGTCATGATGTAAACATTTTATAACTTTGGCGTGGGGTTCGAGACTAATCATAGCCGTCGGGTGATCTTGATAGGTTAACACTCCTTTGACTGATATTTTTTCTATTATTAAACGTCGTTCTAGGTAAGTCGAGCATTTTTGGGTATGTTTAATTGAATATTTATATATTTTTCAGATATCTATAATGATTTCACTCTCTGCAAATTACAGAAAATAGCCGCATTCTATACGATGATACATCAGCATTTTAATTGTCATACAGGAGGGGTAAAAAAGGCAATTTTCTAATCCCGTACATTATTTAACAGCAACCTGTAAAATTAGTCACCTGTTTCTCCCCTATCTAAACTACAACACTCAACAAATTATTATAAAAACTTACAACCGTATGTCTTTATTTCATGATGCAATAAAGTAATTGCAATGTATGAAGAATGCGGCTGTGTTTGTATCAATACACACTTGTTCTTTATTTTAGAGAAATTTATTTCTTCAGATTCTGACAATTCATTCATCAAAAATATTCCAACCAGTCTGGAATCCAGTGTTTTTCATAAGCAAACGAACTTCTTAAAAATGTTCTTCCAAACGCATGAATGTCGTCAGTAGAGTTTCCCCTTACGGAGTCAATTATAACAATTGTGTCATTATGTAGGAGATATACATTATTGGGCAATTCTGTTTCAATAACCATTCCATTTACAGTAAAATGTTCAAAGTTGTAGGCATATTCATCTTCATCAGTTACTCTAGATGTTATAACTGCGTTATTATTTTCTTTGTTCTTCTATGCGATTTGCAATCTGTTGTAATTGGAGATTAGAAGACTGTAAACATTTTTTAATTTGTCTAATTTTCGAAAGGAAAAGAACTGAAATTATCCAGGTTACCATAAAATTTAACATCCTGTGATAAATGGATTAAAGCATGAACATTATAAGTTACATTCTCAATGCCATAATGAGTGCCATATTCTTCCACAAACTCTCTTAAAAGGATACTAGCATTCATATTATAATCAGGTTTTTGACAAACTAATGGACTACATAAGATTCTAATAGCCATGTGTAATTTTATAATATGGTTGTATTGGTCAAAAGATAAAACATGTGTTAATACAAATGGTGACACATATAATAAAAACAACAGTAATTCGGTGGCTTTCCAATGATCAATCTTATAAATTGATCGTGGTTTCCTGGCAAATTCTCGAGGAATCATATTTGTTAAAGATAAATACATTGTATTGAACGTTTCAAGTTTAGATGGTATCATTCTAATTCCACATTTCCCTTTTACTAGCAAAAAAATTAATTTTCTAACAACACCAAGCAGTACGACATACATGTAATCTAGAGGTGTTTGATTTACAATATCAAAATCAGCAATTTTTTCAAAGGGAGTTGTTCCTTTATGATAATCTTCTTGAGCTTTATCTCGAAAATTCTGATCTTTTCTTAATGTTGAATAATTATCTAAATATATCATAGTATGTTTATCAGACATATCACCTTCCACCATACATTTACTACAACTTATGCTAGCATTATGTGATTTTACACAAAGTGCAAAAGCCTTAGCAGGTGCATCGCAAATTAAAGCGTTTAATAACAATCTATAGTGCTTATTCTTCAACATAATTCCATTGAGTTGCAAGTGAACAAATTCATTTATGAAATCTTCCAAATAATCTTCAACATTATTAGGTTTTGATTGACCATGATAAATTCCAATGCCAAAAAACAATACGTGAAGAACCGGGTATGTGTATATAAGATGTTTCTGATATGGGTAACCCATCAATATTAACATGCAGTTTAATTGTGTCATTGAGAAGTTGTCCCATTTTATTATTACAAATATATAGCAGTGATTGCTCAATACCAAAGTGGTAATATGATCCTAAACCAACAGCTCTTACAAAACAATGTCTTGGTGTTTTTAAAAGTGTTTTACTGCTTAATGGAACATCTAAACGCTCGTCCTTTAAAATTTTTAGCAATTTATTTAAATGGTCATGAGGAATGTGACTTTTAATTGCCCACAAAGCAAGTTGCTTGTTAAAACTCTTCTGGTCATATGCTAAATTTGTGTCTAGTTTTTCTTCGCCATTTTGCTGTTCATTTTGGTATGCACTATGCAATATTTTAACTGTGCTTTCTTTGTGGTTACTTGTTTCATGATTATTGCTATTTGTACGTTCAAGGTTCTCTGAAAATTCTTCAAGGTGGCCATCACATGTTTGCTGGTGCTGGTCGTACTCTTTGGTAATATTTACAAGGTTTTTATAACCATCGTTATCCATTAAACATTCAAGGTGAAATTTATCTTGACATTTGTGTTTAAATGAAATATTATTTTTAAACACTGTTAATTTGCTGCATTTCTCTTCAACTGCTTTCTCGTTTCTTTTGATTAGTCGTTTCAGATGACGTTTTGTGTAAGAATGCTTTTTCATAGTGAACTAAAATAAAAGAACTTTGGTATTGTGTAAAAACTATGTTTATGAATAATCAATACTAAGACACGCTCAGAAAAAGTTCCAATTGTTCCTGTAGCACGCTTTACCGTACTATAGAACTTGTTTCAAGTCACTAATGGTGCGGTAATATGTCCAGATGTTAAAGAGATCATTTCAGTGTTAAACTGGCCGAGTCGGCAATTTCTAAGAAACCACTACTGACCATTTTAAATCCATTTTTATAAACTTGTTTAGGTAATCCCATTGTAGCATTTTATTGCATATTTAATAATGCAACTTTGTAGCAAAGTTCAATAGTTTAAGGCTCAGAATAAAACACGTTTTGTTATACTAAAGGGAATCACTTATTGGAAGGGGAAAACAAATGGGATGGTCCAAAGGCCTGGCTCTAGTTTTGTTGATTACTCAGAAGGCTTGCCAATCCGATACAGATGAATTTAAATAATTATATAGTAAAATAAATGCTAGAATATGGAATCCCCACTACTATTTCAATAAGGAAAACTTCATAGCTACAATAAATTTTTGAAACATTCTTACCTCATTATGATGAATATCTTGCGATGTTTCCAAAGAGGTGTAGTCGTTTTTAAACATCTTTAAAGTGTTGCGCTAAAATAGAAAACCTATTGTAGTAATTTCATAACTTTTTATTATACGATAATTGGTTTAGGCTAGTGCCAGATAAACAAATTTTACTTGAACTTTGGAAACTGATTTTAAGTGTTGTTTTAAAACCTAATAAATATTCGAGTACAACAGGTCTTTGTATGTATAATAGTACAATTCACAGAGAATAAGTAAAGGAAAGCATATTGAAAGTTTGACATTTCATGTTCATTGATTGAAACCCAAATCAGATTTACACTAGGGCTGTACTTTTTAAATAACTTTGTTAAACGATGAACTAAATATAAAAAACACGTTTACAGAATAACATGTATGAGTTGAACAGTAGAATGTCAAATTTAACAAGCAACAATATTGTAGATTTCCAATAAATTGTTTTACGTGCATAAGTCATGACTTTTAACATTGCTTGTTATAGTTTTCACCATAAAATAAAAAACACTCAGCATTTTAATAATAAAAGTACATGTTTCACATTCAGAGAGGCATGAAGCCGTAGATTGCTCTAATATATATTCTTTAAAATGATTAGTCATTATATTGTAAATTTGTAATATTTGTTAGTAGGGATGGCAACGATACAATGATATACATTGCTTTTATCAGTTATCATTACTAATTAGCAAACAAAATATTCAGTAAACCGCTATAACCTCACTAAAATTGTACAATATTAAAATACACGGATAAGAACAGTTTCCATACACATGGAGAAATCCAATATTATTATTAAACGTTTATAAGTTGCACTTACCTGCAATTCTGCAACAATAAGGAAAAATAATTTTTATTTAAAATAATAAAGCGTACCTATATGTATGGATGGATGACGATGACACATATGTGACATTTTTAGCGCTTGCACAAACATGTCCTGCTACTTTACGTGTACAGAAGTATACGATGTGTCAAAAATTAGGAATTGTAGATATCGTATATTTAAGAATAAGTTTCAAAATTGTGAACGCTCAAAAATTGATCTCCAGATCGAGTACTAATTTTCAAGAGAAAAGTTTCCTGTAGAATCTATCTGTTACTTACAAAAGATGTGTGGAATTAAAAGAAAATGTCTTTATGAACGTTCGCCAAGTCCACGCAAAAGTACAAGATTATTGGAATATGCTATTTGTATATACAGGTGTTTATTCTACATCGTTAATAATTGACCGAATAAAACATGTGTGGTGTCTTCCTCAAAGACTTTCCATTTCTGTGATTTTTGCACTATAAAAAAGTAATTTCCAAATACATAACCTAGTCCCATACTAAGTACCACCCGTTGGCATGTAATTTATTATTCTTCATTAAAGTTTATATTTTTTCACATACGAACGTGCATTTGCATGTCTATCTACTATTCTGCATCTTATAAACGTAAGTTCAGATTCCATATTAACAAACGGCCATTTGGATGCAATTTTTGTGATTATCGCATTACCAAAAGATCACTTAAAAACATTAAATCGCATAACTAACTCCTTTGCCTACAACTTATGTATTTATTCTGTAAAGATTCTAAAGTTAAGATGTCGTTACATACTAGCGAACGTCTATTGACTTGCTTTTTATGTACTTATTCTACATCTTCTGAAACCAAGTTAAGAATCCACATTCGGTCCCATACTCACAAACGTCTATTCGCATGCAGTTTGTGTAATTACGCCGCATCACAAAATGGTCATTTACAAACACATATGCGGTCGCATACCAAAGAACGTCCATTCGCATGCAAGTTATGTAACTATGCTGGATCACGAAAAGATAATTTACTAAGACACATGCAGTTGCATAATAACGAACATCCATTCGCATGCAATTGGTGTAATTATACCTCGTTGCAAAAAGTTCTCTACAAAGACATATGCAGTCGCATACTAACGAACGTTCATTCACGTGCAACTTGTGTAATTATTCGACATCACGAAGATATAGTTTATACGTACATATGCTGGCGCATACTAACGAACATTTATTTGTATGCAATTTGTGTGATTATACTACATCACTAAAAAGTAGTTTACGAAGTCATATGCAGTCACATTCTAATGAACGTCCATTCGCATGCGCCTTGTGTAATTATACTGCATCCCTAAAAGGTAGTTTACGAAGTCATATTCAGTCACATTCTAACGAACGTCCGTTCGCATGCACCTTGTGTAATTACGCCGCCTTACGAAAAAGTATTTTACAAACGCATATGTTGTCGCATATCAACGAACGTCTATTTGCATGCAATTTGTGTGATTACAGAGCATTACTAAAAAAGAATTTAAAAGATCATATGCAGTCGCATACTAATGCACGTCCATTCGTATGCAATCTGTGTAATTACGCCGCATCACGAAAATACACTTTATTAATACACATGCCGTCGCATAGCAATGAACGTCCATTTACATGCAGTTTGGGTGGTTATACCGCATTAGTAAAAGGTGATTTACATAGTCATATGCAGTCCCATACTAACAAGCGTTCAATCGTATGTAAATTGTGTGACTATACCGTATCACAAAAAAGTCTTTTACAAATGCATATGCAGTTACATACTCAGAAACGTCCATTCGCATGCAATTTGTGTAATTACGCCGCATCAGGAAGAGCTTGTTTAAAAAGACATATGCGGTCGCATACCAACGAACGTCCATTCGCATGCAAGTTATGTAACTATGCTGGATCACTAAAACAAACTTTACAAAGACATATGCAGTTGCATAATAACGAACATCCATTTGCATGCAATTGGTGTAAGTATACCTCGCCACGAAAAAGTTCTTTACAAAGACATATGCAATCGCATACTAACGAACGTTAATTCACATGCAACTTGTGTAATTATACAACATCACGAAAAGATACTTTATACGTACATATGCAGGCGCGTACTAACGAACAACTATTTGTATGTAATTTGTGTGATTATAGTGCATCAGTAAAGGATAGTTTACGAAGTCATATGCAGTCACATACTAACGAACGTCTATTCGCATGCACTTTGTGTAATTACGCCGTATCACGAAAAAGTACTTTACAAATACATATGCGGTCTCATACTAACGAACGTCCATCCCCTTGCAATTTGTGTGATTATTCTGCATCACGAGAAATTGCATTACAAAAACATTTACATTTGCATAAAATTTAGACAATTCTCTACAGGTTTCACCAAAGTTTATATCTTTCCGAATAGTAAGGTACGTTTATTTGTGTTTTTATGAACTTATTTTCTATCTTGTAAATGTAAATTAAGAATTTATAGAGTTCGTACTAGCGACCGTCCATTCGCATGCAATTTGTGTGATGATACAGTGTCAGAAAAATGTTATTAACAAAGACATATGAAGTCGTATATTAAGGAACGTCCATCATATGCAAATTGTACAGTTATTTCACATCTATCAGAAAATCATTCTTCAATTACAAGTGCGATTGCATACTAACGAATATTCATTTGCATGTAATTTGTGTGATTATCCTGCAACACTCCATGCTATTGTTGCGAAAGGGATCTTCACCAAATGATATGGACCCGTTTAAGTGCATCCATCAAATGTTGCGAAACCGTTTGAGCGCCTCCACCAGTTGTTGCAAAAGCGGTTTTGCTTCAGAAAGGTTTGGGGATCGTAGCTAGGGTTTGCATTGCCACAACACACACATAGTACAATAAATTAGACACTGAGTTCAATAATACTTACATCTATTAACAAAACAAGAAATAGTTTCTTCGTACAATAAGGCCTTAAATCTAACATAAAAATATAAAATAGACTTACATTTTTTGGTTGACTGACTAACTGCCTTTTGATTAATTGACTAACTTTAACTTCAAGTTCGATTAACTGTTAACTATTGACTATTCTTCACTGACTATTAAATATTAACATTGATTAACTATAATTGACCAACAGTTAACCCTGACTAAACAATGTCTTGAGTTATATACAATTTCTTATCACAACTGTGGAATTACTTATTACTATTTCTCATCTTAAGAATGACGCTCGACTTTTCTGGACATCTCACACTTGTGGTCGGTTCTTTTTATTAATCTACGCAAAGAGGAAGCTTACTAATTCAATTTAGTATGATGTAAATTTGCGCAATTTACCGTGATCTAACTAATACGTGACTAATTAAACTTTCTTGGATATTTTAAGATTGAAGGAGTTATGAAAATGGTTGCTTAAGCCCTAATCATATCGTAACATCTTTCCCCGGCGTAATAAAACTTGGTCTCCAAGTTTTGGTAGAACAAAAACCAACAAAAAAGAGAGAAGAGGGTAAGTATGAGATTAGCCAAAAATGTCAGTCGGCATTCAATAACACTATGAAGAGTGAAAAAAAAAATTTCACACAAACTAAGTTAATAAAAAAAAAAAAGATTGTAACAAGTTGGTTTAAACCTAAGAGAGAGAAAAAACACAAGAAAAATATCAATTGTTCTCGCTTGCACTGGGAATTGTTTTGAAATGCACTGATCGGTTAACTGACTTGCGGCACTAAATAGTGTCCGTTGTGTTGAACTGTGTTCTTCTTATGTGGGTTGATTCGATGTATGCATTGATACATAGTCGGACTGACGTGTCATTGGTAGGTAGTGTGGTTGTTTAGGAATGGCTGGCAATCTTCGTTGTTAAAGTTGCTTTTTCTATGCTGCACTCGTTGGCGGCTTGTTCCCCTTGCTAGTAAATTTTGCGACCGTGAAACTTCACTATTTTGTGGTTCTGTAACTTCGTAGATATGGGTGTCTGAACTGGTCGATGGTACTAAATAGTCTTCGACAATGTTTTCGCTAGTAATGGTAGCTGCTGATGCGGCTGGCACCGGATGGATTGGAAGTAAAGGAATATCTTGTGAGGATTGAGGTTGACGGATAAATGTTCTTCGACTTGACTTGTCGGTATTTGAAATAGTATTAGCTGATAATTGTATTATTCGTCGATAGAGAATTACACAGAAAATAAACGTTAAGAGAATCAGTACAAAGGATAGAGCAAGGAAACATGTATATAAAATAAATGAGGTAGTTTGCGTTGTTTGAGTCGCCCATTTTGAACTTATACATTCTTCAATTGAACCAAATTTTAATGGTGTTTGATCTTGTAGTGGAATGTTAAGTCGTCTAAATCGTATCCACCCTGCTAGTATGATATAAATTATAGTTGTGGCAACTTCATTATAAGCAAGCAATTTCTGTTGCTTCGATTGTTGCATGTTCTCCATTAATTCTACAATTACAGGAAAGATGTATTGAGAAAGCTCCAACTGTAACTAGTCTTCCAATGGAAAATGATTTGTTTCCACATACGACGGATGAATTTACATGTGGGTGAGTTACCATATACGTGTTTGCTTCAATGCGGGTGATGAATTCAGTTTCTATACCGGTATCTCTACAATGGAATGGACAGACTTTTGATAGCTGTGATGCTGTTCGCTCGTATAATAACTGTTTAGTACATGATATGGTAAGAGCGTTGTTATCGTATTGTTTTAATAAACATAAATCTTCATTAAATGAGTCACATCTAGGAGTGCGTAATGTCCAGCCTGTTGAGGTTTGTACCATTGTAAAATCATCTGTGGGAACATTTACTGAGCATGTATATGAATTCCATGCGAAGGGTGGCGTAAAGAATTTCCTTACTATAAGTCCACGTAGTGTCCGATGTATTAGCGGTACATGGATTTCTACCAATGCATTGTCTTTGGATATGGTGCATTTCGTAATTGGCAGCGAGTAGTATACAAGAAAATGAATCTAAGCATAAAAAAATTTAACATTAGTCTCTTATTTCTAGTTTTGTACACATTTCGGTGAATGAGTTTTTTATGTGGAAAAATCTATATAAATAACCAATTTCATTAAGCTTTAATATATTTCAATCTTATAAGAGTTTTTTAAGTGTATCTTATTTTTATCTTATTACTGTACAAAAAGTGTATGTTTAATCTTTTAGATTATTTTGTGTTTGTATTATAGAAATAATTGTGAATAAACAGCATGATAAAACAAAAATGATTGTGTATTGCTAGTATATTGGCAATTTCTCTTTATGTTAGATTTAAATGGAATTGCTTATTTACGAAGTATTAGGTCATGAATAATGAATGTGGATTTTGATCCCAACAAAATTATAGTATGGACCTAAGAAAACAATTGTGCGTTAAGCATTCATTGATAGTATACTCCAGATTTGGTAGTGACTAGGGTTAATATCCATGATGAGCATTGAGATGGCAAGGCCCGAGAATTAAAATCAAAGTAATGCCAGTTAATAAAATTGAAGTACCACATTTTAAGAAAAAACACTGTCAATTTAAATTTAAGTTTCACTAAACTTCATAAGGGTTTCTTGTTTAAAGTACGTTATTACAAACGGGCTTGTGTACCGATAAAAATTTGACAAGAAATGTTTTCATGTAGTTATAGTGCTCGGTGTTGTTATGACCAACATGAACCATAAAAAGATCTCAAAATCATCATATACACCTAAATAATATCCTTCAATATCATCATCTAAACATCATATACATATAAATAAAATAACTTCTATAATAATATTAACAATAATGTATTTCAAAATATTAATAACAATAACTAAGACAATGTCAAATTCAACAATTACAATAACAATAATAACAACAACAACAGCTTACCGCCTAACAACATTACTAATTTAAATACCACCATATAAAAAAAACTACCATTTATTCAGGGTTTATCTCCGCTACTACTAAGAGTTCTTAAACAACCTGGTATTGCCATTGCATTCAAGTAGAACAATACCATTAACAACCTATTTACTAGAATAAAGAACCCTACCCTTAAACTATTAAACAGTAACGTAATTTACAAGATCGTCTGTAGCTGTCAGGCATCCTACATTGGTCAAACTTCCCAATGGTTGAGGAATCGTCTGACGCAACATAGAAGTGACTGCAGGATCAATTCTAACAAATATGCATTAGATAAACATGTTTATACAACCAAACATACTCCCATATATGAAGAAATTAAAATATTAGACAAAGAGTCCAATTACAAAACCAGACTCTTTTTAGAATCTTACTATATTAACAAAGAGGAACAATGTTTGAATAATAAACAAGATATAGAAGACTCACACAGATTTTATTCTACCCTATACAGTTTAAATCACTTTAAATCTAATACGCTTCATTAAGAACCCTTTTTTTTCATGATAATCACATAAACATTGAATCTACATCATCTACTTTAACCATACTAATCTCCCAACATATTAGTTTTTAAGACTCAATTTGTTACTAGATCTCATTCTGTTTCCTACTAAATGAATTCTATTAATAATTTTTGATCAACGTTAATTTTAAATTTCGACAATTTTACTATTTTTCAAATTTGACAAATATTGCTATTACACAGTAAGGAACTTATCTATTATATTATGTTAGTTTTATATTACATCACTTCTAATTGTAGATGCTTTTGACAAAGGCAAAAAGTTTTGCCGAAACGTTAAGCAGAAGAAATTAAATTTTGAATTTTACATAAAGTATTATTATTTGGATTTCATACTCAGTATACTACCATCTTGTTTCCAATATATATATATATATATATATATATATATTATAGTGGTTTTAAAGGGTTAAAAATAAAAATAAACGAGGCAATTTCAAAACACTCTGTATAAAGGAACAACCAGAAATTACGTGCAAAAGTTATATTAGTTAATTCATTTTTAAGTAACGAGTATTAACAAAATTTTACAAATAAGAATTAAAAATTTAGTAGGTTTGCAAAGAAATAAAATGTTAGAAGCCAATGCCATTAATTTATTAATTTAATTGAATTTAATTAAATGGTTATTGACGTATAATATGCATAAAAGCGTGTAAAGGTCAATGATACCAAGGTGAAACACGTTGCTAACAAATAAATATATCGGTTGGGTTGAAATACGGTAAAATCCAACTCTTAGAATTGTTAGTTAAAACGTTCGTTACGATTGAACACTTGCGTGGTTTGGAAAGGTCAAGTTCCAATTATTTGTGTAGATAAAGATAAAGATTCTACGTATATCGGGTAAACCGTCGCATGTGTTCACAGGAAATACTAACGAGGGGTTATTTAAATCACGTAAGAAGCCCACGTGGTGTAGATAGCAGACAAGCAGGAATATTGATTTTCTACCACTCAAGCAAGGTTAGAAAGAGACGTAGAAAACGCATAAGCATGGGACAACGGTTGTATAGGCGGGATTTGTGAAACGTCAGTAGGTCTACGATTGGTCGATATGGTTAGTTTGACTTGAAACAAATACGAGGATAGTGTAACGTAGTTTTCTAAAAATATAATAACGACGTGCTGAAATTCGCGGGATTAGATATCGGTTGAGTGCAAAATTGTAAGAAGTATTATTCTAAATGAAGGATTTCGCATTAGGAGGGTATGGAGGGGTTACATTCGAAGTGTATAAATACTCTAAAGAAGTAGCACGGCTCTCTTCTCTTTTAACTTCGTGCCTTTAATAGTTGGAACGCTTCAGACTAAGTATGGAAGCTACCTCGAGTTTTGTAAGTAGAATAAATTATTGTAAATTATATTGCACGGTGAGCTTCATAATTTATACGCGGTTTGTGTGCCGAGATTACATATTTTTTTATTGAAGTATCACCTATAAAATTTTAACAAGCTCGTGTCGGGACATTAAGTAACGTGGTTTGAAGTAACTAATTGTGAAAGGCGGATGTTTAAATGGAATTTGGAATTTGGTTACACCGTGAAGGCAGCGTTAGCAGGTCAACTTAGATGGGGTTCGGCTAGTAATAGCTAGAAACGGCCTGCAGAACAGATAGAAGAAATACATGGCATCGTCCACTAAGCGGAGATCGTCTTGAAATTTCCAGGTAACGATTTGAAATTGTGATTCTTATAAATTGTGAATATTGGATGACGTGTGAGGGTGATTTGAAGATTATTTGCGTATTGAACATAATACGTGTAAATAACTTTATTATAGTATTTAACTAGAAATTTGAAGGTGTCTATAAAGTTTTTTAACGTTCCATCAGAACGTGAAATTTTTGTAAAGAGTACATGGCTTTATTTTTTTATTTGTTGTAAGAGTATGCATAATTAACCGAGTTATCATGAGCTCACCATACTCCAGAGTTTACTTAGATTAAAAAAAAAATTTATAAAAAAGGAATTTTAAAGAAGGTATTATTCAAGGCCCATTTACTCCGGGTACATTTTATGTGTCTGATAATTTAAAATAAAAATTATAGGACATTACAAAATAGAGTTTACTGAAGTGTAATGTGATCAATGTAATGAGAAACAATATTGAATTACATTTGTAAATAGTAATAAATAAAAGATTGTATGTTAGTTGTATTTTGTGGTTTTATTGCGAGTGTGTGTGTACGATTGAGAATATGAGAGTGAAACTAGATGTCCAACAGGAGGTCCAAATGAGCTAGCCGGAAGCAGGGGCAGAAAATTGGCAATTCAACCGAGGAAAAAAAGAAAACGGGTAAGAAATTTTTTTTTTTAAATTATTTAATTTTTGAAAATTTTTCTATTTTCGAATTTGAAAATTTTATAAGCTTTCAAATATATTTTTGTTGGTGAGGCGTTTACCCGAGTTCCACGGCAATTTATGACGGCCCAACGTTGGGACTCGAATGTTTTTTGAGAGAGTACTAAATTCGAGCGGAGTTCCACGGCAATATATATATATATATATATATATATATATATATTGTAATGTAAGGGGGGGGGTATAAGGCTTCTAAGGGTAGATTTGTGTTAAAAAGGGTGTATGCCAAACGACATAATTCATATATCAGATCCAATAATTCATAAACTATATTTTGCCGTACTTTACATATGCTAAAGTATTTACCATTTTAGTTTAAAACGTATGTGCCAAAAGGTAAACAAAATGACTTGATGACGTTGATACAATGCACGGTGCTCAAAGTTTTATACTAAGTTGAAATTTTATAAGCCATTGAAAGTACATTTTCCGTCGGAAAACCGGACGCGTCTACGGATGTCTACAATCAACCAAGCGTCCAGGTCTTGTGTGAATTATTTTGGTTTTTCATTTAAGTAGAATCAACTTTTGGACGAATTGTAAATTCAAAATTATAAGTGAATAGAAATCAAAGATATAATTGGAGAATTGTGAAGTGTTTAGGACCAATGGTAGAAATTAGGATTGTATGTAAAGACTATAGTTAAGGTATTTGTGACACTAGAGAAAAGAAAAGTTGTTATTGGATAGTTTTATGATTTTAAAATGTGATTAAGTAAGCTAGTTTTGTTATGCTTATTGCCTAGCGAAGTAAATAAGAGGATTCTATTTCGACCATTTTAGTAAAAAAGACGTGTTTTGCAAACCTGCGTTAAAGTTGTATAAATATTTGGATAAAATAAATGTTTTTTGAGTTTAAATAGTATGATTTAGTAAAGTGAAGGTATAAGAAGCATCGGTGATATAAAAGCGACGATTATAGAAGAATATTTAAAGTGAAGTGCGACGGGAAAGCAACGGATATTTAGTTAGATTTGAACGAGATTGGTATTGGAATTGGAACGATTTTGGTTTAAAGGCAGTAGGAGATTCGAGTGGTTATACAAAGCGACGGCGAAGAAACGACGATATTTAATAATTTTGGAGTGATTTGGATAAAGATTAACGGCAGTAGGACATTGAGTGGACATTGAAGTATAGCAGGGCATAGATTGAATTGGAATAGGACGGCAGGATAGATTTGGATTTGATTACGGAAAGGTGAAAGGATTAATTGGAGCACGCAGAGAGAAAACAGGAGAGCAGCAAAGTACAGGGGAAGATTCAACGCAGAAACAAAGTGAACACGGAAGGATTAACGCAGGGGGAAGTAAATACAACGGTATATTCAAAATTCTAAAATCAGGGTAAATTATTTCGGATTTGGGGTCAGCAAAATTATATTAAGACACCTGGAGGCGATACGCAAGATCATCAGTGGTTGTGAATCCTTGTAAAGGCGCGTACGGCGAATAAGAACTTGAGCCAGCAACATTTAAAGAAGGCATCAGCGCTGTATAATTCAGGTGAGTACCGTGAAATATCTTAAAACGTCAAAAAAACAAGTCAGAAATTGTATACATAAATTAATTTGGCACCAAGCAACATTGATCAGTAAAATTTGGCATATACAGTAAATAATTACATATAAAAAGTGGTAAAACAAACGAGTGTGCAGTTTGGTTGGGCAGTGCACATCTACTCACGATTGAACCCACGGTGAGTAGGTGAACACCCTGAGATAAAGGTTTCATATGGTCGAGGCATAAAAATAGTAAACAGTTAAATAGATAACCAACCAAACTTCGCTAAAACACATCATATAGAAATCAATCATTGAATACTAAAAATAGGGGCGACGACAAAAGTCGTGTATAATAATTTTTAAATAAAAATTAAATTAAATTATAAATATATATAAAATAAAAATTAGGGCGGAGGGGTGGAGTAGTAGCAGTACAATATATATATATATATATATATATATATATATATATATATTATTATGTATGGAGATATAAGAAAAAATTATACAATTCGAAATATGAGTTAAACGATTAATATTTGCACACCTAAATGTGGTGTCGGCCTTTTAAAATGTTTATAAACGGCGGCAAATCTTTCCTTATAGTACCGCAACCTGACGTGCTTGCATATATTTACGCACGCTGAAAAATACTATACCAACTTTTGTAATTTTGTACGATTTAATGAAGGAAATTTTTCTGTTTTATTTATGCCACGGCTTTTAAGACTCGCTCAGGGATAATTGAATCTAGCAATTTTACTCTGTAAGAAAACGTGAGTTCTTTGTCCTCTTACAGGTATATTTAACACATGCGCATAAAGCGTCGTCTAGTTAAAACCACTTGACCTCTCTTAGTACTAGTATCTCGTGGTTATATTCAAAGATTGATAAATGGACTCAACAATATATAATTTAGGTAAGCGTTTGAAATTCAAATTATTCACAAATTACTTTAAATGATGTGTATATAAAGATAACTTCAAATACCTGCAACTCCTCTGAATGTGCCTGGGTTGTACATGGACCTTGATACAGGATACCACAAAATCGTCTAGCGAATGCTTGCTGCTAATACATAAAATGAACCGTAATCTATATGACTGGAAACTCGCTGCAAAATATCTAAATAGCACTGGTGCAACTCTT
Organism: Platerodrilus igneus; assembly: GCA_036346225.1. NCBI lineage: Eukaryota > Metazoa > Arthropoda > Insecta > Coleoptera > Lycidae > Platerodrilus > Platerodrilus igneus. Next base: position 3,059,311 of record JARFIW010000544.1, read on the forward strand.
CACTAACATTAGAGATGACCCGATGTTTGCTTTACTAGGAATTCCTCCTCTGTAACTGGCTTGGTTGTATAAACCTTATCACTTATTTCCTGATACACTTTTTTTTATTATAAACATGAAACTCTGTGTAGTATCACTTTTGTTACACATTCAAATGAAATGAATACGTTTTAATCACATATATTAATTTTTTATATTTAATTACAAGCTCTTAAAGCCAAAAAAACATCTATATCGTATACAAATTTTAAATCAACTTTCTTATTCTAAACACTTATCACCTAGGAAACCGTCTCTAAAAAATTTACATCTTGCCTACTATCTATAATAATTTAAGGGGTACATTCATTGCTTGAGCATTATCTGTACTTAATTGCTATTTTGGAACAGATACTGGTATCATTTGTATTAATGGTCATTGGTTGACATTCCATAAATTTTCATCACTTTATAATTAAAAATGCTAAACTACTTTCATTTACAGGTACATAAATTAATTAATGGAATAGAGTATCCTTGAGCAATTACAAACAACATTTTTATCAACAAAACCCATACACATTCAGTTGAAGTTACATTAGATACACTTTGTATTGAAGAACAGTGAAAAAATGCTTTTTCAAACCTCAAACGCTGCATCACTAGTACATAACATTTTATCTGCGTTCAACAAGTAATTATTTATCAATCTTTGTTTTATCGTAGTGTTTTAAATTTAGAATAGCTTGATAGGAGTGGTAAATTAATGTTTTTACCCTCAGTACTAACAACTACCTTTTTTTTTAAATCATTTTATTATATCAAATAACATAATATATATACCGATTTGCCAGCAAATGATTCGAAACAGACTTATCAAAAGATTAGTTTACAAGTTCATAATAGTAGTTAGGTAAAAATTTATGAACTTGAGCGTAGTCATAACTACAATTATGATAAAATATGAGGGTCAACGTTTTGAACGTGTAAACTCGGTACTTGATTGCAACCTGGAAGTCTCCCTTTACTACGGGTTCTCAAAAATAACATAATAACATTATAATAATACATCATAAGTACTCACTTGGTACTATCACACAATATAAATAAAGATATAGATACTGTTTTCATGGTTTGTTGAGGTCACTGCTCCATAATGTAGTGATAATTTGTTTCCTAAGCCGTGTCGTTTCCAAATTTTCAGGAACGATACATATCCAATTTTGTGTTGTTGGTTTCCTCTGGATCGTTTTTCTTCATCGTAAAACAAAATCTTATCTATGCCTTGCCACCCCTTTTCCGATCTCCCAGAGAAAAGGCAGTCGCCAGACACGGTGGATTAAGATAAGGTTTCCCTGCTAACTTCATTTGGCTGGGTCGTGGGTCATGGAAACCAAACTTGAAGCCAATAACTGGTGTTAAGATAATTTTGGGCGCCAGAAGACTGCCTGGAAACCCTAAAGCTCAAAATACTGAAAGTGACGTCTTCAATCACTCTTTAATAAAAAAAAATGCCTAGCAACGACGACTCATAGGTATTCAGGGAGCATTAATTATTACAGCTCAAAATAACACTATGTATATAAACCTCTTAGTTTTTAACAGTTTCAGAACTTACCAACCGTCCTATCAATCCCTATATATATATTGGATCAATAACCCATTTATACCAATTAATAATATCAATTCACGCAAGGTAAAATCTTGGCTTTTGTAGATAATAGACTTTACAAAAAAATGCTATTCGTGACCGATCTGCTTTATGTGTACACAGAAAGCAGTAAATTATATTAGGAGCAAACCCGATCTTGGAACAACTCTCCAATATAAACCTTTTACAAAAGGGAAATCTTTGACGTTTTAAATAAATGTTATAGTGCAAAATCTTAGCTATAAATTTGATGTTATATTTAAGTTCATAAATAAAATCAACGGACTTTATAAAACTGCAAAATTAAGTATTTGCATAACTTACTACCACTAGATTACTATTTATAAAAGATATAAAAATACGAAGTCCTTCCAAATTAAAGTGCATGCACGGATAACGCAAAATAACCATCAAATTCCGTAATGTTCATAACTGAATATTATTCATCCATTGAAATTAAAAGTTGCATTCTCCAGGTTAATCGCTCATACGATAACCAACGTGTGATACTGTACTCTTCAAACACAACAGCCGGAAATCTTAAACATCTGACCAGCATGAACTAAATTTATCCATAAAGATACGGCAAAACTAATAACGAGAATAAAAGCGAAGATAAGAACGAAAATAAGAAGAAAATAAGAACGAAGTAAGAAGCCCTAAAGGAATAAAAAATAGTTAAATGTATTTAATATGTTAACTTACGATTCGTGTTTACTTAACAACACGACTATCAGCTTCCTTAAAAATTACAGCAAAACCAATTTGCTAAACGACCATATGTCTATTTTTATCAATCTAGACCAGATATCTGTTTAACAGTGAAAACCCATGCACCAGCCAAAATTCTATATAAATATTTTCACCGTAAATAAAGTGTACGGAGATCCACCAAAAGTGTAGGATTATAAATCCATTATTCCGTAGCACCTTGCAAAAATGACGTCTGTACTTTTACTTACGTTGTTCACGATCGAAGACAAAGTTCTGTCGTGTTGCCGATAATGTAAAGAGTAGGGACTACAACCGGTACCACTCTTTAATTAGTAACCAATCAATTTAAATCATTTAATAAATAATAGACAAATGCTTGACAACTTAAACTAATATAGATTTGTACAAGAGGAAAATTTATATACTGAGTGTTTATTAAAGGTGTGCTCGACAATACAAAAATAGTAAGTGTTGAAAGCAAAGAAAATCAACAGTTTACAGCCTTATCTTCTGTTGAACCAAAGGGTTTGTGAAAAATAAGCATTTGTTTTCTAATTTAAAATTGAGAAATAAAAATTCACTGAAAAAGAATATCGATGCTTTTAAAGCTCTTCAATAATTGAAATGAATGCGGTGCTCTGATGACCAATTTTCATAATCTTTCTTTATTATACAATATTTATTTTACTACTCTCATATTCCTTTAAAAATTCACAGTAGTTGCACGAACCAGAATAAGCACCTCTGTCTCATAAATCATAAATACAAATAATAACATATCCTTTCTTGTTCAAATTTCGTTGTGACAACGGCTAAAGTAAGCTTAAAAATTTGACAAGAATTTGTCTTCGTCTTAAATGCATTTAACTCATATGCCTATTTGGGCAACAAAACTAATTTTCGAACAACTAGGCTGACTCCACGTAAGTCTGACCTTATCCCATCATAACTTAATGATGTATGAACAACTGTGCCGGTGCAGTAATCTCACAAATTCGTTTATTAACTTTTTTTGATTTTACTGTTATATCATAGCACGCATTGTATTTGTGGAAATAATTCAGTCGATTGATTAAAAGATGCACTAACATGTGCTGCTAAATTTTACCTAATTTTTTAACTTATTCAGTGAAGTATACTTGATAAAAAAGAAATTTTAGCACTTTTTGTGTTGTGACTAGTCATAATCAAAATACAGTATTGCCCGAAATAAACAGTACTGAAACTAAGTTGGCGGTGTTTTTATGCGTGCGCTGCCACACTCAAGTTAGCTAGTATAGACCTGTCAAGTAAACCTCAAACAAGTAATTAGTAGGGCCTAATTGTTAAAAATGGTGTTAAGTACAGAGGAGAAAGTGTTTCTGGTAGAGCATTATTTTCGTTCATACGGAATCGGCCGACATAATGGTGCAAGTTTGCTATACGTGTCTGATCAATTCACACAAAGGTTTAATAAACGTTTTCCAAGTAATGCTGTAATTTTGAAGGTTATTGAAAAGTTTAGAAATACAGGTAGTGTATTGTGCCAACGAAAAGGAAACTCAGGGCGTCCCAGGACAGTTAACAACAACAATAACCATGAACGTGTTTTTGAGCAAATCTTAGAAAATCCGAAAGTCAGCCAGGCAAGGACAGCGTTACAACTTGATTTAAAAGAACTTTCTTTCAAAGAATCCTGAAGGAGCTGGGTACATTTTCGTATGTGATTCAGGTACATCAACAACTACATCCTCGGGATTATCGCAGTAGAGTGGAATATTGCGCCAGAATTCTCGCGTTACAGTATGAAAATCCTGAATTTTTGAAAAATGTTTGGTTTTCAGACGAAGCACATTTTCACTTGTCAGGCTATGTGAATCGTCGCACAAATCGATTTCTGGGCTTTGCCAGACCCGATGAGGTTCAAGAGGTTCCTTTACATAGTGAAAAGTGAGTGTCTGGTGTGCTGTTTCCGGACACGGAATCATTGGTCCGTACTTTATCGAAGAGAATGGTAGGCAAGTCACACTTAATCAACAGAGGTACAGACAAATTTTAACACGATTTATCCCTGATCTACGTCAATTCTGTCGTGCACGTAACTTGGCATTTCGAAACCAATTTTTTCAGCAGGACGGGGCAACTTGCCATACTGCTGCTGCAATTCGTCAATTTCTTCAAGAACATTTTCCAAGCAAATTCATATCACGTTTTACTTACTTCTCTTATCCTTCACATTCTCCAGACCTCACACCTCCAGACGCATACATTTGGGACATGGCTAAAAATGCCGTTTTCAAACGGGCACCACAAACCATCGATGAATTAAAGGATGCCGTTAGAGTCTTCTTCGCAGCCCTGAGACAACCCTTATTCAAAAACATGACCAGAAACTTAGAACATCGTTATGAAGTCTGTCTCGAACGAGGAGGTGCACATTTAGAACATATAATAAAGTGTCAATAATATGTATTTTTTAAATATACAAAACAATTACAATTTCAGTACTGTTTATTTCGGGCAATACTGTACTTTATAATTGATAAATATCTGTACTAAAATGTTACTGTACTAGTTCCTATACCTATTTAATTTTCCTAACTCTAATATAAAATATTGCCTAAATATTATTTTAAGTTTGTGTCAAAATTGATTAGAGAATTGCATTCATTATCTAACATATTAATTGATAAGAGTTTTTTTTATACTAATTACCTATACCTTATAAAAAATAAAATAAAATATTCCTTAGCGTTTCTTGAATAACCTATTCTAACTCATAATATTAATCCTGCAAAAAATAATATCATTTTGATCTATTTGTTGCCTATCAACCACATATATTCTAAGTAAAACGTCATTCCTCTAGTTTGAAAAATTGTAATTTATGTGATACAGCTTTTATTGTTATACTGTATGTGTTAATGAAATTATAAAAGAATATCAATAAGGAGAATAGCAAACGTTCAACTTTTACCACAATATCCGTTTGTTGCGTTGAATATAGCTAAGATGTTAGTCGTCTGTGTTAATTCGTGTTGTGTAATAGAAAGCGAATTACAAAAAAGACTTTGAATTCTTCCCTGAAGACAAGCCAAACGTGCGTTCTGCGATGTTTCTTTTATCATTGCACTCGCACTTTTTGCCTAACTAAGGGGCTATCCCATCATAAACTCGGATGATGCTAACAGGAAATGATGCAAAACAAAAATGTTTCTGGGAAATTTTTCACTGTAAGTACTGAAAAGAATAAGAACGAATGAAGAATGAAGAATACATGTCATTGTTATACGTCGGTGGAGTGTGGTCTCTTGATAAGAATACATATGGAATTAATCGGACATTGGTGATTCAATTTATTTATATTTATATTTGCATCACATTTTAAATAAATTTCTTTTGCAAAATTAAAATCTGTAGTTTTAAATGTACAATATTCATACATACTACAGTGAAAAATTAAAATAATAATAATAATAATAATAATATTAAGCGTGATTCTTCTAATACCTGAACTATTTCAGACTATTTAAATATATTTGTTCATTATACTTTTTCGCTGCTTACTTAACACTTAATTTTGACTTGGGTGTGGAAACTCTTCCATTGTTGAGGTTCCCCATTCATGTTCATTTTATGGTTTTTCGCGTTATGTCGACGTACGGTACTATTGCGTGTAAAGGTGCGTGAACAATGTTGACGTGGTACGCGTATTCCCTGATGACGCTGTCTTATGTGTGTTCGTAGGTTCGCCTCATAACCATAAAGACGTTCACAAGAAGGACACTTTAATCTATTATCGTAATTGTCAGTTGCTGTGATAGATCTAGCTTCACACTTGTCCAACTGTCGCGTCTGAAGGAATTAGATGCGTTGCCTTCATACCTAAATCGCATCTGTATAATGAGTCTGTAATGGTTAACATATCGTCTTGTTCTAATGTCTCTGGTTTCTTATGCAAGTCTTCTGGATACTCAGCACTTGCACCTTCTTCCTCATAACAATTAAGATAACAGTTCACTACTGATGAATCGGTAGTAATTCTATTCTTACCCGACTTCTCTTTAGATGCTAATTGTTGCACACCAAATTTCCGATGAACATGTGTATGTATGTCCGGCGATACTGAAATTGGAGATGACCTAAATAAAACATTTAAAAATTCGTTATCCTTAGTCTTCAATTTGAAATGGTCTCCAACGTTAGTTGTTTTCTCGTGTTCCACAATTAATCCTTTTATTTGTAGGTATTCAGCAGATTTCAGGAACGAGTGTAGAGAATCCCGGGGTATGTGTACCTCACCTTTATACATGAACTCTATTAATGCTGCAATATCTGTAGCTAACGTGCCCTGTAATATAATTACTACGTGTTGGTGTGGTGGGATAGTTTCGAATAAATTTGTTAAATGTTTACTGTTAATTGCCAATACTAACTTATGAGCGGTGAATGTTATACCTTCAGAAAAAAGTGATACGTCTGTTAAACTTTTGGTTGTAACGAGATAGTCGAATGATATAGTCAAATTATTGCTAAAGTCAATCCCGTTTATTTTAAATTGTTGTTGTGCATCCATGTCAATTTTCATAAAAGAATAAAGAATTAGAAGGTTTCAAGAATGTTTTACCGTGCATTATACTGATGAAACGTGAGCTAGTATGTTGCTCTATTAACCGATACAAAAATCAAATGTAAATTAATATTCATTTTCACCCGTAATATAACCTTTGCGTACCGTAAGAGACGAACATATATGTAGTCTTTTGATAAGTGTAATAATTATACAAATGTAGGTGCTCTAACATATGTATTGTTTCATTACACTAGTGGTTATTGTAGTTTAGATAAGAAGCTTGAGTAATAGTGAACTTGAATTTTTTAATTACAACAAAATAATAATCTTAAAATGTTTTCCCTCAAATTCGGAGATATAAGGGCGGTTTTAGCAGGGCAGCCTACACCAAATGTTGCGGACCCGTTTAAGTGCATCCATCAAATGTTGCGGGAGCGTTTGAATGCCTCCACCAATTGTTGCAAAATGGGTTTAGCTTCAGAAAGGTTTGGTGATCGTAGCTAGGGTTTGCATTGCCACAACACACACATAGTACAATAAATTAGACACTGAGTTCAATAATACTTAAATCTATTAACAAAACAAAAAAATAGTTTCTTCTTTCTTCTTCTCGTAATTTACCGTGATCTAACTAATACGTGACTAATTAAGCTTTGTTGGATACTTTAAGATTGAAGGAATTATGAAAATGGTTGCTTAAGCCCTAATCGTATCGTAGCAATATTCTACAACTTTGCACGGGTATTTAACTCGTTACAGTTAACACATTTAGTAAAATTAAATTGAATTCAGGTGTTTGGGCGGTTGTTTAAAAAAATTTAAAATGGCGTTATTGCTGATCATAGATTATAAGAGCATCGCCCATTTATTCTTATAAAATACACTACCACCAATCAGGGTAACAATGACCCACTTTTCTATGTTTTTGGACGTATTTAGCTGCCTACCTTCTTATTATTTATAGAAAAACGTAACAGGAAGTTTCTTTCTAAATAAATAAAGCATTTGTAAATAAAGTAATGTAGTTTTACACATTATGAAAATGTTTTCAAAGTAAAAAGTTTTCAACGTTTTGGGCTAATGTTACCTTGACTTGGAGCGACGTAGACCTGTACACTGAAAGTTTTATATACCAAGCAATAAAATGAATTTGACCAATGTTGAACACACCAAAAAACCTTAATATGATATAGTGTAATATTAAAGCTTATCGAAGCAAAATTTTCGAAAGAAACGAAAAGAAATATAGTAAAAATAAGAAAAATAAAACAAAGTGGCCGACAGTGAAGATTATAATGAAAGTGCTCTGTCTGATTTATGTGCTTACTGCAATAAGAAAGTAGTCCAAAAAGTTTATCAGTGTATTGGGTGTAATGAGCAATGCATACATCATGCAGTGAAATAAAAGGTGTCCTTTTTGCTAATGAGTCAGATCATCATCATCATTAAGTCTTCAGTCCTGGAACTGGTTAGACGTGTACCCTTATTGCTTCCTATTCTGAACTAACCTACGCATTTCTTTAAATTTGCACAGTTTGCTTTTATCACTAATCTGATCTAGGTCTACATCTACCTCTTTTTCCTATCTCTGCTTGTAATATATTTCATACAATTCCCCAAAAATGCCTTACAACGTATTCTGCCCTTTTATTTTTTCTATTTTTTTCCCCCGGATATTTTTGTTTCCCTATTATTTCTATAACCTATTTGTTATTAACTTTGTCTGTCCATGCTATCATACTCATACCTCTGAAGTACAGCATTTCAAAAGGCTGCAACCGTTTTTCTGTCTGCTTTTCAAACGGCCCGTATTCCATAGGCATACTGAGCTGTGCTTCACACTTATGCTTTCATCAATTTTCTTCCTGTTCTATGTTTGTTGTCTTTCATCATAGGCGCTGTTCTTTCTTGTTATATGCAGTTCGGTCCCCTTCTATTGTTTTACAATTATATACCCTATTTCTCAGACATTCAGTGGTTGTAAAGGGGGGTAAGCAGCCTGTGGCTGCCAAGTTCCCCCAGCACTTAAACACTTACCGATTTAATATTTAAAAAAAATTTTTTTTTATATATATTTTTTCTAATATAACTTTTCTCACAGTCAACATTAATTGCAGTTATTTCACAACCAACACCAGTAGTTGTTTATAATAATCATCAGATTTATCTGCACTTATTTTTTAGTCATTAAGTTTTCCGTTTCAAAACTGCTCGGACACGTATCTGCACTTATTCATATTCTCAACCAGCCTACACAGTTCCCTGAAATTCTCACACAGCATGTATACAGCTCGGTTCCCCTTTTATTGTTTTTTAATTTTATGCCCTATTTTACCGAGATTCAGTGAAGGTGGTTAAGCAACCTGTGGCTACCAAGATCCCCCAACACTTAGACATTTGCCGAACTAATAGTTTTCCAGTAAATCCTTTTACACAATTAACATTATTCGAGAATATTGCCCAATCAATTCTTGTAGTTGCTTATAATAATCATCATATTTAAGTGCAGTTACTTTCTTTGTCATTAATTTATCCATCTTGGGACGGTTTTATGCGTACCTCGATTGATTTCTATTTTGGGCTAGCCTACACATCTCCCTGAAACCTCTACAGCCTACATCTTTTACTATCTGTGTGCAGTAGTCTAATCTAGGTCTGCCTCTTCTTCTCTTTTTTCCTATCTCTGCTTCTAAAATATTCCGCACTATTCCCTCATGTCGTAGTATGTGGCCTATCATCCCAAATCTCCTATTTTTTACCGTTTTCCAGATATTTCTTTCTTCACCTACCATTTTTGTACCTCTTCGTTCTTAACTTTGTCTGTCCATGATATCTTCATCACCACATTTCAAAAGATTCTACCTTTTTCTTGTCCGCTTCTCCTACTGTCCAGGCTTCACAGCCGTACAGTGCTGTGCTCCACACATATGTTTTAAGCAATCTTCCTTGTTTCTATGTTTGTTATCTTTGAACACAGTAGTTGCTTTTTCTTGTTAAATGTAGCACGGCCTTGTGCTAATCTTTGTTTTATATCTTTTGTGATTTCCCATCTTGCGTTATTTGACTTCCTAGGTAGCAGAAATCCTTAACCTCTTGTAAGTTCTCGTTACCTATTTGTATTCTTGTTTTTGATTTATTACTCCGTTTTTTTGCATACTAGAATTTTAGTTTTATTTTTGTTAATTTTCATACTATATCGCTCCGTTAGAACTGTTTCATTTCGTTAAGAGCAGCTTCTAACTTTTCTTTGCTAGATGTTAATACTGCTATATCTTCTGTAAATCTAAGCATATCAATCTTTTGTCCCTGCATATTAATTTCAAATGTCTTCCTGCATTTGACAGTATTCATTGCCTCTTCAATGTACAAGTTGAAAATTAGTGGGGATAGGGCACATCCCTGTCTCGCCCCTTTCCTAATGTTTACTTCTCTACGTTCCTGCTCTAATTCTATTACTGCTGTTTGCTCTTTGTATAAGCTATGTACTATTCGTCTATCCCTATAGCTTATTCCAATCTTTTTGAGGATTTCGAACATTTTTTTCCATTCTACATTGTCGATTGCTTTTTTCCAGATCTACAAACCCTATATACACGCTTTCCCTTTTTTTCTATTGCTTTCTCCATTATCACTTTCAGAGCTAAGATAGCCTCCCGTGTTCCCCTATTTCGCCTAAACCCAAATTGGTCTTCTCCTAGTATTTCTTCAGTCCGTTTTTCCATTCTTTTTTGTGCAATTCTAGTTAATATTTTTGACACGTGTGCTGTCAAACTTATTGTTCGAAAATTTTCACATCAGCGCCTTTCTTTTTTGGTATAGTTACTATGATGCTACGTTTTAAATCTTTGGGTATCTCGCCTGTCTCATACATATTGCTTTCGGCTTGCACCTTATCTGTACCCGGCGCCTTACCATTTTTCAGACCCTTTAATGCTAATGAAAACTCATCTCTAAGTATAGGACATCCCAGGTCATCATTTTCAATGTCTGATTCCTGTTCTAATGCAGTTAGTTCCTCTCCTGCATATAAATTTCCTATATATTCTTGCCATCTACCCACTTTCTCTACATTTTCTATAATGACGTTTCCTCCCGCGTCAATTATATTTTTGCTATACGGTTTTATATCCCTAAAATTGATTTTAATTAGTTTGTATGCTGTTTAATGTGAGGCTGAGTATTATATTAAGAATAAATAACCACTTGATTACTCTGTTAAACATTTAATATAAACAGATTACATATTACATTAATCTTGCATAATGATGGACATGACATGACATACGTACATTACGTATATATTTAACCTTAGACTATTGCTAAAAGGGATGCGTTCCCAAACACTTCACTACACTAAACACCTCCCCCTTAAAGATTAAGTTTCACTGCCGGTTTGATAATGCGCCCATATCTTGATCTATTATAACTAATCACAGGTTCGTTCTTATGGTTATTATCGACTACATTATCAAATAACAAATTTAAATCATAATTATCAGAATTGTCATTATTAACAGTACATAGTTTGTCATTAACATTTGTTTGTGATTCATCATAACAATTTTCAGGATACAACTCAGGTTGAAGTACAAAGTCGTCACACTTATGTTTGGTAATAGATGGTTTTAGCTGGCTCGTATTACGACGTACTATTTTGTTGTTGCTATCCTTATATATCCAATATGATTTTGGTTCGACTGCTTTTTCCAATACTGTAGCTTTATACCACACTTTATCTATTGAACTTTTTACAACCACCTTATCCCCCTTTTTAAATTCTCTTTCAGGTTTTCGACTAGTTTTATCATAATGTACTTTAGTTTTATTTCTCTGTTCACATAGAGATTTATAAATTTGATTTTGAATTTTAGGTTCAAGTTTATTTTCTGAAATTGGGAGTTCTGTACGAAGTACTCTACTTTGTAAAATTTGAGCTGGGGATGCATTTAATCCAATTATAGGACAGTTATTATATTCTAGTACAGAGTCTCTAAAATCGGTTTTATCTTCATAACTTTTACGTAATATTCTTTTCCCTATATCAACAGCTTTTCGGCTAAACCGTTGCTCTTATGGTAGTGCGGAGTACATGTGAATACTGTAATATCTTTACTTTTATAATAATTTTTACATTTTATAGAAAGAAAGGGTAAGTTGTCAGCGATTAGACATTGAGGGTACCGAATCTACTAAAACATCTTGCATCGCATTTATTACTGCGTCAGAAGTTTTATTTGGTAAACGACATATTTCTAACCAATGTGAAAAATAGTCCATTACAATTAGGTATGGTTTAGAACCGAATTCTAAAATATCGACTCCTACTCTATTATATCGAAGACTTGGGATAGGATGCGACATAAGTTTTTCTTTAAAATCGTTTGGCATATATTTCTCGCATATCCTACACTTTTTTATGAAATTTGCGATATCTGAAGCTAATGTTGGCCAATAAAATAATTGTCTAGCCTTGTGGATAGTTTTGTTTATCCCTAAATGACCTTTATGAAGAACGTTTAAAATGTGATTTTGAAGACTTTTTGGAACAATCAATTTGTCGTTAACTAACACTAAACCTGCTTCTACATACAAGTCATCTCTTAAATTATAATATGGTTTACATTTTTCAGGTATTTTATTAACTTTTGGCCATTCACCGTAATAATAATCAGACAGTAACTTTAAAACTTCATCGTTGGCTGTTGCTTTTCTAAATTTAATTCTCATTTCACTAGTCATTGGAAAATGTTTAGTTACAACATGAACCATTTCAAGCATTTCGTGATCAAAAGTTTTCTGTTTTACACTAGCCCTAGACAACATATCTGCGAATTGAACTCTATTGCCTGGCACGTAATAGACATTTAAATTATATTTTAACAATTTTAGTCTTAACCTTTGTAAACGTACTGATCCAATTTTACAAATTGGTTTGTTCATTATAGAAATTATAGGTTTGTGATCGGTTTGAACGTCTACATTAGCACCATATATAAATTCGTGAAATTTTTGAGTACCGAAATGTATAGCTAGTAACTCTTTTTCGGTCTGACTATAATTAATTTCATGTTCGTTCATGGTACGTGACACACAAGCTACAAGCTTTAATATATTTTCGTGTTCTTGGAACATACAACATCCTAATCCATTTTTAGATGCATCGCATTGAAGTACGATCTTCTTTTTCGGATTATATGATACCAATGCAGGAGAATCAGTAATTAATTTCTTTAATTTATTAAAAGTCTGTTGGTGGCTTGGTAACCAACTCCACTCAACATTTGTTTTTAATAATTCACATAACGGACTCATGTATTCTGACATATTTGGTACGTACCGTCGTATATAATTAAAAGATCCTATAATTCGTTGGAGTTCACATTTATTTTTTGGACTTTCTAACTTTTGTAAAGCATCTTTGCGTCCCTGATCTATCTGAACACCCAAACTTGAAAAAATTTGGTCTAAGAATTTAACCTGACTTTGTGCGAATTGAAATTTATCCACATTAAATTTTGTGTTTGACTTTCTAGCGCGAGTTATCACTTCTAATACTGTCTTGTCGTGTTCCTCTTGCGTAGAACCAGCGACAATCATGTCGTCATGACAAATAATTAAATTTTCAATATTTCCAAAAATACTTTCAACTTTTTCCTCAAACAAGTCTTGAGAGTTTGACAACCCGTAAGGTAATACAATATATCTGTATACCCCAAAGGGAGTTGCGAAACAACATTTCAAGAAGAGTCTTCATCTAAACTTAGATGATGAAAACCCTCTGATAAATCGAAAATTGTAAAAATCTTTTTACCGTACAATTTGGCGCCTATTTCTTCAATATTTGCATTAAGCCGTGGCTTCCTAACAATATTTTTATTAAGATCGGAAGGATCTAAACACAATCGTATTTTACCGTTAGCTTTCTACTAACACGATTCTATTTATACTTACTCTAACATCTATATTCTCGACTTTAACTATAGCTTTTCGATTAACAAGCCTTTTTAACTCGTCTTCGTAAGCTTTACGAATAGCCAATGGTACTTTAGTTGGAGGGTAACAAACCGGTTTAAAATTTTCATTTGTGGTTATACTACAATTACCAGGAAACCTACCAGACCCAGTAAACACATCTATATTTTGTTTAATAAATAATTCTGCACTAGAATTATTCTTAACTTCAACATTTCTGATTCTTTTAATCATATTCATTTGTAAGCATGCCTGACCACCAAGTAAAACCTGATTTGCATCCTTCACAATAACAAAATCCTCATAGCAATCTGCACCTCTAAATTTACAATGCAAATTAACAATGCCAAGTGCTTTTGTGGTACTCCCCTTCAAAAGCTTTTAAAATATAATTGATTGGTCTAACCCTAAATTGGTTATCTATACTTTTAAACATTTTAAGTGGCATGATATTCACATCAGCACCTGTATCAAGTCTAGTTTTAAATTTCTTATTTTCAATCTGAATAACCTCTTCCCACAAACTAATCTTATCTATTGTCTTAAGTCTACAATTACTTACTAACATTTCAGTTGAGCTATTACTATCATGCTCTATGTTTCTTACATTCTTAACAACACATGAATTAGCAAAGTGATTCAATATACCACACTTTCTACAATTTTTTCCATAAGCCGGACATTTACGTGGACCGTGCTTAGTTTGACAACGCTTACAATTAAATTCATTGTTGTACTTATCATTATTAAAATTCTCACCTTTTTTACCTCGAAGCTTATACTTGCCCCTTTTTCCGATATTATTGGCCTCATATACCTCTTTCTGCAAAATTCCAAATCTATCGTTGGTGCCTTGTTGAAATTGTTGATTCTGCTGCTTACTTTGTTCGCTTGTTCTACAAAATTGTATTGCGTTTTCCAACGTAAGTTGATCGACACGCAATAAAGCTTCTCGACTAGTGGAGTCTCTGATCCCCATTACTATTTTATCGCGGAGTGCTTTATCCTCTGGCGTTTGGTTAGCGTCTACAACGTTATAATTACATGACTTAACGAGGTACTTACAATAAGTTAAAAAGTGTTCGAAGCTTTCGCCTTCCTTTTGCGTTCGTTGTAAAAAATTATACCGCTCAAAACATTCATTTACCCTTGGATTAACATATTTATCCAGCATTTCCATCATATAGTTATAATTGTTTTTTTGTTCTTCAGGTGTTGTGAAAGTTGACATGATTCTAGCAGCTTCCGTGCCCATAATATTTCTTAAAATTGATAATTTAATTTTATCGGCAGCTTCGTGCTGACCAATTGCGACCATGTAGTCTTCGAAAGACGTTTTCCAGAATGACCATTCAACCGAAGCATTTTGTCCTTGTAAATCAAAATCAGGGGGCAGTTTTACTGGTCCTGCACCCAAACTCAAGCCTAGATTTGCCATATTTATACTTTCATGTGGTTTTACACTTAACCTAAAAATTTCCAACGTGGTTTGTTAAACTTCAGCCTTTTACAAAAATTTTCGCAGCGCCATGTTTAATGTGAGGCTGAGTATTATATTAAGAATAAATAACCACTTGATTACTCTGTTAAACATTTAATATAAACAGATTACATATTACATTAATCTTGCATAATAATAGACATGACATGACATACGTACATTACGTATATATTTAACCTTAGACTATTGCTAAAAGGGATGCGTTCCCAAACACTTCACTACACTAAACATATGCTTCATCTGTCTTTCCTACTTGCATCTTAGTTTGTACCTCTTTGCACTTTTCATCAATCCAGTGTTCTTTAGCTTTCCTGCATTTACGAATAATTTCCCATTTTATGGCTTTGTATCTTTGTTTTCCTGTTTCGTCTGATTTATGTTTGTTATTTCGCCTTTTTCTATTAAATTCAGGATGTCGTTTGTTATCCATGGTTTCTTATTTTCTTTTTGTGTATACCCCAGAATATCTATGGCCGCCATGTCTAGGCTGGATTTAATGTTGTTTCATTCAGTTTGTACTTTCTTAGTATCAGATATTTTCCCGTTATCTTTGAGCAATTCATTTGACTTTTTTCAAATCTTTCTTGAATATCTTTATCTTTTAGTTTCTCTAAGTCCAAGTGCCTTTTTCCGTTTCTTTTTTTCAAATTTTTAAATTTAAGTGCGGCCTTCATAATTACTATGTTGTGGTCAGTGTCGATATCTGCTTCTGGGTAGCTTCTACAGTCTTTTACTTGATTCCTAAACCGTTGTCTAACAAGAATGTAATCTATTTGATATCTTCCTATATCTCCTGGCATCTTCCACGTATATCTTCTTCTAGCATGATGTTGAAATAATATGTTTGTGACGATTAAATTGTTCTTGTCGCAAAATTCTACCAACCTATTTCCTTTGTCGTTTCTCGTGCCTAGACCAAATAAACCTACTACCGCTCGTTCCCTACCCTCACCTACCACTGCATTAAATTCCCCCGTAATTATTAAATTTTCGTGTCCTTTTACGTATCCTAATATGTCTTCGATATCTTTGTAGATCGTTTCTACCTCTTTGTCACTGTAGCTAGAGGTGGGCATGTATACTTGTATTATACTGTGTTTATCGGTTTAGATTCTAATCTAACCATGAGT
This sequence comes from Platerodrilus igneus, assembly GCA_036346225.1. Taxonomy (NCBI): domain Eukaryota; kingdom Metazoa; phylum Arthropoda; class Insecta; order Coleoptera; family Lycidae; genus Platerodrilus; species Platerodrilus igneus. Next base: position 3,075,810 of record JARFIW010000544.1, read on the forward strand.
ACTCTTTCGTTCTTTTGTAAGTAATTTTCTACAAAGTATCCTATCTTTTTCCGCATAACTATTCCCACACCCAAATTTCCTTCCTCTGCTCCTGTATGAATTACCCTGAGGTCTCCACTCCAAAAATCCTCCGCCTCTGGCCACCGAACTTCGCTGATTCCTACTATGTCTTGTGATAACCTATTCATTTCGATTTTTAGGTTCTCTAGCTTACCTACTTGCTTCATATTTCTAACATTCCACGCTCCGACTCGCAAAATGTTCCCGACTCTTATCTTTAACTTTCCGATCGCATCCCCCGAAGTAGTCCCCTCCCGGAGATCCGAATGGGAGACTATTTTAACTCCGGAATTTTTTACCTCAGAGAATGCCATCATGAGTCAGGTGACAATAAATTTTATATGTACTTAAGTTGTAAGAAGAAGCATGGAAACCAAAGCATGGATTTGATAAAATAGTCAACACTGTGGTGCTATAGGTGGTCATGGTTCACCTATATTATCATCAAGTGATAATAATACAAATATTTTATGTAATAATATTTTTATATCTTTAAATAGTCAAGAGTTTTTCAATATGTGTTGCTGTAAGAAATGAAACAGCTGTATTGAAGCAAACAATTTAAGACTTAAAAACCAGAAATAGACATATTACGTATTTCCAATATAGATCTTGTTAATTAGAAATTAGGACTTAACAAATAGACAACCCAACTTTTCAACAATCACCATTTCCAACTGTATTACTAACAACAATGAACCAGCAAAACTTAAATCTACTAATTATTCAACTCAAATGAGTCTTAATTCTTTTAACTCTATCAATAATAACACGATAACTGAAGTTACCTCTAAAGATATTAATAGCGTTACACCTAATAGAGATTCAAATACAATATCATATGCCGACATCCTGAAACAAGCATAAACACCTAAACTAACAAATACTCAAAGCTAATAATAGAAGTTGCACCATGTGTTGCAGAATGTTGCAATCTTGATAAATTTATAGCAGTTGCTCCTCGGACATGTTACTCAGTTACATGTAACATGAGTTAACCTTATAGTACACGAACAAAAAATTATAGATTACACTATGTCTAAGTTAGGGGGCAATGCTAATAGTGGACTATCTCCTTATGTCAAGGTAGAAAAGTTAAATTCAAAATATCCTAAGAATTATATCTTCAAATTAACAATAAAATTCAGTATATTGAAAAACAATTGCTACGTTTATTTCCAACGTAATTAACGATAAATATGCTCTCGAATAATTTATCGAGTTAAATCCAATTTACTTTGAAACATAGAGCTTAATATGCGAAATATTAAATCATTTACATCCTAAGTACAATAAATACGCTTTTTACAAATTTTCACGTTGAGCTTATTTAGTTTGAAACAACAAATTTATGCTACAATTGAATAAGTCAATGTCCTATTTTAAGTATATCGTTATACCTTGCGATAGCATATCATTACTTTCTCTGTGGTTTCATTCTAAACCTTCTGGAAATAGTATATTGAAGTATTCCGATATAACCCCGGGTTTTCCAGTCAATCGCACTTTGATAAGCGCGGATGTCTGTTTTTTACTTTAAAATTGGTCTCTGTAGCTTGTACGTTGATGCACTTGGAGAAAACTACTCGCTCTGTTATTTTCAAAAGCAATGCACGCTTGTTGTTTGTTGTTCTACAAGCAAGCGATGGTTTACGTGTATTGGTAAGTTTTCCCGCGTCTACTGATTCTAATCCGATTTTCGTTTTTCCTTTTTTTAGTTGGGGGTCAAATGGGTCCTTTCGGTGTGTAGGTAAGACTGTTCGTTGCCATGGAGCAGCTTGCTTTTTCTTTGTGGGGACTCGCTACTAAAATTACGATGACCGTTACGTCGCTGTGTTGACTCAACCCTCCACGGTAGGCAAAATAGGTACCCGGACACCCACAGGTATGTGGCTTGTTTTCTTTTGTATGTACCAATGGAATATTCCTTATCAACGTTGCGTGCAGTCACGGGATGAGAAACGTGACCCTGTAGAACTTTTGTTTGTTGTTACGATTCGTGATTCTTGCTCTACAGGTGCTTCGGGTTATACTTCGGTAGTTATTACTACAACGTTGCTGGTAGTTAATGCGTAAATTTAACACTTATAATATTGAGAAAATAAGTCTTCACTATTTTTAATTTTAAAATGTTGCTATTAATATTGAGAAAACTTACATTTAAAATTGGCTATCACTATTCATCATCATCATTAGGTCTTCAGTCCTGGAACTGGTTAGACGCGTACCATCATTTCCTATTCTGAACAAACCAACAGATTTCCCTGAAATTTGCACAGTCTGCATCTATAACTATCTGCTCTAGGTCTACATCTACCTCTTTTTTTATCTCTGCTTGTAATATATCCCATACTATTTCCCAAAAATGCATTAGAACGTATTCTGCCCTTCCATTACTTTTATCTTTTTCCCCAGATATCCTGGTTACCCTATTTGTTATTATCTTTGTCTGTCCATGCTATCGTCTTCATACATCTGAAGCACAGCATTTCAAAAGTCTGCTACCGTTTTTCTGTCTGCGTTTCAGACTGCCCGTATTTCATAGGCATACTGTGCTGTGCTCCACACATTTGCTTTCAACAATTTTCTTCTTGTTTCTATGTTTGTTGTCTTTCATCGTAGGCGCTGTTCTTTCTTGTTAAATGCAGTTCGGTCCACTTCTATTGTTCTACATTTATATACCCTATTTCTGCGACCCTCAGTGGTTGTGAAGGGAGGTAAGCAGCCTGTGGCCGCCAAATTCCCCCAACACCTAACCATTTACGGATTTAATATATTTTCCAATATATCTTTTCGCACAGTCATCATTAGTTGCAGATATTTCGCAACCAACAACTAGTTGTTTATACTAATCATCAGATTTATGTGCGCTTATTTTTTCGTCATTAGGTTTTCCGTCTCAAAACTGGTTGGACACGTACATGCACTTATTTATATTCTGAGCTAGCCTACATAGTTCCCTGAAATTCTCACACAGCATGTATATACAGCTCGTTCCCCTTCTATTGTTTTCTAATTTTATGCCCTATTTCACCGAGATTCAGTGAAGGTGGTTAAGCAACCTGTGGCTACCAAAATCCCCCAACACTTGAACATTTGCTGAAGTAATGGTTTTCCAGTAGATCCTTACACACACTTAACATTATTCGAAAATATTGCCCAACCAATTCTTGTAGTTACTTATAATAATCATCATGTTTAATATTTCTTCGTCATTAGTTTATCCATCTTGGGATTGGTTGGATGCGTATCTCCATTGATTTCTATTCTGGGCTAGCCTACACATCTCCCTGAAACTCTTACAGGCTACATCTTTTACTATTTGTGTGCAGTAGTCTAACCTAGGTCTGCCTCTTCTTCTCTTTTTTCCTATCTCTGCTTCTAATATATTCCGCACTATTCCCTCATGTCGTAGTATGTGGCCTATCATCCCATCTCTCATATTTTTTACCGTTTTTCACATATTTCTTTCTTCACCTACCATTTTTAGTACCTCTTTGTTCTTAACTTTGTCTGTCCATGATATCTTCATCATACGTCTGTAGCACCACATTTCAAAGGCTTCTACCTTTTTCTTGTCCGCTTCTCCTAGTGTCCAGGCTTCACAGCCGTACAGTGCTGTGCTCCACACATATGTTTTAAGCAATCTTTTCCTTGTTTATATGTTTATGGTCTTTGAGCACAGTAGCTGCGTTTTCTTGTTAAATGTAGCACGACCTTGTGCTAATCTTTGTTTTATATCTTTTGTGCTTTTCCCATCTTGCGTTATTTGGCTTCTTAGGTAGCAGAAATCCTTAACCTCTTGTAAGTTCGTGTTACATACTTATATTCTTGTTTTTGATTTATTTTTCCCACCTTTGCATACTAGAACTTTAGTTTTAGTTTTGTTAATTTTCACACCGTATCTCTCTGTTAGAACCGTTTCCATTTCATTAAGAGCAGCTTCTACTTTTCCTTGCTAGACGAAAATACCACTATATTATCTGCAAATTTAAGCATATCAATTTTTTGTCCCTGCACAGTAATTCCAAATGTCTTCCTGCATTTGACAGTATTCATTGCCTCTTCTATGTACAAGTGAAAAATCCATGGGGATAGGGCACATCCCTGTCTCACCCCTTTCTTAATGTTTACTTCTCTACGTTCCTGCTCCAATTCTATTACTGCTGTTTGCTCTTTGTATAAGCTATGTACAATTCGTCTATCCCTATAACTCATTCCAATCTTTTTGAGTATTTCTAACATTTTTTTCCATTTTACATTTTCGAATGCTTTTTCCAGATCTACAAACCCTATATACACGCTTTCCCCTTTTTCTATTTTTTCTCCATTATCACTCTCAGAGCTAAAATAGCCTTCTCCTAGTATTTCTTCCGCCCGTTTTTCCATTCGTCTTTGCACAATTCTAGTTAATATTTTTGACACGTGTGCCGTCAAACTTATTGTACGAAAATTTTCACATCTATCCGCGCCTTTCTTTTTTGGTATAGTTACTATGATGCTATGTTTGAAATCTTTGGGTATCTCACCTGTCTCATACATATAGCTTACAAGTTTGAAAAGACGTTCTGTTACTGCTTGTCCAGCGGCTTTTAGAGTTTCTGCTTGCACCTTACCGGTGCCTTACCATTTTTCAGACTCTTTAGTGCTAATTCAAACTCATCTCTAAGTATAGGATATCCCAGGTCATCATTTTCAATGTCTGATTCCTGTTCTAATGCAGTTAGTTCCTCTCCTGCATATAAATTCCCTATATATTTTTGCCATCTACCCACTTTCTCTACGTTTTCTATGATGACGTTTCCTTGTGCGTCCTTTATATTTTTGCTATACGGTTTTATATCCCTAAAATTCATTCTAATTAATTTGTATGCTTCGTCTGTCTTTTCTATTTCCATTTTCGTTTGTACTTCTTTGCACTTTTCATCAATCCATTGTTCTTTAGCTTTCCTGCAATTTCGAATAATTTCCTATTTTATGGCTTTGTATCTCTGTTTTCCTGTTTCGTCTGACTTATTTTTGTATTTTCGTCTTTCTTCTATTAAATTCAGAATATCCTTTGTTATCCATGGTTTTTTATTTTCTTTTTGTTATCTCTGGCCGCCATGTTTAGGCTGGATTTATTGTTATTCCATTATGTTTCTACTTACTTAGTATCAAATATTTTCCCGATATCTTTGTGTAATTTATTTGTTTTTTTTTCGAATCTTTGTTGAATATTTTTGTCTTTTAGTTTCTCTAAGTCCAAGTGCCTTTCTCCGTTTCTTTTTTTCACATTCTTAAATTTAAGTGCGGCCTTCATAATTACGATGTTGTGGTCAGTATCTATATCTGCTTCTGGGTAGCTTCTACAGGCTTTTATTTGATTCAGTAGTGGGGTAAGGCCGGTCCTAATTCAAAACGTGTTTACACGTATTTTCCATATGTAAAATACACGTGCACCGTTTTGAATTAGGACCGGCCTTATATACTTTCAAATGTAAAATACTTGTGGGCTCGTTTTGAAGTCAGACGGGCTTTATATTACTTTCAATGGAACATACTTCAAAACACACGTATGTTGAAAAATGTAAGTGCAGAGAAAAATGTGTGTAGCTGTTTTAAATTTGGTTTTCTAGCGAGAAGTTATAAAGTATGACATGCAAAATATCGCATTCAAGTCAATTGTGTTTAATTGAAGTGGATTCTGATTTATGTTTTTTATTTATGTTTAGAGGCTGCAAATACACATGGGCCGGTTTCAATTCAAAATGTGTTCACTCTTGTGATAGGTTGAAAAGTGGGTTGGCAAAGTACGTAGATGGTGGTAATCTGCTATATAAGGAGATTGCTCCTAATATTAATTTAATTAGTCGAAGTTTACTGCATATATTTACATACAAACATGTATATAATTGATATTCAGGAATTTAAATACAAGAAAAACGAGTTTGTGTGCAAAGAAATTGCGGTTTTAGATTTGTTGGAAGGTGTTGTTTGGCATCAAATTTTTAAACTGCCAATGCAGTCTAGTTGTTTGAACTAAGATTATATAAAACATAACGACTGGGTGACAAGGAATATTCTTGGTCTTTCTTGGGATGAATCTTCAACGGCTGGAATGGTGTCATCATATATAGCGCTTTATTTAAAGCAAATTATCCGACCCGGTGAAGAAGTATTTGTGAAGGGTCTAGAAAAGAAGAAATTGATTGAAACATATCTAATGCAAAACTTTGTCACTGATATGCTTGCACTAGGTTGTCCTAAGCTATCGGAGTTAAAAATCAACAATCGTTTAAAATATAATATCCATTGTTGTAGACACAGCAATGATAATCTGCAATGCTCAAAACAAAATACCTTTTTATTAAATGAATGACTTGATAATAATAAAAAACAATAGAAAGATTTTGTCTGTATTATTTATTTTAATATAATTTTACAATGTTAGCCTTATTAACTATTATTATAACAACTTCTAGCAAACATTATTTTTATTGAACCAGCTATTGGATACGTTAGAGAAGCCTAACCATTTTACAAAGACTTTATTTCTACTCTTTCGTAGGACTTTCTCTACCAGGTAAATTCCTGGATGTTTAACTTTTTGCAACTCCATTTCATAATATGCACCTTTGATTTCTTAACCGTGGCCGAGATTAGTAGCGCTATTTTAAAATTAACCGTGAAATGCGTGAATCTAATCAGATCAGTCGATGTAATAACGAAACACATTATAATAATTATAATAACAACGTTTATCACTCACGGCACTTGTTGGCGCGTGCATGAAGTAAACACATGGAAATTTTACTTTACAAATTTAAATATCCCGAGGCGGACGTAAATAATCAACAAACTCGGCAGAAATAAAATTTTACTTTAAATTATTTACAATATAAACGGAACATTGGTCGATGGTGAAGGGTTGAGTATTTTGAAGGCATTTAATGTTTAAACTTTAATAGATATGAATATATGACGCTTAGGTTGTCAATGTCCGTTTTTTTGTTGAAGTTGTTTGAGTTTTTATAAATATAGCACATTTCCAAGAAAGTTCTTTTAAAAAGATTTTGTTCCACTTTAATAGTTTTGGATTTGAAAAGTCCATTTTGTGACTTTGGTTGTGAGCGTGAGTTGTTAATGCACAAGCTTTTGGTTTCACTCGAATGTCACTTTTGTGCTGGGTAATTCTTTGACCAATGTTTTGTGACGTTTGGGCTATATAACACTGATCACAATCTAAACAGTTAATTTTGTAAATGGCATTTCTTTGAAGTTTAATTGGTGTTGTATCTTTAAGTTTCGAATGTAGATTTCTTATTGTTAGTAATTTCTTTTTGGCAATTTTGACATTTAAGTTTTTAAACACTTTGTTTAATTTAGTAGTTAAGCTTTGAATAAATGGTATGGGTCTATAAATTTGCGGTGTATTGGATTTTGGTGTATTGTGATTATCTTTTGTTGGTGTTCTGTGATTATATAGAAGTTTCTTGATCAATGTTTGTGGATAGTTTTTATCTACTATTATGTTTTACAAAAGTGATAACTTTGTTGTATATAGAGAAGTGTGTGATAGACTTTTGACCCTGTTTTTGAATTCTAATATAAAGTTTATTTTTATGCTACAGGGATGGTTTGATTTATAATTCAGGTAACGTTTGGAACTCATTGGTTTTTGATACCAATCTGTAATTACTGAATTGTTTTTCTTATTAATAACATATCTAAAAATGGGATCGTGTTGTTATATTCGTGAATTATACGTTGGGATTGTACTTGTTGAATATTTGTAAAGTTGTATATATTTGGTCCTCAGGTACAGCTGTCACTATGTCATCTACGAATTTTTTATGAACGGTAAATGAAAAGGAAGAGATGATATGAAATTGTCAAGGAGTAAGTTTATTACAATTTCTGCTATAGCTGGGCTTATATTTGAACCCATTGGACCTCCTAAGATTTGCCAATAATATTTGTGTCTATAGGAGAAAAAGCTTGTGTTGAGGATCTACAATTTCTAAAAAGGTTTTTTTTAGGATGCTGCATTTTTTGTTAATTTCTATCCAAATGTTTTTGATATTTTTAAAAACGAGTTCTTTTGGTATATTTGTGAGCAAGGAGACGACGTTCAAACTTATTAGTATATAATTATCCGGTAGTTTGAATTCATTTATGAATTCGGAAAATGCGAAGCAATCGTTTACAAAATATAAGTTATTATTTATAGATTTATTTAAAATTTCGGATATGAATTTGGATAGTTTTTCGGTAGCGCAGTTGTTTGATGCTATTATAGGTCTCATCGGATATCCGTCTATGTGAATTTTTGGTAACGCATATAATCTTGGTAATGTACTACAGTAATTAATGAGTTCCGTTGCTAATTTTTCAGTAATGTATTTACGATTTTTTAAATTTTGAATTATATGTAAAGTTCGTTTTTGTAAATTTGCAATGGTTTCTCCTTTGAGGCTCCTGCCCCACTCATGGGCGCTAGTGAGACGAAATCTTCCGACATAACTAGGGGTCTATTCCTTGGGTAGAGCTATGAGAAATGGGGGTAAGTCGAAATCTGTTTGTAGGTCAAACTTAATCTAAAACAAATAGGCGCCACCAAGTCCGGACTTATTCAGGATAATGGCATGGCATATTTCTAAGGGCGGACGTGGAGACCCAAAGAAAAAAAGATCGCCTTTGATGACAAAAACCTGTCTTAATAAAATAAGACGCTGTTCCTGTAAGAAATTATAATAGTTAGGTTAATAAAAAAAGGTGGAACACTATTTGTGTCCCGCAAATATACATAAAGAAGTAGTAAAAAGATATTTTCAATATAAAGTTGGCATCAAAATTCTACTCTTAAGGATGTTAGCTTTCTGTGGTTAGGTTTGATCATATTTGATCAAAATAAAAAACTTTAATCTTGAACCAATTATTTACTAAAAAGAATCTCTTTTAAAATAAAATGAATTGCAACAAAAATTTAATTAATAACTGAATTACTTCGTGAAATTTAACTTCAGGTTTATCTAAGTTATTCATAATGAAACATTTTACAGTATATTGTAAACTTGTTACACAAAAAAACCCCGACCCGTGCAGATCTGTTCAGGCAGGTTACATCTAAAAATGTTACTACTCAAGTTTTTCCTTTTTAAATTACATGTACTAGTTTTAGTTTCTAAAAAAGCAGATCACAAAAATACTCTTGTTTACATAACTTGTGCTAAAGCTGTTCGAAGCATTTGCTTTCAAGAACACATCTGTCAGCAGTATACTACAGAAAAATAAGTGACGTCAGTAACACCTGTTGTTGTTACTAACGATTCATAATGAACCACGCGTGTTGTTTCTCAAAACATCAAATTAGTGAATTTTAATTTCGACACTGAAAATCCAGCTCAGCAATAGTTGAAACTTTTATAATATTCATGCTTTTACACATTAGAACAAATTAAAGTGTTTCTAATGTGAAACACCAAAAAAGTACTTAAAGCTAACTACGAACCAAAAACTGCTTTTCTCGCCTTGATGAGGTACTTGTAATTTCATGCGAAGATTACTGCATGTAGTGTGAACCAAGCTCATACTAAACAACTTCTACCAAATGGAATTGTTCCACGTGTAGAATCAAATACGGTCACGATACATTCGGCAGCTGCTGCAATCCGGATGTTGAATCACACCTCCTCACCAAAGCAGCATCTTTACGTTGTATAACAAAGTGGTCTTCTTAAAATTGGTTAAACTTTCTATTTTCAAAGTTGCTTTTTTAATTGTAGCATTCTTCACGTCGTATAACAAAGTGGTCTTCATAAAATGGGTTAAATTTCCTATTTTCTAAGTTGCATTTTTAATTGTAGCATTCCTCACGTCGTGCTAAATAAATTATCTCAAATTAAACAAGTTAATAACCTTCATACGATACCAACCGCTATTCAAAGATGTGTCCCGACTCCTCAAAGTTGATACGCAAATTGCCGGCCTGCAGTCTTTGGTACATCTTATCGCTTCTTCCACGTATGGCCGACTGATTACAAAACTAGCTCGGGCGACCGAGGCGTCCGAGGAGGGGACTGTCAAACCGAAACGCGCCTGCGAATAGCTGTAGAAGACACAGATATTTAACCACAAATAGAATACCAAAGGACGATGCTGCTTTAACGTATTACCTTAGTTGTTAAATGTATTTTACCATTATTTTAATAAAAGTGTTTTATTATTCTCGCACTTTTATGAAGGGATTTATTAATCAAAAATAAAATTGTTACAAATTTGATGTGGTTTTTTTTAAATCTCTTTGTACGTCGTTTGATCACATAAGAGTTCATTTACTTTTTGGTTGTAGTCTATAATTGACATTGCTACTGTAACATTGCCTTTGTCTGAGTTCATGATGACCAAATTTAAATTTTTTTTTTAGAAATTTGCAACAATGTATAAAATCTAAAAGTAGTTTTGGCTTTTTGTTCTTGTGTTTGTGTATAAAATTGGTGATAATATTAGTGGTAAGTGCTGTGTTTTATTCTTCATCTGTATTGACTAAAGGATGTTCGTTAGTATGGATCGGCTTTCTAAAGTACCTTTGTGATAAGGAAAAATTACACAAATCGCATTCCTATTTCTACATGATCTATTTCTGATGAATCACAGTTACATAAAATATTTACAATTGAACATTTGTTAGTATGTAAAGGATATAAAGGATTAAATCATTTTGAGATTTATACAGAATATCCGAAACTAATACACAAATTATATACAAAATTGAAACTTGTCAGCATGTAATTACAAATGTTTTTAGACTATTATATATATATATATATATATATATATATATATATATATATATATATATATATATATATATATATAAATTACACAAAATGAACACCTACTACTATTTTGATGTGCACAATACCAACATAAAAAGCATGCAAACGGACATTCATTAGTATGTGAGACTACATGAATTTTGAAGAATATATTAACCTTCAAGGCATCTTTATAGTATATCTAGAATGATTATATATTGTATTTCAATGAGTGTTAGTTAGTATACCGTTACATATGCTTTTGTAAGTGACATTTCTGCATGCTGTATAATCGCACAAATTGTATACAAAGTGACGTTTCTTAACTTGGAACCGCAAAAATTTTCAAATGACTGTTCTGAGGTGGGGAATAATTACAGGAATAGCATGTGAAAAGACGTTAATTGGTAGAGAACTGCATATGAGTTTTTAAGCTACGTTTAAGAGATGCGGTATAGTTACATATATTGTAATTGAACGGACGTTTGTTTGTATGGAATCGCACGTGAATTTTCAAAGTACTTTTTAAAAGATGCTGTTTGTAAATTCGTAAATTGCATACGAATGGACGTTCGTATCTATGGGACCGCATATGTCTTTTCAAGCTACTTTTCGATATGCAGAATAAGTATTACAGGAGTTGCATGCGAAAGGATGTTTATTTGTATGGGACACCATATGGTTTTTAAGGTATTTTTACAATATGCAGAATAAGTACATGAAGTGCATGCGAAAGGACGTTCGTTGGTATGAGAGCGAATGTGAATTTTCAAGGCACTTTTACAAAATGTAGTATAATTACAAAATTTGCATGCAAATGGATAATCATTAGTATGTGACCCAATATGTCTCTTTAAGTCACCTTTAGAAGATGCAGAATAATTTCATAGATGCATGCAAGAGACCTTACCATACTGTGGAACGCTATATGGTATTTCAAGTAACCTTTATCAAAGGTAGAATAACTACACAAATTTCATGTGAATGAATGTTTGTTAGTATGAGACCGCATGTGTCGTTTTAAGATACTTTTATAAGATGCAGCATAAGTACATAAATAGCATGCGAAAGAGCGTTCGTTTATATGGGACCGCATATGGATTTCCAAGCTACTTTTACGAGATGCAGAATAAGTACAAGAAATGCATACCATAGAACGTTCGTTTGTGTGGGACCACATATGTTTCTTCAAGTTACCTTTATCAGATGTATAATATTTACATAAATTACATACGTATGGACGTTCATTTGTATGGGACCGCATAAGTCTTTCCAAGCTACTTTTACAAAATGCAGAATAAGTACAGAAATTGCATGCGAAAGGACGTTCGTTTGTGTGGGACCACATATGTTTCTTCAAGTTACCTTTATCAGATGTAGAATAGTTACATAAATTACATACGTATGGACGTTCATTTGTATGAGACCACATATGTCTTTACAAGCTACTTTTACGAGATGCAGAATAAGTACAGGAATTGCATGCGAACATGTGTCTGTATAAGACAACTTTACAATATGCAGAATAACGGCATAAAGGGCATGCGAAAGTACGTTCATTAGTATGGTACCGAATATGAATTTTCAAGGCACTTTTACTTTACAAAATACAGCATAATTACATAATTTGCGTGCTAGTGAATAATCATTAGTATATGATCGAACATGTCCTTTCAAATTACCTTTACTAGATGCAGAATAATTACATATTGCAGGTGTATGGACGTTCTTTTGTATGGGACCGCATATGTGTTTTCAAGTTGCTTTTTTGTGATGCAGAATAAGTACAGAAATTGCAAGCGTATGGACGTTCGTTTGTATGGGACCGCATATGTGTTTTTAAGTTACTTTTTTGTACTGCAGAATAAGTACAAAAATTGCAAGCGTATGGACGCTCGTTTGTATGGGACTGCATATGTGTTTTTAAGTTACTTTTTTGTACTGCAGAATAAGTACATAAATTGCACGTGAAAGGACGTTCGTTTCTATGGGACAGCATATGAAATTTCAAGCTATTTTTGTTAGATGCAGAATAAGTACATAAATTGCAAGCGTATGGACGTTCGTTTGTATGGGACCGTATATGAACTTTCAAGGTACTTTTTTGAGATGCAGAATAAGTGCAGAAATTGCAAGCATATGGACGTTCGTTTGTATGGGACCGCATATGTGTTTCTAACTTACTTCTTTCTAATGCAAAATAAGTACATAGATTGCACGTGAAAGGACGTTCGTTTGTATGGCATAGCATATGAAATTTCAAGCTATTGTTTTTAGATGCAGAATAAGTACAGAAATTGCAAGCGTATGGACGTTCGTTTGTATGGGACCGCATATGAATTTTCAAACTACTCTTTAGAGATGCAGAATAAGTACAGAAATTGCAAACGTATGGACGTTCGTTTGTATGGGACCGCATATGTGTTTTTAAGCTACTTTTTTGTAATGCAGAATAAGTACATAAATTGCATGTGAAACGACGTTCGTTTCTATGGGACAGAATATGATATTTCAAGCTATTTTTTTGAGATGCTGAATAAGTACAGAAATTGCAAGCGTATGGACGTTCGTTTGTATGTGACCGCATATGAAGTTTCAAGCTACTTTTTTCAGATGCAGAATAAGTACAGAAATTGCATGCCAAAGGACGTTCGTTTGTATGGGACCACATATGCCTTATGAACTTACTTCTAAAAGTTGCAGAATATGCACATAAAAAGCAAGCAAATGGGCGTTCGCTTGTAAATGACGACATATCAATGTGTTCTTATAGGTTGAAGAATAAGTTTATAATTTATATGCCACAATGTATTCTTTAGAATATTGTCGTGTATTGTAATTGTAAGTTATTTTGTGGTAGCACAAAAAAAAACACACCACGGACAAACTTGGGAAGTTGGACCTCATAACATGAAGCACAATTGTTACTAAAATTGTCTGCCTATTCAAAATGTATAAATCATTTTGTATCATCTACTATTTCGATCACTTGGTTTAATATTCATGTACGCATTTTATTTGAATTTTGTATTCTCTGTTAATAAACAGCAAATTCTACAAAACATTTTGCTCTCCACAATTTAGCTATCGATCAGGTCGTTTACTTGCGCTGATTAAACGAACTAATTAAAAAAATTTATTATACAATTGTTTAAATTGTTCAAATTGTAGATACATTGTCTCCATGATTAAACTCATATTTTTTTTCATAGTTTATTCGTCGTGTTTGCTTAAGACTTAAAATTTCTAAACCATTGTTAATGTAGCGGCCATTTTAATTATTGTTCTATACTCATTTCAGTTAAGAAAGTAGTAGCTGGTGTTGGATTATAATTGTTTTCCATTTTTTACAGGTTACCTTAGACCATTAAATAAACATATACCCGGCGCACTCTATCCTATAACACGCATTGCCGTGAAGCCAAGGTCAGACCGCTAATGTGACGTCACGTGTTAGGAGTAATAGCTAGTATTTCTATTCTGTTATTCGGTATGCAAACACTTAGTGTGCTACAACAATAAACGTTAAATTATGGTTCAATATTGCTCTGCATACAAGTGTATGGAGAAATCAAAGAAGAACAAAAATGTTTCATTCCATCTGCAAGTATTATTACTATTTCTAAATCTTATTTCTTAGTCAATGGACCACTTAAAACCGTAAACCGATTAATTTATTATTAGAACATTTTTACTAATAATAAATGAATAGTACCTACCTTTTTTGTAATATTTAATAGTTTGTGGGCTGAATGGGGAACGGGATATGGTCCCTTCATTATTATTTTTGACGTGATTCTATAGAAATTATTTTAACACAAGCAATAATTAACTCTTAGGTTTCCTAAAGATGGAGCGATTAAAAAAAGTGGATTCATGCAATGCTCAGGGAAAATTTCGATCCTTCAAAGCACGCCAGAATATGTTCGCTACACCTCACAGATGATTGTTTCAACACAAGTGGCTGGTGATCTATACGATCGTTGAAAACTGATGCCGTGTCCATTACTTTTAATTTTCCTAAACATTTAATAAAACGGTATGTACTCGCAAACCACCTGCAAAAAGACATCAACGAAAGCCATGTACGTCATCTAATAGCAGTACTCTACCTATAAAAACATCATATTCCCCTCCATCAAGCAGCAAACCCGCCATGAAGAAACGGCGATTAATGTATGAAGCGAATTTTAATGAAACTTCTGTGGACAATACAAAATATAGAATTATAACGAGAAAAGTGTTGAAAAAGGAGCGAGCACAAATAAAATTTCTACAGCAGCAGGAAAGAATGCTTTGCAAGAAAGTAACGGATCTTGAAACTTTGGTTAATCATTTACAAAATCAACGACAGATTGACGAAGATTCTTCTATAAGACTCAAGGTGAATACTGAAAAATCAATTAATGAACTGTTTTGTTGTTGTTGTTGTATTTAGTATTACACTGTTATTATTTCTTATTATTATTGCTTCTACGTTTTATAGCACTATCAATTTTTATTGCCCTTATTGTACTAATTTTATTATTGATTATTTTTAAAATCATGCATTTTTCTTCTTTATGATACATTACTTCCATCGACTAAGGTGATACTGCAGTAGTTAGTGGGTACGAAATCAACTGCCGGGTTTGCAACTGAACTCAAGAGTTTTGCAGTTACGTTTAATTTTGATTTACCGAAAGCTTACCACTATGTGAGGTCAAACCTTTCTAAAATGCTTCCATATCTTCGCATGATCCTAAGGTGGTATCAAACAATAGACTAGAAACCAGGATTTCAAACTGAAACACTTAGTATTTTAAAGCAAAAGGTAGTTGATATGAACGGCAAAGGAAAACGTTGCACTTGTTCTCTAATGGTGGATGAAATGTCGATATACAAAAAGGTTGAAGGAATGAGAAAATGTTTGTAGGGTACGTATTTTCTTCTCGTTTATATAAATGTATTTTTATGTAGAACAGTTATGATTACTTGCTGCAGATATGTCGATATGGAGAGCACAGTGGAGACAACAAATCATCACCATTAGCCACGCAGGTTATTGCCTACCTATTAACTAGTGTCAACGATGGGTGAAAGCTTCCTGTTGGATATTTTTTGATAGAGTCACTAACTGGAACACACAAATCGAATTATTAAGTATGTGTTTACGAATTTTAAATGACGTTGAGGTAATTATAACAAGTGTTACATTTGTTGAAGCAGTGATGAATATAACATTGGTGAATGACCTTCCAGCAGAAATAACGGCCAATTCTTCCAAAACGTTCATGTATCATCCAGTCAGCAATAAACCAATACATGTAATTCTAGATCTCCTCACATGTTCAAGCTAGTTAGAAATACTTGGGAACCAACCGTATATTTTGGACGAACAAAACAGACGCATCAAGTGGGAATATCTAGAAAAATTGTTGAAATTCAAGAACAAGAAGGGTTGCATGTAGCTACGAAAATTACCATGCAACACATGAACTGGCAAAAAGAAAGCCTTATCGTTAAGCGCTGCAAAGACAATTCTTTCTTTAAGACAGTCAACAGACCACGGTGATGCATTTATAGACAGTGAAGCAACAGAGGAATCTCTGATAAAATTAAACGAAACTTTCTAGCAAAGTATTGCAAAGCAAGTCTTCAGGACAAACAAGGACATGATATTCATCAAAATTGACGAATATGTGGAATATTTAATTGGCATTAAATGTACAAATACGGGAATGCCATTGTACCAGACGATAAGAAAAACTGGTTTCGTGGGACTAATTGTGAGTATGAAGTCGTTGAAATCCATTTGGGCAACACATTCCTTACATGTGGTTATCCAATGCTTCACCCGAAGGTACTACATTGGCTAAAACGCGAGTTTTTTTTACCTGAAAAATTTTGAATTTTGCCGAACCCTTGCTGTTCCAAGCAGGGTAGGAATCTTTAACGTACGTGATAACACTCACACACGGGACCCACATTTTATCTCTCATCCGAACAAGGGTGTATGTTTGTGAAAAATGCTCGCCTAACATTTTTCAAGTGGATCGTGTCGGGATTTGAACCCGAGATCTTGGGCGTAGTAGTTACACACATACCACTACGCCACGAAGCCGCCTAGGCAACACATTCCACTCAAAATGATATAAAATTCCTCAGTTCCTGCAAATTATCTCAAGACCATCTAGAAGTGTTCTTCAGCGCAAAAAGGAGACTTGGAGGCTTTAACAACAATCCCACTGCAATACAATTTAAGGGCGCGATAGCATCCCTCTATTTTCATAACACGAACTAATTTTAAAATAGCCGCCTTTGTGGTATAGCTTTCGCATGATAGAGGGAACTACTTTATTTTAACTTTAGTAGTTTAGTAGTTCGTTTCCAAGTTAGGCAAATAACGGTTGCTAGGATACGGCACGATGCTGGTTTATTTTCGTCATTCCTGTAGTATTCGTCGTAAATGACCTTCAGTGAATTCGAAGTTGTTGAACAGCAAGCAAAGCGTTAGGTACAGAGTGCATTCTAAGAATAGCCAAGGTCGATAGTTGGAACAAATTTGTATTGTATTGTATTATTCCATTTATGTGCATATGGTATTCGCTAATTTTTCTTTTTGAATGTGTAGTTTATTGTTCATAGAGTGACATTTCGTTATTATTATAAACAAACATTTAATGTTTTATTTAATGTGGGTGTATTTGCGCCTAAGGGTAAGTATATTCTAATATTCTTATACTTTGTGGATAGACAGATAAGCAATGGACAAAATTAATTATATATTTCATTCGATTTTGAAAATGCGTGTTTAAATATTGACATTAATTTTTGTAGATTTGATTTAGTCAAGCAACTACTGTCTTCTTGAATAAATAAATTATTTGTTTTGCATACATTATTTTATGAAAAATATTCATTATTTAATTTATGACACTGAATGGTGAAAATGACAGGAACTGGTACACTAACTTTTTTTGTCCTATATAAATCAGTTTGAAAACGACATAAACCCTATTTATAATTTAAGCAGTCCCCTAAAAATGTCCTATCATGTTGTGATTATTTAGGGTACCATAACTTTAAAAAATCCTTTTAAAATTTATTGAAATCCAGCCTAATAGATTTTGCAAAATCTTACTTTTAAGAAAAAACAATGTCTTGAAATTATTACTAATAACATGAAAAGTCGTTAAATTTCAAATTTTTCTCACAATTATACACCAATTTAGGAGAATTACAGTCGCTTACTTTTCTTTTCAAAATTTAAATAAGAAAACACCTATTTCTAAAAAATTTGTAATAATGTCCTAGGACTAAAAATGATCAACTGAATCTAAAAAAGTACAAAACTATAGGGTGTGTAGTTTATACAGTACTTTTCACTTCTAGCCAGACCGTCAATAATTTGAAATTCACAATTATTTCAAAAAATTTGTACTCCCGCTTTGTCTTGTACAAGCCTTTCAAATTTCAAATATTTATCTGAAATACGAAAAAAGTTACAGTATACTTACTTCCTGTTGTCGCCTGGTGTAAAATTTTTTTTATTTACGTATTTACATTTTTTAGGTGAGTAAATATAAGAAGGTGTATAACCAAAATCCAGGTGGTATCAAAAAACGATCGTCTAAGTCTAAAGCAGTCCGCTTAAGATGGCTGAAAATGCAACAATTACCGCTGTAAGTTATATTACATTCAGTAGTGTAGCTAGGATATCTTCATGTGGCTGTTTATTTTGGAATATAAGATCCAAAAGCAATGAAAGTATACCTATTTAAATGTCGCATATCCACCCACAAGAATTATACATTCTATAGATGCATGGAGAATAGAAAACCACAAATTTCCCGACTCTCCACTTATGACTATTTGGAATTTATAAATATGATAATGCAAACTAAAAATATAAGTGCTTTCGCATTCTTCATAGAACTAAGTTAGTGTGATTACCCTGAAATTATGACGTAGAAAAAAATTACTTAGTATTTTCTCAATGAATAGTTTTAAATGTACGTCAGAATAGCACATCTGTACTGTATTAGAAATACTCATCAAATTTGTAGGGTACATATACAACAATAACATTTACGTTTTTACCTCGTTGAATTTTGATAGCTGTGTTTTACAAAATATTATTAATTTTTTTCTAAAATTCTATAGGATTTCATAAGTTTTAGATTGTTTTTGACAACAATGCCAAGAATTTTTGTGCTATTTTGAACGAAGTAAGCTCTCGGATGTGTCATTTGACTTTTATATAATTATTAAGTACTGACACTAAAAATGAGTAATTTTGCCTCACCTGCAAACAATGGTTCAAGCCTTCTAACTACACTGGTTATGCCCTGTTACATTATAATTTCACAAATACATATTAATTAGATGTCATAAAAACCCAAACTTTTTCAGTTTGAAATCCACATCAGATAATTTAGACAAGCCTGGCCCATCAGGTTTGCAAAGATTACCTGAGGTAGTTAGTAATCCAAGTACTTTATCTGAAGAAACTTCCGAGCCAGAAACAATGAAGTCGCAGACTGAGACAGAGTATGCTAATTTGTATAAATAATCTAAATTATTATAACATTGTATTTCATATTTAGAAAACTGTGAAAAATCAACCGAGGAAAGGTCACATAACACTTCCAGATAATTGATCATTTATACCAGAAGTAGACTGTAATAGGTAATACATTGTTATTTGTATATCATATCCATGTCGGAAAATATGTATAGGTAGGAAATTTATCTACAGGGTGATACATTTAGTATGTCAAAATTAGCTATATATATATATATATATATATAATAATAATTAACATTTAATTTGTATTCGCTAAAATGAAAGGATAGAAGTCAATTTTAGTTGGAGTTAATTAAACCATTATTAATAATAAGCATAAAAGTCTGTGAATATCCAAGATTATAATACCAGAAAATAAAGCTCTGAGAATTAATATTATGTTTGAACACCTGCGTAGTTTAAATGTCATGTACGGCAAAAATTTTGTAGATAACAAATGGTTTCAAAGAATATTGGAGAAACCGTAGCTTAATAGTTACGAGAAATGCTAAAGGTGGGTTATTTCACACTCCACATGGACTAAAATAATCCATAATAAAGAATATCAATTTGCATCAATAAGAACAAGTTAGATAGAGACAGATAATATGCACAAGACCGAGACACATATAGTAAAAGGCGTGATTTAAGCAACGTCACTAGGGTCACAATTGGTTGAAAATAGGATGCAAATATCAGAGGTAGAAACAACGATTTCTGTATAAAAGTCAATTAGTTATTTCCAGACATTGCGTGCCGTGTTGAGAATTTCTGAGATTTAACTGGGGCGAGTACAAAATTCGTAAAAACCGACGCACAGGCTACGGAATGGGAACCGAGAATGCGAAATTCTTTAGAATTGCCCGTTTTGAGGACTCGACCGACAGACAGGCTAACCTCTATATATACCCAGAGGAATATAAACAATCTCTCTGACATCCGCGACTTGATTCAAGATGTTAAACAGTGCATTTTAGTTTGATAAAATAATTTAAAGTTTGCTCGTATATTTTGGTGATTCAAAATAGTTTGTTCTTTACGTGCTAACATGAATATACTTTAGTGCATTTAGATACAAGGTAATAAAATTTACCAATTACTAAAATTTACAACGACAAATGAATACACAAAAGTAGGCAGTTTTGAAGAAGTATGAATTTCTTTGCTATTTTCGGGGGTGTTAATGATTAAATGGCTGGATCCACAAAACACGGGTCAGATATACACAGATGAGTTCTGGAAAAGCCAGAAACAACTTTAAATAAATGGTGATGGAGAAAATTTGAAAAGCGTTGAGAATCAGAAGCTGTAAATATAACCCAGTTGGAATGGTGTGATTAACAAAGGGACGATGTACATTGAAGCTACGAGTGCAGTAACCTTCAGGTAATTTATACTATTTTGTTTGAACTTTGATATTTTGTGTGTTGAATAACTTTATAATTGATTTACTTTAAATGGACATTAGTGAAATTGTACTAACAATAAAATTTTAATTTTAACGTGAAATTCGCTTGTTTAAGTAGAAAGGGGTATTTAGTATTGATGTTCTGGATTGGTATGTCTTTGAGCTCAATTAGATGAACCTGGTTAATTAACGGGGTGGTAGATGCTCCTTTGTACTCAGACTCAGGTCTGCATATATTGTTATATTAATTAGTAGGCATCCTACAAGGACTTTAATTCTGGATGCACATTAAAATGATAATAAAATTAATCTTGAAATTCTTTTAAAACTGAAATTTGTGCTGAGTTTTGATTTTGAAGTTTTAATGTATTGTGAATATTGATGTAAATAGAGTTAACGTTGATGTTTGTGGTAGGAATGTGTTTTTTTTTTAAGATTGAGGATGTAAGTTATCTTGAGGAGCAGCCGAGGCGATTAACAGAAGAAAGTCAATGGACCAACACAGTTAAGATAACTGGCGAGGCTTTTTAAAGGATTTACAGCAATATATATATATATATATATATATATATATATATATATAATAATAATAATAATAATAATAATTATAATTATGAACACCCTGTAGATATGAAACAATTTTTAAAATAATACAGCCTAAAATTTGTGTAAATTGCTTTTTTTTATAATTTCTACAATAAATAATCGATATATTAAACTTTGTCACACTAATGTGTTGTCCTGTATATATGCTAAATTTTGGGTTTCTAAAAAATCTACTATTTTGTTTTGTTTTTCAGAATAGAGGCTCGTGAATTATATTTCGAGATAAATCACTCTTATAAAGAACCAACTGTTAGTGTAAACCGCATTGTGAATTTGCAATATGTATTAAGTTGGTCCATAGATCTGCAATACCAACATTCCCAAATTTGTACTGGTGGAAAATTATATCTGAAAGAGGAACGTAACAGAGGATTAGGTCTAGTAAACTGCCTTATGTTTGCATGTACATTGTGTGATAAGATATACAAGCAATACACTGAAGATATTTCGCAAAAATCAAAAATTAATTATGGATTTGTTTGGGGTACTCTGGCAACTGGCAGTACATATGGCCATTCTCAGGAACTATTTGCAGTTATGGATATACCTCCCATGACACTCTACCAATTTAAAAAAATTAAAGCTGAATTAGGCGCTGTAAGAAAATCTTATTGTTTAATATCTTACTTGACAGTTTGTTTAGGTATGGAAGGACAATCTAATGAAATATTTGGAAGAAAATGAAAAAGTAGAGTTAGAGTTGAGACAAAACCTTCATGTCAATGCAAATGGAAATCCTGTCAAATCCTGTTAGCGATAGATAGATGGATGTTAAACGGACATAGGACTTTAACTATCCATTGCGGTTGGCGACTTTTGTTGATGAGAAAGTCGCTGGGTTACTTATTAGTGCTAAATTTAGAGAAACTTCATTCACAAAGTAGGTTTGGTACAATTTTCTATCTGAACATAATTTTTTCATGATATATTTCTAGATTGAGAAAATTGGTACTTGTGGAGTAGCGATCAGGTGGGGTGTCTATTGTACTTCGAAATTGGATCACGCCTATGAAAAAGAAGGTATATTAGCCCATTTACAAGGAGCAAAACAAATATGATCAAACGTTGAAAGACGGTAAGGAATATAATGAATCCACTTGGATGCTACATCCTGTGAAACGATGTATGTACGAGACAGATGCTGAATATTGTAGAACAACAACGATACCATACAGTTAGTGCAAATGTAAATGCCACACTGTCTTTATTTACTGAAAAAATTTTAATTTACATTCGTACAGCATTGTAACCTCAAGTAATTTAAATTCCTGTAGCATAGTTGGTAATAAGTAACAGGTATATAGTAGTTATAGTTTACTAAGCATGCAGCACATTATACTTAAGTTGCTGATTGTTAGAATACGATAATTTGTTACGTTGGAGATAGCCTCTTTTGCATTTTTTCTTTTTTGCTCTATTTTTATTTAGCTACGAGTGCTTTAATTTTTTGTATTTGTTTTGTTTAAATTAAATTAAAGTAAATTAAATAGTTCTATTAGGCTAGTATAGTTTTTTATAAATGAAAATTGCTCATTTAAATGTGCATTCTTTGTTGCCTAGTTTCAATGATTTCATCAATTTAATAAATGAAAACCGTTTTGATTTGGTTGGTGTCTCTGAAACATGGCTTACTTCATACGTCCCCAATACTCTGTCAATATAAATGGGTATAATTTTTTCATATAGAATGGGTCCAGTTTGTGTAAGGAAGGAACTTAAATGCCAGGTTATTTTGTTTGGTTTGCAATTGACGCATACTTGAACATATTTTGATAATAGTAGAGTAGTGACGAACCATTCATTTGAGAAATTTGTTCATCGACCAGACAACAATCTTCGATAAATTTTCTTTCGAGATATCACCATCTTCGATAAGTCCGCATTTCACACAATAAAATTAAAGATTTCTATGACTAGCACCGAGATAAATTATCATTAAAATGTACTGATTTCAAGATTTAACCGTCCGCAAGTCAGACATTGAGCCAGATACGAAGATGCAAACAGATCGACGCCCAAAGATGCTCGTTTTAACCCAGTACCACGTAATCAACATGAACAAAGAATATTTATCCAATTTACAGTTTAATAAACCATTACACTTACACATTTCGTGTAGCCGAAAGTTTATCTGTAACAAAGACGTTACAATAGACAATGAGAATGTAAAGAGGACGTGTTTTCAGTCACACACAGCCAATATACATTGTCCAGCGACACGTGAGGTAACGCCGGAACAGCGATAGCAGTTTTGTGAACGCCATAAAATATACAGCAACAACATTTGAATGTTAATCACACCGATCATTTATAATTACATTTTTTATTTTAAACAAGAATTACCGCATCCAATCAACGTCACAACGACTCGATGTCCACGTAATGTTTAAATTCAGCATTTTGCCGGCATGACCATGGAATCGTAACGAAAGAACGCATACCGAAAAAATTCTGATACAGCCATATGACCAGAATTGCATGATTAATCACCCATTCCAGAATTAACAAAATGTAAACCAGATTATTAGTAATCGTAATCCAACAATATTCTAGATTTTTAACGAACATTGTTTTATATTCTTTTTTGACTTCACAGACGCGACAACGAAGATGTTTGTAGATTACCACGAGGTTGAAAGTATTTCATACAAACCTCATTTAGCATTAACAGCGATGTTACAGACAAATGGCGTGCTTTATTGAACAATCGAAGATTGCGACACGAAGAGCACAACGCAACACCAAACCACTTAATAACGCCAGGTAACATTTACCACAACGACTTACCTTATTGAGAATATTACGCACGTTGCATGTCCATTTTGATATGCCGTTTAAGACCTCGAACTTTCAGAGATCCTTTAATCTTTTAAGCCCGCGCACATACAGTAGACTTACCTGCCCACCACTGTCAAACCGTCTTTAAATATTGTGTATTATTTGCGACACTTTAAACCTGTAAA
Organism: Platerodrilus igneus; assembly: GCA_036346225.1. NCBI lineage: Eukaryota > Metazoa > Arthropoda > Insecta > Coleoptera > Lycidae > Platerodrilus > Platerodrilus igneus. The sequence goes on from JARFIW010000544.1 coordinate 3,100,194, forward strand.
AACAGGACAGTTTAACGTCATTAATATTATATTGGCGATACATGACAACTTATCAGAAATTTATTACAATTTCTGCTATAGCTGGGCTTATATTTGAACCCATTGGACCTCCTAAGATTTGCCAATAATATTTGTGTCTATAGGAGAAAAAGCTTGTGTTGAGGATCTACAATTTCTAAAAGGTTTTTTAGGATGCTGCATTTTTGTTAATTTCTATCCAAATGTTTTTGATATTTTTAAAAACGAGTTCTTTTGGTATATTTGTGAGCAAGGAGACGACGTTCAAACTTATTAGTATATAATTATCCGGTAGTTTGAATTCATTTATGAATTCGGAAAATGCGAAGCAATCGTTTACAAAATATAAGTTATTATTTATAGATTTATTTAAAATTTCGGATATGAATTTGGATAGTTTTTCAGCGCAGTTGTTTGATGCTATTATAGGTCTCATCGGATATCCGTCTATGTGAATTTTGGTAACGCATATAATCTTGGTAATGTACTACAGTAATTAATGAGTTCCGTTGCTAATTTTTCAGTAATGTATTTACGATTTTTAAATTTTGAATTATATGTAAAGTTCGTTTTGTAAATTTGCAATGGTTTCTCCTTTGAGGCTCCTGCCCCACTCATGGGCGCTAGTGAGACGAAATCTTCCGACATAACTAGGGGTCTATTCCTTGGGTAGAGCTATGAGAAATGGGGGGGGGGGGTAAGTCGAAATCTGTTTGTAGGTCAAACTTAATCTAAAACAAATAGGCGCCACCAAGTCCGGACTTATTCAGGATAATGGCATGGCATATTTCTAAGGGCGGACGTGGAGACCCAAAGAAAAAAAGATCGCCTTTGATGACAAAAACCTGTCTTAATAAAATAAGACGCTGTTCCTGTAAGAAATTATAATAGTTAGGTTAATAAAAAAAGGTGGAACACTATTTGTGTCCCGCAAATATACATAAAGAAGTAGTAAAAAGATATTTTCAATATAAAGTTGGCATCAAAATTCTACTCTTAAGGATGTTAGCTTTCTGTGGTTAGGTTTGATCATATTTGATCAAAATAAAAAACTTTAATCTTGATCCAATTATTTACTAAAAAGAATCTCTTTTAAAATAAAATGAATTGCAACAAAAATTTAATTAATAACTGAATTACTTCGTGAAATTTAACTTCAGGTTTATCTAAGTTATTCATAATGAAACATTTTACAGTATATTGTAAACTTGTTACACAAAAAAACCCCGACCCGTGCAGATCTGTTCAGGCAGGTTACATCTAAAAATGTTACTACTCAAGTTTTTCCTTTTTAAATTACATGTACTAGTTTTAGTTTCTAAAAAAGCAGATCACAAAAATACTCTTGTTTACATAACTTGTGCTAAAGCTGTTCGAAGCATTTGCTTTCAAGAACACATCTGTCAGCAGTATACTACAGAAAAATAAGTGACGTCAGTAACACCTGTTGTTGTTACTAACGATTCATAATGAACCACGCGTGTTGTTTCTCAAAACATCAAATTAGTGAATTTTAATTTCGACACTGAAAATCCAGCTCAGCAATAGTTGAAACTTTTATAATATTCATGCTTTTACACATTAGAACAAATTAAAGTGTTTCTAATGTGAAACACCAAAAAAGTACTTAAAGCTAACTACGAACCAAAAACTGCTTTTCTCGCCTTGATGAGGTACTTGTAATTTCATGCGAAGATTACTGCATGTAGTGTGAACCAAGCTCATACTAAACAACTTCTACCAAATGGAATTGTTCCACGTGTAGAATCAAATACGGTCACGATACATTCGGCAGCTGCTGCAATCCGGATGTTGAATCACACCTCCTCACCAAAGCAGCATCTTTACGTTGTATAACAAAGTGGTCTTCTTAAAATTGGTTAAACTTTCTATTTTCAAAGTTGCTTTTTTAATTGTAGCATTCTTCACGTCGTATAACAAAGTGGTCTTCATAAAATGGGTTAAATTTCCTATTTTCTAAGTTGCATTTTTAATTGTAGCATTCCTCACGTCGTGCTAAATAAATTATCTCAAATTAAACAAGTTAATAACCTTCATACGATACCAACCGCTATTCAAAGATGTGTCCCGACTCCTCAAAGTTGATACGCAAATTGCCGGCCTGCAGTCTTTGGTACATCTTATCGCTTCTTCCACGTATGGCCGACTGATTACAAAACTAGCTCGGGCGACCGAGGCGTCCGAGGAGGGGACTGTCAAACCGAAACGCGCCTGCGAATAGCTGTAGAAGACACAGATATTTAACCACAAATAGAATACCAAAGGACGATGCTGCTTTAACGTATTACCTTAGTTGTTAAATGTATTTTACCATTATTTTAATAAAAGTGTTTTATTATTCTCGCACTTTTATGAAGGGATTTATTAATCAAAAATAAAATTGTTACAAATTTGATGTGGTTTTTTTTAAATCTCTTTGTACGTCGTTTGATCACATAAGAGTTCATTTACTTTTTGGTTGTAGTCTATAATTGACATTGCTACTGTAACATTGCCTTTGTCTGAGTTCATGATGACCAAATTTAAATTTTTTTTTTAGAAATTTGCAACAATGTATAAAATCTAAAAGTAGTTTTGGCTTTTTGTTCTTGTGTTTGTGTATAAAATTGGTGATAATATTAGTGGTAAGTGCTGTGTTTTATTCTTCATCTGTATTGACTAAAGGATGTTCGTTAGTATGGATCGGCTTTCTAAAGTACCTTTGTGATAAGGAAAAATTACACAAATCGCATTCCTATTTCTACATGATCTATTTCTGATGAATCACAGTTACATAAAATATTTACAATTGAACATTTGTTAGTATGTAAAGGATATAAAGGATTAAATCATTTTGAGATTTATACAGAATATCCGAAACTAATACACAAATTATATACAAAATTGAAACTTGTCAGCATGTAATTACAAATGTTTTTAGACTATTATATATATATATATATATATATATATATATATATATATATATATATATATATATATATATATATAAATTACACAAAATGAACACCTACTACTATTTTGATGTGCACAATACCAACATAAAAAGCATGCAAACGGACATTCATTAGTATGTGAGACTACATGAATTTTGAAGAATATATTAACCTTCAAGGCATCTTTATAGTATATCTAGAATGATTATATATTGTATTTCAATGAGTGTTAGTTAGTATACCGTTACATATGCTTTTGTAAGTGACATTTCTGCATGCTGTATAATCGCACAAATTGTATACAAAGTGACGTTTCTTAACTTGGAACCGCAAAAATTTTCAAATGACTGTTCTGAGGTGGGGAATAATTACAGGAATAGCATGTGAAAAGACGTTAATTGGTAGAGAACTGCATATGAGTTTTTAAGCTACGTTTAAGAGATGCGGTATAGTTACATATATTGTAATTGAACGGACGTTTGTTTGTATGGAATCGCACGTGAATTTTCAAAGTACTTTTTAAAAGATGCTGTTTGTAAATTCGTAAATTGCATACGAATGGACGTTCGTATCTATGGGACCGCATATGTCTTTTCAAGCTACTTTTCGATATGCAGAATAAGTATTACAGGAGTTGCATGCGAAAGGATGTTTATTTGTATGGGACACCATATGGTTTTTAAGGTATTTTTACAATATGCAGAATAAGTACATGAAGTGCATGCGAAAGGACGTTCGTTGGTATGAGAGCGAATGTGAATTTTCAAGGCACTTTTACAAAATGTAGTATAATTACAAAATTTGCATGCAAATGGATAATCATTAGTATGTGACCCAATATGTCTCTTTAAGTCACCTTTAGAAGATGCAGAATAATTTCATAGATGCATGCAAGAGACCTTACCATACTGTGGAACGCTATATGGTATTTCAAGTAACCTTTATCAAAGGTAGAATAACTACACAAATTTCATGTGAATGAATGTTTGTTAGTATGAGACCGCATGTGTCGTTTTAAGATACTTTTATAAGATGCAGCATAAGTACATAAATAGCATGCGAAAGAGCGTTCGTTTATATGGGACCGCATATGGATTTCCAAGCTACTTTTACGAGATGCAGAATAAGTACAAGAAATGCATACCATAGAACGTTCGTTTGTGTGGGACCACATATGTTTCTTCAAGTTACCTTTATCAGATGTATAATATTTACATAAATTACATACGTATGGACGTTCATTTGTATGGGACCGCATAAGTCTTTCCAAGCTACTTTTACAAAATGCAGAATAAGTACAGAAATTGCATGCGAAAGGACGTTCGTTTGTGTGGGACCACATATGTTTCTTCAAGTTACCTTTATCAGATGTAGAATAGTTACATAAATTACATACGTATGGACGTTCATTTGTATGAGACCACATATGTCTTTACAAGCTACTTTTACGAGATGCAGAATAAGTACAGGAATTGCATGCGAACATGTGTCTGTATAAGACAACTTTACAATATGCAGAATAACGGCATAAAGGGCATGCGAAAGTACGTTCATTAGTATGGTACCGAATATGAATTTTCAAGGCACTTTTACTTTACAAAATACAGCATAATTACATAATTTGCGTGCTAGTGAATAATCATTAGTATATGATCGAACATGTCCTTTCAAATTACCTTTACTAGATGCAGAATAATTACATATTGCAGGTGTATGGACGTTCTTTTGTATGGGACCGCATATGTGTTTTCAAGTTGCTTTTTTGTGATGCAGAATAAGTACAGAAATTGCAAGCGTATGGACGTTCGTTTGTATGGGACCGCATATGAATTTTCAAACTACTCTTTAGAGATGCAGAATAAGTACAGAAATTGCAAACGTATGGACGTTCGTTTGTATGGGACCGCATATGTGTTTTTAAGCTACTTTTTTGTAATGCAGAATAAGTACATAAATTGCATGTGAAACGACGTTCGTTTCTATGGGACAGAATATGATATTTCAAGCTATTTTTTTGAGATGCTGAATAAGTACAGAAATTGCAAGCGTATGGACGTTCGTTTGTATGTGACCGCATATGAAGTTTCAAGCTACTTTTTTCAGATGCAGAATAAGTACAGAAATTGCATGCCAAAGGACGTTCGTTTGTATGGGACCACATATGCCTTATGAACTTACTTCTAAAAGTTGCAGAATATGCACATAAAAAGCAAGCAAATGGGCGTTCGCTTGTAAATGACGACATATCAATGTGTTCTTATAGGTTGAAGAATAAGTTTATAATTTATATGCCACAATGTATTCTTTAGAATATTGTCGTGTATTGTAATTGTAAGTTATTTTGTGGTAGCACAAAAAAAACACACCACGGACAAACTTGGGAAGTTGGACCTCATAACATGAAGCACAATTGTTACTAAAATTGTCTGCCTATTCAAAATGTATAAATCATTTTGTATCATCTACTATTTCGATCACTTGGTTTAATATTCATGTACGCATTTTATTTGAATTTTGTATTCTCTGTTAATAAACAGCAAATTCTACAAAACATTTTGCTCTCCACAATTTAGCTATCGATCAGGTCGTTTACTTGCGCTGATTAAACGAACTAATTAAAAAAATTTATTATACAATTGTTTAAATTGTTCAAATTGTAGATACATTGTCTCCATGATTAAACTCATATTTTTTTTCATAGTTTATTCGTCGTGTTTGCTTAAGACTTAAAATTTCTAAACCATTGTTAATGTAGCGGCCATTTTAATTATTGTTCTATACTCATTTCAGTTAAGAAAGTAGTAGCTGGTGTTGGATTATAATTGTTTTCCATTTTTACAGGTTACCTTAGACCATTAAATAAACATATACCCGGCGCACTCTATCCTATAACACGCATTGCCGTGAAGCCAAGGTCAGACCGCTAATGTGACGTCACGTGTTAGGAGTAATAGCTAGTATTTCTATTCTGTTATTCGGTATGCAAACACTTAGTGTGCTACAACAATAAACGTTAAATTATGGTTCAATATTGCTCTGCATACAAGTGTATGGAGAAATCAAAGAAGAACAAAAATGTTTCATTCCATCTGCAAGTATTATTACTATTTCTAAATCTTATTTCTTAGTCAATGGACCACTTAAAACCGTAAACCGATTAATTTATTATTAGAACATTTTTACTAATAATAAATGAATAGTACCTACCTTTTTTGTAATATTTAATAGTTTGTGGGCTGAATGGGGAACGGGATATGGTCCCTTCATTATTATTTTTGACGTGATTCTATAGAAATTATTTTAACACAAGCAATAATTAACTCTTAGGTTTCCTAAAGATGGAGCGATTAAAAAAAGTGGATTCATGCAATGCTCAGGGAAAATTTCGATCCTTCAAAGCACGCCAGAATATGTTCGCTACACCTCACAGATGATTGTTTCAACACAAGTGGCTGGTGATCTATACGATCGTTGAAAACTGATGCCGTGTCCATTACTTTTAATTTTCCTAAACATTTAATAAAACGGTATGTACTCGCAAACCACCTGCAAAAAGACATCAACGAAAGCCATGTACGTCATCTAATAGCAGTACTCTACCTATAAAAACATCATATTCCCCTCCATCAAGCAGCAAACCCGCCATGAAGAAACGGCGATTAATGTATGAAGCGAATTTTAATGAAACTTCTGTGGACAATACAAAATATAGAATTATAACGAGAAAAGTGTTGAAAAAGGAGCGAGCACAAATAAAATTTCTACAGCAGCAGGAAAGAATGCTTTGCAAGAAAGTAACGGATCTTGAAACTTTGGTTAATCATTTACAAAATCAACGACAGATTGACGAAGATTCTTCTATAAGACTCAAGGTGAATACTGAAAAATCAATTAATGAACTGTTTTGTTGTTGTTGTTGTATTTAGTATTACACTGTTATTATTTCTTATTATTATTGCTTCTACGTTTTATAGCACTATCAATTTTTATTGCCCTTATTGTACTAATTTTATTATTGATTATTTTTAAAATCATGCATTTTTCTTCTTTATGATACATTACTTCCATCGACTAAGGTGATACTGCAGTAGTTAGTGGGTACGAAATCAACTGCCGGGTTTGCAACTGAACTCAAGAGTTTTGCAGTTACGTTTAATTTTGATTTACCGAAAGCTTACCACTATGTGAGGTCAAACCTTTCTAAAATGCTTCCATATCTTCGCATGATCCTAAGGTGGTATCAAACAATAGACTAGAAACCAGGATTTCAAACTGAAACACTTAGTATTTTAAAGCAAAAGGTAGTTGATATGAACGGCAAAGGAAAACGTTGCACTTGTTCTCTAATGGTGGATGAAATGTCGATATACAAAAAGGTTGAAGGAATGAGAAAATGTTTGTAGGGTACGTATTTTCTTCTCGTTTATATAAATGTATTTTTATGTAGAACAGTTATGATTACTTGCTGCAGATATGTCGATATGGAGAGCACAGTGGAGACAACAAATCATCACCATTAGCCACGCAGGTTATTGCCTACCTATTAACTAGTGTCAACGATGGGTGAAAGCTTCCTGTTGGATATTTTTTGATAGAGTCACTAACTGGAACACACAAATCGAATTATTAAGTATGTGTTTACGAATTTTAAATGACGTTGAGGTAATTATAACAAGTGTTACATTTGTTGAAGCAGTGATGAATATAACATTGGTGAATGACCTTCCAGCAGAAATAACGGCCAATTCTTCCAAAACGTTCATGTATCATCCAGTCAGCAATAAACCAATACATGTAATTCTAGATCTCCTCACATGTTCAAGCTAGTTAGAAATACTTGGGAACCAACCGTATATTTTGGACGAACAAAACAGACGCATCAAGTGGGAATATCTAGAAAAATTGTTGAAATTCAAGAACAAGAAGGGTTGCATGTAGCTACGAAAATTACCATGCAACACATGAACTGGCAAAAAGAAAGCCTTATCGTTAAGCGCTGCAAAGACAATTCTTTCTTTAAGACAGTCAACAGACCACGGTGATGCATTTATAGACAGTGAAGCAACAGAGGAATCTCTGATAAAATTAAACGAAACTTTCTAGCAAAGTATTGCAAAGCAAGTCTTCAGGACAAACAAGGACATGATATTCATCAAAATTGACGAATATGTGGAATATTTAATTGGCATTAAATGTACAAATACGGGAATGCCATTGTACCAGACAATAAGAAAAACTGGTTTCGTGGGACTAATTGTGAGTATGAAGTCGTTGAAATCCATTTGGGCAACACATTCCTTACATGTGATTATCCAATGCTTCACCCGAAGGTACTACATTGGCTAAAACGCGAGTTTTTTTTACCTGAAAAATTTTGAATTTTGCCGAACCCTTGCTGTTCCAAGCAGGGTAGGAATCTTTAACGTACGTGATAACACTCACACACGGGACCCACATTTTACCTCTCATCCGAACGAGGGTGTATTTTTGTGAAAAATGCTCGCCCAAACATTTTTCTTGTGGACCGTGCCGGGATTTGAACCCGAGACCTTGGGCGTAGTAGTCACACACATACCACTACGCCACGGAACCGCCTGGGCAACACATTCCACTCAAAATGATATAAAATTCCTCAGTTCCTGCAAATTATCTCAAGACCATCTAGAAGTGTTCTTCAGCGCAAAAAGGAGACTTGGAGGCTTTAACAACAATCCCACTGCAACACAATTTAAGGGCGCGATAGCATCCCTCTATTTTCATAACACGAACTAATTTTAAAATAGCCGCCTTTGTGGTATAGCTTTCGCATGATAGAGGGAACTACTTTATTTTAACTTTAGTAGTTTAGTAGTTCGTTTCCAAGTTAGGCAAATAACGGTTGCTAGGATACGGCACGATGCTGGTTTATTTTCTCCATTCCTGTAGCTATTCGTCGTAAATGACCTTCAGTGAATTCGAAGTTGTTGAACAGCAAGCAAAGCGTTAGGTACAGAGTGCATTCTAAGAATAGCCAAGGTCGATAGTTGGAACAAATTTGTATTGTATTGTATTATTCCATTTATGTGCATATGGTATTCGCTAATTATTTTTTTTTAATGTGTAGTTTATTGTTCATAGAGTGACATTTCGTTATTATTATAAACAAACATTTAATGTTTTATTTAATGTGGGTGTATTTGCGCTTGGGTAAGTATATTCTAAAATTCTTATACTTTGTGGATAGACAGGTAAGTAATGGACAAAATTAATTATATATTTCATTCGATTTTGAAAATGCGTGTTCAAATATTGACATTAATTTTTGTAGATTTGATTTAGTCAAGCAACTACTGTCTTCTTGAATAAATAAATAATTTGTTTTGCATACATTATTTTATGAAAAATATTCATTATTTAATTTATGACACCGAATGGTGAAAATGACAGAAACTATGTACACTAACTTTTTTTGTCCTATATAAATCAGTTTAAAAACGACATAAACCCTATTTATAATTTGAGCAGTCCCCTAAAAATGTCCTATTATGTTGTGATTATTTAGGGTACAATAACTTTAAAAAATCCTTTTAAAATTTATTGAGATCCAGCCTAATAGATTTTGTAAAATCTTACTTTTAAGAAAAAACAATGTTTTAAAATTATTACTAATAAAATGAAAAGTCGTTAAATTTCAAATTTTTCTCACAATTATACACCAATTTAGGAGAATTACAGTCGCTTACTTTTCTTTTCAAAAATTAAATAAGAAAACACCTATTTCTAAAAAATTTGTAATAATGTCCTAGGACTAAAAATGATCAACTGAATCTAAAAATGTACAAAACTATAGGGTGTGTAGTTTATACAGTACGTTTCACTTCTAGCCAGACCGTCAATAATTTGAAATTCACAATTATTTCAAAAAATTTGTACTCCCGCTTTGTCTTGTACAAGCCTTTCAAATTTCAAATATTTATCTAAAATACGAAAAAAGTTACAGTATACTTACTTCCTGTTGTCGCCTGGTGTAAAATTTTTTTTATTTACGTATTTACATTTTTTAGATGGGTAAATATAAGAGGGTGTATAACCAAAATCCAGGTGGTATCAAAAAACGATCGTCTAAGTCTAAAGCAGTCCGCTTAAGATGGCTGAAAATGCAACAATTACCGCTGTAAGTTATATTACATTCAGTAGTGTAGCTAGGATATCTTCATGTGGCTGTTTATTTTGGAATATAAGATCCAAAAGCAATGAAAGTATACCTATTTAAATGTCGCATATCCACCCACAAGAATTATACATTTTATAGATGCATTGAGAATAGAAAACCACAAATTTCCCGACTCTCCACTTATGACTATTTGGAATTTATAAATATGATAATGCAAACTAAAAATATAAGTGCTTTCGCATTCTTCATAGAACTAAGTTAGTGTGATTACCCTGAAATTATGACGTAGAAAAAAATTACTTAGTATTTTCTCAATGAATAGTTTTAAATGTACGTCAGAATAGCACATCTGTACTGTATTAGAAATACTCATCAAATTTGTAGGGTACATATACAACAATAACATTTACGTTTTTACCTCGTTGAATTTTGATAGCTGTGTTTTACAAAATATTATTAATTTTTTTCTAAAATTCTATAGGATTTCATAAGTTTTAGATTGTTTTTGACAACAATGCCAAGAATTTTGTGCTATTTTGAACGAAGTAAGCTCGGATGTGTCATTTGACTTTTATATAATTATTAAGTACTGACACTAAAATGAGTAATTTTGCCTCACCTGCAAACAATGGTTCAAGCCTTCTAACTACACTGGTTATGCCCTGTTACATTATAATTTCACAAATACATATTAATTAGATGTCATAAAAACCCAAACTTTTTCAGTTTGAAATCCACATCAGATAATTTAGACAAGCCTGGCCCATCAGGTTTATTGATTCCATATATTTATCAAGTGATGAATTATTTGTTCGTGCAGGTACCATTGATGCTAATATTGTTTTGGATCACAGAAAATTAGGGATTGTGTTAAGGATAAGATAAAAGTCATAATTAACAATACCTCTTCCATTAGTTAGTTCTTCAAGAAATTTCTGTTTAATACTTGACGATCATCTACGCTTTAAGTCACATGTTGCAAGGTTAATAAAAAGGTTGTATATAGCACTTAAACAACTATATGCTTGTCGGTCTATACTAACCTTACAATTGAAAAAGCTGTTGTCGGAAGCTAGTTTTGTCTTTATCTAAATATTGTGATTTTATATATGGTCCAAACCTTGATAGCACTTCTATGACACAAATACAAAGGATTCAAAATACTTGTTGTCGTTTAGTTTTTGGACTAAATAAATTTGATCATGTATCGCATAAGATAAAAGAGTTGCACTGGTTAAATATAGATAACCGCAGGAAACATCATTTGTTATGTTTTGTTCATAAAGTAATTATAAATTACTTCAGAGGATATTGCTAAAATATTAATGACACGCTCCAAAGTGCATTGCATCAATATTAGACACACTAAAACTTTAACAATTCCCAAGAAACTGACTGCTATGTTTCAGAGAAGATTCATCTATAATGTTGTTTCTACTTATAATGCAATTCCAGATGGATATAAAAATCTTTTTTACTTTTACTGCATTCAAGGTTCAAATCAGGGCGCATATTTTGGATAAGTAGTAACATAGCCTAATTGTATATTTTTCAATTATTGTGTGATTATTCATTTGCTTCACTCATTTTCCTTGTAGATATATGCAGTGGTTTATGCACGTTAAGTGTAAGATAGTCTATGACTAAGCTTTGCCTGTATGGACCTACAAACATGCCTTATATACTAATATTTAATGTAATATTAACAACAATAAAGTCAATTTCAATTCGAAAGCTGTTCGTATATTTATTAATAAACGTTTATCTATTGACCTTAAAATGTGGGGTTTAAAAAATATTATTTACAAATGCCTGTTATTCACTTCTTTTCACCAATAATTTTATATCATTTACATTGCTACGTATTGTGTAAAACAATGTTCCTTTTAAGTTTTTGGTTGGTAACGACTTACTGTTCAAAAATACCTATATACACATTGTAAATGTTACAACAATTACACCTATTTTTAATTTGTTAGTTATTCATTAAAAATAAAACATTTGTAATAATTTTGTTTTAATAAAGCACACTTTACAGGTAACAACTCAAAGTTTTTTTGTATTGGAAATACATTTTTCGATATTAGCATTTGATGAAAAATATTAAACCGAATATTCTATTAGTTCAAAATATTTATTGAAATAAACGTTTAGTCGTTTTTGACAGAGTCAATTTAATTTAACAAAATAGCTATTTTTTGACAGAATAAACCAAAAAGGAATTCTTTTATGGTTTATTTCTAATGCTTAAAGTTAGGTCTAGTTTCGTAAATTGTATAATCCTAAATAAACTTTTACACTTTTATTTTTAATTTAGCCTAAAATATATTTCATAATTAGTGGAAGTTTTGAAGTTTATTGTTTATTATAATCACTTTTTGCCGGCAGCACAATTTGAAAAAATGTTATTATCACATCTATTTCACGTTACATGTGAACTATGTATGACCAAAAAATGACGGAAGTCTGCTACGTGGGGGTAAAGAATGGGAACACTAATAAAGGTACTTTTAGTGCTATGGAGATTTGGCGATTTGGATATTTGGAGAATGATCCTATTGGTTAAAGTGATCACGTGACACCGCCGAGAAACGTCAAAAACACCGAATCTCCAATCTCCCAAAAGTTGGTTCAAGTTCAACTTTTCTGGCTATTTTGAGATTGGAGCATGCGCGTTTGTTCAGAAAAGCACGTGATTTGTTTGTTTTGTTACAACCTTAACCTTACCTTTTCGTTCGACGTTATATAATTTGCGTTTTGCCTATTAAACATATTGAAATGAATAGGAATTCTGTTATTTCTTTAGATACTCATAGCTTAGTAACAAACATTGAAAACTTAACATTCAGTAACCCAAAACAATAACAAATATCATCTGTCAAACTTCTCCAAATACCCGAAGCAGAAAATACCCTAGATGATTAAAAGCGAAAATATCTAATTCCCCAAATATCCAAATCGCTAAATCTCCATTGCACTAAAGGTACCTTAAGTTGCCTATATATTTAAAGCTGATTTTGACACTTTTCAAATTAAAATAGTATATTACATTACTAGTGTGGAAAGTGACCCATGTCCCACGAGTGGAAGAGAATTGTCGCACGAGGCGTCAGCCGAGTGCGACTATTCCACGAGTGTGAAATTGTAACAGTTTTATTTTTGGTTAATGGATCCCTTCATTAAAAGTGCGAGAATAATAAGACACTTTTAATAATTTTATTGTTTGGTTAATAAATCCCTTCATCAAAGAGCGACAATAATAAAACACTTTTATTAAATAATGTTAAAATACATTTAACAAGTAAAGTAATACGTTAAAACAGCATCTTGATTTGTTAGTCTATTTGTGGTTGGATGTCGGTGTATTCTACAGCCGTTCGCAGGCGCGTTTAGGTTTGACAACCTCCCCCTTGGATCCTCCGGTCGTCCGAGCGAGTTGGATAATCACTCGGCCATACGTGGAAGAAGAGACAAGATGTATGAAAGAACGATGGCCGGTAATCTGCGTATCAATTTTGATGAGTGAGGACACATTTTTGAATGGCGGTTGGTGGAGTATAAAAGTTGTTATCTTGTTTGATTTGGGATGATTTGTTTGGCGCGACGAGAGACATTGCTACAATCAACTATGCACTTAGAAATTTGAAAACTTTAATCGATTTTAAGAAAACCACTTTATTTTACGACGTGTACGGTGCAACTTGGAAGATGGAAAGTTGAGCCAATTTAAAGAGGATCGCTTTGTTATACAGCGTAAAGATGCTACTTTGGTAGAAGCTGTTTAGGATGAGCTGGATCCATAATATATCCAGTAAATTTCGCATGGTAGAACAAGTACCTCATCAAGGCTAGGAAAGCAGTTTTTTGGTTCGTAGTAGATCTAAGTAATTTTTTTGTGGTTCACTTTAGAAACACGCTAATTTGTTCCAATGTGTAAAAGTACGAATATGATATTTGTTTTAACTATTGCTAAGCTGGAATTCCCAGTGTCAAAATTAAAATTCACTCATTTGGTGTTGTAAGAAACAACACGTTGCTTCAGTATAAATTGTTAGTTACAACAACAGGTGTTACTGACGTCACTTATTTGTCTGGAGTATACTGCTGACAGATGTATCCTCGAAAGCAAATGCTTAGCACTGCGTTAGCACAACTTTTGTAAACAAGAATATTTTTGTGATCATTTTCATTAGAAACCAAAACTTGTACTTTTAACTTAAAGAGGAAAACTTGCATAGTAACTTTTGTAATGTAATCGGCCTGAACAGATCTGAACGGGTTAGAGTATCTTTGTGTAATAAGTTTACACCTTGCTGTAAAATATTTGATTATGAATAAGGTTGATAAACCTTAATTTAAAATTCACAAAGTAATTCAATTATTTATTCAATTTTGTTGCATTGCATTTTATTTAAAAAAACAGAGATTCTTTTTAGTAAATTATTAGTTCAAGCTTAAAGTTTTTTATTTTGATCAAATATGATCAAACCTAACTACAGAAAGCGAACATCTTTAGGAGTAGAATTTTGAAACCAACTTTATATAGAAAATACCTTTTCACTATTTCGTTATGTATATTTGCTGGACACAAATAGTGTTCCACCTTTTTTTATTAAGCTAACTATTATAATTTCTTACAGGAGCAGCGTCTTATTTCTATTAAGACATATTTTTGTCATCGAAGGCGATCTTTTTTCTTTGGGTCTCCACGTCCGCCCTTAGAAATATGCCATGCCATTATCGTGAATAAGTCCGGACTTGGTGGCGCCTATTTGTTTTAGTTTGAGTGTGACCTACCAACAGATTTCGACTTACCCCCCCATTTCTCATAGCTCTACCCAAGGAATAGACCCCTAGTTACGTCGGAAGACTTCGTTACACTTGCTCATAACGTGAGGCCAGCTATATATAAGAAAAATTAGTTTCACTGGCTTCCAACAAACGTAGGGCAGGTGCCTCAAAAAACAATATTCGTTTCACTGACACCCAACGTCTAGAGTCAGATATAAATAATAAAGAAAAGACGCTTCACTGGCGCCCATTTAAGAAATACGTCGCACTGGCTTTCAATAAACGTGGGGCTAGTGCTTCAAAAAATTTTGTCGCAAAATGTCACTTTCCACGCGAGTACTGTACATTATTTTTCCGACGACCACCCCTAGAAACAATTACGAAATAGTTATTTTTATGTTTATTTGCAATAAATGTGTACACAATAAAGCAAGACAGACAGACAGCTATAAAATTTATTTGACGTTTTCATGTTGAAAATTCGAACGCCTACTTTGTTTTGTCTTTATAAAATCTGCAACTCTGTTGCTTTAAGCGTATACATTTTCAATTTTTATTGAAGAAATCATTTCAATTACAAACTACTATGCGTAATTACATCTTTAAGTAAAAGGGAAACTCTCAGTATCGATTTAACTCTGAATATTTTAAACTGTTACTAGCTAAAACGAAACAAATGAATACAAAAAGTTAGAAACCGGTAATCGTTTGGGTTGTCTAGGTAACTAGCGTACTAACACCAGTCATATCACTCTAGAGTTGAAAAGTATTTCAACACTACAGTGAGATGTACTTTCGCACTCTAGAGTGATGTACTTTATTTTCTACATAACTAAGTAGTGTGTAATCTGTTGTTTTCACAAGTGGTCGTCGGAAAATATAATTACCATTGCAGACCCCTGGTGAAGATACACAAGACAATGAACGTCCCCAAAGTGAAGTGTAAAATGATGTAGGAAAAATTATCGTTTTTTGAGAACGTCCTCCTCCAGATCGACCAAATTTGTAAATCATTTTGCCGAGTACCAAACTCGCAACCTAATTTGTAACAAGATGTATCCTATTTCCCTGCAATGATTCCACTAAGATATTTTAATAAACATTACTCTTGCTAACATCATGCAATATTTTGCTTATATTGAATATTGTAGAGTATATAGTTACGTTTTGGGATACGGCACACTACCCTTTTTTTAAAAACTATTATAACATAGTATAAACTTCAGAAAGTAACACTGCTGTAATAATTTACTTATCGCTTGTAAACATAAACATGGAAGTTTACAAACAACCATGGATGTTGAGGTTATGTCATTTTTGGCTTCATAAATATTCGCAATTAATCCAATCATTATTATATTACACTCATCAAAAGGTAATTCACAATGTTTACTTCATTTCAATGCGACAAAACAAAGTCTAAAATAATTCAATTTGAAATATTCTGGTTTTAAACCTTATTCTACACATCATTAACAGTGCCATCTTCGGAGAAAGTCGTGAACAATTTCTATTAAAATGGCGTACAATTAATGTAATAATTCAATAAAATCCATTCAGTACACTACGACTATCATGATCAATATTTTTGAATTTTTTTTTAACAGAACGATTATATATGTATTCTGCTATCCAACGAATGCTTTTTTTTATATACAAATTGATTCTGTTAGATTAGTAACTAAAATAAAGTAAGTGAATTTTAACATTACTTTTAACAGGTATTTCTTGCTTATTACTCCACTTTAGAAAAAAAAGGAAACCTTCGTTAGAAAGTACAAAGTTTTGTGAGTCTAATGGTGAAGTTACATTTTGCATATTTTCAATCCAACAAAAGTTATTTACCAAACAGAATAACCTGCTTTTGATGGATTTTAGGCAGCCAACCATACATCCGATCGCGCCCTTTAGGCGGCATATAAGAAGCTACTTATCCACACAAGTGTAAAAAGTTCGCTTAACGCCAACTGTATTAAACAAATACCTACCACGCTTTTAGCTACTGGCATCACTAGTACTCAGATAAAAACAATAAACAATCAATTTGAAGTAGAGCAGGAGAGACAAATGAGCGATCATGATTATTTCATCAATTGCAGAAAATATTAAGAAAATTTATCAGAATACGTAAGCGATATTTCAGAACATATTGCTGGATTGGTAGTCAGACAACTTCAGAGGAAACTTGCATACGATATATTTGCAAGAGGATGATCGAAATGATGACACCAACTTCAAAACTCGTCGTGTTGAAAAACTACATATTTGTAAAATTGCAGAGAGTAAAATTAGAATTTTGCAAAACAGTTAGATGTTGCATCACCAGAACTTTTTAGCTAGGTCTGCAAAAACAATATTAAAAAATGTGCAAAAGTCTATCTTTCAAGGTTATAAAAATCACGTTTGATTCCGATGTGCAATATAACATTACATCACATAATTAATAATTATAAAAATGTTGACTGAATTCGGAGGAAGTTGACTAAACTGTCTTATTCAGTAATCAATAGCCGCGGTGAACTTTTAGAGCTGTATTTATTGTAAATAGATTTTATATTAAAAACAATTTGTTTTGAATTTGAATTATTAAGATAGTATATACGAGTTATGATAATAAAATTATAAATATTTGAATTATTTTCAGTATATAATTACAACAAATTATTGTATATATACAGTTTATGGCTAAGAAGTAATAATGTGTATGGAATTCGTGTCAATAAGTAAGATATGATTAATTTAGTAGTGAACGCATCTAATAAGACAATGCATTATAACTGCTTCAGAACAAATCACTAAATGTACACGACAATTTACTATTTTTGAGTATTAAAAAGTTAAATTAAGATATTAGACCTCATTATGGTTCGGTAGTTTGAAAAGCGGTTTTTAAAAACAATTTATAATTCTACTTCTAATACAAATAATGAAAATGCGTGTTATTACATTGAATTCCAACTACAGACTAAAGTTCGTACACCTCATTTAAACACGTCCGTTGGAGACACCTATTCACATGCACATCTGCCAAATATGATTTGTCTAGTAACAAGTCCACTACACTATTTTAACAACTTCTAACATAATTCCTCCCGTGCGGGTTTCAAATTGCAGGCTGCGACGAAATTTGACTCATTGGAACATCTTCTGGTTTCTTTGCTGAGTTATTCTTTGACATTCTTCGTATACACAATTTTTTATAATATAGGACCATGGCAATAATACAATAAATTATGTAATTATGGTAATTTAGTTCAGGTTGGGATTCCAGTTGAAAGTTACTGTAGAGATATTTTTTGTTCGCATCCCTGAGTTCATCCAAATTAACATTTTCCAACTGAAGAGTAGCGAACGTCTCATTATGAACAGCTAATTTTGCATTATTGATTTCAAAAAACGTGATTGTATAGGTCTCTTTATTTTCGTTATAACATACGGTTTCCTTGTTGACCGTAATTTGGCAATCGCTCAAGTGTGTACCCATTAGATCTTTAACTTCGTTTTGTGTTTTACACTCGACGTGGATTTTCTGGCGTTCAGGACTTATCAATATCCATTTATTAGTTTCACCAATATTGAATAATTGTGGCGAGGTGACCGTCACTTCTTCGGATTGGCATCCGATGGTTATTTGATTATACATTAAATTGGTTTCACAACTGTTGTAGTTGCTACCCTTTGGGATCAGGGGTAGTTGTTTACAATAGTAAGCATTATTCGAAATCTCCGAACATCTTTCATTTGTTTGTGCATAAAGCTCATCAGAAATAGCAATGTATTTTGTTTTAGATAAAATAGTATAAAATTTAGAATTATCATACTGGACTGGAATCGAGTATAAATGATAAAGATTAAAATCTTGAAAACGATTGATTGGTAAATTTAAAACAAATACAATTCTATAATTGCTGATATAGCGTTGAATTTTTATTAATAGTTCATAAGGTAAAATATTACCGTATTCGATCTTAAAAGATAATTGGCCTGGGGAAAGCAATCCTTCTAGTTTTGTTAAAATAACAAACATTTCCTCAGTTTTTATAATGCTCGGATGGAACACATTTAATTTCGCGAAGATTATAGGATTTTTCGATGTCTTGTAATAAACTATAAATTATTTGATAAAGTTTAATTATTTGATTTACAACGTTTGACGTCACTAAAGCCTTTTCAACGACCTTGTTTTCTCTCTCGATAAGCATAATGCGGGCCTTCAAAGAAGCCTCGTTGTGGCTAATGCCTTGGATAGTTTTATTAAACTGTTATATAACTGTCCAATGTACATGCAGCTTGTAGAATACATAAATAGAGAAAAGTGTAATAAATAAATAGTAGTGTTAGTGTTGTTAATAGACCTATGGTTAAGAATTTAGTTTAAGCAGATATTAGTGCTGTAAATTCATTAGTGTGATAGTGCTTCATTGTTAATTGGACTGAAAACATGTATAAATAAGGCATATACTGTTAATTAGACTTGTAAACAGTGAGTAATAAAGACTCTTGTTATTACTTGTTTTAAATTGGCGAAACGCGGTAGTAGTAGCCCGCTACAAAACCAAAGGCTTATCGTTTCCCCGCTTTAGTAACACCAAATCGCGAACTAAAGAAGTATCATTCCCATGATCACTAAAATTCCTGACAAGGGTATTTTTCAATTCTGCCCAAGTGTCTACCTGTTGTATATTAACCGCGACCTTGGCTTGACCTGTTATTTTATTTAAAATAGATTTAAATATGAATAAGTTTTGAAAGGTGTTTGGTTTTGTGGGATCAATGAATGAGTTTATTATACTTTTTGCGGAAGAAATAAATTCTTTAAATCATTTGAGTTGCCATCAAAGTCTGGCACGCACTTTAAATACTCTACTTTAAATTGTTCCGTTATTATTTCTGTATTAAAGTCTGATAGTTGGATGCGCCTTACGTTTTCAATCAACGATTCAATTGACATAAAACATTTTATGCACAAATCAACAGATTAGAGTTTCAAGACGTACTTACATGCAGATTGCAATTAATCCTTTCGTCCTTCGCTTTGTATAATCTTTGTTTGAGGAATTCGTGGAACTGCTACGCGGTGTAGACAATAAATTGGGCACCAGAATGTTGGTTCACTGTGGATGGTTTATTTGATTTCTAGAATGGCTCTCCAACAATTACTGTTTCCTGGGAATGCTCTATAAAATGCGATTCGATATCTCGTAAATAGTTGAAACTGACGAAAATTTTTCGGTAAAATCTTCTCGAAACATCCAGTCTGACTGCGCCATTTATGGTTCGGAAGTTTGAAAAACGGTTTTTAAAACAATTTACAATTCTACTTCTAATACAAATAATGAAAATGCGTGTTATTACATTGAACTCCAACTACAGACTGAAGTTCGTACACCTCATTTAAACACGTCCGTTGGAGAAACTATTCACATGCACATCAGTGAAATATGATTTGTCTAATAACAGTCTATTACACTATTTTAACGACTTCTAACATAATTAGCTTCTTTACTGTTTATAAATGATGAACATTGTCGCTCTCCGATATAAACGTCATGTTAGGGTTTAGAGTTCGCCCCAAGCATGACGTTACACGGCCAGAATGATGTTGGCTTCACAGAATAGGCCGCGCGCCGGATCTATGTATTGATAATAGTCTATAGGTGAACCTACTTGCAGGCAGCGCCACCAGTCAGTTAGTTCCCGCCAGGGTGTAGCCACTTTTATGTACAACATTGTTATTATGATTTTAATGGTAACACAATCGGTTCAGATGGCGCTGTTTTAAATCTAGGGTCCCCAAGTAATTTTAGGGACTTTAGATTTAAATTTAGACGCCACGCCAGGCTACAGGTATTTAAAACTACGCTACATGTTTTATATTTATTTGTTAAAAATTTCTCTATTTGGTCTGTTGTTTTTACGCTTTCGTAATTATTTCAATCGTATTTGTGTGTAAAAAGGTATGTATTTTTTTGTTAAAAATTAATAAAATATATTTTTCCATTCCTATAATTGAAGTGAAAATTTTCAAATTTTTAGTAAGGCTTGTTGGTTTAAACTTATACCCCAGATAATTTAAACTTTTTCTTAATTATATCTTTAATAGTATTGATTTTGATGTTTTTGTAGCTTCGTCATGGATTGTGGATATGTTGCTTGTTGTGTGCCTACTTGTCTTAATAGAACTGTCATCAGACATCGTTTTCTAAATCCTACTAAAAATTCAACGGTTCAGTGTTTACTACAGCAGTGTTCCATTAGTAGTTATTTTACATGATTTAATATGAAATCAGTGATTTTTATTATTTTCATTTTAGCCACATAATTTAAATAACAATTTAGAACTCTGTAGTTAATCCTAGGGTATGGCATCTCAAATGCCTATCACAATATTTAAAAAGTTAGATTTATATGTGTATTTTAAAATGCTTTGTTCTGTTTGTGAATAAATAAACTTTTTGAAAACACCTTTGTAGCTATACTACCATCTTACAGTATACAACTACAGGTAGTCTTGTTTTATCACTAATGTTAAGTATGTATAAATTACAGAGGTAAACTGCACTAAGCCATATGTATTGAATTTTGAAGTAGCTTAACATGAAGAAAGGAAATTCTTGTAATTGCTTGAATTTTTATATTGTTGTATCGATGTTTAAAAAATTACTCTAAACTTTTTTAGCATATATACCACTATATAAAAATACAAGAAATTATAACGATTTCCTTTCTTTAGTTTGAGTTTCTACAAAATTCAATATTACATGAATCCATACCATTTCCTAGTAAGGTTTTTAACCATTTAGTTAGGGTATATGCAAACCTTAGTCAAGATACATGGTAGCGGTAATACAATCCAACAGATGGCGCATGAATAAAAAAACAAAGTGGAAGTGAATTATCAATAGTACTTAACTAACCTATGGTCCCCGCGTGGCCTTCGAGTGTAACATCGTCTACGTTGAGATCCATATTGTAGTGTAACTTATACTAATAAATCGCTGAAAACATTCACAATTGTTATTCCTTAGGCAGAAGAGCTTACACTAACTTCCTACTAATTTTACAAACTTTGATCTTCCTTTAACATCTAAAAAAATTTAATTAGTTCTTATCCACTTATCAAGATACAGCAAGCGACAAAGTCCTAACACTAGCAAAAAAACCATAGCACACATAGAATATCATATAATGATGTAGAATAATTACACAAATTGCACGTAAATGGGCGTTTGTAAGTTTGGAGACGCACATGTGTTCTTAGGTTATATGTTTTCCTTACGAAATATTGCTAACAAATCGGTGTTCGTTAATATGTGATTGTAGAAGTCGTTGCAAATAAACTTTTTGTAATACACTATAACCACACACAATTCATACCAAAGGGCGTTCGTTAGTTTATATCGACTTTCTAAAGTACCTTTGTAATAAGGAAAATTCACCCAATTCGTACTCCTATTTCTAGATGATCTATTTGTGATGGCTGAATCATAGTTACATAAAAATCTACAATTGAACATTTGTTAGTATGTAAGGGATATAAAAGATTAAATCATTTTAAGATTTATACAGAATATCCAAAACTAATACACAAATTATATACAAAATTGAAACTTATCAGCATGCAACCAAAAATGTTTTTATAGACTTTTTTTATATAATCACATAAATTACACAAAATGAACGCCTACTACTATTTTGATGTACACAATACCAACATAAAAAGCATGCAAACGGACATTCATTAGTATGTGAGACTACATGAATCTTCAGGAATATATTAACCTTCAAGGCACCTTTATAGTATATCTGGAATGATTATATATTGCATTTCAATGAGTGTTAGTTAGAATACGATTACATATGCTTTTGTAAATAACATTTCTGCATTGCGGTATAATTGCCCAAATTGTATACAAAGTGACGTCTCTTAACTTGGAACCGCAAAAATTTTCAAATGACTTTTCTTAGATGGGGAATAATTACAGGAATGGCATGCGAAAAGATGTTCGTTGGTATGGAACTGCCTATGAGTTTTTAAGTTACTTTTAAAAAATGCGGTACAATTACATATATTGCATTTGAATGGACGTTTGTTTGTACGGAATCGCACATGAATTTCCAAGGTACTTTTAGAAGATGCAGTTATAAGTTCATAAATTGCATACGAATGAACGTTCGTTCTATGGGACCGCATATGTCTTTTCAAGCTACTTTTTTGATATGCAGAATAAGTACAGGAGCTGCACTCGAAAGGATGTTCGTTTGTAAGGGATGACATATGGTTTTTAAGGTATTTTTACAATATGCAGAATAAGTACGTTAAGTGAATGCGAAAGGACGCTCGTTGGTATAAGACCGAATGTGAATTTTCAAGGTGCTTTTTCAAGATGTAGTATAATTACATAATTTGCATGCAAATGGATAATCATTAGTATGTGACCGAATATGTCCGTTATGTCACCTTCAGAAGATGCAGAATAATTACATAGATGGCATGCAAAAAGCCTTACCATACTGTGGAACGCCATATGGTTTTTCAAGTAATAACCTTTATCAAAGGTAGAATAACTACTGAAATTTCATGTGAATGAATGTTCGTTAGTATGAGACCGCATGTGCCGTTTTAAGTTACTTTTATAAGATGCAGCATAAGTACACAAATTGCATGCGAAAGGGCGTTCGTTTGTATGGGACCACATATGTTTCTTCAGGTTACCTTTATCAGATGTAGAATAATTACATAAATTACATACGTATGGACGTTCATTTGTATGGGACCGTATATGTCTTTCCAAGCTACTTTTACGAGATGCAGAATAAGCACATAAGCTGCATGTGTATGGACGTTCGTTTGTATGGGACCGCATATGAAGTATCAAGCTACTTTTTTGATATGCAGAATAAGTACAAAAATTGCAAGCGAATCGGCGTTCGTTTGTATGGAACCGCATATGTGTTTTTAAGTTACTTTTTTGTAATGCAGAATAAGTACATAAATTGCATGTGAAAGGACGTTCGTTTCTATGAGACAGCATATGAAATTTCAAGGTATTTTTTTGATATGAAAAATACGTACAGAAATTGCATGCGAAAGAGCGTTCGTTTGTATGAGAGCGCATATGTACTTTCAAGGTACTTTTTTGTGATGCAGAATATGTACAGAAATTGCATGCGAAAGGACGTTCGTTTGTATGGGACCACATATGTCTTATGAACTTACTTTTAAAAGATGCAGAATATGCACATAAAAAGCACGCAAATGAGCGTTCGCTTGTAAGTGACGTCATGTCAATGCGTTCTTATAGGTTGAAGAATAAGCTTGTAAATTATATGCCACAATATATTCTTTAGAAAATTGTCGTGTAATGTAATTGTAAGTTATTTTGTGGTAGCACAAAAAAAAACACACCACGGACAAACTTAGGAAGTTAGACCTCATACATGAAGCACAATAATTACTTAAATTGTCTGCCTATTCAAAATGTATAAATCATTTTGTATCATCTACTATTTCGACCACTTGGTTTAATATTCATGTGCGCGTTTTATTTCAATTTTGTATTCTCTATTAATAAACAACAGATTCTACAAAACATTTTTCTCGCCACAATTTAGCTATCGATCTGGTCGTTTACTTGCGCTGATTAAACGAACAAATTACAAAAAATTAATTATACAATTATTTAAACTGTTCAAATTGTAGATACATAGTCTCCATGATTAAACTGATATTTATTTTTCATAGTTTATTCGTCGTGTTTGCTTAAGACTTAAAACTTCTAAACCATCGTTAATGTAGCGGCCATTTTAATTATTGTTCTATACTCCTTTTCAGTTAAGAAAGTAGTAGCTGGTGTTGGATTATAATTTTTTGCAATTTTTTACTCGTTATCTTTTAAAGTACGCACCCGTAGTATCTTTGAGATAAACAAAGATAGTATTATTTTATACCTTAGACCATTAAATAAACATAGACCCGCCGCACTCTATCCTATAACATGCAGTGCCGTGAAGTCAAGATCATCGGAGTTGTTGCCCAGACGCCGACGAGGCAGCAACTCGCGTATTCCGACCACCGCCTGCGGGCGATCAAAGGTGAGCAGCGGCACGGTGACGTCCTGAGGGAGTTCTCCAGCTATGCGGGGTTCCGAGGAATGGGTACACAAGTGAAGTCGTCGGGGATGCATATCTGTCAGTCCTGTTTAGACGAGCTACCTGACCATGAAGCGGCCTGTGGCGAATAGCCATCCTGTCGGTCGAAAACCACAGGCCAGTGGACCTAGGATCCGGAATACTGCGTAGTAGGAGGACAACTAAGGTGAAGATCCGGGATACTGCTCACTGCACCAAATCAAAAGGATTCCAGGAGCAGGTCTCCTGGGATCCAGTCCTACATATTTATTTATTCATTTATATACATCTACTTAAGAAGACCAACCTACAAGAAACTACAACAATTCAAGAAACAAAACATCATCAAGCCAAAAAACTCTAGAGTTGTAAGGCATTTTTAACGGCGCTGAGAGCGTCGCGTCAAGCTTCTGTAGTCAAGATCAAACCGCTAATGTGACGTCACGTGTGGGAGTATCACGATGGTAATAGCTAGTATTTTTATTCTGTTATTCGGTATGCAAACGCGTAGTGTGCTACAACTATAAACGTTAAATTATGGTTCAATATTGCTCTGCATACAAGTGTACGGAGAAATCAAAGAAGAACAAAAATGTTTCATTCCGTCTACCAGTATTATTACTCTTTCTGAATCTTATTTCTTAGTCAATAGACCTGTGATGGCGTAATAGCCGAATATCATAATAATTTATAGTTATTACATTAAATTAAGTTTTATGCATTTAAAAGGTGAGTGACTTGTATAGGAAGTGAAAAGTGCGGAATTGTACAGGAAGACAATCGATAGGAAGTACATGTGCAACGAACTCTAGGCTAGGTGTAATTGGAATTAGTAAATAAGCATAATTGCATAATCATTGTTAGCAGTTAAGAACTAATATAGAATAAGAGCATTATAAGTCTAACCCTCCGATGTAACAGTTGTACTGCACCTTAAAGTGATAATTAAATTAAATATGTGAAATGGTCTTCGACTTTGTTTTAATCACCTCTACTGAAGCCCCCAAGAGAACACTACAGACCACTTAAAACCGAAAAACGATTAATTTATGATTAGAACATTTTTACTAATAATGAATGAATGGTACTTATTTTTCTGTAAAATTTAATAGTTTGTGGATTGAATGGGTGCGGAATATGGTCCCTTCATAATTATTTTTGACGTGATTCTATAGATTTTATTTTATCACAAGCAATAATTAACTCTTAAGTTTCCTAAAGATGGAACGTTTAAAAAAAGTGGATTCAAGCAATACGCAGGAAAAACTTCGATCCTTCAAAGCACGCAAGAAAATGTTCGCTACACTTCACAGATGATTGTTTCAACACAAGTGGCTGTTCATCAATACGATCGTTGAAAACTGATGCCGTGCCCATTATTTTTAATTTTCCTAAACATTTAATAAAACGGTATGTACTCGGAAACCACCTGCAAAAAGATACCAACGAAAGCCATGTACATCATCTAATATTAGCACTCTCCCTAGAAAAACATCATATTCTCCTCCATCAAGCAGTGAACCTGCTATGAAGAAACGGCGATTGATATATGAAGCGGATTTTAATGAAACTTCTGTGGACAGTACAAAATATAGAATTATAATGAGAAAAGTGCTGAAAAAGAAGCGAGCACAAGTAAAACTTCTACAGCAGCAGGAAAGAGGGCTTTGCTAGAAAGTAACGGATCTTGACACTTTGGTGAATCATTTACAAAATCAACGACAGATTGACGAATATTCTTCTTTAAGACTCAAGGTGAATACTGAAAATCAATTAATGAATTGTTTTGTTGTTGTTGTTGTTGTTGTATTTAGTACTACACTGTTATTATTTCTTATTATTATTGCTTCTATGTTTTATAGCAGTATCAATTCTTATTGCCATTATTGTACTAATAAGTGGTGTTATTATTGATTATTTTTAAAATCACGCATTTTTCTTCTTTACAACACATTACTTACATCGACTATGGTGATAGTGCAGCAGCTAGTGGGTACGAAATCAACTGCCGGGTTTGCAATTGAACTGAAGAGTTTTGCAGTTGCATTTAATTTTTATTCACCGAAAGCTTACCACTATGTGAGGTCAAACTTTCCTAAAATGCTTCCACATCCTCGCACTATCCAAAAGTGGTATCAAATGATAGACTACAAACCAGGATTTCAAACTGAAACACTTGGTATTTTAATGCAAAAGGTAGTTAAGATGAACGGCAAAGGAAAACGTTGCATTTGTTCTTTAATGGTGGATAAAATGTCGATATACAAAAATTTGAAAAAATAAGAAAACGTTTGTAGAGTACGTATTTTCTTCTCGTTAGTATAAATGTATTTTTATGTAGAACAGTTATGATTACTTGCTGCAGATATGTCGATAAGGGGAACACAGTGGAGACAATGGATTATCACCATTAGCCACACAGGCCATTGCCAACCTATTAACTAGTGTCAACGATAGGTGGAAGTTTCCTGTGGGTAATTTTTTGATTGAGTCACTAACTGGAACACAGAAATCGAATTATTAAGTATGTGTTTGCGAATTTTAAATGACGTAGAGGTAATCATAACAAGTGTTACATTTGTTGGAGCTGTGACGGATATAACATTGGTAAATGACTTTGGAGCAGAAATAACGGCCAATTCTTCCAGAACGTTCATGCCTCATCCAGTCAGCAAAAAACTATAACATGATCAAGCTACCGTATATTTATGGACGAACAAAACAGAAGCATCAAGTGGGAATATCTAGAAAAAATTGTTGAAATTCAAGAACAAGAAGGATTGCATTTAGCTACGAAAATTACCAAGCGCAGCACATAAACTGGCAAAAAGAAAAATGAAGAATAAATTAACTGCTCAGACCTTATCGTTAAGCGTTGCAAATACTAATCGTTACTTAAAGCAGTCAACAGACCACGGTAATGCATTTATAGGCAGTGAAGCAACAGACGAATTTCTGATAAAATTAAAGAAAATATTCGATATATTGAATAGCAATAACTTTCTAGCAAGGTATTGCAAAGCAAGTCTTCAGGAATCAAACAAGGACATGATACTCAACAAGATTGACAAATATGTGCAATATTTAACCGGTATTTATGTACAACTACGGGAATGCCATTTCACCAGACAAGAAAAAAACTGGTTTCGTGGGACTAATTGTCAGTATGAAGTCGTTGAAATCCATTTGGGCAACACATTCCACTCAAAATGATATATAATACCTCAGTGCCTACAAATTATCTCAGAACCAACTAGAAGTGTTCTTCAGCGCAAAGAAAAGCCGTGGAGGCTTTAACAACAATCCCACTGCAACACAATTCAAGGCTGTATATAAGAAGCTACTATCCATACAAGTGTATAAGGTTCGCTTAACGCCAAATGTATTGAACAAATACTTACCACGCTTTTAGCTACTAGCGTCACTAGTACTTAGATACAAACAATAAATAATCATTTTGAAGTAAAGCAGACGGGACAAATGAGCGATCATGATTATTTCATCAATTGCAGAAAATATTCAGAAAATTTATCAGAAAACGTAGGGGATATTTCAGAATATAATGCTGGCTTTGTAGTTAAACTTCAGAGAAAACTTGCACACGATATATTTGCAATGGGATGATCGAAATGGTGACACCAACTTCAAAACTTGTCGTGTTGAAATACTACACTAGAAAAAATGCCTTAAAACAAGCGTCTCCAGATGTTATACATATTTGTAAAATTGCAGAAAGTGAAATTTGAATTTTGCAAAACAGTTACATGTTACATCACCAGACTTTTGAGCAAGGTCTGCAATAACAATATTAAAAAATGTGCAAAAGTCTATCTTTCAAGATTATGAAAAACACGTTTGATTCCGATGTGCAATATAACATTACATCACATAATTAATAATTATAAAAATGTTGACAGAATTCGGAGGAAGTTGACTAAAATTGCCTTATTCCGTAATCAATAGCCGCGGTGAGCTTTTAGAGCTGTACTTATTGTAAATAGATTTTATATTAAAAACAATTTATTTTGAATTTGAATTATTATGATAGTATAGACGAGTTATGATAATAAACTTATAAATATTTAAATTATTTTAAGTATATAATTACAACAAATTATTGTCTATATACCGTTCATGGCTAAGAAGTAGTAGTGTGCATGAAATACTTATCAATAAGATATGATTAATTTAGTAATAAACGCATCTAATAAGACAATGCATTATAATTGCTCCAGAACAAATCACTAAGTGTACATGACAATTTACTATTTTTGAGTATTAAGAAATTAAATTAAGACATTATAAACCTGATTATGGTTCGGTAGTTTGAAAAGCGGTTTTTAAAAACAATTTATAATTCTACTTCTAATACAAATGATGAAAGTGCGTGTTATTACATTGAATTCCAACTACAGACTGAAGTTCGTACACCTCATTTAAACACGTCCGTTGGAGAAAACTATTCATATGCATATCAGCGAAATATGATTTGTCTAGTAACAAATTCATTACACTATTCTAACAATTTCTAACATAATTCCCTCGTGCGAGTTTCAAATTGCAGGCTGCGACGAAATTTGACTCTTGGGAATATCTTCTGGTTTCCTTGCTGAGTTATTCTTTGACATTCTTGGTATACACAATTTTTTATAATATAAGAAGAGAACAATTCCAAGGACGATAGCAATAATACAATAAATTACGTAATTATGGTAATTTAGCTCAGGTTAAAATTCTAGTTGAAAGTTAATGTAGAGATATTTCCTGCTCGCATCCCTGAGTTCATCCAAATTAACATTTTCCAACTGAAGAGGAGCGAACGTCTCATTATAAACAGCTAATTCTGCAATATCGATTTCAAAGAACGTCATTGTATAGGTCTCTTCATTTTCGTTATAACATACGGTTTCCTTGTTGACCGTAATTTGGCAATCGCTTAAAATTATAATCAAGTGTGTACCCATTAGATCTTTAACTTCGTTTTGTGTTATACACTCTACGTGGATTTTCTGGCGACCAGGGAACGTATTCTCACATGCTAAATGACGGTATTCGAATGCGTATTACGAAAGGAATTTGAAGGTTGGTATTCTTGTGTATGCGTTTTTAGATTCACCGTTTGCAAATGTTGCAAGTGGTAAAATTTAAATGCATCTTTTATGCGAACACCGTTTTCCTGTATTAATTCCTGTGATTTCTGTTGTTCATAACCTCACTTTTATCAAATATGGCAAAACCATTTTTATATCTATTATTAATTGAGGAGTTCGAAAATCTTGAAGAAAGAGCGCCGCAGCTCTATAAAAAATGGCAAAATCCATTTGAAAAACTATCAGATAATAAATTATAAAAAGGTTTAGATTATGTAATCATCATCATCATCATTGGGTCTTCAGTCCTGAAACTGGTTAGACGCGTACCATCATTGTTTCCTATTCTGAACTAACCTACAGATTTCCCCGAAATTTGCACAGTCTGCATGTATCACTATCTGATCTAGGTCTACATCCACCTCTTTTTTTCTATGTCTGCTTGTCATATATCCAATACTATTCCCCAAAAATACTTCTATTTCTCATATTTTCTTCCCAAAGATATCCTTGTTCCCTTACTGTTTCTATAACCTATTGTTATTACCTTCGTCTGTCCATACTCATACATCTGAAGCACGGCATTTCAAAGGCTGCTACTGTTCTTCTGTCTGCTTTTCAAACTGCTCGTATTTCGTAGGCATACTGTCTGTCTTGTGTTCCACACATAAGCTTTCAACAATTTTTTGTTCTATGTTTGATGTCTTTCATCATAGGCGCAGTTCTTTCTTGTTAGATGCAGTTCGGTCCTCTTCTATTGTTTTACAATTATTTACCCTATTTCTCAGGCATTCAGTAGTTGCGAAGGGGGGTAAGCAGCCTGTGGCTGTCAAGTTTTCCCAGCACTTGAACATTTACTGATTCAATATTTTTCCAATATATCTTTTAGCACAGTCAACATTAGTTGCAGATATTTCACAACAAACAACTAGTTGTTTATAATAATCACCAGATTTATTGCTCTTATTTTTTCGTCATTGGGTTTCCCGTCTCAAAACTGGTTGGACAAGTACCTGCACTTATTTATTTTCTAAAGTAACCTACATAGTTCCCTGAAATTCTCACACAGCAATACAGCTCGGTTTCCCTTATATTGTTTTCCAATATTATGCCCTATTTCACTGAGATTTTATTGAAGGGGGGTAAGCAACCTGTGGCTGCCAAGATCCCCCAACACTTAGAGATTTTACGAAATAATAGTTTTTCAGTAAATGCTTTCACGCAATTACCATAATTCGAGAAATTTGCTCATCCAATGCTTGCGGTTGCTTATAATAAATATCATGTTTAAGTGCAGTTACTTTCTTCGTCATTAATTTATCATCTTGGGACTGGTTGAATGCGTACCTCCATTGATTTCTATTCTGAGCTAGCCTACACATTTCCCTGAAACTCCTACAGCCAACATCTTTCACTATCTGTGTGTAGTAGTCTAACCTAGGTCTGCCTCTTCTTCTCTTTTTTCCTATCTCCGCTTTTAGTATATTCCGCACTATTCCCTCATGCCGTAGTATCTGGCCTATCATCCTATCTCTCCCATTTTTTACCGTTTTCCACATATTTCTTTCTTCCTCTACCATTTTTAGTACCTCTTTGAGTAGGAGGGCTAAGCCGCTTTGAGATCAGAAATCCACAGCAAGATATGTATTCGCCGATTCGAGAACAAAATGAATAGCTAAGCCGCTTTGGGAAACAAAACTTGCAGCAAGATATTTATACGCCGCTTTGAGAACAGAATTGTCTTTGTATGTAAATTTGGTGCGTAGGGGGGTCGTTAGGTCATAGGAGTGTGCGTTTGGGGTGGGGTGGGGGTCGTTAGATTTTTGTCGTGGGGTGGTGCGCGTGCGCTGGGGTGGAGATATTTTTTTAAGAAATTTTTTAGCAGCGTTCCCGTGTTAAATATTAAATAAGATGGGGAAAGGTGTTATACATTTTTTCAAAATGTTGTGTGTAGAATGGAGTCCACGTGTTGGTTCTTGGCCGCTTCGGAGATTTTTCTGGGTAGGTTAAGCTAAAAATTAAAACGCCGCGGTGAAGAATTATTATTAGTACTAGATATAGGTATAACAAAATTTGTATTCCAGATGATAGTATGTTCAAAGGATATTATTATTTAAAAAGACTCTGTAAACATGATTAGTGAAATTATTAAAATTAAGGAATGTAAAGCAAAAATTTGTCCATAAAAGCAAATATGTTTTCTAAAAGATATGCATAACTTACGGATCTAAACGTTTCAACATCTCGCAAACTGAGATAAAAATTACTTAGTTCTTTGCAAAAAACGTTCATATAACGCTCTTTAACAACCGCGTTCAGTAAAGTGCATGGTAGTTAATGACCTTGGCGATTGTGCTATTTATAGTTTAATTATAACAACATATCGCTATATGTAAATTATATGGTTCTGGTTTATACCTAAAAACTATTTTGCATTATATTTTGTTGATCCTGGCAGAATAAATTACAAGTATAGCTACATTGTCAATACATTTTTATTTTCAAACTCGTTTCAATTATTGTAGAATTTAGTGCTTATAAATAACCTACTTTAATTTAATAAGTTATTCCTAAATTAATAATTATTGTCAAGAGAAATATATACACATATGGTAAATAATTGCAAGAATGTCTATAATATATCTGAGTTTTAATTCTGTTAAATGGAACATATGGCAACAAGGTAACTTCAAAACATTTTAGCATAATTGTCAATTACCAAAATTCACAATTTTCATCTTAAATCAACAAATGTTATTAAATTGATGCTAAACAATAAAAATAATACCGTTATATTTCAAATCATTTTAATAGAATTACGCAATGTTAAGTCGTTATTAAAAATTAATTTAAACAGAGTTTTTATTGTTATCGCCGTCTGTTGAAGAATCGTAGCAGAATCTGAACTATATCGCTTTTACAAAGCATGTATTCAAGATCACATTTAGTTAGTTTCAAAAAACTTTTCATCATTGTATACGACTTGTTTTAACTTGCAGTAGGTATCAATGACCGAATCAACATTACCACCCGAACATGGTTGACGACTTTAAATTTTATTTTCCTATTACTTTCAAGGTATTAAAGATTGGTATATATATATATATATATATATATATATATATATATAAAATAATTCAATTTATTGGGGATTGCAGCAATTAAGAAAGTCTACTCTTTTTTCTTTAACTCAAGCTTTCGAGATTTTATTTTTCTCTTCTTCAGGAGTAACTAAATAAATACAATGGTAAACAAATAAATAATTTTAAAAGTTAAATACTTACGAATGTGAGGTTTGACTTAAATTTAAAATATTAATTTTAAATTACAAAAATATTTTTCAGAATTTTGAAGGTATAAGTGTCAATGTCAATGGGTGCTACAAGATTAAAATTAGCGATACAAAAATAATAATTCTTTGAATAAATTTTAAACATTAAACAAGTATTAAAATAATTAATTAACTAACTAGCATAAACTAAAACGCAAAAGTATGTACGTCTGTATGAGAAATTTGTACTGGTAGTAGGAAGACGTAGAAGCAATAGAATCACATTCATTTTATCATATACACATATATAAATGTATAGAAATACATATATGTGTGTGCATGTACACATGTACAATTCACATACAAAAAATAAATAAAACAAAAAAGAAAGAACATGTGCAAAAATACACGTAAGTATAAACGTAAACACACAACCAACAGACACACAAACACCAACAAACAAATACACAAAACACACACACATAAACAAAAAAAAAAGTCTAAGACTATAAGCACTAATGAGATTTAGTAATTATGTCTGTGGTACAGTTCTTGTTCTTACTTTGGTGTCTATTTCCAGTAGATACGCGTATATGCAGCTAAGATTATTTATATCTTTCTTTAAATTTAGTGCTTCTGGTTCTTGTGCAATTCTAACCATTTCTATGAATTTCCTTTTTGTAGTGTCCTTTTCTACATCTAAAATTACTGCATCAGTATAGTTCATTTTGTGGCCTGTTTCTATAACATGCGTTGAAAGTGCTGAAGAATTAACATTTCTTCTGGCATCACTTTTATGTAAGGTAATTCGTTGATGGAGCGTCCTTGACGTTTGGCCAATATAACTTTGAATACAGTTACAACAAGGAATTTTGTATACTATATTAGATTTTAGTACTTTTGAAGTAACATCTTTGATTTTAGTGTAAAGACTTCTGCTTAATTTGACATTTTTTAGTGCAATTTTAATTGTAGGGTTTTTTATTATAGATGTTATTCGTTTCGTTAGATCTCTGATATAAGGTAAGCTTACGTATTTTGTGAGATTATGTACTTCTGTTAGGTTATTGGTTTCTTCTTGTTGTGCATGCGGTGTTGGATGTTTCTTGATAGGTGTATTATATAGGAGTTTTGTTAGAAATCTTCTAGAATAACCATTCTTTTGTAATATTTCATAAAGGATTTTTAAATTTTTATCGATAAAGGATTGATTTGATAATTTCACTATTCTTGTTTTTAAATTCAAAATAGTATTAATTTTCATAAACATGGGGTGATATGACATATAGTTTAGGTATCTTCCAGAGGATATTGGTTTCTTGTACCAGTCTGTTACGATGTATCGATTGTATCGTTTCTTATCACTTTTACATCTAGAAAAGGCACAGAATTGTTTGTTTCACTTTCAACTGTGAATTGTATATGTTCATCGTAGGAGTTGAAAGTAATTAGTATGATGGTCCAAAATCTCAAAGAATTTTCAAATAACTCTACTAAATTGGCAAAAGGCAAAAATAGAAAACTTTTTCTAACTAAATGCAAGACGAACAACATCTTTCCAAAACACATTAGCAATTGCATTAATAAAATTGACGATATTTTTGAATTTAAAAATGCCGCTATGGGTAATAAGATCAGAAACTTCAGTATCAAATTAAAGTACAAAATGGGTTAACAATTTAATGATTGTAAAAAAAAGCATCTAACACCTTACGCTTGTGTATTGATTCGAAAGCGTTAAATAAATATATTTTAAGGGAACATTTCACTATTCCGACGTCTAATGACATAGTAAATTGTCTGGCAAATCTATCTTTTCAGTACCTGACATGAAAGATGGATTTTGGCAACTTGTTTTGAACAAAAAAAAGTCTGATTTGTGCACTTTTAATAATCCATTTGGAAGATATAAATTCAACAGGTTACCATTTGGAATTAGTTCTGCCCCTGAAAATTTTCAAAGGAAAAACTCTAAAATTTTTGGAGTTATTGATAACGTAGATGTCTATTTTGATGACAATAGTATCTAGTAAAACTGAAAGTGAGCATGATATTGCACTACTAAAGGTTTTGCAAGCCGCACTAAGAAATAACATAAAATTTAATTTTGATAAATTTCAATATAAATTAAAACAAGTGCATTTCATGGGATTTATTATTTTTGAAGAGGGTGTCAAACCTGATAAAAAAAATATTGAAGCAGTTTGTCGATTAGAAAGTCCTAAAAACAGGTCAGAAGTGTTAAGAGTTTTAGGTATGGTCAAATTCTTTTCGAAACTCATTCCTAATCTCTCTGCAATAACAATGCATTTAAGAAACCTAACTAGAAAGAATGTGCCATTTAACTGGACTTCTGACCACGAAAACGAACTAAACCATCTAAAATACTTAATAACAAATTCCCCAACATTAGGAATTTTTGATTCACAAAAATAGGTAACTATACAATGTGACGCATCGGGTGAAGAATTAGGGTGTTGTATTTTACAAGAAGGGCATCCCATCTCATTCGCCTCTAGATGTCTTACAAAAACTGAAGCTAAGTACGCGCAAATAGAAAAAGAGTTACTGGCTATAGCCTTTGATTTAGACAAATTTCATTATTTTGCATATGGTCAACAAGTAGCAGTACAAACAGACCACAAGCCGTTATTGGCTATTGTCAATAAAGATCTTGATAAAGTATCAGCAAGATTACAGCGAATTCTATTGAAGCTACTTAAATATGAGTTAAATTTAGGTTACTTACCTAAAAAGAATGGTAATTGCAGACACTTTATCTAGAGCTTATCTAAAAGCTGATGTAGAAGATGACCCAGAAATGGAATATGTAGTGCACTCGTTAGCTAATAATATTCCAATGGCAGAAAATAAAAAGTTAATTTTTCAAAAGGAAATTGACAATGACGAAACATTGTCTCAAATAAAATATTTTTGTATAAACTCATGGCCAGAAAATGATAAAAACTTAAACTCGAAAACGAAACGCTATTATAAGTTAAAAGAAAAAATTTATTTATCCAATAACTTATTGTTCCTTGGTTATAAAATCATTGTACCCAAATCGTTAAGAACTGAAATGTCAAACTTGATTCACGAACCACATTTTGGCATTGTTAAATCTAAACTAAGAGCCAGACAATTGTTTTATTGGCCACGACTAAGCCAAGACATTGAAAATGTAGTTATAAGTTGTGAAAAGTGCCGAGTGTATCAAAAGTCTAATAAAAAAAAACCACTAATCAATCATGAATTACCAACAAGACTATTTCAGTACATATTTTCAGATTTCTTTGAATTTAATAAAAAATCATACTTATTACTTGTAGACACATACTCGAAATCGGTTGAAGTTAAGGAAACTAAAACTAAAACATCAGATGAGGTAATAAGATTTTGTACAAATAAATTTTCTCAATTTAGCATACCAGAAAAAATGTTTGGCGATAATGTAACCTATAATTCAGAAAACTTTAAAAAATTTACGAATGAATGGAACTTTGACATCATTATCAGTAGTCCTCACTACCATCAATCAAACATTTTAGCCGAAAACTACGTAGGAATAGCAAAGGACATGATTCGTAAAACTGATCCTAAAAAGGATATACAAATTCTTTTTATCGAGTATCGCAATACCCCTCTAACAAGCATTGAATTCTCTCCTGCACAACAGTTTTTAAACAGTATTTTGAGAAGTAAAATACCAACCTCTAAGGCTAATCTTAATAAAAAATTATTAGATCCTGTTATCATTTATAATAAACTAAAAAGTAATCAAACAAACCAAAAGTCCTATTATGATAAAAATGTAAAACCATTAAAAGCTTTGGCTAAGGGTGAGAATATTTTAATTCAGAAAGGTAAAGTGTAAATTAGAGAAAAAAGTAGATGATAATGTAAATGATAGGTCGTATATAGTTAAGGATGTAAACGGTAGTCTATATAGAAGGAATAGAAAATTTTTAAATAAAACAAACTTATTTTTTATTGACAATACAGGACTATTGTATGATTTTGATTTAAAACTGTTTAATGAACCAGCTTCAGACTTACCGTTTAGTGAAGCTAATAGTAAGCTGAATAATTATAATAATAGTAACATTTCTGTTAGTGATAATAATAATAAATCTAATGCAACTAGTAGTAGGGAGGAATACGGGCACACAGATACCAACCTGCCAACAAAAAGAGTTCGAAAGCAGCCAGTCTACGTACAAGACTACGAACTTGATGGGAGTGTAAGTGATAAGTGATTAGAATATAAGATGTGTAATCTATAGGTATTAAGTTTTAAAAAAAAAGAGGAAACATGTAGTATATAAAGTTAGTTGTAGCACTGCCGGTCATTTTATGTAACAGGTAGGCGAGACACGACCACGATGACTAGCTTAAGCGTTGTAGTAGTATGCGGTAACCACGTTTTGTAATTACTGTAAGTTGTAATATTAAAGTCTTTAAAAACCGAACCCAATAGTTATTTATAGATATTACAGAAACTATATCACATGACATGATAAACTTCTGGAGCAAAAAAACATGGTTTTCAAGAATGATTCAAAGAATTGTTTGGACCATAGTTGAAATCAAAGTACAAAATTTTAAATTTCTTGCAATTAACCTCTAAATTTTCGAAAATAGGAACTTAACAATATCTGAAATACATAACAGTAATAAATATAGCAGCACTGAAACTAAATACGACCTTGAAGTAATATGTCTGAATAAAAGTTAATAGTTGATGCAACAGACACAATATGGTTGATTGAAAATGAATTTCTGTACAACCAAAACTAGGGAAGCTATCTGCTGATGGAGACCAGAGGAACTAATACCTTCATATAATCACGTATCTAAATTTAGTTGAGAAGCACCATATGTCGCCAGTGGCTGCATTAGAGGTATTTTGGTTTGAACGTGCGTTTGGACCATAGTTGCATAGTTTTACGGTACTTAAAAAACACAACATCCAAATCTATACAAAATAGTTTTATTATATGTTTCAACAACTTTTTACATTATTTTATTTATATATTTGCTGCCATTCCAATATATTAAAGCTCAATTTGCAATGTAATTTAGTAAAGCTCTTCTTTACTGCACGCTCCACGTTGGTTGGGCGTCAGTGAAATGTGTTTTGGTGGGCACCAGTGAACTTTTTCTAGTAAAGCTTTTCTCTAATGGAGTGAGTCAATAAGTGAACAAAACCTCGGTGGACCCACGGGCTTTACTATATTCGCGGCTTAGTCTGGGAATTACCCCAAGGGTGAGCAATGAGTTTGGGCGTGAATATAGGGTGGGCTCAACTACAAACGAGAACAAAAAACGTAAATGGACGCCACTGCATCTATGTAGACAATAAACAAAACTAAAGTATCCTACAGGAAGACGCAGAAACCTATAGGATATAATGATTACCAAAAAGCATATAAATTACAATAAACAATACCTCTGGAAACCTCTTGGACCTCTGCTCCAGCTTCTGCGATGTCGGACCTGCAAGAAAATGTCACACACAAAAAAAATAAAATATAAGACACTGTTTGTGCCTTACAACAACAAAATATTTCGATCTTTATAGATCGATTGGCCTGAATTCAAAATCTCAATAACACCTTACCTATGAAAAAATACTCTACTGGACATTACTTATTCCGTTTCTATTACCTGGCACTGTATCAACTTTTTTCTACATTCAAAATTTTGCTGATCTAATTTGGACAATGTTAATTTCAATTAGTGAAATAAAAAGACGGAGGTATTAATTCAAAATTTAATTTAAATGGTATTCTCTTTTGTTGCAAAAATTATTTATAAAAAAAAATTTAATAATCAATATATAATAAGTTTCAAAAATTTCTTAATATGTTTCTCTATAATCAGAATAATCAACATAAAGTAAGTTTCAAAAATCTCTAAATTTGCTTCTCTACTTAGAGAGGTCTTAGCATTTATAAATTATTTAATACAGTCTGGGTTCTTAAACATCCATAAAACAGATCTGTTCTGGCTTACAAAATTTATCTAAAGAACTTGTTACATAAACAGTTCATATGGCTTAAGCATTATATGAAATTAAAAAAGTCAGTTCAACCATATGTTAGAAGCAGCATAGGTATTCTACTAATCACTTAACATATTGCAAGAAACATGTTTCAATCAAAAATGGACTTTATGCTTGTTTTTCTCAATTTACATGTGTTTTACTTAAGTGCCTTGAATAACACCTTAATTTAATTAATCCAAAAGTTCAAAAATTCCACTTATAAAAAAAATTTAGTCCTGGACAAAAAGTATTTGACCTATTAAATTTCTAGGTTATAATTTTCAAACTGCTTTTTACGTGATATTTGAGCGTAAACATATCTTGCATAAAAACTTGAAATTTACATTCTCAAACAAAAGTTTCTTATGATTTAGTAAATGTTAAATCAGAGCTTTAACCATAATTAGTACGTAAAATTAATTTTCAGTAAATGGTTTTATAAGTACCTGATTGATTTTGTAATAGATGAACTAAGACACATAGCATTCCATCCCCTTGAAATTCAGAAAGATACAAAACATGCCTGTATTAGTTACAATCCGTCGGACAGCTTCAAAACAAACAATTTCACAATACTCGACCAAATTCTAATTCCATTGTCAAGCGTGTTACTTAAATGTGCTAGAGAAATTGAACCATGTATTAGTTTTATGCAAGGCTGATTAATTACACGATGCTTACCAGTAATGGAACTCCTCACCACGTGTCGTCACTGTTGCTCGAGGTTGTCTGGGCAGCTTTCACGAGAGCTCTTTCGTGAAGCTTCCACGCGACAACCCAAAAGCCCTTCCATTAGGCTAGAGCTATTCTTAGCTCCCACTTACAAGCGAAGCTTCCCATCTTCAAAAATGAAGTCTACGTACCCGTAGTTGCTTGCAAGATGGCAGTGTTCCTTCCTTGCCAACACCCTAGCTATCGCGTCACTTTCCGCGCAGGCGTTGTGTTTAACAATTGCACTAGTGGACGTCAGAACGCCTGTAGTTTATGTAACTCAAGTTACGTTCAAAGCATCCACGGATATCGAAAGTATAGGAGTCTACATTAAATACTCCTTATTGGTGAAAAATAATGTAAACGGAAAGAGGTGTTCTTCCTTATAGTACATTAAATTATTTAACGGTTTCACGCTAAATGACAATTTCGTAAAATAACAACAGCTAGTAATATTTTCTTTAGAGATATTTAACGTAACAAAAAAAAATTTTGTTACAAATTTAGTGAATATATTTTGAAGGTAATTATTTATTGTTAATACGTTTATATATAGTATAGTACCTCTGAAGAAGAATATAAATATATTCGAAAATTTATGTAAGTAATAAAAAAGGGTCTTATTGATCATCCAGCATACCTAAAACCCATAGGATGTAAATTCGGTGTTTTTAATTCAATCCGATAACCATATCTAGCTTATCGCAATGACATCATATTTACAATCACATATATTTAATGTAAATTCATCGACTTTACCTCACACGCTTCTAACGTTTTGATAATAACACATAAAAACCTTACGTTGGAATTATTTAATTTCTTTGCACAATACAAGGTATACTGTTGACAAATTTTATAAGTGAAATATACATTGTATTACTTTCTAAATCTTTTAAATATTTATGTTATACCTATAAAGCAAGGTATAATTATAAGTAAACTGCTTACTACTAATTTACAAATTCTGATCTTTCTTTAACATCTAGAAAAATTTAATTTACAGTTCTTACCTACTATCCTAGCTAGAGCAAGCTCGCAAAGTCCTAACACTAGCAAAAACCTTAGCACACATAGCATACCATATAATGCGAAAGAATAATTACACAAATTGCACGTAGATAAGCTATAAAGCAAGGTATAATTATAAGTAAACTGCTTACTACTAATTTACAAACTCTGATCTTTCTTTAACAACTAAAAAAATTTAATTTACAGTTCTTATCTACTTATCTAGATACAGCAAACGGCAAAGTCCTAACACTAGCGAAAACCCTAGCACACATAGAATACCATATTATGATATAGAATAATTACACAAATTGCACGTAAATGAGCGTTTGTAAGTATGGAAACACACAGTGTTCTTAGGTTATATCTTTTCCTTACGAAATATTGCTAACCAATTGGTATTCGTTAGTATGTGATTGTATAAGTCTTTGCAAATAAACTTTTTGTAATACACTATAACCACACGCAATTCATACCAAAGGACGTTCGTTAGTATGTATCGGTTTTCCAAAGGAACTTTTGTGTTAAGGAAACATCACACAAATCGCATTCCTATTTCTACATGATCTATTTGTGATGAACCAGTTACATAAAAAAATCTACAATTGGACATTTGTTAGTAGGTAAGGAGATATACAAGATTAAAGCATTTTGAGATTTGTACAGAATACACAAAACTAATACACACAATTGAAACTTGTCAACATGCAACTACAAATGTTTTTATAGACACTTTTTGTGTATAATCACATTAATTGCACAAAATAAACACTCCCTACTATTTTGAAATGTAGAATAATTACATAAATTGCACACGAATGGATGTCCGTTTGCATAGGACTAAATATGAGCTTCAAGCGATCATTACAAGATGCAACATAATTACATAAATTGCATAGTTATGGACGTTCATTTGTATGTGACCGCATATGATGTTCCAAGGAACTTTTAGAAAATGCAGTATAAGTACATAAATTGCATGCCTATGGACGTTTGTTTGTATGACAGCGCATATGAACCTTTAAGTGACTATTACTAGATGCAGCATAATTACATAAATTGCATGCGTATGGTCGTTCGTTTGTATTTGACTCCACGTGAATTTCCAAAGAATTCTTAGAAGTTGCAGTATAAGTACATAAATTGCATGCGAATGGAAGTTTGTTTGTATGGGACCGCATATGTCTTTTCAAGTAATTTTTCTGAGAAGCAGAATAACTACATAAATTGCATGCGAATAGACGTTCGTTTGCATGGGATTGCATGTGAGCCTTCAAGTGACTATTTTGAGATGCAGTATAATTACATAAATTGCAAGCGTATGGACGTTCGTTTGTATGGGACCACACATGAATTTTCAGGGAACTCTTAGAAGATGCAGTATAAGTACATAAATTGCATGCGAATGGACGTTCGTTTGTATGGGAGCGCATATGAGCCTTCAAATTACCTTTACAAGATGCAACTTGATTACATAAATTGCATGCGTATGGACGTTCGTTTGTATGGGACCGCATATGAATTTTCAAGGAACTCTTAGAAGATGCAGTATAAGTACATAAATTGCATGGGAATGGACGTTCTTTTGTATGGGAGTACATGTGAGCCTTCAGGTCACTCTTGCGAGATGCAGCATAATTACATAAATTGCATGCGAATGGACGTTCGTTTGTATGGGAGCGCATATGAACCTTCAATTGCCCTTTACGAGATGCAGCGTAATTACATAAATTGCATGCGTATGGACGTTCGTTTGTATGACAGCGCATATGAACTTTTAAGTGACTATTACGAGATGCAGCATAATTACATAAATTGCATGCGAATGGACGTTCATTTGTATGGGACAGCATATGTATTTTCAAGTTATTTTTATGAGATGCAGAATAATTACATAAATTGCATGCGTATGGCCGTTCGTTTGTATGTGACCGCACATGAATTTTCAAAGAATTCTTTGAAGATGCAGTATAAGTACATAAATAGCATGCGAATGGACGTTCGTTTGTATGGGAGCGCATGTGAGCCTTTAAATTACCTTTACAAGATGCAACGTAATTACATAAATTGCATGCGTATGGACGTTCGTTTACATGGGACCGCACATGAATTTTCAAGGAACTCTTAGAAGATGCAGTATAAGTACATAAATTGCATGGGAATGGACGTTCTTTTGTATGGGAGTACATGTGAGCCTTCAGGTGACTCTTGCGAGATGCAGCATAATTACATAAATTGCATGCGAATGGACGTTCGTTTGTATGGGAGCGCATATGAACTTTCAATTGACCTTTACGAGATGCAGCGTAATTACATAAATTGCATGCGAATGGACGTTCATTGGTATGGGAGCGCATATGGATTATGAACGTACTTTTAAAAGATGCAGAATATGCACATAAGAAGCACACAAGTGGACGTTCATTTGTAAATAACGACATATCAATGAGTTCTTATAGTTTGAAGATTAACCCATAAAAACCTACTGTATGAAACTTCATACACATTTCAACCAATTTTTAAATGCTTGTTATTTACCTCCTTTAAAGTATTTCTAATATT
Source organism: Platerodrilus igneus (assembly GCA_036346225.1). NCBI lineage: Eukaryota > Metazoa > Arthropoda > Insecta > Coleoptera > Lycidae > Platerodrilus > Platerodrilus igneus. Next base: position 3,143,935 of record JARFIW010000544.1, read on the forward strand.
CAGTAGCTTATTTACTTCATGAATATATATTTAGTTTCTACACTAGTAAGGTAGTAGCAGTCAAAACATTCTAATTGGCGTCTGCATCTAAACAGTATGTCAGTGCTCCGAAAAAGCTGTCGGAATATGAAAGGAAGTAAGTAACTTTTTTTAATATTATTTATAGTATAAAATATTATTTACTTATAACTACATATTTGAAAATGAGTTACATCTAAAATGTTTCTAACCTAAGTAAAATTTCATTATCATTTCAAACATGCAATTATTTCTAGACTAAAGTTGGGTGTATGAAAATTCATACGTTAGGTTTTAGTGATGTCACACTTGACTATTTGTATAAAACTCTTTATACACATTATAATTTTGTTATTTTACCACTAAAATTACTTTTTAGGCGCCCTCCAACTACCGAGGAAATGATTAGTATTATTGAAAAGTCAGATAACGAACAGTTAGCAGCCATAAAAACACTTCAGTTTACACCTTTCCCCATCAGATGTTGACAATGATACTGATGTGGATGAAATTCCAGAGGAGGTGCAAGTAGTTGAAAGTAATAATATTCATCTGCTAGGAAAAAGATTATGAGGGAAGTCTGCAAAAATTGAAGGGATCGAAGATGAAGGTAAATTTGACATTATTGTAGCATCATCCGCTTTAATTCCCTTTTTTCAAATTTCTAACTGCCACCCAAAACAGTTGCCAGCAAGGAAAAATAGTTTTTCTAAAAAAACCGTCTTCCAAGAAAAAATGCACACGCAAATGGAAAAGTTTAGTTTTTCAGGAAGAAAACAAAGGACAATCACATCTAGGAATAAAAAATATAAAAGAACCACAACCAAAAATAATTGAGGAAATGATTGTTAGTGGAGGTCATCCACTTGATTTTTTCAAGCTGTTTTGGTCAATCAATTTCATTGAATATATTTGTAGAGAAACAGAAAAATATGCAAAATATAAGTATGGTGATAACACATTTTCAGTTTCTATTGAGGATATGTACAAGGCCATTGCAATTTTGTTCGTTTCAGGCTACGCAGGTGTTACTAATAGACTATGTACTGGGAAACAAAACCAATTGTAAACAATGCTGCTATATCGAATGCTATGGCACGTGATGGATTTCTAGAGATTTTCAAATATATTCACTTTAGTGATAATGATGACATTAAAATATACGATAAATGTCATAAAGTGCGATCTCTACTCGAACACATTTCAACAAAATTTGCTCAATATGCACAGCCATTGCCAAGCGTGTGGTTATTAGATGAAGCAATGTAACTTTATTACGGCCATCATCACATGAGGCAGTTTATACGTGGAAAACCAATTAGATTTGGTTTTAGGTTCTGGTGTCTAAATAAAACCAATGGTTACTGCGTTAAATTTAAACTGTATGAGGGGCACGAAGAGAAAGATCCTTTTATGACAGTAGGTAGTGCTGCAACGAAAAAATTGGTTGTAGGATTTGTTCTGCCGGGAAGTCATGTTTTCATCGATAATTATTTTAATTCATTTTCTCTCTTAGAGGAAATGAAAAGGGACAGCATTCAAAATACTAGAACTATTCGATCAGATACAATTGAAAAGCACCCTTAATGAATTTAAAAAAGGAAAAACGGGGATCAACACACGGCTTAGTTGACAAAGAGAATAGTATAACTTTGATTCATTGGCACGATAACAGCCAGGTGACGCTGACTACAAACAGAACTGATGAACTTGTAACTTCAACATCAAACTGCAAACGTTATGGTGCATTACAGAAAAAGAAAATTGAAGTTCTACATTCATCACTGATATCAGAATATAACAGTGGCATCGGTGGCGTTGATTTATTCGATCAGTTTCGAGCTGCAAAGGAGCAAGAAATGGTACTGGCCAATAGTTAGATTTTGTTTGAACGCATCTATTGTGAATGCATGGTTGTTGTTTCGCGCTATACAGCCAAATATCACACAAACAGAATTTATAAGGCAAATCACTCTACCAATATTAGCCTCACCATTAGTTACTCGTCGACGATCAATTATACCACATAGAACTGCTAATGTGCTTGAAGAGGTTCGCTATGACAGAATAGATCATTGGCCATTGAGAAATCCAACCAAGAGAAGATGTGCTCGCTGTCATAAACGTGTTACACATATTTGCAGTAAGTGCAGTGTAGGACTACATATTGAATGCTTCTATCCCTATCGCATGAAAATGTGATTACATATTACTGTAGAAACTTATTCAGATTATATTACGCATGTATTTTAAAGTAATTAAGTATTAATAATAAATATGTATTATAATAACCCTGATATCATTATAGCCTAATGTATGAATATTCATATACCTTCTGAATCAAAAACCAATTGTTTTATTTTGCGTTTAATAATAAAAAACGTTAAATTAAGTAATGATTACACATGGTTTTCAAGAAATAATGTTTTTTATCCAACGAAAATGGTAGCAGGCTTTTATGGGTTAAGTTCATAAGTTATATGCTGTAATGTTCTTTTTTCTACGACTGTTTTGGAACGAGCCCATTTTAGGTGTGTTTTTGATAGAGAAATCTATTACATTCTATACAGGTTTTTATTCCCGCACTCGTTGCTAGGCAAGTTGCTAAGCAACCAGTGCGGGAATGTTCAATTTGCACGGTTGCGCTTATATTTCTATTAATCAAATAGCCCTGCACTTGCATCTTACTTCTAATGACGGCCGAGTTTTCAAAGGTGGGCTATGAAACAAATAATAAACCAACAAATGTCAAATAAATAATGTGAAAGCGTTTAAAATCTTAAAGTATTTGCAAAGTCTTTAAAAAATGGCTAGTGATAGTGAAAGCGAACTAGAACGACACCTCCAAATATTGTGGAAGCTGCAAATGCAACTACATTAAATTTATTACCGGAAATTTCGAAAAAAAAATATGAGACTGCTTATAAATCGTTTATGGATTGGCGAAGAGATCAAAACACAACGTCTTATTCTGAAAATGTTTTAATTGCATACTTTAATGAATTATCTAATAAGTATAAATCTCCGACATTGTGGACGCATTATTCTATGTTGAGAACAAGTCTCACCATCCATCATAATGTAGATATATCAAAGTATGGAAAATTAAGAGCGTTTCTCAAACGGAGGTCAAGCGGTTATAAATCGAAAAAATCAAAAATTTTTACAACAGAGGAAATAAATAAATTTATTACTGAGGCTCCGGATCAACAGTTTCTTCTGACAAAAGTATGTAATATTAACTTAGGAGAATAATGCGTGTTTATAGCTATTTTCATATTGTTACAGACTGCATTAATTATGGGAATTATGGGTGCTTGCCACAGACAGGAATTACATCAGATGAAGATTACTCATTTCACGGAATTGGGTTCTGCGATATTAGTTACAGTTCCCGACACGAAAACAAAATTATACGCAGCTTTACGATAACGAGTAATTTTATGAAATCACAAAAATACTGGAATCTACGTCCATCAAATGTTTGCGATCCTAGTTTTTTTTTTAAATTATCAGAAAGGAAAATGCACCACACAGAAAGTGGGTATCAATAAATTTGGTGCTATGGGAAAACAAATTGCAACGTATTTAAAACTACCCAATCCGGAATTATATACTGGTCATTGCTTCCGGAGATCTTCCGCCACTATTCTTGTAGATGCTGGAGAAGATATAACATCTTTAAAAAGGCACGGTGGCTGGAAATCAACATCAGTCGCCGAAAACTATATAGCCAATTCTTTAACAAATAAGTTGAATGTAGGCAACATAATACAAAATTCAATTGATAGCACATCAAATGTTCCATCACCGTCCACAGACAAGAATTTCCAACGTCAAGAAAATTTAGTTTTTGGAAAAACACCTTCTACAATGACGTTTAATAATTGCAATGTAACCTTTAATATTGTTAATAATAATGAATCTAAAAACTAAACTTAAATCAATTTATTTACTTTTATTATGATAAATTTGTACTTTTCTTTGAATTTATGTATATTCACAAACGATAATAAACTTATGATATTAATAAAATGTATACTCCTATACTTACCATGTATTTTATAATATTAACAAAAGAGGTATCACATTTAAAAAGTACGTACTACAGTCGTAGAAAAAGTATAGTGTACAACACGCATGGAATGCCCATTTCTCACTCGTATGATTTGCAGCACTCTCTTTCAGCTCGTGCTGCAATTTATCATACTCGTGAGAAATGGGCATCATTCCATGCTCGTTGTACAATATACTATAGTATATTGTAGTGTAGTGTAATTATAAGTTATTTTGTGATTGCGCAAAAATTACATCACGGACAAATTTGGGGGTTAGACCTTATAGGTGAAGCACAATAATTACTTAAATTGTCTGCCTATTCGAAATGTATAAATCATTTTCTATCATCCACTATTTCGTCCACTTGGTTTAATATTTATGTGCGCACTTTATTTTAATTCTGCATTCTTTGTTTGTTACATGCAATGAAAGATTAAATGATAATAACTTTTTACTCACAATATGTTCAACCACGCTGGTAATGCCAAATTGTATAACGAATCTTCTGTTGTTTAGGACTGTATTTCATAGTAGCAACTCAAATTAACGTTTTTTATTTTAAAGATTAAAATAGCAAAACATGGATATGTTCAACTTGGTTCGGATTGGATCGTTTTGGAAAACCATAAATGTATAAAAGCCAGGATGGCATTTAGCAATTTATGCAATACGTGATATTTGATTTGTTACAAATTAAACTAAATATAAAAGGCATTAACATACCGCCTACCAAAATAAGAGTGAAAACACTTATTTTCTATAAATGAACAAAACAAATGAAATGTTTAAATATACAGGGGAACTAACAAATTTATATACAACAAACGAGAAAAAATGCAATTAATAAATTACAAACTCTATTCCAAAGGGAGAGTGCAAAGCTTAACTAAAGGCCGCTTGATGAAGCTATTAGCGGTGCATACCAATACAACACGAGAAACACCGTCTGTATCTGGGTGCAGGTCCTCAATTCGCCCGAACCGCTATGACAATGGAGGCGCTTGATCATCTTTGATGAGTACTACCATTCCAATTTTTATTAATGACAGGACTGAATGCCCTTTGACCCTTTGTTGCAATGTATGCAAATATTCAAAGTGCCATTTCTTCCAAAACGACTGTTGCAAGCGCTGTATAAGCTGCCAACGGTTAAGATGCTACAACTTGGTGTTGGAGAGGTCTGAATCCGGGATAACAGATACAGGTTCAACATTAAAAAAATGACTGGGAGTCAAATATAAAAAATCTGTTGGATTACTACTGGATGAACAGAGTGGTTACGAATTCAATATGGATTCAGTCTGTACTAAAACAGTGAGAAACTCTTCTTACGATAGCCTTTGATCACCAGTTGACTTGGTCAAATGAGACTTGACTGATTTAATGCCAGCTTCCCACAAACCGCCAAAGTGAAGGGAAGATGGAAGATTAAATAAACATTTGATAGGTTCTGATTCTGCTGACTGCTTCACCAGTTGCGATAGTTCCTTAGTCGCTCCGACAAAATTAGTCCCACTGTCGCTGTGGCGCTGCACACATTTGCCTCTGCGTCCTATTAAGCTTCGTAGTGCTGCGATAAATGATTCTGTTGACAAGCTAGATGCTAGTTTTAAATGTATAGCCATAGTACTAAACCAGGCAAACAAACAAATGTAAGCTTTTAACGTTTTAGCACCTCTGACACGGCTCATAGATATGGAAAATGGACACCACCATAATTCGCACCAGTATGAAATAATGCCTTACCCGGTGTGACTCTTGTGACAGGAAGGTCACCCATAGGAGGAACAAATGTAACAGGTTTTTTGCACGAAAGCAACGACTGCAAGTTCTCAAACAATTCTTAATGGCCCGTTTGGCAGACAACATCCAAAAATTTTGGACTAATAAAAAATGTGTAGTGCGAACACCTGGGTGAAGATAGTTCTTGTGACGATGCGAACGTGGAAGCAAAGTAGGAAATTCTGCATCACACAGCAAATCTGAATTTTTTAATCGACCGTCTACCCTGAGCAAACCACGGCTGTCAAGAAAAGGACTAAGACCACGAAGTTGTTTGATACATAATTTACCATTAGGAATATTTTGTATGTCTTGATCAAAAGCTTCATGTTGCACTCTTTTGACCAACAAATGAAGTGGATCCTGCTGTTGGTGTAATGATATATCCTCCACTAATTTTAAACGAGATCTTTTAAGAACTTGTAAATTGTGGATAAAACGTCGAACATGTGTAATAATTCTCAGTATCTTTTGTAGATCGGACCATGTGATTGTTAACAAAGAATCTAAATAATTGTCAACAACAACAATATTTAACGAAAGTGTGCGTTTTTCAACATCTATCTGAGATAAATTAATAAGACTAGGATCAAGGTTGTTTAACGGCCATTGGTCTTCAGGTAATGTCAACCATGGAGGACCTGCCCACCACAATTGATGGTTAATCAATTCTGCAGCAAAAGTCCACGAGAGGCACAATTTGCGGGATTGTCTTGCGATTTAATATGAAACCATGATGAAGGCAAAATTCGTTCTTGAATATGCGATATTTGATTGCTGACGAACGTTTTCCATTTATATAATGAAGAACGAATTCACGATAATGTGACTGTAGAATCTGATCATGAAAAATTTTTTTCAAACGACAAACGATTTTGATAATTGTTTTTCACAAAGTCTACTAAGTTCGATAGGGGAACTGCAGCACACAACTCCAGTCTGGGTACTGAAATGCGATTCGTAGGTGCAACTTTGGACTTTGCACATACCAACGAAATTTTGATATTGCCTTGTTCATCGTAGCAACGGAAATAAACCACAGCAACATATCCTGATTCCAACGCGTCACAAAATGTATGTAGTTGTAATTTGTGACAACTTTCCAACAATATCCAACGAGGAATTTTGAGTTTGGATAGCTCGGGCAATTGTTGCACAAAGCTTTTCCATTTTTAAACAATATTTATAGGCGGATTATCATACCACCCAATACCTAAAATACATAAATGCTGAATTATATGTTATGCGAAAAATACAACTGGTGCTAATAAACTCAGCGGATCAAAAATACGTGCAATTTCTGATACCATGTTCCTTTTCGTGCAGGAACGTTTAACAACATTAATGCAAACATCAAATTTATCTAGAACAGGTGTTACGTGCCATTGCACTTCAACATGTTTTTATGTTAAGTTTTTTGATATACGGAAGTTTCCCGCCATAATTTTCAAATACGCGGTACGCGGGAACTTTTAAATGGACTAGGCGGTACTTCCGTACGTCATAGTAGTGAGTTTGCGTAGTGTGCTTATCCCTAGAGGGATAGGGTAATACTAGACAATGGGGTGGGAGAGTTCTCCGCTTCTCTCGCGATAACGTGGCTTTTACCGGGTATCGTCGTCAAGTTAAGTGCTGGTTTTCTGTCTCTGGTAACGTATCGTTAGGGTTTACCTATGTATGTCCTTTCCTAATTATCGTTTGTTTGTCTACCTTATACCTCTTCCCGCCAACCCCTGCATAGGTAAGAATTTGCTGCCACCGAGGACTACCGATCTTCACGCCTGAGGATGACCTCATGTTTACATAGCTAGCCGGAGCCGTTCCGTATGCATTTGATAGCGTTGACGTATCATATCTAATTCCTCCGGGAGGAGCCCCCGATGGACTTCAGAGAAGCGAACTGTAACGCAATCCCGCCGGATACCGGATTCCTTACGTAAGTAATCCTTTACTTATTTTCTACTTTGTTCGCTGTATTATGTGTTATCTTAAATGTATCTATTTTTTCCGATAATTACGTCTTAAATTTATGTATTGATGACATCATAGTAGTTGAATGCGCCCAAAATCTGTATAAGAATTAGTGCAGCCAACTGTTAATAGTGTCTATCATACTACGCTACCGGTGTTGTATTTATCAAACTTTGTAAATATAACCACCGGTGTAGCGTAAGACAGGTTTGCCATTGCAAACCTAACACTTTCTGTGATACGTTTGTAGTATCTTCAAGTGCATATGCTTGCTGCAAGCATAGCTCTGCAGGTTAATCTTCAATCACACCAGCAACGTTGCTGCTCCATTTGCGTAGCACAAAACCTCTAGCTTTGCAAAGTTGATCGAGGTCAACAATAAGATGTTTTGCTTTTTTGACAGAATGTCAATCAGTGATTAAGTCATCAAGGTATGTATCTGACGACAAAACCTTGGATGCGAAAAGAAAACGAGACCTTTTCAAATGAGCGAGTTCTTAAATAACTCTTAATGCCAAAAACGGAGCTGATGTAACTCCATAAGTTACTTTATTTAAACGATAATTCACAAGTTTTCAGACGAGTGAAATCTTCACACTATCCTTTGATAGTCTCTATGATTTACAGAAAGCAAAATTTGTCTGTACATTTGCTTAATATCTGCGGTCAATACTACCGCATGTGAACGAAACTGTAGCAATAATGCCATAATATCTTTACGGAGTGGTGAAATAGTCAACAAATGGTCATTTAAGGACTGCCCACCAGGGATTGACGCGGAAGCATAAAAAAGACACGCAGTTTTGCGGCAATGCTTTCGGGTTTGAAAACCGAATGATGTGGTATGTAATAAACCGACAAGTTAGACGACTCAAAAGTTTTTGGTGAAATGACTGTCATGTGATCAGTGTCCAGGTAATCTTGCATGAAATTTTTGTATAAATCATACAAATCCGGTTGCTTTTTTAAGCGACGTTCCAACAAAATAAATCTGTGAACTCCAACTTCACGAAAATTAACAAAATGTGGTTCTGAGCCTTTAAATGGCAGTGAAACACTAAAACGACCATTTTTATCTCTTGAATAGTTGTCCACGAAATGGTTCTCCCAAGCTACTTCACCAGGAGACTACTTGTTTGATTCTGGTAGGTTTTCCAATTCCCAAAAACGACAAATGTTTGATTCTAATGGTTTAATGAAAGCATATAATGATTTGCACTAATTAATAGGCAAAACAGCTCTCCTTGTCAAAATCTATCCAAATGTTGTATTGATGGCAACTAGTTCAGAGACATGACCTCTGCGAGTTCCGTTTAGCAAGACATAAGCAACAACGTCCGCTCCCAACAGCATGTCAATGTTGACGGGTCTGTCGAATTGCGAATCAACTAATTCCAAATCTTTTGTGTGTGACCAAACGTTTGATCTTAAAGGTGACGAAAGTAATTTACCACAAATATCTGGCAGAACAAAGACATCAACATCATATTGAGGATATCTCTTCCCTTTAGGTCTGATTTTGCATGATAATGCACCAGAAATATGTGATGATGCAAGGCCTAAACCTTCAACTTTCATTGCGACCTTTGATTTATTTAGAGCAAGCCTTTTACGACACGATTCTGTCATAAAACTTTCCATGCTTCCACCATCCAATAGCGCACGAACGATTTGCGCTTTGCCAAAGCCATTACAAACGGCTATCTGCACGGTAGCCAACAAAGTGACCGTATTTGAAGTACGTGACGAAAACAAAGTGCTGATATTGGAAGTAGTAGCACATTGTGCAATTGCTGATGATGCAACCTTTTGCTGTTCAACACAAGGTTTTTCAAAATGTAACAACGTGTCATGAAATTTTCCATATTTGCGACAACCTGAGTTTGATGTACAATTAGCCGTCAAATGCGAATCACGAAGACGATTGATGCAATGGTTTTTCTGTTTTACAAATTCAAATCGTTCTTGTGACGATTTTTCTAAAAATTTCTGACACTGAAACATTGCATGTGAAGTTTTACACAATGAACATTTTCCACTTGACGATGTGGTTATCAACGATGTACGCGCGGTGTGACTCGTTGAATGAAAATGAGTGCGTTTTTCCCAAATTATTACCAAATGTCTTCTTAAGCGTTTTCTGCTCAATTTTGACTTGATTGTCTGGTGACGACACAACCACGTTACTGACTTCTAACGTTTTAGAGTGCTTTTCAATATACGACTTTAATTATTCGTATTTTAGAATTTCTTCCACATTTTTCAATTCAAATGTTTTTAGAAAATGAGGATCTAATTTTTTCGACAACAAATTAAATTCTATAAAATTCACTAGATCGATTTTTGTTTGATCTGAACCTGCAAAATTCTCAACAAAACAATTAACCAAATCTTTAAGCTCTACTGACGAATTTGACCTAGCCTTTGGTGCATTTTCTAACGCTGACCAATAATTATTGACTATTAAACGATGAGACTCATTTCTTTAAATTAAAATATGATAAGCTATCTTAAAATTGTAATTTGTGAGAGGTAAATGCCTAATGCAATTTGTGGAATCTTCATCTAGCGAATCTAGAAGAAAAATAAATTTTTCACAATTATTTAAACTTGGATTTGAACCAATGAGATTATCAAAAACACTTCGAAAACTGTTCCAATCTTTTAATCGCCCTGTATAACGAGGGAAACTGATTTTCGGCAACTTGATTTTGCTATGAAAACCAATTGTGTCATCAGACTGTTGTACCACATATTTACTTTCAAAGCGAGAACGAAAATCTGCAGCTGTAACTTTTATTTCCAACAAATGTTTATCTATATATGAACGAACTTTATTCAATTGCTCTAAATCTGCGTCACTCCTTTTGTCTAAAGAGGTGTTTCTGTAACTACTCTTGAAATCTTGTGAAATTTCAATTGCATTTTCCAGCACAACTTGTACCGTAAATAAATTTTCTTGTTTTTTCAAGATTTGTTAACGTGTTAGAGTAACTCTTCAACCTATCAATTGTGTAACTATCTTCAGTTAGTAGCCCTTCAAAGCTTAATTTGGACATGATTATACAATTAATAGTTAATCACGACCACGAAATGTCCACTTAAGTAATGCAACAATCGATGTAAAATGAACAAACCTTCAAACTAAATGCTTTGACCAGTGTGAATAACTTCAAAAGTATTTATTTTCCTGTAAACCTGAATCCAACACTGTAATAAACAACCACCTGTTGTTAGCTGTACGTCGTTAAAATGAGTTAAATACTTTCACAACGTTTGTATGACAAAGATAAATGTATTTAAAAACTTGACAATCTCAGCAAAGGTTAAAGATACTTCCCGTTTTTATCAGCTACCTGAAATGAAAATCAAGCGACTAAATGGGTTCACGCCTAATTAGTTTTAGGAATATTAATGCCACAAATAATTTACTATTCAATGGAATTTTATTGTAATTTTAAACACTGTACCAACCTAACTAAACTTGCATGTTTTCAAAATTTAAGAAAGGAATTATGATTTGTGTGAATGAATTGCACTTTACCGAACAACTGTATTATAATGAATTTCACGACTAGTTTTTCAAGCAAATACGAAACGAACTTTGCTTGTTGAAGTGATTCGTAGTGTTTCTAAGTCGATTTCTCATTGGTTGATAATTATTGAAAATATTATAGTGTACATTTCGATATTTGAAGGTATTTGTTGAAATAGCTCAGTAACCACTTGCAGGTTTCTGAACGCATTCCGTTATGTCAGAATTTATGTGATAACGCGCGCATGTGTAGAAACAATTGACCGAACTGACAAGGGTTAAATGACGTTGTTTTGGGCTTTCAAGATGGATGGTTGAAACATTTCGTTTGGCGGTTTTTTATTAAAGGTAATATTTTTAAGTTTATAATGTAGTGGTTATTTAAGGTAATCTGATCACACCTTGTAATCAGAGCGTTGTTTTGCATGTGATTTTGGTGCTTATTGTAAAACCATTAGTTATTTAACCATTGAAGAAAATATTTTTATGATTACCTGTTGCTTTTTGAGACTGATGTACCGGTTGTTATACTTGTGATGTTTAATATGGGAATTTATTTGAACGTTTTATGTCTAAATGTGCGTGGTTTAGTTTAACAACTGAAAACTAATATTTATGTATTTAAATTGATTATTTAACATCTAAATCAGAGTAAAACTAATATTTATTTATTTTAATAATGTTGATTTTGTATTTAATCCGGAGTTGGAACTACAATTGCGTTGCACATTTTGCAGAATCAATAGCAGAGATACCATTACTGTAATTTTACGACAAACAATGAAAAGCACTGACATCATATTAAATCAAGTTATTCGGCAAGCTTGAACATTCACCTTTTGTCAGGACAGTACTTAACAAGATCGACTGATAATGTTTGTATTACAATTCCAATTCATAGAACTAATCTCTACAATGATTCTTTTACTGTTAAAGCTATTCGACAATGGAATTTGCTTCCAATAGATATTAAAGTATCTAATACAATTAGTATTTTCAAAAATAAAATCAAACTGTATTTCTTCAACAAGACCTAACTTTTATGTGATATGCTTCTTATTGTTCCACAATCCCATCGCATTCCGTCCTTTCCCGTTCCTCTATGTTTTTTCGTTTAACGTACAAATAACTATGCATTTTTTGTTTAATAATAAATATACAAGTCCAGTTACTAAGTTAGTATTTTCTATTGTTTATTTACTTGAGGTTTCGCCAATGGTAAATTGGAAGAAATCGCCAGCTGGCGATAAATTCACCATTTGTGAACTTTGTAATTAGTTTATTACTTTTTCTATTTTATGCACACATGTATAAATGTAAAAGTTTTCAATAAGGAAGTCATTATTATTACTCATTATTAACAGTATTATATTTCTAGTTATATTTGTTCTGGCTTTAAAATAGTACTTGAATTTAACCACGACGCTGTTGTGTATATTTTTTGTTTGTAACTTGTAATGTCACGATGTGTTTAATTTTTAAAAGGTACGTTTTTACCGATGCAATCATAATGAATAATTCTTAACGTTTGTTTACTAGGTTTAATATATTTATGCATTTATAAAAAGATTTAGCGCTTGAATCTGGGCTTGTATCTTATGCTATAAAATTGTGATATGTATTTGCTGCCTACATGTGTTATAATGTTTGAATTTGTGATTTATTTGACATTGTTATTATGTGTAATTGTTTGTTTCAGCATATTAATCACATTTGCAACTGCACAGCTCATATCTCGGTTTAAAGTTAATTAGTCTATTCAATAATAAGCGTCTTTTTAACTATGCGCAATCATACCATAAGTTTATTTCTTATAAATTCAACGGGATGAGTTACACCCGGGGTAAAATTTACACTTCCCACTCCCAAATCCTTCCATGGAGAGACACAACCTCTTTCTGATATTACATTTGCTTCAACTATCTTGCTTTTGTCATCCAAAATTTCAACTTTATTGATAGGTAAAGCTTTTCGGACACTATTTTTCCCACACTTTCAGCCATCACTACACTCGTCGCTAATCGACTTGAAATTTCCTCTAACTCATCTAGCCTAGGATTAGAGTTTAATTTTGTTTCTGAAGCTTTAATTTTTTAGTTGGAACTCATTTTACTAGTATAACTAACACTTTGTATATTACAACTTGCTAAGGGAAATAAAATCTCACAATAATTTAGTATTTATCCGCATTTACATAAACCTTTCTTAATACTTCTTTGAGTCCCTACAATTGCTAACAAGTTCTCGAAAATATATCAACCCTAACAGGTTCCAAAAATTGATGTTAAGAATTCTAACTGATAGCTTTATTCATTTACAGTTGCAGCTGACATCGCCTTAAATACTTTAAACATGCCAATATAATCAAGTTCCGTTACGTACTACAAAAATTTGTTTTCTGCGTGTTTGGCCTTCGCGCTTCTATTTTAAATGTTTACCATAACGCAGAAGTTCTACCTGTAGCTGAGTATCCGTTATCTCACTCTCGCCCCACGTTGGGCGCCAACAATGCAACTTTCCTCTATTGTGTCGTTATAGGTAATGAGTAGAGAGTAAATTCGAAATAACGGTCACACATTCAAAAATTACTGTATTCAAAAAAATGGATAAATTAAATGTTCACATAGCAGTATACATAACGTGCTATTAATTAACTAATTACAGGGCGTCGATTAAACAGCAAGGCGTAACATAAACGGCTATTAAACATCGTAAAAGTACTTCAGTATTAATATAGAGCGCTAAAATCCGCGCTTGGCAGATTACAACTTAACTTACAGCAATGGAATTCCTCGAACCCCAATCTTAAAACATGACAATGCGCATACGCACTATGCACAGCAGAGTCAATTACTACATGCTTGGAATTATGGCGTAACTAAAAATTAGTATAATCTCGCCCGCACATTCACACTACTTTAGGAATTTAATGATATTACAAATTAACAATTGGGACATAAATCGCTTTTAAAACTAACTACACACGTTGAATGCCCATGCTAAGGGCCGATATACTACTACTTGCGTAGCCAGCATCCGACCAACTCTCCGTCTATCCGACAACCTTGGTGAAAACATACCCTTCTCTAAGGAAGGCAGGAACAATATAATTTACGTGCAAATAACTACTAGCCGACGTTCCACCTAAACCTAACGGAAATACGATATTTTTACAACAACACATTTTAAAGAAATAATACATGTAAACAACAGAATGGGCGCGCTACACTGTATTGCCAAAGATTTAAAATAGATAACCCGTAACAGATTTCTTGTCATATAAATCTCCTCCCCAATCTGCATCTACATAACAAACTAAACCTTCATCATTTTTTCTGAAAAATTCTAGGAAAAATTAATAGGTTAGGTTAGCGCCGCGTCGCTGACCTAACCTATTAATTTTTACTTTTATCTAACCTAGTTCCACACTTAGTTTTTATTGGAAAAACTCAGTTGCATCAAACAACAATCCTACTGAAAATCTTTCAAAATTTATAGCAGGTATATTACAAAAATCTATTAATACAAATAACTACAACGTATGTGATTCTTTTGAACTTTCTGACTTTATACAAAACTTTCAACTACCAAATGATCATGTACTAATAAGCCTAGATGCAACATCACTCTACACCAATATTTCAAAATTTCTAGTCCTAAAAAATGTCAAAAAACTATGGTACAAGATCAATACTAATTGCACTATTCCAAAATCTGTTTTTACAGATATCATAGAGTTAGTTTTCAATACAAGTTATTTTAGTTTTAATAATGAATTTTTTCTACAAACCTTTGGTTGTTCAATGGGATCTAATCTAAGTCCTGTACTTGCCAGAATTGTTATGGATGATTTATTAGATGAAGTTATACCCAAACTAAACTTCACAATTCCATTCATTAAAAAATTTGCAGACGATATCATAACATCTGTACCAGAAGACAAAATTAACGAAACTCTTGAAATTTTCAATAGTTACGATGATAAAATTAAATTTACTGTAGAATTATAAAACAACCGATCCATCCCATTTCTCGACACTCTACTAATTAGAAAAAATGATAATACTATTATTTTAGACTAGTATCAAAAACCAACCAACTCTGGTAGATATCTAAATTATCATTCATATCATCAATATAAAATAAAAATAAATTTCATTCTAGGCCTAAAACACAGGATCAAAGAACTATGCCATCCTTCACTATATTCAAAAAATCTAGAAAAACTATTTATTATTCTAAAAAACAATAGCTACCCACCAAAACTAATAAAAAGCCTTTTATATAATCATAAAGCTCCTTTAAACACTGACCTTTATAATAAACACTTAAACAACAATAATGAACTTTCTGCAAATACACCTACATACCATATAATTCCTTACATTGAAATTTTAAGTACAAAATTTGAAAACGTCTTCGAAAAATTCAATATCAACATTGCTAAACTTAACCTTTTAACGTTAAACAGCCTTTTTTCCAAATTAAAAGATAAAACCCCAACTCTTCTACAACGGAATATTATATATCAAATAAATTGTTCAGTCTGCAATCTTACCTACATTGGTCAAACCTCGCAACAATTAAAGAAACGCTTAACTCAACATAAAAGCGACATTCGTGTTAAACCAAACGCTTGTGCTTTGACCTTACACGCAAACGCAAACAAACATAAAATAGATTTTGATAATCCTATAATATTACAAATTGAAAATAAAAAATCCAAAAGAGAATTCCTAGAAATGTGTTACATATTTAAAAACCTCAACACTATTAATAAAAAAACTGACATTAACACACTAAGCTCTATATACACCTATCTACTTCACTTTGAATCCAAAAACAAATTTAACATAACTGATCAAATCTCTTAATAAAACATAACATAATATAACATAAACATACACAAACAAACATACGCGAACATCCACATGCACCCACACACACATAAATATATACATACACACACATACACACATGCACAGACATACATACATTCGTACAAACAACATAAACACACTAAAATACATACGTAAACAAATAGACATACATCAACATACATATATAAACATACATACATACAAAAAATATCTAAATTTCAGTCAAATCATAAAATAAATTAATTACAATCTAGAAAGTTATCTCAAACACTGTCAAAATTATAAAGGAATTGTCATTATAACATTCAAATTTGATTAACAAAACACAAAACTGTGTTCTTTTTAAAAGCTTTCAACATCACTTTCAGTTTGTATTCAAAAATTTATCTATATCGACGATTTCAGTGTAAAACCTCACATTAGTAAGTAAGTTTTTAACTGTTTAGCCATTATTAATGTTTCTAATTTTTAGTATCTTTGATAATGCTTTAAAATAAAACCGAAAGCTTAGATTTATAATAAAGAGTACAATTAATTAACCAGCAGACCTAAAAGCCTGTTACTGTATATTAATATATATATATTGCTGTGAAACAAACAAAATCCGTGAACTACGCTTTTCGAATCGAGCCTCACGAATTGAGCGTCAAGAATGCTGTGAAACCTACAAAAAGCTATTCATTACCTTAACTGTGTTGGTCCATTGACTTTCTTCTGTTAATCGCCTCGGCTGCTCCTCTAGATAACTTTCATCCTCAATCATAAAAAAAAACAAACACATTCCTATCACAAACATCAACGTTAACTCTATTTACATCAATATTCACAATACATTAAAATTTCAAAATTAAAATTCAGCATAAATTTTAATATCAAAAATTTTCAAGATTAAATTTGTTATCATTTTCAAGTGCATCCAGAATTAAAGTCCTTGTAGGATGCCTACTAATTACTATAACAATATATGCAGAGTACAAAGGAGCATCTACCACCCTTTACGTTAATTAACCAGGTTCGTCTAATTGAGCTCAAAGACATACCCATATTTTATCATAATCCAGAACATCAATACTAAATACCCTTTCTACTTAAACAAGCAAATTTCACCTTAAAATTAAAATATTATTGTTAGTACAATTTCACTACTGTCCATTTTAAATAAACAAATTATAAAGTTATTCAACACACACCAAAATATCAAAGTTCGAACAAAATAGTATAATTTACCTGAAGGTTACTGCACTCGTAGCTTCAATGTACATCGTCCCTTTGTTAATTACACCATTCCAACTGGGTTATATTTACGGCTTCTGATTCTCAACGTTTTAAAAATTTGCTCCATCACCATTTATTTAAAGTTGTTTCAGGGCTTTTCCGGAACTCATCTGTGTATATCTGAACCTTGTTTAGTGGATCCAGTCATGTTTACGAACCATTTAATTATTAACACCCCCGAAAAATAACAAAGAAATTTATACTTCTTTCACCAATATACGCCAAAACTGCCTACTTGTGTGTATTTATTTGTCGTTGTAAATTTTACCAATTGGTACAGTGATACTAAACTTTCTTTACCTTGTATCTTCTTTTCTAAGTGCACTAACGTACATTCATTGTAGCACGTAAAGAACAAGCTGTTTTAAATCACATAATATTCGAGCAAACTGTTTAAATTATTTAATATTAAAACCGGAAAACTAAAAAGCACTGTTTAACGCGTTCAATCAAGTCGAAGATCTAAGAGAGCTTGTTCATATTCATCTCGGTATATATAGAGGTTAGCCTGTCTGTCGGTCGAGTCTCCAAAACGGATAATTCTAAAGAATTTCGCCTGCTCTGTTCCCATTCCGCAGCCCGGCACGCGATTTTTACAAATTTTGCACTCGCCCCAGTTAAATCTCAGAAATTTCAACACGGCTGGCAACGTCTGGAAATAACTAATTGACTTTTATACAGAAATGTTATTTTTACCTCTCAAATTTTGCCTTTTACTTTCAACCAATCGCAACCCCATGACGTTGCTCTACTCACGCCTTTTTACTATATGTGTCTCGGTTTTGCGCATATTATCTGTCTCTATCTACCCTGTTCTTATTCGTGCAAATTGATATTCTTTATTATCGATTATTTCAGTTCATGTGGACTGTTATCTGGGTTAAATAACCCCGTATCGCGCCTTTCGCATTTCTCGTAACTATTATGCGACGGTTTCTTAAAGATTCTCTATAACCATCAATTATCTGCAACATTTACGCAGAATGAGCCTTTTAAAAATACGCAGGTGTTTAAACATACTATTAATTCTCAGAGCGTTATTTCATGGTATTTTATTGGGCTTTTCAAGTTCTTATAGATATTATATGTTCCTAACGGTTCAATTAACTTCAATTAAAATAATACCCTTTAAATTTTAGTGAATCCTAATTAAATATTCAATTAGTATCTGTACATTTTGTTTAATACCGGTTACTTAAAATTGAGTTAATTAATATAAATTTTGCACGTAATTTTTATTTGTTTCTTTACTAGGGATAATTAAATTACACGTAAAGTTTTCTAATACTGCTTCCTTTTATATAAAGCGTCTTATAAATAATTTAAATCTCTTATTTTTAATAAAACGAATGAATTTTTATGCTTCACGGTTTTTTAATAACGTGTACCTTTTCCCAAAGCTTCTACACGGTGATTAAAATTATTTGATGTGATTATTTAATTTTCTACCCTGGTCTAAATATGAGTAATATATATATATATATATATATATATATATATATATATATATATTTATATTGCTATAATTATAGGGTTAATTTAGAGGTAGGTTTAGTCATAGAGGTCGTAGAATAAACAAGAGAAACTCCCAAGTAACAGAAACATATAATTATGATATTAGAAGAGTAAATGGGTTATTATAAATATTATTAGTTGCGAGCACACTGTATATAGCAGTACAAACGATTAAAACACATATCCAAGAGTAGCTATTAACAAAGATAAGAATTTGAAAAGGTAACGAAACGCATTAAAATTAAATCAGTGAAAAACCTGCATGAATTGGCTAGATAATCATTCAAAAAGTGTGTTAAGATATCATCGTAAAAGCACGCAGAAATATGCATTATTTAAAAGCGTACGTGATCTAAAAGAATCACAGTTGTTGGAAAATTCAATTTATTAGGAAATAAACGAACACTAAATTTATTCGATTTAGATTAGAATAAGGCCAACAAACAATATTACGTGATCGATATGAACAAAAATTCCTGGGATTTCTAAAGTAAATGTAAGGTATAACATTTAAATTCCGCGACTTAGAGCACCGCTTCATGCAATTAAAATACATACAATTGGTAAACTTTCCAAAATAACAAGTGATGATATGCTTGGCCTCGTCTAGCACGTGAAGTCAACGAATCACAAACAAAAGGAGGACGATCCTATAAATATCTAGACAATTAAAAATCCATTGAGTATACTTTGAAACTGGGCAGTTACTATACTTGAAAGTGCTAAATATTTACGTCAATAATAAATTAAATTAACAGAGAAATTCTAGAGTGTATAATTGTGCAAAAAGTGCCGTACTTCTAAGACGTAAGCAGATAAGATTTAGGAAATTATACCATTTCTAATAATAAATAAAACAGGGCTCTCAATTACCATCCCAATTACCATCGGATTTACAATCTAAATTACAATCAAAATAATGTCACGATTCCTGTGAGAATTTAAAATAACGAGCCATTACGATCAGAAATACAATTTTGGAAAATGCTGCCTGTTCAAGCAAATTGAGGGTAAATATTCTACTGCGGAAAAAAAACCTTTCATTTGAATAAGCGCATCAATAACGATTTGGATATCGACTTCAACTCTTAGGAGGACCTGCGAAACCACTTCAGGTTAGAGATTTTTGATATGACTTATTTTAAAACTGTTTTATCTCAAATATTTTGGATATGATTTCTTTTTAAACTGTTTTATTTCCATAATAATTTAAAGTGAAAGAGCCGACAAATTGGGATTTCCTGTGTAAATTTGTGAAAAGCATAGACATCTTGAAAAGTTTCAATAGGTGTTTAAAGGTAATAAAATCTCGTTTTGCTGGCTTGATTTTCTGAAAATATGACAGATATAAATAATTTAAAAAGGGGAGAATATATTCATGGTCAAATTGTAAATATTCAATCATTATACTGTGTATTTAGAATTGCTTTATTTAATTGAATCAGCTAGTCGAAGCAAAGAAAATTCGAAATAAGCACTTAACAAGTGCTTGAGTAACAGGGGCAAATATCACAGCATTATTACGACATGCCCAATTGTGAGGCTAGAGTAACACAGCATTATTATTGCACCCAATCGTAGGGGCTGCGAGATATAAACACAGCAATATATATATATAATATATACATATATATTGTAATGTCAGGGGAAGGTACAAGGCTTCTAAGGGTAGATTTGTGTTAAAAGGGGTGTATGCCAAATAAAATGATTCATATATAAGATCCAGTAATTCAAAAACTATATTTTGCCGTACTTTACATATGCTAAAGTATTTACCATGTTAGTTTGAAACGTATGTGCCAAAAGGTAAACTAAATGACTTGATGACGTTGATAAAATGCACAGTGCTCAAGGTTTTATACTAAGTTGCAATGTAATAAGCCATTGAAAGTACATTTGCCGTCTGAAAACCGGATGCGTCTACGGATGTCTACTATTAACCAAGCATCCAGGTCTTGTGTGAATTATTTTGGCTTTTTCTTTAAATAGAATGAACTTTTGGACGAATTTGTAAATTCAAAATTATAAGTTAATAGCAGTATCAAATATAATTGGAGAATTGTGAAGTATTTAGGACCAATGATAGAATTTAGGAATGTGTATAAAGACAATAGTGAAGGTATTTGTGACACCAAAAAAAGGACAAATTGTTATTGGATATTTTATGTATTTAAAATGTAATTAAGTAAACTAGTTTTGTTGTGCTTATTGCCTAGGAAAGTAAACAAGAAGATTCTTTTTCGATTAAATTTTGTATAAAGACGTGTTTTTGCAAACCTGGGTTAAAGTTGTTAAATATTTTGAAAAATAAATGTGTTTGAATTTAAATAGTCTGATTTATTAAAGTGGAGGTACAAGAAGCATCGGTGGTTAAATAAGCAACAGCGACGTTAAAAGAAGTGTAAAGATTGGTGATAGTGCGACGGGAAAGCAACGAATATTTACTTAGATTTGGAACGAGATTGGGATTTGGATAGTGGTTTAAAGGCAGAAGGACATAGAGTGGTTATACAAGCGACGGCGAAATAGATTTGGGATTGATTTGGATAGAGATTTGAAGGCAGTAGGACATCGAGTGGGACATCGAATTTATAGCAGGGCATTGAGTGATTTGGAACAGGACGGCGGGTAGATTTGGATTGATTACGAAAAGGCGGACGGATTAATTGGAGCACGAAGAGGGAAAATAGGAGAGCAGCAATTGCAGGGGAAGATTCAACGAAAAAAAGGAACACGGAAGGATTAGCGCAGGGGAAGTAATTACAACGGTTTGTCAAAATTCTAAAATTCGGGTTATTCATTTCAGATTTGGGGTCATCAAAATTGTACTAAGAAACCTGGAGGCGATACGAAAGTTCAATAGTGATTGTGAGTCCATGTAAAGACGCATACGGCGACTAAGATCGTGAGCCAGCAGCATTAAAAAAGGGAATCAGCGAAGTATAACTCAGGTGAGTACCGTGCAATATCATAAAACGTCAAAAAAAGTCAGAAATTGTGTACATTAATTACTTTGGCACAAAGCTACGTTGATCAGTAAAATTTGGCATATACAGTAATAAATTCATATAAAAGTAGTAAAACAAAGGAGTGTGCAGTTTGGTTGGGCAGTGCACATCTACTTACGACTGAACCCACGGTAAGTAGATGAACACCCTAAGATAAAGAGTTCATATAGTCGAGGCATAATAATAGTAAACATTTTAATTAGATAACCAACCAAACGTTGCTAAAGCACATTATATAGAAGTCATTCATTGAATAATAAAAATTGGCGCGACGACAAAAGTAGTGTAAAATAATCTATATTTAAATAAATAAAATAATAAAAGTAAAAGGGGGTGAGCCAGTAGAATATATATATATATATATATATATATATATATATATATATATAATTTTGTAACGTACTTTTAAATGATATACACATAGGCTTAGTTTATTTAGTGTTAAGTGTATAACGAATAGAATAGTTTAAGGAATGACTGCACCATTGAAAAACGCTCAAATAGTCGAAACGTACGTTTTATGGTCGAGTGAGGTTATGGAACAATAAAATGTAAAATTTTATTTTAATGTTTTGACCTATATCCCAAGAAAAGCATCCTCAAACAAATATAGAGTGAAAAGGTCAAGAAAAATAAAAACATTTAACATTATATATATATATATATATATATATATATATATATATATAACAATAATAACACATAAAAACATTGTTGGAATTATTTAATTTCTTTGCACAATCAAGGTAAACCGTTGACAAATTTTGTATGTTAGATATACATTGTATTACTTTCTAAATCTTTTAAATATTTATATTATGTCTGTAAAGCAAGCTGTAATTATAACTAAACTCTTATTACTAATTTACAAACTATGATCTTTCTTTAACATCTACAAAAATTTAATTTACAGTTCTTATCTACTTCCCTAGTTAGTGCAATTGGCAAAGTCCTAACACTAGAAAAACCCTAGCACACATAGAATACCATATTTTGATATAGAATAATTACAGAAGTTATATGTAAATAGGCCTTTATAAGTATGAAAACACACATGTGTTCTTGGGTTGTCTTTTCTTTACGAAATATTGCTAACAAATCAGTATTCGTTAGTATGTGATTATATGTCTTTGCAAACAAACTTTTTGTAATGCAGTATAACCACACACAATTCATATCAAAGAACGTTCGTTGGTATGTATCGACTTTCTAAAGTACCTTTGTGATAAGGAAAAATCACACAAATCGCATTCCCATTTCTACATGATCTATTTGTGATGGCTGAATCATAGTTACATAAAAATCTACAATTGAACATTTGTTAGTATGTAAGGAGATATACAGGATTAAATCATTTTGAGATTTATACAGAATACTCAAAACTAATACACAAATTCTACACAAAATTGAAACTTGTCAACATGCAACTACAAATGTTTTTATAGACACTTTTTTATGTATAATCAGATTAATTGCACAAAATAAACGCTCTCTACTATTTTGATGTGCACAATACCAACATAAAAAGCATACAAACGGACATTCGTTAGCATGTGAACAAATTGACATATTTTAGCATGAAATCGCCAAAACTTTGAAATGACTTATGAGGTTGAGAATAATTACAGGAATAGCATATAAAAAGTCGTTAGTTAGTATGGGACTGCATGTCTTTTCAGGCTACTTTTATGAAACACAAAATACGTGCATAAATTGCAAGCGTATGGTCGTTCGTTTGTATTAGAGCGCATATGAACCTTTAAGTGACTACTACGAGATGCAGCATAATTACATAAATTGCATTCGAATGGACGTTCGTTTGAATGGGATAGCATATGTGTTTCAAGTTATTTTTATCAGATGCAGAATAATTACATAAATTGCATGCGTATGGTCGTTCGTTTGTATGGGACTCCACATAAATTTTCAAAGAATTCTTAAAGATGCAGTATAAGTACATAAATAGCATGCGAATGGACGTTCGTTTGTATGGGAGCGCATGTGAGCCTTTAAATTACTTTTACAAGATGCAACGTAATTACATAAATTGCATGCGAATGGACGTTCGTTTGTATGAGAGCGCATGTGATCCTTCAAGTTACTAATACGAGATGCAGCATAATTACATAAATTGCATGCGTATGGACGTTCGTTTGCATGGGACCGCACGTGAATTTTCAAGGAACTTAGAAGATGCAGTATAAGTACATAAATTGCATGGGAATGGACGTTTTTTTGTATGGAAGTACATGTGAGCCTTCAGGTCACTCTTGCGAGATGCAGCATAATTACATAAATTGCATGCGAATGGACGTTCGTTTGTATGGGAGCGCATATGTCTTTTCAAGTTATTTTCCTGAGATGCAGAATAATTGCATAAATTGCATGCGAATGGACGCTCTTTTGTATGGGAGTACATGTGAGCCTTCAAGTGACTGTTACGAGATGCAGCATAATTACATAAATTGCATGCGAATGGACGTTCGTTTGTATGGGAGTACATGTGAGCCTTCAAGTGACTGTTATGAGATGCAGTATAAGTACATAAATTGCATGCGAATAGACGTTAGTTTGTACGGGAGCGTATATGAGTTCTCAAATTACTTTTACAAGATGCAACGTGATTACATAAATTGCATGCGAATGGACGTTCGTTTGTATGGGTGTACATGTGAGCTTTCAAGTGACTGTTACGAGATGCAGCATAATTACATAAATTGCATGCGAATGGACGTTCGTTTGTATTGGAGTACATATGAGCCTTCAAGTGACTGTTATGAGATGCAGTATAAGTACATAAATTGCATGGGAATGGACGTTCGTTTGTATGGTAGTACATGTGAGCCTTCAAGTGACTGTTACGAGATGCAGTATAAGTACATAAATTGCATGCGAATGGACGTTCGTTTGTATGGGAGCGTATATGAGCTTTCAAATTACTTTTACAAGATGCAACGTGATTACATAAATTGCATGCGTATGGACGTTCGTTTGTATGGGACCGTATATGAATTTTCAAGGAACTTTTAGAAGATGCAGTATAAGTACATAAATTGCATGCAAATGGACGTTCGTTTGTATGGGAGCGCATATGAACCTTCAAATTACTTTTACATGATGCAACGTGATTACATAAATTGCATGCGAATGGACGTTCGTTTGTATGGGAGCGCATGTGATCCTTCAAGTTACTATTACGAGATGCAGCATAATTACATAAATTGCATGCGTATGGACGTTCGTTTGCATGGGACCGCACGTGAATTTTCAAGGAATTCTTAGAAGATGCAGTATAAGTACATAAATTGCATGGGAATGGACGTTCTTTTGTATGAGAGTGCATGTGAACCTTCAAGTCACTATTACGAGATGCAGCATAGTTACATAAATTGCATGCGAATGGACGTTCGTTTGTATGAGAGCGCATGTGATCCTTCAAGTTACTAATACGAGATGCAGCATAATTACATAAATTGCATGCGTATGGACGTTCGTTTGCATGGGACCGCACGTGAATTTTCAAGGAACTTTTAGAAGATGCAGTATAAGTACATAAATTGCATGGGAATGGACGTTCTTTTGTATGGGAGTACATGTGAGCCTTCAGGTCACTCTTGCGAGATGCAGCATAATTATATAAATTGCATGCGAATGGACGTTCGTTTGTATGGGAGCGCATATGTCTTTTCAAGTTATTTTCCTGAGATGCAGAATAATTACATAAATTGCATGCGAATGGACGCTCTTTTGTATGGGTGTACATGTGAGCCTTCAAGTGACTGTTACGAGATGCAGCATAATTACATAAATTGCATGCGAATGGACGTTCGTTTGTATGGGAGTACATGTGAGCCTTCAAGTGACTGTTATGAGATGCAGTATAAGTACATAAATTGCATGCGAATGGACGTTAGTTTGTATGGGAGCGTATATGAGTTCTCAAATTACTTTTACAAGATGCAACGTGATTACATAAATTGCATGCGTATGGACGTTCGTTTGTATGGGACCGCATATGTCTTTTCAAGTTATTTTCCTGAGATGCAGAATAATTACATAAATTGCATGCGAATGGACGTTCGTTTGTATGGGTGTACATGTGAGCTTTCAAGTGACTGTTACGAGATGCAGCATAATTACATAAATTGCATGCGAATGGACGTTCGTTTGTATGGGAGTACATGTGAGCCTTCAAGTGACTGTTATGAGATGCAGTATAAGTACATAAATTGCATGGGAATGGACGTTCGTTTGTATGGGAGTACATGTGAGCCTTCAAGTGACTGTTACGAGATGCAGTATAAGTACATAAATTGCATGCGAATGGACGTTCGTTTGTATGGGAGCGTATATGAGCTTTCAAATTACTTTTACAAGATGCAACGTGATTACATAAATTGCATGCGTATGGACGTTCGTTTGTATGGGACCGTATATGAATTTTCAAGGAACTTTTAGAAGATGCAGTATAAGTACATAAATTGCATGCAAATGGACGTTCGTTTGTATGGGAGCGCATATGAACCTTCAAATTACTTTTACATGATGCAACGTGATTACATAAATTGCATGCGAATGGACGTTCGTTTGTATGGGAGCGCATGTGATCCTTCAAGTTACTATTACGAGATGCAGCATAATTACATAAATTGCATGCGTATGGACGTTCGTTTGCATGGGACCGCACATGAATTTTCAAGGAATTCTTAGAAGATGCAGTATAAGTACATAAATTGCATGGGAATGGACGTTCTTTTGTATGAGAGTGCATGTGAACCTTCAAGTCACTATTACGAGATGCAGCATAATTACATAAATTGCATGCGAATGGACGTTCGTTTGTATGGGTGCGCATATGAACCGTAAATTGACCTTTACGAGATGCAGCATAATTACATAAATTGCATGCGTATGGACGTTCGTTAGTATGGGACCGCATATGGATTATGAAAGTACTTTTAAAAGATGCAGAATATGCACATAAAAAGCACACAAGTGAACGTTCATTTGTAAGTGACGACATATCAATGAGTTCTTATAGTGTGAGGAATAAGTTCATAAATTATGTGCTGTAGATGTTCCTTAGTGTATTGTAGTGTAGTGTAATTGTACGTGATAGCACAAAAATCAACACCACAGACAAACTTGGGAAGTTACACCTCGTACATGAAGCACAATAGTTACTTAAATTGTCTGCCTATTCAAAATGTATAAATTACTTTCTATCTTCCACTGTTTCGTCCTCTTGGTTTAATATTCATGTGCGCGCTTTGTTTTAATTTTGCATTTTTTGTTTGTTGCATGCAGTGAAAAATTAAATGATAATAACTTTCTACTAATAATACGTTCAACCACGCTGGTAATGCCAAATAGTATAACGAATCTTCTGTTGTTTAGGACTATATTTAATAGTAGTAACTCAAATTAACGTCTTTTTTATTTTTAAGATTAAAATACGAAAACGCGAATGTGTTCGACTTGGTTCGGATTGGATCGTTTTGGAAAACCACAAATCTGTAAAAGCCAGGATGGCACTTAGCAATTTATACAATATGTAATATTTGATCTGGTACAAATTAAACTAAATATAAAAGGTATTAACATTGTTAATAAGCAACAAATTCTACAAAACATTTTTCTCTCCACAATCTAGCTTTCGATCAGGTCGTTTACTTGCACTGATTAAACGAACTAATTACAAAAAATTAATTGTGCAATTATTTAAACTGTACAAATTTTAGATACGTTGTTTCCGTAATTAAACTGATATGTATTTTTAATAGTATATTCGTCGTGTTAAAACTTTTAAACCAATGTTAATGTAGCGGACATTTTAATTATTGTTCTATACTCCATTTCGGTTAAGAAAGTAGTAGATGGTGTTTAGGTATATAAATGTCTGCCATTAAAAGTTCGCGATCGTAGTATCTTTGAGTTCAACAAAGGTAGTGTTATTTTGACTAGAAGGGGAACATTTCCGTTTCTCATAAACTGCCAGTCTATAAGAATTTCTTACTCAAGCAAGAAATTATTTCCTCAATTCGTTATAACTTGCAATCCTTGTCGTATAAATGTCGGAGAATTGTTTGTAGAATAAAGTAGAGCTTTGCAAGAGCGTATTTCTTAAGTTTTAAAATTGATACAGCTAGAAAATTATTCAGAATCCGAAGTATAGTTCATTTGTTTTAATTTTATGATGACGTCAAATGTAGTAATAAAGTGTTAGCAACTGTATGCAAATGAATATCTAAAAAACTGCTTGAAAGATACTGTCATTTAACACATAAAGGTTGGCAGTTTTGTAGAATGTTGCCACTAATTCATCTTACCAATGGAAATATTCGTGTATTTTTCATTGAATATATTATAATTTAAGCTAGCATTAGCAATGTAGCATTTTATCCAGTTGTGACGTCATTCTAAAGTCAAAGCGTATGGACTATATCGGCGATACTACTTGTGAGCCCCATTTGTAGATCACTTTCAAAACTAACTACACACGTAGAATGCCCATGCTTAGGGCCGATATGCCACTGCTTGCGTATCCAGCACCCGACTGACTCCCCTTCTATCCGATAACCTTGGTGAAAATATACCCTTCTCTAAGGAAGGCAGCAAACAATATAATTTACGTGCAAATAACTACTAGCCGACGTTCTACCTAAACCTAACGGAAATACGATATTTTTACAGCAACACATTTTAAAGAAATAATACATGTAAACAACAGAATGGGCGCGCTACATCACCCCCTTTAAAAAATTAGAAAAACTTAAGCAATATAAATTAATAACTAGAATGAATAATGTTTTGAGAAATTTTTTAAACTAAAAGTAGGGAAAAAGGACATTGCCTCTGTAAGATTTTACGACAAGGGTGAATATACTTTTTTAAATTGATGACGTTATATTTCCCTGTGATATCGCCGTTCTCGGGGTTCCTGAGTTCATAGGCATTCGGACTTACGCTCCGAACAACCGAATATGGTCCAGCATATAATAAAAATAGTTTCTTTATTTTGGCATCTTCATAAGAAGATTATGGATGAGTTTTCATCCAGACTAAATCATCCGGGCGAAAAACAGTAGACTCATGCTTAGTAACATGCTTATATTTGCGCAACTCTGCATTGGAAACCAGCCGCTTATATGCTAATCTATTGATTACTTCTTTTTCCAAAGTTGGGGGGTCTAGCCAGTCCTAACAATTCCACAATTGGCTTTTCACAAGATATCCCGAATTGAATTTTGTTGGGACTAAATCCTGTTGAACCGTGTACTACCTCATTCAAAAACATCTCACATTTAGAGGTTTCATGAGCCCACTTTAAGTGCTTATCAAAACACAACATCCTTAAAAGGCGGCTTATCTCGCGATTAACTCGTTCGGTTTGGTTACATTGAGGGTAATAGTACGTAGTATGAACTACCTTTACACTCTCACCACTCAATAACTCTTTTCAATTTTTCAAAAACTGCGTACTGTTGTCGGTCAGGATAGTGCCTGGTTTACCGACCCTTGTAAAATAATTATTCTTTAGCTTGTTGAAATTGGCTCTAGTCGTCGCCCGCTTTAAGGGGTATAGCCTAACATATTTTGAGAAAGCATCAATTATTATCAACAGATGAGTGGCCCCTCCTCTACCTCGTGGAAGAGGGCCAATTAAGTCTAAACACACCAGCTTACTTCGAGCGTTTACCAAAACACTATGCATCTCTCCTGGGAGAGATCTTACTTTTCTGACACAATTCACACCCCGCGACACCTGTTGAATACGTTTTCGCATTTTGGGCCAATAGAGAAACTGATACAAATTTAAAAACACTTTATCTGGGCCAAAATGCCCGTGTTGTTCATGCTCCTGCAATACCAATTGAATAATAAAATTATGTGGTACACACACACACACGCATGCTCGCTTTACCAACCCTTGTACGCCTAAACATAATGCCGTCATGAAAGACATACTAATCAAACACTCGTCGAGAATTATTATCACTCTTCAATGCCAGCTTTATTTCAGAACAGAATTTATACTGCTCTTGCACTTCGCAAATATTTCTAAAATTTGTCAATTTTTCCTGGAAGGCTTTATTTTTCACTATAATACTAACAGCTATCTATTCGGGCTCTTCTTTCTTTTCATCAACTTTAACCGGATATCTAGATAAACAATCGCTGACAATATTTTCTTTTCCCACACAATAAACTATTTCAAAATTATATTCCTGGAGAAATATAGCCCAGCGTGTCAGTCTCGAATTTAAAAGATTGCATTTTAACAAAAATAATAGTGCTTTGTGGTCGGTGATAACTGTTAGGGGATTCCCTAATTAAAAACACGCCACTGGCGCAATGCAAAAAGAACAGCTTGTGATTCCTGCACTATGGTATTTATTGTAATTTTAGACATTGATAGCGAAAGAAAAGAAAATACATACCAATTTCCCTCTTTATTTATTGTCATCGATAAATTTTCCAAATTAAACTTTGCATCGACCGTAGATAACTATCCGCATCCAAAAATAAGCTTATGCACCAAAGTTGGTACAACAATAAAGACACATTCCATTCTACAATTTTCCACATTTATTTCTAATAAAACTTGCTGTTTTATCCGTTTGGCATTCGCAGCAATAGCCCCCTAACACTTAATCCCGTAATTGGAAATATAGGCAATTTGATAACCTTTGGTTTAAATAATTCCAAACATCTTTCTGAATTACAATTGTATTGACTTCTTGAATCAACTAACGCTTTAATTTTACACTCGTCTACAACAACCACTAACAAAGGCTACTGAACCGAATTCCTTTCTACCTCCTCGGGTTCACTTAATAGGTCCTCCTCAAGGTCGTTATTAAAGCGAGTAGCATTCTGGAATAAATTGATACCAGACGCGCCACGATTTTCACTTTCTCTGGCACTATTCTCTCGATCTAATTCATTTCTATTGCTACTTATATTAACATTCCTGCGATTATAATCTTCATTCCGCCCCCTCTATTACCTTCCCTACTAGCATCTACATGTAGGCTATAATTCCTGCTTTCAATGTAGCCTTCCCGGTTTTCCCAACGGCTTTGTTCCATATTCTGTCCAACATTACCATTCCTTTCCCTGCGGTCGTATCACTCATATCTCCTTTCCCATTTTCTGTTTCTGATCTGCATTTCTGTTCCCTTCGTATTCTCCATGCTCATGTACTCCGTCCCTACGTTCCCTATTTATTTCTCGACCATAATCATTTGATTCTAAATTATAATTTCTATAATTAGTCTCTCGTCTTTCCCCATTGTTTCTACCCCGTTACTACGATAATACGTTGATTGCTCCGTGTAAGTCTCATCGATGTCTTAAAAACTCCTCAATTACTTCAAAATTAGAAATACTGTTATTAAAAATGCCCCTACGGGTTTCCGGATCACAATAATGAACAAAATGCTTAATTAGTTCTTGTTGCGGTATCTCATGAAACAAATACGTTGTTTCACGAACCATTTTTTTTAAAATAGTCGGCTCTACTGCTCCGCTCGTAAGTCCCGTATACAATTTTATTAAAAACATTTCTTTCATGTTCACTATTCCAGTACTTGTTCATAAAGGATTCTCGAAAACGTTCAAATGATACCCGATCATTTTCTTTCACCAAAGCCCAATCTAAAGCTGATCCGCGTAAAGAATCTATAGCAATTCGCCTCCTTTTTCTCTTTGGAACTCCTGCATCCTCTAACAATCGATTTAACCTTCTTATAATATAGCTTTTTTCGTCACTAAAGGGGTTTATTTATTTTAATTTTCACTCCTATGTGACCAGCTGAAAAGCACAAGGATGTTTGACGAAGATTTCCAGTAAGTGTAAAGAGTCCACGGCAAGTTTTGGTGGAAAATGGCTCGTAGATGAGGAAACCTCTAAAGGCTAAGCGGCTAGTCGAGCTATTTGCTCTGGATAGAACATGAGCTGTGGGTCGGGGTTGGACTGCAATCAAAAATGTAAAGAATATGGCGCCACCGAATTTTTGTATACGAAGAAGACCTTACTTAAGTCCCTTGTATAAGGCGAATGCGGAAACCTTTACTCAATTACCGCTATACTATATATTACTGAAACACAATCCCTAAAGTTTTCTTACCTTATGGCTCGATATTGACCTTTATAGATGCACTGCTACACCTGTGAACAGATTAAAACAAAGATAGCACTCTTTGTGCATTTATATCCAAAATTAATAATTAATTCGAATCAACCCTCATTCATTCCAATTAATAATCAAAGTCTTGACCAAATAAAAATCTATTCCTTCAGTAGCAAGTAAGTTATATACAAGACATCTTCTTTAAATAAGTTTGATTAAATTAAATTATTGAAAGATATGTACATATGTACTTGATAGTATCAGTATTTCTCACAGATAAAATATAATAATTTTATATTAGCAATGTCTAGCAAAATTTATTCCCAAATGAATGAGTATAGGTTTTTTTGAATGTTTAACTTTATATTACAACTTCTGTTGGATTGAGTAGCACTACTTTAATCTCATATTCTATGACAAAATATTCCACTTAACAATTAGTGAAATGTAAAATGTAAAAATTTAATTCTCTAAGATTTGAATAAATTATGTTTCAAATAATCACATTAATTTTCATTATATATAGAATTTAACTTTTCCTATCTTCATAATGACATCTACCGTATATTAATAGTATTAAAAAAAGATTTAATGTGAAACCTTATAGGTTCTTGTTGCATTATTTAAAAAATAACTTGTCTGTCATTCACCTAATGAACTTGAACGTTTCCACGTGATAAAACAAAAAATTATTTGTCTGCTATACCGAATGCTACAGCTGACATATAAGAAAGCAAATTACATACCAGATGTTAATCCGATGGAAAAATACTTGCTAGGTATATGGACCATACCCGGAATTATAATTGATAATTTATAATTCTCTTGTTTCAGTAACTAAGAATATAGGAATTTCCAATTCCATACAACCAATTAGCTGCATACTAAAAATTCAACATAACATCACGGCGTCCACATTAAATAATTGAAGCACGCCAATTCGACTTTCGTACAAGGTTAAACTTCGCATAGATACTAATAAATTTTCATTTCTTGTCCAAATAAATTAGTTATATTTCTTAAATTTCAAAAGCTAAGATGTACAAATTATTCTAGATTGCACTAAAAATATCAATTTAGTAAGGCTAAAAAATTCAGTAGCACTTACTGTTAACCAAAGGCCATTCAAACAATTTAACATCTCGTCAATTGCGAGCTAATTCCAACAAGTGTGGACATAAAAATGCGCGTCGCCGAGACGATACCATTTCAAGAAAACAATTTTTAATTTTTCTGTGCTTCCAACATATGGACTGCAACAGCGTCATGATCCTTGAGTTCAAGGAACAATTGACCTTCTCTAACGACAGCTCAGTTGGAAGTGATAAGATGACGTGAGTTGCCGCCTGACAACAAGCTTAATATTACAATCAAATAACAGAGGGATCTCTTATGATGACACTAACAAAGGGCATGTTTCGTCACCGCATAATTTAAAATTTTACACTTTTAAATCGAAAGCTAATATTGTTTTCGACAACATTCAATATTTATTTCGTAGATTGTGTAGCATTATTATACTTAAGTTGGTTATTAATGAATTAAATAAGTTAGATATCTGTAAAAATATTGTCAGAAAATACAATCGTTACAATAAATCCAACGGGATGAGTTACACCCGGGGTAAAATTTACACTCCCCCCTCCCAAATCCTTCCACAGAGAGACATAACCTCTTTCTAATATTACATTTGCTTCACCTAGCCTGCCTTTGTCATCCAAAATTTCAACTTTATTGATAGGTAAAGCTTTTCTGGTACTACCTTTCCCACGCTTTCAGCCATCACCACTACACTCGTCGCTAATCGACTTAAAATTTTCTCTAACTCATTTAACCTAGAATTAGATTCTTATTTTTTTCTGAAGCTTTAATTTTTTTGTTCGAACGCATTTTACTAGTATAACTAACACTTTGTGTATTACTGCTTGCAAAGGGAAATAGTCTCACAATAATTTAGTATTTATCCGCATTTACATAAACCTTTCTTAATACTTCTTTGGGTCTCTACAATTGCTAACAAGTTCTCGAAAATACATCAACCCCAACAGGTTCCCAAAATTGATGTTAAGAATCTTGCGTTCAATCCTACCTGACAGTTAAATACTTTAAACATGCCAATATAATCAAGTCCCGTTACGTACTACAAAAATTTGTTTTCTGCGTGTTTGGCCTTCGCACTTTTATTTTAAATGTTTACCACTAATAACGCAGAAGTTCTACCTGTAGCCGAGTAACCGTTATCTCATTCTTGCCACACGTTGGGCGCCAAAAATGCAACTTTCCTCTATTGTGTCGTTATAGATAATGAGTAGAGAGTAAATTCGAAATAACGGTCACACATTCAAAAATTACTGTATTCAAAAAAATGGATAAATTAAATGTTCACATAGCAGTATACATAACGTGCTATTAATTAACTAATTACAGGGCGTCGATTAAACAGCAAGGCGTAACATAAACGGCCATTAAACAACGTAAAAGTATTTACAGTATTAATCCAGAGCGCTAAAATCCGCGCTTGGCAGATTACAACTTAACTTACAGCAATGGAATTCCT
This sequence comes from Platerodrilus igneus, assembly GCA_036346225.1. Taxonomy (NCBI): domain Eukaryota; kingdom Metazoa; phylum Arthropoda; class Insecta; order Coleoptera; family Lycidae; genus Platerodrilus; species Platerodrilus igneus. The sequence continues at coordinate 3,178,671 of JARFIW010000544.1, forward strand.
CGAACCCCAATCTTAAAACATGACGATGGGCATACGCACTATGCACAGCAGAGTCAATTACTACACACTTGGAATTATGGTGTAACTAAAAATTAGTATAATCTCGCCCGCACATTCACACTACTTTAGTAATTTAATAATATTACAAATTAACAATTGGGACATAAATCGCTTTTAAAACTAGCTACACGCGTAGAATGCCCATGCTAAGGGCCGATATACTACTGCTTGCGTAGCCAGCACCCGACCGACTCTCCGTCTATCCGACAACCTTGGTGAAAACATACCCTTCTCTAAGGAAGGCAGCAAATAATATAATCTACGTGCAAATAACTACTAGCCAACGTTCTACCTAAACCTAACGGAAATACGATATTTTTACAACAACACATTTTAAAAAAATAAACCATGTAAACAACAGAATGGGCGCGCTACACTGTATTGCCAAAGGTTTAAAATAGATAACCCGTAACAGATTTCCTGTCATATACATCTCCTCCCCAATCTGCATCTACATAACAAACTAAATCTTTATCATTTTTTCTGAAAAATTCTAGTCCAACATTTATTTTTCCCTTAAAAATATTTTTAAATTCTTTTTAAGTGAATCCACAACTGCTCTGCAGCCTTGTCCTGATACCGACTAAAAAAATTTAATATAAAACACATATCGGGCCTCGTTCACAACATTAAATACATCAAGCAACCTATTAATTTCCTTAAGGTTTATCGGTTAGAGGTTCAACATCACTACATACAGCAATTTTAAGTTTCGGATCAATTGGTAAGTGTGATATTTTACAACTACTTAAATTAAAACGCTCTAATAGAGCCCTAATATAATTTGATTGACTAATTAATAACTTTCTATGCTTCCTATCGTAATATATTTCTAATCCCAAAAAATTTTTTAGGCATTCTTTATCCTTCATTCTAAATCTATTCATTAATTTGTTTTTAACATCAGTAATCACTCCTAAATCTAGTCCTGACAAAATTATATCATCTACATAAATGATCAGAAAAACCTCTTGTTTCATAATATAAAAGCAAAAATCATTTTCTGAACTAACAAAACCAATCATTAGCAAGTAATTATTTATTTCTTCATTCCAACACCTGGATGAACTTTTAAGTCCATACAATGAGTTCTTCAATTGCAACACCTTTCCGGGTTCACACTTTTTTCCTTCGGGAGGAAAAATAGACACCGATTTCTTTAAAATTCCATTCAAAAAAGCAGTTTTAACATCCAATTGTTCGAAGTAATATCTATATTAATTCCCTATAATCAAAAATGTTCTCAGAGTTGACATTTTAACTACTGGTGAACAAACATCATCAAAATGTTCATCACGTTCTTGTGCAAAGCCTTATACAACCAATCTAGTTTTATACTTCTCAGTTTCTTCTGATTCCAAATTTTTTAATGTAAACATTTCATTACTAGGCTTATCTACAACTTCCCAGGTTGTATTATCTCTAGTTGAATTTAATTCTCTATTTATGACTCCTAACCAGTGTTTAAAATCGTTCCTCTATTTTAATTCAGAATAACTACTTGGTATATTATTAACGAAATTCATTGCACTGTATGCCAAGTACAGTTTAAAATCATCATATTTCTTAGGAATTCTTATATTTCTCTTACCTGTTATATTTTCAACAGAAACTTCATATTCACTATCAACACTGGGTTGTTCTATAATTTCATTTGCATCATTCTCAACGTTAATATTATTTTGCACATTAACTAGTTTTAATTTATAGTAAAATTTATCTTCATCAAAACTAACATCTCTGGATATTATCACCTTATTTGCTTCTGCATCCCATAATCTGTAACCCCCCATTTGTGCATAACCTATCATAACACATTTTTTCGTTTTTGACTTAATTTATGTCTGAATTGTTTAACAATATGACTATAAGCGTTGCACCCAAAAATTCTTAAATTTGAAACATTTGGTTTTTTTATCGTACCATATTTCCGCAGGCGTCTTCCCATTATTTAAACTTGAACTAAGTACACGATTTATCAGATATGCAGCCGTACGAATTGCCTCGCCCCAAAAATGTTTTAAAATGCTGCTATCATCTTTCATAGCACGTGCGTTTTCAACTAAACTTCTATTCATACGTTCTGCCTTTCCATTTTGCTGCGGACTATAAGGAACGGTATAATCTAAAATTACTAATAATCAACAAAAGCCCGGGAGGAATATTCACCGCCTCCATCGCACCTGAATTTCGAAATTCTACCATCAAACATATTCTCAACCATACTAAAGAACTCTCTTACCTTTTCAGAAACCTCACTCTTATTTTTAAGTAAATATACACTTGTTAAATGCGAAAAATCGTCAATAAAGGTAACGAAGTAATTGTTTCCATCATATGCAACTGGTGTTATCGGTCCACATACATCAGAATGAATTGTTTGTAATACCCTCGTACTTTTTGTTCTATTACCAAATGGTAACCTAGACATTTTCCCATTACCACTGGGTTCGCAAAATTCTACTCTTTCAATTTTTATATTTTTGTCCAATCCATCAACTAAGTTATTTTTAATTAAAGTTTGCAGATTTGAAAAACCAATATGCCCATATCTTCTATGCCATTTAATAAAATTTTCATCAACATTTTCAACATTCAAACCTTCCTAAATAAAATGATATTTCATATAACGAATCCATTTTTCTCTGTATTATTAAACCCCTATCCTTTGAAATTAATTTTACAAATTCATCTTCAAAAACTACTGAAATATTGTCAAAATCTAGCTTTTTAACCGATAACAAATCTTTTCTTAAATTGGGCACAAACAACACATTTTTCAAAATACGATTATTCCTTTTATCGCCTACTATTGAATATGTTTTAATATCACCTATTCCTATTGCTAATAAATAATTTTTATCTTTAGCTATAGCAATCTTTTGAGGTGTAGTCAACATTATTAACTTTGAAAAATACGACTTATCGTTAACCATATTGTCTGTACACCCGAATCAATAAAAAAAGTTAACTTTATATTACTTAAACTATCTTGTACAGCAAAGGCTTCTCATATAAAACAAATACTTGTATCATTACTTACGGTTTCATTATTTACCACATTCAAATTACTGTTATTATTGCTACTTTGTTTCTCAACTTGCTGCGCATAATGACTTGCTCGCAAGTTTGATTGATATACATGCCGTGCACCTCTTCGCTGTTGGTAATTATCTCTGTAACTTGAACCTGGAAAACTACAAAGACCCATGAACTGCCCTCTGTAAGACGACCTTGAAAAAGTGCCATTGCTTTGATCTCTGCCTCGATTTACCATAGAATGGCTTTGGACATCATTACTTCCTGATTGTTTCATTGCAGCGTTTTGCACAAAACCAGATTGATTAGAATGTGCTTCATTGCCATAACTCCTTTGAAATATTTTATTACAAAACTTTTGGATATGTCCATATTTTTCACATCGGTAACACATTTTACTTTGGGTTAGAAATGTTGTTTGATTTGGTGTGCTCGGATTTTGTCCCGATACTACTCCGCGTTTCTCATATTCCCCTAATAGCTTCATTTTCACTTGAACATATGACATTCCCGGCGTATTCCCCACAATCATTACTATAGTTTCATAAGACTTGGGTAAGTTTAATAATAGACTACACCTTAGTAGGAGGTTTATGGGGCGACTGGCCCCTCATTTGCTCCCGAAACCCTCATTTGCTCCTTCATTTACATGTAAACTCCCATAAGGAGGAAATGAGGCGGAGTGACTCTCTCCTTCCTCATTTCCCCCTCATTTGCTCCCTCATTTGCTCCGCCTTGTGGACCGCCTTGTAGAATTTTAACCCCAACCATTTTGATTACGTCACACCCGCATTCCACTAGCCATTTTCATCTTTCGAGATAAATATATCTTACATTTTCATCTTTTGAGATAAATGAGCATCCTCATTGACTCCCACATCTTGACCAAATAGTTTTCTTCGACTAGCCATTGCATCTTTCGAGATAAACCTATCTTGTTTGGTATCAATTAATATTAGATTTTTCTTAGCTACCCGAATCTCTAAGAATTTCTTAGATTGCATCACCCCCAGAGAGCTACACTGCATCCTCATTTTCACCCGCATCTGAACCAAATAGTTTTCTTCGACTAGCCATTTTTTTATCTTTCGAGATAAACCTATCTTGTTAGGTATCAATTAATATTAGATTTTTCTCAGCTATCCGAATATCTCGGAATATTTTAGATAGAACCATCTCCCAGGGAGCTATCCCAATTTTAAAATTTTTTTTTATCAATGTCGATTTTTAATCATTTCTTCTTTTTAATATCTAGAATCCTTTTAACCAAACACGTAGCAGTATTAACACAAATAAATTAAGCACGCAAAAATTTAATAATTTATTTTATCCGATTTACAGCTTAATAAACTAATTACAATTTTTACAAAGTATAACATTATTTTCTTCGTTTAACCAAATCCAAGCAGGTTAAAGTAACCTGTAACAAAAAATAGAAATTAATGTGTTGTTTAAAAAAGACCTATAACAAAAAGAGATTAATGTACTGTTTAATAAGAGCGGAAAAGTGTTTTAGGTCAATAAGACATATCTTTGTTAATCTATCAATATGAGAATAATGTAAAAACATTCCAATGTAGTGTGTTTTTAATATGTAAATGCGAAGGTCGACTGTAACGTCAACATCGCCCCGAATTACATGTGAAAGCTGTATATAATTTTTTTTCAATGGACTTTCTATTAATTATATTTGAATACAGTGCATCAGAAATTGACGTATAATTGCTGGGGATTCACACAAGGTACTTTCTAGTAACCAGCATCGACTACGTATTTAGGGAAATACAAATTTTAAATAAACACTTTAAACCTTTACTAAGAGAATACCAACTTGTTGTCTACAGAATACTTACTAATAAAACAATTTAATTTTAAATAACTTCTATGTCATATTTTCGGAAATGGTAGGCTTAAATATTTTCGTTGGAAACAATCGAAGATTGCCGAAGACACTCAAAGAGTGCATAAACGCGGTCACTAAACCAATTAGCATTAATATCAAGTATTCCGTACTTTCGTAGGTTGCTCATTTCTTAGAACCAAATCTTCCGCAATGTATAATGTCCTTAAAACTGTCTACATTAATATTCTTAACTACACTTCGTGAGACACCTTTAATCTTTTTAATCGTGTCTTTCTCGTCAAATTTTAATACTAGACCCACATTAAGGTGTCTTTGAATTTCCCTACAACTTTTTTTGTTGACATGCGGTATATTGTGTTTATTATCTGCGGGGTACACCACTTTAAACCTAAAAATAAAAACAAGATAGTTTAATACGTCTATTAATAATTTTTGCTAATGCTGACATTACAAATATGTAAAAACAAACTTTAACAAGAAATATAATGTTTTTTAATAAAATATATACATGTATTGATAACATCTATAAACCGCTGTGGTAACTAGAGTCTGGCGAAACTGGGATAGCCAAAGCTCTGTAACGTGCAATTTTTGTAAGTTTAAACTTTTACGCTATCCTCTACTCATAAATAAATCTCTACAAATCACTGGTTGTATTCTATATTATATTACACTCCTGTCGGCTAGCGCACTTGCAATCCATCAGTTTGCATAGCTGGTTGCATAAAGGTTGGATTTACATTAATAAATAAATAATTATTCATCGTATAAATTTCGTCCTTAGGCTATTTATCGAGGTCGAGATAAGACGCTCAGATGTTAGGGGGATAGCAACGAGGTGAATAAACGCATAGTCGAGTTTTAGTTTTGCTCTTCGCTCTCAGATATGATTTACGTGGATAATACGGTGTCCTGTTTGCTTTACTAATTGTAGTTTTTTTTTTGTGTTTGGGTCCGATGTAACTACGTTAAAATAATGTTTTGCTTTCCGTTGTTGCTTTGAAGATAGTGAGTTTATATTTAATAACTACAAGCACGTCACGATTTTAATTGTTTTTCTGGTGAAGGAACAGTTGTTCTTGGTTGCTATAAATTACGAGTTTAGCAGTGTTTCGATGTATTTCCTATAAATTGTTGAGTTTGTAGTTGTAGTTTGTCCCTTGTTCTATATTTTATTTACATTAAAAATTCTGTTGCTCGTTCTGCTTTGACGATATGCATACTTTGGATTATCGAAATACCGTTTTAAGCTTTAGTGTTTCTAAAAGTGAGGATACAGTGTAGCAGATGCAGTTGATGCTGTAGTTCTGAATTTTGTTTCTACTACCGAAGAATCTAAAATAGATTATTACTTGAGCAAGTTTCGTTATTTGCGAAATATCACCGATTACCGGTTTACAAAGTTGTAGATTGGTTGAAGTCTCTCACTGCTTTTGGATGTTTATGAAAATAATACACATTTGGTTCCAGTTGAACTTAAACTAGTGTTATAAAATACTTCGAAATTATTTTCTTAGGAAATAGGAATAACAAGAAGAGTTATCAATGCCACATGGTGCCATTAGTACGATAATGTCTGCTGCTAACACCCGTGAAATACGTATGTGTGATTTAGTTCTTCGTTAGTGCCGAACATCGTGACTCCCACCCTTCCATTGCACGGAAGCGTTACTGCAGGACTTTCTGTAAGTGTACTAATTCCTACTTTTTTTTATTTTAAATATCTATTCGTTGTTTTGGGATATCTTTGTCGTTCGGATACCTTTTACAATAGACTTGCATGCTATTCTAAAAGAAAGAAAGGGAAAAGACTAATACTACTAGATTACTCATATCAATTGTGTCTTATCTATATCTTTTGTTAAAAATTTTGTCTTGATTTATGTTAAATTGGTGTGTGAGGAAACGTTTCTGCTACTCCCCAATATTACCTCACTTTGTATTGAATTTTTTTTGTAATGCTTTTATCGTCGCTCCATTACATAGATTATCTAAACGTTTTTACATTCTTTTACATTCTTTTACATTCTTTTACATTCTTTTTTTTCAGGTTTACTTAACTATTTGTTTTCAGGTTTACGTAACTATTTTTTTTCAGGTATTCTAATTCTTTTTCTTACAGGTACTGTCAGTTTGCTTTCTACAACCCCCCCTAATCTCCGATTGAGCCCGGTCATTCCTTGACTTTCTTTGTGTTACGCACGGCTACGAGCCAACGTAACAGCTCTAAACATTTGCGCAAGCGATTGCTTTGCAGTCGCATCTTTTAAGTATTGGATGGGGTCATATTTAATGATTTCCAACACTGTCAAGTAATTTAAATCGCTGCAATAATTAGACAGAGAAATAATGGCACGGCTCTCTTCCTCTAATAACGTTTGAACCCTTTCTTCTTCCGTCGTATTTCCACATACTTTTTTTTATATCACCAACAAATTTTTCGTAAAATTCTGGAAAGTTTCTACACCTTAATTCAGCCATTTTAAAACAGATTAATTCTCGCAAATTAAATAGCTTGATGCACTTGTACGCAGGTAGCACAATAACATTCCGATCCTTCGTAATCTCCATATTATATAAATTCTCTTTCTCAAAACTATTCAACAGCCATATACTTCTATTAAAGGCTGTGCTCAGCTGCAATTTGAAATCTTGATCCAATTGTATGTCAACAACGTCGTCTCCAGTAGTCAAAGCATTTAATCTGACTTGTTTTGAGTCTTGCGCAAATTGGTGAATTTGAAATTCCACTTGAAAAGTACACAATTTCTTCTAATCAAAATATGAAAATGTTATCGTAGAATCTGCACACATACCACTACAGCAAAGAACTTGGATGACAGGTTGAAGACCACCATATAAATCAAAACCAACTTCTATTATATGGTGGTGAGAATTTGGAAGAAATTCGCCTAACCTATAGGTTCTCTTACCAACTAGTTGGTTTATATTTAATTGTGGTACTCGCACATCACTTGTAACGTTAACACAAGAAAAATCCATCTTTAACTAGTAATTTTAATCAAACTCGACGATACTTTGACGACTAATGCAATGGAACATGCCGCCATCGCCTTTTATGCCGATGGTCGAGCGTGCGCAGCTCCTTATTATGTTAATTGGCGTTATATGCAAGTCTTGACTGGAAAAGTGACGCTTAAAATTGTTTTATAGTGGGTTTTACCTGTATGTATTTAACTACCAACACCATTTTTAGAATTATTATATAAAATTACTCTTAGCAGTATTTTTAATATAACTCCGTCGTGTAACCTATCAAATTAGTATAGAATTTTCCTAGGGAATCGAAATTAATTATCACGTCTTTTAAAATTAGCTCTAACAAGGACCCGCATAGTGTTTTAATATTCAAAAACCTAACAGTAAAACACCTCTACATTTTTATTTAGATTTAACTCGATAGTACAGCAATTTAAAAAAATATATATACAATATTTATAGTTATTACTGTTTTTATCCACCCGTCTGCGCCGACGAGTCCATTTAAATATAAAGAACCTCGCATTTACTTTAAATAAAAAATATTCTAAGCCGTACGTTTCACCAATGCGGAATTTCATGAATGTAAGTGACGCGCGTAATTGAATGCGATCTTGAACCAAGTAATTAGATTACTAGAAATGCACCCTACTTTCTGTTTGAGGAAATTCAATACAAATGGGGTAGTAATCAAATAATAGATGTCAGTCGAATTCCGGGACGAGTTTAAATTTTAAACCATAGATCTTAGCGAAATTTCTGTCACTATAATCCTGCATATTACAGCTTATTCTTTTATACGTTTCTAAATTGTTGTACTTCAACTACAGATATAGATCAAATTATGTTAAACTCGATCGGTTTTATATTCACTGGCTGCAATATTATTACTTTAGTTTATCTCGGATATTGAACCGTAAAGCATTGTAACTTGAAATTGATTTCTAGAAAACGTATACCAAGGAATGTTTGCAAGAAGCTCTTAATGAGGTTAAACGAGGTGTTGCAACAATGTACTCTGCTAATAAGAAGTTTGGGATTCCAAAGTCGACATTGCGCGACCATCTCATACGATCACAGAGTAAAAGAGATAAAAGTGTAGACAGTTACATTTCTGATATACAAACAACTAATTTACAAACTGCGGAAATGTGTACAGGAAGTACTCTAAGATGTAATGCAACACCTACCTACTCAGATGGTAAAGATGATAAAGAAGTTTGTAAAAGAAGTTTTAAGATGCAAAAACTAAAGTTTAATATTGAGGAAATGAACTCTGCAAAAAATAATGGAAATGCTCGACATAAACCATAAGAGCAAATAATAAATGAATCAAGTTCTATGGATTAAACCCCCAAATTCTGAAGATGAGGATTCAACACAGGAAAGCAGTAGTCGGGGTACGAAAGTACCGATGTATATAAAAAGGGGTGTTGTATTAAAAAATACACATCGTCCTGAGCACAGTTCAGATGATGCATATATTCACTTTAATGTACATGGGTTGATTATCACAACCATCGAGATATGCATAACCTAAATGAAATTATCTCTATAATATCTAAACTTCGACAAAAAGGAATTATAGATAGACGACAACAAAGTTAGATGGGGGTAAATATTTATACATATTTTTCCAAATTGTAAAATTGGAATAGTCTGCATCTGCATTTTGATAAGTAAACATCGTAATAAAAATGACCTGAAAAAGAATTATATCTTTAGATGCTATGAAAATTTTAGAACAACTTGTCGAGGAGATGAAAAAGTTTATCAAACAATTCAACTAGCCAACATTTGAATGGTATGTCTAATGAATCTCTGGCAAATACTAAAATAGTGCAAGATAAACCTGCACATGATAATGTTGATGCGAAAGATCGGAACATAGACTTCAAGTCAGATGTTTCTAACAGAAAAAGAAAGAGACAACTTAAATCGTATACTAAAGAGGATTTAAATAAAGCCCTTGACTAAATAAACAAAGGATGGATTACTGGTTCAGAAGTATCCGAAATCTACAATGTTCCAAAAACTACACTCTATACGAAACTCAGATCAAACGAAAATCGTGTACAAAATTTGGATATGTATACTACACATTTGCCAATTAAAACGAAGAAAAAGTGACTTTTGTGTGTGTGTGTGTGCATTAGTTTTAATCAATAAAAATATATTTCTATGTGTAGTGTACTTGTTAAGTATTTGAATTGAAATATAAATATGGTTTCAAACGTTTTGGTTTTATTCATATATAATGGTATTGTTGGGATACAATAAAAATACAATACTTCCGTTACTCGGAAGCAGTAGCGGAATCTTGGTTTATGTAATATCATCGTAGTTGAACAAAGAAATTTTAAACTAAAAGGTATGTTTCAAACACGCAGTTGTACTCATTTCTATTAAAATTAAATGTAGCGCTCTTTGTTATAGTTCTTTTCATAAGAACTTAGATACCCATTTCGGTTACGTGGACGTTTGAAAAATTAAACAATACCAATGTATACTTTATATTTTATAACATAAACAAGCTAATATATACAAAAATAATTTCTAAACTCACATCATTCATTTCTTATGATAATAGTTGAGGTGGTTAAATTTTTACTTTAAAACTTACAATTTAGTATATATTCCATCTGAATATCTGCCAACAGTTTTATAAACCCCATCTCCTCGATTATTTCCATAAAATCATCCAGATCCTCGGGCATTGATAACACTGCAGTACAGTGTTGTATTGCTTCCTCGTATGACTGACACATAAGACATTTATCTCTTTCTATCGAAAAGCGTTGCCCACATTCTGCTTTTTTTACTCGTAGAGCATTGCGAAATCTTCGAATAACCTTCCCAAAGTCTTTATACATATTTGTTATATCGTCTCTTTAAACTATACAATCAACAAATAATAACTTCTACGCGAACAGTCCTTTTATATGAGCTACTCCTATTTGGATATGTACCGATTGCACCCGATTTGTGTGCACGCACGAAACAACCGGTATGAAATGTATTCTATGAACTAATTCATTACATTCCTTAAGAAAATACTAAGGACTTTAAAAATAATTATAACTCTTGTTAGACCTCTAGCCTCCGGATAAACGTTATTATTTTAGGTTGTGTCACTGTTTTCTAAATCAATTTCCTACATACTTTTCCTAAACTATGCGTATCAATTGACGGTTATACTTTACTCCATAACCGACTTGTATATATTTTCGTATTCGTCTCTAGCTAACACGTCCGTATAATAAAGATGTACAGGCTCGTCGTCAACTGGTAACTTAATCTTTTTTTAAAAACTAGCCTTTGTTTTCAACTTTAACGCTTGTTGTAGGTGTGGGGATTCTTTCCGCTATTTCTTGTGACTAGGAATCGGTGATTTGCAAGGGTTTAATTAATTGTTTGTACACCTCTTTGAATTTTTGTAGAGATGTAGTGCCCCCCTTTTTGTATGCCACAAAGTTCTTTCGTACGGAATCCTGCATAATATGAAGCTTACGTTTATTTACAATAAAATCTTTAACATCCGTCATCATCAGTGTGGTCATGTGGTCATATGGTCATGTGGTCATATGGTCATGTGGTCATATGGTCATGCGGTCATATGGTCATGTGGTCATTTTGTCATGTGGTCATATGGTCATGTGATCATATGGTCATGCAGTCATATGGTCATGCGGTCATATGGTCATGTGGTCATATGGTCATGCAGTCATATGGTCAGGTGGTCATATGATCATGTGGTCATATGGTCATGTGGTCATATAGTCATGCAGTCATATGGTCATGCGGTCATATGGTCATGTGGTCATATGGTCATGTGGTCATATGGTCATGCGGTCATATGGTCATGTGGTCATATGATCATGTGGTCATATGGTTATGTGAGCAGGGAGATAAAATTTGGTATATAAGGAAGTAGTTTTGGGTTGAGCTTAGTTATAGTAAGACAATTTTCAAAAGATGTCGCATTCAAGCAATCAGTGATGCTCCAAACAATCTATTACAAAAGCAGCAGAGGATATCCTGGATGGCTCGAGTTTCTACGCTGCTAGTAAAAAATATAATATACCTAGAACAACGTTATGCATATATGTTAAAAGGTTGCAGAAGGTGAAGAAATTACATATTTCCAACGATGCTCCAGCGAATATAGCTCGTATGTTAGACGGGATTAAAACTCCATGTTTACCATCCTCTTTTGCATTAGCAATAGCAAAGTTATCATAATTCTGTATAGGTATTGTAATTTTTTGTTTCGCAGTCTCCATATTGCTTCGAGTGTGTACCTGCTTTGGTTGCTGCTTGCGGTGATAGCTTAACGTCTCTTTCGGTATATTATATTTTTTACTGATGGAGTAAATACTTGATTTACCCAGTCGAACTTCTTCTATAGCTTTTTCTAACGCTTCTTTACTGTATCCACTATTTCGTCTTCGTATGTAATTGCGAATCATGCTAACCAATACCGGCGGAGGCAATTTCACACTATGGGGCAATTTCACCCTATGGGGCAATTTCACCCTATAGGGCAATTTCACCCTATGGGGTAATTTCACCCTATGGGGCAATTTCACCCTATTCTGATGGAGACAAATTCAAGAAACTTTGCAATTAATGCACCCCACAACCAGATCTAAATCCGATTATGCAAATAAAGAAATAGTTTAATATTATTGCAATATCACAAAAGTTATACGTAACAACCAATTTTAAAAAATTGTCTTTGAAACTTAAAATGGATGTTATGACTAAGTTTTATCATTACAGTGGTACCATATCTGGTTGAACCGAGAAACAGCGCAATTAAGTTGATGAATCGATGTGAATTTGTGTAGCTCCGACTCCCAGCAAGTGGGGTTAGGCCTGTCTGACCGTAGAGTAGTCGTAATAACTGTCTTTGTAAATTTCGGTAGCTATATCAGTTTCGAGTTAGAGGCCTTGGTATAAAATTTACAATACTATGTTAAAATTTTTCTAAGTCCGAACTACTAAAAATTTTGTCAAGCCCCAAAATATTCAAAATGGACATATCTCAGGTGTATGTTGGATATAGTTTGGATGTATGTCGAACGGATGCGAAAGGAGGGAGAAGGACAAAGTAGGGTGGAGGGTTTAGACTAGTTTACGTTGTTTGGAGTTAGATTAGTCGGTGTTGTATGAAGTTAGGTTAAATTAGTTGGACTTTTCAGGAGTTAGGTTAGCTGGTGTTGTCTGGTGTTAGGTTAGGTTAGTTGGATTTGTGTGAACTTAGGTTAGATAAAAGGAAAAATTGATAGGTTAGGTCTTCAACAATCTTCGATTGTTTCCAAAAAAAATATTCAAGCCTGCCATTTCCGAAAATATGACGTAGAAGTTATTTAAAATTAAATTGCTTTATTAGTAAGTATCCTGTAGACAACAAGTTTGGTATTCCCTTAGTATAGGTTTAAAGTGTTTATTTAAAATTTGTATTTCCCTAAATACGTAGTCGAGGATGATTGCTAGAAAGTACCTTGTGTAAATCCCCGGAAATTATACGTCAATTTTAATGCACTGTATTTAAACATAATTAATAGAAAGTCCAAGAAAAGAAATTATATGCAGCTTTTATATATAATTTAGGTAGCCCATAATTAGGAATTAATTCAGAACGACTTGAATTTTTCAAGTACCTATTTAGCATTGACTACGTAATTATGTTATGACGTGTTTAGAAATTAAAAAAATGTTAAACCAGACATTGATAACTGTTTAAAATTTAAAAAGTTATGGTTTTGAATATTCTAAAAACAGTGCATCACCGTTTTAAAAATGGTTTTAAATATTATACACTTATGGACCATAAAGGATTCATTTCTAAAATCTCCACGGTTTTTGATTTTTGGAGATGTTTGGTTAAAGCATATGTCATAAATGAAACAAAATTTTAATGAGATTTGGAAACTTTAAAGTGTAACTTTGTAAGGAGTAGTCCTATTTTAAATCTGCGTAAAATTTTAGACTAATTTGATGTATTGCATGACTAAAAAAATTTATAAGAACGCTCAGAAATCGTAACAGGTAAGAAATCTTAAAATGAGGGTAGTTCCCTGGGGGGGTGATGCTATCTGAAAAATTTAAAGAGATTTGGATAGCTGAGAAAATTTAATATTAATTGATACCAAACAAGATAAGTTTATCTCGAAAGATGAGCTAAACGAGATAGAAAGTACGGTATGACATTAAAAGCGAGTAGTGGTACGGTCGCGGTATGCTCGCTAGAAGGTATGTGTGTAATTTTGTAAGGCGTGGTCCTATTTTAAATCTGTTTACAGATTCGAATTCTGCGTAAAATTTTAGACTATTTTGATGTGCCACATGTATAAAAAAATTTATGCGGACGGTCAGAAATCGTTACCGGTAAAAATTCTTAAAATTGGGGCAGCTCTCTGGGGGATGGCGTTATCTAAAAAATTTCTAAAGTTTCGGGTAGCTGAGAAAATTCTAATATTAATTGATACCAAACAAGATAAGTTTATCTCGAAAGATGAGCTAAACGAGATAGAAAGTACGGTATGACATTAAAAGCGAGTAGTGGTACGGTCGCGGTATGCTCGCTAGAAGGTATGTGTGTAATTTTGTAAGGCGTGGTCCTATTTTAAATCTGTTTACAGATTCGAATTCTGCGTAAAATTTTAGACTATTTTGATGTGCCACATGTATAAAAAATTTATGCGGACGGTCAGAAATCGTTACCGGTAAAAATTCTTAAAATTGGGGCAGCTCTCTGGGGATGGCGTTATCTAAAAATTTCTAAAGTTTCGGGTAGCTGAGAAAATTCTAATATTAATTGATACCAAACAAGAATATTTATCTCAAAAGATGCAATGGCTAGTCGAAGAAAATTATTTGGTTCAGAATGTTAGCGGTAAAAAAATCTTAAAATGAGGGTAGCTCTCTGGGGGGTGATGCAATCTAAAATTTTTTTAGAGATTTGGATAGCTAAGAAAAATCTATTGTTAATTGATACCAAACAAGATATATTTATCTCGAAAGATGAAAATGGCTAGTCGAAGAAAACTTTTTGGTCCAGATGTGTGTGGAAATGCGGATGCTGGCGGAAATGTGGTCACAGGACCCCCAAAACCATCTACTAATGGATGTAGATGCGCCATTTTGCTATGCTAAGGTGGATATCAGTACACAAACCAAAACAGGAAATACCTATATCAATAATGGTGTTTGATTGATTGATTGATTAACTTGGGAAGGGTGACTTAAAGCCACGCGCACTTAGGCCTCCTGGTGGGCCCATTGTGCTGCCTTCCTTGCCCTAGGTTGGTCCTTCATTGCTCAACCACCCGACCTTGCAGGTGAATTTGAGGATGTCGGACCAGGGGGTGTCTCGAATTCCGGCCTTCTCGGGCCAAAAGTCCCCCAGCATGGATCCTCGAAGTCGGGCGAGTACCGGACAGGTGCACAGAATGTGCTCCGCCGTCTCATCCTCCTGTTGACAGCCGCGACAGGTGGGGTTGTCTGACAGACCCATCCTGTGCAGGTGCTTCCTTAAAGTGCAATGCCCGGACAGAATACCTACTAGTAGCCGTAGTTTCTGTCTTGGCAAGCGTATGACAAATTTTTCTATTTTGGTCATGGGAGACCTTATAAACATTTTTGCCTGCCGGCAGCTTGATGTACAAGCCCACCTATCCTTGTGACGGCGGTGGGTTATTTGTCTTATCATGGAGAACACCACAGATGGCGCAATAGCAACCGATGGCTCAGGGCCGACAAAACCCCGAGCCGCTCCCTGCCTCGCCAAAGAATCTGCCTGTTCGTTACCATGTACTCCTGAATGCCCTTTGATCCAAACCAGTTCAAGGGCGTTTGTATCAGAAACGAGCTCGAGAACACGATGGCATTGGAATACCACCCCCGAGAGAAGCTTCTGCTTGTTTAAGCTCAGAAGAGCTGCTCTACTATCGCTCAAGATGCGTATAGCTTTGTTCTGGATTCCACGTTCCAGTATGGCGTTAGCGCCGTGCATGATGGCTATGACCTTCGCTTGGAAGACAGTTACCAGCCTGCCCAGCGCAACACTTTCATGAAGGTCTAGGTCATCGGAGAAAATGCCTGCCCCGGTACCTTCATTTGTTTTGGAGCCATCTGTGTAGATGGAGATCTCCGTTAAGGAGGCGTCCTCAGTGTTTAGACAAACCCCAAAGCGCCTCCTGGAAATGATTATGGGTGCGATCGAATCAACCACTCCTCCCAAGATAGGTGTGTTCTGTAGTATATACATTGCTTATGGCGCTTGTGTATGTTTGACGGGTTGCCTAATAGTAGCTCGTAACAATACGTTTGCTACTTCTTGTTACGTGCCAAGGGTCACTTAAACATTGTTAGTAGTTTAGTTTTAATACACGGAAGTTTCGCGGCATAATTTCAAATACGCAGTGCGCGGGAATTTTAAATAGACTAGGCGTGTGTTTCCGTACGTCATAGTAGTGAGTTTGCGCAGATCGCACAACACTAGAGGGGTAGACCAATACTAGACAAAGAGTGGGGACGAGTTTTGGTGATGCTCTGAATCGTGGCCTTTTGCCTTGGTTCTTCGAGTAGTGTGGTTGGTCAGGTAGCGTATCGTGCTTAGCTTACCTATGTAGTTTCCCTGCTTGCGTATCTTTTGTTTGTCGTACCTTCTACCTTTTTTCCGTCATTCCCTGCGTAAGTAAATTTGCAGCAACCTTCGGCGAAACGAGCTCCACGACCCTGATGACCATGCCCCGCTAGCAGCTCCGGAGGAATCAACACCTTTAATCCCTCCGGGATGTAGCCGGATGGACTCCAATTGAGGCCTACCCCAGCGCAACTTTGTGCGGATGCCGGATTCCTTACGTAAGTAGTTTATGTATTACCTTTTGTTTAAATTTTCATATTTCTGATTATTACGCAATGTAATTTGGCAGTGGTGACGTCATGGTAGATGACCGCGCCCAAATCTGTAATAAGGTTTGCGCTTTCTTCCGCTAGAGGCGTAGCCTGCTTCCGTATACATTGCGCTTGCGCGATGTATTTTATGAACTTTTGAACTGTATTTATCGGCTGTTAACTGTATTACCGACTTTTTAGATCTATCACCATATAAATATATCACCATCTAAAGTGTAATACTTTGCAAACTGTTTTATCGACCATATAAACTATCACCAAGAGTAATGTAATATTCTTTATTACAGAATTATGAAGAAACCCCTTTCTATAGCTATCCTCTTCTATGAAGTGAAATTAGTAGACGCTAGTAACATACATTATACTATAGTTGTATTTTCTATCTAGGTATTGCGATGAGTCACGCGCAAGTTTGTTTGGTTCCACCTGTATTTTTGTTTAACTCATGGATACTACGATCGCGAACTTTTAATGGCAACCGATAAAAAATTGTCGACAATTATAAACCTAAACACCATCTACCACTTTCTTAACTGAAATGGAGTATAGAACAATAATTAAAATGGCGGCTACATTAAGAATGGTATAGAAGTTTTAAGTCTTAAGCAAACATAACGAATATACTATTAGAAAATAAATATCAGTTTAATTACGGAAACAACGTATCTACAATTTGGACAGTTTAAATAATAGTACAATTAATTTTAGTAATTAGTTCGTTTAATCAACGCAAGTGAACCCGGCATTAGTCGCTAGGGTGTTTCATAACGTGGTTAGTCGCATGTCGAAGATAGTCTTCACACTATACACATACATTTTTTATTACCAAAATGTACGTATAGTTTTTGTAGACTGTGTATCTACAAGTATGGTTAGTCTATACCGTTATTTATTCTATCAACAAATTATTTACACTAATTATATTGATCTATTAACGTTTGTTAAATAGATACTATGTTTTTAAGGAATTAAAAATTTTAACACAAATATGTTTATATAAAAGAAATTTAAATATTTAATTAGAAAAATATTAAATATTTTATCATACATTTAAATTTTAATCAGAGTCTGATGAGCTTCTTATACAATTAACACATTTATACGTTATGGTTGACGTATATTCTTGGCAGATGGGCATATGGCAAGAGTCGCATAATTTCTTGCTTTTTCTATTTTTCCGGCGGGGGCAAAAATAGCAAAAGCGGCTGTCTAAGTTTTCTGTTGATGGTGGCAGATTTGGCACTAGATTCCTAGCGATTCCTCCTATAGTGGTACGCAATAGTGGTATCAAATTTGTAATTTGTATACGGGTTTTTAGATGTGGTCTGAGAAGTGAAAGAACTAAATTCTTTATAAACAGCCGTCTTTCCCTTATAACATTCTCATTATTATAGTTGTTGATTTTGTAAATTATAAAACTATTTACAATACCAATATTTAGCATTGAGAAGTAAATTGTCAAGGGCCACCTACAACTTACTCTAGAAACTGAATATAGTGATTTTATTTCATCCACCACATCAACTGCTCCTTGGGTTAGATTATAAAAGGTAATAACTTCAGGTTTTTCAAGATCTCCCGTATCTTTGTCAATAGCATGGTTGATATAAGCAGCACGTTTTTTCCTTTTCTTGGAACATAGATATAAGCAAAGTTCCTTTTGAAAGAGCAAACATACTGCTCCGCGGCTTACGTTCCTTTATGTTTATAAATTCTGGAGGTAACTTTCGCTTATTTCTTTTCAACGTTCCGACAATTGTTGTTCGATGATTTTTGAGAAGATCCTGCGACAAGGGTATTGATGTAAAATAATTATCTAGCGTTACATGTCTGCCGATGTTTAGAATAGGGCCGTTTATTCACTTAGTGACGCTAGCCGCACTGTTGTCAAGCTGGTAAGGACCAAGTGGCCGCTTTCCGGCATATATTTTTAAATTTGATGAATAGAAGGTTCTTGCGTCAACCATTACATACATTTTTATACCATATTTCGCAGGCTTATTTGCGAAGTATTGTCGGAACTTTCAGTGTCCTCTGAACGCGTTCAACATTTCGTCTACCGTTACATATTCTCCCACTTGCTATTTGTTCTTACAAAGCTTTACAAAATCATCAACCTGTTTCCTTATGGGTGCTAAGTTATCGATAACTTTGCGTTTATTTCTATCCGCAATGTTGTCAAACCGAAGTGCCCTCTGTAAGGTATAAAATCGTCGCTGCGACATTGTGGCTCGAAAACACTCAGGAGCTGTACCGTCATCTGTTCACAATTCATTCAAGTTGACATGGTGACTCTTTTTCAGGCCAGCTAAATAAGGAAGTCTTATAAGGGCCCGAACTTCTTGCACGGTCGTGTCACGACAATCTCGTTCCCAAGCAAAGCGTTGTCGTTTTTTTGTTAAATAAATATTCGTGCAGGTGACTGCTTCCTAAATTGACTTTTCTGGGAAGAATAGTTCCAACATTCCAAGGGAGATCTGACATTACTGGCAACGGCTTTTACTCTTGGCAGATGTGAAACTATGAACTGTTTTCTAATACGGCCAGTGACTTTTGGTAGGTGTTTCAGTCATTCGGAAACTTTGGAACAGTGTTAGAATAATAATTGTAATCTGGTAAATCTGAACAGTTTGATTGCTCAGAATCTGTCCTGTGGAAACTATGAACGCTTTCTGCATCACTTTCAATGTCATCGGCCTTTTCACCCTCATCTAAAACTTGTAGCTCACTTATGCCCGTTTGCACCACACATGTCTTAAGTAAGGAATAGTAAAGGAATACTTAAAATTTAAGTAGTCTTTAATTCAAATTTCATTGCACCAGTACTTGAATGTAAAACTCTTTACTAAGTAGGTGTACTGTTGGCAACGCTGTAATTTAAGTGGTCTTTTAGGAACTTTTTAGTAAAAAATGGCATTACCTATCAATCATAAATTGACAAATGTCACTTCACTTATAATTTTCCTTGATTTATGTTGATGGTTATTTCTTTCTTTATAATTTTGGCGTGATTGATTTGTTCAATGGAAAACAAAAAGAGATTGAGAAATTGAAATGGTTCCTCCCAAGAAAAGGAATTTTTGCTGTCCCTAATCTCCAAGAATAAGGATATCATTGAAAATAAAAAAACTGATGCGGTTTCAGTTCAAGATAAAAAAAGCGTGGTTTAAAATAACGATGGAATTTAATAGTCTGTCCCCAAACAATTGTTTTCGGGCAACTGATTCTTTGAAAAAGTTCTTCGATAATTTAAAAGAAGATACTAGAAAACGAACTGGAGAGCAACGAAAAAATTTGTATACAACTGGCGGTGGACCTGCTGCACCTAATCGGCCAAACGATTATGACGACGTTCTGTTGAACATTGTAAATAATAAAACAATATTTGGCTTGGATAATCCATTTGATTGTGACTTTCTGTTAAAGGTAATAACAAATCATAACATACAATGTCTTCAATATAGAGGAGTAACGTTTGTTTATTTTATTTTTTTAATTTAAACCTAGATTATAAATCACATAATGATACATAAAAGTTTTTAATTCCAGAACACAATCCATGAAGAAAGTCCAACATCCACTATAGAAGTAGTATATCAAGCGGAGATAGAAAATGTCATAGTTGAGGTATAAGCAAATCACTTTAAGAAAAACCCAACGTCATATGCCAGATTGCGCAGAAATGTAATAACAGTGGCGTAGTTGAGTTATTACAGTATAAACGGAAGATATGGCGTTAAATAGTAAAAAAATAAACTACCAATTAAATTATAATTTAAAATTTTTAATATAATATCACCATATGAGTTGTGTGCATCAATATCCGTAAAAAATACTGCTATAGCAAGGTTATTTTGTAAAATCCGATAAAGCATATGATTGAATACCATTGCCTACTTAAGTGGTTTCTATCTCATTCTAGTGTTCTGCAAACACATCTGTTGAGTAACTTATTGTTTTATTAATGTTAATTGTTATATACAAGATATTTTATATTAGTTAGATGGCGGTTTAAAACTGTCCGTCTGTGTATCAAGTAAAAATAAATAGTAATGAAATCTAAAACTTTGACAAGGTAATTTCCGATTGGTTGATCATAAAACTCTACGCCACTAAAACCTGAATACTGCCATCCCTAATTACATATAATGAACTGTTCCTAACCGATTTTTGCTTTGTGCGCATGATGACGTTGGGTTCTTCTTAAAGTGATTTGCCTATACTAACCTATTTTACAATCACAAAATATGACCAATTTGTAAATAAAATCATAACATTACTTATTAAATCACAACGGTAGTAATAATATTTACTGTCAACTATATGTGACTAAATTTCCAAATTAAAATCATGCTTGTATGTGTTTTTAGGATACAACCTCCGAACAACCACACAATTGGAGCAGAATAAAACCACTGGATTTAAAAAATCCCTGGACCCAATCTTACAGGCAAATGTGAATAATGTAAGCTTATAAACTTTATTCATATAAGATCGAGATATTTATTTTTACCATATGTGCGGTCTTTGTTTGTGAATCTTTCTTTTATTACAGACAAACGTTCCAAAACCAAAACAAAAAATAAACAAAGTGCATAACACTTCTAGAAGGCGTCCGACCACCATAAAAGCATTGACATCTTCTAGCCTAGGTGAAAAGTATGAAGCACTAATTGACAAAAAAATGCATTTAGCAGATTGTTTGGAAAAAGAGCATAATTTAAGAATGGAGCTATTGCGTTTTGATGTTGCACTAAAGAAAAAAGAATTATCAAATGCTGGTTATTCAGATATAGACATAGATTTGTTAGAGGGTCCTGATTTAATGATATAGATAGATTTGTAGATAAATTAAAATGCACAATTGTTAATACAAAACATATTATGGTAATTTCTTATTTATTAAGGTAGATTGTGAAAGTAGTTTATTATTCCATCCCTATAATTGCCCACTTGGTCAGGATGATTAGGTTGGTCCGAAATATTACCCATTTCAATTAAGTAATTGAGCTCATTGATGTTTACCTCAAGAGGAGGTTCTTCTTCGTTCATGGTAACTGCTATATTGTGTAAAACTGCAGTGGCTAATATAACTGATAGAGCAGTTTCAACATGTAATCTTATTCCATACGCCAACACTGGAAATCTCCGTTTTATGACTCCAAACAACCTCTTTATACAATTTCTAGTACGAATGTGAGCTTCATTATAAAGAATTTCGCCTCGCATTACTGGGTTTGTCAAAGGTGTCGACAAAAAATTTCGTAATGAATAGCCACTATCACCTGAAATATAGCATAATATGTATCTACAAATAAATAATAGCTATTTTATTTTTGAAATAAGGACATAGGTATAATCTTACCCAGCAAAACACGGTTTTGAAATTCCCCTTGTTCAAATCTGGTATGTATATTACTGTGATTCAATATTGTGTTATGTTGCGATCCTGGCCACCGTGCCACAATATCACGAATCTTTAAATTGCTGTCACCTACTACCTAAACATTTATTGAAAAGTAACCTTTGCGATTCCTAAAAATTTCTGCATCCACTCCACCTAAAAAAGTAGATTATATAATATAAAATACACTCTTCTTTTGTATTATTATAATTACAATAAAAAATAATTGAATGTATTTTTGCTTTAATTTAAAAACTCCATAATGATAAAAAAAAAGAACACTAAAACTAGGAAAGAAATCGTTACTAATAAATTATGAAGGGAAAAATTGATATTTGTTTACATTAAGTTTGAAGTTAGAAATCGCTCCTTAACATATTTAAGAAACTAAATTTGGCTATTTAGTTTAAGTTATCCTTAGAACACTTATTTGGGTGGTGCAAACGAAAAGTACATGATATTCTCCTCTTAACGCTAAGGAACCCTTAAATCAGGAATTATGAGTGTGGTGCAAACGACCATTAGCGGGCCATCTGTAACAATAAGAGTAGTAAATAGTATGATACAATTCCTTTATCTGTTTTGCTAAATCTAGTATATGAATGTGTGAGTTTACGATATTTGAGTGCAGTTATAATTACAGCGAATTGAAATATCAAAACTAATAATACAAAATCATAGTGTAAACAGACACCTACTTTTGTTTTTGTCCTGTTCAAATTTTAGTAGAGTGAGCTCTACCAGTCCTCTCCCTCGGTTGGTCATCCTGCTTGCATAAAAGTTTACACAAAACTCAAAAAAACAAACGCAATGTGAGACACAAACGTGTATGTCTAAACGGTATTGATAACTTAAAGGGTACCTTCACACTTATGCGCTTCACCCTACTACTGTGGTTGCTATACGTATACAGGGTAGATTTACCGTTACATAAGATACCTACATTGTAGTTAAAGGTTGCCTTAAGGGTATGGAGGGAGAACAGAAACGTAGAAAATGTGAAGGTTGTGCTCATAGTGCGACTAACTGCGGGTAAACAACCTGATCGATAGCTAAATTGTGGAGAGAAAAATGTTTTGAGGAACTTGTTGTTTATTAACAGAGAATGCAAAATTAAAATAAAATGCGCACATGAATATTAAACCAAGTGAACGAAATAGTAGATGATAGAAAATCAATTAATACATTTCAGAATAGGCAGCCAATTTAGGTAACTATTGTGCTTCATGTATGAGGTCTAACCTCCTAAGTTTGTGCGTGGTGTGTTTTTGTGCTACCGCAAAATAACTTACAATTACATGACACGACAATATTCTAAAAAACATTTGTGGCATATAATTTATGAACTTATTCGTCAACCTATAAAAACATATTGATATGTCGTCACGTACAAACGAACGCCCATTTGCGTGCTTTTTATGTGCATATTTCGCATCTCGTAAAAGTACGTTGATAATACATATGCGGTCCCATACAAACGAACGTCCTTTCGCATGCAATTTATGTAATTATTCTACATCTGATAAACGTTACTTAAAAAAACATATGTGGTACCATACAAACGAACGTCCTTTTGCATGCAATTTCTGTACTTATTCTGCATCTAAAAAATATAACATGAAAATACATTTACGGTCCCATACAAACGAACGTCCTTTTGTATGCAATTTCTGTACTTATTCTGCATCTAGAAAAAACAACTTGAAAATACATATGTGGTCCCATACAAACGAACGTCCATTCACATGCAATTTGTGTAATTATTCTACATCTGATAAAGGTTACTTAAAAAAACATATGTGGTCGCATACAAACGATCGTCCTTTCGCTTGCAATTTATGTAATTATTCTGCACCTAGTAAATATACTTTAAAAACACATATGTGGTCACATACAAACGATCATAGATTCATATGCAGTTTGTGTAATTATTCGACATATCTTAAAGGTAATTTGATAATACATATGTGGTCCCATACCAACGAACGTCCTTTCGCATGCAATTTATGTACTTATTCTGCATCTAAAAAAAATAGCTTGAAAATACATATGCGGTCCCATACAAACGAACGTCCATACGCATGCAATTTATGTAAATATGCTGCATCTGAGAAAGGTACCTTAAAAAACCATATGTCGTCCCATACAAATGAACGTCCTTTCGCATGCAATTCCTGTACTTATTCTGCATCGTGTAAAAGTAGATTAGTAAGACATATACGGTCCCATACAAATGAACGTCCATACGCATGCAATTTATGTAATTATTCTGCATCTGCTAAAGATAGCTTGAAAAAACATTTTTGGTCCCATACAATCGAACGTCCTTTCGCATGTAGTTTATGTAATTATTCTGCATGTAGTAAATATACCTTAAAAACACATATGCGGTCCCGTACAAACGAACATCGATTGGTATGCAGTTTGTGTAGTTATTCGACATATCATAAAGATACCTTGAGAACACATATGCGGTCTCATACCAGCGAACGTCCTTTCGTATACAATTTCTGTACTTATTCAGCATCTCAAAAAATTAACTTGAAAACACATATGCCGTCCCATACAGACGAACATCCATACGCATGCAATTTATGAAATTATTCTGCATCTTTTCAAAATAGCTTGAAACTTCATATGCGGTCCCATACAAACGAACGTTTATACCCATGCAATTTATGTAATTATTCTACATGTGATGGAGGTAACTTAAAAAACATATATGGTTCCATTCAAACGAACCCCCTTTCGCATGCAATTTATGAACTTATAACTGCATCTTTTAAGGTACCTTGGAAATTCATGTGCGATTACATACAAACGAACGTCCCCAATCGAATGCAATATATGTAATTATACCACATCTCTTAAAAGTAGCTTAAAACTCATATGCAGTTCCATACTAACTTACATCTATTCGCATGCTATTCCTGTAATTATTCCCCACCTTATAAAAGTTATTTGAAAATTTTTGCGGTTCCATGTTAAGAAACGTCACTTTGAATACAATTTGGGCGTTTATACCGCAATGCAGAAATGTCATTTACAAAAGCGTACGTAATCGCATACTAATAATATTCATTCAAGTGCAATTTACAGGGTGTCTGGAAAATGCGTGTACAACGTAAGAACAGAGATTTCTTGTCTCAAAATAGATCGATTTGGGCCAATTTACCCTATACACAAGTTGCTTCATTTAACCGTTAGAGGGCTTCAAAGTTCGTAAAAAATTCTTGATATTTTAAAATAACTCGAAAACACGTCGATGTATTTTGATCATTTGTGAGGTTTGAGTTTCCATTTTCAATGAACATTTTGTGGCGCTGTACACAATGGTTATAAAAGCATACGAATGTTCCAAAAATTACGTAGTGTATAATTTTGCTGCGAGTAGTTGACTTAATTTGGAAACTTCTTCGTCTCTTGTAACATTTTGATTAGATGAACAGTTTGCCAGGAAAAATAATTTCAAATGTCTGCATACTTTTGTCATCATTGCTGCATTAAGCATAAAATGGGGCAAATAAAAGAACATAGTTTAGTAGTTGGCTTTGCTTTTTATTTGTTATTTAATTTGACTGTCATTTAACCTAAATTTGCCTGTCAAGTCGTGAATTTCTGCTTAATTCAATATAATGTTGCATCTTTCATCATGGTATTTACACAAACGCCGACCAGGTAGATATTCTTTTGTTTTTCGAATTTTGTCAAGGCAATAGTCGTGAAAGCGTCAGGGTCCACAGGAAAAGACTTCCTAATCGCCAAGTGCCAAACCACCAAACATTTGCAAATATTGAAATACATTTTCACGAAAATGATAGCTTTCAGTCAAGAAATGCGGATCGAGGACGTCGCCGTACCAAAGAACTGCAGATCTGCAGGAACAAATCTTGGATAGAGTTGAAGAAGACCCAAAAATCAGCATCAGACGCTTAGGAGTTGAACTACAAGTTCCTAAAAGTATTGTGCATGACTTTTTAAAGGAACAGTTATTACACCTGTACCACGTTCATCAGGTACAAGACCTTTCACCTATGGATCCTGAGAGGCGTCTAGCTTTTTGTCAGTTTATTCAAAATCAGATAAATCAAAATGCAAATTTCAGTCGCAAAATTTTATTTAGAGACGAAGCCTCTTTTACAAGATCTGATATCACTAACGTACACAATGAACATGTTTTTGCTGTAGAAAATCCTCATGCAAATTAAAATTACTCACTATCAACATGAATTCAATATTAATATCTGGGCTGGAGTTATTGATAATTTTATTATCGGTTCTGTTGTGATACTAAATCAATTAAACGGAGACGATTACTTCAACTTTCTACAACAAACATTGCCGAATTTATAGGAAGATCTGCCATTATTACTTCGCTAAGACGCGTGGTTCTTGCACGATAGTGCTCCTCCCCACTATACTCTAGGTGTTCGACGACATCTACATGAAGAATATCCGGATCGATGGATCAGAAAAGGGTATGATGCTTCTACAAATTGGTCAGCACTATCGCCGGACTTGACGCCTTGTGATTATTTGTTGTGGGGTACCTTAAAATCTAAAGTTTATTCGTCCCCAATTGATAGCGAAAAAGAATTGCAAAGACGAATTCCAAATGCAGTGAACTCTTTATATAATAATGCACAAGTAATGCAGAGTGTTCAGTTTAACTGCTTGCGAAGAATTAATTTGTGGATTGATGAAAAAGGCGGCCATTTTGAACATTCATTGTAATGATCCAACACTTGTACCGCGCTGATAATTTTCAACAATAATAATAATAATAAAAAATAAACAAAAAATATCAAGAATTTTACACGAACTTTGAAGCCCTCTAGCGGCTAAACGAAGCACCTTGTATATAGGGTAAGTTGACCTAAATCGATCTATTTTGAGCCAAGGAATCTCTGTTCTCATGTTGTACACGTATTTTCTGGGTACCCTGTATAATCATTCTAGATACTATAAAGGCGCCTTGATGCTTAATATTTTCCTGAAAATTCATGTAGTCTCATACTGACGAATGTCCATTTGCATGCTTTTTGTGTTGGTATTATTCGCATCACAATAGTAGTGAGCGTTCATTTTGTGTAATTTATGTAACTATATATTAAAAAAATAGTCTATAAAAACATTGGTAGGTACATACTGACAAATTTCAATTTTGTGCATTAGTTTTGAGTATTGTGCATAAATCTCAAAATGATTTAATCCTTTATATCCCTTATATACTAACAAATGTACAATTATAGATTTTTATGTAACTGATTTATCCCAAATAGATCATATACAAATAGGAATGTGATTTGTGTGATTTTTCCTTATTACAAAGATACTTTAGAAATCTGATACATGCTAAAGAACATCCTTTGGAATGAATTGTGTGTGGTTATAGTCCATTGCAAAAAGTTTATTTGCAAAAACTTGTACAATCACATACAAACGAATACCGATTTGTTAGCAATATTTCATAAGGAAAAGATATAACGCAAGAACACACGTGTGTTTCTATACTTACAAATGCACATTTACGTGCAATTTGTGTAATTATTCTATATTATTATATGATATTCTATGTGTGCTGGGGTTTTTGCTGGTGTTAGGACTTTGCCGCTTGCCGTAGCTAGGGAAGTACATAAGAACTGTAAATTAAATGTTTCTAGATGTTAAAGAAAGATCAGAGTTTGTAAATTAGTAGTAAGTTGTTTAGTTATAATTACACCTTGCTTTACAGACATATTCCAGAACAAGTTGAGAGTCGTACAAAAAGTTTTACTTTAATAAATGGATCTCAAAAAAAGTCATTTCAAAATATTCAGATGGTGACCTATCATCTGCTATCAAAATTTTGTGTTCAAATCAAACCTTTTCAGATTATGACAACGCCACACTTGAAATTTAAAATTAAAACATCCAAAATCTACCACAACATACCCAAACTCCAACACACGTTGTAATTTAGTCATTTCCGATAAAGATACTCCATTGGCAATAAAATCCTTCAAAACCAGCGCGGCTGGAGATATAGATTCACTTTAGGCGGCTCCGTGGCGTAGTGGTATGTGTGTGACTACTACGCCCAAGGTCCCGGGTTCGAATCCCGACACGGTCCGCTTGAAAAATGTTAGGCGAGCATTTTTCACAAAAATACACCCTCGTTCGGAGGAGAGGTAAAATGGAGGTCCCGTGTGTGAGTGTTGTCACGCACGTTAAAGATCCCTACCTTGCTTGGAACAGCAAGGGTTCGGCAAAATTCCAAATTTTCCAGGTAAAAAAAAATCGCTTCCTGGCCAATGTAGTACCTTCGGGTGGAGCATTGGAAAATCACATGTAAGGTATAGATTCACCTCGCTCCTCACACCTTCAAGACCTTATAAGTTTTTCTACAGGGACTCATGTACAGAATCTTTTGAAATAAATAACATCATTATGTAATCTAATGCTAACTGGAAATATAACAAACGACATGTGCCCAATTTTATACGTAGCATCATTATGCGCTGTAAAAAAGAAAGATGGTGGGATTAGACCGATTGCAGTAGGTACTGTCTATCGTAGGTTAACATCTAAAATATGATGTAAACACATTAAGAACACTTAGGGAAATTATTTAGACCATTACAATTTGGTTTTGCAACCCTAAATGGCTGTGAAATTGTAGCTCACGCTGCTCGCATATGTTTAAATAACTTTTACAAAGAAAAAATATTATTGAAAATATGCTTTAAGAACGCTTTTGATTCGATACATAGACATAAAATTTTTGATAAAATTCAGAAACACACTCCAAATTTGTCCGCCTATATAAGACAATGCTATAAGACATTTCTATGAACACTCTTCGTTTCTTTCTTTTGACAAAAATATCATATATTCAGAAAGGGGACTACAAGCAGATCTGCTAGGATCGCCCCTATTTTGTTTAGCAATTAACAACTTAATTAAATGTATAAACACCGAGTTTAATGTATAGTATCTAGACGATGGTTGCATCGGTGGCAATCGGTTTTTGCAAACTTTAAAACAATAATTGAAAATTCGAAATCTATAGGATCATTTACTAGACTCTGTCATACCTAATTTGAATTTTAAAATGATTTTTCTTGTGAAATATGTGGATGACATCTTATGTTCAGCGCCACCAGAAAAAATACCACATATTTTAGATTATTTCAATATCTTCAATCAACATCTGAAGTTTACCCATGTAATGGAACTTGAAAGTAAAATTCCATTTCTAGACACTCTAGTCATCCGAGATTCAGCAAATAAATTGTTAATTCATTGTTATAAAAACCCACGAACTCTGGAAGGTATATAAATTATTTCTCCAATAATTCTTTTGGCCATAAGACTAACACTGCACTTGCTCTAAAACACAGAATACTGATGATCGCAGAACCACAGTTTATAAAGAAAAACCTACAAATTTTAGAAATGACCCTTTGCAATAATGGATACCCCAAACAACTGGTTAAAAAATTAGTTTACACTACATACGTTTTGGCAATATTGAACTCAAACCTAACACTTTGATTTATAAAAAATTACCTTTTATACAAACTTTAACTCCTTTATTAGCAAGAATTTTACGTCAACCAAATCTCTCAATAGTAAATATTTATGAAAAATCAATGAGAAACTTTTTCACAAGATTATAAGACAAAACTAACATACTATTTAGACGTAATGTTATTTATAAAATAACTTGTTCCTGTGGAAAAACCCATATCGGTAACACCACCCAATGGTTAAAAAATCGTATTATTCAACACAGGTCTGATGCAAAAATACATAAAAAAAGCTGTGCATTGTTTCAACACATTATTAACACCCTTCACACTCCAAACTATAAAGAGGTAGTTATCTTGGATTCTGAAACTAATTATAAAATGAGACTTTTTTTAGAGGCTTACTATATATACAGTGAACTTAATGCCATTAACTTCAGACAAGATACACAAAATTTGCATTCCATATATGACAATTTGTTCAGGATTTCAAAGAAATTACCAAACATTTAATAACAACTCGAATGTCACCTAATTAGCTTTTTATTATAACTTAATAGCCTACGTATGATTCACGCATTCTTTTCAAAATTGTTTCAGTCATTAATTGTCACTTGACATTATAATATGTATTAATGACAATCTTCTATTAAAATGACTTTTTACACCCTAGTGAGTGCTCCATTCTGTAATTTTGATTTGGAACCTCACCATTTCAATTTTTGCATTAACAACTTTTAAGTAAATATTTTTAATCTTCCACTAACTGTCATTCTATATGTCAATTTTTTGCAGTACCTTTGAAAAAGGCAAAAACCTTTGCCGAAACGTAAGGTCTTAATTAAATGTTTTGCTAAATACAATATTACATTTTGATTAGGACTACAACATCCCAATTTTCCATGAATAAAACTAATTTAAAAAACATAATATATATAATATATATATATATATATATATATATATATATAAATATATATATATATATATATTGCTGTAATTATAGGGTTAATTTAAAGGTAGGTTAAGTCATAGAGGTCGTAGAATAAACAAGGGCAACTCCCAAGTAACAGAAACATATAATTATAGATATTAGAAGAGTAAATGGGTTATTATAAATATTATAAGTTGTGTGCACACTGTATATAGCAGTACAAACGATTAAAACACATATTCAAGAGTAGCTATTAACAAAGATAAGAATTTGAAAAGGTAACGAAACGCATTAAAATTAAATCAGTGAAAAACCTGCATGAATTGGCTAGATAAACATTCAAAAAATGTGT
This sequence comes from Platerodrilus igneus, assembly GCA_036346225.1. NCBI lineage: Eukaryota > Metazoa > Arthropoda > Insecta > Coleoptera > Lycidae > Platerodrilus > Platerodrilus igneus. Next base: position 3,209,760 of record JARFIW010000544.1, read on the forward strand.
TAAAATATCATCATAAACGCACGCAGAAATATGCATTATTTAAAAGCGTACGTGATTTAAAAGAATCACAGTTGTTCGAAAATCCAATTTATTAGGAAATAAACAAACACCAAATTTATTCGATTTAGATTAGAATAAGGCCAACAAACAATACTACGTGATCGATATGAACGAAAATTCCTGGGATTTCTAAAGTAGATGTAAGGTATAACATTTAAATTACGTGACTTAGAGCACCGCTTCATGCAATTAAAATACATACAATTGGTAAACTTTCCAAAATAACAAGTGATAATATGCTTGGCCACGTCTAGCACGTGAAGCCAACGAATCACAAACAAAAGGAGGACTATCCTATCTTACGTTGGCGCCGTGGTTACATATAAAAAAGTTCTATAAATGCAACCCCGGAAGCGAGGTGTAATAGACACTATCAACAGTTGGCAGCACTAACTCTTATACAGATTTGGGGCGCGGTCAACTACTAATGATGTCATCAATATTACGCAATACTACGTAAATTTACTCAATTTTTAACACAAAGAATAAGGCACACAAAATAAGTAAAAGATTACTTACATCAGAAATCCTGCTTTCGCTCGAAATTGCGCTCGGGTAGGCCTTTAGCCAAGTCCAGTCGGGGCTCCTTCCGGAGGAATTAGAGATGATACGTCGACGCTATAAAATGCGTACGGATCAGCTCCAGCTAGCTAAGGTAGACATGTCTTCATCCTCAGGCGTGGAGATCGGTGCGCCTAGGTGGCGGCAGATGTCTTACCTATGTAGGGATTGGACAGGAAAATAATAAGGTATGAGGGTAGACAACAAAAGATAATTAGATAGGATATCTACATAGGTAAACCTAACGATACGTTACCAGAAAAAAACCGAGCACTCCACTCAAAGGTATTCGCCAAAAAGCCACGTTATAGCGAGAGAACGGGAAAACTCTCCCACCTCTTGCCTAGTATTCCTATACCCCTCGCATTGCACGATTTGCGCAAACTCACTATTATGACGTACGGAAGTACTGCCTAGTCCATTTAAAAAATTCCCGCGCACCGCGTATTTGAAAATATGCCGCGAAACTTCCGTACACCAAAAACTAACCTAAAACAATGTTTAAGTGGCAATGGCACGTAACACCTATAAATATCTAGACAATTAAAAATCCATTGAGTATACTTTGAAACTGGGCAGTTACTATACTTGAAAGTGCTAAATATTTACGTGAATAATAAATTATATTAACAGAGAAATTCTAGAGTATATAATTGTGCACAAAGTGCCGTACTTCTGCGACGTAAGTAGATAAGATTTAGGAAATTATACTATTTCTAATAAGAAATAAAACAGGGCTCTCAATTACCATCTCAATTACCATCGGATTTACAATCTAAATTACAATCAAAATAATGTCACGATTCCTGTTAGAATTTTAAATAACGAGCCATTACGATCAGAAATACAATTTTGGAGAATGCTGCCTGTTCAAGCAAATTGAGGGTAAATATTCTACTGCGGAAATGAAAAACCTTTCATTTGAATAAGCGCATCAATAACGATTTGGATATCAACTTCAACTCTTAGGAGGACCTGCGAAACCACTTCAGGTTAGAGATTTTTGATATGACTTATTTTAAAACTGTTTTATCTCAATAATTTTGGATATGATTTCTTTTTAAACTGTTTTATTTCCACAATAATTTAAAGTGAAAGAGCCGACAAATTGGGGTTTTCTGTGTAAATTTGTGTAAAGCATAGACATCTTGAAAAGTTTCAATAGGTGTTTAAAGGTAATAAAACTCATTTTGCTGGCTTGATTTTCTGAAAATATGACAGATGTAAATAATTTAAAGAGGGGAGAATATATTCATGGTCAAATTGTAAATATTCAATCATTATACTGTGTATTTAGAATTGCTTTATTTAATTGAATCAGCTAGTGGAAGCAAAGAAAATTTTAAATAAACACTTCACAAGTGCTTGAGTAACAGGGGCGAATATCACAGCATTATTACGACATGCCCAATTGTGAGGCTAGAGTAACACAGCATTATTATTGCACCCAATCGTAGGGGCTGCGAGATATAAACACAGCAATATATATATATATATATATATATATATATATATATATATATATATATATATATAATTTTGTAACGTACTTTTAAATGATATACAAATAGGCTTAGTTTATTTAGTGTTAAGTGTATAACGAATAGAATAGTTTAAGGAATGACTGCACCATTGAAAAACGCTCAAATAGTCGAAACGTACGTATTATGGTCGAGTGAGGTTATGGAACAATAAAATGTAAAATTATATTTTAATGTTTTGACCTATATCCCAAGAAAAGCATCCTCAAACAAATATAGAGTGAAAAGGTCAAAAAAAATAAAAACATTTAACATTATATATATATATATATATATATATATATATAACAATAATAACACATAAAAACATTGTTGGAATTATTTAATTTCTTTGCACAATCAAGGTAAACCGTTGACAAGTTTTGTATGTTAGATATACATTGTACTACTTTCTAAATCTTTTAAATATTTATATTATGTCTGTAAAGCAAGCTGTGATTATAACTAAACTCTTATTACTAATTTACAAACTATGATCTTTCTTTAACATCTACAAAAATTTAATTTACAGTTCTTATCTACTTCCCTAGTTAGTGCAAGCGGCAAAGTCCTAACACTAGAAAAACCCTAGCACACATAGAATACCATATTATGATATAGAATAATTACAGAAATTATATGTAAATAGGCGTTTATAAGTATGGAAACACACATGTGTTCTTGGGTTGTCTTTTCTTTACGAAATATTGCTAACAAATCAGTATTCGTTAGTATGTGATTATATGTCTTTGCAAATAAACTTTTTGTAATGCAGTATAACCACACACAATTCATATCAAAGAACGTTCGTTGGTATGTATCGACTTTCTAAAGTACCTTTGTGATAAGGAAAAATCACACAAATCGCATTCCCATTTCTACATGATCTATTTGTGATGGCTGAATCATAGTTACATAAAAATCTACAATTGAACATTTGTTAGTATGTAAGGAGATATACAGGATTAAATCATTTTGAGATTTATACAGAATACTCAAAACTAATACACAAATTCTACACAAAATTGAAACTTGTCAACATGCAACTACAAATGTTTTTATAGACACTTTTTTATGTATAATCAGATTAATTGCGCAAAATAAACGCTCCCTACTATTTTGATGTGCACAATACCAACATAAAAAGCATACAAACGGACATTCGTTAGCATGTGAACAAATTGACATATTTTAGCATGAAATCGACAAAACTTTGAAATGACTTATGAGGTTGAGAATAATTACAGGAATAGTATACAAAAGGTCGTTAGTTAGTATGGGACCGCATATGTCTTTTCAGGCTACTTTTATGAAACACAAAATACGTGCATAAATTGCAAGCGTATGGTCGTTCGTTTGTATGAGAGCGCATATGAACCTTTAAGTGACTACTACGAGATGCAGAATAATTACATAAATGGCATGCGAATGGACGTTCGTTTGTATGGGTGTACATGTGAACTTTCAAGTGACTGTTACGAGATGCAGCATAATTACATAAATTGCATGCGTATGGACGTTCGTTTGTATGGGAGTACATGTGAGCCTTCAAGTGACTGTTATGAGATGCAGTATAAGTACATAAATTGCATGGGAATGGACGTTCGTTTGTATGGGAGTACATGTGAGCCTTCAAGTGACTGTTACGAGATGCAGTATAAGTACATAAATTGCATGCGAATGGACGTTCGTTTGTATGGGAGCGCATATGAGCCTTCAAATTACTTTTACAAGATGCAACGTGATTACATAAATTGCATGCGAATGGACGTTCGTTTGTATGGGAGCGCATGTGATTCTTCAAGTTACTAATACGAGATGCAGCATAATGACATAAATTGCATGCGTATGGACGTTCGTTTGCATGGGACCGCACATGAATTTTCAAGGAACTCTTAGAAGATGCAGTATAAGTACATAAATTGCATGGGAATGGACGTTCTTTTGTATGAGAGTGCATGTGAACCTTCAAGTCACTATTACGAGATGCAGCATAATTACATAAATTGCATGCGAATGGACGTTCGTTTGTATGGGTGCGCATATGAACCTTCAATTGATCTTTACGAGATGCAGCATAATTACATAAATTGCATGCGTATGGACGTTCGTTAGTATGGGACCGCATATGGATTATGAAAGTACTTTTAAAAGATGCAGAATATGCACATAAAAAGCACACAAGTGAACGTTCATTTGTAAGTGACGACATATCAATGAGTTCTTATAGTGTGAGGAATAAGTTCATAAATTATGTGCTGTAGATGTTCCTTAGTGTATTGTAGTGTAGTGTAATTGTAAGTGATAGCACAAAAATCAACACCACAGACAAACTTGGGAAGTTACACCTCGTACATGAAGCACAATAGTTACTTAAATTGTCTGCCTATTCAAAATATATAAATTACTTTCTATCTTCCACTGTTTCGTCCTCTTGGTTTAATATTCATGTGCGCACTTTGTTTTAATTTTGCATTTTTTGTTTGTTGCATGCAGTGAAAAATTAAATGATAATAACTTTCTACTAATAATACGTTCAACCACGCTGGTAATGCCAAATAGTATAACGAATCTTCTGTTGTTTAGGACTATATTTAATAGTAGTAACTCAAATTAACGTCTTTTTTATTTTTAAGATTAAAATACGAAAACGCGAATGTGTTCGACTTGGTTCGGATTGGATCGTATTGGAAAACCACAAATCTGTAAAAGCCAGGATGGCACTTAGCAATTTATACAATATGTAATATTTGATCTGGTACAAATTAAACTAAATATAAAGGTATTAACATTGTTAATAAGCAACAAATTCTACAAAACATTTTTCTCTCCACAATCTAGCTTTCGATCAGGTCGTTTACTTGCACTGATTAAACGAACTAATTACAAAAAATTAATTGTGCAATTATTTAAACTGTACAAATTTTAGATACGTTGTTTCCGTAATTAAACTGATATGTATTTTTAATAGTATATTCGTCGTGTTAAAACTTTTAAACCAATGTTAATGTAGCGGACATTTTAATTATTGTTCTATACTCCATTTCGGTTAAGAAAGTAGTAGATGGTGTTTAGGTATATAAATGTCTGCCATTAAAAGTTCGCGATCGTAGTATCTTTGAGTTCAACAAAGGTAGTGTTATTTTGACTAGATGGGAACATTTCCGTTTCTCATAAACTGCCAGTCTATAAGAATTTCTTACTCAAGCAAGAAATTATTTCCTCAATTCGTTATAACTTGCAATCCTTGTCGTATAAATGTCGGAGAATTGTTTGTAGAATAAAGTAGAGCTTTGCAAGAGCGTATTTCTTAAGTTTTAAAATTGATACAGCTAGAAAATTATTCAGAATCCGAAGTATAGTTCATTTGTTTTAATTTTATGATGACGTCAAATGTAGTAATAAAGTGTTAGCAACTGTATGCAAATGAATATCTAAAAAACTGCTTGAAAGATACTGTCATTTAACACATAAAGGTTGGCAGTTTTGTAGAATGTTGCCACTAATTCATCTTACCAATGGAAATATTCATGTATTTTTCATTGAATATATTATAATTTAAGCTAGCATTAGCAATGTAGCATTTTATCCAGTTGTGACGTCATTCTAAAGTCAAAGCGTATGGACTATATCGACGATATTACTTGTGAGCCCCATTTGTAGATCACTTTCAAAACTAATTACACACGTAGAATGCCCATGCTAAGGGTCGATATGCCACTGCTTGCGTAGCCAGCACCCGACTGACTCCCCTTCTATCCGACAACCTTGGTGAAAACATACTCTTATCTAAGGAAAGCAGCAAACAATATAATTTACGTGCAAATAACTACTAGCCGACGTTCTACCTAAATTTAACGGAAATACGATATTTTTACAGCAACACATTTTAAAGAAATAATACATGTAAACAACAGAATGGGCGCGCTACATTACCCCCTTTAAAAAATTAGAAAAACTTAAGCAATATAAATTAATAACTAGAATGAATAACGTTTTGAGAAATTTTTTAAACTAAAAGTAGGGAAAAAGGACATTGCCTCTGTTAGATTTTACGAAAAGGGTGAATATACTTTTTTAAATTGATGACATTATATCTCCCTGTTATATCGCCGTTCTCGGGGTTCCTGAGTTCATAGGCATTCGGACTTACGCTCCGAACAACGGAATATGGTCCAGCATATAATAAAAATAGTTTCTTTATTTTGGCATCTTCATAAGAAGACTCCTCTTCTATCCGACAACCTTGGTGAAAACATACCCTTCTCTAAGGAAGGCAACAAATAATATAATCTACGTGCAAATAACTACTAGCCGACGTTCTACCTAAATCTAACGGAAATTATATATTTTACAGCAAACCATTTTAAAGAAATAAAACATGTAAGCCACAGAATGGGCGCGCTACACTGTATTGCCAAAGATTTAAAATAGATAACCCGTAACAGATTTCCTGTCATATTCATCTCCTCCCCAATCTGCATCTACATAACAAACTAAACCTTTATCATTTTTTCTGAAAAATTCTAGTCCAACATTCATTTTTCCCTTCAAAATATTTTTAAATTCTTTTTAAGTGAATCCACAACTGCTCTGCAGCCTTGTCCTGATACCGACTAAAAAAATTTAATATAAAACACACATCGAGCCTCGTTCACAACATTAAATACATTAACCAACCTATTAATTTCCTTAAGGTTTATCGGTTAGAGCTTCAACATCACTACATACAGCAATTTTAAGTTTCGGATCAATTGGTAAGTGTGATATTTTACAACTACTTAAATTAAAACGCTCTAATAAAGCCCTAATATAATTCGATCGATTAATTAATAACTTTCCATGCTTCCTCATTCATCATTTTGTTTTCGACCTTACTTAAGGTCGGTTTGATGCAGCTCTAACTTCTTTTCAATTCTGTGCTAATCTAAAAAGCTCTACATACCCTTCACAACCTAAATTTCTAATAATTTGACAAATATAGTTTGGTCTAGGTCTTCCTATATCCTTCTATTTTTTTCCTATCCACCTGGCTCTACACAGATATTAACAACCTGATGGTTGTTAAAGAACTCTTACATGTTTACATGATTACCATTTATAAGGAAATGAAATATAACCTGGTTATCCGCTTCAAAAAAGGAAAAGTGTTAAATTATATGTTATGGTAAGGCTTAAGCAACGAATCGCTGCCAACATGCAAGACCGCAACTAATTGTGAGTTATGTCATGCTGACATTTAGTTAACTGATTTATATATTTTTTTGTTTTGTTTTCGAACTTACTTACAGTCGGTTTGACGCAGCTCTAAATTCTTTTCTATTCTGAGCTAGTCTAAAAAGGTCCACATACCCTTCACAACCTAAATCTCTAATAATTTGACTAATATAGCTTTGTCTGGACCTTCCTACTCTATTTTTATTTGGTAGTCTATAATCTAAGACTTTACTAAATAGTCCCTCATGTCTTAACTGGTGCCCTATCATTCTATCTCTCGTGACCTTCAATTGTTTCCACATACAGAGTTCCTCACCTATCCTTCTATAAACTTCCTCGTTTGTTACTCTATCTGTCCAACTAATCTTTAACATTCTCCTATAACACCAAGTTTCAAAAGCTTCTATCTTTTTCTTATCTACTTCTTTAATTGTCAAAGTCGCACTACCGTATAGTAGAACGCTCCATACGTACGACTTTAAGAAACTTTTTCTATTATCAAAACTAATACTATTAGCTATTAGTAAGTTTTTCTTTTTTAAAAACATTTTTTTAGCTTGAGCTATTCTGGCTACTATATCCCTTCTGCTACGTCCATCCTTTGTAATTATACTACCTAAATAGCAAAATTCATCTACCTCCTCTAACTCGGTATTACCTATTTTTAATTTTGGTTTAGAACTAGGCTGTAACTCACTTGTCATTATTTTTGTCTTTACTGAGTTAATTCTCATACTATAGTTTGTTACAAGCGGAAAAGCTACTACGTATGTATTTTCCAATAAAAATATAAAATGGGGGCGCCTGTAAAACAAAAATTAAAGGAGAGTCACCGGCACCAGCTAGCGGAAGGTCGTGGATCATATAGAGGGTTAAAGTTTTGCAAAAAAGGTTTAAATTAATTTATAATATACTACAAAAAGATTTGGCACTTACCTTTCACAAATATTGTGGCTTAATGACTATTGCCAAGGGCGCCAGACAAGTCGAGAATGTCCAAATGTTCGTACAAAACCTTGAGAGACTTGCCATTCCAAGGAGGACAATTGTTCCTTTTAATCAATTTCTCACTTTTTTATTACTTATGCAACTTCCACGATAAAAAATAAAAAACTATTGACTTAATCAACGGCAAACAAAACTATTTAATTCACAGAGCAATAAACGTGAACCTCTTACATTCATTGATTTTAATTTAGAAATTTAAGTGAATAGGTGACTATGGAATTTATGAAAATTTTAAGTACATAAGTAGTTCTCAAACACTTGTATATGAAAGAAAACTTATATTCTAAATCTTACACTAAATTAATCCTACGGTTTATGGCCAAATCGTCCTAACAAATAAATTAACTAAAAATTGGTTATGCTACTTAACTATAAAACTTACTTACTAAAAATTGTCCATTGTTTGAGGGTTTGTCTTCCAAAGTAAAACAGCTCTTAAATTAGGGAAGAGAATCTCGCTTGTTGCTTCTGTTTGTAATTTTTAAATAATTGAGTGGCACACGAACCCGGCAGGATCTTATTGACAATATCACTTAACTTGTGCATCACATGCCTACAAGCTTTTTATTATTTACCTTGTATCACTATAAATCCGCGAACATATGGGCATGACCCTTGCGAATTGGAAGAGTATCATTCCTTTCCAATTTTTACTATCGTGATACGAAGTGAAGTATTCTATCTGTGATGCCGGAGAACGCTACCCGCGAACTACGTCTCTTTTTACTTCTTGACCACGGACAGCCCCATTGGAAAAAACTCTCTGTCTTTTGGCTAAAGCCTTAAGTTATATAAAATAATTGCTACTCTAATCATTATGTACGTTATTTTCTGTTATCCAATGACTGAACAGAACCTCCCATAAACCAAGATTTCAGAAACCAAATCCAACCCCTTTTTAGATAAGGGTCACGGAAGCAATTATTTTCCCAAGGGTTTAAATATATTGTATCTTCTAAGAATTTCTTAATTATTGAAATGTGGACCATACATACCTATGGCGACAGTAGTCTGCCATTAACAAAAGACCGGCTAACCTACTTGAGCCGAAATGGATTTTAAATACAATGGATGCCTCCAGACTACTTAAAATTACTTGTAATCTTTAAACAAATCAAATTGCAAATAGTTTTTGCAATTTATAATGTTTCGTTTTCTATAACCCGCTGTTAATCAACGAAAGCATTAAGAAGCTTAAGCTTTTCAAACTAAAAATTGCTTTCCTTTATTTACGCTAAAAGGTACTATTCCATTTTAATTTTATCAGATTCGTCAATCTGTAACCGACCTAAACTTTAAGAGGTTTATTGTATTTGATTTACAAGGGTAGAGCTTTAAATGATGACCTGCCACTGGAATTTCTAATAGTTTAGTAGCCTGAAGCCTTCTGTAACCCTGGTCCTTTATTATAAAGGAGCCTAACTAAAATATGAAGTAATTTATTGTGAAATTTTTGTCTATACTTTATGCAAGTTACTGAATTTTAATTAATTGATCTGTTTATTCGTTAACATTACAAAATAATGTTACAAGTTACTCTGTAGTATCTCATCTAAAATATTTAAAAATATTAATATTAATCTTCCATGCTTCCTTCATAATATAAAAGCAAAAACCATTTTCTGAACTAACAAAACCAATCATTAGCAAGTAATTATTTATTTCTTCATTCCAACACCTGGATGAACTTTTAAGTCCATACAATGAGTTCTTCAATTGCAACACCTTTCCGGGTTCACACTTTATTCCCTCGGGAGGAAAAATAGACACCGATTCCTTTAAAATTCCATACAAAAAAGCAGTTTTAACTTCCAACTGTTCGAAGTAATATCTATATTGATTCCCTATAATCAAAAATGTTCTCAGAGTTGACATTTTAACTACTGGTGAATTAACATCATCAAAATGTTCATAACGTTCTTGTGCAAAGCCTTATACAACCAATCTAGTTTTATACTTCTCAGTTTCTTCTGATTCTAAATTTTTTAATGTAAACACCCATTTAGTATCTAATATCTTTTCATTACTAGGCTTATCTACAACTTCCCAGGTTGTATTATCTCTAGTTGAATTTAATTCTCTAATTATGACTCCTAACCAGTGTTTAAAATCGTTCCTCTATTTTAATTCAGAATAACTACTTGGTATATTATTAACGAAATTCATTGCACTGTATGCCAAGTACAGTTTAAAATCATCATATTTCTTAGGAATTCTTATATTTCTCTTACCTGTTATATTTTCAACAGAAACTTCATATTCACTATCAACACTGGGTTGTTCTATAATTTCATTTGCATCATTCTCAACGTTAATATTATTTTGCACATTAACTAGTTTTGATTTATAGTAAAAAATATCTTCATCAAAATTAACATCTTTGGATATTATCACCTTATTTGCTTCTGCATCCCATAATCTGTAACCCCCCATTTGTGCATAACCTATCATAACACATTTTTTCGTTTTTGACTTAATTTATGTCTGAATTGTTTAACAATATGACTATAAGCATTGCACCCAAAAATTCTTAAATTTGAAACATTTGGTTTTTTTATCGTACCATATTTCCGCAGGCGTCTTCCCATTATTTAAACTTGAACTAAGTACACGATTTATCAGATATGCAGCCGTACGAATTGCCTCGCTTCAAAAATGTTTTAAAATGCTGCTATCATCTTTCATAGCACGTGCTTTTTCAACTAAACTTCTATTCATACGGTCTGCCTTTCCATTTTCCTGCGGACTATAAGGAACAGTATTATCTAAAATTACTCCTTTACTTTTACAATAATCAGCAAAAGCCCGGGAGGAATATTCACCGCCTCCATCGCACCTGAATTTCGAAATTCTACCATCAAACATTTTCTCAACCATACTAAAGTACTCTCTTACCTTTTCAAAAACCTCACTCTTATTTTTAAGTAAATATACACTTGTTAAATGCGAAAAATCGTCAATAAAGGTAACGAAGTAATTGTTTCCATCATATGCAACTGGTGTTATCGGTCCACATACATCAGAATGAATTGTTTGTAATACCCTCGTACTTTTTGTCCTATTAACAAATGGTAACCTAGACATTTTCCCATTAACACTGGGTTCGCAAAATTCTACTCTTTCAATTTTTATATTTTTGTCCAATCCATCAACTAAGTTATTTTTAATTAAAGTTTGCAGATTTGAAAAACCAATATGCCCATATCTTCTATGCCATTTAATAAAATTTTCATCAACATTTTCAACATTCAAACCTTCCTAAATAAAATGATATTTCATATAACGAATCCATTTTTCTCTGTATTATTAAACCCCTATCCTTTGAAATTAATTTTACAAATTCATCTTCAAAAACTACTGAAATATTGGCAAAATCTAGCTTTTTAACCGATAACGAATCTTTTCTTAAATTGGGCACAAACAACACATTTTTCAAAATATGATTATTTCTTTTATCGCCTACTATTGAATATGTTTTAATATCACCTATTCCTATTGTTAATAAATAAGTTTTATCTTTAGCTATGGCAATCTTTTGAGGTGTAGTCAACATTATTAACTTTTAAAAATACGACTTATCGTTAACCATATTGTCTGTACACCCGAATCAATAAAAAAAGTTAACTTATTTTTACTTAAACTATCTTGTACAGCAAAGGCTTCTGCCATAAAACAAATACTTGTATCATTACTTACGGTTTCATTATTTACCACATTCAAATTACTGTTATTATTGCTACTTTGATTCTCAACTTGCTGCCCATAATGACTTCCTCGCAAGTTTGATTGATATACATGCTGTGTACCTCTCCGCTGTTGGTAATTACCTCTGTAACTTGAACCTGGAAAACTACCACGACCCATGAACTGCCTTCTGTAACACGATCTTGAAAAAGTGCCATTGCTTTGACCTCTGCCTCGATTCACCATAGAATGCCTTTGGACATCATTACTTCCTGATTGTTTCATTGCAGCGTTTTGCACAAAACCAGATTGATTAGAATGTGCTTCATTGCCATAACTCCTTTGAAATATTTTATTACAAAACTTTTGGATATGTCCATATTTTTCACATCGGTAACACATTTTACTTTGGGTTAGAAATGTTGTTTGATTTGGTGTGCTCGGATTTTGTCCCGATACTACTCCGCGTTTCTCATATTCCCCTAATAGCTTCGTTTTCACTAGAACATATGACATTCCCGGCGTATTCCCCACAATCATTACTATAGTTTCATAAGACTTGGGTAAGTTTAATAATAGACTAGTAGGAGGTTTATGGGGCGACTGGCCCCTCATTTGCTCCCGAAACCCTCATTTGCTCCCTCATTTAGATGTAAATCCCCAAAAGAGGAAATGAGGAGGAAGGAGTGACTCTCTCCTTCCTCATTTGCCCTCTCATTTGCTCCCTCATTTGCTCCGCCTTGTGGAATTTTTACCCCAACCATTTTGATTACGTCACACCCGCATTCGACTAGCCATTTTCATCTTTCGAGATAAATATATTTTACATTTTCATCTTTTGAGATAAATGAGCATCCTCATTGGCTCCCACATCTTGACCAAATAGTTTTCTTCGACTAGCCATTGCATCTTTCGAGATAAACCTATCTTGTTTGGTATCAATTAATATTAGATTTTTCTTAGCTACCCGAATCTCTAGGAATTTTTTAGATTGCATCACCTCCCAGAGAGCTACCCTGTATCCTCATTTTCACCCGCATCTGAACCAAATAGTTTTCTTCGACTAGCCATTTTTTCATCTTTCGAGATAAACCTATCTTGTTTGGTATCAATTAATATTAGATTTTTCTCAGCTATCCGAATATCTCAAAATATTTTAGATAGAACCATCCCCCAGGGAGCTATCCCAATTTTAAAATTTTTTTTTATCAATGTCGATTTCTAATCATCTCTCCTTTTTAATATCTAGATAACTTTTAACCAAACACGTAGCAGTATTAACACAAATAAATTAAGCACGCAAAAATTTAATAATTTATTTTATCTGATTTACAGTTTAATAAACTAATTAAAATTTTTACAAAGTATAACATTATTTTCTTTGTTTAACCAAATCCAAGCAGGTTAAAGTAACCTGTAACAAAAAATAGAAATTAATGTGTTGTTTAAAAAAAACCTATAACAAAAAGAGATTAATGTACTGTTTAATAAGAGCGGAAAAGTGTTTTAGGTCAATAAGACATATTGTTGTTAATCTAACAATATGAGAATAATGTAAAAACATTCCAATGTAATGTGTTTTTAATATGTAAATGGGAAGGTCGACTTTAACGTCATCATTGCCCCGAATTACATGTGAAAGCTGTATATAATTTCTTTTCAATGGACTTTCTATTAATTATATTTGAATACAGTGCATCAGAAATTGACGTATAATTGCTGGGGATTCACACAAGGTACTTTCTAGTAACCAGCATCGACTACGTATTAAGGGAAATACAAATTTTAAATAAACACTTTAAACCTTTACTAAAGGAATACCAACTTGTTGTCTACAGAATACTTACTAATAAAACAATTTAATTTTAAATAACTTCTATGTCATATTTTCGGATATGGTAGGCTTGAATATTTTCTTTGAAAACAATCGAAGATTGCCGAACACACTCGAAGAGTGCACAAACGCGGTCACTATACCAATTAGCATTAATATCAAGTATTCCGTACTTTCGTAGGTTATTATCTATATTTTTCTGTCAATCTATACCACAACAATTGTGGTAGATTAACATTACCTATCGAGAATTTTTATGTATTTGTATTAGGCCCAGGTTAAGGTTTGGATGGAAATTGGCTTATAGTAAAAGAACACTCTAAAGATATTGAGCTAACTGGGTTTTTGGCCCACGGTCGCATGAAACTGGGTCAGTGGGTATATTTGAATTGAAAGAAACAGAACAAAGGACACCACCTAAATTTTTTATAAAGCAAGTGACTAAGTGAATTTGCTTAAAGGAAAATTTGGAAACCTATATTACCATAAACCACTTTGAATACAAGGTTTGATAGTCACATATATCAAACTTACATCTGTTGATCTTCTTCAAAGATCTAATGTTGAGTGGGGTGACTCTAAAACATAGTTTCTACCAACATAGACACCCTATACATATATATATATATATATATACATATATATATATATATATATATATATATATTTTACGGATCAATATGAATATAGTATCTTTAAATTAATTTCAATTGTGTCCACTATCTTGATACCTTTTCGGATAAGTTTACTTTGTAAACACCGTACCAATTTTTGGAGAATTTAGTATTATTGAAAAATGAACTGAAGTCCAATAAATTAATTCTGTATTCTCTTTAAAAAAAAGTAAATAATATCTTGATAAATAACATTGTTAAAAATTTTAATTCTTATGAAAATGATTTGTAAGTGAGAAATTTAATTATTGACATTTTATATTTTATAAATTAGTCATTGTGCGCTACGCGACCTCACAATGTTTAAATATTGCTTAATAAACGTTTGGCAAAAATCAACAATTATCAGATTACTTTAAATTCCAATTTACATGATATAGCTTTCAAGTGTTATAATTTAACATATTAATATTTCAATTTGTCAAAACAAGATAACTGAGGAGGTATATCCACACCTGTACAATCGGTGAGATATGATATAAAAGTTGAACACGCTATTAATAAGAAATATAAGTTATGGTACTCATTGTACTTTATACTTAACAAAGAGATTTAAAATTCAATTGACAGAACATTTATACAAGTGATATTAGTTGCATAAAGCACGTAATGCAAAACAAGTTTCATAAGCATATTATTACATGCACAATTTACGCAGTGGACTTTGTAACGTCCGCCTTATGTAATAAACTAATACATTCTTACCGACCGCGGCAATGACGAACCCAAATCCCTGTTCAAAGCTTACCAACTTCCATTAAAAAACTTAACCTTTTTAATGCAAATTTAATGGCTTTTAATCCGTTTTTAATAAACTAAAATTTTAACCCGGCTGACCTGTTAAATCCCTTGCAAGCAATTTTCCAGTTCAGTACAAATATTAAAAAGTACCCAAATAATATTTTTTTCTTAAAAAACAAGTGTTTCAAACCAGTTTTAAATTTTTAAGTAATTTTCTAAAAAAAAAATTTGCACTTAAGTTGGTAAATAATTTATTCAAAGTTAAAATTTTTCCTTGGCTAAATTGTTTGTATAATCATTGTCGAATTCCATCGAGTTACACCAGGATAACCAATGCAACCCAGAACTTTTGAATTATTCTGTGATTTGGGTCTTTTGCCTTGTTCCAGGGTTTAAATTTTTAAAAGTTTGGCAATTTTATTCAATTGATGCAGCTTTTAAAATTTTTTATCGGGAACCCAAATTATTGTATGTGAGAATCGTAAGTGAGGTAAAAAATTACAGATTTAAATTCAGAAGAAAACTTTTGGAAGTTTCAGATTCAAAACATCGTTACATTGAAAACTCTGGAATTTTCCTCTTGTTTTCCATTTTGCAAACCCATTACTTTACTTAAACCATTTTAAATTTCCAAATTTTTAAAACTTTTATAAAATTTCCCATTTCGTGAATTCAAAATCAAATCTGCCAAAATCTTATTGGCAATTTCTTTGCGGAAATAAAAACCTGTTTTAATGGACTTTGGTTTTGTCAAATTTGAAGAAATCGGTTATGAATTAAATTCATGCTTTAATGTTATTTTAAAATTAGTTTTGTCATACTTCCCCTTTTTTCTTCTTTGAACTTTAGACAAGCCAGGTTTACTTTGTGCAAAAAACGTGGATTATCTCGTCCTTTTCAGTTTTCTTTGGTCAATTTGATTCGCTTTTTTTTCTGTTACCTAAAGAAAAATTTGCAAATCTCAGTAAAAATAAGTAAATAAAGTTTTTTTGAACCACACCAAAACTGTTAGTATTATTTGTTATAAAGGAGAACAAATAAAAGATTGGTGTAACAGTAAAGTAAAAAAAAAAGTTGTATATGGTTTTACCAAATTTAATCTACCAATCACTAACATATCAAATTACAGTAAACAATACAACGTCACAAAAAATTATGTTTATGTATTTATAATATTAAAAATTTTAAATAATACCTTTCCAATAACCCCAAAATTTTCCATCTAGAATAGAGTTTTGTATCTTCTTCTTTAAATCAAATCATCTTGACATTTAAAGCGTTTTCTGGCCGGCCACTACTAATAGTTTGTGATTGGACAAACTTTTACAAGGTTTTGCGTATTCAAAGCATCCGTGTTTTTCACATCTTAATCGAAAATAATCTGAAGCAGTTTGGGCTTCTTTATTTCGAGGATTGTATTCATAATCTGGATCATCATCTCCGAGTTTGAGGATCGAAGGATGATTATAACAAGTCATATTTATCGTCCAAACAAAAATTTCACCTTTATTAGCTTTTTCTTGTACCTGCAGGTTGTTGGATGCGAAGGGCAACTTGGTTTAAAAAGATACGATAGAACTATTTTTGCTGTCATGGGCCAATTTTTAAGATCAATTGAATGGTAAAATCAAAAATAAGTGAACTTCTTTTGTTTTCAAATTATAGCCAGAAATTGATATTTTAAACAATTCCATTAATTCGTATAACTCGTTTATTTGTAAAATGTCAAAATACAAATAATTGTCATTTTGTGTTTATCTTTTGCCGACCAACTATTTATTACCGATATTAATTAATTAATTATACCGAAAACATGAAAATCGGCCATTTCAAAAACATATTAAACTATATTTTGATTTTTGAAATCTTTTGCAAAGAGCTTTTAAAAGTGCAAATTCGGTTTCCACTTAAAAATGGCAAATTTTTATAACTTCAAAATGTTATAAATATTAAACATTGAAAAATTTCTACAGCATTTTTGATATTTTTACAAATAAACGAGTTATACAAATTAATGAAATTGATAAAATATCACTTTTGGTTATAATTTGAAAACAAAGAAGTTCGCTCATTTCGAATTCACAATTGAATTGATCTCGAAAAGTTTGATGATGAAAAACAGTTTTATTGTATCGTATTTTAATAAACCATATGAACCCATTAACAGCATCCAAGGACACATTTTAAAGATTCAATATAAACGTTGTTATGTATACTTTTATGTTTTCAAACAGCCAGCTAACCTCTAATCCATTAAGTTTTAAACTTAAATAATCAGAAGTTAAATATTTGATATGCGTCATCTGATGAAATGACATGAAATGTATGGGCTTTTATTGTAAACATCAGTTGCAATTTATAATAAATTATAAGATTATTGCAGCCATGTCATTTAAATTTTGTAACTTATACAGAAAAATTATTGAATAATTGTTCACCTAGTATTACCTTTAATTATTGTAATCTAATCGATTTCTAAACTAGTTAAATTCTATTCTACGGTCATTCAGTGTTGCGTCAACCGAAATCGTGCTGTAACCGATAACTTGGTTTGTATTAAACTATTGAAGTTTTATTTTGTTACTATTTAAATTTAATTAAAAACACAAATGACATACAGTGCTAAAATTGATACCTATTCTTTATAATTACTCAACATGATTTATCTTATGTTCATTCAACTACCTACTGATATTCGCCTGATATATATTGTCTACCAATTCACTTTTGTATGATTTCAAATAACACTGCAACTTACTCAGAACTGCACATGCACTGAACACCAAGTAGTGTAATATGAAGTAATATAAGATATAAGTAAGTAGACTAAGCAATGTACTGGTAATACGGTATTCAGTACTTTTAGCTACTGTAAGTAGTTTACTGTAAGTACTTTCAAAATACATGTACTGGTACTTAAATACTGAAGTATTGTCTGCAAAGTACTGGTACTGGTACTGGTTCTAATTTTTGTTCAGTATTACTTGTTACTTGTTACTACAAATGTACTGTAATATGTTGTAAGTACTTGTACTTTGTAAAACTTCCAGTAATTTATTTAAGTACATTTATGTATTTCCCATAATTTACTTGTGAAGTACAGCCCACTGCATTGCTTAGTCTACATACTTATATCTTATATTACTTCATATTACACTACTTGGTGTTCAGTGCATGTGCAGTTCTGAGTAAGTTGCAGTGTTATTTGAAATCATACAAAAAGTGAATTGGTAGACAATATATATCAGGCGAATATCAGTAGGTAGGTATGAATGAACATAAGATAAATCATGTTAGAGTAATTATAAAGAATAGGTATCATTTTTAGCTTAGTGTATGTCATTTGTGTTTTGTGTATATTTAAATTTAAATAGTAACAAAAATAAAACTTCAATAGTTTAATACAAACCAAGTTATCGGTTACAGCAGTCAGCAGTTAAAAATACGGTTGACGCAACACATGCAATGCAGCCGTAGAATAGAATTTAACTAGTTGTAGAAATGCGATTAGATTACAATAATTAAAGGTAATACTAGGTGAACAATTATTCAATAATTTTTCTGTATAAGTTACAAAATTTAAATGACATGGCTGCAATAATCTTATAATTATAATTATAAATTGCAACTGATGTAATTACAATAAGCCAAGCCCATACATTTTTTCATGTCATTATCATCAGATGACGCATATCATAATATTTTAACTTCTGATTATTTAAGTTTAAAACTTAATGGATTAGAGGTTAGCTGGCTGCTTTAATGAAAACATAAAAAGTATACATAACAACGTTGTATATTGAATCTTTATTTTAAAATGTGTCCTAAATTGGATGCTGTTAATGGTTACATATGGTTATTATTAAAATACGATACAATAAAACTGTTTTTCAGTCATCAGCCAACTTTTCGAGATCAATTCAATTGTGAATTCAGAAATGAGCGAACTTCTTTGTTTTCAAATTATAACCAAAAGTGATATTTTTATCAATTTCATTAATTTGTATAACTCGTTTATTTGTAAAAATATCAAAAATGCTGTAGAAATTTTCTTTGCAATGTTTAATATTTATAACATTTTAGAAGTTATAACAAATTTGCCATTTTTAAGTGGAAACCGCATTTGACTGTTTAATTTAAAAGCTCTTTGCAATGCAAGAGCTTTCAAAAAATCAAAATATATAGTTTAATATAGTTATTTTTGAAATGGCCGATTTTTCATGTTTTCGGTATAATTAATTAATTAATTATATCGGTAATAAATAGTTGGTCGCGAAACAAAAGATAAACACAAAATGACAATTATTTGTATTTTTGACATTTTTACAAATAAACGAGTTATACGAATTAATGGAATTGTTTAAAATATCAATTTCTGGCTATAATTTGAAAACAAAAGAAGTTCACTTATTTTTGATTTACCATTCAATTGATCTTAAAAGTTGGCCCATGACAGCAAAATAGTTCTATCGTATCTTTAATTATAACCAAGTTGCCCATTAACAGCATCCAACTTGGGCCACACTGTACTTAGGTACAAGAAAAAGCTAATAATAGGTGAAATATTTTATGAATTAAAATGGACGATAAATATGACTTGTTATAATCATCCATTACTGATCCTTACGAAACATCAGGAGATGATGATCCAGATTATGAATACAATCCTCAAAAGAAATAAAGAAGCCCAAACTGCTATCAGATTATTTTCGATTAAGATGTGAAACAACACACGAGATGCTTTGAATACGCAAACACCTTGTAAAGTTTGTCACAATCACAAACTATTAGTAGTGGCACTGGCAGACAAGCTTTAAATAGTCAAGATGATTTGATATTAAAGAAGAAGATACAAAACAGCTCTATTCTAGATGGAAAATTCTTTGGGTTATTGAAAGGTATTATTTAAAATTTTAATATTATAAATACATAAACATAATTTCCTTCTTGTGACGTTGTATTGCACTTTACTGTAATTTGATATGTTAGGTGATGTGGTAGATTAAATTTGGTAAAACTATAGTACTTAACTTTAATCTAATATTAATTACTTTACTGTTACACCAATCTATTATATTTAGTTCGAATACCGTTGATACCTCAATCAACACTAATACAATAACATTTGTTTTGTTGCTGTGAGTATCAAATACCACACACACACACCTCACCTATTTACTTATTTTTACTGAGATTTGCATTAATTTTTCTTTAGGTAACAGATATTAATCACATCCAAGCAGAATGCAAGATGTGCTTACCAAAGAAAACTGTTATTAAAGGATCTGTAGATATATCCACGAATTTTGTTAAGCACATTAAGAATAAACACAATGAGCAAATTGAAATCTATAGAGTATACAAAGAAGAAAAAAGGCGGAATCGTGACAAAACTAATTTTAAAAACTGGAACATTGAAACTGACGATGGAATAGTCTACATCTACATCAACCGCATCTTCAATATCTCTGACAAAAGCCAAACGTCCATTAAAACAGGCTCAATTTTTATTTCCGCAAAGTAAAGTTGCAAAAAGACTTTGATGAAAGAATAATTAGATTTATTGTGGAAAGTATGTCACCGATATCTATAATATGTCATCAAAGCTTTATTAACATTTTCAAAGGCATGAATTTAAAGGTCATGAGCCGATTTGTGCTATTCAGAAAGTTGACAATGAGTATCAAAACATGATTACATCTATAAAACAACAACTATCCGGTTGTGACTTGTTTGTACAACTGCAGATATTTGGTCGTCCAAAGAAGAAGTTTTATGAGTAACTTGCCACTGGATAGATCAAAATTTGACACGTCATTCGGTTGCATTATCATGTAGACGATTTGAAGGAGTTCATTCTTTGACAGAATTGGAGAACTCTTAGATGAAATTAATAAGTATTTTGGCTTAGATAATAAAGATTCTGCAACTATCACAGATAATGGCGCAAATTTTATAAAATGTTTTAAAGAATTTGGAATTATGTTAAATGATGGTTTGCAAGCTACAAGTAATGGGTTTGACAAAATAGAAGAAAACCACGAAGAGGAAGAATCTAGAGTTTATCAATGTAACGATGTCATTTGAATCTGAAACTTCCAAAAGTTTATCTTCTGAATTTAAAGTCTGTAATTTTACCGGATCACTTACGATGTGCATCACATACAATAAATTTAATTGCTACCACAGACTACAACAATTCTTACAAAGCTCGCATCAACTTAGAAGTAAAAATTGCCAAACTTTAACAAATGTTCAAACCTCTGAACAAGGCAAGAAGACCTAAATCAGCAGAGATAATTCAAGAAGTTCTGGGTTGCACGTTGAGTTATCCTGGTGTAACTCGATGAATTCGACATATGATGCTATACAAACAATTCTAGCTTACAAGGAAAAATTATTAGAGCTTTGCAATAAATTACTTGTACAACTTAAGTGACAACGACTTTTCATTTTAGAAGAATACTCAAAAATTATGAAACCACTCGCTGAAACACTGATTTTCTCCAAGGATAAAAACACCTATTATGGGTACCTTCTTCCAAGTATTGTATCAATGCACACAAAATTGGAAAAATTAAGCTGTCAGGAAATATTAAACAACTGTCTAAGTCTCTGGATTACATTTTAGATTCCATAGTTAAAAACGATTTAAAGACATATTTATGTTGCAATCTCAAAAGCTGTTATAGCTGCAGTAACACATCCTATGTTTAAAATGAGGTGGTTTAATGCTTTTAAAGGAACAGATGTCTCTGTTACACCAAAAGACATTCAATCTTGGATAATAGATGCTGCTTTGGAGTTTAAAGATTTAGTGAGCCGATGTGGTAGCCAGTGAAGACATTCCAGGCACGTTTTTGATTTTAAAGATGATAATGTAATGCTACACTCAATTACAACATTCAATTTCAAATGAGCTATTGCAAAATCAGTTTGAATTTGAACTGTTAAAATATTTAAATGATAAACGAACCAACCTTGAAATGTTGAATGATTATAAAGTTGTAAGGAAAATATTTATAAAATACAACACTATCTTACCATCCTCCGCACCAGTGGAACGACTATTTTCGTTTGCACAAATTATAAATGCACCAAGGCGCATGCACTTAGTGACACTAATTTTGAAAAGTTGGTTCTATTAAAAGCAATGTAGGTTTTAAGTAGAAATATCTTTGTTGAATGATTTTGTATATAATGTTACATTTCCTTTTGTAAATGTAAATAATCATTTTATTATTAAATATTAATTACACAAACAGTTGTAAAATTTTTATCAGTTCCGCTCGTTTAGATAAATACAATTTGTATCGTACAGATACAAGATTTTTTTTATAAACTTTGCATTTGGTTATAAAAGGCCTTAACCACTAACCTCTTCTACGGTTGTTAGGTAAGGTAACTTAAACCTGCAGGTGAAGAAAATATTCTCAGAAGTGCTTCCGTGCTTCAGAATTATACAGTTTATCTGTATCTGTCTACTAATTTTGACCACTTAGTAGTTCGGAACCGCATTTAGATTATGTAAAATATTGTAGTTAAGAGTTTTTTAATTATTGGTATTGGTAATTGGTATATTCATTTCACCATACAACACAGGTTCCAAAATCATTATACCAATGTAGTATTTGATTTGGAGTAATAAGTTTGCTACAACAATTTCCACAACTTATTACTACTTCAATAGTAAAGATAATTATTACACATTATTGATGATGGATTTTGAAAAGTTCTTGAAATTATTTACTTCGTGCGTTCTAGTACTGGTACTGTACTGGTAGTTGCAGTACTCGAAATTACGAAATACTGAACTAAAAGTACTGGTACTTAATACTGTAAGTAAAGCAAATATTATTTAGTACTGGTTACTGGTTACTTCCAGTACTTTTATTAGGTACTGGTCACAGCCTATTTGTACTGCAATATTTTTTACTTTCAGACATTACTTGAATATTGTAAGTACTTGGTAAAGAATACTGGTACTTGGTACTGTAAGTAAAACAAATATTATTTAGTACTGGTTACTGGTTACTTCCAGTACTTTTTTAAGTACTGGTCACAGCTCTGATTCGTAGAAACAATTTTAAAATGTTAGATACCTTAAGATGTAGGAACAGGTTAACAAATTTGTATATATAAATGTTATCAAAAGGAATATGTAGTTTGTATATTTTACTTGTAATTAGGATTAAAAGGTGCTTTGTGAGTTTATTGAATATTAAATATGCAATAATGACAGAATGAATTATATAAATGTTGTTAGATAACAACTAAAATAACAGCTACACCGCGCTAAGGTTAATAGACAAATTTTACCGAAAATTTATATGTTACAAGGTTGCTCAATTCTTAGAACCAAATCTTCCGCAATATATAATGTTCTTAAAACTATCTACATTAATATTCTTAACTACACTTCGTGAGATCCCTTTAATCTTTTTATTCGTGTCTTTCTCGTCAAATTTTAATACTAAACCCATATTAAGTTGTCTTTGAACTTCCCTACAACTTTTTTTGTTGACATGCGGTATATTGTGTTTATTATCTGCGGGGTACACCACTTTAAACCTAAAAATAAAAACAAGATAGTTTAATACTTCTATTAATAGTTTTTGCTAATGTTGGCGATACAAATATGTAAAAACAAACTTTAACAAGAAATATAATGTTTTTTAATAAAATATATACATGTATTGATAACATCTATAAACCGCTGTGGTAACCAGAGTCTGGTGAAACTGGGATAGCCAAATCTCTAAACATTTGCGCAAGCGATTGCCTTGCAGTCGCATCTTTTAAGTATTGGATGAGGTAATATTTAATTATTTTTAACACTGTCAAGTAATTTAAATTGCTGCAATCATTAGACAGAGAAATACTGGCACGGCTCTCTTCCTCTAATAATGTTTAAACCCTTTCTTCCTCCGTCGTATTTCCACATACTTTTTTTATATCGCCAACAAATTTTTCGTAAAATTCTGGAAAGTTTCTACAACTTAACTCAGCCATTTTAAAACAGATTAATTCTCGCAAATTTAATAGCTTGATGCACTCGGACGCAGGTAGCACAATAACATTCCGATTCTTCGTAATCTCCATATTATATAAATTCTCCTTCTCAAAATTGTTCAACAGCCATATACTTCTATTAAAGGCTGTGCTCAGCTGCAATTTGAAATCTTGATCCAATTGTATGTCAACAACGTCGTCTCCAGTAGTCAAACCATTTAATCTGACTTGTTTTGAGTCTTGCGCAAATTGGTGAATTTGAAATTCTACTTGAAAAGTACACAATTTCTTCCAATCGAAATATGAAAATGTTATCGTAGAATCTGCACACATACCATAACAGCAAATAACTTGGATGACAGGTTGAAGACCACCATATAAATCAAACCCAACTTCTATTATATGGTAGTAAGAATTTGGTGGAAATTTGCCTAACCTATAGGTTGTCTTACCAACTAGTTGGTTTATATTTAATTGTGGTACTCGCACATCACTTGTAACGTTAACACAAGAAAAATCCATCTTTAACTAGTAATTTTAATCAAGCTCGACGATACTTTGACGACTAATGCACTGGAACATGCCTCCATCGCCTTTTATGCCGATGGCCGAGCGTGCGCAGCTCCTTATTATGTTAATTGGCGTTATATGCAAGTCTTGACTGGAAAAGTGACGCGTAAAATTGTTTTATAGTGGGTTTTACCTGTATGATTTAACTACCAACACCATTTTTAGAATTATTATACAAAATTACTCTTAGCAGTATTTTTAATATAACTCCGTCGTGTAACCTATCAAATTAGTATAGAATTTTCCTGGGGGGAATCGAAATTAATTATCACGTCTTTTAAAATTAGCTCCAACAAGGACACGCATAGTGTTTTAATATTCAAAAACCTAACAGTAAAACACCTCTACATTTTTATTTAGATTTAACTCGATAATACAGAAATTTAAAAAAAAATACAATATTTATAGTTACTACTACTTTAAGTCACCCGTCTGCGCCGACGAGTCCATTTAAATAGAGAGGAGCCCGCATTTACTTTAAGTAAAAAATATTCTAAGCCGTACCTATTCACCAACACGGAATTTCAAGAATGTATGACGCGCGTAATTGAATGCGATCTTGAACCAAGTAATTAGATTACTAAAAATGCAGCCTACTTTCTGTTTGAAGAAATTCAATACAAATGGGGTAATAATCAAATAATAGATGTCAGTCGAATTCCGGGACGATGTTTAAATTTTAAACCATGGATCTTAGAGAAATTTCTGTCACTATAATCCTGCATATTACAGCTTATTCTTTTATACGTTTCTAAATTGTTGTACTTCAACTACAGATATTGATCGAATTATGTTAAACTTGATCGGTTTCATATTCACTGGCTGCAATATTATTACTTTACTTTATCTCGGATATTGAACCGTAAAGCATTGTAACTTGAACATGATTTCTAGAAAAACGTATACCTAGGAATGTTTGCAAGAAGCTCTTAATGAGGTTAAACAAGGTGTTGCAA
This sequence comes from Platerodrilus igneus, assembly GCA_036346225.1. Lineage (NCBI taxonomy): Eukaryota > Metazoa > Arthropoda > Insecta > Coleoptera > Lycidae > Platerodrilus > Platerodrilus igneus. The sequence continues at coordinate 3,235,597 of JARFIW010000544.1, forward strand.
CAATGTACTCTGCTAGTAAGAAGTTCAGGATTCCAAAGTCGACATTGCGCGACCATCTCATACGATCACAGAGTAAAAGAGATAAAAGTGTAGACAGTTACATTTCTGATATACAAACAACTAATTTACAAACTGCGAAAATGTGTACAGGAAGTACTCTAAAATGTAATGCAACACCTACTTACTCAGATGGTAAAGATAATAAAGAAGTTTGTAAAAGAAGTTTTAAGATGCAAAAACCAAAGTTTAATATTGAGGAAATGAACTCTGCAAAAAATAATGGAAATGCTTGACATAAACCATCAGAGCAAATAATAAATAAATCAAGTTCTATGGATTACACCCCCAAATTTTGAAGATGACGATTCAACACAGGAAAGCAGTAGTCGGGGTACGAAAATACCGATGTATATAAAAAGGGGTGTTGTATTAAAAAATACACATCGTAGTGAGCACAGTTCAGATGATGCATATATTCACTTTAATGTACATGGGTTGATTATCACAACCATCGAGATATGCATAACCTAAATGAAATTATCTCTATAATATCTAAACTTCGGCAAAAAGGAAATTATAGAATAGACGACAACAAAGTTAGATGGGGGTAAATATTTATACATATTTTTCCAAATTGCAAAATTGGCATAGTCTGCATCTGCATTTTGATAAGTGAACATCGTAATAAAAATTACCTGAGAAAGAATTATCTTTAGATGCTATGAAAATTTTAGAACAAGTTGTCGACGAGATGAAAAAAAGTTTATCAAACAATTCAACTAGCCAACATTTGAATGGTATGTCTAATGAATCTCTGGCAAATACTAAAATAGTGCAAGATAAACCTGCACATGATAATGTTGATGCGAAAGATCAGAATATAGACTTCAAGTCAGATGTTTCTGACAGAAAAAGAAAGAGAAAACTTAAATCGTATACTAAAGACGATTTAAATAAAGCCCTTGACAAATAAACAAAGAATGGATTACTGGTTCAGAAGCATCCGAAATCTACAATGTTCCCAAAAACCTCATTAATTTACGAAAATCAGAATAAACCAAAATCGTGTTTACAAAAAAAGGGAAATTAAATGTATACTAAACATTTTGCCCTTTTAAAAAAAAAAGTGGATTTTGGTTTGGGGTTGAAATTTTAAATGAAAAAAATAATTTCCAAATGTGTAAAATTTGGTTTGTTAAAATTTGAATTAAAAAAAAAATGGCTTTAAAGTTTTTTTTATTTAATTAATTAAAAATATAAATTATGGGCCAAACGGTTTTGGTTTTATTTAATTAATGGAATTAAACTTTTTTAAACTGGTATGTTTCAAACACGCAGTTGTACTCATTTCTATTAAAATTAAATGTAGCGCTCTTTGTTTTAATTCTTTTCATAAGAACTTAGATACCCATTTCAGTTGCGTGGAAATTTGAAAAATTAAACAATACCAATGTATACATTATATTTTAAACATAAAAAGCTAATATATACAAAAATAATTTCTAAATTCACATCATTCATTTCTTATGATAAAGTTGAAATGGTTAAATTTTTACTTTAAAACTTATAATTTTGTATATATTCCATCTGAATATCTGCCAACAGTTTTATAAACCCCATCTCCTCGATTATTTTCATAAAATCATCCAGATCCTCGGGCATTGATAACACTGCAGTACAGTGTTGTATTGCTTCCTCGTATGACTGACACATAAGACATTTTTCACCTTCTATCGAAAAGCGTTGCCCACATTCTGCTTTTTTTACTTGTAGAGCATTGCGAAATCTTCGAATAACTTTCCCAAAGTCTCTATACATATTTGTTATATCGCCTCTTTAAACTGTACAATCAACAAATAATAACTTCTACGCGAACAGTCCTTTTATAAGAGCTACTCCTATTCGGATATGTACCAATTGCACTCGATTTGTGTGCACGCACGAAACAACCGGTATGAAATGTATTCTATGAACTAATTCATTACATTCCTTAAGAAAATGCTAAGGACTTTAAAAATAATTATAACTCTTGTTAGACCTCCAGCCTCCGGATAAACGTTATTATTTTAAGTTGTGTCACTGTTTTCTGAATCAATTTCCTACATACTTTTCCTAAACCATGCGTATCAATTGGGGGTTATACTTTACTCCATTAACCGACTTGTATATATTTTCGTATTCGTCTCTAGCTAACACGTTTGTATAATAAAGATGTACAGGCTCGTCGTCAACTGGTAACTTAATCTTTTTTTAAAAACTAGCCTTTGTTTTCAACTTTAACGCTTGTTGTAGGTGTGGGGATTCTTTCCGCTATTTCTTGTGACTAGGAATCGGTGATTTGCAAGGGTTTAATCAATTGTTTGTACACCTCTTTGAATTTTTGTAGAGATGTAGTGCCCCCTTTTTTGTATGCCACAAAGTTCTTTCGTACGGAATCCTGCATAAAATGAAGCTTACGTTTATTTACAATAAAATCTTTAACATCCGTCATCATCAGTGTGGTCATATGGTTATGTGGTCATATGTCATGCGGTCATATGGTCATGCGGTCATATGATCATGTGGTTATACGGTTATGTGAGCAGGGAAATAAAATTTGGTATATAGGGAAGTAGTTTTGGGTTGAATTAGTTATAGTAAAACATTTTTCGAAAGATGTCGCATTCAAGCAATCAGTGGTGCTCCAAACAATTTATTACAAAAGCAGCAGAGAATATCCTGGATGGCTCGAGTTTCTACGCTGGTAGTAAAAAATATAATATACCTAGAACAACGTTATGCCGATATGTTAAAAGGTTGCAGAACGTGAAGAAATTACATAATTCCAACGATGCTCCAGCGAATATAGCTCGTATGTTAGACGGGAACAAAACTCCATGTTTACCATCCTCTTTTGCATTAGTAATAGCAAAGTTATCATAATTCTGTATAGGCATTGTAATTTTTTGTTTCGCAGTCTCCATATTGCTTCGAGTGTGTACCTGCTTTGGTTGCTGCTTGCGGTGATAGCTTAACGTCTCTTTCGGTATATTATATTTTTTACTGATGGAGTAAATACTTGATTTACCCAGTCGAACTTCTTCTATAGCTTTTTCTAACGCTTTTTTACTGTATCCACTATTTTGTCTTCTTATGTAATTGCGAACCATGCTAACCAATACTGACGGAGGTAATTTCACTCTATGGGGCAATTTCACCCTGTTACGTGCCATTGCACTTTAACATTGTTAGTAGTTTAGTTTTTAATGTACGGAAGTTTCCCGCCATAATTTTCAAATACGCGGTACGCGGGAACTTTTTAAATGAACTAGGCGGTGCTTCCGGCACGTAATAGCAGTGAGTTTGCGTAGTGTGTTCATCCTTAGAGGGTTAGACCAATACTAGACAAGGAGTTGGGGTGACGCGCTGAATCGTGGCCATTTTGCCTTTGATCGTGAAGTTAAGTGCACGTGATTGTCTGGTAACGTATCTTAGGGTTTACCTGTGTAGAAATCCCTTCTCTAATTATCTTTTTGTTTGTCTACCTCTACCTCTTTCCTGTCAAATCCCTACATAGGTAAAATCTGCGTCGCCTAGGGCCTACCGACCTCCACATCTGTAGATGGAGAGACTTCACGTCCACCTCAGCTAGCCGAGCTGTTCCTTACGCATTTGATGGCGTCGACGTATGATCTCTAATTCCGCCGGAAGGAGCCCGAGGACTTCAGAGAAGCGAACTGTAACGCAATCCCGCCGGATACCGGATTCCGTATGTAAGTAATCCTTTACTTATTTTCTACTTTGTTCGCTGTATTATGTGTTATCTTAAATGTATCTATTGTTTCCGTTAATTATGTCTTAAATTTATGTATTGATGACATCATCAGTAGTGACGCGCCGAAATCCGTATAAGAGTTGGCGCTGCCAACTGTGATAGTGTCTCTTACACCACGTTACCGGTGTAGTAATTATCGAACTTTAAATTTTAACTACCGTTTGCATGTAAGACTCTATGGGGCAATTTCACCCTATGGGGCAATTTTACCCTATTTTGATGGAGATAAATTCAAGGAACTTTGCAATTAATGCACCCCACAACCAGACCTAAATCCGATTATGCAAATAAAGAAATAGTTTAATATTATTGCAATATCACAAAAGTTATACGTAACAACCAATTTTAAAAAAATTGACTTTGAAACTTAAAATGGATGTTATGACTAAGTTTTATCATTACAGTGGTACCATATCTAGTTGAACCGAGAAACAGCGCAATTAAGTTGATGAATCGATGTGAATTGGTTTAGCTCCGACTCCCAGCAAGTGGGGTTGGGCCTGTCTGACCGTAGAGTAGTCGTAATAACTGTCTTTGTAAATTTTGGTATCTATATCAGTTTTCGAGTTAGAGGCTTTGGTATAAAATTTACAATTTTATGTTAAAATTTTTCTAAGTCCGAACTACTAAAAATTTTGTCAAGCCCCAATATATTCAAAATGGACATATCTCAGGTGTATGTTGGATATAGTTTGGATGTATACCGTACGGATGCGAAAGGAGGGAGAAGGACAAAGTAGGGTGGAGGGTTTAGGCTAGTTTACGTTGTTTGGAGTTAGATTAGTCGGTGTTGTATGAAGTTAGATTAGGTTAGTTGGACTTGTCAGGAGTTAGGTTAGCTGGTGTTGTCTGATGTTAGGTTAGGTTAGTTGGATTTGTGTGGACTTAAGATAGATAAAAGGAAAATTTGATAGGTTAGGTCTTCAACAATCTTCGATTGTTTCCAAAGAAAATATTCAAGCTGCTATTTCCGAAAATATGACGTAGAAGTTATTTAAAATTAAATTGCTTTATTAGTAAGAATCCTGTAGACAACAAGTTTGGTATTCCCTTAGTAAAGGTTTAAAGTGTTTATTTAAAATGTGTATTTCCCTAAATACGTAGTCGAGGATGGTTGCTAGAAAGTACCTCGTGTGAATCCCCGGCAATTATACGTCAATTTTAATGCACTGTATTTAAACATAATTAATAGAAAGTCCAAAAAAAGAAATTATATGCAGCTTTCATATGTAATTTAGGTAGCCCATAATTGTTAAGGAATTAATTTAGAACGACTTGTATTTTCCAAGTACCTATTTAGCATTGACTACATAATTATGTTATGACGTGTTTAGAAATTAAAAAAATGTTAAACCAGACATTGATAACTGTTTAAAAATTAAAAAGTGATGGTTTTGAATATTCTAAAAACAGTGCATCACCGTTTGAAAAATGGTTTTAAATTTTATACACTTATGGACCATAAAGGATTCATTTCTAAAATCTCCACGGTTTTTGATTTTTGGAGATGTTTGGTTAAAGCATATGTCATAAATGAAACAAGATTTTAATGAGATTTGGGAGCTGTAAAGTGTAACTTTGTAAGGAGTAGTCCTATTTTAAATCTGCGTAAAATTTTAGACTAATTTGATGTATTGCATGACTAAAAAAATTTATAAGAACGCTCAGAAATCGTAACAGGTAAGAAATCCTAAAATGAGGGTAGTTCCCTGGGGGGGAGATGCTATCTGAAAAATTTAAAGAGATTTGGATAGCTGAGAAAATTTAATATTAATTGATACCAAACAAGATAAGTTTATCTCGAAAGATGAGCTAAACGAGATAGAAAGTACGGTATGACATTAAAAGCGAGTAGTGGTACGGTCGCGGTATGCTCGCTAGAAGGTATGTGTGTAATTTTGTAAGGCGTGGTCCTATTTTAAATCTGTTTACAGATTCGAATTCTGCGTAAAATTTTAGACTATTTTGATGTGCCACATGTATAAAAAAATTTATGCGGACGGTCAAAAATCGCTACCGGTAAAAATTCTTAAAATTGGGGTAGCTCTCTGGGGGATGGCGCTATCTAAAAAATTCCTAAAGTTTCGGGTAGCTGAAAAAATTCTAATATTAATTGATACCAAACAAGATATATTTATCTCAAAAGATGCAATGGCTAGTCGAAAAAAACTATTTGGTTCAGAATGTTAGCGGTAAAAAAATCTTAAAATGAGGGTAGCTCCCTGGGGGGGTGATGCAATCTAAAAAATTCTTAGAGATTTGGATAGCTAACAAAAATCTATTGTTAATTGATACCAAACAAGATATATTTATCTCGAAAGATGAAAATGGCTAGTCGAAGAAAACTTTTTGGTCCAGATGTGTGTGGAAATGCGGATGCTGGTGGAAATGTGGTCACAGGACCCCCAAAAACCATCTACTAATGGATGTAGATGCGCCATGTTGCTCTGCTAAGATGGATATCGGTACACAAACCAAAACAGGAAATACCTATATCAATAATGGTGTTTATCGTCAACAACAAAGAAAGTTAAAAACTCTGAAACAGAAATTGAGACGTAGAAATTTAAAAATAGCAAATATGAAAGAATTGGTAGCCGAACTATCAAAAAGGGGTTACAACAATGAAAATTTGGATGTTGTTTTGAAAAATTATTTTGAAGGTTATAAATATTGTAGCGAGCTACTACTAACGCGTTTCACTAATTTAAAACAAGTAGTAATAAAAGTCTTGATTACTCACGATTCACAAGCCTAACTAACAGTATATGCCTTATTTATAGATGTGTTCTGTCCAATTACAATGATGCACTATCACACTATTGCTATTTACAAGCACTAATATCTTCTTAAACTAAATTCTTAACCATAGGTCTATTAACAACACTAACACTACTATTTATTTATTACACTTTTGTCTATTTATGTATTCCACAAGTTGTCTGTACAATAGACACGTTTACATAATACAAATTTATGTTTACTCTCGGACTCCCAAAAGCATAACTATTTAACTTTACACGATATAATTTACATTCGACATTCTGATATAGACTAACCCTTACATTTATCAGCGGTCTTATATATACCCTGAATTTAAAGGATGATTCATAATCCAGTATATCCTAGAAAATTCTAGGATTCTGTAGTATATACATTGCTTACGGCGCTTGTGTATGTTTGACGGGTTGCCTAATAGTAGCTCGTAACAATACGTTTGCTACTTCTTTATTACAGAATTATGAAGAAACACCTTTCTATAGCTATCCTCTTCTATAAAGTGAAATTAGTAAACGCTAGTAACATACATTATACTATAGTTGTATTTTCTATCTAGGTATTGCGATAAGTCACGCGCAAGTTTGTTTGGTTCTACCTGTATTTTTGTTTAACTTATGGATACTACGATTGCGAAGTTTTAATGGCAACCGATAAAAAATGGCCGACAATTATATACCTAAACACCATCTACCACTTTCTTAACTGAAATGGAGTATAGAACAATAATTAAAATGGCGGCTACATTAAGAATGGCATAGAAATTTTAAGTCTTAAGCAAACATAACGAATATACTATTAGAAAATAAATATCAGTTTAATTACGGAAACAACGTATCTACAATTTGGACAGTTTAAATAATAGTACAATTAATTTTAGTAATTAGTTCGTTTAATCAACGCAAGTGAACCCGGTATTAGTCGCTAGGGTGTTTCATAACGTGGTTAGTCGCATGTCGAAAGTAGTCTTCACACTATACAAATACATTTTTTATTACCAAAATGTACGTATAGTTTTTGTAGACTGTGTATCTACAAGTATGGTTAGTCTATACCGTTATTTATTCTATCAACAAATTATTTACACTAATTATATTGATTTATTAACGTTTGTTAAATAGATACTATATTCTTAAGGAATTAAAAATTTTAACACAAATATGTTTATAAAAAAGAAATTTAAATATTTAATTAGAAAAATATTAAATATTTTATCATACATTTAAATTTTAATCAGAGTCTGATGAGCTTCTTATACAATTAACACATTTATACGTTATAGTTGACGTATATTCTTGGCAGATGGGCATATGGCAAGAATCGCATAATTTTTTGCTTTTTCTATTTTTCCGGCGAGGGCAAAAAAAGCAAAAGCGGCTGTCTAAGTTTTCTGTTGGTGATGGCAGATTTGGCACTGGATTCCTAGCGATTCCTCGTATAGTGGTACGCAATAGTAGTATCAAATTTGTAATTTGTATACGGGTTTCTAGATGTGGTCTGAGAAGTGAAAGAACTAAATTCTTTATAAACAGCCGTCTTTCCCTTATAACATTCTCATTATTATAGTTGTTGATTTTGTAAATTATAAAACTATTTACAATACCAATATTTAGCATTGAGAAGTAAATTGTCAAGGGCCACCTACAACTTACTCTAGAAACTGAATATAGTGATTTTATTTCATCCACCACATCAACTGCTCCTTGGGTTAGATTATAAAAGGTAATAACTTCAGGTTTTTCAAGATCTCCCGTATCTTTGTCAATAGCATGATTGATATAAGCAGCACGTTTTTTGCTTTTCTTGGAACATAGATATAAGCAAAGTTCCTTTTGAAAGAGCAAACATACTGCTCCGCGGCTTACGTTCCTTTATGTTTATAAATTCTGGAGGTAACTTTCGCTTATTTTTTTCAACGTTCCGACAATTGTTGTTCGATGATTTTTGAGAAGATCCTGCGACAAGGGTATTGATGTAAAACAATTATCTAGTGCTACATGTCAGCCGATGTTTAGAATAGGGCCGTTTATTCACTTAGTGACGCTAGCCGCACTGTTGTCAAGCTGGTAAGGACCAAGTGGTCGCTTTCTGGCGTATATGTTTAAATTTAATGAATAGAAGGTTCTTGCGTCAACCATTGCATACATTTTTATACCATATTTCGCAGGCTTTTTTGCGAAGAATTGTCGGAACTTTCAGCGTCCTCTGAACGCGTTCAACATTTCGTTTACCGTTACATGTTCTCCCACTTGATATTTGTTCTTACAAAGCTTTACAAAATCATCAAACTGTTTCCTTATGGGTGCTAAGTTATAGATAACTTTGCGTTCATTTCTATCCGCAATATTGTCAAACCGAAGTGCGCTCTGTATGGTATAAAATCGTCGCTGCGACATTGTGGCTCGAAATCACTCAGGAGCTGTACCGTCATCTGTTCACAATTCATTCAAGTTGACATGGTGACTCTTTTTCACGCCAGTTAAATAAAGAAGTCCTATAAGGGCCCGAACTTCTTGCACGGTCGTGTTTCGACAATCTCGTTCCCGAGCAAAGCGTTGTCGTTTTTTTGTTAAATAAATATTCGTGCAGGTGACTGCTTCCTAAATTGACTCTTCTGGTAAGAATAGTTCCAACATTCCAAGGGAGATCTGACTTTACTGGCAACGGCTTTTACTCTTGGCAGATGTGAAACTATGTTCTGTTTTCTAATACGGCCAGTGACTTTTGGTAGGTGTTTCAGTCATTCGGTTACCTTGTCTTTCCCCAGAAACTTTGGAACAGTGTTAGAATAATAATTGTAATCTGGTAAATCTGAACAACTTGATTGCTCGGAATCTGTCCTGTGGAAACTGTGAACGCTTTCTGCATCACTTTCAATGTCATCGGCCTTTTCACCCTTATCTAAAACTTGTAGCTCACTTATGCCCGTTTGCACCACACATGTCTTAAGTAAGGAATAGTAAAGGAATACTTAAAATTTAAGTAGTCCTTAATTCAAATTTCATGGCACCAGTACTTGAATGTAAAACTCTTTACTAAGTAGGTGTACTGTTGGCAACGCTGTAAATTAAGTGGTTTTTTAGGAACTTTTTAGTAAAAATTGGCGTTACATATCAATCATAAATTGTCAAATGTCACTTCATTTATAATTTTTCTTGATTTATTATGTTGATGGTTATTTCTTTCTTTATAATTTTGGCGTGATTGATTTGTTCAATGGAGAACAAAAAGAGATTGAGAAATTGAAATGTTTCTTTCCAAGAAAAGGAATTTTTGCTGTCCCTAATCTCCAAGAATAAGGATACCATTGAAAATAAAAAAACTGATGCGGTTTCAGTTCAAGATAAAAAAAACGTGGTTTAAAATAACGACGGAATTTAATAGTCTGTCCCCAAACAATTGTTTTCGGGCAACTGATTCTTTGAAAAAGTTCTTCGATAATTTAAAAGAAGATATTAGAAAACGAGCTGGAGAGCAACGAAAAAATTTGTATACAACTGGCGGTGGACCTGCTGCACCTAATCGGTCAAAAGATTATGACGACGTTCTGTTGAACGTTGTAAATAATAAAACAATATTTGGCTTGGATAATCCATTTGACTGTGACTCTATGTTAAAGGTAATAACAAATCATAACATACGATGACTTTAATATAGCGAAGTAACGTTTGTTTATTTTATTTTTTTAATTTAAACCTAGATTATAAATCACATAATGGTACATAAAAGTTTTTAATTCCAGAACACAATCCATGAAGAAAGTCCAACATCCACTATAGAAGTAGTATATCAAGCGGAGATAGAAAATGTCATAGTTGAGGTACTAACCTATTTTACAATCACAAACTATGACCAATTTGTAAATAAAATCATAACATTACTTATTAAATCACAACGGTAGTAATAATATTTACTGTCCACTATATGTGACTAAATTTCCAAATTAAAATCATGCTTGTATGTGTTTTTAGGATACAACCTCAGAACAACCACACAATTGGAGCAGAATAAAATCACTGGATTTAAATAATCCCTGGACCCAATCTTACAGGCAAATGTGAATAATGTAAGCCTATAAACTTTATTCATATAAGATCGAGAGATTTATTTTTACCATGTGTGCTGTCTTTGTTTGTGAATCTTTCTTTTATTGCAGACAAACGTTCCAAAACCAAAACAAAAAATAAACAAAGTGCATAACACTTCTAGAAGGCGTCCGACCACCATAAAGGCATTGACATCTTCTAGCCTAGGTGAAAAGTATGAAGCAGTAATTGACAAAAAAATGCATTTAGCAGATTGTTTAGAAAAAGAGCATAATTTAAGAATGAAGCTATTGCGTTTTGATGTTGCACTAAAGAAAAAAGAATTATCAAATGCTGGTTATTCAGATATAGACATAGATTTGTTAGAGGGTCCTGATTTAATGATATAGATAGATTTGTAGATAAATTGTTAATACAAAATATATTAGCCTAATTTCTTATTTATTAAAGTAGATTGTGAAAGTAGTTTACTATTCCATCTATATAATTGCCCACTTGGTCAGGATGATTAGGTGGGTCCGGAATATTACCCATTTCAATCAAGTAATTGAGCTCATTGATGTTTACCTCAAGAGGAGGTTCTTCTTCGTTCATGACAACTGCTATATTGTGTAAAACTGCAGTGGCTACTATAACTGATAGAGCTGTTTCAACATGTAATCTTATTCCATATGCCAACACTGGAAATCTCCGTTTTACGACTCCAAACAACCTCTCTATACAATTCCTAGTACGAATGTGAGCTTCATTATAAAGGATTTCGCCTCGCATTACTGGGTTTGTCAAAGGCGTCGACAAAAAATTTTGTAATGCATAGCCACTATCACCTGAAATATAGCATAATATGTATCTACGAATAAATAATAGCTATTTTATTTTGAAATAAGGACATAGGTATAATCTTACCCAGCGAAACACGGTTTTTAAATTCCCCTTGTTCAAATCTGGCATGTATATTACTGTGATTAAATATTGTGTTATCATGTTGCGATCCTGGCCACCGTGCCACAATATCACGAATCTTTAAATTGCTGTCACCTACTACCTAAACATTTATTGAAAAGTAACCTTTGCGATTCCTAAAAATTTCTGCATCCACTCCACCTAAAAAAGTAGATTATATAATATAAAATACACTCTTTTTTGTATTATTATAATTACAATAAAAAAATGATTGAATGTATTTTTGCTTTCATCATCATCATTAGGTCTTCAGTCCTAGAACTGGTTAGACGCGTACCATCATTGTTCCCTATTCTGAACTAACCTACAGATTTCCCTGAAATATGCACAGTTTGCATCTATAACTGTCTGATCTAGGTCTACATCTACCTCTTTTTTCCTATCTCTGCTTGTAATATATCACATACTATTCCCCAAAAATGCCTTAGAACGTATTCCGCCCTACTATTTCTCTTTTTCGCCAGATATCCTTGTTCCCCTACTATTTCTGTAACTTATTTGTTGTTATCTTTGTCTGTCCATGCTATCGTCCTCATACATCTGAAGCACATCATTTCAAAAGGCATACTGTGCTGTGCTCCACACATATGCTTTTAACAATTTTCTTCTTGTTCTATGTTGTTTGTCTTCTTTCTTGTTAGATGCAGTTCGATCACTTTCTATTGTTTTACAGTTATATGCCCTATTTCTCCGACCTTCAATGGTTGTGAAGGGAGGTAAGCAGTCTGTGGCTGCCAAGTTCCCCCAACACTTAACCATCTTGGCGATTTAATATATTTTCCAATTTATCTTTTCGCCAGTCAACATTAGTTGCAGGTATTTCGCAGCCATTAGGTTTTCCGTCTCAAAACTGGTTGGACACGTACCTGCACTTATTTATATTTGAGCTAGCCTACATAGTTCCTGAAATTCTCACACAGCATGTGTATTCAGGTTAATCTTCTTTGGGAATTAAACCACTCATAGTTTTTAAAATCAACTTTATTTACGTTTCGATCCATGACCTAGGATCGTTGTCAAAATAATAATAAAAACTTCAAGTTTGACATTTATGACATAAATTGAAGGTGACTTTGATTTATTGATGTTTGAAATATTTGGTTTGAGTATACTAAGCAAAAATTTTTAAAGTTTAACAGAATGATTACCTTCAATTTGTGTTGCGACCTGGGGTCGGCTTTCTTTAGGTAGCCAATACGCTTAACGTGAAATCAGCTGATTAATTTTATTTGAATTTCATATAAATTCAATAACTTAGAATTGGAAAACATTTTTAACATGTTTCTATTTATACAATTGAGAGGATGGTTATTACAGAAGTGTGCGATTGCATTATTGAAAGGCTTCAGTAGGCGTTTTTATATTTATTTTGAGGGGGAAAATTCATTATGATTTAAGTTACCTCTTTGGTAGATTTTAACATGGTTCTGAGGCGACTCTATGGCGGGTTTACACTTGTCAGATACCAATGTTGTTCTATGAAGATTGTATATGGATCTGAGGCGACCCTATGGCGGGTTTACACTTGTCAGATACCAATACTGTTCAACGGAGATTGTATATGGTTTTGAGGTAACCTTATTGTGGATTAATACTTGTCAGATACCATTGCTGTTTTACAAGGATTGTTAATATGCTTATTTTTATGTAATTAGTTATTTTATGTATAAATAGAAATCATTTATGTAGGCTGTATTTCATGTTAATATTGCAAGGAAAACCCAGGAAAAACTTGCAATGCTACCTATTACTATTATTATTATTATTATTATATTGTGGGCATTTGATTTTCATTTGTTATTTCCTTTGTTATTTCTTTTAGTAATGGAATCCATTGTTTACTGAAAGTCACGGATTCGTTTGCAACTCAGTTATTTTTATGTAGGGTTATATAAACAGCTACTTTGATTTTGCGTTTTTGGTGGTTTTCTTCTTTTCAGGGAGTAGGTGTATTCAGCTCGTTCCCTTTCTATTGTTTTCTAATTTTATACCCTATTTTACCGAGATTCAGTGAAGGAGGTTAAGCAACCTGTGGCTACCAAGATCCCCCAACACTTAGACATTTGCCGAAATAATGGTTTTCCAGTAAATCCTTTCACACAATTAACATTATTCGAGAATATTGCCCAACCAATTCTTGTAGTTACTTATAATAATCATCATGTTTAAGCACAGTTATCTTTTCGTCATTAGTTTATCCATCTTGGGATTGGTTGGATGCGTACCTCCATTGATTTCTATTCTGGGCTAGCCTACACATCTCCTGAAACCTCTACAGCCTACATCTTTTACTATCTGTGTGCAGTAGTCTAATCTAGGTCTGCCTCTTCTTCTCTTTTCCTATCTCTGCTTCTAATATATCCGCACTATTCCCTCATGCCGTAGTATGTGGCCTATCATCCCTATCTTTCCTATTTTTACCGTTTTCCACATATTTCTTTCTTCCCCTACCATTTTTAGTACCTCTTCGTTCTTAACTTTGTCTGTCCATGATATCTTCATCATACGCCTGTAACACCACATTTCAAAGGCTTCTACCTTTTCTTGTCCGCTTCTCCTACTGTCCAGGCTTCACAGCCGTACAGTGCTGTGCTCCACACATATGTTTTAAGCAATCTTTTCCTTGTTTCTATGTTTGTGGTCTTTGAGCACAGTAGTTGCTTTTTCTTGTTAAATGTAGCACGACCTTGTGCTAATCTTTGTTTTATATCTTTTGTGCTTTTCCCATCTTGCGTTATTTGGCTTCCTAGGTAGCAGAAATCCTTAACCTCTTGTAAGTTCGTGTTAAATACTTGTATTCTTGTTTTTGATTTATTTTCCCCACCTTTGCAAACTAGAACTTTAGTTTTAGTTTTGTTAATTTTCATACCGTATCTCTCTGTTAGAACCGTTTCCATTTCATTAAGAGCAGCTTCTAACTCTTCCTTGCTAGACGCTAATACCGCTATATCATCTGCAAATCTAAGCATATCAATTTTTGTCCCTGCATAGTAATTCCAAATGTCTTCCTGCATTTGACAGTATTCATTGCCTCTTCTATGTACAAGTTAAAAATCAATGGGGATAGGGCACATCCTTGTCTTACTCCTTTCCTAATGTTTACTTCTCTACGTTCCTGCTCTAATTCTATTACTGCTGTTTGCTCTTTGTATAAGCTATGTACTATTCGTCTATCCCTATAACTCATTCCAATCTTTTGAGTATTTCAAACATTTTTTCAATTTACATTGTCGAATGCTTTTTCCAGATCTACAAACCCTATATACATGCTTTCCCCTTCTTCTATTGTTTTCTCCATTATCACTCTCAGAGCTAAAATAGCCTCCCGTGTTCCCCTGTTTCGCCTAAACCCAAATTGGTCTTCTCCTAGTATTTCTTCAGCTCGTTTTTCCATTCGTCTTTGCACAATTCTAGTTAATATTTTTGACACGTGTGCTGTCAAACTTATTGTTCGAAAATTTTCACATCTATCCGTGCCTTTCTTTTTTGGTATAGTTACTATGATGCTACGTTTGAAATCTTTGGGTATCTCGCCTGTCTCATACATATAGCTTACAAGTTGGAAGAGACGTTCTGTTACTGCTTGTCCAGCGGCTTTTAGAGTTTCTGCTTGCACCTTATCTGTACCCGGCGCCTTACCATTTTTCAGACTCTTTAATGCTAATTCAAACTCGTCTCGAAGTATAGGATATCCCAAGTCATCATTTTCAATGTCTGATTCCTGTTCTAATGCAGTTAGTTCCTCTCCTGCATATAAATTCCTATATATTCTTGCCATCTACTCACTTTCTCTACGTTTTCTATAATGACGTTTCCTTGTGCGTCCCTTATATTTTTGCTATACGGTTTTATATCCTAAAATTCATTCTAATTAATTTGTATGCTTCGTCTGTCTTTCCTATTTCCATCTTAGTTTGTACTTCTTTGCACTTTTCATCAATCCATTGTTCTTTAGCTTTCCTGCATTTTCGAATAATTTCCCATTTTATGGCTTTGTATCTCTGTTTTCCTGTTTCGTCTGATTTATTTTTGTATTTTCGTCTTTCTTCTATTAAATTCACGATATCCTTTGTTATCCATGGTTTCTTATTTTCTTTTTGTGTATACCCCAAAATATCTCTGGCCGCCATGTCTAGGCTGGATTTAATGTTATTCCATTCTGTTTCTACTTCCTTAGTTTCAGATATTTTCCCGATATCATTCAGCAATTCATTTGACTTTTTTTCGAATCTTACTTGAATATCTTTATCTTTTAGTTTCTCTAAGTCCAAGTGCCTTTTTCCGTTCCTTTTTTCAGATTTTTAAATTTAAGTGCGGCCTTCATAATTACGATGTTGTGGTCAGTATCTATATCTGCTTCTGGGTAGCTTCTACAGTCTTTTACTTGATTCCTAAACCGTTGTCTAACAAGAATGTAATCTATTTGATATCTTCCTATATCTCCTGGCATCTTCCACGTATATCGTCTTCTAGCATGATGTTGAAATAATGTGTTTGTGATGATTAAATTGTTCTTGTCGCAAAATTCTACCAGCCTATTTCCCTGTCGTTTCTCGTGCCTAAACCAAATAAACCTACTACCGCTCCTTCCCTACCCTCACCTACACAGCATTAAAATCCCCGTAATTATTAAATTTTCATGTCCTTTTACGTATCTTAATATGTCTTCGATATCTTTGTAGATGCTTCTACCTCTTCGTCACTGTAGCTAGAGGTGGGCATGTATACTTGTATTATTACTGTGTTTACCGGTTTAGATTCTAATCTAACCATGAGTACTCTTTCGTTCTTTTGTAAGTAATTTTCTACACAGTATCCTATCTTTTCCGCATAACTATCCCCACACCCAAATTTCCGTCCTCTGCTCCTGTATGAATTACCCTGAAGTCTCCACTCCAAAATCCCCGCCTCTGGCCACCGAACTTCGCTGATCCCTACTATGTCTAGTGATAACCTATTCATTTCGATTTTAGGTTCTCTAGCTTACCTACTTGTTTCATACTTCTAACATTCCACGCTCCGACTTGCAGAATGTTCCCGACTCTTATTTTAACTTTCCGATCGCATCCTCCGAAGTAGTCCTCCCGGAGATCCGAATGGGGCACTATTTTAACTCCGGAATCTTTTACCCCAGAGAATGCCATCATGTTTGTAACAATTTAAGTACGCTGTGTACTTGGGAGATAATGTGGTGGTTTCCCGTTGCCTTCCACATCGCGGTAGTGTGTCTTAGACTGCCATACCGACCCTTATGGTCTCTGCCAATCTAAGTACCGAAATAGCCACTGCCCTCTTTCGGGGACCTGTTTTAGTCTGGTTCCTCGCTAACGACCGTACTACTTTGGTTGGACCTGTAGTTTGGCTCTTTAGCTCATTAGAACACGCAAGCCATTTCACCTGTTCTAGTAATTTAGAACTTCGGCAAGGTGCAGCTCCATTCGAAATGGATTTTAGCTTTAATATAAATTTATTTACCAGGTGATTGTATTCGAATGTGTGTTCCATCAATACATCCAATGACTCTTG
Source organism: Platerodrilus igneus (assembly GCA_036346225.1). Lineage (NCBI taxonomy): Eukaryota > Metazoa > Arthropoda > Insecta > Coleoptera > Lycidae > Platerodrilus > Platerodrilus igneus. Next base: position 3,252,724 of record JARFIW010000544.1, read on the forward strand.
GGAAGGAAGCAATTTGATAAAAGTCTTTCTAAACAGTTAAACTCTCATGAATCTCAAGCATTTTAATATAATTCGATCTTAAACCTGCTAACACCTCAGACACCCTCTTAACTATTCGAGAAGCAGTGGATGTATGCACACCGATAAAAACCGCCACCGTGGATAAATGAGCACCGGTGGCATAAAAGCGCAGAGTTGTTAGCACCTGATTTATCGGAGTAACGCCGTTATTCCTACAAAAATTGTTTATACTATTGGATATAATGTATTTTTTATATTCTGCAAATTTTAAAGTTAGCAGATATATAACACTGCAACTTACTTATCCTCATCAAATTCTAACACATGCTCTATTTGAGCCAATACTTGTAAAACTGTTCATTTGGTTAATCTAAATCGTTGAAAAAATGTCAACTCATCCATTTCATCAAAATAATTGGATCTTTTATTATTAGTCCGTCTAGGAAACCCGTTGTCCTCAATATCCAAAATGTCTAAATCATTATTTAAAAACTCCATAATGATAAAAAAAAGAACACTCAAACCCGGAAAGAAATCGTTGCTAATAAAGTATGAAGGGAAAAATTGATATTTGTTTACCCTAAGTTTGAGGTTAGAAATCGCTCTTTAACATATTTAAGAAACGAAATTTGGTTATTTAGTTTAAGTTATCCTTAGAACACTTATTTGGGTGGTGCAAACGAAAAGTACATGATATTCTCCTTTTAATGCTAAAGAACCCTTAAATCAGGAATTATGAGTGTGGTGCAAACGACCATTAGTGGGCCATCTGTAACAATAAGAGTAGTAAATAGTATGATACAATTCCTTTATCTGCTTTGCTAAATCTAGTATATGAATGTGTGAGTTTACGATTTTTGATTGCGGTTATAATTACAGAGAACTGAAATATCAAAACTAATAATACAAAATCATAGTGTAAACAGACACCTACTTTTGTTTTTGTCCTGTTCAAATTTTAATAGAGTGAGCTCTACCAGTCCTCTCCCTCGGTTGGTCATCCTGCTTGCATAAAAGTTTAAACAAAACTCAAAAAAACAAACGCAATGTGAGACACAACCGTGTATATATAAACGGTATTGATAACTTAAACGTATGCCGTTGGTCGCCATATGAAGGGTACCTTCACACTTATGCGCTTCGCCCTACTAACGTGGTTGCTATACGTATACTGGGTAGATTTACCGTTACATAAGATACCTACATTGTAGTTTAAGGTTGCCTTAAGGATATGAGGGAGAACAGAAACGTAGAAAATGTGAAGGTTGTGCTCATAGCGCGACTAACAGCGGGTAAACAACCTGATCGATAGCTAAATTGTGGAGAGAAAAATGTTTTGTAGAATTTGTTGTTTATTAACACAGAATGCAAAATTAAAATAAAATGCGCACATGAATATTAAACCAAGTGAACGAAATAGTGGATGATGGAAAATCATTTATACATTTTGAATAGGCAGACAATTTAAGTAACTATTGTGCTTCATGTTTGAGGTCTAACCTCCCAAGTTTGTGCGTGGTGTGTTTTTGTGCTACCGCAAAATAACTTACAATTACATGACACGACAATATTCTAAAGAACATCTGTGGCATATAATTTATGAACTTATTCTTCAACCTATAAAAACATATTGATATGTCGTCATTTACAAACGAACGCCCATTTGCGTGCTTTTTATGTGCATATTCCGCATCTCGTAAAAGTACGTTCATAATACATATGCAGTCCCATACAAACGAACATCGATTCGTATGCAGTTTGTGTAATTATTCGACATATCATAAAGGTACCTTGAGAATACATATGCGGTCCCATACCAACGAACGTCCTTTTGCATGCAATTTATGTACTTATTCTGCATCTAAAAAATATAACTTGAAAATACATTTACAGTCCCATACAAACGAACGTCCATTCACATGCAATTTATGTAATTATTCTACATCTGATAAAGGTTACTTAAAAAACATATGTGGTACCATACAAACGAACGTCCTTTCGCATGCAATTTATGTACTTTTTCTGCATCTAAAAGATATAACTTGAAAATACATTTACGGTCCCATACAAACGAGCATCCTTTCGTATGCAATTTCTGTACTTATTCTGCATCTAGAAAAAATAACTTGAAAATACATATGTGGTCCCATACAAACGAACGTCCATTCACATGCAATTTATGTAATTATTCTACATTTGATAAAGGTTACTTAAAAAAACATATGTGGTCCCATACAAACGAACGTCCTTTCGCTTGCAATTTATGTAATTATTCTGCATCTAGTAAATATACTTTAAAAACACATATGTGGTCACATACAAACGATCATAGATTCGTATGCAGTTTGTGTAATCATTCGACATATCATAAAGGTAATTTGATAACACATATGTGGTCCCATACCAACAAACATCCTTTCGCATGCAATTTATGTACTTATTCTGCATTACAAAAAAGTAACTTAAAAACACATATGCGGTCTCATACAAACGAACGTCCATACGCATGCAATTTGTGTAAATATGCTGCATCTGAGAAGGGTACCTTAAAAAACCATATGTCGTCCCATACAAATGAACGTCCTTTCGCATGCAATTCCTGTACTTATTCTGCATCATGTAAAAGTAGATTAGTAAGACATATACGGTCCCATACAAATGAACGTCCATACGCATGCAATTTATGTAATTATTCTGCATCTGATAAAGATAGCTTGAAAAAACATTTTTGGTCCCATACAATCGAACGTCCTTTCGCATGCAATTTATGTAATTATTCTGCATCTAGTAAATATACCTTAAGAACACATATGCGATCCCGTACAAACGAACATCGATTCGTATGCAGTTTGTGAAGTTATTCGACATATAATAAAGATACCTTGAGAGCACATATGCGGTCCCATACCAGCGAACGTTCTTTCGTATGCAATTTCTGTACTTATTCAGCATCTCAAAAAATTAACTTGAAAACACATATGCGGTCCCATACAAACGAACATTCATACGCATGTAATTTATGAAATGATTCTGCATGTTTTCAAAAAAGCTTGAAACTTCATATGCGGTCCCATACAAACGAACGTTTATACCCATGCAATTTATGTAATTATTCTACATGTGATGAAGGTAACTTAAAAAAAAATATGTGGTTTCATACAAACGTACGCCCTTTCGCATACAATTTATGAATTTATAACTGCATCTTTTAAAGGTACTTTGGAAATTCATGTGCGATTACATACAAACGAACGTCCCCAATCGAATGCAATACATGTAATTATACCACATCTCTTAAAAGTAGCTTAAAACTCATATGCAGTTCCATACTAACTTATATCTTTTCGCATGCTATTCCTGTAATTATTCCCCACCTTATAAAAGTTATTTTAAAATTTTTGCGGTTCCATGTTGAGAGACATCACTTTGCATACAATTTGGGCGCTTATACCGCAATGCAGAAATGTCTTACAAAAGCGTATGTAATCGCATACTAATAATATTCATTCAAGTGCAATATACAGGGTGTCTGGAAAATATGTGTACAACGTAAGAACAGAGATTCCTCGTCTCAAAATAGATCGATTTGGGCCAATTTACTCTATACACAAGTTGTTTCATTTAACCGTTAGAGGGCTTCAAAGTTCGTAAAAAATTCTTAATATTTTAAAATAAGTCGAAAACACGTCGATGTATTTTGATCATTTGTGAGGTGTGAGTTTCCATTTTTAATGAACATTTTGTGGTGCTGTACACAATGGTTATAAAAGCATACGAGTGTTCCAAAAATTACGTATTGTATAAATACCATAACCTTTTTGCTGCGAGTAGTTGACTTAATTTGGAAACTTCTTCGTCTTTTGTAACATTTTGATTAGATGAACAGTCTGCCAAGAAAAATAATTTCAAATGTCTGCATACTTTCGTCATCATTGCTGCATTAAGCATAAAATGGGGCAAATAAAAGAACATAGTTTAGTAGTTGGCTTTGCTTTTTATTTGTTATTTAATTTGACTGTCATTTAACCTAAATTTGCCTGTCACGTCGTGAATTTCTGCTTAATTCAATAAAATTTTGCATCTTACACAAACGCCGACCAGGTAGATATTCTTCTGGTTTTCGAATTTTGTCAAGGCAATAGTCGTGAAAGCGTCAGGGTCCACAGGGACAGACTTCCTAATCGCCAAGTGCCAAACCACCAAACATTTGCAAATATTGAAATACATTTTCGCGAAAATGGTAGCTTTCGGTCAAGAAATGCGGATCGAGGACGTCGCCGTACCAAAGAACTGCAGATCTGCAGGAACAAATCTTGGATAGAGTTGAAGAAGACCCTAAAATAAACATCAGACGCTTAGGAGTTGAACTACAGGTTCCTAAAAGTATAGTGCATGACGTTTTAAAGGAACAGTTATTACACCCGTACCACGTCCAACAGGTACAAGACCTTTCACGTATGGATCCTGAGAGGCGGTTAGTTTTCTGTCAGTTTATTCAAAATCAGATAAATTAAATGCAAATTTCAGTCGCAAAATTTTATTTGCAGATGAAGCTTGTTTTACAAGATCTGGTATCACTAACGTACTCAATGAACATGTTTTTGCTGTAGAAAATCCTCATGCAACTAAAATAACTCACTATCAACATGAATTCAAGATTAATGTCTGGGCTGGAGTTATTGATAATTTTATTATCGGTTCTGTTGTGATTCTAAATCGATTAAACTGAGACAATTACTTTAACCTTCTACAACAAACATTGCCGAATTTATAGGAAGATCTGCCATTATTACTTCGCTAAGACGCGTGGTTCTTGCACGATAGTGCTCCTCCTCACTATACTCTAGGTGTTCGACGACATCTACATGAAGAATATCCGGATCGATGGAACGGAAAAGGGTATGATGCTTCTACAAATTGGTCAGCACGATCGCCGGACTTGACTCCTTGTGATTATTTGTTGTGGGGTACCTTAGAATCTAAAGTTTATTCGTCCCCAATTGATAGCGAAAAAGAATTGCAAAGACGAATTCCAAATGCAGTAAACTCTTTATATAATAATGCACAAGTAATGCAGAGTGTTCAGTTTAAGTGCTTACGAATAATTAATGTGTGTATTGAAGAAAAATGCGGCCATTTTGAACATTTATTGTAATGATCCAATACTTGTACCGCGCTGATAATTTTCAACAATAATAATAATAATAAAAAATAAACAAAAAATATCAAGAATTTTACACGAACTTTGAAGCCCTCTAGCGGCTAAACGAAGCACCTTGTATATAGGGTAAGTTGACCTAAATCGATCTATTTTGAGCTAAGGAATCTCTGTTCTCATGTTGTACACGTATTTTAGGCGGCTCCGTAGCGTAGTGGTATGTGTGTGACTACTACGCCCAAGGTCCCGGGTTCGAATCCCGACACGGTCCGCTTGAAAAATGTTAGGCGAGCATTTTTCACAAAAATACACCCTCGTTCGGATAAGAGGTAAAATGGAGGTCCCGTGTGTGTGTGTTGTCACGCACGTTAAAGATCCCTACCTTGCTTGGAACAGCAAGGGTTCGGCAAAATTCCAAATTTTTCAGGTAAAAAAAACTCGCTTCCTGGCCAATGTAGTACCTTCGGGTGGAGCATTGGAAAATCACATGTAATGTATACGTATTTTCCGGGTACCCTGTATAATCATTCTAGATACTATAATGGCGCATTGATGCTTAATATTTTCCTGAAAATTCATGTAGTCTCATACTGACGAATGTCCGTTTGCATGCTTTTTGTGTTGGTATTATTCACATCACAATAGTATTGAGCGTTCATTTTGTGTTATTTATGTAACTATATATTAAAAAAATAGTCTATAAAAACATTGGTAGGTGCATTTTGACAAATTTCAATTTTGTGCATTACTTTTGAGTATTGTATATAGATCTCAAAATGATTTAATCCTTTATATCCCTTATATACTAACAAATGTACAATTATAGATTTTTATGTAACTGTGATTTATCACAAATAGATAATGTACAAATAGGAATGTGATTTGTGTGATTTTTCCTTATTACAAAGATACTTTAGAAATCCGATACATGCTAAAGAACATCCTTTGGAATGAATTGTGTGTGGTTATAGTCCATTGCAAAAAGTTTATTTGCAAAAACTTGTACAATCACATACAAACGAATACCGATTTGTTAGCAATATTTCATAAGGAAAAGATATAACGCAAGAACACACGTGTGTTTCTATACTTACAAATGCACATTTACGTGCAATTTGTGTAATTATTCTATATTATTATATGATATTCTATGTGTGCTGGGGTTTTTGCTGGTGTTAGGACTTTGCCGCTTGCCGTAGCTAGGGAAGTACATAAGAACTGTAAATTAAATGTTTCTAGATGTTAAAGAAAGATCAGAGTTTATAAATTAGTAGTAAGTTGTTTAGTTATAATTACACCTTGCTTTACAGACATATTCCAGAACAAGTTGAGAGTCATACAAAAAAAGTTTTACTTTAATAAATGGATTTCAAAAAAAGTCATTTCAAAATTTTCAGATGGTGACCTATCATCTGCTATCATTATTTTGTGTTCAAATCAAACCTTTTCAGATTATGACAACGCCACACTTGAAAATTTAAAATTAAAGCATCCAAAATCTACCACAACATACCCAAACTCCAACACACATTGTAATTTAGTCAATTCCGATAAAGATACTCTATTGGCAATAAAATCCTTCAAAAGCAGCTCGGCTGGTGATATAGATTCGCTTTAGGCGGCTCCGAGCCGTAGTGGTATGTGTGTGACTACTATGCCCAAGATCCCGGGTTCGAATCCCGACACGGTCCGCTTGAAAAATGTTAGGCGAGCATTTTTCACAAAAAATACACCCTCGTTTAGACGAGAGGTAAAATGGAGGTTCCGTGTGTGTGTGTGGTCACGCACGTTAAAGATCCCTACCTTGCTTGGAACAGCAAGGGTTCAGCAAGATTCCAAATTTTCCAGGTAAAAAAAATTCGCTTCCTGGCCAATATAGTACTTTCAGGTGGAGCATTGGAAAATCACATGTAAAGTATAGATTCACCTCGCTCCTCACACCTTCAAGACCTTATAAGTTTTTCTACAGGACTCTTGTACAGAATCTTTTGAAATAAATCACATCATTATGTAATCTAATGCTAACTGGAAATATAACAAACGACATGTGCCCAATTTTATACGTAGCATCATTATGCGCTATAAAAAAAGAAAGATGGTGGGATTAGACCGATTGCAGTAGGTACTGTCTATCGTAGGTTAACATCTAAAATATGATGTAAACACATTAAGAAAATTAGGGAAATTATTTAGACCATTACAATTTTGTTTTGCAACCCTAAATGGCTCTGAAATTGTAGCTCACGCTGCTCGCATATGTTTATAACTTTTACAAAGAAAAAATATTATTGAAAATAGACTTTAAGAACACTTTTGATTCGATACATAGGCATACAATTTTTGATAAAATTCATAAACACACTCCAAATTTGTCCGCCTATATAAGACAATGCTATAAGACATTTCTATGAACACTCTTTGTTTCTTTCTTTTAACAAAAATATCATATATTCAGAAAGGGGACTACAATAAGGAAATCTGCTAGGATCGCCCCTATTTTGTTTAGCAATTAACAACTTAATTAAATGTATAAACACCGAGTTTAATGTATAGTATCTAGACGATGGTTGCATCGGAGGCAATCGGTTTTTGCAAACTTTAAAACAATAATTGAAAATTCCAAATCTATAGGATTCGAAATTAATTTTGAAAAGTACGAATTACTAAACATTTCACCAAAGAATAGAAAATACATTCAAGAGCTATTCAACTCTATTACCCCAAATATTGCCATACCATATAAAAATAATCGTACTCTACTTGGAGCACCTCTTTGTACAGAATCAATCTCCAACTATATAAATAAAAAAATTGATTAATTATCAATAATGGCCGATTGACTAAGATCTAATATGATCCCATCACTTATATCATTCTTCCTAATTAGAAATTGCTTTGCAATTCCCAAACTGACATACATTCTAAGATGTAGTCCAACCTGGAGATAGTTTGACATATTAAGTTTCTTCGGCAATTTACTACACAATACTCTAGAGAAAATATTAAACATCAAACTTAATTCAACCGAATGGGTACAAGCTTCATTACCTATTAAAAGAGGTGGCCTAGGAATCCGAACGGCCCATTCACTTGCGTTACCAACATTTTTATCTTCAGTTAATGCATTCTGGCTTCTAATTCAAAATATCTTTTTAAATTTCGAAAATGTTCCGAACGAAACTCTACATCTAGAGACAGAAAATTTATGGAAATCTAAAACAAAAATAACTAGTATAATACACAACAAATCTATCCAGAAAGAATGGGACATGCCTTTAGTAGATATTGCTTCAAAAAATATGCTTGAATCTGCTTCAAATCATATACATAAGGCACGCATTTTTTCAGTTTTATCAAAATACTCAGGTATTTGGCTAGAAGCCTTACTGTCGGCTTCATTAGAGACTTTATTAGACAACAATTCTTTTAGCATCGCCGCAGGACTTAGATTAAGCGCGAAGTTATGCACACCACATACATGTATCTGCGGAACTAAAGTAAATGAATTACCCATTCATGGACTTAGTTGTCGTCGTAGCGTAGGCCGTAACGTACGTCATAAAATCATAAATGACCTAATTAAACGAGCGCTAGTTTCAGCTGACATTCCTTCTATCCTTGAACCTTATTATTTATTCAGAGATGACGGTAAAAGGCCAGACGGAATTAGTTTAATACCATGGAAGTTAGGGAAAGCAGCAATTTGGGATTTTACTTGTTGTGACACACTTTCTCCCTCACATGTAACTGCTTGTTAGTAGTAGGGAAAGGTCGGTCTGACTTCAAAACGGTGTACGCGTATGTTCTTCCATGTAACATACGCGTGCACTGTTTTGAAGCCAGACCGGCCTTATATACTTTCAATGTAAAATACGCGTGGACACGTTTTAAAGTCAGACCGGCTTTATATTACTTTCAATAGAACATACGTGTGTGACTTTAAAACACACGTATGCTACATTGAAAAATGTAAGTGCAGAGAAAATGTGGAACTGTTTTGAATTCGGTTTTCTAGCGAGAAGTTATAAAGTAGGTCAGATACAAAATATCGCATTCAAGTCAATTGTGTTTAATTAAAGTGGATTCTGATTTATGTTTTTTACTTTTGTTTAGAGGCTGCAAATACACAAACGTGTTCACACGTGATAGGTTGAAAAGTAGGTTGGCAAAGTACGCAGATGGTGGTAATCTGCTATATAAGGAGATTGCTCCTATTATTAATTTAATTAGTCCAAGTTTACTGCATATTTACATACCTACATATACAAACATGTATATAATTGATATTCAGGGATTTAAATACAAGAAAATCAAGTTTGTGTGCAAAGAAATTGCGGTTTTGGACTTGTTGGAAGGTGTTGTTTGGCATCAAATTTTTAAACTGCCAATGCAGTCTAGTTGTTTGAGCCAAGATCATATAAAACGTAACGACTGGGTGACAAGGAATATTCATGGTCTTTTTTGGGATGAATCTTCAACGACTGGAATGGTGTCATTATATATAGCGCTTTATTTGAAGCAAATTATCCGACCCGGTGAAGAAATATTTGTGAAGGGTCTAGAAAAGAAGAAATTGATGGAAACCTATCTAATGCAAAACGTTGTAACTGACATGCTTGCACTAGGTTGTCGTAAGCTATCGGAGTTAGAAATCAACAATCGTTTACTATGTAACATCCATTGTTATAGACACAGCAATAATAGTCTGCAATGTCCAAAACAAAATACCTTGTTATTAAAAGAATGGCTTGATAATAATAAAAAACAATAGAAAGATTGTGTCTGTATTATTTATTTTAATATAATTTTACAATGTTTGCCTTATTAACTATTATTATTGATCATTTTTTACAACAGCTTTCCTCATAGTTAAGATCTTATCTATAATCATCTGTGACGTACATCTTACTACTACTGCAGGTACACTGTCATGCTTTCGTTTCGAAAGGCGATTTGCTACTTCGATTTCTGTATTAGACACTTTTTCACCAGCACATTACATTAATTTTTTGACTGCAGCCTTTACGCTTTCTTCGTTTTCGGCATGAGTGACCTCGAGCCCATGAATTTCAAAATTAACATTCCTACTTTTTTGTTCTAATACATTTACCCGCATCTCAAGTTCAATTATTTTCTGCGCCTTCTCTTTGTTTTCGGCTACTAATGTAGCAACACTCTTTGACAATTCCTTATTAACCTTTTTTAGGGACATCATTTTCTCTTTTAACTCGTCATATAAATTAGACAAGCCTTTGACATCATTTAGAATATCATTCATTACCTGCTGATTATCGTCCAACCTTTTAGTAATCTTTTGAAACATATTTTTCACGGATTCTTCTTCTACTGGTTGTGCTGTGACCTTCTGCAAATCTTTACCTCTACAATTTCTGCATTTCCAAGTTTCACGGCTTGATGTTGACATTCTTTCGAATGTAGCTTCAGCAACACCAGAGCAGGAAAAGTGCAAACCTCTTTCGCAAGCATTACAAGTAATATAACTTCCATCTTTTGGTAGCAATTCCAAACATTTCACACATTTCGGTTTACTCATCTTATCACGATTATCCAATACTTGGTGCAGGATACTTCAAAAATAGGGTATGCTGTTACACATAAATTTTGCTACACTAAATAAATTGTAATTTATCGCGTACGCTCAACAAATGGATAAAATTTTAATTTAAATATCAGAGGGACTTAAACTCGTCTAGCTCGTGCGACGGTTGAACCAATAATAATAATAATAATAATAATAATAATAATAAGTGTAAGTGAACAAAACCTTGTAGATAGAAAGAATGTAATCATTAGAAAGAAATACTTAAGTCCAACCGAACTCACACAGTTAAAAGAAGAAATCACTATCAGTAGATCTTTGCGCAATGATAAATTGGAAACAGAAATCCAAAACCGAAATACCCCTATTAAACATTTTAACTGTGTCAAACCAGTGGAATATATTGATGAAGGGGTTTATGATAATTTACTAAGCAGTATAAAACTTTTTGAAAACACCTACCCATTAGACCGACCTAAAATACCAATATTAATATTTAGAAGCACGACGAACGAATTAATAAACAAGATAGATGCAGCGCTGGCCAAATTTCTACAACCAGGTTATAATTTAGAAACTTTACAATTAGCAATTTATTCGGCTGCATATACCTGCATAAATCTAAACGGCCAACATGTAAGCGATAGTTTATATGCAGAGAAATATAAAAATCAGATGGAACCAAAATGGAAAACCAGACTTTTACAACAAATTGATGGTTATCGCTCGAAAATCGACATCATCACAGAATATTTTAAAGGTATTAATACGAAAAGGTTCAACGCAAAATTAAAAACATCATAACAGAAGCTAATTTACAAGTAAATAATAACTTACGAGAAGTGCTTACTGAATATAGGGATTTCTTAAGACAAAACTCCATGTAAAAGCCTCCAGACTTCGGCGTTACAATGAATGCACAAAACGTAAAACACAAAATTTTAAATTTCAGCGATCACAAAGACTTTTTTATCAAAATTTAGAAAATCCTACTACCCACATTAAAAATAATTGTATAGACAGGCAACATTTTATAGATTTTTGGAAAAAGCTCTGGGAGAACACAGGAACGACCAATATCCAATCACCGATTTTAAAACCAATAAAAGATAATTCAAAGTTAATACCTCAAATGAAAGAGATTCATATAAGTAAAACTGACGTTGAAGATGCGCTTAAAAACTGTACTAATTGGAAGGCTCCTGGTCTTGATAAGATTCAAAAATTTTGGTTGAAGACATTTGTCTCTACTCATATACATATTACAAAATGCTTCAATGATCTATTGGATAATCCGTCCACAATTCCACAATTTCTAATGGTTGGTAAAACAATACTTATTTATAAAAATGGTAATCGCTTAGATCCCAGTAGTTATAGGCCCATTACTTGCCTTTCAGTGCTTTACAAACTCTTGACGTCCATTTTACAAAATAAAATATATCAACATTGTGTATCCAACAAAATTTTAGCGAACGAGCAAAAGGGTTGCACACTAAAAACGCTTGGAGCGAAAGAACAATTAGTCATAGATGCAATTATAATGGGCAATGCTAAAAACAAAAAACGCAATCTCCATGTTGGCTATGTGGATTATTCAAAAGCGTATGATAGTATACCTCACGATTGGCTTATAGAAATTTTGAAAATTTACAAAATTAGTTCAAAAGTGGTAAATTTATTAAACTATATAATAAACTTTTGGAGTATCCGTTTAAACATACAAGATGGGTTTTATACCGATATTCATATAAAACGAGGTATTTTCCAAGGTGATTCTTTAAGCCCTTTATGGTTTTGTTTATTATAAATCCACTCTCAACCCTGCTAAACTCAACAAGTGCAGGCTATCGATTGGAAATACAAAATGGAATGACTAAATTTAACCATCTGATGTTTATGGATGACTTGAAACTATATGCCGAAACACACGATCAACTCCACTCTCTAATAAAACAACTAAACTATTTAATGATCAAATTGGAATGTCTTTTGGCACTGACAAATGTGCTACAATAAGTATAATTAAGGGTAATGTAGTTAAACAAACAAAATCAATCGAAAATTTCAAATCCATGGACACCACAGATGAATACAAGTACCTTGGTTTTATCAAAATAAAACTTTAGACCATACAAAACTAAAATCAAAATTAAAAGAAGAATATTCCAAACGTCTTACGAAATTACTTAATACAAAGCTATATTCAAAAAATTTAATCATTGCCATTAATACATGGGCAATATCTAGCCTTAATTATTCATTTGGTATTATAAAATGGAGTAATACAGATTTAGATGAGCTAGATAGACTGACACGTAGATTACTGAGAAAATTTAGATATCTTCATCCAAATTCAGCAATGGAAAGGTTGTACTTACCAAGAAGGCTAGGTGGACGGGGTTTGTGCAATATTTCAAATACATGCAAAGAACAAACAAATTCTATTAAAACTATTTTTAAATTCAGATAATGACAGACTCAAAATACTCAAAAGTACGACAAAAACTTTTCTGCACTAAATCTTCAAAATTGCACCGAATCGATTGTGTCCAATTTTTCAGATCAACTAGAAGCGTGGAAGGAAAAGACTTTACATGGAAAATACCCTAAATCATTCGAAGAACCTGAAATAAACAAGAAACTATCACTTAAATGGACTACACTTGGGTACCTTTATAGTGAAACTGAAGGATTCTTAATGGCTATTCAAGATGGAGTGATAAGAACGAAAAACTACGAAAACATATTCTTTGCATGGATGTTACTGACAAATGCCGCAAATGTGATCAAGTGGGTGAAACAATTCAACACATTACTGCTGGATGCCCCAAACTAGCAGAAAGCGCTTACCTAGGAAGACACAACCAATTTGCCAAAGTAATTCATCGACAGTTAGCCATCAACTATAATTTAATTCAAAGCCCTCCGCCATTTTATAAATATTCACCATGCGCAGTTCTTGAAGATGAAAAGACATTGTTATACTGGGATCGACCAATACTTACAGACCATACAATTGCTTTTAATAGACCTGACATACTATGTATTGATAAATTAAAAAGAACAGGTCACATAATTGATATTGCAACCCCTTTACCACATAATGTTATAAAACCGAAAACATAAAATTGAAAAATACACGGACTTGGCCATAGAAGTGAAACGCTTATGGAATTTAAATTCAGTGAAAATAAGCCTCTAGTAATTGCTGTCGATGGAGTAACCAGCAAAACATGGAAAAATACTTACTTAACCTTTCACTACCTTCTGAGTTACATACTGTTTGCCAAAAGGCTACGATACTTCAAACATGCAACATCGTACGCAAGTTCTTAAATTAGTGGGCCGGGTTAAATTATCCTTCCACTAATTAAGTTTACCATAGCTACATGTAGTTATGAGAATGATTAGATAATAATAATAATAAAAATAGTATTAAGCGTAATTTTTCTAATACCTGTACTATTTCAGACTGTTTAAATATGTGTGTTCATTATACTCTTTCGTTGCTTACTTAACACTTAATTTTGACTTGGGTGTAGAAACTTTTCCAGTGTTGAGATTCTCCATTCGTGTTCATTTTGTGGTTTCTCGCGCTATATCGACGTACGGTACTATTGCGTGTAAAGGTGCGTGAACAATGTGGACATGGTACGCGTATTTCGTGATGGCGTTGTCTTATGTGCGTTCGTAGGTTTGCTTCATAACCGTAAAGACGTTCACAAGAAGGACACTTTATTCTATTATCGTAATTGTCAGTTGCTGTGATAGATCTAGCTTCACCTAACACTTGTCCAACTCTCGCCTCTGAAGGAATTAGATCCGTTTCTTTCATACCTAAATCGCATCTGTATAATAAGTCTGTAATGGTTAATATATCGTTTTGTTCTAATGTCTCTGGTTTCTTATGCAAGTCTTCTGAATACTCAGCACTTGCACCTTCTTCCTCATCACAATTAGGATAACAGTTCACTACTGATAAATCGGTAGCAATTCTATTCTTACGCGGCTTCTCTTTAGATGCTAATTGCTGCACACCAAATTTCCGAAGAACATGTGCACGTATGTCCGGCGATACTGAAATTGGAGATGACCTAAATAAAACATTTGAAAATTCGTTATCCTTAGTCTTCAATTTGAAATGGTCTCGAACGTTAGTTGTTTTCTCGTGTTCCACAATTAATACTTTTATTTGTAGGTATTCAGCAGATTTCAGGAACGAGTGTAGAGAACCCGGGGTATGTGTACCTCTCCTTTATACATGAACTCTATTAATGCTGCAATATCTGTAGCTAACGTACCCCCTAATATAATTACTACGTGTTGGTGTGGTGGGATAGTTTCGAATAAATTTGCTAAATGTTTACTGCTAATTGCCAATACTAACTTATGAACGGTGAATGTTATACCTTCAGAAAAAAGTGATACATCTGTTAAACTTTTGGTTGTAACGAGATAGTCGAATAATTTGGTCAAATTATTGCTAAAGTCATTCCATATGACGTAAAAGAATAAGAAATTAGAAGGTTTCAAGAATGTTCTACCGTGCATGATACTGATGAAACGGTGAGCTAGTCTGTTGCTCTATTAACCGATACAAAAATTAAATATTAATTAATATTCATTTTCGCCCTTAATATAACCTTTGCATACCGTAAGAAACGAATATATATGGTCTTTTGATAAGTGTAATAATTATACAAATGTAGGTGCTCTAACATATGTATTGTTTCATTGCACTAGTGGTTATTGTAGTTTGGATAAGAAGTTTGAGTAATCGGGAACTTGAATTTTTTAATTACAGCGAAATAATAATCTTAAAATGTTTTCTCTCATATTCGGAGATATAAGGGCGGTTTCAGCAGGGCAGCCTCCACCAAATGTTACAGAAGGGGTCTTCACCAAATGATGCGGATCCGTTTAAGTGCATCCATCAACTGTTGCTGGAGCGTTTGAATGCCTCCACCAATTGTTGCAAAATGGGTTTAGCTTCAGAAAGGTTTGGTGATCGTAGCTAGGGTTTGCATTGCCACAACACACACATAGTACAATAAATTAGACACTGAGTTCAATAATACTTAAATCTATTAACAAAACAGAAAAATAGTTTCTTCTTTCTTCTTCTCGTAATTTACCGTGATCTAACTAATACGTGACTAATTAAGCTTTGTTGGATATTTTAAAATTGAAAGAATTATGAAAATGGTTGCTTAAGCCCTAATCGTATCGTAACAATATTCTACAACTTTGCACGGGTATTTAACTCGTTACAGTTAAGACATTTAGTAAAATTAAATTGAATTCAGGTGTTTGGGCGGTTGTTTAAAAAAATTTAAAATGGCGTTAGTGCTGATCATAGATTGTAAGAGCATCGCCCATTTATTCTTATAAAATACACTACCACCAACCATGGTAACATTGGCCCATTTTTCTATGTTTTTGGACAAATTTAGCTGTCTACCTTCCTATTATGTATAGAAAAATGTAACAGGAAGTTTCTTTCTAAATAAATAAAGCATTTGCAAATAAAGTAATGTAGTTTTACACATTTTGAAAAATGTTTTCAAAGTAAAAAGTTGCCAACGTTTTGGGCCAATGTTACCTTGACTTGGAGCGACGTTGTCCTGTACACTGAAAGTTATATATACCAAGCAATTAAATGAATTTGACCAATGTTGAACACACCAAAAACCTAAATATGATATAGTGTAATATTAAAGCTTACCTAAGCAAAATTTTCGAAAGAAACGAAAGGAAATATAGTAAAAATAAGAAAAATCAAACAAAGTGGCCGACAGTAAAGGTTATAATGAAAGTGCTCTGTCTGATTTATGTGCTTACTGCAATAACAAAGTAGTCCAAAAAGTTTATCAGTGCATTGGGTGTAATGAGCAATGCATACATCATGCAGTGAAATAAAAGGTGTCATTTTTGCGAATGAGTCAGCTGACAATAAATTTTATTGTGCTTAATTTGTAAGAAGAAGCATGGAAACCAAAGCATGAATTTGATAAAATAGTCAACAATGTGGCGCTATAGGGGTCATGGTTCACCTATATTATCATCAAGTGATAAGAAAACAAATATTTTATGTAATAATATTTTTATGCTTTTAAATAGCCAAAAGTTTTTTAATATGTGTTGCTGTAAAAAATGAAACAGCTGTATTGGAGCAAACAATTTAAGACTTAAAAACCAGAAATAGAAATATTAAGTATTTTCAATATAAGTAGATCTTGTTAATTAGAAATTAGGACTTAACAAATAGACAACCCAACTTTTCAACAATCACCATTTCCAACTGTATTACTAACAACAATGAACCAGCAAAACTTAAATCTACTAATTATTCAACTCAAATGAGTCTTAATTCTTTTAACTCTATCAATAATAACACGATAACTGAAGTTACCTCTAAAGATATTAATAGCGTTACACCTAATAGAGATTCAAATACAATATATGCCGACATCCTGAAACAAGCATAAAGACCTAAACTAACAAATACTCAAAGCTAATAATAAAAGTTGCACCATCTGTTGCAGAATGTTGCAATCTTGATAAATTTATAGCAGTTGCTCCTCGGACATGTTACTCAGTTACATGTAACACACTATAGTTCACGAACAAAAAATTATAGATTACACTATGTCTAAGTTAGGGGGCAATGCTAATAGTGGAATATCTCCTTATGTCAAGGTAGAAAAGTTAAATTCAAAATATCCTAAGAATTATATCTTCAAATTAACAATAAAATTCAGTATATTGAAAAACAATTGCTACGTTTATTTCCAACGTAATTAACGATAAATATGCTCTCGAATAATTTATCGAGTTAAATCCAATTTACTTTGAAACATTGAGCTTATTATGCGAAATATTAAATCATTTACATCCTAAGTACAATAAATACGCTTTTTACAAATTTTTAGGTTGAGCTTATTTAGTTTGAAACAACAAATTTATGCTACAATTGAATAAGTCAATGTCCTGTTTTAAGTATATCGTTATACCTTGCGATAGCATATCATTACTTTCTCTGTGGTTTCATTCTAAACCTTCTCGAAATAGTATATTGAAGTATTCCGATATAACCCGGGTTTTCCAGTCAATCGCGCTTTGATAAGCGCGGAGGTCTGTTTTGTATTTTAAAATTGGTCTCTATAGCTTGTGCGTTGATGCACTTGAAAAAAACTACTTGCTCTGTTATTTTAAAAGCAATGCACGCTTGTTGTTTGTTGTTCTACAAGTAAGCGATGGTTTACGTGTATTGGTAAGTTTTCCCGCGTCTACTCATTCTAATCCGATTTTCGTTTTAGCTTTTTTTGTTGGGAGTCAAATGGGTCCTTTCCGTGTGTAGATCAGACTATTCGTTGCCATGGAGCAGCTTGCTCTTTCTTTGTGGGGACTCGCTACTAAAATTACGATGACCGTTACGTCGCAGTCTTGACTCAACCTTTCACGGTAGGCAAAATAGGTACCCGGACACCCACAGGTATGTGACTTGTTTTCTATTGTATGCACTAATGAAACATTCTTTATCAACGTTGGGTGCAGTCACGTGATGAGAAACGTAACCCTATAGGACTTTTGTTTGTTGCTACGATTCGTGATTCTTGATGTACAGGTGCTTCAGGTTATACTTCGGTAGTTATTACTACAAAGTTGCTGGTATTTAATACGTAAATTTAACACTTATAATATTGAGAGAATCAGCCTTCGCTATTTTTAATTTTAACGTGAGTTAAAGTTCGGGCCTTTGGAGCTGGTTTTTTAAAAAACACTTTGAAACTTTAACACATTTTTATTACTAAGTTAAACAGAAATTACATTGAAATTTGGAATAGCTGGTTCATAATAACATTAATAAAAATAATTTAATTGTACTGGTGAGTAGCTCAAACAACGAAGTATGGAGTTTGGAGACTGACTCGGTTGAGTAGCTTGAACAACGAAGTATGGAGTTCGAAGACTGACTGCCGGGCATTGAGCTCCCGGGCCTTTTATAATAACCTGCCTCTCACACGGCTGTGAGAACTTGCAGATCTCATGTCTGCGTTTCTCTTTAATTGTACACTTTATTACAATGTAACAACTTAATTCTAAGTAACTGCGGTATGTTGACCGCCTGTGACCTGCCACCTGCAGTATCACTGCCCTCACGGATGCAAAGCTGCATTCCGTTCTCATGAACTGTCGATAACCTCTCTGGGTTATCCTTGTGTTACAATGTTGCATTGAACTTATACTTTTACTTAATAATTTCTAATAATTCATATTAGATTCAATACATCAATATATATAGGTAATTGGGGGATACATAACTCCTCCCACCGTAAATGAAAAATTAAGGTTTTCTTAATTTTTAAATACATAAAATACATTATTTAAATTCATTTAAAATTCATTGTTTCTAAGGGTATACTTATTGTTTCCCTTTTTTCTCTTTGTTTCCTTAAATCTAGAACTGTTTCCTTCATTCTTATATCTAAGGTACATTTTGTATAATACATACATGATTACAAAAATTACTAAAATGATCAATACAATTGTCCAAACACTTATATTATTATAATGTAACTTTGGCGTTTTGATTTCACTTAATTGTTCTTTATAACTTTCCACTAATTTCACGGCGTGGTTGAGATCGTCTAAGTCTAGATGCTCTAGCTTCATGGGTTTCTTAATTGTTTCTTCGTCTTCTTGTTGTATCTTGAATTGTAGTTCCGGTAGGTTTGCAAGTTTCTTTGTTGTTATGGGATCTTGATAAACTCTGATTAATTCTCCTTTCAATTTCACATAACAATCTTCTTTGAGGGTAATTAGTTTGCTTCCGATTAATGCTTGGTTATTTTCATCTTGGTTGCAGTGGATGGTTGCTATTACTTCTGTTGGGAAAATGGCTATCCATTTGTTATCTGTAACTTTTTTGAATTTTCATATTAGTTATTTGCACTTGTTTGGTTTCACAGTTTTCGTAATGATTTGAGAATTTTAATAGTTGTACTTCACAAGGGCTGTCTTCTTGAATGGTGGTTGTCGTCATCGATTGACATAAATATTGATTTGGTGTTACTTCAGTACATTTTTCGTTTGTATAACCATATCTCAGTTCATTTAGGGATAGGAATTTGGCTTTGGGTATGATTACTTGGTATGTGCTAGTAACCTTTGTAAATAAATGATAATAATTAACTGTTACTTTCTACTATCTAGATTTCTATCAAAAATATTATTTCGTTATTCTTAATGTTGCTAAAAGTTGTTGCGTTAAAGTAAGGTTGGATATTATTTGAGTAAATATTGTATTTTGTATACTTCCTAATTTAATTGGTAGTATACCGGGGTTGTTATTTATATCTTATGTTATTATTTGGTTGTCCGTTCTACCTGGGTGGAGGTTGACGGTAAGGGTGATGATTGTCCATCTGAAATTACAGGGTGTCTTAGGTTTTTTAAATGAATGTATTTTGTTATTTTACCGTTGTCTACTACTGCTATGTTTTTATCTGATATTTTCTTAATTTTAAATGGTCCTAAATTTCTGGGTGCTGTTTTATGTCGCTTGCTTTGAAAGTTTTTCTCATATACGGTTTGTCCTATTGAAAATTTATTTGAATCGGTATTTTTGTTTCGGGTTGTGGTGATACGTTCTTTATCGTTTTCTAATTTATCTTTTACCTTGTCGTAAGTTATTTTTAGTTTTTGTTTGTGATCTTTCGCATATTGTTGATATACTTCTTTATTGTAGTATATGTCATAGGGATTTCGTGAATTTGAATGTCCTAAGGTTAATTCTAAGGGTGTAAAATTTGTTGATGAGTGAATTGTGTTATTATAGGCGATTAGTGCGTATGACATTAAATTGGTTATATGTTCCTTTTTATAATTTATTCTTAATATCGAATTTGTTCTAGCAGGGTTAAATGTAATCGTTCAATTAGTCCGTTTGACTCAGGGTGGTTTTCCGTTATGAAATGAATTTTTATTTTGTGAAGTTCTAACGTGTTTTGTATTGTCTCATTTTTAAATTCGCTACCATTATCTAAGGTTATTGATTCGGGTGTTCCGTAAAATGTGAAGTATTGTAAAAATCCTTGGGTCACGTCAATGCTATTTTTGGATGTGATTGGTATGGCTTGGCCTATTTTTGTAAATGCGTCTATAATTGTCAGATAGTTTTGAGCTTCTACTACTAGAGTATCGGCATGTAGTTTTTGAAATGGTTTGTCGGGTGTTTTGGTTAACATTAAGGGTATCTTTGGGGGTTTCCTATGGTATTTCGCTTTGTCACATAATTCGCATTGGTTAATGAAATCTGTGGTTAAGTCCTTCATGTCTTTAAAATAATAACGTCTTATGAGTTGTTTTATTGTTTCGTTAATTCCACGATGGTTGGTTTTTCCTTCGTGTTGATTTCTAATTACATCGTTTATTTCGTCAGGGTCGTCTAGTGTTATTAATTTTCTAGTACATCTGATGAGTTCAGGTCCAGAGTTATTGAATAGTTTAATGTATAATTCTGAAAATCTTTGGTATAAATGTTCGGTGTTAAAATAAAAATAAAATCGTTTTTTCTCGGGGGTGTATTCTTTTAAAATTTTAATTATTTGTTCCTCGTTGTCATCTTTAGTTATTTGAATTTGGTATGTCTTTTTGTTATCTACTTTTGTATATTTTACTGGATTGGGGTTATTTAAAACTTCGGTTATTATAAATTGATTGGGTTTCATATCGATTGCTTCGTTTAAAATTTTAATCGCGTTTTTTGGTTCTTCGTTTTGTGTCGAATGTACTGTGTCGCTCTCGTCTGGATCTTCCCTTATTTCTTCTTTGTCTACGTTTCCTATAATGGATTCCGTTTCTAATGCATTGAGTTGGATTCGGCTTAAAGTGTCTGCGTTATTGTTATAAATTCCTTTTTTATATATAATTTCGTAATCATACTCTTCGAGTCTGATTCTCCATCTTTGTAATTTTGAATTCGGTTCTTTCAGTTTGCATAACCATACTAGTGGTCTATGATCAGTGTATATGTAAAATTTTCTTCCGTATAAATAAGGTCTAAAATATTTTGTTGCCCAAATTATGGCTAATAACTCTTTTCTATAGTGCTATATTTTGTTCGGTTTCATTTAGGGTTCTGGATGCGTAGTGATAGGTTTATCGCTACCTACTTTTCCTTGGCTCAATACTGCGCCTAATGCTACATTCGATGCGTCTGTCGTCAGTATAAATGGTTTTGTAAAGTCTGGGTATTCTAATACAGGGTGATTTGTTAATATGTTTTAATTTTGTCTACAGCTTTAATAAATTCTGGGTGTGTTCAATTTTGTTTCCTTTTTAAACAATTTGTCAGAGGTTTGGTTATCTGAGCGTAACCTTTAATGAATTTGCGGTAGTAACCACTAAGTCCTAGAAATCCTTTAATTTCTTTGTTTGTTTTTGGCAATGGGTAATTTAGAACTGCATTTGTTTTGTCTGGATTTGGCATTACTCCTTGGGGTGTTATTACATGTCCTAAAATGATACTTCTTTTGTAAAATTCACTTTTGTCTAATTGTACTTTAAAATGTGCTTGTCTAAGTCTTTCGAATACTTCTTTCAATCTTTCTATGTGTTCTACCAATGATGTGGAATAAACTATGATGTCGTCAAGGTATACAAGGCATTTTCATTGTGTATTCCTCGTAATATATTGTCCATGACTCTCTGGAAAGTAGCGGTGCGTTCTTTAGTCCAAATGGCATTCGTTTGTATTCGTAATGTCCTCTAGGTGTGCTGAAGGCTGTTTTTGATATGTCTTTTCTTCCATCTCTACCTGATGGTATCCTGATGCTAGGTCTAATGTTGTAAAATATTGGCATTTGCCTAATTTGTCTAAAATTTCGGTAATATTTGGTAGTGGATATTTGTCATCTACCGTTTTTCATTTAACTTTCTATAGTCTATTACCATTCTGTACTTTCTCTTTCCGGTTGCGTCTAATTTCTTAGGTACTATTAACACGGGGCTGCACCATGGTGAATTGGAGTGCTGGATTATGTCTTGGTCTAATAGGTCTGCTACTTGTCTGTCAGCTTCTTCTTGGCTTGTATGAGGTAGTCTATATGCTTTTGTAAAGATTGGTTTATTGTCTGTTAACTCGATATTATGTTTTACTGTGTTGGTGAATGTTAATGGTATTCCTTCACAATGGAATATGTCTCGGTA
This sequence comes from Platerodrilus igneus, assembly GCA_036346225.1. NCBI lineage: Eukaryota > Metazoa > Arthropoda > Insecta > Coleoptera > Lycidae > Platerodrilus > Platerodrilus igneus. The sequence goes on from JARFIW010000544.1 coordinate 3,275,679, forward strand.
TTCAAAACATAAGTTTCTAATTGCTCTTTCTTCTTCTTGATTGATATCGGTATTAAAGCGGATGTTAGTTAAATTTTCTCTTAAGATTTCGTCATGTTCTATTGGGTTGTAATTATTTTCTAAATTCTCGTCTATTTCCATTTCGTTAAAATTTAGTTCTTCTACGTTAATTGGGTCTGTCAATGATAATTCTACGGGATAGTTGTTTGAATTTAATATTGTTGTGGTTGCAAAGTTATCTTTTATTTGTACTAAGGCAGTTGGGGTTTCTACTCCTTGTTGAAATGTCATATGATTTATTATTCCTAAATTTTTGTTAGATTTTACTGGGATTTTTATTTTTCTTTCCGTTCGGGGTTCTATAGTGTATTTTTGTTCAACTTGTGTGTTTTGAAATTTAATTGGGATTTTTCCGTATTTTGTCCTTAATAAGCGATTTTTAATGTCAATGTTGGCTCCTAATTTTCTTAGAAGGTCCATTCCGATTAATCCGTCATATTTATCGTTAAATTCAATACACAAAATTTATGTTTCATTTTAACATTAAATGTTCTTGGTAAGGGTATATTGGCTACGAATTGGTGTAGTGTTGTTTGATGAGCTGTTTTAATTTTAAATGGTTCTCTTTCTACATAATCTAAATAGTGTTTTTGTACGGTTCTGGGGCTAATTAATGTTTTAGATGATCCGGTGTCAATTAATAGTTTGAATTTGGCGTGGGGTATTTCTATGTATGGTAGTACTAAGTGATTTATGTTATTTAAGTTTATTAAGTTTGGTCGGTTATGAATTGGTCCATTTGAAAATTTGAGTTTGAGTTTTCTTCGTCGTACTCCTCGTAAGTTTCGTATTGTTCGTCACGTTCATAAGTTTCTGCATGGTTTGTTTCATTGTTCGTAGGTGTCTCAATGTCATTATTCTGGTCAGTGTCAAATTTTTCTATTTCTTGGTGGAATAATTCTTCCGATGTAAAATTACGTTTCTGATGAGGGTTTGGTCGGATATGTGTTATTTTTGTGTTTTGTCTGGTGTTACCAGATGAGGTGTCTATTGGTGTTGGTTTGTAATAATTGTTAGGGTTGTTATGAGTATTAGTCATTGGTGTATTTCTATTGGGGTTTGCGTTGAATGCTGGTCTTGGTTGGTTTAGGTTTTGATTAAATCTCGGTTGGAATGCGGGTTTCGTAAAAGTTGGATTAAATGTTGGTCTTGAAAAATGTTTATATTGATTATTAAAATTGGTATTGTTAAAACTTGGGTTGTTACTTCGCGGTTGATTTGTTTGTGCGTTAAAGGGTGTGAATTTTTGTTGAAGGATTGTTTGTCTTGTAGCTTGTATAGTTTTTGTTGGTGAATAACTTTTATTCGCGCTGGGGTTGTATAGTCTGTTGCGGTAGTACATTACATTTTCTTCTTCTATTACTAGGCTCATAGCTTCCTCTAAATTTTGGGGTCGTTGGAATCTGATTTTATCCGATAGTCGTTCTGGTAAAGCGTTTATATATGTGTCTAATGTCATTTCGTCATACATTTTTGTTTTTAAATGTCTAACGTTTTGATCGGGTTCTTCGATTTTTAGTTTGGTTAAAATTAAACTTCTCACATCTTGGCATTTCATTCCGAATTGGTAGGGGAATTGATTGTGTTCCATTCTAAGGTTTATTAGGTCTCGTACCAGGCATTTTATATTACGTTGGTCTCCAAAATATGCAATTAGTAGCTGTTTAAACTGGTCCCATTCCGATAAGTCGTCCCTACTGGCGATTAATGTTAGTGCCCTTCCGGCTAGTTTACTTATTACTAAGCGTATAAGCAATGAATTTCTTGCGTCATCTCCGGGTTTGTAAAGGTTTTAGGAACATTTCACATGCTCCAATGAAATTCGAGAATGGGCCTGCGTGCCATCAAACGTCTGAATTGTCTCTAAATAGAGACGTAAGTCTGTGTTACTCATGTTGGTTAAGGGTTGTTTTCGATTTTTGGGAAAAATTAAAAAAAATTTTTTTTTTTTTTGAATTAAGCTTTATTTCGTTATTTTTATGGTTACTTTTGCTTCGGATTTATTAATTTTCCGTTTGGGTTGTGAAATTTCAATTTTTTGTAAAAATTGGGGTTGATTTTCTATTTGTAACGTTAATTATGCTTTGGATGTATTAGTTTTTCTTTTTGGATGAAATAATTTCGAATTTTGTAAAAATTGGGGATGATTTTCCTTTTTATGACGTTATTTTTTGCTTTGGTTTTTTAAATTTTCCTTTTTAGATTGGATAACTTAGAGTTTTGTAAAAATTGATGTTGATTTAGCTATTTGAAACGTGAACTACGGTTTTGGTTTGTTAATTTTTCAATTAGATTAGGTACATAAAAATTTGGTAAAGGTTGAGGTTTATTTTGTTATTTTTCGGCGTAATTTTTGATTTGAATTTTGTTAATTTTCAGTTTGGATTGGGTGGATAAAAAATTTGGTAAAAATTTGAGATTAATTTCGTACTTGTAGTATTAGATTTATTAATTGCGTCGACTTATTTTTAAAATCGTAGTCGTTGTTATTTATATTTAATTACACAATGCGGTGATGTATTCACGAGATTTGTATTCAATAATGTTGAATTTATTACCGTAGTCTTGGATTAATTGTTTCTTAAAGAATCTGAAATAGATGGATTTATTCTCACTTGGCTTTGTTTTGGTTAAATTCTGTTAATTAATACTCTTTCCTTTACTGAGTTGCGTAAACGTACAGTTCGTCTGTCTTGTGTTCTACTTATAACTTAAGGTTGATGACTCTTGTACTTCATGGTTAAAATTGAATACTAAAGGATGTAATCTCCGTTACTTTGTCACGTACGTTGAGTTAATTGCATTTACAGGTGTTAATAGAAATTATAGGAATTAGATAATTTACTTTCCGTACTTGCGTAAAGTGTTATGTCTGTTTATTCTTAGATCTCTTGATATTATAATGCTTGTTGGTAATTGAATCTCTCGGTAATGTAGGTTTTCAGCGTTTTAATTAAAGCTTCTTATGATGACCGTTTTACTGCACTTTATAATGCTGATTTTGTACTGCAAATTATTTATAGAGTGTTGTGGTGTAATTTTCATGCGCTTCTATAATTCCGTGATAGATTAATACTTATGATGCGAATTGCTTTAGTACTGAAAGTTCCTGAAAGCTATTTCTTTAGTACTGTGCAAGGATTCTGAAAGCGATTTTAATAATGATATTGCGTTGTTAAGCTATACTTTATTACTGAAAGTTGAAAGTTATTGCACTTCTCTGATGTTCTAAGTGTATAAAAGATGCGAGCTTTGTTTTCTTAGGTGGTTTTAAGTTACCGTATTTTTAGTTAATGCAAAGTTCTTGTTGTGATTTATTCAGTATTATAGAGGTCAATGGTTTAATTAAACGTTCTGTACTGCTTGTTCGAATTAGCTTTGAACTTAAGTTTGCGTTCTGTGTTTTTATTTTACCGGTTTATAGCGTGGTTTGAATCGCGGTAATTGATGTTTCTTATTTTGGTGTTAGTGAATGTGCGCCTGTTTATTTTTGGATTATTTTGAGTTCGTTCTATTAATTATGGTAAGGATTTCTTTTTAAATTCAATTCTTATTTATTTTAAAAGAAAATTTCTTTTAAACTTCAAGTTTCATTTGCTTTTTAAAGAAAAATTTTATCTCTTTAACATTCGTCTCATAAAATGTTTTAAGTCTCGTTTTGAAAATAATTCACTTTGAACTATTTTCAAAAAATTCATAAAATACAATTCATAAACAGTAAATATAAATGGTACTCAATAGTTATAATACTAGCATATATCAATGATAGTTTTGGTTTGAAATAAAATTATGGAAATGAACTTACATTAATTTCATCTGTTTCTTTGGTGGGTTCGATCGATTCTGTATCTTGTCCACCTTGGTTTGTTTTGTTGGCCTTAGACGATTCTTGTTCCTTGTCCAACTTGGTTTGTTGCTGGATTCAGACTATGCTTGTTCTTCCTCCAACTTGGTTTGGGTTCTGCCAAAATTTCGAATAAAATTCTTGGTCACCAATCTTCCGATTTTTGGATTTTCAGTGCCCTTTGACATCCGTTACCGACTGCGCCAGTTAAAGTTCGGGCCTTTGAAGCTGGTTTTTTTAAAAAACACTTTGAAACTTTAACACATTTTTATTACTAAGTTAAACAGAAATTACATTGAAATTTGGAATAGCTGGTTCATAATAACATTAATAAAAATAATTTAATTGTACTGGTGAGTAGCTCAAACAACGAAGTATGGAGTTTGGAGACTGACTCGGTTGAGTAGCTTGAACAACGAAGTATGGAGTTCGAAGACTGACTGCCGGGCATTGAGCTCCCGGGCCTTTTATAATAACCTGCCCCTCACACGGCTGTGAGAACTTGCAGATCTCATGTCTGCGTTTCTCTTTAATTGTACACTTTATTACAATGTAACAACTTAATTCTAAGTAACTGCGGTATGTTGACCGCCTGTGACCTGCCACCTGCAGTATCACTGCCCTCACGGATGCAAAGCTGCATTCCGTTCTCATGAACTGTCGATAACCTCTCTGGGTTATCCTTGTGTTACAATGTTGCATTGAACTTATACTTTTACTTAATAATTTCTAATAATTCATATTAGATTCAATACATCAATATATATAGGTAATTGGGGGATACATAACTCGTGTTGCTATTAATATTGAGAAAACTTACATTTAAAATTGGCTATCACTATTCATCATCATCATTAGGTCTTCAGTCTTGGAACTGATTAGACGTGTACCATCATTGTTTCCTATTCTGAACAAACCTACAGATTTCCCTGAAATTTGCACAGTCTGCATCTATAACTATCTGCTCTAGGTCTACATCTACCTCTTTTTTTTTTATCTCTGCTTGTAATATATCCCATACTATTCCCCAAAAATGCATTAGAACGTATTCTGTCCTTCCATTACTTTTATCTTTTTCCCCAAATATCCTTGTTCCCCTATTTGTTATTATCTTTGTCTATCCATGCTATCGTCTTCAGACATCTGAAGCACAGCATTTCAAAAGGCTGCCACCGTTTTTCTGTCTGCGTTTCAGACTGCCCGTATTTCATAGGCATACTGTGCTGTGCTCCACACATTTTCTTTCAACAATTTTCTTCTTGTTTCTATGTTTGTTGTCTTTCATCGTAGGCGCTGTTCTTTCTTGTTAGATGCAGTTCGGTCCACTTCTATTGTTCTACATTTATATACCCTATTTCTGTGACCTTCAGTGGTTGTGAAGGGAGGTAAGCAGCCTGTGGCCGCCAAGTTCCCCCAACACTTAACCATTTACGGATTTAATATATTTTCCAATATATCTTTTCGCACAGTCATCATTAGTTGCAGATATTTCGCAACTAACAACTAGTTGTTTATACTAATCATCAGATTTATGTGCACTTATTTTTTCGTCATTAGGTTTTTCGTCTCAAAACTGGTTGGACACGTACATGCACTTATTTATATTCTGAGCTAGCCTACACAGTTCCCTGAAATTCTCACACAGCATGTGTATACAGCTCGTTCCCCTTCTATTGTTTTCTAATTTTATGCCCTATTTCACCGAGATTCAGTGAAGGTGGTTAAGCAACCTGTGGCTACCAAGATCCCCCAACACTTAGACATTTGCTGAAGTAATGGTTTTCCAGTAGATCCTTACACACACTTAACATTATTCGAAAATATTGCCAACCAATTCTTGTAGTTACTTATAATAATCATCATGTTTAATATTTCTTCGTCATTAGTTTATCCATCTTGGGATTGGTTGGATGCGTACCTCCATTGATTTCTATTCTGGGCTAGCCTACACATCTCCCTAAAACCCCTACAGCCTACATCTTTTACTATCTGTGCGCAGTAGTCTAACATAGGTCTGCCTCTTCTTCTCTTTTTTCCAATCTCTCCTTCTAATATATTCCGCACTATTTCCTCATGTCGTAGTATGTGGCCTATCATACCATCTCTCCTATTTTTTACCGTTTTCCACATATTTCTTTCTTCACCTACCATTTTTAGTACCTCTTCGTTCTTAACTTTGTCTGTCCATGATACCTTCATCATACGTCTGTAGCACCACATTTCAAAGGCTTCTACATTTTTCTTGTCCGCTTTTCCTAGTGTCCAGGCTTCACAGCCGTACAGTGCTGTGCTCCACACATATGTTTTAAGCAATCTTTTCTTTGTTTATATGTTTATGGTCTTTGAGCATAGTAGTTGCGTTTTCTTGTTAAATGTAGCACGACCTTGTGCTAATCTTTGTTTTATATCTTTTGTGCTTTTCCCATCTTGCGTTTTTTGGCTTCCTAGGTAGCAGAAATCCTTAACCTCTTGTAAGTTCGTGTTACATACTTGTATTCTTGTTTTTGATTTATTTTCCCCACCTTTGCATACTAGAACTTTAGTTTTAGTTTTGTTAATTTTCATACCGTATCTCTCTGTTAGAACCGTTTCCATTTTATTAAGAGCAGCTTCTAACTTTTCCTTGTTAGACGAAAATACCGCTATATTATCTGCAAATTTAAGCATATCAATTTTTTGTCCCTGCATAGTAATTCCAAATGTCTTCCTGCATTTGACAGTATTCATTGCCTCTTCTATGTACAAGTGAAAAATCAATGGGGATAGGGCACATCCCTGTCTCACCCCTTTCCTAATGTTTACTTCTCTACGTTCCTGCTCCAATTCTATTACTGCTGTTTGCTCTTGGTATAAGCTATGTACAATTCGTCTATCCCTATAACTCATTCCAATCTTTTTGAGTATTTCAAACATTTTTTTCCATTTTACATTGTCGAATGCTTTTTCCAGATCTACAAACCCTATATACACGTTTTCCCCCTTTTTCTATTGTTTTCTTCATTATCACTCTCAGAGCTAAAATAGCCTCCCGTGTTCCTCTGTTTCGCCTAAACCCAAATTGGCCTTCTCCTAGTATTTTTTCCGCCCGTTTTTCCATTCGTCTTTGCACAATTCTAGTTAATATTTTTGACACGTGTGCTGTCAAACTTATTGTACGAAAATTTTCACATCTATCCGCGCATTTCTTTTTTGGTATAGTTACTATGATGCTACGTTTGAAATCTTTGGGTATCTCACCTGTCTCATACATATAGCTTACAAGTTGGAAAAGACGTTCTGTTACTGCTTGTCCAGCGGCTTTTAGAGTTTTTGCTTGCACCTTACCGGTGCCTTACCATTTTTCAGACTCTTTAATGCTAATTCAAACTCATCTCTAAGTATAGGATATCCCAGGTCATCATTTTCAATGTCTGATTCCTTTTCTAATGCAGTTAGTTCTTCTCCTGCATATAAATTCCCTATATATTTTTGCCATCTACCCACTTTCTCTACGTTTTCTATGATGACGTTTCCTTGTGCGCCCCTTATATTTTTGCTATACGGTTTTATATCCCTAAAATTCATTCTAATTAATTTGTATGCTTTGTCTGTCTTTTCTATTTCCATTTTCGTTTGTACTTCTTTGCACTTTTCATCAATCCATTGTTCTTTAGCTTTCCTGCAATTTCGAATAATTTCCCATTTTATGGCTTTGTATCTGTGTTTTCCTGTTTCGTCTGACTTATTTTTGTATTTTCGTCTTTCTTCTATTAAATTCAGAATATCCTTTGTTATCCATGGTTTCTTATTTTCTTTTTGTTATCTCTGGCCGCCATGTTTAGGCTGGATTTAATGTTATTCCATTATGTTTCTACTTCCTTAGTATCAAATATTTTCCCGATATCTTTGTGTAATTCATTGGAATTTTTTTCGAATCTTTCTTGAAAATTTTTGTCTTTTAGTTTCTCTAAGTCCAAGTGCCTTTTTCCGTTTCTTTTTTCACATTCTTAAATTTAAGTGCGGCCTTCATAATTACGATGTTGTGGTCAGTATCCAGTGGCGCAACTACGGGGCTATGGGGGCTGAAGCCCCTCCCAGGAGCTCAATATTTTTTAAAATGTATCACTTTGAATTGCAAAACCGTGTTTTGAAACGGCGGCACTGACGAGCGACGATGAATTAATAGCGGATTGAAGCCCTATATTCACTTTCCATAATAGTTATTTTGGCCCAAAACTTTGAATTTAAAGTTGTAAAGATAACCTTAATACAACCTCACTTTGCATGCATTGATAGTGTAATTGTTATGGACGCAACTATAAAACAGATTTCAATTGAATCGTTGTGCCAAAATTACAATCATGAATAGAGTAGATATTCTGTAAGGTCACCCTGAGTCCCGAAGTGTCGCTTGCTTATATTCTATGGGACTATTAATACTATATTTACCTGCTACATAACTTGCATGCGCATGCTACACCCCCAAGCAATTTAACCCAACGTTTATAGTTCGTTGAAACGGTACTTCTTTTCTTATCACCTACATCAAGTTGTAGAACAGAAAATACTTAACTACCCCACCAGCTTCATTGTTGTGTCAGATTTCATTGTGTGTTCTCGGTAACGAAATAATTTTACTGCTACAAGGCTACAACACTATTTCATGTGCCAATTGCGTTGCGTGTGTTTGCGTTGAATTAAAAATTTAATTGAATTATTGTCGAGGTTTAGTTGCATTAAAGTTAAAACTAAGAATTAAGTATTAAGTGTCGTATTTAAATATAACATTTAAATTATTTTCAAAAGTTCGGTTAAGTTTACGGTATTAATTTTAATTTGATTTCTCTGGTGAATTTTATAAATCTCAAAATGAGCCAAAGTACACCTACCGGTAAGAAAGGAACTATTCACGGTTTTTTTAGCGTAGCTTCTATTTCTAAAAAAAAAGCGACTGATTTAAAGTGCGATTCCGACTTAAATACCGGTACTGATGTGCAATCGAAAATACTTTTACCAGTAGCTTCTTCGTCATCTTGCGCTACACCACAGTTAGCTACTTCGATATCTTACTCTCATATGGATATTTTTAATTTTAAACGAAAAATATTGAAGGACGAAGAAAAGTTTGAAGTTTTGAGAAATGTGTGGGTACCCGAAGAAAACTTTCAGTTTCCCGTTGTTCAAATTGGTAAACAAAACAGAAAATTTAATTACTCATGGCTCAATAAATACAAATGGTTGGCTTATTCTCAAATTGAAGACGGTGTGTATTGCAAATATTGTGTTCTGTTTGCTAAGCAAGAGGTTGGAATAAGTGCATCGCAAGCAACAGGTCAACTAGTTAATAAAGCTTTCAAACAGTGGAAGAAAGCTACAGAACGTTTTATAATCACGAAGTGTTGGAATACCACAGAGCAGCAGTGCTTCGTTCAAAAACTTTTGTCGAAATTATGACGGGCAAGACAACACGAATTGATAGAATGCTTGATAGCGCTTCAAACATGCAAGCAGTTGAGAATCGGTTGAAAATATGTTCTATCATAAAACCATAATTTTCTGTGGACGTCAAGGACTATCCTTGAGAGGTCATCGAGAATCAAGCGCTTTTGATGTAAATGAAGAACCGGCCAAAAATGAAGGGAATTTTCGAGCATTATTACGATTTCGCATTGACACTGGTGATCAAAATTTGGAAAAACATTTAACTGGAAGTGGACGAAATGCTACCTACATAAGCTGGAAAAGTCAAAATGAGATTATTGATTCATGTGGATCAATAATCATGCGAAAAATAACCGAAGAAGTTAATGCTGCAAAATGTTTTACAGTACTAGCCGACGAAACTACTGATATTTCTAATATAGAGCAATTTGCACTTTGCGTTAGATATGTAGAAAAAGACGAAAACGAATACAAAATTTGCGAAAACTTTCTTAAATTTGTTCCAGTAGAAAATACAACGGGTGCTCATTTTGCGAACACTATAATTACTAGCCTACAGGACTGCCACGTGGAAATGAAATATTTAAAAGGACAAGGTTATGATGGAGCAGCTTCTATAAGTGGTAAATTTAAAGGAGTTCAAGCAAGAATTTTAGAAAAATACCCTACAGCTATGTACGTTCATTGTGTCTCACATAACTTGAATCTAGCCATTTCCGATTCCCTATCCGTTTCTTCTATTAGAAATTCTTTTGCAATAGTTGGAAAGATTTACAATTTTTTTAACTATCCAAAAAGACAAATAGTGCTTCAAAAACATATTTCTAATTCTGAAAATGCCTCCAAAGCTCAAAAATTAAAACAACTATGTCCAACTCGATGGGTACAACGGCACGATTCAATTTTGATTGCAATTGAATTACTTTTGTTCATCGTTGACGCTCTAGAAGAAATTTGTACTTCTTGGGATGATAAAGATGCTTCATCAGACGCATTGATTTTAATAAATTCAATTAAGCAATCCGAATTTATAATAGCATTACTGTGCGCGGAGTGTTTATTCGGTTACACACTTTACTTGAGTAAGGGTCTTCAGCGTGCAGACATAGAACTTCACACGGCTATCGACCAGGCTCAACTTGTTATTACTTCTATCCAAAAAATAAGGGATAACTCAGAGACAGAATTTAAACATTTGTATCAGAAAGGTTTGGAAATGAGCAGATTGTTAGAGTTTACAATTACTGTACCAAGAATAACAGCAAGACAAACAAAACGTTGCAATATTCCTAGTAGTAGTGAAGAGGAATATTACAGAAGAGCTATATTTTTGCCCTGGGTAGACTCTTTTTTGAACAATATGTCTGATAGATTTGAAAAACACAAAACAGTTCTCGTTAATTTTTCTAGTCTATTGACCAAATCATCTCAAACAACTTTTTCTAAACAAGCAGCCAACTTTATTAGCTTAGCATCATTTTATAAAAACGAACTGGAATGCAACAACGAAGCAGCCCTTAAAGCTGAATTTAAAATGTGGCAAGAGGATATGATTAAACAACCAAACGAAAAAAGAAATGCTATAGACTGCTTAAACATTTGCAATGAACATTATTTTCCAAGCATTCATAAATTGCCCAAAATATTTTGTACGTTACCTGTTTCCATCAGTACAGCTGAACGATCATTTTCAACACTAAAACGAACGAAAACATATTTAAGAAACACTATGAAAGAAAGCAGATTAAATGGTTTAGCACATTTAAATATACATCGAGAAATTTCTATATCCGTTGATGAAGTGATTCAAGAACTTCAGAATCGCGGTCCTCGCCGACTTGATTTCAACCTGTAGCGACGAGCGCGCATCCACGCGTCGCTATTAGAACACCTGAGGTTGAGGATGAAATTTCCGAACGACACTAGACCATCTTATATATATATATGTGTATATATATATATATATATATATATATATATATATATATATATATATATAGTGGCCTATTACAATCACTTGCAAATAAATATGCTTACTTTTGTTAATTTTTGACTCGATAACTTACTTTTAATATATATGTATATAGTTTTTGTAGCCCCCCAGGGTGAAATCCTGGTTGCGCCGCTGTCAGTATCTATATCTGCTTCTGGGTAGCTTCTACAGTCTTTTACTTGATTCAGTAGTGTAAGGCCGGTCCTAATTCAAAATGTGTTCACACGTATTTTCGATATGTAAAATACACGTGCACCGTTTTGAATTAGGATCGGCCCTATATAATTTCAATGTAAAATAGTTGTGAAAACATAAATTCTTATATACTTTCAAATGTAAAATACTTGTGGGCACGTTTTGAAGTCAGACCGGCTTTATATTACTTTCAATGGAACATACTTCAAAACACACGTATGTTGAAAAATGTAAGTGCAGAGAAAAATGTGTGTAGCTGTTTTAAATTTGGTTTTCTAGCGAGAAGTTATAAAGTATGACAGATGCAAAATATCGCATTCAAGTCAATTGTGTTTAATTAAAGTGGATTCTGATTTATGTTTTTTATTTATGTTTAGAGGCTGCAAATACACATGGGCCGGTTTCAATTCAAAATGTGTTCACTCTTGTGATAGGTTGAAAAGTGGGTTGGCAAAGTACGCAGATGTTGGTAATCTGCTATATAAGGAGATTGCTCCTAATATTAATTTAATTAGTCGAAGTTTACTGCATATATTTACATACAAACATGTATATAATTGATATTCAGGGATTTAAATACAAGAAATACGAGTTTGTGTGCTAAGAAATTGCGGTTTTGGACTTGTTGGAAGGTGTTGTTTGGCATCAAATTTTTAAACTGCCAATGCAGTCTAGTTGTTTGAACTAAGATTATATAAAACATAACGACTGGGTGACGAGGAATATTCATGGTCTTTCTTGGGATGAATCTTCAACGGCTGGAATGGTGTCATCATATATAGCGCTTTATTTGAAGCAAATTATCCGACCCGGTGTAGAAGTATTTGTGAAGGGTCTAGAAAAGAAGAAATTGATTGAAACATATCTAATGCAAACCTTTGTCACTGATATGCTTGCACTAGGTTGTCGTAAGCTATCGGAGTTAAAAATCAACAATCGTTTAAAATATAACATCCATTATTGTAGACACAGCAATAATAATCTGCAATGCGCAAAACAAAATACCTTTTTATTAAATGAATGGCTTGATAATAATAAAAAACAATAGAAAGATTTTGTCTGTATTATTTATTTTAATATAATTTTACAATGTTAGCCTTATTAACTATTATTATAACAACTTCTAGCAAACATTATTTTTATTGAACCAGCTATTGGATACGTTAGAGAAGCCTAACCATTTTACAAAGACTTTATTTCTACTCTTTCGTAGGACTTTCTCTACCAGGTAAATTCCTGGATGTTTAACTTTTTGCAACTCCATTTCATAATATGCACCTTTGATTTCTTAACCGTGGCCGAGATTAGTAGCGCTATTTTAAAATTAACCGTGAAATGCGTGAATCTAATCAGATCAGTCGATGTAATAACGAAACACATTATAATAATTATAATAACAACGTTTATCACTCACGGCACTGGTTGGCGCGTGCATGAAGTAAACACATGAAAATTTTGCTTTAACAAATTTAAATATCCGGAGGCGGACGTAAATAATCAACAAACTCGGCAGAAATACAATTTAGCTTTAAATTATTTACAATATAAACGGAACAGTGGGCGAGGGTGAAGAGTTTTGTATTTTGAAGGCATTTAATGTTTAAATTTTAATAGATATGAATATATGACGCTTAGGTTGTCAATGTCCGTTTTTTTGTTGAAGTTGTTTGAGTTTTTATAGATATAGCACATTTCCAAGTTCTTTTAAAAAGATTTTGTTCCACTTTAATATTTTTGGATTTGAAAAGTCCATTTTGTGACTTTGATTGTGGGCGTGAGTTGTTAATGCACAAGCTTTTGGTTTCACTCGAATGTCACTTTTGTGCTGGGTAATTCTTTGACCAATGTTTTGTGACGTTTGGCCTATATAACACTGATCACAATCTAAACAGTTAAGTTTGTAAATGGCATTTCTTTGAAGTTTAATTGGTGTTGTATCTTTAAGTTTCGAATGTAGATTTCTTATTGTTAGTAATTTCTTTTTGGCAATTTTGACATTTAAGTTTTTGAACACTTTGTTTAATTTAGTAGTTAAGCTTTGAATAAATGGTATGGGTATATAAATTTGCGGTGTATTGGATTTTGGTGTATTGTGATTATCTTTTGTTGGTGTTGTTCTGTGATTATATAGAAGTTTCTTGATCAATGTTTGTGGATAGTTGTTATCTACTATTATGTTTTAGAAAAGTGATAAGTTTGTTGTATATAGAGAAGTGTGTGATAGACTTTTGACCCTGTTTTTGAATTCTAATATAAAGTTTATTTTTATGCTACAGGGATGGTTTGATTTATAATTTAGGTAACGTTTGGAACTCATTGGTTTTTGATACCAATCTGTAATTACTGAATTGTTTTTCTTATTAATAACATATCTAAAAATGGGATCGTGTTGTTATATTCGTGAATTGTATGTTGGGATTGTACTTGTTGAATATTTGTAAAGTTGTATATATTTGGTCCTCAGGTACAGCTGTCACTATGTCATCTACGAATTTTTTATGAACGGTAAATGAAAAGGAAGAGATGGTATGACATTGTCAAGGAGTAAGTTTATTACAATTTCTGCTATAGCTGGGCTTATATTTGAACCCATTGGACCTCCTAAAATTTGCCAATAATATTTGTGTCTATAGGAGAAAAAGCTTGTGTTGAGGATGAAATCTACAATTTCTAAAAAGGTCTTTTTTAGGATGCTGCAATTTTTGTTAATTTCTATCCAAATGTTTTTGATATTTTTAAAAGCGAGTTCTTTTGGTATATTTGTGAGCAAGGAGACGACGTTCAAACTTATTAGTACATAATTATCCGGTAGTTTGAATTCATTTATGAATTCGGAAAATGCGAAGCAATCTTTTACGAAATATAAGTTATTATTTATAGATTTATTTAAAATTTCGGATATGAATTTGGATAGATTTTCGGTAGCGCAGTTGTTTGATGCTATTATAGGTCTCATCGGATATCCGTCTATGTGAATTTTTGGTAACGCATATAATCTTGGTAATGTACTAGAGTAATTAATAAGTTCCGTTGCTTATTTTTCAGTAATGTATTTACGATTTTTTAAATTTTGAATGATATGTAAAGTTCGTTTTTGTAAATTTGACGTCGTTTGATCACATAAGAGTTCATTTACTTTTTGGTTGTAGTCTATAATTGACATTGCTACTGTCACATTGCCTTTGTCTGAATTCATGATGACCAAATTTGAATTTTTTTTAAAAAATTTGCAACAATGTATAAAATCTAAAAGCAGTTTTGGCTTTTTGTTCTTGTGTTTGTGTATAAAATTGGTGATAATATTAGTGGTAAGTGCTGTGTTTTATTCTTCATCTGTATTGACTAAAGGATGTTCGTTAGTATGGATCGGCTTTCTAAAGTACCTTTGTGATAAGGAAAAATTACACAAATCGCATTCCTATTTCTACATGATCTATTTCTGATGAATCACAGTTACGTAAAATATTTGCAATTGAACATTTGTTAGTATGTAAAGGATATAAAGGATTAAATCATTTTGAGATTTATACAGAATATCCGGAACTAATACACAAATTATATACAAAATTGAAACTTGTCAGCATGCAACCATAAATGGTTTTAGACTATTTTTTTAATATATATAATCACATAAATTACACAAAATGAACGCCTACTACTATTTTGATGTGCACAATACCAACATAAAAAGCATGCAAACGGACATTCATTAGTATGTGAAACTACATGAATTTTCAAGAATATATTAACCTTCAAAGCACCTTTATATTAATCTAGAATGATTATATATCGAATTTCAATGAGTGTCAGTTAGAATACGATTACATATGCTTTTGGAAGTGACATTTCTGCATGCCGTATAAACGCCCAAATTGTATGCAAAGTGATGTCTCTTAACTTGGAACCGCAAAAATTTTCAAATGACTTTTCTGAGATGTGGAATAATTACAGGAATAGCATGCGAAAAGATGTTCGTTGGTATGTAACTGCAAAAAGGTTTTTAAGCTACGTTTAAGAGATGCGGTATACATGAATTTTCAAAGTACTTTTTAAAAGATGCTGTTGTAAATTCGTAAATTGCATACGAATGGACGTTCGTTTCTATGGGACCGCATATGTCTTTTCAAGCTACTTTTTGATATGCAGAATAAGTATTACAGGAGTTGCATGCGAAAGGATGTTTATTTGTATGGGACACCATATGGTTTTTAAGGTATTTTTACAATATGCAGAATAAGTACATGAAGTGCATGCGAAAGGACGCTCGTTGGTATGAGACCGAATGTGAATTTTCAAGGCACTTTTACAAGATGTAGTATAATTACATAATTTGCATGCAAATGGATACTCATTAGTATGTGACCGAATATGTTCCTTTAAGTCACCTTTAGAAGATGCAGAATAATTACATAGATGCATGCAAGAGACCTTACCATACTGTGGAACGCTGTATGGTTTTTCAAGTAACCTTTATCAAAGGTAGAATAACTACACAAATTTCATTTGAATGAATGTTGGTTAGTATGAGACCGCATGTGTCGTTTTAATATACTTTTACAAGATGCAGCATAAGTACATAAATAGCATGCGAAAGGGCGTTCGTTTGTATGGGACCGCATATATCTTTCCAAGCTACTTTTACGAGATGCAGAATAAGTACAGGAATTGCATGCGAAAGGACGTTCGTTTGTATGGTACGACATATGGTTTTTAAGGCATCTTTACAATGTGCAGAATAACTACATAAAGTGCATGCGAAAGGACGTTCATTGGTATGGTACCAAATCAGAATTTTCAAGGCACTTTAACAAGATACAGCATAATTACATAATTTGCATGTCAGTGAATAATCATTAGTATATGATCGAACATGTCCTTTCAAATTACCTTTACTAGATGGAGAAGAATTACATATTGCAGGGGTATGGACGTTCTTTTGTATGGGATCGCATATGTGTTTTCAAGTTACTTTTTTGTGATGCAGAATAAGTACAGAAATTGCAAGCGTATGGACGTTCGTTTGTATGTAACCGCATATGTGTTTTTAAGTTACTTTTTTGTACTGCAGAATAAGTACAGAAATTGCAAGCGTATGGACGCTCGTTTGTATGGGACTGCACATGTGTTTTTAGGTTACTTTTTTGTACTGCAGAATAAGTACATAAATTGCATGTGAAAGGACGTTCGTTTCTATGGGACAGCATATGAAATTTCAAGCTATTTTTGTTAGATGCAGAATAAGTACAGAAATTGCAAGCGTATGGACGTTCGTTTGTATGGGACCGCATATGAACTTTCAAGGTACTTTTTTGAGACGCAGAATAAGTACAGAAATTACAAGCATATGGACGTTCGTTTGTATGGGACCGCATATGTGTTTCTAACTTACTTCTTTCTAATGCGTAATAAGTACATAAATTGCATCTGAAAGGACGTTCGTTTGTATGGTACAGCATATGAAATTTCATGCTATTGTTTTTAGATGCAGAATAAGTACAGAAATTGCAAGCGTATGGACGTTCGTTTGTATGGGACCGCATATGAATTTTCAAGCTACTTTTTAGAGATGCAGAATAAGTACAGAAATTGCAAACGTATGGACGTTCGTTTGTATGGGACCGCATATGTGTTTTTAAGCTACTTTTTTGTAATGCAGAATAAGTACATAAATTGCATGTGAAACGACGCTCGTTTCTATGGCACAGCATATGATATTTCAAACTATTTTTTTGAGATGCTGAATAAGTACAGAAATTGCAAGCGTATGGACGTTCGTTTGTATGTGACCGCATATGAAGTTTCAAGCTACTTTTTTCAGATGCAGAATAAGTACAGAAATTGCATGCCAAAGGACGTTCGTTTGTATGGGACCACATATGCCTTATGAACTTACTTTTAAAAGTTGCAGAATATGCACATAAAAAGCACGCAAATGGGCGTTCGCTTGTAAGTGACGACATATCAATGTGTTCTTATAGGTTGAAGAATAAGTTTATAATTTATATGCCACAATGTATTTTTTAGAATATTGTCGTGTATTGTAATTGTAAGTTATTTTGTGGTAGCACAAAAAAACACACCACGGACAAACTTGGGAAGTTAGACCTCATACATGAAGCACAATTGTTATTTAAATTGTCTGCCTATTCAAAATTTATAAATCATTTTGTATCATCTACTATTTCGATCACTTGGTTTAATATTCATGTGCGCATTTTATTTTAATTTTGTATTCTCCGTTAATAAACAACAAATTCTACAAAACATTTTTCTCTTCACAATTTAGCTATCGATCAGGTCGTTTACTTGCGCTGATTAAACGAACTAATTAAAAAAATTAATTATACAATTATTTAAATTGTCCAAATTGTAGATACATTGTCTCCATGATTAAACTCATATTTTTTTCATAGTTTATTCGTCGTGTTTGCTTAAGACTTAAAACTTCTAAACCATTGTTAATGTAGCGGCCATTTTAATTATTGTTCTATACTCATTGCAGTCAAGAAAGTAGTAGCTGGTGTTGGATTATAATTGTTTGCTTTTTTTACAGGTTACCTTAGACCATTAAATAAACATAGACCCAGCGCACTCTATTTTATAACATGCAGTGCCGTGAACCAAGATTAAACCGCTAATGTGAACGTCACGTGTAGGAGTATCACGATGGTAATAGCTAGTATTTCTATTATGTTATTCGGTATGCAAACGCTTAGTGTGCTACAACTTTAAACGTTAAATTATGGTTCAATATTGCTCTGCATACAAGTGTATGGAGAAATCAAAGAAGAACAAAAATGTTTCATTCCATCTGTAAGTATTATTAATATTTCTAAATCTTATTTCTTAGTCAATGGACCACTTAAAATCGTAAAACGATTAAATTATTATTAGAACATTTTTAGTAATAATAAATGAATAGTACATACTTTTTTTGTAATATTTAATAGTTTGTGGGTTGAATGGGGAACGGGATATGGTCCCTTCATTATTATTTTTGACGTGATTCTATAGATTTTATTTTAACACAAGCAATAATTAACTCTTACGTTTCCTAAAGATGGAGCGATTAAAAAAAAGTGGATTCAAGCATTGCACAGGGAAAATTTCGATCCTTTAAAGCACGCCAGAATATGTTCGCTACACCTCACAGATGATTGTTTCAACACAAGTGGCTGGTGATCTATACGATCGTTGAAAGCTGATGTCGTGCCCATTATTTTTAATTTTCCTAAACATTTAATAAAACGGTATGTACTCGCAAACCACCTGCAAAAAGACATCAACGATAGCCATGTACGTCATCTAATAGCAGTACTCTATCTATAAAAACATGATATTCCCTTCCATCAAGCAGCAAACCCGCCATGAAGAAACGACGATTAATGTATGAAGCGAATTTTAATGAAACTTCTGTGGACAATACAAAATATAGAATTATAACGAGAAAAGTGTTGAAAAAGGAGCGAGCACAAACAAAATTTCTACAGCAGCAGGAAAGAATGTTTTGCAAGAAAGTAACGGATCTTGAAACTTTGGTTAATCATTTACAAAAACAACGACAGATTGACGAAGATTCTTCTATAAGACTCAAGGTGAATACTGAAAAATCAATTAATGAACTGTTTTGTTGTTGTTGTATTTAGTATTACACTGTTATTATTTCTTATTATTATTGCTTCTACGTTTTATAGCACTATCAATTCTTATTGCCCTTATTGTACTAATAATTGGTTTTATTATTGATTATTTTTAAAATCATGCATTTTTCTTCTTTATGATACATTACCTCCATCGACTAAGGTAATACTGCAGCAGTTAGTGGGTACGAAATCAACTGCCGGGTTTGCAACTGAACTCAAGAGTTTTGCAGTTACGTTTAATTTTTATTTACCGAAAGCTTACCACTATGTGAGGTCAAACTTTTCTAAAATGCTTCCATATCTTCGCACGATCCTAAGGTGGTATCAAACAATAGACTAGGAACCAGAATTTTAAACTGAAACACTTAGTATTTTAAAGCAAAAGGTAGTTGATATGAACGGCAAAGGAAAACGTTGCACTTGTTCTCTAATGGTGGATGAAATGTCGATATACAAAAAGGTTGAAGGAATGAGAAAATGTTTGTAGGGTACGTATTTTCTTCTTGTTTATATAAATGTATTTTTATATAGAACAGTTATGATTACTTGCTGCAGATATGTCGATATGGAGAGCACAGTGGAGACAACAAATCATCACCATTAGCCACGCAGGCTATTGCCTACCTATTAACTAGTGTCAACGATGGGTGAAAGCTTCCTGTTGGATATTTTTTGATTGAGTCACTAACTGGAACACACAAATCGAATTATTAAGTATGTGTTTACGAATTTTAAATGACGTTGAGGTAATTATAACAAGTGTTACATTTGTTGGAGCAGTGACGAATATAACATTGATGAATGACCTTGTAGCAGAAATAACGGCCAATTCTTCCAAAACGTTCATGTATCATCCAGTCAGCAATAAACCAATACATGTAATACTAGATCCCCTCACATGTTCAAGCTAGTTAGAAATACTTGAGAACCAACCGTATATTTTGGACGAACAAAACAGAAGCATCAAGTGGGAATATCTAGAAAAAATTGTTGAAATTAAAGAACAAGAAGGGTTGCATGTAGCTACGGAAATTACCATTCAGCACATGAACTGGCAAAAAGAAAGCCTTATCGTTAAGCGCTGCAAAGATAATTCTTTATTTAAGGCAGTCAACAGACCACGGTGATGCATTTATAGACAGTGAAGCAACAGAGGAATCTCTGATAAAATTAAACGAAACTTTCTAGCAAAGTATTGCAAAGCAAGTCTTCAGGACAAACAAGGACATGATATTCATCAAAATTGACGAATATGTAGAATATTTAATTGGCATAAATAATCTATAGGAACACTGTGGCACGATTTAAATAAAATTAAATAAAAACCCTTAACCACAAAAAATATATTTAAATTACTAGATACGTATTTCGACAACTATGTGGTCATCATCAGTAGAAAACCTGTAATTTAAAAAAAAAAAAATTAGCTGTTGTTCTGGAACACTTCAGAGGATATTCTCCTCAACACATAGGCTGAAGTGAACCTTCCCAACCTATAATTTACTATATTATTGCTTTACACACTATCGAGGATGTTCTCCTCACCCGCAGGCTGGTGTTCTCAACAACAAACAAGTGAATTCTTCAAGAAATTTTGTTTAATACTTGACGATGATCTACGCTTTAAGTCACATGTTGCAAGGTTAATAAAAAGGTCGTATACAGCACTTATACAACTATATGCTTGTCGGTCTATACTAACCTTACATTTGAAAAAGCTGTTGTCGGAAGCTAGTTTTGTCATTATTTAACTATTGTGATTTTATATATGGTCCAAACCTTGATAGCACTTGTATGACACAAATACAAAGGATTCAAAATACTTGTTGTCGTTTAGTTTTTGGACTAAAAAAATTTGATCATGTATTGCATAAGATAAAAGAGTTGCACTGGTTAAATATGGATAACTGCAGGAAACATCAGTTGTTATGTTTTGTTCATAAAATAATTATAAATGACTTCAGAGGATATTGCTAAAATATTAATGACACCCTCCAAAGTGCATTGCATCAATATTAGACACATTAAAAATTTAACAATTCCCAAGCAACTGACTGCTATGTTTCAGAGAAGATTCATCTATAATGCTGTTTCTACTTATAATGCAATTCCAGATGGATATAAAAATCTTTTTTACTTTTACTGCATTCAAGGTTCAAATCAGGGCGCATATTTTGGATAAGTAGTAATATAGCCTGATTGTATAATTCTGGTCTTTTGTATAGTAGATCTCAGACCATTTTGTATAGGAGTCACCAGTATAAAATAGTACCCGCCATTATACGGCCCTGCGTAATCGATATGTACCTGTTCAAACGGTTTTTCACTCTTTTCCCAGACATGAATTTCCGCTTTTTGCACATTGTTTTTTTCCTTATTGTATTCGTGACAATTTTTCGCAACGGTTTCGATATCTAAATCGATTCCCGACCACCAACAACAACTGCGAGCAAAGCCTCTCATTTTAACAATGCTGAAATGCCCTGTATGTAATTCTGAAAGTATCTTCCCTTGTAATGTTTTAGGTATTACTATCCGATTCCTTCGCATAACGCATTATGATTGTAAGGTAAACTCGTCTTGGTTGATATTAAAACGGTGTTGTCTTGTAATCGCTTTACCCGACTTCAGTCCGGTTATAAGTTTTTTAAGAGATTTGTCCAAACCGGTCGCTGCAGCTAACTCGTCGACTGTTATAGGTAATGTTTCGATTTGACCTATCTCTAACACATCAGTTTCGTTAAAAACTCACGGAACAGTATTTGTTTGTGGTAAGCGTGACATGGAATCCGCGTTTGCATGTAATTTTGTGCTTTTGTATTGTATTTTGTATTGAAATTGTTGCAAAAATGCAGCGTAATGTTGTATTCTAGTTGCACTTAGAACGGGTAAGCTCCGTGTAGCTGAAAGTATTTGCAATAAGGGTTTATGGTCCGTAATTAATATAAATCTCCTACCGTATAAATAATTGTAAAAATTGGTTACGCCATATATGATACTATAAGCAGCTTTGTCAATTTGAGCGTATTTCTGTTGCGTCTTATTTAGTGCTTGACTTGCAAATTTTAATGGTCTTTCTGTACCATCCGGATACCTATGACTAAGAACTGCTCCGATCCCAAAAGGTGAAGCGTCAGCAGCCAAAGTAAGTGGTAATGACGGATCAAAATGACACAACACTATCCGATTGTATTTCGCGTTTAATATCATTAAACGCTGTCTGACACTCTGGTGTCCATTTAAAACTTATATCTTCCTTTAAAAGGTTATTTAAGGGTTGTAAAATTAAACTTGCATCTTTTATAAATTTTGGTACCGCTACGTATTGGACTGTTTCTATTTTCTTTTGTACTTTTTGTAACCCGTTTTTATTTATTACGTATTGCAGTATTCTATTTTATCCGAAAAAAATAAATACACTTTTTCCCACATTTACTCTAAGATTATACGCCTTTAATCTTTGTAGTACTAACTCTAAGGTTTGTAAGTGTGATTTTGTATCGCAGACCGTGACCTTAATGTCATCTAGAAATACTGACACTTCCGGAATGCCCTGTAATATCTGCTCCATCACTCGCTGCCAAATAGCAGGTGCACTAGAGAGGCCAAACATTAAACGTGTAGGACGATATAACCCCTAATATATAGTTAATGTTAACAGCTCTTTCATTTCTTGTTTTACTTCCAAATGTAAGTACGCCTGACTAAGATCTATCTTTGTGGTGGTCATCGATAATTATATTTGGGTTAAACGTTACTTTATAGTCCCCACACAATTGGATTTTCACATTTGTTTTAACTACAGGAAGAACTGGTGTACCCCACTCCGAATTATCGCCCTTTTCTAAAATTCCCTGTTGTACTAATGAATCAATTTCTTTACTCGCGCCTTTTTGAATTGCATAAAGAATTTTCCTTGCTTTTATAAAAACTGCCTTTGTACCCTCCTTTACGTATATTGAAGCTTGTATCTCTTTTATTGTATCTACTCCGGGTTTACAAATCTCTTCGTATTTACTAATCAACCCCTTTACTAAATCGTTCTCCGTAAGTGCTTTTTCGAGAGTATGTACTTGATCGATTTTTTGTAATTTAATATTTAATATTCGTATCCATTCCCTACCTAGCAATGATTGTCTGTCTCCTTGTGCTACATGTAAGTTCACCGTGGTTATAAGGATGTGATACACTACTTTTGCACTAATGTACCCCACCACTTGTAAAGCGGATTTGCAGTAAGAAATTAATCGTATGTTTGTATCTTGTAGTATTAAATTTTGAAAATTAGTTTTGTAAGCATTTTCATTTATCAAACTGACCGGTGTACCACTATCTACCTCCATCCTAAATTCTTTTCCATTTACTATTAGGTTCACAAAATACTTATCCCTCAGACTTCCAAAATCGTTCTCATTTACAATGGTAAACAACCCTTGTACATCTTTGTAAATCTCTAATTCTTCAACTTCATTAAGATTCAGGCTTTTTCTGGCTTTTGTACAAACCTTTTATATATGTCCTTTCAGTTAGCAAAAGTTACATATCGCTTCCATTTTATTACATTTGTTTGCTAGATGTTGGGTTCCACACCTGTAACAAGCTCTTTGTAAAACCTGTTTGTTACCTTTTTAGAACTCATAGTTAGATTAACAAGAGGTTCTTTCGAAATGGCAGTCTGTATATTTTGATTTATTGCGTTAATACCATTTAAAGGTTTCCTCTTTAATTGTTTTGTGTCACGTTCTGACATTTCCATACTGACTGCGATCTCGATTGCTCTATCTACAGTTAAATCTCTAGTTTCTAGTAATCTACTTTGTATACGTTTTGATGATAACCCATACACGAATTGGTTTCAAAATGCTGTTTTTAAAAATTCACCAAACTTGCAGTTTAATGAAAGCTTTTGTAATTGCATGTAAAAATTCCTGTACCGGCTCTCCTTCGTTTTGCTTCCTGCATTGGAATCTAAATGTCTCTGCAATCTCCAATGATACGGGATCGTAAAATTGCTCCACAACATTTACCACTTTAGTATATGTTAATGTTTCTGGAAATTCTGGGGCCAGTTTGTCGGACAGTGTCATATGCTTCAGCTCCCATGAAATGCAGTAGGTAAATGTAATTTCAAATCCTCGTGTATCTGAAATATTGTAAACGCAACTTCTAATCTTTTCACCCATCTTATATTATTTGCATTAAATGTTTCTACTGTAAATGTAAAGGTAGTAAAGAGCCATTTCCTTGCTTCTTCTGACATCTTACTCGTATTTAAAGTATTCATTCTTGTAGTTCGAAATTTTTATCCTCGCCAATTCTCTATTGTATATGTAGGTATTCTTATGGTAGCCAAAGTATTAACAAAGTAATAGTTGTAAGTGTTTATTTATTGTAAATATATATATATATATATATATATATATATATATATAAAACAATAATAACACATAAAAACCTTGTTGAAATTATTTAATTAGTTGGAATTATTTAATTTGCACAATCAAGGTATACCGTTGACAAATTTTATAAGTTAGATATACATTGTATTATTTTGTATATAAAGCAAGGTGTAATTATAACTAAACTCTTACTACTAATTTACAAAATCTGATCTTTCTTTAACATCTACAAAAATTTAATTTACAGTTCTTATCTACTTCCCTAGTTAGTGCAAGCGGCAAAGTCCTAACACTAGAAAAACCCTAGCACACATAGAATACCATATTATGATATAGAATAATTACAGAAATTATATGTAAATAGGCGTTTATAAGTATGGAAACACACATGTGTTCTTGGGTTATATCTTTTCCTTACGAAATATTTTTAACAAATCGGTATTGTGATTATATAAGTCTTTGCAAATAAACTATTTGTAATGCAGTATAACCACACACAATTCATAGCAAAGAAAGTTCGTTGGTATGTATCGGCTTTCTAAAGTACCTTTGTGATAAAGAAAAATCACACAAATCGCATTCCCATTTCTACATGATCTCTATTCGTGATGAACCGCAGTTACATAAAATATCTACAATTGGACTTTTGTTAGTATGTAAGGAGATATGCAGGATTAAATCATTTTGATATTTATACAGAATACTCAAAACTAATACACAAATTCTACACAAAATTGAAACTTGTCAACATGCAACTACAAATATTTGTATAGACTCTTTTTTATGTATAATCAGATTAATTGCACAAAATAAACGCTCCCTACTATTTTGATGTGCACAATACCAACATAAAAGCCAAACAAACGGATATTCGTTAGTATGTGAACAAATTAACATATTTTAGCATGAAATCGCCGAAACTTTGAAATGACTTATGAGGTTGGGAATAATTATAGGAATAGCATATGAAAAGTCGTTAGTTAGTATGGGACCGCATATGTCTTTTCAGGCTACTTTTATGAAATACAAAATACGTGCATAAATTGCAAGCGTATGGTCGTTCGTTTGTATGAGAGCGTATATGAACCTTTAAGTGACTATTACGAGATGCAGCATAATTACATAAATTGCATGCGAATGGACGTTCGTTTGAATGGGATAGCATATGTGTTTTAAGTTATTTTTATGAGATGCAGAATAATTACATAAATTGCATGCGTATGGTCGTTCGTTTGTATGGGACTCCACATGAATTTTCAAAGAATTCTTGGAAGATGCAGCATAAGTACATAAATTGCATGCGAATGGACGTTCGTTTGTATGGGACCGCATATGTCTTTTCAAGTTATTTTCCTGAGATGCAGAATAATTACATAAATTGCATGCGTACGGACGTTTGTTTGTATGGGAGTGCATGTGAGCCTTCAAGTGACTGTTACGAGATGCAGCATAATTACATAAATTGCATGCGTATGGACGTTCGTTTGTATGGGACCACACATGAATTTTAGGGAACCCTTAGAAGATGCAGTATAAGTACATAAATTGCATGCGAATGGACGTTCGTTTGTATGGGAGCGCATATGAGCCTTCAAATTACTTTTACAAGATGCAACGTGATTACATAAATTGCATGCGTATGGACGTTCGTTAGTATGGGACCGCACATGAATTTTCAGAGAACTTTTAGAAGATGCAGTATAAGTACATAAATTGCATGCGAATGGACGTTCGTTTGTATGAGAGCGCATGTGATCCTTCAAGTTACTAATACGAGATGCAGCATAATTACATAAATTGCATGCGTATGGACGTTCGTTTGCATGGGACCGCACATGAATTTTCAAGGAACTTTTAGAAGATGCAGTATAAGTACATAAATTGCATGGGAATGGACGATCTTTTGTATGGGAGTGCATGTGAGCCTTCAAGTCACTATTACGAGATGCAGCATAATTACATAAGTTGCATGCGAATGGACGTTCGTTTGTATGGGAGCGCATATGAACCTTCAATTGACCTTTACGAGATGCAGCGTAATTACATAAATTGCATGCGTATGGACGTTCGTTGGTATGGGATCGCATATGGATGATGAACGTACTTTTAAAAGATGCAGAATATGCACATAAAAAGCACACAAGTGGACGTTTATTTGTAAGTGACGACATATCAATGAGTTCTTATAGTTTGAAGAATAAGTTCATAAATTATATGCTGTAGATGTTCTTTAGTATATTTTAGTATAGTGTAATTGTAAGTTATTTTGTGATAGCACAAAAATCACAACACTGACAAATTTGAGGGGTAAGACCTCGTAAGTGAAGCACAATAGTTACTTAAATTGTCTGCCTATTCAACATGTATAAATAATTTTCTATCATACACTATTTCGTCCACTTGGTTTAATATTCATGTGCGCACTTTATTTTAATTTTGCATTCTTTGTTTGTTGCATGCAGTGAAAGATTAAATAATAATAACTTTCTACTAACATTACGTTCAACCACGCTGGTAATGCCAAATTGTGTAACGAATCTTCTGTTGTTTAGGACTGTATTTCGTAGTAGTAACTCAAATTAACGTCTTTTATTTTTAAGATTAAAATAGGAAAACAATGGATGTATTCGACTTGGTTCGGATTGGATCGTTTTGGAAAACCATAAATGTATAAAGGCCAGGATGGCCTTTAGCAATTTATGCAATATGTGATATTTTATTTGTTACAAATTAAACTAAATGTAAAAGGTATTAACATACCGCCTACCAAAATAATAGTGAAAACACTTATTTTCTATAAATGAACAAAACAAATGAAATGTTTAAATATACAGGGGAACTAACAAATTTATATACAACAAACGAAAAAAAAAATGCAATGAATGTATTACGAACTCTTTTCCAAAGAGAGAGGGCAAAGCCTAACTAAAGGCCGCTTGATGAGGCTATTAGCGATGCGTACCAATGCGATACGAAAAACACCGTCTGTACCTAGATGCATATCGCCTACCAAAATAAGAGTGAAAACATTTATTTTCTATAAATGAACAAAACAAATAAAGTGTTTAAATATACAGGGGAACTAACAAACTTATACAACAAACGAGAAAAAATGCAATTAATGAATTACAAACTCTCTTCCAAAGGGAGAGGGCAAAGCTTAACTAAAGGCCGCTTGATGAGGATATTAGCGGTGCGTACCAATGCGACACGAAAAACACCGTCTGTACCCGAACGCAGCTCCACAATTCGACCCAACCGCCATGACAATGGAGGCGTTTGATCATCTTTGATGAGTACTACCATTCCAATTTTTATTAATGACAAGGCTAAATGCCTTTTGACCCTTTGTTGCAATGTATGCAAGTATTCAAAGTGCCATTTCTTCCAAAACAACTGTTGCAAGCGCTGTATAAGCTGCCAACGGTTAAGATGCGACAACTTAGTGTCTGAGAGGTTTGAATCCGGGGAAACGGATACAGGTTCAACATTGAGAAAATGACTGGGAGTCAAATATGAACAATCTGTTGGATTATTACTGGATGAACAGAGTGGTCACGAATTCAAGATGGCTTCAGTCTGTACTAAAACAGTGAGAAACTCTTCATACGATTGCCTTTGACGATAAGTTAAATTGGAAAGCTCATGTGCAGTACGTTAAAAGCAAAGACGGCGAAATATCAAACAAAATGATAGCGGCTACGAAAATAAACTGAGGTTTCAGGAGCGAATCGCTGAGGACGATTTATGCCGGAGCAATTGAGCCGGCAATGCTGTACACAGCTTCTGTATGGGCGGAAGGTTACAAAGTTCGGAATATGCGTCAATTGACGAGCGTACAACGCATAACCGCGGTGAAAGCGGCCAGGGCGTACAGGACCACCTCCACGGAGGCGGTCTTGGTTATCGGTAAGACTCTCCCTATCGAATATGGCGTTAGGGAGATTAGAGATAAAAGATTGATAAACAAGGGAAAGGGCGCGAAATTATCGAAGATATTCATCTTGGTAATAGGGAGGTAGATAGAAAGATCGTTGTATCGGAGTTGGGGCATCCGGTCGGTACTAGAGGTATTGAGTTTGTCAAAGGCGATGGGGATGCGACGAGTATCAGAATTTACACGGACGCGGCGTTTGTGTTTAAGCAGGAAAGGGAGGTGTTTCGGTTTGAAACTGAACTCGCAAACTGGAGCAATATCTAACATAAAAAAATTAAAGCACATTGCCCACGCTTATCTTTTAACAACTAAACATAAATTAAAAAAAACAATTTCTTAATTCGCATAGACATATAAAAAATATTAAATTTTAGTGATGTTGTAAATGTCAAATTTGATAGTGGATCCTCGAAGTGCGAATTTCGCGACTAACAGGCAATAACATTCATTGAACCAAAAAAAATTAACGTTTAAAATTTTCGCAATAACAATAGTGATAGCAAATTTTAAATATAGGTTTTCTCAATATCAATAGCAACATGTTAAAATTAAAAATAGTGAAGGCTGATTCTCTTAATATTATAAGTGTTAAATTTACGCATTAAATATCAGCAACGTTGTAGTAATAACTACCGAAGTAAAACCCGAAGCACCTGTAGAGCGAGAATCACGAATCGTTGTAACAAACAAAAGTGCTATAGGGTCACGTATCTCCTTCCTTGACTGCACCCAACATTGATAAGGAATGTTCCATTGGTGTATACAAAAGAAAACAAGTCACATATCTGTGGGTGTCGAACTATCTATCTTGCCTACCGTAGAGGGTTGAGTCAACACAGCGACGTAACGGTCATCGTAATTTCAGTAGTAAGCCCCCACAAAGAAAAAAAGGCTGCTCCATGGCAACGAACAGTCTGGCCTACACACCGAAAAGACCCATTTGGCTCCCCAGCTAAAAAAGGTAGAACAAAAATCGGATTAGAGTTAGTAAACGCGGGAAAACTTACCAATACACGTAAACCATCGCTTACTTGCAGAACAACAAGCTTGCCTTGCTTTTGAAAATAACAAAGCGAGTAGTTTTTTTTAAGTGTATCACGCACAAGCTACAGAGACCAATTTTAAAATGAGTTCAAAGTAACACGAATTTGAAAACAGACATTCGCGCTTATCGAAGCGCGATTGACTGGAAAACTCGGGTTATATTGGAATAGTTCAATACACTATTTCGACGAAGGTTTAGAATGAAATCACAGAGAAAGTAATGATATGCTATCGCAACGTATAATGAGATACTTAAAACAAGACATTGACTTATTAAATTGTAGCATAAATTTGTTGTTTCGAACTAAATAAGCTCAACCTAAAAATTTGTAGAAAGCGTATTTATTGTGCACAGGATGTGAATGATTTAATTTATCGCATAATAAACTCTGTTTCAAAGCAAATTGGATTTAACTCGATAAATTATTCGAAAGTATATTTATTATTAATTACGTTGGAAATAAACGAAATAACGTACTCAGCTCTGTGTGCCAACTTCTTTTATGCGTTGCGAAGTTTGCTTTGCTCCGAAATCAAAGTGTTTTCCTTTACCTTTTATTTATTATATAAATCTAATTAATTACATCTAACTTAAAAACGTTTCAAGTAATCCAAGTTGTAACCTAACTAATTTCTGTTCTATCCGGTTTTGAAATTTTTTATGAATAATAGCTAGGCACTACTTTAGCATTTGTTTGACCTACATAAGAAGGTTAGGCTTGCTACGTACATTGACGTAACCGGAAAGACAATGAAAGGATGACCGGGCTCAATCGGTGAGTAAGCGGGGTTTTAGAAATACAAAAATAAACAAAAAATGATTAAAATAAAAATAAATTAAAAGTGCCTATTAATACTTATAATTATTATAAATGACATTTTGGAGAGACATAAATGCGCAGTGTAACAAAAGAATCAGTAACCACAATATACATATATGAGGAAAAGAAAAATCACTTTTTAAAATGGCGCGCTGCAGTTTCTGACTAGTGGGATGTCTAGATGAAAGGGTATAATAGCGTCCGTATAAGTAGATTTTCGAAATATTCAACAACGCGAAGCTTGTGTCATTTGATATCACTTCATATATATATATATATATATATATATATATATATATATATTGCTGTGTACTTCTTAATTAATCGAGTCCCACGCTTGGGAAGCCATAAAAATGCTAAGTACTTACTCTGAAATTGCGTCCCAGCGTTGGACTGCTATAATATTGTGAAGTTTTATCTCAAATCTCGCCTCGGCTGCTTCTGAAACGTCCTCCTAAATCGATGCTTGCTATATTTTACCTACACCTACCTGTACATCAAACAAACTTCCTCTTATTATTACTCTGAAAACCTAAATAGGAATCCATATCAATCATGCATTCAAAAATAACTCAATTAACCAAAATATCACACTCTATTTATCTGAAATTCAAATTACATTTTCTTTTCAAATTTAAAATACCATTGTTTTATCTTTTCATAACTCATTTTGCATGTTGATAACCTTTTTAACACATAAATTTTTTTTAAAGTAAGAGGGTATTCCTCATACCTTACGTTACCATTCGTTCTAGCATGAGATCACCTTAAAACTTTATAAATGTCCATATAAAGTCTCTGCACGATCAATATCAAAAACCCTCTATACTTTTTTTTACGACTTTTGGTTATCTGCAAATTAATGAATAATGCTCAAAATCAATTTCGTTTTTAACCGTCCTTTAAATGTCTGTGCAAATAAAAATCAAAGCAAATAATCATAAATCACGTCAAAACACCTCAAACACTATGAAAATATTCACCATAAAATGTCTTATTCTATCTCATACCTTGTACTTGTCTTTGTACTGCGATGCACCAACTAGCCCCTTGTAGATGTTACCGTCTGGTAGATCCTCCGTCTATCCATTAATTCCATGGTCGAATCCCCATGTACCATACAAGTCGCTACTACAAAAAACTTTTCTTTTATAAATTTCTATCACAATATCCAATCTCCAAATTCCGTTCCTTTTGTTACAAATACATTTTACTATTCCAAACCTCGCTTTGATCCACATCCAAACAATTTTTAAATTCTAGTACTTATCGTGCATCGAAACAAAAAACTTTTGTACTTACATCTCAACTTTATTATTCACAAATACCGCTTTATCAGCTTTTACATAAATTTTATTAAATTCGAGTGCACTTTTAAGTAAATTCACTGTATCACCGATGGAATCAACGCGCATAAAGCAAAGAGCGAAGCAAAAGAGCAAAGAGACCGAGACCCTTCTCTGTTACTTATTATATAATCGAACCTGTCCGCCCCTATTCAAGAAATAGCACTTATATCTGTTTAACCGTTGTTTGATTTTCCTTGAAAATCACCAACGACCGTCGATTTCTCGTAATTTTCATAACATAACAACAACAGTACGCGGTAAAGCACTTAAACGCGTCAACTGTCGTTTCCAATTCTCCGGATTCGGATATACTCCACGCCTATAACTTCAAACAAACATCATTTTATCTTCCTTGTACATATTGCTCTATTTCACACATCTGCTTCTAGCACCTGAATTTCTAGCCCTACTCGTATAACTTTCACCAATCAACTCGCTTGGCTCCAATTTCCCATTTTTCTGAGCGACGCGTGTCTTGTCGTGTCGTGTCTTCCTTTGGCTATAGTTAATGTATCTCTTATGCTTATAGGCTTTTATTCAATCTCTGTCTTTTCTTTGCTCCTTTCGACTCTATATCTAAGCTTAAAAATCAATACTTTAACTAACGTATACTGCTTTTAATTTCAACGGTTGTAGGTTCTACTAAGCTATTAAATTTGTTTGCAGCAAACTACCAAGAAATCCAATTTTCCCCCCTTGTTATTTAAAACGTAGAAATCGTTATTTTTAACGTGCTTAGCGCTTTTAAAACTGTTCCATAGAACTTCATTATGCTATAATTAAACCCCAAATTATTTTCTTTACTTTTTTTTACATAAATATTATGATACATGGTCCCTAACTAAATCTAATTAAAATAAATTATTCCTACTTTAATCACGCGTTAAACTAAATCAATATTTCTTTATTATCCATTATTTAAGCTAGAAACAACTTGATGAACATCTTTTAACTCAATAATTTATTTGACTGTACCTAATCGCTCTCACCCCTATGAGTTAACTTATGTATTTTATTGTTCCTTTTAATTACACGATAATATATATATCTATATATATATATATATATATATATATATATATATATATTTGTTGCGATACTGTGGAAATATCCCAATGCGCTTTTTTTGTGAATTAAAAGGTAAAAATTTTTATTCTCTCAATTTTTGACTTTTAATATATAATTTTAATTACGCACGGAGCTTGCGACAATACGACAAACAAAGCAGTTAAAACTACCATCTACCTTTGCTTCCTGTTTTAATCTTTAAACCAAAACACCATTAAGCACAAATTATTATAATGCTCTCAAAAGTATTTACAACGTATGAAATGGTTAAAATTCTTTAACTAGAATTTTCTTCTATTAATTGAATAAAAATTTTAATAATTATCATTTCCAAAGATGATCAAAAAAGTCAGCAACATCTCCATTATTATTAATTATTAACTGAAGCCCGATGAACGTTCATTTAACCTCATTTCTTATTTACATAATTTACAACGTATTCTCAAAAATTAAATCTTGCCGAACCCTCACATATATTATCATGAAAGCAATTTTTAAAGTCTTTAAATCAGTAATATTGAATTAAATGTTAAATCTTAAGTTATTCAGTTTAACAAAGTGCAATGAAATATCCACAAATAAAATAATAAACATTCAGATTGATTAACCTGTTGTTTTTCAGCTTAAATCAGTTTCTGGTCCCACCGTTGTGTGCATCCCTCATAGCATCGCTTTAAGTACACTAGCGTACTCCATTAAACTCCTTCACCATTAATCATTGAAGTAAATGCACGTTGCATTTTCTCATTTGTTCCAGTAATAATCGCTTCAGCATTTATTTAAACTTGTTCCCGTATTTATGTAGACTGGACTCCAGTAATTATTTAAATTTGTCTTCCATAACTGTTTAGCGCTGTCTCCCGTAATAATTTAGACCTGTCTCCAGTGATTCTTTAGAGTCCTTTTTATTAAGTTTAATATTAGAATTTACATTAAAACAACTTTTAGTTACTTACGTTTTTCTATTTAAGGAGAAAACGACAAATCCATCAATTTTCCCTTTCAATGTTATTGTTTTACACTTCACAATTACTCACTTTACCCGGATATTTTTGTTTTCAGAGACGTGAACTATACTTTACTTTATTATGAACTGATTTGTTTACAAATCTGGTCATATTTAAATGCATTGTCTATCTATTGACAAGCGCAAAGTTCGTTGTTTGTGTACAAACTTTCGTATCGGGTTTTCGGATATTCCATGGTATTATTATTGTATATTAACATTAACGCGTTCCTCTTGTCACGAACGATTTCGAGTTAATAGAATTGATTCGCTTGGATTTTCATTCTTCTAGATAAGTAAACCATTGTTTGTTCAAATAAATTTTGTGAACTTTGATTTTAATTACCATGCCTTGCTTGTTTCCAATAAATCAGTTGTCGATTTTAATTTTCTGGTCACGTAGACTTAATACAATGTATGCATTAAATTATATGCGTTTGCTATCTTACGCATTTTTAAACCTGCTTGTTTTAATTATGATCCTTGACGTAATAATGGTGCGTTATCCATGCATGTCGCGTTTCAGCTTGCATTTATGTTGTTTAACGACTTGCGAATTTGTTTATTCTAATAAATCTTCAAAAATATTTTTCATTAACTGAATTAATTTTGCTTATGATTTATATCCAGAGCGTTGTTCTTTAGTTTCCAGTCTAATTATCGTATTTCTTGTTTTCTTCAGAAAACTGTGTCGTTTTCTTAGCCCTTATGTATTTTATATGAAGTGCGCTTTTCTATTGGTCCTAACTACCCCTAAATGACCCTTTTAATACAGCATATATATATATATATATATATATATATATATATATATTAATATTTTAGCTCAATTTTAGTTTTCTGTTAACTTGATAATGACTTAAAAGTCGAAAGCGCTCGTCGTATTTTAATTAAATTGACATTGTAATAACTTTATTATTGTGAAGATAAAAGTACTAAGATATTCTTCTTTTATTTATTTATTTATTATTGTGACATCTAAGGATGCGTGCCGACATTTCTGTACTAATAAAGCAATGGTTTACTATTTTGTCTTACCTTCAATTTGTGACTCGGTTTGGTACGCTGCCTGAACGCACAGGTCAAACACCTTTACGTACAATATTATTTTGTATTTAGTTCGTTAACAAATTCATGTGAACGACCTAATCGATAGCTAATATTGGTACGGAAATTATTTTGTAGAACCTGTTATGTAAGATGAAAATAAAATGCGCTTTGAACATTTAACCAAGTCACGGAATAGCTAGAAGATTAGTGAAATATGCTTCTTGGATAAACAATTTATGTGATTATTGTGTTTCACGTATGTGGTCTTATCCTCAAAGATCATCCTGTGTATGACATTTGTACCACCAAGCACAAGATTACAATTACATTATACGGTGACATACTAAGAATATTTGTGATATGTAATTTATGTAACTAGTTTCCATACTATAAGAATTCGATAATATGTTCTCACACACTAACGAACGCCCATTTACTTGCTTCTTATGTGCGTATTCAGCACCTTATAAAAGTTCACTGATAATTCATATGCGAACTCATACTAAAGAACATCTATTTTCGTGCAATTTATGTAATTATTCTGCACTTCAAAAAGGTAAATTGAAAATTCATATGCGAATACATACCAATGACCGCCCATTCTCATGCTATTTATGTAATTATGCTGCATCTTATAAAAGTACTTTAAAAATTCATATGCAGGAGGTCCATACTAATGATTGCCCATTTGCTTGCAATTTATGTAATTATGCTGCATCTCGCAAAGGCCGTTTGAATGCTCATATGCGAACCCATACTAATGACCGCCCATTTGCATGCAATTTATGCAATTATGCTGCATCTCGCAAAGATCATTGCAATGCTCATATGCGGACCCATACTAACGATCGTCCATTTGCTTGCAATTTATGTAATTATGCTGGATCTTGTAAAGGTAATTTGAAAATTCATATGCGGGTCCATACTAATGATCGCCCATTTGTATGCAATTTATGTAATTATGCTGCATCCTGTAAAGGTCATTGGAATGATCATATGCGGAGCCATACTAATGACCGTGCATTTGCATGCAATTTATGTAAATATGCTGCATCTTGTAAAAGTCGTTTGAATGTTCATATGCGGACCCATACTAATGATCGTCCTTTTGCATGCAATTTATGTAATTATGCTGCATCTAGTAAATGTACTTTGAAAACTCATATGCGGACCCATACTAACACTCGTTCATTTGCATGCAATTAGAAAAAGTTGGGAGTTTATTGTTATTTAAGTTGTGAACAGTATTGAACGTTTCTTGTTTAAACGGTTTAAACATTTAACTTGGCAAGATTATATCACGTTGTGAGCGATTGCATCGATTCCTAGAACAAGGTAGTGTCATCAGGTCAAAAACATTCTTGAAGTTCCTACTTTAGGTGCAACCGAAGCATATTAAAATTACAATAAGACGTCGTTGTTTTTCACAGATAGCTGTAGAAGTACATTTATAAACTACAATTCACATTTCAAACACGCAAAAAAACTTGTTCAGACCGTTGTGAAAATTGTTGTTTTACATTATAATGTGAATAAACTTTGGCTAATTTTACTGATTCCAAATAATTTGCACTGCTCAAAAGATTCTGGTAAAAAATGCATTTGTTGGCTTTGTCACAAAGCCAAATACTAACCTGATTGCAACGTTTCAATACAGTTAATTTTTTTCTACTAAGTTACAAGTAGGGCTGGGTCGGCGTATCGATATGTATCTATACGACCCCCATATCAACCCCCCCCCCATACAGCGAAAAATAAATACCGATAATCGATATGTATCGATACATATCAATATAGAATATGTATCGATATTCGAAACGCAAAATCCTGTATCGCCCACCCCTATATTGAAACTTTAATTATTTTGATAACAAACAATCTTAAGTGAAAGTTCGAATTGTCAGTAAATACATTATTTTAAAACGATTTTGTGATTTTATTCCCAAAGAAAGAAGTAGATCAATTATCGATGCGTATCGATTCGTACCGTTGCGTACCGATACGTATCGCTACGTCTCGATATGTATATTTAATCTAAATATTTAAACGTTCCGATACGAATCGCTATATATATATATATATATATATATATATATATATATATATATTACTCATATTTAGACCAGGGTAGAAAATTAAATAATCACATCAAATAATTTTAATCACCGTGTATAATGAATATTATTAGATAATACGCGTTATTAAAACCGTGAAGCATAAAAATTTATTAGTTTCATTAAACATAAGAGATTTAAATCATGTACAAGATGCTTTATATAAAAGGAAGCGGAATTGAAATGCTCAACGTGTATTTAAGTCAATTGTTCCAAGAAACAAATAAAAATTACGTGCAAAATTTACATTAATTGATTTAATTTCTGGGTAACAAGTAGTAAACAAAGTGTACACATAATAATTAATATTTAATTTGTATTCGCTAAAAATTCAAGGGTAGAAGTCAATTTTAGTTGGAGTTAATTGAACCATTATTAATAATAAGCATAAAACTTGTAAAAACCCACTAAAATGCAAATCGTAGAAGGGTATTTAAAATGTTACGTTTGAACACACCTGCGTGTTTTTAAAAGGCAATTTCAGTTTAATTTGTTTAGGTAAACATGTCGATTCTACGGATATTGGAAACGGTCGGATGCTTTAGCACGAAATACAGAACACCTGCGTATTTTTAAAAAGCTCATTCTGCGTAAATGTTGCAGATAATTAATGGTTACAAAGAATCTTGGAGAAACCGTGGCTTAATATTCACGAGAAGGCGCGATACGGGGTTATTTAACCCAGATAGTCCACATGGACTGAAATAATCGATAATAAAGAATATCAATTTGTACCAATAAGAACAGGGTAGATAGAGACAGATAATATGCGCAAGACCGAGACACATATAGTAAAAAGGCGTGAGTAGAGCAACGTCATGGGGTTGCGATTGGTTGAAAGTAAAAGGCAAAATTTGAGAGGTAAAAATAACATTTCTGTATAAAATTCAATTAGTGATTTCCAGACGTTACGTGCCGTGTGAGAATTTCTGAGATTTTAACTGGTGCGAGTGCAAAATTCGTAAAAATCGCATGTCGGGCTGCGGAATGGGAACAGAGCAGGCGAAATTCTTTAGAATTGTCCGTTTTGGAGACTCGACCGACAGACAGGCTAACCTTTATATATACCCAGGGGAATATGAAGAAGCTCTCTTAGATCTTCGACTTGATTG
This sequence comes from Platerodrilus igneus, assembly GCA_036346225.1. Taxonomy (NCBI): domain Eukaryota; kingdom Metazoa; phylum Arthropoda; class Insecta; order Coleoptera; family Lycidae; genus Platerodrilus; species Platerodrilus igneus. Next base: position 3,313,735 of record JARFIW010000544.1, read on the forward strand.
AACGCGTTAAACAGTGCTTTTTAGTTTTCCGGTTTTAATATTAAATAATTTAAACAGTTTGCTCGAATATTATGTGATTTAAAACAGCTTGTTCTTTACGTGCTACAATGAATGTACGTTAGTGCACTTAAAAAAGAAGATACAAGGTAATAAAGTTTAGTATCACTGTACCAATTGGTAAAAATTTACAACGACAAATAAATACACGAAAGTAGGCGGTTTTGGCGTATATTGGTGAAAGAAGTATGAAGTTCTTTGTTATTTTCGGGGTATTAATACTTAAATGGTGCATAAACGTGTCTGGATCCACAAAACAAGGTTCAGATATACACAGATTAGTTCCGGAAAAGCCCTGAAACAACTTTAAATAAATGGTGATGGAGAAAATTTTTAAAGCGTTGAGAATCAGAAGCCATAAATATAACCCAGTTGGAATGGTGTAATTAACAAAGGGACGATGTACATGGAAGCTACGAGTGCAGTAACCTTCAGGTAAATTATACTATTTTGTTCGAACTTTGATATTTTGGTGTGTGTTGAATAACTTTATAATTTGTTTATTTAAAATGGACAGTAGTGAAATTGTACTAACAATAATATTTTAATTTTAAGGTGAAATTTGCTTGTTTAAGTAGAAAGGGGTATTTAGTATTGATGTTCTGGATTATGATGAAAATTTGGGTATGTCTTTGAGCTCAATTAGACGAACCTGGTTAATTAACGTAAAGGGGTGGTAGATGCTCCCTTTGTACTCAGACTCCGGTCTGCATATATTGTTATAGTAATTAGTAGGCATCCTACAAGGACTTTAATTCCGGATGCACATTAAAATGATAATGAATTTAATTTTGAAATTTTCTGATATTAAAATTTATGCTGAAATTTAATTTTGAAATTTTAATGTATTGTGAATATTGATGTAAATAGAGTTAACGTTGATGTTTGTGGTAGGAATGTGTTTGTTTTTTTTTATGTATGAAGATGAAAGTTATCTAGAGGAGCAGCCGAGGCGATGAACAGAAGAAAGTCAACGGAACAGTTGAGTTAATGAATAGCTTTTTGTAGGATTCACAGCATTCTTGATGCCCAATTCGTGAGGCTCGATTTTAAAAGGTTTCACAGCAAATATATATATATATATATATATATATATATATATATCTATACGTACCGCTACGTATCGATGCGAATCGATACGTATCGATACGCATCGATAGGAATCGATACGAATCGATACGTATCGATACGCACGGATACGCATCTATACGTATCGATACGCATCGATATATATATATCGATATTCCATATATCAATACATATATCGATACTCGATACGCAAAATCCCGTATCGCCCACTCCTAGTTACAAGAGTTGTGTGTTTGATGTTTTCATACATTTGTTAATTAATGTTCGCCAGCATTTTCGAATGCAGTATAATCGAAATAGTGATAACGATAGTTTTATTTAATTTGTGTATCCTTTACTAATGTACAACAATTTGATAGATTCTTATTCTTACATAAACTTTTGTATAGCAACTTGAATTCTCTACTAATAATATGTACTTTTTTTAAAATAAGTGCATTTATTTTTGAAAGTTTAAACTTAATATATAGATACTACAAATAGTATTTAAAGGTTTATTAAACGTTTTATTGCTGAATTTGTAAAAAACGCTAACTTGTTAACTAGGGATGAACTCGGGCTCGGGCTTTCGGGCCAGCCCGGCCCGGCCTGGGCCTGGCTCGGCCCGGGCCCGGCCCGATTTCGGGCTCGAATCCAGGCCGGGCCGTTGACTACTTTATTCGGGCCGGGCTCGGGCCGGGCGCGGGCCGGGCCGATCTTTTTTCGGGCCGGACCGGGCCAAACAATTCGGACCGGCCCGAACCTTTGGGCCGAAAAACGCACGAGTAGATACTCCATCGGCTCTTCACTTCTATCTCACATTGAGTAAGTGAACGTTTTTAATTATATTTTCACGTAGTGTCTTCATGAACCATTAATAATCAGTTTTTCGTCTTGTTTAGAGTAAAGAAGACGTGATATTATAACTCACTTCTTATCCCGAATATCTTTTTCTAGTCCTATTTAATGTTCCACATGTTGTACTTTAGGCAAGTTAAAAATGCCCAGAAACAACTAGGTGATTTATTCATAATTCAATAATTTGCACGATTTATATTATGTATATGTATATACTTCAAATTTCAATCATGCGGCGAACGTCGATATTATCAATCGCGTGTAAAGTTTATGTCTACCGCCTACACTAGAGAGTTATTGCAACGTTCATTTCATCAATTTTTTTAATAAAGTTTTCTTTTATTTGACATTTACACATGCGCAATTACACCTTTAATGTTTGTACTTTATTAAAATACAGGACACCTTTATTTAATTTAAATACAGGCAAGGAATGCTTTTATTTAAGGCGCCTTAATTTTGACATATACCAAATGCCTAACGTACAAACTTACATTTAATTGTCTGCTTTTTGTATAAATAAAGCGAAAGAAATGGTTTTTTGTAGTGTTGTTTCCGTAATTAAATTTAGAAATATAATGTTCAAGTTTATAACACGAAAAAGATATAAAACGTCAACACTTAAATACGAGGATGCTGTTTTGTATTGCTTTTCCTAGAAGTAAGCTGTAAAAATTCTTTTGAAAACGGATATGCCATATGTTTGGAGAGAAATAAAAACAGTGTCTTGAAGCAAACTCGAAGAGTATTCCGTGAAAACGCTTTGACAACACATACAGATGTTATCGAATCAGTGAGAAATGAAAGACTCAAATAATAAAAAAAGGTTCATCTTTGTGTGAATACAATTTCTTTGATTTTTTCCAATATAGTTAAACATGTATTATGGGTCACCTTATCACAAAAGGGATTGATGCTTTATTCATTTTTAAAACATAACCTATAAATATAAAATACTAAACATATATGTCAGAATAAAGAGTAAAGAAAAAACACTTGCACCAACACTCCTTCAGATTGCATACAAACTTTTAAAAAAGGATACTTTATTTAAAGATTCTTTTAATAAAGTCTGCTTGGAATGAGTATGCAATAACTCTCTAATTTCAAGTAGGTAATTTTAGTAAAATTCTTTGAACTAAGAACGAGAAAATAGAGCGTGCGCAAATTTATGATAAAGGTTATAAGGTACGTTAAGCATACAATTTCATAAACATTGAAAATTGCTAAACATTTTGTACTTTTGTTACTTATTTCTAGGATTTTTTAAAGAATTGTTACGTTTATTTTCAAAATTAATTACCCCATTTTTCTCCCTTGTTAATTCAATACGCGCTCGAATAAATTCTATTTCTACTGCTAAAACCTTCGACATAATTAATAATAAACACACTCTCGAATAAATTCCTCAACTTAAAACTAGTTGCTTTGAAACGACAAGTTTATGCTACAATTAAATAGTTATATTCTGTTTCAGGTACCCGTTTTATCTTGGTATATATTACGACCGCGTATAATGGTTTTCTCTATTGTTCCAATGTAAAGACTTGTTGAAATACGGTCGCACACTAAGCAATATAACCCGAGTTTTCCAGTTTTAATCGCGCTTTGATAAGCGAGTATTTGCAGTTCGAATTCGTGTTATTTGAATGATTGTTGAATTTGCTTCTACAGCTTGTGCGTCGACATATTTTCTACATTATTCGTCACCGTATTTCAAAAGCAATGCACGTCTGGTTTTTTTTCTGTTTGACAAGTACGAGGTGTCTTGCGTGGATTGTTTTTTTTAGCTGGAGGCCAAATGGGTTCGTCCTTTCTGTAGACCAACTGCTTTTGGCCGTAAATCGCTGCTATAGTTACGATGGCAGGGTGAATGAATCCTGAATACCGCGGCGTTTCTGTGTTGACTCACCCCGACGGTTTGCAAGCTAAGTATCTGGATACCTACAGGTATGCAACTAGTTTTCTTTTGTGCGTGTCAATGGGATATTCCGTATCAACGTTTGGTCTAGTTATGTGACAAGAAACGTCACATTGTAGAACTATTGTTCTTTGCTGCTAATCGATACTATCGCTCCATAGGTGTGATGAACCTGTGTTAAAAATGTTGGACAGACACGCGCCTATTCCTTTATAGTGCTTGGTTTATTTTACAAACGCAACTATGTACGATTTAAAAGATGTCTGACAAGAGATCTCACACGTTAATTCTTTCCTACTAATTAGTTATTTTACAAAAAGAATTATGTGAAATTTAAAAAACGCTTGACAAAAGCTCTCACAGGTTTATTTACTACTGATTAATTTTATTTTGTGTAAATACGAAATCGCACTTCGTATATAACGTATTAACTTGTGCATATCACCTAATTGTTTGCTTTGAAATAGTAACGCTTAATTTATTGCTCTTGCTTGTTTGTACAGAATCCGTTATTTATTTTTATTTGTTAATAGATAATCGTGGAGGATGTGCTTTTTGTTTCCTTTTGGTATGTAAGCGAATCCCTCCACTCTCCGCGTTTGATAGTTATTTGGTATTAACTTTTCTTCCGGCTACGTCTAGGTACGTAGCAGAATCAAAAATCAAATGATATACTACAGTATGTTCTCAGGCGGCTCCGTGGTGAGTAGAGTATAATTGGGGCATCCACTACCTCATTTCCCCCAGAATCCCTCATTTCCCCACACATCTGGACCAAAAAGTTTTCTTCGACTAACCATTTTTCATCTTTCGAGATAAACCTATCTTAAATTTTTTATATTTTCGAGATAAATGAGCATCCTCATTTCCTCCACATCTGAACCAAAAGTTTTCTTCGACTAGCCATTTTTATCTTTCATCTGAACCAAAAGTTTTTTTTCTAGCCAATGCATCTTTTGAGATAAACCTATCTTGTTTGGTATTAATTAACATTAGAATTTTCTCAGCTACCCGAATCTCTAGAATTTTTCGATTGCATCACCCCCAAGGAGCTACCCTGATTTTAAGATTTCTTACCGTTGCGATTTGACCGTCCTTATAAATTTTTTATACATGCGATACATTAAATTAGCTTAGAATTTTATGTAGAATCCGAATCTCTAAACAGATTTAAAATCGGACCACGCCCTGCAAAGTTACACATATACCCTCTGCGAGATAAATCTTTCTCCACATTTCCACCCACGAGATAAACCACCTTGTTTGGTATCAATTAATATTAGAATTTTCTCAGCTACCCAATTTCTAAAATTTCTTAGATAACCATCCCCAGGGACCTACCCCTGATTTTAAGATTTCTTACCTGTAGCGACTTTTGATCGTTCTTATAAATTTTTATACATGCAATACATCTTGTTAGGCTAGAATTTTATGTAGAATCCGAATCTGTAAACAGATTTAAAACAGGACCACCCTTACCATTTACACACCCTCTAAATTATAACTTTCCTGCAGCTTATACCTAAAGAAAATCTAAAACCATTCTTAAAACTTTTTTACAGACAATTTTTACTAATACAGTTTAAATTTTGTAAACCACATTTCTAAATACATATTCACAATTTTTATTTTGAACCTAGAACTTCTCATATCGGCTCATACTTATTAATATTTATTTCTAAATAGAGCACCTTTTCCAAAGACCAACCGGACCCGCATGTTTCAAATTCCTCTGATTTTGTTCTTATGGTTTCGCTTAAGACCTCGTACATATTTTCCAGATTACTAGAAGACGTTATAACCACATTTTTTGTGTTAAAAGGTTTCACATCGGTAGTCTCTTCCCCATTTTGGTGTAAACGCCGTAGAGTTCGCAATAGACTTTTACTGCTGAATGTTGTATTCTTTTTCATTAATTAATCGAATAAATCGCTCTTTCTGCTTCCAAAGAAACTCGGCACTCCATCGTCGACACTGGCGTTCTTTATGCGATAGCTAGCCATACGGTTGTTAAACGCTGTGCTAACCATTTCTACACATCGTCGCTAGTAGCGGTAACTGATGCATTTTATGTTTGTTGCTCCTTAAGTGTGCGGCATAGGTAGTTTTTCCATTTCGAAATCGCATACTTTACACATAATTCGTGGTTGTTTCGTACAAGGCCCTTTAACAGCTGGCGGAGCTGAACGTTTACGGCAATGACATACCGTGCTGTTTTCCTTGTGTCGCTGTAAGTTGCCCATTCTCGTAAAAGCGATACCGCAAGTCCCACAGTTTAAGTACTTTGCTGCGGACGGATGTATAAAGCAACCTGGACGATGTTACACCACAACATTTGTTCTGGTGCCGTTTGAGAGCATCCTCCTGGTAAAGTAGACGTGACACAGCTCGCATTTAAAACGTTTGCAGATACCATTTTAGTACAAAACAAAACCCGCACTATAGCACTTGACTTGTAATCGAACTAACTAAAAAGAGTTTACTCGCGTACCTGCTTTATGTACCCTATAGAATGCAAACCGAAGGTTTCCGAAGACACCGAACGAAGTTGAGGATTCATCGAGGAACTAAATGACGTCATAATCCTTGCTGCTCGTCCAATACATTTAGCGCCAATGCATGCACCTGGTTCGCATCGTCGATGGTGCGAATGCCGTTAGTAGAAACACCGGAAAACGTCTTCCATGTTATACGGATCGCGTGCATATTAAAAATCCAAAGGGTGTAGCACACGCACAAAATTGTGTGCAAGTCGTGCTGTAAAGATGCAGTGCTACTATAACCAAAAACACTTTAAACCATTACTAAGAAAATACCAACTTGCTGTCTACAGGATACTTACAACAATTTAATTTTAAATAACTTCTACGTCATACTTTAGGAAATGGTGGGCTTGAATATTTTCCAAATGAATCACCAAGCGAAAGTATATGCTTAGCACTATTAAAATTACCCATTAATTTCCCATTTTTACGACCATGGTTAATTATAGATTAAAATTTAATTTGTGCACGTTCGAGCTTCTCGTAAACTAACATATTTTATAGCAACTGTATAATACATGCATACCCCTTCGCCGCGCTACTGCTATTCTTGTAATTGCTAGAAAAAGTCACTCTCCTTTTTACTGTTACGACTGGGCAAAGCACCATTTTTTATACTTTCTATAGCACATCGCGCACTTTTCGTCTGATAATTAAATTTTGCTTCTGTGGCTTTTACACTTTCGCATAGCGGTCGGCCGCACGTAATTGATTTCTAGAACCGGTAAGTACTCGATATCGTCCAAATAGAAATTAGATGCTCGATGTCTGTCAATTTCCAATTCCCTCGTAAAGGTAGAAAAACTCGGTCAATCATCCATTAAACTTCGACCCGCTCCGTTCTGATAATTTCAAACATTTTCAAACGACAATGGGCTGAGAATTTTTAAACCTCCGAGGATCTTTAAGTCGTGATCAATTACACATCCGAGCTACGCGTAAACTAACATATTTTGCAGCAACTGTATAATACATGCATACCCCTTCTCTGCGCTACTGCTATTCTTGTAGTTGCTTGGAAAAGTCAGTCGCCCTTTTTACTGCTAGGGCCGCTAAAAGCACCATTCCATACTTTCTTTATAAGTGTAGCACATCGCGCACTTTTTGTCAGTTAATTAAATTTTTGTTTATGTAGGCCTTTACACTTTCGCTTATTTAAACATCTAATACGACCGATTAACCACTTTCGATTATTCTAACGAGGAACCACCATACATCCCACCGCACCGTTCTTTTGAATCCAACGATCCTATGGGCTTCCACGCACTAACACCTGACGTATCTTTCCTACTATTTGTTAAACAAAAACTACCGGTATCCCATTGTGGACGTAAACAGATGTTTGTGGATGTGTACGAGTATGTAACCATATACATTAACCAGTCTAAGCTATTTTATTTAGTCCACGAAAACTACTATTTTCTAAACCACAATTAATAATCGCCTTTATAGGTTCCACATTTCGACCATTACCCAATGACTGGTGCTACGTACATGGAAACTTTAATTTCTTATTGGAGAATTCTTATTCTCCCCGCACTGCTGCGTAGTTGCATTTCATTCCTTTTGAGTATATGCTCGTTATAGGTTGTAAGACCCTCGGTTTTATTAACTACAATTCGTGAGACCCCTTTAATCTTTTTAATCGTATCTTTCTCGCCTACAATACAGTAGGACTTACTATTACCAACAAATTCTAATACTGGACCCCCATTAAATACGTCTTTAATTTTCCTACAACTTTTTTTGACAAGTGTTATATTGTATTTATTATACGCAGGGTAGTCACTCTTTTAAGATAAATATATTTTGCTAGGTATCAACTAATATTAAATTTTCTAGGGACCCCAAATCTGTAAACAGATTTTAAATAGGACCACCCATACAAAGTTATGCGTTTTAAAGACCCAAAAATTTTTATCTTTATTTAACACCATCTTTAAAACCCTTTTTTGCTACCAAGACATATGCCTTAACCAACCATCTCCCGAAATCTAAAACCGCCGTGTCCCGCGAATACCACGTGGAGATAACACGTATACTCTGTCAACCAGGATAGAAGCCGGAAGGATTTGGAAGGTGGGAGAAGAACTTAAAAATTATGGAATCTTAAAACTAATATATACAAATATAAACAACTATCTTATATCTTTACGCCCCATGCGTAGATTGTTGTACTATTAGGAATGATGTACCTTTTGTCATCTTCCCTCGATAAACTAATTTTATTAATAAGCTGCGTATGCAAATCGTATTCTTTTACTCCGGATACATACGCAGGCAAGTACTCGATACCATCCAAATAAAGGTTTGGATGCTTGGTGACTGTTAACATCCGCTTCCCTCGTGTACGCCCAGACACATCCCAGCCCATGAGCACCCTGCGCATGCACCCTTGCCCATGCGCACCCTGCGCGTGCAACCTGCCCGTGCTGCCCATGCGCATCCCTCTCTGTGCGAGCTGCTATTTCGGGGTAACGTCACAGCCTTTTATAAATAAAGAACAATGTTATATACTATTATAAAATGTTTATTCTGACATTATACATAACAAATTTAAAAATATTTAATACCAAGCATGGGGTCATTTAAACTTAATTTTAATACAAAGTTATACACAGAAGACAGTCCTTTCTTTATGTTTTGTTTGGGTGGCTTTAATTTTATCTAATTTTATTCGCAGCTTAAAATTTAAATCGATACCCAAGTCCTCTATCTCCTTTTCTAACCAATAGTTTGATACATAAAGACCGTCTAGGTTTTCGAATTGTAAAATGTACCGAAGTTTGCCTCTATATTTAAAGTCTTTGATTCCGCCACAACCAGATCCATTCCTTCGTGTAATTCTTGCAGCTTGTGACAATCTTTTAATCGCAGCTTTCCCACTATATCCTGCATACGTATCTTGTTAGCTTGATCGACTTCTTCTTGTCGGTATTGGAAATCCTTTTCTCCCACAACTGTTGCGTAGTTGCATTCCACCACTTTTGGGAATATATGGTTGTTATAGGTTGTAAGACCCTCGGTTTTAAATGATCCGAAAGGTTCTTTACTAGGCAAATATACAATGTTTAACGGACCCCCTTTGCGTGTGGTGTACGCCAAGATTACGAAACCCGCATTCCTTAGTTCGTCTTTGTTATCTGCCATTTTGATAAATACGTTTTAGAATAACCTTTTAAAAATATACGGATTTAGTACCATCCTTTTCCGCAAGGAACGCCTACATAACTAAAGAGTCTTTTTACTAACCCAAATGCATACAACTTGTAAACCAGATGTATCTAAGTCAGTCCATCGACACATAAAATAATCTTTTAATTCTTCCTCATTTTCTCTAATAAGATGTTCTTTGTCTAACACATCTTTGTATTGATCGCGTATTGTCGCAGTGTTTTCCATGTCGTCCAATTTTCGCCTTTTGCATCCATTTCCTCTAATTCCAGTTGTCTTTTCCTTCCACTTACAGCGTATGGTATACATAATGGGGCAATTTCCTTTAGCGTAAACGGATAGAGTTTACTACCAATATTTACGCGTTGTCGTACAACCTCTGGACGAATGTTAGGCGTATCTATCAATCCCAATTCCGAAATTACTATTTCTTTTGGAATTGTAGAATATGGTGTTGCAGATTGTGTAAAATATGTACTACCTGCTTTAATGTAGCACTTGTGTAAGATTTTTATTTTATCTTGGTTGTCTTACTCCTCTACTATCTCCAAATAATTTACAGGTAAATAGTTAAAACTAAAGCCGAAAGCACATACTTTATCAATTTTCCCTTTCTCTGGTTTTGGACAACTTAATTTGCAAGCCCGTCAATTTCTTTGTATTCCATTCCCCAATACACGTACTGTAGCAGGTTATTATACACTAAACAGCAGCTATTTTGTAGCTTGTCCGATAGCTTACTCCACATTTTGGAAGTGGTACCGAGTACATTGGCGCCTTTAGGAAGTATAACTTACTATCTTCCAATAAGGTTAAACAGTCTTTTAAGGGTTTATACACCCGTTCCGCACTGACATAGCTTCCAATTGCACAGTTGTATATTGTCGCTTCCAATCGCGTAATACCATGTTCTTTGGCCAAAGTAGACGCAAATGTTTCCCTTAAACGTACATCTGGACAACGTAAAAATCTAGTATATGATTGCCAAGTTGTTTATTAACACCAGGACTTGTTATCTGGCACACAAATTTGTTGTAAATCTTAATTCTTGCATTGGTTGTTAGCCATGTTAAACAATCAATCCCGCAGTTTTATCGTTGTCAACTATAATATTACACTTTTCTTCGTATTCTCCCTTATAGCAAAAGTTATGGTTTGTAGTTAAATAATTACACATCTCCATCTTGCTAAATATGCCGCAAAATCTTGGGTTACATCCATGTCAAAAGATAGAAATAATCTTTTCGACTTCGTCTAATATATCTGGTAGTTCCTCCAATAAAGTTTCCAACAACATCTGCTAGTTCCACTTTGTATGGAACACATATAGGATTTTGGAATTTTTATTAATGCATTCGAGGTCTTCTTTTCCGATAATTTCTTTTACTCTCTGGCCTATCTTGTTATGCTTTCCAGAAAACGGAAGCTTAGCTTTAACACCATGCCTAGCGGAAACAAATCGGTCAAACTTTCTTCGTAGATAGCTGTTAAATGCACCACAAATTTCTTTTTTAGGATAAACATCCTTTTGTTTGCAGATGCTTGTTCGGGTCAGAAAGGTCCAAATTTTAACCAACATTATATTGTCACAAAATGGTTCTGTAATTGGTGTGTGTAGTCCACCAGTCAGCATCTTTTCGCCTTCGACATAACAAATATTACCAATATCTGTCACCAGATTATTGTTGCACATATTTTCTGCCAACAGCCATAATCCTGCTCATTTGTCGGTTTCACTTTATTCCCAAAGTTGAGAAACGTTAATCACCTTGGAGACGCTCATGTTTACCGTTCTAGCTACCGTCAAATACTAAATTGAATACGAAAATTGTTCCTTATGTATTCTACAGAGTGGGGCGTATATTACCGAAAATAGTCGAATATGTTGTTATGCCTTACCAAAGCCACACTATTCCATATATGGGAAATTTAATCTTTAATCCCTGACCATATGACCACCACATGATGAACATATGACCACATGACCACATGACCATATGACCACATGACCACATGACCATATGACCATATGACCACATGACCACATGACCAATGACCACATGACCATATGACCATATGACCACATGACCATATGACCACCATGACCATATGACCCATGACCATATGACTAATTGCTTTTAATGGTTTTCTCATTAAAAACCCATTAGCACTAATTGCTTTTAATGAGTTTTCCATTAAAAACCAAGTGTGGACCTAGGTTAGATAAAGGAAAAATTAATAGGTTGGGCCAGCGCCGCGCTGGCTAACTAATTCCACAACTAGAACATTTTTGGAAAACCTTGGCTTGTTTAATGTGTGAACGAACATGGTCATCGCACGATGTGTCTGTCAGTGTCATGTGGGTGCATGTCATGTCGTGTGTCATGGAATGGTCATGTTTCGCTGTTGGTCATGGCGTGGTGTGTCGCGTGAGGTCAGTTACGCCTGACAAGATGTGCTCGTGTGGTATGGTAACTGGCATGTTCGGTAGACGAGACGTCTCGTGCTTACTTAATGACATAATGACGACTGAGGGCGTTGACGAAAGTGGACGCAGATTGTTGTTGATGGGCGACGTGGCCGCAAGGATTGTTTATTTTGTTGTACGCGTTGCAGTCTGCCAATGTTAAATTTGTCGCTCAGTTGACGAGTTGCTTTGAAACTCCATTTTACCTGGCGTGTAAGCCGAAAAGTTGGTTACATGCGTAATTCAAAATGTTCGCAAGTGGAACTGGATGCAGAAATGAACATGTGGTGTTTAATCTTTGATGGATGTACGTTTGTGTGTACAGATGAGATGTGTTAACTGAGTCTGCTGACAAGAAAGTGTATGGTTGAAACGATAAACTCGGGATACGTGTAGGTAAATCGTGTGTGGCAGTTCTGGTGGCCAATCATGTTTCGTTGTCGAGTACGTTGAGGCGATTGCTGCGGTCCGTTGGCGTTAATGCGTGAAGCTGGTGCGGTGTATAAAGCAGTTTGCCGGATGGTGATCTAAGCCATGCTCGGCAAATGATGCTCGACAAGCAATGACTGCTGTTGTATGACTGCTGCAGTGTGAAGGTGAAATGGTGTCGAGAAATGGAAAATTGTTATCGGACTGTTGCTGTGTTGAGTATGAGGAGGAAGCAACCAGATAAAATAAAATCTTACACAAGTGTACGGGATGTGTAAATTGGGATTCAAATATGTCGACCCGGGTGGGCCGGGGCGGGGGTGGGGGTCCTTGAAAAAGTGGTTTCCCTTGGGAAGGAAAAAGCGGGAAAAAAAAAATTTAATTCCCGAAAAAGGGGGAAAACCTTATAAAGAAGAATTAAGTTTTTGGCTGGCGAAAAACACGGTTTTGGGTTTTTAAAATTTTGGGGGGGGCCTTTTTGCCTTTTTTTAAAAAGGGGTTTTAAAAGAAAAAGCCCGGAATTTTTTGGCCCTTTTGGGTTGGGAAATGGGTGGGAAAACAATTGTTAAGGTGGTTTGGGAAAATTTGTTTTTTTTGTATGGTTTTTTTAAATGGTCATTCCAAAAATTGTTTGGTCAAGTAAACCGGGGTTGGGGAATGGGGAAAATTGTTTGTGGGAACGGATGGGGGGGAAAAAGGGGGGGTTTGGGGCCGGGGTTTGGTTGGAACTGGGGAAGTTTTGGGGAAAAAAAAAAAAAAAAAAAAAAAAAAAAAAAAAAAAAAAAAAAAAAAAAAAAAAAAAAAAAAAAAAGACGGTTATACCCGTTTGGAAATGGTGGATGCTAAAGCCATGCTCGGTCAAGAAATGGTTTCGGACAGCAAATGCGCTGTGTGTTGTAACTGGTGGTGATGACAAAGGGGTGCAGAAATGGAAAAGTTACTCGGCTGTTGTGTGTTGAGTATGGAAGGAAGGAGCAGATAAAATAAAATCTTACAAAGTTAAACGATGGTGGTGATGTATGGCTGATTCAAAATATGTTCGACTGTGGGCGCGTTGAAGGTTGCCAGTTAAATGGTGTTAAAACTGCCGGTTTGGGAAGAAAACGCTGGTGGAAAATGGAGTGCTGGATGCTCGATGCAATATGTGGAACGAACTTGATGGAAGGAGATTAAGTTACGTCGATGGACGACAGACATCGGTTCTGGAGTGTCTTGTGTAAAGCTTTTTGGCGGTGAAAGTGCTCCTGTGGCTAAAAGGTTTTATCAAAATGACGAAATCGAATGCGGCTCTTGGTCCCGAACTTGTTGTTTAACTGGGTCTTATCTGGACCACAACCAGTGTTCCCAAGTGGTGGAATCGTTCTAAAAGTTTCACCGAAGGCGCGTGTCAGCTGGGCTCGATGGTGCTACTGCGAACGGATCGTGTGGATCAGGAATCAGGGCAAACTCCGTCACTGATTCGAGCCTGCGTTCGGCTTTGAAAGGGATGAAGGACAGGAGAAACCGAGATGGTAAATTAAACCACTACTTTAGAAAACTGTTGTTAAAGTGGTTTAAATGACCCTTGCGCGTAAATTTAAGTGTGTCGAATAAACGTTAAATGTTGTTGTTCTTTGTTATGGTTGGCAACTCGAGTGGCGAGGCGTGCGCGGCGGTGCGCGGGTGCTGCGGTTGGGCAGTGGGCGTATCGGATCAGTGTTGGATGGTATCGGCTGCTGCGTGTCGGGTACGTTGCTACCTGTGGGTTATCGAGGGAGTAAAATCATTTAACGCTCTGCGTAAAATGTATGTTGTTTTTGTTGGTTTAATTCATAAGGTTCTCACCTTCGGCTTCTTGGTTGGATCGTGTTACGGGTGATTTGGTGCGTAAAGGTTAAGGTTAAAAAAGTTAATGTTTAAAATGTGTTTTTCTGTTTAAGTTGCGATAAATTGATGATGGATTGTTTTCTTAAAGTGATACCCGATAATAATTGTGAAGGGTTGAAAAATTGAAGTGTGTGGGGTAAAATTGTTGAATAATTCGTGTGAGGCGGATAAAAGGGTCTTGTGGAAAACCGGTTGAACCTTACAGGCCCATGCACTCGCGTGGCGAAATTCTCAATAAGGTAAGTTTATGTACCGACGTGGTAATGTGGTGGGTTGGGTGTTTGATTCGTGGACTAATAAATGCAGACTGGTTATTGGTTTGATGCATCACATTTTCACTAATGACGTTTGTTTAAATTTGAAAACGTGTGGTGGAGCGTTTAAATCGTTGGTAAGGTGTGATGATCGTGGTGTGTGTGATGAAATAGCAGTGTGGCAAAATTGGTTCGACAAAGTGCGATGTGCTGAAAGGGAATGGTGCGTGGCTAAGGCGACTGCAGCAACGGTAACGTGGCGTGAAGGCATGCGGTTCTGCAAAAGTGGGCTGATGTTGGTGATTCGGGTTCAAACTCGGTTGGTTGTTTGGAATCGGGACGTCAGATGGATGATTACCTCTACGTGGTGAATCGGAGTCTGTTGGACGAATCGTCCGGTTCTGAATCCGGCGGCCTGGAAATTAAGGCGGCGTTCACAAATGCGTGTGATGAAAGTTGAAATGGGCTCGGTTGTGAGTGTTCTCTACATGGAAGAAGGGTTGTGCTATTGCATTTGGTTAGGCTCGCCTGGCAATTATAATTCCGTGATCGGTGAAATGTAAGGTGCTCCGCTAACGGTGTTCAGTATTCAAATATGAAAAATGGTGTATTGTGAACAACAAAATATTTCATGGTTTAATGTTTTGGTAGTTAACTCGCCTCGACTTGTGTGCGTCCCGGGTGCGCGCCGATGGCGGTTTTCCGGTTTAACGGCACATCGAGAGGGTGGCCGGCGAGGCGGGGGTTAGTGAATCTTCTTCGGTTCGGGCTTCGGTTTCTTGCAGGCGGTCTTTATGGTGGTTTCGTTGTGCGGGTTTTTTTTAATAAATTCGGGGAAATTTTTGGGGAAATGTGGGGTTTTTCCGGAGGGAAATGGTAATTTGGGGCCTGGTCGGGTTTAAACCCTTTAAATGAAAAAATTTTTTAACAAATTTATTTTAATTTTTAAATGGTTTAACGCGGTCCTGCACTGTGTGCGTTTCAGGGAAATGGCGTCGTACGCTTGGTACAATCGATATCCTGACGATGGAGTGGTTTAATTTTTTAACAAAGTGGTTTATTGCGAAAGTGATTGGTGAAATCGAAAATATTTGCGTTGTGGATAAAGTATGAAAGACTTTGGGGTTCGATGTGGAGGCCTGGGTGGTCTTGTTTGAAACAATCCAAAAAATGCAAGTGGGCTTCTGAAAGTGCTGCTGGATGAAATTGGTTCGTGGTGGGAAATGAGCGGATTCTGGGAAATGAGGTATGGATGCCCAATATGTGTGAATGGTTGATGTGTGTTACAGAAAACATTACGAAAGCGTTCTGCTGAAAAGTTCGGGGCGATTTAATCTGGCGATAAAGGAAAATGGGATTGTGAAGGTGTTTGAAGGGTTGAAATCATGTTGCAGGGTTCGTGAATAAATTCTGGTAAAAATGTGATGTTAAATGTTAAGATTAATGGGGGAAATCAAATGGGTTATGTACAATATTTGATCTAAAATCAGATTTGTCGTGAATCTGAAAAAGTTAGTAATAATTTTGGCAAATGGTTAAATTAATCTGTGTGGGAAATGAGAAATTTGGCGGAATGCCAGGGGTGGGTAATCGTTAGATCGTGGCTGGCTAACAATTAATGGCATGTGTAAATTTGACTCAGATCAGGTGAACTTATAAAGAGGGTAGCGGGTGGTGCATCTATTGTTATAATCTAAATTAAAACCATTAACAAGACATAGTGAACATCTATTAAAATGCTGCTGCATTGCTGATGATTTAGATGTTTAAGCTTTAAGTATTCGTGAAGAACATGCTAAGATAAAATAATGTTTACATAATTTCGGAGGAAATGCATTTTAAATTAAGACAGTTTAAATAAATGTGTATTCAACTTTTTGTACTTAGTTCTTTCAACGAGCTCATATAAACGATACCATCGACAATTAATTTGGACCAGAATGCGTACTGTAGAATTCGTTGTACGTATTACTAACAGAAGATGAGTGGCATTAAAGGAAAGTGATTTTATAAACATATAAGTAAGACGATGCAAAAGTAGAACATAATTAAAATGTGCTATTTGTTCAGACACACATTTCGAAAACTATCGATTTGTATGATTTTTGTATCACAAAAGGCAAATTTGCAAACGAATAACACGACCACATACTAAAGAACGTGCGTGGCATGCAACTTATGTATTTATTTTCCATCTTGTAAAAGTGTTGTAAAATATTCTCACACACTGACGAACGAAAGTTCCAATTTTTTTATGGTAGTTATGCTTCGGTAACGGATACAGGAATTGTCAGTAAAATACGGATAGAAGTTGCTAGATTTAGAAAAACATCTATTACATCATTTTTGTAAATATATTTAAATATTTCAGCTGAATATTTTTCAACAGTTAAGAAGTTTTGAAATGTTCGAATCGCACCTACAAGATCAATAGCGTAAATATCTGAGTAATTATTATCAGTTAATTTAGTTTGTAGATCTTTATAAAATTGTGATAAGGTAACTTTATCGGTAGATATTAATTTGCCGAAGTCCTACAAAAAATTGAAAGTGTCACCATCTTCTTATAAAAGAAAAAATCTTTCCTGGACAGAATTTATAGCTGTCTCCATAATACAAAAATAGAAATTGATTTTAAATTTAACTTTTGGATTTACAATAGGCTAATCTTCATGTTCATACTGAAATTGTTGTTTTATTTTAACGTTTACTGACTGTTTGAACTTCTGGAAATGTTTGTTCTGTTTCTAAACTGTTAGTAATTTCTTTAGCGTCTACTAAAAGGCCGTTGAAGTCGTGATCTGATATAAATTTCTGTAAATATTTTAGAAGATTATCCAAAGTTTCTATGCATTTTACAATATTTATCTCAGATTTTTGTATTGTTTTACTTGCTATATTGACATTAAGTAAAATATTGTACTTACTGTGGAACATATTGCAGCGGGCTACTATTAACACATTTCACAAATTTAAAACAAGTAATAACAAGTCTTTATTACTAACTGTTTACAAGTCCAATTAACAGTATATGCCTTATTTATAGATGTTTTCAGTCCAATTAACAATAAAGCACTATCTAACGCTATTTACGAGCACTAATATCTTCTTAAACTAAATTCTTAACCATAGGTCTATTAACAACACTATAATTTATTTATTACACTTTTGTCTATTTATGTATTCTACAAGCTAGCGGTACAATATACACGTTCACATAACACAAATTTATATTTACTATACGAGCTTCAAACGTAATGACCAACTAACTATACACAAGATGATTTATATTCGAGATTTTGATATACACTAACTCTTAAATTTATCACCGATCTTATGTATACCCTATAATTAAATAGATGACTCATTTTCTAGTGTTTGCTAGAATGTTCGAGACTTCTATAGGATATACCTTCGCTTATGCAGCTGTGTGTTTGACGGGTTGCCTAACCTTTAACACCCCTATCTAACATAAACCTGCCGTTTATTTTAGCGATCTTTTACGTAGAAACCTTGATACTTGTTTACTGGTTTTTAACTTAATACGCCAAGTGTGTATACAATGCTGAATTTTACTGGAAATATTTCCTTCGCTGCACGTTCTTTCTTAGAAACTGATAACCGTTAACTTGTTTCTTGACTACACTTTTATATCTTACGCTATTATACCTTTGAAAAATTATAAATGCGCCAGTTTCATATTACCTTACACTAAGTTATTTACACAAATAGAATAATTACACTTTGAATATCAGTTGCTTGAAACCACTAAAGAGTTCACCCTCTTTAGTTATCGATTTTCATGCAACGAAATGAAAAGCTTTCCAACTAATAACTTTGCATGATACTTATACATTTAAATGCGCATGTTTACCTTACGGCCTTACACTTCTTATATCTAATAATTGTAATTAATCTTTACCCTAATTCTAAATTGAAGCAAAATTAACCTTAAACTTTATTTTAAATTATAAGTCCTATGCTATGGCTTTGAAAAATGTTTTAAATTATTACGTGCCTTCTATATATATGGTGTATCCCGCGATACATATTTATCTGACCAATCTACCATCAGTTCTAACCTATAAATCCATATATATATATATATATATATATATATATATATATATATTATGCTGTGATAAGGGGTTGCTTAAGGGTGCACGTTATAGTAAAGGTCGTTCGGGAATGAATAAATAGGATAGTCAGCAGAAAACTGTACTTATTTTAGGAAACAATTAAGAAATAGACATAGTTTGTAGATAGTAAGTAGTCTCACCCTGTATATAGAGTAGAGATAGTTTTGGACGACGCAGGTAAACATAGGAAGACGCATAGGTGGCGTAGGAATGAGAAGTACATGTATTAAAGTAGATAGTAAATATTAAATACCCTGTAGATAAAGTTTAGTTAATTTAGGTAAAACAAATAAGGATATTTTTCAGTGGAAGCGCGCGTAATAAATGATAAAGTGTAATTAGACACGCATTAAGAAGAAGAGTTCCAGACAATTAAAGTAATACGGATATAGAAATAAAGTTTCAGGTAGTTAATATAAATGCGTACAAAGATATAACCATTTGATAAGAGAAAGGATTAAAAATTGCGTGAATCACATGTAAACATGGAAATTTAAAATCGGGTTGCATCAGTTGTTTATATAAAAGCAGGTAATCTATCAAAATACAGCATGGTGATATGAAAGACAGCTGTGGACAGGTGGTGATTATGAGGAAATGTAGAGCATTGCATCAGAAACCGCTCAATATGTAATTATTTGATTGGTCAGAGACAAGCGACGAGTTCTAGACCAAACCCACGGATGGAGCGGGGATTCGAGATTATATTAGCAAGCACCTTGATGGGAAAGTCAGTTTTGAACTCAATGAAGGCCGAAGTGCATTGCCATTAAATAAAGTAATACGCAACAAGTATAAAAGTGAGAAATAAAATGAGTGCTAATATGAAGATAATTACCGTTTAAACGTAAGTACATTTTTAATGAATTTATTGTAAACTAAGACATAAAAATAATAGGGTTTCGAGGTCTGAGGGAAATAGACTAGAATTCAGATGTTAAAAAAAAATACAGTAATACAATTTAAATGTCAAGGGAAAAGGAAGAATAATACAATCTTGAAGTACAGGGATGAAGCAAACTACTATTTTAAGTCTGGGGCAAGAATGATAAAAGTCAAAGTTTGAAGAATTGAATCAATTGGGGTATATAATTTAATAATGATGGTGATCCATAGTGTAATAATTTGAATGGAATCCAGTATTGGGGAAGATCATTTTTTTTAAGCGTCGATGTGAAAAAGATAAAACCAGGTCAGATTTTCAATTATAAAACATTTGTTTTTCTATATGAATTTTTATTTTATTTTTAATATTGAATTTGCTAAATAAGAAATGCTTGTGAAAAGTCAACAAAAAGAAGTTGCATACGTATTGAATGAGTAATAAGAAAACAGGTATAGAATATTCTACATTTGTTGGTAAAGATCTTAATTTTCTTTGATGACTTTGGGGTTTTGAGTAAATGATTGTTAATAAATGAGATTTATAAAATTAACTGATTGAAAAGTGTATTTCGAATAATTTCAAAAGCTGTACATAACATATTGGTTCTATTATACAAAATCTAAATTTACTGAATTTTATAATTGCAAATAAATGCTAGCGAGGTCATAAGATTTAAATAGTACAAAAGGCGGAGCCACAGTTCAACAGGAAAGAGATAACTTACAAGGCGGTAACGTATCGAATTTTGCCATTGGTAGATAGAGTTGTTTACAGATAAAGTCCAGTTGATAGCGATATTAAGAAAACAGCTGGAGTAGGAAATAATTACACTTAATCGTGAAAATTAAAATGGTGGTCCAATAATTTAGAGTATAGCAAATAAATAATGCAACACAAAGTCGGGGCATGATAATTCTTCGAATATTACAGCAATATAAATAAATATATAAAATACTCATATTTAGACCAGGGTAGAAAATTAAATAATCAAATCAAATAATTTTAATTACCGTGTATAAGGAATTTCATTAAATAATACGCTTTATTAAAGCCTTGAAGCATAAATAAACTCGGTCGTTTCAGTAAAAGTAAGAAATTTAAATTATCTATAAGACGCTTTACATCAAAAGAAGCAGTATTGAAAAGCGCAGTGGATAATTTAATTATTCCTAAACAAATGGAAATTGCGTGCAAAGTTTATATTAATTAACCCTATTTTGAGTAACCGGTAGTAAAACAAAGTGTACATATAGTGATTAATGTTTAAGGTGTATTCGCTAAAAAAAAATGAAAAGGATGGAAATCAATTTTAATTGGAGTTAATTAAACCGTTGATAACATATAATAAGCATAAAAGGCTTGTGAAAACCCAATAATAGTCAAATCGTAGGAAGGTTATTTAAAATGTTACGTTTGAACACCCCTGCGTGTTTTTAAAAGGCAATTTCAAGTTAATTTGTTTGGATAAACATGTTGATTCTAAGGATATTGGAAACGATCAGATGCTTTAGCAGGAAATACAGAACACCTGCGTATTTTTAAAAAAGCTCATTCTGCGTAAATTTGGCAAATAATTAATGTTTCAAAGAATCTTGGAGAAACCGGGACTTAGTATTCACGAGAATGTGCGATACGGGGTTATTAAACCAAGATAACAGTCCGCGTGGACTAAAATATAATCGATAATGAAGAGTGTCAAGTTGCACCAATACGAACAGGTTAGAGAAGGAAAGAGAAAATGCGTCAAGCAAAGACACATATTGTAAAGGGCGGGATTTAAGCAACGTCAAGGGGTTGCGATTGGTTAAAATAGGATGCATATATCAGAGGTAGAACAACAATTTCTGTATAAAAGTAATTAGTTTTTCTCGGACAACTTTGCGGGCCGTGTTGAAATTTTCTGAGATCTCAATGGGGTGAGGACTAAATTCATAAAAATCGACGTGCAGGCTACAGACTGGGAACGTAGAATGAGGAATTCGTTGGAATTACCCGTTTTAGGGAACAAAGCGACGTGTCGGCTATTCGCTATATATACAGGCGGAATATGTGTTTCCTTCTCTTAGACTCTTAGACTTTCGACGATTCGATGCGTTAAAAGCTCGTGCATCCGCGACTTGATATTAAACAGTTTTTTAGTTTGATTAAATAATTTAAAGTGTGCTAGTATATTTTAGTGACTCAAAATAGTTGGTTATGTTACGTGCTAACATGAATGTACTTCAGTGCACTTAGATACAAGGTAATAAAAGTTTATTATCACGGTACCAATTAGTAAAATTTACAACGACAAATGTATACCCAAAAGTAGGCAGTTTTGGCGTATATTGGTAATATTGGTAAAAGGAAGTATGAATTTCTTTGCTATTTTGCGGGGTGTTAATGACTAAATGGTTCGTAAATGTGTCTGCATCCACTGAACCAGAGGCAGATATACACAGATGAGTTCCGGAAAAGCCTAGAAACAACTTTAAATTAATGGTGATGGAGAACATTTTAAAGCGTTGACAACTTGAAGCTGTAAATAGAATCCGGTTGGAATGGTGTGATTTACAAAGGGACGATTACACTGAAGCTACGAGGACAATAACCTTCAGGTAAATTGTACTATTTTGTTTGACATTTTTTGTGTGTATTGAATGACTTTATAATTGATTTACTTTAAATGGACATTAGTGGAATTTTTCTAACCATAAAATTTAATTTTAAGATGAAATTTGCTTGTTTAAGTAAAAGGGTATTTTGTTTTGATGTTCGGGAATAGGATGAAACTTTGGGTAGGTCTTTGAGCTCAATTAGACAAACCTGGTTAATTAACGTAAAGGGGGGTAGATGCTCCCTTTATACTCAGACTCCGGTCTGCTTATCTTGTTATATTAATTAGTAGGCATCCAACAAGGACTTTAATTTTGGATGCACAGTAAAATGATAATAAAATTAATCCGGAAATTCTTTTTAAAACTGAATTTTATGTTCAAATTTAATTTGAAAATTTAATGTATTCTGAATATTGATGTAAATAGAGTTAACGTTGATGTTTGTGGTAGGAATGTGTTGTTTAATTTTTATGATTGAGAATGGAAGTTATCTAGAAGAGCAGCCGAGGCGATTAACAGAAGGAATCAACGGACCAGGTAATTCAAGAGGTTTCACAGCATTCTTGACGCCCAAACTGTGGGGCTCGAATGTTTTTTTTTAAAGGGCCAGTACCTGCAAAGATGAGAGGTTACACAGCATTCTTGGCGCCCAACGTGGGGCTCGAATGTTTTTTTTTAAAGGGCCAGTACCGGACAAGATGAGAGGTTACACAGCATTCTATATATATATATATATATATATATATATATATATAAATTGATATAATATTTTCACCCCTCGTTGGTTGCGTTATGTAAAGTTGATATGATAACGCCGTACTCGGTGTTATGAACGTTTTTACTTAACGCCACCGCTCTGTGTTCTCATTTCAATCTTACTAATTTTATTATTATGCCACGGCTAGCCCTTTTTAATCTAAACGTTACGATGATCACAACGTTACGATGATCAATGTTCTCTTTTCACCCCTTTATGATTATCTATTTGAATTGATAAGACGAAGTCAATTAATTTCATATAATGAATGGAAATAATAATTACAATTTTTGAAATTCTTTAAATACACCCTTCAATCAATTAATATCATATATATCATTTATCCCAAAATTTATATACTTTGAATTCAATATAAAGTCACCAAAAACTACTTCTTTACAAAAGAATCTGGAACGTTCTAGATCTCTTTATGACTTCTTACGTAAGTTTAACGTATGCAATGTTTCTTGTTGACTTCATTACAAGTTTGGATAAATTGAATAAATTCAGTATTAAAATTTAAATTGAAAAATATCTTAAAATTAAATAGATCTGACCTGTGATATGTTGATCGTGTTGTGGATCAACACTCCTTCGCTGTCTTCATTCATATACCAATGCTCTGCTTAGTTGAACCAATATTTGAGTACAGTTACCCCTTGTTTTCCAAAAATCACCTCATGCTTCTTTTTTTGATATTTGTCTGCGTATGCCTTGAATCTCCTCCGTTAAATACTTTCGACGCAAATTAGAATTGTACCAGAACTG
This sequence comes from Platerodrilus igneus, assembly GCA_036346225.1. Taxonomy (NCBI): domain Eukaryota; kingdom Metazoa; phylum Arthropoda; class Insecta; order Coleoptera; family Lycidae; genus Platerodrilus; species Platerodrilus igneus. The sequence goes on from JARFIW010000544.1 coordinate 3,337,519, forward strand.
TACCAAAATTCAATTAGAATTGTCCCCTTAGAATTCACTTAGAATTAGAAATTTTCTTTGACACAACTTCGAATTGTCGACGCAGACTTGAATTGTCCAGATTGAAGCCCTATCATTATAAATATTTAATTTAAATTAATTACACAATTTCTACTCACGTTTTCTATAAAAAACGGCAAAAATTCTTCATATATGCTTAACGTAATTGTTGCACTATTTTCACTGTAACTTATATTTGATCTATTTTACACGTAGATTTCTGGTTAACAGTGTCATAGCTTTGACGTGCATCAGTTGTAAACTGAGTTGTATTATCACGGCTGGATGTTAAATAGCCTTTTCCCACTACTCTTGGGTTGGGTTTTCAAGCAGTTCTGCAGATTATTTGAACCAACCAGGTTTTGTCTTTAATATTCCCTGAATTTTTGAAGCTGTTTCTGATGTAATTAATTCGGATTTCCGTGTAATGGTGTTTATTTGCGGTCTTTGATACTTTGTTATTTGTTATCTTTGCCATACGTTATTTTGTGTAGATATTGCCTTTTGGATAATCGTACAAAATAAATGATGTAACTTTAATGCTGTTTTCGTTCATGTATTTAGGCATCTTGGAAACTGCGTTTACTTATCAAAGCGCTTATTATTCCAGCGTAATTGCTGAAGCTTTGTTAGGTTTTTATCTACTTTACTATGTATTTATTGTATAAATTGTAGAACACTTCTCAACGCGTGTTTAATTGCATGTACGATTATTTCTCTGCTGTTTACCCGTTCTATTGTTGAAAGATATGCTCACTGGCATTACTTAAAATTAATAACGGCCTATATGCAGGGTGTTAAATGCTTGCTATTTGCATAATGTATGAATTACCTATTTTTCTGCTAAATAAATGCAGTTCTCGGATTCCTATTGCTATTTATAGTTGCTACACGACCCTTACTACTCAATACACTCCTAAACCACCCCTTATCACAGCAATATATATATATTGCTGTGATAAGGGGTTGTTTAAGGGTGTACTATATAGTAAAGGTCGTTTAGAAATGAGAAATTACCATAGGAAGCAGAAAACTGCATTTATTTAGTAAAGAATTGAGAAATGGATATAGTTTGTAAATAGTAAGCAGTCACACCCTGTATATAAAGTATAAGTAGTTTTAAGCGACGCAAATAAACATAGGAAGACGCATAGTTAGCGTAGAAACAAGGAAATACATGCATTAAGTAGATAGTAGATATTTAACACCCTGTATATAAAGTTTTAGTTAATTTAGGTAAAGCAAATAATGATATTTTTCAGTGGAAGCACGCGTATTTATAAGTAAATATAATAAAGTGTAATTAAACACGCATTCAAAAGAGTTCCAAACAATTAGGTTAATACGGAGATAAGAAATAGAGCTTCGAGAAGCATAATGTGAATGCGTACAAGTAGTTATATACTGTGATAAAGAGAGGTGATTAAAAATTGCGTTAATAGCATGCAGATATGAAAATTAAAAGCCGAATTGCATCAGTTGTTTATGGAAAAGCAATTAGATTCATCAAAACACCGCATGTTTGATAACGAAGACAGCTGCGAGCAGGCCACAATTATTGGAAAGCATAGAAAATTACATCAGAAACTACTTTAAATGCAAGGATTTGATTTGTTAAAATGAGCGACGAGTTTGTAGACCATACCCACTGACGGAGTAGGAGGTAAATGGTATATTAACAGGCACAGTGATAACGAAGTCAGTTTTCAACTCAACAAAGGCCGAGGTGCGCCACTATAAAATAAAGTGTGATACGTAATAATAATTCAAAGTGAAAAATTGTATAAATGCTAAAATGAAAATTACGATTGCCGATTAAACGTAAGTAGATTTTGGTAAATTTATATTAAACTAAAACATAATAATAATAGGGCTTCCAAGTCCTGGGGGGAAAATAATACAATTTCTAAGTCCGGAGGATGATAATCCAATTTTAAGTTTGGGGAAATTGATATGAAGTAATAAGTCTGAATGAGATGACAATAAATTGGGGTGTATAAGTATAAGTTAATAATTGTAGTCCAGAGGGTAATGGCAATAATTTAAATGCAATGGTTCAAGTGTGTGGATAGACAATAAATATTTCGAATGAGCATGTAATAATCCTGAATTGGGGGGAAGATAATTTTTATTCAAATGGATGGCTTAATGTATGGGAAATACTACCTAGTTATGGATGCGTCAATGCGAAGAAAATAGACCAGGTCAGATTTTTAGTTATAAGACAATTTCGGTTCTATTTTTTGTTAAATATTGAATTTGCTTAATATAAATGAATGTGAAAAAGTCAACAAAAGAAGGACTTGAATACGTATAAAGTGCGTAATATGATAAGAGGTTGCGAACGTTCGACACTTCTTCTTTTATAAAGATAATAGGTTTTTTTGGTGACTTTGGGTTTTGAGTATATGATTTTTAATAAATGAAATTTACAACATTAATTAATTGAAAAGTGTATTTCAAATAATTTACAAAAATTGTACATAATATTTGTTTCATTATATAGAATCGAATTAACTGAATTTTTTAATTCCAAATAAATGCTAGTCGAGGTCATAAGATAAAGTTAATGGGAGTGATTTGATAATCAAGGAGGAGTTATTAGTTGAATACGAAATTGATGACGAGTAAGGCGGTAACGTATCAAATTTTGTTATTGGTAGACAAGGTTGGTTCAAGATAAAATCCAGTTAAGTTTCTGGAGGGAGCTTATAGCAATATTAATAAGGCGGCGCAACGTCGGAGATTGATAATTACAATTCCAGTTAATACATAGCAATATATATATATATATATATATATATATATATATTGTTGTGTAGATACCTCGGCTGCTCCGCTCTGCCACGACTAAATTCTCTAAAAATTCTTTTACTAATACACGCTTACCTGGATTGTTGAATCCAAAAACTCCACCTCACTGCTACCATGCTATAACCTAAATGAAAATCCAATCTATATTCTTACTCAAAATAACGCAATTCACAAATACAACACACTCTATTTACAATCAATAAATATTACATTTTCATAATATTTTCCATTATGTGCACTTGGATACTTCGTACTAACGACAATTTTATTTTCAAGGAAATTTTTCACTTCGATAACGTTATTAAATAATTATTCTGTTAAAGTGAGAGGATATTCCTCATACCTGACTTTATCCCTTCGTAAAACGTTTTAACCATGAGTGCAAAATTACAGCACTACCAAACAAAATTAAATAAGCCCTCTATATTTTTTTACGATATATCCTGGTTATCAGTAAATCATTACTCTCTTCATTAAAATTTATCATCCACAATCAACTTCTAATTTATAACGAGTTAATTATTCATTACTGCCTTTACCATTCATTTCAAAACTTTAATAAATTCCAAAACTTAAAATAGAGATAGTAGTACTTACGTATACCATCTACGTTCCGTTTCTAATTCTTTATATAACTTCAAGCTTTTGTATAACTGGATATTATACATTACACACACTTGTGTGTATTTATCTAAATAAACAAACTATAACTTCACTAAATATTTCACTGTAAGTAACTTTGTAAAACGTGGGAACGACGAAAAATTAAAGAGAGCGTCGCCCTTCCATTTGAGTGATTATATAGCCTTGCCCCCCCCCCCGTTGAAATTTAGCACGTAAACCTCCAACGAACAACAACAATTCCCGGTTTCTCTGTCATACTTGTATGTTTCGATTCATCTTTGTTTATCTGCTCATTTAAAAGTCAACCAACTAACCAACACTTTTTATCTACGCTCCTTTACTAACACATATGAAATCGTTATCTTTTTTTGTAAAATATTGATTCGTATTCTTTAACGACCACCGGCCTTTGCTGTATATTGCTTATACAAATATCCAACGGTCGGTCTTTCTTGGAACATATTAAATTTTATGGACTCGGTGTTAAGATATTGTTCCCCCTGTTTGTTTGTATGGTTTAAAATGTTCTGGCTTTACCCTATGTTAACGAATACGAAATACTCTTAATAAATAAAAACGGTAATTATTTCGTATTGCTTCTAAACCCTTATTATCCCAATTAAATAAATACACCTACAATTACATTAACCCTAAACTATCCTACGTTTACTAAGCTCTAATTTTTATTTACAAATACCTAATTATCTAAATAAATTTATCAAAGACCCTCTAGCTTGACCCATGCCCCTCTGTATGTCTTGTTTACCTCTAATCATCTTCTAATTACACAGTAATATATATATATATATATATATATATATATATATTGATATGATAATAGGGTTATTTAGGGGTTTATTGAGTCATAAGGGTCGTACACTACAGGTAAATAGCACTAAAGTTTAGAAAACTAAACGATTTTATCATAAAATGGAAATAATTTGTCAATTATGCAAAAAACCAATATCAAGCACACTGTATAAGAATCACAATTAACTGTAATCCATGAAAGGAAGCTCATGCTTCAATAATACAATCACATTCAGTAAAATAAATAACTCTGTACGCAATCAAATTCATTTTAAACCAGTAGGGCATTTATAAACTTTAAAAGCATACGCATTTGGGCAGGGAAATAACTATGCATCCTCGCAATAAACACATCTTACAAAACAAACATGTTTCATAAACGCAGGAAGTAAATAAACGAATTTTAAATTTACGTCTGTGTAAAAATTTCGCCTCCATGATCGTTAACATAGAGTCAATACAAAACCCAAAAATTATCCTGACAAAAATAAAAGCCATACGTTGTTTACGTGCGAGGTCGAATTATGATTTCACAAGGCATGACGGGTAAAAGTACAATGGCTCTAGGAATACACTATACAAAATGGATGTATACGTGACCGACGCCAGCATTTCAACAAGCTATTATCAAATTAATAACACAGAAAGTCCAAGGTATGGACAATAGGCAGAGCACGCTTCAAACTTTGACCGAAGGACGTAGATAAACCAATGTGTCAAGTGGAGGCGTTGTTTTAAATACCACACAAATTTGATAAATAATCAGTCTTCCTTTAACCAAGGCAAGCCGTATAGCATTTCAAGTTAGAAAATAACGTAAAATGAACATAGTAAAATTAAATAATCATATTTTGTGGAAGTTGTGATAAAAAGTTTAAAAATAATAGTAATAGTGCAAATATACGAGAGAAGTTAGCCGTGAAAATTTTAATTAAACATAATTTTATTATTTATAACTTAGGGCTCTAAATTATGATCTAAATTATGATCGAAATTATGATCGAAATTATGCTCGAAATTATGATGTAAATCACCATATAAATTGTCATCTAAATTATAATCTAAATTTTCATCTGAATATGAATATAAACATTGGTATGGAACTTTAAAATACAAATCTAAAGCTAAATTGGCATCGGAGCAGAAAACGGAGTATTTTTCTAAACATTGAATGAGTGTTTGACCAAGCTGTCTCACAAAATCAACAAGTGAACTCAACTGAAAACAATCCAAGGGTATATCTAGCACACGCAGCAGAAGTTCAAATGATTAGAAACACGCAAGGAAAACAAAGGTCAGAAATAAGAACAATTTTTAATAGCATAAGGCATTAATTTCATTTTGAACACTTACATTTTTCATATTTTGAAATATTTATGTAAAGGGTTATCAAAAATCTTTTAAAAATTATGTAGAGCGAAAGGAAAAGGTCGATAAAGGTTGTAAAGGTATTTCCTGTAGTAGATAGTGTTATTTTTGCTGGTTTTAAATTGATTTAAGGAAGTTACAATTTGGGGACGAAGAAATTGATATTGTTACTTTGATTCAGGGGTTTATTTTTAGATAGTGAATCATATTATCAAAGTTATAAATTTGTAAAGTGTAAATATTCTTGGTCATTATACAAATTTTGGTTAATTTCGTATATATCGTTCATGTAGGAAAATGCTAGAGAAAAAGGGAGGTAGAAACTTCTTGGTTATCGTACCGTCGTGCACTCTGTGTGGATTGAGTTGGGCTAGTCGAGGCATATAAAAAGAATTGTATTTAAAGTTTAAAGTTGAGGTTATTAAAGACAGAGCGGCGGCGGGCAGCAGGAAACTATCTGTTAAGTACATCGGCGTGCGGCGACATCGTAGCAATATATATTGCACGAAGTACTACAGGGTGTAAATTCGTTGTTTTTATTCCATCCGATAACCATATTTCGCTTATCCCAAAGACATCATATTCACAATCACATATTTAATGTAAATTCATCGATTTTACGTCTCATGCTTCGAACGGTTTGATAATAAAACATAAGAACCTTGCGTTGGAATTATTTAGTTTTTTTGCACAATACAAGGTAAACCGTTGACAAATTTTATAAGTGAGATATACTTTGTATTATTTTCTAAATCTTTTAAATATTTATGTTATGTCTATAAAGCAAGGCATAATTATAACTAAATTGCTTACTACTAATTTACAAATTCTGATCTTTCTTTAACATCTTGAAAAATTTAATTTACAGTTGTTATCTACTTCCCTGGCTAGAGCAACCTCGCAAAGTCCTAACACTAGCAAAAACACTAGCACACATAGCATACCCTATAATGATATAGAATAATTACACAAATTGCAGTTAAATAAGCGTTTGTAAGTATGGAAATACACGTGTGTTCTTAGGTTGTATCTTTCCTTACGAAATATTACTAACAAATCGTTGTTCGTTAGTATGTGATTGTATAAGTCTCTGCAAATAAACTTTTTGCAATGCACTATAACCACATACCATTCAGACCAAAGGACGTTCGTTAGTATGTATCAGCTTTCTAAAGTGCCTTTGTGATAAGGAAAATCAAACTAATCGCATTCCTATTTTTAAATGATCTATTTGTGATGAACCACAGTTACATAAAAAATCTACAATTGAACATTTGTTAGTACATAAGGAGATATAAAGGATTAAATCATTTTGGGATTTATACAGAATATCTAGAACTGTACACAAATTATATTCAAAATTGAAATTTGTCAGCATGTAACCACAAATGTCTTATAGACTATTCTTTTTATATATAATCACATAAATTTCACAAAATGAACGCTCAGTACTATTTTAATGTGCATAATACCAACATAAAAAGCATGCAAACAGATATTCATTAGTATGTGAGACAACATGAATTTTCAAAAATATATTAATCTTCAAGGCACCTTTATAGTATCTAGATTGATTATATATTGCATTTCAATGAGTGTTAGTTAGTATGGGACTACATACGCTTTTGTAAATGACATTTCTGCGATGCGGTATAATCGCCCAAAATGTATACAAGTTGACGTCTTTTAGCATGGAACCATAAAAATTTTCAAATAACTTTTCTGAGGTGGGAAATAATTACAGGAATAGCATGTGAAAAGACGTTAATTGGTAGAGAACTGCATATGAGTTTTTAATCTACTTTTAAGAGATGCGGAATAGTTACATAAATTGCATACGAATGGACGTTTGCTTCTATGGGACCGCATATTATGTGTTTTCAAGTTACCTTTACGAGATGACGAATAATTACACAAACTGCATGCGAATAGACATTCTCTTGAATGGAGTTACACATGAATTTCTAAGCTCCTTTTAAAGGACGTAGCATAAGTGCATAAATTGTGCGTGCATGGACGTTCGTTTGTCTGAAATCGCATAAGTCTTTTCAAGCAACTTTTATGAGATGTAGAATAAGTACAGGAATTGCATGCGAAAGGACGTTCGTTTGTATGGGGCGACATATGGTTTTTTAAGGTACTTCTACAATATGCAGAATAACTACATGAAGTGCATGCGATAGGACGCTCGTTGGTGTGTGTCCGAATATGAATTTTCAAGGCACTTTTATAAGATGCAGTATAATTACATAATTTGCAGGCGAGTGGATGATGATTGAATATGATTGAATATGTTACTTAAGTAACTTTTACTAGATGCAGAATAATTACATAAGTTGTGTGTATATGTATGTGTTTTTTTTGTATGGGACCGCATAAGTGTATTCAAGATACCTTTACTGGATGCAGAATAATTACATAAATTGCATGTGAATGGATGTTCGTTAGTGTGAGACCACATGTGCCGTTTTAAGATACTTTTACAAGATGCAGAATAACTACATAAATTGCATACGTATCGAAATTCGTTTGTATGGGACTGTATATGTCTTTTCTAACAACTTTTATCAGATGCAGAATAAGTACAGGAATTACATGTGAAAGGACGTTCTTTGTATGGGACCACATATGTTTTTCAAGTTATCTGTATCAGATGTAGAATAATTACATAAATTGCATGCGTATGGATGTTCGTTTGTATGAGACCGCATATGTCTTGACACGCTGTTTTTACGAGATGCAGAATAAGTACAGAAATTGCATGCGAAAGGACGTTCATTTGTATGGGACCGCATTTAGATTGTGAACGTACTTTTTAAAGATGCAGAATGTGCACATAAAAAGCACGTTAATGGCTTTTCGTTTGTAAGTGTCGACATATCAATCTGTTCTTATAGGTTGAAGACTAAGTTCATAAATTATATGCCGCAGATATTCTTTATTATACAAAGATAGTTGTTATTTTATACTAGTTGGAACGCATGCGCTGAATAATTTATATTTTGGCGTTTATCAAATCCTAACCTATATGTTAAAATGCTAAACGTATTACACGCCAACAAACTAAAGGCGTTAAGTTCTTTTGTAATGTTTGTATCAACACCGTTGTTCAATTTACAGAATTGAATTCTGTACTAACTAGATTGGAAAATTTGGAAACGCGACCTGTTCAACATTCACAGTTGTCTCCTGAATCATTTGAAGCGGTTGTCCGAGAAACACGACGAATTAAACGTGAAACAACTTAATTATTTAGGGCTTACCAGAAAATCATGATGAAAGACTAGACATTGTAGTAATCAAAACATTTTTTAAGCACCTTGAAATAATTTAAATTTGACCTCGTCTCAAAAGATAAGAAGACCAGGTGTTGAGGAAGATTATGCAAGTAAACTTCGCCCACTATGTGTTACAATAGATAACACTTATCAGGTTTATGTTCTTAACAACATAATGCTCTTAAAATCTTATTCCGATTTTAAACATGTATTTTTGAAAAAATGTGAAACACTTTATCATAGAGAATTAAATGCTAACTGTAGAAAGCTATTTGAAGAAAGAGTGATTTGATGAACGAAGATTCCTGGGATTTCTGAATTAAATATGAGGTATAAGAATGGATTACGTGACAAATTAAGCATCCTCCATGCAATTAAACTACACAATTGGTAAAGTTTCCCAAAATAACAAGAGATAAGACACTTGGTGTCGCCCAGCACGTGGAGTCAACGAATCGCAAACAAAAGGGGCCGTGCCTATAAATATGATGACAATTGAAAAACGGGTTAGTATACTTTTGAAACTGGGCAGTCACTATACTCGAAAGTGCTAAATATTCAGGCGAACAGTTAATTAAATTAAAGTGAAAATCATTTTAAAAGAGTGTAAAATTGTGTGAGCGAGCCGTACTTCTACAGACGTAAGTAAACCAGATTTAATGAAATTATACAATTTCTAATAATAAATAAAACAGGGCTCTTAATAAAGATCTTGTTACGACTCCTGTTTAAACTCTTAATGACGATCTTAATTACGATCTTAAATACAATCTTGGATACGAGTGAGGAAGACTCTGGAGAATGCTACCTGCAAAATTAATTTGGTATTCTCTGAAAATGGTAAATATTCATTAATTACGGAGATGAAAAACCTTTTATTGGAATAACCTCACTAACAACGATTTGGATAGTATTTTGGTTGGATGTCTACCTTCAAGTTCGACTCAGAACATTCAGACTAGACACGAAAATTCTTGGGGATGCAGAGAACCTACTGAACCACTTCAGGTTAGATATTTTGATATAATTTATTTCTATAAACTGTTTTATTTCAATAATAATTCAAAATGTAAGAGTCGACAAACTGGGGTTTCTTGGACAAATTTATGAAAGGCAATAGGCATCTTGAAACGTTTCAAAAGATCTCAAATTGTAATAAAAAGCTCATTTTGCTGGCTTTATTTTCTAAAAATCTGACAGATATAAATAATTTAAAAGGGGGAAGATATTTGAAAAGGTTGTAAATATTTAATCATTATACTGTGTATTGTAGAATTGCTTTATTTAATTGAATCAGCTAGTCGAGGCAAAGAGATTTAAACATTTTTACAAGTGTTTGAGTAATAACAGGAGTATAACACAGAATTATATTGCGCCCAAGCGTAGGGGCTGCGAATATCACAGCATTTTATGCTCGACCCAATCGTGGGGCTAAATATTAATATAATAACAAGGGGTTAACACAGCAATATATTGTAATGTTCTATGTAATGTCCAAGGTTAGACGCACTCATTTACCACTCATATTAATAGGATTTCAAATTTAAAACTGATGATAAAGAGGATCGTAGAATCAATTACTTGCTGAACTTATATCGAATTGCTATTTCCGTGTGATGGTGCTTTTGAGATTTCGAATAGGTGTTTAAGTAATTTTATTTAAAAAAATGAAAAGTAATTCCATTTGAATAAGCTTCTGTTGATTTTATTTAACGTATATGTTCACTATTTAATGGATACTACTGTTCTTGAAAATGATATAAACCATAATACCTTGAAATATAATCCATTTAACATGTTTTACTAGAAAGTAAGTAAGTTTAGGATTGAAAAAATGTTTGTAATACAGAAATTTAACTCTTATGTATCACTATCTATAATGGATACTACTGTTCTTGAAAATGATATAAACCATAATACTTTGAAATATAATTCATTTAGATGTGTATTGAAATAAGTAATTTGTAAGATGACAAAATGGTAATAAAAATTTACCTAAGTGATAAAATAAGTACTCAACGTTGATCAAAAGATGTAAATTTTATGTAAAAGATTACATAGTTAATAGTTGATCCAGCGTCTTCAATTTCTCGAGTTCCTAGATAATTTGAAGTCGAATTATTATCGAAAGCATTTCGTCAACTATGAATTTATAAATAGCCTATGCATCTGGAACAAATCAAATAAACTTTTAAATACAGAATATTAATTCCCAGTAGAAATTTGTCAACATTAGCTATAATGAATTGAAGTAAAAGCTCAAAGTTGATTTTAGTTAAATATCCAAATAACTATGAGTTGTATCGCGAAGTGTTGTAACGTTTTATAAGGATAGTCACGTTTAGATCGCTATAATGAATTGATTTTCTATAAGCATTATTTTCTAAATGAAAATAAAGCGTAAATCTTTGAACAATAAAAATATTAGAAACTTAAGTTGGGTTGACACAGGTATTTGAAATTGTTTCTAGTACCTGTAAGCCATCAAGCAGATAACGTTGATTTAATCCTTGCTATGCACAATTAATTTTGATCTCCTCGAAAGCCATCTTATAAATCTGTAATAATAAACTTCCTAACTTTATACAAATATGAAATAAGTTAGACGTATAAGACATAACAAGATAAAGTGAAAGTTGAGGTTAGAACTATGGTATTTCGTAAGCGTCCGTTTGTATACGTAAAGAGAAATTGCACGCCAACAAGCAGACGATGTAATTTTCGTATGCGAACATTCATCCGCCCGCTGAAGAATCGACTTTGTATCTTTTTGTACGAAGTGATAAACTTTTCGTATACGAAAATAACTCGAGAATTGAAGCCCAGGAGTGTAGTATTGTAAGAATTTTGTATCGAGCAGGCAAATTGGAATTAAAAAGAAACTCCTAGGTGATAAGTAATAATGTACAACTTGATAAAACGACTTGTGAATTTTTATTAAAAAAGAATACATGTGTTTTACTAGCTCTTGAGTTTTTATTTAATAATTTGAAGCTGAATTATTTGAAAGAGTTTTAACTGTGAATTAAAATAGGCCTGGCGCAGCGGGTAACAAATTTCAAGGGTTTATACAACCATTTGAGATCAAGAAGATTAATTCTTCCAGTAAAAGGAAATGTGTACAAATTAAAAGCTGATATGAATTGAAGTGAAGAGAGCTCCAAATATTTCCAGAGAATTCCAAATAATATGAAGTGTTCCAAACAGTGGTGGTAATTTGAGTGGAAGTTCCTAGTTAGATCGCCGGTTCTGAGTATATGTTTTCTATAATATTATTTTCCTAAAGCCTGAAAATAAAGCGTAAATTCTTTAAAATACAAAATATTAGAACTTACTTTTACACAGGTATTGTGAACTTCGTTTCTGTAACTGTAAGCAGTCAAGAGGATGTAACGTGTTGATTTTCTTTGCTTTCAACGCTTACTATTTTTGTATTGTCGAGCGCATCTTTAATAAACGCTCTGTATATGAATTTTTCTCTTGTACAAATCTATATTAGTTTAAGTTGTCAAGCATTTGTCTATTATTTATTAAATGATTTAAATTGATTGGTTACTAATTAAAGAGTGGTACCGGTTGTAGTCCCTACTTTTACATTATCGGCAACACGACAGAACTTGGTCTTGGATCGTGAACAACGTAAGTGAAAGTACATACGCCATTTTTGGAAGGTGCTACAGAATAATGGATTTGGCATAGCGGCCGTACAATTTGTAATCCTACACTTTTGGTGAATCTCCGTGCACTTTATTTACGGTGAAGATATTTATATAGAATTTTGGCTGGTGCATGGGTTTTCACTGTTAAACAGAATAATTACATTTGGTTCTTGTATGTTTATCTTCGCTTTTATTCTCGTTATTAGTTTTGCGTATCTTTATGGATAAATTTAGTTCATGCTGGTCAGATGTTTAGGATTCTGGCTGTTGTGTTTGAAGAGTACAGTATACACGTTGGTTATCGTATGAGGATTAACCTGGAGAATGCAACTTTTAATTTAAATGGATGATAATATTCAGTTATGAACATTACGGAATTTGATGGTTATTTTGTGTTATCCGTGCATGCATTTTAATTTGGATGGACTTGTATTTTATATCTTGTATCCAAGATCGGGTTCTGCTGGTACTAGATGTATTAATTTACTGGTGTTCTGTGTACACAAAACAGGTCACGAATAACATTTATTTATGTAAAGACAATTACCTACAAAAGCAAAGGTAAAGGTAAATTTTAATAAAAGCTCCAAGATTTTACACTTGCCTGAATTGATATTATTTGATTGGTATAAATGGGTTATTGATCCAATATATATACAGGTATTGATAGGACGGTTGGTAAGTTCTGAAACTGTTCCAAGATTAAGAGGTTAATATACATAGTGTTATTTTGAGCTGGTTTTTGCTACACAAACCAGGTCCGTAATAACATTTTTTTGTAAAGACTATTGACCTACAATTAAGCAAAGGTAAAGGTAAATTTTAATAAAAGCTCTCCAAGATTTTACCTTGCTAATTGATATTATTGATTGGTATAAATGGGTTATTGATCCAATATATATACAGGTATTGATAGGACGGTTGGTAAGTTCTGAAACTGTTAAAAATTAAGAGGTTAATATACATAGTGTTATTTTGAGCTTTAATAATTATTGCTCCCTGAATACCTATGAGTCGTCGTTGCTAGGCTTTTTTTTGTATGAGAGTGATTGAAGACGCCACTTTCAGTATGTTGAGCTTTAGGGTTTCCAGGCAGTCTTCTGGCGCCCAAAATTATCTTAACACCAGTTATTGGCTTCAAGTTTGGTCTCCATGACTCACGACCCAGCCAAATCGAGTTAGCAGGGAAACCTTATCCTATTCCACCGTGTCTGGCGACTGCCTTTTCTCTGGGAGATCGGAAAAGGGGTGGCATAAAGGAAACTGTCGCCCAAAAGATTTAACTATACTGGCACCGGACTTCTATTTTTGTGCTCAACAAATATTAACGCACGTAGCGTATATTTTATGTACTTTTAGCCTATAGAATGCAGGTTGCAATTATTTTTTTTTAGAAGGGGCGGGGTTGTATGTTGACAGACACCCACTAGTTATAAATTATTTTTGGTATATAAAATGGATCCCTACAGATTGCAGCAGGATGAACTTATATACGAGCTACACGTGAGGGGTGAAACAAAAGTTACAGGTGAAACAGTTAGTAGCATGCGAAAAAAATTAAGGGAATTAACAGATAATGAAGATTTTGGTAGTCTAGTAACCCATCCGTCAGTTATAATTGATATCGATAATGAAATTGAAATATGTACAAATCAAATTAATCTTTTAGAATCCTCTATATTGTCATTCGCGGGAACTAGAGCTAGCTCAGTATTTAAAGGTATTCAAGCTAAACTAAAGCATCTTTTTGGTAGAGTATGTCGCTTAGAGCAATCTTCTACTTGGGAGGATAAAGATAAAAAAGGAAGTGCTAGTATAATTAATTTATTGGTTGAACGATTATGTTTAGAAGAAAAGGGTGTATCTGGTGATGTTATTTCTAACCCTATTTTAATTAATTCCACTGAAAATTCATCAACTTTATTAACTAATACTGTTACAAATATAACAATGAAAACGGAACCTGTTCGGTGTTAGAGTATAACGTTTAGTGGAGATAATCAGGGACTGAGTGTAAATGCATTTATTGAACGCCTAGAAGAGTATCGTCTAGCCAGAAATATTTCAGAAACGATTATGCTTAATTCTATAATTGATATACTGGAAGGAAGCGCACTTATTTGGTATAGGTCGGTACGTAATAGCATTAAAAGTTAGAAAATTTTTCTAGACAAACTTAGAGAAGAATATTTGTCTTTTGATTATGATTTTGAATTGTTAAAAGGAATCAGAGCTAGAGTACAGGGACCACAGGAACGCGTTGGAAATTATTTCGCTTGTATGATAAATTTATTCCAACGTTTAACAAAGCCAATTTCTGAAGAAGAAAAAATAATCTGTATTATCTAGAAATATCCACTCTTACTATATTCACTCGCTTGGTCTACAAGAATATTCTAACGTTATTGAACTCTTACATTTGTGTAAGAAGTTAGAAAGAAACAAACAACTGGCGTCTAATCGTAAAGCAGGTGGTGTAACTTCGTCTAAACTTTTAGAACCTGACTTCGTTGGCTGAGGTAAAAGTTGAAACTAAAGTCTCGTCTATTTTAAAACAAAGTGATACTATTTATTGTTGGAACTGTAAAGATATAGGTCACAGGTTTAAAGTTTGTACTAAACCTCGACAGGGTAAATTTTGTTTTCGCTGTGGCAAAGCAGATGTTACTAGATTTTCATGTAGTAATTGTTGGAAAACGGGAAAAAGGGTCGAATAGTTACTGGTTACCGTCCCTTTACCCAAAGCCGGTAGATCCCTCGTCGAAAAGTTGGTTAAGTCTGGTTAAGATGGAATTTTAGAAAACTAAAATTATGAGTTGTTTAAATTTAAAGAAAGGTGACCCTAGACCCTATTTAAATATTGAAATATATGATTTAAAATTTACGGCTTTACTAGATTCTGGTGCATCTCAAACTATAATCGGTGGTCCAGGATGGCAACTATTAAAAGAATGTGGGTTAAATTTGCAACGTTCGGTTCAGTCAGCTCAGATTGCAGATGGTTGATCTTGTAATATTGTAGGTGTAGTACAGCTACCAATTAAATTATCAGGTAAAGTGAAATTATTAAAAGCTCTTGTTATGCCTGATGTTGTAGAAAATATCATTTTCCGACGACCACTTGTGAAAACAACAGATTACACACTACTTATTTATGTAGAAAGTAAAGTATATCACTCTAGAGTGCAAAAGTACATATCACTCTAGTGTTGAAATACTTTTCAACTCTAGAGTGATATGACTGATGTTAGTATGCTAGTTACCTAGGCAACCCAAACGACTACCGGTTTCTACCTTTTTGCATTCATTCGTTTCGTTTTGGCTAATAACAGTTTAAAATACCCATAGTTAAATCGATACTGACAGTTTCCGTTTTACCTAAATATGTAATAAAAAAAATATTAGTTTGTAATTGAAATGATTTCTTCAATAAAAATTGAAAATGCATACGCTAAAAGCAACAGAGTCGCAGATTTTATAAAGACAAAACAAAGTAGGCGTTCGAATTTTCAACATCAAAACCTCAAATAAATTTTATAGCTGCCTGTCTGTCTTGCATTATTGTGTACACATTTATTGCAAATAAACATAAAAATAACTATTTCGTAATTGTTTTTAGTGGTGATCGTTGGAAAAATAGTGTACAGTACTGGCGTGGAAAGTGACATTTCACACTCGGCTGACGCCTCGTGCGACAATACTCTTCCACTCGTGTGAAATGGGTCACTTTCTACGCTAGTAATGTAATATACTAATTTAGGTGTTGATTTTTGGAGTTCGATGGATATTTTGTCTTTTCTTTCGTGTAATACTTGGAATTTTCTAGAAAATGTTTAGGTTAACTCAATCTGTGCTAAAGATGAACTGAATAATGTTCAAAAAGGTTCACTCGATAAATTAATAGGATCGTTTTTCTCTCTTATGCACAAGGGTTTAGGTTGTGCTAAGGGTGTTAGCCATATTATTAATACAGGTAATAGTGCACCAATAAAGCAGCGATATTATCCGGTATCCCCTTATATTCAGAGTGTGATTAATGAAGAGGTTGATAAGATGTTGGAGATGGGAGTCATTGAAAGATCTACTTTACCATGGAGTTCACCGGTAGTTCTAGTTAAAAAGCCAAGTGGGGAATATCGTTTTTGTATTGATTTCCGTAAGGTGAACAGTGTGACGAAACCTGACGCATATCCGTTGCCGTACATTTCTAATATACTTGATCGATTGCGGGACGCAAAGTTTTTATCTACTATCGATCTTAAATCGGCGTATTGGCAAATAAGCCTAGAGGAAAGCAGCAAGCAGAAAACAGCTTTTGTTGTTCCAGGGAAAGGATTATACCAATTTACTCGGTTACCCTATGGTGTACAGAATGCTCCGGCTACGTGGCAACGCTTAGTTAACACTATTTTGGAACCTGAATTATCCCCGTACGTGTCCGTTTATTTGGATGATGTTCTGGTAGCAACTCCTGATTTTGACATCCATTTGAAAGTTCTTGGTGAAGTTTTTGAACGGCTGTTGGCAGCTGGTTTAACCGTTAATAAAGAAAAATGTGAATTTGTTAAATCGCAATTAAAGTATTTGGGGTATGTTGTTGACAAGAATGGTTTACGGGCTGATCCAGATAAAGTTGAGTGTATGGTTAATGATCCAGCTCCTAAATCAGTGCAGGAGGTTCGCAGGTTTATCGGTATGATCTCATGGTACAGGAGGTTTGTAGAAGGATTTAGCAGTAGGATTGCACATCTTACTAGATTAACGAGGAAAAATTTCAAATTCCACTGGGATTCTGAAACTGAAGCAGCGTTTCAGAATATTAAACAATGTCTCATTTCGTCGCTTATCTTAAGTTGTCCTGATTTTTCAAGGAAGTTTACGTTGCAGACGGACGCTTCACAAGTTGGGTTAGGATGTGTCCTCACTCAAGTGTTTTATGAAGGAGAGAAAGTTATTGCTTATGCTAGCCGTAGCCTTACTAAGGAAGAACAAAAATTTTCTGCTACTGAACTAGAATGTTTATCAGTTATTTGGGGAATCGAAAAGTTTCGTCCCTATATTGAAGGTGTTAAATTTACTGTAATTACAGATCACTTTTCGTTATTGTGGTTGCATAAATTACAGGGTGCCTCTGGTCGCTTGTCGCGCTAGTCGTTACGTTTACAAGGTTATAAGTTTAACATTATACATAGGAAAGGGAACAATTACAAAGTCCCAGATGCATTATCTAGGGCTATTTGTTTAATTGACGTAACTCAAAGATATGAAGATTATTGGTATCAAAATTTAAAATAAAAAATATTACTGAATCCCGAAAAATATTCGAGATGGGATATTATAAATAATAAAATTTATAAATTGGTAGATGATGGAAAACCAGTGTATGATAATGTTTCGAATTGGAAAGTGTTGGTACCTAAAAGTTTATGGAGAGCAGTGTTTCTTGAGAATCACGATGCGCTTACAGCAGGACATCTGGGGTTTTATAAAACATGGAAACGTATAGCGCAATCATATTTTTGGCCTGGCATGAGCAGCGATGTTGCTAAATATGTTAGGGGTTGTTAAGTGTGTCAAGCTCAGAAGCCTGAACAACGTCTGCCTTACGGCGTTATGTATAAAAGAAATATTTCTCGTTCTTGGGAAGTGATTTCGACGGATCTCATTGGTCCATTACCGCGTTCTACGCAAGGCAATTGTTTTGTTTTGGCGGTAACAGACCTGTTAACAAAATATGTATTATTGTTCCCTTTACGTAAAGCTACTTGTTCAGCTGTTACGAAACGCTTGGAGGAAGATATATTTTTATATTATGGCGTACCAAGTAGAATTATTTGCGATAATGGTTCCCAATATATTGGTAGGAATTTTAAAAAATTGGAAAAGACTTATCAGACTAAAATTATGTTCATCGCAAAATATCACCGCGAATCCCTGTGAGAGGACGAATAAGGTACTTAAAACGATGACTAGATCTTATGTTTATGTTTATCCCATGTTTCTTAATTTTGGTAAAGAAGTTTATTTATTGGGAAATGTTTATGGCGATGTTAAGGAAGGTGAAGATACTCCTTTTACGGTCGATGCAACTGAGAAATGGTCGAATCATCTGAAAGGTCTTAAAGAAACGTTCGCCGAAGTTAAAAAAGAATTAGATAAGTCATATGAAAATAATGCAAAAAGATATAATTTACGACGCCGTCCGTTAAGCGTAAATATAGGTCAAATAGTTTGGAAAAGGAATCATGTTTTGTCTCGTGCTGGTGATTATTTTGCGGCGAAACTGAGTCCAAAATTTGTAAAGTGTAAGGTGTTGAAAAAGTTTCACCCAACGTTTATGTCTTACAGGACGTTGTAACTGGTAAAAATATTGGTTCTTGGCACGTTGATCAATTAAAGATTCATATTGGTGAAGAGGATTAGATTTGTTTGGTTGTCTACAAGTTTTATTTTTATTTAAATTTTTTTTGGGTTTTAACCGAAAAGAATTTTTTTTTTGTTTTAGGAGGGGAAAGATGTAACGTGTTGATTTTCTTTGCTTTCAACACTTACTATTTTTGTATTGTCGAGCGTATCTTTAATAAACGCTCTGTATATAAATTTTCCTCTTGTACAAATCTATATTAGTTTAAGTTGTCAGGCATTTGTCTATTATTTATTAAATGATTTAAATTGATTGGTTACTAATTAAAGAGTGGTACCGGTTGTAATCCCTACTTTTTACATTATCGGCAACACGACAGAACTTGGTCTTGGATCGTGAACAACGTAAGTTAAAGTAGATACGCCATTTTTGTAAGGTGCTACAGAATAATGGATTTGGCATAGCGGCCGTACAATTTGTAATCCTACACTTTTGGTGGATCCCCGTACACTTTATTTACGGTAAAAATATTTATATAGAATTTTGGCTGGTGTATGGGTTTTCACCGTTAAACAGATATCTGGTCTGGATTGATAAAAATAGGCATATGCTCGTTTAGCAAATTGGTTTTGCTGTAATTTTTAAAGGAAGCTGATAGTCGTGTTGTTAAGTAAACACGAATCGTAAGTTAACATATTAAATACATTTAACTAATTTTTATTCATTTAGGGCTTCTTATTTTCGTTCTTATTTTCGTTCTTATATTCGCTTTTATTCTCGTTATTAGTTTTGCTGTATCTTTATGGATAAATTTAGTTCATGCTGGACAGATGTTTAGGATTTCCGGCTGTTGTGTTTGAAGAGTACAGTATCACACGTTGGTTATCGTATGAGCGATTAACCTGGAGAATGCAACTTTTAATTTAAATGGATGAATAATATTCAGTTATGAACATTACGGAATTTGATGGTTATTTTGCGTTATCCGTGCATGCATTTTAATTTGGAAGGACAGTATTTTTATATCTTTTATAAATAGTAATCTGGTGGTAGTAAGTTATGCAAATACTTAATTTTGCAGTTTTGTAAAGTCCGTTAATTTTATTTATGAAATTGAAAATAACATCAAATTTATAGCTAAGATTTTGCACTATAACATTTATTTAAAGTGTCAAAGCTATCCCCTTTGTAAAAGGTTTATATTGGAGAGTTGTTCCAAGATCGGGTTTGCTCCTAATATAATTTACTGGTTTCTGTGTACACAAAAACAGGTCACGATAACATTTTTTTTGTAAAGACTATTACCTACAAAAGCATAGGTAAAGGTAAATTTATAATAAAAGTTCCCAAGATTTTACCTTGCCTGAATTAATATTATTGATTGGTATAAATGGGTTATTGATCCAATATATATACAGGTATCGATAGGGCGGTTGGTAAGTTCTGAAACTGTTAAAAATTAAGAGGTTAATGTACATAGTGTTATTTTGAGCTTTAATAATTATTGCTCCCTGAATACCTATGAGTCGTCGTTGCTAGACTTTTTTTTGTATGAGAGTGATTGAAGACGCCACTTTCAGTATGTTGAGCTTTAGGGTTTCCAGGCAGTCTTCTGGCGCCCAAAATTATCTTAACACCAGTTATTTTCTTCAAGTTTGGTCTCCATGACCCACGACCCAGCCAAATTGAGTTAGCAGGAAAACCTTATCCTATTACACCGTGACTGGCGACTGCCTTTTCTCTGCGAGATCGGAAAAGCGGTGGCAAGGTCCATTCTTGTAAACTCAGGCGACTTCAGTGGAATTCAGGTATTTAATAAATTCATTATCATATTTGTAACACCTAAAAGCTGTAGTACTGATTGAAATCTCAAAATTTTTATCAAATTTAAGCATTCTGCGCTTTGTTTACATTATGAATAAAATTACTGGTATGGTCACACCCACACCTATGGCGAGTATTTTTAAAAATAACTAGATGGTGCTTTGACTGGCAGTGGTTATTATATCTGCATACAGTTTTGTACGTACACGGTTTGCAAATTATAATTTTAATTGAATTATTAATCCTGAGTAAGAGTTTCAAAAAGCCGTGGCATATATTAGTTCACATCCATGTTACATTTATCAATTTATTAAATATATAAATAAATACAACACACACACCTACATACATAGAAACATATAAGAATATATACATATACTATTCACGCGTTTTACTAATTTAAAACAAGTAATAACAAAAGTTTTTATTACTCACTGTTCACAAGTCTAGTTAACAGTATATGCCTAATTCCATAACCATGTCTTCTTAGCAACACTAAACTTTATTTTAATATATTTATTACACTTTTGTCTATTTATGTATTCTACAAGCTAGCGGCACAATATACATGTTCATATAACACAAATTTATATTTACTAAAGGACTTTCAGAACGTAATGAACAACTTACTATATACGAGAAGATTTATATACGACATTATGATATAGACTAACTCTGTACTTCATCAGCGGTCTTATATAATACCCTGAATTAGATAGATGATTCATACTCCGGTATATGCTAGAAAATTAGAAACTTCTGTAGTATGTACATTGCGAACGGCGCTTGTGTGTTTGACGGGTTGCTTAGTAGTAGCTCGTAACACTGCCCCCTCTTTAAAACCGTTACGTCTCGTAACTGTAAATACATTTTGACGCCGAATTTATTGGTCTAGGTAGGCACCGGTTAATAACAACAAACAAGGACCTGGACGTTGGTTCCCTGAAACATCATTTCTACCATATTTCGGACTATTCTCTAATCTAAGCGATCCAGTCCACAGCCCAGCTTGGGCACCGCTAGTCCCGTTACTTCATTTTTTAACATCTGAGCTTTAAGATTCAGCAAAGTCTCTTATAGATGTCCATATCTAGGTTTCTGCCATAAAGAATTTTTGGTGACGACATAGTAAACATAACGATTTTTATCCTGAAGAACCAAAGCTTTTCCTACAGTTGGCTGCTGTTATACTAATTCATCTACACATCCAAACTTTTTCTTGAAAACAACGGCTATTCCTCTTGACATTTCTCGATCTTGAGCTACACAATGTGCAAGGAAATACTCTTTTGGTGTTCTAAACAGATCTTGCTGTTTTTCAACAACAACGCCAAATCTTGCCTTAGCGGAACCATCTACGCCGCCATTAAACACTCAAAATCTACATTTGGTTCATGATTAATAACTCTTCGGACACCATTGTCATTATTCGAGTCTTCCTGGTTGTTGCCAGCATAGGATATAAAACGGGCAAAGTGTACCGCTTTCGGTTTACCACGGGGAGATCTTCTGATCTGGTACACTACATCATTAATTTCTTTTAACACGTTGTACGGCCCTTCCCATTGTCTTTGTAATTTTAGCGACAATCCACGGTTTCTTTGTGGATTGTACAACCACACTAAATCTCCAGGTTGGTAACCACCTTCTTGTGTTTTCGTGTCATATTGTGATTTCATTCGATCGCCTACTGCCTGGATATTCTTTCGGACGTTTTTGTGAATGTTATTTGATCTTTCACGAAGCTTAATAACGCAATCTTCACCTGCGGTTTCTTTTCCAGGTATAAATCCAAACTGAAGATCACATGGTAGTCGCAATTTAGGTCCTAACATTACGCAAGCGGGAGAGTATCCTGTTCAGTCATATACCGAAAATCGGTACGCCAGTAGGAACAAATGTAAATATTGGTCTCAGTCGCGTTGATGTTCAGAGATAACTTTGGCTAGGTACTTTCCTAACATCCTGCTCATTCTTTCAACCATTCCATCCGAGTGAGGATAAAGTGACGTGGTTCTAGTCTTCCTGATTCCAAGATACTTGCAGACGTTTTGAAACAATGCTGTATTTCGCTGTCTTTAACGCCATCCAAAAAAGTTTGAAGAGCCAATTGTTCGAATAAGCTATCTGGCGCCGTTGGGTATGCCAATCTAACTAATCTGGCAATGTCAGCTTCGAATTCTTGCAAGCTTTCATCTGTCTTTTGTGAGCGGTTTTTAACTTGTGCATGGTAAACCTGTTGAAGGTGAGCGTCTCCATATCTCATCTCGAGCTTCGATGTCAAGAGGTCGTAATCATTCTGCTGGTGATCGGGAATCGTTTGCAGGATGTTAAGAGCTTCCCTCCCTAGGGACACTATTAAGGAGATAGCCTTCTCTTTGTTGCACCAACTGTTGACTATAGCAGCAGCTTCAAATTGTTTGAAATATGTGAGCAAAGTGTTTTATTATCCAATGTGAGCGGTTTCACTTTAAATTTTGACGGTATTAACTCGCTTCCTCCATGCTTCTTATTTCTGGGATGTTCTGATTTACAACGTGGTTTGCTAATTTAAGTGGCCGCATTGTTAGTGAAATCATTTGTTCTTGCAGCTTCATCACATCTTCCATTTTTACTAATTTACTGTCCAACTTTTGCTCAACTGTTTTTACCTGTACAGTGACATCTTCTTTCAATGCAATGGAGCTTTCCATTAATCTTCGTTCTAACGTGGCTGTCTTTACATTCAACTATTCTTCCATTTTCGCAGCATTTTCACTTAACTTTTCTTCCAGTTTCTTAGCATTTTCACTTACTTTTTCTTCCATTTTCTCAGCATTTTCACTAAGTGTCACTTTTATTTTAGCCGACCTCTCTTCCATTTTCTCAGCGTTTTCATTAAACTTTTCTTCTATTTTTGCAGTATTTTCACTTAACTTTTTTTCCATACCCGATTTAAAATCTTTAAGGAAATTCATTAAAGTTTCTGCGTCCATTTTACTTTGGCTTCTTGTAACAGGCATATACAAACTACTTAAATGTCTTTAGACTCGTGTGTTTTTTCTTTTAAATTACACTATATACCGCACAGAGTCTGACACCAGTGCAGCGTGCTACTATTAACGATTTTCACCAATTTAGAACAAGTAATAACAAAAGTCTCTATTACTCACTGTTTACAAGTCTAATTAACAGTATATGCCTTATTTATAGATGTTTTCAGTCCACTTAACAATGAAGCACTATCACACTAATGCTATTTACAAGTACTAATATCTTCTTAAACTAATTCTTTAACTATAAGTCTTCTAGTAACACTAAGCACTACTATTTATTTATTACACTTTTGTCTATTTATGTATTCTATAAGCTGGCTTGGACTTTCAAAAGCTTAACTAATTAACTTTACACGATATAATTTATATTCGACATTTAGATATAGACTAACTCTGTATTTCATCAGCTGTCTTATATATACCATGACCTTTAACAAAATGCGTTTACAACCATATTTACAATCATTGAATTAATATAGGCGTACTTTATAAAATGCTGTAGTAAACAGTTATGAACGAGAAGTTGGAAAAAATGTTACTTTTATAAAGTCAAAATTTTGTATTTGAGAATTTTGAGTGATTTGTAACAACTTTTCTTAATGCTTTTACGCTCTTCTTAATCTTCACTATGACTGTACTATTTTAAAATTAACGTCTGAATTTACAAGATTTTCAATAATTTCTATTTCGTCTCGGGAAGCTTTTGCATATATAGCTTTCTTGTTAGAAGACGTTTTTTGTTGAGAAGAATGATGTTTGCTTGGTAATATTTTTTTTAGTCGGTTCTTTTATACGCTCTTCTTTCAAATTGAAGTTCTCTAGTTGCTTAAAGTTAAGCAATTATTTATATTGTGTAGCATTTGGCGAAGTTGTTCTTTACTAAATTGGCGTGTTTCTAAAGTCTACGACAACTGATACAATTTAAATTGGAGCTTATCTTTTAGTTGATTACTGTTATTATTGTCATCGCACTCTAACTCCGATGCTAAATATTGAACTTCTGCATTATTGTTGAAGATGTCAATCTGTGTCGAGCACGAAGAAAGACGTGATACTCTTAATTGTTCTCAGGGGTTCAGGTTAGCAAATATACGACAGGCCGAGGGCAATATAACATTTATTATTAACTGTTGAAATACAAACTGAAATTACTTCACACGTCGTACCGCGGGTAATAAAAAGCCAACTTAACAATGTTTGTAATGTTTTATAATACACCCAATTAAACACCCCTTAATGCGAATCGATTTCAGCAGGTACTAGCGCGCAGTTTTATACAAATAATCAGATTAAAATAAAGGTCAACACTTACGTTTTAGAAATCTTTGTAGGTGCAAGCGTATAAATACCTGCCGCTCGGCCGGGTGGCTCCACCACAAAAATTCTTCACTTGACTCGCGGTTTACACTAACACTATCGTCAACACCTTAAATTACGCTACAAAATAATAATTAATAAACCTGATACATCCTCGGCATAGACAGCTGGCATAACTACCTGTATCCACGCGCATCTAAACATCAACTAACTACTCGCCCCCGATTAACCTTTCTAGCACACTATATTTATCAGCAGGCTGGAAATACCAGGTTGATGTAGTTACCGCGCAGTGCCGATATTTTAAAAAATTCTAGGAAATATAAGATTAATATATGTTTACATATATGGCGCGTTATATTGTTCTTTTGGTCCTGACCTTGACTGGTTCGAGATGTAGGATTGTCTTTATAATTCACTGCAATGAAATGAATATGTATGCATTCGTGGTTTTTATGGAAAAATCCACGCGACTGCATTTATATGTATGAATACATATTTTACAAAAAGAGCATGTAATATAGCAACACATATCGGAAGATTTTTTCGTAACTGCATACCAGTCATAACGATCATTTTCTAGGGACCAACTATTTGAATCATTTTGAGTTACAGTAAATGTTGAAGTAATAGCCGTTCTATGCCTTAATATCATATCATTGTTTAGGACTTTGCTTTCTTTAATTTTATTAATCTTTCAACTGTTTTATCTCTTAAAAATTCCATTAACTGATGGAGAGTTTTGTCTAATCTTTTGATTTTCTTCCCATCTAAATCATGGTACTTAACCCGTAACTACAGACGTACATACAACGTCACGCCGACGCAGACGTGTGGTCAGAATGACCCCTTTTTTCAAAAATGCAAAATAACATCAAAAATCTAAATATTTCCAACTGTGACAATATAATAATATTATTTGAGCCCTAAATGTTTAGGCCCGCACGTTTAAACAAATTTATAATAAATTAAGATGTACTTTTACAAGCAGATTTATTTGGAATGCATCTTTTACATTATTTTTGACATACTATTGCCTTATGGAACGTACAGAGAAAAACTATAAAAAATATTATTATATTGTAACTAAATAGGTAAATATAAAACTAAATAAACATAAAAAACAGGTATTACTCTAAAAACAACTTATAATGTAAAAAACTGCAACCGGTTTTTTTGACATGTTTCTCAAGCAGCACAGTCTATACATACTCTCTTTGTACATTCCATACAAATAGGAATCTTACATATAATGCAAAAATGGGATGTCTTTCTTCTTTTACTCGCAGGGCACCTTCTGCACGCTTTTCTGACTTCAAATTTTTCTTCTTCGCCAGCATTATAGTCTTCTTTTATTTGCAACACTCTCCTAATACACGCCCTGACTTCACGTGCGATGCGAATATTCTGTAATCTGCGTTCCATTTCAGGTTTAATCAATTGCATTGCTAATTGTTTAACAAAATTATATCTGGTCAGCTTCGGATTATCTCTGTATGACTTATGAAGTAAATAAGAATTTACAGAAGAAATGTCCACCATTCTGAAAAAGATAGCCATAGGCCATCGCCTTGTCATTCGACCTGATGAATAAATACTACATTTTTCATCAAGACTATCCACACCTCCTTTTGTATTATTGTAATAGGAAATTATTTCTGGTTTACCATTGTCAGTGCCTTCTTGGTGGTGATAAGAAGAAACTAGTATGACAGCTTTATTTTTTTTCGTCACATAAGATAACATTGTTGCTCTATTGGTATATCCATATAAAGATGAACCTACATCCCTTGTTCGTTTTGGAAGAAATTCTGGAGGAATCTCTTTCTTGTTTTTCTTCAGAGTCCCTACATAAGTGAGTTTTGCTTTCTTTAATGCATCTATCAACTCTATGGAAGAAAACCAATTATCGGCCGTTATGTTTCGATTTGTGCCAATAATTGGTTCCACGAGCCTAAGTACAGATTGGGTTGGCTTAGAGTACTTCTTCAGATCGTCTGATAAATCATGCCCATCCGAATCTTTGCCACTATATATATAGGCGTTTAGTAGATATCCAGTTCTTGCATCCGTTAGAGCCATTAATTTTAATCCATACTTGCAGGGTTTTTGAGGCATGTACATTTTGAATTTTGAACGGCCCTAAATAAAACCAACATCTCGTCCACACATGCACAAAACCTATTGTGTAAACGTTTTGACAATTACGAATAAAGGCATTAAAAATTTCTGAAATTGGGGCAAGAATATCTCGATTTCTACGTTCAACTCTGGTATCGGGATCGTCAAATCTTAGAGCTGAAACAATGACTGCAAATCGGTTGGCATTTGTAACGCATCTGAATATGTCACGACCTGATCCATCAATAGCGAATAGAGACCGTATATCTTCATGATTAGACTTGAAGACTGAAGTAAACAAAAGCAAACCTATGAAAGACCTAAGCTCTATGACATCCAAATCACGAAGATCACTTCCAGTTTCATTTTTATATTTCAATCTTATTCTAGCCATGCGTGTATTTGTCCACTGAAGAATGATGCCCATTATTTCATCATCGAAGAGAGTATTCCACACATTTTCTGGCTCTTCTTTTTTAACAGCACGATTTTTCAACCCTGGACATTTTATGACAATATTATGATTCAAGGTACGCGTGTTTTACTGCATGGAGGTACTTTAGACCATTTGTAGCGATTTTACCATAGAAACAATTTGTGCTAGGAGAAGATTCTGGTTTTCAAGCTGTAGTTCTTCATCTTCAGTTGTATCAGGCTTTAAATCTTCATCTGCTTCTATTTCAGATTCGGTGTCATGATCGCTTGGGACAAAATCAGCATCCGATTCTACGTCGCTTTCGCCAGAACTAACTTCTTCTAACCATTTTAGCAATGTTTCATCGTAATCTTTATCTCCATACCTTACCCTCTTTGAGGGCCCAGGCACTTGGTCTTTATTCATTGTTTCAACCTAGATAACACATGCAAATCAATTTTGTTAAAACAAGAATTATCACTTATGTACAGACCTGACGTCTTTTTGACCCCTACGAATTTTTAACACGTAATAAACAAATAACTAGTCACAAGAACAACACACTACTTTGGCAGACGAGTTTATACTGAGAGCCGAAAAGGTACTGCAACGTACAGGCGAGTAACTAACAGGAGTGGGGAGAAATCAGAAATTGACAACCTGGACGGAGTCAATTTGACTCCTCGTCTGTAGTTACGGGTTAATGGTCTTGTGAAAATTTTCTACATGCATATTTGTATTCAGCCTTAAACCAGTGCGGTAACAATAAGCCCATATGTGAGTTTTTGGTAAATAATGGTGTTGCATATATTCGGCAAAACATGTTATTTCCTCATCCTTAATCATAGTACGAATGAATTGTAGTAAGGCTGTCACAAACTTTTCTGGATTTAAAAGTGACTGAATATATTTAAGAGTTTTATAAGTTCCACATTTTTAATTTTAACCAAATTTGTTTGCCATGCTCTATCGACATGCCAAGAACATAACAATCTGTTATTAGCAGGTTCCACTATATGGCACCATGCAGTGTAGTATGTATTTCTGATATCTAACATAAACATAGATGTGCCAATTGAGCCAACAGCATCCTGTATTTTTGAAAAAAATATTATAAATAAAAGTATATTTTCGATTGCTGAACATAAAAGCTACTGGAAATCTTTGATTAGCACAAGATTTCGGCATTTTACACGAACCGAAGGACTTTGATTGCCTTTTACGATTTTCAACCACTACTTTAGGCTTCCTGTACAAACGCTGGCATTCAAAATAAATCTTTTCTTTATTGGGCCCGCTCCTCTTGGTGCCAGACGTTTTAACAAACTGCAATTTATTATTGAATTCTTCTTGCGCAAGCCACTCAGAAAATCCTATAATAAAGTATAACGACTTTTAAAACTTCATCTTAAGTTTACTTACCTGCAAAGTGTTCAAAATGGAGTACCTCCATAATGTTCTCAAAATGATGTTCTAATTCCAGGTGCTTCCGTAAGTCGCTATTGTAGTTGTATGAGCAGAGGTTAATTGAGCAAGTAGGACTGTACACTTATTAAATTTATTGAGTATTTTACAAGAGTTGAGTATTATTATACATAACGAGCTTATACAAATAGCATCTTTTCAGAGCAAAGACGCGACAGTAAGTGCCGGAGATCGTTCCACACACACCCCGATGTGCGCGTTCAAAGCAGTAAAATCTAGGAGTGCATGGCGTGACGTCACACTACCCGACGTTAGTAACTAAATATTTAATACAAAAATTAAAGTCATTAACAGTAGTTAAAATAAAGTTTACACTCAACGCACGTGCATTTTCGTTCTACAGAAGATACAGCAGTATTTTGCTTGTGAACTAATCGAAGACGGGCGTTAAGGTTCGAACGTGAAAAATTAGTTTTACTTCAATCAACACACAATTTAGATATCTTTGCACAATTTAATTATCACAACAATTACAAAATATAGTAAACTACTTTCTATATAAAACAAAAACAAATTTAAAGTACACAACCGTTTAACACCGAACAGATAAAGAACTTGTAGGTTATGAAGTATTTCAAATTTAAATTTCCCGCCAAATATACAAAGTGACATAATTTAAGACGTGGCAAATTTATTCTTCGTTTTAAGAAATAAAACTATTACGTCATGGTTTGTGCATGAGGATCAGCGTTGCTTAGCGTCTGTGACTAACTTTCCCGGTTATTTGAACACGTCATCGTTTGATGCGCGGCTGAAAAAAATATCTAACTGATGTTGGAAATTATTCATATGAAGTGTGAAGATTTTTTTTTGCTATGACAGTTATAATTTTGTGGTAGTATGTTATAAAAGGTAGACATGTAGTAAGCAATATTTTAAATAAAGTTTCAAATTGATGTTTCATGTGTGGTTTGACAGTATTTAAACTAGAGGGCTTTGAGGAGCTCCAAATGAATGCCCATTGCCTTACGCCTCAGCACCTCAGCATGACCGATCCTAGACTTCTCAGGTCCAACTTATTAATCCAGCATTAATCTTATTCGATTTTTTGCTGCCTTGTTGATATCGGTTGTTTCCAGCATTTCTTAATTTTGTTTAATTGCCCACTATGTTTCTTGGGGCGTGTTTTCTTCTATATACATTTTTGCCCAACGGTGGTGCTACGTCTTTAATGTGTTGAAGATCTGAATTGTCGATGTTTCATATATGTTTGCAGCCAGTGCTTTAAAATGTGCCTCTAATGTTGGAAATATTAGCCTTTAAGTCTCGTTCCTTACGAACCATGGGGTTCCAGTGATCGCTCTCATCGTTATGTTTTGGAATGCTTTCATTTTTGTTCTGTTGCTTTTGGAGATGAATGTGTACCATGAAGCTGCCGCGTAGCTTAAGATTGGTCGTAGGTATCTTAGATAAGCCTTTAGTCTGATGTACATGGGCAGATTGTTTCAGTGTGTAAGTATTCCGTTGAGGTATCCTTTCGCTCTTCTGGCCTTGTTAAGTGTTTCGTTGACGTGTTTATTGAAGTATAGTTGTTTGTCGATGTGAATTCCAAGATATTTTATTGTTGGACTCCAAACAAGTTGTTCACCTGTGAGTGTTGGTAGATTTATTGTGTTGTCTGGTAAAGATTATGCATTCTGTTTTTGCATGTTAAGTTGGATTTTCTATTTTTGGAACCAATAAGGTTATATGTTCATCTGCCGTTGTATTTTAGCATTGGTTTTTTGGGGTTGCGTCTTCTTGTTAGAAATAGTGTGTAGTCAGCGTACATAGCACAGAAGGCTTTCGAGAAGCATGGTATATCTTTGATGTACGAGTTAAACAGTGTAAGAGAGAAGCATTCTCCTTATGGAACTCCAACTGTTATTGGTGTTGCTGGTGAAGGGATAACTTATACCTTGACTTGGATTTTTCTATTAGTTGAATAGCTGTGTAGTAATGTGCGATGTTGGTAGTTTGTGGATGGTGGCGAGTTTAGATAATAATCTATTAATCCCGACTTTGTCAAAGGCATTCTTGATATGGAGAACTATGACGACGATAGTTAGTCTGCTGTTGTAGTTGTTAGCTGTTTTGCTTGTTACTTGTATTGCTTGCAGTATGGTTGAATGTCGTTCATTGAAGTCATATTGTTCTGTTGTATCTTGCAGTAGTGGTTTTATAATGGTAAGTAGAAGAGGTTTGAAGATTTTTGATAATGTGCTTAATAGCGAAATCGGTGGTATGTTCTAATTGTTGAGGTATCATGCAGATGTTTCAAGTTGTGGTGAATAGTTGTTCGTTTCTGATTGTGTTGATTGGTATTGTACCCGGTTTCATAATGTTTTTCTTATTTCTATGTCGTCTTCTTGGTTTCTTGTTGCTGCTGGTTTGTTTGCGTGTTTCGTTTTCGGAGCTGTCTTGATCTTTATCTTATGTGGAGGTGTCGTTGGCGCTGACGATATTTTGTTGGGTAGCAGGTACAACCGCTAGAGTAGTTTCATGTCTTCCGTTTTTAGTTTTGGTAAAGTCTTTCTCGTCTGTTTCGCGAGGGGCTGATGCAGTACGTAGTTGTTATGTTGTTATACTTTTTATTGTTGGTTCTTCCTGATAGGTCCGGCAGTTTCTTTAGTTTGCGGGATGTGGAACGCTGCAGTTTGCGCATACTGGCGGCGTTTCTCTTGTTTTACGGCAGTCTACTCCAAGATTCTGTTTTCTACATTTTACACATCGTGGCTTAAACCCACAGTTTAAACTAGAGTGTCCAAACCGTTGACAAGCAAAACATTGAGTGAGCTTTACCCTGCTTTCGAAAGCGACGATCTTGATTCGATTGCAGTATAGGAGATTTGTTAGTTCCTATATTCGTGTAGATGTGGAGTTGTTTTCCATTGCTACAAAAAAGGTATTGCTGTATATACGTACTTTGCTTTGTAACTTGGTGACGTAAATAATTGAGAATCCCATGTCGGTTAGTTCAGCGTAGACATCTTCTTCCGTAATGTTAGAAGGTAGACCCTTGATGACAATTTTTCATTTTCTGTTTTGATCGTGTATATCTGGAACTCGATATTGTTGTCCTTGAGGTATGCTTGTAAGGTTCTGAACTCATTGCTGTCGGTGGCAAGAATACGCGCTCCTTGTCCGGAAGCTCTGATGTCGATTCTCTTTTAAATCTATTGTTTAGTTCTTTGGCATGTTGTAAGAAATTAGGAAATTTTTCAATGAATATGGGCGAAGTGCGTTTATCGGAGTGCATTGTTGTAGATCGTAATTGTTTTTCAGTGTCAGAAGTTTCCATTTTAGAGGTGGAGGCAGCGACTTTGACGTAGCTTGTGCTCGTTAACTTTGCTCCCGTGTCCGGGTTAGTAAAGTGTCCTGAATGGTGGTTCGGTATCAGGGCTGTTGGACTTCTTTAACTTTTTATTATTTGTCTCCGAATTTGATTGCCTGTTACGGCGTCTGCTGAATTGAGAATTTTCAGTGTCCATGTCGGAGATGTCATCCGTGATGATAATTGAAGCTCTCTTCTCTTCTTTTTTGATGAAATTTTTCGAAGTTAATTCGGCCATTATTGATGTGCGGGATTAATTTTTTTTGTTCTAAAAAAAGCAGTTCGATAATTCTTTTAATGATTTGCTCTAAAAAGAGCGATGATTAAGAGCGTACATCAAGTACCGGAGCCCGTGATGTTCACTTAGTCGCTGGAGTTTAGGATTCGCGCGGTGATAATCCGGAAATTTTCTCTAATGTTCCACGCGTCTTCTCTTTTCCGAGGTCGGACTGGAACGACGATGCCCATTGCTAAACTCGCAATTATATTTATACTCTTTTCCTCTCTTAGTTGTAGAAAAGGTTAATTAGATGTTCAACCAATGAAAATTAGTTTTAGTATGTAAAAGAAGTCTATATAGTCTTAAGAAATGGAAATGTAAGGTTTAGAGTGTTATGGTTTGAGTGGGCGGCGTCTGACAGCATGTAGACTTGGCTTGATTATTTGTTTAATAAGTACAAGCAAAAGTAATTATAAGTTTCATAAATACATAAATATAGAACTGAAATAGTTAAAATTGAATGATTTTAACAGTTTGAAGCAGTTCGGAAGTTTTTGGAAAGCTTCGGAACTCTTCGGAAGGCTTTGTGGTTGTTTGTGGAACCAAAATAAACTTAAACATTTATGAATGAATGTATATACAGTTTAAAGGGATGTAAAAGTCTTCGGTAGTCTTCGGAACTTTTCGGAAGGCTTCGGAATTTGCTTGTGAGGCCGAGTAGGAACTTGAATAGCGGTAGTTAGAAAATATTTACAGTTTGAAGAGGTACAGACGTCTTTGGCGGTCTTCGGAACATTTCAGAAGGCTTCGTGTTTTACATGTGATACAACCTTAAGTTACAAAGAATTATGATATGAAATTAAAAACTATTAATT
Source organism: Platerodrilus igneus (assembly GCA_036346225.1). Classification (NCBI taxonomy): domain Eukaryota; kingdom Metazoa; phylum Arthropoda; class Insecta; order Coleoptera; family Lycidae; genus Platerodrilus; species Platerodrilus igneus. The sequence goes on from JARFIW010000544.1 coordinate 3,371,080, forward strand.
GAACATATGTACAAGCATAAAGGGGTTCAGAGGTCTTTGGTTGTCTTCGGAACTCTTCGGAAGGCTTCGGAATTTATTTGTGAGGCCCAGTAAGAACTTGAACAGAGATAGTTATAAATTATTTACAGTTTTAGGAGGCCGAGACGTGGTCGGTGGTATTCGGAACTCTTCGGAGAAGGGAATGTAGAATTATGGTGTGGACATATGTACAGCTTGTAGGAGTTCAAAGGTCTTCGGTGATCTTTGGAACCCTTCAGAAGGCGTCGTGGTAGTGGTGCCTTAGGTTTCGTCGAATACGTCGCCGTTGAACTCTACGGGGTTGTTGTCCCGAAGGTAGAGTTTACAAATGCAATCACAGTAGCGACTTGTCGGTGATGGATGGAACGGAGCTTAACGCCCATACATAGTTTGTTAACTACTGATTGATGAATTATAGTGACACGCCCTAGGTACGGCAGCGGACAGCGTCGGAAAATACGCAGGCTATGGAGAGTACTGCGCGCTGAAATATAGCAGGTTATACAGAGCGCTGCTCGCTGAGTGTTAGCAGGCTATGGTGAGCACTGCCAGTTGATTCTTTAGGCTATGGGAAGCACTAAGGAATGTCTTTCGAAGAATTTGCAATTATATTTATACACTTCCATTTCCTATGCTTCATGTGTTGAAAAACGCTAATGATGTCTTTAACCAATAAAATTGTGTTTCAATTTTCGAGTGTAAAAGAATCTCCAAATTTTGTCTGAGCAATGAACGTACTAATTTTTCGGTACCACAAAAATGAATTGGTAATTCTCACGATTCTTAGTTTGTACTGTGTTCAACTCGGATGTTACCCTATATCAAAGTACACGTGCTGAACATAGAACAAAGGCCTAGAAAATCGGGATCTCCAACTCATTTTTTGTGTTACCCTAAAAGTAGCACATCTATTGGATACCCACCCACGAACCTTTTTTCAACATATCCGGCATAGGGGTAGAAAGCATATAAATACGATTGCGAATCCAGCTGAATTCAGTACACTTAGTACTCACCATAGCCTAAGAACTCGACTACAGTGTTAACCATAGTCTGTAAACCACTTTAACAAGCAGTACTCTCCATAACCTTTTTAATTTTCGACCAGCTACGCTGCCCGTCGCCGCACCTGTGGGGCACGGCGCTATAGTTCAATCCATAAACCACGTATAGCAGTGCTCCCCACAGCCTGCCTAATTTTGACCAGTTACGATGCTTGACGCCGTAATTGGGGCACGCCACATTAATTCTTTATAACTCCACGTTGTTCCACAAGTAGAACACGAAGACTTCCGAAGGGTCCCGAAGACCGCAAAGACGTCTAGACCTCTTCAAACTATAAGTACTTTTTAACTATCGCTATTAAGCTCTCACTCAGCATCATCAAGAAATTCCGAGGCCTTCCGAAGAATTACGAAGACCTTTGGACCTCTTCGAACTGTGTATATATTCGTTTACTTAGTATTTAAGTTTCTGCTGCGTCACACGAGCAACTACAAAGCCATCCATAGAAAGGGTGAAAGCTAATAACACAACCTTCTTAATGGTTCCGAGAATAACATATCTAGTCATTGTCTTCCCGGGATTATTTGGCATCTCAGCATCATACTCACTGGTCGCGTATTTTTTTAAAGATCGAAATACTTAACAATGAAGAGGTTGCAGCTTATGCGAGCAGCGAGGGGAAGAGGTATAACTATGACTCCGTTTTCTTTATAAAAATGTGTATCTTTTACAGATAAATGTGACTGACTCGTGATTGTTCTTTATCGTTAACACTAGACTACTTTTGGTACTTTTTGTAAAATTGATAAAATGTTCAAGAAAAATTGAAATATCTTCTGTTGTTATCCAACCTGATGGATTTGCAGATCCTACACAACCAGTTATAACGTTCAACTCCCGCATTCCCTATAAAACCCCGGGTAAATAAATAGTAATTAAAACAATTACCTCCGAGATCCTAAGCGGGTGCTGATTTTGGCTGCTTGGTGCCTTGTTGCTTGCTGCTTGTGATGGGACTTGCTAGCTGATGATGCTTCGCTGAACGATACGATAAGAAAGGGATAGAAGGGTGGGATTCCCTAGATAATAACCGATAACTCGCGTCAGCACTCAACGGAAGACGGTACCAAAGTGTTCCGAACTGTACTACATTTCACATATAAAATGGCTACCCCTTCCAACCGAGGCCGACGCACTTTATCTTGCGTTGGTGGGAACCAAACTGTTTTCATGTGAGATTGGCATGTCAATATTCTCAGAGAGCACAAGGATAAGTCAATGACATCAACAATCTTGCGAACACCAACTAGGCGTGGTTGTCACAGGCGTCAGCGGTATTGTAATGGTAGGACGGCTCCGTGGCGTAGTTGGTATGCGTGTGACTACTACGCTCAAAGTCCCGGGTTTGAATCCCGACACGGTCTGCTTGAAAAATGTTAGACGATCATTTTTCACAAAAATAGGCCCTCGTTCGGATAAAATGTAAAATGAAGGTTCCGTGTGTGTGTTGTCATGCATGTTAAAGATAACTACCTTGCTTGGAACAGCAAGGGTTCGGCAAAATTTCAAATTTTCCAGGTAAAAAGAACTCGCTTCTTGGCCAATATAGTACGTTCGGGTGGAACATTGAAAAAGAAAATCAAATGTGAGGTATTGTTATGGTCTGCTGGGTTCCCCACGCACAGTTCTAAAAAGTTTCTAAACCTAAATTAATATACTAATACATGGGAGCTTTAAAATAAAGCGTAATACAGCGGCGCCAGAAGTTACAAAATAGCTTCTATTATTTTGCAAAGAACTATGAACCTGGGTGGAATTGAATACCTGTACCTTATTGTGGTACGTGTCGTCAGTTTCTTCAATCATGTTGCGCTCAGCATCGATAAAATAATAACCAATTTTGGCCAACTTTTGAAAATTAATTACTGATGGACGCACTTCCACGTCCGTGGTTCATTATCAAAAATTGAACAATGCGATTGCATGCATTGCTATTGAGCCGTTTCCGAAATCGTAAAAATCATTCAACAAACTTTCACATGAAAAATCTTTTTAGGCGCTCACTGCAAAAACTTCTCTAAATTGTTATTGTTTTTATAAACCAGCAAATTTTACGAAAGTAGTAATTCCATCTCAGTAACTGCATCTAGTGATTGTTTGCAAAAACTTATTGGACGTTCCTCGTACAATAATCGGTTAGCATCAGTGAAATCACATTTGAATTATTTATAAAACAATTTCATAGGAACTATTGTTTAGAAAAGTAACTCAAATTCTACGATGATTTGAAATTTTGATATAATCCACAAACACAATATTTGATTAACGTCAGTGAAATCGTATTTTAAGCACAATGTTTTCTAGAAAAACGTTTCGGTTAAAAGAAGGTTTCTGGTTAGGAGAAGTGGCGCAAAAGCTCATGGGGTCTATGATTTTGCTATAATACAGGCAGGTAAAATTTGTTTATAATTTGTGTGTAAGCGGTCACGAGTCAGTGTGTAACAAATATACATACGGACATACTGATGCGCGCACACATACACACGCACGCATGCACACGCACATAAACACATACATACGCAAACAATTTAAAAATAGCTTTTTCGTACTTAAGGAGATCCAAAGGCTTAATCAAAATCTCGAAGTCAAATTCTTAGACGGCTGCAATTCCATCTCTATACTACGCATACGAAAAAGTTAGCACGCGGTTATTTTTAACGTATCTACACACATTATAGAATCGACAAAAACAAATTTTTGATATTCTGGCCCCGAATATGGACGCCGATTTTAGTTTAGCAAAACATGTTTGGAGTGGTTTTTCTTGAGTCTTATCAAGGAATATGTATGAAAGGAAATTGCCCAATGAAAAAAAATAAGAACAAAGTAACTGATATACTCTGAAGCAAAGAGACCGGATTTGTGCTGTCCCTGCCGTTTATTCGGATCTTTAATTGATTAGTTTGTAGAAAATGACCACAACGATTGAAAGCATGTGACGCTCCGATTTAGCACACAGAAAATTCTAAAGACACAAGTTTTGTTTGATAAAGTTTAAAAAACGAAGTAAAGAATTTGAAAAAATAGGCTTTGAACTAACTGCCCAACTGGATGAAGAAATGTTGTATTGGAAAAACATTATAAGGAAAGTTGTGTCAGTCGTGGTGAAGATATTGGTTTACACTATAATGGGAACTTTCTTATGTGTATGAAATTAATTGTAGAATTTGATTCTTTTACGGCAATACGCATTGCAAGATTGGTAATGTCGGCTCCGGTAAGACATCCTATTTATCAGTTACAATTTACCAAGAGTTGATTTTATTATTAGTTGAACATATTCAGGAAAATATAATAAATGATAGTAGATGTATGACAGGGGAATCAGGCTCTCATTTGCACCAGCATCCTCATTTGCACCCACATCTGGACCAAATAGTTTTCTTCGACTAACCATTTTTCATCTTTCGAGATAAACCTATCTTGTTTGGTATCAATTAATATTAGAATTTTCTCAGCTACCCGAATTTCTACGAATTTTTTAGATAGCATCATCCCCCAGGGAGCTACCATCATTTTAAGATTTCTTACCTGTAGCGACTTTTGAGCGTTCTTATAAATTTTTTTAGTCTTGCGATACATCAAGTTAGTCTAGAATTTTGCGCAGAATTCGAATCTGTAAACAGATTTGAAATCGGAGCATGCCCTGCAAAGTTATACCCCTTTAAAGCTCTCAAATCTCTAAATTTTTTGCTCATTTATGACATATGCTTTAACCAACACAAATAAATTAAGCACGCAAAAATTTAATAATTTATTTCATCCGATTTACAGTTTAATAAAATACTTCCGAAGTGCTTCAAACTGCATAAACTGGTCTTTTGACTACATACTTTCAGACGCCGCCCACTCGTACAATAACACGGGCATGGTGATATAGTCAACAAGGGTAGTTCGTTTTCTAGTTGAAAATTTCCGGTGTTCCTCGTGATTGTTCTATTTTTCGCATGTGTATTTTGGTATAGGTAACAAGTTGTAATATTTATAAACCTTATTATCTGCTTGAGATGGGCCGTTTGATTTATTCTTTCCTGTAAATTCTTATGCTCCAGGCCAACTCTGTAGTAACATGCCTTTCTGCTTGTTGACGGTTTATGACTAGTACTACCATAGCGAAATACACAAATTCTTTATAGAAATATAGTTTAGCTAAAAAACATTATTACTGTATTTATAGCTTTGCTACTGTCTCATACGTATCAAGAAATATGCAATCATAAAGATTTCCAGCATTTACCGGCAAGGAAAATATCCTAATGCTTTGTGACTATAAGTGTACCCATATAACGGTTATGATTTTTCTTGCATAAAAACCCTAAGTCCGACTATTTGTATATGCAACATTTGCGTATGAATTTTATAAACGCTTATACACGATTAGTACCTAACGATTCATTTTCAGTGCTAATAGCCACATTAAGATTTTCTTTATAACCCAGCCCACTTTTCAACCCTTATTAATTTTAGCTCAGAACACGGTTGTACAGTTAGCGCCTACATAATGTAATATTTTTAATGCGTTTATACGTAATAAGACTATTTACGGGTTTAGCCACAGAGCGCCGATAGTAAACGCGTTTCAGTGCACGAGTCGACGTCGCGACGGCTAGTGCTTGTTAGTATTGTGTATACAACGCAACCCCTCAGTTGTCGACACAAGTGTATGGTCTATTTATGCGGTCGGATGTGAATAGAGCCGCTCGGATTGTGTTTTGTTAATTAAAAGTGAAAGATACGCGTAAATTGGTACGATTTATACACAAAATGACCAGCGTAAATGAGGATTATCTCTGTCAATGGTAATATTTTATTAGTATGTTTGTTTCAAGTCTTTACGCATTTGTCAGAAATGTTTCCATTGGGATGCTGTTAGTAATTTATGGGTTTACAAATTTTTGTGCGTTTATTAAATAATTACGATGAATGAAATGGGACAGTAAATTTTGTGCTTTCCTGATTTGTAACATATGAATCTTTTGATAAAATATTAAATTTATATTCCTGCTATAGCGGCGGATCTATACGTAAGATGACCTCACTTTAATATAATTTCATGTTTGTCTGATATTTACTCAAATAAATTCATGTCTTAAAGCTAATCTCTTGATAACTGCCATCTTGAATTTAATTTATTCTCATTTTTAAGTGTGTACAATAGAAATAAAGAACTTTTATAGGAAACATTGTTTCGCATCTTTTATAATAACAAAAATATTTGAATTCCAACAAATCGGCGAATTTCAGTTTTTTTAGTAGTTTCTAAACAGTTTGGAATTTCGAATTTTTCTAAAGAAATTTAAATAATAATCCAAAGGACACATCTTTGCCCATTTAAGCAGACCTCTATCATTAAGAATAAGAACGATACCGATGGTATCCAACTCAATATGAAGTACGCTGTATATTTGTGTACCGTGTGTTTTACAAAACGGGCCCAAGGCTATACCGCCTTCAATTGTGATTTATCCTTTTACAAGTCATATATATTTTGAAATGAGGTAGTCTTAGCTACAACTTGGTAAGGTTTTTAGAGACCATTTGTTTGTAGTGGCGTCATCGTTTTTTTTAAAATTTGTTGGTATATTTTTTGTGTATTCTTGTAAATAATTTTCTATACTATTCAGCAGTCTAGACTTTTAGTAGGGTTATAGCATGAACTTTTTACAAAAAATTGATTTAAGAAGGCAAGCCATGAAATCGAATCTTATGTAAAAATTAGTAAGTAAAAACAACCATACACCTTTAAAATCACGTTTTGAACTGTAACTTAGTGTATATTAATGGCTAATAATAATGATAACACAACAAAACGAGAATAAAATAAAACTAAATGAATTGTTCAAACTGTAGACAAATATATGTTGCTTTCTATTTGCCCAAAAACTAAGATAATCTAACCTAAGCTAAAATAATCTTAGTTGAGGACACGTTCTTTTTACTACTAAGGAACTTATATAAAGTTAGATCTTTTGCGTTACCTATAGATCTACCTTAGATACTAATTTCCTTCCCTAAGTTTATATTGAGGATATATTTTTCGTGTTGTGTATGATATAAATATTTATTGTCATTTATAAAAGCAACTATAACACAACATTTAATACCAAGTTGATTCTTAACAAGAATCAGTTGATTTTAATATTGTTTTCAAACCCTTTATTAGTTAGCTAAAATGCTAAGTTGTACCTTTTAATAATCAAATACAAATGAAGTTAGGTAAGGTTAGATTTTCACCTAACCTAATTTTAAGCCATTCTCAGCTAAGGTGTAAATAGAAAGTAACAATTGTCTACGCACACTGGCATCTTCGGTTCACACTGTTTACTACTCGGAATAAAACTTCTTAGCGAATATTCTTGATAGCCTCGCTAATGTGTTCTTTCAGTTCGTCTCGGGTTTGAGGTAATGTTTAACAACTTTGTCTTTTAATTCTCCCTATAGAAAAAAAAGCTAGGTGGGTGAGGTGGGGGGAGGGGGGGTAAATCGGAGGAACGAGGGAACCTTTCAGTTAAACCATTAGTACCTATCCATTTCGATTAAACAAATTGTAGTAATATAGGGTTGTGGGCTCGAACATTCAGTCTCATAATCAATGAAATTTCGTCCAGATATGCGGTTAATTAATTAGCGAGTTGATGCAGTTAGTGAACCGTCGATATAAAACGGCCCCACGACACTCCTACCGAAGATGCCATACCAAGCATTAACACTAAACCTTCTTTGAAAATTGCGCTCTCTCACTTCTCTTGGGTTTTCATGACTCCAACGATAATTTTGTTTCGATTAAACTGTCATTGTTGGTAAAGGTGCATTCATCCGGTCATAGAATTTTTAAGGGGAAAGCAGAATTTTCTTGGCACGGGTTTAAAAACCAATTTGCTAAGACTATGGTATTTCGGCATCATTATGTGGTAAATTTTATATGGGGTTGACCAAATGAATTAAGTAAATGTAGCTCGTCATCATATTGTTTTCGGCCTTACTTAAGGTTGGTTTGACGCAGCTTTAACTTCTTTTCTATTCTGAGCTAATCTAAACAGTTCTATATACCCTTCACAACCTAAATTTATAATAATTTGACTAATATAGTTTGGTCTACGTCTTCCTATATTCTATCTTTTTCCTGTCTACCTGGCTGTACATAGATATTAGCAACCTGATGGTTGTTAAAGAACTCCACCATGTTTACATGATTCCCATTTATAAGGAAATAAAATTTTAGCTGGTTATCCCCTCCAAAAAAGGAAAAGTGTTAAATTATATGTTATGGTAAGGCTTAAGTAACGAATCGCTACCAACATGCCAGAACGCTAACTAAATGTAGCTATGTAGGTAACTTACCACTTAAAATGTGGTGAACTGTGCCGACAGATGCCTCAGCCATACGTGCAATTTCACGAACCTATATTTGTGATTTTTCTTCGACATTTAGCAGCACGTCCAATTCTAAAGTTTGGTTTTAAATGCTACTTCTTTTCGCTTTTAGCACTAGTTCATTAATAGTATTTTACATTTTATGATTATTTACTAAACAGAAAAATAATGAATATATTTATACAGTTTAAAACGTCAAACAAATGACTCAGTTAAAGTAAGCTGCCTTGATTGTTTTTCTTCTTCTTTTTCTTTCGATTTCGGTCAACTATAGAGCACGTGAAATAACTTATGATGATTACCTTTCTCCTCTCTTTCTTCTCATCCAGCATTTGTTCATTTTTTCTCCGTGTTGTTTCTTTCTTTCTTCTGTCCTTTTTGCTTCAGTCTTCTTTTTTCTTTTTCTTGAAAACCTTTAAACCCTCTTACTTTTACTCTTAGTTTTTCTTTTTGTTCTACCTCTTTTCTATCTATTTTCATTTCTTCCAGGTTTTTTCTGATTTCCTTGATCCATGTCATCTATGTTTTAGGGTTTTTGTCGAAGTGAGTGAACAGTCTCTTTGTTAGTCTTTCATCATTCATTCTTTTAATGTGACCCTAAAATAGCACTCATCTCTTTCTCATCGTGTCTGTTATTTTCTGTTTTTGAATAAATCTCCTTATTGCTTCTCAGTTTCCATTTTTCATTTTCACATTTTGGCCCCAGGATTTTCCGTAAAATTTTTCTTTCTCTTTTTTTCTACTGCGTCTAGCTGTTTGACTGTATTCAGTATAAGGCATTCTGAGGCATAGAAGCTGTTGGTTTGATAATTGTATTATAGTGCCTTATCTTGGCATTGATGGATATGGACTTCTTATTGAATATATTTTTTGTCAAGCGGAATGCTAGTTCTATTTTTCTTGCTCTTGTTAGGATGGTTTCTTTGTCAAGGACGTTTGGTTCAATTAATTCTCCCAGGTATTTGAACTTGTTTACTCCCTTAATTTTCACATATTTTGTTGCGATCTTTTTTGGTATCTTTTCTATGAGTCATGTATTGTATCTTTTTATATGATATTTGTAGTCCAGACTTTTTGTTGTTTCTTTTAGTATATCAATTTGTTTTTTTGCATCTTCTAAGTTTTCCGCTAGTATTGCCAGATCGTCTGCAAAAGCCAGACAGTCTATTTCTAGATTATCTTGCGTTCTTCCTATTTTTATTTTAGGAATTCTTTCTTCTTCTATTCTTTTCCTCCACTCTCTCATTGCTTTCTCTAGTACACAGTTGAAGAATAGTGAGTATAACCTATCTCCCTGTCTTACTCCTATTTTGACCTCAAAGGGTTCTGAAATTTCTCCCATAAATTTTACTTTTGATTTCGTGTTTGTTAGACTATTTTTTATAATTGCGATTGATTTGTCATTGACTCCGAATTCTTCTAATGTATTGAATAGTGTTTCTCCATCTATAGAATCGTGTGTCTTTTAAAATCAACAAATGATACATGTATCTCCTTTGCTCCTAGTCTTCTGTACCTTATTATAAGTTTCAGGGTTGATTCAACACATGATCTTAGTTTCCTAAATCCTCCCTGGTAGTCACCTATTTGTGGGTCTATTTGGAGCTCCAATCTATTTTGTAGCGCTTTGGATAGGATTTTGTATATTACTAATAAGAGCAAAATCCTGCGATAATTATTTGAATTAGTTTTATCTCCTTTTTTGTGTATTGGCTGGATCATGGCTGTTTTACAATCTTCTGGTATTTTCTCCGTTTCCCAAATATTGTCTATTATTTTATGTAGGCTTTTGACTGTCTTGGTATCTACGTTTTCCCACATTTTTGCTAATATCGAGTCTTCTCCTGGGGCTTTGTCATTTTTTAGTTCTTTAATAATCTGCTGAATTTCTGTTAAGTCTGGCGGTCTGGAGTTTTCAAATTTATAATTTGGATTTCGGTTTGGAAATTTTGGTTTTGGTTCTTCACAATTTAATAGTTTTTTAAAGTATGTTGCCAGTATTTTACAGTTTTCTTGGTTATTTAGGGATATTCTTGCTTCTTCGTTTTTGAAACATGGATTTGGTAGTTGGTAGCCTTGAAGGTTCTGTATAAAGGTTTAAAGAATGTTCTTGTGTTGTTCTTTTTAGTCTTCATCTAGTTGTTGTAATTGGATCTTGTCAAAATTTCTCTTGTTTGTTTTTATTGTTTTTGCAGTTTGAGATCTCTGTTCTCTGAACAAAATATAGTCTTTGTCATTTTTGGTTGTGTGCCATTTTTTCCAGGTCTTAATTCTAAGTTCAAGGGCTTTTTCGCACTGTTCATTTCACCATCTGTATTTTCTCTGCCTCTTGAGTGGAGCTATCTCCATTGATGTCTTGACTATTTTTGATTTGATTTCATCCCATTCTTCTGTTTCAATGTTTAGTTTTTCCCGGAATTCCCGTCTTTTTAGATTTAATATTTCTGTGTTAATCCTTTGTATTTTAGAATTATTGTTAATTGTCTTTTTCTGGAGGATAAATTTTATTTTTAGTTAGGTAGTGGTCTGTTTGCACCTTTTCGAATTTTTACATTCATAATTTTTTTTTTGGTTATTGACTGAAATGGCGACGTGATCGATCTGGAATTCCTCCAAGCAGTGATTTGGTGATTTCCATGTTTTTTGTTTTCTTGGTGAGTGTCTAAAATTTGCGGACAATAGTTTGAGATTAGCACCTTTGCACAATTCTATTAGTCTCTCTTCATTTTTGTTGGTTCTTTTGTGGGAAGGGTATTCTTCTACTGTCTTTTTGTATTTTCTTTCTTTTCCTATCGGTGCGTTAAAGTCACCTAGCAGAATCTTAATATTTTTCTTGGGATCTCTGATATTTCGTGTTCTAAGGATTCCCAGTATTTCTCAACTTTACTCTGGGTTTCTTCTACTATCTTCGTTAATGGGAGCATGGCAGTTTATTAGAGTATAGGTCTTATTTGCACATCTTAGTGTCATGATTGCTAGTCTTTCATTTGGCGAGTAGAAGTCTGTTATAAAGTTGATTATATTCCTGTTCACGATAAAGTCGTTTCCTAGGTGTGGTGTACCTTTTCCCATTGTTTTTATTATTAAGTTTTTAGAGAACATTCGATTTTATGACCACCTGCATAAATCAATGTTTTGCATTTTTTTGCAAAAATTTTATACTAAAAATTCTAAACTGCTGAATAGTATAGAAGATTCTCTACAAAAATACACCAAAAAAATTATACCAATCAAGTTAAAAAATAACGATGACGTCACTATAAATAAATAAAGGCCTATAAAAAAGGTTTTCTCACCAAGTTGTAGCTAAGACTGGCTCATTTCAAAATACTGTAGCGAGCTACTACTACCACGTTCTACTAATTTAAAACAAGTAATAACAATAGTCTTTATTACTCACTGCTCACAAGCCTAACTAACAGTATATGCCTTATTTATAGATGTTTTCAGTCCAATTAACAATGAAGCACTATTACACTAATGAATTTACAAGCACTAATATCTTCTTAAACTAACTTCTTAACCATAGGTCCATTAACAACTATTTATTTATTACACTTTTGTCTATTTATGTATTCTACCAGCTGCATGTACATTAGACACATAATATAACTTCTGTGTATACTCTTGGACTTCCAAAAGCTCGACTATTTAACTTTACACGATTTAATTTGTATTTGACATTTTGATATGGACTAACTCTTACATTAATAAGCTGTGAATTAAAAAGGGATGACTCATCCTCTAGTAATTGCTAGAAGATTCCCGGTTTATGGAAAATATACAGTGCTCGCGGCGCTTGTGTGTTTGACGGGTTGCCTAATGTATCTCGCAACAATATATATGATTTGTTAAAGATTAAATTACAATTCAAAGCGCTATTGTAGCGGATTAATTTTTTGTAACTCCAATTCTGGCCCCTCGTTGTAAGCGTCAATGTAGGGGAATTAAATAATGAGAAGTTGGAACTGTAAAAACTTGTCGTTTCTGCCGCTAGCTTGACTATTACTCCTGGGCAATCATGAGAAAGAGTAGGGTTGAAATATTTTTCGATAAACCAAAAATTAAATAAAGGGAAGTTGGACGCCACTGTATCTAGCAATTATTAAAAAGGATGTTTTAGGGTAGATACAGAAACTTTATTGGAATAAATTTTTTAAGCTTTTAATTTACTTTACTTAAAAAATTAAACCTATTAGAATCAGAAAATATCTATTGTATACCAAATAACTTTTTCCCAAAAAAATTAAATCAATTTACAAAGTTTAATGATATGAAACAAAACTATTATTTATAGAACATTTTTGTTTCTTAACACTCGAATGAGCATCAATTATAGCTGTAAATTGTTACATCTGAAATTTAATCAATTATCACTTCCAAAGAATCAAATGCTTTAAATAAAAAAAATTTACTTGTGAGTACTAGGTTACGACTTTTAACGGTGGAGTGGCGAGTCTTACGGACTACTACTTGGTGGCTCGGGACTTAGCCATAGTGAAAGAAGGGGCTGCTAAAGCAATATAGCGAACTTTTGCGGTTCAGAAAAAAGTCATTCACCCTTAAGTGGTTGACGGCGGTCTTCAACTTTGTCTGGCATATGTCCAGGCGGTATGGTCACAAGACATCGGTCCCAAGCTAATGCGGTATGGGATGGATCTTCTTCAATATTTGCGATCTGGTTTCTCACTATTGGGGTGGTTAACTCTACAGCGGGTTTGCGATGCAATAAAAACTGATTAAGGAACTAGAGTTTTTGAACAGTGGTCTCATCATCAACGGCTTTCCAGCCCCCTTACCTCGAAGATGTGTGGAAGTGAGCGGATTAAGAAAATTACTTCCCAGAACAGTTCAAGCGGGGGAAGTCTTATCAGAACAAAGCTTTCAATGCCCTTGCGCAGTGAGTATGAAACAAATTGAAAACTATATGGTATTTACTGAACCATAAGGGGTTTACACAAGCTTTTGAAAGAATAAATTGTTATTTCTGACTTTACAAACCAGAAGATTTCATAACAGCTGGATTGTATTCTGCAAGATTGTGGATACGGAATGTTGAATTTCATCTTGTGATTGAATCAAATTAGAAAATAACGAGCCTGTCGTTTTCAATATGGAACCAAGTACTTGTTAAAAATTGAATATCGGCCTATTGCTGTGAACGAATTTTTTCAATTTTTTTTCTCTCGTTTCTTCCGGTAGATTTCTAATTTGTTTCAACCAGCAATTTTTCCATTTCAAAACAATTGTTACACTATAACCTTGGGACCAAAGTTCATACAAAGCACAAACCTATTCAAAGAAAACTTCTGAAGGGGGATTTTCAGGATTCGCGTAACCGGATAGTAAAGACGAATGCGATTTATGTAAAGATCATCATCAGATCTTTGATTGTGAAAGTCTAAAATCTAAGCAAAAAGGTTAAAACTGTATACCAATTGCTTGCGGGGTAATAATCCATCTTTTGCGTGCAAATCGCGAGGTTGCAAAAAATGTCATAATACACTTTTGCACCTCGACAATGACGTGTCAATTAAACATGACGAAAATGAAATTAATAATATGTTAAACGTCAAAATTGATCATACACGATCTGTAGCTGCGACCACCGAACAACTTGTGACTAATTATTGCAAAAACTATGATCGACAAATTTTATTATCAGCCGCCATTATCCCAATTAAGGATTGAACTGATAAAAGGCACGATTGCAGCGCACTGCTGGACAATGGCAGTCAGACCAACTTTATTACGCGTCAACTTTATGAATTATTTAAATTGCCTGCAATCGAGATTAATGCACCTATTGTAGGTGCGGGTATATCGGCTACTGATATAAATAGGAAAACTTCAGCAATTGTCAAATCATGTCATAGCAACTTTAATGCGGAATTAACATTTTTGATACTTGAACAAACTACAGAAACTTTGCCAACAAAATCACTGAGTACGATTCATCCCTGCATACACGTTCTATCATCCCTTCATACAACGGTCACCCCCCGTTTCGTCACTTTACTACCCAGGTCAATCCGTCTGCATTTTTATTTTGGGTTGTTGTTCGTTTACGTTCTCCAGGCGGTTTGCATAGGCGACCGCAATTTCCTTGTAACGATCCTTATTGTGTGTGAATTCCATGTTAAAAGGGTGAAACAAGCAGATATTCCACAGGTATAATTTATATGTACATTATTTGTTTTGATAAATATTTATAACCTACTTGAGGATTTGCCACCACCGCAGTTTGAGTAACTGACTGTAATGTGTTTCTGTGTTTATGAAATTGTTTGTGCTAAATAAAAGTACTGTCAGAAGGTGTTGTCCGAGTCTTAAAATTATTTAAAACCCGAGCCGCGTATGGTTGTTATATTTCACTTATCGAAGGTTAAAAGATTATTTCCGATTCACGGGAAAGAGTACAAAAATTAGAACGTTTACTATATTTGCATGTTCCTTCGGTCGGATATTATTTCTAAATTCAAACAAGCAAAGGTACGCTGTGAAACTTCCACGAAGATTCCAATAATTATAGCACATTTGAAGTAGAGGGTTGTGTTTCTAGTTTCCGCTTGCTGCCGTTGTCCTACGAATTTATTCTGTGCGACCTTGCAGTATCACTTTAAAATTAAAGCTCTTATTTCTACCTGTTCCGGCGTACACAACGCACGTACACAACGCATTTTAAAATTGCGACTTACAACTTTCCTTTGCGCTCCAAAGGATGTTGTGTAGAATTAGAATCAAATAAAGAAAAAAGAGCGCTTTTGAAAAACTCAGCCTGTATTTATACAGACTGAGAACGACGTAGGAATATAGGGAAACACCATTCCCACCGTTATTATGTAAAAAGTTCTGCAAACACAAATAAAAATTTATTCCAGACGACACCTGCAAAATATTTCTAGAAAGGTAGCCATTTGACGCAAATGATCATGCTATAAGGATTTCTATTGAATTTTGTGTTGTCGCATGAAAAACCAATGTATATTTTGAAGGATCTGCTATCTATACAACTTTACATACAGCCAAATAAAACGAAACGTATAAGTTGCTTAAAAACTATAACAACGATAAGCGATTTGTATTATTATTGATTCACGATACGAGAAATGAATTAATTAGAGGACGATTTTATTGCCCATAAACTCGAACGAGCTGAACACCTGCAACATAACGAAAAGGATTTCTCAATACTAACCATTAAAAGCGTTTATATTTTTGATGGGTATATCAAAGAATAACTATTGGAAATAATAAGCAGCTCTTAGAACGTGTTTTAACAAATTTATAAGGCGAGTTTCTAGTCTTTTAGGAATGGTTTATTGACAAGCAATATTTCAAAGAATTTATAAACGCGGTTTAAAATATATTCCACGTATTTCTACACTTAAAGAAATTTTTATATAAGATGGTTTTAAATATTCAATTAAATTGGAGTAGCATAAAAAGCGGTCCGTCACTTAGATTAGAATTTGTCGGAAGCGTTTGTTAATACAAAGCAAACAAAGTAAAAAAAGTTTTATGTAGGAAGGAAGCGTTTATTAATACAACGTAATCAATGTAAAAATTTTTTATGTAGGATTGCAGAAATCAATCGATCCCAGAAATTTAACGTAATAAGCTTAAACAAAATGCTATCTAATGACTGCTTACTTATTAAAATAATCTTCACTTCACCCTTGTTAACAAGTTCAGAACCCAAACATCTCCTATGAGTTACAAAAATTCTTTTTAAAATTCTCGGGATAATTTACCTATCCATTTATTACCTCGGTTGTCAGTATAATTTGCCAATGACGCAGGACAGAAAATTTTGAAAAAGGTTAAAATACTTTGAGCTCTGACCTCAGAATTGATGGAATAAATTATCTTTATCAAATATTTTTTATAAAATTAAAAGCTTATTTTAGTTTAATTTACGCAGATATCCTATTAGGTTACAAAACAAAAAAAAATTATACTTGCAGTTGGTATTGTCAAATAGCGCTTACAAAAATATCATTTTCATTGTAATAAACGACATTAAACACTTCCTGGTTCCACTTCAAATCATGATTTGACGTTAAAATATCAGTTTGCGAAGTGCATTAATTTTTAATCAATTGAAATCAGCAGCTGATCTTGTACCAAGGTTATTTATATTATTGTGATAAATTTTCGTTTTGCTTTATCAAATAATGTTGCTTCATAACTTATGTTTTATGTTACATATTGCATGTCGTAAAATGCATTATAAATTACTCGAAACTAACACGTTCTTGACGTTAGTAGGAATGACCTCTTTTCCATTAAATCTCGTCCTTATATAATAAATTAACTCAATATGTAAATACTCCCTGTATGTTTGTTGTGGTTTTTTTAAATCTTTTTTGGGAATTAAACCACTGATAGTTTTGAAAATCATCTTTATTTACGTTTCGATCCATGACTTAGGATCGTTGTCAAAATAATAAAAATTTCAAGTTTGACATTTATGACATAATGACTTTGATTTATTGATGTTCCATATATTTGGTTTGAGTACATTAGGTGAAATTTTTAAAGTTTAAAGGAATCATTGCCTTCAATTTGTGTTGCTTCCTGGGAACGACTTTTTAGGTAACCAATACGCTTAACGTATATATATATATATATATATATATATATATATATATATTTATACTTATACGTATAAATAGAAACATGTTAAAAAATGTTTTCCAACCCTCAAATTATTGAATTTATTTGAAATTACCAATAAAAATTAATCAGCTGATTATACGTTAAGTGTATTGGCTACTTCAAAGTCGATTCCAGGACGCAACACACATTGAAGGCAATCATTCTTTTAAGCTTTGAAATTTTCACCTAATGTACTCAAACCAAATATATCGAGCATCAATAAATCAAAGTCACCTTTAATTTGTGTCATAAATGTCAAATTTGAAGTTTTTATTATTTTGACAATGATTCTAGGTCATGGATCGAAACGTAAATAAAAATGATTTTAAAAACTATGAGTGGTTTAGTTCCCAAAGAAGATTAAGAAAAACTCAATACGTCATCTTCTCGATCCTTCTAGGTTTTATTTCGAAAATTAATCAAGACTGATGTAATAAGTACCCCGATTTCGCATTTTAATGTGCTATTAGTATAAAGTTATGGCGGTCTTAAAAATCTTTCATTCCTTGTTAATGAACGAAATTGATTGCTCCTTCCTCTCTCTTTCTTTCTCTCTCTCTCCCTCTCTTGCTTTTTCTTTTGGATTTATTAAACTCATCTTCTTATCTATTTTTATGACCTTCCATAGCAGCAGTTCTTAAATTAGAGCGTTTATTTATCGATTGAAAATAATTAGCTTATTTAAAAGCTTTTCTAGTAAAATGACGTATTCTTTTATTAAATAACGTAAATGCTCCAACTTTATGGACGAATTTGAAGTTAACTTCTTTAAAGGAAAGCTATTCTTTATGGAAAAAATTGTATTTTTAACGAGAATGAATACTTTATACGAAATGTATTAATTGAAATTTATTTAGCATGTTAAAAGTGTGTACGGATAATTTTCAGTTTACAATAAAAGCATATACACGAATTTTAATTACATAATTAATGGAGCTTTGATCTTATAATTCATTTAAACTGAAAACTATCTTTACGGCATCTCTGAGGAGTAATTATTTACACACGGCTGAAAATAAAGGCATATTTAAAATTTGGGCTTCATTTTTAAATGGCACGTGTCCCTAAAGAGTGTTATTCCACATCGGAATTTTATGTTATGTGCTTGTGAAGTACGGTTATGTGTTTAAATATTGTGATTTAAATTCCTACGTTTTGAGGTGCATTTTTTTCACATAATTTGGCTTTCAATGACATCTCATGACTACATTATCACATCACAATCTGTCCCACTCAGATACAACCGTCCTCTCCGACGTGGGAGCGAAACCGCTATTTAAAAACACGTTGGAGGATTTTTTTTCTATCACGACTCTACGCTTACCTCAGGGTCTCCAAATGCGGCAACAAACGGTGCTTCAGACACGTACACCGAGGATCTGGTAACGCACGTATACTGCAAATACCGCAGCCCTAACTTACACTAGTTATTGCAAATATTCAAAATTGGTTATTTATACTCCAATGACAGATGCCAGTTACAGCGCCTTTTTAGAATTTAGCTTATAATTTTTAAAAAACAAACTTGTTTTTTTTAACTATTACCAAAATTGCATACTAGTTCTTATTTACCTCTCGTCTTTTCTCTTAGAGAATCAAATATTATTCAATTTTATTTGTTTATATTGCCATCGTTAACCCCGTAAAAAGGTTAATTTGTTTGGCTGAATCTTTTGGCTATTTTGAGGTGGAACGTGATTTGGACAAAATGGGGTCAAAATTATGTACATATATTTTTCACTCGTATGATTTGCAGCACTCGCTTTCAGCTCGTGCTGCAATTTATCATACTCGTGAGAAATGGGCATCATTCCATGCTCGTTGTACAATATACTATTACAGCACAAGCTCTGCTTCGAACATAACATAATAATTTGGTTAGTATGACTACAAGGTAAACAAACACACGCAATGATGCAAATTAAGATACGCATGCTCTAAATATGCGCTACAGCTTTTCTTGTTGCCATAGAAAAACTAGTTTCCTTAAAGGCAGTAGTTCTGTAAGCAAAGCTCAATTTACTTAAACTTGAAATTAAATTGCTTTTCAGTTTCAAGTAGCATGAAACACGTATATTTAATTTTTTTATGCACTAAAAAGCACCATAGCTATCACAAAACACACTTTCTATTTGAAAAGTGTTTGCTGTAGGTTTTGTAGGCGAAGCAGCAGACAATTGCTAATTAGAAATGAAAACACGTTACTGAATTTGCGGAAAACTTTTGCCTGTTGTGAATTGCGGGGAGCTGTCTTTAATTGCGAAAGTTATATAGCTCCATTTCCAAACACTTAAAATTTATCCAAGCATTTTCTAATGATAAAGTTATGGAAGCTGTTAAAAACAGAGGGTGACTTCATTCTCATTTAAGAAAGTATTTTAAAGTTATGCAAAGAAGTATTTCTGGGTGTTTTTAATTTGGTTATAGGAAGAGGTCGGTCAAATCTACCATATATATAATTTTCTTATCTACACTTTTAAGTAGATGGAGATGTGTAATTATAACAGCATACCTATTAAAATAGAAAAATATAATTAGGGTACTTTGTATATTCATTAGTATAAAATTAAGGGTTGAAAGCAGAGTGTATCCAAACAAATAGTTGATTATTGCTATGAGTAATACAATACCCATTTTATTTCATCATCATCATTAGGTCTTCAGTCCTGAAACTGGTTAGACGCGTACCTCCATAGTTTCCTATTCTGAGCTAACCTATACATTTTCCTAAAATTTCCACAGTCTGCATCTTTTATTATGTGTGTGCAATAGTCTGATATAGGTCTACCTCTACACAACATTCCAACATTCCAAAAGGTTTCTACCGTTTTTCTGTCTGCTTCTCCTACTGCCCGTATTTCATAAACATACTATGCTGTGCTCCACACATATACTTCCAATAATGTTCACCTTCTTTCTATGTTTGTTGTCTTGAAACGTAGCTGCTGTTCTTTCTTGTTACATGCAGTTCGGTTCCCTTTTTATTGTTTACAAATACATACCCTATTTCTCCGATATTCAGTGGGATGTGAATGGGGTTAAGCAGCTTCGGCTACCATTTCACAACACTTGAACATTTGCCGAATTAATAGTTTTCCAATATATGCTTTCGCGCAATTAACATTAGTTGAAAATATTTCAAAACCAACATCTGTAGTTGTTTATAATAATCATCAGATTTAAGTGCAATTATTTTTTTCGTCGTTGGGTTTCCCGTAAGCTGCTGTTAATGAAATGGAAACAGTTCTAACAGAGAGATTTGGTATGAAAATTAACAAAAATAAAACTAAAGTACTAGTATGCAAAGGAGGGAAAAATAAATTAAAAATCAGAATACAAATCGGTAACAAGAACTTACAAGAGGTAAAGGATTTCTGCTATGTAGGAAACCAATTAACGCAAGATGCGAAGAGCGCAAAAGATATAAAATAAAGATTAATACAAGGTCGTGCTACATTTAACAAAAAACGCAATTACTGTGTTCTAAGGCAACAAACAGAAACAAGGAAAAGATTGCTTAAAACATATGTGTGGAGCACAGCACTGTACGGTTGTGAAACCTGGATAGTAGGAGAAGCGGACAGGAAAAAGATAGAAGCCTTTGAAATGTGGTGCTACAGATGTATGATGATATTATGGACAGTCAAAGTTAAGAATAAAGAGGTACTAGAAATGGTAGGGGAAGAAAGAGGTATGTAAAAGACAGTAAAAATAAGAAAAATAAAATGATAGGCCACCATCTAAGGCATGAGGGAATAGTGCGGAATATATTAGAAGCAGTGATAGGAAAAGAGAGAGGTAGAGGTAGACCTAAGTTAGTCTATTGCACACATATAGTGAAAGATGTAGGCTGTGTGAATTTCAGAGAAATTTGCAGGTCAACTCAGAATAGAAACCAATGGAAGTGCGTGTCCAACCAATTCGAAGATGAACAACCTATTGACGAAAAAAATAACTGTACTTAAACCTGATGATTATTATAAGCAACTACAGGTGTTGGTTTTGTAATACTCTCAACTAATGTTAATTGTGCGAAAGGATTTACTAGAAAACTATTAATTCACCAAATGTCTAAGTGTTGGGGGATCTTTGTTAACAGGCTGGTTAACCATTTTCACATACCAGTGAAACTTGGTGAAAATAGGTCATATAATTAGAAAAAAACGAACTGTATCTTGCCTATGGGAATTTCAGGGAACGTTGTAGGCTAGCTAAGAATAGAAATTAGTGAAAGTACGCATCCAACCAGTTTCAGGACGGAAAACCTAATGACGAAAAAATAATTGTACTTAAATCTGATGGTTTTTATAAACTACAGGTGTTGGTTTTAAAATATTTTCAACTAATGTTGATTGTGCGAAAGGATATATTGGAAAACTGTTAATTCGGCAATTGGGGGATCTTAGTAGCCGCAGGTTGCTTAACCTTCACACACTACTAAATATCGGGAAATAGGGTATATATTTATAAACAATAGAAAGGGAACCGAACTGTATTTAACAAGAAAGAGCAGCGGTTATGTTTGGAAACAACAAACATAGAAACAAGGAGAAACTTGTTAAAAGCATATGTGTGGAGTACAGCACATGATGTGTATGAAGAGGGGCAGTAGGAGAAGCAAACACAAAAACGGTAGAAGCATTTTGAAATGTTGTGCGTCAGATGTATGAGGAGGATAGCATGGACAAAGTTAATAACAAAGAGCTTATAGAAATTGTAGGGGAATAAAGATATCTGTAAAAAAATAGAAGAAATAGAAGGGCAGGATACTGAAGTATCTTGATTTTGCAGTACCCCTTTATTTGAATACTTTTGACTTAGAATTATTTTTAGTCCCATAAATTTTTGTTTTGGTAAAATATTTAATCCTATAAGTATAAAGACAATAGTATATTTTTGTCTCTCATTAACAAAGTTTTGTTTTCGATAAACTTCCAAGTACGATTAGTTTTGTGTCCAAGTTTAAATAAGGTTAACCTTTGTGTAGCTTTTAGTAAAAGCCACGTCTGATGTGGTTGGTTTCAATACGCAACACCGAGCTGCAACGTTCAATACTGGTCAGTCACTGCTTATCTTTCCGGACCTCTCGGGCAGGCGATTGGAGAATCGCATTGAGTTTGCGACCTCTTAAATTGTAGTTGTAGAAAGATTTGAGGCGATGTTAATCAATGGTTCGTATATTATTATTTAAATATCCTGTCTAATCCTTCAGTCTGTTTCTTGCAGCGCAGTTATACGAAGTTATATAATGTTATTTTAGTTATATCCAATTAAATCAAATTAATTTAAACTATGAAATTTTATAATCTTTACGGCCAATAATGTAATAAATTTTTACAACTGGAAGCACATTTAAAAATATGCTTCAATTGTAAATGATGGCTTGTAAGAAAATTTCTACGATGGCACTTATGCGAAGGCGTAACTGGGTGGTGATTTGGATAAAAAAATTCCTACCTCACATCTTTTGAAGTGGTCATCAATGTCATTGGTTAGCACCGATCTGAATCCCCGTTCTACCCTTTTCGTTAAAATCGGAGATTGATGCTCTGAGGCTCTAATGGGATACGACTATTAATTGGTTTGTAAACACTCCAAGGTTTGCCACATTTTATGACATAGCAAAAACAGATGGTAAGTCTAGATAATAAAAATCTCCCTTGCTGTCTGAGTTCAACGATTTTACTTTTGAAGGTTATTAGAGTATAAATATTTCATTTTCAAATAAAAGTAATTTAATCAAACATTCAACGTATTAGAATAGAGGGTTGAATAAATTGTTACGTTCATTTCCGGCAGTAAAACCGTATCCGATATTTGGTTATTTTATTTACATCGATTCCGTTTCTACTCTACCATACGTCAATAACATCCTATATATTTTATCTGTTTATAATAAATACGCTTACGAATAATTCTCAATTTTAATCAATCCAATTTAAAACGACGAGTTTACGCAATAAATTCTCTAGTTGGTACCTTGTTTTGAGTATCCGTTAACTGGTTACACACTACTATAGCGTAAAATTAATCCCTATACTACTACTACGACTGAAAGACTTATTGAAATAGGGTTTTCTATTATTTTAGAAAGCTAGGGTCGAGTTTTCTAAACTTTTTTTTTGGTATGTTGATGACGAGAAGATTGAAGCTCGAATTTTTGTTATTTAAACAATTTCAATTTGATTCTGCAGTTTGTCCTTATATGTATTTTTTAAATTACTTACTTTAAGAGCGATGCACGTTTTTATAAGAAGTGTAGATCTTAACTGCATCGGTGAGTTCTCCTGCGTTATTAATATTAGAAAGACTCTCTTTTCAGTTCTTAGCTGAAGACCAAATTACTTGTTATGTAGACCCGCTTATTCTTTGACGTAGATGAACCGCTCTTGTGTGCAGACCACTGTTGCAATTACGATAGTAGCATGGTTATTGCTGACTACCGCGGCGATGCTGTGCTGATCCACTTCCGATGGTTTGCCATATAAGTATCCCAACACATGTATGTAACTTGTTTTCTTTTTTTAACATACCAAGAGATACACCCAAATCGCATCGTGCTGACAAACAAAACACGTTTTTTAAAAACCCACTTTGAAATTAGATACGCTGTTTCTGTCCTATTGGTATTTCTGAAGTTTATTCGTCGGATATGTTTTAAATTGTCATGTATTTGAAATAATTTTTTTTCTTGAGCTTTAATAGAGTTATGGTTAGCCTTTATTTAGTTACTTTCTCCCAATTTCTTTTCATTCTGATTCAAAATGACTAATCATAGGTTGGTGGTGTTTAATATGATCTATAAGAGATGGCAGAAGTCATCCGAAAGCATTACTAACTATTTCCCGTGTATGACGGGTCTGTTTGAGAACTATGGTTTTCTTTTTTGGTGAAGATGATCATTTGTCTGTTTTGCTTCATAACCTTGATCCACTTTATGGAACCCATTTGTCTACCGTCCACTCCTTGCAAGAATTAAAGAACGAATGTCTGAAATTAGAACCGGCTAAGATTCTGGCCGATAATTCCGTATCATTTAGTCACGACCAACATACTGTTACTGCTGAACCGGAATCAGTCCCTGCTATCAAAGCCTTCTTGTGTGGGAGTGGAATTTAAAATTTTCTGGTGACCCAAACACTCTTATCGTACATGATTTTTTGAGACGGATCGAAAAACTCCGCCGAACTTAACATGTGTCAGAATTGCAGTTATTTGAGTCTGTAGTGGACTTGTTCGAAGCTAAAGCGTTACTTTGGTATCGTGGTTACCGGCATAGATTTTCTGGCAGGAAGTCGTTATCCAATTTACTGATTCAACATTTTGAACTCCCGGATTTTGCTCATAAGTCTGCTACTATTGAGAAAAATACTTTTACTTCACATGACCGAGTTGTTAAAATTTCTCCGACGCCTACGGATAGATCCGATACTTTTTCCGTTCTTTCTACTGTTCTTATTCCTAGTTCTGCTTCTACTCATCAGTTCATATACTTTAATTGCGACAAACCTGATCATGTTTCGATACGTTGTACTCGTCTTAAAGTACTCCATTGCTATGGCTGCGGGCATAAGGGAGTTACTTTCCACAACTTTACCAACTGTTATCCTACTACTAATAGATTTTCAAATAATACTTCAACTTCTGTTCTCAGCTCTAGGAGCCAAACTTCTTCTGCTTCTAATTCTACGTTCTCTTCTGTGCCTTATCCAGGTCATCCTGCTACTACTATCAAAACCTACTCTTCTTCAGCAAAAATAGTTACGAACAAAATTTCTCCCGTCTCTAGTTCTACATTCTATTCTACTCCTCCTTGTGCTCGTCCTACTTAATCACTCTTACCCCAAGACTGTACCTCCAGCACCATTGCAACCCATACTTTGAATTAATGACTTGCAACTAGCTTTCCAAGAGTTTGTTCCCGCTTTCTTAAGCGATTCTGCCCAAGAAATTCCTGTCGTGTCTGCAAGCACTAATGTCGCTGAGATGAGGATAATTTCTAATTCAGTCAGAGAGGGTCCTGTTGAAGTCCATGAACCTGTATCGATAATGCCTGTTCTGTTTTTGTCAAAATTTTACCTGTTCCTGCTTTCTTAAATGATTCTAGCCAAGAACTTGCCGTAGCTAAAGTGACGATAACTTCTAATTTAGTCAGCAAAAGTCTTGTTGAAGTGCATGAACCTGTTTCTTAAATGTCCGTTGCTGTTGCTGTCAAAATTTTCCATGTTGCTGCTTTCTTAAATAGTTCTACTTAAAGAATTTCTGTCGTACCTGCAATAACAATTGTAGCTGAACTGACGATAACGTCTAATACGGATAGAGAAAATCCTGTTGAAGTTAGTGAACCCGTAGCTGTGATACCTGTTGCTGTTGTCTTCAAAGTTTTACCTGATTCTGTTTCGTTATCTACTATTGTTAAGGAATCAGTTTCTATTGTGACTGAAGTTTTGTGTTTCTACTCCGTTGTCTAACAGTGATGAAGTCTTGCTTGACTATGCTCTTTTATCGAACGTTAATGAAACGTTACTTACTCTTACTCATTTTTCTCATGCTGACAAAATGCTACTTGCTTCTGTTCTTTTAACTAAGGTTGGTGAAATCCTAGCTGATATCCTGTTATATAATGTTGACGAAGGTCAAACTGATTCTGCTTCCTTATCTATTGTGGATGAAGTTCTTCCTGATGCTGTTTGTTCCTGTAATGTTGAAATTCTGTCTGGTGCTGCTCCTTTTTACATGTTGATAAACTTCATTCGAGTCCTTTATCTAACATTGGCAAAGTTTTACTTCATACTGTTTGTTTTTGTAACGTTGATGAAGTTCTACCTGATTCTGTTCCTTTAGGTAATATGGTTGAAGTGTTATCGGATTCTGCTCATTTTCCTAAGGTTGATATTCCTACAGCCAATGCTGTTTTCTTTCCTAACTGTGATACTTCTAGTCCTTTATCTAACGTCCTTGATATTTTATGTAATTCTGTCTTCCTATCTCACGCAACTAAAGTGTGCTCTGTTTGTATTTCTCTTCGTAAGAGCGATTCTCGTATAGCCAATACTTTTTCTCCTTCTACCGTTGGCTTTCTTGTAACCCATTCTAAAAACAAACCCCTTTGAGTTTTCTAAACTACCCTTGCCACCTCCTATATCGCGTGCTACAACTACTACATTCCTTGCTCTCCTTGTTTTGCGGAAAACTGCCCATAAGAGGCAAAAATTAGTCTATGTTCCTTCCGATCCTAAAGACATATGTCGGCTAAATCCTAAAGTCCTTGATCTTGTTTCATTTTCTTGCTTCTCGGGCTCTAAATTTTTATGCCGAGTTTGCTCCCCTTAGGTTTTGATTTATTGACTTTAAGTTTTCTTTTTATTTACTTCCCTGCTTGCTGGGTTTTCTTTCTTGTTCTTTTTCTTTTTCTTGCACCCATGTGGACCCGAGAATAGAATAGCCCCATGGTACAATCTGCCTGTCGTAAGATGCGACTACAGCGGTTCAACACATACACACACCCTTTACACGCGCACACAACATACACACACAGTTCATACACACACACACACGCACACACTCATATTTATCTACATGGGATTCTGTTTTATTTTCTTTTGTACGATTCTTAGGTTTTTTTGTTTGTTCTTGAGCTTTTCTTTGGTGTTATTCTTTTTGGCTTTTTCTCTCTTTTTTCGTTTCTTTTTTCGTACCTTTCATTCCACATTCCTTCCCTTTTTCCTGTGGCTGGTGATACTTTCTGTCGGTCTTCGTACTGACTTCATATATTTTTCGATCCATTTCCTGTGGTAGGTGCTTTCTAGTCCGTTTTTCTTTTCTTTGAAAATGACTCAGTCCACTTTAGGACTGGTTAGCATTTCTTTTCTTTGGTTTTTCGTTTATTGCTATTCTTGGGTACCACAGTCTGAAGTAATTAAATTTTTTCTCTATAAAGCATTTTTGTTGTTCCCGTGCATACTTTGAGGCTTGACACTTTTGCAATTTTGGCCGTTACTGTTGGTTTTCTTCCTCGCTGCTTTTCTTTACTGTTGGTTTTTCTGCAGGAAACCAATCTTCTTTTGAAGTAGAAGACTTTCCTGTTTGTTTTTTGAAGAAACATCTGCCGTTTGACCACTTTGTCAGTGTTGACGCCATTCTAACTTTGTCTTTGGTAATTGCTACCTTTTGATTTAGTCCGGTATACTGGTTCGTCGAGTCGGATAAGAATTTTTTTTTTATTTCGCAGCGCATTCTTGTGGGTTTCTTTTATTTATTCCGCTAAGCGAATTTTTTCTCTCTTTTTCTATTATTTAATATTGGCCTTTTGAGCCGGATGAGAGTTCTTTTTTATTTTGGGGCGTTTCTTTTTTTTCTGCTTTTTTGTTTGGTTTTCATAAACGAATTTTCCTTTAGTTTTTCTCAAGCGAATTTTTTTTGTGTTGGTTTTTTTTAGGTACTACTTTCCTACCCCGACTATTTAATTTTGCTGGTGGACAGGGGGGATTTGTTCATTTCCGGCAGTAAAACCGTATTCGGTATTTAGTTATTTCATTTACATGGATTCTGTTTCTACTCTTCCATACTTTAATAACACCTTAAATATTTTACCTGTTTATAATAAATACCCTTGCGAATAATTTTCATTTTCAATCTATCCACTCTAAAACGACGAGTTTACGCCATAAATTCTATAGTTGGTATCTTATTTTGAGTATCCGTTAACTGGCTACACATTACTATAGCGTAAAATTAATCCTTATACTGCTACGACCGAAAGAATCGTTGAAATAGTGTTTTGTATTATTTTAGAAAACTTGGGTCGAGTTTTCAAATCTCCTTTTTGGTTTGTTAATAACGAGAGGATTGAAGCGCGAATTGTTCTTATTTAAACAATTTCAATTTGATTTTGCAGTTCGTCTTTATATGTATTTTCTAAATTACTTACATCAAAAGCGATGCACTTTTTTTATAAGAAGTGTAGATCTTGACTGCATAGGTGAGTACTCCTGCGTTATTAATATTAGCAAGACTCTTTTTTCAGTTCTTAGCTGGTGGCCAAATTGCTTGATATGTAAGCTTATTCTTTAACGTAGATCAACTGCTCTTGTGTGCAGATCACTGTTGCAATTACGATAGTGGCATGGTTATTGCTGACTACCGCGGCGATGCTGTGCTGATGCCGCTTCCGATGGATTCCCAGATAAGTATCCCGACACATGTATGTGACTTGTTTCCTTTTTTTAACATACCAAGGAATAAACCCAATTCGCATTATGCTGACGAACAAAACACGTTTTTTAAAAAACCACTTTGAAAATAGATACGCTAATGTTTCTTATGGTATAATCCTTACTAGAAAGGTTTCTAAATTTAATGCTTCTTTTAACTTAGCCCATCTGCTTATACGAAAGTATCAGCATTATTCTTTTTAGTGGTTACATTTATTACATGTTAGCTACGAAATGTGCACTTCGTGGAAGAATTATTGAATTTGTCCATAGAGTAAAATTGCTTTTTTTTCAAATAGTAACTTTATTAATTTTTTTCGCTGTTTAAATAGAAATTTTTATTTTGATTATTGTAAATAGAAAATCGATGACGATGTAGTTTTGTGTTGCTAGCCCCCCCCCTCCCTCTCCGCATTGGTAGTTAGCCCGGTATTTCTATCTGATCCGTACGCTGCATAACGTAGCAAAATCCTCAGTAGAAATTAAATAAACATTTAATTTGATTAATAATTACTTACGTCAATTTTATGTATCATATTAATATTAAACCAAATTCTGGTGTAAATCGAAGATACCAGTGTAGTACCTTCGGGTGGAGCATTGGGGACGTGGCCGCAAGCATAGCGGCCCCTTAATTAAATTATAATGTAAATCGAAGATATCAGGTCTGCTCTCTACGATATAATCTAAAGATGTAAATAAAATTTTTTAAAGGCCCAACATTTAAAATTTCAGTTATAATAAATGTAAATAGTTTTGTATTAACACTTATCGATGGTGTCCTAAACAACACGAGGTATTCACGAGTGAAAAATTATCAAGCATAAAATTTTATCTAAAAGGTGTTAAACCTAGCATGAAAATATCAATCCAATTTTAACCGTATTTACAGATCAAGTAGGTGTATGAAATTTAGGTCCAATACAGTTGCGGAGAGTGGTATATCTTTGGTATTTCTGTTGAATTTTCTAGGGGCACAAATAACGGTCCCATGTGATTTAAATATTATGTAACCTTTTGTTGCAGGTACAAGATTAAGTGTGTGACAACAGAGTCTTTGTGCTCAGAAGCGTTGGTGCACTAAGTGGTTTCTACTTTTCTAGTTAGTGCTTTCTCGTTAGAGATAAAAATCAATAAAGTAGTGGCGCCTTGATATTATCCGTTAATACATACCTCCCTGGTAGTCTCTTGAAATAGCTGCGGAAGTTAGAGTTCCAAGTTAGTTCGGAAGATTCCAAAGGTCGTTATTTTAAGCGGATTAAATTACAGCTTTTTCGTGGCCTTTGTGAATATAGAGGTTATTCTTCTTAAGCTTCTTTGGGAATTAAACCACTCATAGTTTTTAAAATGATTTTTATTTACGTTTCGATCCATGACCTAGGATCGTTGTCAAAATAATAAAAACTTCAAGTCAACGATCCTAGGTCATGGATCGAAACGTAAATAAAGATCATTTTAAAAACTATGAGTGGTTTCATTCCCAAAGAAGCTTAAGAAGAATGCTGAACAAACCACAACAAACATACATATTTAATATAGAGGTTAGTTGTATTTTCTTTGACAACCACCCCAGGTTCAGTGTTTCGACTTGAAATTTTTAGTTCATCTTAATTTAAAATTATTATAATTACAGTCGAACAGTAACGGTAACGCTCACATTTTATAATACGTTCTAAGGCATTTTTGGGGAATAATGCAGAGATAAGAAAGTGGAAGTAGAGGTAGACCTAGATTAGGCTATTGCACACAGATAGTAAAAGATGCAGACTGTGGAAATTTTAAGGAAATGTGTAGGCTAGCACAGAATAGAAAACAATGAGGGTACGCGTCTAACCAGTTTCAGGATTGAAGACCTAATGATGATGTTTTTCGTCTTAAAACTGGTTAGGCGCATACCTTCGCTT
Source organism: Platerodrilus igneus (assembly GCA_036346225.1). Taxonomy (NCBI): domain Eukaryota; kingdom Metazoa; phylum Arthropoda; class Insecta; order Coleoptera; family Lycidae; genus Platerodrilus; species Platerodrilus igneus. The sequence continues at coordinate 3,401,315 of JARFIW010000544.1, forward strand.
ATTTCTATTCTGAGGTAGCCTACACCGTTCCTTGAATTTCCCACAGCCTTGATACAGCTTGGGTCCCTTTTGTTGTTTTCTAATTATATGTACAATTTCACGGTTAAGCAGCCTGTGACTACGAAGGATCCCTAATACTTAGACATTTGCCGAATTAATAGTTTTCCAGTAAATCTTTTCGCTCAATTAACATTGGTTGAGAATATTGCAAAACCTATACCTATAGTTGTTTATAATAATCATCAGATTTAAGTACAGTTATTTTTTTCGTCAATAAGTTTTCCATTTTGGAATTGGATGGACCCGTATTTCCATTGACTTCTATTCTGAGCTAGCCTGCACATTTTCCTGAAATTCCCACAGCCTACATCTTTCACTATCTGTGTGCAATAGTCTAACCTAGGTCTACCTCTACCTTTATTTTTTCCAATTTCTGATTCTAATATATTCCGCACTATTCCCTCATGTCTTTGTATGTGGCCTATCATTTTGTCGCTCGTATCTTTTACCGTTGTCCACATATTTCTTTCTTACCGTACCATTTCTAGCACTTCTTTGTTCTTAACTTTGTCTGTCCATGATATCTTTATCGTACGTTTGTAGCACCACATTTCAAAGACTTCTATTTTTTCCTGTCCGCTTCTCCTACTGTCCAAGTTGCAAAGCCATACAGTGCTGTGCTTCGTAGATATACTTTTAGCAATCTCTTTTTTGTTTCTGTTTGTTGCCTTTGAACAAGTAGTTGATTTTTATTGGTAAATGCAGGACTACTTTGTACTAATCTCTGTCTTGTATCATTTGTGCTCTTACTATCTTGGGTTATTTGGCTTCCTAGGTAGCAAAAATCCTTAACCTTTTGTAACTTCTCGTTACCTGTTTGTATTCTTGTTTTGATTTATTTTCCCCTCCTTTGCATACTAGTAAAAAACTAGTAAAAAATTGTTATTTAAACAACGAGTTTACGCTGCGTTTCTAGTCTTTCGAAGATTTTTACTATTTTCTTTGTTAGTTCCATTACTCTAGTTTCAGTTTAAGCTTCAGAGGAGGTGTATGCCGAAGGCATTGTGTTTTTTCTCCAATCGGTGCATTCGGCGGACAATACAACTTCTCTGTTGTCACATTGCTGGGGCTAGTTGACTGAATTGCCATCACTGCTCCTATGTGCTAGACAATTCCTACTGTTCAGACATATGGTTCTCAGTGTATATGTTTGGACGTTATCTTACACCAACTCGATTTTGTATATCTGTATCATCCCAAACAGGTGCTACTATTTATCATATTTTGCAGTTCGGGTGAAGATCTCTACCGGTTCTTGTAAATCTATGGCAAATACTTTTTTCTAATATAAATAGCATTCTCTAGAAATAATAAAGGTTTTCGTTATATTCACCGAAGAAATGTATCATTTAGTAACCTTCTCAAAAATAAGATAAACTTTCAGCAGAGCGATTTTAAAATGCAAACGGTGAATTTTTGGTTAATAAAATATTCATAAGTCTCCTAAAACTTTATAACTTTATTTTAGAAACGTCCCACGTCGACTGCAAAGTGAGGTTCATCGAATCAATTCTGATGCTTTTGAAAAGCGAGGAACACCGTTTCATTCCCAAATGTAATATTTAATAAACTTAAATTGATAAAGGAGGAACAAGTTTACTGCCGGTGAATATACAAATTTAAGTAGATGCTTAATAAGAAATTCATTATCATAATTAGGATACTGTTGGCAGATTATACCCTCTATATAATTTTATTGCAAGAAACCTTATACTTAATTTGTAGTATTTGATAGAAACAAAACTCTGTACCGTAATCAGCTTCTAAATATAATATCTAAACGGAAAGGTTTACAAGGGTTTTTAAAATTTATACAAATGCTATTTTCGCACTCTGCCACTCATCCCTTAATATAAGTTATTTTTATTTAAATTGGTAATTGGATTTTCATACATCGCGAGTCTTTGAATATTGTAACGAAAACTTTATTTGATCAAACAACAGAAATTTTAATTTCAGACTGGTTATATAAGCTTTTTCAACAACTCGTAGATACAATAAATTTTCTAGTTAACTTATATCGTAGCATTATGATTAATTTAGATTATTACTATAATAAATTTATATCGATCTGTACAATAATTTATCTCACATAGAATAATTTATTAGTGCCACTAATTTATACCACATTGCGGCTTTCGAAGCTATCAACTAGAACATATTGCAAACAAAGCTTTTCATTAAGACTAAGCATTACAATCAAAGGTGCAATTAGAACTGACTCGCAATAACTAGTCCGCAAATTTATATACATTTTAATTGTTCTCGATTACTTTATCACATACCAGAATTATGTAAACTATATTCTCAAAATTTCCTGCTGTATTTTAAATAACTTTTAATTGTAAAACTCCTGTACCTGTCAATGAAAATTTATTTGAAAAGTGTAACGGCGCGGCGGGCCATAAATCACCTTCAGAGTACAAACGCTTCGTTACGTTGTAATGTAATCACAGGTAGACCGAAAAGCGCAACCATGATTCCCTCTTAAATTTGTTCTGTCCCTGAGCACTCTGTGACCCGTACGTCGGAAGTCCCTATGGCGGCAAGGAAAGTCAAAACCATTTTTGCAGTTCCAATGTTGATAGAAGTAGCAATCAACACTTTCCATAGCACGCGCTGTACCATTTAGATTGGATCCACACACTCCGATTTTCTGGAACAGTACCTGTAGCATATTTCGTATTACTATTTAATCCATCGAACCCATAATCGATCTAGGGTATGACCAACTTCTTGTATTCAAATTCCATCATCCGACTCTTGACGTCCACTAACGCCTTCCACAAATCCCGGTAATCCGGTTTATCAGAAGGGTATTGCTTAGTCATCAAGAAGTAGATACCCCGATGGCGGTTCTTTAAGCGTATTGTCTTTACAGCCTCTGGTTGTTGTTTGCGAAGTTCATCCAAAACACCAAATTTATTTTTAAACACTCGAGCAAGCTCTCGGGACACATCATGATCCGCCGCTATGCAATGCGCCAGGGAGTATGTCAATGACGCATCGAATAGGTCACCTAGAATCCCTTCCGTGACTCCAAATTTTACTTTGCCTGTGCTACTGTACATAGACATGAACCAAGCATAGCTCGGTCCAGACGATTGTTCATACTCATCCGCACAACTGTTCGTTCGTTTCACTGCTTGTCGTTTTTCGGTATTACCAGTGTCACCATTATCATAGGATGCTATCCGGTTAACATGCACCACAGTCGTTCTTTATTTTGGGAGCTTACGAATCCGATATACCACACCGTTGATCGTTTTAAGACTTTGTACACACTTTTCCAGTGGGCTTGTATAGCCAGATGCGGTCGGACTATTGAAAATTAGACTTCTGCGCCTTGATGTTATATCTGGTCTTCATTATACTGCTTGCGATCTGGATATTTTGCCTAACGTCACAATAAATGTCCTGCACTTTGCGTTTGAGCTTCTCGACGTAACTCATGTGAAATCCAAGCTTACACTTAATCACAAGATCACACAATAATCGTATTTAGTGTCTTAACATAGCACTTGCAGGTGTATGTCCACTGCTCCCATGAATTGAAGACCGTTGGTCCAATAAAATAGTCTGAATCTACTCGCAGGAAGGTAACCCGTACTTTGTTAAAACACTGTCTATCTAGAGGGAGTGTAACCAACAACAAACGATATATTACAGTGACGTCTTACAAAAGAAAGAGAAGATTCTATAAGTGTGAAGTTTATAGATCTTACATAGGTATTGTATGGGTTGGTTGGTACACAATGTAACTACTTAGTGGCTTCTTATATATATAGTACTGCTCCTAAAGGGACGTTTTATAGTTTGTTATTGTAATCATTAAACTTTCTCACACTGATTCACTCCTTTTGAAGAAAATTATCTAAGGATTACAGCTGTGAACAGCACAACGTGCACTAGGTATTGTAAAGATTTATGAGGCATAAGTGTGTACCGTAAACAGTTTTACCATCTTCCTAAACAAAGTGTAACTTAAATTTTGATACTATGCACTGCGCTGCATAGAGCCTTTTTGTTTGCGGGGCTCTAAGCATTCGCCTAGTCCTCCTTCCCCAAATCCCCCTCTGTCTAAAAGTATGCGAGCCCGGTAAAAACACATTCCGAGTGTGGCGCGAGTTATGTATCCCCCAATTGATGTATACATATTAAAATAGAATAATTAGGAAATTATTAATAAGTGTAATAAAATGTTAAGTGAAGTGCAACAAAGTAAATACAAGGACAATTTGTAAAGTTTATTAACGTTCATGAGAACGGATGCGCTACTTTGTATCGCAGACGATAGTGACACTGCAGATTTCAGGTCACAGACGGCCAGGTGCCGTGATTACTTAGACATGAGATCTGCAACTTTCCACAGCCAGGTAAAGGGGTAGGGATATTATAAAAAACTCGGAAGCCCCAGTTGACAGCAGTCAGTCAAGTGATCCGCTTTTGCATTGCAGTTTGCTAGACTACTCAAAATAGTACACTTATTAATTAATTTTGAATTTAGAAAAATATTAAGCAAGCTGTCAAAATTCCACAATTAATTTCTGTATAATAAAATTAATTTGTTAAGAAGTTTTGGAACTGGTTTTTAAAAGGCAGCTCCCAAAGCCCGAATCTTAACTGGCGCAGTCGGTAGGATGTCAAAAGGTAACTAGGAAACCCAAATTAAAAAAACTGATTGTCTGGAATTTCAATTTCAAATTTGACAGAACCAAACAGAAATTGGAGACGAAACAAAAATTGTTCAAACCCGACAAACAAACAGAAGTTGGAGGCGAAACAAAAATTGTTCAAATTCAACAAAAGAAAATTTGGAGGAGATACGAAAATAGATCAAATCCAAAAACTAACGTGGAAAATCGACAAAATCCATAAAATTAACAAAACAATTAATGTAAGTTAATTTCCTAAAACCGATTGAATTTTTATTTTCCAAACATTTGATATTTGCTAGTATAAGAGAATTTATGTTTTATATATGTATATTGACTATTAGTACCGTTCATTTACATTTTCAATGCTCCACCCGAAGATACTACATTGGCCAGGAGATGAGTTTTTTGTTGCCTGGAAATTTAGAATTTTGCCGAACCCTTGCCGTTCCAGGCAAGGTAGGGATCTTTAACGTGCGTGACAACAATCACACATGGGACCTACATTTAACCTCTCATCCGAACGAGGGCGTAATATTTGTGAAAAATCCTCACCTGCCATTTTTCAAGCAGTCGGCCGTGTCGGGATTTGAACCCGGGACCTTGGGAGACTACTAGTACCGCTATTTTATACTATTTGATAAAATAATTTACTTAGCTATTGCAAGAAATTATTTTCGAGTGTATTTTGAAAAAATTGAATTTTGAGAAATTTTTTTTAAACTAGAAAACAAAGAAAAAGACGCATTATATGCGCATTTGAAACAATTATTACGAAAGTTAACTGAGCAAAAATTATAGAAACAAAACAAAAACGAATTCCCAATTAACCATACGAAATCAACTGGCGCACAAATAATTTAAAAATACCAAAAACAGAGCAAAATTAAACTACAATTTAATACCGAGATCCTAGTAAATAACGCTACAAAATTACCCAGACGCAAACTCATTGCGTTCTATAAATTATAGACGCACTTTACTATTATTAATAGAATTAACAAAACTCAAACCCACACGCGAGTCTCATCTTCAAACAAATCATTTACCCAAAGCAACGCTATACACGGATACAATGGGAAACGAATATATATATCTAATTATAACTACTGAAAAATACCATCCGAGGAAACGTTCATCCTAAACCTTATAAAAACTATTCAAAATGTATCGCGAATTTAAATATAACCATAAGAAAGCTTTTCAATTGACCAGAATAAAATTAAAGCATCTTTGATTAAAGCAAAGCAACATTAATTACCACCAGAAATGCTTATCAAAAAATAAAACAATATTTTAAATACGAAAAATATGTCTAATTATAAAATCAACTTAAGGAACTTATAAATAATCACGTTATTAAAAAACGCGCATCGTAACTGTATAAAAGGTATAAAGTACAATCATTCTAAACGCGACATTGTACGATTAAATACTTCAGGACGAGCTAATTAATTATAAAAAGACCCAAAGTTCATGTCATATCAACTGAAAACAACACCTTCAAAAAAATTTAATTGCATATTTAATTGTACCACAGCATTCACAAAAACTGAATAACACGTACAGTAGTTTAAAACATTGTAATTAAAACACAATCATTGTATTAATTATAAAAAGAGAAATTTTATGCAACTTTGAATAACGCAAAAGACGAAACCTTGCAAACTTTATAATTAACACATACGTTTACGAGACGAGAAGCATCGCAGACACAATTATAAATTACTAACACCCACGGATAAGAGATAATTACAACAGACAGAATAAAATCTGCAGAAATAAATTAAAAATAAGTTTTATCTAACACAAAGCAAACAAAGTAAAGTAAGTTACCACAAAAATTACTCAGTCATATCGAAATTTTAAGAAATCAAACCTACGATAAAATTAACATCAGTGAATTAAAAATAAACGTATTCAAGGCTACACCAAGCGTAAAACCCAGAATAATTACAGCGCCCTACAATTAAATACAATACAAACAATCCAATTCTTTAAATAGTCTCAAACGACTCAAGCTAGAAATAGCAAGTAACCCGACGCAATCTAAACGGAAAATTAATAAACCTAAGCTAAGAATAATAATGCAAACCGTGAAATAAATCCCAATTTTACAAAATTTGATATTAATTAAAATCAAAACTAAAATTTATTATCCCCCACAATGAGTGTAGATATGAAGATTTATTTGAAAACCATACTAAATGTTAATGCAGACCAATGTCTTCTTGGTAATTTTATAACAGCATGTGAAATATTTTTGAAAAACATTATAAACCAGGTGACAACGAAAGAAACGATTACCCCTTCGCCTTATTATCAGTAAACTTACTGGACTGGCATTAACACTAATCGCCAGTTGAGATGATTTAGGACAATGGGAAGATTTCAAATGAATATTGATACTTTGGCGATTAACGTAATCTAAAATGCCTGGTACGCGACTTAATAAACCTTAGAATGGAAAATAACCAATTTCCGTACCAATTTGGAATGAAATGTCAAGATGTAAGAAGTTTAATCGTGACGAAATTAAAAATTGAAAAACCCCACCAAAATATCAGACTCTTAAAAACGTAAATGTATGACGAAATGGCATTAGACACATATCTAAATGCACTACCAGAACGACTATCAGACAAAATCAGATTCCAGCGTCCCCAAAACTTAGAGGAAGCCATGAACATGATAATCGAGGACGAAAACGTAATGCATTACAGAAACAGATTATACAACTCCAACGCGAATAAAAGTTACTCACCAATAAAAACTATACAAGCCGCGAGACAAATAATTCCTCAACAAAAATTTACACCATTCAATACACAAACAAACCAACCGCAAACCAATAATCCACATTTTAATAACGCAAACTTTAAACATCAATATAAACGTTTTTTAAAACCAACGTTCAACCCAAATTTTACGAAACCCGCATTTCAACCAAGATTTAACCAAAACGTAAATCGACAAAGACCAGCATTCACGCAAACCCTATCAGAAACTCATCACTCATCAATGACAAACAAAAAATAACAATCCTAATAATTATTATACACCCAATGGATACCTCATCTGGTAACACCAGACCAAATACAAAAATAACACACATTTGACCGAACCCTAACCAAAAAACTCACTTTTATTATTTCATCAAGAAGTAGAGGAATTTGAAAATGACCAGAATAATTACATTCAGCTCAGTACGAACAATCAATCAAACTATGTAGAAACTTATGGACACGACGAAGCATACAAAACTTACGAAGAGAACGACGAAGAAAACGCGTGCTCAAATCAATAAAAGGAAAACCCTTAATTTTTAATGTACGCAAGGAAAAGTTATGTATTCCCCAATTGATGTATACATATTAAAATAGAATAATTAGGAAATTATTAGAAAGTGCAATAAAATGTTAAGTGAAGTGCAACAAAGTAAATACAAGGTCAATTTGTAAAGTTTATTAACGTTCATGAGAACGGATGCGCTACTTAGTATCGCAGACGATAGTGACACTGCAGATATCAGGTCACAGACGGTCAGGTACCGTGATAACTTAGAAATTAAGATTACAACAATGTAATTATGAATAGTATTAAGAATAAGCAGACATGAGATCTGCAAGTTTCCACAGCCATGTGAGGGGATAGGGATATTATAACAAGTCCGGGTGCCCCAGTTGCCAGCAGTCAGTCGAGTGATCTGCTTTAGCATTGCAGTTTGCTATACTACTCAAAATAGTACATTTATTAATTAATTTTGAATTTAAAATAATATTAATCAACTTGTCAAAATTACACAATTAATTTCTGTATAATAAAATAAATTTGTTGAGAAGTTTTGGAACTGGTTTCTAAAAAGGCAGCTTCTAAGGCCCGAACCTTAACTCGCGTACAAAATTTTTTGTGCAGCCACAAACAATGTGACAATAATAGAACTATAGCAATATTTAAATTTTTAAATAATTTACAAACTTTGAAGTGTAATTTAGTAAAGCTTTTCTCTAATGGTTACAAGGCTAGCCTCACGCATGGGCGCAAGTGAAACTAAAATGGGCACCAAAGAACTTATATGGGCGCCAGTGAAACTTAAGTGAAACTTTACCCTTTTCTTCTTTATTTAATTTTGGAGTGGGTCAATTAGTGAACAGAACCTCGGTGGACCCACGAGCTTTACTATATTCGCGGCCTAGTCTGGGAATTACCCCAAGGGTGAGCAATGAGTTTGGGCGTGGATATAGGGTGGGCTCGACTACAAACGAGAACAAAAAAAACGTAAATGGACGCCACTGCATCTATATAGACAATAAACAAACTAAAGTATCCTACAGGAAGACGCAGAAACCTATAGGATATAATGATTACCAAAAAGCATACAAATTACAATAAGCAATACCTCTGGAAACCTCCTGGACCTCTGCTCCAGCTTCTGCGATGTCGGACCTGCAAGAAAATGTCACACAAAAAAATAAAATATAAGACACTGTTTGTGCCTTACAACAACAAAATATTTCGATCTTTATAGATCGACTGTCTTGAATTCAAAATCTCAACAACACCTTACCTATGAAAAAATACTCTACTGGAAATTACTTATTCCGTTTCTATTACCTGGTACTGTATCAACTTTTTTCTGAGTTCCACATTCAAAATTTTGCTTATCTAATTTGGACAATGTTAATTTCAATTAGTGAAATAAAAAGACGAAAGTATTAATTTAAAATATAATTTAAATGGTATTCTCTTTTGTTGCAAAAATTATTTATAAAAAAATTTAATAATCAATATATAATAAGTTTCAAAAATTTCTTAGTGTGTTTCTCTATAATCAAAATAATCAACATAAAGTAAGTTTCAAAAATCTCTGAATTTGCTTCTCTACATGGAGAGGTCTTAGCATTTATAAATTATTTAATACAGTCGGGTCCTTAAACATCCATAAAACAGATCTGTTCCGGCTTACAAAATTTCTCTAAAGAACTTGTTACATAAAAAGTTCATATGGCTTAAGCATGATATGAAATTAAAGAAAGTCTTTTCAACATATGTTAGAAGCAGCATAGGTATTCTACTAATCACATAACATATTACAAGTAAACACCTTTCCATCAAAAGTGGACTTTACACTTATTTTCTCAATCAACATGTGCATTATTTAAGTGCCTTGAATAACACCTTAATTTAATTAATCTAAAAGTTCAAAAATTCCTCTTTTGAAACAATTTAGTTCTGAACAAAAAAAGTATTTGACCTATTAAATTTCTAGGGAATAATTCTCAAACTGATTTTTACGTGAGATTTAAGCATAAACACATCTTGCATAGAAAAACTTGAAATTTACATTCTTTAACAAAAGTTTCTTATGATTTAGTAAATATTAAACTAAAGCTTTAACCGTAATTAGTACGTAAAATTAATTTTCATTAAATAGTTTTACAAGTACCTGATTGGCTCTGCCCCAATTATACAACGGTGATGCAGACAAACGTTGTAGACCAACTAAAACGCATAACATTCCATCTCCTTGAAATTTAGAAAGATGCGAAATATGCCTTTACTAAAAGCATTCTTCGGACAGCTTCAAAAAGAGTAATTACACAATACACAACCAAATTCCAACCCCATTGTCAAGCGTGTTTCCTAAATGTGCTAGAGAAATTGAACCATGTATTAGTTTTATACAATCTGGTTAATTACACAATGCTCACCACTAATGGACTTCCTCACCACGTGTTGTAACTGTGGCTCTAGGTTGTCTGGGCAGCCGAACGAGAGCTCAATCGTGACGCCTCCACGCGGCAACCATTAGCCCCTTTCCGACGGTAGAGCTATCCTCAGCCTCCACCTGCAAACAGGGCCCTTCATCTTTTAACGAAGCGTACTCCTTCGTAGTCGTTTGCAAGATGGCCGCATTCCTTGCCAACACTCTAGTTATCGCGTCACTTTATGCGCAGACGTTGTGTCTATCAATTGCACAAGTGGACTTCAGAACGCCTGTAGCTTATGTAACTCAAGTTACGTATTTGCGGATATCAGAAGTGTAGGAGTCGCCCTTGAATACTCCGTATAGGTGAAAAATAATGTAAAAGGAAAGAGGTGTTCTTCCTTATAGTAAAATAAACTACTCAACGACTTCACGCTAAATGACAAATTCGTAAAATAACAACAGTTAAGACAGTTTTTCTTTAGAGATATTTAATGTAACAAAAATTTTGTTACAACTTGTAACAATTAATTCACAAGAACTTACTGACAGATGCTACGAGTACTGTGATGGCCACTGACGTTGTAGCAATTTTATTTTCTACCTAGATATGTTCATATAATTAATCCCTTTATTTAATAATAAACAATATAATGCATAATAATGCTATTCAATCCACTAATTAAATATTACCTATTGCCCAATAAAATATTAGCATTCAATTCAAATTAAAATTTAATTTCCACGGTGACAAAATAAAAGTTTCCATTTAGTATCGTTCCTAGAGCTCCATCTATTAAGAAATTATGAAGTAACGTTGTTTCCGGGCAGCAACTCGCTTGGCCCCGACATTTTCAAGACAGCTGTGGTGAAAGCAGGTCGAATTGATCCTTGAATCCGAGGACAATGTTTTTTTGCAGTTTTTTGTGTTGGAAGCACGTACGATTTAAGTTGTTCTTAGAGGAAAATGTCATCTCCGAAAGGCACTTTTGATTGTCCACTTGTTGGAACGGCTCGTAGATGACGTGAAATTTTTGTGAAAGGCCGTTGTAACAGTAAGTAAAATTTGATTCTGTAACGATATTAAGTAAAAATTTTCAGTGCAACTTTATTTATATATAACATGAAATTTTACATAAAGTATTCAATCTAAATTACAAATTACGTTTGATAATCTTCTTCGTGGTTTAAATTATACAGAAAGCAACTTTAAATTAACATGCAGATTGGTAATCAGGAGACTGGTTTAACGTTATTTTTGATTAAAAGCAAGAAGAAAATATAGGTTTTTACGCTTTGTTCATAGTGTGGACCTGGCGAAATTTAATTACTCAAAATGGATGCCGAGTAATGTGGAGTTTTAGTATTCAGTACAATTATTCGTTCTAAATTGGAGATTTCCGTATTTCAATGCTGACGTAAGCTTCCAAGCAGGTATTTTTCAGACAGACGGAGTTCTGGTATGTAGAAAATTGTTTTCGTATGTTAGCTGAACTATGGACATAGTAATTAGATAATTTTTTGTTTAATCAAGTTATTTAAACTTCTAAATAGGTCAAGGACAGACCACAATTATATTTTTCAATATTAAGCATTAGGAATCTGTAACTTTTACATATCTAATTCTTTTATCAATTCAATGAAACTACAGAAGATGTCATTACGTGTTAGAGAAAGTAAATTCTTCTATTTATGAGAACTTAGAAATTAAACTTCTATGTTTGCTATTTTATTAATAACTATTTGGAATTATCCATTGTAAGGTTAAGGTAGATCTACCAAAACTAACATTTTTGTTATCAATAAGCAACAGTTTAGAAAGCAACTTTATGCTTTATCAATTTGTTAATAAAACCACATTTAATTTGATTGGTACTGATTTTATCCAGTGCCTTTGTAAATAACTTTCACAAATTAAATTAATCACAATATAAAGAAAGAAAGATGTTTTGTAAAAAAAGCACATAATTGAATACTAGAGGAATAGATTTTTATTTTTGAACAAGACTATTCATTTTAATTAGGATGAATGAAAGTTGATTCCATTTAAATTTAAAATTTTTTGAGTATAAATGCACAAACAGTGCTATTCTTTGATTAATCTGTTCACAGGCGTAGCAGTGGATTACTAAGGTCAAGGTCGAGCCATAAGGTAAGAATCTTCAGGGATTATGTGGTCTTTAATAAACTGTATAGCGGTTATAGCATAAAGGTTTCCGCATTAGCCTTGTACAAAGGACTTGAGTAAGGTCTTCTCTGTATAGAAAAATACGGTGGCGCCTTATTCTTTATATTTTTGGTCGCAATTCAACCCCGACCCACAGCTCATGTTCCACCCAGAGCATATAGTTCGACTAGCCGCTTTGCCTTTGAGATTTCCACAACTTTGAGCCATTTTCCATCAGAACTTGCCGTGGGCTCTATTCGCTTATTGGAAATTCTCGTTAAGAAAAATCCCGTAATTAGTAAAAGGCTATAACGTAACATATCTGATTGTGGCCGCTCTAATGGCAAAGATCCCCTGACGCCAGATACCCTGAAGGGGTCTACAAATTGGGAATAGACTATTATTACAAAAAAATGCTCATATGATTACATTGAACTTTAAGATTTGATAATACCAGTAGCCATAATTCCTATACGTATTAAATGATATTTATTACGTTGCTTTGGTTTTTGTGCGCATGGTAGTCTATTGTGTGCCTCTGGCGAACGCTGTGTCCATGGCAATCGCGGCATAGTTCCATCTGGACGTCTAAAGCTTGGTAAGTAGGTTATGGAGTAAACGTTAATGCACTGTACTACTTTGTATTCAGATATCATCGCAATAACTTTTATTTATAAAGTTTATAAAGATTGATAATAGACACAATATTTTTATATGCCTATTCTACTCTACCAGTTGGAAGGTCTGTTATAATAATCACCCAAATGTGTCGAGCAGTCTTCATGACCGCGGCGCCCAATCCATATCGCTATTCGATGCCTAAATGTTTTCTTGGAAACCTATCAACACTGAGGAGCTAAGCTTTCATACCGATTGTTGGAAAATCCATATACCTTGGACCATATGAATTGTGCCTTTGACTTCCAAGGGGCCGAATTGTCTATAAATTACTCGGTGGTTGACCTATCTTCGTCTTTTACCATTATTTACGTGTAGCGGTGACGGTCTAAACTCTGTAAAGTTGGAATTTATTTACGTATATAAAGAAAACACTCCTATTTGTCAATAGGTGTTAACACGATGTCTAGTTAATCCATAACTCTATCTTACACAGAAATAATATACCAATAATATGTAAATGGAACATGATCTTAAAAATTCCTTTAGGTAATATTTTCAGTCTAAACTAAGTATTCTATATTGATTGGTAACAGTCTGAAAGAGCTCCTATTGCTTATTGAATCTCTAATTATCACACCCACTCCATCACTTGGTCGCGTGCTAGGGCACGTCCGGGGCGCATCGGATTACGTCTGTTCATATAGCGTCGGGGCACCGTGATTCTCATACACACCATCATATGCCATCTCCAACTCCATACACAACCTCCACCTACACACCCCCACCTTCACATAGGCTATGGTGAGCACTGCAAATGTCTTCTGCAGAATTTGAAATTTTATTTATACACTTCCATTTCCTATGCTAGTTAAGGTTCGGGCTTTTGGAGCGATGTTTTAAAAAACGTTTCCAAACTCTTAACAAATTTATTTATTCTAAAACAGAAATTCGCATGGAATTTTGAATAACTGTATAAAATAACTTTAATTCGAAAAATATTTAGTTAATTGAAATAAGGCGAGTAGTCTAGGTAAACAACAATGCAAAAGCTGTAGTGCTCAGACTGACTCAATTAAGTAGATTGAACAACGAAGTACGGAGTTCGAAGACTGACTGCCGGGCCTTGAGCTCTCGGGCTTTTTATAATAACCTGCCCCCTCACATGGCTGTGGGAACTTGCAGATCTCATGTCTGCTTTACTCTTAATTCTACACTTTATTACATTGTAACAATCTTATTTTTAGGTAATTACGGTATGTTAACCGTCTGTGTTGCATATCCTTTCTCATAAACTGTTAATAACCTGTCTGGGTTATCTTTGTATTACATTGTTGCAATTAACTTATTTAACAATTTTTAATAATTCCTATTAGATTCAATTATTCAATATATATATATATATATATATATATATATATATATATATATATACTTATATTTAGACCAGGGTAGAAAATTAAATAATCACATCAAATAATTTTAATCACCGTGTAGAAGCTTTGGGAAAAGGTACGCATTATTAAAACCGTGAAGCATAAAATTTCATTCGTGTTATTAAAAAGAAGAGATTTAATTTATTTACAAGAAGCCTTCTATAAAAAGAAGCAGTAGTAAAATACTCTACGTGTAATTTGATTATTCCGAGTAAAGAAACAAAGAGAAATTACGTACAAAATTTATATTAATTAACTCTATTTTAAGTAACCGGTATTAAACAAAATGTACAGATAATAATTAATATTTGATTAGGAGTCACTAAAAATTAAAGGGTATTAATTTTAATTGAAGTTAATTGAACCATTAGAAACATATAATATTGTATAAAAAAGCTTGTAAAAACCCAATAATATACAAATCGTAGAAGTGTTATTTAGAAGTAGTATGTTTAGACACCTGCGTATTTTTAAAAGGCTCATTCTGCGTAAATTTGGCAGATAACAAATGGTTACAGAGAATCTTGGAGAAACCGTAGCTTAATAGTTACGGGAAATGCTAAAGGTGGGTTATTTCACAGTCCACATGGACTGAAATAATCGATAATAAAGAATATCAATTTGCACCAATAAGAACAGGGTAGATAGAGACAGATAATATGCGCAAGACCGAGACACATATAGTAAAAGGCGTGAGTAGAGCAACGTCACTGGGTTGCGATTGGTTGAAAATAAAAGGCAAACTTGAGAGGTAAAAATAACGATTTCTGTATAAAATTTAATTAGCTATTCTCAGAGGTTGCGTGCCGTGTGGAAATTTCTGAGATTTAATTGGTGCGAGTGCAAATTTCGTAAAAATCGCATGCTGGGCTGCGGAATGGGAACCGAGCATGCGAAATTCTGAAGAATTGTCCGTTTTGGGGACAAGACCGACAGACAGGCTAACCTCTATATATACCCAGGTTGATATAAGTTTAGCTCTCTTAGATTTTCGAATTGATTTAATGCGTTAAACAGTGCTTTTTAGTTTTCCGATTTTGATTAAATAATTTAAACAGTTTGCTCGTATATTTTGGTGATTTAAAACAGTTTGTTCTTTACGTGCTACAATGAATGCAATTTAGTACACTTAGAAAAGAAGATACAAGGTAATAAAGTTTAGTATCACTGTACCAATTAGTCAAATTTGCAAAGACAAATGAATACACAAAAGTAGGCAGTTTTGGCGTATATTGGCGAAAGAAGCATAAATTTCCTTGCTATTTTTCGGGGGTGGTAATAAGTAAATGATTCGTAAACGTGTCTGGATCCACAAAACAAGCTTCAGATATACACAAATGAGTTCCGGAAAAGCACTGAAACAACTTTAGATGAATGGGGGTGTAGAGAAAATGTTTAAAAGCGACTAGTAATCCGAGGACGTAAACATAACCCAGTTGGAATGGAGAAATTAACAGAGGACGATGTACATTGACGCCACGAGTGCATTAACCTTCAGGTAACATGCTTTGTTGATCGATTTTTGATGTTTGGTGTGTGTTGAATAACTTTATAATTTATTTACTTAAAATGGACAGTAGTGAAATTGTACTAACAACAAATTTTTAATTTTAAGGTGACATTTTCTTGTTTAAGTAGAAAGGGGTATTTAGTATTTATGTTCTTGATGAAAATTTGGGTATGTCTTTGAGCTCAATTAGACGAACCTGGTTAATTAACGTAAAGGGGTGGTAGATGCTCCCTTTGTACTCAGACTCAGGTCTGCATATATTGTTATATTAATTAGTAGGCATCCTACAAGGACTTTAATTTTGGATGCACATTAAAATGATAACAAATTTAATCTTGAAATTTTCTGATACTGAAATTTATGCTGAATTTTAATTTTGAAATTTTAATGTATTGTGAATATTGATGTAAATAGAGTTAACGTTGATGTTTATGGTAGGAATGTGTTTGTTTTTTTTATGAATGAGGATGAAGGTTTATCTAGGGGAGCAGCCGAGGCGATTAACAGAAGAAAGTCAATGGACCAGTTAAGTTAATAGCTTTTTGTAGGTTTCACAGCATTCTTGACGCCCAATTCGTGAGGCTCGATTCTAATACATGGAAACATAGCATTCTTGACGCCCAATCTGTGGGGCTCGATTCGAAAAGCGTAGTTCCCGGATTTTTGAAGTTACACAGCAATATATATATATATATATATATATATATATATATATATACATAATGCTATGAACTTAGCGGAATTATCACGCCCCTACTTTGGGCTGCATTATTTATTTTCTACGTACTCTAAATTATTGGACCACCATTTTAATATTCACGATTAATTGTAATTATCTCCTCCTCCAGCTGTTTTCTTAATATTGCTATCAACTGGACTTTATCTTTAAACAACTTAATCTACAAATGGCAAAATTCGATACGTTACCGCCTTGCGGGTTATCTCTTTCCTATTCAACTTGTGGCTCCGCCTTTGTACTATTTAAATCTTATGACCTCGGCTAGCATTTATTTGCAATTATAAAATTCAGTAATTTAGATTTTATATAATGAAACCAATATGTTATGTACAGCTTTTGAAATTATTTGTAATACATTTCTTATAAATTTCATTTATTAACAACCATCTAGTATGTACACAAAAACCCAAAGTCACCAAAGAAAATTTATTATCTTTACCAACAAAGTGTAGAATATTCTAAACCTGTTTTCATATTACTCATTCAATACGTATGCAACCTCTTTTGTTGACTTCTTCACAAGCATATCATATTTAGCAAATATTAAAATAAAATAAAATTCATACAGAAAAACAAATGTCTTATAACTAAAAATCTGACCTGGTTTTATCTTTTTCACATCGACGCTTCCAATAAAAATTATCTTTCCCAATTCTGGATTCCATTCAAATTATTACACTATGGACCACCACCATTAAATTATATATCCCAATTTATTTCAATTCTTCAAACTTAGATTTTATCATTCTTGCCCCACACTTAAAATTGCAGTTTGTTTCACGCCTGTACTTCAAGAATGTATTATTCTTCTTTTCCCCTTGACATTTAAATTGTATTACTGTATTTTTTTCTTAACATCAGAATCCTAGTCTATTTCCCTCGGACCTCGAAACCCTATTATTTTTATGTCTTAGTTTACAATAAATTCATTAAAAACTTACTTACGTTTAAACGGCAATTGTAATCTTCATATTCGCACTCATTTTATTTTTCACTTTTATACTTATTACGTACTACTTTGTTTAATGGCAATGCACTTCGGCCTTCATTGAGTTCAAAACTGACTTTCTTATCAAGGTGCTTGCTAATATAATCTCGAATTCCCACTCCATCCGTGGGTTTGGTCTAGAACTCGTCGCTTGTCTCTGACCAATCAAATAATTTTATTTCGAGCAGTTTCTGATGTAATGCTCCACGTTTTCCCATAATCACAACCTGCCCGCAGCTGTCTTTCATTGTCAACATGCTGTATTTTGATAGATTACTTGCTTTTCTATAAACAACCGATGCAACCCGACTTTAAATTTTCATGTTTACATGCGATTCACACAATTTTTAATCATTTCTCTTATCAAAATGGTTGGATCTTTGTACGCATTTATTAACTACCTGAAACTCTATTTCTATATCCGTATTAATTTAACCGTCTTGAACTCTTCTTCTTAATGCGTGTCTAATTACACTTTATCATTTATTTCTCAATATACGCGTGCTTCCACTGAAAAATATCCTTATTTGTTTTACCTAAATTAACTAAACTTTATCTACAGGGTATTTAATATTTACTATCCACTTAATACATGTATTTCTCATTCCTACGCCAACTATGCGTCTTCCTATGTTTACCTGCGTCGCCCAAAAACTATCTCTACTCTATATACAGGGTGTTGACTACTCACTATCTACAAACTATGTCTATTTCTTAATTATCTCCTTAAATAAGTGTAGTTTTCTGCTGACTATTCTAATTACTCATTCCCGAACGACCTTTACTATAACGGGCACCCTTAAGCAACCCCTTATCACAGCAATATATAATTATATATATATATATATATATATATATATATATAGGTAAATTGGGGGATACATAACTTGCTTCGTGTGTTCAAAAACGTTGATGATGTCTTTAACCAATGAAATGCGTTTTTCGAGCTTTTGATTGTAAAAGAATCTCCAAATTTAGTTTAACCAATGAAAGTATAAATTTTTGGGTAGCACAAAAACTTAGTTGGAATTTCTCGAGATTCTTTGGTTTTTTTTATTTCCAGCTCGTGTACTTTGATATAGTCAACTGCAAATCCTCAGTCTGTTCAATGCTCTGCATGCCGTGATATAGCCAACACCATCTGTGACAGCCGTTGTTAACTTGCCAGATTGGTACACAGACTACAACAAAAATGCGGCTATTAAAATAAGAAATAAGCAGGTTGCAGCTGGCTTCGTATGAATCGATACAGGCGACGTAATCATATATAGCTATTATTTCTTACTTAATACGGGCGTCGCAAATTTTGAAATGTAATTATTTGAATTAAATAACATTATTAGAACAAACAACAAAAAACCAGTGGTATGTGAAGATTATAATGCAAAAGCCGACAAAAACCTGGAAAATCTTTAGGACCGGTCAAAATACATGCAGATATAATCAAGCAAGTCTTACAAGTAATACCCGAAACAGTTTTCAACGTCCTGAACGTATCCATTAATACTGGAATATTTCCAGAAATATGGAAATGTGCAAAATTGGTATTACTCAGAAAAGACGACGAGTCTATATGGTCACCTTCAATTTATGAACCATTAAGTCTGCTGGATGCAGCAGGAAAGCTGTTGGAATACCAAGTACAAGCACGACTGCAAGATGAATTGGACCTAGTAGGATGAATCTCTAAGAGACAGTTTGGTTTCCATAAAGGAAAGTTTACAGTGGATGCAATCAGAATGATAGTCCGAATAGCAAAAGACGCAGGAAGAATTATTATCCGACAGAACTCAATTTGTTTGTTGATAATTTTTGATGTGAAAAACACGTTTAACTCGGCCGTCCAAAATGAAATCATGAATAGACTAGAATTGTTAGACATTAGAAAAAACATAGTGCAACTAATACGAAGTTACCTCTAAAACCGATGGCTTATTCTTGAAGGAAGTGGTTGTCAAAAAAATGTAACCGGTGGAGTGCCACAGGGTTCAGTTCTTGGGCCCACGTTAAAAAATATCTAATATAATGATGTACAGGATATAGATGTACCAGAGGGAGTTACAACGGTTGCCTTTGCTGGCGATCTTGCTATGATTGTAGTGACAAGAAACGCAGAAGACATTATGTGGAAAGCGAACATCGCAATTGAAGAAATTTGCGCATGGATGGACGACAAAATGCTTGACCTTGCAGCAGAAAAGACTGAATTAGTCGTGTTGTCATGCAGAAGAAAAATAACAGAAATAACTGCGAAAGTAGCAGACATCTTAATCACCCCCCAAAATTCTATCAAATAAGTAGGGTTTGGTTTGATAGGAAACTGACGTTTGTTGAGCACATAGATAAGATAAATTACAAAACCGCACAATTGACGGCATCACTGTTCCGGTTAATGGCAAATATTGGTGACCCGATGCCAAGCAGAAAAAAACTCCTGAGAGTACTGTGGTACACTCAGTAGCGCTCTACGCCGCACCAGTCTGGGCTGGTGCCATAAAAACACAGAAACTAAAGAAGAAAGTTTAAAAAACTGCTAGGAAAGTGGCATTGAGGGTATGCAGAATATGTATACCTAGCACCGACTAAAAGTTGTGATAAAGAAAGACTT
The DNA here is from genome assembly GCA_036346225.1 of Platerodrilus igneus. Lineage (NCBI taxonomy): Eukaryota > Metazoa > Arthropoda > Insecta > Coleoptera > Lycidae > Platerodrilus > Platerodrilus igneus. Next base: position 3,421,803 of record JARFIW010000544.1, read on the forward strand.
CTAAATAAGTGTCAGGATGGATGGGACTCGTCAATGAAAGGCCGATGGACCAGAAAACTCATCGTGGATGTTAAAGAATGAAGCGCAAGGAAACAGGGCGAAGTAGACTACATCTTACGCAGGCGCTGTTATAATGCTGCTTATTTAGATCATACTTATACTAATCTGGCATTGCGGAAGACGAGGAATGAATATATTGTGGCGAAGTGGATGATGCAGATCATACACTTTTTAACTGTTACTGATGACAAGAAATGAGTGACGAGTATACACGTGCAACAGGGAACATTGAAAATGCATGCAATCTCATACAACATATTGTTACGTTAATTAGCGGGCCGCCACGTTGGGCGCCAATTTTATGCTACGTTGTTCTTGTAGCCGTGCGTAACACCAAGAAATCACGGAATGACCGGGCTCAACCGGAGATTAGGGGGGGTTGTAGGAAGCAAACTGACATATAATGTATACGGCGGTAAGGAGTTAGTGACAGTACCTGTAAGAAAAGTAGTTAAGCAAACCTGAAAAACAAAAGATTAAGCATAAATTATTTAGTACTTTGTAGATGTAAGAAAACTGTTTTGGATAAACTATATATTATAATCACGATAAAAGCATTACAAAAAAAATTTTGATTACAAAGTGAGGTAATATTGGGGAGTAGCAGAAACGTTTCCTCACACACCAATTAAACATCAATTAGACAGAATGTTAAAACAAGATAAATAGATAAGACACAATTGATATGAGTACTCTAGTAGTATTAGTTTTTTCTACTCTCTTTTTTTTTTCTTAAAGCATGCAGTTCTATTGCAAAAGGTCTCAGAACGACGAAGATATGGCAAAAACAACGGGTAGATATTTAAAGTAATACTAAATAGGAAATAGTTCAACTTACAGAAAGTCCTTCAGTAACGCTTCCGTGCAATTGAAGTGTAGGATTCACGATGTCCTGCACTAACGAAGCACTTCACCCTTGACTGTGAGAGTGTTGATGGAATTTCTTACACTCTACACTAAACCACACATACGTATTGCACTGGTGTTAGCAGCAGACACTATCAGCGGATGGAACTATGTAGCATTGATAAATTTCTTGTAAATTCTATTTCCTGAGACAGTAATTTCGAAATATTTTATAACACAAACCGTACAAATTGTAATTACAATTTAGAACTACGGCCTTTCAAGGCACGATGTAATACATGTCATCTGATAAGTTCTTGCATTAAACTAACAATAACGTGAGGTGTTTTATTTGCTACAGATGGTAACAAAGAAAAATCTAATGCTTTCTAATAACGAAATTTGCGCAAGCAATGATCTATTTTGGATTCTTTGGTGTTAGCAAATTCAGCAACTACAGTATCAACTGTCTTTACATGTGAATTAGATACCTGTTTATCAGAGCAACCTGTTTTTCTACTAAACCTGCTACAACTGTATCACCATTTGTTGGTTTTGAAGCACTCAGCTTAAAACTGTACTTGCATAATCCAAAGTATGCACCACTCTGATAAAAAGAACCACGAAAAACTAGATCGCACACATCGTTCAAATATAAAACGACCAATCAACAAAAAAAACACAATTGGTAAAGCAACGCGTATCACTAAAGTAAATGTTCCGTAAAACAAGCACGTGTGGTCGAGTCCAACACGTTAGCCTATAAAGCATAGTTCTTTCAAAAAGCAATCAGAACTACATTACTTACAGTTAAAATACTATTTTTAAAAGCAAAAAGAAAAACGTAATTAATATACAGCAACCAAGAACAAACTAGAACTCAACAGTTAATCAGAACTTGTTGCTATCACAACCGCTTATCGACTATCAACTAGACTGGTATAATAACATAAGGAATATCTAAAACGTGAATGGAACAATCGTATCTAATAATTAATTACAGGCTATTTATCGTTCTCGATAAGAATTCGTTCCTCGCAATTTATTAGTGAAAAGCAATCTTCAATTAATCTATTTTTAAAGTAATACCCACGAGTTAAATTGCATACCAATCTGAACTATTCTGAAGTATTTACTTTATACAAACAGCGATCCCAACGATGTATTTTGAGGACGCAAACAGAATGGGAGCGTAACAATATACTCATGGCAGAAAAATTGTGAAAAGCAGCAAAGCAGATGATTAAAAGGATTATGAAACGAAGGCCATAGAGAACTGACCAACTGCGTAATACAAAAAGAATCAAGACAAATTATCTTCTGAAGTAATGCTGTTGCGGTTCCGGAAGATGAGTGAATGGCGGGGCGAGTTTTTTTTTGGGTGGAAATCCCACACTAAATCAGATTTACAATTTGATATTTAACAAAAATTAATTATCAAAGTGTCAATATTCTTAAAATGTTTATAAGATAAAGTATATTTACGAAACGTCCTGGAACTCAGGATTTGGTTTCACTCTTTTGATAAACTTAGAATTTCTGTGTGGTTTCTAACTAGTACAATTGTAAACCATTCGGAAGCATTGATCGACCGCATGAGTGCAGGTGATCATTAACAGCTACGTAAAAATATACAGTTTCAGAACCGTGTTTATTGTTAGTACTATAATTGTAATCCTCGTTTTACCGCCACGCATGCTTTGATCCTAAACTGAAACCTTTACATACCAAGCCTTAAACTTAAAGCTTAGTAATTGGCCTATTACTAAACGTCAGTAACACGTTTGAATGTCTAACATAAAGCAGATGCTTAAGTTATTTTAGTTATCAAAGATGGAACAGTTTGAATGTTATGTGTCATTAAGGCGGCTTTGAGTTATGTTTATGTCCATTAAATTTTATCAATGAATATTCGTTACAGTAAAACGTAAAGGAGTTAAAAGCGGTTATTTATTGCTGCAATCAAATGCAGAGTTTACAAGCATTATTTTAGTGAAATTACAGCTCAAAGTTATTTAAAGTGAAGAAAATATAAGTATGTTGACATCAAAGATATTAGCAGATATGTTCTAACACATGTTTCTGTTCCATCATACTAAAAATACATTTGATTTAATATTAATTTTAGTAAGTTCCACATACTTGGGCTTTATTTATGCGGGTAGAATACACAAGCTTGTTTCATGGTGAAACAAAAGTTTTTTACACAACAACAGTTCTTTATTATCAACTGATTACACAAACCTTTTCGACTACTCATAGTTACAGTAAAATTTAAATATATATTCTTAGGACAAGTAAATGTCATTTTCTTAATTACTACTCGATGCACCGATCATCATCTATTGAAACACTATTTATTTACTATTGTGTTTTTATTTAGATCGTCACAATGATTTATATCACATATTCGAGGTATTTGTTTTAACAATATATTAGCATTAATTTATTTTATATCGCGCCTTTATAGATCAAGACTTCGAACAGAACTGAGTAGTACCCTCGAACGCACAATTTATATACTTAATGCAATTCTGTGGCAAACACTTAAAAGGTCATAAGTCAATTTTTTACATAATTGGAATTTTAATTCAATATTAGTTATCTTGAATAGCCAGGAAAAAATACCGAAAATTTGACATAAGTAAGAAATTCTAGATTCAATTTAGTTATAGGGGCACAAGTAAACTTATTCTACTTAGACCGGGCGCTAGAGGTAAGTGAGTATACAAAATGTGAGAATCGTATTCCACCAATGGATTTGAGTTAAAAAGGTCGAAGATAAATAATGCGGAACTTGCCGATCAATTTTTTAGTCTATTTTTTGTTTACCCCCTCTACTGTTATTTGTAAAGGGAATGTTTGAGTACATTCTATAAAATCATTTTAATGATTATTTCAGTAATAATTTATAGTTATTTCTAATGGTAAAAGTGAGGAGAGATTGTTGAATGAAAAAAAAAGTAAAAGTAATAAAGTTTTTTTTATTAATAAAAAAGTTATATATAAAAAAACAGTAAATTTAAACAAAAATATACGTAAAGTAGGTAAACAATTACTCATTTATATTTAGACAAATGTTATTAATACATTTACATAAAGAAATACAAAATAATTCTGATTTTTTGCCACTGGTAAAAACGGCTTAGTCATTTGTCATGGACGTAAGTCACTATTCAGATTTTCATAACCATATAAGTAATAATCATCATCATTGGGTCTTCAGTCCTGAAACTGGTTAGACGCGTACCATCATTGTTTCCTATTCTGAACTAACCTACAGATTTCCCCGAAATTTGCACAGTCTGCTTCTATCACTATCTGATCTAGGTCTACAGCCACCTCTTTTTTCCTGTTTCTGCTTGTTATATATCCCATACTATTCCCCAAAAATGCCTTAGAACGTAATCTGCCCTTCTATTTCTCATATTTTTTCCCAAAGATATCCTTGTTCCCTTATTGTTTCTATAACCTATTTGTTATTACCTTTGTCTGTCCATCCTCATACATCTGAAACACGGCATTTCAAAGGCTGCTACAGTACTTCTGTCTGCTTTTCAGACTGCTCGTATTCCGTAGGCATACTGTCTGTGCTGTGCTCCACACATACGCTTTCAACAACTTTTTGTTCTATGTTTGTTGTCTTTCATCATAGGCGCCGTTCTTTCTTGATAGATGCAGTTCGGTCCCCTTCTATTGTTATACAATTATATACCCTATTTCTCTGACATTCAGTGGTTGCGAAGGGGGGTAAGCAGCTTGTGGCTGCCAAGTTCCCCCAGCACTTGAACATTTACTGATTTAATATTTTTTCCAATATATCTTTTCGCACAGTCAACATTAGTTGGAGATATTTCACAACAAACAACAAGTTGTTTATACTAATCACCAGATTTAACTGCGCTTATTTTTTCGTCATTGGGTTTCCTGTCTCAAAACTGGTTGGACATGTACCTGCACTTATTTATTTTCTAAACTAACCTACATAGTTCGCTGAAATTCTCACACAGCAATACAGCTCGGTTCTCCTTATATTGTTTTCTAATATTATGCCCTATTTCACTGAGATTTATTGAAGGGGGTTAAACAACTTGTGGCTGCCAAGATCCCCCAACACTTAGACATTTGCCGAAATAATAGTTTTCCAGTAAATGCTTTCACGCAAATACCATAATTCGAGAATATTGCCCATCCAATGCTTGTAGTTAGTTATAATAAATATCATGTTTCTTCTATTGTTTTCTAATATTATGCCCTATTTCACTGAGATTTATTGAAGGGGGGTTAAGCAACTTGTGGCTGCCAAGATCCCCCAACATAGACATTTGCCGAAATAATAGTTTTCCAGTAAATTCTTTCATGCAATTACCATTATTCGAGAATATTACCCATCCAATGCTTGTAGTTGCTTATAATAAATATCGTGTTTGTTCTATTGTTTTCTAATATTAAACCAATGATCAATGAGGTGTAATTGCGTTTGATGAGAATTTTTCCGAATAAATGTTTGTATTGTAGCCCTTAATAAATGCAAATGCAAAGCATCTGAGATGTGCATATCATTTTCATCAAGTTAAAACCGAATACATTCGTTCTCACAACTTGCTTGTGAACTTTCAATAACGTTTCTAATTTATCCTTGAATTTACAATATTGCATATAACTTAAGTTTCTTTAATAATTTCTAACAATTCCTGTACGCGCCGTATGCCTCTTTCATATTTGTCGCGTCGGGTATAAACTCTCGTTCGTGATTGCCTGGAGTGTGCGCACGCGAACACTAGGAAGTAAGTAAAAATGGACGCTTTCGGACAGCACGGTTAACGTGAACGGTTAAACTCTAATATATTCGTCTTTCTATTTGTTATAAGCGGAAAAGCTACTAAGTATATATTTTTCATTAAAATTATAAAATGGGGGCGGCCTGTAAAACAAAAATTAAAAAGGGGTCACCGGCACTAGCTAGCGGAAGGTCGTGGATCATATAGAGGGTTAAAATTTTGCAGAAAGGCTAAATTAATATATAATATACTACAAAAAGATTTGGCACTTACCTTTCATAAATATTGTGACTTAAAAACAATTACCAAGTGCGCCAGACAAGTCGAGAATGTCCAAATGTTCGTGCAAAATTTTGAAAGACTTGTCATTCCAAGGAGGACAATTGTTTCTTTTAATCAATTCCTAACTTTTTGACTACTTATGCAACTTTCATGATCAAAAAAATAAAAAAACTATTGACTTAATCAACGGCAACCAAAACTGTTTCATTATTAGAGCAATAAACGTGAACCTCTTACATTCATTGATTCTACTTTAGAAATTTAATTGAATAGGTGAATATGGAATTATGAAAATTTTGCATACATAAGTAATTCCCAAACACTTGTATATGAATGGAAACTTATATTATAAATCTTACACTAAATTAATCCTACAGTTTATGGTCAAAACGTCCTAACAAATAAATTAACTAAAAATTGGTAATGCTAACTTAATTATAAAAACTTACTAAAAATCGTCCATTGTTTGATGGCATGCTTTCCAACGCAGAACAGCTCTTAAATTGGGGGAGAGAATCTTGCTTGTTGCTCTTGTTTCTTCCAATTATTAAATAATTGAATGGCACACGAACCCGGCAGGATCGTGTTGATAATTTAATTTAACTTGTGCGTCACACGCATACAAGCTTTTTATTCTTTACTTTATATCACTGATAAATCCGCGAACACAAGGGCGTAACCCTTGCGAACTGGAAGAGTTAATTACTCCTTTCCAATTTCACTATCGTGATACTAAGTGCAATATCATATCTGTGTTGCCGGAGAACGCTACCCGCAAGCTTCTCTGACTTTGTACAACCCCATTGGAATCTCTGTCTTTTGGCTAAAGCTTTAAGTTATGTAGATTAATTCCTACTCAAATCATCATTTACGTCATATTTCTGTTATCCAATGACTTAACAGAACCTCCCAAAACAAGATTTCAGAAACCAAATCCAACCCCTTTCAAAATGAGGGTCACGGATAGCAATTATTTTTCTAATGATATAACTATGTTGTATCTTCTTGAAATTTTAATTATTGAAATGTGGACCATACCTATTGGCGACAGTGGTCTGCCATTAACAAAAGACCGGTTAACCCACTTGAGCCGAAATGGATTTTAAATACAATGGATGTCTCCAGACTACTTAAAATTACTTGCAATCTTTGAACAAATCAAATTGGAAATAGTTTGGCTATTTATAATGTTTTGTTTTCTATAACCCGCTGTCAATCAACGAAAATATTAAGAAGATTAAGTTTTACCACTGAAGATTGCTTTTTTTTGTTTACGTTAAAAGCTACTATGCCATTTAATTTTATCAGATTTGTCAATCTTTAATCGACATAAGCTTTAAAAGGGTTTTGTATTCGGTTTTGCAAGGTAGGACCATTAAATTATGATGGCTGCCGCTGGAATTTACAATATTTAAACCTTAAGCAATTTCTAAACCTAGTCTTTATTGAAAGGGATACTAACTAAAATATAAAAGTAATTTATTATGGAATTCTTGCCTATAAGTTATACACTTTAATGAAATTTAACTAATAAATTAATCTGTTTATAAGTTAACATTTCAAAATAATGCTACATATTATTCCTCATTTCCTTGCCCTTTCGGCCTGGCCTTTACGCGAGTGTTAGTGCTTGACGTTATAAACTTATTTATGTGCACTGAAGAAACCATTCAGTGAGCTGAAGATTAATACATGCTAAGTGTGATCTTGTATTTTACTCTTTTTCCCTATCATTCAGTCCTGCTCATATCGAAACCTTTCGCGTACCGGGGTGCTCTTAACTACCAGCTACTTTGCCGGTACAATTCCTAGTAAATTCTATTTTATTATACATATATAGATTGGGGAATACGTAGCTCGCGTTGAATGGTACAAGAGCCTGTATAAAGCAAAAAATTGACGAATTAGATTATTTTCGGCAGAGGACAAATCATTTTATTAAATACTATGTCACCAACTTTGTACGACATCACTTTGCAATTACGGTCGTGCTGCTCCATACGTTTCTCCGCGTGAGACCTTAGTCTTGCCAGGACCAATACTAGAACATCTGTAGAACCCTTCGGCATCTCTGGCAACGGAACGACTCTTAATTTATTTAGGTTACGCATTTTATTAACATGAACTTCTGGTGTGAATCAAGTACTGCAATGAATTAAGTTATTTAAATGCTGTTCTGCTATCTTTAAAGAATGCCCCCACTTTTGATGCCCCGAGTGACAATAAGTTTTAAGTAAACGCCCAATCTCTCTGTTTACCATTTTCACAATATTCCCTTGTGGGTAGTACAGGGAAGTATGAGCAACAGAAACATTCTTCAACTTCATAAAATTCATATAAGCCTTACTGTAAAATTGTGTCCCATTGTCGAACAAAACAACCTTAGGTGTCCCTATTAGTTCAAAGTACGCGCCCAAACATTCGAGGATAGCCGCCGTCGTGGCTCTCTTTACAGAATATAACGCCACTCGTTTGCTAAAAATATCAAGGACTACAAAAATTTGTGTAACATATCCCTTAACCTCGGCAAAGTCCCAACTAAGTCTATACTGATCGTATAATTTGGTTCATCCGCCATAACCGAATACATCTTACTACTACATCTCTTAGATGTTTTAGCCTTTTGGCACATGCCATACCCACTGACAAGTTTTCCACTGCTGATCTGATTTTTCTTCCAATACAAATCTCGAGATTGAGCCAGATAACACTTTTCTTATCCGAAATGACAATTTTCGATGTAATATTGACTCACCAACTTCCTTACTTCTGCCGTTGACAACACAACCGATACGTTGAGCAAATTTCGCTTTCCCGTTGAAAACAATCTCCTCGTAAATTACATATTATTTTTCAATTTGCTGTGACGCTTTGTCGCCATTCAAATTTGTCAAGATTTCTTTACAGAACTGATCTTTGGCTCGAGTTCTTTTTAAATAGTCCACATTATTGATAATTTTAATGTGCATTGGATTATTAATACTTTTAAGAGTATTAATTTCAAAGGTTGTTGAACACGGTTCAGCCATTGAATTGGTTTAACCATTTGGATACCTTGATAACGTATCCGTAATAATATTATGAGATCCCGAACAATATTCAATTTTTAAAAGAAATTGTTGCAGGAATAAACTCCACCTTTGTAGCCGTGCATTTGAAAGCCTATACCTGTTTAAAAATGATAATGCCTTGTGGTCCTTACAATAGTAATGTCACGACCCAGCAACAATACATACCAATGCTATAAAGACGACACAATGCTCAAAGCGTCGTTTTCGGTTACCGAGAAGTTGCGCTCGGCAGTACGGAGCAATCGAGAATAATATGCAATTACATGTACTTCACCTTGTTCATTTTCATATGTAAACAAAAACCAACTGCATACGAAGATGCATCTGAACGAATATAAAATTTTAGTTTAGGATCTGAGCATTATTTCTTTCTCGAAAGCATTTTTTATTCTAGAAAATACCTCGTCTTCACGCGAAGACCAAATCCACTTCGACGTTTTTTTCAATCAATTATTTAATTCGTTAGCTAAATCTAAAAAATTCTTCACAAAACGAGAATCATAACTAACTAAGCCGAGAAAAGCTCTGAGCGACCGAATATTGTGAGGGCGTTTAAAATTCAAAATCGTTTCGATTCTGTCAGATATCATTCTAAAGTCCTGTGAAGAAATGACATGTTTGACAAATTCAACCTCTTCCCTGGCAAAAGTCCATTTGGGCAATTTCAAAGTAATACCAGCTACATTTAATTTTTCGAAAACTATGCGGATACGTTTAAGATGAGCACTTGGATTTGGAGATATCACCATCAAGTCGTCTACATATGGAATTACATAGTCTTCTTTTTCATCTTCCAAAACCGTTTTCAGTGCCCGTATAAAACTCGCTACCGGCGGTGCTAACCCATGTGGCAACACTATAAACATTTATGTTGTGCCCAAAAACATAGAACCTGTATATCTTTGGTGCGCTTCATATAAGGGAATTTGCCAATACGACATGGATAAATAAATCTAAAGTGCTAAGGACAGCACCTGGAGTAATAAGATACAATAATTCCGCAACATTTGGGGGGTATTACACGGTTTATCTCCATTTGGCTATTCAAATGACGTGCATCAACATACACACGTATACTATCACATTTTTTTTACTATAACTAAAGGGCTGACACATTCAGTTTGTTGTTTCTTTATAACCCCTCACTCATTCATTTCGTCAATTGTTCATGTAACTTCGTCACGATAGATACATGGTATTGGGTAGGGGTTAATAAAAAATGGCGTTTCATCCTTCATTCTAATTTCCTAATAAAACCCTTCGATCTTCCTGGTTGTCAGAAAATATGTTGGAAAATTGCGTTATCACCTCCTTTATCTTGTGCCTCCAGCAAATTCGCTTTCTGCACCACCTCTACTACTCTTTCCTGAATGCTGTTTTTATTTTCTATTACTTCCATCTCAATTCCTTCTTCTTTGACCCTAATTTGGGCAATCCTTAAACCCGCCTTGCGTTTCCTCACTATTAAATTTGAAATTAAGTGGCTTCTAGTAAACGTTTCAAAACATATTTTAATTTTAAAATGACTCAACCAGTCACACCTCAAAATAACATTACGAACTAAAGACTGAATCACTACACTCACAAAATCGAAAACAATACTTCCTATTTCAACCTCTATGTGAACCTGTTATTTGATCCTTTTAATTTATTACGAAATGCGCCCACTATAACCGTATTATTCACTGGCAACATTGAAATTGTTGATTTTCTGCTACGAATGTAACCGAAAAAACTTTTCCGACATGCACGTCAACAGGCTTCCACTGTCTATCAGAATTCCTATACTGATCCTGTAAAATAATTGCGGTGTAAATTTCGAAAAGCTAATTAGGAGAGAAAAAGTGGACTGTATTAAATTTAAATGATATTGTAACAAACAACAAATAATTAAATGTTCTTAATCAAATCAAAGCAAAGCGTTTACTATAAAGCACTCACCTGGTTGTTTACGAAGTCGTGCCAATGCAAACAACGATGTAGTATCTACTCTTCTCTTTGGCGGATGGATCGAGGCACATTTAACGATAGCGGTTTAGCAAAGCGGTTCATTTACAATAGCGATGTGAACTGTGTTGACGACGAAACGAGACTCTCAACAAAGCGGTTCATAAATAATTAGTTCTACGTATAACGAGTACAAAAATGCGATGCGGTCAATTCGAAAGACGAAACTATACTTTTCTGGCTTTGTGGATTTTCCAATCGATACTTGTTTGCAGATGCGCACTAACACACAGAGCTTTATCACTCACGGCACTTGACGCGTGCTTAAGTAAACACATGGGGCTTTTGCAAAAACAAATTTAAAATATACACGCGACGAATTTAAAATAAGCAACAAACTCAATGAATTAAAATTTAGCTATAAATTATTTACATAAAAACGGAACACATCCCTTCGATTGTTCTTTTTATTAGCGGAATCGCCTTAATTTCCTTCCCCGTTTTCTCACTTTCGTCTTCCTCCAATAAACTGTTATTATCTTCTTCAAACAACATTGTTAGTGGCATTATTGCTTCCGATGCTCCACTTACAATTTCGACTCCCCTCACTTTATATAAACAATTATTTCCACTCTCTGGTTTCTGAACTCATTTTCTGCACTCTGCTCTTTGCCTACCCTTGAATTACCTTCTTGTCGCGTATTTCGCCGCTAAATTCTACCGGATGACTGTGGTCTGTCATTTTTTCTTTGGAATGCCCTTTGCCGATTAAAATCACCTCTACGACTTTGAGAATTCCTCATCACGTCTAAGTTTCGCAAATACTCATCTACTTCATCGACGATTCTGTCACCTCCGTTAAAAATGCCTCTCTTTATTTCAAATTCAAAGTGAACAGTCACTAATTTTATGATTTCGTACTCAGAAGAAGTTTCAACCAAATAACCGCATTCCTTCACAATTTTAATAAAATATTCGGCTTTCGATCCTGATCTGTACTCCCCGAACCTTAAATTACAAAACGTTTCGCGCCGCTTTCCAGGGCTCCTATACCGTTCTAAATACAATGTTTTAAAATCGCGGAAATTTCTAAAATAATCTTTCTTAATAAAGATCCAATCCGTAGCCGAACCATTTTAACGTCTTTAGTGCAAAACAACGTCTTACTGCTTTCTAGTAATTGTTTAATGGAATCCGCAACTGGCTCCGTATCTGATTTCAACCGACTTTTTTCTTTTGGCATCATCCTCTAGATACAATTATCTATATATAACTTTAAAAAATTACCAGCAAACATACGTTTTAAACGATGTATCTAATACAAATCTATATCTGTAGTCAATCCGTTGTCGCTGCAAAGTAAATTCCATACTTAAATTTATAGTTTTCTCAGAAACAATACTACGCAATCTACTGAACTACTTCAACAACCTTACTCCATACAGCAATCGTTCATTATTTGACTAGACGATTCTATTAGTAATTTGCACTTTGTAGCTACACCAAAACTATCCATAAACCGTCGAATAAAAGATTGTTGTAAGTATTCTATTCTCATTGCGCTCGCATCTACTAAATATACTGTTCTAATCCTACCTTATTTGTTCAGCAGCCTTTCGTTCACCGTTATTTTCGTTTCACTGGGAATATTCAGTGTAATTGATGTCTCACGTACTATTTTCAAGGTCCATTGCTCGGGCGCCAAATGTCACGGGTGGGTCCTTGTTTACTTCACTAGAAAATTCGTGAACTACCTAATAAGCAATGAAAACCACTCACATGCACTAAAGGGATTTAATGATTTTATTGATTAATATACTTGTTCAACATTGAAATCAGAACTCAATACACAAATAACTAGAGCCACAAAAGGTGGCCCTTTTAACAAACAAAATAGTTACTGATCTTAATAATACTAAAATTTAAAACAAATGACCCCGAACATTGCAAGACGACCTCATTCGATGGTTGTCAAACCTGCACTGCCGTCTTCACAAACTGCACTCTAAGCGTTCGCAACACAATCGGCGCACCTGATACATGGCTTTATTTGGTTCGGTAATAATTAAGAAATCGGCATCATATTCGATAGCAGTAGCATATAGGAGGTCATGTGCATTTCGTCCTCTGCCTACATTTGTTTGGATGAATGTAAATTTTATAGCTTTGTTGTCTTCAACTTACCGTCACATCCAACTGTACTTGCCTGGTAAGCGGCTCGTGGTGTAGTTGGTATGTGTGTGACTACTATGCCCAAGATCCCGGCTTCAAATCCCGACACGGTCTACAAAATGTTAGGCAAGCATTTTTCACAAAAATACGCCCTCGTTTGGATGAGATGTAAAATGGAGGTCCCGTGTATGAGTGTTGTCACGCACGTTAAAGATCCCTACCTTGCTTGCAACAGCAAGGTTCGGCAAAATTCAAAATTTCCGGGTGAATAAAAACTCGCTTCCTGGCCAATGTAGTACCTTCGAGTGGAGCATTGGGAAAAAAATCAAACATACCTGCGTGGTGTCCTATTTAATTACATGGTGGGCGGAAAGTCTTATTTATGCATTCTTTAGCTATGTTCTCCTTTTGCACGCTTTAGACACGGGTCTCTCCTGGCGGGACCTTTACAATCCCTTTTTTGTGGCCAGTATCCCAGCATTTAAAGCACTTAATTTTGTTGGTACGTTTTTTTCAATAGACATCAAACCGATCCAACTTTCAGTACGCTGAGTTTAAGTAGCGAGGTAGCAGTACTACTGCTCATAATGGCAGTGACATGTTGATGACCTAAGAGTGTCGGTCTTAGATAGGTAACTTTGCAACTTATTAATATTAGTGTTTTAATAGATTTACAATTTTTTGCTTATAGAAAACTGTTAAAAATTAAAATTTATTTCTGCTGAAGATGGTAAAAAGTTTCGGCTATACAGAACAATCAATTTTTTATGAATGCTGTATGAGTTTCTCCAACTATTAAGCAGCACGCCAAAATGATGTTCTAGCGACTTATTGCGTTAAATTGTTAATTGAGTAAAAATTTTAATTTATAAAGAAGCAGCAAGCCGTACTAAGCAGTTGAAGCAATTCCCGATTACAGTGCGTCCGATCTTGCTGATCGTTCCCAACCTCTCTGTTACTTAGCTATTGTTATACCACATAACAGGCTCTCCCTGACTTCGTACAGCCTAGACCTTGGTAGAATACTCAAATAGTTTTTCCTAAGATATCTACTATTAAATTAATTTAGCACGCTGAAAACCCACACTATGGTACTACGTTCATGTTTTCTTTTCACAACCTTCTTCAAATTAAAATCCTTTATGCTCAATATGTTTTGAACTCCACAAGCAGTTCTTTCCAAAGCTACCTTTTAGCGTTGTAATCTAGAGTGAGTTTGAGTTTAAAAAATCCTTTCTAATCATGGTGCAACAATACCGACTGTTAGACAACGACAGATCTAAACCAACCACCTCCATACACAAAAAGAGTAAAATATATCTAATTGAATTTGATAATGTACGGTATTACAACTATGGTTTGTATACTTTATCACTTGATGCTTTGCTTATTAGGAAATCCTGTGACTCCTTCTTTTATCCTGAATGTGTTTTTAAAATCATTTACCTCTAACAAGAAAAATGCAAAATAGAGCTGTAATTTGCTTGCAGCAATACTTTAAACAATTTTCACTACAGACGTTATTAATAATTGAGCAACATATACGTTAATGGGCTGTTGTAACGTACATGCACAAATATTAATAACTACTTAAAAAATTATAAACAATAAAGGTCACTTTTAATTTTTATGCTAATCACCCTATCACACCATTTCCATGTGCAATATTAAACAGTCGTTATTACCGCTTCGACATTATGTAACCTATTTTAGACGCGTTGGTTTGCAGCTAACTGCAATGTACAAATTTGAAGGATATATTTTCAAAACGGTGGGTATTATTATACAGTTGCTATCGAAGGATTAAACAATTTAACGTTAAAGATGGCTGTTCCAATTTTCTAGTCTGCAGCTATTGTAGCACATTCAAGCATAAACCTCAGGGCATGACAGCCCTTGTAAAGTTTTTTAGATAGCTTTATATAAATGCGTTGGAAAATGGGAGCAAGGAAAGTATACAGCCCAAATTCTAATTTTCATCTCTTTCAGTTTCCATAAATAGATGAACTATAAGACCTTCACATTGAAACAAAATTTAAGGGATTGTAATTAAAATACTGTAATAACAATAAGTCTATCCTAACAAAAATCCAAGCCTTAGTATATATATATATATATATATATATATATATATATATATATATATTGCTGTGGAACCTTATAAGAATCGAGCCTCACGAATTGGGTGCCAAGAAATGCTGTGATCCTCGTCCTGCTTTTGAATTGCCCCTCGTTCTGTGCCAAGAATTGCTGTGATTCTGTTGTCCGTTGACTTTCTTCTGATAATCGATTTCTTACCTGAATATCACCTCTTGACTCCTTCCTCCTCGGCTGCTCACCTAGATAAAACTTTCATCCTCATTCATAAAAAAAACACATTCCTACCACAAACATCAACGTTAACTCTATTTACACCAATATTCACAATACATTAAAATTTCAAAATTAAATTTCAGCATAAATTTCAGCATCATAAAATTTCAAGTTCAAATTTGTCATCATTTTATTTTGCATCTAGAATTAGAGTCCTTGTAGGATGCATTCTAATTAAGTTAACAATATTTGCAGACCTGAGTCTGAATAAAAAGGAGCATATCCCACCCCTTTACGTTAATTTAACAGGTTAGTCTAATTGAGCTCAAAGACAGACCCAAATTTTCATCATAATCAAAAACATAAACCTAATAAATACTCCCTTCTACTTATACAAGAAAATTTTACCCTAAAATTCAAAATTTGTTGTTTATACAAATTTACTACTGTCCATCTTTATCAAACAAATTATAAAGATATTTAACACACACCAAAATATCTAAGATCGAACAACAATGCATAAGTTACCTGAATGTTAATGCACTCGTGGCTCCAATGTACATCGTCCTTGCTAATCCCACCATTCCAGCTGTTTTATGTTTACGTCTTCGGATTTTGGCCGCCTTTTTAAATTTTATACACCACCATTCGTCCAAAAGGTTTCAGGGCTTCTCAGGCACTCATCTATGTATATCTAAATCTTGTTTTGTGGATCCAATCACGTTTACGACTAACATTTGATTACTAACACTCCCGAAAAATAGCAATGAAATTCATAATTCGTTCACGCTATACTAAAACTGCATACTTCAATTTATTTATTTATCGTTACTAATTTGGATAATTGGTACAGTATGTAACGTGCATTTTTATAGTATAACATTTTACGGTTTTTTCCAATTCGTAAATACATTTCTGCAAATACTATTTCTATATGTTATATGTATTAACTCCTTAGGCGAATGCGTCGTATTATAATGAGTGAATTGCATCGTTCTTGTCTTGCCGTTCATATAAATTCTGTTCCTTATGTGGATATACAAGTCTAGATAATAGACGGTAAGAGGTTGTAATAGCAAGGAGTTAATATAAACAGATGAGTAGTTGTAGTCTGTTCTTTGTTCCTATATATTAATTACGTTAAAAATACTATTTTGTTTTGCTTTGACAATAGTGAGAATTAATGCGGTAACAATTTTCGAATTGTTCATGAACAAGCACGGCACGATTTTAGTTGTTTTTCATGTGAAATAAAAGTTGTATATTAACTGTAGGCAGGGTAGTTCTAATTCCTTTTGAAGGAAGTATGCTTTATAGGCGAACGTGTTTGACTCGACCGCACGTGTTTGTTTGTACGGAACATTGGCTTAGTGATACGCGTTGCTTTACTAATTGTGTTTTTTGTTGATTTGTCTTGTTATATTTGAACTGTGTGTGCGATTTAGTTTTCGTGGTCCTTTTTATCAGAGTAGTGCATACTTTGGATTACCCAAATACAGTTTTAAGCTTGAGTGCTTCAAGAAAAAAAATGATGATACAGTTGTAGCAGGTTTAGTAGAAAAAAAGGTTGCTTCTTAGAAACAGGTATCTCATTCACATGTAAATACAGTTGATACTGTAGTTTCTAAATTTTCTAACACCAAAGAATCTAAAATAGATCATTGCTTGCGCAAATTTCGTTATTTGCGAAATATAACAGATTACGGGTTTACAAAGGTATTGGTTGAAGTTTCTCACTGCTTTTTGGATGTTGATGAAAATAATATACATTTGGTCCCAGTTGAAATTAAACTAGTGCTACAAAATATTTCGAAATTATTGTCTCAGGAAATAGAATTAACAAGAAATTTATCAATGCTACATAGTTCCGTCGCGTGATAATATCTGCTGCTAACACCAGTAAAATACGTAGGTGTGATTAGGGTAACGTGTGATAAGTTCCATCAGCACCCTCACAGTCAAGGGTGAAGCGCTTCGTTAGTGCAGGACATCGTGAATCCCACACTTCAATTGCAAGGAAGCGTTACTGAAGGACTTTTTGTAAGTTGAACTATTTCCTACTTTGTAACAACCCGATTTTCAATCGCTTTGTTGAGCATAAATTTTATAATTATTTTTTATATAATGTTACGCTACTGCGTACCAATTCTTATAGTATTAATAGTTGACACAATTTAATTATCACTTGTATATTTCACGAATCGTGGTGGAATTATATGTACGTTTTACAAAGCCTGGAATCATGACCGTTTCTTTACATCTCCCCACATTCCTGCAAACCCCCAATCAATTCGTCCGTCGCGCGGCCTCACCATATGTTTTAAAGACCAGAAACTAAACCCTCTCAATACATTGTATTGTAAATATTATGCGATCCCAGGTACCGTAGATGTAAAACGAAAGCTTTTTAAAATATAGAAGAATTCGCTTGTATGAGGTTATTTCACCACGGTCTATGCAGGCTTTGTAAAACGTACATATAATTCCACCACGATTCGTGAAATATACAAGTGATAATTAAATTGTGTCAACTATTAATACTATAAGAATTGGTACGCAGTAGCGTAACATTATATAAAAAATAATTATAAAATTTATGCTCAACAAAGCGATTGAAAATCGGGTTGTTACACCCCCCCCCACAAAAGTTGAAATTGCGGGACGAAATTTCAACCCTTGAACCTCTCAACGTAAGGAAACCATACTAAACACATTTTGAACTTGAAATACGTTAAATTCACCAAGTCAATATTAGATTCTACACCTAACACCGATTATCGAAACTCTAAACCAAAATGACTTGCTACAACCTCCAACAAGTTAAAATGTTTCACACATTTAAGTGATTAAAGGTAACTTGAAAAACTATTAGCTCCAGCAACTATCGAAACAATAGTTACAAATCCAACTCTTGAAGCTAAGTTCCTAAGTATTAAAACTTAATAATCGGCAAATATCTACTTAGAAGCCAAGCTTCCATTAAATAAAATGCGCAGTCCAAACTGCAACTACCGAGTTTGAATAAGCGAAAGTGAATGGATTGATCAGTTCCAACACCAACGAAACTCAAATTCAATAACCCACAAAATATACGAAAAAAATAGACTTCTAGGCGAAATCCAAAAATAAATGTATGGACCAACGCCCAAAACAACCTCTGCACCAGCAAAGGCAGAAATAAAATATGAATACTAGTGAATGCACAAGGCTTAAATCCAACATCTTGAATTCAACTTAACAACTGAGAACTGGGGATAAAGGTAATAAGGAAAATATTTAATGTGGCTTTAAATCTTTAACATGAAAAATACCCAACGGTTTATCATCCACCGTCGCTAAGCGGTAAGTCGTAGTACCAACAACCTCAATTATCTTAGCTTCCAAATATTTAGGAGCTAATTTTTTATTAAATGATTTAGTAGCATCCGACAGAACAAAATTCTTTCTCCAAACAAGATCACCAACATTAAACTTCAAAGGTCTTCGTCTTAGATTATATGAACGGGTATTGCGCTCATACGCCAAATGAAGATTTCTTTTTACCTCCCTAAAAATTGGAGATAGTTCATTCATGTCTCGAACTAACTGTTCTCGATTTTCTAAAAACAACTCATCCTCTTTGAAATTCTTTAACCGACCAAAAAAATCTCCAGAAATAGGAACGGTACGGCCAAAAGCCAAAATGATGGTGAAAATTTTGTTGATTCGTGAACAGCGTTTCGGAGGGCGTGTCCTATTTTATGGATTTCAACATCCCATTCCTTATGACTGTCTTTAATATAACTACGGATGGCTGTTCCAATAACTTTATTTACTCTTTCGACAAAATTTACCTGCGGATGGTAATTTGCGTTAAACCAAACGGATTGAACGTTATAAGTATTCATTAATTTTGAAAACAAAACGCTTTTAAATTGGGGACCATTATCCACCATACAAATTTGTGGAACCCCGTAAACCAAAAACACATAATTTTCAATATATTCACAGATGCGTTGTGCAGAGGCATTGCGCATTGGGTGGATTAGAGTAAATTTGGTAAACCAATCACAGATGACTAAAAGAACTGTATTCCTTGTTTTGAACGAGGAAAAGGACCAACTAAATCGATAGAAAGGCATTGAAATGGGAAAGAGATCTGCTTTTCCTGGCCCATAAATCCATAATGATTAAATTGAGCAGATTTGCTTTCACAACAAATTTTACAATTGCGAATATATTTAGAAATGTCCGACTTCATTTTGGGCCAATAATATAACTCTTTAATCTTTGAAAAAGTTTTGAAAACTCCTAAATGAGCCGAGGTAGGGTCATCGTGACACTTTGCAAAATCTCATTACGACTCGACTTTGGAACAACTAGTTTCCATTCCACCAAATTTGATTCAATTGATAAATTATTAGAAATATATTTATAAATTTTCCATCTTCAACTCTCCAATCCGGATAAGAATCAGGTTTATTAGAAATTTCTGATAGCATCTTTTTGTACCAGTCATCGATATCATCAGAAGAAAATTTTAAAGAATTAATTTCAACAGGGGCTCTGGAAAGAGCATCAGGTACAACATGTAGTTTACCCTTCCTATGAATCACCTCATAATCAAACTGCTGAAGCTTAACGCTCCAACGCGCTAATCGACCTGAAGGATCTTTTAGGCTATTAAGCCAGATCAAAGAATGATGATCGGTAATAACCTTGAAGTGTGTGCCTTCTATGTAAGGCCTAAATTTCTGAATGCCAAAATGACAGCTAACAATTCCCTTTCTGTCACCGAGTAATTTTTCTCAGCCTTATTAAGAGCACGAGATGCGTAAGCAATTACCTTTTCGTTGTCGCCCTCACCTTGAGTCAGCACAACTCCAACCCCATAATTCGACGCATCACATTGTAAGTAGAAATGCTTAGTAAAGTCAGGGCTAGCCAAAATGGGAGCCTGGCCAAGACAAGCGTTAATTTTTGCAAAGGATTTAAGAGCTTCTTCATTCCAGGTAATAGATTGAGACTTCCTTTTGCTTTTAATAGGTCATTAATCGGAGCCAAAATTGTGGAAAAATCGTTGATGAATCGACGATACCACGAACACATTCCAGTAAAACGTTTAATTTCTGTGGCTGTCTTAGGTAGCGGAAAATTGACTATAGCATCTATCTTAGAAGGATCGGTATGAAGACCGTCTTTATCAACAACATAACCCAAATATAATAACTTGGGTTTACAAAATTCACATTTTGAAAGATTAATGGTAAAATTCGCATCTCTAAGTCTTTTGTAAACTTCCTCTAAAATTTCAATATGTTCTTTAAAAGTACTCGATACGACAATAATATCATCTAAATAAACAAAACATTTTGCGACAAGGAATGGCTAAAAATAGACTCCATGAGTCGCTGAAGCGTACTAGACGCGTTGGTTAAACCCATAGCCATAACATTATACTCGAATAAACCTCGGCGAGGAACTGTAAAGGCAGTCTTTTCTCTACTCGCCGCGTCTAAAGGTATTTGCCAAAAAGCTTTCTTTAAATCAATAGAGGTTAAGTACCTGGCATTGCAAAACCTATCAAGTATGTCATTTAAAAATGGAAGAGGATACGCATCTTTTTTTGTTACAGAATTCAATTTTTTGCATCAAAGCAAACACGAAATTCTCCGACTTCTTCTTAACCAACAGCATCGGCGAATTCCAAGGACTAGAACTCGGGCTAATAATGCCTTGAGCCAGCATCTCATCAATCTCTTTATTTGCATGTGCTAGCATGGCTGGTGATAAAGGATAATAACGTTGTTTAATTGGAATAACATCGCCAGTAATAATAGTATGAGTGACTTTATCAGTTCGACCCAATTCTGGACGATCAAGTAAGTTAAATAAAGAAATAATACGATTCAATTCGGATTTTTGACCTTCATCCAATTCATCAGCACATTTAATCATATGAAAAGTATCAATGTCAGAAGAACAAGCAAAAAATTCTTTTGTAGAAAAATCTACTTTAATTGCAAATAATTGGCAAAAATCTACACCAAGGGTAAGGGCATTCTCAATTGTATCAGAAACCAAAATTGATAATTCATGAGTGAGACCATTAACACAAAGTGGCAAAGTAATCTTACCAAGAATAGACTGTGAAGTACCATCAGCCGTAGAGAGTGACGAAAACTCATCGTTACGATTTAATTTTAAATCGTATTTGTCAATTAAAAATATTCCCGATTTCCCTAATATCGTGGTCGTTGCGCCAGAATCCAATAGAGCAACTAAATTAGCGTTAAAAATTTTAACAGCGATATGAGGTCTGGAATCTCTTTCAGAATTATAGAAATTAGAAGAAATTTTAGTAGTTTGTAAAAAATTTTTGACTTTTTGAAGCCAATCGGGCCAAATCTTTTTGTCAGCCAGCGCAAATTTTGGTGAAGAGGTACATCGGCTAACGAAATGACTCTTCGAAACTAGTTTTTTGACTTCTGGGAGCATTTTGGACAATCCAATGAAGTAACATCGTGTTGTCCGCACAAATAACAAAATAATGCGCGCTTTTGGCACAGGTATGAAATGAATGACCTAATTTTTGCAGTTGAAACAAATTGTAGTAGACTTGGCAGTATTCGTTTTGAGAAATTAGAAATATCAGTTCTTGCTACTATATTTTTGTAGTAGGTGAAACAAGGACCCTAGGATTTGGACTGAATGGCAATCTGTTGGAAGTGGAAGCTCCTCGACAGGTGGATGTCGTAATTTAATACCTTCCAAGGTTTTACATAAAGAGATTAGGTGCGAAATGTCCGTAACCTCAATCAAAGCCAATTGAGTGGCATAAAAAGATTGCAAATTTCTTTTAATAATTTTCAGTTGTTCGGAGTTTGCAATAGCTTCATCCAATTGAGCAAATAAATTTACCATGGTAGAAATATAAACAATAGAGGACTCTTCAATTTTTTGTTTTCGCGCCTTTATGTCGGCCAATAAATTTTCATTGTAGTCCTCGGGGAGAAAGTCTTGTTTAAGTTTGTAAATTAATTCATCCCAGGAATATACAGAGGAACGGGTGGCTCTAAACCAAGCCAGAGCCGAATCAGAAAATAGGTCAATGGCTCCTTCAAATAAATCTTCAGAAGAAACCTTCCGAGCAACCTGAAGCTCATTGCAACGTTGAATGAAAGATAAAACAGAAATATTTTTCGGATCACCCGTAAACTGGAGACCCCATTTATAAATCGGAACCGCTGAACGAGTTCTATTAAGCGAGTCAATTAAGGTACTAAGGTCCTTAGTTGAAATACCAACTGAAGGCTCAGTGTGGGTAACAATGTTGGACGTAGAAGGTAGGTCTTTTCCGGTAGGAACATGAGTAGAGTCGCGATTAACACCTAAAGAAAAATACGTAAAGTTAGAATTAAATTCTTGTTCTTCATGGACTTGCTCTAACATTTCAATAGACTTAATACAACGAAAAAATATTTGTGAATGAAATGAAGAATATTCTTCATTGAAGGTTGTGTATGTTAACCTTCGATAGACGTGTGAAAGTCTGGTATGCAACCGTAGATATTCATTTTTCTTAGGAGTAATTTTATAAGAATGAAGCAAGGATTCCAATTCATTAATTTTTTGTTCTAAACAATTTAATTCGTCTTTTTGATTAATTTGAATTTTTTCGTAGTTAGAAAAAATTGAAACATCCATTTTTTCTAATGCAAGTTTGGAACGTAATAATTTTCTTTTAACATCAACAGTTTTATCAGAAGGATCTGAATTTCGAATTAATAATTCGTGACTCAGCTCGTCAGCTTTTAAAGACTCTACTATAAACATTTTCAATAATAATATCAGTTCAATAAATTCAAAATACACGCATATGTTAACTCCACAAAAAATTATAATGTACATTCAACTTGGCAAGTAAAAGCAAATGCTTCAGCACAACAATTCAAAAGTGTCTGCGTTAGTACAATTATGTTTGAAAAATTGAGCAACGTAAAAACGATACAAAATTCGAGCCCCAAGCGTTAGACGCTAGTGTAATAATTACCTAATCAACCGTCCGTCGAGGGTCTGTAAAGACCAGTCAAGACAGGTTAATTAAAACCAGGCAGACTAAACTCAGCGGCGTAGGTCGTGGTTCAAACTCTTAACTAAAACCTTGCTTGTACTTACCAAAGATGCGATATGGATAAAAATCATCAATACATATATTAGCAATTCATAATAAACATGGGCGCCAATCAGCGGAAAGGCACTGATACCTAATAAAAGTAATCATGAAATAAACTCGTAGTTTAGAAAAAGCAATAACATTTTATTATACCATCGACTGTCAGGAAAAGCAGGTATAAACAAATAACTAAACAGTCTGGAACTCGAAATGCAATAAGGCCTACAGGGCCCACTATTCCGACATAAAATAACGTAACTCTATCTAACCTAATTGTTATCTTGGGACGTGCACGTCGTCACATATACCTAACCTTAGCCTAACTATGATTAACTTAATACCTTTAATTAATTTAACAAAAGCACTAATAAGATTGCATATCCTATTTTTAATTGTTTACAGATTACTTGTTTTACAAGCAACTATGCTAATTGATAAAACAGAACTAAAATTCCAAATAGACGCAATACCACACCTTATCAAATGTCTGCATCAGCGTTTAATACAAAAGTACAAGAATCTATTTTAAAGATTATACAAATAAAATTAATATTGTGCACAGATGCAATATATTACAAAAAGTATTTGTAAGTATAGTATAAAAGCGAAACGTTATTTATAAAATATATTAATGCTGTACATCTTGTGTTAAACCATTTCTTACTTTACAAAGAAAAACAACAATGAAAAGTCTTTGTAACCAACCATTTGTAAATATTCATAACACAAAACAACAAAATAACTTCGCGGGCAACGTTGTTCATAAAGAAGTAACAATTATTTGACAGGCCCGATAATGTATGTACACCGGTACCCAGAATTAATACTCAGGTTAACTCGTTACAATTCAATAATGGTCTACATAAATCGATGTAGTATCAGAAGGAAATTTATAGCAAAGGGTTACTTGCATTATTAAAAATAAATGTCCTTTCAAACAAAATAAATACTTACGTGTTCTAAGCAACACTCAAACACGTCTTCACCCAAAGACAATACTCAGGTTACAAAGACTTTTCATTGTTGTTTTTCTTTGTAAAAGTAAGAAATGGTTTAACACAAGATGTACAGCATTAATATATTTTTATAAATAACGTTTCGCTTTTATACTATACTTACAAATACTTTTTTGTAATATATTGCATCTGTGCACAATATTAATTTTATTTGTATAATCTTTAAAATAGATTCTTGTACTTTTTGTATTAAACGCTGATGCAGACATTTGATAAGGTGTGGTATTGCGTCTATTTGGAATTTTTAGTTCTGTTTTATCAATTAGCATAGTTGCTTGTAAAACAAGTAATCTGTAAACAATTAAAAATAGGATATGCAATCTTATTAGTGCTTTTGTTAAATTAATTAAAGGTATTAAGTTAATCATAGTTAGGCTAAGGTTAGGTATATGTGACGACGTGCACGTCCCAAGATAACAATTAGGTTAGATAGAGTTACGTTATTTTATGTCGGAATAGTGGGCCCTGTAGGCCTTATTGCATTTCGAGTTCCAGACTGTTTAGTTATTTGTTTATACCTGCTTTTCCTGACAGTCGATGGTATAATAAAATGTTATTGCTTTTTCTAAACTACGAGTTTATTTCATGATTACTTTTATTAGGTATCAGTGCCTTTCCGCTGATTGGCGCCCATGTTTA
This sequence comes from Platerodrilus igneus, assembly GCA_036346225.1. Taxonomy (NCBI): domain Eukaryota; kingdom Metazoa; phylum Arthropoda; class Insecta; order Coleoptera; family Lycidae; genus Platerodrilus; species Platerodrilus igneus. The sequence continues at coordinate 3,447,085 of JARFIW010000544.1, forward strand.
TTATGAATTGCTAATATATGTATTGATGATTTTTATCCATATCGCATCTTTGGTAAGTACAAGCAAGGTTTTAGTTAAGAGTTTGAACCACGACCTACGCCGCTGAGTTTAGTCTGCCTGGCCTTAATTAACCGTCTTGACTGGTCTTTACAGACCCTCGACGGACGGTTGATTAGGTAATTATTACAACTTGTTATTACTTTAAATATCTATCCGTTGTTTTGCCATATCTTTGTCGTTCTGATACCTTTTACAATAAAATTGCATGCTCTTATTTAAAAAAAAAAGAAACAGAAAACTCAACAATACTGGACTACTCAATACTACTGGATTACTCATATCAATTGTGTCTTACCTATTTATTTTTTTGTTAACATTTTGTCTGATTCATGTTTAATTGGTGTGTGAGGAAACGTTTCTGCTACTCCCAAATATTACCTCACTTAGTACTAAAAATTTTTTTGTATTGCTTTTACCGTTGTTACATTATATAGATTATCCAAACAGTTTTTTTTTACATTCTACAAAGTACTGAACAATCTATGTTCGATCAGCATGCTATGCCTTTTCTTTATTTCAGGTTTGCAGGACTAATTTTTTTTTATTGCAGGTTTGCTATTCTAATTTTTTTATTGCAGGTATTGTTACTAATTTCTTACAGCCGCGTACATTAAATATTGGTCTGCTTTCTACAACCCCCCCTAATCTCCGATTGAGCCCGGTCATTTCTTTGATTTTCTTTGTGTTACGCACGGCTACGAGCCAACGTAGCATAAATTTGGCGCCCAACGTGGCTGCCACGAATAACGTAACAAGTAATACCCGCAAATATAACTAGACTTTATTACCTTTATCTATCTTCTCTCAGTGCACTAATGCATAATAATTTTTATCGTAGCACGTAATCACCATGTATTCTGCTTGACGTATTTAATAACATCAAAAAATAAAGAGCAAAACTGCTTGAAGTATTGAATAAAATCAAAAAATAAAAGAGAGCCAAACTCCTATCAGCACGGGTTTATATAATCGCTCGCTTGCAAGCCGAATTTGTTTCGCGACGAACGATTTTTAAAAATTCGCATTCTATTTTCCCTTCGGATGTCTCGGCACAATGATTCTTCTGAAATTTGCACTCGTCCGAGTTGAAATCTGAGAGATTTTCACACGCCTCGCATCACGTCCGAGAACAACTAATTAATTTTATATACACATTGTTATGCTTCCACCTCTCATGTTTGCATCTTACTTCAACCTTACTCGCCAATCTAGTCTGTTCGTTTTATCTAAAACCTGTGCTCTTGTTTTACATATTTCCCCTCATTTAACTACCAATGCATTCCATCTCGCTTGTTTTTATACCACAAACATGCTTTCATGCTTGCACTCATATAGCTTGAAGTTTATCGACTCTCATATACATTGTTATCTTTTGCAGGTGTTCTTAGTTCTAATACGCTGAAGGCTCTTACGTGACTTCCCCACGTTATTTATAATTTCTCGATAGTTTTAGTACTTGGAAAGATTAAATTAAATACACGTTGAACATTTTAACTCTGCTTCTTTTTATAGAAAGCGTCCAGTGAATAATCTAAACCCCTTAATTTTTTAACGAAACGAATAAATTTTTATGCTCCACGGTTTTAATAATGCGTATTATCTAATGAAATTCTACATTACTTCCTTTTACACGTTGATTATGATTATATGCAAACCCTACATTCTAATTGAATGATTTAAATCTACATAGTAGGACTTTAATTAAGCGTACTATTTTCCACTGCTCTGATATACACGGTGTTTAACATTATATAACAATATAAACCCTATGTTTAGAAGTAAATGACGAATTTATCCAATATGCCTTTAAATGAAGCGTATTATTACCCAAAGCTTTCTCATACACGGTGATTAAAATTATTTGATGTCGTCTATTAATTTTCTACCCTAGTCTAAATTTGAGTTATATATATATATATATATATATATATATATATATTGCTGTGATTCTTGTGGCTTTTTAGACCTATATACACAACCAGAAGTTGATTCCCCAAAACCCCATCAAAACACTTTACCAATTGTCCTTTTGTTGATTAACAAATGCCCCGATAAATATGCCTCGAATAGCTCTGCTTGTAGACATCTCTTAAAAATAATCACAAAATAACACACCTATGAACCTCGTGGTAATTCTCATATTTTCGGTATAAGTTTGCAATACCTTTCTTTAAAGTTTAGTAAAATAAAACTTTAGGATCAATATAAATTTATCTTCTCTTTAGTTTCTTTCAAAATTATAACATAATATTTACAGCAAATTGTGGAGCTATAGTCTCTATAAAATTATTAATAGTGATGCTTCTTGAATCAAGCAAGAATTAATGATTCAGAAAATTTAATGCTAAAATATGTTATGAATTATTCTACATAAAATAATAATTTTTATTATCGTTGGCAGTACTGCGAGCCACTTTACAATTGAAATTATTCTAAATGATTTAAAAATGTCATCACTTTAAAGTACATTCAAAATTAATACTAACTTTCAAATTTTATCATGAGTACATATACAAATTGAACACACAAACTTTTCTTATTACACCATATGGCACAAATAACAAGTTATTTATACTTTAACATAAACATTATTTCTTGTATTTAATTTACAGTATAAGATAATTTAAGTTATGATTATTAAAGATTCTACTTGAGTCAGATACATAGACTGTTACCAATATAAAATTTATTACCAATACAAAACTTTTAAACCTCTATCAAAAGTTCAAGATACAGAAGAACAAAAAAAAAATGTTGAACGTTCTTACCAAATAGTGTAAGTTGAACCAACCAAGATCAGCGATGCACCAAGAAATTCAACCTAACAGTCTGTAGAATTTAGCATAAGCATTCTAATTGTACACCAGACATCTAACCTCAAAACAAGATTTGATATAGCATTAAAGTTGAATTTTAATTCTTGAAATAAAATCAGCTTAACCTCCAATTTATGCTTCACACTAGTTGCATGCTATTTCGAAATTTCACTTTACTTGAAAGTTACAAGACATTCGAAAAATGCATGCTTAATTAAGTTTCATCAGGATCAATCACCGTGACTATGAAAAATGCACCGCCAGTCGCCTTCAGTTCCATTTATCTCTTTTAACAACACTCTGCAAGTGCCCCATGCCAACGATGCTTTTCTTACACAAATAATTTTTTTCTTCTCCTAGACCAGGTCCATCTGGCCAAAGTTATCAGTAGATAAACCCACTCGACCTTCACTCTAACAAAATCAGAGCGAAAATGACAAGCTTTGTCTAATGACAATTGCTCGTAAATTATTAAAATACAGACATCGATGAAGAGAGCTGTAGATTGTAACCTAACGATGTTGTTACTATGATATAATATGTCACCATAGTGACACTAGAAGGAAATATTATTACACACATGTAATTAGAATTGTAATTTAATTTAATAAACCAGATATCATCTACTATTGTTTGCATACCATTATAAGGGTTTGAAGTGCACAATTAAAATAAGTTTATTTGTCTTTAGGACTTAATTATTGCATCTTTCTAAAGTTAAAATTGTTGCATGAAACAGCAAAGATCGTTGAGTACAAAAAATAGTATACAAAAAGGCAATGAACTTTCGTCATCGTTTTTAAAAGTATCCAGGATAATATTTGGACAGCAATCTTCTTTTTCAGATAAAAAAATATGACTATATGACAGGCCATTATTTTAGTAAGCGATCTATAGCTGGATGCAAAGGAAACCAGCGCGCGTGAACATGCCTTAACAATTCGTAATATTTTACATCAACGAATTCAAGAAAGGATTTTAAAGTTTCAAATCGTTTGGCAGATGAACATTCATTAAAAATTTTTACTACAACTAATTCGACATCATAGCTAGACTTTATTAGAAAATTTTATAGAATTGTTTATTGGATGACACCAACAATTCGATTTAACAATTTTCTCGTTAGATTTAATAAGTTTCGTATACACAGAACAATTTTTGCAATATTTACAGCAGCATTATCTGCGGAAAAAGTTGTTACTAATTTTACATTCAGATTATATCTTTAAAGAATAATCATATTTTCATAAATTTTTCTCACTTGTTTCATGAGGAATTTCAAAGAATTCTAGCAATTTTTTGCAAATACTTTTTCTTTATTAAAATATTTTATTTTTAACCGATAGTATTTACGATTTTTCTTATTCCACGTATCAGTGCTAATAGAAAAAAAGGTATTGTTTATATCATTAAGCACCATTTCATGACATTTAGCAGCTAGTATTTCGGTAGCAACGAAGGTCTGTTTTGTTCGTGCACAAGTAATTTTTTTGGCGACATCTGAATTAGAATAATTTTTTTTTGAAACTTTATGTTGCAATCTTGATTTAAATAACTTAAGTGATGTAAAATAGCATGAAATAAAGTATATATTTCTGCTAGAGCCACAAAGTTTTCTTCAGCATTATTCTTTTTAATGACAAAACTATCTATTACGTTATTTTTGGCATTCGATTTTGATGAATTTTGATGCTTGCTAGACTTAGAATGCGTTTCAACTGGTCCCGTTCCCTCATACTTAACTCTGAATGTCATTCTACATAAGATACATCGAGCTTGTTTTTCTCTACCTCGACAAGCGCGTAACCATTCGGACCAGTGACCATTTTCCATTCATTTTCGTCGAAATGTACAAAACCTTGTAATTTTGTTTAGTGGTTTTGGAGAACATGAACCGCTGGCTTCATCTCCCATCTTTATGTAAAAATACAGAATATATAGTGTGTTTAATGTGCGAGGGGTTTTATAATTTTATATATTGACTTACCTCCGCGTTATTCTATTGTTCTATAAGTTTCGTTCCTACTCTTCAACGAAGTTGTTACGTTCACTTACGACAGTTAACGAAAACCGTATCCTGTTATTTTGTTATTCATTTACATCGATTTCGTTTCTACTCTTCAATACGCCAAGAACATCCTGTATATTTTACTTGAAACGAAAAGCTTATTCTATAAATTAAATAGTCAATACCCTGTTTTAGGTATCCGTGAACTTGCTACACATTACAATAACGTATAATTACTTTATAGATTACTTCAATCTAAAGACTTGTGGAAATAATGTACTAAACTATCCGATAAAACATGTTTCCAAATTTCTATCTAACGCCTGTGTTTGATAACGCTAGTATTGCAGTAGATCCTTGCTAGAAAACGAATTCATTTACTCAATTCTTTCTGTACTTATATAATAACGATTACTCGTTGTTAACTTTTTCTTTGTTGTTATCTCCACAATTTCGTGCACACACTGTGTGGTAAGTATTTGCGGTTTTCGGCGTAAATAAACTAATTTTACTCGTAATTATTGTAGCTTCTTCCTTCGGCGGACCTAACTACCCGTGGGATTGTGCCCGTTTTGGACACCACTATGTGCTTTCTCTGTTGGACATGGCGGTTTGTAGAGTCCGCCTCTTTTTGTGTGGAAAGATGCACAGGTTGCGTGCTTCCAGGCAGTTATATATATATATATATAAATATATAAATATATATATATATATATATATATATTGCTATGATAAGAAGGTAATTTAAGAGTATATTAAGTCATAGGAGTCGTAAGATACATGTAAATCATATTAACTTTAAAAAATCAAACAATTTCACCATTAAATAGGAGTAAATCGACTATTTTATATAAAGTTAATAGCCAGCACACTGTATATAAATCATAACCAATTTAATTCATAAGAAAGAAGATTATTGTTTAATAATTAGATACTATTTAGCAAAAATAATAATGTGTACGTCTCATAATACTTTCTAAGTTAAATATACAAGTCCAGAACTGGAAAGAAACGAGCAAAAATAGGGTTATAAACGCAATAAGTTTCATCAAAACAAACACGTAATCGGGAAGATAAACAACCTGGCATACTAGCTATTTAATAATACCATTAAATATATCAACGCATAAATAAGTAAACGCGTTCAAATACGTCATTATAAAAATATGAATACGTGACCAAAGACACTGTATTTCGATAAAATCCAACATATTTGGAGTAACAAACAATAAATAACAGGCGGTTCGTGATATGATAAAGTTTGAACTATAGTCGACGACAAACATGAAGACGTGACAAAATGCAATAAAAGTTTAGACTTTCTGCAAAACATGTTACACAAAGTTGAACGCCTACGTGTGAAATAAAGCATCTGGCCAAGAGTTGGAACACCAAGAGGAAAAATAGATAGGAGGAGTCTATAAATACTGTGGGGACCTCGTAAACATTCAGTATCTCTTTGAACAAGGCACTAACAACGTCAATTGAAAGCGAAATACTACGTAAAAGTGAACTTAGTGAAAAATAATAATTAATTTAAATAACTGAAAATTAAAAGTGCCAATTTATACAACAAGAAGTAGCCGTTTTGATCTTAAAACGTAAGGTAAACTGTTAATTGAATTTTATTCTAATATTTAAGAAATTAGGGACCTGAATATACCTCTAAACAAACCTCCAGATCTGAATGTACTTCTAAATAAACCTCCAGATCTGAATATACCACTAAATATACGTTTAAATGTACCACTAAAGAAACTTCGAGAACACTCTAACCATCGATATTCAAAGGCAGTTTCTAGAAACGAGCAGGAAAACACAGGTCAGAGATTTTATTCATTATTAATATAAGACTGATTTCCAATTTTTAACATTTAATACTTGCTATATCAAATATCTGTAATGGTAATCAAAAATCATTTGAGAATATGAAAAAATAGAGAGAGGATCGTTTTGAACGTTCAAAAGGTAATTAAAAGTATTTACAGTGGTATTTTTGCTGGCTTTCAGAGAACATAAATTTTGGTGGAATCAGGGGCTAATTTTTGAATATTAAACAAATTAATAAGTTATTGACATAGAAGTGTACATATTACAGATTATTATATTGTATATTTTTGGATTGCTTTATTTTTTATTTTTATTTACATTATTTCAACTGATAGGTAATAGAAAGAAAAGGGGTTGAACAATCTTTATTGTCGTGATGTAGGGCACTCTGTGTTCAATAGATTGAACTAGCCGAGGCATACAAATTCAAGGAATTATAGGATTTAGAGACGCAGAGGAAAGAGGCCGAATACGAACACAACAGTAAAGTTTTAAAAGGCGACGGCAACGTTAGGGGCTGTGACATAGCAAAATTGTATAACGAAATAATCGTGAGCAGAGATTACAGCAAACTTATATTGTACCAACGTAGGGCTTTTCATGGCAAAATAATATAGGACACCAACGTGGGGCTATTTCACAGTAAAATAAATACCCAACGTTAAGGGCTATTCACAGCAATTTATATAACGCCCAATCATGGGGTGATTCACATAAATATATATATATATATATATATATATATATATATATATATATATATTCTACTATCTCACCCCCCCTTTTACTTTTATTATTTTTATTTAAATATAAAATTATTATACACTACTTTTTTCGTCGCGCCTATTTTTATTATTCAATGAATGACTTTTATATAATGTGCTTTAGCAAAGTTTGGTTGGTTATATATTGTTATGCCTCGACTATATGAACTCTTTATCTCAGGGTGTTCACCTACTTACCGTGGGTTCAGTCGTAAGTAGATGTGCACTGCCCAACCAAACTGCACACTCTTTTGTTTTACTACTTTTATGTGAATTTACTACTGTATATGCCAAATTTTACTGATCAACGTAGCTTTGTGCCAAATTAATTAATGTACACAATTTCTGACTTTTTTTTTATGATATTGCACGGTACTCACCTGAATTATACTTCGCTGATGCCCTTTTTAAATGCTGCTGACTCACGATCTTAGTCGCCGTATGCGTCTTTACATGGACTCACAATCACTATTGAACTTTCGTATCGCCTCCAGGTGTCTTAGTACAATTTTGATGACCCCAAATCTGAAATGAATAACCCGAATTTTAGAATTTTGACAAACCGTTGTAATTACTTCGCCTGCGCTAATCCTTCCGTGTTCCTTTTTTTTTCGTTGAATCTTCCCCTGCAATTGCTGCTCTCCTATTTTCCCTCTACGCGCTCCAATTAATCCGTCCGCCTTCTCGTAATCAATCCAAATCTAACCGCCGTCCTGTTCCAAATCACTCAATGCCCTGCTATAAATTCGATGTCCCACTCGATGTCCTACTGCCTTCAAATCTCTATCCAAATCAATCCCAAATCTATTTAAATATTCGTTGCTTTCCCGTCGCACTATAACCACTCTATGTCCTTCTGCCTTTAAACCTCTATCCAAATCCCAATCTCGTTCCAAATCTAATTAAATATTCGTTGCTTTCCCGTCGCACTATCACCAATCTTTACACTTCTTTTAACGTCGCTGTTGCTTATTTAACCACCGATGCTTCTTGTACCTCCACTTTAATAAATCAGACTATTTAAATTCAAACACATTTATTTTTTCAAAATATATCACAACTTTAACGCAGGTTTGCAAAACACGTCTTTATACTAAATTTAATCGAAAAAGAATCATCTTGTTTACTCTCCTAGGCAATAAGCACGACAAAACTAGCTTACTTAATTACATAATTTAATTAAATACATAAAAATATCCAATAACAATTTGTCCTTTTTTTGGTGTCACAAATACTTTCACTATTGTCTTTATACACATTCCTAAATTCTATCATTGGTCCTAAATACTTCACAATTCTCCAATTATATTTGATACTTCTATTAACTTATAATTTTGAATTTACAAATTCGTCCAAAAGTTGATTCTATTTAAAGAAAAAGCCAAAATAATTCACACAAGACCTGGATGCTTGGTTGATAGTAGACATCCGTAGACGCATCCGGTTTTCAGACGGCAAATGTACTTTCAATGGCTTATTAAATTGCAACTTAGTATAGAACCTTGAGCACTGTGCATTTTATCAACGTCATCAAGTCATTTAGTTTACCTTTTGGCATATACGTTTCAAACTAACATGGTAAATACTTTAGCATATGTAAAGTACGGCAAAATATAATTTTTGAATTACTGGATCTTATATATGAATCATTTTATTTGGCATACACCCCTTTTAACACAAATCTACCCTTAGAAGCCTTGTACCTCCCCCTGACATTACAATATATATATATATATATATATATATATATATATATATAAAGCTCTTATTATTTTCATAAGAGTTTGTTTACAGATACATCCTACTTTATATATATATTTACATATATATATATATATATATATATATATATATATATAATTAACATTATTGAACGATGATAGAATCTATGGCCGTAATAGTGAGGCGTTGCTTTTTGTTCCGAATGACTCATATTGGTAGTGGCAAAATGATTATTTTCGGTGCGGGGATATGTGTTGATAATATTCAATTATTTAAGAATTGAGTTTTTCTTTTTTTTGTAGAACAGTTTGATAGGTCAATGGAATGTTTACGGGGAGAGGATTTCAAACGGTTGTTTTTTGAATTTGTAAGTTTGAGATAATTAAGAGAATTGTGTTGGTAATATTCGATTGTTTAAGAATTGGGTTTTTCTTTTTTTGTGGGACAATTTGATAGGTTAATTGTATGTTTACAGGGAGGTGGGGAGGGAGGGGGATTTCAAGCTGTTGTTTTTTTTTAATTTGTAAATTTGGGTTAATTAAAACATGATATTAATAATTTTAGGTATGTAGCTTTAGGTTTACTATGAGGATTACGAGCTGTTGTTTTTAGTGTTAATTTTTTTCTTTTTTGATGTTATTTCGGAGGGGTAGCAACATAAAAACTGCAGCCGGCCATTTTTGAAGTAATTTTATTGTTCTGTCGGATATATGTATATTGGGATTATTGAATTTTTTTGTGTTTGGGAATACTGTGCTGTTGTACATATTTTTTTTTAATTAGAGGTTTCTTTTTTGTATGTTTTGTTGTGAGTTTTGAATGATGAGTGTATTTTTTTATTTTTCAGGCTTTGCTTTATTTTTGGTATTTGTAAGACCCCGCCTACTCACTGACTGAGGTCGGTCATTTCCTTTCTTTGTTTTTTTAGGCTACGTCGATGTACGTAGCAAAGTGGACGGTATGGCAATTTATTGGACGTGATACGTTTGCGCTGCTACTGTGTTTTTTAAGGGTTATCCATAAAATCACATTCGGATACACTAATGACTTAACTCACTTTACCGAAACCACAACCATTTAACGTCGATGTCTATGAGCAAGTGTCTATCCCTACCCTTTTAGTCCAACTTAATTTTCACAGACACAAAGGAGGTTTTATAACGGTACAAGGGATGACAGCTTTGCTATTTGATTTACAACTACGAATTTACAACGACTTAAAATTAAGCGCAAAAACGTGCGACAAAGAGACCAAACATATTGGCTAGGTATATTATTCAAATACTGAAGGCAAATAAATTATAAATTAAATACATTTATTTTTCTGCATTTGTAATTTGTAGGTACTAATTTGTACTGTATACAAAGTTTATGACGTTATAATATAGGTATCGCTACACAATAATTTGTATTAGCAAACACTTTTTTAAAAACAAAGTGTGAATAACCAGATACCTAAATGATGAGTGAAAATCAATTGTACAATAACTTCAATTTTTTGAGTTCCTTCAAAATTCACGTATCTTTAAGAACAAGATTTCGAGTTACTGCCACCTCACTTATGTAGTCTGCCTGTCTGTCGCTACTAAAGTACTAACTAGTTTCGACTGGCGTCTTGTATTATAATACGATTCGTCCATTCGGACGTGTAATCATGACGCAATACCTGCTAGCAGCTTGTGCATATTATTTTAATTGAACAGCTCTGTTGACGCACAACATTGAATTTCTAAATCCAAGTCTTGTCGTGCATCGCATTTTGGTATTCAGTATAGCTTCCTTTATTACAATATACGATTCGGGAACAATTCCGGGTCCCAGTTAATGTATTTTGTTGGCCAAGACTGAGGACCTACATTCCAGGATAATCCCGGCGAAACTGAAACCAGTGGCAACCCTAGTTGGATTGAATAAACACATACTTCGCAATTGCAAACCTGTAATTTATACATAAATTATAGACCACTATTTTGTTTGCCGATATAGCTGCACTCGAGGCCAGTGTTTGGACTGCCTCTCGATGCGGCTTATAAAACAATCAACTTAAACGCGGGAACATAATATGCACAAAATGGGCTAAAGTTCCTTAACTACAATCAGCGTGGATTTGCATTGAGGTTAATTGCTAGTGTTTCGCCATCGGGGTGTTCCAATTCAATAATCGAACCAGTTATAAGTAACAAAGCTTTTTACAAACACATATCAATTTCCGTAATACAACAACTTCGAAATTTTGAGTGAAATGTTTGTAAACGACTTCCTCCGTCCCATGGGACACAACTGTTGTTTATGCATTCAATTGATTGCACCTCAACGAGGCACACACGATAATGTTCACAACCGTCCCGAGTCTGGTTGACGTAACTCACTCCGTTCTCCCAAACATAACACAAAATTAGAGTACCGTTAGCTTTTCAGAAATTTGTCTTCGTGGATAACGGAATCAAATCACAAAGGAACGATTATAGCGGGTGTTTCAAATTGCGGGTTTTTTTTAAGAATAAGCAAAATATAGATGGCGCACTGAATTCGTCTGGGTATTTTGACATTTAAAAAGTGTGATGTATGACATTTATAAAAATGGCTTCGTATACGATACAACAACGCGTTCAGATTGTTGATTAATTTTATGAAAATCAGCGTTCTGTGAAAAGCGTTTTCAGAAGACTAAGTGAATTTTATGGTTTACATAATCGTCCAGCTAAAAGCACTATTGGTCGAATTATTAAAAAATTTCAAGAGACCGGTTCGATGGAAGATCAAAAAAGTGAAAAATACAGTCGTAGTGTAGCGGTCGTTCACAAAAAAAATATTGATTTGGTTCGTGATAGTGTTGCTGAAGATCCTAAAATGTCTATTAGACGACGTTCACAACAAGTTGGACCTAGTGGATCAACAACATGGCGTAGTTTGCACAAGAATTTAGTTCTGAAGACATATAAGGTTCAAATAACACAGACACTAAAGCCATTAGATCATTTAAAACGTCGTTCATTTGTTAATTTCATCAATGAACAACAGGCTGATTTTTCTCAAAAAATCATGTTTTCCGACGAGGCACATTTTGAACTTGGTGGCTATGTTAATAAACAAACTTGTCGTATCTGGGGAGAGAAAAATCCATGAATTATTCATGAGAAACCTATGCATTCTAAACGAGTTACTGTTTGGTGTGCATTATGGTCAGGTGGTGTAATTGGACTTTACTTCTTTGAAAATGCTGCTGGTGAAGCTGTAACTGTCAATGGTGATTCATATCGTCGGATGATAACCGAATTTTTGTGGTCTGAATTAATGAATATTGATGTAGAGAATATTTGTTTTCAACAGGATGGCGCTACATCTCATTTTGCACAAGAAACAATTGCTTAATCGAGAGAAAATTTTCCTGTACGTATAATCTCAAGAAACGGTGATGTTAATTGGCCACCAAGATCATGTGATTTGACTTCATTAGATTATTTTCTTTGGGGTTATGCGAAAAGTCAGGTTTATAAATACAATCCACAATCGATTCCTCCTTTGAAAGATGAAATTATTGGTGTCATTGGTGAGATAGAGCCTCAATTATGTCAAAATGTCATTGAAATTTTAACAAAAGAGTGGACGTCTGTGGAGCTGTAAGAGAAGGCCATTTGGCAGATATTATTTTTTGCATATAAATGTCATTAGTGACACTTCAATTACCAATAAAAAGTTTTTGAAAATGAATGCAAATCATGTGTCTTATTTATGGTTAAAAAAAACGCGCAATTTGAAACACCCTTTACTTGTTTAAGACTGCAAGAAACCCTTTCCATTAAAGACAAGGTTGTAAGTGAAGTAAACGTATATAGCAAAAAATTATGACACGCTCTAACAGTCAACGATAATAATCAATCAAATTTGACTAGATTTAAATAAAAAAGTACATTTCAAAAATTGATATTTATTAGTTAATTTTGGATTTAGATCTTCTCTTTCGTCATTTTATGGTGTGGTGAGACACTGCCTCACCAGACAAGCCGTCTCCCAAGTGCACATTAAGTGGTAGTTGATAAGAGGAATAATCCAAAATAACGGGTTATCATGGAAACCGCTGTAAACTGGTTTTATTTATACTTCAGAATTGTACTTAATGAAACCGAGTAAATGACATACTATTGTAGTCATTATAGAATCTACGTAAAATATGCATGTTCCATTATAGGATCCATTCCGTAATATGAAAGTTGCGTGGTTATTTAGATATTTACTTCCTAAATTATACATTAGTTCTGTGTATGTCTGTCTGTAGCGAGTTAAAAACGGAAAAATACATTACAGTGTCAAGGTTTAAGTAGATCAGAAATAGTAATACTATAATATACAGTAGAAAAAATCGTTTTGTCATGCTATTTATAATTGATGTCTTTCTAGAGGCTTGCGTCATAAGTTCATGTTGGACAGTTTCCTAAATCGCAATTCACATTATTTATGTTTGTCCAGAGACGATTTAATTTGAAAGACATATTATTTTAAAATGTCAATATCAATTAATCTAGTGTAAAATATTTTCCATCCAGACAGTTAATAACGCGCATATGTTTATGTTCTAGCATCCCTGCAGTTTCATTTACAGCAAGTTAAGAGAATATAATTAGCGTTTTATTTTTATACATTAAAAATATAAATTCAAACGCTTAGTCGGAGAAATTGAACTGTATTATTTTAATTACCAACCCTTAACGCCGGTTTTAAGCGAGGGTCTCGCAAATAATCTATTTATATAAATTAAAAAGTTTCTTACGTACTAAAAGAGTTGAAAATTAAAATGTATGCTGCCCATTTGCTGTGGGCGCTTATTTCCCTACGTATTAATATAAAGCAGCGCCTGAAAAACTTTTTAACTGCTTTTAACGTCCTGAAATTTTATCTTTAATGTGTTTGCGCCGTTGCAGATATGAAAATTAGGGCTAATATCATGACCACTAGATCTGACTCCCTGAATGGGATTCATAAGATAATGTTGACATTTTTTTATATAAAAACAAGCTAACCTTGTTAAAAATAGAACGAATAGTCAACAACTGCAATATCCACTTGTTTGTTTAAACGGAAATATTACAACAGTATGTGTGTGTTATGGACCCTTTCTGCAACTGGTTTTTTTGCTATTTAAAAATTAAATAACTATTGTTTTATTTGCAATTTATTATACAATTAATATAACTGTTAATAGAGATACATAAAAACAAGTACTTAGCATGTCTTCCTATTCTATATGCGGCTTCTCGGAGTTTATATAATACACTTCGTGTACGATGCAATGATTAACAACAATATATTTCAATTCTTACAGTAGTATAATTAAATAAACTATTTACGTATCTTATGATAGGACTAGAAAATACATCTTGGGAATTTACGGAATGATTAATTTAAACAAATCGGAGGCCACATTCGAACAGAAAGATTGTAACGAATACGATTACATGCTTCATTAACGTAAACTTTTGTTATCAATATTTATTTAACAAAACGCTTTTATTATACAGAAAATACCAAATTCCTATTTCAACAATATAATATCTATTTGTTACTTAGAACTCCATCTATGTCTATGGACTCGAAGTAGAATTTAGGTTTCCTTTTATCTGTGTATGTGTTGATGCAACAATTCGGTCTTCTGCGCGTGCTCTAGTAATAAATTGCTTTGAGGCTAAAGTTCTCATTTAACGTACGAATGTGATCGGGTAATCAAGTTTGTGGCGAGGTGGGCCAGCAGGTTTCTTGGAAAACATGCAGTCCCAAAGGCAGGTGGTATGGTGCCAACGAATACCATTATACCAATTTATAGTTTAATTGACCTATTGTTACTGTAGAGTAAACATCATCTACGGTAGGTGAATAAATTTCAATTTTGCATTTAAATTATTTTCTCGATTCTTTTCAGCGCAAATTTTATGTAGATACGTACTATATAAAGTATTCTTAATTATGGAATATAGCGGTCTAATTGTTATGGAGTATTGAAACGCAAATTTTAAGTAGATACGTAATATATCAAGTATTTTTAATTATGGAATATTGTACTGTCTAATTGTTATGGAGCATAGAAACGCAAATCTTTATTATTATGCACTATTGAAAGTTCAAATTGTCGAGTGTTGCTATGGAGTATTGTGGAATTTTCCGTCAACTTTGTTTTGTATAGAAGTCAATCTGTAATGCCAAACACGTGTGAACTTCGCGCACCTGTTGTTGTTGTAACTGCACACGAAGGTTAAGGAACGCTAATGTCTAGAAGATTATTTGGGGTGAGTGCTTTCCAATTCTATTCTTGTTTCACGGAACCACTACTGGAAATCTAATAATACTTTTTTGTAAATTTTATATAGTGATCTAAATGGGTACTCGTAATTTTTGTTCAGAATTTAATAGTCAGATATTGTATAAATGTTCGTAGAAACGCAAAGAAATTTCTATAAAATAACTTTAGTTGAATTTAAAAGGTTACACTAAACTGTGCTTGTAACTAAGCAGATGACCGTTTGTATTTGTTTGTCACATTATAAAATCTAGTTTTTTTGACAGCACAATTAAAATACAGATTAGTTCAGACCATAAGCATTTTTGACCTTTGACTCAAGAAATTAATTAATTAAAAATGTAAGTTCTGCAGTTCATGAAAAGTCAATATATTTAATTAATTATATGTAAGCCAAAACAGGATCCTATTTTGGTATCAAACACAAGTTGTAGAATATTATCAATAACACATTAATTCTCCTAAGGAACTATAATAAATTAGCACTTGCAAAATTCATACAAATAATAAGAGACTACTCTTACACATTATTAATAAAAGATATATAAAAAGCTTCAATACGTGTAAAATTGTGCAAATTGTACAAATTTTCAATAGTTATAACAGCCATATCAAATTTACAATAGAAACTGAATCTAATAGATCGATACCAGTTTTAGATACATTATTAATTAAAAACGCTCAAAATAAAATTATTTTAGATTAGTACCAGAAACCTACACAATCAAATAGGTGTTTAAATTATTTTTTCTACCACCCTTTCAAAACAAAAATAAATTTTATTCTTGCATTGAAGAATAGAATTAAAAAGATATCACATCCTACGTTTTTTAATAATAAAAATATCCAAAAGCTAAAACATATTTTACTAACTAACAATTATCGATCTTCATTAATAACAAAATTATTATATAATCCCCAAATAAATATAAATACAAACCGTAACACTAATAATAATAACAATATCAATCCCGAAAGTAACCATATACACAAAACACTACCACACATCGAACACTTAACTCAAAAATTAATTCAAGTCTTTAAGAATAATAATTTTAAATTTTGCTAAAAGAAATTGAAACATATTTTTTTAACTTCTCTCTAATTGTTGGCTCCGCTAGCCTCACGCATGGGCGCTAGTGAAACGATTTTTCTTTGACTTACTAAAACACTACTTTATTAACACCATACTTCAAGTTAGGTGTCTGCAAAACTAAGTCTTCCGACGTAACTAGGGGTCTATTCCTTGGGTAGAGCTATGAGCAATGGGGGGGTAAGTCGAAATCTGTGGGGGGTCACACTCAAACTAAAACAAACAGGCGCCACCAAGTCCAGATGGATTTATATTAATGGCATAGCAAATTTCTAAGGGCGGACGTGGAGACCCAAAAAAAAAGATCGCCTTCGCTGATATACAAACTTGTCTTAACAGAATAAGACACTGCTCCTGTAAGAAAGAATAATAGTTAAGTCACCTAAAAAAAATGGGAACACTATTTGCGTCCCTCAAGTATACCTAAAATGCATAGAGAATATTTTCTACATAATGGAATCATAAAAATTTAACTCTTGCTGTCTTTTGTTTATCAGGTCTGATCAAACCAGATCAGAATAAAAAACTTTAAAGGTAGATTATTAATTTACTAGAAAGAATTTTCTTTGTTTTAGTAAATAAAATTTCATTATAATTAAATAAAATAAATATTTGATATTCTTGCAAAATTGTTGTAAGGTTTATCAACTGATCCTTACTCAAATATATTACTGTTCAGTGTAACTAACAATATTAAGTTTTTTATAACCCAACCAGATCTGTGTAGGTCACTTACAAATGAATATACGAAATTTCTCATTAATTTAACAAAATTAAAATTAGTCTGAAGTTAAAAGAATCACCAAGATATTCTCTAATTTTATCAAAAGTGGCAGTACTGTAATGTTAAACATCTGTTAGCCATTGTGCAATTGTTGACGGCGTTGTTCAAACAAACAGGTGACGTAATAGCAGCTGTTAATTTACGTTGTAGCCACGTGTAGTCACATATTTACGGAACTAAGTGAAATCAAACCCGATACTGGGGAAAACCAGTCTAATCACAGGTAAAGTGAATAACAATTTTGTACATCCAACAAACAAATGAAATAATGTACTTTCAGAAGGAAGTACTGAGGAAATTCTTAATTCTATTACGAACCCAAAACCGACTGTCGTCTTTGGTTGCAATGGAAACAACTTCGCAGTGCGGGGCCTGCAGCTAAATATGCTTGTTTTCCATGCTTTAATACAGATGTAGGAGCGAAGCGGATTTCTCACATTGGTTCAAGGCAGCATTACTTCATAGCGTAATCTTCCGTTTTCTAATTTTATTTACAAATATAATCTTTCATTGTGTAGTCCATAAGTTAAGGTTTCTATATTGTTACTTCAAAGTGGTCGTGCGGTTTCTAATTTATTGTTGTAATTTCTAACGTATTGTTGCGGTTTCTGACATGTCGTTGCGCTAAATAAATTTTTAAATTAGCTAATATGATAACGAATATGCAAAATGTGGATTAAGTACTAACCGTTACTCAGGAAGTGTTTCACCAAAATAAGGCGACCCGGAGGTCACTCGCCATTCTTTTTAATGCATCTTCACGCTGCCTTTAACTATCGACGAGTGCGCTCGCTGCGTTCTTGCATGGTGGGAGGATCATAAGTGGGGTTCTCGAACCTCTCACGCGCGCGCCAGTGGCTGTGGAATTGCACCGAACTCCGAAACAAATAGACTACTAATCCTAGATATAGTAATACTATAAAAATTTGATTGTTACTCGAATCTTTATTTTAGTTAATAAAGGTATTTCAATATTCATTGTACGTTTAATGAATAGGTTCTTTTACTGCTAAAATAAAATTGTTACACTACCCCTTTCCTAAAAGAAAAAATTTTTTTTAGAAAACTTCAAATATAACAAATACAAAAAAAATTTTTATAACAATACTAGCCTTTCCTACCTTCCTAACTAACTATGCAATTTTATAAATTTATTCAAATGGGGGGGACAAATATTTACAAATGAGTGTGTTGGTAACTACGTGTACCTGACGTCCATCGGGAGACAAAATCGGGGAGTCACAATCGGTAATAATCAAAATTGGGAGGGGGTCAAATTAGAAAGTCAAACACTCCACGGGACAAAAAAAATTCAAATTTACAATATTTCCTGACTTGAGATTCATACTTCTAACAAGGCTAATATTTCTTACCTATAAGCAAACACTTACGATTTACTTCTAATTTCAAAAAAAACTTCACTTCCAGGAGCTCATTTAGCTCTATCTACAAAAAAAAGGAATGCTTCCTCATCAAGACAGCATAACTATTCAAAACATCATCACTACAAGGTGATAATCAAAAGTAAGACCCTACTAATAGGTCTATATTTAAACACCATCATCACAAAGTGATAATCAAAACAAAAGTGACCTAACCAAAAGGTTACTTATCTAATCCAAATACAAAATATTATCACTTTATCGCAAAGGGATAATCAAAACAAAGGTAACCTAACCATAAGGTTACTTATCAAATTCAAATACAAAATATCATCACTTCATCGCAAAGGGATGATCAAAACAAAGGTAACCTAACCATAAGGTTACTTATCAAATGCAAATACAAAATATCATCGCTTCATCGTAAAGAGATGATCAAAACAAAGGTAACCTAATCATAAGGTTACTTATCTAATGCAAATACAAAATTGAGCCAGTCAGGGCTGTACTATCCTACACCCTACTGAATATCCTATCACTGAGTTCCAACAAACAACTGATCTCATTAGTGATGGACCAAATGGTGAGACTCACCAAGCCAACTTTGACCTTATCAAATCAAAGAACTTCGAACGGTCAAAAGGAACAAGGGAAAGAATAATCTAATATTCTCTCTACCTCGATATGTAGAAATCAGGACCAACAATTGAATAGCCCACCTACTTCTACATTGTAAGGATATCTGTCAAAGACATCCTCCAAACACATCTCTGAGCAACGCGCGAGCAAAATGTCCAGCGTGCACACCAAGGCACACCTCAAACCTACAAAATTTACAAAATCTCTAACCACTTATTTCACTTCTCAAATAAAATACTCAATATTAGTGAAACGACACTAAATCAAAAATCGGAACAAAATAAAACAAACCACTACGTCATTACTTAATATCAAAGAGATGATCGGACCGGAATTAATCGTCAGGATCATCATTTTCTTTTGGATACGACGCTTCAACTGGTTTCAAGTCCTTTACGTGTCATTTCCCTGCTCTTGTTCCATCTTCGTTCTCTAACTCATATACTACATTGGAATGTTTTTTCCGAACTTTACTCATAACGAACTTAGGGGCTAACTTAGCGGAAAATTTATCACTAGCACTCGAGAGGACCTTATTAGCTCTCCAAACACTTTCTCCGACTCGGAATGAAATGTCTCTTCTCCTAAGATTGTAGCGTTTACTCGAACGTTGGTAAGCTACATGCAAATTTTCACGGACATTTCCAAAAATATCAAACAAAGGTTGACGATCCAAAACATAAGAAGGTCTACTACTGGAGACGACATCAACATCTTCACCCGGTATAAAATTATCATTATAAGCTTTTCCACTTAACTGCCTTGAGGAGCATACACAGCATTGTACCACATCTCTTGGATCTCGTACCTTGCACACAAAACTTCAAAAACATGTCCAATCAACTGTGGACCATTATCACGAATAACAAATGGTGGTATTCCGTATGCAAAAAAAATACTTTTTCTTCTAAAAATTTCTCGATCAAATGTGCCGTGGCACTACGTAAAGGTTGCAAAATCGAATATTTCGAAAACCAATCACCAACAACTAAAAGTCATTTACCTGCTTATGAGTCATCAATAAAAAAACTAATCATGACAATAGCTAACAAAAAAAATCAGTGTTCAGGTACACTCTCATCCTACTACCAATTGAACTGTCGAAACAACTATAAAGCTTCACAACGCCTAAATATGCTAGAGTGACAAACCCTCTACGAGTCTCACCTAGACTAACAATACCAAAATTTACATCAAATCAAAAAAAAGATGCAAAAAAAATTCTAGAGCGCCTAACTCACCTCGAGTCTCGTCTAGACTTATGTAAAGCCGAGCGACCAACTCTTCCTGAGTCTCGTCTGGACTGACATACTGCTGATACTGGGGAAAACCAGTCTAATCACAGGTAAAGTGAATAACAATTTTGTACATCCAACAAACAAAATGAAATAATGTACTTTCAGAAGGAAGTACTGAGGAAATTCTTAATTCTATTACGAACCCAAAACCGACTGTCGTCTTTGGTTGCAATGGAAACAACTTCGCAGTGCGGGGCCTGCAGCTAAATATGCTTGTTTTCCATGCTTTAATACAGATGTAGGAGCGAAGCGGATTTCTCACATTGGTTCAAGGCAGCATTACTTCATAGCGTAATCTTCCGTTTTCTAATTTTATTTACAAATATAATCTTTCATTGTGTAGTCCATAAGTTAAGGTTTCTATATTGTTACTTCAAAGTGGTCGTGCGGTTTCTAATTTATTGTTGTAATTTCTAACGTATTGTTGCGGTTTCTGACATGTCGTTGCGCTAAATAAATTTTTAAATTAGCTAATATGATAACGAATATGCAAAATGTGGATTAAGTACTAACCGTTACTCAGGAAGTGTTTCACCAAAATAAGGCGACCCGGAGGTCACTCGCCATTCTTTTTAATGCATCTTCACGCTGCCTTTAACTATCGACGAGTGCGCTCGCTGCGTTCTTGCATGGTGGGAGGATCATAAGTGGGGTTCTCGAACCTCTCACGCGCGCGCCAGTGGCTGTGGAATTGCACCGAACTCCGAAACAAATAGACTACTAATCCTAGATATAGTAATACTATAAAAATTTGATTGTTACTCGAATCTTTATTTTAGTTAATAAAGGTATTTCAATATTCATTGTACGTTTAATGAATAGGTTCTTTTACTGCTAAAATAAAATTGTTACAAAATATATTAACAATAAATACTCTTTTATCAAAATTAAAAGATAAAACTCCAAAACTCCAACAAAGAAACATTGTATATCAAATTAACTGTTTAGATTGCGATAATTTATACATTGGCCAAACCTCACAATGCCTAAGCCAACGTATAACACAACATAAAAACGACATTAAAGTCAAGCCAAATTCCTGTGCTTTATTGCCACATTTAATTACTTCTAATCACAAAATGGATTTTGAAAATCCTCAAATTTTAGAATTTGAAAAAGATAAACAGAATAGATTGTTCTTAGAAATGTGTCATATCTTTCGAAATCAAAATGCAATAAATAAAAGAACTGATATTAATGGCTTAAGTTCGATTTACACCTATCTACTTAATTTTAGAGCAATAGTTGATAAATAGTTAATGCAAGAATTGTTAGTACACAAACACATAACTCAAGTAACACTAACAGGTATATATTCACTCGTTCTCTCTCTTCTTTCTCTTTCTCTCTCTAACACACACACACGCACACATACACACACACACCCACCCACTCACTCACGCACTCACACATGCACGCACACACATACACTCTCACACAAACGCATACACATGCACTCTCACACAAACGCATACACACAACACAAGCAAACATGCGCACAAACAATCATACAAACAGAAATTCGCAAGCACACATACAAAATCATACAATCCATCAATTTAGAAACAAAATTTTTTTTTACATTTTTATACTTTTACAAATTATACAATTTTACAACTTCAAAAAGCAATAAAATCTAAAACCTTTATATAGAAAATCCATTCATTTAGATGTAATTTTATTTTCTTAATTTGTAAGGTATATTTATTTTATGTAAACTTTAGCCTAGTTAACATTATTTTAAAAAAGCCTGTGATCAAGGATAAAATAAAAATTCGAAAATTTAGGCATTTAAAAAGAGTTTACTTTTAAATCCTACCAGCTGACCTTAAACCCATAATTAAAGAATAATATATATATATATATATATATATATATATATATATTATATTTCTGTAAATCAATAGAAAGTGCACTAAGTTTTAAAGCTTTCTTTTATTGAAGTCAACAATAATTTTTCTACAAAAGCAAGCAACCAAATTTATAAAATTTTTCTAGTGAAGAAGGATAGATTATTGGTATTGTATTTGTAAAAATTTTTTTGAGGTATAATCTTAACTAGTTTATGTTTTTGGAATTCATTTTTTTGTGATAAAGTGACTAGACTCTAATGTAGCCCTAGCTCTAAAATGCTATGAAGTAATTAAATTTTCAGATAGTAGGAGATTGTCGTTTCAATTCCAGTTTACAGAGTCACAAGTAGGTATTTTATTTCTATGTTTTGCTCGTTAAGGATTTTTTTTCTTTTCGAAGATTTCCATATCTTATCTTTGGATTGTCTCTCATTATAGCTATTATTAAGATACGGTGGCGTCCATAAAAAATCCTTTTATTATCGTAAATCATCCTACGACTCTAGCTCATAGCTCTGCCCTAAGTTGAAGAAGCTTAGCTGGCTAGAAGATCTTTTTAGAGGGTCTTATTATACTCAAAGCCATTTTCCATCCTCTTTACCCTGGGCTTAAACCTTAGACAGGAACCCCTCATAATTTATTGTGGGTCTACAGCCTACAAGGTAGAATAAATACACTATATAAAAGAAAGTGTAACAAGATAAAAAAATTTACGTTTGAACCAAAGACAATTGTACAATAAAGTACAAGATGTTCTATTAGGATTGATACATAACACCCCTCCCTTAGTTGCGAAATATCTATGTGATAGATGTGTAGCCAGGTAAGTAAAATCTAACATATGTAAAGAATTTGGAATATAACAATATATACCTAAATACAAGTAATTGCAAAGTATAATGAGTTTCAGTATTTAATCAAGTACTACGACGTAGAGGAGTAGTTATAGAATGAATATCACATTTAGATTTTCCAATATCTGACAAGGCGATCGAAGGAAAATCATCGCTAGTTTTCCGTTTTTTCTTACTACAACAGTGTGAAAAATAATTTATAATAGAATTTACGGTGATAATCGTAGACCTAGTATCCGATTCGATTGCAAGGTGTATAAAATCATTTTCACAATTTTAAAGATACACAGTACAATAATTTCCGGAAAAATAAGAACAATAATAAGCGTCAATATAAATCCTAAATAATGAAGAAAACTATATTTCCTTACAAAAGAGGGATGTTTTCAAAATTGATCTATATCGTACTCGATGAATCCCAATTGATTTGATAAAAGTTGTCATTATCATCATAATTTTGTTTTCGATCTTACTTAAGGTCGGTTGACGAAGCTCTAACTTCTTTTCTATTCCGTGCTAATCTAAAAAGTTCTACATACCCTTCACAACCTAAATTTCTAATAATTTGACTAATATAGCTTGGTCTAGGTCTTCCTATACTCTTTTATCTTTTTCTTATCTACCTGGCTCTACAAAGATATTAGCAACCTGATAGTTGTTAAAAAATTCCATGTTTACATGATTTCCATTTATAAGGAAATGAAATATTACCTGGTTATCCCCTTTAAAAAAAAAGTGTTAAATTATATGTTATGGTAAGGCTTAAGCAACAAATTGCTTCCAACATGCCAAACCGCTAACTAATTGTGAATTATGTCATGGTGACATTTACTTAACTGATTTTTATTTATTTATTTTTTTCTGTTTTATTTTCGAACTTACTTAAGATCGGTTTGACGCAGCTCTAAATTCTTTTCTATTCTCTGCTAGTCTAAAAAGGTCTACGTACCCTTCACAACGTAAATCTCTAATAATTTAACTAATATAGCTTTGCCTAGGTCTTCCTACTCTATTTTTATTTGGTAATCTATAATCTAAGACCTTACTAAATAGTCCCTCATGTCTTAACTGATGTCCTATCATTCTATCTCTCCTGACCTTTAGTTGTTTCCACATACAGGATTCCTCACCTATCCTTCGATAAACTTCCTCATTTGTTACTCTATCTATCCAACTAATGTTTAACATTCTCCTATAATACCAAATTTCAAAAGCTTCTATCTTTTTCTTATCTACCTCTTTAATTATTCAAGTATCACTACTGTATAATAGAACGCTCCATACGTACGACTTTAAGAAATTTTTTCTATTATCTAAACTAATACTATTAGCTATTAGTAAATCTTTCTTTTTTAAAAACATTTTTTTAGTTTGAGCTATTCTAAGTACTATATCCCTTCTGCTACGTCCGTCCTTTGTAATTTACCTAAATAGCAAAATTCATTTACCACCTCTAACTCGGTATTACCTATTTTTAATTTTAGTTTAGAACTAGGCTGCAACTCACTTGTCATTATCTTTATCTTTCTTAAGTTAATTCTCATACTATAGTTACTCTGTAGTATCTAATCTAAAATATTAAAAAACTCTACTAGTTCTTTTCTAGATTCTACTATAATAGTTACATCATCTGCAAAACGTAACATGTCTATGTTCTATCCCTGTACACTAATACCTATCTCTTTTCCTTTTCTAGCTAAGTTTAAAGTTTCCTCAGTACAAACTTTAAAAATCAAGGGAGATAGTATACAGCCCTGTCTAACATCATTTCTAATTTTAGCTTGCTTTTCTATTTCATCAAATGTAATTACTACGCTTTGGCTTTTATATAGACTGTAAATAATTTTTCTATCCTTATGAAAGATTACAATTTTTCGCAAAACGCTGAACATAACAATCCAATTAACCCTATCAAATGCTTTTTCTAAATCTACAAACACGAAATGAGAATTTTTTTTTTTTGTAACTTTTTTCGATAATTACCCTAATCATTAATACCGGTTCTCTAGTCCCTCTGTCTTTACGAAAACCAAATTGGTCTTCTCCTAAATAATTCTCAGTCAAAGCTTCTACTCTATTTTTAATTATTATTATTAGTATTTTGGAAGTGTGGGAAGTTAAAGTTACCGTTCTAAAATTTTCACACCTCTCAGTTCCTGACTTTTTTGGGATTAGGATAATCATATTTTTTTCGAAATCTATTGGGACCTCACCTCTGTCAAATATTACTTTTACTAGTTCATATAATCTGTCTAAAGTTTCCTGACTTGCATATTTTATTAATTCTGCGGGTATATTGTCCATCCCCGGTGCGTTATTTAGCTCTATCAAATTCCTCTCTTAATATTGAAACCTCTATTTCTACATCCTCTTCTTGGTCGTTCTCTAACTCATCCATACCGTCTCCCTTATATAAATCTTCTAAATATCTTTTCCATCTATCTGATACCTCAACTTTATTTATTAGAAGCTCACTATTCTTATCTTTAATACTATTATATTTTCTTATCTTCTCCGAAAAACTTTTTAACTGCCCAGTAAACCCTGTCTGTCTTACCTACTCTCAAATCATCTTGTATTCCCTTACAATTCTCCTCCATCCATTTATTTCTAGCTTTTCTACACTCATGTACTATCTTACTTCTAATACTATTACATTTTTGCTTAGTTTCACTATTCAATTCTCTGAAAGTTTAAGCTTTCTTCTGTTCTTTACTAAATCTAATATCTCTTTTGTTACCTAGGGTTTTCTCGCTTCTATTTTTTTCTTACCTATAATCTGTATTGCTGTATCATGTACAGCCCCTTTTTTTCTTTCCATCTATTTTCTACGTTCCCTCCTATAACTATCTCTTCGATCTTATTATCTAATACTTGTTTATGTTCTTCATTTACCTCACTATCATTAAGCTTACCTAGATCCCATCTCTCTCTTTTTACCTTTCTCAATTTTTTGAATTTTAACTTACACTTCATTTTAACCAAGTTATGATCGCTATCTAGCCCCTGGATAACTATGACAGTTTTTAACCTGGTTTCTAAATCTTTGTTTAACTAAAATATAATCTATTTGGTATCTAGCTCTATCTCCTGCCGTTTTCCAGGTATATCTTCTTCTAACATGTTGTTCGAATAGCGTGTTTACAGTTACTAATCTATGTTCCTGGCAAAACTCGACTAATCTTTCTTCTCTATCATTTTGTCTACCATACCCAAATTTTCCTACCGTTTTTCCCTCACTACCTTCTCCCCCTGACGCAGTAAAATCACCCAAAACTATTAAATTCTCATCTCCCTTTACTTTTCTCACTATAGTATTTATATCCTCGTATACTTTTTCTACATTCTCATCTTCGTTCTGTGTTGTTGGCATGTAAACCTGTACTAAAACAGTGTCTGTGGGCTTGATACTCTATCTAACCATAATTATTCTATCATTAAATTGTTAGTACTCTTCAATTTTGCGTCTTAATCTTTTACCTAACACTATTCCTACCCCTGTCTGTCCATTAGTTGAAAAAATTATTCTATAATTATTTTTTTAAAAGTCATTACTATCTGACCATCTCACTTCACTAATACCTAAAATGTCAAGCTTTTCTTCTCTCATTTCGACTAATAAATTCGTTAACTTATCTACTCTATGTAATGACCTTACACTCCAAGTCCCTATCACTAAATCAAACCGTTGTTTTAAATTTATACAATGACGAACTCCAAGTACCCCCTCCCGGAGATTCAAATGAGAAGGTATTTTACCCCCTGATAAGAATTTTACTTGTGACCTCTCCATCATACAGATTTCATGGTTTAGACCACGCATACCTGGGAAATATTGTGGTAGGTTCCCATATCTTTCCACAACGCAGTTTTTAAAGGTTTTAGCAAAAAGCCGTATCTGTCACGGCCAACCCCCAACAACCTTGTAAATTATTGAGGATCGCCCGGGACCAACCGACTCTCCTCCAATATCTTTCAGTCAGCAAGGCTGCTGCCCCTTGCTGCGCCTTTTAATCGCCTTTTACGATAAGCAAGCTTACTATAGTAGTATTTTTTGTCTCCTACTATAGGGAAAATTTTAATGACTATATATTACAGAAGCTCGTGAGGTAGAAAGATAAGCAACAGATAGCTTCATTCGTTAATAAAATTTAAACAACGGGCAATTGAAGATAAACGACACACGAAATTGTGGTTGATTGTTACATCATGGATGATTCATGCTTCCTAAAAGGCAATCAGAACACTCAAGGCGATAACATTTTAGATTGTGTTTATATAGAAACCAGAACTTTTTGAAGAGGGATTCGTTCAAGATTTGTCATTTAAGATTTAGCGTTTAAGATTTGAATATAAGTACTTCAACATTCAATAATTGTTAGATAGTTACTGAATGGAGTGCAAAGAAGAGTAATTTATTGCTTCTAATTAAATGATAAATTATCTTGGTTCAGGGTTACTGGCTATTTTAATTTATTAAAAATAAAAGCACTTTTGCAAGATATTTTGACGTATGAAAATTGTTTAAAAACGGAAATCTAAAGATTTGGAACCACGAAATTTTTGATGAAATGAATTTTAACGGAAACGATCTTTTCAATAGCAATTATAAGCAAAGGCAGGTGGTCATAGAGATAAAAATATCAGCAAGAATTTGATGATCGAGAGAGCACACAAGGTAAGTTGTTACGAGACTTTCTTCCTTGTTACTAGATTCTACCCTTATTTATTTTTGTAATAGATCCAAGATCCGGTATCATCACTTTTCTTTGGGACGGCAACGTCTGTTCTACTTATACAGTCATATTTTGGGAGTTTTTTCCGCATTTTCTATTTGGTTGCAGTTTTACCGCCACGAATGGTTTACTACCCACTCCACTCTCCGTAGGTAGCTAAAGCAAATAGCTGGGCACATACCTTTTACATCCGCCGTAATGTTATTAAGATTTTTTTTGTTCCTTTTTTATTATGTACCGTACTTTTAGGGCAACCGCCTCACAAATAAACCGTCACACACTAATTTATTTCTAACACTTCGATTACACAACGTTTATTACTAAATTCGACTACGTAGTTTATCAACACAACAAGCAGTTAATTTATATCGACAGTGAATGTATTTGTTTTAGCAATCAATCTAATTATTTAGTTCATAATACTTGCATATTCATATTTCGACTGACTTCTATGTCGGGCTGTGCGGTTATTTTGTATGTATTGTAGAACTGCCACATTAGTCTAGAAATAACAAAAGACTTCTCGATTTTTTTCTATTGTTTGATTTATATTAGTTTTTAGATATATATACTACTAGCTGTCAATCACGCGATTGTTCGCTTAATAGCTTTGTCGTTATCAATTTTATACTCTTTGGTGATATTATTACAATACCATTGGATACGTATATTTTGATTAGTGGAGTAGTTTTGTAAGCGTAACTAATTGTTCTATAGTTATAATAGTAAAGGCTCTATCCGTGATTACTACAACAATGTCGCTAGACCTGATAATATAAGACAAAGCGACAATGTTCCACCTTCGCGAAAATCAACCGGCGAAAGTATTAGAAACAGTACGATCTCAAGCAAACACGAAGAGAGGAAAAAAGAAAACGGTCTTGTCCGAAGGTAAAATAGAAGAACAATAGCACAACTGAGCGACGAACATACGAATGGATACAGGACATTAGACATAGACTAAATAAAGACCAAACACGTATAAACAAGGCAAGGTTTGATTCATTTTCTGACGGGCCAGGTGCCATACCCAACATACACCTACTGGATGCACTTGACAAATGATGACTTGTGTGGGTGTGGAGAAGTTAAATCACCATAGTACATGCTCTTTGACTGTGAAAGCTTCCCAAACATAAATAACGAAAAAAACACAATACTAAACACGCCGATACGACAAGTACTATTTAACAAACACACATTTAAACACCTGATTATACTTGTTGACAAAATCACAAAGACTATGCACAAACGTTACCTCGATAGGCAAGCACTACAACAAAGACCACACTGAGACGAACACGTCAAGTTCGCAAATATTCATTGGATATTTCAGCAGCACTTTGCTCTTGATGACCGTAAAACCGAACAAAAACAACAAAACAAATAAGCCAAAGTACACCAAATCGTCTCTAAATTAATACTAACCTTAGATTTAGAATAGCTATAAATTAGTTTTTATACTGTAGTAAAATAGGTTATTAAACAATAAACACTAACATTGAACTAACATAAAATAGGAAAACTGAGTGTATTCGAAACATAAAAAAAAACCCATCAACAACCTAGCTAGAACAATGAGTGTGCAAAATAAAACAACCTTAAATAAATACGCACATGCGCGTTTGCTCTCCGGGACGGACGGTACATAAGCAATTCCCGGTTTCCGGGTGTCGAAAGCTGGGGTCGTGTACTATGACTGCGGACAGTTCAGTCTCTGATTTTTGGCTGCTGATGGTCGAGACTGGGTAAGAAGCATGCGAAGAATACAACAAAACAAGAAAAAGTTCCACGCATATATACAGAAGCGGATTTCCCGTCCCTAGGATGGAAATATTTTGCAGCCCCTCATCTACAAGATTTTCGCGTTTTGGTTATTTTGCTGGTAAACAATATTTAATATACTCACAAACTAAAATGAATTTATCTTTATATTTCTTGCGCCACAATTAGTACGTACCGCGCAGGTAACCGGGCGTCGCGTCTTGCTTAATAATGAAATAAAATTTCTACGCAGACGCATATGCACACGCACACGCACATGTAGACACACACATACACACACACACACCAGGGACTGTACGTGGCCTCCCTGGTTTCCGGTTGACGGCGGACAAGATACGTACAGGAATGTGAACTTCTCGGTCTTTAATTTCCGGCTGCCGACGGTTGGAAACCGGAGGAGGGAAGCAGTTTCAAAGACATCACCACAGACAGAAGCATACTTATATGAACATACATACACAACACACACACACGCACACACATATACCATTATGTCACACCGGTACGACGAAATACACAACATACACATATACACACATGTACATACGTACACACATGTACGCACGCACACGCACACGCACACGCACACGCGCATCCGCACACGTACACGTACACGCACGTGCACATGCCCATGCACACATGCACACGTGCACACGTGCACACATGCACACATGCACACGCACACGCACATGCACACACGCCACACACACACACACACACACACACACACACACACACACACACCAGCTACTGTACGTCGCCCCCTGGTTCTTGGCTGCCGACGGCCAGCCGAAGTACAGGAATGTGAACTTCTCGGTTTCTGATTTCCGGCTGCCGACGGTCTGAAACTGGAGGAAGGAAGCAGTCTCAAAATTATTACCACAGACAGAAACACACACATACACATACACACACGTGCACGCCTGCACGCACGCACGCACGTATGCACTGACGCACGTACGCACGCACACACACCACGGTATCTCCACACACAAATAATCTAAGACTAACCAATATAACATACCGTAGCAAATAATCCTTTAGATTTCTAAGGAGTAACAGGTTTGCTGTAAGTTTTAGGTAGCAGACTAATTGTAACGATAGAGTTAAAGTAAATAAAAAAAAGGACAAACACAACACCAAAAAAAAACACGCGCACATCCACACATGTCTTCATGTATACTTGTGACAGCACACGCACACATACACGCGTTACCAACACACGTGCACGCGTACGCACATGTACACGCACATGCACACATCAACGCTCATGCGCACGTACAAGCACAAGCATACGCACATGCACACGCACCCACCGCACGCACGCCCGCCTACATGCACACACACACAGAGAGAGAAACACATCTTCAAACAACAACTTACAACCCAACTGAACCGACATTGTTCTGGGTCACTCATGCATAAATTGTCAGACAGCATGTCGAACACTGGTTAGAAAATAAATAAAAAGAAAATAGAATAAGTATGGTACACATACAATAAAATTAGGCATTGTTTTTTTAGATGGTGATGGTCAAACACACGCGGGTACCACTTCATTATCTATACTGTTAAGAGAAGCACGACAATCCAATTCGTCAATATGTTAGAATGTTTTCTTTTAAGTGAGTGTAGATTCAACATAAGGTGACAGTTATTATTTTAATTAATAGCTGAAGATAAAAGTTTTACGTAAAACTTATCTTTTCAAGAACATTATTTTAAAAAACGTTTAGCTTTAAGACATTTGATATTCTTAAAATTTTACGTCTTAAGGTCGACGTATAGATTTATATACTTTCATTACATTACAATATACAACATTTTATTACACAAGAAAGCCAGGCCTGTTATAATAAGTTTTATGCAAATTTCAAGACTGACTTTGTTTTATATGACAAGTTTTGAATTACCATAAATTATTTTCGGCACAAAGCTCAACTCCAAGATTGTGCGATTTAAACTATTCGCGCTATTTTATAAAAGCTGTTAAAAGTAGAAAAGATAAGCTTTCTTGGGGTAGCAAAATTTTATGGTAAGTAAATGAAAGGGCTACAAAATTGTTAATAGCAAAAGAAAATGAAGACAAGACATTGGCGTGCAGCCAAGTAGTGTAATTATTTCAAGTGCGGTACCAAGCAATCTCCATAAATCTAGAGGCGGAAACATTTATAAAACAGGAAATTCTCAACTTTTCATGTTCCAAAATTTACACGAAAATAATTTCTCTCCAACAAATACGAAAAAACATTTAAACCTTGGTTTTATTAACAATATATAAATTCCAGGAATCCCTATCGCATTTCTCAGTAAGTTGTCCGAAAAGCGTTCTGCGGAGGCGGAATTTCTGTGTTCCTAGAAGACTAATATCGCCCACCGGATATGTTTTTGCTTGTAAAAATGAAGTATGTTATTCATGAAGCAGGTACAAGTAGAAGCATAAAATGCGTTTAAAAAAAGACAGAAAAGTCAATCCAGCTGCTATTCCCACAGATCCTTCTTTTAGATACTCGAAATTTATGGTAGTCATCCGGCTTTACTAGAAACGAAACTGCTTTATAAGAAGCCTTTTGTAATTATAAGAAATAAAGTTTATTTACATCCGGTTGGTTTTATGTTAATTGCCTAAATAAGCTGTAAAATTGAAAGAGTCCAGTACGGCACTTCCATAAAGTTACATTTTATTAAAGAAGAAAAATAATGATCCGAAAACTTTAAATAAAAAGAAGGGATCGTGTGGAAATTTGTATTTCTGTCGTTCTAGTAAAAATTTCCTTAAAAAATAAGAGAAGCTATTTCAATTGTTTTACATATTTTTTTTATAAGCAGAGGAAATTCGAAGTAGGTGTCCTAGGTTATAACATCAAGAGGAGTTTAGTCACACCAGTTGATGAATTTTGCAGCAAATCGCGCGCCAAGATCTTTAAATTCATGATAAAAATTTTCTTTTGTTAAAAATTTCAAGTGCGTTTTATTTTTATTAAATGATGAAAACGTTCCATTATATGTCGACACGAGAAAGCACAGAGTTTATACTTAACGTTTTTTTTTCTAAAAGTAAGTCGCAGGGCTAAATAGAATATTTTTCGGGAAAATCAATAAAGCATTAATATACAGACTATATACCGAACCAACGAAAACGGGGTTAATTGTTTCTTAAAATTCTTGTGCTTCTAAAAAATTTAAAATGTGTATGTATTGGGTAATTGGGTATTAGCTAATGATACTTTATGTGATTAATAGCTCTATAAAGTCTTATAAATAACCAAAGTCGAGGTATATTTTCTTAGTATCCAGAATATACGAGCAGAAAAAACAAGCAAGCATAACATTTATTGACAGGTGATCAGCCTTCCAGTACACTTATTAAAAAAGCATAAAAAAACTAAATTTTCATAGTTGAAATCAAACAAATCAAATGTCAAAGATAAAACTAACATTAAAAAATATTTTGTTACCTTTTTTTTTAAATATAACACCCCCACAAAGCGTCTGAGTTTCTATCCTTTTTTCTTTCTCTTGAATATACTCCTTTATTCCACAGTAAACAACAAATAATTTTTACCTTCGTTAATATCAGATAACAAATTGCACCCTTATATTTCCTAAACCCTTACCTGATATCACAAGGTCGAGAATTTCTTATTAACAATGAAAGCCCAAGGTACAGTTGGATGGAAAACAGCTTGAGAGAAAAAAAACTCTTTAGATATAAACGACTAGTAGAGTGTTAGCTCTGGGTAGATCATGAGCTTGGGTCATGGGTTGTCTAATGACTAAAAATATAAAAAATAAGCGCCACCGTATTTTTCAATACAACAACCTACAAAAATTATCTGTGCTTGTATTAGGGGAATACGGAAACCTTATATCAACACCACTAATATAGCCATAAAACCTGAATTTCACTTTTCTAAAACACTTACCAAATTCTCAATTACCAGATGTCATACAGATGTCTCGACTTAACCTGTGAACAAACAAATGCACAACATGGACACCGTTTGCGTGCTCAAAAATATTTACCAAAAATAATATAATAGAATTTAAGTTCCAAAAATATACACCCAGGGTATTTGTTTTCATTTCACACAATTTCTGATCATGAATGACCTATAAGTTTTACTTGTATTTTGAATAATAAAAAAATCATGCAAAAATGCATTCTATTTAATTAAATTCCTTGATTTGTTTTAATATAATCTTTCTTTTACTATTAATTTTATAGAACAGAAATATAATAAGGTTTTGTATTAAAAAAAAACCTAATAATTTCTAAATTGAATATTTCATAATAAATTTTCTAAAAAGTCTGAGCTCTCTTAATAATTCATATTACACATTTTAATCTTTAGCCACCAGTAGTACTACGTTGACCTTACAATCAAATTTAATTAGTTAAGCTCCGATAAAATAGCATGTTTCAACATAGAGTTAGTTTTACTTAATATGTATAAAAAGAATTCATCACGTTGCTTAAGAGTCAAAGTACATGACCTCAAAATTATTAAATATATTTTTAAATTAGCGTCAAATAACATGTGATATTTAAATTTGGACAGCTGAATATTTTTCTTGACATCATATGCCACTCACAACTTTTCAGATTAGTTAACGTTATTTAGATTGGAATAATTATAATAAGCAAACGGCATAGCCATCTTTAAAATTTACGCATGAGATTCGGCCAATAACACACGAAACTTATCAGATATTCCAACTTTAGATTCTCCCGTCTTGAAAAATTCCTGGTTTTTGATCAATTCATTTGATTTAAATACTTAGAATTCAGACCCTAATTGTCATAAGCAAGAATCCTATCGTATAAATTAGTATTGGAAATATAATTAAAATCATAAGTAAAACTAGAAGTAGTATTTTAATATAGCATTTGATGTAGTATTTGAGGGCAATTCCTCAGAATTGGTCAAAATAAATCCAAGAGACTTATCAAAAATAAAAGAAGACTTTGGAATAATTGCACAACGTTTCACAAATTACAGCTTTGACTAGGTTCACTATCTTCAGAAATTACAAATAACAAACCTTCTTCCATAAAACCCTTAGGTCCTTCTATAAATTAAAGCCCAAATTGATTAAAGGAATATACCATCCAAAGAATATAAACAAAACTTATACAAGTTGCGTACACCATTACCAACACAAATAATTCATTTTTATAAAAAAAACTTGCGATTGGCTTAGTGCTTCAAATATACGAAATACACCTTTATTTACAATGTAAAATCCATTCATCTACTTTATATTTATCACACAGGTCAGCTAGAAATTTCAAAACTAATCAAAATCTGCAAGTGCTTATTTTTATTTTATGTTCATCAAAACAAATGTTACTTTTACTAAACTGAAAAACGACTCTTCAAAAGGTTACATCGTGGTAATAATAAAATTTGAAAAAGTGAGTAGCATTAACGTAATAAAAATTGTAAGCCCAATCAAACGATCACGAATGTCCGAATAAAAGATATGTGCAAGAACAACTTTTTATTGGTTAGAACGGGGATAAATTAGGTTCGCTAACATAAAAATGCTTCTATCTGCGGATTAAGTAATAGGATGACAAAAGTTGCAAACAAAACATCTATTTAAAAATAGTTAGGCTTGTAATTTAGGTTTGACTTGATTGTATCTTTTAATTTGTCTCTTTCAAACGAGAAAAATCAAAAGATAGTGATGACTACGTAGTTTCAAAATAAACATGGCGCTCAAGATTTGACAGAAAATATGGCGCTGGATGTGTGGTTTAAAAATATATACTACAAAATGGTCAACGAAATTATACGATATAGGCACTGGCATAAAGAACTAGGGTAAACAAATTTTTCATCAAACTGGTGGCTGTTACATTTACAGATCAAAAACACACTCTCTAATTCACAAAAAAGAAATCAGAAAATTCTTTTATTAAAACTAACACCGCTTTTAGTCTATTTACACGAACATAGATAAATTGCTTTTATAACAGTAGATGGTTTATGGTGCCACTGCTCCCACATTTCCTCCAGAATCCCCCATTTCCTCACACATCTGGACCAAATTTACATGTAAATTCCCATAAGGAGGAAATGTGGAAATTAATCTCCTCCTGCTCTATCCTTGTGGACCTCCTTATGGGATTTTTGTACCCCAACCATTTTGATTATGTCACACCCGCATTCTTTCCACCCGCGAGATAAATCTTTCTCCACATTTCCACCCACGAAATAAATCAATATTGTTTGGTATCAATTAATATTAGATTTTTCTCAGCTACCCGAATCTCTAGGAATTTTTTAGATTGCATCACCCTCCAGGTTGCTACCCCAATTTTAAGATTTTTTTACCGCCAACATTCTGAACCAAATAGTTTTCTTCGACTAGCCATTGCATCTTCCGAGATAAACCTATCTTGTTTGGTATCAATTAATATTAGATTTTTCTCAGTTACCCGAATCTCTAGGCATTTCTTAGATTGCATCACCCCCAGGGAGCTACCGTCATTTTAAAATTTTTTACCGGTAGCGATTTTTTGACCCTCTGCATAAATTTTTTAGTCATGCAATACAATAAATTAGTCTAGAATTCTGCAAACAGATTTAATATAGGACCACCCCTTACAAAGTTACACATATACCCTCTGCGAGATAAATCTTTCTCCACATTTTTACCCACGAGATATAGGTACATTGTTTGGTATTAATTAATATTAGAATTTTCTTAGCTACCCGAATCTCTAGGAATTTTTTAGATTGCATCATTCCCCAGAGAGCTACCCTCACTTTAGGATTTTTTACTGGTAGCGATTTTTTGACCCTTTGCATAAATTTTTTAACGGCACATCAAATTAGTCTAGAGTTTTACGCAGAATCCAAATCTGTAAATAAATTTTAAATAGGACCACCCCTTACAAAGTTACACATATACCTTCTGCGAGATAAATCTTTCTCCACATTTACACCTACGAGATAAATGTACCTTGTTTGGTATCAATTAATATTAGAATTTTCTCAGCTACCCGAATCTCTAGGAATTTTTTCGATTGCATCATCCCCAAGGGAGCTACCCTCATTTTAAGATTTTTTACCAGCAACGATTTTTTAACCCTTTGCATATATTTTTTAGTAATGCAATACAACAAATTAGTCTAAAATTTTACGCGGAATCCGAATCTGCAGACGGATTTAATATAGGACCGCTCCTTACCGTTTTACACACCTTCTAAATTATAAGTTTTCTGCAGCTCATACTTAAAAGAAAATCTAAAACCATTCTTAAAACTTTTTATTACAGACAATTTTTACTAATACAGTTTAAATTTTGTAAACCACATTTTTAAATACATATTCACAATTTTTATTCTTAACATAGAACTCCTCATATCGGCTTATACTTATTAATATTTATTTCTAAATAGAGCACCTTTTCCAAAGACCAACCGGACCCACGTGTTCCAAATTCTTCTGATTTTGTTCTCATGATTTCGCTTAAGACCTCGTACATATTTTCCAGATTACTAAAAGACGTTATAACCAAATTTTTTGTGTTAAAAGATTTCACATGGGTAGTCTTTTTTCCCATGTTGGTATAAACGCCGTAGAGTTCGCAATAAACTTTTACTGCTGTATGTTGTATTCTTTTTTCATTAAGTAATCGAATAATCCGCTCTTTTTACTTCCAAAGAAACTCGGGTACTCCATCGTCAACACTGGCGTTCTTTATGCGATAGCTAGCCATACGGTTGTTAAACGCTGTGCTAACCATTTCTACACCATCTTCGCCAATAACGGTGACTGTTGCATTTTTATGTCTGTTGCTTCTTAAGTGTGCGGCATAGGTCGTCTTTTCCATTTCTAAATCGCATACTTTACACATAATTTGTGGTTGTTTCTTACAAGACCCTTTAACAGCTGGCGGAGCTGAACGTTTACGACTTAATGACATACCGTGCTGTTTTTCTTTGTGCCGCTGTAAGTTGTCCATTCTCGTAAAAGCGATACCGCAAGACATACAGTTTAAGTACTTTGCTGCTGACGGATGTATAAGCTTAACCCTGGACGATGTTACATTACGACATTTGTTCTGGTGCCGTTTGAGAACATTTTTTCAGGTATAAGAAGCACCGCAAGAGTTGCATTTAAAAACGTTTGCAGGTACCATTTTAGTGCAAAACAAAAACAGCACTATAGGACTTTGGTGAAACTTGTAAGCGAACTAACTTATAACTAAAAAGTTTACTCTTGCGTACCTGCTTTATGTCCCCTATAGAATGCAAACCGAGGGTTTCCGAAGACAGCCGAACGATATTAAGGATTCAGCTGGAAACTAAATGATGTCATTTAGCCAATCCTTGCTGCTTATCCAGTACATTTAGCACCATTGCATGCACCCGGTTCGCATTGTCCATGCTGCGAATGTAGTTAGCAGAAACATCGGAAACGTCTTTCATGTTATACGGATCAATAATCGCATCGCGTGCATATTAAAAATCCAAAAGGGTGGTAGCACACGCACACAAATTGGCTGCAAGTCGTGCTGTAGAAGATGTAGTGCTACTATAAGAAAAACTTAATAAGACATTTTAAACCTTTACTAAGATAATACTAAACTTGTTGTCTACAGAATACCTACTAATAAAGCAATTTAATTTCTTAACTTCTAAGTCATATTTTAGGAAATGGTAAGTTTGAATATTTTCTTTGGAAACGATCGAAGATTGCCGAAGACACTCGAAGAATGCACAAACGCGGTCACTAAACCAATTAGCATTAATACCAAGTATTCTGTGCGTTCGTAGGTTGCTCATTTCCTAGAACCAAATCTTCCGTATAGCGGTCGGTAGCACGTAATGATTTCTAGAACCGGTAAGTACTCGATATCGCCCAAATAGAGAATTAGATGCTCGATGTTTGTCAACTTCCGATTTCCTCGTAAAATGTAGAAAAAATTCGGTCAATCATCCATCTAGCTTAAACTTCGACCCGCTCCCGTTCTGATAATTTCCCAAAAATTTCACACGACAATAGTCTCAGAATTTTTAAACCTCCGAGGGATCTATAAGTCGTGATCAATTACACGTTCGAGCTACCCGCAAACTAACATATTTTATAGTAACAGTGCGCTATATAATACATGCATACTCCTTCTCTACGCTACTGCTATTCTTGTAGTTGCTTGAAAAAGTCAGTCGCCTTTTTTACTGCTAGGACCGCTGCAAAGCACTATTCTATACTTTCTTTAAAAGTATAGCACATCCACACTTTTTGTCTGATAATTAAATTTTGCTCATGTAGGCTTTTATACTTTCGCATATTTAAACATCTAATACGATCGATTAACCACTTTCGATTATTTTAACGGGAACAACCATACATTCCGCGACAACGTTCTTTTTGAATTCAACGATCCTATGGGCTTCCACACACTAACACCTAACGTATCTTTCCTACTATTTGTTAAACAAAAACTACCGGCATTGCCATGTCCGTATGTGGACGTAAGCAGATGTTTGTGGAAATGTACGAGAATATGTAACCATATACATTAATCAGTTTAAACCATTTTATTTAGTCTAAGAAAACTACTATTTTTCTAAACCACAATTAATAATCGCCTTTATAGGTTTAACATTTCTACTATTTCCCAATGACTGGTGCTACGTACATGGGAACTTTAATTTCTTATTGGAGAGAATCCTTATTCTCCCACGCACTGTCGCGTAGTTGCATGCCCATCCCTTTTAGGAATATATGCCTGTTATAGGTTATAGGACCATCGGTTTTACTTAACTACACTTCGTGAGACCCCTTTAATCTTTTTAATCGTGTCTTTCTCTCTTACAATACAGTAGAAATTAGCCCTACTACCAACAAATTATAATACTAGACCCCCATTAAATTTGTCTTTGAATATCCCTACAATTTTTTTGTTGACAAGCGGTATATTGTATTTATTATTCGCGGGTAGTCACTCTTTTAAGATAACTATATTTAGTTTGGTATCAACTAATATTAGATTTTTCTAGGGAGACCCAAACCTGTAAATAGATTTTTAAATAGGACCACCCCATACAAAGTTATGCTTTTTAAAAACCCAAATCTCTAATTTTTGTCCATCTTTATTTAACTACATCCTTAGAACCTTTTTTCGCTACCCAAGACATATGCCTTAACCATCCATTTCCCGAGAAATCTAAAACCGCTGTGTTCCGCGAACACCACGTGGAGATAACACGTATACTCTGTCATTCAGGATAGAAGCAGGAAGGATTGGAAAGAAGGGTAGGTGGGAGAAGAACTTAAAAAATTATGGAATCTTAAAACTAATATATACAATAGATTTACAAAATCAAACAACTGTCTTAGATTTATACCTTTGTGCCCCCCCATGCGTAGATTGCTGTGCTATTGGGAATGATGTACCTTTTGTCATCTTTGCTCGATAAACTAATTTTATTAATTATCTGCGTCTACAAATCGTGTTTTTTACTCCGTATACATACACCGGCAAGTACTCCATACCAAATAAAGAATTAGGTGCTTGGTGACTGTTAATATCCGCTCCCCTCGTGTACGCCTAAGTACGCCCGTGCCCATGCGCATTCCTGCGCGCGCACCCCTTGACCATGCGCACCCCTGCGCATGCGCACACCTGCTCATGCGCATCCCAACCCGTGCGCGCCCCTACACATGCGCAATCCTCTCTGTGCGACTGGTATTTCGTGGTAACGTCACAGTCTTTTGTAAATAAAGAGCAATGTAATACTATTCTAAAAATTTTATTCCGACATACATAACAAAATTTAAAAATATTTAGTACCAAGCATGGAGTCATTTAAACTTAATTTTAATAAAAAGTTATACACAGAAAACAGTAATTTCTTTATGTTTGTTTTATCTAATTTTATTCGCAGCTTAAAATTTAAATCGACTCTCAAGTCCTCTATCTCCTTTTCTAGCCAATAGTTTGTCTAGGTTTTCGAATTGCAAAATGTACCGAAGTTTGCCTCTACACTGAGAAAAGTGATTTGGTTGATACAACCAATTCTGTTGTTTTGAAGAGTAAAGCATTTGATCAAGTATTTTTTAGTCGTTCTAAACGAAACTATATTCACTGAACCGCTTGTACATGGTTAAACTAACATCAAAAATTAGTTGACTTAAATTTGTTTGTTTAAATGCATAATAACAGTTGGTTAATGAAAGAATGCAGAAGTGAATTTCATTGAACAACAGTCGTATTTAATACAAACTAATATTGTCAACAAATTTCATATTTTAGTCCAACACTACATTAATGTTGAAAAAAATCTATTTTAGTTAAATGAATGCTGGAAAAAGTCTCAAATGAACACGTTTTGTAACAAATTTAACATTGAAACAAACGTCTCTAGCTTGTTGATTTAAATAAACTACGATTCCAAATCAAACGTCAAGGTTATTTGTTGAACGCAACGGTATTGTACGTCTCCGATGCTACGTATTGGATGTACAGCGAGCGCACATTATATCTTTAATATACTGGTAACCTTCGACTGCGACACGTCAACATGGCGTCAAGCGTTACTTAGCATTGTTTATTGCGTTAGTTTCCATAAAAGTATTTCAACTAACTGTAAAAATACATGGAAGATAAATTTAGTATGCTGTACTATGTATAAGCAAAATCTCTTCGTCTAAAAACACGTAAGTACCTACTTATAAATTGGTCTCATTGCCCATAACTAAATGGAGGTGTTTTTAGCATTCAACTATATAAGCGAACGTATAACTTCAAAGATCAATGGCAACCTCAAGGAATAAACAAACTTTCAATAATCAGTGTCAGTTTTATAAAATTGAAGTGTAAGCTAAACTGAAAATTATGCACAATGAGCTAGAGTTAATGTAACATTCAAGGTGAGATTTGATTCAATATACAACTTGATAATGTGACTGAATGAAGTTATTTTAAATCAATATTTTTTTAAAATCTGTTAAGGATGAACAAACTCATTTGTTGATCGCCAAGTTGTATTAAAAAAATTGATTAAAATAACTTCATTACGTCGGAATCAATCAAGCTGGATATTGAATCAAACTGCCTTGAATGTTTAAACTAATTCGATTTCTAAACAATGTACAACGCAACGAAATGATTGATTTGACAGCTAAATGTTTTAATTGAACACAATAAAAGTTTGATTAAACCAAAAATGTTATTACTTGAACCCTTATTAGCCACTTAGCTTAATAATTATTAACTGCTCAACATATGGGTTAGTTAAACCAATGACGAATTTTGGTTAGTTGAAAAATTTAAATAGTTTGTTTTTATGCTACAAACCCTTTCAAGTATTTGCTTCAATGATTTTTATATGTAAGTGGGATATTCAACGTATTGATTTAACATAACAGTTTATTTGATAAAAGTATTAAATCATTCAAATCAAACCTACAAGCAATTGAAGTAACGATACCTAAAATTCAAGTTACATTAATATCGATTTGAGTAAATGCCATAATTATTGTGGTGCAAATTTAGGTTTGTTTGCTTCAAAATCGGTTTTCCAACATTTTATTATGTTCTATTTAATGCATATAGATCATTGTTTATATACAAACCAAAATTCTAATTGAATTAACTAATTTTCAGTTGAAGCAACAAGATCCTTTTCTCAGTGTACATATAAAGTTTTTGATTCCACCGACAACCAGATCCATTCCTTCGTGTAATTCTTGCAGCTTGTGACAATCTTTTAATCGCGGCTCTCCCACTATATCTTGCATACGTGATCGACTTCTTTTTGTCGGTATTGGAGGTAATCTTTATTCTCCCACTCACTGTTGCGTATAGTTGCATGTCCAGCACTTTTGAAAATATATGGTTGTTATAGGTTGTAAGACCCTCGGTTTTAAATGATCCGAAAGGTTCTCTACTAGGCAAATATACAATGTCTAACGGAACCCCTTTGCGTGTGGTGCACGCCAAGGTTACGAAACCCGCATTCCTTAGTTCGTCTTTGTTATCTGTCATTTCGATAAATACGTTTTTAGAATTACCTTTTAAGAAGTATAAGGACTTAGTACCATCCTTTTCGGCAAGGACGCCTACATAACTAGAGGATTCTTTTTTACACATCAAATGCATATAGCTTGTTGAACCCGGATGCATCTAAGAGAGTCCTTTTTAGTAACCGCAAATGCATATAGCTTGTAGAACCCAGATGTATTTAAGTCAGTCCATCGGCACATAAAATAATATTTTAATTTTTCCTCATTTTCTCTAATAAGATGTTCTTTGTCTAACACATCTTTGTATTGTTCGCGTATTGTCGCAGTGTTTTTTATGTAGTCCAATTTTCGCCTTTTTTGCATCCAATGCCTCTAATTCCAGTTGCCTTTTCCTTCCACTTACAGCGTATGGTATGCATAATGGGGCAATTTCCTTTAGCGTAAACGGATAGAGTATACTACCAATATTTACGCCTTGTCGTACAACCTGTGGGCGAATGTTAGGCGTATTTATCAATCCCAATTCCGAAATGACTATTTCTTTTGGAATTGTAGAATATGGTGTTGCAGATTGTATAAAATATGTACTACCTGCTTCAATGTAGCACCTGAGTAAGATTTTTATTTTATCTTGGCTGTCTTTCTCCCCTACTATCTCCAAATAATTTACAGGTAAATAGTTAAAACTAAAAGCCGAAAGCACATACTTTATCAATTTTTCCCTTTTCTCTGGTTTTTCGGACAACTTAATTTGCAAGCCCGTCAATTTCTTTGTATTGCCGTTCCCCCAATACACGTACTGTAGTAGGTTATTATACACTAAACAGCAGTTATCTTGTAGCTTGTACGATAGCTTACTCTGTGTAAAATATTACAGGCCTTCTGCGTGCGTCGATGGACCTAAGGGTAGTAGAGGGAGTAAGTAAGGGGTTACTGTAACTTGTTGTTTAGAGATACAGAAGAACGTAAGAAGCTTTCAAGATGTGTAGTCGCTTAGCTTGATTTATATTTAAATAAACCTTTTTTTAAACTTGATGTTGTTTATTGCATTACATTAATTTTGGTGCCGAAACCCGGGAAGATCTGGTGATAAATATAAACGAGCTTTAACGTAAATAATCGGAATAACGGAACGTGAACGCAAATATTTAACAGACGGCTATACTATCGAGGCTTCATGATGGAACAAGTAAAACGGACAATTTGTAGAACGCACTTAACTAAAACAGTTAATAATATAAATTCTATGCTAGAAAGTAGTTTCAGTGTTGAAGACATTTATACAGCTATGTCAAAGTTAAAGCTTGCAAGTGACAATCTGAAAGAAATTGATGGGCAAATTGAACCTCTGCTTAAAGAAAATCTAGAGGACGAGATAATGAAAAGGTATGAATATGAAGAGGTTGCTGTAACTACGATGTCTAAGTTGGAATTTAGATTAAAATGCCCAGAAAAATCACAGATAGAGGTTGACTCGAATTTAACGAATACGGTACCAGTAAGTAACGAAACAAGTAGGCCGTCCTTTACGCGAGTGAAGCTTCAACGTGTACAGTTAGCAAAGTATGATGGTACTGCAAAGGGCTGGCTTCCTTTCTGGGAACAATTCAGAAGTATGATCCACGACAATCAACAATTAACGAACGGAGATCGATTCAACTACCTGCGAATGTATGTCACGGGAAGGGCCGCTAAAGCAATTGAGGGATTTCCTTCATCTGGAGCATTCTATGAAGAAGCTTTAAATATATTAAAAGAT
This sequence comes from Platerodrilus igneus, assembly GCA_036346225.1. Lineage (NCBI taxonomy): Eukaryota > Metazoa > Arthropoda > Insecta > Coleoptera > Lycidae > Platerodrilus > Platerodrilus igneus. Next base: position 3,491,746 of record JARFIW010000544.1, read on the forward strand.
CAATTTCGAAATGGGGAACGGCTAATTGAACAATATATTGATAGCATTATGAAAATCGAACCTGTAAAATCTAAAAATGACGTAAGCACTTTAAGGAAGAATTACAATCTAATTACTTCATATAATAATCTATAGGAACACTGTGGCACGATTTAAATAAAATTAAATAAAAACCCTTAAAAATTGCAAAAGTCGGAGATTTATGAAATTAGTTGTGCAGGGCCAGGGTGTTTTCAAAAATATATTGGTCAGACCAAGAGGAATATAACAACAAGATTTAAAGAACACATTGCTCACTTCAAATATGGTAAATATGAAAGGTCTCAGGTCGCCAAACATATATTTGAAACCAGCCACCCCGTTAAACTAGAAAATGTTAAATTGTTAAAAGCAGTACCAGCGTTTTCCTCCTTAAATGCCTATGAATCAATTAAAATTGTTAAACATAAAGGACCCCTCTTAAACACCGATAAAGGGCCAATAGAGTCATCTGCTTTTCTTTCCCTAATGGTCAACAACCAATGAGAAAGCAAGATTAAACTGGTTCCGCTTCAGTAGATTTAGAATTAGTATAAATTAGGTAGTTTTAAGTTATAATGTCACAATTCACTTGTTTGTTGTTGAGAACACCAGCCTGCAGGTGAGCAGAATATCCTCGATAGTGTTTAAAGCAACAATATAGTAAATTATACAGCTAATATTTTTTTTTCCCCTACTGATGATGACCACATAGTGGTCGAAATACGTATCTAGTAATTTAAATATTTTTTGTGGTTAAGGGTTTTTATTTAATTTTATCTAATTACTTCAGCTATGCGTGCTCTTGCAATATTAGAAGTATCTAGTTTTCAGTATAACATAATCGTAAAGTCGACTCTCATTAAGTCGTTGCCAACGGAATTGCGTTTAGGATTTTATCGACAAATAAAAATGAAATCATCCAATCATCTAGAAATTATTACGAATAATTTAGAAAGTTCATCATTAAGGTCAGAGGAAGATTCAGATCGCCAGGTAAAGGATTTATTGCGGTTTCTTAAAAACGAACTCGAGTCGTTAGAACAAGCTTTAATACCGGATGCAGATTGTAAAGAAAAGATGCTCCCAACAGAAAAGGGAATGCATTACAAAGGAACTGCGTCTAGTTTATTAGTCACGCCGAACAAACGTCTTGAATGCTGTGCTTTCTGCAAGAAAGACCATAAAACCAAAATGTGTGACTCAGATGTACCTTTGGCAAGGAAGAAAGAAATTCTAAAGGCAGCAGGAAATTGTTACCGTTGTACGAGAAATAACCATAGTGCTAAGTATTGTAAAAATAGATTCTTAAGATGTAAGGAATACAGAGGCAGGCACGCAACAACAATGTGAGACCTAAGCTTTAAGCCAGGTAAAGATAGACACAATGCTGAGACGACAGGTATTACAATGAAATTAACGAAAGGCGAGAATTCAATGAACACTTCGGCGCCATCGGTGTCCAGTTTGATGACAAACGTAAACAAAAATCGTTGAATGACTTATTAGAAAAGGGGCCTAATTTATGTCCAGATTTAATTAAGATTTTGCTTAATTTTCGTGTAGGCGAGATCGGAATTACGGCTGACATTGAGAAAGCATTTCTACAAATTTATTTACATTCCGACGATAAAGACGCACATCGATTCTTATAGTACAATAACGACAATGAACTGGAAACGTACCGTATGAATAGAGTAACATCCGGAGTTACATGTAGCCCGTTTCTTTTAAATTCGGTGATACGAACACTTTAATCAATAATCGAAAACAAAACCCTGAATTTATTGAAATCTTAGAAAGTGAACAAACGTGGCCAGATAATACAATAGAGATAGCTACGTCAACGATAGATATAGTATCGAAAATGTCTTTACTAATTAACGACACTATAAAAGGTAGCAATCAATTTATAGATTCCTCCAGATACAGTGATTTTGATCGCTTAGTGCTGATAACGGCATATGTTTTACGATTTATAGGAAATTTAAGAACCAGAAATAATAAAAAAATAAAGAGCTTAACCGTAAACGAATTTGAAAGGGCCGAAATATGTTTGCTGAAGCAGGCTCAGCGGGAGGTTTATTATTGGGAGATCAACAGCTTACAAAAGGGTCAGGGCATTGAACGGAAATCGAGTATTTCAACTTTAAGCCCTTTCTTAGATAAACATAAATTGCTGCATTTTTTGTAGACGTCTTCATAATTTAAGAGAAGATTTCGACCTCAAGCATCCCGTTATTCTATCGAAAAATCCACATTTAAGTAAACTACTAACAATGAAGTTTCATAAAACTTTTCATCATAGTGGTGTTAATGCGACACTTTACGAATTACGTAAACGATTTTGGATTGTACGAGGACGGCAATTAATAAAGTCCGTTTTAGCAAGATGTCATCTGTAAACGACTTCGGGGAAAGTCAGGGTCACATCCTTTCGCGCCGTTACCTAGAGATCGAATACAGCAAACAAAGCCCTTTGAAGTGACAGGTTTAGACTTCGCCGGACCGTTGTATTTTAAAGATAGTTATCATTCAAAGCCATGTTATGTGATTTTATTTACCTGCGCTGTTATACGAGCACTTCATCTAGAGATTGTTTTGGTAATGGATGTTGCGTCTACAATCAGTGCATGTAAACGGTTCTTTGCCCGTAGAGGGATTCCTAAGGTCATTTACTCAGATAACACTAAAACATTTAAAAGAATATCACCAAAAATATCGAACTTAAACGAAGTGATGGCGAGTACAGAATTGATCGAGTTCGTAAACAGTCACCAAATTAAGTGGAAATTTATAGTAGAGCGAGTGGCTTGGCACGGAGGATTTTACGAGCGACTTGTAAAAAGTGTAAAAGACGCCCTTAGGGATACGATAGGACGTTCTTTACTAAATTTAGATCAACTAAATTGAAGTTGAAGCAACAATAAACGCCCGCCCGCTCACATACCTAGGTAGTGAACCTATGGATTTAATGCCGTTAACCCGTTCGCATTTTTTATTGGGACCCGCTTTGGCTACTATTCTTTTTGTTGACCGTGTTATTAATGGAGATGAGATTCGTAGGCTATGGAAGCAGAGAACAAACGTTATCGACTACTTTTGGAAAAGATGGAGCCCAGAATATTTACAATTATTAAGAGGAGCTCATCATAACGTGAATGTGCGTGAATGTGCGATTAAGCAAGGGGATGTCGTATTAATACATGGAAATGATAAGCGACGGTTATTGTGGAAATTAGGGTTGGTGAACGACGTTATAAACGGCCGTGATGGCAAAGTGCGTGCCTGTTACGTTAAGATTGCGAATGGCACCGTAATTAGGCGCCCAATACAATTATTGTATCCTTTAGAAATAAGAAGTGATAAACTAAGTTGTACCGCCGCGCCGGAGGATGTGTAAAATATTACAGGCCTTCTGCGTGCGTCGATGGACCTAAGGGTAGTAGAGGGAGTAAGTAAAGGGTTACTGTAACTTGTTGTTCAGAGATACAAAAAAACGTAAGAAGCTCTCATGATGTGTAGTCGCTTAGCTTGATTTATATTTATATAAACCTTTCTTTAAACTTGATGTTGTTTATTGCATTACATACTCCACATTTTGGCAAGTGGTACCGAGTACATTGGAGCCTTTAGGAAGTATAACTTACAATCTTCCAATAAGGTTAAACTGTCTTTTAAGGAATTATATACCCGTTCCGCACCGACATAGCTTCCAATTGTACAGTTGTATATTGTCGCTTTCAATCGCGTAATACCATGTTCTTTGGCCAAAGTAGACGCAAATGTTTCCCTTAGACGTACATCTGGACAACGTAAAAATCTAGTATATGGTTGCCACGTTGCTTATTAACACCAGGACTTGTTATCTGACACACAAAATTTGTTATATATCTTAATTCTTGCATTGGTTGTTAGCCATGTTAAACAATCAATTCCTACAGTTTTATCGTTGTCAACTATAATATTACACTTTTCTTCGTATTCGCCCTTATAGCAAGTTATGGTTTGTAGTTAAATAATTACACATCTCCATCTTGCTAAATATTCCTGCAAAATCTTGGGTTACATCCATGTCAAAAAGATAGTAATAATCTTTTTCGAGTTTGTCTAATATATCTGGTAGTTTCTTCAATAAAGTTTACAACTTAACATCTGCTAGTTCTACTTTATATGGAACACATATAGGATTTTGGAATTTTTTATTAATGCTTTCGAGGTCTTCATTTCTGATAATTTCTTTTACTCTCTGGCCCATCTTGTAAGTGCTTTCCAGAGAAAACGAAAGCTTAGCTTTAACACCATGCCTAGCGGTAACAAATCGGTCGAATTTTCTTCGTAGATAGCTGTTAAATGTGCCACAAATTTCTTTTTTTTTTAGGATAGACATCCTTTTGTTTGCAGATGTTTGTTCGGCGTCAGAATGGTCGCAAATTTTAACCAACATTATATTGTCACAAAATGGTTCTGTAATTGGTGTGTGTAGTCCACCAGTCAGCATCTGTTCGCCTTCGACATAACAAATATCACCAATATCTGTCACCAGATTATTGTTGCACATATTTTCTGCCAACAGTCATAATCCAAATCGTTCATTTGTCGGTTTCACTTTATTCCCAAGAAAGATCGGTACTGGAAGTACTTTTCCGCACCAAAATGATCACGTTCCTCATGTTCTTTGAATATCAATGCCACCACTATGTCTTTCGGCATACACGGTTTATATTCTGGGTTTGCCACCGAAACTTTACGAAATAATAATCTCTTATATATTACAAACCAATCGGAAAACATATATTTTCCACTTATCCCCGTTTCCAACCCGTCCTTAACCTTTTGACACCACTCCGCATTCTCCTGGTCTTGAAAAATATTTTTAAACTGTTTTCTTAACTACAAAAATGGGTACTCGCGACCTATCCAAAACTTCAACCATGTCCTTCTGACTCTTGCCCAACCGGAAAACGTGAAAGAGTATCCGCGACTATATTATCTGTTCCACGGCAGTGTTCAATCTCAAAAGAATATTCCTGGACAAATAAAATTGACCTAATCAACCGAGAACTCACTAATTTACAATCCATCATAAAAGACAGGGCTTTGTGATCCGTAACCAATGTTAATTCTCTCCCCAATACTAAGGTCCTCCACTGTCTCAATGCCACAACTACAGCTAACATCTCCTTTTCAGTTGCGGTATGCCTCAGCTACGCACTTTTTAGCGTTTGGCTAAAGTATGCGATAACTTGAACTTCTTCACTATCCTTATTAATCTGATAAAAATACGCACGTAACTCGTAATGTGAACTATCCGTCCTTATATAAAAACGCAGGGTAGGGTCAGGATGTTTTTGAATCACAACCTGTAAAAATGCAGTTTTAATTTTTTGAAAAGCCTTTTGTTCAATAATTCCCCATTTCCAACGCATATTCTTCTTAAGTAGACCTAATAATGGTATTGTGAGTTAAGCGAAATCCTTACAAAATCGGCGGTCGTAATTGACCATACTTCAAAATGACCTCAACTCTCGTATATTTCGGGGCACCCCAAACTCATGAATCGCTATCACTCGCTTTAGATCCATTTTGATTCCGGTTGGCGTGAAAATGTGACCTAGAAATTTTATTTTTTCCTGTACAAATCGACAACTGCGCAATTTCACCGTTAAACCTGCTTTTCAAGACTGTAAGTGCTCCTTAACAGTTCCCGAATATATCAGCACATCATCAAAGTATGCAATTACAATATCTTCAATATCCCCTCCTCTGATGAAACTACCTACCGACGTACACAAACCAAATGGTAAGATATTAAAAACATAAGTTTTCCCTTCAAACGAAAATCCGGTATACTTCCTGTGTTCGGGCTTAATGGGTAACTGCTAATAACTAGCAGTAAGATCCAAGGTCGTTAAACATTCTTCTGGAGAAAATAAAAATTGAAGTTCGTTAGGAACTGATAAAACTACGTGGTCCTTCACCATCCTCTTATTCAACAACCGGGTATCCAAACAAACCCGTATGCTACCATCCTATTTGGTAATGACCACTAATAGACTAACATATTTCGTTTGTGCTTTACTTATAACATCTCAGGACTTCATTTCTCGTATTTGCCTTTTGGCTTCCGCTTTATGAATTTGCGCTACAGGGTAGCACTTTTAAAAAACGGAATCTCGTCCTTTAAAAATATCTCGTGCTGATATAACACTGTAAAACCTGGCCTCTCTGAAAAAATATCGGAATAGTTTAACAGTAATTCGTTTAAACCCATCTTCTCCCCTCGTCCAACCTATCAGAATCGGCGACAATTTTCTTAATATCGGCATTTTGCTCCTTACTTCTGAATAGTAACCTTCAATTGTAGCAATTTTAACTTTTTCTAATGGTTCCGATCGTATCCCCAGTTCATGTTCATATACTTCCTCAGCAGATGTTTCCCTGTCAGAGCTTTGAAATTTAAAAATCATTTAAGTTTTATCAAACTTTCCTATCATTTTACCCTGATCAAAATCTAGTGTTATTGAAAATTTATTTAAGAAATCGCAAACCAAAATTACCTCTATTATCAATTTCGGCACAACCACACAACTCATCTCCCAATTTACTCCATCAATGCAAAATAGAGGTAAATCTGTTCATTAATTGGCTGAACTTTCTTCACACACGCACCTACAACAGGCACTCCATTTACCGGCAATAGTGGTATTTTATCACCCTGTTCCACAATTTTTTTCAACAATTCTGAACTTATACAGCTCATCATGGCTACACTATCTACTAAAACCTCCACTTTTACGTTTTCTACCACAGCTGTAACAATAGGTACAACATCCGCCCTTGTTAACGGTCGAGTTTCTTCTAACAGATCTGAATAACTATCATTAAATAACGTACATTGTTGCGCTTTTGTAGTTACGATTCGACGCTCCTGATCCCGGTGTCGACGATCTTCTAAAATATTTCCACCGTCCCCAGGTTGCTGAGCATTTTCGTCATTTCTCAACCACCCTCCCCAACCCCGGTTATCTTTTGTATGATATGAATCACTTAGTGTTCCTCGATTACCATTAAAATTAGTGTCCTTATTGTCGTTTCTACCAACCCTATCAGTGGTAACCCGTTCAACCGCCCCTCGATTTCTCCTATAATCTCGTTCACTCACTCAGCATTATCAATTTTTCTTAAATATGCCTCGACTTCATCTATTGTTTTCAAACCCAAGCTAACAATCCCTCATCTAACGTTACCATTAAAATGACCTACCAACATTTCAATAATCTCATCCTCACTTAAGGAATAATCCAAATAATTAGCCTCACATACCTGTCTTAGAAAATAATCTGCCCATGAGACTTAATCAAATACCCCATATTTTAATTTTCCTAACGCTTCCCTCTGTTTCTGTCTGTTCCGGAACCTTTCTAAAAAACATGCTATTTAAAACTAAAAAATTGCTGCAGGGTCCCTGCTTAATTTCACCCCAATGAGTCGCCACACCCCTTAAACCAGTAACGGCTAACGCTAATTGTATCCCTTTGAACATATTCGCCTCTTTGAGTATTGACATTAATTGATTTATAAACATCACGGATTCATACCTCCATCAGGTCTGAATTGAATCGACAACCCCCCCCCCCCCACGTTCCTACTACATAGTTAAGTAATGAATGTTCACAACATAACTCGATACCGACGGGTTATCGCTTTTGTATTCATTTTCGTATACTTTTTCCGGTTTTTAAAAAATCTCGCATCCTCCCTACTCACTAAACACATTTTAACTTCACTAATTTTTTTGAACTAATTGCGCTTCATTTTGAGATAATGCGGAAAAATTCTCACTAAACACGCTGTTATTGTAAACTACCGCAAATTTCTTTCATTAATTTCATCAAAATCACCAATGAATCATCGTGGTTCTACTCAGAATCCTCTTTGTTTCTTTTATATTTATTTTCGTCCTACGCCCCGACATCTATATACAATTTTACAGCCTAATTCAATTATATGTCCTCTACTAAAACATAAACCTTTCGCATCAATATAATACCACTTCTATTGCAACTCAAAATTTCAAATATTTCCGCCCCACGTATTTTGTACGCTAGTGAACACTGCCAATAAACAGGCTCTTTCTCATGAGGGGTTCGGGTCGGAGGGGTATTTGAAATTTAAACTACAATAAAAAGACCTTGAGAACTTAACTAACTTTAATAAATTAATTTAATATTCTTTACACACAATGCAGCAGATCCATTTCAGGAAACGCCCGGTAAATCATGACCAATGATCTAATTAAACTTAATTCTATATCAAATTCCTTTTATATAAAGTAGAAATACTAAAAGTAATTAGAATCCTTAAATATTATGTGTAAACAGAGAAACAACGTTTTTCTAAAACTAATTTACGTGGATAACTTAAATAATATTAGCGACGGCAAGTAACGTAACCGTTAAGTTCGATTATTCAAACGAACTAAAAAAGTTAACGCATGAACCCTTTCTACCGTTTCATAAACCTGAGCACGGTACAACCCAATGTTTCTAACGAGGACAACGCAACACACTTGCTATTTCGACGACGTAGTATAAAAGTTATGGTATGATAACCACAATGGATTTTATTGCACCCTTCACGATTATCAATCGTAATAATATTAAGTTATAATATTTATTAATATATTGAATGTTCGGATAAATCCTCAAACCAATAACATTAAGCTTGCAACTATAATTATATTAGATCCTAACTTAAAACATCCATTTAAGGGCAAGCACCTAACAATATTTTACATCGCAGTTGCTAATTTATACGTCTAACTGCAACCAACTCCGAACTACCTCTCCCTTTCACATAACCCAAGTCTATCACGCACCTACGTTCGTCCTCTTCTTGTTATAATATTCTCAACGTAACGTAAATAAATGCTATCTTAAATTTTATGATACAACCCTTATCTTTTAATGCCAAAGACGTAGATTATTATGAAATATAAAACAAATAAGGGAAATTGGTTTAATTATTATTATATCTATGAGCACGGTCTGGTACAGGATTTTCCCAATAATTTTTATGAATTTTGCAGTCGTCCCATATTTGAAAATCTTCAGTTAATGTAATGGATAATACATCTTCGTTTTGAGATTGTCCTTGTAATTTATTTAGTAAAGTTATTTAATGCATAAGTCATCCCTTAATATTTTCTTAATTTGTACAATAAAAAGGCTTTTTAGAAACCTTCTTAGTTAAAACATTTAGAATTAATTGGTTACAATAAAGCGTTTACGTACTGTTTGGTAATGATTTCTATAGTGATTTCTGACATCGTAGGTAAAATAGTTCAAATTTAATTTCAGTTAGAATTCATATTTATAATTTTGTAATATTGCGTGGGTTTGTGGACGTCAATGTCATTGGGTTTTGAATTTAAATATAATTGATAAGTGTAGATTGTAGCCTTTAGTTGTTAACAGTGGCGGCATTGAATTTTCATAAATTCTATTTTCTTTTTAGGAAGCTTCGTAAGGCATTATTTTCATCCTACGTGCAAAGAGCATTTGTGTTAATTATAGAAGGTATAACTTGTTGCATATTTATATTTCTTTTAAAATTGCAGTTCTAGCTATTTAGTTTTATTAAAATCGGCGACGCCTATGCGACAGGTACTGATTCTAAATTTGAATTAAGTTACCAGTGGTTCTGTAAGTTTATATTTCTCTTAGATTTTACATGTTCATCAAAGAGGGCGAATGGTCTCGAGCTATTTCTAATGATTTGAATTAATTAATTGACAATTAACTCATCCGTATTATTTACTACGGGATAATGTCAGAAGATTTTTTAGTATACGTTGATAAGTATGTATTATTGTATTGAACGAAGTTGTTCCGGGTTTTTGAGATACACATTTTAGGGCTAGAGGAACATTCCTGTAAGGTTACGTCGCGGCATTTGTTTGTATAAAGAACGGGTTGTAATAATTTGTACCTAGCGTCGTATCAAAATATGGTGGTGATTACGCCTGCATTTCAATTTCATCTATTTCCCCACTTATGAGTCTGTAGACACAATCTAGAATCACTGCTTAACCTTCAAGTAGTATCTCTCGAATGTTTATTCAAGTACGTTACCATACTCGTCAGTCTGGTGAAGTGTTTAAAGTTTCCCGGCAATTTCTGAATTTTTTCCTTAAACCCTCGGCCTTAATTATTGCAGTGTGTGCTAGTACTGGAACGTAGCTAAGTACGGCCTTCATTTGTCATTTCTATGAATTGCAGCTTATGCATATCTACCGTTTTCGCGTAAAGTTAATTACAATGGCCAGCCCCTTAATCTAGCTATCGAAGTTCTATACAGGTGGTATGTCATGTACATCTTCTAATTCCAGTTGTTTTGTATACCATTATTCCTTCTACTATTCTTATTTTTACCGTGGTATCTACGCTAGGGTTGAATATATTTATTTCTATTACTTGGAATTAATTGCTTTATTTGGCATATTGAGTTTATTGTACAAAGAGCAAATTTGGTCATAATAACTTGGGATTATTGTAGGAAAGTATATTCTAGGGAAAAGTACTATTGATGGGGAAATCCTACTTATCATATTTTTTATTACCAAGGGCAGAAAATATACACGGCACCGTTTTAACGTTCGTAGAATTTCATCGCTTATCTACTAAGTCGATCTTGAGCCAAGGATCTCACAAAATATACAATATAAATATTCCCCAAATGCATTCACCTGGTCTTTGATATTCCATTAATGCAAGTAATGAGATAAATGTATACAAAGTTGATTTGTTGACGTAAGAAGAAATAAATACCACAGGTCAGCCTCAAATCTTTTATTTACTTTATTTTTTATATGCACTTTTATGACCTAAGGATCCGCTAAGGGGCATAGAACTTGTACTCAGTATAAGGTTCATCATCATTAAATCTTCAGTCCCGGAACTGGTTAGACGCGTACCTCCATTGTTTCATATTCTGAAATAACCTACACATTTCCCTGAAATTCCCACAGTCTACATCTTTCAGTATCTGCATGCAATAGTATGATCTAGGTCTACACCTACCTCTCATTTTTTCTATATCTACTTGTTATGTAGCACGCACTAGTCCCCAAATATGCCTTAGAACGTATCCTGCTTTTTAATTTATCCTATTTTTGTTTTGTTTTTCACATATATCCTTATTCCCCTACTATTTCTATAACCTCTTTGTTGTTAACTTTGTCTATCCATGCATCATCATACATCTGAAGCACAACACTCCAAAAGGCTTCTTACTTTTTCTGCCTGCTTCTCCTACTGTCCCTATTTCATAGGCGCACACTGCTGTGCTTCGCAAATATGCTTTCAAAAATTTTGTCCTTGTTTCTATGTTTGTTGTCTTTGAACATAGCCGCTGCTCTTTCTTGTTAGATACAGCTCGGATCCCCTTCTATTGCTTTATAGATATATAACCTATTTCATCGATATTCAGTGGTATGTGAAGCAGGTTAAACAACATACTGCTACAAAAATCCCCCAACACATGAACATTTACCGAGCTAACAATTTTACAATAAATCCTTTCACACAATTAATATTAGTTGAAAATATTTCAAAACCAACACCTGTAGTTGTTTATAATAATCATCAGATTTAAGTGTAATTATTTTTTTCGTCAATAGGTTTTCTGTCTTGGAACTGGTTGGCAGCGTATCTCCACTGATTTCTATTCTAATCTAGTCTACACAGTTTCCTGACATTCCTACGGTCTAGATACACTATAATTTGAATAGGAGGCCGCTATGCCTGCGGCCACGTCCCCAATGCTTCACCCGAATATACTACATTGGGTTTAAACGCGAAATTAAACGTGCTTTAAATGTAATCTAACTTCAAAATTAATCCACTCTAACAAATAATCTAACAAACTAAAACAAAACTAAAAATAGGGTTTCAATAATAATTTTCTTAGAGAAGCGACTCCGTGGCGTAGTTGGTATGTGTATGAATACTACGCTCAAGGTCCCGGGTTCGAATCCCGACACGAAAAATGGATAAGACGTAAAATGGAGGTCCCGTGTGTGAGTGTTGCCACCCACGAAAGATCCCTACCGTGCTTAGAACAGCAGGAGTTCGGCAAAATTCCAAATTTTCCAGGTAAAAAAACTCGCTTCTTGACCAATGTAGCACCTTCGGGTGGAGCATTGGAAAAAATCACATGTAAGGTATCCTTAGAGAGGTCAGCTCCGTGGCGTAGTGGTATGTGTGTGACTACTACGCCCAAGGTCCAGGGTTCGAATCCCGACACGGTCCGCTTGAAAAATGTTAGGCGAGCATTTTTCACAAAAATACATCCTCGTTCAGATGAGAGGTAAAATGGAGGTCCCGTGTGTGTGTGTTGTCACGCACGTTAAAGATCCCTACCTTGCTTAGAACAGCAGGAGTTCGGCAAAATTCCAAATTTTCCAGGTAAAAAAAACTCGCATCCTGACCAATGTAATACCTTCGGGTGGAGCATTGCAAAAAATCACATGTAAGGTATCCTTAGAGAGGTCAGCTCCGTGGCGTAGTGGTATGTGTGTGACTACTACGCCCAAGAGCCCGGGTTCGAATCCCGACTCTGTCCGCTTGAAAAATGTTAGACAAGCATTTTTCACAAAAATACACCCTCTTTCGGATAAGAGGTAAAATGGAGCTCCGGGTGGGAGTATTGTCACGCACGTTAAAGATCCCTACCTTGCTTGGAACAACAGGGGTTCGGCAAAATTCCAAATTTCCCAGGTAAAAAAACTTGCTTCCTGGCCCATGTAGTACCTTCGAGTGGAGCATTGGAAAATCACATTTAAGGCTCCATGGCGTAGTTGCCGTGTGTGTGTGACTACTACGCCCAAAAACCCGAGTTCAAATCCCGACACGGTTCGCTTGAAAAATGTTAGGCAAGCATTTTTCACAAAAATACATCCTCGTTCGGATAAGAGGTGAAATGGAGCTCCGGGTGGAAGTGTTGTCACGCACGTTAAAGATCCCTACCTTGCTTGGAACAGCAGGGGTTCGGCAAAATTCCAAATTTCCCAGGTAAAAAAACTTGCTTCCTGACCAATGTAGTACCTTCGGGTGGAGCATTGGAAAAATCACATGTAAGGTATCCTTAGAGAGGTCAGCTCCGTGGCGTAGTGGTATGTGTGTGACTACTACGCCCAAGGTCCAGGGTTCGAATCCGACACGGTCCGCTTGAAAAATGTTAGGCGAGCATTTTCACAAAAATACATCCTCGTTCAGATGAGAGGTAAAATGGAGGTCCCGTGTGTGTGTGTTGTCACGCACGTTAAAGATCCCTACCTTGCTTAGAACAGCAGGAGTTCGGCAAAATTCCAAATTTTCCAGGTAAAAAAAACTCGCATCCTGACCAATGTAATACCTTCGGGTGGAGCATTGGAAAAATCACATGTAAGGTATCCTTAGAGAGGTCAGCTCCGTGGCGTAGTGGTATGTGTGTGACTACTACGCCCAAGAGCCCGGGTTCGAATCCCGACACGGTCCGCTTGAAAAATGTTAGACAAGCATTTTTCACAAAAATACACCCTCTTTCGGATAAGAGGTAAAATGGAGCTCCGGGTGGGAGTATTGTCACGCACGTTAAAGATCCCTACCTTGCTTGGAACAACAGGGGTTCGGCAAAATTCCAAATTTCCCAGGTAAAAAAACTTGCTTCCTGGCCCATGTAGTACCTTCGAGTGGAGCATTGGAAAATCACATTTAAGGCTCCATGGCGTAGTTGCCGTGTGTGTGTGACTACTACGCCCAAAAACCCGAGTTCAAATCCCGACACGGTTCGCTTGAAAATGTTAGGCAAGCATTTTTCACAAAAATACATCCTCGTTCGGATAAGAGGTGAAATGGAGCTCCGGGTGGAAGTGTTGTCACGTACGTTAAAGATCCCTACCTTGCTTGGAACAGCAGGGGTTCGGCAAAATTCCAAATTTCCCAGGTAAAAAAACTCGCTTCCTAGCCAATGTAGTACCTTCGGGTGGAACATTGTAAAATCACATGTAAGGTATCCCTAGCGTTGATTTGGAAGTGTGTCGGAGCAACAAGACACATGCAAAAGTAAAATGGGAGGGATCGGTAGTATCGGATAGCAGTCGCCAGCTCTGCTTACCGGTGCGACCTAAAAGGTCGGCTTAAAACTATGCAAATCTAGCTAGCTAATTTTGAAATGGATTCTAAGCATTCGCCAAATAGTTTTAATAGTGAATGTAGTTATTTTGCCTACTCTATAAATTTACAAATTCGTGCTCCCTGGTCTAAGTATTTAATTCTAAGTAAATCCTATATTCGTATCTCATTCTTCTTTCTTATAAATACTGCGCCCAAAAAATGGTCGGCAGAACGTCAAACAAATTACATCAAACTACAAAACAATATAAAACAGGTAAAAATATAAAATAAATATAAATATACAAATAAACATAAAAAATATATATAAATAAATAAATAAATCTCTAAATAAGCAAAAGCATGTAACAGTGCATAAATTAGCAAAAGCATTACCTAAATTATCAGTTGCACTCCCATAAGCATCATGATGGCTAGTGCCATTACACGCAAAAAACATGCTCGTTAAATTATTTCAAAATCTTCTTATTAGTACAAGTCAATGCTTATGCGAGTACAGCCTCCACAATTTTATTTCTATCTCGTATATGAATTTCTCCAGCATCCGAAGATCTGGTCGGCTACCTATATCTATTGGTTTTCTATCTTTATGGGGGAGTTGGATATGCACTGTTAAAGTCCTGGTGGGTATGCATTAAACGTTCTGGAGGTTCACAAACACTATCACTTTAAAAGTCCTGTGGGGGAATGCGCGGTTCTACTTTATTACCTTTATTTATTTTACCGATTTAGTGTAATTAGGGTTTCTAATTTAATTTGTTATTGTTTATTTGTTATTATTTATTCCCGATATTCTGCGCTTTTAAAGTGAGAGACAATGATTGTTTCAGTGGTGTGAGGGATTCCTTGTGCATAATACATTTTTGGTTATTGATTTTTGCTTTTGTTTAGCATTACATTTTTTTAGAAGTTTGAAATGGTGGTCATATATCGTGCCAAGTCAAATTCTAGTTTTCCAATCTTCCCTCCGCCCCCACCTCCCCCACCCCAACCAACGATTTACACGCGGCTATCACCGTCCCATCTCGCGACCTTTCCGGTCAATTCTTTAAAGACTGTCCAGAAAGCCTTCTGGTAAGCCACTTTCCAGATTTCCTCTAGGCTTTTTGGCCATGCTAGACCTACGACAGTTAATTTCATATCAGCTAACCCTCGATTTGCCACTTCGAGTGGACAGTCGAAGAGCACGTGCTCTGTTTCTGCGCCCTCACCGCATCCAGTCTAGATACAGATTGGTTCACTTCTATTGTTTTCTATATATATGCCCTATTTCACCGACATTTAGTGGTATGTGAAGGGGGTTAAGCAGCTTGTGACTACCAAAATCCCCTAATAGTACAAGGTTTGCCGGTCATATAATCATATAGTAAAGAGGCAGGTGGTAGGTAATGTATTCTTCACTGGAAGAGTATGTATTTATTCTGCTTTAATTTATTCGGGAAAGGTGGTAATATTTAGTACTTGTTACATGTAAATCTTATTCTGTCTATTGTTATTTACAATTTTGGAAATGTGACTTGTAGTATGCTATGATCTTTACCCCAAGGGGATAATATTCTTTATCGTAATGAAACTTATTACTTTTCTCGTAAATATTTCTAAAAGTGTTACATATGCAAAGCCTTATCAAGCCGAACGCGTGCGTACCGCCGTAGCTCAACCTCACCGGAGCGTTATTTCCGTACCCAAAAGTCGTGAATGTCGTAGACATGACTGCTACGTTTCGAAGGCATTATGGTTTCTGTATATAAAAATTTCAGCACTAAATGAATGCACACGATTGTGTTAAAAACTTGTTCCCTTTCCACGTTATAGTATACAACCGCCGAAATATCTTATGACCTTTTCGGGAGGTCTCAGGTCTCGGAAACTATCGAAGTATATTACCGTCTTGAACCTCTTTTTTAAACCGACACAAGTTAAGGTTTGTGGCTGGGAACGGCCTTTTTTAAAAAACCATTTCCAACTTCTTAACAATTTGTTTTATTATACTGAAATTAATAATAAAATTTTACAAAGCTTGAATTGAAATTATTCTAAGTCCGAAATACATTAATTAATTGTACAAAAAATGAGTAATCTAACGAACTGCAATGTTAAAGCTGAACGATGGATTGACTGTCGTTGACTGGGGCTCCTGGGCTTTTTATAATGTCCCTACCCCCTCACATGGCTGTGGGAACTTGCAGATCTCATGTCTGCTTACACTTAATTCTATTCATAAATACATTGTTGCGATCTTACTTTCTAGGTAATCTTGGTACGTGACCTTCTGCGATCGCCTGTGACTTGACATCTGCAGTGTCACTATCGTCTTTGCTACAAAGTAGCGCTTCCGTTCCCATGAACGTTAATAAACTGTATAAATTGTCCTTGGTTTACAATGTTGCACTTCACTTAGCGTATTTCAAATATTTCTAATAATTTCTATCTCTTTACATATATATCAATTGGGGGATTACGTAACTCACATCGTCGAAATATTATGCTGTGATAAGGGGTTGCTTAAGGGTGCACGTTATAGTAAAGGTCGTTCGGGAATGAGTATTTAGAATAGTCAGCAGGAAACTACACTTATTTAAGGAGATAATTAAGAAATAGACATAGTTTGTAGATAGTAAGTAGTCAACACCCTGTATATAGAGTAGAGATAGTTTTGGGCGACGCAGGTAAACATAGAAAAACGCATAGTTGGCGTAGGAATGAGAAATACATGTATTAAGTAGATAGTAAATATTAAATACCCTGTAGATAAAGTTTAGTTAATTTAGGTAAAACAAATAAGGATATTTTTCAGTGGAAGCACGCGTATATTGAGAAATAAAGGATAAAGTGTAATTAGACACGCATTAAGAAGAAGAGTTCCAGACGATTAAATTAATACGGATATAGAAATAGAGTTTCAGGTAGTTAATATAAATGCGTACAAAGAGCTAACCATTTTGATAAGAGAAATGATTAAGAATTGCGTGAATCACATGTAAACATGAAAATTTAAAGTCGGGTTGCATCAGTTGTTTATAGAAAAGCAAGTAATCTATCAAAATACAGCATGTTGACAATGTAAGACAGCTGCGGGCAGGTTGTGATTATGGGAAAACGTGGAGCATTACATCAGAAACTGCTCGAAATAGAATTATTTGATTGGTCAGAGACAAGCGACGAGTTCCAGACCAAACCCACGGATGGAGTGGGAATTCAAAGTTATATTAGCAAGCACCTTGATAAGAAAGTCAGTTTTGAACTCAATGAAGGCCGAAGTGCATTGCCATTAAACAGAGTAGTACGTAATAAGTATAAAAGTGAAAAATAAAATAAGTGCGAATATGAAGATTACAATTGCCGTTTAAACGTAAGTACGTTTTTAATGAATTTATTGTAAACTAAGACATAAAAATAATAGGGTTTCGAGGTCTGAGGGAAATAGGCTAGGATTCTGATGTTAAAAAAAAATACAGTAATACAATTTAAATGTCAAGGGAGAAAAGAAGAATAATGCAATCTTGAAGTACAGGGATGAAATAAAATACAATTTTAAGTCTGGGGCAAGAATGATGAAAGTCTAAGTTTGAAGAGTTGAAATAAATTGGGGTATATAATTTAATGGTGGTGGTCCATAGTGTAATAATTTGAATGGAATCCAGAATTGGGGAAGATCATTTTTATTGGAAGCGTCGATGTGAAAAAGATAAAACCAGGTCAGATTTTTAGTTATAAGATATTTGTTTTTCTATATGGATTTTTATTTTATTTTAATATTGAATTTGCTAAATATGATATGCTTGTGAAGAAGTCAACAAAAGAGGTTGCATACGCATTGAATGAGTAATATGAAAACAGGTTTAGAATATTCTACACTTTGTTAGTAAAGATAATAAATTTTCTTTGGTGACTTTGGGTTTTTGAGTGCATACTAGATGGTTGTTAATAAATGAAATTTATAAGAAATGTATTACAAATAATTTCAAAAGCTGTACATAACATATTGGTTTCATTATATAAAATCTAAATTTACTGAATTTTATAATTGCAAATAAATGCTAGCCGAGCTCATAAGATTTAAATAGTAGAAAGGCGCAGCCACAAGTTGAATAGGAAAGAGATAACCCGCAAGGCGGTAACGTATCGAATTTTGCCATTGGTAGATAGAGTTGTTTAAAGATAAAGTCCAGTTGATAGCAATATTAAGAAAACAGCTGGAGGAGGAGATAATTACACTTAATCGTGAATATTAAAATGGTGGTCCAATAATTTAGAACGTAGCAATAAATATAACAGCCCAACGTAGGTGCATGATGAGTATTTAATATCATAGCAAATAAAGATGCCGCCCAAAGTAGGGGCATGATAATTCCGCTAATAGCATAGCAATATAATGGCGTTTTAGTTCCGCCACAATGGTGCTAAAGCTCCGTTGCGTCCTTTTAGCGGTAACTCGTCTCGCACGTACACGCCTCTAAAATACGGAACACTTTTGGCCATCCAATTTCCGCCCACGAAATTGCAGGAAACTTACAAATGCACATTTGTAAAAAATGTCATCGTACTCTGCAAGTACCATTTATACCAATGTCTTCTCCTTTCAAAACATATATGAGGTATTCTAACCTAATTTTAAACACAAGTTTTTTCCCTAGATTTAGATCTGTGATTTAAAAACCAATTCTTAATATAAATGAAAATCCTATTAAATAAAATATGTTGCTAGATACAATTTAACAAGCATCAGACGAGTATTGTTGTCTGGTAACTTAAAATCAAAAGGATGGGTAAACTATTTCGTTAACAGTATTTATGCTTCATTGTTTACTGTTGTCTTTCCAAACTGAAATAGTTAAGCTTTAGTATAATGCGTAGGCAGATGATGGCGTAAATTATTTATTAATTTGTGTTATCTTTTCAGGATAGACGGCCGAAGAGCGCTAAACCCTTAACACCTTAACGCCATCGATAGCTTCTAGTGAAATCAAAACTACCTCTATTTGGTTTACAAATTATGGAACAATGCCTTTAATAGAATGGTTTGGGGATGTACAACAATCGATCTCTCACAATATAAGGACATTTGTATCATTACTTTGTTGCTAGAGCAGAGAAGGCTTTATTATTTATGTACTTCCTGTCCTATTTAGAAATGCGCAATCAGTGAAAATAATCAATGTAATTGGTGGGGCTGTTTGGACGGTCTGAAGAGACATTTATTGACGTATATCTTAAAATACAATGGTTAAGTGCTTTCAGTTGGATTAATTTAATCTGGTCTTTTAGTGAATGAATGGTTTCTCTTAAATTATAAAGAATGTTTCGAATGTGACATAAATTGTGCCGTGACGATGTTAATTAGGATTCGTGCGTTACCTCCGTCAGCATTTTCCACAGCTCTTATATTCGCAATTGTTGCAGTTGTCAGTACTTACAGATTCGATGCAGGTAAGCATGCACAGTAATAGTTTAAGATTTACATATTCTTAAGGAGACGTGACATATCAATATTACAAGCGTCACGTCAACAGATTGTGCTTACGCAATAATCAAAGCAGTGCCGTGGTTGTATTGTTTATTTTTAAATCAAAAGCAAAAAGTATTTATAGCTGTGCGTGCGTGGCAAAATGGAATTTAATTACTTTTAAATCAAACTGAATTTTAATCAAAGTACATTTGAATCAGAATGTAATTGGTGTTCTAATTCATCTAAATATTTAATGACTGCGTCTCGCGGGAAAAAATGGAAGGGCATCAATCAACCCATCAAGAATTCCGTTCAGATACGAATTAATTTAATTTAAAAATCTTGCTATACTGCCGACAAAATTTGTGGGGGATTTGTACGATAAGGATGGTATACGATGAGAGTTGCTTGTTTGCTAAATCAATTCTAAATATGGCGGTTAAATAATATTATGTTAGATTACATATAGTAGAGAGAGATTCTGTTGACTCATTAGAATGATTAGCTATCAGGTTACGATGTGAATGTCAAGCAGGCACTTGATATGTTCGGTGGAACTGATACCGTTTAGGATGATTTAATACTACAAAGTCTAATAATGCGAATGTAATTTTCAACATCCCTTCCATCTACGGATTACGAAAAATACCGCACACTATGTGTTTTCAAATAATTTATTTGCAAACTTTACATAATTTCTTTTGGCTGATGAATTCTGAATCTCCTTGTGACAATTACAAAAATACTGCGCATCTGCTTGTTTAACACACAACGAAGCCAATAAAGAGTTGAGAAAGGTAAACAATTAGAAAATCAGCAAAGTGGACTGTAACGCGATGCGTTACCCAAGATTATTAGATATGAAATAAGAAATATTTAATTGTGAATGAACTAATTTGTTATGGGAATACCCTATAGAATCTCTGTTTCATATTAAAGTGTTTACAAATTAAGATTGGAAATTAAATCCGCATTTTTATTCCAAACCGCAAGATTGTAAATAAACTAATTCTATTTTAAATCATAAAATTTTATAGTAGAAGCATTGCATGCTCTTTTTAAAAAACTTTCAGAGTTGAAAAATTCATTAAAATGCACTTTAAATTTGAACTTTAAAAGTTGTTAAATAAATTCTAGCAATATAATACCATTCTGAATAGACATTGGTGTAATTATCATAAAGCACTTTGTCCAGTTAGAAGATGGTAGCTCTAAAAATTGCGTTTTGAAGGCTCCAACCGATTCTTCGGGCGATGAAAATTGTTGTCCACACAGTTTATCTTTAATTACAGGAAACAAGAAGAAGTCATTGGGTGCCAAGTCGGGGCTGTAAGGGGGATGATCCACCAATTTGATCTTTTGTGTGTCCTAATACTAGTTTGTTGCATGTCATGTGTGTGACCGCACATTGTAATGATGAAAAATGATTCGTCGTTTTAGGTGGGTTTCTCTCAGTTTACCGAAATTTTAGGCAAACAAATGGTCGTATAGCACACTGAATTAACAGTTTTTTGATTTTCGAGAGCCACAGTTACCGGTTTTCGTGAAGAAAAACGCCACCATTTGCTTCTTAACGCTTGGCTTTGCTTCACATTGATATACCCAAACTCCACACTGGCCTTTTCTTTCTGGCTCATACGCATAAATCCACGACTCGTCACCTGTGACGATGTTGTATACCGCTTTGGATGCACCACAGTTGTATTTTGAAATCATTTTACGGCACCTATCGACACGAACACTTTTTTAAGCAGCTGTCAACAAGTGTGGAATCCAACGCGCACACAGCTGCTGAACCCACAAATGTTGGTGTAAAATCTTATATATGCTGGTCATACTAATGCTTAAACATCTCTCGATTTCTTGATATGTCACATGACTATCTTCTTCAATTAGTTTTCGCACAGCATCGATATTTTCCGGCACAACGACCGATTTTAGACGACCTTCTTTAACTTCGTCCGTGAGCGAACTACGTCCACGTTTGAATTCAGTGTACCAGCGATATACAGTGGCTGTAGATGGCACTTCAGCGCCAAAAGTTGAATTCAGTTGATTGATGCATTGTTCTTGAGTTAGACCACGTCGAAAGCTATAATAATTCATAGCTCGAAAATTTTAGCGAGTTAATTCCATATTTGGCTGAGATGAAATTTTAAACACTGCAAAAACACAAATAGTGCTCGTACGTCAAAACGTTCTGAGTACCTATAACCTCAAAAATGTCAAACTTTACGATAGCAATTTCAGATGTCACCTGGTAGTACCAGTGTTGCCAATTTTCAATACATAAATAGTGTGCCTCAAATGAAGTATCATATTACCAGCGACTTTGGTAATGCATCACTGCACACACTACTACAGAAGTTTAAAGAATCCAACAAAAATTTTCAACTGAATGAATTTAAAGGGTTTCTATACTTTCCACATGAATGTCAAATTGTGCAAACAAATAGAGGCCATATCGAGAAGCTAAAGTGTATGCCCTTTATGGAACAAAATGAGCTACGGTGAAGTTACTGCTTTTAAAGCATACCAAAGTATACATTGCAAAACTTTTGAGGGAATTTTGGGGGCAAAAGTCATTCAGAGCAAAGCAGTGTGGCGAGGACTTCAACTGAAAAATGGTATTTTGTCGGTTTTTTTGAGAAAATTAAAATGAACTTTGGAAAGCTGAACTGTTTTTGTAAGTTGATAATCCAATAAATAGGGCCTTTCCCAGACGGAAGAACAATAATTTTATCGTAGAAATAAAATGTTCAAAGTCAAGTGAAACTATCAACAATTTCGTCTTTTTCATATTCATTCTCATTGCAAGTTAGAACTTCGTGCTCATCAGTCTTCTTACAAGATTTCGTTATTGTGTCTCGTACTAAACGAAATCACGGGAAATATTCCTTCGTTTCATGTCGACTTTTCCAAGTTTAATATACCAGATAACATTCGGTATCTGATCAGTGCTTTGATCAACCAGGGGCAATTGATATATTGATGGGTTCCCCAACCTTCTTCGAAATTCATTGTGTAGGACAAGTACGATTAGGACCCCACCTTCCAATTCTTCAAAAAACGCGATTTGGTTGGGTTATATCAGGTGCAATCAGTGCCAACTTGTTTAATCAAGTTCAGTCTCATCTAAGAGTTTCTAGTGTCTCAGATCAATTAACTCGATTTTGGGAACTTGAAAGCTACCCTACAGACAAGATTCTCTCTTCAGAAGAAAACGCTTGTGAGCTTCATTTCGTTAAAAATACGAAACGGACCTCGGAAGGTAGATTCCTTGTCTCTCTTCCGTTCAAACAATCGCCAGCAGTGTTGGGTGACAGTTTTGCCACCGCACAAAGGCGCTTTCTAGCTCTGGAACGACGTCTTTAGGCAAACCCTGACCCTTCTAACCGTTATGCTTCATTCATCCGGGAATATTTGGATCTAGGTCACATTTCTCCATCCACTTCAAATCATACAGATGTTTCTTATTATCTGCCACACCATGGCGTCTTAAAGGAAGATTCTCTTACCACCAAGCTTCGCGTGGTGTTTCATGAAATAGACGAAACATGATTTATTAAAATTAAACACTTTTACCAGATACAGATGCAGATGCATTTGACAAAGAAGAAAAATGCTTTTTTTGTAGTAGCAAAATCTGATTTTGAAAATTCTAAAAAAAATCATTTACGAACAATGCTTATATAATAAAGAATTTTGCAATGCAACGCTACGTGAAATTAGTCAGTTTTGGGACAATGTCGAGTTTCTAAAACTGTAAAAATAACAACTAGAACATTTATAATGTCAATGTTCTTCTTTTTTCTTAAAATATATTTGACTTATATATTTACAATTAAACATCAAAGACGCTTTAATTTTACCTAATCAGATAATCTTGCTGGTTAATTAAACCACATATTATTGTAGTAAGGAAACTGAAATATTGACTAAGACTTGTCAATGGCATCGGCTTGAGAATCCTAAACTCTCAAAATCTCAATATCACCCTTTCTACATGAATGCGTAGGCTTGCAAATTGTTTAGCATGTTTAACTCTCTTTAAAGCTCTTCTGTCCTTGTAAAACAGAAGGAGGTTGTACTAAAATACAATTTTTCGACTATAATAGCTCGGCTCCACAGAATGGACCTGCACCTTGAAGAAGTTCTAGATTACTGGAATGGTGAAGTGGCTTGCGCGTTCCAATGATCTAAAGAGCCAAACTACAGGACTAAGCAAAGTAGTAGGTCTTTAGTGAGGAACCAGACTAAGACAGCAGCAGCTTTTTCGGTACTTAAGTGGCAGAGACCATGTAGGCGGCTCCGTGGCGTAGTGATATGTGTGACTACTATACCCAAGGTCCCGGTTCGAATCGACACGGTCCACTTGAAAATGTTAGGCGAGCATTTTCACAAAAATACACCCTCGTTCGGATGAGAGGTAAAATGGAGGTCCCGTGTGTGAGTGTTGTCACGCGCGTATAAGATTCATACATTGCTTGGAACAGCAAGGGTTCGGCAAAATTCCAAATTTTCCAAGTAAAAAAAATTCGCTTCGTGGTCAATGTAGTACCTTTGGGTGGAGCATTGGAAAATCACATGTAAGGCAGAGACCATATCCGGAGTTAAAGTAATCCCCCATTCGGATCTCTGGGAGGGGACAACTTCCGGGATGTGATCGGAAAGTACGGACAAACTTAATAACAAATAGGTTATAGAAGTAGTAGAGGAATACAGATATCAGTGGAAAACAAAAAAAAATAGAAATAGAAGTGCAGGATACGTTCTAACGCATGTTTTGGAAATAGTAAGGGATATATTACAAGCAGAGATTGGAAAGAAGAGGTAGTGGTGGACTGAGATCAGACCATCGCATGCAGGTAGTGATAGATGCAGACTGTGCAAACTTCAGGGAAATGTGTAGGTTAGTTCAGAATAGAAAACAATAAAGGTGCGCGTCTAACCAGTGCGACGACTGAAGACCTGATGATGATGATGATCTCATTTATATTTTTAAAGCCTCGGTTGGTCATAATGTAAGCACCCGGTTCTAACATATTTATAAAACCCGATTCCTCTACTATCATTCTATATGTTGTTCTTCTTTAAAACCATAAGAAACAAATGAAATTAGTCCATTTGGAGTGCAGAAAATAAAAATTTTATAGTATTACTTTTTTTTTTATACTCTGACTAAGAAAAGGACTGTAAGATTGGATTTGACGGTTTTTGAATAGATATTTCGAAAGTTTGTGATGGTTTGCATTTTCTTATATCGGGCACGGAGCGATATTGGCAAACGCAGTTGAGTTTCTGATAGACTTTTCCACTGAATAAAATGATGTAAACGGCTTGGCTTGTTAATAAAGGCAAAGGTTTTTGAATTATCATACAAATAAATATCTGTATTGGAATCATGTGGTCTAATACAGAGATGCTAGTTTGGTTGCTAACATCAGGCGTTATATATTAGTATAAATATATATCAAGGCCAAACAGCTTTCCTATGTCGTGCACGAGGTGCCAGCGGTCACTTTGGCTAGAACACCTGTCACGAGTTAACATGGGGAACTTGAGGGTTCTAGCAAGCAATTTGCGTGTGGCTTTAAGCCATAGTGGAAGATTCAAGTGTAGTGGACACTTGTTTCAGTGATTTCTAATAATGGTAAGCGATTAAAAATCAATTTACTAGACAAACTAAATAATTTTGTTGTAGCGCCGTTTTCGTTTTTTTCCTTTTTTATACCACGATAAAATATTCACTTAAATATTCACTGGTTCCATTTGGGGATATTAAAGAACCCACGGGTTACTTTAATTAACCAATTCAACCCCAAGTGTAAGTTTACATATTTTGTAGAGAAGCTAGCATACTGTATGGACAGTTTTTAAAAATTTTTATTTTTGTCAAATTGCTCTTAGAAGCCAGCATTTCTACTATTGAACTGTGTTTAAAATTCGGGCACAGCACTCTTAAATTTATGCAGAATTATTTACGTAGTATAAGAAAAGTGCAGATAGATATTTCGTTATGTTCAACTCGCATAGCGAACTTGCGATGAGTTGGTTGAATGCATTATAGGAGATTTTAGTGTCATTGTACATTTGTTTTGGTTGGAAGGGAGTTTGATGTGATAGTCATGCGTGCGTGTTTGGAAATGACATATACGTAGTAGAAATGGCATAACGTGTGTTTTGTAAACGAAGTTTTTGAGCAGTTAAAATATTTGTAATGGCATGACAGTTGCGAATACCAATGGGTAGTCACTAAATTCAAAGCAATGTGTTTAAATTAGTTAAATTATATGAAATAAAACGGATAGTATCCATTCAAATTCTTTTATAAAAAATTTGTATTTATAGCAAGTCCAGAAAAATTGTATAGAAGCTCCCCACGTTAATGATTCAATTCACTTATTTGGTCTAGTTTAGATAGATATTGTATATTGGAATAAATCATGATTTAGAGGACGTTTGTAGAAATCCATTATTTTATTTGATCCGACTGATATGGAAGTAGCAAGCATAATTGAAAATTAATTTTATAATTCATATTCGACTCCATGATGTAATTGGTGACTTCCGGTTAGCAGATGTTCAAGAAGACATCTTATTGACATATTTAACAGTTGGAATGGGCTGGAAAGATAATTAGAAACACCCTTAGATATTTCATTGAATAAATCCTTTGAGAGCAATAATAAAAATTATTACGTAACATGTTCATTATATATCCTGAAAAGAATTAGAGTTTTGAACTAACATTATTGATAAGTAAATATGTACCAGTGAAACAAAGATATCTTTGCTTGATTCCGTAGGAAGCTTAATATGTCATTATCAATTTTCTGATAGTACAGTAGTACGACTTTGATATGAATTTAGTTTGCATTATTTTATTAAAAAAATAAAATTCCTAGACTGACCAATTGGTGTGAAAGGAATAACATTTATACTTATATAGTGTTGAATTAATTTAATGTATACAAATTTAAACAAGAGAATATTATATGATTTAATTTTATACTATTTTTATTTGCATAGTTTTGATGTTTTGCTTATTAATTTATTGGGACATAAGCAGTGCTCCATTTTCTGCCAAAATACAGTCTGTAATTTTGATTAGAAGTACAACATAATTGTTTTGGTTAAAACGTTTTCTGCGTTATCCTTTAAAATTTATTTTAAACGCGGTGGCGCCTGTTTGTAAAGCTTTAGAGTTATATTTTTGATATAGGCCCACCCTTGCAATCTCATGACACTGCATAAGTAAACCCCTGGTTACTACGGAAGAAATTCTTTTTCCTTTTACATTCTGCTACGGGAATTGGACGGTGCCTTTCACCCAACATTTCAAAGGAAAGGAAAGGAGAGTTCACGATATAAAGAGAATAACTTGGAATTCTTGAGCATTCCAAGCTATTCTCTCGACTTGAGGTCCGGTTTAGTATTTTTTTCTATAATCTAAAGTATTCTTTTGTGTACATTATTTTTGGAATTCCACGTTTTTTTGGAACTAGCAGAATGGCAAGAATCTTCTAATGTTATAACAGAAGCATCATTGCTGCTATCAGTATCATTACCCTTAGAAACGAGGTAAAGATTTCCCATTTTGACTTGGTGTGAGCTGATTTTATAATCAGTTTCATATTGCACTGAATAGACATAGACCTTGCTTTGGGTTTTAGGTTCACTTGATTACGTTTGTCTTTAAAGTTAACTATCTGTTCTGTGGTAACCTTTAGCAGACGTTCATCGTAATACTCGTTTTGAAGAGATACGACTATTGCATCCTCTTCAGAAAGACGTAATTTTTTAACCCTGGTAAATTATTTTCTTTTGCGCTCGTTTAACGATGTTATCCCAGGGGTACCTCTATGTGTTTGTTCTCAATTTTTTGATAATCGAATATGTGAGGGGTTACGCCAGATTTAATTTTTATATTTACATTCTTAATTGTTTTATAATACATTGTTACGGTAATCTGTGCGGACAAGAGAAATCTACAGTAAGCAAAGTAGCAGTAAGCGCGCACCGAATACCACAACAAAAACAAGGCGAATCTAAAGAATCAGTGTCGTGTTAGCTCATAAGTCGTAGAGTGGGATGGGTTATACAGAAAGAAAACAGGAATTACAGTTAAGTTGGTAGTTGTAACATGCGGTTGAGGAGGTGGCTGCGATAGTAGAGGTAGCAGTGGTTTAGGAAACTCATTACACATTATGGAAGAAGACCATTTGTTTTTGGTATTGGTTGTAAGAGAGTCAACGTTAGATAAAGGAACAACATGGGCTGTCAAGTATCGACATTAGAAAAAGGAACTGTATTGTTGCAAGAATATTAACGTTGGAAAAATGAACAGAATTAGATAAAACTTCAGCTACGTTAGTTAAAGAAATAGAAGTAGGTAAAACTTCATCAACGTTAGATGAAAGAACAGAATCAGGTAAAACCTCAGTCACGCTAGGATTTACTTTCACAACAACAGCAACTGGCGTTAAAGATACCGGTTTACTATTTTCAACAGGACTTTCTCCGTCCATAGGTTATTAGTTATGGTCACTTCAACTCCGTCTGCTATTGCAGATAAGGTAGGAGTTTTTTTGACAGTATCACTTAAAGCAGCTGGAACAACCTCTTTAGTTGCTACCTGTAAGTCACTTGAGTTATTTGTTCAAATTGTTACTGAAGCACAGCCCGAGGTATAAGTGAATTCTAATTACCCGTTTGATCACAATTCGAACAGCAAAGGACAGAGGAAATTTGGTTCCTTTTACGGGGTGTTCGGTTAGTAGTGGAGTGATTGCCATAGAAATCAATGGTATTTTTCAAAGACTCATATGACTGAACAGAGTATGTCGTTGTGACAGTAGGACGGCCAGGACTAAATACAGAGTAGAACTAGAGACACAAGAAACTTGGTTCCTATTAGTAGTAGGATGACAGTTCGGACAGTTGCGTCGAGTAGCTCCCTTATGCCCGCAACCATAGCAATGGAGTACTAGAGGATGAGTACAATGTGTCGACATATGGCCAGGTCGGTCGCAGTTGAAGCATGTAACCTGACGAGTACAAGTACCTATAGAAATAGGAACAGAAGAAGCTACAGAAGTAGTATTTGATCTAACAGTAGGTATAGAACGAATCTCGACTGATCGGTCATGTGAAGTAATAACGTTTTTTCCAATCGCAGCGGACTTAAAAGTGAAATCCGATTTATCAGTAAAAGTGTGATCAGGATGGGAAGTAGCTGCCGAAGTCTCTGATAAGCTAGTAGTGGGACGTAATGTTTTTATTTTAGTCAGGAAAGAAATGCGAAGATTGTCCGAAGTAAAAAGTAATTGAAAATGGAGTTTTCTTTCTGTTGAAAACATCTTAGTACAACAACGTTCCGCGTGGAGCCAGAGGGAACTAATGCGTTTAAACGCATTGTCACCATCAAATTCAGCAAGGGATTGTTGTAGCTCTTGTATAAAAGTTGCGACTGCTGCATTGTCGGAAGCTTTATCGCGTTCTAGGAAATAAACACTCTGAACAGTCCTGCGTAGTTCGTCCCCATAGGCCTTGGAATCAAAGCCACGAGAATCTAATTCATACTTGTGCTCGTTTTTTCTCAAATGGTTCACGTGTATACGCCAATGTGCCATTTTGAATAAAAATAACTAAAAATAGATGAAAAGTAATAAATGCTAACTGCAACCCAATAAAAGCTCAACAAAAAATTTTCTGCGAACTACAGAACAACAAAATACCCGAAGAAAAAATTGAAATCTAAACACACTAAATTGGTAGGAGCGAAAAAATAGAGTCCAGAAATACTAATAGAAATAGGACGCCAGCGTTTTTAAAAACTTAAATTGTCAGCGAGAACTACAAATCCAGTAACTCGAAGAAAACCACTAAGTACCGGACAAGAAACAATAAAACAGACGCAACAGCAATCTTTATCAGGACGAAGCGGTGTATGCAGAGGTGTCTCATAATATGGTTTTACTGAGGATGTCTTGTATACAACTGTCCCGGAACATAAAACGTATACGGTTTTATTTACTTTATTAATCATCCCATACTCTAGAGTCCACCAACCTAGGAACTTGATGCATGTTTTTAATAGTAGTTTTGGTTTTTATTTTTATTAGCTGTGTTGGGGTGTTCGATGTGTGTCAGTGCATAGCATGTACCCTTTAGTAGTTGCAGCTTGCGAAACTTTCTACTGGGGTTCAAGGTGACCCGTTAGAAGGGGAAGTTTTGGATTGTATTGAAAGACGTTAGGCACACCTCGAAGACTGGGAATCGTGGCGACGTCTATGGCAGAAGGGCTAAACATGCCAACACTGAACGGTAAGGTGTCGTTACCGTTAGCAGGGACAGTTGCGATCTAGGATTGTAACCAGGATTGATCTAATTAAGATTTACAAACAAGATCTTTTCGAAAGTCTCAGACCGTCAAAGTTACGATGGGCGACTGAGACGGAAAATATCTGGCACATTAGATTACGATCGCATGTATCAGAATTGGAGATCTGGTACTTGGAATGTCAAGGGAGTGTACGGTGAAGAGTATGAAATCATGCATAAAATGAAACCAAGGCGCATGGATGTGCTGCGTGTGAGTAAAACGAAGCGGAAGGCGAAAATGTTTGTGGTCTGCAGCAGAGAGCAAAGTACTCGAGACGAAGGGTGTTGGTTTAATTTTGAATAATCAAGCAAAAGTGTGCATGAACTAAAATGAATTAATGTCTCTCCGCATTTTGTGAGCTAGTGCGTTTTAGAAAGATCTTTTAGTAGCATGTTATGTTCCAGTGAGTAACGATAGGCAGTGTGAGCAGTTTTGGCAGGAGTTGGAAAACGTATTAGATAAACGCGAAGGGAATGACCAAGTGGTTCTATTAGGTGATATGAATAATTGAGTCGGAATACACAAACAAAGTGCTAAACATGCGGTAGGTTTGTTAGGTGATCCAAGAACGAACGAAAATGGAGACATGTTAGTTAGTATATGTATAGAAAGAGAACTATTTGTTACAACATATGGTATAAACATAAGAACGTACATAAGTGCACGTGGCAAAGGGAAATGCGAGAAGTATAATTGATTTAGTTGAACATAATAAAAGTTTAAGAGAACAGGTATAAGACACGAAAGTAATGAGAGGATCTGTATGTGAGACCGATCATTTTCTGGTTTTATCCAGAATTCATCTTAGCCGAAAGTGGGTGTGGACATAGCAGAATACGAGATTATCAAGAACGAAAGTACAACGCTTGTTGGAAGAGTCGACTCAAAGAGAGTACGCTACTATTTTGGAGAGGGAGTTGTATGACTGCAAACAGGAATTGGCAAATGCTCTGAAGTTTGAAGATATGAAGAAAGCATGGAAATGTTTGAAAAATAGTGTGATGATGTACTTTGGAAGTATGCGGAAC
Source organism: Platerodrilus igneus (assembly GCA_036346225.1). NCBI lineage: Eukaryota > Metazoa > Arthropoda > Insecta > Coleoptera > Lycidae > Platerodrilus > Platerodrilus igneus. The sequence goes on from JARFIW010000544.1 coordinate 3,522,805, forward strand.
GACAATGATTGGAACGTGTAATAAAAATGTATGGTAGAGCGGTGAAGGCAAAAAAAGTGTATGGAAAAAAAGTGGCATAAGAGAATGATTGCAGAAAAGATGTTGAGTTAAGAGAGCACCTTCAGGAAGTGTATATAAAAGGCGATACGTGAAGAAGTAGTTAAGGAAAGAAAACAGCAACTCGGGTAGGAAGGGGTGTGTGTGAAAAATGCAGAGTGATTTTGAAGGGAACAAAAACTTGTTTGGGAAATGGGTAAGTAAGACAAGAAAGGTTGGAAATAAGTGTGTGAATGGCGTTGTTAACAGTAGAAATGAAATTGTTTGCGACGAAACAAATGTGAGAAATCTTGGAAAAAGTATTTTAATACGCTGTATGGTGGTGGAAAGAAGGATACAGATGACTGTGTGGATGATGAGAGCAGTGATGTGCTGTTCGAAGACGCAGATAATAGTATAAAATTCGATTGCAGTGTAGATGAGTTATGAAAGGCAGTGAGAACTTTGAAAAATGGCAAAGCGGTGGGTGTAGATGAAATAGCAAGTGAAATTCTTAAGTATGGGTCCGGCGTGTTGATTGAATGTTTATGCAAACTGACAGAGTTGTGTATAGATTTAAGCGAAGGTGCCTGAAGATTGAAACAGTGCGATCATTATCCTTTGGCTTAAAGGTAAAAGAGCAAGAACAAATGCAAAAATTATTGCGGGATAAGTCTGTTGAGTGTACATAGTAAGGTGTATGGAAAAATTGTGATCAAGGGAGTTAGTAAGAGAACGTAGAGCAAGATATGAGAAGCTCAATGTGGTTTTATGCCCGGAAGAGGGTGTGTGGATATGGTGTTCGCACTGCAACAAATTGTCGAAAAGTGTATGCATGCCAGAAGGAAAATGTATGCAGCATTTGTTAATCTGGAAAAGAGTATGACTCTGCAAACAGAAATGAAATATGGAAGGTCCTGCGTGAATAAGGTGTAAGCAAATGGTTGATAAAATCTATCAAAGTGATGTACGAACGCAATAGAGCGTGTGTACATGTGAATGGTAACATGGGACAATACTTTAACATTGTGGAAGGTGTAAGACAACGCTGAGTAATGTATCCATTGCTGTCCGATGTATTTATGGATAAACGCATGAGGCAGGCTATATCATTTTAAAAATACACATTTTTATTTTAGTACAATGTACGATTTATTCATAATTTGTCATTGGTTATACATTAATTTTCACTTTAAGTATCCACTGGAATGGTTTATAATAAACCCATATCATAATTAAGTTGTCTTTAATAAACACCTCTGCTTCTAATTCATAGCCCGACATATATTTCAAATTCCTTCTTACTCTCCGAAAGCATTGATCGACTAGATTTGTCGGCCGTTAAATAAAGATGGAAGATGTGTGGTGGTATAAGATGACCGAGGTGAAAGACGAATAGCCTAGAGTATGGAGTGATGTTCGGAGTACAGAGACAAGTTAATGCACCAAACAGAAACTTACCCAACAAAAACGCACCAAGCAAAAACATGGTATAGTTGTTATGAAATTAGATTCGTGGTAGGAAGCAGTCGTTATGATTTCAAATTGTGTGTTTTGCTTGATACACATTATTAGGAGATTTTGAAGAACTTCAATTATTCATTGATACTCTGTGAAAATAAGTTATTTTAGTAAGGAAATTTAAAGTCAGGATTTTGTCCACACAAGGTAAGCAATAGAAGGATAAGGGACGTCCATTGTTTGTGAGCAGAGGACGCGTTTAAGACCAGACATTCTGTTTTGTTGATCATAATTGTTAGGCAAATGTATTAGCGTGTCATGAACATTATATTAATTGCTTACCTAACTATAATATAATATTGCTATTCCTTAAATGGTGATTAGTTAATGTTAACTTAACCTTGCGTTTTTAAAACTTTCAATCATTAGTTTGGTAATGAGTTAGAAATTGATGATGAATAGTAAAATTTTATAAAGCACGCGTTTAAAGATTTAGCATAGAGCTTTACTGTGAATTTGTTGAAACCATTAAAATAGAGTTGATGCTTGTAAGCTGTATGTACAACAGTTCTGCTTTATTCACACAACTCAAAAATAATTGTAGATTGATAACCATTTTGAGATAGTTGGTGGATTTTTAATTTTTAAATATGCCTCTCTATGAAAATTAATTTCTTTGTTATGAAATCAATAATATAAAAAAAGGTATTTAAATTGAGCTATTATTTTCATTCATGATCTCTTTAATTTTTCTATTTTTATTATTTTAAAATTTATGCAATTTTAAGAACACTGTGCCCTTTTTTGTTTAGCTAAACATAATAACTTTATTTCAGAAGCTGTGTCCTTTATTTAGAGGGACAAATTTTTCCCCAGCAGAGGCTACTTTTATTTTCTGAGGGTATGCATGTACGCCTTCAGAGTATACTTTGCGCATCTAAATTTTATAGCAGGACTTGGTGACCCCCGTTTGTTGTTTAGTTTTGACTTACTATTACGGTTTTTGTTCGAATAGAGTCATAGGAATCCATGACTACGTCTCAGATGCCTGCGCAAAGGTTAGAGCTCTAGCTAGTCGGAAGAAATCCCTTTTCATTGACTTTTAGTTGAAAAATGAAGACAGGTCTTTTTTACTAAGTTTGTGCAGTAGGCGCGATTTAAAAGAAAAAATTAGAAACCTTACAAAACTTGCAAAGGAATGGAAGGAGTGAAAACTGGTGAAACAAATGTCAGCGTACTTTTGTTTGCGGATGCCGCAGTATTGTTGTCTGAATCGTCACAAGATTTGCAACGAATACTTGACAGGCTGTCGGAAACGTGTGAAAATAAGCAATTGAAAGTGAATTGAAATAAGACGAAAGTATGTTTGTTAACAGAGATGGCGAAATTAATAACTATGTATTTTGAATGGACAATGACACGATAGAAAAAGTGAATGACTTCGTATACCTTGGTAGAAAGTTTTTGAGTAATGGAAAGCTGGAAGGTGAAACGGAAAGAAGGGCAAATGCTGGAAGAAAATGTCTGGAAGTATGCGGGCAGTAAACGGGAATGAAGGATTGAGTATAAAGGCAAAGCTGGCCATTTACAACAGTGTCTTCTTGTCAACTGTTCCGAAACTTGGGTCTGGAAGAAGAAGAAGCATGTTAGTGGTATAAATGCTGCAGAAATGAGGTTCCTAAAAAATGTGTGCGAAAAAACATTAAGAGAGAAAACGCCAAATGAATGGATCAGAGCAGAGTGTAGGGTGCAAGTGACCCTTAAGGAGTTGAGCGAGCAGAGCACACTTAAATGGTTTGGATATATGGAAAGAATCAATGAGGATAGACATACAAGCGTATATACGACTGGTAAAGCTGCAAGGGGCAGACCGCTTAAAAGATGGTTGGATGTAGTAGATGAAGTTCTGAAAGAACGACAGGTGAGAAGTCTGAGAAAAAATGAACATGCCAAAAGTAATATATGAATGTTGCAGAAGCAACGGAGATGTGGAGAAAGATTGTGAATGGTGCTGGTAGTAAAAGTAGTGTAGTAGTCTAGAGCTATACTCTGCACATCCCCAGAAAGAGAGGCTAGAATTGGTTACCCCGAAAGGGAATACCGTGATTAGTGTGTTGTCGTTCTATGTTGGGTAAAAGTAGAACGAATTTACAAAACTTTATAACGAAAATATTTAAATATTTCAAATATTTTCACTTTCATGTATGTTTGAATTAATTACTTTTAAAATTCACCTAAAAAGCAATAGTATTACTATTACGTATTGCACATGCGCAATATTATTACCTTTGTCACAACAAAATTTCAAAATCGATCAGTACTTTGCACGCACTCTATATCAACAGGTTCCTGCTCGTGTCATATCGCAAAGTATATTCAGGACAAGAAATCGGCAAATTTAGCGGACCTTCATTATAAATATAAAACTTATGAAAGAATAATGCGATGCACGCGAATTAAACGATAAAATGAGAAGAATTTGTTAAGTTGCGGACAAAATACCAATTAAAAGAAGCTTGTGTCGCAAAATATAATTTATTTACATGGCGCGCAAATCTTTGGTCTTGTTTTCTCTAAATGCGTTCTTTATCTGCGCGCATTTTCTCCCCCTTTGAATATAAAGTTCCCAACATATCACAAATTATATCGTTACTATTCAGAAATTTTCATTCCTCGCTATATTCAAATTTACTATTCTATGGCTAGATTGCGTCTTAAATTTTTGAAATGTTGCGTTTTTCGTTTTAAATCGAGGATACAACTTAAAAATCGATAACCTGCAACAAAAATAATTTTCACACGTGCCATAGTTTCGTCACCAGTGTGATAGATCATTATTGACAAGTCACTTGGCTAAATTTGAATATTTCAGAATGCACTTAGTCTGTAATCTTCTATATAAATTTTAGTTTTCTCAATGGTCTTTAGGCAATGATAAAAGCCTGTCGGTGTAAGTTTGAGAATTATACAGTTGAAACCTTAAGCGAAATTACTCTTATTCCATATAAAGTCTTAAATAAAAAGCCTTTTGACATAAATGTGGGATTTATAAAAAGCCCTGCTCATATTATTTCGAATTATTCTTCCCCCTTTAATTGACTTTATGGATGTGGCTTTTAAAATCTTTTCACATTCAGCACTCGCCACAATATCTTTGATTTACTCATATTTTGTGAGGAAACAATTTGGTGAAGAAAATGATAAGCCTAAGCTGCAGAATGGCATTATATGAAGAAAATTTCACTGCAGTGTAATTGTATTAGGACTATAAATAACACAAATGTTAGATCTACTGCGATTTCTGTCTTTGTATAGACACATTTACGTATAAAAAATAAACATGTAATTAATAACTAGTTTTTTTCTAATTGAGGAGGGCAAATCATTTGCGTCAGTAAAATACAAGGTATGATATATTTGAAGTTACTATACAGTACACAAAATTAAACTTGCTACGTAGAATGACGTAGCCGGAAGAAAACGTAAATATATCAGAGAGGGGAGAAGTTCCTAACAACACAAAAATAATACATCGCCAACGATTTTCTATTTACAATAAAAAAAACAAATATAGAAATTTCTATTGAAACAGCAAAACAAAATTAACTAAGGTTACTATTTAGTAAAACAATTTTACACTATCGACAAATTCACTAATTGTTTCACGAAGTGTGCAATTCGTAGCTAACATGCAATAAACCTAATCAGTACCAAAAAGAATAACGCTGCTACTTTCGTATAAGCGGGTGGGTTAATTTATAAAAAAAAAATAAATTTGAAAACTTTTCTAGTAAGGATTTTAACATACGAAGCATTTGTTATAACTCTAATCAGTAAAAAAAAAGTATACTGCTGATACTTTCGTATAAGCAGATGGGTTAAGTACCAAAAAGCAAAAGCATTAAAGTTCGAAACTTTTCTAGTAAGGATTTTACCAGAACAAACACTAGCGTATCTAATTTCAAATTAGGTTTATCCCTGAGTATGTTAGAAAAGGAAAACAAGTCACATACATGTGTCGGCATACTTATCTTGTCAACCCTCGGAAGTCAATTGACACAGCATCGCCGCGGTAGTCAGCAACAACCATGCTACTACCGTAATTGCAACGGAGGTTTACATGCAAGAGCAGTTGATCTACATCAAGGAATAATCGGGCTACGCAACAAGCAATTTAGCCTCCAGCTAAGAGCTAAAAAAAAGGAAAATCTTACTAATATTAACAACTCAGGAGCGCTAACCGATACACGCCAAATCTACACCTATGATAGAGGAGAAACGTGCATCGCTTTTGGAGTATCAGAACGAGTAGTTTTTACAAGTGCATCAATGCACAAGCTGCAGAATCAAAGTTTAAAAGTAGTTCAAAATAACACAAGCTCGGAAAGCAAATATCCGCGTTATCGAAACGCGATTGAAACTGGAAAACACGGTTTTACCGGAGAATAGTAGGATGTAGTATTTCGACACATGTTTAGATGGGAAACCCACTAGAATGCAATTATACGTTATCGGAAGGTATAACGCGCTCACGGATACCTAACAGGATCTTGACTAATTAATTGTAGCATAAACTCGTCGTTTCAAGACAACTAGATTTACGTTGAGAAATTCTTAGAAAGAATATTTATTATTAATTATGCGGAAGGATTTAACAATAGACATGGAATTTATACGAACGGATAATGATTTAACAAGGGATTTGAGTTGAAAATTATGGTTAAGTGAGCTAATATGAACAGGTACAATATATCGGGTATGGGTGGAGAATTTAATCCTAGAAAAGGAATTTATGTAAATAAAATAACTAATTATTGCCGAAAATGAATGTAACAAACTGCTTACAAGTTTTATATATTAGAACATAAGCAGGTATGGTACCTTCGTTCTTGCGCAAAACCGTTCATTTTTACATGTATTTCGCTATAAGAAATTTAAGATTCATTTTGCAAATTTTTCTAGCTTTTAAGATCATTCATTCGAGTATCACGTGACGTCATCGAGGAATCAGTTACTTTCACTTTTCAAGTTCAAAGTTCAAATCTACACTACCTTCGCTATATTCTCGTCTCGGTCAATGAGAAAGCGCAAAGAGTACAAGCGTCACTGATTAATTATGGCGATAGAAATAAGTTGACAAATCATAAACAAAAATTTATTAAACAGTATATACATAGTAATAATGAACATTTGTTATTCGTCATTTACAATATAGGATTATATTAGGTGTATATCTTATACGTACTCCATATATGTAAAAGTTTTTATATATTTAAACTATATTTACACAGCTTTAACAATTAAACCAGTATTGCAGTAGAATAGCAATAGATATCTAATAACGATTGAGGATCAAGGTATTAAAAATTTTATGTACATATCATACAATAAATGTAGGTAAGGTTATAGCCTAAAAATAGATACTATATAGCGTAGTCTAAGTGATGTTCATGATTGAATAATGACCAAGCAGCACTGTTAAACATGAATCACGAATTAAATGACGTTTGTTATCGTGCGGACTTAAAGAATGCCTCCTTTGGGCGATAGTGTAGAGATGAAACTGGTATGATTGGTTTAAGTTCTGCGTTATAAAATGTTTTTTAATGTTTTCTACGCACCCAACATAGTCATCAAAAGTAATTCTATTTCTTATTATAGATCTTTTAATTCTTTTTGTTTTCTAACTAACATCGAACTCGTGGGTAACCTATGTCTGCTCTTCTTCACACAGAATTTTTACCATACATCTTTGATCGTAACCCAATAAAATCAGTCATAATTGTCCCATAATTTTCATCTTTCATCTCCAACACTTTCCTGTTATATTGGGGAATTTCATAAATGTTTCTAGAAGGGTAGCCTGATGTGTCAAAATATTGCCACAAACCTCGTCTTATGGTTTTATAGGGATCGTGGTACATAATTTTGTAAATTAGACTATCGGTGTCGGTGCAGAGAAAATGGCATCCATCCTCAAAGGTTGCTTTCACAGATGTATAGTGAAAGTCGTACACAGTTAATTTAGCTATATCGAGGATGCACGTGCCTACATATATGGGTTTATTGAAGTATATTTCAGATTTAAACACCTCCACTGCCGCAAGATTTTCATCGAGAATCGTAATATTTTTGAATAGAGGGTTCAACATCTGGCCATTGGCTCTATATCTACCACTCTAATTTTACACAAACTTCACATTACAATGTTTGCAGATATTCTCCACTATTTTCCCAAAGACTGCATTATTGATTTACTTGAACAAGTTCTTCTCAAATTCATTTTTGCACATTTCCGATGCTCAGTATTTATGTCAATGTAGGATTTTAGCCAATAGCTTTTCTTAAATCTTAACGCTTGATGAATTGCCAATAATTTATGTCCATTTGTCAATGCTTGCATCAGGTTTCTGTAGTGAATAATATGTCGTCTTTAAGAGTTTAATGTAGCCATCAACTTGATGTTTCGAGTTTTGTCTACAATGTGGTTTTCTAGTCGTTGAGTCGATATTATAGCGATCGTGGATGATTGAATAATAACATGGCACATTAGTTGAAGGATCGGTTGATCGGTTTACGTTATCTTAGCTGAGGGTTGCTCGAACGGTTTTCGTTTTTTTTTTGTTTGTTTATAGTGTGGTTTCAACTAGGGGAAACGTGACTGTCCGTATCTCCTGCTGGAAGGAGGAGAGGTGCTATTATTTGCTTTATACGCACCGTGACCTCTAGGTTATTACTTAATTAATACTCGAATCATATTATTTGGTATATTTAATTACTAAATATATCATTTATTAGCTCAGTGGGCACATTCTCTATTACTTATGTTTAGTACTGGTACAACTTACATCAGGCATAAGACTTACCCCTAATAAACTCAGTTACTGTCACTTTCACTAATACCTATCTACCCATCGGTCAAATCAATTCTTTTCATATAGTGATCTCACCCTTTGAAATCTGGAGTAGAACTGCCACTATTTTCGTTTTCTGTTCGCTTTCTCGCAGTGGCTCTCTCTTTTTTTTAAATTGTTAACTTTGCTTATTCCTAGTTGGTGACCAGCAGCTACCTAATGGGTTCTACCTGGATTTTGACCTTTATTGTCATTGTGCTGTGCCTGTCTATTTCGAAATTATAAGCTATTTTGCTGGCCTTATGTCGTAATATGCTGTTTCCTCCATTGGAAATAGCGCACAGGTTGAAGACCTGAATGAACTTATCATAAATTTAATTTTAACTACTATCTCTATAAATGAGGCTATCTAATTTTACTAGTCCCCTATTTTAACATTTATAATTAATTGAATGGATATATGCGGAATACTACAATATGTTCGGGATATAAAGGGATATCTTTATGTAACTCATGAAGACATTCAAGGTACTTCAAATCAACTTCCAAGATGTAACCTTTTGAAGCATTAGCAGGAATTGATGACACATCGATGTTGGTGCTATCCTGTTCAAAACCACCGCAGAACAAAGGCTAACTCGTTGCCTACATGCACATCTAGTTTGGAATGATCATACGCTGGTAAATATCTGTTGGTAGCAGAAGCACGCTGTTCTGAACATACCTGGCTCAGACCTCTCCCTATACCCTTTTCAATAAACAAGAGTTTATTAATATCAGTCACCAACTCAAGTTTTTGACACGTATTCTTTAGCATTTCAACCTACGTAAATCTTGGTAAAGTTAACTGGGCACGAGCTAGGCCATGTGTCAAGTAACACCTTGTACGGAATTGTTCAAAAACATCATCCAATAGTATAACACATGTTTTGAGATATAAATCAGAATACTCACCTAAATTCTGAATATTAAATGCTACCTAAAGCTTCTGAGTGCAAGCATACTGCTTCTTAGTAATTTCTTTATATCCTAGCTTGTTGTAAAAGTCTTGTTGACCAGCTATTGGGATATAATCAAGTGTTCCAAACGAACCAACAAAATGGTATGGATAAACCGCTATTCTAGTTAACAGTTTAAGCTGTTCATCACCTATTCGTAAAAAGTGGCTTTTCAACAACGGATGTTTGTTCAGATAGGTATCCAATGTTTCCAGAGATGAGCTCATAAAGCGGAAGGTGTCAAAGATTCTATAGCTGTTCAAGTTCTTGGGAATATTTTTTTGCGAAGTGGATATATTTCTCGTTGGTTACGGGCAGCACGTCTACACGACCATCCCAATCAACGGCGTTATCTTAATTATGAAATGAGTATCATAACCACTCAAATTATTGAAAATGAATGGAATTGTTCTAGAGTTTTGTGATTTATGTTACAACTTTCATGTGCGTTAGTATAAAATTATCATGATTGCGAAACTCTCTTGTCTTCTTCACTAAACGGTTCATCGCAGATATAACCGTGTGTTGTAGTTATGAACACCGTTCTCGGCCGTATTGTAAACGGGGCTATATCATAGGGACACATAAATATAGTATGCAACATTTTGGGCAAATTTTCGAAGTTACATAATAAACCACTTTATACAATCTAATCCTCGATGTGATTGATAGAATGATAAAGAGTCATCGTAGTGACACTTCCCATAATATCCCACATTATACGGCACATGTTCTTGATACTTCTTCCCGTTTCCAGTAGGTTTCAGTATACATTCTAGATATATCTATGCATGGAATGAAACTTTAACTTTATTCTTAAAATTTTTGAAATGAGGTATATTTTCTTGTTCCGCAGGCAATCGAAGTACACACAATTGTTTCGTCATACAGTCATTAACATGTTGCTCTATATATTCTTGGTACTAAAGTAGCGTAGGCAGCGATCGCAAAAGTGCTTCCTTACATGATCAGAACTAAGTTGCGATATAATCAGTCGACTTAAGTCCTTTACCCACGCACAATGTGGGTTGAATGTTGCCACTCTATTAGTAAATTTAAAGCTTTCCATATCTTCATCATAGTACTGGTTGTGAATCATTAGCAGGTTTTCATGTTTATTTTTTTTATTCTCCGATATCAATCTAGGAACTGTAGTAAACTTGTGTTTGCGGAGTTACAAGGTGTAGACATTAACCGAGATATCATTTTGAGTCTCGAAGTTCATAATTTGATATATTGTCATCGCCAATTGTATGCCTAAAATTTAATACCTCGGAATAATTGGAATATTTGGAAACGTTATGATAATCTCATTCAGCACCGGGCAAAGCAAGCTTGATAATCATTGAGATATTCTCTTAAGCTAAACAAATTTTCTATTGGTTTTTAACAAGATATGAAAAAATACATTGCAGCAGCAAAAAAGTTAAGTTAACAAATTGGCTAGTACTGCTGTATTAATGATATGTACTTTCTTACAACTATCATATCAAATACAAAATTAAAAGACAAATTATCTCTTTGCGTTTTTATAATAATAAATCTTACAGTTAATTATAAATGCCAAAGGTGTGGAACGTCAAATAGATAGAATAACTCCTCAAAGTATTTTCCAAAGAGGAAACTTATTTTCCTTACAGCAAAGGTAAGATGAAGTAATATCTCAGAGATAATTGCAGAAAGAAGGATAAATACCTAGCCATTTATGGATTAGAATATTGTGTAGGTAAGAAAAAGTCTCGAAGCTGGTTTTGACGAGAAAAACGGGTAACAAACTATTCACCGTCCGAAACGCTAATCAAGTAAAATAAAATCTCTAATATACTTTCAGGAAAAGATAATTAATCTACCATTTATGATCCTATATTAGTCAGATAAGATAAAATCTTCAAGATAACTTTGTTACGTTTATTTTCAGCGTAAATTATTTCTAATCATTTTCAACTCAAACCCTTTTGCTTCTACAACGAAAATTAATTCCGTAAATTTAAAATATCCCTCGCCGTTTTTAATTTATTTATCTGTTGTATAAATTTGATTTGTATTGTTAAACCTTTCCGCTACTTATTAATCAATACTCTTTCTAAGAATTCCTTAACGTAAAATTTACGCCATAATTAGATAGGCGATAACGTAGTTCCAAGTATCCGATAATTAATTTTTATGTGTTTCCCATTGAAAGAATTCGTCGAATTAGAGCTGCGTATTATTTCAATAAACTCGGGTTTTCCAGTTTTGAAGACTTAACAACGATATTACTGTGAACTCTGGTTCTTGGTTAAACGAAATGAATATTCACTTGTCTTTCAACTTACAAAACGACAACATCCTATTCTGATTTTATTTGTTTCGTTCGTTATAAACACTTCGAGCACGGCCTACAGAGTGGTGAGTATTTAGGGTTTTGATAAAATGGCACGTTTCGACAACAATAAATTAATCGTTACTTGTAATTGCTCTAGCTTTCTTTCGGTGGCCTTAAAGTCACGATGAAGGGTCGTCCCTGGTTGTAATGGGAGGCCAAAGGCGTTCTTTATGGGTGTAGGCCCCCCTATCCGTTGCTGTGGACCAGCTACTGACTCAACCCCGATGTCAGCAACTCTAGGGTGAGTGTTGGTTTTTTGTCTTCCCTAATTACGTTGGGACCATATTGATTGGGAGTTGGCTATGCAAGTACATACATTTCTAAATGTAATTGATGTATACAAAAATTAGTGAACTATTTTGGGATTTATTGCCGTAATACTGAGAACTATTTTTGGTATTTATTGCCGTTATAGCGAGGCATTATTGTTCGGTTTCACATAACTAAAAAAATATACTAATTGAGGAAGTTAAAATGAGTTAACGACTTGCTGACGCCGTTGAAAATGTTGTTGCCATTCTTATGTATAGATTTAGTTTTAGATTTACTATACTGATTTAGAGCTGTTGATTTTAGAAGGGAACTTTTGCTTAGTTTTTTATTTTTGGCTGAACCTTAATTTAGGGAGTAACCTAAAACCGGCAGCTCACAATGTAGAAATGTTCTTTTGTTTTGTATTTTTTTGCTAGGGTTACTGTGTACATATTTTGTTTAAGAATACGTTTCTTTTTGGTAGGTTTTGTTTTAAGTATGAATGCGTGACTGTATATTTCTTTCTATTTTTATTTCAGGTCTCCCTTAATTTTGTTATGGTAAAATACCCCAACCCCTCGCCGATTGAGCCCAGCGTTGTTCGAAATATTAATTAGTTGAGACACAATTTTTATGATACTATCAAAGTAAAATATATACACTAAACATTAATGGTATAACCTAATAATTAAGATAATTTCTTAAGAAAAAATGTAAGGAAAAGATAACGTTAAAATTAGTTTTTGGTTCGGAGGCTTTATGATTGTCAAGGCACATCGCCCCTCTTACACATACAGTAGCAGAAAAGGGGACTTCCAAGGGAGTAGAATGGTCCCGTAGGAACCTAAAAAGGGTTTATTTTACTCATCATTGAGTCTTCAGTCCTGGAACTGGTTAGATGCGTACCATTATTGTTTCCTATTCTGAACAATCTACACATTTTCCTGAAATTTGCAGTCTGCATCTATCACTATCTGATCTAGGTCTACATCTACCCCCTTTTCCCTATCTCTGCTTGTAATGTATCCCATACTATTCCCCAAAAATGCCTTAGAACATTATTTTACTCATGCCTTCCAAAAAGAGAAGTTCTGTTAAGCGCTTGCTACAAACAGCATGAGGGACCAAATAGAAAAAGAATGCAGTCCCTGCATCCCGGTGTTGATTAAGAGAGGATCGCCACACATGCCAAATCGGATAACAAATTTACCGTCAACAGTTTTAACGTAAACCAGCGGAAGACAAACGCAAATGACAACTAGATGGACGTTCTCCATATGTACGGCCCACTGTAGTGAGGCAACAACCCTCTAACTATACAACGACTTAGAAACTAAAAGAAAAATTAGAAGATAGTGAAAAGATAAGCGGGAGATGGGTAATTTGAAGCATTATAGCAACCAGGTAAAAAAGAGAAAAAGAAGAGCCCGCATTGAGCAATAGCGATAGGAAAAACGGCGGATAGCAAAGCACTATTCGACTAGACAAAGTGTAGTTAGTAGTTCGGAGTAGTAAAGCACCATTCCTATACGATAGACGGTCGTCTCGGGACTAAGACAAGTCCAACAGAGGTTGAAAACGGAGATAGAGGGATAAGAAAGAGTAGAGTTTTATGATAAGCATCTTAGAGAAAGGATGTAGGATATCCCTATTAAAGTAAATTGGTCTAATGGACCACCTGCAACGTTAATGACAAAATAATTCATATTTCAACACGTTGATACTTAAAAACAATTATGGTCCAAATGAGACCAGTAAGATCTTCCTACTGAGCGCATCCACTGCGATAGTAAAATCAAATAAAGGTAACACGATCAACGTAATTTCAAAAACAAAACTCTCTCAGGCATACTAAAATAATTGTACGATAGACGGTTAATCGAAGATAAAAGCAGGAAAATCTTGACTACACCAACGCAATGAGTAATATTAGTAACGACAAAGGCGACAGTCTCTTACCAATACGTTCAGGAAAAACATAAAAAGTGCATTACGTCCCTACGATATAAAACGATTGATAGCAAAAGTTGCAACAAATGATTGAAATATACGAGAAATAAAACACATTGCATAGAAATTTTTTCTATTTGCATATGTGGTAATCGACTTTTTATTTTAGAAGCATAGGTTGTGATTCAATGAGTATCCATAGGAGTAAGCCATATCCCCTATATCAATTAGTACAAGTGTTAAAGATTTCCTGAGGTGCTATAACGAAAGATGTCAACCACAATAAGAGAATATAGTGGATTATGGAGTGGTAACGAGATAAAAGATGGAAATTTAAAAGAAATGGAATTATTTGAAAATAGTGACGAATCTATCTTTTAGAAGTAAAAAAGCTATTTATTTCATGACAAGGTTTGAAACGCTCCAAGGTTCAAGGGTAACATCCATTTAAATATATGATAGGATAATTTAAAGATTAAGAAATGAATTTATGTAAGGATTAACAAAATAAAAGTTGAATGGTAAGATGTATTTGTGTAGGAAAAGTAACATCACAAGAAAAATACTTAGTTATTTAATTCAATTCAAGATAGAGAATATAAGATATATTTAGGTAATTAAAAGTAAGATTACAGATATAACAGTTGTTAATCAATAAGAGCATAGAAGAAGATTGCATATCTATTATATGTCATACTTTTTGAAATTTACAATTAAAATCGTGTAATTTATTAGCTAATGGAAGGACTATTTGATGTAATCTACATAAGGTATATAAGTAGAAATTAGTATTTAAGGGAAATTCTTATACAAGAAATGATCTAGTTGTATTTTTAGTTTTAAAACAGCAAAGGTGATTTTTATCTAGACTTATGCGAACATTATTTAAATGGGCATCCAAAACAACTTTAATGTAAAAATAAATATTTTTTTGCACGATGAATTGCAAATATTATAGAAATAAAGTTTTTCGTCAAATATATATTTTCGATAACACTCACAAACCACAATTTTAAGTTAACTGTATTAAAAATAATTATTTTAACAAAATACGTGTTTAGTTAAAGGAATCCGCCATATTTATATTTTGAGGTATTATGCAATAGGATAGGTAAGGTATACAAATAAATCGCTAGGTGACGTTGCAGTATATTCTAAAATATTAGAAATCTTAGAGGTTACGTACCGTAGAGGAATATTATTTAAGTGCACATTTGAAAGATGTTTTAGGTTAGACGGTAGACTTTATGTTTTTGGTTTAAGAGCAGATAGACGATGAACGTAAAATAAGGATGACGGAATCGGTAAAAATTATATTATAATACGAAGGAACTAATTTTTAAGATATTTTTTTAACATTAAACGTTTTATGTGTAGAAATTGCCCCTTTGTTAAAGCACCAAATATTACGTTTTGTCTGCTACATCAATCATTGCGTAACCTCAAGCGTAATTGTATTACGCTTTTAATTTGGTTGCAATTATTGCCGTCAGCAGGTAAACCTAAAGATGTAAAAATAATCCATAGTTATACCTGCTTATTAGTTGCAGCTGAAGGCACCCACCGCCGGTTTTCAGGGGTTTTACAGTGGCATGGGATTAGTTTCTTCTATGTTTAACCAAATTCTGGCGGCGAAGTGCGATTAACCTTACATCGTCAAGGATGTTTATGAGGTAATTACAGGAACGGTAAAAAGTATGTGATGGGAATACTTTGCCCTGAATTAACGAGCTCTCGCGTTCGATACTGTTCGATAGACGGAAACCAAGTGCATTGGTTTATAATGCTTTGTTCCAACGAGTTTGTTGATACCCCGCCCATACAATGCTTCTCATGACTAAATGTGCTGGCCATACCACTTTCTTTTCCCTGCGAAATGTGTGCTTAGCATGAATACATGCAATAAATTTGGGGTTCCTCACCTCTAGTCCGTTGTCAATTATAACCACAACTTTAAACGTAATAACTTAATTGAACTAAGGATGAGAAGAAAGCTTTCCCATACTGAATTCAAAAATCCCCTAGTGCCAATATTAGAATCAAGCTTTATGCGGCTAAAAGGCGCAACAATTCACGTGGAATATATTCTACCTTTAAAGCTAGAACCCGTTGATCGATGTAAGGATGAAATTCATTTTCTTGCAGAGTTTTACCAACGTTAGTCTGACTTACTTGAACCAGGAAAGCGATTACATGAGTGCAAATTCTTATGCACTAAATCTAGAATGTGTTTCTCTCGCTGAGCATTTCCAGGGCGCCTCGGTCGTCCTACGTGTTCTTCGCGATGCCTCCGTAAACTACCAGTGTTCTTAGCTCTTGGAACAAGATTTGCAAATCCTCGACGGTAATGATAAATTCTTTAGGGAAACGTACAATTGCGATGCGCCTACGTTATTTTGACCACACTCTCCGTAAATTAATAACATATCCACTACTTAATTATTAGTATACTTATGAGCCATTTATAACCCACAAGTGTTTGCACTATAAGCAATCCTCTCGTATTTATTTAAGAATACAATACTATTTCTATAACCTTAGATAAAGTTACACGATGCGCACATCAACCTGTATATAGAGGTAGGGATGAATTGTAATAATTATTGGTATCTACCGTGTTCTTAATTGTATTGTTGACTATATCACCGCACCCGAGCTGAACACAGGACAGACTAAAGAATTGCAGTTGACTATATCAAAGTACACGAGCTGAAAATAGAACAAACCAAGAATCGCGAGAAATTTCCAACTCATTTTTTGTGGTACCCAAAAATCAGCACGCTCATTGGTCAAACTAAATTTGGAGACTCTTTTACATTTGAAAATTGAAATAAACAATTCCATTGGTTAAAGACATCATTAACGTTTTTCAACACAGGAAACATAGGAAATGGAAGTGTATTAATATAATTACAAATTCTCCGAAAGACATTCGTTAGTGCTTCCCATAGCCTGCACAACCTTCAGCGAGCAGTGCTCTCCATAGCCTCTTCGACACGCAGTGCTCTTCACAGCCTGCGTATTCTCCGACGGTGACGCTGTCCGTTGCCGTACCTAGGCCACGTCATTATAACTCAACAATCAATATTTAACAAACTACGTATGAACGTTAAGTTTCGTTCCATACTTCACCGACAAGTCGTTATTGTGATTGCGTCTGTTAACTCTACCAGCGGGAAGACACACGCACTCAACGAAGTCTCAGTCACCACTACCACGACGCCTTCCGAAGAATACCGAAGATCACCGAAGCCGTCTGGACCTATTAATACTGTAAATAATTTCTACCCTCACTGTTCAAGTTCTTACTGGGCCGCACAAATAAATTCCGAAGCCTTCTAAAAAGTACCGAAGACTTCTGAACTCTCTATACTTGTATATATTGTCAAATAGAAGTTTTTAATTTCAAATCATAATTCTTTGTTACTCAACGTTGTCTTACAAGTAAAACACGAAGCCTTTCGAAGAGTTCCGAAGACCGTCGAAGACATCTGGACCTCTTTAAACTGTAATTACCATCATTTTCTAATTACCATCATTCAAGTTCCTACTCGGCCTCGCAAGCAAATTCCGAAGCCTTCTGAGGAGATCCGAAGACTACCAAAGCCTTTTCCACCGCCTTCAAACTGTATATACATTCATTTAATAAGTGTTTAAGTTTATTTTGGTTCCACAAGCAAGCATGAAGCCTTCCGACGAGTTCCTACGATTAACGAATACTTCCGAACTACTTCAACTGTTAAAATCAGTCAAAATTTTAACTAAATAACTTATATTTTCATGTATTTATGAAACTTATAATTATTTTTGCTTCTACTTATTAAACAAATAATTAAGCCAAGCCTAGATGCTTTCAGACGCCGCCCACCCGAACGATAACAGTATGACATCTTTATACCACACATTTCCTAAAAACACTAATGACTTCGAACAATGAAAATAATTTATTTGCTCGTTTTTTGATCTTCTTCTATCGAATGACACATCTTCTTAAGGTATAAAGCGGTTCCGTAAGTAACGATAAGGGCTTTGTTGTTAGTGGAAGCAGCTTCTTTCATTACACGACTATCAACATTAGTAATAATATCTATAGTCCATTTCAGTTAAGAAAATACTGAAGAAAAGATAGGACTGGATTGTAGCGATTCCTATTAGTAGCTGGATGAGCCAAGTTTACGCAAGTAAATAATAGCTGTATGTTTGTGATGGTTGTTTAAATATCATCTTGACAATTGTCATTTGGTATTGTCTTTGCATATTTTCGTTTTTATTATTTTTTGTATTTTTATTTCCTTGCTTTCGAAATTTTTTTCGGTTTATTAATTAATTTGTGTTGATTTAATATTTAGTATCAAAACAGTTCTTGTGAGACCTTTAACTTACAGTATCTTCATAATAAAGTAAGCATTTCTCATTAAAAATACGTATACAATAGGCAACTGAATTTATATTTATTGTTGTAAGAAATTATCACAAAAGCATAAACGGTAAAGTGTTCACAACTTGGTTAAAAGTTATATTACCTCTTCTTGATAATAGCAGTATGGTCGTGTTTGATAATGCTCTATACCTCGGCGTCAAAGCCGATGAGGTTTCAAATCAAAATTCGCGTAGAGTA
The DNA here is from genome assembly GCA_036346225.1 of Platerodrilus igneus. NCBI lineage: Eukaryota > Metazoa > Arthropoda > Insecta > Coleoptera > Lycidae > Platerodrilus > Platerodrilus igneus. Next base: position 3,541,339 of record JARFIW010000544.1, read on the forward strand.
CAAATTTACAATTGGTGGAATGCAAAACACATTAAAATTAATAAATAGCTATTAAAAGTTGAAGTATTGGCCTCAGTGAAGCACTACCTTTTGGCTCACCCGCCACGTTGTGCCGTCGACAAAATTACGGAACGTTCTGATCGAATTGTGTTAATGTTACTTCCATACTACTGCAATCTAAATTGTAGTGATATGGACTCAAGTAAAGCAATACGTAGCTATATAGCAACAATTTCACCTTTAGAATTGACCACACGAAGTTGCTTCTGGATGAAGCAAGAACTGAAAACGACAAACCATTTCAAGAACCGTACATTTGCCAATTGGATACACAAGGACGATTTTTTCACCAAAATCTTATTCTGCGAGAAAGCCCATTTCCATCTCAATTGCTACGTCAACAAACAGAATTGCAGAATATCAACTGAAGCAAATCGAGAACAGTTGTCAAAACACCAATGCATCCACAAAGAGTGCTCAATGTTAAACAACTTTGTGTGGCATGACTATGACATCGACGACATGTGGTTTCAGCAAGATGGCGCTACATGTCAGACAGCCCACACCACAATGGTGCTACTCTATGAGAAGTCTCCTGGGAGCATAATTTCCCGAAACAGCGAAGTCAATTGCCACAGAAATATGACAATTTGACACCATTAGACATCTCCCTTTGAGGCCATCTGAAGATTAAAGTCTATGCTATCGAGCCAAACACCAACCAGCAACTCAATGACGTGGTTTCATGGCACACTGATGAAATTGGCGAGCAACTATGCCGAGACGTTATGAAAAACTTTGATAAGGAGATCGTGTACCGCCGGAGCAGTGGCGAACATTGTCATTCACACTCAATTGTAATGCATCAAATAACATGTTTCATTAAAAAAATCTTAAATTTCGTACAACAAACATCGATCCGCCTCATTGTAATACGCTTAACGATAATGAATTTTTTTTTCTGTTACCAACAGGTAAATTGATACTTGCTTTATTGACTGTTACTAGAGCAACAAGTTGTTTTCTGAATAGTAAGGTACATTTTTTCCTTACTAGTGAAAAACGAGTAATTCAATAGTACTTATTTTTAACAAACTTCCCGTTTGTGGTCTTGCTTTTATTCACTGCCGACTATTATTGACATACATAAATCTTTAATTAAACGTGGTATGCGATGGCAAGAATATATTGAGAATCTATATGCAGGACAGGAACTAGAAGTACTAGAACAGAAATCAGACATTGAAAAGGACGACTTAGGATATCCTATACTTAGACATGAGATTGAAATAGCACTAAAGAGTCTGAAAAATAATAAGGCACCGGGTATAGATAAGGTCCAAGCAGAAACTCTAAATGCCTCTGGATAAGCAGTAACAGAACGTCCCTTGCAATTTGTAAGTTATATGTATGAGACAGGCAATATATCCAAAAATTTCAAACATAACACCATTGTCACTATATCAAAAAAGAAACGTGCGGATAGATGTGAAAATTTTCGAACAATAAGTTTGACAGCACATGTGTCAGAAATATTAACTAGAATTGTACAAAACGAATGGAAAAACAGGTTGAAGAAATACTAGGGGATCAATTTGGGTTTAGGCGAAACAGGCGAACACGGGAAGCCATTTTAGATTTAAAGGTGTTAATAGAAAACACGATCGAAGAAGGAGAAAGCATGTATATAGGTTTGTAGATTTGGAAAAAGCATTCGACAATGTAAAATCGAAGAAAATGTTCTAAATACTCAATAAGATTGGAATGAGTTATCGGGATAGACGAATAGATCATAGCTTATACAAAGAGCAAACGGTGGTAACAGAATTGGTTCAGGAACATGGAGAAGTAAATATTAGTAAAGGGGGCAAGACAGGGATGTGGACTATCCTCGTTAATATTTAGCTTATATATCGAAGAGTCAATGAATACTGTCAAATACAGAAAGACATTTGGAATTGCTATGCAGGGACAAATAGTTGATATGCTTAGATTTGCAGATGTTATAGCGGTATTAGCATCTAGCAGGAAGAGTTAGAAGCTGCTCTTCATGAAATGGAAACAGTTCTAACAGAGAGATATGGTATGAAAATTTACAAAAATAAAACTAAAGTATATAAGTGTAGGAGAGGTCAATAAGTTAAAAACCAGAATACTAATAGGAATAAGAACTTACAAGAGGTTAAAGATTTCTGCTACTTAGAAAGTCAAATAACACAAGATAGGAAGTGTACAAAAGATATAAAACAAAGATTAAAGCAAGACCGTGCTGCATTTAACAAGAAGAAACAACAACTATATTTAAAGACAACAAACACAGAAACAAGGAAAATATTGCTGAAAACATATGTGTGGAACACAGTACTGTACGGCTATGAAACGTGGACAATAGGAGAAGCGAACAGGAAAAAGCTAGAAGTCTTTGAATTGTTGTGCTACAGACGTATGATGAATATATCATAGAAAGACAAAGTTAAGAACAAAGAGGTTCTCGAAATGATAAGGGAAAAAGAAATATGTGGAATAGAGTAAAAAATGGGAGAGATAGAATAATAGGATACATACTGAGGCATGAGGGAATAGTGAGTAATATATTAGATTCAGAGAAAGGAAAAAAGAGAGGTACATGTTGACCTAGATTAGATTATTGCACACAGATAGTGGAAGATGTAGGCTGTGGGGATTTCAGGGAAATGTATAGCTCAGAATAGGAAGTGATGGAGGTACGCGTCCAACCTGTTCTAGAACTGCAGACCTATCGATGATGAAGCACAACCATTTAATTTTATAATTTTGTTTAATATGATGGTAACAGGAAACATTTGATACATTCTACGTCAGGAAAACTGAGTTGTTCCTGACTCGCACATTACCAGAATCGTCCTTTATACTCATTTGGTAATTTTTTTGCTTTTCAGGAAAGCTTTCGTTTCTAACTTATTACGTAATAGTTATATTTAACAATTTTTCTAAAAAATTTTAAATGTTAACCATTAAAATGTATCGAAAACCCATATAGATAATTATATACAGTTGTTCAAACAATAGCTTCCTCAAATTGGTATACATTAGATTTAGGACTACTCTATTAATTGTCACCCCTGTCTAAGGTAAAAAAAAAACATTTGTACTAAACAAAGCTTGACTAAGTAATCTAAAAGCTTTAGCCATAAACACACACTATTATGTAAAATTGGTTGGAATAAATTTATAAGTTCGAGGACATATTGTTCTTCAAACCGTGTTTGTGAAATCTTCTGACTTCAACTTTTATTTCTGTTTACATACAATCTTTTTCATGTTATACAAGTTTCAATTGTATTGTAGATACTTTGTACCGAACTGTCAGTTTTTTGCTTTACAACTAAAACGATATTTAGTTTTGTCATATAAATTTAAGGTTTTGATAGTGATTTTCACCCCGTTATTTAATTGCTTTTGAACAGTTGTAACCTTTTTAATTTACCTTCCTATAAATTACTTCGGTTAAGATTTTCTTACTAAAATATAAATAGTCTCCACTTGTATCTTGGGGACTGCAGTGGATTCTTTGAATGGTTATTCCTACTAGTAAAGTCATACACTTTGTTTAACCAATGTTGTATAAAAATAACACAATGCCACTATTTCAGTGAGTAGACAAAATATATTATCCGTAATTATACACTAATGATATGTACAACTTATTTTTTTTTACAAATGTTTTTACACTATCTACAGAATTTAAACCTGCAACTTGAAAAATAAAATAAAAAAGAATGCTGCAATGCAATCTGCATAAAAAATTAGATACACTTGTGTATTGACTGAAGTCGTCAAGTATTTTAAATCGAGCTCGTTTTAATTGTTTCAGACTTATACATGAAATCCTTAAATTAGTAATTAAATCAAACATAAAAAATGAGGTTAATGAAAGTTTATGTGATGCTTTAGAGAATTGTTCAGTAAAGTTTTAAATATTCATAGAGTTAAAATTTTTAAATTATAAGAGGAATAAAATCTGAAATACCTGTTTGCGTGTTTGGTAAGTGAATAGTTGTTGACACCTGATAAATAAGTTGATAGCGATGTTACCCAGGGGCTTCAACCAGAATTCCCGCAAGTGACGGCTCCAACCAGGACGACACCTATGAAGATAACAGCTTAAAAACACAATTGAACAGCGGCACGGCCAACAACTTTCCATATTTTACGATTCCTTCACAAAACAAATTTTGTGGATTCCATGCGAAATTTCTTATTAAACTTCAGTTGGTAACAATACTCTTCAGAACAATATTCTTCAGAAATTACTGCTGCACTGCCGGGTGCGTTCAGAGAGGCAACGAATGGTGTTTGAGATGTCCTAAAGTTGTTGATTAGAATTCACCATGTGCGAATTCTATTCAAATAATAATTATTTTTAATACCAGAGTAAATACGCCAGGATCTAAATTATTTCCACGTGCTCCCTGCAATAATTGAGTATTGCGTGCTTCTCGCAATAATTTAATGTCACGTAAATCCGTAAGTAAATGCTGAAGTGAAAAACCTTCGTCAGATTTAACAATTTCAAATTAATGAAAGCGAAGTGGACTTGCCCACTTTCGGCTTTGCAAAATAAAACAAACTTAACTTTTGAAGACAGACGTACCTGATACTTTTCAGGCCAAGCTTAAATTAAAAAAAAACATTTTCGTGCAGTGCTTAAATCAAAAAGGAAGACAAAATTCGCGTACCTATGAAAGTAGATAATATCCCTTCTAAACACAGACGGTTCCCCAAAAATAAGTAACGGAATGTTGTGTTCAACCAAGCACGTTGCCACAAGGTCTGTATGTATGGTTGTCTATCTACCAGAATAAGTAGAATACATTGCTTAACTAACAAAAATTGTAACAGAAAAATTTAACCTGTTATATAGTGTCAACTTATGAACTTTTACTGTTTTCTAAACCGGTCACAAAATCTGTAACGATTTCTTGACTACGGTTTCTAGGATTTGTAATTTGGTGTTGCAGTTATTTAATTAGTACAAATTGACAGTTCTTTAAAGTTTTACTTTTTTGCCATGTTCTAATTACCTACCTTTAATGTATAACTTCATTAGTACACGACATCAGCTTTCCAGTCAATTCTATGGAATACGTGTAAGAATTAACAATGTCAAAACAAGAATTACACGCCATTTATCATATCAATAAATATTTATTACTACTTCAAGCGGTGTAGTTTTAAACAGATCAATGTTAAGCCAACAATATAGTGTAATTCAGTCAGACTGTACACTTAATATATCTCAAATAGAGCAAACATGTATTACATATAGATTTCGATAATAACAACACTAGTCACTAACAAATGTTTTGTAGTTCAAGTATTGGATAACGCCAGCAATAAGAAGAGAAAAACAAAAGAATACGATCGAGAATATCCAACATAAACAAAAATGCGTTGCAAGTATCCTTATAATTTGTTAATTTATTATGCTGTTTGTGCATTAACGATGCAATCAATGCTAATTAATATTTTATTGGGCGCCGTGCTAATGAATAAATATAATGAAATGCGAGTTATAAAAGGCTTATCCAGTAAAACAAAGTTAATTATTCAAACACTAACTTGATATTTACCATTTAATGACAAATCAATATGCATAAAAAATCGTACACGTCTCTCTTAATCACTATATCGCTATGTATTTTAAACAATCCGAAACACCAAACGCGGAAACGGGGTTCGTTAGCCACTGTACCCCTCAAGCCTCAACCACTTACCATCCCTGATATGTTACATAACCCCCGTTGTAAACTGAGCTAATTGTAAATGTGAAAATTAAAGTATGATTACGTATCAGTTCTAAAATATAGTTGAAACCAAATCTGTTATTTACTATTGTTTTACGAACTTTGATCACCTTATTATTGTTATCGTTACTGGACTTTTAGCTTGTGTCTGTTGTTTTGTGTAGATAAAGCTTTTGGAGAATTGTACAAAATAAATGATGTAACATGAGTGCTGTTTTCGTTCATGTATTTATTTAAACTCATCTTTGAAAGTGCGTTTCCTTATCAAAGCGTTTATTGTTCCTTCTTTTTTACAAGCGTAATTGCATGAAGATTTAGTAGGTTTTATTTTATCTTCTGCGAAATCTGTTTTATAAACTTGTTGAACACTTCTCAGCGTAGTTGAATTACATGTATGATTATTTCTCTGCTGAAATCGGGTTCTATTATTGGAGAAAAGCGCCACTGGTATTGATTAAAGTTAATTACGGTTCATATACAGGGTGTTAAATGCTTGTTATATACATAATGTGCGAATTATTTTTTTTCCTGCTAAATAAATTCAGTTTTCTGATCCCGATTGCTATTTACAGTTACTACGCGACCCTTACTACTCAATACACCCCTAAACAACCCGTTATCATAGCAATATGATGTGATATTGAGGTAACGAGAGATCATTGAACGGCAAATTATGTTAAAAGGAATACTCCGCTCAAAACGGAAGAAAAGTAAAATTTTCTTACATTTAACTTTATTACCTTGTATAAATATATGCGTATTCTAATAGCACATAAAATAAAATATCTATGTAAAATATTACTCTTTAGGAACACATACTAGTTAAGAACGAAACCTGTAAATTTATCAATTATGTTAATTCATTTCAGCCGTGTGTAAATAATTACTCCGAGATATACTATTAAGCTAATTTTCATTTTAAATAAAGCATAAAAGCGTAGCTTAATTTTTAAATACGAGAAATATAAGCATTTATTTTATGTCGTGTGTAAATAATTATTCTATTCTCCCGAAAACTACCTCTTAATAACAAGTTTAAGAAATATCAATTATACGGATTGATGAAGCATAGCGTATTTTCCGTGTTTACCTATCCTTTAAGAACACGTAAACCAGGTTTTGTGCATTTATGGAAAGATTAATAGTCTAGAAAGTTCGAGCATCTACGTTATTTAATAAAAGAATTGGGAAAGCTATAAAAATAGATATGAACGAGTGTAATAGCTCAGAGAGAGAAAGAGAGAGGCAACAATGACTAGATTTTAATGCATCAACAAAGAATAGACGCTTTGCGATAGCCATAAATTATACCGACCACAATTAATTAGAGATAGAACGCGAAATTGCTGTGGAATATTGCATCACCCGCACGTGTCATGCTTCGAGAATATAATTGAAGATGACGTATTGAGTTTATTTTAGTATATAAAGAGCGAGTAATCAGGGAACAGTCATTCATGCTAACGTCAAGCAACATGTAAGTTTCGAGTAAATATTTATTCTTTAATTCATTTTGTGACATGCAACGTATACCTTTTATGTAATTTGTAATCTATTCTGTCGGAGTTCCACAAGCAACATAGAAGTTATGAAACATAATTATTTTATAAAATATAACAAAGATTTATCGCATTAAATAAATAATCTTGGTACAAGATCAACTGATGATATTAATCAGTTAAAAATAAATGCACTCTGAAACTAATGTTTTTACGTCAAGATTGATTATAAATGGAGATTTGAAGCGTAATCGTGAAGTACTCAATGCCGTTAATTACAATGAAAATTATATTTTTATAAGCATTATTTGACTATACCAACTGCAAGTATAATTTTGTTTTTGTAACCTAATAGGATATTTGAGTATCATACAGTAAATTAAGCTACAATAACATTCTATTTTTATAAAAATTGTCAAGGGATGATTTATTTCAGCAATTTTGAGCTTGAAGCATTTTGACCTTTACAAAAATTTTTGCTCGGCGTCCTTAGACAACTACACTGACAAACAGAGTATTAACAGGAATGTTAAATTATACCGATAATTTTAAAGAGAATTTTTGTGACTCACGTACGAGACGTCATTAACTAGAATAGCTGTTCGAAAATATGCTTCAATATATAAATATCATGCTTTATTGTACAAACCATCGATGTTATTAACAATTACAAAAAAGTAATACCGAAAAGCTTGTTAAATTTTGACAAATGAAAAAATTAATTTACTTGAGTAAATTCGGGAAGATAACTAACATAGATCTCTGAAAATCCATTAGTACTTCTTACCAAGTTAATTATTAGTATCGAGGTATTAGCATCTATGTTTGTAAAATACCTATATATATATTTTTTTGTATACTGAAGCAGTGGCCTACTTTGGTTATATTTACGCGTGTTTGTATATTATTTTACAAAAAATTAAACGCTGACAACTACTTCATATGGTATAAGGTAAAAATTTGTTAAATTAAAACACGATGGCTTTAGTGATCGTGCTCAAAATATATTTTAGAAACAATACTGTTATAAAGATAAATTTGAGGGATACAACAAAAACTGTAGCGTTCACAACCTCTTATAAAAACTCTTCAGCACGCATTATAGGCACGTGCGTTTACTGTACCCCAAAGCCCCATATGTTCCTTGACAAACGATTTCCTAGTTGATATTCATATATGTTCTGTATGACCGAGGCCCTTTTCGCATTGCCCTTAGTTCCTATAAAAACCGAGCAGATTTTTAAGCTCTTAAATTTTATACCGAGACGTTTCCAGATTCTTCTTTGGTAGATGGAATGAGATTTACAGAGCTATGCTTAAAACTTATTTTCTAAGGATATTCGGGTTACTTAACTTTAACAGAGATTGTATCGACTTTGCTAAAAGTTTGACTCCATAAATAAATCCAAGTTGTCGTTAAGGGCTTTTGTGTTGAAACGCTACGCTCCTTTGTATTTACAGATAGAAATAAATACGGCAGGTACGAAATTGTTCTACGTATAGGACAGTTACGCGCTATAAATATTCGTGGGAATTGGCAGGTACTAAACAGTATTTCGTACAATTTCACTTCGTTTGTCGTATAAAAAACGAACATTGTTCTAGTTTGGAATTTCATGTACCGAGGACAAAAGTCGTTTTTGCATGCAAGCGCAAAATGATTCTTGAAGTAGCAGGTATTTGTTTTACACCTGCAAGATGAATATGTTAATAAAATTTAAGGATCTATTATTATTATTTATTATTAACTTTACTGACACTCTTTGACTTACATTGGAAATAAAATAGTCTACACAAACAGAGTAAAAGATTTTTAACAAAAAGTGATTGTTAGTGGGCCAAAAGGCAAAGTTCAGGCACATTAGTGTGCTCTGCCACTTAACTTAACAAACTCAATCTAGACAAATTTCAAGCACATCGAGAAAACAAGAGTTATAAATAAATAAATGAATACATTTGCGTGTAAAACGTAGCTGTAATATTGTAATAAATAAGAGTCTACATTTTAGTTCAATAAAGGTATTTACGGTACACATTATTACACTGAAAATTTTGAATTGCTCAGCACGGGGGGGAATCCCGTATGAAATTAAGGATGCACCATCTAACTACAGTAGTGCGGGAGTGGGTCCCTATAGAAAGAAATTGATAAATTGTAAAATGTAATGAGGAAATTGAGATTAGCAATCTACGTTATCATTAAATACTTACCCTGAAAGACATTTTCTCTTGCAATATCTTAATTGATGGGTGTCAACTCGTCTTGTTTAGAGGACCCTGTTAGAAATTAAAGATTTGGCCTAAAAGGTCACCTTAAATGATATAGTGATAGCGTTTGGTTTTCTAAAAAATTATGTTTTCATGGAATTTTGAATTTTATGTTGATTGAAGGTATTGTCTTTAGAAGCTGATTATTACTTCCTGGCGGTATTCGAACTCATGAAAACGGTTATTTATAATTTTGCGTAAATTGGAAGCAACTGATGTATATTTGAATTTATGAATTTAACAACCTGCATATTTCAGGAATTTTTAGCTTCGTGGCTTAAGATTTGCTTACAAGGAAATCTTGTACAATAAAGTACAGAACGCTATCTAACAAACGCCTTGAGTTTTCTTTCCCTTTTTCAGCCGTTCTTGATTCTTCTGGGACCCTTCTAATTTTAGCAATCTGAAAATTCAATTTTTTATAAAATTGAACATCTTTCTGCAAGCTTTTATAACTGACATAAGTTTCTATTAAAATAAATCTAAATATGCTACAAAGTCTACTTGGAAATGGAAGGGGGTGGTCGAGTTACTCGTAGTTGTTGCCTTTGTAATAAACCTGACACTATGGGGATGGTAGCATGTGATTTATGCAACGTGTGGTATCACTTTTTATGTGTACACTTAACAAAACATATAGCAAATGTGGATTGAGCGTGTCACGCTTTTGTATCGAAAAGGAACAAAGTTGAGGAGTTTGATGCGTCGACTAATGTATTAATTAACCAAATAGCTAAAGTGAAGTTAAGCTATAAACATTCAGCCAACAAGGTCCTACATGGAAGGGGCAAGACAGGTGAATCCCTTTTGTATAACAATCCAGTTGTAATAATGAACCTACTATTCATATGTTCACACTAATTGGTGGTGGTCTAGCAGGCTTAACACCATGTCTGGTAGCGGTCTAGTAGGCTTAATACCATATCATATAGCAACTGTAGATAGTTCTAAAGGATTTGCCAGTGTTCCGTCATGCAAGACTATAAATTATGTTTTCCCGTAAATAAATTGTGCAAAGACTTTATTCGTAACTTTAAGTGTATTGTGCGTGATGCGACAACGGTGCAGTGCGAATCTAAAATCGACGCTATGTACTAACATTGACATTCAGTATCGGAACATTGTGAACTGTAGACGTGCACGCGAAAGACGTGTTTTTCGTTCAACAGTCGCAAGTGCTTTCACATCGTGTTAAAACAACGTATTTATCTTTATTATGGCTTGCATTTATAATATTACAATTGTGATTAATCAAGCTCGTATTCCTGTATAACAAGGCGTTCCTCGAACCCATAAATATTGATGTGGTCCTTCTTTAACTAATTCAGATTACTTTATATAAAAACAACCAGTAGCTATCATTTCTATTCCAAGTCTAACCAGCCAGTATTTGACGGTAATCCACAAAACTGGTCGATGTTTTTCAGCAGTTATCAATCATCGACTGAAGTTGTGGTTTTAGCAATGCTGATCATCTGAGTAAATGCTTAGTGTTCAAAAGTGATGGACACATTGCAAATGTTGTTTGGCAAACCGGAACTCAATGTACATGAATTAATGAAAGTGGTGAAGTCTGAACCTCCTTGCCAAAAGAGCGACTTGACTTGCTGATGTCGTATGCCCTCAATGTTATAAATATGTGCAGTATGATGGAATCAACTGGATTGACAAACTACTTGAACAATCCAATTTTATAATTTGGTTGAGGAATGCATAAACGAAAATTTTTACAATATATTTAAACATATTTGCAGACTGGTTGATGGATATTTCAACTGCGGTACATGATATCTCTGGCCCCGACTGAATTGAATTGGAACCAACCTGATAAAAGATCAGGAAAACATACACCATTAGGTGGTGTTCTTCATACAACAGCCTTTCAAAAGCCGGGAAAAACGATTGCTTCAGTTAATAGCAAGAACGAAGTCATAAAACCCAGATGTAGGGTTTGCCGCAAATTGGATCATGTCGTACCTGACTGCTCAAAATTTGTGTTATTTATCCGTAGCAATAGGTGGGATGTGGTAAAACGGCATAATTCGGCATGTTAAAGCTTATTCTATTGACGAATGCACCCTTAAACATCATCCGCCGCTTTATAATTCGCAACTAATGGAGTCACTTAAACTTGAAGTATCGCGTTAAGGCCTCTGTTTAAAATGGACCGGAAATACCAGTCGACAAAAGAAAGACAGCCAAGGAGTGCCGCTGACAATTTCGCCTTTCCGAAAATCCACAGTTTAAAGCATCTGACGTCAAAACAGTCCCACAGCTATATCTTCCAGTTCAGTCACTGAGGAACGCGAAAGATAGATTGCAGCACCGACACCTAAAAAAGTTGTCAATTGTGTGGTATGAAGATGCTATTCCAACAATGTTGATTGGTCTACAGCATTGGAAACTTTATTATTCGAAATGAGAGTAGATAACTGGGGTAAGCCAGTTCCATTTAAAACTCGTTTAGGTTGGCCAGTTTTAGGTCCACTCTACAACCACACCAGAGAAAACGAGTATATTAATTTCCAAATGTACTAATACAGCCGCGATGTTGATATTCACCAGATTGTGAAAGAAACTTTGGGGTTAAAAAACTGGAAAAGTTAGTAGAAACATGAGAAGATGAACGAGCCCGCAAATGATTGAATACATCTGTGGCGCGTGTGAATGGTCGATTTGAGGCGGTATTACTTTAGCGATATGACTAGGTAATTCCTCCAAATAGTAAATCTATGGCAGACCAAAAGTTAAATTGTCCGGAAAAGAAAATGCGGAAAGGTCCTGTATTGGCCAAAAAGCTGTTCGACATGATGGCAGAGTATGTTGCTGAAGGATACATTCGTAAGCTGTCTAAAGAGGAAGAGCAAATTGCACTAACACAAAGCCGATATCAACACCAAATTTCCACTGTGGTATTGCAACGACACGCAAAAACACCGAACAGCTTCTACATCAACAACAGCTAGAAATTATTAACCAACCTAATAACCAGCCCGCTTTTGAATACAGTGCCGGAGTAAAAAGCAATATAGATATTACGGTGATAAATGGCAGTACATACCGACATATATCCAACTGGAGGGTCCGCATCAGAGCAACAATAAGTGATCACAATCTGATCACTTTCGATTTTTACAGACAACCCAAAACCTCAGCCTCCAGAGGCAATACACCAACGCCAGGTAGGAAATACAACATAAAAAAGACCAACTGGAAAAAACTCAAAGAAAATTTCCATCCAATACCCATAATACAACAAGGATGTAATATCTACGTATACGCTAAGTAACTCACTAACGCCATACACCAAGCTATGAATCGCTGGATACCACAAGCACCCCGCTGTCGAAGGCCCAGGGCAACCCCATGGTGCGAGAAGCTTTTGGCATTGAGAAAACAAATAAGAAAAGTCAGAAAAACATAGCAGCAATCCCATACGGACATCGAAAGGAGATGTCATCTGGCCACGTATCAAGGAACAAGAACTGTATACGAAACGAAGCTACAAACATTCAAGCGAGAATTCTGGGACAAATTTGTAGAGAAACACTTGATGCGTGACGCATAGGGGAGTTCCATATCGGATAGTTAGAGATAAGATCAGACCACCAATCATCTACTCCGTCTTATAGATGAATAACGGAAACAGCTCTAGCTGAAACAATTCGGCAAAGGCACTGATAAAAGAGCTGATACCTGATGACAATCCCGAGGAAGACTCGTACAATCAAGCGGATCTACGGACTAGTATGATTTGCCAAAATGGCAATTGTTGGAATCGAAATGAGGAGAACCTTCCCCCTTTTACGGAAGATCAGGTGCTTTTGGCGATCGCAAGGTGTGGAAACAAAAAAGCACCCGGCCCTGACAACATCCAGGTTGAAGTGATAAAGACGTTAGCAGATCAAATATGCGATGTGTTAACTGCATTCCACAATGAAAGTTTCATACAAATAAAATATCCTACCATTTGGAAAAGGGCAAACCTGGTAATTATCCCGAAGGGGCATGACAGAGATATGTCCTCCTCAGGATCATATCGACCGATATGTTTCCTGAATGTCCTAGAGAAAATATATGAAAGATTACTAGCAACCGGATGGTGGACCATAGAAATGTAGACGGTATAAACAATTACCAATACGGTTTTAAAGAAGAGAAGTCGACCGAAGACACTATCAACCACGTTTTTAAATCTTCGAAAAGGTCCAACAGTAAATATGTTCTAGCGGTAATGATAGAATCGAAGGGGTAATTTAACAACCTTTGGTGGTCGACCATGTTTTACGGGCTGGAATCAATCAATTGCCCCAAACAACTGTATCATACATTTTGAAGTTACTGCTAGGAGAGATACGTTTCACTATAAGGACCACAGTCGATATCTAAAATCATTACCAAAGGTTGCCCGCAAAGTCCGTCTGCGGACCTTTATTCTGCTACAACCACAGTAGAGTGAATAAACAACTGGTGTAGAAGCAACAAAATTCTCATCACTGCGTTTAAGACTACATACATGATGATAAAGGGAAATCTCTTGAGGAATCCCCAAATCATCTTATGCCACGAGAGAATTAAAAGATCTCCTCAAACTAAGCACCTTGGGGTTATCCTGGACGAAAAACAAAAATTTTAAGATCACTTACAAAAGTTATGCGCAAAGGCGAAAAGCTTAATGCAAGGCATCGCCAGTCTAGCCCCACGCGAATACAAAATCCCGCATAACTGTGCCAAACACTACATGAACAGCGTGATGGCATCAGTAATAACTCATGTGGCAAGCGCGTGGTATCCCAGGATGAGTCTAGTGAAGCGCTCCCACAACGCGTGAACTCAGCGCATAAGAGGACTCATGCTGCGGTTGACAGGGGCCTACCACACGACCTCGCAAGATGCACTGGCCGTAACACTAGGAATAATGCCACTAGATCTAATAGTAAAACAACGGGCTGCTACATACTTCTTACGAAAGGAGCAGTACACCAAGGTAGAGGCAATTACGGAAGCGTCATCACGCACACGACGTAACATACAGAAAGCCATTATTGTTCAATGGCACACAGATGGGACACTAGCACGAACGAGCGGCGTACTCACATACTAATTTCAGACATAACACGCAGACTGAAGACACGGAACTTCCAACCCAGCCGAGGACTTATACATTTCATGACTGGGCATGAACTATATCCAACATACAAGCACAGATTTCAGTTAACTGACACAGACATGTGCACATGTGGGGTGATGGGGACTCTAGAGCTTCTACTGCAGAATTGCATGGATCTCTGGAACTCACACGACAACGCATACCACACAAGGAAACTAATACAAGACACACCTAACAACGGACAAACTAAGACAGACATACTGTAGAACAAAGACTTCTTCCCCCATCTAAATCAACTCACATAATACATGACAAAAACACTACACGAAAAACATGAAAGACAATGACACTATTTAACAAACTAACAAACAAACAATCAAACATAAACAACAAACACCAAAACAAAACAAAACTAATACACGCAAAACACACACACACACAAATCGCTCGAGCGACCAAATGACAACACGTAGTCTAACAAATATTACAACGAAAGAGACTACAATAACAATACAATGACGCTCCTGGAACTACCAGAGACCCGCCCACTTATAACTTTTTAGGTGTTGAGCCGCTGAGCTACCAGGAGCTAAATCATACAATAAAAAACAATTACCAACTTAATTTGAGTGAATATGTGCAGTGACACTACGTGCATGTGCACAAATAACAAGTCTCAGCCGGATTGATGAACTTCTAAGTAGAATAAGTTTATGTAATTTAGTTGTAAGCTAATAGATTAGGACTTTTGAAAGTAACACTTAAATTTAGTACTTAAGCTATAGGTGTACAAAAAAGTCCTGAGCTTTTTCTTGCAAAATTTAATATTTATTTAAAAACAAACAAAAAGATTAATTAACGAAATATTCCCCGTTTGCATCGATGAGCTTTTGCAATCATTAGGGCAGCTTGCGAATTCCCTGATGGAAGTTCACTGACTTCGAGGCGATAAAGTCATCAATGCATTTTCGTACCTCTTTAAGTGTCACAAAGTGTGTGTCAGCTAAGTGATGCTGCAGCGACCGGAATAGGTAATAATCGGAAGGCGCCATGTTTGGGCTATACGCCGCATGCGGGAGAAGTTCTCAGCCTAACGCAAAAATATGGTCCTGAGTCCCTTTCGCAACATGTGGCCGGGCATTGTGATGAAGCAGTATCACTTTACGACGTCCTTGCCAGTAAATGGCATCTTTTCTTCAAACGCATCGCTCAAATTGGTCAATTGTTGCCCATAGCGGTCTGCCGTAATTGTTTCACCTGGCTGTAACAACTCGTAATACAATACACCTTTCCAATCCCATCATATGCAGAGCAAAACTTTCTTGTCATGGATATTGGGCTTTGGAGTTGATGTCGAAGGTTGACCAGGGTCAACCCATGATTTTTTATGCTTTGGGTTAATATAAAGTATCCACTTTTCATCGCTTGTAATGATTTGGTGCAGAAAATCCTTTTTCCGGAATCTTGAAAACAAAGTGTGTGCGATGTCACGTCGTCGATTATTGTTGTCTTCGGACAGTGCATGCGGAACCCATCTGCCTTCCTTCTAAACTTTTCCCATTGCATGTAAACGTGTGGAAATCGCTTGCTGCGTAATTCCAAGCTGCGGTGCAAGCTCCTTTTCAGTTTGTGCAGAGTTTATATCCAACAATGCTTGCAGTTCGTCCGTTTCAATCTTTTGAGGGCGTCCAACACGCGGTTCTTCTTCACGACTGAAATTTCCTTGACGAAATTTTTGATACCACCTTTTATACGTAGCATGACTCACAGCATTCTCTCCATATGCAGCACAAATCATTTCAGTGGCTTAAGCAGCATTTTTCTTTAGATGAAACGCGAAGCGGGTGGAAAATCGAAAATGCTTTTTTGTTATTGCCATTGTGAACACTACTGATTTTGCAGGTTATGTGCATCAAATGTCAAACCGCATGGTATTTTCAAAGACCAAATATCAACGTTGTAAAACCGGAAAAGAGCGAGAAAACCAATGAATTTTAAATTGCGATTTTGGTTGTATGAAATCTAAAGCTCAGAACTTTTTTGTACACCATAACAAATAACAAGAGGGCAAACACAGATGTATTAATAACTCGAGACTTGACTAACCCACATTGTAACTTATCTTAATGTAACATTTTGGGAAAACGCCCTGGCAATATCACTGACAACACTACCACACCTGGGACTGTACGTGGCCTCCTTGGTTTTCGGCTTCCGATGACCAGGATACGTGCAGGAATGCAGACTTTTCAGTCTCTGATTTCCGGCTGCCGACGGTCGGGAACTGGAGGAGGAAGCAATCCCATGACACCATTCTATGACACAACTACATACAGACAAACACACACATACAGTTTCGTACTCGCACACAAACATCACCAGCACAAATACAAATATACTAATACGCAAACACACTGGGACTGTACGTGACCTCTGATTTCCGGCTGCAGATGGCCACCATTCTCCGATTTTTTATAAGAGTTTGTTTTGTTTGTTATTATAAAAAAAATATCTTTTGAATATACCTTATTTGTACATTAGAATTTCAATTAACCCTTTCCAGCGAATATTTTTGTTATGAGCATGGTCTGTAAACGAATTAAGAAAGTGCTTTCAAATGCATTAATTTCATAGATAGATAGGCAAATTGCAAACATTCGCAGCTGTTCATGTTTAGCCAGCCAAGTTGATTCAGCTTTTCAAATACACGATCGAATCTTTTCAGTCCATACAAACATATCATGCAAGACTTTTGTATACGTTGTATTTTTTTGCCGACAGAATATAGACATGGACTATAAACACAGACTGCTTAATTGAAATGCGATAATCCAGCTGCACTAGATAGAATTATTTTTGATGAAAATGAAAGTGAGGGTTTATGGTTGTATAGTAACGTTAAATTATCACAGGCTTTTTGAACACACTTATTAATATTCGTTTCAAACTTAAAATTAGAATCTATAGCTAAGTTGAGATTCTTACATACATTACTAATTGGAATTATGCTCTTCTCGACAGATATATTTATTGAAGGTACATTTTCCCAAACAGCATCATATCGAAATTTTTTGGATTTAGCAACGACAGATAAGTTGTTAAGATCCATATTAATAATACCTATGGCTTATTAACCTTGGTATAACAGAAAGAATTATAGAATCGCGTATCACCCGCCTAAAGGTGATACTCACGCCCTTTTTCAACTAGATCGCTAGTGTAAATTATATACCAGAGGACCCAAATTATACCCTTGAGGAATTCCGCATGTCACATTTTTGAATGGTGATAAATCATTAAATAACTTGCTCTGTTGATATTTAGTATCCAGAAAACTACGAATCGTGGCTAAGAATAAAATCCATATTGCTTCAGCACATCCAACATTAGTTAATGATCCAACATGTCAAACGCCTTGGAAAAGTCTATAGAAACTAACATAGGAAAAAGATTAGTATTCGTTTCTTTTATTATGCTATCAACCACACAAGCATGAGCTGTCGTGTAACTATGAAGGCGTCTAAAACCGAATTGTAAGATAAGTAGTATATTTTTACCAGTAAGGTACGTTTTAGTTTGAGATCCCAAAACGCATTCCAAGATTTTGGAAAGAACAGGAAAAATACTAACGGGCTGTAAATCTTTGGTTTTCTTGGTTTTCTTTTCGGCAAAGGAACACTTTTAGCCATTTTCGATATATGTGCAAAATAGTTAGTGTCGCTTACGAAGTAAATCCTGCTGAATAAAAGGCTATTTCGCTGTTATCGCTTTTTCTTCTGCATCAGAAGGAAATGAGATGATTCAGTAACTATAATTTTATTTCTTCGTTACGAAAAGTAAATCTCTTACAGGCAGGACTGAAAGTAGCATTTATGTGGGTAAAATCTTATTCAAGCATATCTTTAAATGAAGAGGCAGACGTGTTAGCTAAGCAGGCAACAAATGAGCATGCTGAAATTTCTAACACTTTAATCTCTGTCTCTAGTTATATTTTCTAGTACAAGAGAAAACATAAATAAATATTCGGAATCAAAGTTAATTCCAAGAAATAATAAAATGTGTTTTCAGACTAAGGTAAACACAAGCATTTAAAATGTGTGAAATACACTGTAACATTGCCGAGTGTCGGCCAATTGGTATGGTACAAACTTCACGAATTTCATTCTTAAATTCTATGTTTAATTAAAACGGATTTTAATAGTTTAACGGCATAAACCCGTACCACTACTAAAGCTAACTTACTACATTTTAAAAATCCATACTTAATACTTAAAACTGAATTTGCTTACAGAGTTGATCATTTTGATTTACTGGCGCGCACGCTCGTATGATAAGGATCAACTACGTTCTCGCGGCTTTTCCGAATACATATATGCATTTCGTAAGTAAAATTTCTCATACCGTGGTTGGATTCGTTGCATGCCGGGATTAGCTTTTTTCACATGTCGGGGTTGCTTCCGTCACATGTCAGTGTTGGTTTTGTCACATTTGGGATGGACTCCGTCACAAGTCGCAGTTGACTTTGTCACCTGTTAGACTTGGTTTAATCACTTGACGGTGTTGGCACTGTCGCACATCGAGGTTGGCTTCATCACGTATCGGGTTGTCTACGTCACATATCGGGGGTTAGCTTCTTCAAATTTATACATAAAACCGCTAAGAAATTGCTTATGCATTTATTGAATAAATCTATTAACAACTTCTGTAAAGTACCATAACAAACTTATTCGACACATACGAAGCACTATACAAAATTAAAACTTTTTAGGAAAACCCTGTAGCAAATAATATGTTGAGATCGGTGTGGGGTGAAGGTAGGTTATTCCAACGTCTAGTTGATAGAATAGCCAAACCTCTACAGGTTAGGTTAGGTTAGTTCCAACATCTCTCGCTTAGGTTAGGTTAGGTTAGGTTACTTGACTGTACTTTACTTTGAACAATATCGAGCTAACATAACCTATGCGGGAGCTGTTGGAGCTAACCTAACCTAACCCGGATAGGATGAGTCTAACCCAACCTGTAGAGGTTTGTCTAATCTATTCGCTAGAGGTTATGCTAACCTACATCCATTTCACCCCACCTCTACTTTTTTGTAACGCGATTTTTTTAAAATTTTGGCTATTTAAAGTACTTTAAATATGTCGGATAGGTTCGCCATGGTACTTCGACAGAATCGATATGACCTAGATATAATTAATTTGAGTATAACCCCTTTACAGAAGCTGTTAATAGATTTATCCACAATTGATCGTATCTATATTGTTTTTAATAAAGTTGTATAAAAATTTTGTTCTAATACCAAATACATAAGCAAATTCTTAGCTGTTTTATCTCGACGTGTGACGGAGTTAATCCCAATATGAGACGAAGCTAACCCCGACATGTGACGCAGCCAACCCCGACATATGGCGCGCCAACGCCGATATGTAACGGAGCCAACTCCGACATATGACAAAGCCAACACTGTGAAATTAATTGTAATAGTTCTAATAAAAAATCTGTACTGAATTTTTATTAATACAATTCACAATGGTTTTCCAGTCTTTCGTAGATTTCCATATCTTTTTTTCTATATTTGCAGTTTACTGTTCCATATGCAGAGCCATCATGTTTAGACTTTAATGGCGCTTCCTCTTCACGGGGTCTCTCCAATACTAGAACCGTACAATCTATAACATTTTTGTACACATTGAATCCGTATATTAACTGGGACAGATGTTACAATAAACATCCGCGCCAAAAATCACTAGTTTTGTTGGACTTTTATTCATGCGTAATTTGTATTAACTTCGCCATAAACTAAATACTTAAAAGTTATTGATTAACGGTGTTTTCATTGAGCTTATGGCAACTCAAATGTACCATTAAAAGAAGGCAAGTTTGACCAAATCAACATTTCTGTTTGGAACTCACAGTAAGGAGTTGGCAGCTTGAGCACTCATGGCATCATCTTAAAGAAGTTTGGGAACTTCGATACTGTGCTACATGCCGAAAATCGGCCTGTAAACATTTCTAATTTTATTTTTGAATTTGTAAGTGAATTCGCGCCAATAATTTAAAAGACTTGAGCGTGCATTTCCGTTACTTTAGATAGTTGCGTTGGCGCTCGAGATTGCGCAGACGCAGTGTGGAAAAAAGTGGTGATTTTCGTCACGTTGGTACTAGTCAACTAAACGTCGACGAGTGTGGTTATCTGTGTGCATTTGTCTTCTTTTTTTAGGTAATGTAGGTTTCCTTTCATCTCTACCTGATATCGTTCTTACTACCTGTATTCCTTTCGTATCTCTACAACAAGAAGGCAAATTTAAATCTGACTTAAACGAGGGGGCAAAGGACGACCCACGCCCCAAGGCCCAACTGACGCGAGAATAGCTGCAATGCCGTGACGAGTTCTACAGTTTACGCGAGTACCTTTATCTTTTCTCTTTGTATGTGATAATAATTTGTGGCGTAATGATGACCTCATTGCGCATTATTAGTCATGTATTTATTAGTGTTACCAACTGCCGTAGTGGCTCTTATCCATTACGCTCCGGGATTTTAAAAGTATATCTTAAAGTATAGACACGAAGTATAACAACTGCAAGGAGTAGTAAAGTTGAAACATTGTGGCAACTCCCTTTAGAAATTTTAGCAGCATCAGGTTGTTCTTACACCTATTATCATTATAAATGGACAGTGCTGTCCAACAGCTTCTACCACAGTCTTCATTTCTCATCAACTACAGTTGTCAGCGCAGTTGCGAATCAACATTATGTTGAACATGTTATTGCTTTTATTACTCTTACAATTATTGTACGTCGAATTATTCGTGTGATTACTGGTATAAACTTCTGTATATATGTTTATTTTCCTGTTTAACCCCGAACGCGAGTATAGGTCAAGAGTCTCCTAAAGTAAACACTTCTATTGTTCAATGTTTTGTTTCAGTATCCAACCCTTCATGAAGAATAATCCTAAGCCTGCGGGTTTCACTAAAACTTTGTAGCTTAAATCTTTACATTTTACACTATTGTTTGATATCGCATCGAAGAAGATTGAATTTTTAACGCCCTTGAATTAGGCCTACACTGATTTATTTAGATAGGTACATTAGCAATACAATTAATTTAAATCTCTTTTAATACCAAGCACTATATATCGATTTCACTTCAATAGATTGTAATATAAAAGTCAAAGCAAGAATTATTCTTGAAAGAACGCATCGGACTATTAAGTATATCAAAGATAAATCTCACAAGTGCAAACCAATTATTACATGCACAAGAATCTTAAACATTTTTTGGTGGGTGCGCTTCTACAAAAAAATTGCCTTAGCCGGATGGATTTTCACTCTGGCGAATTGGCACTATATTCGCGTTGCCGTTGCCTTCTATAAAAATCGAGTACTACTTAGATTTTATTCTTACATTCTCCAAAGCTTTTTTGGTTGGTGACGTGTAACTTGCAAAATTTACACTTTAACCTGTTTCACAATGATAGTTCGTTTCTTAGGCTTAAAGGATGGATGCTTTTGTTATAAACATTACTTGCTTATGTAAATTTGAAATTACGAAGAATGATCAAAGCAGAAGGTGTTAAGGTCTAGCACAAGAGAACAAGATTTTTCCTAAGAGTCAATAAATATTTATAAAGTTTCATAGAAATATTGCAACCTATTTAGTTTGAATTATTCTTTTTGACATTCCATATACTATTTTTTCATTAAAGTTTCGGAAGCCGTCTTAGAATTAGGCATTCATAGCTTGCCAATAGCGAAAAGCAGATATAAGGATACGCTAGTGTCTAAAAACAATTGAAGGTCAGGAGAGATAGAATGATAGGGCACCAGTTAAGACATGAGGGACTATTTAGTAAAGTCTTAGATTATAGACTACCAAATAAAAGTAGAGTAGGAAGGCCTAGACAAAGCTATATTAGTCAAATAATTAGAGATTTAGGTTGTGAAGGGTATGTGGACCTTTTTAGATTAGCTCAGAATAGAAAAGAATTTAGAGCTGCGTCAAACCGACTTTAAGTAAGTTCGAAAACAAAACAAAAAAAAAATAAAAATCAGTTAACTAAATGTCACCAGGACATAACTCACAATTAGTTAGAGGTCTGGCATGTTGGTAGCGTTTCGTTGCTTAAGCCTTACCATAACATATAATTTAATAAACGTCACCATGATATAGCTCACAATTAGGTAGCGGTCTGGCATGTTGGTAGCGATTTGTTGCTTAAGCCTTACCATAACATATAATTTAATAAACGTCACCTTGACATAACTCACAATTAGGTAGCGATCTGGCATGTTGGTAGCGTTTCGTTGCTTAAGCCTTATCATAACAGATAATTTAATAAACGTCATCATGACATAACTCACAATTAGGTATCGGTCTGGCATGTTGGTAGCGTTTCGTTGCTTAAGCCTTACCATAACAGATAATTTAATAAACGTCATCATGACATAACTCACAATTAGGTAGCGGTC
Source organism: Platerodrilus igneus (assembly GCA_036346225.1). NCBI lineage: Eukaryota > Metazoa > Arthropoda > Insecta > Coleoptera > Lycidae > Platerodrilus > Platerodrilus igneus. The sequence goes on from JARFIW010000544.1 coordinate 3,564,475, forward strand.
TGGCATGTTGGTAGCGTTTCGTTGCTTAAGCCTTACCATAACATATAATTTAATAAACGTCACCATGACATAACTCACAATTAGGTAGCGGTCTGGCATGTTGGTAGCGATTTGTTGCTTAAGCCTTACCATAACATATAATTTAATAAACGTCACCATAACATAACTCACAATTAGGTAGCGGTCTGGCATGTTGACAGCGATTCGTTGCTTAAGCCTTACCATAACATATAATTTAACACTTTTCCTTTTTGAAGCGGATAACCAGGTTATATTTCATTTCCTTATAAATGGTAATCATGTAAACATGTTAGAGTTTTTTAACAACCATCAGGTTGCTAATATCTATGTAGAGCCAGCTGGATAGGAAAAAGATAGAAGGATATAGGAAGACCTATACCAAACTATATTAGTCAAATTATTAGAAATTTAGGTTGTGAAGGGTATGTAGAGCTTTTTAGATTAGCACAGAATAGAAAAGAAGTTAGAGCTGCGTCAAACCGACCTTAAGTAAGGTCAAAAACAAAATGATGATGATGAGTGTCTAAATAGGAAGGTTTTTGAACAAGGACGAATAGGAAGAATTTACAATCAATTTCCATACGAATAGATGATTGTTGTATTTACAAGCAGGCTCTTGGTAATTAAACAAGATTTAAAGCCGATAAGGAATTTTACGCATACAAAAGCAAGTATAACGTTATGCAAAGCTTAAAACACAATCACGTTTCATAATTGATTAAAGTTACAAGCAGATTCAAATTACTTCATCATTAAGTCTTCAGTTTTGGAACTGGTTAGACGCGCACCTGCATGGAGTCCTATTCTGAGTTAACCTACACATTTCGCTGAAATTCCCACAGTCTGCATCTTCGCTGTCTACGTGCAATATTCTGATCTAGGTCTACGTTTATCTCTCTATTTCTATATCTGCTTGTAATATAACCCGCACTATTCCTCAAAAATTCTTTAAAACATATCCTGCCCTACTATTTCTAGTATTTTTTTTTATACAGACAGATATCTTTATTCCCCTACTATTTCTATAACCTCTTTGTTATTAACTATATCTGTCCATGTTGAAGCATAACATTGCAAAAGGCTTTTTTCTTTTCTTGTCGGCTGCTCTTACTGTCCATATTTCATAGGCGTACAGTGCTGTGCTGCACACATATGCTTCCAACACTTTTGTCTCTGATTCTATATTTCTTGTCTTCAAACATAGCCGCTGCTTTTTTTGTTAGATACAGTTCGGTTCCTTTTGTATTGTTTTGTAAATATATACCTTATTTCACCGATATTCAGTAGATGTGAAGAGGCTTAATCAGCCTGTGACTACCAAGATCCTTCAGCACTTGAACATTTGTCGAATAAATAGTTTTCCAATAAATCCCTGTGCACAATCAAGATTAGTTGAAAATATTGCAAAACCAACAACTGTAGTTGTTTATAACAACAATCAGGTTTAAGTTCAATTATTTTTTGACAATAGGTATACCATCTTCGAACTGGTTGGACACATACCTCAACTGATATTTATTCTATGCTAACCAACACAGTTCCCCGAAATTCCCACTGCCTGGATATAGCTCGGTTCCCCTTCCATTGTTTTGTAAATATATACCTTATTTAACCAATATTCAGTGGTATGTGAAGGGGGTTAAGCAATCTGTAGCTACCAAGATCCCCAACACTTAGACATTTGCCGAATTAGCAGTTTGCAATAAATTCTTTCGCACACTCAGCACTAGTTGAGAATATTGCAAAACCAACATCAGACTTAAGTGCAATTATTTTTTTGTCATTTTTCCGTCTTGGAACTGGTTGGACGCGTACCTTCACTGATTTCTATTCTGAGCTAGCATACACAGTTTCGTGACGTTCCTACAGCCTAGATATGTATGCTCTATTTCTCCGATATTCAGTGGTATGTAAAGTGCGTTAAATAGCCTGCGGCTGCCAAGATCCCCAATACAGACAGTTGCCAAATTAATAGTTTTTCAGTAAATTCTTTTACAGAATTAACATTAGTTAAGAGTATTGTAAAACTAACACCTGTTGTTGCTTATAATAATCATAAGGTTAAAGTACAATTCTTGTTTGCCTTCATAAGGTTTTTGTCTTGGAACTGGTTGAACGCGTACCTCCATTGCTTTCTATTCTGAGCTAGCCTACACATTTCCCTGAAATTCCCACAGCCAACATCTTTGACTATGTGCGTGCAATAGTCTAACTTAGGTCTACCTCTACTTCTCCTTTTTAATATCTCAGCTTCTAATATATTCCACAATATTCCCTCATGCCTTAGTATGTTGCTTATCACCATATCTCTCGTACTTTATTACTGGCTTCCACATATTTCTTTCTTCCCCTACCATTTCTAGAACCTCTTTGTTCATAACTTTGTCTGTCTATGGCATCTTCATCATACAGATGTAGCACCACATTTCACAGGCTTCTATCTTTTTCCTGTCTGCTTCTTCTACTGTACAGGTTTTGCAGCCGTACAGTGCAGTGCTTCACACATATGCCTTCGGCAATCTTTTTCTTGTTTCTGTTTTTGTCTTTGAATAGAGTAGTTACTTTTTCTTATTAAATCTAACACGACCGTGCGCTAATCTTTGTTTTATATCTTTTGCGCTCTTCCCATCTTGCGTTATTTGGCTTCCTAGGTAGCAGAAATCCTTAACCTTTTGTTAGTTCTCATTTTCTATTTGTATTCTAGTTTTTGATATATTTTCCTTTCCTTTACATACTATTACTTTAGTTTTATTTTTGTTAATTTTTATACTTCTCCGTTCAAACTGTTTCCATTTCATTAAGGGCTACTTCTAACTCTTCCTTGCTAAACGCTAATATAGCTATATCGTCTGCAAATCTAAGCATATCCAGCTTTTGTCCCTGCATAATAATTTCAAATGTCTTTCTGTATTTAACAGTGTTTATTGCCTCTTCGACGTACAAGTTTATAAATTCACGGGGCTAGAGTATCTCCCTATCTTACCCCTTTCCTAATATCTATTTTTCTACATTCCTGCTCAAATTTTATTACACTGTCGAATGCCTTTTCCAGATCTACAAACCGTATATACACGGGTTCTTCTTTTTTTTATTGTTTTGAGCATTATCACCCTCAGAGCTAAAATTGCCTCCCGTGTTCCCCTATTACGCCTAAACCCAAACTAATCTTCTTTTAGTACTTTTTCAGCTCGTTTTTCCATCTGTCTTTCTACAATTCTAGTTTATATTTTTGACACGTTTGCTGTCAAACTTATTGTTCGAAAATTTTTACATCTATCCGCGCCTCTCTTTTTTGGTATAGTGATAATGATGTCACGTTTGAAATCTTTGGGTATCTCGTCTGTCTCATATATACAGCTTACAAGTTGGAAGAGACGTTCTGCTACTACTTGTCCAGCGGCTTGTAGAGTTTCTGCTTGCGCCTTATCTAGTCCCGGTGGTTTACCATTTTTCAGGCGTTTTAAAAGTAATTCAAACTCATCTCTAAGTATAGGACATTCCAAGTCATCGTTTACGAAGTCTGATTCCTGTTCTAGTGCTGTTAGTTCCTCTCTTGTATATAAATTCTTTGTATATTCTTGCTATCTAATCACTTTCTCTACATTTTCTATAATGAAATCTCCTTCCGCGCCCCTTATATTTTTGCTATATAGTTTTGTATCTCTAAAATTCATTCTAATTAGTTTGTATGCTTTATCTGTCTTTGTTATTTTCATCTTAGTTCGTACCTCTTTGCACGTTTCGTCAATCCATTGTTCTTTAGCTTACCTACATTTGCGAATAATTTCTCATTTTATGGCTTTGTATCTCTGTTTTCCAGCTTCATATGGTTTGTTTTTGTATTTTCGTCTTTTTTCTATTAAATTCAGGATATCCTTTGTTATTCATGGTTTCTTATTTTCTTTTTGTGTATACTCTAGAATATTACACTGGCCGCCATGTCTAAGCTGGATTTAGTGTTATTCCATTTTGTCTCTACTTCCTCAGTATAAGAAATTTTCCCGATATCTTGAGCAACTCATTTGACTTTTTTTCATATCTTTCTTGGATATCTTTATTTTTTAGTTTCTCAAACTCAAAATGTTTTCCGTTCCTTTTTCTTAAATTTTTAAATTTAGGAGCGACTTTTATAATTACGATATTGTGGTCAGTATCTATATCTGCTTCTGTGTAGCTTTCACAGTCTTTTACTTGATTCCTAAACCGTTGTTGAACAAGAATGTAATATATCTTCCTATATCTCCTGGCATCTTCCACGTGTATCTTTTCTAGCATGATGTTGAAATAATGTGTTGGCAATGGTTAAATTCTCTAGGTCGCAAAATTCTACGAGCCTATTTCCCCTGTCGTTTCTCGTGCCTAAACTAAATAAACCTACTACCGTTTTTTCTTTACCCTCACCTACTACTGCATTAAAATCCCCGGTAATTATTAAATTTTCATGTCCTTTTACGTATCTTAGCATCTCTTCCATATCTTTGAGATCGCTTCTACCTCTTCCTCACTGTGACTAGAGGTGGGCATGTATACTTGTATTATTACTGTATTTACCGGTTTAGATTCTAATCTAACCATGAACACTCTTTCATTCTCTTGTAAGTAGTTTTCTACACAGTGTTTCTTCTTTCTTTTTTCCCATAACTATCTCCACACCAGAATTTCGTTCCTCTGATGCTATGTGAATTACTCTAAAGCTCCACTCCAAAAATCCGCCGCCTCTGGCCACCGGATTTTCTCTGATCCGTACTATGTCTAATGCTAATCTATCCATTTCAATTTTTAAGTGCTCTAGCTCACTTACTTGCTTCATACTTCTGACATTCCACGCTCCGACTTGTAGAATGTCCACGACTTTTTTATACTTTCCGATCACATCCTTCAAAGTAGTCCCCTCCCGGAGATTCGAATTGGGAGCTATTTTAACTCCAGAATTGTTTACCCCAGAGAATGCCATCATCTTAAATATCAATTTAAGTACCCAGAGTATTTGGGAGTTAATGTGGTGGTTTCCCGTTGCTTTCCACATCGCATAATGTGTCTTAGAATGTCATACCGACCCCTATGTTCTCTGCCACTCTAAGTACCATAAAAGCTGCTGCCCTCGTTCGGGGACTTGGTTCCTCACTAAAGACTCCTCTAATTTGGTTAAACTCTTTAGGTCACTGTAATTCTGAAGCCGTTCTACCCGTTCTAGTAATCTTGAACTTTTTCAAGGTGCAGGTCCATTCAAAACGACTCAAATTACTTAATACAAAAAAATTCAAGGTTTTCAAATTCACAAGCCATTTAATTTTTTCATATTACGAATTGTTTAGTAATCAAAAACAATCCTTAATTAATTAATTTTAAAATCAGTTTGAAAGTTTAAATAATTATATGTATTACTTACAAATTACAACAATAGTTAGGTAATTGATTTGCAATTAACACTTTGATTCAAATAAACTGTAGAAAAACTGTAGAGAATTTCACGATTAATTAAATGTTAAACTTTAAATAATTTAAATCAATAATTTACTCGATAGGTATTTATAATTAATAAGTTTTGATATAATTTGCAATTTAAAGATTAAATAAAGCTTTTATTACACAAAACAATATAGCTGTAGCTATGTGATATCATGCAAAATCTTGTCCATTGATTAATAAGGAAAAGCAGATAAGCCACTGTTTTTTTCCCACTGTAGTATCATACCGGATACTAGTTAGTGACCACTGTCCACTGCTATGCCGGTGACTTAGGACAGGGCCATTACACTGGTGATCCCGACGTGATGGTTAATACATTGGTGACCCCGACCTGATAGAACGCGCACCTTGACGGTCACTACATTACATTGGTGACCCCGACGAAGAACACGTATTGGTAACCTCGACAACAGCGCACGTCGGTAGACTAGACTCGCGCAACGGAGCCGGTAGGTGTAGCAACGGCTAGACCACTGTAGTATCATATCGGATACTACTTACTGACCACTGCCACGCCGGTGACTTAGGACAGGGCCATTACATTGGTGACCCCGACGTGATGGTCATTAGAGATGTATTGTTAGTATTACAACAAAATTATTATTGTTTGTTTACTTTGGATAATATTGCATCATTTTAAGTGAATTGAAAAACTGTACACATGACAATGTAAACTAAAATGTAGTTTTTAAAATTACAACATTTAAGTTCACTAAAGAAAGAAATATTTAGCACTGATCAACATTCAAACACAATTATGAGGTATTGATGCTCTAAACAAATGCAAACAAAAACATTCAAATACAAGTTGGCACACAAAAATCTGCAACATTATTTACATTACATAACATTTGTAATAACGTTCAAGAACCATAACGGCAGTGTGTTAGTGTACAGTGTACAGCACCGTGTTCTATACAAAATTCAATAGTTTATAATAAGACGTAAAGTTTGTAATTTATATTAAATTAAACAAGAGGAGAACCTCTATTGACTAGATGTAAAACAGAAAGGACTGACAAACGAATGCAGTGGTTATTAACAGAAATTAAACAGTAACATAAGTAGCGGAACTATTCGAACATTTACAATAGCATAAGTTTGATAAGAAAAGGTATATAATATAAATTAATCTTGAAAACCATAAACATTGAAGGTGGTATTGAACAATGCCTGAATATACAAGTAAAGCGTTTACAAACAGATTCAAATTATCAAAGCTTTAGTTCACTAGAGTATTTGTCAGAATAAACAGTAACGAAACTTTGTGCTAGAGATTTGCTCGCATGTGCGCATTAATACTAAAATTAAAACTGCTTGAGCGGAACCAAAGTAAATCATGCGTTCCCATTGGTTGTTAAGCCAGTAGAGAAAGCAATTCATATGACGTCATTGGACCCTTATCAGTATTTAAGACGGTCCTTTGTGTCATCCACGTACCTTATCCATATTCTTGGGAAGTATTTGGAATTCTCTTTAAATTCAGTTTCAAAGCCTAACATATACAAATTAGCTATATATGGTGAAAGACTATTTCTCATTGCAGTTCCTTCATGTTATTCGTACAATTTGTTGTTAAATTGATAACAGTTCTGAGACATGCAATGTGAAATAAGCTTGATATACACTCTTCGATTTTATAGTCATAAACGCTACAGTCAATTAGAGCATCCTTCAAATATGTCAAAGTACGTGGTATAAGAACACCAGAGAATAATGAACTGACAAATGGAAATGGATATCCTTAATTTTATTAATAAACTCTACAAAATTTTATACAGCCAAACTATTCATCTTTAAATTCTATTTGACAACCACTGTGATAACCGATTAGTAGGTGAGTTAATATCTGAAAGAATTGGTCTCATTGATGTATCTTTCTAGTGAATTTTAGAAAAGCAGTACATTTTTGGAATTTCAGGGTTTGAAACTGTCAATTTTAATTTTAATGTGGGGGAAATTAGGTTGGGGCATTCTTTTAACACAGACATTGTTGTTTCTACCATTTTATTTAAAGGAATCTCATGTTTCCCCTTTATGACTATTGGTCTATAAAGACCATTAGATATCAAAGGTTCTACTCTATCAACATAGTCCTATTTGTCTAGAATGACCAGCCTATTACCCTTATCTGCTTTTAAATAATGGCAATTCTTCTCTCGTAGTTCTTTAATAATCAGAATGTCTTTTCTTGCTTGTTCTGAGATTTTTCTAGCGGATGAACGCAAATTATCCAGAAATTGGATTTTGTACGCGTTCCTAATGAAACTTTTTGGTTCGTCATCTAAATATATATGCATCAATTAAAATAATTAAACACAAAGGACCACTCCTAAATACTGACAAGAGTTCAATAGCGTCTTCTGGATTGCTTTTGCCATTGGCTTAACAACCAATGGGAACGAATAATTAACCTTGGTTCCGCTCAAGCAGTTTTAATTTTAGTATAAATTAAGAGGTTTCGTTTTTTAAGGCAACTATTTACTTTGTTTTGTAGAAATCGCCAGCACACTTGGTGAAGAGAATATCCTCAGGTCTTCAAACAAATTTAGTAAATTGTTTGTTGAGAAGGATCACTTCAGCCTACGGTGCTACACCTTATAATGCACGCATAGTTGATGAATACTTAAATCAACTGTTTCCAAACAGATGGATACTTACGCGCCGATAACTTGGCCGGCCCGATCATCGGACCTAACACCATAGGAATTTTTTTAGTGGGGGCTAGTTAGGTTTTGGTCCTCTTGGAGCGACTTTTTGAAAAGGTTTTCCAAAAAACTTTTAACAAATTTATTTTATACTGAAATTACATTTAGTTTTAATTTACAAGTACGTTATGTTCATTAATGTTGGAGATCAAAATAATTCTAAGTTGAAATTCATTTATAAATTAACTTAAAATTACTGCAAGTCGCTGAACTGACAACAATGTTAAAGTTGAGAAGCTCTAGACTGACTGGCCATCTTGGGCTCTCGCAGGTATTTATGCTATTCCTGGCTCTCACATTGCTTGTGGGAACTGCAGAGCTAATGTCTGCTTATTTCTGTATTTGATACACTGTAACAATCTTAATTCTAATAATCTTATAATCTACTGTAACCTGCACCTGTAGTATCGCGTTACGTCTGGAATACAATGTCTGTTTCTGTTCTCACTGTCTGGCTTGTTGAACCTTCATTAACCTTTTCATTATGTACTTCAATTTTACAATGTTGCATCTAACTTAAGTTTTAATAATTCTTAATTCTTAATAGTTCCATTAATTACATATGTATTCTAATTTAGGGGATATGTAACTGGCTACCTAAAAGAATTAGTGTATCAAACAAACCTGTAGATTTAGCTAGTCTTAATGAGCGTATTCGTGAGGCATGTCGTAGTGTTACGCAAGCTATGATTCACACTGTATGCACAAGAGCGCATTTAAGACGTTTTGAAGCTTGCTTAGAATCGAACAGAATAATTTTGAACATTTGTTTTAATTTATTAAAACAAATAAATGTGTTTACAAATTTTTTATTCTTTTCGTTGTGTAAATACATGAAATTTATAAAAATAAATTGTTATTTTCTTTATGTTGATAAATAAAAACTACTAAGTATGATATGTCGTCGAATTCACAATAAATTGACAATTCGCTTTCGATGAAAATAAGCAGAGGTGCAATTTAACAATAAAAAGTTTGGGATGGTTTCCATGGAGTGATAAAAACAATGTGACGTTTTCAATACGCCTATAGAAAGATATTGGTGTGCAATCGAAAACTGTTTTTTATTTATTCTTATATCTTTTCAAATAAGGGAAATGTTCGGTTTGTAATTACTGTTAAAATAGGATGTAGCTTGCAGGTAAAATTCTTTTCCGTCGTGTATATAGTACAGTCTATGGTTTTACCGCGATAAACCTTCAAATGCTTGTGTTGTATGTGCCGCGACCGTGGTTGTACAAACACTGGTGTAATTGTTGTGACTTCGCTCAAAACAAGTCGACAGTTGTCTGTTGTGCTACCGCCGCTAAAAGTTGCAGTTATTAATGGTACTACATCACTCAATAAGTCCGTAGGATGATACATAGATGGCGTTGCTATGTAATAATCCATATGATTTGTAGGAAGTACTAACCTTAAAAAGATATCTGTCAAAATTTCATGACAATCCGACGATTAGTTTACAAGTTACAGAGGTTCAAGTGACGATACTTTTGAGTTTTTCAAAAAAATGAATTCCAAGCAATTTCGCGTGTAGATTTATCATTGCTTTTGATGGGTAAAATACCATCGCAGCCAAAGCATGGCTTGATAAGTGTTATCCGGGCTCTGCTCCATCGAGGCAAACGGTGGAGAAGTGGTTTGCTGATTTTAAACGTGGCCGTACAGACACTGACGATGCTGAACGCTCTGGAAGGCCAATTGAGGGGGTTACACCGGAAAACATCAAAAAAGTCCACCGAATCGTTTTGGAAAACAGAAAAGTGAAATTGCGTGAGATAGCTGACACCTTGAAGATATCAGAAGGCAGTGTGACACTATTTTGCATGAACATTTGTCCATGAGAAAGCTGTTCTCAAAGTGGGTGCCGCGTTTGCTCACAGTGGACCAAAACAACAACGTGTCGATGATTCTGAGAGCTGTTTGGAGCTGTTCAACCGGAATAAAAGGATTTTTGCGTCGGTATGTGACAATGGATGAAACATGGATCCACCACCACACTCCAGAGTCTAATCGGCAGTCAGCTGAGTGGACTGCAGCCGGAGAACCACGTCCAAAGCGGCCAAAACCGCAAAAGTCGGCTGGTAAGGTTTTGGCGTCTGTATTTTGGGATGCGCACGGAATTTTGTACATCGACTATCTTGAGAAAGGAAGAAAATCAACAGCGAATACTACATGGCATTATTAGTGCGTTTGAAGGAAGAAATTGCCAAAAACGGCCACACATGAAGAAGAAAAATTCTCTTTCACCAAGACAATGCACCGTGTCACAAGTCGATCGCAACGATGGCCAAATTGCACCAATTGGGCTTCGAATTGCTTCCGCACCCACCGTATTCTCCAGATTTGGCCCCCAGCGACTACTACCTGTTCGCAGACCTGAAAAAAATGCTCGCCGGAAAAAAATTTGGCTCGGATGAAGAGGTGATCGCTGAAACTGAAGCTTATTTTGAGGCCAAAGACGAATTGTTTTACAAAAAGGTATCGAAATGCTAGAACGGCGTTGGACTGATTGTATCACTCTTGAAGGAATGTATGTTGATGAATAAAATCGAATTTCGCCAAAAAAATGTGTTTTTCTTAGTTATCCTACGGACTTATTGAGTGATGTGTTATAGACTCGAAGGTTCCGCTTTTATAAATTTTGTTGATGTTTATACGTCTACTTTCCTCGCCATTTGTGGTTATCGAAATTAGTACAAAATATTGCTGCTGTACGAGCCAGTTGTGAATATAGTACCTGCAAGCTACTTGCCTAATAACCGCAGTATTTGTCAAAAAAGAACCCGCCGCTTATCAAACTATATTGCATTTTATTTGATTGTAGTTTGGCACATAATCGTTTTGAATATTAAAATATTTGTTATCAGGTTTAATAAGGTGACGTTAAAGTTTGAGTTTATTTGAGTTGCTTACGGACTTTGCTTACGCCGTTTTCGTTTCAGTAGTTTAATTATAGCGAGAATCACGATCTCATTTCTAATTAGCTATGGCGGAAAAACTGAATTGCATGCAGTTTGTAGGTAATAAACCGCTTCAAGTCATTTTGGACACTGACTCAAGCTTATTAGAACTCCACCTCTATCCCAACCTATAAGGTGGTAATTACTTATTTAGAAAGGACTTGTAAAACTTGGTCAAATTTGTATATCAATCATAAAGCCGATTTAAACAAAAGCTATTCGTTCTAATAACATGTCCAGGTCTCATTCCGCTGTTTCCATGTTTATACATACCATCCTAATGTCAGTAAATGTCCGCTTTGTCATCAACATCATATTATCATTGTAATAAGTTCGCAAAACTTTCTCCACAAGATGGCCACACCTTGGTCAAAGAAACATAAACATAAACATTAACTGTTTTAGTCGTTCACACTATTTGACTATGTGCAAATCCACTATTTCTTGCCGCCAATGTAATGAATGCCATCATTTTTTATTGCATTTTTATCGCATTTCACATAAACCCGCTACTGCTACTAGTAACAAGAATTTTTTGGGCCCTGCTTCCGCTGCCTGTACGGTTTCACCTGCTACTGATTCCACTCAGCGGAACCGCTATAGGCCATCTGCTCCTCTTGTTTTTGAAGAAACGCTCACTTCGCCTAGCACTAGTGGCCCATCAACGTCGAATGTGATCCTATTTAATCATCTCGCAAAACCTTCAGTTAAGTTACTCCACACCATTCAAGTGGAATCGTTGATCGCTCTGGTTCTTTTCAGAAATTTAGTTACTTACTCCACTCAGGTGCATGACTTTCCCTTTATTTCGCAAAATAGTGTGAAACGTTTGGATTTCTGCGCTATTTCACATACTCTATCCCTTAGTGGTTTAGATTCAATGCGCTTCGCGGCTATGCATGGGGTTATAACCGATTCGATCATACCCATAGCCGTTTCCTCACCTATTATCAATTTAGAAGTCGTACCTTACAAAATTTGTGAATACTTACCCACTACTAAAAATTTGCTCATCTAGCTAATTTTAAATTGGTGACCCGCTCTTCGCTCAATCGGGACCTAACGATTTATTACTTGACGCGGATATTTCCCCTAAAGCCATATTAACTGGATGTATCCAAGGTCCAAGCCATCAATCTATTGCACTTAACACCCATTTTTGGATATGTTATAATGAAAAGCATACCGTCCTCGTCTGCTTCTGAAGTCACTAGCTTGTTTTGTATGACCAAGTCTACTTCCTTTCTGGAAGATATTATTGCAAAAGTATGGGAAGTTGAAGAGGTTCCTAACTTTAAACTTTTTAGACCTAATAAATTCTTACATGAAAAATATTGCGTTGACATTTTCTGCCGCAATGAAGAAGGACGATATGTGGTCTTCCTGCACTTCAAAGATACAAAACCTTCAGTTCTCGGTAGTCGTGAGCTCGCTGTACAAAGCTTTGTTTCTTTAGAAAATCGTCTAACTAAGCAGCCTTTGATTTATGAACATAACGTTTCGTTCATGCGCGACTATTTAAAATTTCAAACATTTCTGGCTGATCATATTATTTTTGCGTCATTATATTGTGAAATCAGAAAAATGTAAGTACCAAAATACGTGTAGTTTTCAACGCTTCCGCTGAAATTCTCCCGATCGTTTTCAAATGATCATTTGTTGGTTAAGCCCAAACTTCAGCAAGAAACTACCGCTAATTTGTTACAATTTTGTTCTTATTCTTGTTTTATAACTGCAGATATTTGTCAGATGTATAGACAAATCCTTGTTAATCCTAATCAACGTGATTATCAACGAATTGTTAGGCGCTCTTCTGCCGATGAGCCTGAGCCTATTTAGGACTTTCAGGTGAATACCGTTACTTACGGGGTAAATTGCGTTCATTTTCTTGCGATACGCACTTTCCTGTAGTTGGTTGAGGACGAAGGAATTTCCTTTCCTTGGTCTCTTTTACCTTCCACAACCATACCTATAACAATGATATCGCTCAAGTGGAGACTATGGAGTCAACCTTAGTTTTATGAAATCAATTATACGCTTTTTTAAAACTTGGTGGTTTTGAACTGCCTAAGTGGTCTAGTAATTATGCGGAATTACTAAAAGATCTTCCTTTTTGCAATAATTATCTCTACTTCGTTCCTTTGTGGATCCGGACACTCGGCCTTTGAAAGTTCTGGGTCATCAATGTAATCAGATCCTTTTTGTTTTCTAGTTCAGCCACAAAGTACTGCCTGTACCAAGCGCAACTTAACTTTCCAACTTAGGGCGTATTTTCGACGCTATAGAATTTTATCTTTTCTAACTGTTTTGGTAAAAGATTTAATTCAGCGTTTGTGGTGTTTGAAATTAGACTGGGATAAAACCCTTACCCAAACTTCTCCATTTGTCGGAGAGATATTTACATGAATTACTACCTATTTCCGACTTTGCTTTCCACGCTTACTACTTTCGCCACAATTTTCTTATTGTTTTGGTGACGCTGACAAACGCGGTTATTGTGCTGTCGTTCATTTTCTTGCCTCTTCCTTCGTTGAGGTTCGCTTAGTCTGTGCTTAGTTCAAAGTTGCTCCGCTTGGTAACCTATCTTTGCCTAAACTTGAACGAATAACCGTCTCTTTGACCTCGAAACTATTAACCTTTATCCTCAAAACCTTTGATCCCCATATCACCTTCGAAACATTTTTTTTATTAATCTCACCTAAGGTTGTGCTTTCTTGGATTCGTTCCTCACCGCAGCGATAAAAGACATTCGTCGCCAATCGCGTTTCCTATATTCACTAAAACAATTCTCGCGCTTCTTGGCGTCATATTTCTTCCACTGAGAATCTTGCCGATGTGAGATCATGGTTTGATACCTTCCAACTTGTGCCATTGTTCTTTATGATAAACGGCATCGTTCCTTCGACATTTACAGTCCTCTCATTCTGCCTTTAAATTCTTCGAATGCTCTCATCGAGGAATGTTCTATTGTTTTCGCCACTGCCGCACCCCCTTCTTGGATTGAATCAATTTTTTAAAGTCATCCACCTTTTTAATTTATTATTTGCACTGTCGCTTGGATTTTCCGCTTTGTCCATAACATACAAAGTCCGTTGACAAAATACACAGGACATTTGTCCTTTTACGAGCCCTATGGTGTTTTGAACCCCTGATTAAGTATACCCAGTAGACTTATTTTTCTATAGAGTTGAACGCCATCTAGTCCGGATCGGTTCTAAAAAGGACTCTGCTATTTGCCCCCCTCTATTATAGAGGGAATCTTACAGGTTGGTGCTTGCCTATCTTGCGCACTCTTATCTTCAGATAGGAGATGTCCTGTTCTTTTACCTAGTAAAAGTCACTTTACGGATTCGTGTATCAATTTTGTTCATTTGAGATAATTCCACAGTGGTGTTCAAATGGTTGATTTTATCGCTTGTTAACGGTTATGAATTGTTTCAAGTAAACAGCTCATTTCTCGAGTGTTGAGTCAGTGTGTGACTTGTTGGAAGACTAACTCTACCGCATCGCATGCTCCTGTGGGTCACCTTCCACTATGCCGCGTTTCTCAAGCCAAGCCCTTTTTGAATTCGGGCATTGATTTTGCTAACCACTTTTCTACTACCATGTCGCGAGTACGGGGGACTAACTTGTTGAAAGCATATTTATGTTTTTTTATATGCATGATTATCAAAGCACTTCACCTTAAATTAGTTTCTAATCACCCAACCAACGCCTTTCTAGCAGCTAAACGCCGATATATTGCAAGGCATGGCCGCTGTGATCATCTCTACAATGATTGCGGCACACATTTTGGAAATGCTCAAAAACAGTTGATATCTCTCGCTAAATCAGTTGCAGAACATATTTCTAGACACTTTACACCGCACACTGCGCTTCATCATGATGGTTTATGAGAGGCGGGTGTGAAGTGTGTTAAAACCTTGGTTCTTTGTACCATGGATGAGCAAGTTCTGATTTACGAGAAACTAGCCACTGTCTTTATTCAAATTGAGGCCATCTTAAATTTGTGTACTCTTATCCCCATGAGTTGCCTGATACCAGGGAACTTTCTGACTTTGATCCCTTCAGTTGCTATTCCAGAACCTACCGTTTCTGATTTTCCACTCAACTGATTGTCTCGTTGGCAATTACTCCTCAAGATTTCTGGTCTTGGTGGTCTAAGGTGCATATGCTCCAACAAAGGTCTAAATGGCACAAAATACTTTCGTAGGTTTAGGTGGGGACCTTAGTACTAATTAAAGTCGATAACGGTCCACTTATTTGATGGTTCCTTGGATGTGTTCTTGCGGTCTGGTCAGAAGCTGATTGGGTCGTTATGTCACTTACAAAACCGCACAAGAAGAGCTCGAGCGCACTATCGCTAAGATCTGTCCGTTACTTTCGTTGTAAATTTTTCTTTATTTTTTTCGTGTAGTGTCTTTTTGTTTTGAGTTTTGGTTCGCGTAAATATTTCCTGGGTTTTCCAATATTAATAAATTTTTTCTTTTCTTTCTTTTTATTCCGTTCCACCCTTTGTAGTTATTTTGCTTTCAAAAATGCCTTGCATTTTGGTGGGCGGTTTGTTCCGTTTGTAATTTTGTTAAAATTAACTTTAATTATCGCTTAAGATGTAGCTCGCACGTAGAATTCCCCTTCGTTGTGTATATAATATGGTCTACGATTTTCGTGATTAACGTTCAATTGCTTGTGTTGTATGTACCGCGACTGTTGTAATCGCAGCTATGGTGACATAAAATTATTGGCGTCTCTCGAATTTCGTCAAAACATGTCGACAGCTCTTCGTTTTGCCAGCGCCGCTAAAAGTTGCAGTTATTACTGATAAGTACTTGAAGATTCAGCTTTTATAATCTTTGTTCATATTAATACGTCCATTTTCTCCATAATTTGTGGTTATTGAAGTTTAACGCAAAATACGAGATATTGCCTATATATGATATGGTACGTTCTGTATATAAAGTGGTTTGTAAATGTAATAAGACAATTTTTTTATTTACCAGTAGAATTGTTCCTAACTGCCAGGCAGTATAGTGTGCGTCCAGAATTGAGTAAATTTGGAACAACACCTTTGATCTTATAACGCGTTTGTGTTACGTTGGAAATAAATTAAATGGGATAGGATTTGGATGAACAGATTAAATAAGGAAGCGCCCTGTATAATAGTTTTCATGAATCATTAATATTAATCGAGCAGGGTTTTTCAAAATGTTGTTTTTGTAAAAGTAATTTGGATAATAAGGTATAACACTATTTCTTTTAAATACAGTGTGAACGTAATAGTTCAGGTCGATAATTTATTTTAAAACCGCAAATGCAAACAACTTTAAATGTTACACTGCGATGACCTTTCTCAGAAAGATAATTAACAAAAATGGTTGTTGCACAATACCCTGTACGTAAGCATACATTAAAATTGTTACATTGTATTAACAGAAGCTAACCGTCTTAATAAAATCTTGCAGAAAGGAAAATGTGATTTAATGACCAAGTACCACAGTTGAAAGTCAAGTTTAGAAAGCTAAGTTTAGAAAATTATTTCGAAACCTGAAAATTTTGTAATATAAGCAAGCAGTAAAGGGGAGAAAGTTTGAAAGTTGAACGAAACACAGCTTCATGATGTAAACATAGATCTCCCCGTAGGGCGAAAACACGTGGCGTGCGACATATTCTTTGAATTTGTCTGCAAGGCCACGTCAGGTTTCAATTAACTTGGACAGTTTATCCCTCCAATAATTTAGATTTTGAGCTGTGGTAAGGGAGCTGTGTTAGCTGAAAAGACATAAAGTGGAAATACTGTTAGTTTCTGGACATCCTCGAATTTAAAGATATATTAAACAATGAGTAATTTTTGAGATTCTAAGTTTATTTTTTAATTATATATAAGTGAATGTTAAATGTAAATGCGTTTGTGATCATGTTATAGGAAATTGATCGAACATGATAGTAATTATTTTGTTGGTCGATGAATTAGCAAGAAAACTAGTGCTCGTTAAATTTAAGCATGACGTTATTGTGAAAGAAAGTTTGGAACATTTTAAATGCTAAAAAATATCTACATATTGAATTTAAATGTAACTTCTATTGGTGAAATTTAGTGTTAGTTAAAAAATGAAACTTTTGTGTTTTGAACAGACAATGAAATGATAAACGGAAAAGTTGGTATTTCACTGTTTATCATTGAGGCCAATTTCAGAAATGGGATTTGAAAAGTCATGTAATTCAATACGGGAAGCAGAAAAATTGGAGTAATAATATTATTGAGGGATTTGATTTTATGTCATTTTGTTAGGATTTCTTTTAGTAATGGCTGGTCAGTTTTAGTTCACCATCATCATTATGTCTTTAGTTCTAGAGTTGGTTGGACGCGCACTTCCATTGTTTTATATTCTGAGCTAACTCTGAAATTTCCACAGTCTACATCTTTTACTATCTGTGTGCACTAGGTCTACCACTACCTCTCTTTATTCCTTTCTACTTGTAATACATTACGCACTATTCCCTCATGCCTTAGTATGTGGCCTATCATTCTATCTTTCCTATTTTTACTGTTTTCCACATATTTCTTTCTTCCCCTACTATTTATAGAACTTCTTTGTTGTTAACTTTGTCTCTCCGTGATATCTTTATCATACGCCTGTAATACCACATTTCAAAGGTTTCTAC
Organism: Platerodrilus igneus; assembly: GCA_036346225.1. Classification (NCBI taxonomy): domain Eukaryota; kingdom Metazoa; phylum Arthropoda; class Insecta; order Coleoptera; family Lycidae; genus Platerodrilus; species Platerodrilus igneus. The sequence continues at coordinate 3,582,299 of JARFIW010000544.1, forward strand.
CTTTATCTTGACCGTTTCTCCCACTGTCCACGTTGCACTGCCGTAGAGTACTGTGATTCATACATATGCTTTCAGCAATATTTTCCTTATTTCTGTGTTTATTGTCCTTGAACATAGTTGCTTTTTCGTGTTAAATACAGCACGACATTACGGTATTCATTGTTTTATAACTTTTGCACTTTTCCCATCTTGTATTATTTAACTTTCTAGATAACAGATATCTTTAACATCTTGTAAGTACGCGTTTCCTATTTGTATTCCGCTTTGACTTGTGTTTCCTAAAAGTGTAGGCTCAACGCCTTTCGTGGCAAGAATCTGGACCAAACATAAGAAGCTGATTCCGCAAAACCCGGATGTAGAAGACGTTCGGAGGATGCCTTGGTTCTAGGTGCTAAACCAGATAAGCCTTTGGTATATTTTTAATTGCTGTCTATAACCGTTTGACGGAAATAATTTGCGAAGGCATAATAAATTACGCCAGGAGTTAACGCAATAATTGATGCCAAACGGGGCAGGCAATACATCGTAACACTCTCGGTTTCGACCTACTGGTCTCCATTGCAATGTAGATAGCGGCCAACGCACGCAATAACTAGAACATTATCGATGAGGATAATGTTCTTTTAATTACATGGTTAAAATTCCATCGTAACTTCTGTAAGATGAAAAAAGACGCCCTTTTGTGTTCGAACAAACTGTTCATATTAGCCTATATAAATTGATATTGGCAGGTGTGACAAACCGCTGTTACATATATTTTACGTGCATTTATGTGTTAGAACATCTATTACACCTAATCTCATTATTTAAAATTTTTAGTAACACCGTATTGCTATTAAACGCTTTAGGGCTTTCTATTACGAAAATTTATTATCGCTAACTAATTAGCTACACATTAGCGAAAGCGGGTATTATACTCCGTAGCTAAAGGATATTTCTTAAGGCGTATATAATTCCGAAGATGTGATGAATCAGAGCTTCATAAGAGAGCAGCACAATGCACTTAACGGATGGCGTGTTGTTCCGTTCAGAATTAATTTAGAATCGATCGACCTAGTTGTCAAAGCTTTATTTATGATCTAAGTGAACAGAGTAGATGTTTTCTAATTTTCGTAAAACTTACAATTTCCGTAACAATTATTTGATGCAACCTTTTTTTTTCAGATAAGCAATTGTATAACGTCTATCGTATTAGAAGGAATTTCGATTCGCCAAAGGAAAGCAACGCTCAAGCAAAGAACTCACTGAAGTTATCTCATGGTATTAAATCCACCATTTTTGGAACAGATAACTCCACAACCGTTTACGCACAGATTGGAGGTACCGCTACATTGCCCTGTATCGTTAAAAAATTTAGTAGTGGCGTGGTTAGTATTAAATTAGGTCTCTTTAAACCACAACAAATATATAAATCGCCCCCTTCTTCTATCACTTAATTAAGCGATATAAATTGGTGTAATCTATTAAATATTCCATAATGTTTTGACGTTTGGTATTTTAATGACGCCAGAAGAAGGGGTGCAGGTTGCTTTTTGTAAATAATCAATTCCAATAATTCTCTTATAGGTATCCTGGATACGGCAAGGAAGCGGAATAGGACAACCAGCAATTCTAACAGTAGGACCAACGCCATATATTAGAGATGGTAGATTTTTCGTAGAACACGTACGGCATCTACAAAATTGGGGATTGCTCATCAAACACGTACAGAGTTCTGATGGAGGTCTTTATGAATGTCAATTGTCGACCCATCCTCCGACAAGTATATTTGTCCGCCTGCAAGTTACAGGTAAATTGTCAACTTCTACTTTTAGTATTAATAATGCTGAATGTGAGTAGTAAAGTGAATTAATTCATAGACATTACTCAAAATGTTGTAGACAGAAGTAAAATGCAGCGCGTATTAAACTTTTAATTTTAGTGTAAAATATCTTAAGACCAATTATTACATATTAAAGAAAGGACTAGTAGTTCAAATATCAAAAACCTTTCAATAGCAAAAATTTAAATTCTAGCGATTCTTTTTAGTACCGGTAGGGGGATTTTCATAAAATGTAGGTATCTGATGTTTCATCTACAATATAATTTTAAAATGCTGTGTTACGGTTTCACTTTGGGAGCTGTTGGTGACGTCTGAATTCTTAGGTAGTGCATGTGCGTTTAGCTCTATTATGAACGGATAGGTACAAAGCAATACGTATTTATAGGTTAAATCAGTCATAAAGTCGATATATATATATATATATATATATATATATATATATATATATATATATATATATATATTGTTATAAATTCAAAGGGTAAGCAATGCAATTTTAAACATCTTGTATAGAGAAAGAAACAATTTGTTTACGTGCAAAATTTATTTCATTTATTTTATGTAAGCGAACAAGTATTGACGTATTTTTGTAATTAGGGATTGAAAAGTAAGAGGTTCATAAAGAAAACCAGCTTTAAAAGCAAATAGAAACGCATAATTAATTTAATCTATTTTAATTCAACGTGTAATAACATTAGAAAACGCATCAGGGTATATAAAATCAATCATCCCAAGGCAACAGGGTTCGTTGTAACCAACAAGGACATCGGTAGTGTCGAATATCGTGAAATTTAGACTCTGAGAAGTGTTATTTTAAATGATCAATAATTAAGAACACCTGCATGTTTGAAAGGTTACATTCTTCGTATTTATAAACATAATAAAGCGGGTTTCATAGAATATATTTCCAACCGTTAGTGGCTTCGAATAAAAGCTAACAAGAGTTTCTTAAAGAGCAAAAGGGATGCACAATCAATAATAGGCTACAGATAGAGACGGGTATAGAAGCATTGGTTTCAAGACGCACGTATTCAATCCACGTGGACGCGGTCAGCAATATCGATTTTTTATCACTCAAGTGGGGTTGGAACGCGACATCAAATATGCATAAAACGGAAATAACAATATTACAGGCGGAGTTTTATGACGACACAGGATTGTATCATTGGTCGAAACGAGTAGTTTATAAACAGACAAACATGTAACAGGTGGATGTGATTTTTCGGATTATACGGCGAGTTCATGAGGCGAATTTCTGGAAGTTTTAAGGCGGTTATATGCAAATTTGCAGAAATATTAGTTTAAATTAAGTTTTTCGCCTAAAGAGTGGCCGAGGGGTGGCATTTTAACAGTATATATACTTTTAGAAAATTAATATCGCTCTCTTTATTTTCGCATCGCTTTAACTACGTATAACGATAAACCGACGTTATAGTAGAGTTTTGTGAGCATTAAAATTTATACAGTAAATGTAGTACTAGCTCTTATAACTTGGTATTTGGGGCCTTATAGTTATTAACGCGAATAGTGTCAAGTGTAAATTAACTGAGGTCCAACGAATACCACAACAAGCTAATAAATTAATAAATCAATAAACACAAGTGTAATATACATGAATTTAGATTTTGGGATAGATTGGTAATTGGTAGCACAAAGCTCGGCGTAGACTGAGTTATCATCTCTAAATATCTGGTGGATCAGAGCGCATAGTCACGAAGCCAAGGGGTTCTGTAAGACAGCGTCATCGTAGGAGATGGAGACTGGAAGCATTTTCCAGGTAACTCATTTGAATTTGCTGTTATTTGATAAACTGTTGGAATTATTTGTGATGTGTGAGTGAACTTTGGGGGTTATTGATGGTTATTTAACGTATTGGAAAAGATACGTGTACTTGACTATGATGAGGGTATTTTAAATATTAAAAAAAGAAGGAGTATGTAACGTTTACTAAATTTCATTACGAATCTAAATTAGATTGTTAAGGGTACATGGGTTATTAATTTTGTAGTAATTTTATGCTAGGTGAAAAGCATACATTAATAAACTGGGTTATTATGAACTCACCATACTCCAGTGTGCAATAATAAATATAGGGTATTATTTGGGGCCCATTTACTCCTATTGTATTAAATGTGTTTGCAACTAAAATTTTAAAACCATGACTTTACAAAAATAGCTCTTATTGAGTTGTAACTAGAGTACCAAACTGTACATATCTGAATAATTGTTTGTAAATAGCGGTAAATAAAGATTGTATAATTGTTGTATTATTTTGTGATTTTAGAGAATGGTGTGTGAGTGGGAGGGAAGAATGATTGTTAATTTAGGTATCCGAGAAGGGGCACAGCTGAGCTAGCTAAGGAAGCTACTGAAGATATTTTGTTGCAGCAGAAGAATTCGGGTAAGAAAGTTTTTGTTGAAAATCTTATTTTTGAAAATTATTTTTTTTGACACTGGGGATGTTAAAAGGATTAAAACACCATTCCGCAGCAATATATATTATTATGTATATTTTTTATTTACCTTTAACTATTAAACCTTTTTATATATACTCTCTACTTAACTACTCTACGTTCGATTTCACCCGGCGTGGGTTCGACACAGAGTGAAATTTACTAGTGTCCTTCAACACGGATACTTACACGCCTTCGTATGTAAGATCCCTGTCTACAACTAAATCTGCGCGGTCTATAAATGCCGTGCAGGTTTAGACGTTACCGTAATATTTAAACAACCATGGTTGAAGGCATTCTTTTACTATTCATATGGTCAATGATGCAATTTAGAAACAAGAATAAGCGTTTACTGTATTATAACTTAGTACCTGATATTGTTCCAACTGGTGGTGTCTTCCTTGCTGTGGTGTGAAATCTCTCGTGGAATGCCAATTGAGGTAAGTGATCTACGGAATAAATGGTTTACTTTAGTCTTGGGAAAGTTTCTAGACTTGAATCACTACTATAAGAAAATAGAAATTTTAATAAATGGATACTCCTTTTTGTACGCTCTCCTGTTGTCTTTTCACTGCGTTTCACAGCTTTGTGAAACTCTCTACGACTGTTGTTGCCTGCACGTCCTATTGCCAACTGGTATCTCATTGGAGGCTCGCCTTCATGGTTAATGTTTGATTGAACTTTCTTACTGCGCCTAAATGCATAATGATTTGCTATGTTGTTGCCTTTATTTTATATTTTCGAAGTACTGGTTTTTCCTGTTACACAAACTTTAATATCTTCTCTTGCCTTTTTATGGCGTGCACTACATTCATTTTGTTTGCATTTCTTTTAACGTTTTTAAATTAAATTTTCTCCATAGAGTATTTACTATCAGTTCGCTTGAACGGGCAGCATTCTCCAAAATTGTATTTTTGATCGTAATGTTTCGTATTTTAAAATTCTACAGGAATCGTAACATTATTTTACTTGTAATTTATTATTGTAATTTATATCGTGATTGAGATGGTCATTCCGATGGTATTTGAGATGGTAAATTCAGGAATTTATATTAACCTTCAGATCGACATTCAGATCGACATTCAGTTCGACATTTAGAGCTCTGTTTTATTTATTATTAGAATTCTTAAAATTTCCTAAATCTTATTTACTTACGTCTTAAAATACGGCACAATTTTCACAATTCTACACTTTATAATTTCACTGTTAACAAATATTTATTAATCACGTAAATATTTGGCACTTTCAACTATAGTCACTGCCCAGTTTCAAAGTGTACTAACTTGATATTCAATTCTCCGGATATTTATAAGATCGTCCCACTTTTGTTCGTGATTCGCTGACTTCACGTGCTAGGCGAGGGCAAGTATATTATCACTTGTTATGTTTGGAAAATTTAGCAATTGTATGTATTTTAATTGCATGACGCGATGCTAGAAGTCACGTAATTCAATTGTTAAATCTTATATTTACTTCAGGAATCCCAGGAACTTCGTACATATCGAGCAGGTAGTCTTGTTTGTTAGCTTTATTTTAATCTAAATTGAATAATTTGGTATTTGTTTATTTCCCAATAAATTGGATTTTCGAACAACTGTGATTCTCTTCGATCACGTACGCTTTTAAATAAAACATAATTTCTGCGTGCGTTTACGATAAAATCTTTACACACCTTATAAATGTTTATCTAGCCACTTCATGCAGGTTTTTTACTGATTTAATTTTAATGCGTTTCTTTACCTTTTTTAATTCTAATCTCTGCTAGTAGCTACACTTGGATATGTGTTTTAATTGTTTGCACTGCTATATACAGTGTGCTCGCAACTAATAATTTTTATAATAACCTATTTACTCTCCTAATATCTATAATTTCTTGCTTCTATTGCTTGGGAGTTTCCCTTGCTTATTCTACGCCCCCAATGACTTAACCTACCCCTAAATTAACCCTATAATTACAGCAATATATATATATATATATATATATATATATTTATTTTTATATTTATACTTTTGCCTGCATTTTATTGTTTTGTTGTTCGATTTAATTCGTTTGACGCTCTGCCGCCTATTTTTTAGTCGCAGTATCAATAAGAAAGAACAATGTAATTATAATTTGTCAAGTGAGGGAACGATAGTGAACGTTAAGGACGAATATAAGATTTACTTATAATCAAATACTTAGACCAGGGAGCAGGAATTTGTAAATTTATATAGTAGGCAAAATAGATGTATTCACTATTAAAATATTTGGCGAATGCTTAGAAAATTTGAATGCATTTTTTTTAAAATTAGCTAACTAGATTTGGATAGTTTTAGGACGACCCTTCAAGTCGCACCGGTAAGCAGAGCTGGCGACTGCTATCCGGAATTACGGTTCCTTTCCATTTTACTTTTGTTTGTGTTTTGTTGATCGGACACACTCCACAATCAACGCTAGGGATATCATTATTCACACCCTATTTTTAGTTTTTGTTTCAGTTTTGTTACGTTCATTTACGGTCGATGAATAAAAAACCACATCGATTCCGTTTCTACTCTTCCATACGTCCATAACATCCTATATATTTTTCCTTATACTGATGCGATCGAAAGACTCGTTGAAATAGTGTATTGTATTATTTGATAAAGCTTGGGTCGAGTTTTCTAATCTTTTTTTTGGTATGTTGATAGCGCAAGAATTGAAGCTCGAATTTTTGTTATTTAAAACAATTTCAGTTTGATTTTGTAGTTCGTCCTCATATGTATTTTTCTAAGCTACTCGTTCTATTACTTCAAGAGCGATGCACGTTTTTTCTTTAGGAAGTGTAGATTTTGGGTGTATCGCTCTTAGCAGAAGGCCTAATTGTTTTACGTAGACCGATTATTCTTCTTATGTAGAACTAACTGCGCTGGTATGTGTTCCGCTGTTGCAGGGAGTGTCGCAGCACTCAACATCTGTAGACCGTTGTGACGCTACATCTGGACTCCAGCACTCGGACGCTTTGCTAATTCACCTCCGTGGATGCAATGGGAACACGATAATCGCTGGCACTTGGAGGTATGTTGTATTAGTCGGAAGCACCTCCTTTCTTTTTACTTTTGTTGTTCGTGCGTTGCTGGTGCTCCATAGTACTTCACTACATGATTATTAGAATTTGTTCCACCGCAAATAATATTTTTTTTTACTTTAACACCCTGATGTTATGAGCAAGCATAAACAGTAATCTTTCCTTTCTTTCTTTTATTAATGAATACTAAATGTCAAACGAAATGCGCATTTCGTACGTAGATTTCTAAAATTTATTCTTTATAATACAACTATTTATTTAAGTTTGTGTTGATTCAAACCGAATTCTTTTTTTATTAATGTTCACTGTAAATCGAAAATCGATGATGATGTATTTTTCGTGTTGTTAGGAATCCCCCTCTCCGCATTGGTAGTTAGTCCGGTATTTCTACGTTTCTTGTGTTCTGTTTCGTCATCGTGATTCGTGCGGGTTCGCACTTTAAATATCCTTTCTATTTCTATCTGACCCTTGCGTTGCTTAACGTAGCAGTTTGTTAAAATTTTTATTTAGGATTGATTAATATTGAAGTTAAATTACATTTGGAGCACGTATATTACGCGTTTAAATCCAATGTAGTACCTTCGGGTGGAGCATTGGAGACGTGGCCGCAAGTATAGCGGCCCTTATTCAAATTATAATGTCTCTCTTATATCGTGTTCTCAAGTTTTCGTTGCAACCTATCTACCGTTTATCCATTTCAATTAACATTCAAACTATGTCTATGTTAACACGTGTTATCTCCATTTCGCTCTAATATACACGCTACATTAACTATCTTTTATTGTGTTTGCCATCCCCGTTGTCAACGAACGTTAACTTTTAATCTACGCCTACCTCACTTATATACAGGTTATCTAATAATCCTTCTTTGTTTTCTTGTTAGCCAGTTGCATTTGTAACTGACAAAAGCTATAAATTTATTATAATTGACTACCTATAATTAGCCTGTTATTGGTTCAACGTTATCTACGCTCCTTAAGAATATTCTGGGAAAATTAAGACGGTTACATTCGTTTATTATTTAATATTACTAGGAACGCTTTGACAAACAGCTACAAAATTTAAAAAAATATAACTGCCACGTTGCTTTTATAAACCATACGCAGAAACTAAAACGGTTTCAAATGCTAAAGCTTTTTGAAAATATACATCCAGCTTTGCTATAATTTAAATATGAAGGTTAAATTGGTTTATATTATGAAATTTAGATGCTCAATTTTTTCCCTACACTTTAGGGGTTATATTTCAGAAATCGCAAGTGCAACTGCGTTGGGATATAAAGCACAATTATTTCTAACAAAAACTAAGTATTCTCTAAGACAAACCAATAATGTTTCTATAACAAACAAATCCTAGCTTACTTTCTCCTCGCTTCCATCCACTCTGAGGTCTGATGTTTTAGAAATCAGATGTGCTGCTACGTTGATGTTGCACAATGAAGCACATTAAATCATTAGTGTTGTTATAACAAAAAAAATTACAGCCAACTACCAGCCATGACCTTCGGAGTTAAATATTTTAGAAACGCGAAGTAAGGCAGAGTCAAAGTTTGAAGTATAATATAACACTAACAAACAACTGACGAGTTTGATTCATCAGATCATTTGTGCTTTTATGTTCTATAACAAAAAAGTTGTAGCTAACTTTCAAATCTACACTTAGGATTCTATATTTTCTAAGCAAGAAGTGCGGCTAAGTTTGGGAGTGAAACGCTAAATTTACGTATATGAAATGTTTTTTGCTTTATATGCGTGGCCAACTTCACGTGTCTAAAAGCAATTGATATATTACACACTGTTATTATCTTACCTTACAAAAATTCATCTAATTTTCTTACGGTGTTGCTTTAAGCAGCATAAAACTTTATTGAATTCATATCTATTTGGTTAAATCGCCTTCGTGCAATGATATGCATCTATCTTAAATGAATAAAAGCGTGTTGTACATTTAATTTGTATGAAGTATTTAGAGAATATTGAACATCTGGGTTGTTTCATGAAAACGGATGATTTTTAAAGAACCTTCCGTCTTACGAAAAATCGTTTGGCATTTTCACAAAATTTTACATTTTCTAGTTAGGCGACCTTATCCAACTACCTTATACAGAGAGAGGATCTTATACAGCTGCAGTCCTTCCCTTCGTCTTCTCGCAACCGAGAAATGCACCGATACAAACTATAATTACAACCTTCATTTTTAATATATCACAAAGTATTTGAATATATAATATTGCGTGCAGCTTACTTTTAGAAATACTAAACATAGGTTGTTGGTGTGGTTGTATAAGTTTGAACATAGTTTTTATTACTATTTGACGGTTTTATAGTAGTTAAGTAAGCATTACGGTCTAAAAACCGTTTAAAAGTATGTATACGGCAAAATTAATACAGCTATTTATATCGCCAAGGTACATAAAATTAGGGGAAAGAAATAAGGATACGAAGGAGACTAATTTATTAAATATATCATGAATTGAAATTCAAAATCGGTTGTTCTTTATTTTATGAAAGTACAAGATTGTGGCTATTAACGTTAGAATTTAATTAATTTATGCATTGAGCAACTAGTAAAATTAGACTTCAAATGTAGTGGCAAAACACAATTTAAATTCGGCACAAAGATCGTCCATAGGCTCATGTTAACCATAAATTTAGATTGATGTTTAAATAACAAATTCAATGACACGAACTGCAGTTTGTATTAATTAGCAATAAAATTATCATGCCTACACTATTTAGAAAGATACCTAAGTAGCAATGCATACAAAATATTAAAAATAGCAAAAACAAATTTGTTATCAGCCAAATTAAAAACTGGCACCTTATTTACTTCATTTTTCTGATGGTTGCTTGTTGCTACCATAAACTGTCCAACCTGACAAATTTACAAAAATAAGTAAAAGAAACATACTCCAATCAACAATAACACAACAAATATGGTGTAAATTTTTACGGTAATTTCCATAGTTACAGATGGTAGAGAAAAGTGGACATGTATACGAAATAACATTGAAATAAATGATAATAAACAAACAACGAATTACTTTAAACACATACCTTTGTGGTTATAACGAAGCGAGGCACATTTATTTTGTAGCGGTCGTTCTGAACGAAAATCGGTTCTTCTAATGATGCAGCGTAGAACATGTAAGTTTGCGGCCGTCCACAACGAAAATCGATACTGCTATGCTTCGTGTACTTTCTAAGGTGCTAAGAATGTTTTTGCACAGGCGAAGAGCAGAGTCTATCAATATCGTGACACTTTGTACAAGCAAGATACTTGAAGTAGTACACGGTATTTTTCAATAACAATTAATATACCGGGCGGACGCAAATAATCAACAAATTTCAAAGCAAAATAAATTTAGTCTTAAATTATATACGATATAAACGGAACATAACCTTAAGCGATAAATTATATACAATATAAACGGAACATACCGCCCACTAAAATGCAAGGCAGAGCTTTGATATAGGACGCCGCAGCTCGCCATGAGCAGTTTTAAGTGTGACCACCCTAACAACACCATCTGTACCAGGATGCACAGCCACAACACGGCCGAGGGTCCAACGAAGGAGAGGAAGATTAGCGACCTTAATCAGCACTAAGGTGCCCAACTCAACCTAAGGTGACTGTGTGGGTCACTTGGACCGCTGTTGGAGCGACTGTAAGTACTTCTTGGACAAACAGAATCAGAAATCTTGTCGAATTCGTTGGAGGAATTGCCAGCGAGAGAGGCGGTTGAGCGGAAGGTGAGAAAGCACAGGCTCCGAGACAGCGGTTAAAAGGGCCAAAGTGCTGACTCATGAGAAATTGGACCATTTGGGCACCCGCATGGAAGTGTTTTAAATGAACGTAGGTAACATAAGGATCAATAAATCGACTTTTCCTAGTTAATAAATCGGAAAATGTAGGGTCAGAGGACAAAGGCGCGTGAGCCAGGGCGACCATCGACCCGCAAGATTCCTTCGCGAATAAAAGAGGACAACTTGCGAAAACTCTTTTTTAAAGGGGATCCGGAATGAATGACCTTAAGCTGGATAGCAAAATAAGATTGTTGAGTATACGCAAGCAAAGGGATCAAAGCATTATGCAACTCAGAAGATGACAAAGGTCCGGAGTACCTTTCGAGTCGATGACGTAGATTATGACGAAAACGGAGAATCCAAGCAACAATGCGCGTAATATGGGGAAAGGAAGAGTGATTTTCTAGAATCGATTAAATCCAATAGGATTCTACGACAGCAGATAAAACAATAGAGCGTTGTTCAGTGAGAACTTCAGGAGTATCTAAATGCGGAATATGTGGACTGTAGTTTCCGAAAGACTGATACAAGGTTGATGAAGCCGCCCACCATAAAGAACATTGGCACAAGTCGGTAGGGAGTAAACTACGTGACCCGACATCGGCAGGATACTCGATGGAGGGCATGTGATGCCAAGAGGCGCGAGACGTGTTTTTCTGAATGTAAGGAACACGATTGGCGACCAGTGTATTCCAACGTTGCGACGGGGAATGAATCCATGACAGTACTGTCAAGGAGTCAGGTCACCAGTAAACTTTATGAAAAGTAAGGCTAGAATCAAAGGTTTTGAGGACAAAGATTAATAATTTGGATGCCAATGCGGCGGCCAACAATTCGAGCCGGGGCAAAGAGATTTTACGAAAAGATGCGACCTTAGACTTAGGACTCACTAAGCGAACCTCAACGGTGAAAGAGGTAAGAAAACGAAAATAAACAGCAGCACAGTAGAAACGTCAGAATATCAGTGGACTTTGTAACGTGCATTTTTGGTAATTTAACATTCTACATTTTACCAAATACGTAAAATACATCGTTTCTTTGGGATCGCTGTTTGTATCAAGTAAATACTTCAGAATAATTCAGAATTGTATGCAATTTAACTCGTGTGTATTAATTAAAGATAGTATAATTTGAAGATTGATTCTCAATAATAAATAAATTCCAACGAGTGAAGGTTAAACAGCTTGTAATTAATTATAGATTGCATCGTTCGTGTCTGGCCGTCGTATAAATTTAGTTCCTTATGTGAATATACAAGCCTAGATAAGAGGCGATAAGCGGTTGTAATAACGACGAGTTGATATAAACAGACGAGGAGTGGAATTCTGTTCTGTGTTCCGATATATTAAGTACGTTGAAAATACTGCTTCTTTCTGCTTGGAGAATAGTGAGAATTACTGCGGTATCAATTCTCGTATTGTTCATGAACAAGCACGAGGTGCTTTACGGAACATTTGACGGACGGTTTTATTGCTTACGCGTGCCTTACTAATTGTTTTTAGTTGTTTCTCTTGTGAGATAAATGTTTTAAGGAACATTTGACGGACTTGCTTTAGTGATACACGTGCTTTACCCGTTATGGTTCTTTTTAGTTGTTTTGTCTTTTGATATTTAAACTGTGTGTGCGATCTAGTTTCGCGGTCCTTTTCTTCTCAGAGTAGCGCATACTTTGGATTATTTAAATACAGTGATACTGTAGTTTCTGAATTTTCTAACAACAAAGAATCTAAAATAGATCATTACTTGCGCAAATTTCGTTATTTGAGAAATATAACAGATTACCGGCTTACAAAGGTATTGGTTGAAGTTTCTCACTGCTTTTTGGGATGTTTATGAATATAATATACATTTGGTCCCAGTTGAAATTAAACTAGTGCTACAGAATATTTCGAAATTATTGTCCTAGGAAATAGAATTACCAAGAAATTTATCAAGGCTACATAGTTCCGACGCGTGATATTGTCTGCTGCTAACCCCAGTGAAATACGTAGGTGTGATTAGTGTAACGTGTGATAAGTTCCATCAACACCCTCACAGTCTAGGGTGAAGTGCTTCGGTAGTGCAGGACATCGTTGAATCCCATACTACAGTTGCAAGGAAGCGTTGCTGAAGGACTTTTGTAAGTTGAACTATTTCCTACTGGTTATTACTTTAAATATCTATCCGTTGCTTTACCATATCTTTGTCGTTCTGATACCTTTTACAATAGACTTGCATGCTATTTTAAAACATAGAAAAAAAAAGAAAGAAAGAAAAATTAATACTACTGAATTACTCATACCAATTGTGTCTTATCTATTTATTTTTTGTCAACATTTTGTCTGATTTATGTTTAATTGGTGTGCGAGGAAACGTTTCTGCTACTCCCCAATATTACCTCACTTTGTACTAAACATTTTTCTGTATTGCTTTTACCGTTGTTATATTATATATAGAGTATCCAAACAGTTTCTTTTTTTTACATTCTACAAAGTACTGAATAATTTAGACTTTTCATTGCTGCTATGCTTATTCTTTTTTTCAGGTTTGCTTAACTATTTTTCTTGCAGGTATTGTCACTAACTCCTTACCGCCGCATACCTTATCTGTCAGTCTGCTTTCGACAACCCCCCCCAATCTCCGATTGAGCCCGGTCATTCCGTGATATTTTTGTGTTACGCACGGCTACGAGCCAACGTAGCATAACTTTGGCGCCCGCACAGGGACTGCCACGAATTACGTAACAACTTCGCACGTAGTAAACTTTGGCGGGATTAGCAAGTGGAGTAATGCGAAATCCAAAAGAAGTGGTAAGTCATGCAAGTATCTCTCCTACAAACGGAAGTGGGGGGAGGGAGAGAATCGAGCATCCCATTCTAATTTTAACGACCATAAACGTTGAATTAAGTGTCTAACCAAGAAAGTAAGGGAGGAAAAAGTACCATATGGTCGAAAATACGAGCTACGTTAAAAGGTAGATTGCGTTTGGTACAAGAGGTACTTAGTGTCTGAACTAGAAAACAAAAATTATCTGAGGTGGGGTTCCATTGAAGACCTAGAACCTTTAGGGGTTGAGTATCAGGATCCTCAAAGGAATCGGGTTGCGCGAATTTGCTGCGTAGCGGAAAGATCCTTTAACAATTCGGGATGGTTACTTGACCATTTATGAAGTTCGAAACCACCAAGTCTTAACAGAGCAATTAGTTGATTACGTAGATCGAAGGTTGATTCAATGGAATCTCCACCAGTAGCGATGTTATCAATGTAAGTATTGTGGTGAAGTGCGAAAGCGGCTGACGGATAAGAATTTCCTTCGTCTACGGCCAACTGCTGAAGCGTGCGTATGTCAAGAAAGGGAGCACAGTTAATTCTATACATAACGGTATTTAATTTAAAATCCTGAATGGGCTCGTCAGGGGAGAGGCACCAAACAATTCGTTGATAGTCACACTGAGCGAGATTATTAAGAACTTGTCTGTACATCTGACGAGTATCGGCAGTGACAACATAAGGATGTAAACGAAATTGTAACAAAATTGCAGTAATATCAGGTTACTACTTCGGCCCAACAAACAAGTGATCGTTTGAGAACGTTTGAGACAGAGTTTTAGCGCACGCGTTGCAAACAACTCGTAATTTCGTACTTATGCTTTCGGGTATCACAACGCAATGATGTGGGATGTAATAAGAAAAGTCCGAATGAGACCCACTGACAACAGATTGCATATGTTGAGAATCCAGATATTCACGCATGAACGAAACGTATTGTTCGTAAACACGAGGTTGCTTGAGTAGACGATTTTCTAAAGAAGTAAATTGTTGTAAGGCAAGATTACGGCTACCTGGAAAAAATGGTTCTTGATCTCTAAACGACGGCGAGACGAAATATCGACCTTGTTCATTGCTGCGGAACGTATTCACAAAATGTTTTTTCACAAGAGTTTCTTCAGGCGTGAAAGGTTGAACGGCGGGGACAGGTTTGACTTCCCAGAATCTAGCGACAATATCTTCCAATGTGGACGGTAGAATCTGTCTTACAAAACAAACTAGTTACTTCAGAAGTGGGCGAGGAAGGTATGCTTCCTATTAAAACATATCCAAAAATAGTATTGATAGCAACAGGTTGATCGCTAGCACTCTGGATGCGACCGTCTAATAACACTTGGGGGAAAATATCCGCGCCAAGTAAGAAATCAATGGGTTCAATTTGAGCAAGAAACGGATTAGCTAGCTTGAAGTTAGTCACATGATTAAATTGTTGTAAAGAAATATTAGAAGTAGGTAAATTTTCACAAATTTTGGGAAGTACTACAGCTTAAAAATTAATAATCGGTGAAGAAACACCTATTGGTTTGAGCGAGACCGCGAGAGCGCCATGCAGAACTGCAGAGCGCATGAAGCCTATACCACTAAGGGTAAGGGAATATGGAGTAGTACGAAAACGTAAACGTTTCACATAATTTTGCGAAATAAAAGAAGTCATGCTGCCCGAATCGAGTAAACCGCGAAATTTCTGGAAAGAACGAGAATAATCAGCAATTTCCACTTGAACGGTGGAAAGTAGAACAACTGAAGTTTTAGCTAAAAAGTAAATAAAACGACATTCGAAGTTGACGGACCACTACTGCTAAACGAAGTCGTTGATTCCTTAGAGGCCAGAAGAGCCGAAGGCTTGTAGCGGTGTTGAATAGCGGGAGTAGTACGAGGTGATACCTTAGAGACGGCGGTGTCCGGGTTTAAACGAGCCTGGTTACTAGCAGCGAAAGCGGATTTAGACGAAACGTGATCGAAATGCAATAAGGAATGTTGAAGTTAATTGCATTGGCGGCATGAAAAATTAGACTGGCATTTATTTAAAATGTTTGAATTGCCAAGGCAATTAATGCAAAGATTTTGTTTTTTTCAAAATTGTAGCGATCTTGTGACGAAAGTTTGAAGAAATCATTACAGCGATAAAGATTGTGACCTTGTATGCAAAGCGAACATTTATTAACCTTAGGTTTTGTCTTTACTAACATGGAAACCGCGGAGCGAAACTTAGACGGATTGCTGGGATGGATAACTTTGTTTAAATTAGTTTTATGATTTACCTATAAATTCGATAAAGATTTACATGTTTTTTCCAGATAAGCAATTATTTCTTCATAAGATAGTATAGAGGTCGGATCTTGGTGCAATTCAAAACTACGGACAGTGTGTATATAAAGGCGATTGAAAATCATTTGTACAAGAATAAAATCTCATTGCTCTATGGGCAAATCAAATTTATTAAGCGCTTGTAAATTATCGACAAAGACATCAACTAATTTTTGCAAACCGGCGGGGTTATCCAAATTCAATTTGGGAAATTTAGCAATATTGTTCCATAAAGCTGAGGTAAAATGAAGAACACTATGATATTTTTCGCAAAGCTTATTGTAGGCAAGTGGGTAATTGGCTTCTGTAAGGTCAAAGTTCTTAATGGTTAAGGGTGCGGAACCTTTTAGTGCTGATTGTGGATACGAAAATATTTCCACGTTTGACAGATCGTTATTAAGATGAACTAAGCTATCAAAGCGGTCAATAAAGCTTTCAAACAAACAACCTTCCCCATCAAACGTCGGGAAAGTGAGCGGGGAAAGCGAGGCTTTCGATTTTAAACTATTTAGCGGCGCGGACACATTAGCCCAAGGCGACGATTGACTCGTAAACAGCTTAAAATAGAGCGCTTTTATTTGAAAGAAATTGTTATCGAAACGTTTACGAATAGCGTCTTTCGTTTCAAATCGTTCTTTTGCGTCATCGATGAAAGAAATTTTACCTATTATTCAAGTATGGTGCGTAAAGAAATTTTCTCGAACCGTCTCGAGAGATTGATACTGTTAGCGGAATAAATAAAAAGTTTGGTTCAACGGTCGATTATTGAGCGATCTCAAACATATCCTCCAGCGAATTAATTGCAATATTACGTAGAAAACAGTTACGTTTCAACTTTTCTGCCATGGCTAAAAATTAAATTAATACAACAGGGCGGATGAAATAAAAGCTAAATCTCGATGATTTAAAATATGTAAGCCTAGTACAAATTCTAATAGCAAACCAGATAACAAGAAAGGCTCGTAAACAACTCAAAGGATAGAAATGATGTTAATTAAAACTAGCAATACTTTGATAAATTTGTTGTTTATTCAGATCCGGTCAGAAGTGAACCAATGTAATATTTTGCTGATGCTAGAGAAAAGTGGACATGTATACGTAATAACGTTGAAATAAATGATAATAAACAAACAACTAATTACTTCAAACACTTATCTTTGTGGTTATAACGAAGCGAAACACATTTATTTTATAGCGGTCGTTCTGAACGATAAGCGGTTCTTCTAATGATGCAGCGTAGAACGTGTAAGTGTAAGACGGCCGTCTATAACGAAAATCGATACTGATATACTTCGTGTGTTTTCCAAGGTGATAAGAATATTCTTACATAGGCGAAGTAATACACGATATTTTCAATAACAATTAATATACCGGCCGGAGGTAAATAATCAACAAATTCTGAGGGAAAATAAATTTAGCTGTAAATTATGTACAATATAAATGGAACATAACCTTAAACGGTAAATTATATACAATATAAACGGAACATATACTCTACAAGGATGCAAATAAATAAGTATGCCAATGGATCGAACATTAATTCATAGAACCTTAGATAAACTTCAAACATAGTAACTACAAAACATTTTTATATAAAATTCAATCAGTGTCCCCTTCACTGGGAAGAATACAAATTTTGGATACAAACGTTACTAAAAAATACCGTTTTTAAGTTTCAAGTGCACAACACCAACTTTATTGTTCTTAGCCTAGATCACCTTAACAATACGTGTTACGTCGTCATCGAACAATTCGGTATTTTGTGACAATAAATACTTTGTGCGTGCATCCTACAGTTTGAGTGAAACATTTTATATACCGGCAATAACAGTGCATAAAGTGACAGTCGTACTCGAGCCTTTAGAGAAGCAAGTCGCCTTCGAACCCTTGAAAAGGACGGTTGTGTTAGAGCTTTGAAAGCGAGACCGACACCATTTTCGTGCGTGTTTCTGGTTCTCCGTAAAAGCTTTTGTGCGTGAAAGTGTCTATTGCCCCCAGCGGCGCAGGACAAAGCTTTGTGCGTGAAAGTGTCTATTGCCCCCAGCGGCGCAAGACTTAAGGTATTTATACCCTTCCTTAATTAGTTGGTAGTTGTCTTTTTTTGTTATTACATAACCGCTCCACCATTATCGTTATTGCTATAAAAGCAATTGGTCCTTCATTGTAATTTGCATATTTATATTTATACACACATTTATATCACCTCCTTAACCCCAATCAATCATTGGCCCTATAAGTCGATCCGGATTCATTAGTCCTGTGGTTACACATGTCCTAAATTAAATATTATTGTGCATTTCAGCGAGCTTTTAATTAAGTAAATATTTTAGCTTTTTAAAGTTGTGTTCAAACTCCATATTTAGCGAGTTAAAATGTGTAAATATTATTTATACTGTCTTTAGATTAAATTAAGCGATTTCGCCGTAATTAAAACCAGCAAGCGTTTTAATTACAAACAAATCCTTAACATAAAATTTGTTAGTTTTCAGTTTAAATTTATCTTAGCGGTATATAAAGCATAAAGCAACCTGAAAACTATAAATCGCTTTATACTTCTTAAACGAGAAACGAAAGGGTTTGCTTTGTATTTAAAAGCTATTGTACGTTTTAGTATCAATACAAACCTTTTCAGGCGGTTTACGGTAAAATATTGAACATCTGCAGAGGAATAAGGTTGTAAAGTTGCATCTTTCGGCAAATATGTTAAGCCACATGTTTTAAACGTTTCTGTGAGCTTTTGATGGTAAGCCGCTCGGGTTGTTAAGCGGTACATCTTATATTCACGCTTTTGTTTGACGAACCGTTAGTCATAAAACGTGATTTATTGGTTATACCCTATTTTACATTTTTCGTGCTTTGAACAACTCATAATATTTTAATATTTCTCAGTGCACATTTAGCTTTACCGTTTTACAACAGTTTATTGTAGTCCTTTCAGAATCTTTGAGAATGGCTCCAAAGAAAGCACATGTGGTAGAACTCCAATTGCTGAAAACACGTATTATAAAAATGTTTGAGCTTTCTATACAAAGTGACCCAACTTTAAAGGCATTGTTCCTTATTCAAACAAGGGGAATACATGACCTTTATACAAATTTCAGCAAAATTTTAATTGCGGTTTTGGCCTCCTGTGACGAGGCAGAATCATTAACTTACAACGCTGTACGGAAGGAAGTAGACTCCGCTTATTACTGCATACTGCTGCATCTCGAAACGATGCAAGAAACGCGGGCACAAATCACCGAAAATGCTCCAAGCAGCACGGGATCAAAATTGGTACCGTTAAAGCTCACACCCTTTTCTTCAACCGCACCTGTTTCTTATTCGACGACTGTCCATACTTCGCACACATCAGTGCCTAAGAAATCCTCAGCGTTTCAATTTAAACCAAAGGTTTCTTCTAACGTAGTTTCACTGGATACACCAAGTAGCTCCAGTGACTCAAAGAATTCATTTTCGCACCATTGTCCTTCCTGCAAAGGCAATCACTTAATTTACAGATGTCAATCGTTTCTAAGGAAAACTCCGACAGAACGTTTCGACATTGTCAAACGCTTACGCCTTTGTTTAAATTGCTTACGAACAGACCATGCGTCCATGCAATGCAAATCTTATAATTCCTGTCGAACTTGCGCCAAGCCGCATCATACCTTGCTACATTTTGAATCGCAACCTGCTTCTAGCCGTTCAGCTGAACCGATCGCTACACCTATGCATAAAAATGCCAATAGGACGCAGTCAGCCTCTCCTATTCCGGCAAATGTTTTGTCTTCACAGACGAATTCAAATCTTGGGGTTACTGTCTTACTCTCCACTGCTGTTGTGGAAGTTCAAGATCGTTCTGGTAGATACAAACCGATCAGGGTACTCTTAGATCCTGGTTCCCAAGCTAGCTTTATTCGAGACGATTGCGTGAGCAAACTTTGGCTTCCACGCATACGTTCTCAAGTTCCGATTTATGGACTTGGGCAGACAACTTCAGCAGTCAATAGGGTGCCGTCAGCTGCACCATTCGCTCTATGTTAGACTCTGAAAAATCTCTAGAAGTCACAACTTTTGTGCTTTCGTCAATATCTGGCAAATTACCTAGCGTTGAAGTTCCTAATAATTGGGAACACTTATGCGGCCTGCACTTTGCAGACCCGACCTGGAACTCTCCAGGAACCATTGACATGCTCCTAGGAGCAGATGTTTATCCGTTCATCATCAATGGCGGTGTTATACATGGCAAGTTTCTTCAGCCTGCCGCCATAAATACAATTTTGGTTGGACTATTATTGGTCCCACAAAAGCTTGCAGTCTGATACTGTCCAAGCATTTTTTACGTCTGTAGAAGATCCTATCGACCAGACCCTAAGGCGGTTTTGGGAGATAGAAGAGTTGCCATCCACGCCTTATACTTCTCCAGAAGAAGAAAAGGCAGATTTGATTTTTGAAAACACGTTTTCTCGTGACCCTAGCGGTCGTTTTATTGTTGCGTTACCGTTCAACGATACTTTGCCCGTTTTTGATAATTGCTTTGAGATGGCTAAAAAAAGACTATTTTCGTTGGAGCGCAAATTACATGCTCAACCGGAGCTACGCGCCCAATACAACAATTTCATGCAGGACTATCTTGATGCGGGTCATATGGCATTACTCGATTCTCCGCCCGTTGGGAACGATAATTATTTTTTACCCCATCACCCTGTGTTTAAAGAAGAAGGTCATACTTCTAAAATTCGTGTGCTTTTGACGCCTCTGCGAAGGTTAAAACAACGTGTCACTTAATGACACTCAATTGGCTGGACCTAGTCTCCAAAATGACATTTCGTCAATCTTACTTCAATTTCGCTCTCATCGTTTCGTTTTTACTTGTGATGTTCGCCAAATGTATCGACAAATTTTGGTTACCGAAAAACATCGAAAGTTTCAATTAATTGTTTGGCGGTTCTCCGCAGAAGAACCCATTCAGACCTATCAGCTTAATACAGTGACCTATGGTATTAAGTCATCGCTTTATCTAGCATTAAAGACTCTTCAGCAATTAGCCATTGACGAAGGCAAAGGTTTCCGTTAGCCGCTGAGGCTATACGGTCAAATCTATATATTGATGATTTCGTCGCCGGTGGAGATTCTATACAATCGGCCCGCGAAGTTAAAGATCAACTTATCCGACTTTTACATTTGGCTGGTTTTGAACTTCGAAAATGGAGTTCTAATTCAGTTTCTATTTTGGAGGGCATTCCGTCAGATTTTGCCAATATACTTCTCTCGATTTCGATTCTGACGAATCAATAAAAATATTAGGTCTTCAATGGTCACCTACAGAAGATATTTTCTCGTTTCGGGTTAAACCATTAAACCAAATATGTACAAAGCGCAACATACTTTCACAAGTTGCCAGAATATATGATCCATTAGGATTTTTAGCCCCACTAACACTTTTTGCAAAACGCCTAATCCAGCATCTGTGGATGTTAGGTTTAAATTGGGATGACATCCCACCAGCAGACATTTCGTCTCAATGGCAGCAATACCAAGAAGAGTTGCCGTTATTATCGTCATTAAAGTTACCACGTTGTTTACCCCCTTCGGATCCTTTTACTTGTCATTTGCATGGGTTTTGCGATGCTAGCGAGGTAGGGTATGCAGCGGTAGTGTATTTTCAGTTCATAAATCAAACTACCGGAGAAATAACTGTACAATTTGTAACCGCTAAAACAAAAGTAGCTCCAATTAAGCGCGTTTCAATTCCACGTTTGGAATTATGTGCCGCCGTTTTATTAACCGATTTACTTTCTTTTACCATTCGGTCTTATCAAGGCTTGATTGACATCTCCGATGTTTCAGCGTGGAGTGATTCTACGGTCGCTCTCACTTGGATACGTTCTCCACCTTTTCGTTGGAAAACTTTTGTGGCAAACCGTGTTAGCCACATTCAAGAAATCATTGCACCTAGCCGATGGTTTTATATTAAATCTTCGTATAATCCGGCTGATCCTGCGTCTCGGGGATTAATGCCAAGCGCGGTTATTTCATGTTCGCTATGGTGGGCGGGGCCTGAATGGCTTCACTACCCTAGTGACTCGTGGCCGCCTCAACCAACATTGTCAACCTCAATTGCTGAGGTAACTACGGAAAAGAAGATCCTAACATTTGTCGCTCAAACAGATCCAAACGTCATTGACATTTTACTAAGTCGCTTTTCATCGTTATATAAAATCCAAGGCATCGTGGCTTACATTTATAGATTTTCTAAACCCATGGCTCAACGTCATACGGGTCCCTTAACAGACATTGAACTACACAATGCTCTCATGATTATCGTTCGGCATGTACAAAATGTTACATTTTTAAAGGAAATAGCTTCGATTAAGGCAAACCGTAAATTACCTAAAAGCTTGCGAAAACTTTCGCCATTTGTTGATCCACAAAACATCTTAAGAGTAGGTGGGCGCTTGACACATTCTTCGCTTTCCTATTCCGAAAAGTTTCCTGCGTTATTGCCTCAGCGGCACCGATTAACCGAACTTATCATTCTGTCAACTCATGAAAGGTATTGCCATCCCGGTGTTAATACCACAGCGTATCTTATCCAACAGAATTTCTGGATCCTTTCTATTAAACATTCAATCAGAAATTATTTATCATCCTGTCATAGATGTTTTCGTACCAAACCGGTCCTGGTAACTCCTCCTATGGGAGACCTACCGGCAGCACGTATTACCCAAATCAAACCGTTCAGTATTGTTGGTGTTGATTTTGCTGGCCCTCTTTAATAAAGGCTAACCGCCTGCGAGGCTCTAAAACTCTTAAGGCCTATATTTGTATTTTTGTTTGTTTTGCCACTAAGGCAGCACATATTGAACTTGTTTCGGATTTGTCGGCAGACGCGTTTCTTGCCGCTTTGCGACGATTTATAGCACGTCGAGGACGCTGTTCTCAAATATTTAGCGATTGCGGTACTAATTTTGTAGGTGCCTATCGTCAGCTTACGAGTTATCTGCATAGTGCAGTAACCTCAGAAAGGATAAAGTGGTCGTTTAATCCACCTAGCGCCCCTCACTTCGGTGGCTTGTGGGAAAGCGGTGTTAAGTCGGTAAAGACACACCTATCTCGCGTAATCGGCGAACAAAAACTTACCTTTGAGGAACTGTACACAGTTCTTACACAAATTGAATCTGTGCTAAATTCAAGGCCACTCTGCGCTTTGAGTTCGGATCCAAATGACTTGCGTTGCCTAACACCAGGTCATTTCCTAACTATGGAGCCTCTTTCTGCACCACCAGATGAGGACCATTTAACCAACGTTGTACCATTAAAAGCAGGTGGAAACTCCTGCAAAAACTCCACCAAGATTTTGGGCTCGCTGGAGCCATGAGTACTTACATACTCTGAACCAGAAGGTTAAATGGCACTCTAAGGTAGGTGTCCGACAAGTGGAAAAGGACACTATTGTCCTCGTCAAGGACGACCAGCTTTCTCCACTTCAATGGAAGTTTGGTCGTATTATTAATACTTTTCCCGGTGCGGACGGTATTATACGTGTCGCTGAAGTCAAAACGGCACATGGCACACTAAAACGACCTTTGGTCAAACTAGCGCCGCTACCGGTATTTTAATTTTATTTTTATGTTTAGATGTATATACACATTTTTTACATGTATAGTAGTATATTATTTTTACATATTTGCTTATTTACATATATATTTTATTTTTGCATAGTTGGTAATATCGCTCGCTGTAGTGCACCACCCTATCTTTCGTTACCTCCTTTCCTAGCAAGGTCAAATCCCATGTGATTTCCTTCACCCAACCTACTTCCTCCTTTCAAAATTCTATGAATTTGGTGGGCGGTATGTTACGTCGTCATCGAACAATTCGGTATTTTGTGACAATAAATACTTTGTGCGTGCATCCTACAGTTTGAGTGAAACATTTTATATACCGGCAATAACAGTGCATAAAGTGACAGTCGTACTCGAGCCTTTAGAGAAGCAAGTCGCCTTCGAACCCTTGAAAAGGACGGTTGTGTTAGAGCTTTGAAAGCGAGACCGACACCATTTTCGTGCGTGTTTCTGGTTCTCCGTAAAAGCTTTTGTGCGTGAAAGTGTCTATTGCCCCCAGCGGCGCAGGACAAAGCTTTGTGCGTGAAAGTGTCTATTGCCCCCAGCGGCGCAAGACTTAAGGTATTTATACCCTTCCTTAATTAGTTGGTAGTTGTCTTTTTTTGTTATTACATAACCGCTCCACCATTATCGTTATTGCTATAAAAGCAATTGGTCCTTCATTGTAATTTGCATATTTATATTTATACACACATTTATATCACCTCCTTAACCCCAATCAATCAATACGTGCTAATTGCCACTCTAATGGAGGCAGTTGTATCATTTTTCACTAACACTAACATCCCTTCTTGTAGCTTAAGTTTAGCTTCTTTCCATTTTCATCTAATTTGTAATTGACCTAAGAAGTCCCTAGATCAGGCCTTCCAAAAACTATATTGCAAGTGCTTACATAAGTTTTAAAATTTAAGTTTATTTAAAGGCTTATCTATAACATTTCTTTCAGACAAACATGCTAAATAAGTTCCAGTTAAAAAAGGACATGGTGTTATACACGTCAAGTCTGAAGGATAGTTCGTAAGAACACATAATGGCCTTGAATTTAACATAGCCTCTGTTTGAATTAATACTGTGTTAAATTATTCATAGGTCAATTGAGTTAAACCAATTACTCGTTTAAAATTGTACTTAAATCCCTTTATATTGCTTTCCCACAAGCCCTCAAAGTTAGGACTATATGCAGGAATAAGTGATCACTAAATACGATCCTCTCCTGTGAAATTCTGAAAATATTTATTACTCCCCTTCCTAAAACTACCATATAATTCCCTTAATTCCTTATCTGCACACTTAAAAGTGCTCCCATTATCACTCTAAATGACTTGCGGCACTCCTCTCCTACTAATAAACTTTTTAAAGCACCAATAAATGTTTCTGTTTTCAAATCCAAAACCACTTCTAAGTGAACTGCCTTTGTTACAAAACAAATAAAAATTGCAACATATGCTTTTGTAACACTTTCCAGATTCCGGATTGCTTTATAAAGAAATGCCCAGCAAAATCAATCTCTATGTTTTCAAATGGTCTCGCTACGTAACCCTGGTAACAGTTAAAAAATTTTAGTTACCAATTTTGTTAGTTAGGCAATGTATTCTACTTATTCTCGTAGATAGACAACCATACATACAGACCTTGTGGAAACGTGTTTGGATGAAAACAACATCTTGTTTGCTAATTTTGGGAACGGTCTGAGCTTAGAGAGATACTATCTGCTTTGTTAGATACGCGAACTTTGTTCTTTTTTTTTTATTTAAGCTCAGCACAAAAATTAGCCTTCCTAGTTGTGAATTTGAGCTTAGCCTGAAAAGCATCAAGTACTTAGGCATTCAAAAGTTTGTTTGTTCACTTTGTTATAACGTGCAAAGCCGAAGGTGGGTAAGTCTACTTTGCTTTTATTAATTTGAAATTGTTAAATCTGACGAGGGTTTTTCACTTCAGCATTTAGTTACAGGTTCACGTGACATTAAATTATTGCGAGAAGCACGCAATAATTAATTATTCCCGGGAGCACCTGAAAATAACTTCGATCCTGGCGTATTTACTCTGGTATCAGAAATACGTATTATTTAAAAGGAATTTGTACATGGTGAATTCTAACCAATGAATTTGGGACATCTAAAACACCATTGGTTGCCACTCTGAACGCACCCTGGAATGCAGTCGTAATTTCTTAAGAGTATTGTTATCAATTGTCAGTATAACCAATTTGAAGTTAAATAAGGAATTTAGTATGGAATTCACAAAATGCATTTGGTGATGTAATCGTAGAATATGGAAAGCCTTTAATAGCGCACGCTGTCTAATTGTATTTTTTTGAAGCTGTTATCTTGACAGGTGTCGTCCTTGGTAGATCAGTAATAGGAAATCCTGGAGGAGTCCCTTGGGTAACAGAATTATCAACTTACTTATCAGGTGACAATAACCAAACTACATACCACATACGCAAACAGCTATTTTAAATTTTATTCCTCGTTTAATAGCAAAATTTGAATTCTATGATTATTTAAACTATACTAATTTTGTACAAGTCTGAAACAATTAAAGCGAGCTCGATTTAAACTACGTAAAGACTTCAGTCAATACAAAAGTATATTAAATTTTTATTCAGATTGCACTGCAGCAATTTTTTTAAATGTTATTGTTCAAGTGGCAACTGTAAATTCTGTATATATTGTAAATTGTAAAAAACATTTGAAAAATAAATTAGGTTGTACATATTCTGGGCTAATAATTATTCGTAATACATTTTGTTTACTCACTGAAATAGTGGTATTGTGTTCTTTTTATATAACTGAATTAAATCAAGTGTATGGAATTACAAGTAGGACTAGCAAATCAAAGAATCCACTGCAGTCCCTGAGATAAGAGTGCAGACCAGTTAGATTTTAGTAAGAAAATCTTAACCACATTAATTTTTAGAAAGATAAAAAAAAAAGATTACACTCTATCATATGGTATACTACCCATAAGCTGTTTTGAAGCTTCTGCCTTTAGTCTCCAACAGATTATACCTTTTAAAATAATCTTTTTCATGTCCCTAGTTGCATCTAGGATCCAATATTGTTGCCGCAAAATTGACAACATTAAATTTGCTCCAGCATGCAATAAACGTAAATGTTTAAAGATGATAATTTTGTAGAATGCTTAGCCATCTCTACCACTAAAATTTCTTTCGAATATTGTTCTTTTTAAACTTGTCCCAAAATTCTTACACGGACTTCGCCTAATTCATATAATGTTAAACTACCCAACTTTTTGATGGTTTTATGTGTACAATTATAAATAAACCGTATACAATAACCTAATACTCGTATCATAGTTGTATAGTTTGAAAACTTTTTGAACAGTATTGGTTGTTGAATATCCTGAACTGAAACATCAACCGCATATTTCACTATTGGCAGATTCTCTATAACATCTTTTACTTCAAAATTCCTGTCCACAATCTCCACGGTTCTTAAAAACTGAGGAACCACCCACCATAATTTATGGTTTTGTATATATTGTAGTAAGATACCCCTGGACACAAGATACGCTGGGTTTTCGCTAGAATTTACATACTTCCAGGAAAGCCTTACTGTTAGCTTTTGTATTAATTTAACTCTGTTAGCTACATAAAAGGGGCGATCCTTAATAATTTACAAGCTTGTTGGGGGTTGGCCGTGACGGATACGGCTTTCTGCTAAAATCTTTAAACACTGCGTTGTGGAGAGATATGGGAGCCTACCACAATATTTCCTAGGTGTGCGTGGCCTAAAACACGAAATACATATGATGGAGAGCTCACAAGTAAAATTCTTACCGGGGGTAAAATACTCCCTCATTCGGATCTCCGGGAGGGGGTACTTGGGACTCGTCATCGTAAGAATATAAAACAACAATTCGATTTAGTGATAGGGACTTGGAATGTAAGGTCATTACTTAGAGTAGATAAGTTAACGAATTTATTAGTAGAAATGAGAAAGAAAAAGCTGGACATTTTAGGTATTAGTGAGGTGAGATGGCCAGATAGTAATGACTTTTGGAAAGATAATTATAGAATAATTACAACTTCTTCGACTAATTGACAGGCAGGGGTAGGAATAGTGTTAGGTAAAAGATTAGGGCATAAAGTTAAAGAGTACTTACAATTTAGTGATAGAATAATTATGGTTAGATTGAGTACAAAACCCACAGACACTGTTTTAGTACAGGTTTACATGCCAACAACTCAGTACGAGGATGAGGAAATAGAAAAGGTATAATAATAATAATAATAGGTAGAATAATAGGTAGAAGGATCCGTAACGTTTAAGTTGATCCGATAGGTAAGGGTCAGTCGGGGTTAAGCGTGCCAGAGAGTGCGGCGCGCGGTCAAAACGCGTGTCGGTTGTTCTAGAACCCAGTTAATTTGTAAACTTTGCGTTGCAAATAAATTATACATAAATCCGTAAGAGTGTGGCAGTGATAGTTGATGCTAATGATGATTAGTTGGATTGTACTTTACAGATAAGTTATAGTTGTAGTATTGTTTCTTTGTTTGTTTTTTTTAATGGCAACGCCGCTGGCCACATAGTAGTTACGGTGCGTGCTGCATTTGTTTTATTTAGCTGTGTTTGTTTCTTTATTTTGTGACATTGGTTACAATTCATTAAACTACATAAATCCATCTACGACTTATTATTACATATCCACAGGTTGTAACAGGTAAAAACTTAAAGGATCACGAAAATACCACATGAGAGTGTTGCCGCTAGCCTGGGCCAACATCTGCAAGGGCAACCACTCGTTTCCGCACCTCCTGGAATGTCTGAGCTTTGGAGGGAGCTGGTTCAATAGTGAGAAAAGTAAAAGGAGATGAGAATTTAATAGTTATGGGCGATTTTAATGCGTCAGTGGGAAAAGGTAGTGAGGGAAAAATGGTACGAAAATTTGGGTATAATAGACGAAATGATAGAGGAGAAAGATTAGTTGAGTTTTGCCAAGAACATAGATTAGTAACTGTAAACACCCTATTTGAACAACATGTTAGGAGAAGATATACCTGGAAAGCGCCAGGTGATAGGGCTAGATACCAAATAGATTATATTTTAGTTAAACAAATATTTATAAACCAAGTTAAAAACTGGTGTAGTTATCCAGGGGCTGACATAGATAGCGATCATAACTTAGTTAAAATGAAGTGTAAACTAAAATTAAAAAAATTGAGAAAGGTTAAAAGAGAGGGATGGGATCTAGGTAAGCTTAATGATAGTAGGGTAAAAGAGGAATATAAACAAGTATTAGATAATAAGAGCAAAGAGATAGCTGTAGGAGAAAACGTAGAAAATAGATGGAAAGAAATAAAACTGACTGTACAGACTATAGGTAAGAAAAAAATAGAAGCGAGAAAACCCTGGGTAACAAAGGAGATATTAGATTTAATAGAGAATAGAAGAAAGCTTAAACTTTTCAGAGAAGTGGATAGTGAAAGTAAGCAAAAATATAATACAGTTAGAAATAAGATAATACATGAGTGTAGAAAAGCTAGAAATAAATGGATGGAGGAGAATTGTAAAGGAATACAAGATGATTTGAGAGTAGGTAAGACAGACAGGGCTTATAAGGCAGTTAAAAAGTTTTTTGGGGAAGATAGGAAAAAATATAATGGTATTAGAGACGAGAATAATGAGCTTCTAATAAATAAAGTTGAGGTAGTAGATAGATGAAAAGATATTTAGAAGATTTATATAAGGGAGACGATATGGATGAGTTAGAGAACGACCAAGAAGAGGATGTAGAAATAGGGTTCTCAATATTGAGAGAGGAATTTGATAGAGCTGTTCGGAATCTTTAACTAAATAAAGCGCCAGGGATAGACGATATTCCCGCAGAATTAATAAAATATGCAAGTCAGAAAACTTTAGACAGATTATATGAACTAGTAAAAGTAATATATGACACAGGTGAGGTTCCAATAGATTTCGAAAAAAATATTATTATCCCAATCCCAAAAAAGTCAGGAGCTGATAGGTGTGAGAATTTTAGAACGGTTAGTTTAACTTCTCATGCTTCCAAAATACTAACAATAATAATTAAAAATAGAGTAGAAGCTTTGACTGAGAATTATCTAGGCGAAGACCAATATGGTTTTCGTAAAAACAGAGGGACTAGAGAACCGATACTAATGATTAGGGTAATTATCGAAAAAAGATTACAAAAAAATAAAAAGACTCATTTCGCGTTTGTAGATTTAGAAAAAGTATTTGAGAGGGTTAATTGGATTGTTATGTTCAGACTTTTGCAAAAAATAGGAATCTCTCTAAGGGATAGAAAAATTATTTACAGTCTATATAAAAACCAAAGCGTAGTAATTATATTTGATGAAATAGAAAAGGAAGCTAAGATTAGAAATGGTGTTAGACAGGGTTGTATACTGTCTCCCTTGATTTTTAATGTTTATATTGAGGAAGCTTTAAACTTAGCTAGAGAGAGAAAAAAGAGATAGGTATTAGTGTACAGGGACGGAAAATAGACATGTTACGTTTTGCAGATGATATAGCCATTATAGCAGAGTCTAGAAAAGAGTTAGGAGAGTTTTTAAATATTTTAGATGAGATACTACAGAGTAACTATAGTATGAGAATTAACTCAGTAAAGACAAAAATAATGACAAGTGAGTTACAGCCTAGTTCTAAACCAAAATTAAAAATAGGTAATACCGAGTTAGAGAAGGTAGATGAATTTTGCTATTAAGGTAGTATAATTACAAAGGACGGACGTAGCAGAAGGGATATAGTAGCTAGAATAGCTCAAGCTAGAAAAATGTTTTTAAAAAAGAAAAACTTACTGGTAGCTAGTAGTATTAGTTTAGATAATAGAAAAAGTTTCTTAAAGTCGTACGTATGGAGCGTTCTACTATACGGTAGTGAGACTTGGAGAATTAAAGAAGTAGATAAGAAAAAGATAGAAGCTTTTGAAACTTGTTGTTATAGGAAAATGTTAAAGATTAGTTGGCAGATAGAGTAACAAACGAGGAAGTTTATAGAAGGATAGGTGAGAAACCCTGTATGTGGAAACAATTGAAGGTCAGGAGAGATTGAATGATAGGGCACCAGTTAAGACATGAGGGACTATTTAGAAAAGTCTTAGACTATAGACTACCAAATAAAAATAGAGTAGGAAGGCCTAGACAAAGCTATATTAGTCAAATTATTAGAGATTTAGATTGTGAAGGGTATGTAGACCTTTTTAGACTAGCTCAGAATAGACAAGAATTTAGAGCTGCGTCAAACCGACTTTAAATAAGTTCGAAAACAAAACAAAAAAAAATAAAAGTCAGTTAACTAAATGTCACCATGGCATAACTCACAATTAGTTAGCGGTTTGGCATGTTGGTAGCGTTTCGTTGCATAAGTCTTACCATAACATATAATTTAATAAACGTCACCATGACATAACTCACAATTAGGTAGCGGTCTGGCATGTTGGCAGCGATTCGTTGCTTAAGCCTTACCATAACATATAATTTAACACTTTTCCTTTTTTGAAGCGGATAACCAGGTTATATTTCATTTCCTTATAAATGGTAATCATTTTAACATGTTAGAGTTCTTTAACAACCATCAGGTTGCTAATATCTATGTAGAGCCAGGTGGATAGGAAAAAGATAGAAGGATATAGGAAGACCTAGACCAAACTATATTAGTCAAATTATTAGAAATTTAGGTTATGAAGGATATGTAGGGCTTTTTAGATTAGCACAGAATAGAAAAGAAGTTAGAGCTGCGTCAAACCGACCTTAAGTAAGGTCGAAAACAAAATGATGATGAGCTACATACCTATTAAATCTTCAAGAATCGGTCTTTAACCAGGCTAACATTATTTGTGAGTCACAAAACAATAAAACGTTTTGTACTTGATCGTTCAATACATTCAAAATTCTGCATACCAATTTTGCCAAAATTAATGCACCATTTAATTCCAAGCGTGAATTGCTTAATTTATTCTTTAAAGAATTAATTTTTGATTCGGAGCAAATTAGTTTCTCTTCTACATTATTATTAGTATCTAAAGTAAACGCAAGCTCCTTAAGCCGTTTGCGAAGTATCGCAAAATCGATTGAGATCAATTGAGTTGGCATTCCACAAATTTAAATGTCGACTATTTCAATTGCATGCATCTTTATTAATCCGCGAGAAAATGTCTTCCATTCATCCTCAATCTCAGCAGGCAATTCTTGTCCCACTCACACCCGGTTATCTATATTTTTTGCATTAGGTCTTGGCCACCCTAAACTGGAGCCAAAACCCAAATGGATCATACAATCTGGCAATAAAACGTAATATCATACGCTTACTGCATAATTCTGGGATTGTTTTTATTTCTCAGCTCATTATAAATTGATCTGTTTTATATTAAATGCTAGACCAAGGGCTTCTAACACTGGTCCTTTATCCTCAAATGTATTTACTTGATCAAAACATTGCTGTTGCGGAATATTCTTTTTAATATCTGCATGGTTCGAAGACCATTTATGCAATTCAAACTTAGCTGAGCCGAATAATTTTATTTTATTTTATTTTATTTGTGCTTGCTTTAAATTTTCTAGTTGATTTGATCCAAAACAACAGTCATATACATACCTATTATGACACAAAATAAAGGATGCTAATGGGAATTCTTCTTCTCCCTCGACCGCTAATTGAAACTAACAACGTGTTGCTAGATGTGGACTAGATTTAAGGTCAAATAATAGCCCTTTAAACTGAATAACATGAAGTGGCTCTTCAGCATTTCCCCGCCAAAGAAAATTCAAAAGTTTTCTATGTGAAGATTGTATCAAAATTTGTAAATATATTTGCTTAATATCTGTCATACACAGGTATTTGTAGGTACGAAATGAAAGCAAAATATCATACAATTTTGGTTGGTCATTGCATAAAACCCTGTTCAAACGAACTCGAGCCCTTATTTTGGTACTTCTATCCATAACTATTCTAAAAAAATAACAATTATTATGGTGTAATTTGAAAATGTTAACGTTGACATATTCTGCAACATCCTTATCTAAAAGTTCTTTTATAAACTTCGAATATTCTAGGAATAAGCCTTTGTTTGATAAACAACGTCTTTCCAAATTTCTAAAGCGCTTAGAGGTCATTGGTACTGAATCCCTCAAATAGAAATCCCCTAATTTCACCTTTAAAGGTAACTGAACCTAAAAACGTCCAATTACTTACTAACTACTTACGCAACATTGTTCGGCTTCCTCAACTTTTTGTAACATTTCTTAATTAGTTTCATAGTAATACCTTCCGTTTCCCAAAATTTTTTCATAATGCTATATAAATTATTCTCAGTATTCATAAGGGTATTATGTACTGACGCCGAATGTAAATCAGCTTTAATTTTTGCTTTACCTTTAATAGGCAATTTCCCAGTCACAAAGTAACCAAGATATGAATTTTGTAAGTTAGGTTGGTCGATACCTAACTTTATATTTTGTGGAAAAAAAATGGAGAAGGAAATATCGGCTCCAAAATGCATATCAATTTCCGCAGACTCATAGATTTTATCATCTGCTAAAGGCAAATACTTAGGCAGTTTAAAATTATTTAAACTAAGATTCATTTAAGGCAATTCTACTGTAATTTTGGGAAGTACTCCAAATTTGTGTGAATATTCATAATTTCCGTACCTGGAACGAACACATAACTCCATCCACCTCAAACATTCAGTGGAATTGTCAGAAATTTGAGCAATTTGAATTGATTGTTATGCATGATTCACTATTAATTCTAACCTTTCACATAAGTTAGCTGTTATAAAACTAGTTTGTGAATCCGAGTCCAATTAAGCTCGAGCAGAAATCAATTCACCTTTTTCATTTTCCACCAACACTGATGCTGTAGGTAACAAAACAAATTCCGAAAAACCTGAATTACAAGTAATTATCCCTTGAGCGGCCACAAGTTTTCGACCATCTTTGGCCGAGCATCGTTATGCAACTACATGTGATGCTCCTTTAATTGACATACAAAGCGTTTTAGAGCAACTGAACACTGTTGTTCTTCGTGCATATTTAAACAGACACAACACACCTTATTTTGAGTATTAAATTTCTCCCTCGCTTGACGGGTTGCATCTTTAAGACGATCGCGCCTGGAAAATTGATGCACCCAATTTTTACAAAATTGATAATTTGTGAAATTCGAACATGTTTTAATTGCTTTTGTCCCGAGCATATTGTCCCATGGACTGGAGGACCAGCTGTGTAGAGAACTCAAAATACTAAACTAATGGCTACGTTGAATTCCAATCGTAAATATGTCATCCATTATATTAACCTGAAGCAGGTGTTGTTAAATGAACCTGAATTAAAATCTATTCGTAGAGTACTTAAATTTAAACCAAGTTGTTGGTTAAAGTTCTATATTACTTGAATGTATGTTAATTTGGATAGAAGTAAATGGTATACATATATGTAAAACTAAATAGATATTGTCTTACATATAAGAGCAATGCATATACATTGTACAGGTATTTTTAATAAAACATTTTTGTGAATCCTTTCATATGTTTCTTCATTTTCAAAAGTATATGTAAGTAAGCATCGGAGTTTCTAACAAAATGGTTTAAGAATTTTAACTGTAACTTCATAGGGGTCATATGTGATTGTTGGTACTGATGCTGTTGTAGTTATTGTTGATAGTGTTGTTGTTTGTAAAAGTATGAGGAGGAATGACTCATTGACAGGTAGCACACGTACCAAAGAATGCTTCAAATTTGCAAATGGCGCATCATGCAGTGATCTACGACACCGCCGCACCCGACGACGGGATCAAAGCTTTTTTTCAGAAAGGGGAGCCGTGGGTGTTTGGTTGACATGGAGAGGTGTTTTTATTTTTTAGGTTATGGTATATTAGAGCCCCCTTGGTAATGTTTGTGTAAGAGGATGGGGCGTAGATTCAATGGCAGGTGGCAGCTGATTTTTGAACGATTCAAAAGGCCAATGGGACCTCCTCCTACGATCTATCCGGAATGGGGCATCCCCCACGATTCATCCGACTTGGGGCATCCACCATCACCCCACGGGACCCCCTACATGTAATTTTCCAATAATCCACTCAAAGGTACTGCATTGGCTAGGAAGCAAGGTATTTTTGCCTAAAAATTTTTGAATTTTGCCGAATTGTCGCTGTTCCAAGCAAGGCAGGGATCTTTAATGTGCGTGATAACACTCACACGGGACCTTTATTTTATTTCTCATCCGAACGAGGGCGTATTTTTGTGAAAAATGCTCGCCTAACATTTTTCAAGCGGACCGTATTGTAATTCGAACCTGGGATTTTGAGCGTAGTAGTCACACACATACCAACTACGCCACGGAGCCGCTCACCCCACGGGAACACCGCTTCCGAGGGACTGACCTCATATGGGATTTTAAGTGGTGCCTGTACGGCACAAATCAATAAATGGGGTGAATGACCTTTGGAACTCACAAGAATGACTATAATGGACTTTAGAATTTCCCATGTTAAATCCCATAAGAAAACCTGCGTTTTTGGGCTACTACGAAGATAGCATATCTACCAGAAGGCGTAACTAAAAAGTCAATTTGGATGAGAGGAGTAAACTGTGGAACCAATTCTAAAATCCTCACTAGAAGAAATATTTATAGAACACGCTAATACAATCCAAAACAAGGTAATCGATATCTTATTAAATCCCTGTATAGAATGTAAGTATTTACAAAAATAAACGTCAGTTTTAGCCATATATGATATGGCAATAAACACTTACACATATTGAAACAAAAATCTCAACTATCGTGAAATATTAGTTTAAAGAGTTTGTACTAATCTTGTGTTACTGTCTATTAAAGAAGAACAATATACAGAACATACTGATTAAATATAACGAAAATAATTGGGTTACAAATTATTATAAATAATTAAATGCTGAGACTTTCCCCTGAAACAGGTTACGTGTATGAAATAAGTAAATTATAACAGTTATGCTTCCTTATAAATCTTTAATGCAATAATTTTTACGAAAAAGTATAAAACAAATAATGAAATAAACTTGTATAGCTAATTATTAAATCGACCCTACACTACTTACGAAAGCTAATTAGAGTTCATAGCAAATTGGTAGCTATTATTATCTTTGTCCTTACACAAACTACGTCCGAATATTTATACGTAACAAAAGAGAGCCGCACTACCATATATTAAGCCCACAACCGGTTCGTTTACTTCCTTACAAACGTAGAACTCCCTGGAATGTTAAAGCTCAGCTAGTTATACTACCCAACGCGTTGACCAACTACGTCACACAAAAACCCCAGGTATAGCAATAAAAATACTAATTAGGGTTGATCCTACCTTATATTGTAGACAAAATGTCCTTCGGGTATGATCTCAGCAATCTTCAACGTTAGTCTGTCTCGTTAAAAACACAACTCCGATTCCACTTACATTATTCTTAAAGCACTTGGGTACATTTTAGTCGTGCTTCACTACCACACTGCCTCGCCGTCCTTTCATAACTAGACTTCACAACACTCACAGAGCTTTTGGGACTCGATTAAAAGCAGGTTATTCCTCTGACCACCACTTCTTAAAATATTGCTCTCTTGTACTATTAAACACGAATGGTTTAACTTGATGCTAAAAAGACTAACATACACTACAACTACTGGCGAGGCACATCACCCCCACTTGAATTTAGGTACCGCCAGGATACTAATTCAAGTTACCATCGAGACGGTTGCGCCAGATCAACGGGCGTTCTATATGGTTTCAAGTTAATTATATCATGGACACCGATAGACAACCCGGTCGAGTACTCGTAGATTTGGTAAGAATTGGGGTTGACTATTCTGATAATAGTACACGGGTCCTTGAATAATAAAAAAAAATTCTTTCTTACTCTGTCTTCGAGAGAAGACTGGGGGTGAGAGCGTATCACGACGCGATCCCGCTCTACTGGTAAGTTTTCGCCCATTACGACTATGTCTTAGCTGTCTTTTCCGTTTTAGTTTTTAACTTTTCTTTAGCTGGGAACAAAATCTTTAAGTCCTCCCGCACCATCAGGACGGCTGATCGATTTCACATCATTATTTGGCCTTTGGTGGCCGAAGTGAGCTTCATTATCTATTTCGGAACCTCCTTCCGATGCAACAACCTCTCGGTATGGGTTTTTAAACTCCTCCCCATCAAATATCTTCGCGTACAAAACAACACCCGTAATATCTTCAAATGGGTACCCTTTTCTGTCAACCCCGTCCTGAACGTTGTGCTCAATCTCAACATAAATATCGCATATGGCAACCCGGGTTGTTTTTCTGCCCGACTAACAAAAATGTAAGTTCTTGCTTTGCTTTTCAAACGTTCTCTTCAACGAACATTCCTCAAAACTAATAACAACAGCGAACCGGTCAATGCAGTTACATCCTAAAATTACATTTTGATTGAGGGCCTTATTATAGACACTGCCCCCCGTAAATTCCGACCACCAAAATTATAACTCCCCGAATTACCTCTACCAGCACCGCCTCTCCTATTAGAAAACGGAAATAACTCACATTCATCCGTAGCATTAATCCGCTGTAAATATCGCTCAAACTCATCAATAGTTTCAATCCCAGAAGTAATAATTTCCTGCGTACCTCAACGTCAAAACTATCAGCCAAAATGTGGATAATCTCTTCATCAAGGGGATTTGTCTCCAAATAACTCGCCTCTTTGCATTTCTTTAAAAAATAATCCGCATGTGACTTCCTCTCAAAGGTGCCGTACTTGAATCCATAGAAATATGACCGTTGCGTTCGAAAATCCCAATAACGATCCTAGAACAATTTTTTGAAACTATTGAAATCCCCTTAATTTCACTCCCGAGCTTTTGAAACTCGATTAGAAACAAGTTATACTTCTGACCCCCACTTTTTATAATAATACCCTTTTATACTATTAAACAAGAATGGTTATACCTAATGCAAGACTATTATACACTACAATTACTGCCGCGGCACAATACACACTTCGACCACCAAGTGCTCATAATCAGTAGCAAAAATTTAAAAGACCACAAAGAGGTTGTTCAAGAATATTTCCTAAAATACTCTCTTCACCATGTCTAGGCCTTTCTCAGAATGTCAATGAATCCTAAATGTGCAGAATTAGTCTTTGTTAAATTTGGAATATTAATTAGTTTCAGAAAATGTAACAGTTGAATTTTTAGCATTAAAAAACACTGAAAATTACTTAATATCGCTATTGCATTATTCAAGGCATCAAGTATTTATTAGCTATCAAAAATAGACATAATCATGAGTAATTACATCAATCGTAATGGAGTTTCAAGTTTGTGAAAATGCTAAAACTAATACCATTTCCAAATAATGGATTACCAAACTAAAACGAACTAATCGTTGATTTATTATTTAGGGAATTTCTAAATAAAATGATGAACACAATACCACTTAGTGTTTGAATTGTTTGTTGTAGCTATTTACATGAACCTCAACCCTGCTGTCTGCTATAGTATAAACACCTGGTAAAACTCTGCTGCATATTCGAATAAAGTTAATCTATCTGTTAATTGATTAATTATTGTGTATAAAGCTACCACCTCTTTAAAAAATCTAACTAAATAATCGAAGTGAAGTACACAAAACTACAACATCGTTAAACATAAATAGAACATAAATTTATAGAAAGCTCTTACAATACAACGATTTTCTCCTTCTGAATGACACAAATGTGTTAGGAAAGCATTTTGTTTCCGTGTTTCAGTTTCTTTTCTGTTATTATAAAATTTAGTGCAACACTATTAGATGCAAGCCGATTCTAGCACCACCACCAAAATCCACCTCAAACCTTACACTTCCCACCATCGACCTTTCACATCCATCTTGCACATCTTAAAATGTCACATCTTAATTACAAAATATAAAAATCGTATACTGGTTTATACCAGTCTTTGGCACTTCCTGCATAAGTATTTCATCTACTTGTTCTATCTCTCTCCAGACATAAAAAAATACCTTAAAGCCTCTACTTTCGAAAGTGAGTGACCATTATATGTAGTAATACCATTAGTTCTAAATGTTGCAAACTGCTCTTCTGTAGGTAGGCATATCAAACCCATTTCTTTAAGAGAAATTAACGTGTTTCCTTGTTTTAAGCCCTTCTCTTGCGTCGTACATCTTAATAAACTTGGTTTTGTAAAATGCCTTTAAAGATCCTTAAGCTCATTATTTTCTGCAAGAATTTCGACATACGAATACGTTCCTCGGTTATTAACTGTAAATGCAAAAACATTATGTACGCCAAATGTGTTAAAATTTTCCCAGCGAATTTTAAAATAATTTATTAATCTATTCTTTAGCTGTGCCATTTTGCATTCTGTTAGATGTTTATAGCTGTGTTTTATTGCGATTGTTTTCGCCTCGTACTCTATCTTTCGTTTTTCTCAAATCTACTTCTTTCAACTCTAGTTTTCTTTTTCCAATTGATAGTATGTAAATAGCCGACACAGATTCTATTTCTTTTTCGGCGTACGGTATAAGTTTGTTGCGTTGTTTTCGTTCGAGTGGGCGGTATCTGACAGCATGTAGGCTTGGCTTGATTATTCGTTTAATAACTATAAGCAAAAATAGTTATAAGTTTCATAAATACATAAAACTAAAAGTGAAATAGCTAAAATTGAATGATTTTAACAGTTTGAAGTAGTTTGGAAGTGTTTGGTAATCTTAGGAACTCTTCGGAAGCCTCCTTGGTTACTTATGGAACTAAAATAAACTTAAACACGTATTAAATGAATGTATATACAGTTTAACGGGGTGTAGAAGTCTTCGGTAGTCTTCGTAACTCTTCGGAAGGCTTTACAATTTGCTTGTGAGGCCGAGTAGGAAGGTGAATAACGGTAGTTAGAAAATATTTAAAGTTTGAAGAGGTCTTCGGCGGTCTTCGGAACTCTTCGGGAGGCTTCGTGTTTTACTGGTGGGACAACGTTAAGTTATAAAGAATTATGATATGAATTTAAAACTATTAATTGAACATATATACAAGCATAGAGTGGTTCAGAAGCCTTCGTTTGTCTTCGAAACTCTTCGGAAGGCTTCGAATTTATTTGTGAGGCTCAGTAAGAACTTGAAAGCCGATAGTTAGAAAATATTTATAGTTTTAAGAGGCCCAGACGTTTTCGGTGGTCTTCAGAAGTCTTCGTGTTTTTCTTGTGAGACAACGTGAGGGTATGAAGAATCATGGAGTGGACGTATGTACAGCTTGGAGGAGATTGGAGGTCTTCGGTGATCTTCAAAACCGTTCAAAAGGCGTCGTGGTAGTGGTGCCTTAAGCCTCGTTGAGTGCGTCGCCGTTGAACTCTACGGGGGTGATGTCCTGGAGGTAGAGTTGACAGACACAATCACAATAACGACTTGTCGATGATGAATGGAACGGAGCTTAACGCGCATACGTAGTTTATTAACTATTGATTGATGAATTATAGTGACGTGCCCTTGGTACGGCGGCGGACAGCGTCACCGTCGGAGAATACGCAGGCTATGGAGAGCACTGCGCGCTGAAGTGCTAGCAGGCTATGGTGAGCATTATCAGATGATTTTTTAGGCTATGGAGAGCACTAAGGAATGTCTTTCGGAGAACTTTTAATTGTATTTATACACTTCCATTTCTTATGCGGCCTGTACTGAAAAACGTTAATGATGTCTTTAACCAATGAAATGTGTGCATCAATTTTCAAATGTAAAAGAATGTCCAAATTTTGTTTGTCCAATAAGCGTACAGATTTTTGGGTAGCTCAAAAAATGAGTTGGAAATTTTCGCGATTTTTAATTTGTTCTATGTTCAGCTTGTGTACTTTGATATAGTCAACAGCGATTCTTTAGTTTTTTCTGTGTTCAATTCGAGCATGGTGATATAGTCAACAGCGTGTATTGGTTCCTTACGTAATTTAATATTTTTATATGTTCTTAATATTGATTGGCAATTTACACTATAAAC
Source organism: Platerodrilus igneus (assembly GCA_036346225.1). Classification (NCBI taxonomy): domain Eukaryota; kingdom Metazoa; phylum Arthropoda; class Insecta; order Coleoptera; family Lycidae; genus Platerodrilus; species Platerodrilus igneus. The sequence continues at coordinate 3,623,140 of JARFIW010000544.1, forward strand.
CAATTAGTTTCTTTGCATTCCTGATTCCTCAATGAACGTGGTTAAATACAAGATAACAGCTGTTTAAAGGTATACTTTGCTTTCTTCCAAAAATTAGACTATCCCATAGTGGATTATACAGGGTGTCTCAAAATTGCTGGGAAATAAAGCTACCACGTATTGTAGACGTAAAAATAAGTCGATTGGACCAAATTTAACTATATACCAAAATGTACCGTGTGTCCGTGAGAAGAGTTCAAAGTTTACCTAAGAAATTACATTTTTGTATGCTGTTCAGAAATGTGCGAAACGAATTTATTGAAATTTGGCAAAGGTGCATTTTAGGGGATTAGCCTACTTTCAGTAATCACAGAAATCCAAAGGAAATTGTAGAAAGGTTAAAACCACCTTCACCTCTCGCAACTTTTGTTATACTTTTCTTAGGTGTGGTAATACCGTCCTAAGACTTTTTTAGCAGAAAGACACCCCATCATCTTCATTTTTTGATTCTTGCAATAACTCCGCATTTTGCTTAGTTTTGAGGGAAAAATTTTTTTTCTCAAACACTACTAAACGACATTCATAAACATAAAGTCATAAAACACAATCCAATCATTTTAGTATTTGGCACATTTACAGCAAATGTTACAATAACTTATTCGTTTCAATTTGCTTTTGAACTGGTTTCTTTAACGCAATCACTGTTATTGCTTTAATTGTTATTACTGTTGTGTAATTTATAGAGTTCTCTTTTAATGGGCAGGTGGACATGCTATTAGTTCTTGGATTCTGTCAGGGTAACTGTTTCAAAAGTGTCCGCGTGTATCAAGAGAAGTATCTAAACCGGAAAATCCAAATCATAAAACCTTTGCCCGAATCGAAACAGAAATGTTCAAGCCAGTCAGAATTAACGCTGAGAGAATTCGACAAGCCCGAACACCAATTATGGAAGATGCTGTTCTTCAAATGATTGATGACAATTATAAGACCAGTACCATAACATTGCAACAAAAGACTGGAATTCCAAAGAGCAGCATAAGTCGGATCATTGGAAATCAATTACTTCGTCTATTCCACATTCATCCAGTGCAAGAATTACTGCCATTTGACAACGGATCACGTTTAAATTTTTCACAAATTATTCGGGAACGCATGATAGTTGATAACTAATTTCACACTAATATCTTGTTTCTGATGAGTTTTCGTTTACACGTCGTGGCTTGACGAACCTGCACAATGAGCATGTGTATGCAAGTAGATATAATAGGTTCCTTCTAGAACACTTCGATCCTCACTCGATCGATCCCCCCACCCTGCCTTCTATTTCGCAGTTGTTGAGGTGGTGTGCCTTGTAAATTCTGACGATCCTCAAGACACTTCTGGCGCACATCGTTTTCACTGGATCACCGCCCCTCCTACCCCTTTCTGCTTGCCTACTAGTTGTAGGGTGTTGAAGGGAAGGGGTCTTATGACAATTCTTACGACTCATATGAATTCTTCATTATGTTTATCGGCTGTGCGGGTGTCCTAATCAGCATTTTGCGGGCTAGAAAATTTTTAACGATTAGGGATATATAGGCAGATATAATTAGCATCGTGAAATTACATAGGATTATTTAGCACTATTATTTTAATATTATAATTTTACTTTTTAACATATATCATTTTAATATTAGACTAGTATAAGTGTGTTCTTAAATTTTAGAATTAAGTTGACTACATAATTGGACTTATATACATATGTCTGTGGAAACTTTATTAATAAATGAAATAAATGAAATTATGTTTATCGGCTTTGCGGGTGCCCCATTTGGCATTTTGCGGTCTAGAAAAATTTTTTAACGATCCTCATGACTCGTATGAATTCTTCATTATGTTTATCGGCTTTGCGGGTGCCCCATTCGGAATTTTGAGGTTTAGAAAAAATTTTAAAAAATTTTAAATCGAGTGAACATATGTCCTGGGGTTTAAAAAATCGATTCGAAATTATATAACATAAATATGGGGAAAAGTTATTGGCATCGTAGTAGGTCAAATACTTACACGGTGTAATGAGATCGTACTCTTCCTCCATGTACTTGTTGGCTGCAGCGCAACGTTCCGTATGGGCAGGTGGATCGGTTGCACGGGCGGGCGGGCGGACGAATGCGGATGAATGGGCGGACGGGCAGGTGGGCGGACGGGTGGATGGACGGACGGGCGGGCAGGGATGGACTATTTAGTATAAAAGACTGCTTTTGAAATTTTGAATCAATCTTAGCAGTATATTTGAAAGATGTACACCAAGCAGTCTTTAGAGAAAGCAATTAGTGAAATTCGGAAAGATGTGTTAAGTACGCGTAAAGCTAGTAGGGTGTATAATGTGCCTAGAACAACGCTACGGGATCACCTCTACAAACTTGGTGTTCGAAATAAAAGTAGAGAATCAAATATCCCGGTGGAAGCTGCACGACAAAAGTTAAAATACCCATACAAAACTTTGATTCATATACCACTTCTAGTGCAAAGGAAGTTGGTAAACATGGACCTTGTTCCCATCCAATATAAGGGCGATATTTGCTGGACCATCGAGTTGTGGAAAACCAACGCTCTAATATCTCTCATTTTACATGAGAATGGACTTACATTCCAAAACGTCTATGTGTTTTCTAAAAGTTTATATCAGCCAAAGTATGAACTGTTAAGAAAGTTATTTGAACCCTTAAAGACGGATATTGGTTACTACGAATTTGGGAATTATAAAGATTTGATTAGGCCAGAGGATGCAAAGAAGATTCAATTATTGTCTTTGATGATATTCATGCAAACGAACAAAACAAGATCGCACGGTTTTTCTCCTGTGGTAGACATAAGAGTATCGATTCCTTTTACTTATGTCAAACGTATGCCAGCACAGTAAAGCACGGACTTAGAGATAACGCTAATGTTATTTCAATATGGAAACAGGATGATGCAAATCTTTGGCATATCTTTCTAAATCATGTTGGCAGTGATATGCCCTTTATAAAGTTTAAAGAAATTTGTCAGCGATGCTGGAATGGTGGTGACTCGAAATATAGTTTTATTACTATTGTAAAAGATTTTGATTTGGGTAAGGGCGATATAGAAAAATTTCGATGAGTATATAAATATAGAAGAAGCCGTTAATGGTTAGCCCCAATCTCAAGTTTCATGAGGACGGCCGCTAAAGATTTTATTGTAAGTAAACATAAGCATCATTTTATGCAGGATGCCGTACGAAGGAAGTTTCTGGAACGCAAAAGGATATACTACTTCACAACCAGAATTCAAAGAAGCTCATAAACATAGCATGAGCCTTTGCAAATCACCGCTTCCCAGTCATAAGGAATAGCGGAAAATACTAAAACCTATGAAGGAGATTAAAGTTGAAAACAGAGACGAACTTTTAAAAAAAAAGATTAAGTTACCAGTTAACGACGATCCTGTACATCGTTAGTATACGAACGTGCTGGTTAAAACTTATGACGAAAATATATATACACGTCAGTTTATGGAGTTAAGTATAATCCCCAATCTGATACGCATAGTTCGGGAAAAGTATATAGGAAATTGATACAGAAAACAGTGACATAACCTTAAATAATAGAGGTTATCCTGGCACTAGAAAGGTATCTATAATAGAAGAATTAAGAGAAGAGGGTTGTATAATAGAAATAAGCATAACACAAATCGGGCACAATCGGGGCATATCCGAACAAGAGTAGCTCATATAAAAAGACTGTTGGCATAGAAGTTATAATTTATCGATTATACAGTTTTAAAGAGGCGATTAAACCACTATGTATAAAGACTTTGGGAAGGTTATTCGAAGATTTCGCAATGCTCTACGAGTAAAAAGGCGGAATGCGGGCAACGGTTTTCGATAGAAGGACAAAAATGTCTTATGTGCCAGTCATACGAGGAAGCAATACAGCACTGTACTTCTGTGTTAGTATTACCCAAAGATTTGGATGATTTTATAGAAATAATCGAGGAGATGGGGTTTATAAAACTGTTGGCAGATATTCAGATGGAATATCTTTTAAATTCTAAGTTTTAAGATAAAAATTTAATTGTCTCAATTACTGTCAAAAGAAATGAATGATGAGAATTTACAACATCAACAGTATCAACTACATTTACAACATCAACAACATCGATAACATCAACAACATCAATAATATCAACAATATAATCAACTTTACCAACCTCATCAAGCCATCAAGCAACTACAGTACCAACGTCCACGACATCAGCTTTGCCGTCTCTAACATTAGAATGTGCAGGAGCAAAATACTAATTGGATAAGAAAAATGCTGCCTTATACATTCAATAGGGTGAAACGCTAGACTACCGAAAAGATTCCAAAGGATAGCCAATAGCTAGGAGACATGATATCTATATAATTTGTATCTGCATTGTATTTTGTAAAAATAAAGTTGTATAAAGTTGAATAATGTTTTGATAATACGCTCATAATGAAATGTAGTTTTACAGCACTTTTGCAAATACAGCGCTAAGGTCGTCGTAACGGTTACTATTGGGCTACGCTCAATCAATAGTGGCTCAATCGATTGCAATCTAAGTCGCCAATACATTGTGATATTCTAATCGTACCCGATGTTACTCTAACCTATGATCAAACTACTACATATATGCCCAAATTGTCACATTACTAAGTAACTTACTGCAGTTAATCACAATAGCATATTGCTATATAAAGCCTAGGGTGGGGTACGAAGGTTCTTTATAGCCACTAGGCAGCGCTTTTTATACTATATATACCTGACATTTTAATGGATGACATTCTGGTTTGTAAGCAGTGATTAGGATCATCCAATGCCGATACACTCCCACATTGTGGTATCTGTCGTATAAATATGGCCAACCACCAGTTTAAACCTAAAATCATTTTCCAGTAGCTTTATATCCATGATGCTGTTGTAAACAACCGAGTTTACTTATTGTCATGATATTTGGGCGTAAGGTAGCACGATGCAATAACCCTTACCTTCATAGCCTATTTGCTGAGCTTTTGATGTTGAATTGGAACCATGCCGCAAGCACCGTGGACCCAGCTTTAGTCAGAGGCGTATGCAATGGTCTACCATACGCACAAAGATCAAAGCAACAGTAAATATTTTTGACACCTTTATAAATGAATTATAGCTATTAAGTTGATATTAACAAAACATGCAGTTACATATACACGATAAATAGAAGCCTGTTGTTCTAGCCTGTATAGAATTATGGACTCTCAAATCAATTATGCGTAGCCAATAACAGAAAGAATAAATGCGATTGTTTTGTTATGTTGCAAATCATTAGGTACAATGAATTAGTAATATTGTAAGCAGAAAGGAGGAAGGGATAATAAACGACTGCATTCTATAATTTATAATGAGTACGACCGTGGGCTACTTCAGTTTTATTCTAGTATTTTTAATAGTTGTAAATTTCGATATTGATATTGGAATTGATGTGTAAATATAATATAAGAATTAAAAATTAAAAGTTTACATAGAAATTGGGTATGTCACCAACCAGTCCAAAAAATATATTTTATAGGTATTTGAGTTATTAATGACATTGCACTAAATTCATTCCTATAATATGCCATGATGCTAACCATCATGATCCTATTACATAATACTAAAACTAGTGGCAGCGGCGACTTAAGTTGCTGCTCCAGTTTAGAAACCTATAAAACTTAATTCATATACAAATTTTCAAGCCACTGAATAAATAATATGTAAATAAAATAGCCGAGCGCCTGCCTATTTGCAACATTTATTAAAACGTGTATGCAACGGTCATATTAATATACACGTCTGGCAAATACTAAACACATAATTATGCTAAAACAAGTCTTTTAAAATAAGCATCGTCATCATCTGAAACAATGTGCTGTTAAAATCTGGCGACAAAAATCAGTTTACTTACCTAGAGCGACTTCACAAAACTCGATTCGTAAACTGAAAGGCCGAGCACCTTACGTTAATGTATCAGCATATGTCATAAGGAAATGTTCGAGTGTAAACACCAGGAATCCATCTATGAGCAAAATACTTAACCATTACTATTATTGTGCTATTCATTAGCAGAAATCTACATAAATCTGCATAAATATTACGACCAATGCTCGATTTGATTGCATAAAATTAACCTTGTACCTGTTTTTGTTTGAGGTCTGAAAGCAGATAATTAAAATATTGTATCATCCGTTTTAAATAATTCACGTATGTAAAATTTGTAAAATTCTATATTTGGGCAATTTAAAGAAGGAAATAATGCTTTACATAATTAAATGGGGTATTTTCATTATACAATACAATAATAATTATTACAATAGGTAACCCTATTTTGACTATTAAAAACAATGTCGATGTGTGAACTCAAACGATTAGTTACTTGATAAAAACTTCTTGGGGGCATGATTCGAGTGGTCAACGGCCTACTTAAACGTGTTAATGCCTGCATGAATGTGCGTGACGTCATAAATATCATAGCTCATACATATTTCTAGCTACGAAATATATTAACCAGGTGCACGTTTGACGCTTCTCGCTTTACTAAGTTCTAATTTTTAAATGAAAATTGCTTTATATTTACAGAATGTCGGGCTATAATTTAAAGACTCAAACACTTAATAACCAATATAATTTGCAAATTTTTAAAAAATGTACCACTAATAGAAAAGATTTTTTAATACGTACTGATTTGCTTTATGGAGAGCTGCATTCGCGATCGTCTTTATCAATGTCTAGAGCCATACTAAACGGTACCATGATACAGTTATGTATCATGAAACCGTACTAGAAAATTAAATAACAACGAGACATATTTTCTTCAGCGCACCGATTGATATTGATTTTATAAAGAAATTTGCACAATGCCATCTGGCTCCTCGAATTTCGCACTATTTTTTATGCCTAAACACTAGTAAATTTAAATAAGAAAGGCGTTTCTGTATAACAATTAAACTGCTGATGTATCATCGTATAAAATGCTGCTATTTTCTCTAATTTGCAGAGAGTGAAATCATTATACATATCTGAAAAATATATAAATATCCAATTAAGCATGCCCAAAAATGCTCGACTTACCTAGAACGACGTTTAATTACATAAAAATATTAGTCGTAGGAGTGTTAACTTGTCACGATCGCCCGACGGCGATGATTAGTCTCGACCCCACGCTAAAATTATAAAATGATTACATTATGACTCATCCAAAATTCTACATCACGTTTGAACAAAGCTCGGTAAAATAGAAACCTAAAACTATGTCAAAAAGCTAGGCCGAATTTTATTAAAAATCGCATTAAATATGTAATTCTTATACAAAACCGCATCCGCCTTTGTCAATATCTAGAACCACACTAAACCGTACTACAAAATTAGCTCGTTAGTATTACAACGAGACATATATTTTATTCAGCGCGCTGATTAATGGAGATTTTATAAAAAATTTGTTTATATCATTCGGTTCATGGAATTTTGCTCTATTTTTAAGCTCAAAAACTAATAAAGTTAAACAAGTAGAATTGTTAGTTTATCATAGCAGAATATTTGTATTTTAACCATATGTAAACTTTATAGCGCTTCCTTAAATTTTATTATATTAAAAACGGGTTTTTGTGTGCTGTTCTTTAAACCTTAAGCTGTAATTTAAATCCAAACATGAATTTTGTATAACAATTATAAGAACCTAAAAATCTATACATTGAATCGATTTATGAATTTTCATTAATAATTGTCTTCCGTTAGATATATCCGAGCATGATGAGCGATCAACGACCTACTTAAAGTGTTTATGCCTGCATAATAGCTGACGTCATAAATATCATAGCTCATAAAATTTCTAGTATCGTTCTCTATTAATTGTGAAATGACATTATCGATTTATAGGAAGAAGAATACATATCTAACTGAAATACCACCGGTTTGATATAAGCTAATTTATAAAATAATTGCTAATTCGATAACAATAAGAATGTTAGTTTGAACCAAAATTATTAACATTTTATACCACATACTGTTAATTCGCTTATAAACCGAGTATACCTTTCTTGAACAAACAAATGTAATTTAATTTAGAAATAAATTGTTTCTCTAATAACGCAGGTTTCTGTACTATTTAGTATCGTTGCTTTATGCAAATTTACAGAAATGACCGCATTCCATACGATACGATGACAATTGCTATATTGACTACAAAATACTAAATTATAAAACGAGCTATATATTAAACCAGAGAAAAATTACTTTTACCTGACGTTGAGATATCAGCGGTCGATAATTAATCAATTTATAAACTGAATACCTTCAATCGGTCGATTTACATTATTTTAAATTCCTGGAATAATTGTTCTTATGATGTAATATCATTACGTTTGATGTCTATTCTAGACACGTTATTATTTACAAAATATTAACAAAAATCGTAAATCTATTAGAAACCAGAAATTATCCCGAAACTAACAATTAGCTAATATTAACAATTAAATATAATTCCATTAATGCAACATTAAAGCTCGTCAACGTTCGATCAAAATTACACGTCTAAAAGCGATTCAATACTATAATTAAGCTAAAATGGACTTACTAACACTGTAAGAATTGAAATAATCTAAAAATAATGCAATGTTTTAACATACTTAGTTAGGTTTATTTATTTCAACTTTCAAAATCATTGTATAACAGTAACCGGGAAAAAACTGAGCACTTTACGTTATTATATCAATTCGTAGAAAATGCCCCGGAGTAAACACTGAGGTCCATCTATATTTCAATTTACACCAAATACCTATCGTGTCTAATTTCTTTAACAGAAATCTACATCAATTATCGGCTTAGATGTTTGTCTCGATCTGTTAACGCAGAATTTCTGTTAAAGAATAGCACATAGGTATGGTTGGTGTAAATTGAATATAGATGGACCTCAGGTGTTTACTCACTAGCATTTTCAGATATATTTTGATATAATAACGTAAAGTGCGCTCGACCAGTTTTTTTTCCCGGTTCACTGTTTACTATCAATGCAGTTTTGAGAAGTGGTTGAAAGTGAGTATTAAACCTCTGTATACATATTTAACAGCATATTTTTCAGATTATTTTGCAAGTTTTACAGTGTTAAAAGACCCATTTTAGCTTAATTATATGTATAGCATCTGCTTTTTAGATAGACGTGCATATTAATATGATCGTTAACACGTTTTGACGAGCTTTTAATGTTGCATATAATGAATTAATATTTAATTTTAATTTAGCGTAAATTGGCTTAGTTTCGGATAATTTCTGGTTTCTAATAGATTTTTAACGATTTTTTGTTAATATTTTAGGTACAAAAAATAAACGTGTCTAAGAATTTAGACGAGTCAAGACGTAATGACATAGTTACATCATAAAACAATTAATTGCCAGAATTTAAAATATATGTAAATCGACCGATTGAAGGGTATTCAGTTTTATAAATTGATTAATTATCGACCGCTTTGAATATCTCAACGTCAGGTAAAAGTAATTTTTCTCTGGTTTAATATATAGCTCGTTTTATAATTTAGTATTTTGTAGTCAATTATAGACAGATGTGTCATCGTATCGTATGGAATGCAGTCATTTCTGTAAATTTGCATAAAGCAAAACGATACATAAATAGTACAGAAACCGCGTTATTAGAGAAACAATTTATTTTAAATTAAATTACATTTGTTTGTTCAAGAAAGGTATTACTCGGTTTATAAGCCCGAAATTTAACAGTAATGTGGTATAAAATGTTAATAATAAATTTTGGATTCAAACTAAACATTCTTATTGTTATCGAATTAGCAATTATTTTATAAAATTAGCTATATATCAAACCGGTACTGGTATTTTCAAGTTATATATATGTATTCTTCTTCCTATAAATCGTGAGTAATGGTCATTTCTACAATTAATAGAGAACGATACCTAGAAATATTTATGAGCTATGATATTTATGACGTCACGCATATTCATGCAGGCATAAACACGTTTAAGTAGGTCGTTGATCGCTCGAATCATCCCCCGAGAATTTTTTATCTCTAACGGAACGACAATTATTAATGAAAATTCATAAATCGATTCAATCTATAGATTATGATTTACTGAGGTAGCGGTATATACATATACATCCATACCTCGCTTTACAGCCTAAATACGTTACACAAAACTTGGTCGCAAAGCGAAAAGGCACATAAAAGGAATCAATTATTCTAATACAAATTCAAAGGAAACGGTTCCAAATTTGTTAAATATGTAACATGGTTTATCATTCAAACTGCATTTTATCTTGTTATTTCATTTAAATCAGAAATATATACATAACAAGTACATACATTTGCATATAAAATAATAAGAGACTCCAAAACCTGTAATAATCTATATACAAAAACGAAACAACTTCATGTTACGTAAAATATGCAAATGTAGATGAAGAAATAGTGACCTACAGATCACTGTCATCATCATTTTTCGGTGGTAAGGATGGGCCTGGCTTAAAAATTGTTCAACGTTGTTTGTCTTGCCTTCTTGTCTGTCAAAAGCTCAGCGAATAGGCTATGAGGTAAGTGTTATTGTACCGTGTTACCTTGCGCCCAAATATCATAACAATAAGTAAACTCGGTTGTTAACAATAGCATCATGGATATAAAGCTACTGGAAAATGGTTTGGGGTTTAAACTGGTGGTTGGCCATATTTATACGACAGATACCACAATGTGGGAGTGTATCGGCATTGATGATCCTAATCCCTGCTTACAAACCAGGATGTCATCCATTAAAATGTCAGGCATATATACTATAAAGAAAGCGCTGTCTGGTGGCTATAAAAATCCGTCGTACCCCACCCTAGGCTTTATATTGCAATATGCTATTGTGATTAACTGCAGTAAGTTACTTAGTAATGTGATAATTTGGGCATATATGTAGTAGTTTGATCATAGGTTAGAGTCGCATTGGGTGCGGTTGGCGCCATAGTCCTATATCGAATAAGGCCCTAAAGCATAGCAATGGCTATTTATTATCCATATAATACTAATTTTTCTGTTTTTGGTTGTATTGCAAGTTCCCCAGACGTAACTGTGCTCCATTTCTTTAGGAGTATCTCCACTGGGGCGACGTTTTATTAGCGATCTGTGCGCATTCTTTCTAATTTACCTATTTCCGATCATCTGGCTATTTATAAGAGGCATCAGCCCATTTTTCTCTTCCGCGAATGCGAAAACATTTGTCTGCGTTTATTAAACTGAGTAATAAACATCATTTTATTGTGTAGATCACATAGGAATCCTGGGACAATGTTATATCGGCTGCTTGTAAGTATGCGCTCAAATTTGTCTAACTCCGGTCATCTGGCTATAAATATAAGGGATTTCAGCCTATTTTCCACTTCCGCGATTGCGAAAACATTTGTTTGCATGCATTAAACCGAGTAATAAACATTGTTTTATTATGCAGATCACATTGGAATCCTGGGACAATGTTATATCGGTTGCCTGTGAGCATGCGCTCAAATTTTCCTATCTCCGATCAACTGGCTATAAATATGAGGAATTTCAGCTCCATTTTCCACTTCCGCGATTGCGAAAACATTTGTTTGCATGCATTAAACCGAATAATAAACATAGTTTTATTGCGCAAATTACATTGGAATCCTGAGGCCATGTTATATTAGTGGTCTGTGAGCATGCGCTTTGATTTACCTGTTTACAATCATCTGGTTATTTATAAGGAGTCTCAGCCCATTTTCCTCAGTTGTGTTTCTTCTGCGACTGCAAAACCTCATGGTTTACGTGTTTTAAACTGACTAACAACGTTTTATTGCGCAAATTACATTGGAATCCTGGGCCGAAGTTATATTGATGCCTGTGAGCATGCGCTTTAATTTACCTGTTTACCATCATCTGGCTATAAATAAAAGTGGTCTCATCCCATTTTCCTCAGTTGTGTTTCTTCTACGATTGCAAAACCTCGTGGTTTACGTGTTTTAAACTGAGTAACAAGCATCGTTTTATTGTGCTAATTACATTGGAATCCTGGGCCTAAGTTATATTGACTGCTTGTGAGCACGCACTTTAATTTGCCTGTTTACGATCATCTGGCTATAAATACAAGGGGTCTCATTCCATTTTCCTCAGTTGCGTTTCTTCTACGATTGCAAAACCTCGTGGTTTGCGTGTTTTAAACTGAGTAACAAGCATCGTTTTATTGTGCTAATTACATTGGAATCCTGGGCCTAAGTTATATTGACTGCTTGTGAGCACGCACTTTAATTTGCCTGTTTACGATCATCTGGCTATAAATACAAGGGGTCTCATTCCATTTTCCTCAGTTGCGTTTCTTCTACGATTGCAAAACCTCGTGGTTTGCGTGTTTTAAACTGAGTAACAAGCATCGTTTTATTGTGCTAATTACATTGGAATTCTGGGCCGAAGTTATATTGGATGCCTGTGAGCATGCGCTTTAATTTGCCTGTTTACGATCATCAGGCTATAAATACAAGGGTCTTATTTCATTTGCCTCAGTTGTGTTTCTTCTACGATTGCAAAACCTCGTGCTTTACGTGTTTTAAACTGAGTAACAAGCATCGTTTTATTGTGCAAATTACATTGGAATCCTGGGCCGAAGTTATATTGACTGCCTGTGAGCACGCACTTTAATTTGCCTGTTTACGAGATCATCTTGCTATTTATAAGAAGTCTCACCCCATTTTCCTCAGTAGTGTTTCTTTTACAACTGTAAAACATTGCGGTTTACGTGTTTTAAACTGAGTAATAAACATAGTTTTATTGTGCAGATTACAATGGAATCCGTCAAAGTATTCGTCTGCGATGTGTGCCAGAAAAAACTTCTCGATCCAGAGCAACCTTAACCGACACAAAAAGGAGGTCCATAATATCATTAGACCACCACGTCAGGTTACAGCCTCAGCTCCACCGACTGGATTACCAGCACCAGCATTATTTGTGTGCGACATTTGTGATATGGGGTTTGGGCGTCGAGCTAATTTAACCCGACATCAGCACGCCCTCCACGGAGATACTTCTTCATCGATGTCAGCCAAACGTGGAGCATCACCACCACGTGCTGCACCCAGCCCAAAACGCCAGCGACAGGACATACGATATTGCGAGAATTGCAATATGCACGTTCCTTTACGCCAGTTTCCTGGACATTTACGTAGTGCTGCGCATAAGACCAAATCCAGAGACCCCGAACAAGAAGCGATACAGCTGTTATCGTCTGCCTTCCGCTCCCGGATCGCAACTTACCGCATCAATAATATGTCTGGTTGTAGAGACATTGAGGACTTTTTTACTTGAACAAAAGCAGCATTTTGTAAAGTTGATCCAGGACACCTTGGAGGCCCACACGAGCCTTAAAATTAATGTGGAAGTGTTTGGTATGTACACAAAGATGGACTTGGGTGATACCGAAGCAACTAAATCTTTCAATACCAAGAATCAAATTATAACCCGATCGAGCGACTTGAACAAAGTGTATACAGCGTTTTCTCGGGAGATGCTCGATAAATCCCAAGAATTTGAACATCACCAGTCCGGTTGGGCCTTACAACGTGTCCTGCATTTAGAACTAAACATCAACAAATACCAGCCACTTAGGGATCCTCTTACATTGACCTTCCACGCTGGATAAAAACTAAAAAGCGGTGGTGAATGTTAAAACCGAGACGCAGCCTGTTTTGCATACTCCATTGTAGCAGCGCTGTATCCTGCCGAGCATAACCCCCATCGTCTTAGCAAGTACCCCATTACTCAAGCTGCTTAAATATGGGTGGTATAGAGTTCCTATGGCCTTTGACAAGATTGCCAAGTTCGAGGCTTTGAACGATCTGAGTATCAATGTATTCGGAGTGGAAGGAAGGTCTATTGTTGGTCCTCTACATTTTACTAAACGCAGGAGAGCCCGGCACGTTAACTTGCTCTACATCCAGGATGAAGAAAAAAGTCATTTTTGTTGGATCAAGGATTTGGGACGTCTGGTCGGTAAACAGTTATCAAAAAAACGTTTACATAAATGGATCTGCGACGGATGTTTAATCTTTTTTCCGACTGAGACTGCCTTGATCAGGCATACTGAGCGGGACTGTAACCATGTTGTAACCCAAATGCCCACCGTCTTCAACAACGTTTTGGAATTTTCGAGCATCCAAAAACAAATGCTGGTCCCATTCGTTATTTATGCTGACTTTGAATCGCTCCTACAGCCGTACAGTTTTGCAAAGCCCGACCCCTCCATGTCATCTACAACACCGCTCCAGCTGCATACCCCTTATAGCTGGGCATATTACATTAAATGCTGCTATGACAACTCCCTCAATAAATTTGAGATCTACCGGGGTCCAGACGCAGCACGTAAATTTGTTATCAAACTTAGAGAGGAAGCTAGACGTCTGGGTAAGATCTTGACGACGAATGTGCCCATGATTCCTTTGGATGCCCAGAATGAACTTTTGTTCCACACTATCGATGACTGTGGAATATGCAAGAAACCGCTTGGAACAGACCGTGTGCGGGATCACAACCACATGAATGGTGCGTACCGCTTTCCTGTACACTCCAAATGTAACATCCTCTATCGGGTTCCGCAGTTTATCCCAGTGGTGTTTCACAACCTTAGTGGATATGATGCTCATTTCATCATAAAAGAACTGGGGTATGATAACGAAAAGATTAACGTTATACCGAACAATAAAGAGCGGTTCATCTCGTTTTCGAAAACTGTACGACTATCCGATACAGAAGTGGTCTTAGACAAACAAGAAAAGACTGCCGACAAGTCTTGTGTCCAACTTCGGTTTATCGACTCTCTCCGATTTATGGCGTCCGGGTTGGATACACTGGCGAAGAATTTGACCCAGGACCAGTTTGTAGAGGTCAGACATCACTTCCCGAGGACTCCAGGTTCCGACTGGTTACCAAGAAAGGCGTGTTTCCATACACTTACATACAAAGTATGGAAGTATTGGAGGAAACAGCTCTCCACCACAGGCTGCCTTCTACAATGATCTCGCCTCTACATCCATTACCACCGACGAATACGAGAGGGCCCAAAGGTATGGCGCGACTTTGGTCTTAACACGCTCGGAGAATATAGCGACCTCTATTTGAAGACAGATGTACTGTTGTTAGCAGACGTCTTTGAGAACTTTCGCCGGGTGTGCATGTCGACTTATGACCTTGATCCGTGCCAGTATGTGACAGCGCCCTCATTAACCTGGGACGCTATGTTAAAATACACCGGCGTGAAACTGGAGCTCCTCACGGATATTGACATGTACCATTTTATAAAGTCTGGGATCAGAGGGGGTCTGACTCAGTGTAGTGGGCGTTACGCTGCTGCCAACAACAAGTACATGGAAGAGTACGATCCTGCGGCTCCGTCTAAGTATTTGGCATACTACGATGCCAATAACTTGTATGGCTGGGCCATGAGCCAGGCTCTCCTCTTAGAGGATTTCGATGGTTGCCCTCACCGATATAGCCGAACTCCAGGCCACCATCTTAAATGTTCCCAAGGACTCTGCGAAAGGATTCATTCTGGAGGTCGACTTGGAGTACCCTTCACATTTACATGATCTCCACAACGACCTGCCGTTCTGCCCGGAAATGAAGACGTCGCCTTATATCACATCTAAGGCTCCGAAGCTCCTCGCCACCTTAGAAGACAAACACCGCTACATTATCCACTACAGGAATCTACAGCAGTGTGTGCGGAATGGATTAGTGTTGACCTCCATCCATCGGGTTCTCGAGTTCGACCAGTCTCCATGGTTGAAGCCTTATATCGAGTTGAACACGGACCTTCGCACTCGTGCCACTAACGCTTTTGAGAAGGACTTTTCAAACTCATGAACAATGCCATCTTTGGTAAAACCATGGAAAATATAGACAAGCGCGTCGACGTGAAGCTTGTGACTCGGTGGAGAGTAACCGGAAGACCTTGTGTGCGAGTACCCTGATTACCCGTCCGAACTTTAATTGTAATCTGGTACTAGGCGAAAATTTAGCACTCATACAGATGGACCGCGTTAAAGTCACCTATAATAAACCTATATATGCAGGCTTTTCGATTTTAGACCTATCAAAACCTTGATTTATGACTTTCACTATGAAAACTGTTGCCTCTGTATGGGTCTAAGCTTTCGCTTTTGTATACAGATACCGATTCGCTCGTGTATAGTGTCGAAACAGAAGACTTGTACAGTGATATTCATGCCTGCCTGGACCTATTCGACACTAGTGACTACCACCCAGACAATAAATATAAGATCCCACTTGTAAACAAGAAAGTGCCCGGAAAGTTCAAGGATGAGTTTGGTGGTGAGATAGTTTTGGAGTTTGTGGGTACTCGCGCCAAGAGTTACTGTATAGTTAGCGAAAGGGATGTAATAAAAAGATTAAAGGGGTTAAGCGTAGTGTTGTGCAGGGTATAAGTGTTGATAGTTTTAAGGACGTAGCACATAACAGTAACTTCCGAGCCTTCGTGCATTCGATGCGAACTATTAGGAGCAAAAACATGATTTGTTTACGCTGTTACTTAGCAAGGTTAGTTTATCGGGCGCAGATGATAAGCGTTTCGTCATCCCTAACACGACCTTAACGTATGCATGGGGCATAGTGAAATAGATAATAGATTTTATTTTACTTAGTTTATAAGTTGTATATATTGCTCGGATTTAAGTTGTACACATTACGTGACTGTTTTAGGGTCACAATGTATATACATGTTTAGCCTAAAACATGTACAATGATAATATTATTGTAAATATAGATATATACAAAGAATTTATTACTACTGTGTATAGATTGTCTAATAAATTTTTATTTCCATATATATTGCAGTTTATTTTATTTCTGTGCTCAATCACCGATCCCAGAGAACGGAAACAATTACCCTTTACAATTTTTGATTACCCATACCTATGCCATATAATTTTGAGTGCATATGTTAGCTCGATTTAAAATTTTTAAAATTTTTCTAAACCTCAAAATTCCGAATGGGGCACCCGCAAAGCCGATAAACATAATGAAGAATTCATACGAGTCATGAGGATCGTTAAAAATTTTTCTAGACCGCAAAATGCCAAATGGGGCACCCGCAAAGCCGATAAACATAATTTCATTTATTTCATTTATTAATAAAGTTTCCACAGACATATGTATATAAGTCCAATTATGTAGTCAACTTAATTCTAAAATTTAAGAACACACTTATACTAGTCTAATATTAAAATGATATATGTTAAAAGTAAAATTATAATATTAAAATAATAGTGCTAAATAATCCTATGTAATTTCACGATGCTAATTATATCTGCCTATATATCCCTAATCGTTAAAAATTTTCTAGCCCGCAAAATGCTGATTAGGACACCCGCACAGCCGATAAACATAATGAAGAATTCATATGAGTCGTAAGAATTGTCATAAGACCCCTTCCCTTCAACACCCTACAACTAGTAGGCAAGCAGAAAGGGGTAGGAGGGGCGGTGATCCAGTGAAAAACGATGTGCGCCAGAAGTGTCTTGAGGGTCGTCAGAATTTACAAGGCACACCACCTCAACAACTGCGAAATAGAAGGCAGGGTGGGGGGATCGATCGAGTGAGGATCGAAGTGTTCTAGAAGGAACCTATTATATCTACTTATGCAGATGAAAATCCACGTGCTATTAAAAGTAGACATTATCAACGAGAATTTAAAATTAATGTCTAGGTCGGAGTTATGGGTAATTTTATGGTTGGGCTATTCCGGTTGCGAGATCGTTTGGATGGCGCTAAATACCTTCGATTTCTTCAAGAAAGTTTGCCAGAATTACTAGAACACCTGCTTCTTAATGTTCGTCGAAACATGTTCTTCATGCACGACGGCGCACCACCTCATCTTGTATATGCCGTAAGAGAGTATCTTAATGAACAATTTACTCGTAGATGGATTGTTAGAGGCCACGAAGCACCCATTCAATGGTCTCCGCGTTCTCCTGACTTAAATTGTCGTGACCTCTTCATCTGGTGGAGCGTTAAAAGGTTCAAATAATAATGCTGAACAGAATTGAAATTGCTGTAAACGCATTACGACAAAACGATGATGTTTTAAGATGGGTGCATGTCAATTTCATAGGTCGAATTGATCTCTGCATTAATGAAGGTGGATGTCACATTAAACACTTGTAAAAAAATGTTGCTTTTATGTCCATGGCCAACTGAATTTGTGCTTGAACTCTTTTCACGGACAAACGGTACATTTTGGTATACAGGTAAATTGGGTCCAATCGACTTTTTCTGACGTCTACAATATGTGGTTGCTTTATTTCCCATATAACAACTCCCAAGCGTGTAGTTGAATGTTTCTTTATATATTTATTGAAATTGAAATATACAAAGTAAGCTCTAATTATATATTTTACTTAAATGCTAATATACTACAAAACATTGTGTGTGCGCGTATGCATGCATATGTATGTGTATGATGTGTAAGCGTAAGTGTTTGTGTGGTATGTGGATATGCGTGTGTATGTGTGTGTTAATCACTAATGAATTTTTGTAATATTCTTTAAAATTCGTATTCATTATTGGCTATTATATGATGTTCCCAGGGTAAGACAAACACTCTTTTTATAATAAAGGTTTGAGTAGTGCAACTTTGTCATTTATTATAAAGTTTTTAAAAGAAAATTTAATAATTTTAAATAATAAATAGTTGCAAACTTACAATGTGTTTGTTTTCACACGAATTTTGTAGATCCCTAATAGGAAATCTTAACTGACGTCAAAGTTTTTATTTGGCCACTGTCAACCAATTTACGTAAGTCGTACCTTCGCCTAATTCTACTACAATAAAGTGCATTGGAGATGCAACCTCAAACAAACGTAAGACTGAAGCATGTTTATTTTCCAGAACCCTGTAATAATTACCTAATCAACCGTCCGTCGAGGAAATGTGAAGACCAGTCAAGACGGTTAATTAAGGCCAGGCAGACTAAACTCAGCGGCGTAGGTCGTGGTTCAAACTCGTAACTAAAACCTTGCTTGTACTCACCAATTATGCAATACCAATAAAAATCAGCAATATATACAAACCAATTTATAATAAACATGGGCGCCAATCATCGGAAAGGCACTGATACCTAATAAAAGTAATCATTAAATAACTTCGTAGTTTAGAAAAAAGAAGTAACATTTTATTATACCATCGACTGTCAGGAAAAGCATATATATATATATATATATATATATATATATATATATATATATATACAAATAAATAAACAGTCTTGAACTCGAAATGAAATAGGGCCTACAGGGCCCACTATTCCGACATAAAATAAACGTAATTCTATCTAACCTAATTGATATCTAGGGACGTGCACGTCGTCACATATACCTAATCTTTAGCCTAACTATGATTAACTTAAGACCTTTAATTATATTAACAAAAGCACTGTGAAACACAACTATGCATTACTGTCTTTACAACACGGTATCCGTATGTACAGATTAAATCAAGGATTCCATGGGTTAATACCGTATGCTCTCTTCAATGATTATTTCCGGAACACGCGAACGTAATTTACAGTCAATATAATTCACAAAAAAACAGACCGGCCTATAGCTCGCAACACGGCTCCCGCACCCCGTCTTTAGCGACTATAGGTAGAACGAACATACATTTCCGCGATCAAAAGTAAACAGTATCAATTGGTCTATAATAATTAACCTTTACAACACTACAAAAGTTTGACACGTAAATCCGAAAAAGCTTTCTTTACTGAGCTATTAACAAAGGTTAGTTCACGTCTTTATTACGTTCCAATGACCGGTAGTTGAAGCAAAGGAATTTTCTTTTAAATAACCATAAGCAATTGCACACCGTCGTAGCGTCTATGTAGAATTAAAGTAATCCTTCCCTACAAATTAATAAGACGCTACAAAAAGTGATGCAGAATCGAAATAAAACTCATAGCAAAGGGTTGCTTTGCATTATTAAAAAAATGTCCTTCAAACAAAATAAATACTCACGTGTTCTAAGCACACACATAAACACGTCTTTACCCAAAGACCACACATAAAAAAAAACCAAGAATCATTGCTGTTTCTTTACATCTGCAACCACATTCCTGCAAAAACCCCAATGAATTCGTCCGGTCCTGCGGCCATAGGCCGCACCATATGTTTAAATACCAGAAACTAAACCCTCTCACTACATTGTATTGTAAATATTATGCGATCCCAGGTACCGTAGATGTAAAACGAAAGCTTTTTAAAATATAGAAGCATTTGCTTGTATGAGATTATTCCACCACGGTCTATGCAGGCTTTGTAACCCGTACATATAATAATTCAACCACGGTTCGTGAAATATACAATTTTATGCTCAACAAAGCGATTAAAAATCGGGTTGTTACAACCCCTATATCTGAATACTTTTGATTCAGAATGATTTTTAGTTTCATAAATTTTCGTTTTGATAAAATATTTAATGATATATAATTATAAAGTACCCGGTATATTGTTCAATCTACGATTAGTTTTATTCAAGTTCAAATAAGGTTACTCCAGAATTCGCACAGTTTCCGATACAAGGTCACACCTGATGTTGTTTGTTTCCTTATGCGACACCTACCTGCAACGTTGAAAAACTAGTCAACCGCTTCTTATCTGTCGTAGAGCAAGGACGTCTTTCCCGACTTCAAGCTTTGGCGATTAGAGAATCGTATTGAGTTTGTGACCTCCATAGTAACAGTCATGTAGAAAGAACTTGGGTGATAATAATCAATGCGCAATCATATTAAATTAATTTAAACTATATTAAATTCTATAATGTAACAACAAAAGTTACATTTAAATTGTTCCTATTCCCATTGTTAGCGATACAGCTAATAATGAAGTAAATTTTTTAAACTGGAAGACACATTTAAAATATGTTTTAACTGTAACTGATCGTTTATTGTATGGAGTTTTTGTTATGGTACTTATGTGAAAGCGTAACCTGGTGGTGATTCGGCTACAAGATTCCTACCCTATATTCTGAAAACTAGTCTTTAATGTCACTGGTTAGCATCGGCCTGAAAACTTGTTCCATCCCTTTCGTTAAAATCCGAAATTAATGATAAGAGGGCTTAATGGGATACGGCAGTTATATGGTGCGTCCGTGCTTCAAGTGTTTAACACATTTCGTGACGTAGGAAAACAGATGGTGACTGTTGAAAATTAATTCCTTCCTGATGTCCAAGATCAGCGATGTATCTTTTGAAGGTTAATTAAGTATAAAAATTTCATCTTAAAAAAAGAAGAATAGTTTAATTAGAGATTCAAACATGCTAGAACTTGATATATGAATAAATTCTTAACAGGAATTAGAAAAACATTTAACTTGGCTAACTATTGATTAGGTAAATTTTATGTACCATACTAATATAAAATGAGGTACTAATGTAAATCGAAGATATCAGATCTGCTCTCTACAATATTAAGGAATAATGTAAATAAAATTTATAAAATATCCAAAAAATTAATTAGTGGCGATTCCGAAATTTAGAGGTCGGCTTATAAGATTTAATTGAAATAGCACCAAGTTTAAACTTAGTAAATATCAACTAAAAATTGTTACGATAATATTTCAGTTATAATAAATGTAAATATTCTTGTATTAACACTTATTATTGGTGTCTTAAATGACACGAGGTATTCATAATTGAGGAATTATCAGTCATAAAATTTTACCTAGAAGGTATTGAATCTAGAATGAAAATGTCATTCCAATTTTAACCGTATTTACAGAACAAGATGATGTCTAAAATTTAGATCCAGCACAGCTGCGGACAGCGGTATATTTTTCATATTTTTATGTGTTATCCAGGGACGCAAATAGCGACCCCTTGTGATTTAAATATTTAACCTTTTCTTGCAGGTACAAGGTTAGAGGTGTGACAACAGAGCTTTTGTGCTGAAATGCGCTTGTACACTAAGTAATTTCTACTTCTTCCTATTAGTACTTTCTCGTTAGAAATTATAATTAACAAAGTAGTGGTACCTTGGCATTATCCGTTAATACATTCTCCTAGATAATTTTTTGAAATAACCGCGGAAGTTATAGTTCCAAGTTAGTCCGGAAGATTCCAAAGGTCATCATTTTAAACAGATTGTTTAACAGATTTTTGTGGCCTTTGTGAATGTAGAGGTGAGTTGTATTTTCTTTGGCAACTACCCCGGGTTCAATGTTTCGACTTGTACTTTCTAGTCTATCTTAGTTCAAAATTACTATAATTACAGTCAAACAGTTTATGGTAACGTTACTCGCTACAAGACAATTAACGCGGTGTAAATCAGGTTTTTCCTAACATCCTCCTTTCTATTAAGGAAACCGTCCTTGAGGGCACCTTACCACCTTGATCATCGAGTAAGGTTACTTTAGCAGCTGCCAGTGTATAAATAACCGTTGTAGTCTGAACGACTTGCCTGTTTGACTTCAATCACTATACTTTTTTCCATGACTCTTGTTCGTTTTCGTCCATAATGACAACGATGTCATCATTTTCAATTATTTTAACATTTTAATACCACTTCGTGGTTTGATTCATTTCCAGCAGGTACTCCCTTATCCGTATTCTCCAAAATCACTCTGCTAATACTTGGGACATCTCTCAACTCCGGATCAGTGTATCAGGTTCATTGCCAAAGGATACAAACGATTTAGAGGCGCCTGCATTACCAAGTAGAAAATGGTTGGGCGTTATAACTTCTTTTGTTTCGGGGTCTGTAGGTATGTACATTAATGGGCGTAAATTCGTCACAGACTCCGCTTCTATAAGAAAGCACCCCAGCGTATCGTCATCGGGATTCCTGACTGTTAAAGAGGAAAACAAGCTTTTCTTTACTGAACGTACCATCCGTTCCCAGTAGCCTCCTGAGTGTGTAGCTAGGGGCAGACTGAATATCCAATGTATTTGATCGAATTCGTTTCGGTAATCAATTATATCAACAGTTCTGTAAAGTCGACGTAATTCGTTATCGACTTCTCGAATAATACTTTGATTATAACTACGAATTTTGAGTGGCATACCTCTCCTCGCAATAAAATCCGTATTGCCATCATGCATGATTTTTTGTTTAGACTATACAAGATTTCTAAACGAGCGGCTCTGTTCAATAGACAAGTAGAAAGCGTTATCCACCTTTCTTCTACGCGACGACCAACGACTAATAAAGGGGCCGAAGTAATCTAGTCCTACATATGAAAATAGTCCAAAATAGGAAGCTATTCTAGCATAGGGATGGTAGCTCATTTAGGTGCTTGAGGTTGGGTGCGTTCATTTTTACACTTCTGACTGTGTAATATCTCTTTCAATACAGCTCTGAGTTGGAATATTGCGAATTTCTCTCTGATTTGTTAAAAGTCGATTCATGTTAATAGTAGTGAAATTAAGAGTGATGATGTTGCACGATTAGGCGTAATTACGTAATTATCTGCAGGCAATATGATTAGATTTACAGCGTCGTAAGTAGTGCTAAGTACACGAATTGCGCGTCTGCGCATCCTCAGTACTTTCTTGTCGTCTAAAAACGTTGTAAGGCGGTACAGTTTATTATCTTTGTTGAGCTTCCGTTCAGACCGTCGCAGCTCTTCTACTGTAAGAGCTCCTTTGCTTTGTGGATTCGTTTCACCCAGACAAAGAAACGCAACTTGAAAGCTACGGTGCGTACCAATTTCCGCCATAGAAAATGTACAGTCCGGTACAAGTTCAGAATATGGACTACAAGCGCATGATTTATCATGCTCCATCATGGGCGAATAATTCCTCGGGCTTGTTTTACATCTTTGGGGTGCGATCTTAGTTTTCGCACCAACCAGTCTACATTGAACGCTAACTTTTGTTGAAATCCGAAAGTAGGCTACCGCCGCAATCGCGTTTTCGCTACCATCAACAAATACATTCTATTCGACAGATTTGTATCCTGCAAGTGGATAGCACCTAGGAATCCATATTTATTACAGATCTGGTAGGAGACTTATCCACTTTAACTACCTACTATGAAGATCATCGAGAATAACCTCATCCCAAGACACGTTTGCATTCCAAATATCTCTTAAAAGGATTTTGACGTATGCAATGAAGAATGCCACTAAAGTCAGTGGATCAAATATCATCATGACTGTTCGTAGCACTTGCTGTTTGGTGGGTCGCATTCCGTCGATTATAATCACTTTACCCAGCTTTTCTACATTTACTTGAAAATAAAAATAATCGTCGCTTGTAGACTACCACATGCGGAGAACTTTGGGGCCAAGAGTATTGCTACTTAGGTTTATATGTTTTGACTATTTAAGTTTTTCACATCTCATTGCTCGTATAAATACACTTGACTTGGAAACCCAGTGTCGAATTTTAAATCCTCCGGCCATGTGGATACGAACACCGTTGTTAGTAACAGCAATTACTTCTTCACTATTCGAAAACCCATATAACCAATCATCTGCGTGGTGGTTGTCACAAATAGCACAGACTGCTCTGAGATATTCGTTTGTAAAGAGTACAGTGTTTGTATGCTTCACAAATTGGGCCCAGATAGGTGAGCAAGTTGTCCTAAAAGTCATTACCTGCGTGACGAATACATCTGGGGTCTTTGATTTTTCTGAACGCCATAGAAATCTTTGAGATGCTTGATCGGGTTTACTTACTCCAATTTGATGGAACATTTTTCTTATATCGGCGGCTATTGCAATTGAATGTTCTCAGAACCTGTACAAGATATCTGACAGCGATTTCTATAGATCCGAGTCTTTCAGCAAGACAGAATTGAAAGAGACCATTAACCTCGGCGGCAGGGACCCATACCAACCATATTGTTGTCTGTTTATAAGGATTTGTCACTGTAAAGATGGGCAAGTACCGAATTCATGGACTAACAGTTTTGATTTCATCGGGGCTAAGTTTTCGGGAGTATTCTTTTTGCACGTAGCTGTCTATTTCTGACTGAAGATTATGTGCTAAGGCACGTTTCCGATCCATCTTTCACTCCAAACTCAAAAGCCGTCGAATGGCAAGTAGGTAACTGTTTGGAAGTTTAGTCTTGTCATATCGCCACAATAAACCGGTGACGTAGCGATCCTCATTTTGGATAGTAGATTTTTCCATTATTCCTTTATCTCGACGATCTTCCTTCGATTCTTAGGCTCTATGGTACATCTGAGGCTGAAATTTTTTGTTGAGAAAAATTTTTGCACTTGTACATGTAATCTATCATCATTATATTCGCTAATGATATGAAATATAGGGTTTTGTACCTCATGACTGTTTAACTTTTTGTATACTGAACCGAATCCTGTCCAACTCAAACGAGTCTGAGCGGCAACTGGTTCCCCAAATCTCCTTCACGTCTTCTCAGTGGAATACCAAGTTTCTAATGTTTCAAACTTAATAGAATCCTGGGTCTAGCGTTGTGATAGTTTTTGAATGCAACGCCCTTCAGGTGACGGTAAACAGTATTCGTACTATCAATGGTTAGAGATTGAATAGTTAAGTCGAACGTTTCGACGATATTTACTTCATTGATTCGAAATTTTGAACAATCAAAACCTGCGCCTGAAATATATAGGGAATTACTTTGTTTCATCTCTCCATTCTTGTAGTATTACGCGCCCACGTTAAACAAAGATTGGGTTCGGGTCCATCGAGTTTTATATCGTTAGCAATCTCTGGGTCGAGTAACGTAAGCGACGAACCTTTTGTCAAAGAATGCGTAGGAGCAGATACTTTTTGCGGGTCCGTGAAGAATTACGGGTACAATTCGAAAAAGTAATTGTCTAGGTGATAGTTTGGTGTTGACAGTCGTAGCCACGACATCTAAAGCAGTAGTGGCGATAAATGCCGAAGTGATACTTGTAAGTGCAACCATTTACACCGCAATCCCTGTATACACAACAGCGTATCACGTCAGTGTCCTAAACATTTCCAACATAATTTGAATCTGCTCTTAGCTCTAACCTATCTTTTAGAGAGATGTCAGGAAACTTATTACACTCGGAAGGTGTTTTACATGTTCCCGTACAAACCAGTCATAAAAATGTTCTATGACCAGTATTGTGTGGCATGGCTTTAGAAACATGAGCGACGCGAATATTTTTGGGTGGACGGATTTGAAATAAAATTCAAAGCAAAACGCACTTTATTTATTATTTAAGCGATTAAAATTTTGTTTATTGAGTTTATTTCACTGTCTCGTGTTCGAAAAATTAATGTCGCACAGTACAATTAAATCACAGAGTTTAAGCAATATGCCAAAGAAAAAAATACATAAACATTCCAGCGTATCGTTAATTACAAATGTAAATTAAATCTTGCAAGATAAATTACTCTGGAACTGCTATCTTAATGTTCGACGGTTTTTCGAGCATCTCAGAAACTACAGATGACACTAAAAAATTGCCTTCTTTTCGAGAAACACTTGAATGTGTTGACAGAATCTTTCTAATTCTCACGTTTCTGGCATACAATGTGATTTTCGAAAATCACAATTTCTCACCGACCCTTGAAACATGTATAAGAAAGACATTTTGAAAAATGTAAAAATTAATTCATGTCGATTTTTTTACGTAAAATCCAGTGTAGTAAGTTTTTCTAAAGTTTTTCCTAAAGATAATATTACACTTTTATAATTATTAATGGAACACCCTGTGTATTTTTTCATATTCGTGTTTCCCTAAAAATTCTCTTTCAAAGAAATGTATGCAGTGTGGAGGAGCCAAATGGAATAAGTTCATTATTTCAGTAACTGTACGTATTTAACGAAGATGACCAAACACGTCAATTTTAGATTATGAATTGACATCCTGCAACGAAAAAATTTGACCACTACATTGAATCCCCTTCGAGTAACAGTTATAACCACCAATTTTTTTAAATGGGATATATGGGCTTGTGATCTATCTTTTGAAAGGTCTCTTCATTCTCTATTCAGAAGTGTTATTCTTTTCAAAAGTTTTTTTTAGATGGTACCGATTTAATTGACATAAAAAGTTACCACGGCAATGATAGTTTTGTATAAAACGTCTTAGCAAATTGTTGTGTAATTATACATGCATGACAGTAATTGTCACTCTTGTACTTATCGTATGAATTTTGTTAACTGCAATTCTGAACCATGGTTAGATTAACAGAAATGTACAAAATAACAGTTCCACAGATGATTGGTTACGGAGATAACACACGAAGACAATGGAAGTTGCTAGCCTATTTCATGAAAAATTTCCGTATTTGCCGCCTATATAATCCAAGGGACAATTAGAAAAAATAAAAACGCAATTCTGTGAGTTTGGACATGTAAGGGAAATAAAATAAGCACCTGCCAATGCAATAAGTGATGATACTAAATTGGACGGGAAGCCTGAGTTTGAGCAAAACCCACATACATCGAGTAGACAAGCTGCCGTGCATTTACATTTCCAATGCTCCACTCGAAGGTACTACACTGCCCAGGAAGCGAGTACTTGTTGCCTGCAAATTTAGAATTTTGCCGAACCCTTGTCGTTCCAGGCAAGTGATAACACTCACTTGCGTGATAACACTCACACACGGGACCTCCATTTAACCAATCATCCGAACGAGGGCGTAATTTTTGTGAAAAATGCTCACCTGCCATTTTTCAAGCGATCGGCCGTGTCGGGATTCGAACCCAGGACCTTGGGATCCGTAGTCTTACGCTTACTACATTGACGCACAGCAACGCCATAGAGAAGCTCCCGCAAAACTTGGATTTTAGTCATATATTGATTCTAAGAATATTAAAAGAAAATAAAATACATCTCTATAAAGTGCTTCCAACTCAGGAGCTTATGGAAAACG
Organism: Platerodrilus igneus; assembly: GCA_036346225.1. Lineage (NCBI taxonomy): Eukaryota > Metazoa > Arthropoda > Insecta > Coleoptera > Lycidae > Platerodrilus > Platerodrilus igneus. Next base: position 3,651,004 of record JARFIW010000544.1, read on the forward strand.
ATTATGATAGAACTTATTTTTGTTAATAGGTGATGGAAATGTTAGATAACAATGTTATCCAATTAGAAGATGTTATGTTTTCTGATAAGTGCACTTCTACACTTAACGATCACGCTAATCGTCAAAATTACCGCTACTGGTCAACTGAACATACGCAATGCCCTCGAAAGGTTAATGTTTGGACAGGGATTGTGGGAAACCATACCATTGAACCCTTTTTCATTGAGGGCAATTTGAATGGCGATAATGATTTAGCACTACTCCAAAATAATGTCGTGCCTACTTTGGAAAATTTATATCCTCATACAGGTAAACGTCAGTTCCAGCGAATACGATATGGTTCCCACAAGTAGAGCACCGCCACATTACTAACGCAATGTCCGGCAGTACCTCGACGTAATATTTCCAAATCGGTGGATAGGTAGGTGAGAATCGATAGAATGCCCAGTACGATCATCTCATTATACGTTATTAGACTTCTTTTTATGGGGGTATGTGAAGAGTATTGTGTACAAAACAAAACCCCTTAATTTAGATGACTTAAAGAGACGAATAACGCTTGTGATTACGTCGGTCGCGCATGAGATGTTAAATAAAGTTAGAAGACATTTTTATTTCAGATTAGGATGTTGTCAATACTTTGGTGACGAGCATTTTGAACATCTATTTCTGTTAAATGGCGGTAAATTTCGACAGCTACTGATGGTAAAGCAAAGTACACATGTATACGAAATAACACTAAAATAAGTAAACAACAAATTACTTCAAACACTTACCTTTGCGGTTATAACGAAGCGAAGCACATTTATATTCGTGCAGCTGTACAAACGGATAACAATAAAAACAAATTGTAGGATGCATTCGTCTATTACGAAAAACAAAAAGCGGCTTTTCTAATGGTGGTTCTACATGGAACATGTAGTGATGCGACCTTCTTCAACGAAAATCGATAATGCAATGCTTTGTGTGTTCTCCAAGGTGATAAGAATGTTCTTGCACAGGCGAAGAGCAGAGTTTATCAATATCGCGGGGCTTGTACAGACAAGATACTTAAAGTCATACATGGTATTTTTCAAAAACAATTAATATACCGGTGGACGCAAATAATTAACAAATTTCAAGGCACAATAAATTTAGGGGTAAATTATGTACAATATAAAACGGAACATACATTAAGCGGTACATTATATACACTCTAAACGGAACATACCGTCCACCAAAATGCAAGGCATTTTAAAGAAAAAATAATTAAAAAGCGGGAGGAGGGAGGGCGGAATAAAAAAGCAAAAAGAAAAAAATTTACATAAAAACAAAAGGGAAAAGAATTCTTTTTCTACATTGAGGGCAAACGGCAGAGCTTTGACACAGAACGCCTCAGCTCGTCATGAGCGGTTTTAAGTGTGACCACTCTAACAACACCATCTGTCCCAGGATGCACAGCCACAACACGACCGAGGGAACAACGAAGGGGAGGAACATTAGCCATCTTAATCAGCACTAAGGTGGCCAACTCAATTTGAGGAGACGGTATGTGCCACTTGGAGCGCTGTTGTAGCGAGTGCAAGTACTCTCTAGACCAACCAGACCAAAAATCTTATTGAATTCACAGGAGCAATTGCCAGCGAGAGAGGCCGTTGAGCGGAAGGTGAGAAAGTGGGGGCTCCGGGATGGCGGTTAAAGAGGCCAAAGCTAAAAAATGACTCAAAACACGACGGATTGATTGGTTTCCAGAAATAATCCATAAGTGATGACTGACGAATGAACGTTAGTAACATAAAGATCAGTAAATCGACTTTTGCTAGGTAACAAAGCGGGAAATTTACGGTGAGAAGATAAAGGCGTGTGAGCCAGACGACCTCTGACCCGCAAGATTCCATCAGGAATAAAAGAGGACAACTTGCAAAAACTATTTTTTAAAGGGGATCCGGAATGAATGGCCTCAACCCATAGTAAAATAAGATTGTTGAGTATACGCAAGTAGAGGGATCAAAGCATTGTGCAACTCAGAAAATGACAAAGATCCGGAATACCTTTCGTGTGGGTGACGTAGATTATTACGAAAACGGAGAATCCAAGCAACAGTGCGTGTAATAAAGGGAAAGGAAGAGTGATTGAATCCAAGGGGACGTGACGACAGCGGATAAAACAATAGAGCGTTTTCAATGAGAATTTCAGGAGTATCTGAGCGCGGAATATGTGGACTGTAGTTTTCGAAACACTGATACAAGGTTGGTGAAGCCGCCCACCATAAAGAACATTCGCACAAGTCGATAGGGAGTAAACCATGTCACCCGACATCGGCAGGATTCTCGGTGGAGGGGATATGATCTCAAGAGGTGCGAGACGGGTTTTCCTGAATATAAGCAACACGATTGGCGACAAAAGTCTTCCAACGCTGCGGCGGGAAACGAATCCACGAAAGTCAGACCAACAGTAAAATTTATGTAAAGAAAGGTTCGAATCAAAGGTTTTGAGGACAACGATTAATAATTTGGATGCTAATGCGGCGGCCAACAATTCGAGCCGGGGCAAAGAGGTTGTACAAAGAGGTGCGACCTTAGACTTGGCGCACACTAAGCGAACCTCAACGGCGGAATGGGTGACAAAGCGAAAATAAACAACAGCACAGTAGCCACGTTCGGAAGCGTCTGCAAAGCAGTGAACTTCGCACGTAGTAAACTGTCGCGGGATTAGCAAGCGGCGTAAAGCAAAAGCCGAATGAAGGGGTAATTTATGCAAGTATCTTTCTTACAAACGGTGAAAGTCGGGGGGAGGGGGAGCATCACAGTATAATTTTAACGACCATAAACGTCGAACTAAGTGTTTTACCAGGAAAGTAAGGAGGATAAAAGTCCCATAGGGTCGAAAATACGGGCTAAGTTAGAAAGTAGGTTGCGCTTGGTTCAGGAGGTACTTAGTGGCTGAACTAAAAAACAAAAATTATCTGAGGTAGGGTTCTATTGAAGACCTAGAACTTTTAGGGGTTGAGTATCAGTGTCCTCAAAGGAGAGGGGTTGCGCGAATTCCTGCGTAGCGGAAAGATCTTGTTATAGTTCGGGCTGGTTACTTGACCATTTATGAAGTTTGAAAGCACCAAGTTTAAAAAGGGTAATTAGTTGATTACGTAGAGCGAGGGTTGATTCAATAGAATCTCAACCAGTAGCGATGTCATCAATCTAAGTATGGTGGCGAAGAGCGAAAGCGGCTAACGGATAATGTGTACGGCTAACTGCTGAAGCACAGTTGATTCCTTACTTAATGGTATTTAATATAAAATTCTGAATGGGCTCCTTAGGGGAGAAGCGCCAAACAATTCGTTGTAGCCACACTGAGCGGGATCAAAAATTTGTCTGTACATCTGACGAATATCGACAGTGACAACATAAGGATTTAAACGAAATTGTAACAAAATTGCGGTAATATCGGGTTACAACTTCGGCCCACAAACAAGTGATCGTTTAAGGACGATTGAGACAGAATTTTAGCGCGGACCCGTTGAAAACAACTCGTAATTTTGTAGGTATGCTTTCGGGTTTCACAACACAATGATGCGGGTTGTAATAAGAAAAGTCCGAATGAGATCCACTAACAACAGATTGCATATGTTGAGAATCCAGATATTCACGCATGAACGAAACATATTGTTCGTAAACACGAGGTTGCTTATGCAGACGATTTTCTAAAGCGACAAATCGTTGTAAGGCAAGATAACGACTATCTGGAAAAAATGGTTCTTGATCTCTAAACGGCAATGAGACGGCAATGAGACGACATATCGACCTTGTTCATTGCGGCGAAACGTATTGACAAACTGTTTTTCAATAAGAGTTTCTTCATGCATGAAAGGTTGAACGGCGGGGACAGCTTCGACTTCCCAGAATCTAGCGACAATATCTTCCAATAGGAAAGTAGAATCTGTCTTACAAAACGAGCTAGTTACTTCAAAAGCGGGCGAGGAAGGTATGCTTCCCATTAAAACATATCCAAAAATTGTATTAATAGCAACAGGTTGATCGCTAGCACCTTGGATGCGACCGTCTAATAACACTTGGTGGACAATATCCGCGCCAAGTAAGAAATCAATGGGTCCAGATTGAGCAAAGAGCGGATTAGCTAGCTTGAGACTAGCCAGATGATTGAAATGTTGTAAAGAAATATCAGAAGTAGGTAAATTTTCACAAATTTTGGGAAGTACTACAGCTTGAAAATTAATAATCGGTGAAGAAACACCTGTTGGTTTCAGCGAGACCGCGATAGCGCCATACAGAGCTGCAGAGCGCATGGAGTCTAAACCACTAAGGGTAAGGGAATGTGGAGCGAGCAGTACGAAAACCTAAACGTTTCGGACAATTTTGCAAAATAAAAGAAGTCATGCTACCCGAATCGAGTAAATCGCAAAATTCTGGAAAGAACCAGAGCAATCTGAAATTTCCACTTGAACTGTGGAAAGTAAAACAACTGAAATTTTAGCTAAAGAATTAAATAAAACGACATTCGAAATTGACGGACCACTGCAGCTAAAGGAAGTCAATGATTCCTCAGAGGCGCGAGGAGCGGAAGGCTTGTAGCGGTCTTGAATAGCTGGAATAATACAAGATGATACTTTAGAGGCACGCGGTGTCCTGGCTCAGGCGAGCCTGGTTACTAGCAGCGAAAGCGGATTTAGACGAAACGCGATCGAAGTGCAATAAGGAATGATGACGTTAATTGTATTGGTGGCATGAAAAAGTAGACTTGTATTTATTAAAATGTGACAATTGCTAAGGAAATCAATGCAAAGGTGTTGGTTTTTGCAAAATTGTATCGATCTTGCGAGGAAAGTTTTTCGAAATCATTACAGCGATAAAGATTGTGATCTTGTTTGGAAAGTGGACATTTATTAACATTAAGTTTTGTCTGTAGTAACATGGAAACGGCGGAGCGAGATCTAGACGTGTTACTGGAATTAATAACTTTGTTTAAATCAGTTTTATGATTTAGTAACAAATTCGATAAAGATTTACACGTTTTTTCCAGATAAGCATTTGACTCTTTATAAGATGGGCTAGCGGTCGGATCTTGATGCAATTCAAAACTACGAGCAGTGTGTACATCAAGGCGATTTAAGATTATTTGTACAAGAATAACATCTCATTGCTCTATGGGCAAATCAAATTTTTCAAGCGATTGTAAATTATCGACAAAGCATCAACTAATTTTTGCAAACCGGCGGGGTTATCCGAATTCAATTTGGGAAATATATAAATATTGTTCCATAGAGCTGAGGTAATGTGACGAACATTACGATATTTTTCGCGAAGTTTGTTGTAGGCAAGAGGGTAATTAGCTTCTGTAAGGTTAGTGTTCTTAATGGTTAAGAGTGCAGAATCTTTTAGTGCTGATTGCAGATACGAAAATTTATCCACGTTTGACAAATCGTTATTAAGATGAACTAAGCTATTAAAGCGGTCAATAAAGGTTACAAACAAACATTCTTCTCCATCAAACGTAGGTAGCGTCAGCGGGGGGAGTAAAGTTTTCAATTTTAAAGATTTTAGCGGCGCGAACACATTAGCTCGATACATCGATTGGCTTGTAAACAGCTTGAAATAGGTCACTTTTATTTGAAAATAATGGTTATCGAAGTGTTTACGAATAGCGTCTTCCGCTTCAAATTGTTCATCAGCGTCACCGGCGGAAGAAATTGCACCTACTGTCCAATTATGGTGTGTAAAGAAATTTTCTCCTACGGTTTTGAGAGATTGGAATTTGTTCGAAATAAATAAAAGAGGTTGGTTCAACGGTGGATTTCTTAGCGATGTCAAACATTTCCTCCAGCGAATTAATTGCAATATTACGTAGAAAACAGTAAAGGTTTAACTTCTCTGCCATATTCAAAAATTAAATAAATACAGAGTGGATGAAATAAAAGCGAAATCTTCTTGATTTAAAATAGCCTTGCGGCGATAACAAATACGTAAGCCTGTTACAAATTCTAATAGCAAACCAGATAACAAGAAACGCTCGCAAACAACTCAACCGAAAGAAATGATGTTAATTAAAACTGGTAATGCTTTGATAAGCGGTATGCTAACGTGAATTTAATTATCAATTGAAATTTGTTGTTTATTCAAATCCGGTGAGAAGTGAACCAATGTTAGATGGCGGTAAATTTCGACAGCTGCTGATGGTAGAGAATGTTGAAAATGGACGTTGATATTTAATAAACAGCTTGTTTGTATGCTTCTACATATAAAAAAAAAACGTAGAAAGCGTCTGTCAAACTTGTTACACTTTTACTAAACAATTCCATGTAATCGAACTTTTAATTTTGCTCTTACAATATAACCAGTTTTCAAGCTTTCTTATTATTTTATGCTATCGCAATTCCAAAACACTATCAGGTTATGGGCCCAGGTGCGTTTGCATGCGTAAAATAAGTAAAAGTAATATATTTGACGTTTAAAATATATATAGTGACGTTTGTTGATATTTCCGAATCGATTTTGGTGAAAAACAAATTGGCTTGTTTTTCTAGACAAAATGAGTGTTCCGATGTCTGATATTAAATTGCACATTGACAAATTGGAAGATGTCTCTGGATGGCCTAAATGGAAGTGGCAAATGCAAATGTTGTTTGTGCAAAACAAATTGACGAGCATCGTGAACGGATCGGAAGAATGTCCAACTTTAGAAGCTGGAAATGACGTCAAAAAAGCTAAATATGAAAGCTGGGTTACAAGCAATGCTGCTGCCTGTAACAATATAATGGGTACTCTGGGCAACAACTTTGTAGATTTGGTTCTATCAACAACCACAGCATCAGTGATGTGGACCAAATTATGTGCTCGGTTTGAACGCACAAGCACCCAAAGGCGTGACAGATTATTTCAAGAGTTATTTAACATGGCGCCAATTTCTGTAGAAGATGTGGCTCAATTCATTGCACGTGTGACAAACACTTTTCAAAATCTAAATGCAGAATTAAAACGTGGTAAGCGAAATGAGCTAGATGAATCCGTTTTAATCGCACGTGTTCTAACAGCGTTAGAAAAGGATTCGCGTTTTATAGATTTTTGGGATATTTGGGAGGTTGTTCCAGAAGATAAACAAAAATTAGATCCTGGACATGTATACAAAATAACATTAAAATAAGCAAACAACAAATTACTTCAAACACTTACCTTTACGGTTATACCGAAGCCAAACACATTTATATTCGTGCAACCGTACAAACGGGTAACGATGAAAACAAATTGTGGTGGTGGTTCTACGTAGAACATGTAGCGATGCGGCCTTCTTCAACGAAAAATCGATACTGCAATGCTTCGTGTGTTGTCCAAGATGATAAGAATGTTCTTGCACAGGTGAATAGCAGAGTTTATCAATATCGCGGCATTTTGTACAGGCAAGATGCTTGAAGTAATACACGGTACACAATAATAACATTTTCATATACCGGGTGGACGCAAATAATTAACAAATTTCAAGGGAAGTTAAATTTAGCTGTAAATTATGTACAATATAAAGCGGAACATACATTAAGCGGCAAATTATATACAATAAAAACGGAACAGTTTCATTGGCATAATTTTTTTTGCTTTTTTAAATGATGAACGTAAGCTGTACTAGTTATTAGTCTTTGAGTGTGCTGTAGGGAATTTCGGTATTTGGATGATTTAATCTTTTATGTTAATTTTTGCAATAAATGTGAAAACGATTACATTTTTGAATGGAGAAAGGAGAGACCTTTCAAACGATATTTCAGAAGACCATATTTTCCATTTAAAAAATTGGGGGTTGTAAGTGTCACTCTAAGGGAGTTCAATGTAGAGATCAAACTTTTTTGTTGCGGTATGTCAATTCATAATCTAAAAATGACGTGTTTCGGTATTTTCTATAAATATGTACATTTACCGAAATAATGAAGTTATTCCATTTGGGTGTTCCATACTGTATAATATTATAGGGTTTTATTTGTAATCATTTTGAAAAACGAAAATTGTATAGAAGATACGGAATCGTAATATAATTGTTTGTTGCTACTCTATAGTTGTTGAAGTAATCTGAAACTACTTGTTACGTACCTGGTGTTACACACCCTCTGTTATCTTTTTCAAATAAACGTGGCTTTCTCTGCTTGTCTTAGAAAAACAAATCGGATAGCCTCTTAGTATATTGTGTGACTATATATCTTGTGATATTAATAAGTGTTGGTAAATTAGATTAAAATTGTTTATTTGCTTTATGTTTTTGTGTGCTGTATTGTGAACCAAGTGCTAAAATGTTCAAAGGAAGTACCAATAAATAAAATTTTGTAAATAAATAGACAAGGCGTACTTTTGTTGCAAATTTATTTAGTGTGTTAGACCCCTGGTTATCGTACGCGTGCTGCAATAGAGAAAATTATGGTAGTCTGTCATTATACTTCCTGTCAAGAAGCGAACTTTACCTTGTTAGTGTTACACTATATTTCTATCTTGCATAAAAGTTATATCAACTCAAAACTTCACAATCCCTTGCTAATACATTCAAGAGCTTTAACTGAAATTTTAGGTTAATATAGGTCGTAACGTAAACATTTCCTTGTTATAGACTTTGCTGTCAGCTATTACGCGAATTTTAACATAAATAAACATTTTATGGAAAATGCTTTTATTAAAATGTGCAACAATCATACCGCCATCTAAACTACAGGATCTCCTATTAGATAGCAAAAAGCTTTTGTACTATAGAGCTATAGAACAACGGCATCAAAGGATACGAAGAAAACCTTTCATTTCAAATTCTTCACAACGCTTCGCTATTACTATTGATAGATTTTCTGGCATGTAAAGATACATTGACGGGATCACTTCCGTGTGAAGCTGATTCCTTTGATTCTTTTCTCGTATTGTATTCAATATCCTACTCAGTGTCTATAACTGTTCCTCCAAATACGTGTTCAGCTCTGTGTAATATCCAACGAGACTTATAATTTAAGAATATTGGATTCTATTCATTGTTCTACTACTTCTAAACAAAAAAATTATATTAGCGTTCTGCTTAGAAACCCAGGCTTTTATATAGGAAGATTCAAAAGCCGCATGTTATCTTTTATATCGGTTTACATAACTAGGTTTATACTAAATTTAGCTAAAAACTGTATTTTTAGTTTAAAGACTAGAATTTGAAATACGTACCCGGCGGTTAGGGTCATGCAAAACCATATTTGCATAAAACTACCTTATATGGTACAAAGAATTATAATTCATTTTTTGTGTGCTCTGTAGTGAGTGATATTATTCAGATTAAAATTATATTTCCATTGTTATAATCTAATTATTACTAATTTTGTTAATCACAAGTAAATAGGGAAAAGGTCCGAAAGTAACAATCACTTGACTTTGACCCAGATAACTTAGTACAAAAGTAGATATTAAATAATAACAATTAACTAGCTATTACTGAACGTGATAGCTGAAATACTGAACTTTATCTGTAATAATAGTTATATCAGTTGTAGTATTTGTTCACCTTTCAATAAAAAAAATTTATCGGATTCGAAAACAAGATTAGTGCCTGTTTTTAAAAAGAAAGCTTTTAATGCACGATGCTAATGAAATCTACTTGCAAGATACGCTACAGTGGACTATTAGAAGACCCCCATACTTATCTAATGTGTACTTTGGTCAGAGCAAACTATGTCGAAATTCGGAGCGATATTTCGATTTTTATTACGAGAATGAAACTGTTCCTAGATATTTGTACTTTTCAAAGTTTAACCCCGCTCTCGGCAGAGGTAACCCTCACTCGTAAGATCTTAAATAGGAAATGGGGACGAGCTTGTTCAATTACCTTTACATCATCATTAGGTCTTCAGTCCTGAAACTGGTTAGACGCGTACCATCATTGTTTTCTATTTTGAACTAACCTACAGATTTCCCTGAAATTTGCACAGTCTGCATCTATCACTATCTGATCTCGGTCTACATCCGCCTCTTTTTTCCTACCTCTGCTCGTCATATATCCCATACTATTCCCCAAAAATGCCTTAGAACGTATTCTGCCCTTCTCTTTCTCCTATTTTTTTCCAAAGATATCCTTGTTCCCCTACAGTTTCTATAACCTATTTGTTCTTACCTTTGTCTGTCCATCCTCATACATCTGAAGCAGGGCATTTCAAAGGCTGCTACCGTTCTTCTGTCTGCTTTTCAGACTCTCCGTATTTCATAGGCATACTGTACGTGCTGTGCTCCACACATTTGCTTTCAACAACTCTCGTTCTATGTTTGTTGTCTTTCTTCATAGCAGCTGTTCTTTCGTGTTAGATGCAGTTCGGTCCAATTCTATTGTTTTACAATTATATACCCTATTTCTCCGACATTCAGTGGTTGTGAAGAGGCGTAAGCAGCCTGTGGCTGCCAAGTTCCCCCAGCAGTTGAGCATTTACCGCTTTAATATTTTTTCCAATATATCTTTTCGCACATTCAACATTCGTTGCAAATATTTCACAACCAACAACTAGTTGTTTATAATAATCATCACATTTATCTGCGCTTAATTTTTCGTCATTAGGTATTCCGTCTCAAAACTGGTTAGACACGTACCTGCACTTATATATTCTCTGAACTGGCCTGCATAGTTCCCTGAAATACTCACACAGCATGTATACAGCTCGGTTCCCCTTTACTGTTTTCTAATTTTATGCCCTATTTCACCGAGATTCGGTGAAGGGGGTTAAGCAATCTGTGGCTGCCAAGATCCCCCAACACTTAGACATTTGCCGAAATAATAGTTTTCCTGTAAATACTTTCACACAATTACCATTATTCGAGAATATTGCTTACCTAATACATGTAGTTGCTTATAATAATCATCATGTTTAAGTACAGTTACTTTCTTCGTCATTAATTTATCCATCTTGGGACTGGTTGGATGCGTACCTCCATTGATTTCTATTCTGAGCTAGCCTACATATTTCCCTGAAACTCCTACAGCCTACATCTTTCACTATTTGTGTGCAGTAGTCTAACCTAGGTCTACCTCGTCTTCTCTTTTTTCCTATATCTACCTCTAATATATTCCGCACTATTCCCTCATGCCGTAGTATGTGGCCTATCATCCTATCTCTTTTATTTTTTACCGTTTTCCACATATTTCTTTCATCCCCTACCATTTTTAGTACCTCTTCGTTCTTAACATTGTCTGTCCATGATATTTTCATCATTCGTCTGTAGCACCACATTTCAAAGGCTTCTACCTTTTTCTTGGCCGCAAATCCTACTGTCCAGAGCTGTACTCCATACATAGGTTGTAAGCAATCCTTTCCTTGTTTCTATGTTTGTTGTCTTTGAACATAGTAGTTGTCTTTTCTTGTTAAATGTAGTGCGATCTTGTGATAATCTTTGTTTTATATCTTTTGTGCTTTTTACATCTTGCGTTATTTGGCTTCCTAGGTAGCAGAAATCCATAACCTCCTGTAAGTTCATCTTACTTATTTGTATTCTTGTTTTTGATTTATTTTCTCCTCCTCTGCATACTAGTACTTTAGTTTTAGTTTTATTAATTTTCATACCGTAACTCTCTGTTAGAACCGTTTCCATTTCATTAAGAGCAGCTTCTAAGTTTTCCTTGCTAGATGCTAATACTGCTATATCATCTGCAAATCTAAGCATATTTTTTTTGTCCCTGCATAATCATTCGAAATCGCTTCCTGCATTTGACAGTATTCATTGCCTCTTCAATGTACAAGTTAAAAATTAATGGGGATAGGACACATCCCTGTTTCGCCCCTTTTCTATTGTTTACTTCTCTACGTTCCTGCTCTAATTCTATTACTGCTGTTTGCTCCTTGTATAAGCTATGTACTATTCGTCTATCCGTGTAACTCATTCCAATCTTTTTGAGTATTTCGAACATTTTTTTCCATTTTACATTGTCGAATGCTTTTTCCAGATCTACAAACTCTATATACACGCTTTCCCCTTTTTCTATTGTGTTCTCCATTATCACCCTCAGAACTAATATAGCCTCCCGTGTTCCCCTGTTACACCTAAACCCAAATTGATCTTCTCCTAGTATTTCTTTAGCTCGTTTCTCCATTCGCCTTTGTACAATTCTAGTTAATATTTTTGACACGTATGCTGTCAAACTTATTGTTCAAAAGTTTTCACCTCTATCCGCGCCTTTCTTTTTTGGTATAGTAACTATGATGTTACGTTTGAAATTTTTGGGTATCTCACTTGTTTCTTACATATAGCTTACAAGTCGGAAGAGACGTCCTATTACTGCTTGGCTAGCGGCTTTTAGAGTTTTTGCTTGTACCTTATCTGTACCCGGCGCCTTACCATTTTTCAGCCTCTGTAATGCTAATTCAAACTCATCCCTAAATATAGGATATACCAGGTCATCATTTTCAATGTCTAATTCCTTTTCTAATGCTGTTAGTTCCTCTCCTGAATATAAATTTCCTATATATTCCTGCCATCTAGCTAGTTTCTCTACATTTTCTATAATGACGTTTCCTTCCGCGTCCCTTATATTTTTGCTATATGGTTTTATATCGCTAAAATTCATTTTAATTAATTTGTATGTTTCGTCTGTCTTTCCTATTTCCATCTTAGTTTGTACCTTTTTGCACTTTTCATCAATCCATTGTTCTTTAGCTTTCCTGCATTTGCGATTAATTTCTCATTTTATGGCGTTGTATCTGTTTTCCTGTTTCGTCTTATTTATTTTTGTATTTTTGTCTTTCTTCTATTAAATTCGGGATATTCTTTCTTATCCATGGTTTCTTAATTTCTTTTTGTGTATACCCCAGAATGTCTCTGTCCGCCATGTCTAGGCTGGATTTAATGATATTTCATTCCGTTTCTACTCCCGATATCTTTGAGCAATTTATTTGACTTTTTTTCGAACCTTTCTTGAATACCTTTAACTTTTAGTATCTTTAAGTCCAAATGCCTTTTTCCGTTTCTTTTTTCTTTTATCTCCTGGCATCTTCCACGTATACCGTTTTCTAGCCTGATGTTGAAATAATGTGTTTATAATGATTAAATTGTTCTTGTCGCAAAATTCTACCAGCCTATTTCCTCTGTCGTTTCTCGTGCCTAAACCAAATAAACATCCTACTGCTCCTTCCCTACCCTCACCTACCACTGCATTAAAATCCCTCGTAATTATTAAACTTTCATGTCCTTTACGTGTCTTAATATGTCTTCGATATCTTTGTAGATAGCTTCTACCTCTTCGTCACTGTAGCTAGAGGTGAGCATGTATACTTGTATTATTACTGTGTTTACCGATTTAGATTCTAATTTAACCATGAGTACTCTTTCGTCCTTTTGTAAATAATTTTTTACACAGTATGCTATATTTTTTCGCATAACTATCCCCACACCAAAATTTTCTTCCTCTGCTCCTGTATAAATTACTCTGGAGTCTCCACTCCAAAAATCACCCGCTTCTGACCACCGAACTTCGCTGATCCCTACTATGTCTCGTGATAACCTGTTCATTTCGATTTTTAGGTTCTCTAGCTTACCTACTTGCTTCATACTTCTAACATTCCACGCTCCGACTCGCAAAATGTTCCCGACTCTTATTCTTAACTTTCCGATCGCATCCTCCGAAGTAGTCCCCTCCCGGAGATCCGATTGGGGGACTATTTTAACTCCGAAATCTTTTACCCTAGATAATGCCATCATTTTATTATAATTTAGATACGCTGTGTACATGGGAGGTAATTGGTGGTTTTCCGTTGCCTTCCACATCGCTGTAGCGTGTCTCAGACTGTCATACCGACCCCTATGGTCTCTGTCAATCTAAGTACCGAAAGAGCCACTTCCCTCTTTCGGGGACCTGTCTTAGTCTGGTTCCTCACTAACGACCCTACTACTTTGGTTGGACCTGTAGTTTGGCTCTTTAGCTCATTAGAACACGCAATCCATTTCACCTGTTCTAGTAATCTAGAACTTCGGCAAGGCGCAGGTCCATTCGAAATGGTTACCTTTACAATAACACTGTAATTTTTTTATTTTTTCATACGGTAATTTACGAGAGCATGTGTTGCAAGGGCCAAATTTTTAGAGAAGTTAAATAAACGAAACTTATTATACTCAGCTTGGCATATACTGATCAATTTTAATTGATGAACTGTTACCAATGTTCTAAGTAAAGATAAAGGTTGTTTTCAAATTCTTTGGTATTAAGTTACTTGTACAACTGAGTTGCGTTATGATGTTCGAAGCGAACAGACGTGTTTTCTGAGAGCTTTGTTATTCTTGTCATTATGTAACTTTAATAAAATTCAAAATTAATATTCGATAGTTAACTGTAATTCAGTGTAAATTTAACATTTAACTTTGCCTGTTCATCGTACAAATTACACACTAATGTCCTGATATTATATGTAAAGATTTGTAAGTTCATCCTATTGTCTCCATAAAATTTCATCTGTTCTACTGAAATATTACTAGCAAAAATCCTTGGGCTCTCTCTCGCTAAAGCGCTTATATTTTGTTTAATTCCTGTAACCTCTCTTTCAAACCTGCGTATTTGATCTCTGCATGACTCACTCACCTCAGTCATTCTCCCATTTATCTCTTCTTCGCAAAAAATTCTGACTTCCGATTTTAGTTGTACTATTTCACTCCGAATCCCAATTATACTACTTTCAGTTCTCTCAGCTCTCATTTAAACCTCTCCCATTTTTACTGTTAAACTATTTTTAAAATCAGAAAATTCTTTGGTTAATTTATCTATTTTTTCGCTTAAGGTCTCCCTAATTTCCTCAAACTTCCGGTTTGATTCTTCCCTAACACCGGTTAATGTTTCGTTCATCTGCTCCACTTTTCTTCTTGATTCTTCACCCATTTCCCTAATTTCCTCAAACTTCCGGTTTGATTCTGCATTCATCCTCTCTAGCATTCTTATTATCACCTCATTTTCTTGGTCTCCCGACTCTGTTTTTGATCGATCTCTACTACCTCCAACTTTTTTCATTTTTTCTGATTTTTTAAACAACGCACTATCGTCACTTCCAACTTCTGTTCCTTCACTCCTAAGTCACTCCCTTCTTAACATCCGTTCACCACACACTGTTCGTACACTCACTAAGTTCTAAAATAAATCTAAAACTATCACTAAAATGATTTACAAAACAATCCACCCTTTCCTCTCAGGTCGCCAGTTTTTTGAAATAAATTTATTGATTTGGAATGGTGCCCCTCACGTTCGGGTCACCATAATTCTGTGAATTTTTCTTTGGAACGGCTTGTTAATTCGTGCCCCAATGTTGGGTCGTCATAATATTTTGAGGTTTAGCTGTAAAAATCGTGCCCCTCAATGTGGGCGCCATTAATGCTACGAAGTTTTACCTCGGCTGCTGCTCTCTTGCCTCCTAAATCCACTAAAACCTCTTAAAACCAACACAGACGCTTACTTGTTAACGCTGAATCTAAAAACTCCCGCTCACTGCCTCTATGCTGAAAACTAATAGAAATTCACACCCTACAATCACACACTCAAAATAACGCAATTCACAAAATACATCACACTTTATATATATGAAGTAAATATTACATTTTCAAAATACTTTTCCTTATGTACACTCGTATTATTAGTAATGTCAAAAATTTCATTTTCAAAAATGATTTAATTCGATAACCTTATTAAACAAATATACAAATATACAAATATTATTAAAGTAAGAGGACTTTCTCATACCTTACGTTAACCCCTTTGTCTTATCATGAGCTCATAGTAAAACTCTTGCAATGTGAGTGCAAATTTACTGCACTACAAAAAAATTAAAAAGGAAGCCCTTTATACTTCTTTACAACATAGCCTAATTATCTGTAAATTAATTATCCTTGACTACCTAAATAAATTTCATTTTTATCTAAAGTCCCATAAAATTTTAGTTCATTAAATATATCAAATAGGAAACACTCCAAAGCACAAAAAAATCAAAAGAACCATAGAAAATATTCACCACAAAATGTTTTTATACAATTGCATTCCTGGTATATATCTCCCAAACGTTGGCCGCTAACCAGCTCTTGAAGACGATGCCGTCCAGTATGGCACTAGTTCATGAAACAGCTCCCCGGTTGAATCACCATCCTTCTATGCATGCTGCTACCCCAAAATCTCGTCCTTTAAAATAAAACCATGTGCATTCAATTTCCACTTCGTATTCTAAAATAAATTAATCAAAAATTGCTGCTTTACCATCAAATACTTCCAAATTTTACTAACTTTTGTGCATTCCAAAACCACAATAATAATCGTTTGTACTTACATACAAAATTTACTCTTCGCTTAAAATGCTTTTATTCGCTTTTTAATTGACTTGACTTGTTATCATACTGCGCTAATTTACATAAATTCACTAACTTTGACTAAAAGCAACTCGATGAAGCGCGAAGGGCTGAAGAAGAATTACGAGACCGCCACCCCATTTGAAAGTGGTTTATATACCCATTGCTACACTTTCCCTGTTTTCCAGTTCGCA
Source organism: Platerodrilus igneus (assembly GCA_036346225.1). NCBI lineage: Eukaryota > Metazoa > Arthropoda > Insecta > Coleoptera > Lycidae > Platerodrilus > Platerodrilus igneus. Next base: position 3,667,481 of record JARFIW010000544.1, read on the forward strand.
CGTAAAATGTTAACGTACAACAATATTTTCTATAAAAGCACCAACCGTTTCTTATTTCTTAAAACTGCTCGCTTAACCGACCCGATATTATTGTGGAAAGCTCTAGCGGCTCTTCATTCCCTTGAATTACGATAACAAACATGTTAAAATACTTGGTGAAACATATACAACGGCTAACGGTTCTTCTGATTTTGCGAAACTAGCCTCAACCGCCAATCGATTTCCAATACGTTCACGCATTCAAACTCAAACAAACATCTTTCATCTCCCTTTTCAAATAGTCCCTTTTCACACATATGCTTCCATCAGCTACATATTTGGCCTGCCTAACAGAAACTTGTCGCATGTATACCTGTATCGTCCAATCATCTAGCTCAATTCGGTTCCCTTGCTTTTATTCGATGCGCGTCTGCTTATGATATTACTAGAAATTATTGATTTCGTTTCCTTTTCCAAAATAAGTTTGTTTGTCGTTTCCCTCCTACACCGCATCTATAATTAAATCACTGTTTCTCACTTGTATTCATACGTTTCTGCCCCGTCCTTGTTCCTCCATGACAGTTGTTTCTAGCTTCCCTCTGATACTACCTGCTACTTCGTTATGCTTATATGTTCTCTGTACTGTCCTTGTTGTATATTGAGTACGCTAACTCCCAACGGCCTTTTCCTTCTTGTAAGACATTAAATTTTAAAAGACTTGGTTATCGTAACGTGTTTTCTTGAAATATCCCCTCATTTTATTTTGTACACTATGCTTTGAAACATTTCTGGTTTGAAAATAATAATCCTTATTTTAACGAATATGCAAAGCTTTTACGTTTTCGTCTGTTACCTTAAATAAAAAATTTAAAGTGGTATTTTTACCTAGTTGTTTCTAATCTTTATTGCCCTATCTTATAATAAATATTATGATACGTCCTTTCTAAATAAATGTAACTAAAATTAAATTAACCCTACATTATTATACCTTGAGTAAGCTCTAAATTAATTATTTAAAATATCTTAATTATCTAAAATGCCTAGTAGTCTTTCGTAGTTATATATTCCATATATATATAATATATATACTATATAATATATATATATATAATATATATATATATATATATATATATATAATATATATAATTATATAATTATATAATTATATAATTATATAATTATATAATTATATAATATATAATATAATATATAATTATATATAATATATATTATATATATAATTATATAATTATATAATATATATATATATAATTATATAATTATATATATATATATAATTATATAATATATATATATATTATATAATTATATAATTATATAATTATATAATTATATAATTATATAATTATATAATTATATAATTATATAATTATATACTATATAATTATATATAATTATATAATTATATAATTATATAATATATATAATTAATATAAATATAATTATATATAATATATATAATTATATATTATATACATATAATTATATAATTATATTATATATATAATATATATAATTATATAATTATATAATTATATAATTATATAATATATATATATATATATATAATATATATATATAATTATATAATATATATATATATATATACATATATATATTATATAATTATATAATTATATAATTATATACTATATAATATAATATATAATTATATAATTATAATAATTATATATATATACCATTATATATTATATAATATATATATTATATAATATATATAATTATATAATATATATAATATATATATATATATATATATATATAATATAATTATATAATATATAATATAATTATATAATTATATACATATAATTATATAATTATATAATTATATAATTATATAATTATATAATATATATTATATAATTATATAATTATATAATTATATAATTATATAATTATATAATTATATAATTATATAATTATATAATTATATAATTATATAATATAATATATATATATATAATTATATAATTATATAATTATATAATTATATATATATTATATAATTATATAATTATATATATAATATATATAATATATATAATTATATAATTATATACATATACATTATAATTATATAATTATATATATATATATCCATATATATATAATTATATATATATACCATATAATTATATACCTATATATAATTATATACCATATATATATACATTATATAATTATATACCATATAATATAATATATACATATAATATACATATACTATATATATACCATTATATATCATATACTATATGCCATATACCATATACTTTTATTTAGCTTGGATATACCAAATGTATCTACTTGTTTGAAATTCTGTCAATATCATTGTTACGCAGATCATACCTAATTTTTTATTTTTTATTTTTGTTTCTATCCACTTATTTCTTTTTTTTCTGTTGTTTATATGTTATATTTTTACATTGGCAAGTTAGATGTTAGAAAGGGTCATATGGTCCTAATTTTGCTTGTGCAAATAAAGACGTTACAATACAATACAATACAAAGTTGCTACCTTTTGACAACAGATCGTTAGTCTAATGTGTAAAATAATGTAACGTCGTATGGACTACTTCTGATCAAAATGAATACATTGGAAATAACAAACTTTTGTACACAAAAGATGTTTGGTAGGTTCCTCCAGCACACCATGTCTTTCAGATGGACTTAATAGGTACTTGAGTTTTGCATTTAAGGGTTATTAGATTACAATAAGTACATTTGGGATGTTATTTCCATAATTTCTGGTGTATTTTCGAAATGACTAGTGCAGTTGAATACCGTATATAAATTGCCATCATGAATTTAGGAATTCAATTTCAGTCGAAATTTCGATTACAATATTAAGAGATTATTAAAGCTTTGAAAGTCGTTATGTGAAATATATTAGTGGTTTATATAAATTGTCCTATGTGATATAAATTACTCAAGTGATCTATATAAATTGTTGTAGTGATAATATAACTTAATATAAATTAATCATAGTTCATCGATATAAGTTAATTAAGGAGAAAGCGCTGTAGCTTTTAGAAGTTAATATTTGTACTATTAGCGATAAGTTTGTAAGAAATTATTATGAGAATGTTTAAGATTTCATTGTGGCTGCAAGTTGTTGAAAAGGTTTGTTTAATCAGTGTGATAATAAAGAACTTTGTCCAAATACAGTTTTCGTTAAAATATTGTATAGTGGTATATGTTATTTAAAGTGTTTAAAACGCTACCCTGTGCAAATATTGTGTAACATGGCTTCCTCTATGATTGATTAAAAAATATATGTGCTAATATTGTGAAAGGATTTGCTTCTGAATTGTAATATATTGACGTGTTAGTAAGAGAAAAAGGTTATAAAGGTTATTTATATGAAGGTAGTTTATGCCAAAGAAAGCCAAATATCAGATCCCGTAACTGAGAAATTTATGTTTGCCGCACTTTACAAATGTTAAAGTATTTGAAATATTAGTCAAAGTATAAGTGCCAAGACGTAAAAAAAACAATGACTTGATGACGTGATAAAGCACAGTATTCAAGGATTTACACTGAGTTGTATGTTTAATAAGCCATAGAACGTACATTTGCTAATCGAGAAACCGGATGAGTCTGTAGAAATTCCACTATTCACCACGCAGATCCGGGTTTATATGTGTAGCATTTCGGCATTTATTTTAGTAGAACCAACCTTTGGACAAACATGTAATATCAAAATTATAAGTAAAAGTATTGTCAAATATGATTGAAGGGTTGTGCGATATTAGGGACCAATGATTGAACATTTATATATGAAAAAGAAAAGTGTAAAAGAAAGATTATAAGGTATTAGGGACACGAACTTGTTGGGACGATTTTATTGGATGGAATTTGTATAAAATGTATTAAAGAGTAGGCATATTTTAATTGTAATTATCACCTAGGAAAAGATAAACAAGAAGTCGATTTATAATTTTTTTGGGCAGTAAGACGTATTTTTGTAAACTGCGCTAAATTTTGAACATTTAAAGAATTAATAAATGAATTTGAAAGTTTAAGAGTTTGATTAATATAAAAAGAAGAGTACGGATAAGCAAGAATAATAATAATTAATAGTAACGACGAAGTGAAAAGGGTAAGAGTGGATTAAAGTAACAGTGGAAAAGGCGTAGTAAATAGTGGGAATTTGGAACGAGATAGATAAAGGCAGAAAGGCATTGAATGGTATATAAAAATGAAGGCGATATTAATGGAATAGATTTGGATATGGTATTAGGAGGATTAATGGTATTGAATGGTTATTAGAGGATAGCAGTGAATTGGAAAGAGTGGACTTAGGAGGAAAGCATTGAATTTGGAACGAGCGGAATTTGGAACAGGAAAGCATTGGAGTAGCCCGAGGATTAATACGAGCAAAGAAGATTCAACATCTAGGAAAATTAGCGCAGTGGAAGTTATATAAAAAGCTAGTCAAAATTCTAAATTTGGGTATATTTATTTTAGATTTGGGGATATCGAAATTCATTAAAAGAAACCTGGAACTGGACAGCAGATCTTTCATAGTGATAGTGCCAACAGTGTAAAGACGCATACGGCGAGTGAGATTTTTGAGCCAGTTTTCAAAGAGGCCGACGACGAAGTGTAAAATAGGTGAATACTGTGGTTTTAACGTCAAAGTCATAAATTTTGTAATATTAATTAATTTGGCACAAGGCTACGTGGATCGTATATAAAAATTTGGCATATACAAGTGTAAAATATCACAGGTACAAAAACAAAAGGTCGTGCTGTTTGGTTGGTGCATTGCACATCTACTTACCACTGAACCCACGGTAAGTAGGTGGATACCCTGGGAAGAACGAGTTTTCAAATAGTCGAGGCATATTGATACCGCTTTGTTTTATAAACCAACCAAACGAAAATAAAGGACGTAACATAAAATAAATTTTTGCATATCATATAAAATTAAATAATAAATAAAAAGGCGCGAAGGGGTAGCATAAGAATATATATATATATATATATATATATATATATATATATATTGATGTGACGTTAGGTATCACCATTTGGACGTAACATAAAATTTGCTGTGATATTTGTCCCAGCGTTGGACCGTCATAAATTTTGCTACAAACTTTAGCTTTTATTATTTTAGGATTAACGAGCCCCTACGATGGGCGTAAAAACTTTGCTATGAAATTTGGCCTCACGATTGGGCATACCATAAATTTGCTATGAAATTTGCCCCTGATTTCTCACGATTGGGCATGTCATAAATTTGCTGTGATATTCCCCCCTGAACAATCAAGCCCCTACGATGTGGAATGTTAAATAAGAATTTTTACCCCGAATAGATCGTATTGAATCAAATAAAGCAATTCTATAGTACACAATATAATGATTGATAATATTTACAACTTTAAAAATTTTCCCCTTTTACAGAATATCTACATATACCAGGTTTATGGGTTTCTGAAAGCCAGCAAAAATATCTTTTACTTATTCAGGGACCTTCGAACGGTCCAAGATACTTATTCCCTTTGTCATAAATTGATAAGTGACCCTTTTTGATGATTCTTACAGATACACAGTGTGACAAGTATTAAATTAAAACTCTCTTCAATAATAAAGTGTATTAAGATTGCTAACCTGAATGGGTTTTGTAGCTCCATCCTAGTCTATGATCTGCATCCTCTTTCTGTGACCGCTTTCCTTATTAATGTGCCTGCCCCATAAATTGTTTCCAATTAAAATCGTACCAAGTCAGAATATGTCGAAATTAGAAGACTTTCATTTTTAAACTTTCTTCAAAATTTGAGTATGTTTAAAGTTCGAAGTCGCAAATTAAAGTCGTCTTAAATATTCCAAATTAGAGCCATCTCAATCAAAATATGTCTCCAATTAAAAGTCGAAATTAAAAAGTCGATATTAAAAGCCAGATCCAAATTAATGTCGGAAATAAAATCCATGTCGAAATTAAAAGTCGGTATTAAAAGCTCTGTTTTATTTATATTAGAAATGGATTTAATTAAGTCGTTTTACTTACGTCTATTTATAGATCGGCTTATTTTCGTTGCATAAATTCTCGCACTTTTTAACTCTGATTTACTTTGAATTTTTGCTTCACTGGTTACGTAAATTCTTAACACTTTCGAACATAGTCGTAGCTCAGTTTAAATATAGACTAACTTGTCGCTTCATCATTATCGTATAAATATATAAACCGAACCTCCACCTGATTTTATTGGTTTATTTACGTTCTGGGACGATACTTCTGCTTATCTCGCATACCTTGAAATTTTCACCATTTATATAGTTCAAATCTTTCAAGGCATGCCTTGACAGTCACGTACGCCTCCCGCATATCGGGGTGTTATTTGAGAATTTCCAACTTTTGCCTTTTATTAACTCACGTATTTGAATGTTTGTTAAATTTTATCGTCTTTATTGCATCGCCTGGTGCTTGTTTATTTCTACATAATATTGGATTTTTGAACAAATGTGATTTTTTCCTGTCACGAACGATGATATTTTTAACGCAATTGTTAAATATATTCGTAATGCCAATTCATATAGGTTTCTCGTTGATTTAATTTTGATGCAATTTGTTGCGTTTTCAAATCTTATCTTTACTTGTAAACTACTCTTAGACATTTCTATGTTTCTCATGCATTTAATCCCGTGTATTTTATATACAGTGTGCTCTCAATTAACAGTATGTAGAGTGACCGATTTACTCTTATAGTTTCTGAAATTGTGTGCTTTTCTTAAACTGGAAGTGGTTTTTATTTATTCTACGACCCCTATGACTTAACCTACCCCTAAACTACCCTACTATCATAGCAATATATATATATATATATGTGTGTGTGTGTGTGTGTGTGTGTGTGTGTTTGTGTGCGTATGTGTGTGCCTGTACGTGTGCGTGTGCGCGATAACATTGTTCAAGTTTTTGGCTGTGTATACAATAATATGCAAATAATTAGCAGTAACCTAATAAGGTAAACAGGTCTAGCGAAAGAGTTAAGACTTATGGTTTGCAAATAGTGCGACGTCAGCCGTAAATTGGTAAATATGCTGAACCCGTTCAATGTCACTAGATGTGGTAAAATTTACTAACTGGTTTAGGGAAAGAATTAATAACGTTAGGGGCCACGTGGATGAGCGACAAGCACAGACAGAGAACGACGTACAAATAGCAAGGTGATTCGGTTAATGTATGTTTATCTCTTTTCCGTTCAGATATAGTTCATTTAGAGGCTATCATCATGCATCTCTTATAGGAAGAACTTCCTTCAATTTTACATTGCTCTATATGGGAGGGTTTCGGTGTTTTCATTTTGGTGGTTTTGTCCTGCTGTCACATGCATGTGAAACATTAAATTAAACACCACTTACGTAATTACTTTTTATTTCCGTTATTTCTTGAAATATTTATCGTTTTAGAATTACAGAATTTAGTCTATAGATACCTCCCATAATGTATATCTAATAAGGACATTTATGAATATATTTGAATATTATTGTCATACATTGTGGACGCAAAGCTTAAAATATGCAGTCTTTTCAAAAATATTAGAAGGCGGTATTAAGTACTGACAACGTGCAGTGTTGTATAGTTTCTAAATGGTTTCGAGTGACCTATTTTAATTTGCGTTACTAAAGTTATGTTATCGGGACATGAAGTAACTGTACAACTACTTTTATAGCTTCACTACCGTGGTACAAGTTCTTGATAGTCATCATAATAGGTTCATTTACCTTTAGTTATTTTGGAGATATCTCCTCACTTCCGCTATTATGTACTGTAGTTTTACATGTATCCTTAAAGTTTACGTTTACATTAAGATTTCTATGATACACTTAACAGCATTAGAGAAACTTTGTTTAGTGGTTTAATATAACTAAGCTAAACTAAAGATAAGGGAAGCATAATATGTGAAAAGGTGTCTTAAATTACCCACTTACACGCCAACTATTAACTTACAGATAATAAAACACATTTGCAATAGAAAATTTTCCAAGTGTGCAAGATGCCCCAAATTGAATGCGCTTAATGGTTAATTCTGTTATTACCAAAGAGAGAAAAAACTTTTTACACGTTTATGGTCATTTTTAGGTTTCCGTACCTTATAAGGTATAACAGAACCTTTATAAGATCAATCTCGTGTCCGCCCGTCCGTCTGTCACAGAGGTTTTTCTCAAAAACTATGTAATGTAGGAATTTGAAATTTGGCACAATGCTAGGTCTTTATGGCGCGCACATATAGCGACAGTCAAAAAATAGAAAAAAAATATTTTTAGATAAAAATGGTAGGGGTTAATTCGGTCGAAAGAAAAAAAATTTTAATAAATAAATTTTTTTTATAATTTTCGGTCCAGTAGTCTCATGATATAGTTCAAAATGTGCCAAAAATAACCGCCTCCCCCATGTTTTCCTACATTTCCAAAGCTAAAATTTTTATTTTAATAGGAATAGTAGCTATTGAGTCATAGATTATCGGAAAATTCCAGGATTTTTGAGTGTAATAGTTGCTGGGAAAATATTTTTTAAACACAGTAATAGACAACGTATTTACTAATAACATACCAGTACAATATGGGACAATGTATTTATTTTTCAGTTATCACAATCAAATTTGGATAAGATTCAAATATACATAAAAAATAAAAACGGCTTAATTTGATTTACTGATTGTTCACTGTGGTATTGGTACGGAACCCTAATAGTGCGAGCTCGACTTGCTCTTGGCTAACTTTTATTATTTTTAGATCATTCAATGGCAAAATATGAGTGACCTTCGTTTACTTTCAAATTACAGTCAAATATTAATATTTCTAACAATTCGACAAATTCGTAAAGCGGGTTTATTTGTCAATCCAAAAATGTTATTAAAGTTTTTTTGTGCAATTTTTTACATAAATTAAAGTGACGCAGTTAAATCTTTAGTATTTGTAACTTTGAGGTTAAACAATAGTTAAAACCCTTGATCACAAAAAATTCTCTAAGCTAAATACGTATTTCGACTACGTCATCATCATCATCATCATCATCAATAGGTCTTTAAGCCTCGAATTGGTTTGACGCGAGTTAAGGTTCGTGGCTTCGAGCGGTCCTTTTTTAAAAAGACTTCTTTGGTCCTTAACACATTTATTTGTTTATACAGATTTGAACAATTACAATCTTGAATTAATTTATTCTAAGTCGAAATTATTAATTATTGTACAGTGAGTTATCTACGAACTGCAATGCAAAAGCTGAACGTTTGAGGAACTGACTGGCAGTGGAGCTCCCGGCCTTTTTATAATCTCCCTACCTCTTTACAATTCTGTGGGAACCTGCGGACCTATGTCCGTTTACCCTTGACTCTATTCATAATACTTAGTTGCTATCTTAAAAGCTATTCATAATTACAATGTTGCAGGCTTATTCTGCGTAATCTCGGTACGTGACATCCTACGACCGTCTGTGACCTGACATTTGCAGTGTCACTTATCCTTGTGCTACTTTGTAGCGTTTCCATTCGTGGGAACTGAAATCATCATAATAAATTGTAATAAATTGTTGCAATTTGTCTTTTATGACATTGTTGCACTGTCCTAACATTTCCTAATATCTTTATTAGTTTTATATGTATAATAGATGGGGGATCCCATAACTCCTCTCAACGTACATTAAAAATTAAGGGGTTTTTACCTTGTCTTGATTTTTAATTAAATTCGTTTTCGTTTAATCTCATTTAAAATTCATATTTTCTAGGGGTACATTTGTTTCTTTGGGTTTCTTAAATCTAAAACTGTTTTCTTTATTATTCTTAAATCTAATACATATTTTGTACGTTACATAAATGATCAATAAAATAGTCAATAAAATCAATATAATTGTCCATACACTAATATTATCGTAGTGCACTTTGGGCGTCTTGATCTCGTTCAGTTTCTCTTTATAATCTTCCATGAGTTTCATGGCGTGGTTTAAGTTGCCTAATTCCAGGTGTTCCAATTGCATTGGTTTTTGAAGGGTTTCTTCATCTTCTTTTTGGATAATCTTGATTTGCAGATCGGGTAGATTTGCTAATTTCTTGCTTTGTACTGGGCCTTGGTAAACTCTAATTATTTCGTTTTTTAATTTTAAATAACAATTTTCCTTAAGGGTGATTAATTTACTTCCGGTTAATGCTAAATTATTTTCATCTTGGTTGCAATACATTGTTGCGATTACTTCGGTGGGAAAAATGGCAATCCATTTATTTTCTGTTACTTTCTGAATTTTCATATTGTTGATTAATACAGGTGTGGCTTCACAATTTTCATAATGATTGATAAATTTTAGTAGTTGTACTTCGCAAGGGCTGTCTTCTTGAATTGTTGCGGTTGTCAATGATTGGCATAAGTATTGACTGGGTGTGACTTCATTACATTTGTCGTTTGTATAACCATATCTTTGTTCATTTAAGGATAGGAATTTGGTTTTTGGAATAATAACTTGGTATGTGCTAGTCATTTTCATTGGAAAAGCAAATAAGTGATAATAATTGTAACTGTTAATCTCTACTATTGGTATTTCTATTAAAAATGTTATATCGTTATTTTTTACATAGCCTTTAACTATGGCTATTTTTTCAAATATTAAAATGTTTGATTCTAATACATCGAAAGGTAATTTACTATTAGTTATAAAAGATTTTATTCTCAATAATTCTTTTAATAAATCTATTGGTTCTATGATACTTGAATGTAGGGTATTTAATTTTGCAAAGGTTACTGCGTTTTCTAACGTTGCTAGGATTTGTTGAGTTAAAGTTAGGGTTGATATTATTTGGTTGTATATCGTATTGAATATGATTAAATCTCGCATGCCTAACATGGTAGTTCGCATGTTATTTTCTAAGGTTTCTATTCGATTGGCTATACTATCTTGATTTCTGACTAATTTTCTTAGGGTTTCATTAAATTTGATGATCGTTGATTGTGTTAACGATATTTGATTACTAATTATGGTTTGAATGTCGTTTTGATTTTCTATCAATTGTTGTATCGCGTTGTCATAGCGTTCTGCGTCTTGGTTATCTAGATTTCCGGTAATTGCTTTGATTAGGTTTCCTAATCCGTTGATTAGTCCTCTTTTTCTTCTCGTTATTTGTTCTGTAGGTATTAGTCGATTAAATTTGTCTTCTATATTTTTCAAAATTCTTTCTGTTATACTGTCGTAGTTCATCATTTAGATTGCGTATTCTTTTCCGAATTTTGTTGTGTCCATTGATTGTTTTAGTCGAAAATAATTATTTTTGATTATTTGAAATTCTTGTTTTAACTCGGTTAAATCGAATTTTTGTGCAAAGGTCCAATAATCTATAGTGTTCTGCATACTGCCTAATTTTATTGGTAGTATACCGGGGTTGTTCTTTATGTCTTCAATTATAATTTCTGTGTCCGTTCTACCTGGGTGGAGGTTGACGATAAGGGTGACGATTGTCCATCTGAAAGTACGGGGTGTCTTAAATTTTTGAGGTGAACATATTTTGTTATCTTGCCGTCGTCTATCGCGGCTACGTTTTTGTTGGATATTCGTTTGATTTAAAGGGTCCTAAATTTCTCGGTGCTGTTTTGTGTCTTTTACTTTGGTAGTTTTTCTCGAATACGGTTTGTCCTATGGAAAATTTGTTTATGTCTGAGTTTTTATTACGGGTCGCGGTAATTCGCTCTTTATCGTTATCTAATTTGTCCTTTACTTTGTCGTAAGTTATTTTTAGCTTCTCTTTATGATCTTTAGCGTATTGCTGGTAGATTTCTTTGATATAATGTATATCGTAGGGGTTGCGTGAATCTGAATGTCCTAAGGTTAGTTCTAAGGGTGTAAAATTTGTAGTTGAATGAATCGTGTTATTATACGCGATTAATGCGTATGACATTAAGTTAGTTATGTGTTCTTTCTTGTAATTGAATCTTAATAGTCTGATCTGTTCTAATAGGGTTGAATGTAGTCTCTCAATTAGTCCGTTTGATTCAGGGTGGTTTTCCGTTATAACGTGAATTTTTATTTTGTGTAATTCCAAAGTGTTTTGAATTGTTTCGTTTTTAAATTCGCTTCCGTTATCTAATGTTATTGTTTCGGGTGTTCCGTAAAATGTAAAATAGTGTAGAAATCCTTGAGTTATGTCTATACTATTTTTAGAAGTGATTGGTATTGCTTGTCCTATTTTCGTAAATGCGTCCACGATTGTTAGGTAACTTTGTGCTTCTACTACTAGAGTATCTGCATGTAATTTTTGGAAAGGTTTGTCTGGCGTTTTAGTTAACATTAAGGGTATCTTTGGGGGTTTTCTGTCTTATTTGGCTTTATCACATAATTTGCACTGGTTGATAAAGTCTGTAGTTAATTCTTTCATGTCCTTGAAATAGTAGCGTCTCATGATTTGTTTTAGGGTCTCGTTTATTCCTCGATGGTTAGTCTTTCCTTCGTGTTGGTTTCTTATTACATCGTATATTTCGTCAGGGTCGTCTAATGTTATTAATTTTCTTGTGCATGTTATAAGTTCGGGGCCAGAATTGTTAAATAGTTTAACATATATTTCTGAAAATCGTTTATATAAGTTTTCCGTGTTAAAATAAAAGTAAAATCGTTTTTTCTCGGGGGTGTATTCCTTTAATATTTTAATTATTTGTGACTCGTTGTCGTCTTTAGTTATTTGAACTTGGTAAATTTTCTTATTATCCACTTTCGTGTATTTTACAGGATTGGGGTTGTTTAAAACTTCTGTGATTATAAATTGATTGGGCTTCATGTCTATAGCTTCGTTTAAAATTTTTATTGCGGTTTCCGGTTCGTCATTTTGTGTCGAATGTATGGTTTCCATTTCTTCTGGGTCTTCTCTGATTTCGGTTTCGACTACGTTTCCTACTAATGATTCTGTCTCAAGTGCGTTAAGTTGGATTCTACTTAAAGCGTCTGCGTTATTGTTGTAAATTCCCTTTTTGTATATGATCTCATAGTCATATTCTTCTAGTCTAATTCTCCATCTTTGTAATTTCGAGTTAGGTTCTTTGAGTTTGCATAGCCAAACTAATGGTCTATGATCGGTATATATATAAAATTTCCGTCTGTATAGGTACGATCTAAAATATTTTGTTGCCCAAATTATGGCTAACAATTCTTTCTCTATCGTACTGTATCCTTGCTCTGTTTCGTTGAGGGTTCTGGATGCGTAACTGATAGGTTTATCGTTACCTACTGTTCCTTGGCTTAATACTGCGCCTAAGGCTACATTTGATGCTTCCGTTGTTAAAATGAATGGTTTTGAAAAGTCTGGGTATTCTAATACGGGGTGATTTGTTAAAATGCTTTTAATTTTATCTACTGCTTTTATAAATTATGGGGTATGTACAATTTTGTTTCCCTTTTTTAAACAATTGGTTAGGGGCTTTGTTATTTGAGCATAACCTTTTATAAATTTTCGGTAATATCCGCTAAGGCCTAAAAATCCTTTAATCTCTTTATTCGTTTTGGGTATAGGGTAATTTAATACAGCGTTTGTTTTGTCGGGGTTTGGCATCACTCCTTGGGGTGTTATTATGTGTCCTAAAAAGGCTACTTCTTTCTGTAAAAATTCGCTTTTATCTAGTTGTACTTTAAATTTTGCGGTTCTTAATCTTTCGAACACTTCTCTTAATCTTTCAATGTGCTCCACTAATGATGTTGAATACACTATTATATCATCTAGGTACACAAGGCATTTTTCGTTGTGTATCCCTCGTAGTATCTTATCCATTATTCGTTGAAAAGTTGCGGGTGCGTTCTTCAGTCCAAATGGCATCCGTTTATACTCGTAGTGTCCTCTAGGTGTGCTAAAGGCTGTTTTCTGTGTATCTCCTTCTTCCATTTCTACTTGATGGTATCCTGATGCTAAGTCTAGCGTCGAAAAATATTGGCACTTGCCTAACTTATCTAATATTTCTGTTATATTCGGTAACGGGTATTTATCGTCTACCGTTTTTTCGTTCAACTTGCGGTAATCTATTACCATTCGGTATTTCCGTTTTCCTGATGCGTCTAGTTTCTTCGGTACTATTAGTACGGGGCTGCTCCATGGTGAATTGGAGTGTTGTATAATATCTTGATCTAATAGATCGGCTACTTGTCTGTCAGCTTCTTCCTGACTTGCCTGGGGTAATCTGTATGCTTTGGTGAATAGGGGTTTGTTATCCGTTAGCTCAATGTTGTGTTTAACTGTATTTGTAAACGTTAGGGGTATTCCTTCTCAATGGAATATGTCGCGGTACTCGTAACATAATTTTTGTATTGCTTTTTGTTCTTCGTGATTTATGGCGCGGTTAAATCGGATATTATTTAAATTTTGTTTTAACATTTCGTCATTTTCTGCGGGGTTGTAATTTTCGTTTGGGGTTCCACCTATTTCCATTTCGTTAAAATTTAATTCTTCTACGTTAATCGGGTTTGTTAAAGATAGTTCTACGGGGTAATCATTTGAGTTTAATATGGTCGTTGTGGCGTAATTATCTTTGATTTTTACTAATGCGGCTGGGGTTTCTACTCCTTGTTGAAAAGTTATATGGTTTATTATTCCTAAGTTGTTATTTGAATTTACGGGGATTCTTATCTTTTTTTCCGTTCGGGGTTCTAATGTATATTTTTCGTCAATTTGGGTGTTTTGAAATTTGATGGGGATTCGTCCATACTTGGTTCTTAATAATCGGTTTTTGATATCTATGTTGGCTCCTAATTTTCTTAGAAGGTCCATTCCTAATAGTCCATCATATTTGTCATTAAATTCAAATATGCAGAATTTATGCTTCATCTTTACGTTAAAGGTTTTCCGTAAAGGTATGTTTGCTACGAATTGGTGCAGGGTTGTTTGATGAGCGGTTTTAATTTTAAAGGGTTCTTTCTCTACATAGTTTAGATAATGTTTTTTTACTGTACGCGTGCTTATTAATGTTTTTGAAGATCCGGTATCGATTAGTAATTTAAATTCAGCGTGGGGTATTTCGATATAGGGTAATACAAGGTGATTCATATTATTTAGATTTATTACGTTAGGTCGTTTATAAAATGGTCCATTTGAAAATTTGAACAAGTGTTCTCTTCGTCGTCTTCCTTGTAATTTTCGTGTGGTTCTTCGCGTTCATACTGGTTTGATTGATTTTGTTCGTTATTCGTACACGGTTGATTTTTATTATTCTGGTCATCTTCATACTTTTCTACTTCTTGATGAAATAGCTCTTTTGAAGTGAAAGTGCGTTTTTGATTAGGGTTTGGTCTAATGTGCGTTATTTTTGTGTTAGGTCTGGTGTTACCAGATGAGGTATCCATTGGTGTAGGTTTGTAATAATTATTGGGATTATTAGTGTTTATCATCGGTGAGTTTCTGTTAAGATTCGCGTTGAATGTTGGTCTTTGTTGATTTATATTTTGATTGAATCTCGGTTGAAATGCGGGTTTTGAAAAGTTCGAGTTAAATGTTGGTTGATATGCGGGTTTTGAAAAGTTCGGGTAAAACGTTGGTTTTGAGAATTGTTTGTATTGGTAGTTAAAGTTTGAGTTGTTAAAATGTGGATTATTTGTTCGCGTTTGGTTTGTTTGCGCATTGAATGGGTTAAATTTTTGTTGTGGATTTATTTGTCTTGCGGGTTGTATAGTTTTCATTGGCGTGTAGCTTTTATTCGCGTTGGGGTTATATAGTCGGTTTCTATAGTACATTACGTTTTCTTCTTCGATTATCATATTCATTGCTTCTTCTAAGTTTTGGGGATGTTGAAATCTAATTTTATCTGAAAGTCTTTCGGGTAGTGCATTTAGATAGGTGTCTAATGCCATCTCGTCATACATTTTAGTTTTTAAGAGTCTTACGTTTGGGTCGGTTTCTTCGATTTTGAGTTTTGTCAAGATTAAGCTCCTTACATCTTGGCATTTCATTCCAAATTGATAGGGTGACTGGTTGTGTTCCATTCTTAGGCTGGTTAAATCCCTTACTAAACATTTTAGGTTCCGTTGATCGCCGAAATATGCAACTAATATTCGTTTATATTCGTCCCATTGGTCCACGTCCTCGCGACTGGCTAATAACGTTAGTGCCCTTCCGGTTAGTTTACTGGTAATAAGGCGGATAAGCAAAGTGTTTCTGTCGTTATTTCCCGGTTTGTAAAAGGTTTTTAAGAATATTTCGCTGGCTGAAATATACGTACTTAACATACATTGATCTCCGTTAAAGCTTGGGATCATTTCGAGGTACAGTCTCATTTCATTAGTCATCTTGGCTGGGGTAATATTTGGGTATTTTAAAAAAAGTAAAATTTTTTTTTTTTTTTTGCAAAAATTTGATTTATTTCGTAGTTTTTGGTGTTATTTAATGAGTTTTACGCTTGGCATTGGTTTGGTTGAGTTTACTTTTAATTTGCCGATTTTTTAATTTTTATTTCCGAAGTTTCAATAGGTTGAGTTACTTTTGTGGTAATTTATCGGGTGTGAATGTTTTGCGTTATTTGCGTAAGTTAATACTTCTCTAATTTTTTATTATGTCGATTTTATTTAGGTGCGTAATAATTGTCTCGTTGGTTTATGCGATTGTAAGGTGTCTGCAATGCTTACAATGTTATCAATTAATTAGTTACGTTAGCGTCTCTATTATAGGTTATTTTTAATTGTACCGTGGGTGTTATTTAGTACTCGCAGTGATTTTATACACTGAAATTTGTGCGTCTTTAATTTATTGAAGTATTTCAGTAAAATTTTCACGTTTGAAAGAGGTTGTAACTTGCGTTTTAGTACCGTAATTATTTATTCTCTTGAGTAGTTTTAGTTGATACTTTAATAAAGTTTCCGATCGTAATTTTATGTTGCTTTTAATTTTCACAATGATGAAAGGTTTTGCGATGTATTTAAATAGCTTCTGATGTGATTCATAATTAGATTTTATGCGTATTTATTCAAGGTTAGTTTTTGTTAGACGATGTGTGTTGGTTTTGCGTTCAATTTGAAATCGCGCTTCGTTATTTTTTGTATTAATAATAGAATGCAAGTTGTCTATTTATGGATGGTATTTGAGTTTGAATCGTGGTTTTATTAGGTTTTGGTTTTTAATTGCTCGTGGTTTTGCTTTCGCGTTTTTATTCTTGGTGTATTTAAATTATTTTTTTTTGTGCGTCAGTTAATTCTCGTATTGTGGGATTAGAAATTGGTTTCTTGCGTTAGTTGAGTTAAGATTTAATTCAAAAATTCTAAAATTTGTTGCGCCAGTTAAGGTTTAATTCAAAATTCCAAAAAATTTTTTTTGCGCCAGTTAAGGTTTAATTCAACAATCTTAAGAGGTTTGGTTTTGTTTCTAAGAATTTTTCTTACGTTAGTTAAAACGTGATCTTGTCTCCTGCGCTTTGCGACTTTTTTAATAATTGTCTCTAGTTTTTTTGTTTCAGAATAGTTTTTCTCAGTTCTTAGTCTCAGAATTTTATTTTGTTGTCTCAAGTTTTTGTAAATTTTTCATATATACAAGTAAAATAATAATAAAATTTCAATAAAGGCTTGAAGATAATCTCTAGCAATTGCTAAGTCGATTATTTTCAAAAAATGGCATAAAATATTTGTAACAATAGTCAATATATACATAGATAAATCATAAACTAGCAAATATCAAATGTCTTTGTTAATAATAAAATAAAATTTCAATTGATTTAGGAAAATGAACTTACACTAGTTGCTTTGTTGCTTTCATTGATTTGTTTTCTTTGTCTCTGTTTTTCTTTTTGGTTTCTTGGATTTGATCTATGCTTGTATCGCCTCCAATTTTTCTTTTGTTGAATTCGAACTATGCTTGTTTTTCCTTCAACTGCTGGACTTGAACGATGCGTGTTTCTCCTCCAACCTTTTGTTTTTGTTCTTCCAAAATCGGAATTGAAATTCCCGGACCACCAGTTCCTCGAAGATGGATTCGCTAGTGCTCTTTTGACATCCGTACGCTGCGCCAGTTAAGGTTCGTGGCTTCGAGCGGTCCTTTTTTAAAAAGACTACTTTGGTCCTTAACACATTTATTTGTTTATACAGATTTGAACAATTACAATCTTGAATTAATTTATTCTAAGTCGAAATTATTAATTATTGTACAGGGAGTTATCTACGACCTGCAATGCAAAAGCTGAACGTTTGATGAACTGACTGGGAGTGGAGCTCCCGGCCTTTTTATAATCTCCCTACCTCTTTACAATTCTGTGAAAACCTGCAGACCTATGTCCGCTTACCCTTGACTCTATTCATAATACTTAGTTGCTATCTTAAAAGCTATTCATAATTACAATGTTGCAGGCTTATTCTGCGTAATCTCGGTACGTGACATCCTACGACCGTCTGTGACCTGACATCTGCAGTGTCACTTATCCTTGTGCTACTTTGTAGCGTTTCCACTTGTGGGAACTGAAATCATCATAATATAATGTAATAAATTGTTGCAATGTCCTAACATTTCCTAATATTTCCTAATATCTTTATTAGTTTTATATGTATAATAGATGGGGGATCCCATAACTCGCGTACGTCTATTATTTTCTATTCTGAACTTGTAATGCAATAAACAACATCAAGTTTAAAGAAAGGTTTATTGAAATATAAATCAAGCTAAGCGACTACACATCTTACGTTCTTCTGTATCTTTGAACAAAGTTACAATAACCCCTTACTTACTCCCTCTACTACCCTTAGGTCTATCGACGCACGCAGAAGGCCTGTAATATTTTACACAGAACTAACCTACACATTTCTCAAAATTCCCACAGTCCACATCTTTCACTATCTGTATGCAGTAGTCTAATCTAGGTTTACTTTTACCTCTTTTTTTCCTTTGTCTATTTCTAATATATCACGCACTATTCTCACGTGAATTAGTATGTGTCCTATTATCCTCTCTCCTATTTTTTACTGTTTTGTACATATTTCTTTCTTCTCCTTCAATTTTGAGAAACTTTTTGTTCTTAACTTTGTCTATTCATGATATATATCTTCATCATACCTTTGTAGCATCACATTTCAAACTTTTTCCTGTCCGTTTCTCCCACTGCTCACGTTTCACATCCGTAGAGCGCTGTGCTCCACACATATGTTTTAAGCAATCTTTTCCTTGTTTCTATGTTTGTGGTCTTTGACACAGTAGTTGCCTTTTCTTGTTAAATGTAGTAAGGCTTTGTGCTAATAATTGTTTTATTTCTTTTGGACTTTGTCCATCTTGCGGTATTTGGCCGCCTAGGTAGCAGAAATCTTGAACCTCTTGTAACTTCTCGTATCTGATTTGTATTCTGGTTACTGACTTACTTACCCCTCCTTTACATACCAGTAGGGTAAATACAGGTCTTCTACCGCCTCATTTCCTCCAGAATCCTCATTTCCTCACTCATCTGGACCAAAAAGTTTTCTTTGACTAACCATTTTTCATCTTTCGAGATAAATATCATAAATTTTTCATCTTTCTCGAGATAAATGAGCATCCACATTTCCACACACTAGATAAACCTATTTTTAAGATTTTTTTTTACCGCTAACATTCTGGACCAAGTGTGGACCTAGGTTAATAGGTTAGGTTAGTGCCTATAAATTTTTCCTTTTATCTAACCTAGGTCCACACTTGGTCCAGAATGTTAGCGGTAAAAAATCTTAAAAATAGGTTTATCTCGTGAAATGGATTATTATCGATGTGATTTTTGAATGAAAGTCGAATTCCATTTAGGTTCTGGTCGATAAAGACTGTTTACACCATACCAATTACTTGTTTTATTTGTTAATTTTATACCGTATCCTTCTGTAGATCCGTTCTAGAACCTGTTAATTCCAATGTTATACCGCTATACATTTGTAAATCCAAGTTCAATCGTTAGATCCTGCGGAATAATTCCAAATACTTTCTTTATTTAACGTATTCATTGCATTCGATATACTAGTTAAAAATTAATGGGATAGGATATTGGTACCCCTTTCTGATATTTACTCTTACATTCCTGCTCTAATTCTATTACGATGTTTTTCTTTTTAGCTACTGGTGCTCGGTATATATCGGAAACTGACAACGCTAGTGCGAGTCATTGAAGTTTTAACCTAAGTTACATTTTTGACAGTATACATCTTATGACGTTTTGCCATATAAACCTTTGTTTTGTTTTGCTTGATTGAAATTTTGTCTCACAAAAATAGAATTAACTCTTAACTTTTGTGCATACTTTAGTTTTTACTCAACATTGTTTATCAATTATTTGGACTTTTGGGAAAATCCAACTAAACCATGTATTCTGGTATAATCATTGTTGCTGCAGACGAATTTAAAGAATCAAAATCGTTTAAAAATACTATGTCACGAATTGTAATGCAAGTCATCTAGACTTATAGTAAGATTTAGGTACTCTAGGCATTAGTATAATAAGCATACATTCGTATTATTGACCATGCTGTGAAAAAGATGTCATTGGACTATATTTCACGCTAAAAGTTTCGATTCAAAAATTAAAATCGATTGATAAAATACTGCATGTTTAAACCCAAAAGTAAACAGCAGTTATGTTGGGTCTTCCAAGTGAATCAAATTCAACAAATCGTCGTGTACAAACACTTTGAACAAAATGGTTGCATTTTTTCGAATAAATGGACGTGTCACACGTAATGGTTATAGGGCACTATGAACATTATTCTGTTGTTTACATACCATTTCGTTTGCTCAAAAATTTTACGATAGTTTAATACTGTAAACCTACGTGGTGCTCGAATATTCGTTAATGACAATGTAGTCTCTAGGTGCGATCGAAGCTTGTCACAAAGTGACATTTCAGAGAAATCGATATTGATGACGTAATCTGCCTATAACACTTGTTTTATTTTGCTTAAAGATTTCTGTTCTTGTTAGACTCTTGGCAACGATTTTCTGAACTCTTAGATTGAGGCGGTTGATCGTCCAAACCCACGTTTTGAATCAACTTCAATCGGAACTGGGAAAATGCTCATTAAAATTGGTACAACGTATGCGAAATGTATTAATTCATCGTGGAAATATTTTAAAAATTAAGAAATTTTGCACAATCTTGAGTTTTAGTTTTCGATACTTATTCCCGATACATATCCAGCACCTTCTATGTACTTTGTCTATTCTATATTTCTTCTAAGGATTTTAGTATATTCAAGCAACACTTTCGTTCATTTTACCATATAGTTGAGCATTTTTCTACAATTTGACAAATCCTATATAACACCTTTGTTTTCGTATTGTTGTTCCATTGAAATCTCAATAAAATAGATTGCATTGTGCATTCCACCAGTTATCGCCTAAAACCAAGTTGATTTTCAATCTTAGTATTTACTTCGAGAACCCAAGTTTAACCAGTCCGTATTCTTCAAGTATGGTAAATTCAATCTAAAGTGTTGCGTACAAACCATTTTGAAGGTTTAATGTTCCAATCGTTTTTTTTGGATAAATGACTATGGTGTCACGATTGAAATCTTTAGAGGATAGCATTATCTGTTACTTTACAAGATTTGTTTCCTTGCATTAGTATAACTGAAGATATTTTTCTGATGACTTTCAGAACTTCGTTTGACTTTTCCCAAATTAATTGGATGGATATCTTCCTATAGACTCTTTGTTTGTATAGCAAAGATGCTCTTTACGTTCTATTGCTCAACGATTTTTAACGTTTAAGGCATGGTTTTCATAATCACAATGTATTAATTAGATGGTTTAAATGCTATTTTAAATCTGGGTAGCTCTAGCAGTTTATTAATTATGTTGAAATGTTTTCGAAACAAGAATGTTACACCTTGATTTGATATCGTACTTATTCTCTTGATACATATCCACTTGTATTCCTATTCAGTACGATATTAAAATAATGTGTATTGCGAACATTCTTTCATACATTGTGCTTTTTCAAATTCTACAAAGCGCTATTATCCGCCATTTTCCTGCCTAAACCTTATAGTAAACTGACTTGTCTTTCCTGTCTCACCTACCACTGATAAATTTCTGTAATTATTAAATCTTCAACCATTTTACGATATCTTATACAATGTTCGATAATTTTTAACACTCTGTCAACCTATCCTCATGTGGTAAGGTTTACATGTATATTTTACTGTATTTACACTGGTTTAGTTTAATCTATCATGAGTACTATCCATTCTTTGTACAGTTGTTTTCCTAAATATTGTCATCTAAATTTGTTTCTGTATAACTTTCCGCAACTTGTGACTTTTTCCCTAAATGATATCTATTTGTATTTTTTCCAAAAGTCCCTCAAAATGCCCGCCTCTTGTTCACCAACTATTATGTCTAAACAACCTGATTTTCATTTCAATTTTTAGATTCAGTGTTTACCTCCTGTCTTCATAGCTTCTGACACTTTTCACTGCTTCGAAACTTTGTCGAATAATGTATCTCTGTTCTTCTTTTATATACTTGTGATCTACGTATATCCTCTTCGAAAAAGTAGCGGACTATTATTAACTCGGAGTTTTTACCACAGATTAAATGTGTGATTTCAAAATTCTAAAATTATATTGTGGCGTATATCGTTAAAGTCTAAGACCAAGAAACGTAGACCTAGCAGCATCAAATAGTGCTGTAATAATTAAATGTTATAGTTTTACGGTGGGCTAGATAAAGTACTAGTTCGCAGTCATCCCAGCGAGAAGGAAATTAAAAATTTTCTTTTACTTTATTCGGGGCCTGCTACCGTATTGGCCAAACGAGGGCCAAATTTCTATGAAGTACCCGGGTTATCTCGCTGAGTGTACAAAATGTTCCTAATTTGAAACTGTATATTGAGCCGGAGCAAAATCTAGCCACACAAACCCCGCCTCTGGTACTATACATTCAAATCTAATTATTCAATTTCAAGTTTTAGTAATGTAATGAACTTATAGGTTTGACGACTTCACTGCTCCGTCCTTGCAATAATACATTTCTGTTCTGCGTTTAGATTTCTGATAGCTCCTCGAAGTGAGTTAGGCTAAGGATGTGATCCCGATCTAAGTAAAATATTAAGAGATATGCACGTAATGTGTATGTTGAAAAGAACAACATGGTAATGCAACGTTGGTATTAGAATGTTTTCTTATTGGAGTAACGGCATTACCATTCATTTAGGATTCATGAATATGTAGTTCAATAGGAAAACAGGAAAATGTGGACGTCGGCTAGCTCTGTTTCTGGATTTGGCTAAATTTTCTTATGAGTACCCGGTATTCGTGGTTTAAAAGTTTAGATTTGAATGTATCATCCTGAGCCGAGAAATTGCAGCATCAAAGGTAATAAGTTTAAAATGTAATTATATATAAGTATATATAAGTATATGATATACTATATAGTATTAATTATCAATTTACTTTTGCTTTAGATTCTGTTAGTATTAGGCTAAGGTTTGAATCCGTCTATATTGAGTTACTAATGGTCATGTTAAGAAATAGATAATGCCGTTGGTATTAGCCAATTTTCAATTGGTACTTACAATTCATTTACGGATTCAAAATGTAGGCATAATAACGGAAAATGTGCGTGTAGCTCTTCTTACTAATTAGTGATTGGATTAATTTCTAAAAATTTGGCTATGTACTAGATAAATAAACAGTAATATAATTTTAAATAATAACAGTAGTAAAGTATAAAATAAATATTATAATCTAATATGATACTTATAGGTATGTCAAAAATAAATTTATTGTTTTTATTTAATTATAATAAGTGTGTATGTGTTGTTTGATGTCTGTTAGTATGCATGCATCTGCGTTTGTAGATGTTGTGTTTTGTAATGTGTGTGTGTGTGTGTGTGTGTGTGTGTGATGTGATGTGTTAGTGTGTGAAACTTTAGAAACTATATACTTTCATAGCTACACTACTCATACAAGTTCACAGACAAACATTTTACACACAACAACACACAACACACACACACACACACACACACACACACACACACACACACACACATACACACACAAAACGCAGATGCATGCATACTAACAGACATCAAACAACACATACACACTTATTATAATTAAATAAAAAACAAAAAATTTTTTTTGACAACCTACTAGTATCATATTAGATTATAATATTTATTTTTATCTTTACTACTGTTATTTTCAAAAAATAGTTACTGTTTATTTATGCTGTACTAGCCAATTTTAGATTAATCCTCACTTTAGTAAGTAATATCTACACGAATTTGTACCAGTTATTATGTCCCTACATTTTAGTGCCTGTGAACAAGAATTGAATAAATTCGAAAATTTAGGCAATAAAAAAGAGCATTATCTTATTTCTAGCTGACCTATAAACCACAAAGAACATTCAAACTATATATATATATATATATATATATATATATATATATTGCTATCAAAATACTCTTTTATTCAAGCCCCTACGTTGGATGTCATTTTTATTGCCGTGAAATACCTTACGTTGGACGCCATTTTCATTTGCTATGAAAATACTCTTTAACTTAAACCTCATGTTGGGCGTCATTTTTATTGCTGTGATATACCCCACGATTGAGTGTATCATTTTTATTGCTATGAAATTCCCTTTACGGGTTCAAGCCCCAATGTTTGGCGTCATTTTCATTGCTGTGCTATGCCCTTTGATTGGTGTCCTTAAAAATTTTAGTGAAATTCATACAAATGTGCCTGCCTTAGTTTTGCTGTAAACCCCTTTAAATTTTCTATAATTTGTTCTACCTCGGCTAGCTCAAAAACACAGCATGCCCTACTTCACGACAATAAAGATTGTTTAAACCTTTTTCTTTCTACTACCTAACTGTTAAATTAATTTAAATGAAGCATTCCAAAGATTACACAATATAAGGATCAATAATATGTACCATTTTATGTAAATTCAAAATTTAGACCCTGAATATAACATTAACGTTCACCAAATCTATAATTTCCTGAAAGCCAGCAAAAATATCTTTTTAATTACTCTTAAGTACTTTTCTAACGTTCAAAGTTGCTTTCCCTATTTTCAAATTCTCAAATGACTTTTTTGTTGACTCTTACAGATATATAATATATAGCAAATATTAAAATTGAAACAGTCTAATTAAAAGTTTAAGATCTCTAACCTGCGTTTTCCTTGCTTGTCACTGGAATTGCATCATATTATCTATGGTCAGCACGCGTTGATTGTTACAGTTCGACTTGCTTCACTTAGTTGGCCAGAATGATGGATTAATGGTTGCTTGTATTTTTCCCTTCTGATTTCTGGAGTAACTTTGAGTATCTTTACGTTTATTTTATATTTCCATGTAAGTATTTAAAGTAATTTATTTAGACATATTTTCAAACGAATTGTTTAAATATGCATTTAGAGTATTTATTTAGACGTACATTTAAATCATTATTCGGACCTTTTTCGGAGGCTTATTTGGACCTATAATCGGAGCCGTTTAAGCGTAGAACGACTATTTTTCGTCGTACACATTTAGCACTGTTAATCCTTCACTTTTAATAAATTATTGACTTTTTACAAATTGTCAGTGGAACGTAAATTTTTACTTTATATCGACGTAGATCGTGTCTTGTTGAAGATAGACTGTCTATTTTCGTATTTATAAGCGCCACCTATGCTAGTTTTAATTGGTGCGCATCGCGTGTTTACTGATAAACGTTTGTAATTTTTGTCTATCTCTGTAGAACCTTGGTAATTCTCAAATTCCCTGGTTTTAATTGTTGTTCCTCCATTCAATCCGCACGTAGACATTTAATATATTACAGTATCTGCTTAGAATTTTTAAATATTCCTTTTACTCCGTCACGTATTTTATATTTGTGTCGCTTATTGTCTAAAGCTTATCGTGTAACCGTCTGTTATTTATTTGTTATTAAAAATATGTTGGATTTCTAAACAAATGTATATTCCAAGTCATAGATTCATTTTCTAATAATGACGTATTAGAATGCGTTTACTTATTCATGCGTTGACATTTTTTACGAAATTATTAAATAGCTAGAATGCCAGTTTGTTTATCTTTACCGATAATGTGTTTATATTGATGCAATTTGTTGCGTTTAAAATCTTATCTTTATTCGTTTCTTGCACTTAAAGCGTATTATAAGACGTATACATTATTATTTTAGCTAAATAGTTGTTTGATTATTGCAAAATGAGCTTCTTTCTTATGCATTAAATTAAATATATTTTATATACAGTGTGCTCGCTCTTGATCTTTTGTAAAGTAGTCGATTTACTTCTATAATTGGTGGAATTGTTTGATTTTCTTAACGTTAAAATTATTTACATTTATTCTACAACTCCTATGACTTAATCTACCCTTAAACTACCTTTCTATCACAGCAATATGTATGACGGTGCATTTTATGATAATAGAGGTTACGTTAGGTTGATGTTTTTTTTATTTAACTTATTTAGCAAATAGGTAGTAATTTGTGAAAAGATATTCAGTTATCCCAGTGTTAGTCAGGTCCGTTAGAAGTAGTTTAATTAAATAGGGAAACATGACAAGCAAATGTAGAACCACCAAGGCCAGGAAGTTTATGCCGAACAACAGTCTTTCACACAGACAAGGACATCACAAAGCTTGTGACGACCGACTGTTTACGTCCTCGATGTTGACGAAGACAATGCCTATCAGGGTAAGTGCTAATGTAATGGAGAATTTTAGTTCGAAGCCTGGATATTTATTTCCTTTGTATTTCTTTATATTGTTTTCATTATTATCAATAGAAACCCACTACAGCGCCACTACAGTTAGCATATGCACCCCTTTTATTATTACGGAGTTCCCGCACTTTTAGAGCAAGTTAAAATTGAAATCGTTTCACCCGTAACAGTAGAAATAATTCATTGCGTAACAAGGGTTATTACAAAATCAACTACCATTCAACACGTTACAAAGCAAGAATAAAATATGCGCCATTGGGAGGTCATTAAACGGTGTAGTTTATCCAAATGAAGGCAATACACAGCATTCGTTGTAGCTATCTTTGTTTGTTCAAATACATGCTTCCCCTCTCTGACGTAACACTTTAGTCTCTATTTCAGTAATTTTTTGCAATACTGTGAATACATATGTGCTGAAACGTTGAAATTAAGTATGAAGTTTTAGAATTGAAAGCCATTGTATTAATCAGGAAAATTTCAGTTTTTGTATACCTAAAAAAAGACTTTATTAAGAAGGTCATATAAGATATCTGCATTTGGTTTAATAGTGCTTTCTAGAAATAATTAAAGTAGGCAAATTTTATGCGCAATCGCTTTACTTTGTACCAGTACGCTAAAATTTTGTACGAGCAAACTACGACAGCTTTTAATAACCGCTGACAGATGTCTTAATTAAAAACCAAAAGTGCATTACTTTAAAAGGTAATTTCAACGTTTTTGACGCCGACTTATCCTTTAGTTATTTTAAAGCTTTAGTGAATACCGAATATAGATTTTTAATTTTGCGCTAACATTCCACTTTATTCTTTCAGAGGCTGTTGCTGTAATAGTAGGATCGCCAGATTTGCATCTTCGAGCAGGTTCTACTCTTCGACTTGTTTGTGTTCTTAGAGATTCGACAGAAACACCACTCTACGTTTTTTGGTATCACGAAGACCGAATGATAAATTACGATGCAGGTGTGACTGTGCTTCCGGATAGAGTTTCCAGCGTGTTGCTTTTATCTGAAGCTGATCAACGAAACAGCGGGAATTACACCTGCAGCCCTGCCAATGCGGTTCCTGCCTCTATAAATGTTCACGTTCTTAATGCCACTGAGGGTAAGTTTCTACTTTGTATAACAGAGTATTTTAACAAAATTTAATATTCAGAAGAACATCCTGCAGCAATGTTGCACGCTAATCGTGGAAGTGCTTCTAATTTGGTAATTTCAACCTTTTTTATGGTCCTTTGTGTAAAAGTATTTATCTTTGAGACTGTTGAACGCTGAAATTAGCTTAAACCACTTTATTATAACTAAAGTAGATTATGTATATATTTAAATGTAAAGTAATACCTCGTAAAAGTACAATTAAATAATAATCTGTGTACTGTATAAAGGATTAATAAAAAATACATCTTAATGGTGTGTAAGACAACAATTTTATTTCGAATAGTATTTATCTATAAGTAAGGAAATTAATTTATTTTAGGTGCAGAGGTCTATTTATATGGCACGATGCAGTTCTTGACATTTATTATTTCTATAACACTTGTTGCGATAACAAAATGACCTCAATATCAAAATATATAATCACAAGTAATTAGACGCAGAAAGGGCCATCGAGCGCTCTACCAGATTTATGGTTTGACTCCGTTATTCAGAATTTTGGCTGTAAGAATCATTTGCTCAATTATCTTACTCTATATAATAATGACTGTTAGGGAGGCCTCTTATGACGAAAAATAACTAGGTTTTAAATGGGACACAAAATTTTATGAACAACTGCTGCTTTATCTTGGGCAAAAACTGTCACTTGCTTCTGTTGTCGGTATACCTTTTGGTCATTTGTGGTCTGCATTTTAAGCTACCAAGACGACTTCATTACGGATACTGAAAATTAATATTTACTTTACTGGTATTTGGAAGAACCATTTTTGTATTGGCAGTTGTGGAAAGTGTAACCATTTTTAAGGTAGAGTGTTCAGACTAAAGCTAAATAGCGCTATTTATTTTGAGAGTCCTCTATTTTTAGATTAATTTATTTGGGATTTTTTGTAAAGTTATCTACTTTTGGAACACATTAAACGACTTCTATCAAGATCATAGGTGGCAGTAATTATTGCCAAGGTTATCTATTTTAAGATCTGATTAGAATGAAGTCAATTCCTTTTCATAGTAATCTATTTTTAGATTATGTTATTAGTAACCGCTATCAAGGTTATGTGGCTGGGAGTTACTATATTGTTCAAGTTATTTCATTTAGCGCAAGGGTAATTTACCACTATTATCTTGTAGATAATCTATTTCTAGATTAAAGGTGAATAAGTTTATCGAGCAGCGGCATGCCGTCAATGGAAGCGATGGAAGCACCGCTACTGTTGTTGTTACGGGTATAGAAATATGAAATTCCGGGCATTAGCAGTGTATTCAATATTCAATAGAATTCTCCTTGTTCCTGGCGTCTTTCAGTATTCAGAACTAACTTCCTCAAGCCGAGCGCAAAACACTAACAACAGGAAAGCGAAAGAGAAATTTCTAAATTCATGAATCATGACGCTTTCACAATCAGTATACGACCGTTGGTAGACACTTGCCCGTCCTCGTCTGCCTGCACATAAATAAATGAACCTGCGGGATTTACGTCGTGGGCTCATCACTATTATGCATTGTCGAATTCCGATGATATTAGCCGAGATGGAAGCGCTGTTCCCTGAAGCTTCTTGCAATATTGTGTACGTACTGTAATATAAGTAAAACGTCCGTTGTTATGTGATGGTACAGCGTATACATCGCATTATTTTAATAATAGCACGACTTCATAAGTAAAGTATTAGTCAATCTTATGTGTAGTGATAATAATTTTAAAAATTACTGCACTTCATCTATATTTCAGATCATTTTTAATTGGAATTACGAAAATACTAAATAATTGATAGTATCTCATAATTAGATAGTGTTTGTATTTGTTATCAGTGTCATTAAAGAATAGCTTGTGTTACAATGTAGCAAACCAATGAACCGTCTTGTTCCTTAGTGCCGGGAAATAGCCAATTAAAAGCAAACGAGAGTAATAATAATGGTTGCGTGTGCGGGGTGTGTAAAATTTAGAAAAACGATTTTCTCAGTACAGTTTTAAAGAAAAATATAACATAATTTCTTCAGGTAGATCTACCCCGCCAATGAATTTAAAAACCAAAGTTGAACATTCCGTTAAACAATTTATAAGGCACTTTAAAATGGACTTTTATGATAAATATAAATGGTTAACGGGTTGTGACACACTGAAAAAATTATTTTGTTAGCCTTGTTTGCTCTTTAATATTTTGAAAACACCCCTTCGAACTCAAACGGCTTTTTGGACCTAAACAACTTCCATAAAAATGTTAAAAGACACACTAATAGCAAACGACATTTAACATTATTACTTAAAGAAAAGATATTTGGTAAGTCTTGTATTTAATATAGCTTGGACAATCAGTTAAAACTTAGTCGTAAGGAACATAATGACCTAGTGAGTAAAAATAGGAAGATCCTGAAGCGGTTAATTGACGTTACGTGTTTTCTTGGAAATCATGAACTAAGTTTTAGGGCTCACCATGAAGATAAAGAATCCAATAATCTTGGAAACTAAATCGACTTGGTGGAGTTCCTTGCTAAGTATGACGAAACCTTAAAAACCTATTTAAGGGATTCTACTGTTTTTTGTGGCTAACCCAATCCAAAATGATTTTATAAAATGCGTATTTGATATTGTACTGGATAGCATTAAACTAGAAGTAAAGAATGCATCTTTTGTATCAATTGTCTTAGACGAAACAACCGACATAACTAATTTTAGCCAGCTAGCTATGTAGTACGTTACGTAAAATTAGGCGAAGATGTTCAAGAACGGTTTTTAAAATTTTTGAATATAACCGCCGACAGAACAGCAGATGCCAGGTTTATAAAAGTATGTGACATTATTGAAGAACTACAGTGTGGTAGAAAACTTGTTGCTTAGAGTTATGACAAAGCTGCTGTAATGGAAGGACACTTGGGCAGTCTTCAAGTAAAAGTAAAACAAAAGTTTCCAAATGCCATTTTTGTTCATTGTTTGGCACATAGGTTAAATTTAGTGTTACCACAAAGTGTTGGACTTATAAGAGATTGTAAAGTGTTTTTTTCGACGTTAAATGAAATGGCTGCATTTTTTTTTCAAATTCCACTAAAAAAACTCGCGCTTTAGATACACATGTCCAAAAAAGATTTCCTAAAATTGCTCGCACACGCTGGAATTACAGCGCACGACTAGTACAGACGGTGTCGTAATATCATGAAGCTCTAATAGAAATGTTTCAAAATATTTTAGCGAATAAAGAAATATGGGAACATGAAACGCTAAATTCTTCTAGAGGCTACTTACAGCTGACGGAAACGGATTTTAATTTTAATTTTGTTCTCAATGTGTTTGATGTTTTGCAAACTAAATCGAATAAAATTAGTTTGTGCGTTCAAAACATCAACAGTTTTGAAAAGCAATTAAATCAAAAAAGAGGAAACTTTTAAGAAATTTGGGACAAAACACTAAATTTGAGTTTAAAACAACAAAGTACACGTATTAGAATTGATAATATAGGTGATATCGTAACTTCCTATCCTAGATTATATTTAGAAATTTTTTATAATATTTCTCAACAACTCAGAAGCAGATTTCAAAACTCCAGTAAATTAAAATTGGTCGAATTATGTAGTTATACTAACTATAATAAAGTCCGTTTTCTTGAAGAAGCCTTTAATAGTTTAAAACTTTATTATGCAAATTTTTTTACATTTTGGCATTAAATTCACAGCTAAGCGTTTTATACAACACTCCAGAAGTCAATAATCAAAAAATACCGTTAAATATGCTACGTTTTCTTAAAGAAATTGATTCCGTAGAGTACTATAGTGAATTCTTTAAATTGTGTCAACTTGTTTTAACAATTCCAGCAATAAGTGCTTCGGTTGAACGCAGTTTTTCTACATTAAAGCGCATTAAAACCTTTATCATAAATTCAACTGGTGAAGAAAGACTATCCCATTTAGCTGTGTTGTCTATAGAAAAAGAATGTAAGAACTTGCTACAGAATCCAAAATTTTATGATGATGTAATAGACAGGTTCGCACAGGGAATAATAGAAAATAGAATTTCATTATAAATAAAATATTGAATAAGAGCCAAAGAAAAAAGTGCGTCGTCAACACTGTATATAATGTTTAAGTGTGTGTATATTCGTGTGTCTTATTTTTTATAGTTATTAATACTTAGTTTTAGTGCTTAGAGCATAAGTGAAATTAACTACATAAATTGTTTATATATACGAATTGTGCAGAAATATCAGGTAGTTAAACTTTTTTTATAAGTATTTTGCATTGTGCATCACAAATGACTGATGATATAAGTAATATTTCTACTAGTTGATAAGTAAATTAAAAACTACAGTCACATTAATTTGAATTTTTACGTCCTTAGGTTTATTATTTTTTTAACCAAAAAAGTCTTTTTAATATTTCTAAAATAAGATGATTTGATTTTACTTCGAATAATAAATAGCTTTGTGACGTGTACGCCCTGATAATATTCCGTATAGTGGAGTCAGATGAAGGGAGCGCCGATGTGAAGAGTGCTGCGCGGAAATAAGACAGTCTCGGTCGGAAAGTCGTGGAGCGTGGCGGTACTTGCTGTGATCGACCGCGCATCATTATTGTTGTTGAGAATAGAAATCAATTAGTCCGATTGTGTTAATTGGATAAGTTTGATATTCGCGGGCTCGTCTGTTGAGCATTTTACATAACATTAGTATTACGTTGTTGATTTCTACCTGTATTCATTTTCCGTTATCTTGAAAACTACAGTAAATGCTTTATAATTAATTACATCGTGTTTTATTTTATTGGTGCCGAACTCTGATTGTTGTATGTTAACGCCGGGCCTAACATCTTTTGACATACGACGACAACAAAAACAAAAACGTTACATTGACGCTCAGGTGGGGCATGCTGTAGGAAGGTATCTGGATTTTCGTTCAAGCAAGCAGAATTTAAAAGAAGTTTGGCTGCATAAGGTAGGAATTTTATTTCTATGCATGCAATAAATTTAGGAAAGGCTTGTGGTAAACGACCGTTTGTTTATCTACAAAGTTTTGTGGCTGCAAGATTGTAAAGTGCTAGTGTGAACTACATTACGTCACCGACGCCAGGACACCGGGTAGTTTCTGTGAATGTTGGATATTATCGTTTTATGACCGTAGCTGGGAACCGCAGAGATTGAGGTTAACGATTGACATTATAATTAAAAAAAATTTAAGGCTGCGTTTGTGTTTCACACGACGCATATTTATTATATTGCTTAATATTTGAATAGAGTAACCCGTTAATTTATATGATGTTGAATACATGCTTTTTGTATCGACTGCATTGTTAAAAATAGGTTGATGTTTATAAAGTTATAAAATGCCGCCAAAGAAAAATAAAAATAAGCAGAATGAAGACGGTGTTGTGGGTTCTGATACTATAAGACAGTTATTAGAAAGCAACCGTGCTTTGTTAAATAATATTAATTCGATGCAGAAAAATAATACCGAGTTAGTTGAGAAGTTCGATTGTTCATTGGAATTAGTTAAGGAAAATGTAACTTCAATTACTA
This sequence comes from Platerodrilus igneus, assembly GCA_036346225.1. Taxonomy (NCBI): domain Eukaryota; kingdom Metazoa; phylum Arthropoda; class Insecta; order Coleoptera; family Lycidae; genus Platerodrilus; species Platerodrilus igneus. The sequence goes on from JARFIW010000544.1 coordinate 3,700,782, forward strand.
GGGATGTATCGTCCAGCGTTGCGCAAATGGGTGATCAGATGTTACTTAGCTTGAAGGAGATTAAAGAAAGTGTTAGGAATATGTCAATTGCCGAAAATAGTGCTTTTGAAATGGATGTAAAAGCGGAAGTTAATCCCAAGAATACTACGAATATCCGAAATAGAAATTTGTCTTTTATTACATTATTTAGAGAGCTAGGGGGTTCAAATTTATCATTTAGACCGGGAGATTCAAAACACCCTGTCGCGTTTATAAATGAGTTAGAAGAAATTATAATAGAAGCTGGTGTCCCAGAGGATAAACGAGTTTCTATGGGTATTAAAGCTCTTAAAGCAGGAGCATCAGATTGGGCTTTTATAAGGAAGGAAAGATTTGTAACGTTTGAGGATTTTAAGTCGATGTTTTTAGAGAGGTATTGGGGGCCGGAGAAGCGTCGCGAGGCATTTGCTAATTTGAAATTTGGGGAATATAAGTCGAGATCTAGAGCGCATTATTTTTTGAAAATTATTAAGGAGACAAAGTATTTGGATCAGGAGTTGGCTGAGCAAGAAATAATTAAGTTGGCGTCGCCGCATTTTGATTTCGAAACTAGAAGGGGATTGTGTAGTGGAGGTTTTCGTACTCTTGATGAAGTGGAATCTTATTTGAGGAATTTAGATGAGATGTGGCAAGACGAAAGATCTGTACAGGTAAATCGTACTAATCCAAGGTTGGTTAGAAATGAGTTTCAAAATAATCAAGATGGAGGGTGGAGAAAAAATCGTCGGGTTGAAACCGGGGATCGGAACTTAGAGGAAAGACAGGGAAATTCGAATACGGGAACGCAGGAAAGAAATGTAAACTGCATTCAGGTGTCGAAGGTGAACGAGGTTAAGAAAGTACAGGGCGAGTTTATAGAAACTGAATCTGAAACAGAGCCTATAAATATTCTGTTTGAGGAAAGCAATGGAATGCTTTTTGAGGAGGAAGATTCGAGTCTGAGTAAGGAGAAAAATGTAATGCCGACTGTTGTAGGTAGGGTTGAAAGTCTACAAGCGTCAGTGTTGATTGATAGTGGGAGTCAATTATCATGTGTGTCGTTGAATTTCTTTGCCGAAATTCAGAAGATAAAACCTAAAATTGCAATTTTGCCAGTGAGCAATACAATTGTTGTAGGCGCGTTTAAGGAAAAAGGGAAGAAAATTAAGCAACAAGCTTTGTTAAAATTCGACATAGAGGGAGTGTGCTTTAAGCACGTTTGTGTAGTAGTTCCGTCATTAAGTAGCAGTATCATTCTAGGATGCAATTGGTTGACAGATTTTAAGAATAAGTTATCTTTCGAATTTTTTACGGCTAATGGATTTTTTAATGATGTTTTAATGGCTTTTTCATTTAAAAAAGGGACGAAGGATACTGAATGCTTAACGGTGGCTGAAATTAATAGAAAGATAGATACGGTTGTGGAAAAAAATACGGTGGGGGATGAAAAGGTTAAATTGTCAGTACGAGAAATTGTGGGTAAAGCAGATTCGTTTGAAGAAACTGAAAAGGAAAAGTTGGAAAAATTGATAGGTGAATTTACGGAATTATTTTCGGATAGGCCGGGTGAAATCAAGGGGTATGTTCATGAAATAAAAATGAAAAATTCAAATCCCTTTTTCATTAAACCATACCCCGTACCACAAGTGTACCGCGGTGAAGTCCGGAAGCAAATTCGTGAGATGGAAAAATGGGGGATTATCTGTCAGGAGCAAACTGAATACGTTAGTCCCCTAGTTGTAGTCAAAAAAAAAATGGAAGTCCGCGCGTATGTATAGACGCTAGACACTTAAATCAACAGACGGAGAAGGATCACGTGATCCCTCCCAACTCAGCTGAATTAATGTATGAAATTACGCCAGGGGGCGTCTATAGTGTTCTAGATTTATCAAGTTCGTATTGGCAAGTAAAACTGTACGAGCCGCATAGAAAGTATACGGAGTTCATGTTCGAAGGAGTCACCTATGTATTTCAGGTGCTACCGTTCGGATTAACTACATCGGTCGCTAGTTTCATCCGTGCACTGGAATTTGTGTTGGGGGAAGAAACTAGTCGTTTTGTCATTCCTTATGTGGATGATTTGTTGGTTGTATCCCAGTCAGCGGAGCAACATTTACAACATTTAAGAGTTGTGTTTGAAAAATTATCACGAGCCGGTATCACCTTAAAATTAAAAAAGTGCTGCTTTGCGAAAATAAAAGTTAGCTTTGTTGGTCATACTATTACGGCGAAGGGCATCGAAATGGAACCAGGTCGTGTTCAGCTGATTTTGAACTTTCAAACCCCAAACAAAGTTAAGACTTTAAGAGCATTTCTTGGCTTAGTCAATTATGACTCTCGTTTTGTAGAAGGATTTTCACATTTGACCCTCGGATTAAATCACTTACTTAAAACAAACGCCAAATAGCATTGGTCGAACGAGGAGAGCCAGGCGTTCGAAAAAATTAAAACGGCTTTTTTCAACGTGGTGATGTTGCATCATCTGGACCCCAAGTCGACATTTTATATACGTACCGATGCGCCTGCATACGCTATTGGATCCTGTTTATAAAAATAAAATGAAAGGGACGGGGTGAATGTTATTGCTTATTATTCTCGAATCCTTCATGGGGCCGAACGAAACTATTCGGTTACCGAAAAAGAGGCGTTAAGTGTGGTAATGGCATTAAAACATTGGTATACCTTGTTGCTGGGTCATAACATAACTGTGGTCACTGATCACAAGGCGTTGACGTTTTTGCTGAATTCGAGGTTGATGAGATGGAGCATGTTTTTGCAACAGTTTTTATTAAAGATAGAATATTGTACTGGTGCAAGTAATTATGTAGCAGATATCTTATCGAGGTATCCGGAAGGTAAGGATGAATTGGTGGAAAAACCTCAGTTCACTGTAATTGAAATAAATGCTTTGAAAAAGCAATTCAAAACTATATTTGAAAATTTAGACTATTAAAAGAGTGCCAGAGAAGCGATGATGCCATTAAGGCTGTTTTGCAGCAATTGAATGATCATAAAAGTCCGCAAAGAATAAAAGAGTGGTTTGTGTGCCACGAAGGATTGATTTTTAGGAAGGGGACGAAGGTCCTATCAGGGTATAGATTATGCGTACCAAAAAAGGAAGTTGTGGAATTAGTTTCTCAATTTCATACTCAAAATGGTCATTTAGGTTCCGAAAAGTGCTACCTCTCGTTAGCACGTGATTTTTATTGGCCAAAAATGCAAGCGTCGATAAGAAAGATTGTGGGGGGTTGTCTATTATGTCAAAAAGCGAAAGTTTCTCCACAATGTGACGGTAAAATGCAGTCGGTGTTCGCAGAAGGACCTAATTATATGGTCAGCGTTGATTTTATGGGACCCTTACCTAGTTCACGAGGGGGTGTCATGTATATATTTGTCGTTATGGTCGTATTTAGCAAGGGAGTTGCTTTGTTTCCACTCAAAAGAGCCAATGCGGCTACGGTTATAAGGTGTCTTCGAAATTATTTGTCGAATGTTGGAAAGCCTAACGTAATTTTGTCTGATAACGCTACTCAGTTTCATAGCAAAAATTATCTGAGTGTTATGGCTGCCGAGGGTATAAAAGTTGTTCATACATCCGTTTACTACCCACCGAGCAACATGGTAGAACGCGTAAATAAGGAAATTGAAAGACTTCTGCGAACATATTGTTATTCCAAACATCCGAAGTGGGCTCATAATTTAAAGTTGGTTGAGGGCTATTTGAATAGCGTGATTCATTTGTCGACGGGTTTCACTCCGCTCGAAGTGCACGAGAATCATTTAAGTCAACTCAACGACTTGGGATTGGTATCATTTCCAAAGGAAAAGAAGGTAGTGGGGGATGTTGTGGCATTAGCTAGATCGCGTTTTATGAAGCGAGTAGAGGATCTGAAGAGAAAACATGATATGGGGCGTAGAGTGACTGAGTTCAAAATAGGGGATAAAGTACTAGTGCGCACCCATGAATTATCTTCGGCTGAAAATAAAGAAATACTCAAGTTTTTCCTTCTTTATCGAGGACCTTGCACAATTCAAAAGATTATCAATAAGAATGCGTATAAGGTGATTGAAGATTCCTCGGAGATCCAGCTTGGAGTTCAGAATGTTTATAACCTTAAGCCTTTCCGCTTTCCAATCAATGATTTTGATTTTTAATATTCTTGGTTCTTGTGAGTAACTTTACGCTTATCATACGTATAAATTTAGTTAAGTTTGTATCAGGGCGTACTGCTTTTAAAGTTAAATTCAAAAATTGTGTATATCAATGTTTATCTTTTAAGTTGGGGGGTGATGTGACGTGTACGCCCTGATAATATTCCGTATAGTGGAGTCAGATGAAGGGAGCGCCGATGTGAAGAGTGGTGCGCGGAAATAAGACAGTCTCGGTCGGGAAGTCGTGGAGCGTGGCGGTATTTGCTGTGATCGACCGCGCATCATTATTGTTGTTGAGAATAGAAATTAATTAGTCCGATTGTGTTAATTGGATAAGTTTGATATTCGCGGGCTCGCCTGTTGAGCATTTTACATAACATTAGTATTACGTTGTTGATTTCTACCTGTATTCATTTTCCGTTATCTTGAAAACTGCAGTAAATGCTTTATAATTACATCGTGTTTTATTTTATTGGTGCCGAACCCTGATTGTTGTATGTTATCGCCGGGCCTAACATTTGTTGACATACGACGACAACAAAAACAAAAACGTTACAGCTTTTAAAGATTTATTCTTGTTAACGTGAGTGCAATTCATAAAATTGAAAAAAAGCAATGTGGTCTTCCTCACATTTTAACAGCCGGTTTTAATGCAAAATTCGCAAAATAATTTATTGATTATATTTTAGCATAATTTTTAAAAAGGTTGGTTCAATTTTAAATGGAAGTTTATTGGCATCAAAGGTTTTGAATAACTTTTTAGGTAATTTGAAAATTCAAAATAATTCAAACATTAACAATACATAAATCAGCAAAACTAATTATTTCAAATCCAAAGAAATAAAGCAATATGCTGTAATACGCCTCCAAAACAACACATACTTTCTTATATCTACTTTTTTGCTTCTAAACACAAAGCTGAAACTCCTTAAATTACACATAGTCACGCACGCACCACACACGTACGCTTGTCATACACACGCGCGCGCACACGCACTCACACCCACACTGGGTGTCCTTCTAAATGCGGAAAATGGAATTTACTTATAATAAAAAAAAGAGTATTAAAAATCTAAAATTCAAAAAGAAATAGAATTAAGTAGTATAAGTGCCAACTTGAGGCGCTTCCCACTAAAAACCTCACGGCACTCCACTGCTATCGAGTTCGTTTGCGGATATAATCATTGTAGAAAGTTATCTATTTTTAAATCAAAACGCTAATGATCGTTATTTATGTTCACGAAAGCGTTCCTGCAATTTAATTCTAAATATAATTATTTCCAACGGTCTATTTATAAATCAAAGAAATGAAAAATACGCAAGCACCTCAAATTTCTTAAAACTACAGTGTGCTTAGCAGAAGTACATATATGGTTAGTCCACGTACGGATACACGTCAGAAACGGCTTCACAAATTTTGTATTTATATTATTTAGCGTATTACGTATAGTAAATGTGGTCTAGATGTTCTCCTGCGGTGTTTTAGGGAGAGTCGCATTTCATGATATGAAAGAAATCTCAATATAATTCTCACGGGTCGTGAAACGGACACATGACATTTTGCGACCAATCAAGTCGCGTAACGAACAGCGGCGGTTGTCGATAAGCAATTGGTAGCGCCGTTGATGGGCATTCTCGACGTTACCACCTATCTTAGACGACGTGTGCGGAAGTGCATTATAGAATGTGACGAGTTTTATTTGTTAATTTCTTACGTGATTCTTTAATATCGCACCTCTATCTGTGTTCCTGTTTCTGATGATGGCAAAACCATGTCCCCATAAAATATGAACTAGAGAGGGAAACCGCATCCTCGATAAACTCCGACCTACCTCTATGTCGTACTTTATATACATCTTGCTAATAAGCATTGAAACAGATGGTAAGTAATGTGAATTAATTAATGTACTTTGTTTGATTTGAAATGTCAGTTATATTATTTTAACATTTGTAAATTATGTGCAACCTAGCACGCCCTCTGTTTATGCAAGCGAGGTACTAGCCGTACATTCTATAGTATAACAAATGGTGCTAAATGTGACTACGAGTATAACAGTACGTATGTTGAAGGTTATATAGTGGCATTTGGCATTATATAGGATGTTAGACGGCAGTGTATAGGAACTTTAAGAGATGGTAAATAAGCTCATTTTGAAAAATTTCGTGGCACATATACTTGTCACAGTAATTTTTAGATGTTTAGTGATATAATGAGCTCGCTAAAGTTGCAATGACAAATAACTGCTCCATCGTAGCTCAAGTGTGAATCTTCAGCTCATAGGTATAGGTAAACCACAAATGGTTTACACGCAACGACTTAGGATTTTGAAAAAGTTGAAACAATGAGAAAGGTTTCACGGCTCTCGAGATCACTTAAAGCAACTCACTATACCACGAAAAATGCTTCAAATAAACCAAAGTCTACATTTTAATTTAATAAACATTGAATCAAATTAACATGGGCCAAACTAACCTAAAAAGTAAGTTGCACTAACACAGTATAACTTTATATATTATTTTAGTATACTTTTCTGCGCAGATTTTATGGCCATAAAATCGCGGTACTATTAACTAATAAATCAAGTTAATAGTGTTTTTAAACATACGGTATTCGTGAGTAGATTTATATATCAATTTTTTTGTTTCTTATTACGGTTTTAGGTTGCGCGAAATTTTCTAAACTAGATCGTGAACAGGATCACAGGGTATAGTTGGCGTTAAATCGTAATACTCTGCATAAAACTTTAATGCAATATAAATTATATGTAGAAAATATGACCAACACTAAAATCGAGGGTAACACAGGCGTAGGGTGAATGCGAGGCGTCTGAAACAACCATACACGTATTCCATCATCCTCCTCTTACGTCCTCCAACTATCACCCTCCTTCGTTCTGCTTCTTCTACGTCCTCCTCCTCAACCTTCCCCCATTCTCCTCATCAATCGTCTACCCACCTCAGCCCTCTATACGCATCATCAACCTTCTTCGTCCTCCTCACTCATCCTCAACCTTCCTTCTTCCTCCTCACTCATCCTCAAACTCCTCAGTCTTCCTCTTACGTTTCCTTCTCATATAGATAACAACCCACAACATTTTACCTCGGCTACCTAGTTTCACCTACTTTCAAAGGTCAAGGTGACGCGATACTCTTCTAAAAGCAAAGAACAAAGCAGTGGTATTCCAAAGCTGTATTATAACATTAGATTAATAACATAAAAAACATTTAACCAGTCAAGCGTGCGCCCAGTAAAACTTAATTCTAGTACCAAGTTTTGCACAGAAAACTGTACTTTGTTTTTGTTAGTTCGGGTAGTTTTAATTTTATCTAGTTTTATTTGTAGTTTAAAATTTAAATCGATGCCCAAGTCTTCTAAATTTTTTTACTAGCCAATAATTGGATACATAGAGGCCGTCGGAATTTTTGAATTGCAAAAAATTACCAAAGCTTTTTTCTATACACAAAGTCTTTGGTTCCATGGATAACCAGATTCATTTCTTCGTGCAATTCTTGCCGCTTGTAGCAATCTTTTATTCGTGGCTCTCCAGCTATTTGCTGCATAGGTATCCTGTTAGCTTGGTAGATTTCCTCTGATTAGTATTGGAGGCAATCCTGATTCTCCCAAACACTGCTATGTAGTTGTATGTCTACCACTTTTGGTAATATATTACTCTTATAGGTTATTAGACCATCGGTTATAAATGATTCTTAAGGTTCTATATTAGGCAAATTGACAATGTTTAGAGAAACTTCTTTACGTGTCGTGTACGCCCACTATCCTTAATGCGTCTATATCGCTTGCCATCTTGATAAATAAGTTCTTAGAGAAACTTCTTAAATAGCATACCAATTTAGTACCATCCCGTTGCGCAAGGATGCCTACAAAACCAAAAGAATTTTTTATACGTACCAAAAATGCATATAGCTGTTAAATCCAAATATCTCTAAGTCGGCCAACCGGCACATAAAATAATCTTTTAATTTTTCCTCATTTTCTCTAATAAGATCTTCTTTGTTTAACACATCTTCGTATACTCCTGGCATCGTCCAACTTTCGACTTTTTTGTATCCAATTCCTACAATGCCAACTCTCTTTTTCTTCCACTTACAGCGTATGTCGTGCATAATAGGATAATTTTCTTTAGTGTAATCGGATAGAGTTTGCTACCAACATTTACGCGTTGTCTAGCAACCGCTGCGCAAATGTTAGGTGTATTAACCAAACCGGGTCCGAAATAATTATGTCTTTTGGAATTGTAGAATATGCTGCTATAGATTGTGCAAAATATGGATTACCCACTTTAATGTAGAACCAGTTTAAATTTTTTTATATTATCTTGGCTGTCCTCTTCCTCTACCATCTCCAAGTAATTTGCAGGGAAATAGATAAAACCAAAACCCAAATCACATACTTTATCAACTATTCCTTTTCTTCTGGGTTTTTTGAACAACTTAATTTGCAAGCCAGTCAATTTCTTGTGTTACTGTTCCCCCAATATACGTACTGTAGGACGTAAGTATGTACTAAACGGCAGATATTTCGTAGGTTGTCCGACAGCTTAATTGCGTTTGCCAAGGCTTTTCGACCAACCTCATTCTCTGAAATTTCAAAAACTGAACTCTTAACGAGTCGTTCTATTTGTGGGTCGTTAAATATTCTTGCTTAAATTTTTTCGCCCTCAATTGAGGTAATTTTTTCCTTATATTTGCAAAGCATATTTCGTTATTATAAAGAGCCCTTACAAGCTGCTTCATAAGGTTTTGGAGGAAAGATGATTTGTGATGGTGTAATAGCCGAATATCCTAATAATTTATAGTTATTATATTGAATTAAGTTTTATGCCTTTAAAAGGTGAGTGACTTATTATAGGAAGTGCAAAGTGCGGAATTGTACAGGAAGACAATCAATAGGAAGTACATGTGCAACGAACTCTAGGCTAGGTGTAATTGGAATTATTAAGTAAGCATAATTGCATAATTATTGTTAGCAGTTAAGAACTAATATAGAATTATTACATTAACAGTCTAACCCTAAGATGTAACGGTTGTACTGCACTTTAAAGCGTTAATTAAATTAAATGTGAAATGGTCTTCGACTTTGTTTCTAATCGCCTCTACTAAAGACCCCAAGAGAACACTACATGGCGACCCTGCCAGTCCTGCTAATCCTGCCAGTCCTGCTAATTCTGCCAGTCCTGCTAATTCCGCCAGTTCTACAGATTAAATTATAATAATATATTACCGAAATTTGAAATGGGCACCAGCAATTCCAAAGAAGAAGTAGTTATTGCACAAACTGGAATTAATAATGGTTCGATAAATGGATATTCAAATTCTGAGGTAATAGGCATTACGTCAGGTACAATTTTAGCGTTGTTGGGTATTTTATTGCTTTATAAAATGTTCGAGAAAATGTTGGACAAGAAGATTAGGAGAGAGGTCAGTAGAAGCCAGCAGATTGTATAGTAAGGATTATTTTATTTTAAGCTATAAATATTAAGTACGAGTTAAAATTAATGACGGAACACTTGAAGCAAATTTTAGAGGAATTTAAGATTTTCATTAAAAATTTAAATAAAGATGGTCAAAAAAGACGAAACGATTTAGATGTTACTAATAGGAAATTTGATTATTTGAATAGGTTATGCGAGGAGTATAGGTTAGAGAAAGAGAAGATTAAAGTCGCAAAATTTGATAGTTCTGAAATTATCGATAAAGTTAAGCAGCACATAGCCATAATAGATAAGTGTATAGGAGATATTACTGAAGTTTTAAAAAGTAGGAAGTTAAGTATTTTAAGTAGGAAAAATCAAGACAGCATGGGTGAAAAATTTGAATTAAAAGTAGCAGCCTCCATGATTCCAGCCATGGACGGTTCAGAAAATACCACCAAACAAATGGTCGACGCAATTGAACTATATGATAGCTTGTTAGATGATGAAGGTAAGAGATTGTTAGTAAATTTTGTCATAAAAATTAAGTTAAGTCAAAATGCTAAAATGCGATTAGACAGTAAGTATGAGAATGTAGAAGCGCTTGTGAACGATATCAAACATCATCCTTTAACTAAAAAATCAGCATCAGGATTGTCTGCCGAATTACATAACTCCAGACAAAATAATAAATCAATTGAAAATTTTGGTAAAACGATCGAGGAATTAATGGTCAATTTAACAATAGCTCAAGCAGAGGGTAACGAACAATCATTAAAAATTTTGACAGCCGCTAACGAAAAAATTGCATTAAACGCATTTACAAACGGAATAAGGGACGAAAATTTAAAAACAATTATAAAAGCTCAAAATTACGATAAATTAAAAGACGCCATAATAGCCGCGAAAGAAGAGGAAATTGCAAATAAACCTCAGCAAATGTATTACGTAACCGGAAAAGGTCGTCAATTTACTAGACGCGTAAAATATCATAACCATAATACAAATAGAAGTCAACGTATCTCGGACACCAGGTATCAAGGCCAAGGAAATAATTCATGCACGTTCATGAACACTATAGGTCGAGGAAATGCATATGTAAGTAAAACTGTAAGAGGTAATCAGTTTTATAATAGGGGAAACCATCGCAATTTTTACATCAACTCGTCAGAGAAAAACTCCACAGAAAATACATCATACCAAACTAGGGAACCAAAAACATTTCTTCGAGACCCCGGAATAATTTAGGAAATGTTCACAACATTTTAAATATCAATAGTATAAATTTCATAGAAGTAGGATACAATAACAATACAATTAAATTAATTTTAGATACAGGAGCATCAGTAAGTGTTATTTTCATTTCTAGTTTAACAACTAAGATAAATATTGATACAGATAAGCAAATTTTTATTCAAGGAGTATCGGGTAAAACAAAAGCAATTGGAATAGTAAATCTACCAATTACAATAGGGAATATCTCAATTAATCATACTTTTGTTGTAATGAACGATTTCGAATCAGACGTAAATGGAGTAATAGGATCAGATTTTTTAATAAGTACAAATCAAATATCGATTATAAAAATTATAAATTTACTTACGTTAGTAATGATGTATCGGCGTCAATTCTATTATTAGCAAACGAAGATTTATATACAATAATCCCACCACGATGCGAGGTTATCAAATATTTCGCAGTGAAGTACAAGGAGGAATGCGTAGTAAAATCACAAGAACTGTGCGAAGGTGTATTTCTAGCAAACGTAGTTGTAAAGCCAGTTAAAAATTTTATTCCAGTAAAGTTATTGAATACGAACGACACCGAAATTAAGTTACGAAATTTTAAACCTACCATCGAACGTCTTTCAGATTACAAGATAGTTAAATTTGAAGAGTCAAAATTCTCAGTTGAACGTATTGATAAATTATTAAAAGACATTAACGTCGAAGGTTTGAATAGCGAAGAACAAACCATCATTCATAAGATATCTGCTAAGTTTGCAGACGTATTTTATGTCGACAATGACCTACCAACCGAGTCAAACAAAAGTGAGCAGCATATTCAGTTACAAACAGATGCTAGAGCAACGTACGTTAAACCATATAGGTTACCATATTCACAGAAAAGTGATATAGGAAGGCAAGTAGATAAAATGTTACATGACGGGATAATAGAACCCACACAAAGTGCTTGGTCTTCACCACTACTAATAGTACCGAAAAAACCGGATAGTTTAAGAAACAAAAAATGGCGTGTGGTTATTGATTATAGACAATTAAACACTAAATTGCAAGATGACAAATTTCCGCTACCAAGTATCGAATCAATTTTAGATTCGTTAGGAGGTGCGATATATTTTTCACGTTTAGATTTATATCAAAGTTATTATCAGATAGGATTACAGGAACAGTCCAGACCGTGTACGGCATTTAGTACAGACAAAGGGCAATTTCAAATGACTAGGTTACCGATGGGGTTAAAAGTAAGCCCGAGTATTTTTGCACGAGCGATGACAGTAGCCTTATCAGGATTAAATTACGAGAATTGTTTTACATATTTGGATGATTTAATTGTATTCGGAGATAGTTTAGAAAAGCACAATACAAATTTAGTAAAAGTACTCAATAGGTTAAGAAAAGTCAATTTAAAATTAAATCCAAAAAAGTGTGAATTTTTAAAGAAGGAAATTTTATATTTAGGGCACGTTATAACGGCACAAGGGGTAAAACCAGATCCAGAAAAAATTGCAGTGATGCGAAATTATCTAACACCACTAAACGCTAACGATGTTAAAAGGTTTGTAGCATTTGCCAATTACTATAGAAAATTTATTCCAAAATTCACTGAAATAACAGCACCGTTAAACAAATTGTCTAGGAAAGGTGTCACTTTCCAATGGACCAATGAATGTCAGGCAGCATTCGAACTGTTAAAAACAACTTTAACAAACCCACCAATATTACAATACCCAGATTTTTAAGATAACAGTACGTTCATCTTACGCACGGACGCATCAGGTTACACGTTAGGAGCAGTTTTGTCAAATGGCGACGACAAGCCAGTAGCTTACGCAAGTAGAGCACTTAAGAAAGCCGAAATAAATTATTGTACAATAGAAAAAGAATTATTAGTTATAGTATGGGCAGTGAAAAAATTTAGACCATACTTATTTGGCAAAAAATTTCAAATTTTAACGGATCATAGACCGTTATAGTATACTTGTTTGGTATGAGTAATCCATCTAGTCGATTAACAAAATTTAGGTTAACATTAGAAGAATTTGATTTTACAATAACGTATATTAGGGGTACAGAAAACGTGACAGCGGATGCTTTATCTAGAATTATTATAGATTCAGATTATTTAAAGAATATGGAACGAGCGGTTCACAAAAAGTATATGTAACAACAAGAGCCCAAAGTAGAAAATTAGGCGACTCTCAAGTCGAATCAAAAGCATCAAAGGATGATGGGACTGATCACCCCAACATTGTTGAACTTTTGAAGCATCCGAAGGATGCAACAGAATTACGATTTGTATCAGAGGTGGAGTTTAACGGAATCATTAAATCCAATAAAGGAAATAATTTTGTTTTCATGCATGTACCAATTTATGATAGGAGTAAAAATATAATTTATTTGAAGCATGGATCTCGATCAGCGTCAGCCTTCGAAGCGTCGTTGAGAGACCTGCAATTTCTTCGTAGAGAATTTACAATTCCGGAATTTATTATTATAAAAAACGAAGAATCGAAGTCATTTTTAAATAACTGTAAAGCCGGCCGCAATTTACTAAAAAAAAATGACGTACGAATTAGTGTGATTAAGGAAGTCACTAATATTCAAAACTCAGAAACGCAAAGATTAATCATTAATGATTTTCATTTATTGCCTACGGGAGGTCACGCGGGCATCAATAGAACATACAATAACATAAAGCGATACTATTTTTGGTCAAGTATGCGAAAGGATGTAGAAACATTTATTAAAAAATGTGACGAATGTCAAAGGCATAAATATTCAAATATTAGCAAACAGCCGATGATAATTACAACCACAGCTTCCGAAGCTTTCGAAAAAAATTTTTTTAGACTTAGTTGGACCATTGCAACCAGATGCAAATGGAAACAGGTACATTTTGACACTACAGTGTGATTTAAGTAAATTTGTAGAAGCATATCCATTACCAAATAAAGAGACTGAAAGTGTAACTAGAGCGTTTGTCGAGAATTTTATTTTACGCTACGGCATCCCACGCAAAATTTTAACGGATAAAGGTTCAGAGTTCATGTCGGAGATTCTTAAGGAAACTTGCAAATTATTAAATATAAAGCAGTTAAATTCTACAGCTTATCATCATGAAACTATCGGTGCGCTCGAAAACTCACATAAAAATTTAGCAGCATATTTAAGGATCCAATGTCCGCAGTATTCAAATAATTGGAGCAGTTGGATACCTTATTGGTGTTTTGCATACAATAATTCAGTGCATACGGAAACTAAATATACCCCGCACGAATTAGTATTTGGGAAAATTAATCAAATACCGTCAAACGTGGTAAACTCAGTAGATCCACTATATAATTTTGATAATTATCCAGCAGAACTTAAGTATAAATTGCAAGTCGCTGGAAATGAAGCGAGATATAATTTATTACAATCCAAAAGTAAACGAAAGCATAAGTTTGATATCAAAACTAAGCATGTCAATTATAAATTAGGAGATAAGTTGTTGGTTAAGAATACATCTCTTAATAAAAGAGATCCAATATTTGTAGGCCCATATGAAGTAGTTTTAGATCAGAATGCTAATGTTATAGTTAAGATAGATAATAAGTTAGTAGAAATCCAAAGAACAGGACAAAATTATATAACATATTGTAACACAATTGCAAGGAGCAGTATGAGACATGTACTACTAATTTAGAAAAATTTTTATTTGAAAAACAAAAAAATTTTTAGTGCACCCCGTGGAGGTGTGATGGTGTAATAGCCGAATATCCTAATAATTTATAGTTATTATATTGAATTAAGTTTTATGCTTTTAAAAGGTGAGTGAGTGCAAAGTGCGGAATTGTACAGGAAGACAATCAATAGGAAGTACATGTGCAACGAACTCTAGGCTAGGTGTAATTGGAATTATTAAGTAAGCATAATTGCATAATTATTGTTAGCAGTTAAGAACTAATATCGAATAAGAACATTAATAGTCTAACCCTAAGATGTAACGGTTGTACTGCACCTTAAAGCGTTAATTAAATTAAATGTGAAATGGTCTTCGACTTTGTTTCTAATCACCTCTACTAAGACCCCAAGAGAACACTACAGATTTTTCCTTCGTTTAACTAAGGGATCGTTAACGAAATTCTTTTCTTCAATGTTTATATTTTCTCTCTTAGGTCACACTTTTCTAACAATGGTGTGTTTGACTCTGCTATTCTAGAAGCACAAGAAGCAAGCATATTTATTGTGGTTATTTTGCTTTCCAAGGTACAATTTTTAAATCCGCACAAAGCATATATTAAGTTCGTGATAACTACATTTACTTTAAGACCAAGGCTGTGGTGTTATATTCTTCTTTTGTTTTCGTTGAGTAAGCATTTGGTATTATTTCCATTGTGTAGATGGATACATTTTGAACTTCGTTTTTAACTGTCAATAAATAAACGCTAATTACTTGAAAACTGGTCAGGAAAACACAAGTTTTAAAAGTCCTCTAATTTCGTAACATACTTGATTGTCTTTTTGCGTGGAGAAGGGTAGCCGACCATTTTTCATTGTACGACAAAAGATAATTTTTGTTTCCTAGTGTAAGTAAATATTTGTCCTTCAACTTGGAAGTCAGTAGTTGAGGAGCTGTTTTGGCAGGTTGAAATCTTTGGTGAGGTCACTTAACTTAACCTGGTTGAAACGTTGAGGAAGATATGACATCCTTTTATAATCATTGTTACCTTTATTGATATCAGAAGGATGGTGAGAGAGACACCACTCGTCCTCGCAGATCCTGGTAACTGGTAAACCGTTGGAATCGACACTTTCTCCGAGTAAGAGACAGAGACTAAATCAGCATGATTTCACTTGCCACGGCTGCTTCTATTGATTACCAAACAATGAGTACGTCGAATTTCAGACCTTTTTTTTCCGGTAGTCCACTATTGTAAATGTTCTGCACAAGCTTAACAGACCTGTTGAAGTGCCCAGATTCTATCCTAATCACCAAGCCTAACTTTAAAGTATCCAAGGTAAGTTAGCTTACAAATTCCCTAGCAGGTTTCAGCTTTTATTCTCCGCCCATGTAGCAAAATATATCGGATTGATTTATACAGCTCGTTATGCTTGAACTCATTTTATTTCTATTCTACAACACAAATACAAATTCTGTAATACAGTACATTTTAGGTTGACTTTATAACAACTCTATCCTAAACACAAATATCACGTGGGCCAACTTCGATCCATCTTGCACAGCCAGATTTCACAAACTAACCTCAGGTATAATTATAGGTTAAAGCTCATTTAAATTACTGGATATTTACTATATCAGGCCAATCTTCCTGGAACTGACAAACTGATAATAACGCAAATATAGAGCACCAATCCTTGTATATATGACTTGAAACTGCACAAAATGGAGTTAAAACTGTACATTTGTGTAGAATGTACATAAAAAATCCAAAAAAGTAGAACAGTTAGAGAAAAACTGATTTCATACTAGTTTCAAACCCCAAATATAGCTAAATCAGTTCTAAAATGTTAGACACCAAGAAAATCTTTTTTGTGGGCCTGTGCTATCTAACGGAGTTCGAGACCAAAAGGTAATGTATATCTACTAGAGTATACTAACAACTCGTGCAACACCGCGGGCAATTCTTGGCCCCCACCCCATGGCGAATGCATCATGTTGATTTGTGAGTATATCATATGGGAAATGATATATTTTCTTTTCGCAAAGACGTCAAATGTGATTAATTGCCAAGGGATTGACCTATCTGCCTACAGACAACATAAATAAGAAAATGCATATACTAAAACAAAACATAAAAAAGGCAATGGACGAAAATATACCGAAAACTAGATTACCCGATATATCGAAACAAATAGATTGGTCATATGAATTACAATTTAAGTCACTAATACCAAGGGGTTACGTAAGATATACAAACGATCGATAACACAAAAAGGGCGACCTTTAACCTAAACCCATATAGGGAGAAAAAATAAAAATATATAGCCACAATCGATCTAGAGAACATGTTAGTGGGATTCAACATTTAATTAGACATATGGGGCAATACCCTACAAAGTCGTAAAGCATAAACTGAAACCACTACCCACATATTCAACAATATAGAGAGAAGACATGGATATAACAACAACAAAAACGTAGAGCAATACAATCAAAAGAACGCTGGTCGAACTACTACCTGACGATGATCCAGGGGATGACAACCACGAAAAAAAACTACAAAGAATGTTAATGGGAACTGATTACGAAATGGAGTATGAGGTAAAAGAGTTTAAAGAGCACGAGGTGCTGACGGCTTTACTCCAGTGAAAGAAGCGAAAAGTTCCAATCGCAGACCGGATTTAGGTCGCAATACTACATACCATGAAGGATAAACTAAATAAACTAATTTGCGGTTTCGAAACAACTGTTTGTGGGAAAGGAGGTATCAAACAAAATCCGTTCCAAGATTCTGCAAAAATTATCTCACCGTTAACCACTGGGTGTTATCCCTAGGTTGGTTGGGTCCAGGTTCCAGCTGATTGCTTGCCGTGAAAAATGCAATGGACGTAGACTGATCTCAAAGTACGTGACGGGTGAGCACGAGGGTGATGGTATATTTAAGGATGCTTGGACATCAATGGTGTTTGTGATGCGAAGGTACATGTTAACTGGAGGGTATTTGTTAACCGGAAGTTATTCATCCTGAAATGAATACAAATCATGACACTTAATTTTTCTACCATTAATTCTCACCATCAACGACTCCCTTTCCTGCTTTTTGTGGAGGTGAGCGGATTGAGAAAACGATTTACAACGACAATTCAACCGGGGAAAATTTTATCAGAATAAATGCTTGATGCCCACGCATCATGTGTATAACACTAGTTGAAAACCTTGAAGTATATTGTGAATAATAAGATGTTTACACCGACTTTGAAAAATAATAATGCTATTTACGACTTTCCAAATTAAATTTTAAAACACCTGAATTGTTTTCTATATGATTGTCAGTACAAAATGTTAAACTTAGCCTTAAATTTTACCAGACTAGGAAATAACATATCGCATGTTATTTTTCGATATGGGACAAAGTTATTAAAAATTGAAAATCCATCCAAATTTGCAAATATATATACTATTGATGAATTTAGGTATTTTTGTATATTGCCTTAATAGCTCTATGTTCTGAAAAGAAAATTTGTTATATAGCAAACGAAAATTGGGTTAATTCTAAATTGAAACACTGTGAGGGAGAGGAGGAAGGCAGAAAAAAGTGTGAGGAAAAAGAAGAGGGAGAGGAAGAAGGAGAGAGAAAAGTAGAAGGAGAGGGAGAAAGAGAGAGGGAAGGAAAGGAAGAAGAGGAGGGAGAATGAAAGGGTGAAGAGGAGGGAGAAGAAGCGAGAGAGAGAAATTGAAATTTTAAAAAATTTTAATTAGTATTCTTAATTATTTTTTGAAAAATGATGCACAATTTAAAAATTAGTACATTTTTCAAACTGTAAAGTGTTGGTTTCATACAGAAAAAATCCAAAATAGTAACCGCAGACCTAGTGCTTCAATTCATATTTAAAACACTAAGTGACAAGTGGTTATTTGTAATTTTCGGTGCATGCCGAGGAGATGATTGATCTGTTTAACTTTGTCGAGATTCCAGATTTTTATGAAATGGCAAAAGTCATACATCTAAAGGATTTACATTTATAAGAAATGGATTAAAACATACTAAAAACATTAATCTAAGACATAGGTATGAACAGCAGAAGATTATTTGTTGCGTATCGCAAATAATAGATGCTAGATTCAGAATTTAGGTTATCATACTCTAAGTGGTACAACGAAACAAATTGAATAACATATGAACTAAAAAGGTCTTACAAAATGCTGAACGTGTCTTCAGACGATCTTCAACATCTGTGTTAGTCGAAGGGAGATGAGATTTACCTATTCTAAAAAAAACATAGGAATTGATGTTTTTCGTTCGTGTCTGAGGGCTACATCGAAGAATCTGTAAGTTGATTGCTTGCAATTTTTGCAAACTGTTCTGTCATTCAAGAAGAAGAAACACTACGTTAACACCAGAAACACTGTAGTGGATAAAAATCGAGACTAGAGCACCACCGAATGCAATACCTTGAACTTTAACTTTAACAATACAAAATAAAGTGTTCGTTTGCTAAAAGATTACGTATTTACAGTAACACAAATTGTGCCATGATTAATTTCATTCAATAAAAGCTTAACATACACGTTTCGGTCGTCATGTTAAAAATTAAAGTGTTTTTGATAATATTCTACAACTTGTGTTTGATACCGAAATAGGATCCTGTTTTGGCTTACATGTAATTAATTAAATATATTGACTTTTCATGAACCGCAGAACTTACATTTTAATTAGTTTAATTTCTTGAATCAAAGGTCAAAAATACTTATGGTCTAAACTAATCTGTATTTCAATTGTGCTGTAAAAAAAAACTAGATTCTATAATGTGACAAACAAATACGAACGGGTCACCTGCTTAGTTACAAGCACATTTCAGTGTAACCTTTTAAATTCAAATAAAGTTATCTTATAGAAATTTCTTTGCGTTCTTACGAACATTTATGCTGTATCTAACTATTAAATTCTGAACAAAAATTGCGTGTACCAATTTAAATCACTATATAATATTTACAAAAAATTATTATTACCTTTCCAGTAATGGTTCCGTAAAATGAAAATTGAATTAGAATTGGAGAACACTCACCACAAATAATCCCCAAGAAATCAACGTTTCTTAACCTTCGTGTGCAGTTACAACAACAGGTGCGCGAAGTTCACACGTGTTTAGCATTACAGCTTGACTTCTATACAATACAAAATTTACGGAAAATCCTTCGATACTCTATAGCAACACTCGACCATTTGAACTTTCAATACTGCATAATAAAAAAACTTGTGCTTCAGTGTTCCATAACAATTAGATTAAAACTTGCGTTTTAATATTCCATAACAATTAGACCGCTATATTAATAATTAAAAATACTTGATATTATTACGTATTTACATAAAACTTGCGCTGAAAAAAATCGAGAAAATCATTTAAATGCAACATTGAAATTTATTCACCTACCGTAGCTGATGTTTACTCTCCAGCAACAATAAGTCGATTAAACTATAAATTGGTATAATGGTATTTGTTGGCATTATAATTTGAATAAGGGCCGCTATACCTGCGGCCACGTCCCCAATGCTCCACCCGGAGGTACTACATTGGGTTTAAACGCGAAAATAAACGTGCTTCTAATTTATTCTAACTTCATAATTATTCCACCCTAAATAAAAATGTAACAGACTGAAACAAAAACTTAAAGCAGGGTTTAAATAATGGTATCCCTAGCGTTGACTTTGGAGTGTGCCCGATCAACAAGACGAGCAAAAATGAGAGGGGGAGGGATCCATAATACCAGATAGCAGATGCCGGCGCTGCTTACCAGTGCGACCTGAAGGGTCGACTTAAAACTATCCAAATCTAGCTAGCTAATTTAAAATGGATTCAAATTTCTAAGCATTTGCCAAATGTATTAATAGTGAATCCAGCTATTTTGCCTGCTTTATAAATTTACAAATTCGTCCTCCCTGATCTAAGTAATTTATCCTAAATTTGTCCCTAACGTTCCCTATCATTCCCTAACTGACGTATTATATATACAATCTTCTTTTCTATATACACTGCGACCAAAATTGGCGACAAAACGTCAAACGAATTAAATCAAGCCACAAAACAATACAATGCAGGCAAAAATATAAGTGTAAAAATAAATATAAATATAATATAAATATATAAATAAACATATAATAAATATATAAATAAACATCTGAATAAGCAAAAGCATGTAACAGTGCATATATTAGCAAAAGCAAATACATTATCAGGTGCAATCGCATGAGCGCCATTACACAAAAACGTGCTTGTTAGATTATTTCAAAATCTGTTTAAAATCACAAATCAATGTTTATGCGAGTACAGCCGCAACAATTATATTCTTACCTCCAATATAAATTTCTCCAGCATCCGAAGATCTGGTCGTCTACCTACATCTATTGGTTTTCTACTTTTATGGGGGAGTTGAATATGCACTGTTAAAGTCCTGGTGGATATGCACTAAACGTTCTGGGGGGATCACTATCACTTCACTTTTAAGTCCTGGGGGGATGCGCGGTTTCACTCTATTTTATTATTTCTTTATTTATTACACTTATTTAAATTAATGAGGTTTCCTGATTTAGTTTGTTGTTATTTATTTGTTTCGTTTATTCCCGATTTTCCGCGTATAGAAGGTGAGACAGTGATTGTTTTAGTGGTGTGTTCATCGTGCATATTAGAGTTTTGGGTATACTTATTTAATTATTATTAGTATTGGTTTTCTTTCTTTTTTTCTTTTTCTTTTTTTTTTTGTTTTTTTTATGCAGGTTTGGTTATAATGCTCTTATCATGTCAAACTCACGCCAGTTTGAAATCTATAATTTTTCAATCCTCCCACCATCCCCTCCCGACTTACACACGATTACCACCGTCTAATCTCGCAACCCTTCCTGCGAACTCTCTAAAGGCTGTCCAGTACGCCTTCTGGTTAGCCACTTCCACGACTTTCTCTAGGCTCTTTGGCCATGCTAGACCTACGATAGCTAATTTCGTATCAGCCAACCCTCGATTTGCCGCTTCAAACGGGCAGTAGAAGAGCACGTGCTCTGCGCTTTCCGCGCCCTCACCGCATTCACAGCGGTCGTTGTTGGTTAACCCGAACCTATGTAAATACGCTTTCAGGGCGCCGTGCCCTGTTATCAACTGAACTATTTTATGATCGAGTTTTACCTCGATCTTGCCTCTAGCTTCTAAGCTCGGTATGAATTTGTGAGTCAATCTTCTCGTGGCAGCGTTGTTCCACCTCTCTTCCCATTGTCGGATTGACTTTTCACGCAACTTTCTTTTAATGAAAGATTTCGGTATCGACGAATGTGATATTCAAAAGTCTCCCGTCGCGGCCTCTTTAGCTAATTCATCAGCCCTATCGTTTCCTACGTTACCATTGTGCGACCTGACCCAACAGAACTTTAAACGTTGAAACTCGAGCGCCGTACGCGCTATACTCCAGACGTCCGCTTGGAGCTCTGTCGAGGTGTTCATGTTTGTTAAAGCCGTCAGCGCCGATTTACTGTCACTGATTATATGATACTTGTCTCTGCCCGTATATTTAAATTTATTTATTTATTCAAATTTTCAAACCAGCAAATGAAGTTTCAAATTTATCAAAAATAAAACAAACACTAAAGTCAAAATAACAACGAAGACAAAATAGAATCACAAACCCAATAAATATACCTCGATTAAAAATGTGCCGTAAACAAAACTGTATTTATTTATTTAATTTAAACTAGATAGTTACTTCAAAAACAAATCTATAAAATACGGGACTGTAAATTTAAATTTAGAAACAAACTAATTGAAACGTGGGTTATTGGAATGCGGTACCGGAAGCACTTACCGCTTGTTTACTCGGTTTACTCGACCTTGAAATGTTACATCACTAATTATATCCAAAGATCGACTTTAAGGAATCTTAAAGTACACGTGCACTTAAAAAATGGAAAATTAATATTCAAATTATTTTAAAATTTACGGTTTTTAGTTATTTGTTTGATTCAAAAGGGGCTAGATTTTGGTTTTTAAATTGTTATTTCATTACACGCACGTTATATAATTTTCCCAAATTTATTTGCTTCTTTTACGCGGTTTTTTAACCCGATTTACTAGATTTACCAATAAATTTATTAAAAACGCTTTTTTAAATTATTTTGAAATTAATTGGGGTGTTTGGTTATTGGTTTTTGATTTATTAGCCCGAAATTTGATTTAGTTTATATTAAAACGCGAATTTTAGTTAAATTTTAAGTTAAAACGCGGTTTATTTAGTATTTAATGAATTAATTTATTATTTTGGTTTTATTTAATGCCCTGTATATTAAAATTATCGGCACACAATAAGAAAAAATAAAATACAATAAAAAGCAAAGCTTGACCTATAATAAAACAATAATAAATATCAAAAAACTTACTTGACTACTGCAGAAGCGGGAGCACTGAAAAACACGTCCGCTCGCTTCAAGCGGTAACTAGAAAATCGGTATTTGTTGGCACCATGCCACCTGCCTTTGGGACTGCATGTCTTCCAAGAAACCTGCTGGTGCACTGTTACGCGCCAAATTTACAGAACGATGGAGGGGGGATTGACACGAACAAACACGGTGAATCAACCTGAAAGGCAAGTCCAGCCTTGCTCGATAGCTACAGTCGCGACGGGGTGGGGTCGGGTCGGGAGAATACTGTGGCGGTATTGTCGTAAATTAAGGTTGTGGGCACCACCCTTATTTTTAATTAGGTTTTGTCTTAAAAGGACGCGGATTCCTTTCCTGGATGGGGTACGATCAAATAAGAAAAACTTAGCATCTTGCGGACAAGAACCCATATAACTAAATATTAGGACAATTTTATATAAGTTCACTGACCAAGCTGACATGTGCCCCCTGGTTTCTGAAAATAATGTATAATTATCAGGTAAGTTAGCACTTCTATTTAGGTTATATAAACTTTTCTGAATTCCTGCTAACAATGATCGGTGATTCTTAAACTTTTAATTTTAATTAACTCAAGTTGTCTAGGTATCTTAAAATAATACCTGTAACGTGACAAGTACCTAGTATTATTTGCGCCTTGAAATTATACGCCACTACAATAAAAATGTTCTATATTAAATTACGGCAAATCAGATATAATCAACAATATATATTTACACAAAGTCGTTTTATAGCTCGCCCTAAGGATCCTCCTACCACTGTTTAAAGTGACTTACTAAATACGTAAATTAGAATAATTACTTTGATCAGTCATAAAATATACAAAGATGTAAGCAAAAATGTAAACAGTAAAAGCTCATAAAAGATAACAATGACTTACAGTACTGATGTTTACTTTCACAGGAATTCAGCATACTTGGCAGCCCTGCTTTTCATGTTGAACTGGACTCCAGGTACGGCAAATCAGCAAACGGTTTATTAAAGAAGTGAAACTTAAAGAATCCCATGGAATTATGAAACGTTCCTGCTTGTATCGGGAGTGCGAAACAATTGCTGTACGTATAGAAAATACCTATACGTAAATGTACTCTGACAACACTAAACTCAATTAATGTATTTCTAATAACTTATCGTTAATTTATGTAACGATGATTACTTATCCTACCGTAAAATTACTATACAAGCTCGTTAGGTGAGGGTTTACTCTTAACAATTTTTTTCTACTATCACTACCGCCTGCAAATCCAAATAACTAATCCGTCACTTGATTGTAAATAGAACGTCGTATATGACCAATACTTTAATTCACGTATTTGAAAATCCTCCACATATACAATAAGGAGCTACTTCGTTCGAAGAATCGATAATCAACACGACCCGATAAATTGCTTGCACGTGATTGTTGCAACTTTGCGTCTTGCGGCCGCCAAACTATCTACGTGTTACCCCTCTACATATCTAAGAGCAACTCCACTTAAAACTATAGGGGTGATCCTCTGGACCCCGTTCCTCGCGATGGCAAGTAAGCGACGCCGATCCTTTTAACACTGAAACTAAGAAAGATAGCTAATAGCCAAACATTCGAACAACAGGTGGTTGCGGCATAAATTCTTAGAACTGCGGCCACCTGCCTTTACCAAGAATAAGATAAGAACGTATTGAAGCTGGAGTTTAGGTTTTTAAGAATTTACATTGTAACATTATTGTATTAAAATATGGAATTTTAAATATGAAAATACGTACGGTGACTAAAATGTATTCGTAGACTAAACCGAAGGTTACACCATCTCGCCACAAACTTGATTATCCGATCACATTCGTACGTTAAATAAGAACTTTAGCCTGAAAGCAATTTATTACTAGAGCACGCGCAGAAGATCGAATTGTTGCATCAACACATACACAGATAAAAGGAAACCTAAATTCTACTTCGAGTCCATAGTAACAAATAGATACTATGTTGTTAAAATAGGAATTTGGTATGTCCTGTATAATAAAGGATTTTTGTTAAATAGATATTTAGAACAAAAGCGTACATTAATGAAGCAGGTAATCGTATTCGTTACAAACATCACGATTGATAATTTTATAAAGATTATAGCTACACAATTTTCTGTAAATACTTTGTTATAATTTTAATAGAAGACACTAAAGAGAAGATAAATTATGATTAACCTAAAGATATATTTTATTGAACTTTAAAGAAAGGTATTACAAACTGATTCTGAAAATATGAAAATTTACACCAGGTTCATAGGTGTGTCATTTTGTGATTATTGTTAATAGGTTTCTACATGCTGAGCTAGTCGAGGCATATTCATCGGGGCATTCGTTAATCTAGAAGAGGACAATTGGTAAGGTGTTTTTATAGGGTTTTGGGGAAACAAATTCTGATTCTGCATAAAGGCTCAAAAACGCAGTATCACTGCAATATATATTGCTATGATATCGCCGCTCGTCAGATGTATAGCGACCAATTACCAGCTGATCGCCACCTCTCTGTGCTTTTTTAAAATAATTTAAACTTAACACAATTATTTTCAAGCCCCGACTAACTCAGAGCGAACGATGATATGATAACAAACAATTTTTACCCACTCCCTTCTAGCACTCCATATACCTGAATAATACAAGCGAAATTCACCAAATTCGTATAATAAGCAAAGAAAATTTACATTTTGGAACTTTACGTCCTTTTTAATATCATTTACCACTTATATAACCTTTAAATCAAAATAAATATAAACACTCCAATCAAATTTGTTCATTATGAAATTTATAACCTTTTTTAAACCTTTTCATAGCAATGAATGGTTTCACTTTCCCCTTACGTACTTTTATGTAGCAACCAAATTTTTATTCACCTTTTACACCAAGTATTTAAATTACATACAAGTTTTAAGTTCATCAAATATTTAAAATAATAAATGTAACTTACTATGAATTGAAAAGATAATTCTGACCTTATGCTACTCCTGCTGCTTCTTATTTGAGCTTTCTGATTCAAATCGGTTGCTTGTTTAGGGGTTTCCAGTCTTTGGCCCGCCACTTGCCGTGTATTTCTGTACTTCGAACTATTTTACAGCAACTTGTAGCCGTTTTTCCAATGATTTGAAGTACTAACCCTGTACATCAGGTATCATACGTATATTTAGAGTTTTATCCCAGTATTTTAGTGTTTTAACGTCGTAATTTAGTCTTGTTTATTTAATTATTTAGTTGGTTGTTTAGTTTAACGCTCAGTATTTGGTTGATTACTCAGTGTCCGTACTTAAAGTCGATTTTAATTGCCTATATAGGGTCGATTTTAATTTTCCATACTTAGAGTCGATTTAAAGTTGTGTTTTTACTTAGAGTAGATTTTAATTTCCCATACTTAGAGTAAATTTAAAGTTCCCATACTTCGAGTCGATTTATAGTTGCGTCCTTACTTAGAGGCCTAAATAAATTGTAAAGATTGTGTTTATATTAATTAAATCTAGACTTACGTTTTATATTAACGACAGAATTTTATACACACGTATATCAATCGCTCACTCTTACTGTTTTCCACTTGGTATTTTTAATTAATATGATTTTCATTTACAACTTTCAATTTAACTACACTAAATTAAAATTTACGCAATACTTATGTTTCGACTATTATAATCCTCGCGTCAATTATGGAATGAATGTCCTTTATAGGCTTGTTCGTTTTATAGACAAATTTGTTCCCTCCTTTTATCTTAACCTGTGGGTTTTATTCGGTATTATATGTTATAGATGCTTAATTTTGTACGTACATCAGAACTTTGTATTATGGAATTTGGTGTTTTGTACCTTCAACTGTACGTAGTCTTAATTTTAGTGTCCATACTTTGTTTATATATGCTGGGTTTTATTAAATGTGGCAATTCCTACACTTTAAACGGCACGTACGCTTTCGCTTCAATTCTTTATACTTTATGAAATATGCCCGCTTTTAAATGTTTGCCTATACAAACTGGTATAAATTATATGCGCTTTATTGACTTAGATTTCTTACGCAAATGCATCTAGGTTAACAGAAATTTCATTTTACGTTTATTTTACTTTAAATATGCCGAATTTGTATTCATTTTAAGCTTAGGAATGTTTTAAATGTTTAAAATGGATTGGGTTGCATCCAGAATTATTTGTTTTGATGAATGAGGTTAAGTTATTACTAAATGTACTTTCTTGAATTAACTGTAGCTGGTTAGTGATTTTATACAGAGTGATGTGTATCTGCTTTTATATAATAAACGAATTATTTACTTTCTATGATATAAATGTTTGGTTTTCTCGATTTCTATAATGTTTCCATGAAGTATTCCTCTTTTGTAACATTGTATACCCTTAAATAATCCTATTATCATAGCAATATATATATATATATATATATATATATATATACATTGCTGTGAAATGCTCCTTTGAATGCGGGAACTGGCTCCTTTCAACAAAAAAATTCTAGTCCCACCGATTGGGCGTCATAAACTGCTGTGATCCTCTTTTCGCCTCGGCTGCTCACCTAATTTTATAAACCTCCTCATTCATAAAATTAAACAACACATTCCTACCACAAACATCAACGTTAACTCTATTTACATCAATATTCAGAATACATTAAATTTTCAAATTAAATTTCAGCATAAAATTCAGTTTTAAAAAGAATTTCAAGATTAATGTTATTATCATTTTAATGTGCATCCAGAATTAAAGTTCTTGTTGGATGCCTACTAATTAATATAACAATATATGCAGAGTAAAAAGGGAGCATCTAACACCCTTTACGTTAATTAACCAGGTTCGTCTAATTGAGCTCAAAGACATACCTAAAATTTCATCATAATCCAGAACATCAATACTAAATACCCCTTTCTACTTAAACAAGCAAATTTCATCTTAACATTAAAATTTTATGGTTAGTACAATTTCACTAATGTCCATTTAAAGTAAATCAATTATAAAGTAATTCAACACACACAAAAATGTCAAACAAAATAGCATAATTTACCTGAAGGTCACTGTCCTCGTAGCTTCAATGTACATCGTCCCTTTAGTTAATCACACTATTCCAACAGGATTATATTTACGGCTTCTAATTCTCAACGCTTTTAAAATTTTCTCCATCACCATTTATTTAAAGTTGTTTCTGGGCTTTTCCGGAACTCATCTGTGTATATCTGACCCTTGTTTCGTGGATCCAGACACGTATTTGAACCATTTAATTATTAACACCCCGAAAAATAGCAAAGAAATTCATGCGTCTTTCACCAATATACGCCAAAACTGCCTACTTTTGTGTATACATTTGTCGTTGTAAATTTTGCTAATTGGTACAGTGATACTAAATTTCATTACCTTGTATCTAAGTGCACTGAAGTACATTCATGTTAGCACGTAAATAACAAACTATTTTGAATCACTAAAATATACGAGCAAAATTTTAAATTATTTTATCAAACTAAAATGCACTGTTTAACATCTTGAATCAAGTCGCGGATGTAAGAGCTTTTAACGCATCGAATAGTCAAAAGTCTAAGAGGCCGAAATTCATATTACCACCGGTATATATAGCAAAAGCCTGTCTGTCGGTCTGTTCCCCAAAACGGGTAATTCTAAAGAATTTCTCATTCTCTGTTCCCAGTCCGTCGCTCGCGCGTCGGTTTTTACGAATTTTTCACTCGCCCCATTTAAATCTCAGAAATTCTCACACGGCACGAAAACATGTCCGAGAAAAACTAATTAATTTTGTACAGAAATTGTTGTTTCTACCTCTGATATTTGCATCCTATTTTCAACCAATTGTGACCCTCGTGACGTTGCTTAAATCACGCCTTTTACTATATGTGTCTTTGCTTGACGCATTTTCTCTTTCCTTTTCTAACCTGTTCGTATTGATGCAAATTGATATTCTTTATTATCGATTATATTTTAGTCCATGTGGACTATCTGGGTTAAATAACCCCGTATCGCACATTCTCGTGAATATTAAGCCCCGGTTTCTCCAAGATTCTTTGAAACCATTTGTTATCTACACAATTTTCGCCGTACGTGATATTTAAACTACGCAGGTGTTCAAAATAATATTAATTTTCAGAGCTTTTTAAATAAACCCTGTTTTGTATTTCGTGCTAAAGCATCTGACCG
Organism: Platerodrilus igneus; assembly: GCA_036346225.1. Taxonomy (NCBI): domain Eukaryota; kingdom Metazoa; phylum Arthropoda; class Insecta; order Coleoptera; family Lycidae; genus Platerodrilus; species Platerodrilus igneus. The sequence goes on from JARFIW010000544.1 coordinate 3,729,879, forward strand.
TTTCCAATATCCTTAGAATCGACATGTTTATCTAAACAAATTAAATTGAAATTGCCTTTTAAAATACGCAGGTGTGTTCAAACATCCTACTTCTAACTAACACTTCTAGGATTTGCTTTTATTGGGTTTTACAAGTTTCTATAGATATTATCTGTTACTAACGATTCAATTAACTTTAATTAAAATTGACTTCTATCCTTTCATTTTTAGCGAATACAAGTTAAATATTAATTATTATGTGTACACTTTGTTTTACTACCGGTTACCTAAAATAGGGTTAATTAATATAAATTTTGCACGTAATTTCCATTTGTTTAGGAATAATTACATTACACGCAGAGCTTTTTAATACTGCTTCTTTTGATATAAAGCGTCTTGTACATGATTTAAATCTCTTATGTTTAATGAAACTAATAAATTTTTATGCTTCACGGTTTTAATAACGCGTATTATCTAATAATATTCATTATACACGGTGATTAAAATTATTTGATGTGATTATTTAATTTTCTACCCTGGTCTAAATATGAGTAATATATATTCCAAATTTTTATATTTTGGGATTTATTTCTAGAATTTTGGTTTCAATGACCTCTCGTGACCCCTTATCACGTCAATATATATATAAATATATATAATATATATATATATATATATATATATATATATATACATAAATGTATATATACTCAAATTCTACAAATAAATACCACCAAAATTGCACATTGGTTTCTAAATAGAAATTTAAATGAAAACCTGGTAAGATGATTTTGAACGTCAATTTAAAAATAAAGCCAAGAAGCCGAGATATTTAATACCGTCGATTACAAATTGGAAAAGCGCTTAGTGGATTTTGCAAGTATAATTTTTCATAAACATTGTTTGTAACTGATATTTGAGTATTAGTCATTTAAATCTACAGTCGAATAGGTCTAAATTATATAATACTTTTTTTTTGTAAGGGTATATTTACCAGGAAAGCTCGTGTTCAGAGTTCGAAGCACTCTGGCCTTTTTAAAAGATTATCTGTATAGGACTGTTTTGACCAAACAAACTTACAAGCGCGGGAATAAGAAACCAGATAAACTATCCATAAGAGAATAGATTAAGTGCTGTAAATTTAAACCTAGATAAGGTAAGGAATATTTTTATAATAAGTAAATAAGTACTTGTTAGAAATAATTTGATATTTGAAAGAAACGGTGTTGTAAATGTTCTATATGCTATTGTATGAGAGGAAATATTCATACTGTATAAATGCTTGTGATATTGCTGTTTGACTTTATTTTGAAAACTCCGTCAATTCCATTAAGCTAGCCGGGCAAATAAAGTCAGGAACGAAGGTAAGTCAACAATTTCAAATTTTACAATTTACTGTATTTGTATCACAAAACTCTTTTAGCGGCGCATCAAAGTGAGGAATCATCACTGCACACTTTTAGTGAGTAGTCTGCACTCTTTAGTGACACTCCAACGTGTGGCGTTGTAACGGCAATATATATATATATATATATATATATATATATATATATATATATATATTGCTATGATAAAGCGTAGTTTAAGGGTAGATTAAGTCATAGGGACGTAGGAAAATATAAGCAAACTTTAATTTTAAGGAAATCTGATAACTCCAGAAATTATAAGAGTAAATCAGCCACTCTACATATTGTCAATTCAGAGGACACTGTATATAAAGGATATGTAACTAAATGCATGTGAACATAAATATGTCTAAGCATAGTTTACAAGTAAAGACAAGATTTTAAAACGCAACAAATTGCATCAAAATTAAATTACCCGGAAACATAGATAAATTGGCACTCCAAATATTTCACAATTGCGTCGAAAATATCAACGTAAACGCATCGTAAATAATCCATTATTAGAAAATTGTTACGTGACTAGAAAAGAACATATTTGTTCAGAAAACCAATATTTTGTATAAAGAATAAACACCAGGCGGTTCAATTATATGATAAAATTAACAAACATAGAATACGTGAGTTAATGAAAAGCCAAAAGTTGGAAATTCTAGGATAATATTGCAATATGCTGAATGCGGACGTGATGAACAGAGCATTCGTCGAAGATCTAAACTAGGTATTTTCTAAAAATTCCGAGTTCTGCCAGATAAGGAAAAGTACCAGCCTTGAGTGTAATAGGTTAATGAAAACAATTGGAGGAAGGGCTTATATATACAATAGAAACTGAACGACATATTAGTGTATATTTAACTGGGCAACAACTATGCTCGAAGGTGTTAAAAAATCACGCAATTAGTGAAATAAAAATTAAACAAATAAGATTTAAAAGTGCGAGAATTTTGTGCAACGAAACATAAGCCAATCTATAGATAGACGTAAGTTAATCAACTTAATTAAATTCATTTTTAATATTAACAAAACAGGGCTTCTAATTTGAACACATTCTGATTTGGGACGTTTTAATTTGGACATATTTTAATTTGGGCTTTTAGTTTGGACATATCCTAATGTTGGTGATATTTTAATTTGAACATATACTTTAATTTGGTACGACTTTAATTGGAAGATATTTATAGGAGGCGATTCTTATTTAGGGACGGCATTTTGTTGATGTTCTAACGCAAACAAATCACCAATAAGCAAAGCGGACACAGCAAGGGGATGCAGATCATAGACTAGGATGGAACTCCAGAACCCATTCCAATTTAGCAATTTTTAATACACTTTATTATTAAAAGACTGTTTTCAATTTAATATTTGCTATGCATTGTATATTTGTAAGAGTCATCAAAAAGGTCACTTAAAAAATATGAAAACAAGGAAAGCTATCTTGGAACGTTCGAAGGTCCCTAAATGTAATTAAAAGATTTTTTGGCTGGCTTTCAGAAAAGAATAAATCTGGTATATGTAGATATTTTGTACAAAAAGGAAAATTTTGAGTATTGTAAATATTATCAATTATTATATTGTGTGTTCTAGAATTGCTTTATTTGGTTCAATAAGATTGAATCAGTAAGATAGTCGGGGGATCCTAATTTTATATTTCATATCAAATGGGGCGAATAGCACAGCAATAAAAGGAATATCACAGCAATAAATATGACGCCCAATATTGCGGCTTAAAACAATAAAGGAATCAGAGGCGAAGATCACAGCAATAAATATGGCACCTAGCGTGGCGCCATGTTTATTGCTGTGATCTTCGCCCCTTTACACTCAAGGTTGGTACTTTTCCTTATCTGGCGGAACTCGGAATTTTTAGAAATTACCTAGTTTAAATCTTCGACGAATGCTCTGTTTATCACGTCCGCATGCAGCATATTGCAGTATTATCCTAGGATTTCCAACTTTTGGCTTTTCATTAACTCACGTATTCGATGTTTGTTAATTTTATCATATAATTAAACCGCCTGGTGTTTATTCTTTATACAAAATATTGGTTTTCTGAACAAATATGTTCTTCTATAGTCACGTAACAATTTTATAATAATGGATTATTTACGATGCGTTTACGTTGATATTTTCGACGCAATTGTTAAATATTTGAAATGCCAATTTATCTATGTTTCACGGGAATTTAATTTTGATGCTATTTGATGTGTTTTAAAATATTGTCTTTACTTGTAAACTATGTTTAGACATTTTTATGTTCACATGCATTTAGTTACATATCCTTTATATACAGTGTCCTCTCAATTGACAATATGTAGAATGGCTGATTTACTCTTATAATTTCTGGAATTATCAGATTTTCTTAAAATTAAGGTTTGCTTATATTTTTCCTACGATCCCTATGACTTAATCTACTTTTAAACTACCCTTTATCATAGCAATATATTATATTATGTATGGTGATATTTAATAAAATTTATGCTTCAAAATACGAGTTAAAGTTTAATAAGTGCAACCTTGATGTAGTGTTGGCCTTTAAAATGATTTAAATAAAACAAATTTTCAAATTTAATTATGCCACGGTGTACTTTTATTCATTAAAGTGACATGCAAAAACGCAAATTGCGCGTGCATAAATAATCACCTTGTATGATATAAACGGATTGTAGATAAGTAGCAAATAACGTAAGCTGTATATGTAAAAATAATTAATTGTAAGATACCGTAAAATGTATTCTAAGCAAACGCAAATGGACCGTTTTAAGATAAATATAAGGCCATTTAATTTCACTTATTAATTATCAATACATTTTTAATGAAAATGCTTTTAATGTGCTGTAAATAGCATAGAATGGTACGAACTTTAAGCATTTGGCAAAAAAAGCTACAATCTTGTTTAAAAACCCCAATCCTAACCTTAATAGAGGTGTTAAAAACACGTTTTTAGGATGAACTATCAGTATTTAAAACCACGTAAATAACTCATTAATAAATAAACATTTTATTCCAAGAAGCGGCCGGAATACGAAAACCCACAAAAGTACATAAAATATCTGATAAAATTGATTATCTTTTGCATAGTGTGCGACGTCACAATAATAGTATGTGTTATATAAGAAGAGGCAGCGCGCGTCACGAATATGTGAAATGAGACTACAAGTTATAAACGCCGCGATGTTAGACGCTAATGAGTTTTTCTGTGAAACTTTGCAGTATAATGCTCCATATTATTCTACAACCTTCTGGAAATAGATAATTAGTGTATATAAGAAAGCGTTTATTAAAAGCGAGGATTCATTCGATTAATTCAATTCTTAAATTCGACCGCGAAATATTATTTTGATTTAACTCAAGAGCTGTTGCTTTGCGAAGATGATTTTTGCAGGTTGCAAAGTGATGTCTTAAATGTAAATTGCATTAAACATGGAATTTATTAAATACAATCAAGAAGAAAAATTCTTCACTATAACGCTATTATAAAATTATTATTAAATAACCGAAAGGAAGATTTAACCAAAAATGTACTTTGCTAACTGCTGTTTGCACGAGGATTTTAAATATGGAAAATCTTGTAAGCTGATTTGGACATCAATTTAAAATAAGACGATATTTAATTAGGAAGAGCGTTTTGTGGATTTTGCAAGCATTACTTTTAGATTTAATTTTAACTGATATTGGAGTATTTATATTTAATTTAAGGTAGAATAACAAGTGTTAATCATATAAAAATTTTTGTGAGAATCTTTACCAGGAAAGTTTGTGTTCGGAGTTCGAAATAGTCAGACCTTTTAATAGATAATCTGTCAAGGATTTTTTTGGCCAAAGCAAATTTTACAACCGTGGGAATAATTATAACAAGTTAAACCATTCATAAAAGAAGAAATTTAGTTCTGTAAGTTTAAAATAAGGTAAGGAACATTTTTTTAGAAATTATTTTATGTTTGAAAGAAACGATGTTGTAAATGTTCATACTATATAAATGCTATAATATTGCTGTGTTTGATTTCATATATATTTCATATATATATATATATATATATATATATATATATATATATATATAGAGCGACTAATATTTTTAAGACTTTTTTTTTAATGAAATTTGAATAAAATGAGTTTTATCAATAAAATGATTGGAACTAACGCAATATCATAAAAACCTTCTGTTGTTCACGAACCTATTACGGTACATTTTAGTATTGTTTCTGCTACAAATTGAGCGTTACACTTCGAAACGTGATGAAGAGGATAAACTCAAGACATAATCACAAATAAATACAGCATTTTAAATTACATTAAAAAAATCGAAGTATTTAATTCCTTTTTATTTTGGACGCGTTGTACTTTGTAATCTATGTCGCTTAGAAAACGCCAAGAATTTTGTTGTTCTAGAATTTAATACCCTAAGACTGCATTTTATAGGTTTCCCCTAACGATGGCTGAACGCTTTGTAGCTTAGTGAAACTTGAAGCAGTAATTAAACTTCGTGTAACCTTTCAAAAGTGTCACATAACAATTTGTGGGCGCTTCTTCATTTTCCTTTACATCGGCGGCTAAACATTAAAAAAGCGTACTCATCAAACATTCCCTTAAAAACTAAGAATATTAATTAAACACTAATTTTAATAAAAAGGCATTTTTTATTAGCTGGAATCAGCAGTTATTTCTTATCAGTAATGTAATCGTGCACATGCTGTTTGTGTTTCCAATAAAAAATCTAGTTCAAAAAGTCTCAAAATGTTCGGTTTGTATAATGGGGCGATGGATTAACAATACTGTTTTAAAGATAAAAAGTGTTCATGCATGTGTGTGGTTGATCAAGTTAATCGAACATACCTCCCACGCTGTATCTATAACAATGACTTGGTACTCCTCCTTTAGTGGAATATTCGAGATAGTTTTTCTGCGACCTTACATTTCGGTTGGATGTCTACCTAAACTGTCACTCTTTCGTCTAAAAATTATGTATTTTTAAAATATGTTATTTCCCAAAAAAAGATTAAAGTCAATTCCAATAGCCGTAAAAATCAAAGTTAATAATTTGGGTACCACCTTTCGCAAAGAGTAAAAAAAAGGCCGAAGTCAATAAAAGAGTGGATTTTTAGTTGATGACGTCTACATATTTTTTGGTAATTTTTCTACTAAAACTATCACTAGAGTACAAACTTGCTTTCGAGAGAGGTTCATAGGGTACATAATTTTCAAGATTTTATAGCTAATCAGATAGATATTGAACAGCTTGTATGTATGTATGTATTTTCGATCATAATATGAAATACACAAAGATATCCATCTGTTGTCAGTTACTGAACCATTTGGGGTATGTTAATTAGAGATTATTGAATTCGAATCTAATTACAAGGTCCTTATCTGTCGAAAAACTGTATGTGAGTGGCTAGCTTACGAAATGACATAAAAATTCGGCAAAAAACGCATACCAAGAAGCTTAGTCTATATGTATATTGAATTATATCTTCAAAATTTTGCAGATGTAAAAAAGAATTCACGGAGACTTTATGTGGCACAGTAAAATTTTTACTTAGTGCAACATAGTTCTGGATTTAGAAATAATCCACATACAATCATCAGTCAATTGCAAAGAATCCTAAGGTTTATATTTAAAAGTGTGTTAGAAAATATTTTTAAACGATATCTGAAAACGACCAGCAAAAGTATGTTGTTTCATAGATTTATAAAAGCAATTTTGTGTTCTAGTAATGAAAAATTAAAAATTTAATGTTTTACTGTAGATATATTTTTCTAGACACGGGAGTTCTTATTGCCAGAAATTCACATATTACACCTTTACTTGAGTAACATTGAAGAACAAATTATTTATCAATTATCAGTTATAATTATAAAAATATACAATCCATTTAATACTCAATGTCGTTTACGAAATCTGCACACATATATTTTAAAGGCATTCTCTACATTGTTAATTCCAGAACCTAAGTAAGCGGTTTTTTAACTTGTCGCAGTATAAATTATTTTCACTCAAAATTCCATCATTATTTATAACACCAGCTATTTAAGCAAATAAAAATCCTATAGTAGGGGACAAAGAATACCACTATAGTAAGCCTGCTTATTATAAAAGGCGATTAAAGAACGTAGCAAGGGGCAGCAGCCTTGCTGGCTAAAAGATATTGGAGGAGAGTCGGTTGGTCTCGGGCGATCCTCAATAATTCACAAGTTTGTTGGGGGTTGGCCGTGACGGATACGGCTTTTTGCTAAAATATTTAAAAACTGCGTTGTGGAAAGATATGGGAACCTACAACAATATTCCCAGGTATTCGTGGCCTAAAACACGAAATATGTATGTTGGAGAGCTCGCAAGTAAAATTCTTGTCCTGAGGTAAAATACCCCCTCATTCGTATCTCTGGGATGGGGTACTTGGGGCTCGTTATCGTAAGAATTTAAAACAACGGTTCAACTTAGTGATAAGGACTTGGAATGTAAGGTCATTACTTAGAGTATATGAGTTAACGAATTTATTAGTCGAAATGAGAAAAGAAAAGCTGGACATTTTAGGTATTACTGATGTGAGAAGGCCAGATAGTAATGACTTTTGAAAAGATAATTATAGAATAATTACAACTTCTTGAACCAATGGACAGGAAGGGGTAGGAATAGTGTTAGGTAAAAGATTAGGACGTAAAGTTAAAAAGTACTTACAATTTAATGATAGAATAATTATGGTTAGAATGAGTATAAAACCCACAGACACTGTTTTAGTACAGGTTTGCATGTCAATAACTCTGTACGTGGATGAGAAGCTAGAAAAGGTATTCGAGGATATAAATAGTATAGTGAGAAAAGTAAAAGGAGGTAAGAATTTAATAGTTGTGGGCGATTTTAATGCGTCAGTGTGAGATGGTAGTGAGATAAAAATGGCAGGAGAATTTGGGTATGACAGACGAAACGATAAAGAAGATAGATTAGTTGAGTTTGGCCAGGAACATAGATTAGTAACTGTAAACACCATATTCGAACAACATGTTAGGAGAAGATGTACCTGAAAAGCGCCAAGTGATAGGGCTAGATACCAAATAGATTATATTTTAGTTAAACAAAGATTTAGAAACCAAGTTAAAAATTGTCATAGTTATCCAGGGCCTGACATAGATTGCGATCATAACTTGGTTAAAATGAAGTGTAAGCTAAAATTTAAAAAATTGAGAAAGATTAAAAGAGATGGATGGGATCTAGGTAAGCTTAATGATAGTGAGGTAAAAGAGGAATATATACAAGTATCAGATAATAAGACCAAAAGGATAGCTATAGGAGGAAACGTAGAAAATAGATGGAAAGAAATAAAAAGGGTTGTACATGATACAGCAACACATACTATAGGTAAGAAAAAAATAGAAGCGAGAAAACCCTGGGTAACAGAGGAGATATTAGATTTAAGAGAATAGAAGAAAGCTATACCTTTCAGAGAATTGGGTAGTGAAAGTTAGCAAAGATATAATAGAGTTAGGAATAAGATAGTACATGAGTGTAGAAAAGCTAGAAATAAATGGATGGAGGAGAATTGTAAGGGAATACAAGATGATTTGAGAGTAGGTAAGACAGACAGGGCTTACAAGGCAGTTAAAAAGTTTTTCGGAGCAGATAGGAAAAAATATAATGGTATTAAAAACGACAATAATGAGCTTCTAAAGGTAGCAGATAGATGAAAAAGATATTTAGAAGATTTATATAAGGGAGACGACATGTATCAGTTAGAGAACGACCAAGAAGAGGATGTAGAAATAGGGTTCTCAATATTAAGAGAGGAATTTGATATATCTGTTAGGCATCTTAAACTAAATATAGCGCCAGGGATGGACGATATACCCGCAGAATTAATAAAATATACAAGTCAGAAAACTTTACACAGATTATGTAAACTTGTAAAAGTAATATATGACACAGGTGAGGACTCAATAGATTTCGAAAAAACATTATTATTCCAATCCCAGCAAAGTCAGGAGCTGATAGGTGTGAGAATTTTAGAACGGTAGTTTAACTTCCCACGCTTCCAAAATACTAACAATAGTAATTAAAAATAAAGTAGAAGCTTTGCTGAGAATTATTTAGGCGAAGACCAATAAGGTTTTCTTAAAGACAGAGGAACTAGAGAACCGATACTAATGATTAAGGTAATTATCGAAAAAACGTTACAAAAAAATTAAAAGACTCATTTCCCGTTTGTAGAACTAGAAAAAGCATTTGATAGGCTTACCTGGATTGTTAAGTTAAGGGTTTTACGCAAAATAGGAATCTCACATAGGGATAGAAAAATTATTTACAGTCTATATAAAAACCAAAGCGTAGTATTTAGATTTGATGAAATAGAAAAGGAAGCTAAGATTAGAAATGGTGTTAGGACAGGGCTGTATACTATCTCCCTTGTTTAATGTTTACATTGAGGAAGGTTTAAACTTAGCTAGAGAGAGAAAAGGGATAGGCATTAGTGTACAGAGACAGAAAATATATATTTTCCATTTTGCAGATGATATAGTCGTTATAGCAGAGTCTATAAAAGAGTTACGAGAGTTTTAAAATATTTTAGATGAGATACTACAGAGTAACTATAGTATGAGAATTAACTCAGGAAAGGCAAAGATAATGACAAGTGAGTTACAGCCTAGTTCTAAACCAAAATTAAAAATAGGTAACACCGAGTTAGAGGAGGTAGATTAATTTTGCTGTTTAGGTACTATAATTACAAAGGACAAACTCAGCAGAAGGGATATAGTAACTAGAATAGTTCAAACTAGAAAAATGTTTCTAAAAAAGAAAATAGCTAATAGTATTAGTTTAGATAATAGAAAAAGTTTCTTAAAGTCGTACGTATGGAGCAGTCTATTATACGGTAGTGAGACTTGGACAATTAAAGAGGTAGATAAGAAAAAGCTTTTGAAACTTGGTGTTATAGGAGAATGTTAAAGAGTAGTTGGACAGATAGAATAACAAATGAGGAAATTTATAGAAGGATAGGTGAGGAACCCTGTATGTGGAAACAATTAAAGGTGAGGAGAGATAGAATAATAGGGCACGAGTTAAAACATGAGAGACTATTTAGTAAGGTCTTAGATTATAGACTACCAAATAAAAATAGAGTGGGATAGCCTAGACATAGCTATATTAGACAAATTATTAGAGATTTAAGTTGTGAAGGGTATGTAGATTTTTTTGAACTAGCTCAAAATAGAAAAAAATTTAGAGTTGCGTCAAACCGACCTTAAGTAAGTTCAAAAACAAAACAAAAAGAAATACATAAAAAAAATCAGTTAATTAAATGTGAGCATGACATAATTCATAATTAGTTGGCGGTCTGGCATGTTGGCAGCGATTCGTTGCTTAAGCCTTGCCATAACATATAATTTAACACTTTTTCTTGTTGGAGGGGATAACCAAATAATATTTTATTTCCTTATAAATGGGAATCATGTAAACATATTGGAGTTCTTTAACAATTATCAGGTTGCTAATATCTATATAGAGACAGGTAGATAGGAAAAAGATAGAAAGGTATAGGAAGACCTAGGCCAGGCTATATTAGCCAAATTATTAGAAATTTAGGGTGTGAAGGGTATGTAGAACTTTTTAGATTAGCACAGACTAGAAAAGAAGAGAGCTGCGTCAAACCGATCTTAAGTAAGGTCGAAAACAAAATGATGATAAAGCAAATAAAATAAAGAATATGTTACCCGTAAGACGAACAGGCCAGTAAGAAAAGAACAATCAGTAACGGAATGTTCACCCTAGTGACGATAACAAAGGAAGGAAAAAAAAAGAAATCGAATATCACGCTAACGCAGTCGTTGATTGGGGGTGTCTAAAGAACGAAGCAACAGGACACACGACCTAATTCGTCCTTTTCAGAACATATGTACCTGGAATGATAGTTAAACACAAGAATACATGTAAAATATAACTCTAATAAGTAGCTATTTTGAATTTAGATGGCAAAACAGTATGAAATTACTGGGTCAAGGACGAACATCTGAATTCTTCAGTCCTGACGTACTATTATTAAATACTAATTATATATAAGTAACAATCAAACTAAGGGTGTTTTGTAAATAAAATAACTACGTGATTATACTCTCCTTAAATATTGCCCCATATTTTAGGATAACAACAATAAGTGACATTTAGCAGTTGTAACTAATAACGTTCTACATTGGCGCAGCAAACAACCAATTATTAGTATTTTAAGTGGATAACTCATTTACGAAATTACAGGTTACCCTTGTTTTTAAAGTTTGCTAGTTGCACTCTTTTGTCAGAAAACTTTTTGGAGAAATATTTTCTACAGCTGATCTGGAAATTAGCAAGTTAAAGATCTGAAGCTTTATTTAGGTTCTAATTCCGACATTTCGGTAGGTTAGCGTTAGATTAAAATTTTTTAAGTAGATTACAGTTACAGATTTATGTGTTTTGTGATTTCCTTTTGTTTTGTAAAAATCTTACTGTGTGGTATAGTATATTATTTTTTTGGTCAATGAGCAAGTTTGGGCATTAATTATTATTGCAGGTGAAAGCTGCTGTAGTAACTAGTAAAGTTTAAATCCCTTTTTGAATTCCTGGTAATTTTTTGGTGAGATAAATTACTCACTTATAGGGAGAAAATAAATGCAGTTGAAATTAAGTAGTATTACTAGGGAAGTTAGGACATTTTCAGTAGGGAATACTCTAAGATTTTTTACCAAAAGAAAGTTACCTGAAGGTTAATGCACTCGTGGCTCCAATGTACATCGTCCTCTGTTAATCACACCATTCCACCTGGGTTATGTTTAGGTCCTCGGATTACTGGTCGCCTTTAAAATTTTCTACACCACCATTCATCTAAAGTTGTTTCAGTGCTTTTCCGGAACTCATCTGTGTATATCTGTATCTTGTTTTGTGGATCTAGTCACGTTTACGAATCATTTAATTATTAACACCCCCGAAAAATTGCAAAGAAATTCATACTTCTTTCACGCTATACGCCAAAACTGCCTACTTTTGTGTATTCATTTGTCGTTGCAAATTTGAATAATTGGTACAGTGATACTAGACTTTATTACCTTGCATCTTCTTTTCTAAGTGCACTAAATTACTTTCATCGTAGTACGTAAAGAGCAAACTGTTTTAAAGTATTAAATAATCACCAAAATATACGAACAAACTGTTTAAATTATTCAATCAAAACCGAAAAACTAAGAGAGCGAAACGCATATTAACACGGGTATATATAATGGTTAGCCTGTCTGTCGGTTTTGTCCCCAAAACGGACAGTTTCTAGAATTTCGTATACTATGTTCCCATCTCGACCGCCTGGCACGCGGTTCTTATTAAATTTGCATTCGCACCAGTTAAATCTCAGAAATTTTACACACGGCACGCAACGTCTGAGAATAACTAATTAATTTTTATACCGAAATGTTATTTTTACCTCCCATGTTTGCCTCTTATTTTCAACCAATCGCAACCCAGTGACGTTGCTCAACCCACGCCTTTTACTATATGTGTCTCTGTCTTGCGCATATTATCTGTCTCTATCTACCCTGTTTTGAGTGGTACAAATTGATATTCTTTAGTATCGGTTAATTTCAATCCACGTGGACTGTGAAATAACCCACCTTATTAGCATTTCTCGTGAATATTAAGCGACGGTTTCTCCAACATTTTCTGTAACCATTTGTTATCTGCAAAATTTACGCAGGACGAGACTTTTAAAAATACGCAGGTATTCAATCGTCCTACTTCTAACTAGCACTTCTACGATTTGAATATTATTGGGTTTTTACAAGCTTTTATGCATATTATATGTTACTAATGGTTCAATTAACTTCAATTAAAATAATACCCTTTAATTTTTAGTGAATCCTAATTAAATATTCAATTATTATTTGTACATCTTGTTTAATACTCGTTACTTAAACTTGAATTAATTAATATAAATTTTGCACGTAATTTCCATGTGTTTCTTTACTTGGAATAATTAAATTACACGTTGAGCATTTTAATACTGCTTCCTTTTATAGAAAGCGTCTTGTAAATAATTTAAATCTCTTATTTTTTAATGAAACGAATGAATTTTTATGCTCCACGGTTTTTTTTAATAAAGCGTATTATCTAATAAAATTCTTTATACACGGTGATTAAAATTATTTGATGAAATTAATTAATTTTCTACCCTGGTCTAAATATGAGTAATATATATATATATATATATATATATATATATATATATCCTGTCCAGTTATAGTCATCGGTCTCGGTGGCGTAATTGGTAAGCGCCGCATAGTCTTGGAAAGACTAAGATACAGCTTCAAATCCTGTGCAAGACCTTATACTTTCTTTATTTCAATTACTAGCTCGATTTGAAATAATCATTTGGGTTTATGTAATATAGTGTTATATTACTTGACGTTTCGGCAACACATTTTTGCCATAATCATAAGTCTGCTTTCAATCAAATGAAGTACTGTCACAGTCATTAGCTAAATAATGATATATGTGTGAAAAACAGTTAATGTAAGCTGTCATTTTTGTAATTGATTGACTAAATCTCTTTTATATTGTAGACTTATGATTACGGCAAAAATGTGTTGCTGAAACGTCAAAATATATAAATATATAAACAAAATATTAAATTACTAATTTTTTTGACCTAAAACATCCCAACAAATTTATAACATCTTATAGATGTAAATATTCTTTGCATGCATCTTTTATCATATTTTTGTAGGAAGCTTTAACACTTGTGTAACCTTTCAAAGTTATATATTGTTGAAAACAAGTTCCTAGAAGTAGTTAATTTTAAGGATTTCTGAATAGCGTGGTGGTATTGATAGTTTTCTGAATAGTGTTGTAAACAAGATAACCGTTGTTAAATTTCTCGGTAGACAGTCAAAGGACGTGCACAAATAACTTGTTTATTCAACAAATAGTAGTTAGCAGATAAACAGCCAGGGATCGATATAAGAGGAGAGATTATTTTTAGCATGCATTAGAGTGGGATAAAAATGTGGCGAGTAGGGAATAGATATCAAGGTTATAGACAAGATTGCATATGAGGAACGGAGATAGATTATAGGATCTCATATATAGAAAGGGGGCAGACGATAATTTTAAGATTGTTTGGAGGGGATAAAGGTTATTGTAAGGATAAACGCACTTGCAAACATGGTGTAAAAAGGATAGAGGATGTAAAAGACATGGTTAGACTGGGATGGAGATAACTCGTGGTCGGGATATGAAATAGGGTGTGAGTACAAAGTAAGAAAAGGAAAATATTCATAGGTAGGTTAGAGTGAGAGGATATTAATACGCGTAATATGGAGGCGTGCTTTAAACCCTAAACTTATTTTAGTGGAGGCTAGAATTCTATAAACATAAGATTTGTTTTGAAGCTAAACGAGTATTTTCGGAGTAATTGTTTGTTTGTATCGTTCAAAATTTCAAGATTTCAGAGACGGTTGGTGCTCAAATAGAAAAATTACAGTGAATTGTTAAAGGTTAGCGTGTGTGTTGTGAGAATTGAGTGGCGGTTGAAAATTTAGTTTGGGGAAGTGTTGTAACCGTTAAGAAAATTACCAAGAAGGATAGTTTGTTGGTGGTGGTGTATTTACGAGAAATTTCAAGTCAAGAGGGGTAGATTTTGCTATATAACCATGAGGACGTGGTGATAGAGGTCTCTTTTCCTGGTCATCGACGCATACACTAGCATTGGTGAATATAATTGCTGTTGGTACCAAGTGATTTTAGTATTTTAATTTGATAACAACATACACAAGTGGGTATATTGTTGTACTGACAGTCTGACAAATTGTTGAAATATATTTTGAAAAATGGGAAACTTGTGCTAGTAATGTAAGTACAGACTGGCTTATAATTTGGTTATTAGTGCAAGTTGTGCACACGAATGGAACAGATTTTATTGATCGATCGATTTGGTGATTTAACTATGGTAAATGGACCAGTACAGTAATAGGAAGAGTTGGATGTACTGTAAATTGGTTTGAGAGAATTGAGTAGCAGATTGCCGTCACGGATGGTGTAATTCAACTTAGGGGTGGTTCCAGAACGTGTAGTCATTGATGAGGGAAACGTCGTCGATGGTTTGATTGCTGATCCATGTGCAGTGATGCATTCCAGGTAACAGATTTTTGTGAACCAGTGTTTTTATGTGTTTATTTGGTGTGTTATTACATTTTTGTGTTGTGTGGGTATATTTTTATAAACTCTGTGGACTAGAGAGTTACCTATTGAATGTTGATGATTTATTATTTCACAAATGTATGTAAAAATTAATATTCATAAAATAATTTTTATAATACTTGGTTATGTACAAGGTAAGAGGGACTTTTGGCTAATTTGCAGTGAAAAAATTAGCACAAGTGTTTAAAAGGTTTCACTATGAGTTCGTACTAAACTGGGATAAGGTAAGGTCTATGGTTAAGCCCTATTACTTGAAATTGTTTTTTGTGGACAAAATGTAACTTTAAAAATATTTGAAAGAAAATGAACCCATTTCAAAACCGAAGATGGATGTAATTTACTGATGATTAAGATTTTTGTTGCTGAATGTTTTAAATAAATCGTGGTGAATTTCTGTAGTCGAGTTTTCTTTGGTAGAATAGTAGAGTAGTATTTTTTAGGTATAAGCAGCAGAACAGCCGTGGCAAACTACATTGTAGGAGTTATTACACAGGTAACTTCGCAGCATTTATGACGTCCCAAAGGTGGGACTCGAATTAGCGATTTACCAGAGCAGCAGAAGGAAAACTTCAGAATATTTCTGACACTTAACGGTAGTGCTCGAGTTAACAGGCCCTTAACTTCAGAATATTTACGCAGCCCAAAGGTGGGGTTTCAATCAAGGAAAACTTCGTGATATTTATGCAGCTCAAGCATGGAGCTTCAATCCAGGTAAACTTTAGAATATGTATGACACTCAATCGCGGGGCTTAAACTTCGTAGTATTTACTGCAGCCCAACGTGGAGCTTAAACTTCGTGATAATATATATATATATATATATATATATATATATATATATAATATTGATATGCTATTTATTTTTATTGGGTAATCTACATCTACGTTGATGTGTCGTATAACTTTATTGTTATGTTAGTACTCGACTTTTTGCTCTGCGTCTCTAAATCCTATCCCTCATATATCTGCCTCGGCTAGCTCAATTTAATCAACACAGACTGCCCAACGACACGACAATAAAGATTGTTTAACCCCTTATTTCACTAGCTCCTATCTGTTAAAATAATGTAAATGAAGCAATTCAAATGTTGTATAATAATCGAGAATAATTACCCTTTGTATTCTAATAACTTATTAATTTGATTTTATATTCAAAAATTAGCCCTTGAAACAATATTAATATTTATCTAAATCCACCTAAATCATATTTCCTGAAAGTCAGCAAAAATACCACTATAATTTACTTTAAAGCCCTTTTGAACGTTCAAACGATCTTCTTTCTATTTTTATAAATTCTCAAAAGATTTTTGATGACCTTACAAATACTTCGATATAAACAATAGAAAATGTTTAAAAAAATTGAACATACAGTCTTATACTAATAAAGGATTATAAATTTCTGACCTGTGTTTTCCCTGCTTGTATCCTGAAACTGCCTCTGTATGTGATAGTCAGCACCCCTGGATTGTTTCCAATTTGATTCTCTGTTACAGCTTCTTTCACTTAATTCTTAGCGTAGTTTCCTCAACTTGTTGACCAGAAAAGTTACTTAAATTTGCTTGAACTCTCCCTTCGGATTTTACCCAGATTTATGTTTAATTTTATTTTAATTCTTATAGTCTACTTATGCTTTATAATTACTTGGAATTCTTTGTAATTTACTTGTAGTTTAATTTGAAGTTTTCTTGGATTTTAATTGGAATCCATACGTCGTTATTTGAAGGTTCTTTAAAGCCCTAAATTCTTAAATATTAAAATTATATATAATTAACAATTTACCTCACGGTTTTTAAAAGCAAACGGTCGCTTCTATTGTATTTATTGGCACTTGACTTTGCACTTTGACTTCACTCAATTATTTATTTTTACTAAGTTCACTTTGCATAGTAATTTATGTTTCACTGTCGTAGTTAGTGTCTTGGTCGCAGAGATACTGGATGCTTACAAGGTCCACGTACTATTTAAAGACTCCACCCAACTATTTTTCCTATTGGTTTTCTTCGGGTGTTCGTTGAACAAGGCGTTGCACTTTACGCTATCACTACAGGACTCGGGTATTTCTCCAAATTTCCTGTCCAGACTCTTGGTAAAATGCTTTATTTCTCACGTAGGCGTTCTATATTATTGTAGCGAGCTACTAGTAGGCAACCCATCAAACACACAAAACGCCGCAAGCACTGTTTATTCTCAAGGATTCCAGAATTCTTCTAGAAATTACTGAGCATGAGTCATCCCTTTTTAATCCAGAGTATATATATATATATATATATATATATATATATATATATATAAGACCGCTAATGAATGCAAGAGTTAGTCTATACTAGAATGTCTAATATAAATTATATCGTTGTAAAGTAATAGTAGTTGAGCTTTTGGAAGTTCAAGTGTATACATAAATGTTATATGCTGTGTCTAATGTACATGCAGCTTGTAGTATACATAAATAGACAAAGTGTTTAATAAATAAATAGTTGTGTTAGTGTTATTAATGGACCAATCCTAAAGAGGTTAGTTTAAGAAGATATTAGTGCTTGTAAATTCATTAGTGTAATAGTGCTTCATTGTAAAGTGGACTGAAACATCTATAAATAAGGCATAAACGGTTAATTAGACTTGTGAACAGTGAGTAATAAAAACTTACTTGTTTTAAATTAAAGAAACGCGGTAGCAGTAGCCCGTTACATTATGTAGCATATTTCTCAGAAAATGCAAATTTCTATTACATTTTGTGACGTCGCCTTGTTTGTGTTTGTTATAGTTCAAATTTGATCACATCACGGACCGTCTGTTATTTATTGTTTATTACTCCAAATATGTTGGATTTTATGAATACACAATGTCTTTGGTCACGTATTAACATTTCAATAATGACGTATTTGAATGCGTTTACTTATTTAGGCGTTAATATTTTGAATGATTTTATTATATAGCTAGGATGCCAGGTTGTTTACATTCATCGATTGCACGTTTATTTTGATAAAACTTGTTGTGTTTAAAACATTACTTTTGCTTATTTCTTTTCAATTCTAGACTTGTATATTTAATTTGAAACGTATTATACGACGTACACGTAATTATTTTTGCTAAATATGATCTGGTTATTGTAATATGAGCTTCCCTTTTATGAATTAAATTAGTTATGATTTATGTACAGTGTGCTCGCTATTGACTATGCAAAATTGTCGATTTACTCTCATTTAATGATGGAATTGTGTAGTTTTTTAAACGGTAATAATGTTTACATGTATCTTACGACCCCTATGACTTAATATACCCTTAAATTACCTTGTTATTGTAGCAATATATATATATATATATATATATATATATATATTATTACTGTGTATCCTTAATTTAATCAAACCTCTTCAAATTGGGCGTCAAATTTATGCCGTGGATCTAGGGTAAGCAATTGCGATACAAAAATATATTCGAAAATTTTATAAAATTTTCATATTCGGCAATAAACAAAATTTTCAAAAATTACCTAATCACAAAAAAAAATTATCCTTACCCGTTTTCCTTTTTTCCTCGGTTGAACGGCCTTCTTCAACTGCTTCCGGCTAGCTCATTCGGATCTCCTCTTGGGTATCTAGAATTCACTCGCCTATTCTCAATCATACACACACACTAGCAATAAAACCTCAAATACAACCAACATACAAGCTTTTATTTATAACTATTTACACATGAAATGCAATAATGTCCATATTCCATTAATCACGTTACACTTAAGAAAAACCTTATTTCATAATGTCCAGTATTTTATTTTTAAATCATTAAACACAGAAATTGTACACGGAGTAAATGGGCCTTGAATAATACCTTCGCTAAAATTCTTTCTTTATAATGTATTTATTCATTTTACTCTAAATAAACTCTGGAGTAGGATGAGCTCAGAATACCCAGTAATTATGCATTTGCATACTTTTAAAACAAATAACAAAACAAAGCCATGTATTCTTTACAAAAAATTTTATGTTCTGATGGAACGTTTAAAAGCTTTATAGAAACCTTCAACTTTTCAGTTAACTACCATAATAAAGTTTTACACGTATTACGTTCAATACGTAATACTAATACACACTACCTTGAAATTTTACTCTAGCATTCTCCCAATTTTCACAGTTTAAAAAGTCACAATTCAAATCGTTACCTGGAAATTTATAGTAGCTCTCTGCTTTGAGGATGTTGCCGTCTATTTCTTCTGTCCATTCTGCAGGTCGTTTCTAGCGGTTACTAGAAAAATTCCATCTCAATTGAACTGCAAACGCGGCCTCCCTGGTGTAACCAATTCCAAATTCCATTTAAAATTATTTGTTCCTTAATTAGAAGCTTCGAATCACGTTATTTAAAGCGCGACACGAGTTGATTTTAATTAAAGATGATATCTCTATTAAAAATAATCTCGGCACACTTAACCGCGTATTTAATTACGAGACTATCACTTTGTAATAAATTTAATAGATTTTGTAATACTTACAACTCCTGATACTGCGATACGTACTTTTGAGCGGTCGAAAACTTAAGGGTCCCTACTACGTTCTCTAAAATCATTTATACACTTAGGCTGCCACCTTCTGGCCGCCTTTCATCCGAAATCCCTTTGTTAACATCACATATTCTTGCAAATTTGCACTCAACCACATTTTCACTCCACGAATTTTAATACCTTGTTATAAAATTTCCCGAATAATACGCTACACTAAGCTCTTGTTCGTTTCAAACTAGACTAAACATTTCAACCAATCGTAGACCTAGTGACGCTTCACAAATCCCTCCTTATATTATTAGTGTCTTTTACTTATGCGTTTTATCCGCCCTTTTCTAATCTGGTCTGAGTGGTACAAATCGAGATTCTTGACTATCTACTATCTAGACCCCACGTGGACTTAGCGACGTGACTTTTAAATAATTCCTGTTTCGTATTTCCTGCTATCTGCTAAAGCATTCACCCGTTTCCAATATACCTAGAATCTGCATGTTTATCTGCTTGAATTTATTAAAACTTGACATTTAAAAGTTTGCAGGTGTTCGCTCCTAATGAACGTTTTAAATACAATTTTCCGAGCTTCGTTTCATGGTATTTTAACCCTCTTTTTAGCCGTTTGTTACCAACGCGTTTCACCTTGACTTTTCATGGGCTGTTATGCTTATTATTTATCACTAATTGTTCAATTAACTCTAATTAAATTAATAATGAATGGCATTGACTTCTACCCTTTAATTTTTAGCAAAGCTATTAAATATTAATTATTATTTGTACCTTTGATTAATACCCGTTACTTAAAAATTGAATTAATTAATATAAATTTCGCACGTAATTTCTGTTTGTTCCTTTATACAGGGTGTTTTGAAATTGCTGCGTTTATTTTTATTTTTAACAGTATAAAAACCACTATAATATATATATATATATATATATATATATAACGCTGTAATATACATATTAAAAACTGTTGGGAAGAGCGAACGTCCATGTCTCACCTATCATCTAAAATTTACTTCTCTACGTTTCCCCTATATTTCTTATCGCTGTTTGCTCTTGGTATAAGCTGTGTACTATCCGTGTGTCAAAATTTAACCTTTTCTTCTCTAATGTTATAAATAACAGAGTTATTCATACAACGTGCAAGAAATAAGGTATAGGCAAACAAGATCAAATCCGAATCTCAGTAAATTTTTGAGTTGTGAGGATCATAAATCGCTTATGGATGATCTGATTAAGAAAATTCTATCGAATTTAAATTGATCAGAGCGTTCTTCATTATTTCTCAAAAATAGCCACAGAAAATTGAGAAAAAGCAGATTAATAAAATGTTGGTTTGGGTTTTAAGTAGGGTATATATCAGCAAAAGTTGATTCGATTTTAAAAATAAGTATGTCGTAGATTTGTAAAACAGTCTCAAACCTAGACAATTCAGATTATGAAACAAACTGCGTTAAGTTCAAATCTTAAAAGAACTGCAACTCGATAAAGGTTAGTCTGTTTTCAAAGATGTAGGAGACATATTCAAATTTCCTAGATAATTCTTGATTAAACACGCGTCTTAGATCTCGCCTGTAAGTAGGAAAAAGACGAGTTCAAGATAGCTTAGAAGATAAAATAGTGTAATAAGCTGGGTGAAATACTCCATTGCGCCTTGAGATATTACTAACGTTCTATAAATTGTCTTCAACTAAGAACTTAGAGCAAAAACTAAAAAAAAAGCTAAGAAAATTTTTTGTTTAATTCTGTCCGTTAAGTACTAATTATAAACCTAGCTATTAGCGTTTCAGAATTACTAAACGCGTTATAGAATCCTTTTCGAGCTAACATACACTATGCACTTACAAGTTTGACACAATTCGCACTTTAAAGAAACAGTTTTAGATTGCTTTCAAAATTTTAACCTGCTATCTATCAAAGTCAGTTTAGGTGCTTATTACAGTATGAGAAGTACGTCTACAACACATGTAAAAAACTTATTTAACTAAAAGCACGGCTGTGAATTCTCTAAGATTTTTGATGATAATAATGACAGCATAGCAATGCAATTTTAAGCTTAACGCTATTTAAAAGGATGATAATGGAACGTACTTGGTTTAATCATAAAACCTTAAACAAGTTTGCAGTCATTTTATTAAGTTAACAGCAGTGAATTCTGTTCACGTAATGTAAATTATACAAAACAAACCCGAGTACAAAACATTTAATAAAGTTAATACGAAAATTTGAAATTAACCCTCTATATACATCCATTTGTAGACCCCTTGAGGAAGATAAGCTCTTATTAATGGTCGTGTTGACGCGCAGGGGACCAGCTGCTTTTCCGTTCTTACCAGTTACCGTTCGCTTTAAGACTAGTTGCTTTGTAAAGTCCAACTTTAGCTTATATATGGGACACTTTGAGTTTAGTTCGACAGCTTTAAGCAATGAAATACTTTAAGATATTTCATATCCCATGGCCTCTATCGACAAATTATAGAATTTTTCAGCATCTGTGCATTTCTTTAAATAACTTTATGGCATTACGTAGGGGTTTGGTATTGCGTAATAAAAGATTCTTCCGTTGGTTGGAAATGAGATATAATGTATGTATATTATTTTTAGCAATAACAATCAACAAATAACAGCCATACAACAGTTTTGTAAACACTTGGCGATGACACTTGATTTATTCTTCCTTTAGTTAAATTATTGTAAAGCAATAAAATCAAAAACAAGAAACGCAATAATTTGGCCCTAATCGTATTTTATAATGGGCCTTATATATCCCAATAGCGTTTTATTTTAGTCAAATCCTTAAAAATAGAAATTAATGTCGTAAAAAATTTATGATGGAACAATGAATTCTATATATTATACTTGTTGATTATTACACTTATACAATAACTAACATTTATGAGGATATTTAGCAAAGCAATCGGTAAAAGTGAAACAGCACACATTTGACATGTGAGTGTAGCGCATTTGACACGCCGTTTTCTTGAAGTTACTGGAATTGGTACATGATCTCCCACATTTTCCATAATTTTGGTTCTCTTGAATGGTATACCTCGTTACCTTTCTTTTGTCCAATTGTGATTTTCCTGTGGTTTTCTGCTACAGTAATGACAAAATTTATAAAAGGAAGCTATCTACGTCTCGCTTTGTTGAATACTACATATGCATTATATACGGCAGTTATAAATAGTTTGTAGAAGTCTTTCCGCCACCATTTCGTACTTTATCTATCTAGATCATGGTGAGATAGGAATTATAAAACACAAATGCATTGAGAAAATTAATTTCTATTTTTCTTCCTTCTTTCGTTTTTCGTTCTATAGTACCTATCTTACGAGGGTGATAATTGCTTACTACCAAGAAATCTTTATATTTTGCTAACGAATACAAATTATGCCTTCTTTAGATACCATCATTTCACTTTCTCCTTTTTACAATTTGCCTTAAGCTTTGGAACGTTTTTCTGCATGTCCCAACGGCCCTCTTTTGGGGACCTGTCTTAATCTGGTTCCTCAATAAAAACCCTACAAATTTGGTTGAACCTGTAGTTTGGCTTTTTAGATCACTGGAACGGGCAAGCAATTCTACCCATTCTGGTAATTTAGAACTTTTTGAAAGTGCAGGTCCATTCGGAACGGATACCTAACTTAACCATGAAATTATAATAGACCTATATCTTATATCTTGAATTTGTTAACCTATTTACAATCACAATAATATGATTTAAACCACTGATTCTACTTCTGAAGTGGTTTTCTAGAAACGATTATATGCATTATAGGTTATATCTTTAATGAGTTGGCAATCTTCCGCTTTTACTTCTTCTTTTCCCAATATATCGTTTTCCTTTTTTTTATACTTAATAACCTTGGTTTTTCTAACTTTTTCTTTAGCTTCAATAAATTTTCTATTTAAAATTACTGTGTATGCAATTAAGTAGGGGTTTAAGGTATTTCTATTTGTAAATACTCCCTGTATGTTTGTTGTGGTTTGTTTTGTATTTTTCTTAATTTTTCTTGGGTATTAAACCACTCAGAGTTATTAAAATTGTCTTTATTTACGTTTCAATTTGGTTATTTATTATGGTCGGTTTTTATTAATTGCTCGTTTAGGAATTACGTCGTGTCTCGTTGATGTTCTTGTGCCGTTACGGTCCACTAAACCTAGGTTATGTGTGTTTATGTTTCCGTCATTTTGTTTAAGGAAGTCCATTGTACGTCTATCTACCCATGGGCGAAAGTTCTCTGATTTCTCAGTTTCGCGTTCTCGTGCTGCTGTTTTCTAGTCTTTGTAAAATTGTTTTCATTGCTTCCCGAGGGTACATTCAACCGTCGTGTGTGTGTGTGCGTGTGTGTGTGTGTGTGTGTGTGTGTGTGTGTGTGTGTGTGTGTGTGTGTGTGGATGTATTGGCATGTTTTCTGGGTTACTATCATTTGGGAGGTCCGTGACGGATTCTAGTAGTTTGTGGTCTATATTATTTAGTCCTACACACGCCAAGAAAAATTTAAACAAAATGGACTGCTTTCAGTCCTGCTATATTTATAACTATTCAATCGTTGTTATAAAAACATTATAATTGTTAATAGGTAAGAAAAATGTTTAATTGGATATTTCTTGTAATTAATTACAGGCAATCTTTAGAATTTATGCTTACAGCAAGACTAGGTGATAACATTATAACTGATCCGTATGACATCTCTAAAAAATCATTTAACAAAAAAAGGGTTTATAGGTAGTAAGGGTTAAATTTAATTTCTATAATCAATACTAATAAGAGCTATCACCATATTGTATTCCGACGGTCTGGACGGAAGTGGAATCCTTTTCCAATACCAAAAACTTGAAAACGTAAAAAAGATCCAACCCAAATCTATTACTAATAAAGTCATCGACCGTGGTAGTGAATTTAGCAACTTTAAATAACATTTTATGTCTCCTTATACGATAGTAAAAATAATTTTAGCGTTTTTGTGTTTCGTAACTGCTTTATTTTCAAGTTCAATATTAAAGATGGAAATACTTTGAGGACCAGCACAATACATTGTCTAACCGTATATAAAACGAATGTGATAATTTAGGCGTCTTGCATAACCGTAGGTATTACAAAAATATTGAGTATATCCGAATAGTAATAATTCACGAAAATTAAAATTCAAATCTGTTGACAATTCACATCGTCAACGCTAGACACAAAGAAATACCTCACATATTTAAGCGGATATCTTGAATACATTACCATCACGGTACTTTAATTTGACACTTACTGAATGCACTACATCGTGTGTATCACTAAAAATAACAGCTAAACACACCTGTATCTCGCTCAATGAAAATTAGCACAATAACGCCTTTTTGTTCGCCACAAAACTTTCCTTGTAAACAAAATTGTGAAGATAATTATCCACCCGAAAGGATCGTATATTTCCTTCAAAACAAATTCAAAACATCGAAACTAACAAAGCGATTGGTCTAGATGAACATGCAAAATTTCACGAATGTCTGCTTGTAAACAAACCATTTTCAAAACAATGTCTACATAACCAGCTATGAATATCTGCAACTAATCTTGCAGAATAATAAAGTTGGTTGTCACGTTGGTGGTGTGCGTTTTATATAGAAAGCATATATTGTAGTGCCGAATGAATAACTAATGTTAGCTAAAGGCCAGAGATATCCTTGGAGAAGCACGTGGAGAAATCGCAAGGTTCTAATTCATGGTTTGATTTCCTCTGAATTGAAATTGATTTTAGCTTCGATAAATGGAATGAAACAAAATAAGCGGCTCAAATAACAAATAATTCTAAGACTCAAACATGAGAATTCATAATACTATTTATTCAGCACACATTAGTTAATTAACTGGAATGCGTGCACAGGCATATACCTTGTGAGTGAAAATCCCCTCGTGGACATTCTGAGATTTCCACGAGTAAAAGTAATAGAAACTAAAAAATGAAAAAGGACAATGGAAGCATAATAGAAATAGTTTAACTTGACTGGCCTGCAACTGGTAATGGACACACCTTGGTGATGGGTCTAGTAAAAATCCCATTTTTTGGTATTAGCCTGAACCGCTCGTACCTTGTAATCACGATAGGGAATTACTTCAATGACTCTCGTACCATAATCGAATTTATGCAAAAGAATGATTACTAAGATTAAGTCCCACTGCTCGGTTGGACATTTCAGATTTTTTAGGGACTTTAAGTCCTTTTTGATATTGATTATAAAATCCCTTAAAGATGCAGCGGTACATCTTTGTAAATTCTTAGCATTAAGTATGGAGTTTAAATGTGCGCTTATTATTGTCAAACTAATTTTGTACCTTTTTCTAATATATTTATGGCAACTAGAAAATTGTCATTGGTTATCTCTAATGACTCTACGAGGGACAAGGGCTTCGCCCTCAAATAAGACTTTAAGTAGATAAGCTTCTGTATATTGGTTAAGCCGCAATTGTGTTTAATTAATGCACAACAGAGCTGATATAAACTCGTTTATTTTTGGTAGTCCCCAAAAAATGGAAAACTTTTGGAAGCTTTACTTATATTTTTTAAGTAAAAAAATTGACTGAATTATTATGTGTTAGCAAATTCGGAAGCTGAGGAACAGAAATTTCATTAATTCTTTTAATGATTTGAGCTAACAATTCATAATATTTATCTTCGAAATCTTTTTTATTTTTCCTCTCAATACCATCAAGGTCTAAGTCCTCGATGCTATTCTGAGAAACCGTGTAATCACTGAACTTTTCCTTTGATCGGGTCTAATTTTATTTGGAAAGTGAATATATTAATTTCCGAATCGGATTATTTTTTACCCAATTAGCAATTCGAGCAATAGCGGATTTTGTATGCACTCTGGAATTTTTATGAGGAGTCCAGTTTTCAGAAATGAGAAACAAATGCAGTTTCTTGTGAACCCTGTAACATTAATAGTTAACTATTCAACCTTATTTAAGATTAGGCACGATCTTAACTACTTATTCTATACGTCTGAATTACACCGGCACTTGTCACAGTTTCGTAAAAACCCAAATGTATTTGTACCTTAATCAAGAACAAGAAACGAACTCTAATTTTGCGAAAGTACGGGATAATTGGAAATCCCACTGCTTCATTTGCTCCAGCATCCTCAATTGCTCCCTCATCTGGACCAAATTTTAATGTAAATCCTCATAAGGAAGATCTGTGGAAAGGAATTTTTTCCTTGCTCCCTCCTTGCTCTCCTCCTTGCTCGGACACTCTCACATCAACCATTTTTATTACGTCACACCCGCCTTCTTTCCACCCGCGTGATAAATCTTTCTCCACATTTCCACCCACGAGATAAATATACCTTGTATGGTATCAATTAATATTAAATTTTTCTCAGCTACCTGAATTTCTAGGAATTTTTTAGATAGCATCATCCCCTAGCGAGCTACCTCAATTTTAAGATTTTCTTACCGTTAACATTCAGTGGTTGCGAAAAAGGGGTAAGCAGCCTGTAGCTGCCAAATTCCCCCAGCACTTGAATATTTACTGATTTAATATCTTTTTCAATATATATTTTCGCACAGTCAACATTAGTTGCAGATATTTTATAACAAACAGCTAGTTGTTTATAATAATCATCAGATTTATTTGTGCTTATTTTTTCGTCATTGGGTTTCCCGTCTCAAAACTGGTTGGGCATGTACCTGCACTTATTTATTTTCTAAACTAACCTACATAGTTCCCTGAAATTCTTACACAGCAATACAGATCGGTTCCCCTTATATTGTTTTCTAATATTATCCCTTATTTCACTGATATTTATTGAAGGGGGTTAAGCAACCCGTGGCTGCCAAGATCCCCCAACACTTAGACATTTGCCGAAATAATAGTTTTCCAGTAAATGCTTTCACGCAATGGGGATCTAGTATTATAATTTGTTGGTAATAGGGCTAAGCCCTACTGTATTGTAAACCAGAAAGACACGATTAAAAAAACTAAAGGGGCTCACGAAGTGTAGTTAAGAATATTAATGTAAATAGTATTAAGGACATTGTGATGATCTGCTACATACGTAAACTTACCTGTCTTTTGAATCGCCAGTTTCCCATCACAAAGCATTCACAATTACTTGTCACAAACTTTGTTTTATAAGAAATTTTATAAGTTCTAATTTCAGTCTCTTGAAGTTTTTCGTAAAGTTAACGAAGATATTTATAAAAAGCATATGCAAATGCAATTTTTCCATAATTTATCAAAAATACAGCAATATCCGTTAACTTTTTTTTTTAAATAAAACATACTTTGCGAAGGACTTATACTACCCCAGCACGTTCATATATATATATATATATATATATATTGCCGTGGAACGAAATTTTTACATCGATCTTTTCACATGAATCATACGAGCCCCACGAATTGGGCGTCATAAAATTGCCGTGGAAGTCGGGACAGTCTCGGGATTCTCTATTAAAATTCGTGCCCCACCAGGGACAACATAAAATTTTCGAAAATTCAAAAATCTTAAAAAAAAAATTCCTTACCCTTTTATTTCGCCTTCAAATTGTTTCAGCTTCCCTGGCTAGCTCAGCTGTGCTTCTTCTCGCATACCTAAATTTAGAAACATATCTGTTTCACACTCGCACACCATTCAATAAAACTACCAATTAATATCACAACCATACAACCTTTTATTTACACCTATTAACAGGTCAATTATATTCACATGTGTTAGAACAGTATGGTACAATAATTATAAAACTAAAATTATGGTATGTTTTTAAAGTACGTGATTTTTCTAATGATTTTTAAACAAATTCAATGAGATATGAGTAGATGGGCCCCACATGTTACCCTAAATTGACTTTTCACTGGAGCATGGTAAGCTCATTATTATAACCCAGTTTAGTTTGTATGTGTCTTTTAAACCTTGCATAAATTAAAACCAAAATTTACAGACCCGTTTACCCCTTACAGTTCAACTTTTATCCTGACTAAAATTTTGGATGTTCTAAATACACCCGTTTTCAATATTCAACATCAATAAATTGTCCAGTACACGTATATTTTAAAATAAGTTTCTACAACCATAAATATGCCACCTAAAAAAAGTCAACCACACAGCACAAAATTTAACAAATGTTTATAAAACAACAGAAATTTCAAATAAATTACCTGGAGATTTCTTTAGGCTTCCTTCCCGTCGGAGATGAGTGCCGGAAAACCCCTTTTAATGTCTCCATTTACTGTGCTACTCAGCGGAACCACAGTCCTCCACCATTTGCTACCTCTGCAAGCTATGCGCCTCAACTTACAATACAATTCCATATATCATGCATACAAACTCGATTACTTGTGGTGCTTACCCCATATAACATGTTTCCATTTAATGATTTTTTTGTGTTGTAGTAGCCGGACCTTTATTAATTTAATACATACTACTCGTACTTCACGTCAATAATTAGAGGTCCGCTACTACTGTTTTATACTTGCAACCGCTATATTTACGGTAACATAATCACATACATAAAATACTCACAGAAAGCTTTACTGTTATGGTGGTCTGAATCGGCATTCAGCACTTTATCGAAGTAAGTGAAAATAGAAGAGAAGAGAGCCTCAATAAGCTAGTTTGGGTATTTATATCCTTTTTAAACCCCCTAGTGGACGCGTTTCCTGCGAAAAGCTTATTTGCAAAACAAATTTCAAAAATTTCGTATATAACCGTCTCTAAATTCGTAAAATTTGTTCCGTCCTACGTGCTGTATCACCGAATTTGTTTTCAACCTTCGCGTGTGCGTACGTTTGGAAAACTGTCCACTTTTAACCAATGACAAAATTCACTGCTCACTGATTTACGCCTTTGAATCCACAACAATATATATATATATATATATATATATATATATATATAAATATATATATATTGTTGTGGATTCAAAGGGGTTATTGACGAATTACAGGCGTTTAAATATTTAAAAAAAAAATTAATTTTTGTTGAAATAACATTTTAGTCCAAAAATATGTCGATAATACTTTTTCAAAAGTTCATTTTAGCTTGTATTCATTACTTCATATATATTACTCATATTTAGACCAGGGTAGAAAATTAATTAATTACATCAAATAATTTTAATCACCGTGTATAAGGAAGCTTTGGGAAAAAGTACGCGTTATTAAAACGTGGAGCAAACAAGTTTATTCGTTTCATTAAAAATAAGGGATTTAAATTATTCACTAGACGCATTCTATAAAAAGAAGCAGAATTAAAAGCCTCAACTTGTATGTAATTTAATTATTCCAAGTAAAGAAACAAATAGAAATTACGTGCAAAATTTATATTAATTAATTCAATTTTTAAGTAACCCGTATTAAACAAAATGTACAAATAATAATTAATATTTAATTAGGATTCACTAAAAATTAAAGGGTAGAAGTCAATGCCATTCATCATTATTTTAATTGGAGTTAATTGAACGATTATTAAGGTATTACATGCATAAAAGCTTTTAAAAAACCCAATAATATTCAAATCGTAGAAGTGTTATTTAAAGTATTACGATTGAACACCTGCGTATTTTTAAATATCAAAATTCTAATAAATTCGAACTGATAAACAGGCAGATTCTGCGTATATTGCAAACGATCGGATAAACCGTAGCTTATATTAACGGGAAGGCTAGATACGGGGTTATTTAACTCACATATAAGAATCCACGTGGACTGAAATATTCGATAGTAGAGAGTATCAATTTGCACCAATAAGGCCAAGTTAGAAAAAGACAGATACAATGCGCAAGGCAGAGACACGGATAATAAAAGGCGTGATTTGAGCAACGTCACTGGGTTTGCGATTGGGTGAAATAAGTTGCACACATGAGAGGTGAAAACACAACAATTTCTATACAAAATTAATTAGTAATTTGCAGACGCGTTACGTGCCGTGTGAAAATTTCTTAGATTTTCAACTGGCGCGTGTGCAAATTTTGTAGAATAGCGTGCCCGACTGTCGAAAAGGGAACGTAGAATGCGAAATTCTAGAAACTGGCCGTTATGGGGACAAAACCGACGGGCAGGCTAGCTATTATATAAACCCGTGATTATAAGTGTTTCGCTCTCTTAGATTTTTGATTATTCGATGCTTTAAACAGTGCTCTCTTAGATTTTTGATTTTGATTCAATACTTTAAACAGTTTGCTCTTATATTTTGTGATTATTGGATACTTTAAAACAGTTTGCGCTTTACGTGCTACGATACAAGTTATTATGCATTAGTGCACTTAGAAAAGAAGATACAAGGTAATAAAGTTTAGTTATATTTGCGAGTATTACTGTACCAAGTATCCAAAGTTGTAACGATAAATGAATAAACAAAAGTAGGCAGTTTTGGGTATAGCCTGAAACAAGTATGAATTTCTTTGCTATTTTTCGGGGGTGTTAATAATCAAATGTTATTCGTAATCGTGATTGGAGCCACAAAACAAGATTTTGATATACTTAGATGAGTTCCTGAGAGGCCCTGAAACAACTTTAGATAAATGGTGGTGTAGAAAATTTTAAAAGGCGACCAGGAATCTGAGGACGGAAACATAATCCAGTTGGAATGGTAAAATTAGCAAGGACGATGTACATTAAAGCCACGAGTGCAGTAACCTTCAGGTAAATTATACAATTTTGTTCGAACTTTGATGTTTTTGTGTGTGTTGAATAACTTTATAATTTGTTTGCTAAAAAAATGGACAGTAGTGAATTTGTACAAACAACAAAATTTTAATTTTAAGGTGAAATTTTCTTGTTTAAGTAAAAAGGAGTATTTAGCAGTTTATGTTCTTGATTATGATGAAAATTTGGGTCTGTCTTTGAGCTCAATTAGACTAACCTGTTTAATTAACGTAAAGGGGTGGGAGATGCTCTCTTTTATTCAAACTCAGGTCTCCAAATATTGTTAAATTAATTAGTAGGCATCCTACAAGGACTTTAATTCTGGATGCAAATTAAAATGATGACAAATTTAATCTTGAAATTTAATGATACTGAAATTTATGCTGAATATTAATTTTGAAATTTTAATGTATTATGAATATTGATGTAAATAGTGTTAAAGTTGATGTTTGTGGTAGGAATGTGTTTGTTTTTCTATGAATGAGGATGAAAGTTTTAACTAGGTGAGCAGCCGAGGCGGAAAGAATAAAGAGGCGATTATCAGAAGAGAATCACAGCAAATCGTAGCGCCCAAAAGCGAGGCTCGAGTTCCAAAGCATATTTTTGTGATTTTATTCCATGAAACTGAGGGGGCTTTTTGTACATTTCACAGCAGTTTATGACGCCCAATCTGCGGGGCTCGATTTGAAAACTTTAGTTTAAGATTAATGGTGAGGTTTCACAGCAATATATATATATATATATGGGAACCTAGCATGCGAAATTCTGAAGAATTGTCCGTTTTGGGGACAAGACCGACAGACAGGCTAACCTCTATATATACCCAGGTTAATATGAACAAGCTCTCTTAGATTTTCGACTTGATTCAATGCGTTAAAGAGTGCTTTTTAGTTTTCCGAGTTTGATAGAATAATTTAAACAGTTTGCTCGTATATTTTGGTGATTTAAAACAGTTTGTTCTTTACGTAATACAATGAATGTAATTTAGTGCACTTAGAAAAGAAGATACAAGGTAATAAAGTTTAGTGTCACTGTACCAATTAGTCAAATTTGCAACGACAAATGAATACACAAAAGTAGGCAGTTTTGGCGTATATTGGTGAAAGAAGTATGAATTTCTTTGTTATTTTTCGGGGGTGCTAATAATTAAATGATTCGTAAACGTGTCTGGATCCACAAAACAAGCTTCTGATATACACAGATGAGTTCCGGAAAAGCACTGAAACAACTTTAGATGAATGGTGGTGTAGAGAAAATATTTTAAAAGCGACCAGCAATACGAGGACCTAAACATAACCCAGTTGGATTGGTGTGATTAACGGAGGACGATGTACATTGGAGCCCGAGTGCATTAACCTTCAGGTAACTTATGCTTTGTTTTTGGATTTTGATGTTTGGTGTGTGTTGAATAACTTTATAATTTATTTACTTAAAATGGACAGTAGTGAAATTGTACTAACAACAAATTTTTAATTTTAAGGTGAAATTTTCCTGTCTTAGTAGAAAGGGGTATTTAGTATTTATGTTCTGGATTAAGATGAAAATTTGGGTATGTCTTTGAGCTCAATTAGACGAACCTGGTTAATTAACGTAAAGGAATGGGAGATGCTCCCTTTGTACTCAGACTCAGGTCTGCATATATTGTTATTGTAATTAGTAGGCATCCTACAAGGACTTTAATTCTGGATGCATATTAAAATGATAATAAATTTAATCTTGAAATTTTCTGATACTGAAATTTATGCTGAATTTTAATTTTGAAATTTTAATGTATTGTGAATATTGATGTAAATAGAGTTAACGTTGATGTTTGTGATAGGAATGTGTTTGTTTTTTTTATGATTGAGGATGAAAGTTTTATCTAGGGGAGCAGCCGAGGCAGAAAAGAGTAAAGAGGCGAGTAACAGAAGAAAGTCGACGGACCAGTTAATTTAGGAGGTTTCACAGCAAACATGACGCCCAATCTGTGGGGCTCGATTCGAAAACCGTAGTTCCCGGATTTTGAGAGGTTTCACAGCAAACATGGCGACCCAAAAGTGAGGCTCGAGTTTCAAATAAATTTTTTGTGATTTTATTCCAGGAAACTGGCGATCTGAGAGAGAGAGTTTCTGTTTGTGTATAAATTTAGGAGTATTTTAGAGTGTGAGAGTGATTAGAACGTATGCAGAGAGGTTATTCTGAGCTCACCCTACCCCAGATTTTAGTTAGAGTAAAATGAATAAATAAATCATAAAGAAGGAATTTTAGAGAAGGTATTATTCAAGGTCCATTTACTCCGGGTACAATTTATGTGTTTAATGATTTAAAAATAAAATACTGGACATTTTAAAATAAGGTTTTTCTGAAGGGTAACGTGATCAATGGAATATGGACTATATTGCATTTCATTTGTAAATAGTTATAAATAAAAGCTTGTATGTTGGTTGAATTTGAGGTTTTATTGCTAGTGTGTGTGTGTATGATTGAGAATATGCGAGTGAATCTAGATACCCAAGAGGAGATCCGAATGAGCTAGCCGGGAGCAGCTGAAGAAGGCCGTTCAACCAAGGAAGAGAGGAAAACGGGTAAAGATAATTTTTTTGGATTAGTTAATTTTTGAAAATTTGTTTATTGTCGAATATGAAAATTTTGTAAAAATTTCGAAAATAATTTATGGTTGGTAAGCATCTTACCCGAGTTCCACGGCATAATTTTGACGCCCAATTCAGGAGCTGAGGCGATTTTTATAAAGGATACACAGTAATTTTGACGCCCAATTCGTGAGGCTCGATTCAAAAATAGGTTACACAGCAATATATATATATATAGCTGTGATAAGGGGTTGTTTAAGGGAGTACTTTATAGTAAAGGTCATGTAGAAATGAGAAATTAGCATAGACAGCAGAAAACTGCACTTATTTAGTAAAAGAATTGAGAAATGGACATAGCTTGTAAATAGTAAGCAGTCAACACCCTGTAGATAAAATATAAATAGTTTTAGGCGACGCAAATAAACATAGGAAGACGCATAGTTGGCGTAGGAATGAGAAATACATGCAGTAAGTAGATAGTAAATATTTAAAACCATGTAGATAAAGTTTTAGCTAATTTAGGTATAGCAAGTAATAATATTTTTTAGTGGAAGCACGCGTATATTTATAAGTAAACGATAAAGTGTAATCAGACACGCATTCAAAAGAGTTCCAAACGATTAGATTAATACGGAGATAGAAATAGAGCTTCAGGTAGCATAGGTAAATGCGTGCAAATAGCTAACCATTTTTTGATAAGAAAGGAGATTAAAGATTGCGTGAATAACATGTAAATAAGAAAATTAAAAGTTGAATTGCATCAGTTGTTTATGGAAAAGCAATTAGATCTATCAAAACACAGTATGTTGATAACGAAGACAGCTGCAAGCAGGTTACAATTATTAGGAATCGTGGAGAATTACATCAGAAACTACTTTGAATGTAATTATTTGATTGGTCATAAATAAGCGACGAGTTCTAGACCATACCAACTGACGGAGTGGGAATTCAATAATATATTAGCAGGTACAGTGATAACGAGGTCAGTTTTGAACTCAACAAAGGCCGAAGTGCGCCGCTATAAAATAAAGTAATACGTAATAATTTTAAAAGTGAAAGATAAAATAAGTGCCAAGATGAAAACTAAATTGCCGATTAAACGGCTTCTATGTCCGGGGGAAACAAACGACAATTTTGAAGTACGGGGAGAAACAAACTACAATTTCTATGTCCGGGGAAAATAGAGTAATACATTTTCTAAGTCTGGGGGAAGAATAATACAATTTAAGTAAGGGAAGAAAATAAACCACGATTTCAAGTCAGAAGACAATGATAATAAGAATTCTATTCTAAGTTTGAAGAAATTGATTGATAAGAAGTAATAAGTCTGAAATGAAACGACAATAAATTGGGGTGCATAAATTAATAATGGTAGTCCATAGGGTAATGGCAATAATTTAAATGTAATCCTGAATTGGGAGAAGATAATTTTTATTCAAATGGAAGCGTCGATGTGAAGAAAATAGACCAGGTCAGATTTTTTAGTTATAAGACATTTTGTTTTTCTATATATTTTTTATTTTGAATATTGAATTTGCTTAATATAATATGAATGTGAAAAAGTCAACAAAAGAAGTTGCATACGTATAAAATGAGTAATATGATAACAGGTTTAGAATGTTCTACACTTTGTTTATAGAGATAATAGTTTTTTTTTGGTGACTTTGGGTTTTGAGTAAATAGTATATGATGTTTAATAAATGAAATTTACAACATTAACTAATTGAAAAGTGTATTACAAATAATTTACAAAAGCTGTACATAATATATTGGTTTCATTATATAAAATCGAAATTAACTGAATTTTATAATTCCAAATAAATGCTAGCCGAGGTCATATTTAAATAGTTCACAGCAAACATGGCGACCAAAAGTGAGGCTCGAGTTTCAAATAAATTTTTGTGATTTTATTCCAGGAAACTGGCGATCTGAGAGAGAGTTTCTGTTTGTGTATAAATTTAGGAGTATTTTAGAGTGTGTGAGTGATTAGAACGTATGCAGAGAAAAGAGTGGTTAAGGAGTCAAGGGTGGAAATTGGAAGTGACGATAGTGCATTGTGTGGGAAAAATTCGAAAATGGAAGAAGCTGGAGGCAGTAGAGATCAGTCGAGGACGGAATCAGGGGATCAAGGAAACGAGATGATAATGAGGATGCTTGAAAGAATGAATGAGACGTTAAGTGGGGTTAGAGGACTCAAATCGAAAATTTGAGCAAATGAGTGAAGAATCGAACAGGAAGTTAGAGGAGATTAGTCAGAAAATAGATAAGACGAATCAAGAAGTTTCAGAATTTAAAAATAGTCTTACCGTAAAGATGGGGGAAGTTGAAAATAGGGTAGATAAAAATGAGCATGATATTACAGGTCTTCGACGGGAAATGGGACATTTAAGGTCCGAAGTACGCATTTTTTGTGAAGAAGAAATAAATGTAAAAATGACTGAAGGAACGGACTCATGTAGGGATCAGTTAGGCAGGGTAGAACGCGAAGTTAGTAGTATTAAATACAACATGTCAAGTTTAACGGGGGATGGTCCCAGATTTTATACAGGTGGAGGATCATTGGACCAACACATGAAGTTTTATGGCGATAACAGGGTAAATCCACAAATTTTTATTAATAGTGTAAGAAATCTAGTGGGAAATTTATTTGACGAACAGACTAAACTGAATACGATAAAGGCTTTATTGAAAGACAACGTGGAAGCATGGTACAATTTAGTAAGACAGGACATAGACACCTACACGGACTTTGAAGACAGATTTTTAAAGCACTACTGGAGTGACCACAGACAAGACCAGGTACGAGACGACTTAATCACAGGGAAATTTAAGGGAGAATTTTCAGGAAGTAGGAGCAATATGCTATACGCAAGTATAGCATAGCAAAGCAACTGAACACACCACTGACGGACCGACAAATTATCAAGTATTTATCACGACACTTCGAGGTAGAAGTAAGACAACACGTAGCACTACAGAACATAGTGGACAGAGAAATGTTTTAGAATACCTGCAGAGGTACGACGACGTAAGTAGTGCACGACCTCAGGATAATAGGAAAGACAGATCAACACAGTTAGGTTTGACAATAGAAGGACAACTATGCTAGAAGGGGAATAGTTACGGATACAAGCGACAGAATTGGGAACAGAGACGACCATACGTTAGAAGTAATAGTTTAGGAAGGGACCTGCACCGAGACCGGAACCTACCAGAAGGAATAGTTCACCGGACATGAGGGGACAACTAATACAGACACGGAACGAGTGGAAACGCCTAGGACATACGCTGAGGTGACGGCTAGACCAGGACCAAGTAGGAAAACAGACCTGGACAGAATTTTTAGAACGCGACAGACCACTAGATTTCAGTGTAAATGTATATTAACATCCACGTGAATTTTTCAAAATTGAGGAGGAAGTAGAGCCAGAAACTGAGGAAAAATTATGTTTGCCAATTATTAATATAGAAATTTTTGAGAATAATGTAGAAGTATTACTTGATACAGGGGCAGAGGCGAGTTTAATATCGGAGGAATTCGTCAGCAAAATTAGGGATAAGGTTTGTGATAGAATTATGCCTATAAAGCGTAGCCATTTAGTAGCTCAAATAAAAAGAAGTTTGCTGTAGTAAATAGTGTTGTGGTGCTTAGGATAGATATAGGAGGTTTAAGCTGTGAACAGGAGTTTGTAATTGTACCTGGACTGAAGTTTCAGAGCATTTTAGGTGTTGACTGTATGATGAAGTTAGGGGTTTTGATAGATATGGAAAGGAAGGTAGTAAGGATTAAGGATAGGGTAGTGCCATGGAAAGGCCGTTATGAAGTCACAGAGGATGACACGGGGTTTAGTATTAATGTAGTAGAGGTAGAGGATGATGAAGGTAAACAGATCAACACAATAAGATGTCCAGAGGATAGGATAGTAGAGGTTCAAGCTTTAGTACAAAAACATGCAGAATTAGTGGGGGTAGAAGCAACAGCAGCAGATCGGGAGCAGGTGAAGGCAGAATTAAGTAAAGATGCACGTAAAATTAACCAATGGATCAAACCGCAATTCCATTGTCCACCATCCATGGACACATTTTTGACGAGGTTAAGTGGCAAGTTTGTTTTTAATAAAGTAGATTTAAGGAATTCATTCTGGCTGATTCCATTACACAAGAATTCTAGAAGGTACATAGGATTTTCCGTAGAGAGAAAAATCGATAATTTTAAGGTAGTATCGTTTGGTTTGTCGGCAGAAAAGAAAATAATAATAAATAAGAAACAGACAAGTGTAGGGACTGAAGAAGAAGTAATATTTAAAAGTCAGGATAATAGGGATGATAAGTTTATTGTATGTGAGATAACAGGGATGATAAGTATAGATATAGAAGGGGGAGAAATAGGGATGAAGAGTATTAGGATGGTGAGAAGAAAGACTTGGACGGTCAAGAAGAAAGTTAGATTTAAATAACTTGATGAACAAAGGATAGAGAGAGGTGAATTTTAGTATAGATATAGAATAGAGAGTAGATAGGTGTATAATAGAGTAAAATTTAAATAGGATAGGGATAGAATAGGTGTATATGGAAGAGTAGAAATAAGTGTTTATAGAAAATAAAGCTAGGTATAGGATAAATAGGGGAGATAGTTAGAAATAGGTATATAGGATAAGAAGGAAAATTAAATGTAGGAAGAAAAGGAGATATGTTAAGTGTAGATATTTCTTATAAAATTAGTGGCGAGTTAGGAATAGAATAAGAGTAGGATAGGTATATAGGATTAGGTAGGGGGAAGTGAAGTATAGGGAAGATTAGTTAAAAGTTAGGAATAGGATAGGTTTATAGGATGTATATAGGATTAGATGGATAAGTAGGATGAAGTTAGGGATAATTTCAGTTTATAAAATTAGGTGATAGTTAGGAATAGGATAGGGATATAGGATAGGTGTAAATATTTTTTGGATTGGAGATAAGGTAGGTAAGTTAGATAGATAAGGGTAGAGAGATAGGCAATTTTTTGTAAATGTTTTTGGCAGTCTAAATGTTTTATATTTGCATTCAAATAAGTGGGATTATTTGTATTCAAATAGGGAGAAAATACTCATATTTAGACCAGGGTAGAAAATTAAATAATCACATCAAATAATTTTAATCACCGTGTAGAAGCTTTGGGAAAAGGTACGCGTTATTAAAAAACCGTGAAGCATAAAAATTCATTCGTTTCATTAAAAATAAGGGAGTTAAATTATGTACAAGACGCTTGCTATAAAAAAAAAAAAGGAAGCAGTATTAAAAAGCTCTACGTGTAATTTAATTATTCCTAGTAAAGAAACAAATAGAAATTACGTGCAAAATTTATATTAATTAACTCAATTTTAAGTAACCGGTATTAAACAAAATGTACAGATAATAATTAATATTTGATTAGGAGTCACTAAAAATTAAAGGGTATTATTTTAATTGGAGTTAATTGAACCATTAGTAACATATAATATCTATAAAAACTTGTAAAAACCCAATAAAATGCAAATCGTAGAAGTGTTATTTAGAAGTATTATGTTTGAACACCTGCGTATTTTTAAAAGGCTCATTCTGCGTAAATTTGGCAGATAACAAATGGTTACAGAGAATCTTGGAGAAACCGTAGCTTAATAGTTACGGGAAATGCTAAAGGTGGGTTATTTCACAGTCCACATGGACTGAAATAATCGATAATAAAAAATATCAATTTGCACCAATAAGAACAGGGTAGATAGAGACAGATAATATGAGTAAGACCGAGACACATATAGTAAAAGGCGTGAGTGGTAAACACAGTAATAATACAAGTATACATGCCCACCTCTAGCTACAGTGACGAAGAGGTAGAAGCCATCTACAAAGATATCGAAGACATATTAAGATACGTAAAAGGACATGAAAATTTAATAATTACGGGGATTTTAATGCCGTGGTAGGTGAGGG
Organism: Platerodrilus igneus; assembly: GCA_036346225.1. Classification (NCBI taxonomy): domain Eukaryota; kingdom Metazoa; phylum Arthropoda; class Insecta; order Coleoptera; family Lycidae; genus Platerodrilus; species Platerodrilus igneus. The sequence continues at coordinate 3,770,107 of JARFIW010000544.1, forward strand.
TAGGGAAGGAGCGGTAGTAGGTTTATTTGGTTTAGGCACGAGAAACGACAGGGAAATAGGCTGGTAGAATTTTGCGACAAGAACAATTTAATCATCACAAACACATTATTTCAACATCATGCTAGAAGACGATATACGTGGAAGATGCCAGGAGATATAGGAAGATATCAAATAGATTACATTCTTGTTAGACAACGGTTTAGGAATCAAGTAAAAGACTGTAGAAGCTACCCAGAAGCAGATATAGATACTGACCACAACATCGTAATTATGAAGGCCGCACTTAAATTTAAAAATCTGAAAAAAAGGAACGGAAAAAGGCACTTGGACTTAGAGAAACTAAAAGATGAAGATATTCAAGTAAGATTCGAAAAAAAGTCAAATGAATTGCTGAATGATATCGGGAAAATATCTGAAACCAAGGAAGTAGAAACAGAATGGAATAACATTAAATCCAGCCTAGACATGGCGGCCAGAGATATTCTGGGGTATACACAAAAAGAAAATAAGAAACCATGGATAACAAAGGATATCGTGAATTTAATAGAAGAAAGACGAAAATACAAAAATAAATCAGACGAAACAGGAAAACAAAGATACAAAGCCATAAAATGGGAAATTATTCGAAAATGCAGGAAAGCTAAAGAACAATGGATTGATGAAAAGTGCAAAGAGGTACAAACTAAGATGGAAATAGGAAAGACAGACGAAGCATACAAATTAATTAGAATGAATTTTAGGGATATAAAACCGTATAGTAAAAATATAAGGGACGCACAAGGAAACGTCATTATAGAAAACGTAAGAAAGTGAGTAGATGGCAAGAATATATAGAGAATTTATATGCAGGAGAGGAACTAACTGCATTAGAACAGGAATCAGACATTGAAAATGATGACTTGGGATATCCTATACTTCGAGACGAGTTTGAATTAGCATTAAAGAGTCTGAAAATGGTAAGGCGCCGGGTACAGATAAGGTGCAAGCAGAAACTCTAAAGGCCGCTGGACAAGCAGTAACAGAACGTCTCTTCCAACTTGTAAGCTATATGTATGAGACAGGCGAGATACCCAAAGATTTCAAACGTAGCATCATAGTAACTATACCAAAAAAGAAAGGCGCGGATAGATGTGAAAATTTTCGAACAATAAGTTTGACAGCACACGTGTCAAAAATATTAACTAGAATTGTGCAAAGACGAATGGAAAACGAGCTGAAGAAATACTAGGAGAAGACCAATTTGGGTTTAGGCGAAACAGGGGAACGCGGGAGGCTATTTTAGCTCTGAGAGTGATAATGGAGAAAACAATAGAAAAAGGGGAAAGCATGTATATAGGGTTTGTAGATCTGGAAAAAGCATTCGACAATGTAAATTGGAAAAAATGTTTGAAATACTCAAAAGATTGGAATGAGTTATAGGATAGACGAATAGTACATAGCTTATACAAAGAGCAAACAGCAGTAATAGAATTAGAGCAGGAACGTAGAGAAGTAAACATTAGGAAAGGGGTGAAACAGGGATGCCCTATCCCCATTGATCTTTAACTTGTACATAGAAGAGGCAATGAATACTGTCAAATGCAGGAAGACATTTGGAATTACTATGCAGGGACAAAAATTGATATGCTTAGATTTGCAGATGATATAGCGGTATTAGCGTCTAGCAAGGAAGAGTTAGAAGCTGCTCTTAATGAAATGGAAACTGTTCTGACAGAGAGATACGGTATGAAAATTAACAAAACTAAAACTAAAGTTCTAGTTTGCAAAGGTGGGGAAAATAAATCGAAAACAAGAATACAAGTATCTAACACGAACTTACAAGAGGTTAAGGATTTCTGCTACCTAGGAAGCCAAATAACGCAAGATGGGAAAAGCACAAAAGATATAAAACAAAGATTAGCACAAGGTCGTGCTACATTTAACAAGAAAAAGCAACTACTGTGCTCAAAGACCACAAACATAGAAACAAGGAAAAGATTGCTTAAAACATATGTGTGGAGCACAGCACTGTACGGCTGTGAAGCCTGGACAGTAGGAGAAGCGGACAAGAAAAAGGTAGAAGCCTTTGAAATGTGGTGCTACAGGCGTATGATGAAGATATCATGGACAGACAAAGTTAAGAACGAAGAGGTACTGAAAATGGTAGGGGAAGAAAGAAATATGTGGAAAACGGTAAAAAATAGGAGAGATAGGATGATAGGCCACATACTACGGCATGAGGGAATAGTGCGGAATATATTAGAAGCAGAGATAGGAAAAAAGAGAAGAAGAGGCAGACCTAGATTAGACTACTGCACACAGATAGTAAAAGATGTAGGCTGTAGAGGTTTCAGGGAGATGTGTAGGCTAGCCCAGAATAGAAATCAATGGAGGTACGCTTCCAACCAATCCCAAGATGGATAAACTAATGACGAAAAGATAACTGTGCTTAAACATGATGATTATTATAAGTAACTACAAGAATTGGTTGGGCAATATTCTCGAATAATGTTAAGTGTGTGAAAGGATTTACTGGAAAACCATTATTTCGGCAAATGTCTAAGTGTTGGGGGATCTTGGTAGCCACAGGTTGCTTAACCTCCTTCACTGAATCTCGGTAAAATAGAGTATAAAGTAGAAAACAATAGAAAGGGAACGAGCTGAATACACATGCTGTGTGAGAATTTCAGGGAACTATGTAGGCTAGCTCAGAATATAAATAAGTGCAGGTGCGTGTCCAACCAGTTTTGAGACGGAAAACCTAATGACGAAAAAATAAGCGCAGATAAATCTGATGATTAGTATAAACAACTAGTTGTTGGTTGCGAAATACCTGCAACTAATGTTGACTGTGCGAAAAGATAAATTGGAAAATATATTAAATCGCCAAATGGTTAAGTGTTGGGAGAACTTGGCAGCCACAGGCTGCTTACCTCCCTTCACAACCATTGAAGGTCGGAGAAATAGGGCATGTAACTGTAAAACAATAGAAAGTGATCAAACTGCATCTAACAAGAAAGAACAGCGCCTATGAGGAAAGACAACAAACATAGAATAAGAAGAAAATTGTTGAAAGCATATGTGTGAAGCACAGCACAGTATACCTAGGAAATACGGGCAGTCTGAAACGCAGAGAGAAAAACGGTAGCAGCCTTTTGGAATGCTGTGCTTCAGATGTATGAGGACGATAGCATGGACAGACAAAGATAATAATAAATAAGTTACAGAAATAGTAGGGGAACAAGGATATCTGGGGAAAAGAGAAATAGTAGGGCGGAATACGTTCTAAGGCATTTTGGGGAATAGTATGTGATATATTACAAGCAGAGATAGGAAAAGAGGTAGATCAGACAGTTATAGATGCAAACTGTGCATATTTCAGGGAAATCTGTAGGTTAGTTCAGAATAGGGAACAATGATGGTACGCGTCTAACCAGTTCTAGGACTGAAGACCTAATGATGATGATGATGATATATATATATGTTAATTTAACAAAAATTAATTTTTTTTTAAATATTTAAACGCCTGTAATTCGTCAACATTTCAATGAAAAAAGATCTACGACGTGTCTTTTTAAAGATAATTAAAATATCTTCAAGAAAAATACATAACATTACTGCCTTCAACCAATCAGAAAAAGTTATTTTCCAAAATACACTCTAAAATGACATTTTTTCATGTTTTTGTTCTTAACTTCATGCTATCTTTACCAAAATGGATTTATACATACAACATGTTCAAAATTTTAATCCCCTCTATTTTCATTATAGATAGTATATATGTATGACCTATTCTTTCAGAGTTAATACTGATTTTTACATGCGAAACATCCACTATCAACATAAAAAAATCGTCTTTTAATTAATAACTCGACGAATTTGGGCCAAACAGAAATGAATGAGAAAACGAAATTGTTCGTAATTAAGATTGTCTACAACTTTTATTTAAAACATTTTTCGATTCGAGAGTCCTTTTTCGAGATATTAGTGAAAAATGCGCGACACGTGCACGCGTTTTTGTTGCGTGGCAAAACTATCGGTTAAAAAAAATTATGTCTCTGCTCCATTTGGTCTTACAGACTTGATTAAAAACAAAATTGTGCGGAATTTTGTAAGTTGCAATTTTGATATTAACATAAATCTCCGTGAAGTTGATATTTTCCGAGTTATTTGTGAAAGACTGATTTTTTAGACTTTCGGACCCTCTCCTGTCCGCAACGTAGGCCTTTAGACATGGGGACTTTTAATATGTTAAATAGTACCCTAAAACAAGCCTGTTTACAAAATTTCAGCCCAGTCAGTATTATTTCCTCCAAATTCTGTCATTTTACTGGGCTAGATAATCTCATACAAGTTCTATCAAAATAATTCACATAAATGGACTAGTTCCAACAAGGGGAGGTAAAGGATTTCTTAAAACGTTCAATTTCGTCAAGGTATCCTATTTCCATTAAGGTAACTAATATTTGAGTATTTAACCTCAACTAAAGTATTCTAGCAATGGTACATAAAGCTTTGAATATTGAAATCCAATCTACATATGATACTCTACTCAACACATTATCTCCATTTATGTAAAATCTGCCTATAATGAACGGACACATTTGTAGTCGTTTACAGAAGGTGCATGACTAAATTACAAACAGTACAACCTCAATCAGTATTCACATCTATTCGCGTAAGCGACATAAAAGATTGCATATGATGTACCACTTGTATCTATTTGAGAGTACGTGTTCTTTATAGATAAGGAAAGCAGGGGTTTTATGGTTCTGATTCAGTATTTTGTAACCATACCAAACGTTTCTCTAATTGGCACAAAGCACATGCATCTAAAGAAACTGAAAAAGTGGGTGATAGTTAAATTAATGTAAAGCTGTTGAAATATATTTTTACGTATTTGCGGATAACAGGAAACGAAATAAATTAACGGTCGTTCAGTACATTAACTTTAAGTTGCGTTACTTCCAGCGAAGTATAAAATTTATAGTCATCGAAATCTGAATACGGAAATGATTTCATTTAACGTGCTTAGGATAATGCTAAAATCAATGTTTCAGAACCAATACACTGAAGCGAAATAAGATGTTAATAAGGAATAGATATATCAAACTTCCGATAAAAGGCATTAAGATCTCTCCATTATTTGAGTACATTCATCGGGTCACTAAATTTATAGATATGCAAATTATTGTATAGCATCAAATTAGAAATAGGAGGCATGCAATTAGACACAAATAGAGAAGTAACGACTTGCACCGTCATTTTAATTATACCAGTCTCCAGTTGCAGTAAAAATACACTTAAAACAACCTAAAAGTGTGATTCATTAAAGCAAAAAATGCACGGTCAATCTTCTAATAATGTGCTTAATATTTTAACGAATTTAAGCTCAATATGTTAGCCATTTTTAATCTCAACTCGTTAACGAATTTTTAACCCCAGATTTAATCTCAGTAAATTACCATGTTTTATTTTTATTCAAATTCATAAAGTTAAAGAAGACTCAAAATGAGGCACTTGGTATAACTCATTTTATCGATTGGTATTATATTTAGATTTACTTCAATGGATCATACATTAAATTTATGGGGATGGTTCCCTGTGGTGGTCCAGTATAATACGCCGTTATAACATGATTCATCATTACTTTAGAAGGAGAAGCTCAAATTTACGCCTTGAAAATGCAGATGTAGAAGTTTGCTGTCGTCACTTGTTTGTCCAAGAATCGCAGGATTGCAGGTGTTGCTACGATAAGGTATTTGTTACAATGAAGACATGAAGCTCACCTATTGCCAAGGTAAGCGCTAGCATTAATAGTTAAGCTGATACCAGCTGTCTCGAGTAATAAGACAACCAAGCGAATACTTGTAACTAAGATAATAGCATTTTATAAGTTTTGTACTATGAAACCGTGAGATCTCTCATTGTTTGGATTTCATTACAGTACAAATGCTTATTTTAGATATAGATGCAAATAATTAAAATTATGAAGCTTCTTATTTATTCCAGTAGTATGACTTTCAAGTTCAGTAACATTCGAAGTAATTACGAAAACTAATTTTATTTAATATCAAATATTTAATGCATATTTGTAAATCAAGGTAACCGTTCTGCGTATTTTGGGTATTTAATTTAAATGCTTCGCGGTCATGTTTAATACATTATTAACATTTTGATTCATAGTAGAGACAATCATAATTTACATATTTAAATATCTGCGTCTAAAGGATTAGACCACACTTTTGATGTATATTTTGTATATAAAATCTTATCACAAAGAAATTTAAGTTTAATTAAAGAAAATTTATATAATTTAATTGAACAACTGTTTTATTTTGGACAAGTAAATCTAAAGCTAAGGTTAATTAGGTAAAATATATATACCCTTTTATAAAAATAAAGTTTTTAGCAGTGACTTGATAAAGAAACACTAAACAGCGCTTTTTAGAAATATCATATCTAAATTTCCCTTTATAATAATGCTTAAATTATTGGTATTAACAGCTACTCCTTTTCTTTATAGTATACGGTATCAAGAGTGCATCTCTTGCATCCTTTGTTATTATATTAACACTATTTTCTTACAGATCCTGCATTTGCAATAAAAGCGATTTTTCTCGTTGAGGATATCCAAGTTCTCCCTTAGGGCAAACCCCTGCTTTAAAAATTCATTGACTTGGTGGCGCCCTTTTTGCACCCCTATTTTGTATTTTAGAGTCAGTCAAGTAGACAATGTTTTTGTTGTGAAACCCACAACCACTCCTCATAAGCTCTATCCGACGAATAGACCCCTAGCTTAGTCGGAAGACTGTCGATTTCCTTTCATTATAAAGGGGATCGCAATAACTGGCTAAATTAAAAAAAAATTAATTTGAGTTAGTTTTACATATAACCAGTGAAATGGTAACACAGTAACATATGTATTATTGTAATAAACAAAACAAAACAATGGATTCTGAAAACTGAGCTTGCAAACATTTGAAATGTGGTTAATTTTAAAAACTAAAAGTAAATGTCACCTTCTATGTTAGAAATTTAAGTTCATAAACAAAAATTTTATTTTGAAAATCAATGTGATGCTTTTAACTACATTAAGGGAAGGGGGAGCTATATTTGATAAAGACGGGGGTTCATCATGTGGGAATTAGGAAATTTAAAAATGTTAATTTGCATGGCCAAATCTTTTAGTAAGTTTTTGTGATGGACTATGATTTGGACAAAATGGGGTCTAATTATGTATTTAGGCACAATTGAGAAACATGTTTCAAAAACTGTATAAACCTTATCCGGTGCTAATAAAAATTCTAACAGGTGGTATAAAAAGAAAGATTGTGAAGAGGGATTTATCAGCAGGAAGGATTTATCAGACACTGGTAAGCAATTTTGGTAAAATTTATTGGCAAACCAAAATAAGTTTTTAAAATTGTAGCTTTATTCTAAAAGAGACTATGAAATAACAATAGAGCCGTGCTAGAGGAGAATAACTAGAACCAGCATCCAACGAGTTTTCAAATAACTTTCTCGCTCCGACGTTGGAAAGGACTGTCAAAGATGGGTGGCGAAAGGTCGTGTAGGATTGTTGCTATATATATTGCTGTGACAAGGGGTTGTTTAAGGGTGTACTTTATAGTAAAGGTCGGTTAGGAATGAGAAATCATCATAGGAAGCAGAAAACTGCATTTATTTAGTAAAAAAGTTGAGAAATGGAAATAGTTTGTAAATAGTAAGCAGTCAACACCCTGTATATAAAGTATAAGTAGTTTTAAGCGACGCAGGTAGACATAGGAAGACGCATAGTTAGCGTAGAAATAAGGAAGGCATGCATTAAGTAGATAGTAAATATTTAACACCATGTAGATAGAGTTTTAGTTAATTTAGGTAAGGCGAGTAACGATATTTTTCAGTGGAAGCACGCGTGTTTTATAAATAAACATAATAAAGTGTAATTAAACACGCATTCAAAAGAGTTCCAAACAATTAGGTTAATACGGAGATAAGAAATAGAGCTCCAGGAAGCATAGTGTAAATGCGTAGAAAATAGTTAACCATTTTTAATAAGAAAGAAGATTAAAAATTGCGTAAATAACATGCAGATATGAAAATTAAATGTAGAATTGCATCAGTTGTTTATGTACAACATGGAAAAGCGATTAGATTCATCAAAACACCGCATGTTTGATAACAAGACAGCTGCGAACAGGTCACACTTATTGGAAAGCATAAAAAATTACATCAGAAACTACTTTAAATGCAAAGATTTGATTGGTTATAATTAGCGACGAGTTTGTAGACCATACCCACTGACGGAGTAGGAGATCAATGATATATTAGCAGGTACAGTGATAACAAAGTCAGTTTTCAACTCAACAAAAGCCGAGGTGCGCCACTATGAAACAAAGTAATACGTAATAATTTAAAGTAAAAAATTGTATAAGAGCGAAGATGAAAATTACGATTGCCGATTAAACGTAAGTAGATTTTGGGGAATTTTATTTTAAACTAAAACACAATAATAATAGGGCTCCGAGTCCGGAGAATAATAAGAAATTTAAGTTCGAGTTTGGGAAGGATGATAATTTAATTCTAGTTTTGGGGAAATTGATAAGAAGTAATAAGTCTGAATGACATGACAAGAAATTGGGGTGCATGAGAATAAGTTAATAATGGTAGTCCAGAGGGTGATGGCAATAATTTAAATGCAATGGTACAAGCGAGTGGATAGACAATTTTTGAATGGGAATGTAATAATCTTTTTATTTTAAGCCTCACGATTTGGGGTACATAAAATGCTGTGATACTTTTGGCCCACGATTGGGCATACTATAAAATGCTGTGATATTTTTTATTTTGCCCCTTGGATCAATCAAGCACCTATGATGTGAAATGTTCAGTTATGGATTTTCTTTGCCTCAACTAGCTGATTCAATTAAATAAAGCAATTCTACAATACACAATATAATGATTAAATATTTACAACTTTTTTAAAATCTTCCCCTATTTTAGAATATTTACATATACCAGATTTAAGAAATTGAAGTCAGCAAAACGAGCCTTTTGTTATATTTAGGCACCTTTTGAAACGTTTCAAGATGCCTATTACCTTTCATAAATTGATCAATGAAACTAATGTTTTGTTGACTCTTACATGTACCAAAAATATTGAATTAAAACAGTTTTTAGTAATAAATTATAGCAATATGGCCCACCTGGAATGGTCCTATAGTTCCTCTGCATCCCCCAAGAGTTTTTGTGTCGAGTCTGATTATTTAGAGTCGAATTTGGAAGTTGACATGAAAACCAAAATACTATCCAAATCGATATCCAAAATCCCATAAGTTAATCCAATTTAAGGTTTAATTTGTATATCTGTAAATAAAAGGTTTTTGATCTCCGTAATTAACAAGACAGTAATAGAATATTTACCATGTCAGTAATTACCAAAGTAATTTACCAGAGAATTCATCAGAGTCCTGTTTTATTTATATTAGAAACATCATTTTTACTAAGTTGTTTCCACTTACGTCTATAATAGATCGGCTCACTCTCGCACAACTTATACACTTTTCAAAATAATTTTCATTTACCTTCGTATGAGTGGTTACGTAAATAATTTAGCACTTCCGAGTATCGTCGTAGCCCAGTTTAAAATGTATACTAAACTCGTCGCTCAATTGTTATCGTATTTAAAGGCCGTACCTTTTGTTTTCTATTTGTTGTTGCATGTGTTGGGACGACACCTTTAGTGTTTATCTTATTGTGTACTCCGGGAAATTTTACCAATTGTATAGTTCAAATATTTGGATGAATGCTCAAATTGTCAGGTATTCATTTGCATACCATGATATTTAATTGAGAAATCTCACGAATTTTCGTTCATTACGTCACGTATTCATTGTTGATTGCTTATTTTAATCTAAACCAAAATAAATTTGGCGTTTGTTTATTTCCTAGTTAAATTGGATTTTTGAACAAATGTAATACTTTATGTCACGTACGATTTATTCAAATAATGCATAATTTTAGCCTGCGCATACGATAATATATTTAACGCATTTGTTAAATATTTATCAAGCCAATTCATATAGGTTTTTCGTTATTTAATTTTGATGCATTTCGTTACGTTTTCAACTCTTATCTTAGCTCGTAACTACTCTTGGATATTTCTATTACTTATGCGTTTAATCTCGTGTATTTTTATATACAGTGTGCTCTCAACTAACAATATGTATAGTGACCTATTTATTCTTATAATATCTGTAATTATGTGCTTTTGTTAACTGGAAGTTGCTTTTATTTGTTCTACGACCCCTGTGACTTAACCTACCTCTAACCTACTCTATAATTATAGCAATATTATATATATATATATATATATATATATGTATATGATTCTACAAATAAATATCACTAAAATATAATAGAATCTGGAAAACCTGAAATTTCCGTAAATTCATGGTCACACCCTGTAACATACCAGCGCACTTTTATTTATTAAAGTGCCATGCAAAAACGCAAATTGCGCGTATATAAATAATTACCCTGTATGATATATGCGTATTGTAAATAAATAACAAGTAATGTAAGTTGCATATGTAAAAATAATTAAATGTAGGATACCGTAAAACGCATTCAATGCGAACGCAAATCGATTGTTATAAGATCAATACAAAGCCATTTATTTTCACTTACAAATTATCAATATATTTCTGATAAAAATGTTTTTTGATTTATTGTAAATAGCGTAGGATAGTACTAGCTTTACGCATTTAGCTTAAAAAATTACAATCAACGTGTATTTTAAACCCCCAATTTTAATATTAATTTTATGTACTGAAACACAAAAACAAATATTTCTATATAATGCAATCCCTTTTGCATTAAAAACCAATTAAAGTTTAAATTAATTGCCCCGTGGATTACAGAAACTTATTTAAAAAAAAAATTTCTGGAATATTAAGAATATAAAAAGATGAGTCATTGGTATTTAGAACTACGTAAATATCTAATTAATAAATAAAACATTTTATTCCAAGAAGCGGCCCGATCATTGAAATACCCGTAAAACTGATAAAAATTATTTATTACCTTTTGCATTCACTGTTAGAGAGAAACGATGCAACACATTAACCTTGAGTGTTAATAAGAACAAACAGCGCGCTTCACGAATAACTGGAACCAAATAACAAGGTAAGAAAAAGCCGAGATTTTAAAAGCTAATAAGTCTTCTGAGAAACCTTACATCAGTATGTTCCATACCATTCTAGTAACTTCCAGATATAGATAATTTTAATATATAAAGAAGCGTTTATTAAAGACGAGGATTCATTCAGTATATTCATTCATTTCATTTATAAATTCGGTCGCGAAATGTTATTTTGATTTTAAGTCGCGAGCTGTTGCTTTGCAAAGATGATATTTGAAGTATGCAGTAAGCATACTTTAATTTAATAATTATTACGTTGGTACAATGAATATAGAAGTGATGTTTTGAAATGCAAATTTAATAAAATGGAATTTGTTAATCAAGATGGAAAATTTTTCAATATAAAGCTATTTTAAAAATTTTATTAAAAGAAAGATTTAACCAAAAAAATGTACTTTGGTAACTGCTGTTTGAAATGAAAATTTTAAATATGGAAAATCTTGTAAGCTGATTTGACATCAATTTAAAATAAGAAGATATTTTATTACAAATAGCGTTTTTATGGATTCTGCAAGTATTATTTTTAGATTTAATTTTAACGGATATTGGAGTATTTGTATCTAATTTTTGGTAAAATAATAAGTGTTAATCATTTATAATATTTTTTTGTAAAGTATTTTTACCATGAAAATTTGTGATCAGAATTCGAAATACTCTGACCTCTTAATAGATTATGTCAAGGAATTTTTTTGGCCAAACAAACTTTACAAGAGCGACAATAAAGATAACTAGGTAAACCATCCATAAAGAAAAAAGAAAATTTAGTTTTGTAAAATTTAATAAGGTAAAGAACAATTTTTTTTTATAATAATTACTTCTTAGAAATTGTTTTATGTTTGAAAGAAAGGATGTTGTAAATACTTTTGTATGAGAGAAAATATTTCATACTGTATAAATGCGTTGCGATATTGCTGTGTTTGATTTCATTTAGAACACTCCTTCAATTCCGTTGAGCTAGCCAGGCAAAGTTAAAAAAAATGTAAGTGAACAATTTCAAGTTTTACAAATTGCTGTATCTGTATCACAGCATTCTTTTAGTGACGCTCCCAACGCGAGGTCATTTTCATATTACTCTTTCAGTGACGCTCACCATGGGCCTCTTCACAGAAGTATATATTGACTGGATAAGGCGGTTACGAGAGGTCAGGCGACTCCGTGTCGTAGTTGGTATGCATGTGACTACTCGCCCAAGGTCCCGGGTTCGAATCCCGACACGGTCCGCTTGAAAAATGTTAGGCAAGCATGTTTCATAAAAATACGCCCTCGTTCAGATGAGAGGTAAAATGGAGGTCCCGTGTGTGAGTGTTGTCACACACGTTAAAGATCCCTACCTTGCTTGAAACAGCAAGGGTTCGGTAAAATTTAAAATTTTTTAGGTAAAAGAACTCTCTTTCTTACCAATGTAGTACCTTCGGGTGGAGCATTGGAAAATCACATGTAAAGTTACGAGAGGTCATTGAAGCCCAAATTCTACAAATAAATCCCACCAAGTTATAAAAAAATCCAGAAAAAATATAGAAATTTTCGTAAATTCATGGTTACACCCTGTATAATACGAGAGTACATTTATTCGTTAAAATGCCAACAAATACGCAAATTCCGCGTATATAGATAATTACCCTGCATGATACAAGCGTATTGTAAATACATAGCAAATAATGTAAGCTTTATATGTAATGATAATTATTTTATGATACCTTAAAACGCATTAAATGTGAATGCAAATTGATCACTCTAAAATAAATACCGTTATTTATTTTCACTTATTAACTATCAATTCATTTCTGATGCATATAAAAATGCTCTTTATTTTCTGCAGATAGCATACGATAGTGCTAGCTATAAGCATTTAGCTTAAGAACAATCAATCTTGTTAAAAACAAAACGCTTTAACCTTAATGTGTATTAAAACACACTACCGTGAAAGCAAGCATTTTCTATGAAAATGCAACTTATTTGTATCATAAAGCTTAAAATTAATCATGTAAATTGACCTTTGCATAACATAAATTGACATTAAATTAAGAATTTTCTGGATTATACAAGATTATGGAAAAGTTTCGAGGAAATACGTCAATTTAGCACGACCCAATTAAAATACGTTTGTTTGAAGAAGCGACCGGAACATTAAAAATCCATAAAATGTAATAAAAATAAATAGGAATTATTGATTATCTTTCGCATTAGTATGCAACGCCAGGATATTCCTTGGTGTTAAACAAAGACGGGGAGCGCACCTCACTAAAAAGTGGAACGCGCTAACGAGGTAATAAAAAGCAACAATTTAAACGCTAATGAGAAATTCCCAGTTATTTTGCACTGTTATGGTGTACTAGATTCCACACAAAACTGGAACAATGTAGAAAGTGTCACGTAATCGATATAAGTTGTATATAAACGAGAAATATTATTAAAATTTATTCATTAATTAATCCGCGTCAACCAAGCAACATGTAAAAAAATTCGATTTATTTAAGTCCCCAAAACGATATTTGAAGTACGCAGTACGCATACTGTAATTTAATAATTACGATGTTACAATAAATAGAGAAGTGATAAAGTTAAACGTAACCTGTACATAAATTAGAAAATTCTTAAATGCAGTTGTTTGATTTTGTAATATACAATCAAAATGGAAATTTCTACGATACAACGTTATTTAGACATTAATTTGAATAATTAAATTGATAATGCACTTTGAAAACTGTTGTTTCTAAATGGAGATTTTATGCATGATTTTGTAAACTGGGATTTGACGTCAATTAAAAAATAGAAGCCGAAGATATTTATTACCGTTAATTACAAATTGGAAAAGCTTTTTGTAGATTTCTGCAAATAATTTTTTTTTAAATATTGTTTGTGACTGATTTGAGTATTTGTCATTTAAATCTAAAGTAGAATAGGTCTTAATTATATAACAATTTTTTTTGTAAGGGTATATTCACCAGGAGGTTTGTGCAGAATTCGAAACACTCTGACCTTTTTAATAGATTATTTGTCAAGGATTTTTTGGTCAAACAAGCCTTGCTAGAGTGGGAATCAACGCCAGGTAAGCTATCCATAAAAGAAGAGATTTAGTTCTGTAAATTTAAAATAAGGTAAAAGACATTTTGGCAATTAACTACATAGGTACTTGTTAAGAATAAGTTTATGTTTGAAAGAAACGATGTTGTAAATGTTCTATAGAAAATATTTTGTATATAGATGCTTTATAATAATGCTGTGTTTGATTTCACTTTGAAACCTCCGTCAATTCCATTGAGCTAGCCAGGCAAAGTAAAATTAGAAACGAAGGTATAACAATAATAAACCATTCCATTCATATATATATAATATATATATATATATATATATATATATATATATATAGTTGATATTGAATTGTATCATGTCCTGCATATTTATTTTTATAAAAACTGATACGGTTACTGAGGACCGAAGTATTAAAATTAAAAATTAAAAACTTGAATTGTATGCGACGTTTCGTGAAATTTATTCACATTATCACAGCTATAAAAAGAACAACTAAGTATATATTAAAATTAGTTAAAAATACGTACCATAACACTTAAATAATTGAAAATAAATGACTAGACCTAAACGTTACAATCTAATTAAAAGGCGTGTTGTAGATATCAACATAAAGATATGAATGACCAGTTGAGTAAGTATAAATTGTTGTTAGTGTAGAAAGGATATATAATATAAAATTTTCTAAATGTTAGTTAGCGGAGAATACACTTATGGCTATAGTTAGTATTATAAAGTTAACGGTAGGATGGTTATGCTAAATTAAAAATATTAATGTATATTGCATACAATTCAAGTTTTTAATTTTTAATTTTTATACTTCGGTCCTCAGTAACCGTATCAGTTCTTATAAAAATATATATATATATATATATATATATATATATATCTTCTTAATATGGACTGTTTAATATATAATGATCTTGATGAAAATGGTAATTGTACTTGGGATATAGTAGTCCAAAAATAAACTAAATAAACTTTTCTAATAATTATGCATTAGTAATTAAGTAAGTACCTATGTTATAATTTTAATGTCCATTCAATACTGTATAATTTTGTAGTATCTTTGAAAAAGGCAACAACCCTTGCCGAAACGTCAGATAATTAATTGAATATATGCAAAACACTATTTAGTTTATTTTTGGACTACTATATCCCAAGTACAATTACCATTTTCATCAAGATCATTATATATATATATATATATATATATTCTTCTGGCTACTTATTTACTTTTGCTTGTTTACTCCACACAAAATTTGCTACACGACTTTTGTCGTCGTCCCTATTTTAGTATTCAATAAATGACTTCTATTTGAGGTGCTTTAGCAACGTTTGGTTGGTTATCTATTTACTGTTTACTATATATTATGCCTCGACTATATGAAACCTTAATCTCAGGGTGTTCACCTTACTCACCGTGAGTTCAATCGTGAGTAGATGTGCACTACCCAAGCAAACTGCACACTCGTTTGTTTTACCACTTTTTTAATGCACTGATTTACTATATATGCCAAATTTTAACAGATCAATGTTGCTTGGTGCCAAATTAATTTATGTATACTATTTATGACTTTAATTTTGACGTTTTAAGATATTCACGGTACTTACCTGAATTATACCGCGCTGAAGGCCTTCTTTTAAACTACTGGCTCAAGATCGTATTCACCGTACGCACCTTCACAAAGGATTCCCAATCGTTGTTCACTTGCGTATCGCCTCCAGGTGTTCTTAACCAATTTCGTTGACCCCAAATCTGAAATAATTTTACCCCAATTTAGAATTAAAAAACCGTTATATCTACTTCTCCTGCGTTAATTCTTCCTTGTAATATACTGCTCTCCTGTTTCTCTACTTCGTATTCCAATCAATCCTCTGCTTGCTCAATCCAAATCAATCCAGCCGTCCTATTTTAAATCAATCCTTGTCCTGCTATTCCTTTAATATCCACACGATGTCCTTACTGCCGTTAATCTGCTCAAATCACTCCAAAAATTATCAATATCGTCGTTGCCTTTTATATCCACTCAAATCTCCTACTGCCGTTAAACCAAATCTTCCCAAATCCAACACCAATCTTTCTCAAACCTAAATAATCGTCGCTTTTCCCTTCGCACTAGTAACCACTCTAAATCTTCTTTAATACTCGTTGCCTTTATACTCTCGATGCTTCTTATTACTTTCACTTTACTAAATTAAACTCTTTAATTCACATAAACTTTTATTTCAATAAATATTTGTACAACTTTTAACGTAGGTTTTGTAAAACACGTCTTTATCTGAACATATCGAAATTAGCATCTTTTTATTTATTTCGCTTAGCGATAAGATCAACAACCTTAGCTTACTTGAATTACAATTCTAAAACATACAATATCCAATAACAATTTGTCTTTCCTTTCGTGTCCAAAATACCTTCACTACAGTCTTTATAATATTCTTAATTTCTACTATTGGTTCAAAAACACTTCACAATTCTCCAATAACCTTTTATATTTCTATTCACTTTTAATTTTGATTTTACAATTCGTCCAAAAGTTGATTCTATTAAAAGAATAGCCAAAATAATTTACACACGACCTGGACGCTTTGTTGGTTGCAGATATCCATAAATGCGTTCGGCTTTCCGACGGCAAATGTACTTTCACTGGCTCATAAAATATCAACTCAGTATAAAACCTTAAGTACCGTGCATTGTATCGTCATAAAGTCATGTTGTCTACCTTTTGGCACATATGTTTCAAACTAAAATGGTACATACTTTAGCATATGTAAAGTACAGCAAAATATAGTTTTTTTAAATTATTAGATCTGATATATTAACCCTGTTGTTTGGCATACACCCCTATTAACACAAATCTACCCTTAGAAGCCTTGTCCCCCCCCCTTACATAATAATATATATATATATATATATATATATATATAAAGTAAAAAGGAATTATTGGCAAGTGACTCAAATTCAGCCACGAGGGCATCCTGTCGACGCGTTTCGCCCTAATTGGGGCTCATCATTACTAATAACGACCTCCTTTAGTGTAATTTTCAAAAAATGTTGCGAGTTTTAGGTCGGCTGGATTATTTAAGAAAACTCTTTTTTATAAACCTGAGCTTTCGGATTATTTTAATCCTTCTTCAAAGGTATAAGGCGAGGTTATAATAAATTGGCGATTAACATAATACTTTTACCTCTTGTTGTATTTTGAAGTTGTTATATACATTTTAGAAGTTTTATAACGAAAATATCTTTTTATGTTAATCGCCAATTTATTATAACCTCGCCTTATACCTTTGAAAAAGGATTAAAATAATCCGAAAGCTCAGGTTTATAAAAAAGAGTTTTCTTAAATAATCCAGCCGACCTAAAACCCACAACATTTTTAGAAATATATATATATATATATATATATATATATATAAAACTTAGGTAGATTTCGACTATAAAGGTAAACTGTAGTGTGTGGTGATAAGTAAAACTTGTTTAATAGTGGTGGTATACATACAAAATATGTACAAAAGTACAATTACACTATTAAATTTTGGTAGAGGTCTGTGAAATTTTCATGATGGTTTTTTGAATTTACTGCTTGTAAATTCTTTTAGATTTGGATGGTTTCAATAAATTCTCTTTTATTGTCTTTTACTTCAATACTTAATATTTCTACATCATTAAAATCAAATTTGTGTAAATTTTCTAAGGCATGGACCGCTAGAGCGGTGCATATTCAATAGAAACTAACAACAACAAATGCACCGCTCTAGCGATAACAAGTGAATATCTTATATACATACTTGTAAATCACACCATTTAAAGAGGATAGTTAAAGTTTTACAATCTTATAAATTACAATAACAGACGTAAACGAATGGAATTACAGATAATTATTACATCACCCTGATGAGTCACATAGAGAAGTGTAAAAATTCGAGAACCTGTGACGTATTGAATATTTTATTATATAAAAACCGATAAATAATTAGGAGGGATCATTCATCAACCAATAGTTGGTGAATCGTTGCGAATTGTCTGTTTATAAAGACATTGTATTCACAGTTGCTAAGTCAATGAAGTTACTAATTGAATGGTCCAATAAAAGTTATAATTTAAATTTGTTGCAAGGTCATTTCGATATTTTAATATTTATTAAAAATAAAGTACTCTCTGAAACGTATGAAGTAAAACTTTGACATAAAATAAATGGATTTTCCAATGCAGCCATAGATTTGAGATTTGAGACGTGGATTGTCGCCAAAGTTACAAAGACATTGGAAGAGTCCGTACGAAATTGTAAAGAGAATAAGTGACGTAGTATATCGGATTTGTAAGCTTCCAAAAGGAAGATCAACAGTGGTGCCCCTTAACCGTTTAGCCACTACGATAGTGACGGCGCTGGTAATGCAGAAGAACGGCAACCAGTGAGACGAACAAATAGTTGCGTTTGTGAGGATGAAGAAGGTCTGAACCAGTTATGATTGGTATGTCTCTGTACAGCAGCATGGGCAAAACAAAATTTAAAATCGCGAAATAGATTCAAGGAAATCTATTCCATTGCCAACAGAATATTCCCCGGCACATCCATAGCGGCGGATTTTTATGTCCCGAGGACTTGCTTGGGTGTTCAAAAATAAATTTTGAGGTCTGAATCAACTTCACCTACAACAACCAGAGGTTGGAAAACTATACGGCTTAAGAACCGACAGCGAAGCATCTACTACTTGATTACTGAGAAACAACCCTCTGTTATATGGGATTACTAGAATCTGCGGAAAATGTTAGCGAACTTCAAGGGTAACGTAATCGAATTTGAAAGTGAGATGTTGGCCATCCCCAAGATCGGTTACGGGCTCAATGGGTTGGACTGAAGGTTGATACGAAATATGCTACTACTGTTCCCGAAAACCAGGGTCCAAATTTTGGTATCTGGTTGTGATTCAAATGGAACCGTGTCCATTTTACGAATATTGATGCTACTTCTTTCAACATGGAAACTGCAGAAATGGTTTCGACTACTTACTACGACGGGAATTTTCCACACCTGGGTCAGGTAGTGTTCTGGGACAGAACAGGTTTAGGAAGGGAGCAGTGTAGTAACGTTGGGTCAATGTGTGACCAGAATAATTACACCAGGAAGTAAATGAAGCGTTTGTACACAAAACATGAATAACTTCTTTCGATAAACTTTATTGACTGGTACAAGGGTTACGCATTTAAGAGTTATTTAGATTGCAATATATTCCAGAATGTTATTAACATAAATTCCGGTATGTCCTCAAATTAACTAGTAAAATTCAAATATATATTAATTGCCGTCATAAATATTAGAGGTAAGGTCTGATTGATGTTTTGATTACAAATCGATTTCTAATTTAAAGCTTTCCAAGATGTGATATAAATAACTGTCGATATAAATTACTGTGCGTGATGTGAATTACTGTAGTGATTATATAAATTAATAATCAGTGTTTGGATAGTCAATTGTAGTGCTTTGATATTATGTTAATTAAGAAGATATGATAGCGTCGTAGTTTTTAAAGTTAATATTTGTACCGTTAGCGGCTAGCTGGAGTTGAATGATTGTGATGGTTTTTGAAAATTTCCATTTAACTACGGTTTGCTGAAAGAAGATGATGCTTGTACTATTAGCGATTACCTGAAAATCAGGCGTTAGGAAAGCTTTTGGCAAAATCCATTGTAAGTATAAGTTGTTGAAAAGGCTTGTTTATTCAGTTTAAAAATAGAGAACTATTGTTTGTGCAAATAGAGTTTTCGTTGCAATATTGGTAAAAACAAATGCGCTTGTAGATAATTCAAGGCAAGTTTTTAGCAAACCTACTTTGGTATCAATATTATTACATGCAAGTAAAGTCTGCATCATTGCGAATTGTAACAGTCCAATATTAATGGCTTCCGCAAATTCTTATTATATTATAAGTGGCGTAAATCTTATTAAAGGAGCATACATTTATAATGAAACGAAAAACTCAATTAAACTTATTTCATTCATCTTCTTTTTGACAATGCATTTCGCGCCTAATCCATTAGTGCGAAAAAAGGATGAATTGTGTGTAATATATAATTGGAATTCTAAATCACTTTATTAAGATGAACATAATAATGCTTTTTAGAAAAATTTTTTTAAGACCAATTAATATACAACGATCAGGTTTGCATGCAGTAGTTTACACTACATTTTTGACAACGGTGTTCTAGTTGCAAATAAAGAATTTGGATAATCATGCTTGCGACTGTTCATCTACTCGTTGTGTGTTGTCATTAAGCAGTTTTATTACAACTATTAATAATTGTTTTAAAAAATGAATGTATTTAAAGACAGTATTTGGTGCGTTTGGCTAGTTCACGGATTCGACAAGCACCATAATCGATAACGTCACACGTACTGGATGGCATCGATAAGACTAAACAAACTTGGCCGAAAACATATATTTCTACAAATAAATATGTTTTAAAGTGTTTCACCATTTCGAATGGACCTGCACCTTGCCGAAGTTCTATATTACTAGAACAAGTGAAATGGCGTGTGAGTTCTAATGAACTAAAGAGCCAAACTACAGGTCCAACCAAAGTAGTAGGGTCGTTAGTGAGGAACCAGACTAAGACAGATACCCAAAAGAGGGCAGCGGCTTTTTCGGTACTTAGAGGGGCAGAGACCATAGAGGTCGGTATGGCAGTCTAAGACACGTTACTGCGATGTGGAAAGTAACGGGAAACCACCACATTACCTCCCAAGTACACAACGTACCTATATTATAATAAAATGATTGCATTCTCTGGGGTAAAAGATTTCGGAGTTAAAATAGTCCCCCATTCGGATCTCCGGGAGGGGACTACTTCTGAGGATGCAATCGGAAAGTTCGGAATAAGGGTCGGGGACATTTTGCGAGTCGGTGCGTAGAATGTTAGAAGCATGAAGCAAGTAGGTAAGCTAGAGAACCTAAAAATCGAAATGGATAGGTTAGCACTAAACATAGTAGGGATCAGCAAAGCTAGGTGGCCAGAGGCGGGCGATTTTTGGAGTGGAGACTTCAGGGTAATTCATACAGGAGCAGAGGAAGGAAATTTGGGTGTGGTAATAGTTATGCGGAAAAAGATAGGATACTGTGTAGCAGATTACTTACAAAAGAATGAAAAAGTACCCATGGTTAGAGTAGAACCGGTAAACACAGTAATAATACAAGTATACATGCCCACCTCTACCTACAGTGATGAACAGGTAGAAGCGATTTACAAAGATATCGGAAACATATTAAGATACGTTTAAGAACATGAAAGTTTAATAATTACGGGGGATTTTAATGCAGTGGTAGGTGAGGGTAGGGAAGGAGCAGTAGTAGGTTTATTTGGTTTATGCTCGAGAAACGACAGGGGAAATAGGCTGGTAGAATTTTGCGACAAGAACAATTTCATCATCACATACACATCATTTTAACATCATTCTAGAAGACAATACACGTGGAAGATTCCAGGAGATATAGGAAGACATCAAATATATTCCATTCTTGTTAGACAACGGATTAGGAATCAAGTAAAAGACTCTAGAAGCTATCCAGAAGCAGATATAGATACTGATCACACTTAAATTTAAAAATTTGAAAAAACTAAACTGTAAAAAGCAATTTGAGTTAAAGAAAAAATTCGAAAAAAAGTGCAAATGAATTGCTGAAAGATATAGGAAAAATATCTTATACTAAGGAAGTAGAAACAGAATGGAATAACATTAAATCCAGCTTAGACATGGTGGCCAGAGATATTTTGGAGTATACATAAAAAGAAGATAAAAAACCATGGATAACAAAGGATATCCTGAATTTAATAGAAGAAAGACGAAAATACAAAAATAAATCAGACGAATCAGGAAAACAGAGATACAAAACCATAAAATGTGAAATTAATCGTAAATGCAGGAAAGCTAAAGAACAAAAGTGCAAAGAGGTACAAACTAAGATGGAAATAGGAAAGACAGATGAAGCATACAAACTAAGTAGAATTTTTTAGGGATATAAAACCGTATAGCAAAAATATAAAAAACGCGGGAGAAAATGTCATTATAGAAAATGTAACGAAAGTGGATAGATGGCAAAAATATATAGGAAATTTATATGCGTGTATATAGGGTTTGTAGATCTAGAAAAACTGTTCGACAATGTAAAATGGAGAAAAATGTTCAAAATACTCACAAAGATTGGAATGAGTTATAGGGATAGACGAATAGTACATAGCTTACACAAAGAACAAACAGCGGTAATACAATTCGAGTAGGAACGTAGAGAAGTAAACATTAAGAAAGGGGTGAGACAGGTTTGTGCCCGATCCCCATTAATTATTAACTTGTACATTGAAGTGGCAATGGATACTGTCAAATGCAGGAAGGCATGTGGAATTAGTATGTAAGGACAAAAAAATGATATGTTTAAATTTGCAGATAATATAGCTGTATCAGCATCTAGTAGGTAAGAGTTAAAAGCTGCTCTTAATGAAATGGAAACGGTTCTAACAGAGAGATACGGTATGAAAGTTAGCAAACATAAAACTAAAGTACTAGTATACATAGGAAAGGAAACTAAATCAAAAACACGAATACAAATAGGTAACAAGGATTTACAAGAGGTTAAGGATTTCTGCTACCTAGGAAGCCAAATAACGCAAGCTGGGAAAAACGCAAAAGATATAAAAGAAAGATTAGCACAAGGTCGTGCTACATTTAACAAGAAAAAACAACTACTGTGTTCAAAGACAACAAACATAGAAACAAGAAAAAGATTGCTTAAAACATATGTGAGGAGCACTGCACTGTACGGCTGTGAAGCCTGGACAGTAGGAGACGCAGACAAGAAAAAAGTAGAAGCTTTTGAAATGTGGTGCTACAGATGTATGATGAAGATATTATGGACAAACAAAGTTAAGAACAAAGAGGTACTAAAAATGGCAGGGGAAGGAAGATATATGTGAAAAACGGTAAATAATAAGAGACATAGGAGGATAGGCTACATACTACGGTATGAGGGTATAGTGCGAAATATATTAGAATCAAAGATAGGAAAAAAGACAAGTAGAGGTAGACCTAGAGGTTAGACTATTGCACACTGATAGTGAAAGATGTAGGCGGTAGGAATTTCAGAAAAATGTGTAGACTAGCTCAGAATAGAAATCAATGGAGGTACGCATCCAACCAGTCACAAGATGGATAAACAAATGACAAAAAATAACTGTACTTAAACATGAGGATTATTATAAGAAAATACAATGCAATAATATTAATTGGGGGAAAGGATTTACTGGAAAACTATTAATTCGGCAAATGTCTAAGTGTTGGGGGATTTTGGCAGCCACAAGCTGTTTAACTCCGTGCACATACCACTGAATCTCGGTGAAATAGAGCATATAATTAGAAATCAATAGAAGGGGATCCGAGCTGTATATAGGCCGTGTGGGAATTTCAGGGAACTGTATAAGCCGGTTCAGAATATAAATAAGGGGAGGTACCTGGTTAACCAGTTTTGAGACGAAAAACCTAATGACGAAAAAATAAGCACAGATAAACGTGATGATTACTATAAACAACTGCGGGTGTTGGTTGTGAAATATCTGCAACTAATGTTGACTGTGCGAAAGGATATCTTTCAAAAAATATTAAATCGGCAATAGTTCAAGTGCTAGGGAACTTGGCAGACACAGGCTGGTTGTTCCCCCCTCACAACCACTGAATGTCGAAGAAATAGGGTACATCATTGTAAAATAATAGAAGGAGACCGAATTACACCTAATAAGAAAGAACAGCGCCTATGATCAAAGACTACAAACATAGAAACAAGAAGAAAATAGTTGAAACCATATGTGTGGATCACAGCACAGTATGCCTACAAAATACAGGCAGTACGAAAAGCAGACAGAAAAACGGTAGAAGACTTTTGAAATGTTGTGCTTCAGATGTATGAGGATGATAACATGGAAAGACAAAGTTAATAACAAATAGGTTATAGAAATCGGAAGAAATAGGAGAAATAGAAGGGCAGAATACGTTCTAAGGCATTTTTTGGGAATAGTATGGGGTATATTACAAGCACAGATAGGAAAAAGGATGTAGATGTTGACCTAGATCAGACAGTGATAGATGCAGACTGTGGAAATTTTAGGGAAACGTGTAGGTTGGTTCAGACTAGGAAACAATGAGGGTACACGTCCAACCAGTTATGGGGCTGAAGACCTAATGATGATGAGATCAATGTAAGTGCAAGGTAGAATTAAACTTTTTTATGAACCTTTATTTACATTTAAGGAATTGTGGGTGGGGCAGCGCGATATGGGGTGGTGGTGGTGTTTGGATTGTAGATCGGACAGCATCAAAATTCTTATATAAAACGGTTAATCAATAGTCATATGAATCTTGAATGTAGGACCACTCGGGATGAATGACATTTGTATCTGGCAAAAATGACCAGAACGGACCTTAGAATTTCCCATGTTAAATACCATAAGAAAACGAACGAACATAACATATCTACTAACAACTTAAACAAAAGGTGCATGGTGATTTATTTTGCATATACAAAAATTCTCTTTTGTATATGGACTATGTTTCACCTCCCGTAACTTTGAAAGTGGAGTCATCTCGTTTTTGTATTAGACCTTGCAAATAAACTTGTTCAAGTGTAAATCATAGACTGTAGTTATATTTACCATTAAAGCGACTATCTAGATGCCAGGTTAGCATATGACTACTATTTCTAAGGTCTAGGTTGATTGAAAGATGTTAGACAAGCATTATTCAGAAAAATACGTCAGTAAGTGAATGCATGTTAAATGAAGATCTCTTGTGTATGTTGCTACGCACGATTCTGCTTTGCTTTATAGTCATTTGCTTAAGCATAAAAGCGTTCTGTGTGTATATTTGCAGTAACAACTTTCGTTCAACATCCTCTAAACGTTGTGAAAGTATTTCATGATGCGCGTAGCAAAATGTGACAGGAGCTTTCTACAAAATCGTATACTTTCTACAGCACTGCACTATTACCAAATAAAGAAAAGTTAATGGTTCGTTCAATTTGCATATACTACTCGGTTGACAAATTTTGAAACAAGGCAAATTAGAGGAAACGCCGATTTTTAATTCAAAATTACCAATAACTTTTTCATGATGAAGATTATATTTCAATGGGATAAATCACGTGGTTTCATATAATTTAATATCACCCTATTTGTTCTCCTATTACCGACGGTAACGTTGAAACACGCATTTCCAGTGAACACCGCGATTAGTTTGCAGTTGCTCTACTACAGGCGGGTTACTCATTAACTCTGTAGCAAGGGGAATAACAGATGTGTTTTATTACAGGGTACGAAAAAATTTATTTTTGCTTATTGGACTGACATGAGCTATCGTTAGCTTTATTGTATAATAGCCGTTTTTATATTAAACTTTGTCTCTTATGCCTTTAGTCGAAGATTCCAGTTGACGATTTAGTTCGTCGTTTATTATTAACTGTACGTAAATGAGTGTAAATTTTGTAGGTACAATAATGCTTTATTTGTTGTGTAGTTTAATGAATCAGATTCCCCCTGGGGAAAGTTATGCAACCCCACACATGTGTAACCTCTACTACAATACGTAATAAATGCAATATTCTATTAAACAGGAAATTTTAATTAAGTTTATTTTAGTAAATTTGCATGGAGTATACGTTAAACATATAACCTTAGATTAATATTACTTTGTACTACAACTCACCTTTGTTGACTTTATACATTAAAATGAACTCTATACAAAGTAGCATATATAAAAGCTAATGAACAACTGTTTTATCTAATTTGATATAACAGAGATTCGAGTGAAATATATTTTGCGAAAGTAGTTTGTAAGTCGGCTAACATTTAATTTTCAAAATTATAAGTGAAATTTTAGAATTATATTTAGAATTACTGCATTTTGCTAAATTCAGTTACTTAACAGTGTAGAAAAGTTTTCATAAGTTAGCACTAAAAAACTTGTATTGCATTCCCCGTTATTGCATGGTTTTTAGATTACAATTATTTTTAAAACCATTAACCAAGAAATAGGTAGCAAATTGTTGCAAGCAAAACGCATGCCAGGAATGGAAAAAAAGGTAGCCAAGAGCGAGTCGAGCTTACACTCTTAGGGTTCCGTACCAATACTACAGTGAACAATCAATAAACCAAATTAAGCTGTTTTTATTTTTTATGTATATTTAAATCTTATCCAAATTTGATTGTGATAACTGAAAAATGAATATATGAATATGAATATTACCGTGTTTATAATTTTTTTCCCAGCAACTATTACACTGTCAAAAAAAACTGCAGTTTTCCGATAATCTATGACTCAATAGCTACTATCCCTATTAAAATCAAAATTTTAGCTTTAGAAATGTAGGAGTACAGCGGGGGGGGGGACTGTTATTTTTGGCACATTTTGAGCTATATCATGAAGACTATAGACCGAAAATTATAAAAAAAATATTTTTGGAAGCCTTTTAGAATCCTCCTTCAAATGACACCTCACACGATATATTTATTAAAAATTTTCTTCTTTTGACCGAATTAACCCTTGCCAGTTTAATCTAAATTTTTTTTTTGTTGACTGTCGATATATGAGCGCGCGTGCCGTAAAGACCTAGCATTGTACCAAATTTCAAATTCCTACGTTACATAGTTTGCGAGAAAAATCTCTGTGACAGACGGACGGACGGACACTAGAGTAATCTTATCAAGGTTCCGTTATACCTTATAAGGTACGGAACCGTAATAAAAATGAACAAAGAAACCCGTTAACACAAAATTAAGGGATAGTTCCGGGACTAGCTAACACTGACTCTAAACACATTGACTGTGGAAGCGAAGTAAAATACATAAACTATAAAAAATATACAAAAACTGTATTAAAAAATTTATGAAGGTTGTAGTACTATACTAGATCCGTCGAATTTAGGGCCACGGCGTCAAATGGTTAGCTGCTGGCTACGTTGGAGAATGTTGAAAATGCGTCCAGTATTTATATATTAACATTCACAGAACTGTTGTTAAATGTAGATACACACCTACAAACGTTTTCCTACACTAGAAATTTAACTTTCTGATATACTAAACTTCCTTGTTTTGTTTGGGGTTTCATTCACTCTTCACGATTTAAAACTTGAGTAGGACTGTAATTACATATGATTTTCAATAACATTCAGAGTTGGAGACAATCCAAACAAATGGTTTCCATATAATAATGCAAATAAATACTCACCTTGTTATTCCAGTAGACTGCATATACGAGCGCTCGTTCTTGTGGACACATGGACATCATAAACGTGAATTGCCTGTTCTTTAATATACAGCTAAAACCAAAATATAAACACTGATTTCAAATCACACGGTAACCACTACATAGGTTATATACATACAAAAAAAAGACGTTACATACATTTAACCCATAAAGAATATTTTCATGTAGCTTCCACCAAGTATGTAAAGTGACTCTCTTTATTTTAAATAACAAGAGGAGTCGAAGTAAACTCTCACCAATATACCGGAACTAACCTACCATTACCGATCTGACCAATATACCGGATTTATACGCGAGTTAACCGAGTAACTCATTTATTTTTGAGACAGGGCAAAAAGTTTGTTTCATGTTCACTGAACACCTTGTTACCATCTAGAATAATATGTTCATACTCAAGATCTTCGACTTCTTTCTTCACATATACAAACCATTTCTTAGTATCTAATACGCTCACGCAAACGCTTGACTGTGTCACAGCTTCTGAAAGACATAATTCAGGATGCATTTTACTGAAAGTACGGTACTATCCTTTTTGAAATATGCCATTTGGATATAGAGCTTCGCGATTAGCTTCTTTTACAAAGGTATACACTTCTGTAAATTTCTGATATGTTGCGAAAAACCTCTGCGTTGATAAGGTGATAATACAACTAAATTATTCGGAAGAAGTATACCATAATGAAAATCAAATAAGTTAACCAACAAGTTATTTATACTTCAGTAACACAGCTTCTTTGACTGTTGTTAATAGGTAAGCAGGGCGCCCATGGACTGGCTTTTTGAATTTATTTCCCGTACGTAATTGAAGTGTTAATCTGTCTATATCATATTTTATCGAAGCTTTTCTTTTGCTTACCTTTAGAGCAACAAAGGAATTTAGAAACAAGAATTCTGTGACAATCATGAAACGCAGTACAAACTCGGCAGTATACCTTCACTAATACCAATATTAGGAAACTAAGAACACTTTTAATTTGTTATGCACGTGCAAACTTTACAAACAAAAAATTACTAACAAGAAAGATATGCTTCAAGCGTTTGTAATTTTATATTAAGGTCGAGTGTGTCACTATTGCAACAGTACCCACAACTGTCGTTTTTGCCCTATATGTATAACTTTTAAAAGCTTTTAAATATCACTTGCTTTCAAAAGGCACAATCTGATCAATGTGTGCTAAGTTCAAATTTAAATAAATACTTAAGTAGGTTGGTAATTTCATTGAACATATGTACCGCGTACCTTAGAGAGCAACAACAACCCTCCACACTATTGTCTATCCTTGTTATTGCGCCAGGCACACAAATTGTAGCTACGTGCAAGCGACTTGTTCCTTCCAGTTATGTGAATACATATTAAGTTCAATGATGCCAAGACTTTTTAACGTCATGACCCTTACCTATTTCAGCTTCTTACGAAATTTTATGTAATTTGTCAGAACCAACTAGCAGTTTAATATACCAAAATGCTGTTCGTATACGATAAGGTAGACGAAACATTTTGATTTCTGCATTACTTATTCAAATAAGACACCTCAAATCCCTGCCTTGTATAAGTGTTTTGTAAACACGGAAGTTGCTATAAGGTTTTGTAGAACAAAAGATGTTATTCGAAACTAAATTGAAATTACACAAACCCTTGCAACAGAATTTTATTGTTTTAACTTTAGTACGTACCTCAAGTACCCGCAAAACTTGAATTTGAATTCGATACAGCTTTTAGTGCTGTTCTATACAAATTTTTACATCGTCCATAATTATTTAGAGGTAGGGCTTTATAATAGATTAAATGCTCCTTTCCATAAGGTTAATTAAATTAATTATTGGAATCTGTTCAAAGTGAGAATGTAATCTAGGAAAACGAATTAAGTTGGTTCTGAACTGAAATGTGCTTTTCGTACTTCATTATTACATTGAAAGACTGCAGATAACCTAGCCGGATTAATTTGTAATTGAGTTGATTCATTTGCAGATTGTTTTGTATCGTAGGAGGTTTAATACACTGAAATTGAAGTATTACAAATGGGTTTGCGATAGAACAAAGGACCGATCAAGAGTCAACAATAAAGAGACTAAGTAAAATAGAGAGAGAGATATTCAAAACAGACCAGAAAACTATTATTTGTCATAGAACCAACTTAAAATTCTTTTGTATAAAGCTCATTACTGAAAACCAATAGACCTAAAGATCATTTTTTAAATAGGTCGTATACCATTTTCCGCAAGTGTTTCTATAACGTTTTTATGCAAAACAATACTGCAGACTATTTTATTCAAGCGTAGCTTACTACTCAAACTTGTTAAATAGTCCTTTTGAACAGTTGGAAAAACCGGCAAAAGTAACCATAAGTAATAGAAAATTCTTTAGTAAACCAAATATTTTTATCGCACATCTGCAGAGTTTTTACTTCTTATTTTAGTTTCTGTATCAACTTTTCAACAACTTGGTTTCAAAGCACAAATTGGTCATAAGTTAGGTAATTGCAGTGGTCTATAGCAACGTATGTTTTATACTTAATTATACTTTGTGTCAAATGATATTCGCGTCTATCAATCAATAATGTGTTGTGCTTTTTAAAGAAGGCTCCATCTTTTCATTGTATTACTTAAGTTTGGAGGATTTTTAAATCTCCCCTTGGAAAATTCTCCTTTATTATTGTGTTTAATATAAGTTTCATGAATAAACCAAACAAATATTTTGTTCTCACGTAAAACCGGACATTAAATTATGATTTGTGGTGTGGGAAACCGCAGCGACTGCATTTCCCACGCTCAAAAGTCCAGCTGTGTCTAAAAGTTTAGCATGAGAACATCAACATATCTTGTAGGGGCGATAGCTCGTTGGAGCCGAGCGTCGAAATAAGCGATACTTTATTACCGACCATTCTCGAGTGCGGACGTGATGTGTAGAGTTACAACTGCTAACGAAGTAATTCGTTTTCCTTTGTTATCTTTCACCTCTACCAATATAAACAATACCGGCACTTCGTCAATAAAAGACAACCGACAACCAAATAACGAACACTGGACATACCCTCTGAGAGGAAAAACACCGAGACTAGGATCTCCACGTGGTAAGTTTTAGCATTATAATTTGAGAGGCTTTGACACCCCGGGGAAAATATAACCAGGTATAAATCTGAAAATATTATATTAATTACATATTATATACTGTATATATATATATATATATATATATATACATATATATATATATATTGCTGTGAAACCTACAAAATCCGTGAACTACGCTTTTCGAATCGAGCCTCACGAATTGGGCGTCAAGAATGCTGTGACACCTCTTGAATTACCTGGTCTGTTAATTTTCTTCTGTTAATCGCCTCGGCTGCTCCTCTAGATAGCTTTCATCCTCATACATAAAAAAACAAACACATTCCTACCACAAACATCAACGTCAACTCTATTTACATCAATATTCACAATACATTAAAATTTCAAAATTAATATTCAGCATAAATTTTAATATCGGAAAATTTCAAAATTAAATTTATTATCATTTTAATGTGCATCCAGAATTAAAGTCCTTGTAGGATGCCTACTAATTACTATAACAATATATGCAGAGTACAAAGGAGCATCTACCACCCTTTACGTTAATTAACCAGGTTCGCCTAATTGAGCTCAAAGACATACCCATATTTTTTATCATAATCCAGAACATCAATACTAAATACTCCTTTCTACTTAAACAAGCAAATTTCACCTTAAAATTAAAATATTATTGTTAGTACAATTTCACTACTGTCCATTTTAAATAAACAAATTAGAAAGTTATTCAACACACACTAAAATCTCAAAGTTCAAACAAAATAGTATAATTTACCTGAATGTTACTTGCACTCGTAGCTTCAATGTACATCGTCCCTTTTGTTAATCACACCATTCCAACTGGGTTATATTTACGGCTTCTGATTCTCAACGCTTTTAAAATTTTCTCCATCACCATTTATTTAAAGTTGTTTCAGGGCTTTTCCGGAACTAATCTGTGTATATCTGAACCTTGTTTTGTGGATCCAGACCCGTTTATGCACCATTTAAGTATTAATACCCCGAAAAATAACAAAGAACTTCATACTTTTTCACCAATATACGCCAAAACTGCCTACTTTTGTGTATATATTTGTCGTTGTAAATTTTTACCAATTGGTACAGTGATACTAGACTTTATTACTTTGTATCTTCTTTTCTAAGTGCACTAACGTACATTCATTGTAGCACGTAAAGAACAAGCTGTTTTAAATCACATAATATTCGAGCAAACTGTTTAAATTATTTAATATTAAAACCGGAAAACTAAAAAGCACTGTTTAACGCGTTCAATCAAGTCGAAGATCTAAGAGAGCTTGTTCATATTAACCTCCGTATATATAGCGATTAGCCTGTCTGTCGGTCTGTTCCCCAAAATGGACAATTCTAAAGAATTTTGCTTGCTATGTTCCCATTCCGTAGCTCGCGCGTCGGTTTTTACGAATTTTGTACTCGCCCCAGTTAAATCTCAGAAATTTCAACACGGCAGCAACGTCTGGAAATAACTAATTGACTTTTATACAGAAATCGTTGTTTCTACCTCTGATATTTGCATCCTATTTTCAACCAATTGTGACCCTCGTGACGTTGCTTAAATCACGCCTTTTACTATATGTGTCTCGGTCTTGTGCATATTATCTGTCTCTATCTAACCTGTTCTTATTGATGCAAATTGATATTCTTTATTATCGATTATTTTAGTCCATGTGGAGTGTGAAATATCCCACCTTTAGCATTTCTCGTAACTATTATGCGATGGTTTCTCCAAGATTCTTTGAACCATTAATTATCTGCAAAATTTACGCCGAATGAGCTTTTTAAACTACGCAGGTGTTCAAACATACTATTAATTCTCAGAGCCTTATTCCGTGGTATTTTAATCTTGGATTTTCACAGGCTTTTATGCTTATTATTAATAATGGTTTAATTAACTCCAATTAAAATTGACTTCTATCCTTTCATTTTTATCGAATGAAATCGTTATCCATTTTCTGATTGATGCAAATTTAGTAACCTGTATATGTTAGCACATAGAAAGGAAAACCGATACAAAAACTAACAAGGAGAAAAATAACTCACCAGGTATGATGTTAAGATTAACAGCTATTATTATTTATTGTCAAACGAAATACTGCATGAAGATTTAAAGCTTTACATTCGTACTTACAGGCAGATATAACTTTATAGGTATTTTTAAAACGCAGTAATGCTGTACAAGACTTTTGAGCGTTTAAAAAATAAAGCAACTCAAAACTTATCAAATATAGGAGTTTGTTGCATCGATTTGCCTACTATTCACTCGCGGCCACCTTTGTATGTTTTTACTGCTACAAATGAGTAGTGGCGGTAAAGATTTAATTTTTAATTGTTGAAGATTCTAAATATTTTCAAATGTTTAGTGCAGTAGATCATTGTATCAAATGCTTCTTACTAATAAGTAAGTAAACAAACATAGATAATAAGCACTTAATTTATAGTAATATTGCACTTATTAATTCGATATTAACCTATTCCTTTTTCTATTATTACCTAAAGCTGCACTTGATCTGTTGTGTTATACCATTCAAAATCAACCCGTGATTTTTCTGTTTGTCAATATTTAGTCATCATGAAAAGCTTTGTGGTGTGAAGACTGTGCCTGTGTTACTTCTCCGTTTATTTGTTGACCCAAAATGCACCAACTGTCCTACATGTGATATACCTTCTTTGAAATGCAACATCTGTAAGAAATATTTACATGTGAAATGTCTTAAATTAACCGATTTGGAATCACATATTGCCTTACAATATAAACATGCTTGGAATTGTTCTTAACTCTAACAATTGATTCGGTGGAGTAAATAATTAAACAACAGTTTGATCGTTTTATAAATGCGATTATTTTAAGCACATATGAAAAATTTTATCTACTCAATAACAGAATTCTAACAATGGAAAATAGTTTCCAACAAATTAGGGGTGGGGGATGGACTTCTGTTAAATGCTAACTGAAATGGAGCATCGGCGTCAACGTGCTAACAATTTATTACTGTTTAATATACCTTAGTCCGGAGCAGTTTCGACTGAAGATAAAATTAATGAAGATTCTAAAGCACATATCATCCATTCTTACTACACTTGAAAAATTTCAAGCACCAAAAAAATATTACGGTTCGGTGCCCGTAACAGCAGCACTGTTCGCCCGTTAAAGCTAATATACGACAATATAGATGATGTCCATAGTACTCAGATCTAATAAGAAGAATTCCAATAGGAAGTTACACTTTCAGTCTGACAACTTTATCTCAAAGAAACACCATTATAAATGTAAAATTGATATTAACAAAAGAGAGACGAATTTAATCTTAAAATATAATCCATATCCAAGAAGTCAACAACTGCATCAGCTTCGTCAAACTAAGCAACCCCAATGCTCTATCAAAATTGTTGTGAACTTAGATCGAAAGTGATTTAGTTATATAATTCAGTCAATTCATGCCAATTTAATTTAATCGCTCTGACTGAGACTTGGTTCTCTCAAGATATTCTTAATATTGAGTTTTCCCTCACAACTACGTGGTATTTAGAAAAGACAGAGACTTTGTAACATTAAGTCAATCAAGGGAGCAGGAGTGTTATTGGCTGCTGAAGATGCGTTGGTTATTTCTAAGACATTTGACTACTCAGTAACAAATGATTACGTTCCTGCAGTTGACATTGTTGGTATACAGATATCGTTAAAAACAAATATTAACAATGCGATTCTTTGTATCTACACTTTCCCTTCATTGCCTATCTCTGACTATGGGTTATTTTTTGATGTGCTGGACACATTGAGCGTGCTGAGCAGTGACAAAGTGCTATTCCTATGTGATTTTAATACTCCTATATACGAGGATGACAATTCGAATCGATCTGCAGCATTAATTAATTTTATAAACCCACATAACTTAACACAAAATAATAACGTACCAGATGTATATTGCCGTTTTCTTAATTTAGTATTAACTAACAAGGATTGTATTGTCAATAGAGGAGATCCTGTAGTAGTTGAGGATTCGTATTGTCCAGCCCCCAACCTAGAACTATGTGTGATACTACGGACACATAACCAATTAGTTCTGACAATTTCAATTTCAACAAAAGCTAACTATCTACTGCTAAACCAACTGCTTTACTTAGCCGATTGGTCTTCATTGGCGAGTCTAGAAGATGTTGGTGCAGTTTGTTACGTTCTATATAATTTCCTTATAGCAGTACCTAGAATGAAATCATGTTCCGTGAAGCAGAAATATTCACCGCGGTTTAATCATAATGTAATGCCGTCACTAAGACATAAACACTATTTACATACGATGTACACAAAGTTTCAATCCCGGTACTGATATCAACTATTTGCTAATCAAAGAACTGTCATAAAGTAGATTATTAATAATGCTTATAAGGAATACATGGCCGAAACGGAAAATATGATTATCAGTGAACCAAGACGTATATGTTCATATATTCAGCAGAAGAAAAAGATTTCACGCATTCCTGGAAATATGCGATACAAAGAAATGGAACTCTTCACACCGCAGGCGATTGTGGATGCCTTTGCCGATTATTTTCAGATTATTTATGTGGTTTCAAACCCGTATCACTATAATTTTTTTGTTACATCTTAAGAAGTTTCTTATTGTTAATATCATCCATTTTACTACGAAGAAGTATCAAATGCACTCAAGCACTGCAAACCCAAAGCTACTAGTGGTTGTGATGGCATCCCCAGTTTTCTTGTAAAACTTTGTGCGGATGTGTTTGTTTAACTTGTATACTATATTTATAATATAATTATCGCTAAATCAAAATTTCCTGTTATTTGGAAAATATCTAGTGCAACACCAGTCTATAAAGAAAAGGGATTTATTTGATATTCGAAATTATCGACCCATCTGTTGTCTAAATAATTTCGCTGAAGTTTTTGAATGTATGGTATATAGTCAGATCTACGCTTCTATTAGGCATTGAATTTTACCTTCCAGCACGGATTCATGAAAGGCAGATCAACAATTACTAATTTAGCTATTTCTAAACAATTCCTATCCGAAAGCATGGATAATAGGGGTCAAGTAGATATAGTGTACACTGATTTCTGAAATGCATTCGACCAAATCGACGTATATATTCTTGTATCCAAATTAAGTAGCTTTAATTTTCATGAATCATGAGTAAGTCTACTGCTATTGTACTTGAGTGGAAGTCAACAAGTAGTCAAGTATAATAGTTTCCACTCTCGGTTGTTTAATCCGACTTCAGGAGTCCACAGGGATCCAATCTGGGACCTCTTTTATTTTTGATCTTTATCAATGACATAAATGATACTATTGATACCAACCGCCTACTATTTGTTAACGATCTAAAAATCTATCTCGAAATTAAGTCGCTTAACGATACAATGTATCTTCAAGAATGTTTGAATTCCCTAAATCGCTGATGTCTAAAGAACAAACTTTACATAAATTTCAACAAATGCTTAGTTGTCTCTTTCTCTAAAAGGAAGTACATTATATCATATCCATATCGAGTAGACGATATGGTACTCAAGCGCGAGGAAATAGTCATCGATTTCAGTGTTGCTTTCAAGTCTAACCTTGATTTGTCGGATCATATAGCGAATGTGATATCTAAAGCCATTAAAACATATAGCTTTATATATAGGAATTGTAGAGATTCCAGTCAGTCAAAGCTTTTATTTCTATACTGTTCTTTAGCTCGTTCTTACCTTGAATAGGGTTCAATTATTTGGTATCCATTGTAGTGTTCATATATAATCTATGAAAAACTCCCATGAAGCTTTTCAAAATTTATATATTTTATATCTGAGGGCGTATATCTATGTAGGAATTTCAATCACATATTGATACTTAAAAGTTTTAATTTAACATCGTTGCATTCTCGTAGAGTATTGCCTGCTACTAAATTTTTGTTTAACATTTTGCACAATAAGTTAGACTGTCCTTCTCTTTTGATGAAGCTTCAATTTTTAGTTCCACGCCTAAACTCCAGGCAGCATATTACTTTTTATATACCACCATATAAAACTAATATATTATTAAACTCCCTAATATCGGTTATTGTTAGAAATATATGAGGTTTCCTCTTTTAACGATATTAGGCGGTTTTATCGAAACTGTGCATATACGTGAAAGATAATACCCTGGAGCTCAATGCCCGGCAGTCAGTCTTCGAACTCCATACTTCGTTGTTCAAGCTACTCAACCGAGTCAGTCTGAGTTTACAGCTTTTGCATTGTTGTCTACCTAGACTACTCGCCCAGTACAATTAATTATTTTTTATTAAAGTTATTATGAACCAGATATTCCAAATTTCATTGTAATTTCTGTTTAACTTATTAAATAAATTTGTTAAAGTGTCGAAGTTTTTTAAAAAACACAGTTCCAAAGGCCCGAACTTTAACTCGCAACATTGAAGAACTTTTCGACAAGTGTTGGGTAAGTGTTTACACTGTTCCGATTTATTGTATTTTTTCATTGTCAAAATTGTAAAACCTCAGCATTTATTATTGTTATTATCAATTTGGTTTTAACTATTCACACAACAGTCCACTCAGCTATCGAAAATTTGCACTTGATGAGCAATCTGGAAAAAATCCCAATGCAGGGTTTTTTACATCCATTGCTTATCGAACAGTTATGTGCAGCGAATTTAATGAGATTGCTAATCAATGTGATTTCTATGCCAATACTTTTAGTTACATATCTAAGATTATTTTCGAAAATGCGTTTTAATTAATTATTGTTTATAACTTTTTATACTAGCATATGCACTTATATAATTGTATGATTTTGATTTGTGTATCTACGTAACTTGGTATACTTTTCTCTGAATCTCTGAATATTTATGTTAAATACCTGTAATTGGGGTAATCCCTTGACAATGATTGTAAAATAAAATAAAAAATAAAAATATTTTTTAGCTTTGCTCCCTTAGAAAGAAATTGATATCGATCCATTAACCGTTAGAAGGGTTAAGTAATGAAATATCTAAAAATCGCGCAGTAAATATATAAATGTTACACGCCAGCAACCATACTTAATAAATGCCATCGATGACAGGTTATTTACCGTCCGTCCACCTCATTCAGCAACAAAATTAAAACAAAATTTTGTATCAATTTTGCTTTCCAATGTTGTATTGAATGTAAAGACTGCGTGCTCGATATCTATCATCATAGTACGATGAAGTTAACATTTATTATAAATTTTGTGTTTAGTTGTACTGGTTTGCAATCTTCAACGATAAATGTATCACTGTCAAGAATCTTTCGATCATTTTAGCATCTGCTTTAAAAATTCTCAATCCTTGTGCTTGTTCACAAGCAACAATCTCTGTTGCGAGAGAGATATCTTAGGATTTTCGTGCTGTTTCTGAAGCTGCCAATTTAAAAATCTATAAACGTCTAATACTAGGTTTTCGTTTTTTAGAATGCTCTTTAATGCTAATTTTAGTAAACTGTATGCAGATAGGGTAGCATTACAAAAAACTTGTCTTTATATAAAGAACCAGCGATAATTACCGAGTTTCAGGCTAAAATGATGAAGTTCTCTAAATTCATTTTCATGTCTTTGTATTTAATGTTAATATATCGATTAGAAATATGGTTAGTAATAGAATTTAAGATGATTAGCGCAAACACATTAAAAAGGTTTCTACAAATTGCAGTTCTTTAGCACAGCGTAGCCTCATTTTAAAACAAGGTTACTGTCTGACAAAGTATCTGTACAAAAAGCTGGAACCGGATACCAACTAAATTACGCAAAGAAGTTGTCAGTAAAGTGGAGCTTAATTAAATCGTTTCTCTTTTTTTAGATATCCTAATTAAATAGGAAACTCGAAACCTACCCAATTTTATGAAAACATTTAATAAACAACGAAGTCTGTACAGCTTTGGGCTAGGATATACGTTGCTCAGAAGCGCTTTAAAATTTACATATTCTTTAAATTTGAATTTTGTTTTGATTTATTTTAATGCATTAGTCGATATACATTTATTTTAATCAAGTGGGTTTGGTGTAAAACATTTTTAAGGTTTTGCATTATACCTGCCTAAATCAGTCAGCATAACATGTGTATCTCTATACTTTAATTCAAATAAGAAGGGAGTGGGACCTCAATCGGTTTCCGTTCAAATTTAGGTAGGTAGTATTAAATGCCTTAGTTTCTTCTCCTTCAAGAGATTATACTAATTGTGTGCTTCAATAAAAATGAATTTTGTAGCATTCAGCAAATTACTTTTAGATATAGCAAAGTGAACAAATAAATGTTAATTTTAAGCTCTACACGTTTAAAACTATTTATAAATTAAATAAGCTGGTTTCTATCGAAGATACATTAAGACATTGTTTAACGTTATTTCGATTAAAGCTGCTTTAGTTTTATTCATTTCTCTCGAATTAAAAGCTCTTATTGTACAGCGTGTCCCAAATTGGATGTATTAAATGAGTAACTTCGTTGTCCTTAAAGATATAATAAAAACTACGTGCGCAGTCATGGGCCAACTTTTTGAGATCAATTCAATGGTGAAATCACAAATGAGCGATCTTGTTTTGTTTTCGAGCTATAGCCAAAAATTGATATATTTAACAATTCTATTAATTTGTATAACTCTTTTGTTTGCAAAAACATTCAAAAATACTATAGAAGTCTTTTATATAGTTTTCTACGTAGAACACAGTGGTGTGCGCAAATATTTAATATTTACAACACTTTTGAGGTTATTATATAAACTTGCATTTTTAAAAAATGGAAACTACTCTATTTAAAAGCTCTATTTAACAGTTTTTCAAAAATATATAGTTTAATATAATTATCTTTTCAAATGGCCGATTTATTCCATGTTTTTGGTAAAATAAAATAATTTATTGTATTGGTAATAAATAGTTGGCCGCGAAACAAAAGGTAAACACAAAACAAGAGTTTATTATTTTACCACATCACATTTCTAAAGAACAAAGTTTAAAAGCTAGAAGAATACAATATCATAACTACATATATTACAAAAATTAATATAACATTTAAATTGAAAAGTATATTCCTATCCACATATAAATAGTCTGTAATCTATATATAGATACACAAATACACACACACTCACACACCTCATATTCTCACACACACACAAGCACGCGCTCACGCATGCCTGCACACATACGTACCCACCCACACACACCCTCACACATAATATATATAAAACACTAGAACACAGATAGTTTTATTTCTGACAATTCAGAGATATTGTTCAAACTAGCCTCCATTCTCTCTTAAACAAAGTTCGCATCTGTTGTAAAATTAAGTTTATTATACATCTTAAAAATATGTACATTGAGTTGCAATTCAAAGCTTACATGTCTACGGTTAATTACCAACTGACTATGTACTAGGCCGCCCCTATAATAAGAGGGAGAAGTATCCGTAATGTTTAAGTCGTCCGCTAGGTAACAGTGAGTCGAGTTTAAGCGCGCGAGGGAGCGCGTCACTTTATCCTAGCGCGTGTCGGGTGTTTTAGAACTTATAGTTTAATTTGTGAACTTTGCGTTGAAATTAAATTATAAAGTGATCCGTAAGAGTGTGGCAATGATAGGATGCTAATGTTGATGATCAGTTGGTTTGTATTTTACAGATAAGTTATAACGTAGTATTATTTCTTTGTTTAGTTTTTTTTAACAGCAACGCCGCTGGGCGCATTGTAGTACGGTGCGTGCTGCATTAATTTTTATTTAACTGTGTTTGTTTGTTTTATTTTGTGACATTGGGTACAAGTCATTAAACTACATAAATCCATCTACGAGTTATTATTAAATATCCACAGGTTGTAACAGGTAAAACTAAAAGGATCACAAAAATACCGCAAAAGAGGGGTTGCCGCTAGTCTGGGCCGACATCTACAAGGGCAGCCACTCGTTTCCACGCCTCCGGAAATGTGTGATCTTTCTGAGAGAGCTTAGTGCAACTAGCGAGCGCCTCGTCCCTTGAAGACTCGCTTTCCCCACTCTTTGTGTGGTACACTGCTACCATCTTAAGGCAGCACATCTTACTTCTGGCTAATGCTAGAACAGCATTAAAGATTTAATAAAATTTAATAAATCAACCGCCTTAACTTTACGAAATGCTGCATCAATTGAATTCTGCAACTCTTCAATACTATGGTGTTGGCTTTTATAGATTTCCTCTTTCAAAAAATTCCACAAGAAATAGTCCAATATAGACAAGTCAGGAGGTCTAGACGTCCACTGAACAGGTCCAAACGTACCCATCCATTTATTGGGATATTCTCTATTTAAATAATCACATGTAATTATAACGTTGTGCGTGGGTGCACCATCTTGTTGGAACCACGTTTTTTGTCTTTTTTCGAGAGGCATGTCCTCCAGTAGTTCGTGCAAGTTGGTAGCCAAAATTTCAATTTAGCGACCAGCCGAAAATTGTTTTCAAATATGGTATTGAAATTTGCCACCATCAATGTAGCAACATATATTCAAACCAAAACGGCTTTGTTGACGCCTCGTATATGTTTGATAGATATTTTCATTAGACCAGTGTCGATTGTTGTGTCTGTTGAAGATACCAGCACAACTCACATGTGTTTCATCAGACCATATAATGTTATTTCCAAAACTGTCAGTAACAGCACATTTACGAAGATACTATTGGCAAAATCGCCTTCTTTTTTGAAAATCGTTCGGAAGCAAACTATGTATAATTTTAATTTTATAGGGTCGATATTTATTACGCTTCAATATTCTTGAAGCTGCTGATTTAGAAACACCCATTTCCCTTTCAATTTTCCATTATGTTCTTGGGTTCGTTTCTACACATGCTATGGTTCCAACAGTGGTTTGCTCTTAATTAAAAACTGCATACTGTGTCGTTCTAGGTTTGTCAAAACAGCCAAACTGTTGCAAATTACTATCTAACCTTTTAAACATGTTAATATTTGGTTGTCGTCCTTCAGGATACCTGTATTATTTACAAACGACATAGTAATATTATTTGCTATTAGTTACACAGTTACCTGTTAAAATATAAAGTTTTTGCTGATAGAGGAATTTTTGCAGACTAAATAAATGCAACTGGCATATCGTATTTTTCGTAATTTTCAGTAGGGTAGCTAAGCCGGTTTGGCAACAGAGATCCACAGCAAGATATGTATACGCCGATTCGAGAACAATATGAACAGCTAAGCCGCTTTGGGAAACAAAACGTGCAGCAAGATATGTATACGCCGCTTTGAGAACAAAATTGTCTTTGTGTATAAATTTGTTGCGTCGGGGGTCGTTAGGTCTTTGGGGTGTGCGTTCGGCGGGGTCGTTAGATTTTTGTCGTGGGGTGGTGCGCGTGCGCTGGGGTGGAGATATTTTCTTAGAAATTTTTAGCAGCGTTCCCGACGTTAAATATTAAATATTAAATTTTAAAAAAATGTTGTGTGTGTGTAGAAAATGGAGTTCACGTGTTGGTTCATATTTTTCTGGGGTAGGTTAAGCTAAAAATTAAAACGCCGCGGTAAAGAATTTTTTAATATTAGGCAGACGCGTGCAAGTGGTAAAGAGTGTTTTAGCTCTCCTCATAAGCTGCGTTTTGTACGAAGTAGAAAATAAAATTAGGAAATATACGAAATGTTTGTATGATGGAGGTCAAATTTTTTAAACGTTTGCAGGTAAAATCTTGTAAAAAAGAAGTCGTTCACTTCTCGCGATTTCAATGTCAAGATAAAATAACAAGAATTCGCAGTCGAATATAACCTCGTGTTTTTTTATTGGGATTATAGATCTCTAGTAATATATATGCAAATCATGCCGACATTCGACTTTTAATATAATGTATTTAATTAACATAAGGTGTGTTGCAAAAACTTGTTAAGACAGGTATGCCGTATATTTCCTTCTTGATTACATCACCCCAAAATAATTTATACAATTACACTGAACTTGCAGTCGGATCTAACGTATAATCTTTTAATTATGAATTTAAAATATATGCAAATTATACCACTTTTATCACGATTTATTTGACTCTCAAATTATTTGATTTGATCTTATATCAAGGATTTCTTGTTTATGTATTAACTTTTACAACTCAAGGTGTAGCATCAAGGTTTTACGTCACTCTCAAACTATAGAACTTAATAAAAATAGCTTTCTTAGCACCAATATCATTTAGAAAATATGTGTTTCATTAACATATACTTATTTATTAAATATTTCCTACCAAAATTTATTCAAAAATTTAAAAGTTTTCATTTTCATTTACATATAGGTAAAATCACCACTTTGCTATGCTCTCGGCTACCTAGTTCCGGCTAACTTTTCCAAGGTCGTTGTGACGTCATAGCCTTTATAAATATAGAAGCAATGTAATACTATTCTAAAATTCTAAAAAGTCTTTCTTACTAACCACAAATACATACAGCTTGTAGAACGCAAATGTATCTAAGTTAGTCCATCGGCACATAAAATAATCTTTTAATTCTTTCCTCTTTCTCTAATAAGATGTTCTTTGTCTAACACATCTTTGTATTGTTTGCGTATTGTCGCAGTGTTTTCCATTTAGTCAAACTTTCGCCTTTTGCATCTATTTCCTCTAATTCCAGCTGTCTTTTTTCCACTTACAGCGTAAGGCGTGCATAATTGGGCAATTTCCTGCAGCGTCAACGGAGAGAGTTTACTGCTAATATTTACGCGTTGTCGTACAACCTCTGGGCGAATGTTAGGCGTACTTATCAACCCCGATACCGAAATGATTATTTCTTTTGGCATTGTAGAATATGGTGTAACAGATTGTGTAAAATATGTTACCTGCTTTAATGTAGCACTTGTGTAAGATTTTATTTTATCTTGGCTGTCTTCCTA
Source organism: Platerodrilus igneus (assembly GCA_036346225.1). Lineage (NCBI taxonomy): Eukaryota > Metazoa > Arthropoda > Insecta > Coleoptera > Lycidae > Platerodrilus > Platerodrilus igneus. Next base: position 3,813,561 of record JARFIW010000544.1, read on the forward strand.
CTCTACTATCTCCAAATAATTTACAGATAAATAGTTAAAATTAAAAGCTGAAAGCACATACTTTATCAGTTTTTCCTTTTCTCTGGTTTTTCTGACAACTTAATTTGCAAGCCCGTCAATTTTTTGTATTGCCGTTCCCCAATACATGTACTGTAGCAGGTTATTATACACTAAACAGCAGCTATTTTGTAACTTGTCCGATAACTTACTCCACATTTTGGCGAGTGGTACCGAGTACATTGACGCCTTTAGGAAGTATAACTTACTATCTTCCAATAACGCTAAACAGTCTTTTAAGGGATTATACACCCGTTCCGCACTGACATAGCTTCCAATTGTACAGTTGTATATTGTCGCTTCCAATTGCGTAATACCATGTTCTTTGGTCAAAGTAGACGTGAATGTTGCTCTTAAACGTGCATCTGGACAACGTAAAAATCTAGTATATAATTTCCAAGTTGTTTATTAACACCAGGATTTGTTATCTGACACACAAATTTGTTGTATATCTTAATTCTTGCATTGGTTGTTAGCCATGTTAAACAATCGAATTTATATTAAAATTAAGTTTAAACGTCTCCATGCTTGACATTAAATATTTTTAAATTTTGTTATGTATAATGCCAGAATATAAATTTTAGAATAGTATTACATTGTTCTTTATTTATAAAATGCTATGACGTCACAACGACCTTGGAAAAGTAGCCGAAACTAGGTAGCCGAGAGCATAGCGAAGTGGTGATTTTACCTATATGAAGAATTTTGTTATGTTAAGTAAAACGTACAAGTGGTAAAGAATTTTTAGCTTTCCTCAAAAGCTGTACTTTGTATGAAGTAGCGAATAACTTTTAGAAGATATACGAAATGTGATATAATGGATCTAATTATAAAGTCTGCATGTAAAATCTTGTAAAACAAGTTGTTGTTCACGATTTCATTACCAAGATAAAATAACAAGAATTCACAGTCGAATATAACCTCGTGTTTTTTTATTGAAATTATAGCTCTCTGGTAATATATATGCAAATCATGCCGACATTCAACTTTTAATATAATGGATTTAATTAACATAAGATGTGTTGCAAAAACAAGTTGAGACAGGTATGTCGTATATTTTGTCTTGATTACATCACCCCAAAATAATTTATACAATTACACTGAACTTGCAGTCGGATCTAACATATAATCTTAAGCTTTTATTATATTTAATTATACCCGTATGAATTTAAAATATATGCAAATTATATCACCTTTCATCGCGATTTATTTGCCTCTCAAATAAAAAAATTAATTTGATCTTATATCAAGGTGTTCTTGCTTACATTTATCAATTTCAATATATTTAAATATTTAATATGTGTGTGTATATGTAAAAAACATGAAGACAGGTCACTCGTTATTTTATTCATGATTGCATCACCAAAATAATTTATACAACTACACTAAACTCGTACCCGGATCTAAAATATAACCTTTAAATGTATGCAAATAATGTCGTTATTTAAAACGTGGTGAAGAATTTGGATGGCGATGTACTCATTCTCAAATGCGGAATGGGATTCCATAAGGTTTCTGAACGGGGGCTTTGCACCCATTAGGTGATTGAATACTTCAGAGATTTTTAGGTTAAGCAAAAACATGCACGTGCTGAAGAATCTCCCGAGAATTTCAAAAAATTATTTTTGTATTAAATATATAATGTTAAAAAGAAACACACAATATTTTATTGTTTTATTTACAAAAAATTACATTCTTTAGTTGTCTCTATCTTTTTGTAGGTGGCGGTAGCAGTCTTATTTGAATAAAATATAGATAAGACTTCCACATTAAGAAAAATGTATCTTAGTTAAATGTACGGGGATTTTATTAATTATAGTTTAGTAAAGTGTATGGTAGTTAATGACCTCGAGGTTGTGATATTTATAACAACATACCGATATATGTAAATTATATATGGCAACTGCATAACTTCAAATCATTTTAGTATAATTGTTAATTACCAAAATTCACAATTTCTACTTCCGTTAAAAACACATTAACTAAGTGCATCTTAAAGATTTTAATAACTATAGTAAGTAAGTTTATACATACCGATAATACAATGGTAAAAATTCTTCTACAACACATTAAACAGCTTATTTATATTTGCTACCTTAAACATCACGACTGTAAATTCTTTTAAAGATTTGATATTTATAGGTAGTAACAATGTTGGTGCTATGTATATAAACGACTTTTATGAGCATAGTTTAAATTAAAATAACACCGAAATTTATGTAAATTTAATAGTTCTGGTTTATAGTTGGTTGATCTTTGGAGGATAAATTTTATGAAACTTAGGTTTAAGAAATTAATCATTTTACAGATTAAATAAAATGTACTACTTTGATGATAAAAACCTATCCAATGCCTTTTTGTTTACACAACTATAACATACTTTAAAATTTAATACCTCGGTAGTGGAATATAATTTTTAATTGTATTATTGTAACATAAAGTTTGCATAAAAATGCAAAATACATATCCGTTAAGAGGAATTTTTCAATATGATACTTACAGATTCGTTAGTAAGTTTTACAATTAAACTTATTTCAAGACATTTTTGAAAAACATCTTACTAGTCTCAAGGAATATGTATGTATGTAGGTATAAAATATACAAATAAAAGCACTACTTAATGTAAACATTATTCTTTATTAAAATGAATAATTGGTTATATGTACAAACCAGTTTTGAGTACAATTACATCTGTGGTTGCGCAATTGAATGACGAATGTCGTGTGGTATGCTAAAACACTTGTGTGGAATTGGTGTAATACTTTAATTTATGTAAGAAGTACACCCTAAATCTTCTAGGTTAATAACATTTAGGTGTGGAAATTCATTGTAAATTGCCATCATCCCAAGATATACCGTGAAAGTTTCGCTTAACCATATCTTTTGGTATTTGAAGCGAGCTGATAGACAGTTCCAAGAATATGGTGGTTTCAGCACATATGTTATTGCAACTCCATTCGATAGGGATAGTTGTAAAACAGCCATTTCTTTAAACACAAAGTTATTATGTGCAATTTTAAACTTTGAACGTCGACAACTAATGGACTATTCATTTTAGACTTCACTCACAATATTGGTTGCAGGATTGTAGCGGACCAAACGATCGTGTAGAATGAGGCAGTACGCTGTAGTGTGAGCTTTAAGCGCATCTTTCATTTGAAATTCTAATCGTACGTCAACCGCTCCCACTTTCACTATTTCGTTTTGATGGGAACAATCGATGACTACAAGTGGAGCGTGCGTTTGAAATTCATTGGGTGTTAATATCGGTTCGCTGATACCTCCGTAGTACGATTGTTGAAACTGTGCATACATTTCATATAGTATAGAATAGCGATTGGTATCGAAATCAATGTTAAGATTATCGTAAGGATACATAGATGAACCCAGATGTAATTTCATATTGGTCAACTTACAGTGGTCGAACTGACTGCGTCCCTTTTTGCGCGATGTATCGGTTTGAAAGCAGACAATAACAAAACGTGGTTTCTCCACTTGAGAAGCCGTCTTCACAGCCCACGTATGCGTGTGTGTTGTATGTAATTCTGGATATTCGTGTAGTTCCCAACTGCGAAAGCTTATGTCCATGGTGACATTGCGTTGATATGTTTGAGTAGTTTTAAGCGCTCTGCATCTGCAACGGTTATATGTGGAATCCGCCATGATATATGTGTAATAGTAATTTTGATTGACTCTTTGTTATCAGAATTCGATATAGCTGCATCGTCAGAACTACTTCTAATAAGAATAAGCTCCTGTTTGATATTCAAAAAATTTTTCGGTAGTCCTCCGCAAATCCTAAAACCATGCGCAAGGGAATGCATACGTTGAAATGACCATTAGCATCAACGAGATCAAGCTTATCGATGGGGACCAACCGGCGTTTCTAAAGCGACGGCTTTCGCTATAATCGTAGGATAGGAAATTTTAATAGTCGTAGTTATACCTGGATTACGAACGCGGTCAATAACCTTTCCACCAAGTTCATAACGAATTTCATCAAATAAAAATAAAACTCCGTTGTTGACAAAATCGGCTGTAGGCGAAACGCCACCATCTGACTTATTCATTGTACCCTCAATATAAATTACGCTGTCCCATGGTAGTGTATAGACATCTTCGTTTTCTATTGGAATCCGTATAACATCGTTTTCTCATACGTGGTATTGGAGTACGGAGTATGCATATGTTTGTCGGCATTGACGATGGTTGTATCAAATATAGCACGTTGCGTAACATTTAAAATATTACTATCCATTTTAGCTATGTAGCACTTTGAGTCCTAATGTTTGCAGAAATTTAACGTTTTCCGGTGTTAATCGGTGCACTGGTGTCTTGTTACTGGTAAAGGTGCTGACAATGAGTCTATTAATAGGTTTTGGTGGTTTATGCTCATAGCGCAAAACCATTGTTTAAAGACGCTTTAGATAAAGTCTAATCGTGATGGTTTCCCGACGAAAAGTGATGAGATTACCGTTTTGATCAACTATTTTAACAATGATGCGATCGATGATTCGTGTATTAAGTGGCATATAGGTGACGTTCACGGGGTTTTCAATAATCTTGTACCCTGCAGCAACTGCAGGAAAGAATTGATGCAAAATGTGTACAGGTTTGCTATTCCGATACGATCCGACCACAAGATTACATTCAATACATATAGAATTGATTGGAAAGACCTGTGCCGGATGGTCCGAAATAGCAGTAGTGAGAGCTGGTAGTTTACGTTTCTCAAAACCCAGCAACGAAGCAAGTGAATTTGGTTGTGTAAAATCCACTATACCTGATGCTTTGATTTCTGTATGTAAACTGTTATTATTGGCTCGAATATCAATAAGATAACGTTTGGATGAAGTGCGTTCACGGGGATCGTTCAGATTACGTCGTACGAACTTATTAATATCTGCCACTTCATAAGTTCCTTCTGGTAAAGTAAGCACGATGTCATCAATGTAAAATTTATTGTTCGCTTCCGTTACATTGGGAATTGAAAATATGTATCAAAGTTTGTAAGACCAATAACGTATTCATGGTCATCATCGAGAACAATTGGTGGGTTGATGATTGCGGTGAGCGTAGATTCAGTTCCAGTTAAAGTAAATGTGTACATGTTCGGTGGTTGACGATAAACTAACAACTAGTCGTATTCGTAGTTGGGATGGGGTATTAAAAGCAAATTCCTGAAACACTTGCAATATATGGTTTTTAATTAAACACTTTTATACAAAACAGTTAAATAGTGCCCGCTCTGAAAATAGGAAAATAATACTAATAGTAATTACAATAATAATGATAGGGATGAAGGGCGTCGTGAATCTCAAACTGTTAGTAGTCCAGGGGAAGTCGACCATCGGCTGTGGCCTCGTTATTTAATAAAACGGGATGACCTTTACTAGAAGACAAAAGAATATAAAGTCAGTTGCGTTGGCACCAACCATTGAAGCGACAGTTGAGACTGTTGTGGTAAAAATATTAGTAGATTCGGGTAGTCAAGTTACCTGCATTTCAAAAGACTTTTTATTAAAGATAATGCAAATTAATAGCGATATTTTACGTTTGCCGTTTACATCAACTATTTTGGTGAGTGCGACGGGCAAGAATTCTATTGTTAAGGATCAATTTTATTTGAATTTTAAATTTAATGATTTCGAATTGGCTTACCCTTGTCTGGTAGTTTCGAATTTAATTCGTGATGTCATCTTCGGATGCGATTTTTTTGCTGATCATCAAATTAAAATCGATTTTTCAAAAAATTGTTTATCGGGTATTTTTGAAGGAAGAGCATGAGGTTTAGTATGGTACCAAAACCTGATGGTCGGTTGACTGTTTGTCCAGTGACGGAAGAGAAAGATAAGGAAATTCAATTAAAAAAGGAGATAGTGCCGTGTAAGGTGTCTGAAATTAAAGAGGTAGTGGATCGCGCAGAAAACTTTTCTCAAGGAGAAAAAAATAAATTGTACGAGTTGCTGTTGTCACATAGGTCGATATTTTCGAACCAACCAGAACGAACAAATGTTTACTTTCATGAAATTGAGTTGTGGGATGTCTCCATTTTTTATTAGATCATACCCAATTCCGTATGCATATAAAGACGAGGTTAGGCAGCAGATAGAGGAGATGGTGGCGTGGGACGTAATTGAGGCGAAGCAAACTTCAAAAAAGGATATTGTGGCATTCGCCAGTCGGACTCTGCGTGGCCCTGAAATTGGTTATTGTGTTACAGAAAGAGAGGCATTAGCGGTATTACATTGTTTGCAGCAGTGACGAGTATTTGTGCTAGGTCGAGAATTAACTGTGATCACCGATCATAAATCTCTATCGTTTTTAATGTCCTGCAGACTATTAAATTCGCGTTTGAGTAAGTGGGTGTTGTATTTTCAAGAATACGCTTTTAATGTTAAATATTGTGCTGGGAAGGAGAATGTTCTGGCGGATGCTCTATCGCGTTATCCAATCAAGGGAAAGGAAAAACTTGAAAAATTTGAGAGTGTGCCGACAGAAATTTGTGCAGTAAAGAAGTCGGAACTATGTTAAGGGGTCCAGTTAGGTATGAAAAATATTGTTGAGGAGCAAGGGAAAGACGAATTCTGTTGTAAAATAATGTCTAGATTATTGAAGGACCAAGTTCCGAAAAGGTGCGCGGATTGGTTTGTTGTGTATCAGGGAGTTTTATTTAGGCGAGGCTACGAAGGTTCGCCAGAGTTTAAAGTATGTGTGCCTGCTTCCCAAATAAGTATATTGGTTTGGCAAGAACATGTAGATAATGGGCATTTTGAGGCGGAAAAGTGTTTCCAGATGCTGCGTCGTGATTATTATCTTCAGAGGATAAAACATTTCATTCGAAAAATTATTTCAAGCTGCGATTTGTGCCAGAAAGCGAAGAGTTCAGTTAGAATTTATGGCGAATATCATAGTGTTTTACCTAAAGCGCCCAACAAAATCGTATGTGTTGATCTCATTGGTCCGCTCCCAGTATCAAGGTCGGGGGCGACTTCCTTATTAGTTATTATTGAGGCTTTCAGTAAGTTGGTTACTTTGCACCCTCTTAAACGTGCTAATACAGCTGCGATTCTTCGTTGTTTGGTCAAGAAGTATTTTATCGAGATTGGTAAACCAGGGGTCAATCTTTCCGATAATGGTAGCCAGTTTACGAGCAAAGAGTGGAAAGAGTCGTTGAATTCATTAGGTGTAAAGGTAACTCACACGTCAGTGTACTTTCCGCAGGGAAACCAGACGGAACGGGTTAATAAAGAAATTGTGCGTATTTTGAGATCATTGTGTTATTCGGCTCATGGGGGGGTGGGCTTTGATGCTAGATAGAGTAAGGAAATGGATTAATAGGGCAGTCCATGACTCGACTGGGTATAGCCCTTGTGAACTACATTTTGGTGATCATAGTGATAACCCTAATGTTAAAAACATTATTTTTTCTACAAGTGACATACCAGGTGTTGGTAGGGATAAAATTATAACTCTAGCTTATAATAAATTAAAATCTAAGGCTGAAAAACGTAAATTACGTCATCAAAGGATCCATAAAAATTGTATTGATTTTAAGATTGGTGATTAAGTACTGGTTCGTACTCATCCCCAGTCTTCTGCGGAAGACAAGGAGATTGATTAATTGGGGTTAAGGAGGTTGATATAAATGTGTGATAAAAATATGCAAATTATAATGAAGGACCAATTGCTTTTATAGCAATAACGATAATGGTGGAGCGGTTATGTAATAACAAACAAAAAAACTACATCAAACTACTTAGTAAAAGGGTATAAATACCTTAAGTCCTGCGCCGCTGGGGCAATAGACACTTTCACGCACAAAAGCTTTTACGGAGAACCAGAAACACGCACGAAAATGGTGTCGGTCTCGCTTTCGAAGCTCTAACACAACCGTCCTTTTCAAGGGTTCGAAGGCGACTTGCTTCGTTAAAGGCTCGAGTACGACTGTCACTTTATGCACTGTTATTGCCGGTATATAAAATGTTTCACTCAAACTGTAGGATGCACGCACAAAGTATTTATTGTCACAAAATACCGAATTGTTCGATGACGACGTAACATACCGCCCACCAAATTCATAGAATTTTGAAAAGGAGGAAGTAGGTTGGGTGAAGGAAATCACATGGGATTTGACCTTGCTAGGAAAGGAGGTAACGAAAGATAGGGTGGTGCACTACAGCGAGCGATATTACCAACTATGCAAAGAATAAAAATATATATGTAAATAAGCAAATATGTAAAAATAATATACTACTATACATGTAAAAATGTGTATATACATCTAAACATAAAATAAAGTTAAAATACCGGTAGCGGCGCTAGTTTGACCAAAGGTCGTTTTAATGTGCCATGTGCAGTTTTGATCTGGGTAATACGTGCTGCCGGTAGGTCTCCCATAGGAGGAGTTACCAGGACCGGTTTGGTACGAAAACATCTATGACAGGATGATAAATAATTTCTGATTGAATGTTTAATAGAAAGGATCCAGAAATTCTGTTGGATAAGATACGCTGTGGTATTAACACCGGGATGGCAATACCTTTCATGAGTTGACAGAATGATAAGTTCGGTTAATCGGTGCCGCTGAGGCAATAACGCAGGAAACTTTTCGGAATAGGAAAGCGAAGAATGTGTCAAGCGCCCACCTACTCTTAAGATGTTTTGTGGATCAACAAATGGCGAAAGTTTTCGCAAGCTTTTAGGTAATTTACGGTTTGCCTTAATCGAAGCTATTTCCTTTAAAATGTAACATTTTGTACATGCCGAACGATAATCATGAGAGCATTGTGTAGTTCAATGTCTGTTAAGGGACCCGTATGACGTTGAGCCATGGGTTTAGAAAATCTATAAATGTAAGCCACGATGCCTTGGATTTTATATAACGATGAAAAGCGGCTTAGTAAAATGTCAATGACGTTTGGATCTGTTTGAGCGACAAATGTTAGGATCTTCTTTTCCATAGTTACCTCAGCAATTGAGGTTGACAATGTTGGTTGAGGCGGCCACGAGTCACTAGGGTAGTGAAGCCATTCAGGCCCCGCCCACCATAGCGAACATGAAATAACCGCGCTTGGCATTAATCCCGAGATGCAGGATCAGCCGGATTATGCGAAGATTTAATATAAAACCATCGGCTAGGTGCAATGATTCTTGAATGTGGCTAACACGGTTTGCCACAAAAGTTTTCCAACGAAAAGGTGGAGAACGTATCCAAGTGAGAGCGACCGTAGAATCACTCCACGCTGAAACATCGGAGATGTCAATCAAGCCTTGATAAGACCGAATGGTAAAAGAAAGTAAATCGGTTAATAAAACGGCGGCACATAATTCCAAACGTGGAATTGAAATGCGCTTAATTGGAGTTACTTTTGTTTTAGCGGTTACAAATTGTACAGTTATTTCTCCAGTAGTTTGATTTATGAACTGAAAATACACTACCGCTGCATACCCTACCTCGCTAGCATCGCAAAACCCATGCAAATGACAAGTAAAAGGATCCGAAGGGGGTAAACAACGTGGTAACTTTAATGACGATAATAACGGCAACTCTTCTTGGTATTGCTGCCATTGAGACGAAATGTCTGCTGGTGGGATGTCATCCCAATTTAAACCTAACATCCACAGATGCTGGATTAGGCGTTTTGCAAAAAGTGTTAGTGGGGCTAAAAATCCTAATGGATCATATATTCTGGCAACTTGTGAAAGTATGTTGCGCTTTGTACATATTTGGTTTAATGGTTTAACCCGAAACGAGAAAATATCTTCTGTAGGTGACCATTGAAGACCTAATATTTTTATTGATTCGTCCGAATCGAAATCGAGAGAAGTATATTGGCAAAATCTGACGGAATGCCTTCCAAAATAGAAACTGAATTAGAACTCCATTTTCGAAGTTCAAAACCAGCCAAATGTAAAAGTCGAATAAGTTGATCTTTAATTTCGCGGGCCGATTGTATAGAATCTCCACCGGCGACGAAATCATCAATATATAGATTTGACCGTATAGCGTCAGCGGCTAACGGAAACCTTTGCCTTCGTCAATGGCTAATTGCTGAAGAGTTTTAATGCTAGATAAGGCGATGACTTAATACCGTAGGTCACTGTATTAAGCTGATATGTCTGGATGGGTTCTTCTGCGGAGAACCGCCAAACAATTAATTGAAACTTTCGATGTTCTTCGGTAACCAAAATTTGTCGATACATTTGGCGAACATCACAAGTAAAAACGAAACGATGAGTACGAAATTTCAGTAAGATTGACGAAATGTCGTTTTGGAGACTAGGTCCAGCCAATTGAGTGTCATTAAGTGACACGTTGTTTTTAGCCTTTGCAGAGGCGTCAAAAGCACACGAATTTTAGAAGTATGACCTTCTTCTTTAAACACAGGGTGATGGGGTAAAAATAATTATCGTTCCCAACGGGCGGAGAATCGAGTAATGCCATATGACCCGCATCAAGATAGTCCTGCATGAAATTGTTGTATTGGGCGCGTAGCTCCGGTTGAGCATGCAATTTGCGCTCCAACGAAAATAGTCTTTTTAGCCATCTCAAAGCAATTATCAAAACGGGCAAAGTATCGTTGAACGGTAACGCAACAATAAAACGACCGCTAGGGTCACGAGAAAACGTGTTTTCAAAATCAAATCTGCCTTTTCTTCTTCTGGAGAAGTATAAGGCGTGGATGGTAACTCTTCTATCTCCCAAAACCGCCTTAGGGTCTGGTCGATAGGATCTTCTACAGAAGTAAAAATGCTTGGACAGTATCGGACTGCAAGCTTTTGTGGGACCAATAATAGTCCAACCAAAATTGTATTTATGGCGGCAGGCTGAAGAAATTTGCCATGTATAACACCGCCATTAACGATGAACGGATAAACATCTGCTCCAAGGAGCATGTCAATGGTTCCTGGGAGTTCCAGGTCGGGTCTGCAAAGTGCAGGCCGCATAAGTGTTCCCAATTATTAGGAACTTCAACGCTAGGTAATTTGCCAGATATTGACGAAAGCACAAAAGTTGTGACTTCTAGAGATTTTCAGAGTCTAACATAGAGCGAATGGTGCAGCTGACGGCACCCTATTGACTGCTGAAGTTGTCTGCCCAAGTCCATAAATCGGAACTTGAGAACGTATGCGTGGAAGCCAAAGTTTGCTCACGCAATCGTCTCGAATAAAGCTAGCTTGGGAACCAGGATCTAAGAGTACCCTGATCGGTTTGTATCTACCAGAACGATCTTGAACTTCCACAACAGCAGTGGAGAGTAAGACAGTAACCCCAAGATTTGAATTCGTCTGTGAAGACAAAACATTTGCCGGAATAGGAGAGGCTGACTGCGTCCTATTGGCATTTTTATGCATGTGTGTAGCGGTCGGTTCAGCTGAACGGCTAGAAGCAGGTTGCGATTCAAAATGTAGCAAGGTATGATGCGGCTTGGCGCAAGTTCGACAGGAATTATAAGATTTGCATTGCATGGACGCATGGTCTGTTCGTAAGCAATTTAAACAAAGGCGTAAGCGTTTGACAATGTCGAAACGTTCCGTCGGAGTTTTCTTTAGAAACGATTGACATCTATAAATTAAGTGATTGCCTTTGCAGGAAGGACAATGGTGCGAAAATGAATTATTTGAGTCACTGGAGCTACTTGGTGTGTCCAGTGAAACTACGTTAGAAGAAACTCTTGGTTTAAATTGAAACGCTGAGGATTTCTTAGGCACCGATGTGTGCGATGTATGGACAGTCGTCGAATAAGAAACAGGTGCGGTTGAAGAAAAGGTTTCCAACGCTGCACATTGTTGGGTTAAAAAATATCTCAAATCCTCGAAATTAGGTATTTGCTTCGGATCCGATTGGAGTTCGAAGCGTTTTCTAGTGAACGGATCAAGTTTTTCTAAAAGCAAATCGACCAGAATAAAGTTCCAATGTTCAGTGGGAAACTTTAAGTTAGTTAGAACAGCAAGGTTCTCCGAAAACAATCAATAAGTGCCCTAAGTTTCTTAGGGTCTTCTGATTTTAAAGGTAGAAAGTCTTTCATTGCTTTCCAATGCAAAGTTGCCAATAAACGCGGATTGCTAAATCTCTCACGCAAGGCGTTATTGGAAATAATAAAATTATCCCCGAAATGGGTACAGATTTAACGATTCTTAAAGACTCCCCGGTACAACAACTGATAAGATAATTTAATTTTTCGATATTGGACAGCGACGCGTTATTATAGACCAGGCTGTCAAATAAATCGATGAAAGATGAAAATTCAGTTACCTCATTATTAAAAATTTGGAGCTTTAACGGTAACAATTTTGATACCGTGCTGCTTGGAGCATTTTCGATGATTTGTGGTGCTTTCATTTCTTGCATCGTATCGAGATGCAGCAGTATGAAAAATAAGCGGAATCTACTTCCTTCCGTACAGCGTTGTAAGTTAATGATTCTGCCTCGTCACAGGAGGCCAAAACCGCAATTAAAATTTTGCTAAAATTTGTATAAAGGTCATGTATTCCCCTTGTTTGAATAAGGAACAATGCCTTTAAAGTTGGGTCACTTTGTATAGAAAGCTCAAACATTTCTATAATACGTGTTTTCAGCAATTGAGTTCTACCACATGTGCTTTCTTTGGAGCCATTCTCAAAGATTCTGAAAGGACTACAATAAACTGTTGTAAAACGGTAAAGCTAAATGTGCACTGAGAAATATTAAAATATTATGAGTTGTTCAAAGCACGAAAAATGTAAAATAGGGTATAACCAATAAATCACGTTTTATGACTAACGGTTCGTCAAACAAAAGCGTGAATATAAGATGTACCGCTTAACAACCCGAGCGGCTTACCATCAAAAGCTCACAGAAACGTTTAAAACATGTGGCTTAACATATTTGCCGAAAGATGCAACTTTACAACCTTATTCCTCTGCAGATGTTCAATATTTTACCGTAAACCGCCTGAAAAGGTTTGTATTGATACTAAAACGTACAATAGCTTTTAAATACAAAGCAAACCCTTTCGTTTCTCGTTTAAGAAGTATAAAGCGATTTATAGTTTTCAGGTTGCTTTATGCTTTATATACCGCTAAGATAAATTTAAACTGAAAACTAACAAATTTTATGTTATGATTTGTTTGTAATTAAAACGCTTGCTGGTTTTAATTACGGCGAAATCGCTTAATTTAATCTAAAGACAGTATAAATAATATTTACACATTTTAACTCGCTAAATATGGAGTTTGAACACAACTTTAAAAGCTAAAATATTTACTTAATTAAAAGCTCGCTGAAATGCACAATAATATTTAATTTAGGACATGTGTAACCACAGGACTAATGAATCCGGATCGACTTATAGGGCCAATGATTGATTGGGGTTAAGGAGGTTGATATAAATGTGTGATAAAAATATGCAAATTATAATGAAGGACCAATTGCTTTTATAGCAATAACGATAATGGTGGAGCGGTTATGTAATAACAAACAAAAAAACTACATCAAACTACTTAGTAAAAGGGTATAAATACCTTAAGTCCTGCGCCGCTGGGGGCAATAGACACTTTCACGCACAAAAGCTTTTACGGAGAACCAGAAACACGCACGAAAATGGTGTCGGTCTCGCTTTCGAAGCTCTAACACAACCGTCCTTTTCAAGGGTTCGAAGGCGACTTGCTTCGTTAAAGGCTCGAGTACGACTGTCACTTTATGCACTGTTATTGCCGGTATATAAAATGTTTCACTCAAACTGTAGGATGCACGCACAAAGTATTTATTGTCACAAAATACCGAATTGTTCGATGACGACGTAACAGAGATTAAGAAATTCTTTTTGCTTTATTCCGGGCCTGCTACGATTGTGGCTAGGCGCGGGCCAAATTCTTATGAAGTACGGGACGACACTAGGGGTCTCTTGTTGGGTATACAGAATGTTAGGAATTTAAAACCGTATGTTGTACCGTAACATAATTTAACACTGTAATTATTAAGTATAAGTTCAATTTAATTACAAAAATATGTTTAGCAATTAAGTTTAACTTATAGGGGGGTGATGTACTAGGCCGCCCCTATAATAAGAGGGAGAAGTATCCGTAATGTTTAAGTGGTCCGGTAGGTAACAGTGAGTCGAGTTTAAGCGCGCGAGGGAGCGCGTCACTTTATCCTAGCGCGTGTCGGGTGTTTTAGAACTTATAGTTTAATTTGTGAACTTTGCGTTGAAATTAAATTATAAAGTGATCCGTAAGAGTGTGGCAATGATAGGATGCTAATGTTGATGATCAGTTGGATTGTATTTTACAGATAAGTTATAGCGTAGTATTATTTCTTTGTTTAGTTTTTTTTTAACAGCAACGCCGCTGGTCGCATTGTAGTACGGTGCGTGCTGCATTAATTTTTATTTAACTGTGTTTGTTTGTTTTATTTTGTGACATTGGTTACAAGTCATTAAACTACATAAATCCATCTACGAGTTATTATTAAATATCCACAGGTTGTAACAGGTAAAACTAAAAGGATCACGAAAATACCGCAGGAGAGGGGTTGCCGCTAGTCTGGGCCGACATCTACAAGGGCAGCCACTCGTTTCCACGCCTCCGGGAATGTGTGATCTTTCTGAGAGAGCTTAGTGCAACTAGCGAGCGCCTCGTCTCTTGAAGACTCGCTTTCCCCACTCTTTGTGTGGTACACTGCTACCATCTTAAGGCAGCACATCTTACTTCTGGCTAATGCTAGAACAGCATTAAAGATTTAATAAAATTTAATAAATCAACCGCCTTAACTTTACGAAATGCTGCATCAATTGAATTCTGCAACTCTTCAATACTATGGTGTTGGCTTTATAGATTTCCTCTTTCAAAAATTCCACAAGAAATAGTCCAATATAGACAAGTCAGGAGGTCTAGACGTCCACTGAACAGGTCCAAACGTACCCATCCATTTATTGGGATATTCTCTATTTAAATAATTACATGTAATTATAACGTTGTGCGTGGGTGCACCATCTTGTTGGAACCACGCTTTTTGTCTTTTTTCGAGAGGCATGTCCTCCAGTAGTTCGTGCAAGTTGGTAGCCAAAATTTCAATTTAGCGACCAGCCGAAAAATTGTTTTCCAAATATGGTATTGAAATTTGCCACCATCAATGTAGCAACATATATTCAAACCAAAACGGCTTTGTTGACGCCTCGTATATGTTTGATAGATATTTTCATTAGACCAGTGTCGATTGTTGTGTCTGTTGAAGATACCAGCACAACTCACATGTGTTTCATCAGACCATATAATGTTATTTCCAAAACTGTCAGTAACAGCACATTTACGAAGATACTATTGGCAAAATCGCCTTCTTTTTTGAAAATCGTTCGGAAGCAAACTATGTATAATTTTAATTTTATAGGGTCGATATTTATTACGCTTCAATATTCTTGAAGCTGCTGATTTAGAAACACCCATTTCCCTTTCAATTTTCCATTATGTTCTTGGGTTCGTTTCTACATGCTATGGTTCCAACAGTGGTTTGCTCTTAATTAAAACTGCATACTGTGTCGTTCTAGGTTTGTCAAAACAGCCAAACTGTTGCAAATTACTATCTAACCTTTTAAACATGTTAATATTTGGTTGTCGTCCTTCAGGATACCTGTATTATTTACAAACGACATAGTAATATTATTTGCTATTAGTTACACAGTTACCTGTTAAAATATAAAGTTTTTGCTGATAGAGGAATTTTTGCAGACTAAATAAATGCAACTGGCATATCGTATTTTTCGTAATTTTCAAATTTTGCTATTTTGTAACAGACTGATTACAAACTAACAATACAATTTATTGCATGTGCAATAAATACGATTGAAGGTCGTTGACGTTTGTTATACAAACAATTGTAGTTTTTTGTTTACCTTCTGTTTCGCGGCCAACTATTTATTACCAATATAATAAATTATTTTATTATACCAAAACATGGAATAAATCGACCATTTGAAAAATAATTATATTAAACTATATATTTTTGAAAAGCTGTCAAAAAAAGCTTCTAAATAAAGTGACAACCAAGTGTGGTTTTCATTTAAAAAATGCAAATTTATATTATAACCTCAAAAGTGTATTCTACGTAAAAACTGTATAAAAGACTTCTACAGTATTTTTGAATGTTTTTGCAAACAAAAGAGTTATACAAATTAATAGAATTGTTAAAAATATCAATTTTTTGGTAATAACTCGAAAACAAAAGAAGGTCGCTCATTTGTGATTTTACTATTGAATTGAACTCAAAAAGTTGGCCCATGACTGCGCACACAGTTTTATTGTATCTTTAACAACAACCAAGTTACCCATTTAATACATCCAATTTGGGACACACTACATTGATTCCAAGTACAGTAAACTTTCATTGATTTCTAGTCACCACAAGTTCTTTCATCTTTAGTTGTGCTTTCGGAACCCATATTAATGAAAATTTTCTCGATAACTTTCACAATTATGACATTTAATCGCCACTCTTTCATGATTTAGCTTATACGGCTATTTCAACTATCTTGATTTGCAGCTGCACTTTCTTCATCAAGTAGTACCTTCATATATGTATGTTTAAAAACAAAATCTTGATATCTATGTATTTCCTTACCTGTGCCCAAATAAGTTCGATTGGATTTAAGTTGCAGTGTATGGAGGTAACTGTAATAGAATCTTGTTCGAGTTATGTACCATTTCAGCTATAATGTTAGGCATTGAACGAACTACAGAGTATTGTGACTAAGGCTAATAATTTTATTTTTAGTAATTCTTCATTATTTTGAATATTCTTTTCTTCAAATTATCAATAATTTGCCATTTGCCTTAGTTTTAATTTGGATGTTTTTGTGTCTTAAGGCTAACAAGGAGTATTATCAAACATTATTAGACTACCCGCGCGAACTACAGGAAAACATCTTCTTACCTGGTTTTACATACCACACAGTTCATACTTTCCTGGTAGACGTCTAATTCAATAAAAATAAGCTCAAATTTTAATGTCTAATTTTACATAATTAGGTCTTCAGTACTGGAACTGGTTAGACGCGTACCCTCATTGTTTCCTATTCTGAGTTAACCTACTCAATTCCCTGAAATTCCCACAGTTTACATCTTTCACTACCTGCGCGCATTAGTCTGATCTAGGCCTATCTCTACATCTTTTCTTTCCTATCTCAGCTTGAAATATATCTAGCATCATTCCCCAAAAATGCCTTAGAACGTATCCTGTCTTTCTATTTCTCCTATTTTATTCTCTTCCCATATGCTTTCAACGATTTTCTCCTTGTTTCTATGTTTGTAGTTTTTGGACATAGCCGCTGCTCTTTCTTGTTAGATGCAGTTCGGTTCCCCTTCTATTGTTTTACAAATATACACCCTATTTCCCCTATATTCAATGGTATGTGAATCAAGTTAAGCAGTCTGCGGCTATCAAAGTCCCCCAACACTCGATTTGCCGAATCTATCCAATATATCCTTTTGAAAAATCAACATTAGTTGAAAATATTTCAAAACCAACACCGGTAGTTGTTTTTAATAACCAGCAGATTTAAGTACAGTTATTTTTTCGTCATTAGGTTTTTCGTCTTGAAACTGATTGAAGGCGTACCTTCACTAATTTCTATTCTGATCTGGCCTGCACAGTTCCCTGAAATTTCCACAGACTAGATACACAGCCTACTTCTGGTGTTTTCTAATTGTATGTCCTATTTTACCGAGATTCAATAGTATGTGAAGCAGCTTGTGATTGCCAAAATCCCCCAACATTTAGACATTTGCCAAATTAATAGTTTTCCACTAAATGCTTTTGCACAAGTAACATTAGTTGAGAATGTTGAAAAACCAATACCTATAGTTGCTTATATTAATCATCAGTTTTAAGTATAGTTACTTGTTCGTCTTTAAGTTTTTCATATTGGAACTGGTTGAACGCGTACCTTCATTGATTTCTGTTCTGAGCTCGCCTACACATTTTCTTAAAATTCCCATAGCCTACATCGTTCACTATCTGTGTGCAATAGTCCAACCTACCTCTCTTTTTTTCTATCACTGCTTCTTGTATATTCCGCACTTTTATCTCATGCATTATATGTGGCTTATCATTCTAGCATTTTCTAGAACAATAGCGAGGGCATTAGATATTATGCAGGTACCGTTGCTCATGCTGGTATATTCAACAACAATTTAATCTGCAAGTAATATATAGTAAATTACTTGACCGAAGTTGTAAAAATGGATATGAATAGTGTCGATATAATTAGCATACCGTTAGTCATTAGTGCTTATATCAGTAAATCAATAGTGCTTCAAGGTATACGGTTATATTAGCTATAAATATGTTGTACTCGTCGTGTTAGTAAAAACCTTAGTGTAGTAATTATTATTAGCGATTTCTGTGACGACGTTTCAGTAAAATAAACACTTGAAATATTTGTTAACAACTACATTTGTACTAAATTGGATAAATAAGTATAAATTAAACTTTGTTTGGAGGTGTTCAAAAAGTCAAAGCTTTGTAAGGCGTTGGCATTATGTTAAATAAAAACAAAATGCAAAGAAAGTGAAAAACGAATTTTAAACGGACAACTTAATATTGATATACCGTGCATATTTTGATTCAGAAATAATAGTGTTCATTAAGGGTAACATTTCAATAAATTTATTTGTTGTATTCGAGGAAATGCAGGTCATTATTGAAAAAAAAACAACACAGGAGCATCGTTTTCTTTATGGTAAAATACATTTTATGACGAGATTCACTTTCATACATTAATTTAAACCTTAAAAGTGTAAACAAAATATTTATTTCAGTAAATTTATATAACAAAATCATGTCATTTTAAAAACAGTTTTACAATTATGAAGTAAATAACACCGAGTTTATTAATATGCATCTCAAATCCAGAGGGTTTTAGTTAAATAAATTAGATTTGATGATCCACAGTTACAATAAATAGCTGCAATACAATGTAAAAACCCAGATGCTAAGTACTAAAATTCACGGTTTTCAGTTTGAAGATATAATTTATCATTTCAATGCAATACAATGTATTCATTTATATTGCTGAACAGAAAAAAATTAGAACGTCAATCTAAGTAAATCACATAACACAAGTATTTTCCTCGGGATTCATTTCATGAAAAGTATGTACCATAAAACTCCCGGACTGCACAAAAGAAATAGAGGAGTATTAAATAAAAATAATTAAATTCGGCGGAAAAACGAATTAATTATTCGGGAGCTGCTGATAAAAAAAACATCGAAAATGGAAACATACAAAAACATACCAAGGCGGAAGTGACTGCGGGTGTAACGTTGAACAAAATCAGCTTCAAGCGTGTAATTTGGTTTTTTCGGAAAGGGAATATTTAAACAGTGCGAGAACTTTTGTAGAACTTTGCTTGTAGGTTTGGCAAAGAGGTTAATCATGCGCGAGATTTTGCAAATGACTGTATTGTAATAAAAGGACTACCTGCGAGGATAACTCAAACAAGTGGGTTATGTGTAAAGGAGGCTGTTTTTTAAAAACTAGTAGGAAGTGCATATTACTGATGGTTTTCAAAATCTTTCACTCTCTTAAAATAATGGAATTTAAAATAATAAGTAATATTACGAACATTTAGATTTAAAATTTTTAATTATGCATTTGTGGACCGAAACGTTTATTGTTTGTATTGTTGTAATAGGTAATTAATTGAAATAGAAGTGATTGTTTTATTGATCAATGATTTACCGACGGAACGGGTGTTGATTAAATTTAAGGATGTTATCAATTTAAAATATTAAAAAAAATGTACTTATAGACTTTAAAGTATTTTGAGTAGACGATAAAAGTATAAACAGAACGCTGGTGTTTAAATGTTTTCTATGTCTATGTCTATGTTAACGACATATCCAGAAATTAGGATTTATAAATGTCGGGTAATTTAATATAGGAAATAGAAAAATTTGGAGTGATAACCTTGTCGATGGATTAGATTTAAAAACTTTTTAGGATTTTTTAATGATACCTGACAAAAGTCAAGTTATGAAATTTAGGTCCTTCTTTATGGAAAATATATTTGTATTTAAATTGAAATTATTTACTGAAGTAAATTTTAAGATGAATTTTATGTGAATTTATTTATGAACTAGTTAAACACACATATTTATAAAGGATATCCAGTTACCCAGTGATTTGGAAAAAACATTTTGTTTTTATTGTTCAATTTTATTTAATTTGAGCAAAACTCGGTAAGTGTTTTAAGATGATTTAGAGAAAGGTAAATATAAAGTGATAAAATTTATGAAACAGAATCAAAAGAGACCTATACGGAATAACCGTCTTACGTGTGGCAATAATATCAAAAAGGATTGCTGGGACTAGACGGTTTGGCGCTCCTTAATTATGACAAGAAAAAAACTTTTCAAGGGTAGTGATTAGCGTATCGTAGTTTGCATTCCCGCCATTTTATGTTTTTATTTCATATTTGTCTATTTGCTTTTATAATTTCTTCCATATGAACCCACTCCGATTTTTTACCGTTTTCCACATTTTTCATTCTACTCCTACCATTTGTAGTACCTCTTTGTTCTTAACTTTATCCGTCCATGATATCTTCATCATACACCTGTCGCACCACACTTCAAAGGCTTCTATTTTGTTCCTGTCCGATTCTCCGACTGTCCGAGTATCAAAACCGTGCACTACCGTGTTCCACGCGTATGCTATATGCAATCTTTTCCTTATTTCTATGTTTGTTGTCTTTGGACACAGTAGTTGCTTTTTGTTGTTAAATGTAGCACGAATCTGTGCTAAACTTTGTTTTATATCTTTTGTGCTCTTTCCATTTCGCGTTATTTCGTTTCCTAGGTGGTAGAAAACCTTAACCTGTTGTAAGTTCTCGTTACCTATTTGTATCCTTGTTTTTGATTTATTTTCCCCTCCTTTGCATACTACTACTTCAGTTTTATGTTTGTTCATTTTCATACCGTATCTCTCTGTTAGAACTGTTTCCATTTCACTAAAAGTAGCTTCTAACTCTTCCTTGTTAGATGCTAATATCACTCGCTACATCATCTATAAATCTAAGCATATCAATCTTTTGTCCCTGCATAATAATTCCAAATGTCTTCCTGCATTTGAGAGTATACAATACTCTTCGATGTACAAGTTAAAAATTAGTGGGGATAGGACACATCCCTGTCTCACACATTTCCTAATATTTACTTTCCTACATTCTTGCTATAACTTTATTACCGCTGCTTGCTCTTTGTGTAAGCTATCCATAAAACTCATTCCAATTTTTTTGAGTGTTACAAACATGTTCTTCCATTTTACATTGTCAAATGCTTTTTCCATATCTACAAACCCTATATACACGATATCCCCTTTTTCTATTGTTTTCTCCATTATCACCCTCAAAGCTAAAATAGTCTCTCGTGTTCCCTTGTTTTGCTTAAACTAAAATTGATTTTCTTCTAATATTTCTTCAGCTTGTTTTTCCATTTGCCTTTGTACAATTCTAGTTAATATTTTCGACACGTGCGCTGTCAAACTTATTGTGTGAAAATTTTTGCATCTGAGTCTTTTTTTTTGTTATAGTGACTATGATGCTACGGTTGAAATCTTATACATATAGCATACAAGTTGGAAGTTACGTTCTGTTACTGCTTGTCTAGCGACTTTTAAAGTTTCTGCTTGCACTTAATGTGTACCCGGCGCCTTAGCATTTTTCAGGCCTTTTAATGCTAATTTACACTCATCTCTAAGTGTACGATATCTCAAGTCATCCTTTTCAATATCTGGTTCCTATTCTAATGCTGTTGGTTCCTCTCTTGCATATAAATTCCCTATATATTCTTGCCATCTAAACACTTTCTTTACATTTTCTATAATGACGTTTCCACCCGCGTCCCTTATATTTTTGCTATACGGTTTTATATCCCTGAAACACATTCTAATTAGTTTATATCCTTCGACTCACATGCGGTTGGTTACCCATTGAGCGCGTTTCCAGGTGGCGGGTAGAAGAAATCACAGGATATATGACCAAGGGATTGGCTATCTACTCTGGGAAGGATCGTCATAAGTTCATCTCTTTCAGTGACCCAGTGCCTGAGTGGTATAAGACCCACAACATGGTGGATAGCAAGAGATTGTGCTAGACTGGAATAACATCCGCCCCTATCCAAGTGAAAACGATCCCGCGGATCAAGGACCAAACTCCGCAGCCCAAGCTGTAGTTTCGTGGCTAATGGGCCTGGACTGAGGTAAACGAAGTCGGTGGGACAATTCTGCAACACCGACACACCGCGCCTTCCTTGCTGTCGTGATCATGTCTCACGGGCAAGAGGGTGGGGCTGGGGGTCTTGGTTTAACCACTCGGACCAAGAGGAGATAACTTCGCTAGAAATCTTAAATCCTGTGGCAAAGGACTGAGCCCAAGGGAAGCGTGGCTGGATAGATGATCTGTCTTAATCTGTCCAGAACTCGGGGAACAGGGCGGCACTCCGTTTTATTCACGCCTTCCATGCCAACAAAAGGCACCTGGCACGGCGACCCCCTTTACTCATGGGAACAAATATGAATAATATTGGTACCATAAGTAAAATAGAACCTAAAGAGGTGGAACCAGCAATAAGGGACCCCTCAGGCAACCAAAACATATCCATTGAGGTGGAGCAGACCCGGGATGCAAGTCCGCTTGCAAGACCGGTGTCTGATACACCAGACACGGAGAAAACAATAAAGAAACTTGCAGGCACTAGACTGCAAGCAAAGAGGCTTTCGGGTACTCAGCGTAGGAAGCTGAGGCAAGCCAAAAAAGTCGAAGCAGGGACTTGGACGGAGTCAAATTTGTCCACAAAGAAGGTGTCGGTGCAGAAGGAAAGCGGGGGCAGTAAAAGACCTCGTTCAGAGACTTCCACACCGACACCATCTAGAGGCGCAGGGTAGAACGAGACAGCGCCAATTCGGGCGACCAAAGTTAGACCCGAAGGAAGTCGATACCCTCTCATCAAGGGACCTGTACTCTGTAATTTGGGATGCATGCTTTGCAGATTGGGCATAATACATAATTAGGGTCAGCACAATAAGCCTTTTAGGCTGCAGTGCGGCGGAGCCATTTGGCAGACGCACCCGCCAAGGGGAGTGGTTTTAGTGGGTATGCCGCAAGGAGAGTCCCACATTTCGGCTATAAAAGCTTTCCACTTTACCGGGTTCGGATAACTATCAATATATATGTATATATATATATATATATATATATATATATATATATATTACTCATATTTAGACCAGGGTAGAAAATTAAATAATCACATCAAATAATTTTAATCACCGTGTATAAGGAATTTCATTAAATAATACGCGTTATTAAAACCATGAAGCATAAATAAACTCGGTTGTTTCAGTAAAATAAGAAATTTAAATTATTTATAAGACGCTTTATATCAAAAGAAGCAGTATTAAAAGCTCTGCGTGTAATGTAATTATTCTAAACAAAGAGAAATTACGTGCAAAGTTTATATTAATTAACCCTATTTTAAGTAACCGGTAGTAAAACAAAGTGTACATATAATAATTAATATTTAAGTTGTATTCGCTAAAATGAAAAGGATAGAAATCAATTTTAATTGGAGTTAATTAAACCGTTAATAACATATAATACCTATAGAAACTTGTAAAAACCCAAGATTAAAATACCACGGAATAAAGCTCTGAGAATTAATATTATTTTGAACACCTGCGTAGTTTAAATATCACATTCGGCGTAAATTTTGCAGATAATTAATGTTTCAAAGAATCTTGGGAAAACGTCGCATAATAGTTACGAGAATTGCTAAAGCTGGGTATTTCACACTCCATGTGGACTAAAATAATCGATAATAAAGAATATCAAGTTGCACCAATAAGAACACGGTAGAGAAGGAAAGAGAAATGCGTCAAGCAAAGACACATATTGTAAAAGGCGGGATTTAAGCAACGTCACGGGGGTCACAATTGGTTAAAAATAGGATGCAAATATCAGAGGTAGAACAACGATTTCTGTACAAAATTAATTAGTTTTTCTCGGACATGCTTGTGTGCCGTGTGGAAATTTTCTGAGATTTAAATGGGGCGAGTGAAAATTCGTAAAAATCGACGCGTGAGCGACGGACTGGGAACAGAGCATGAGAAATTCTAGAAACTGGCCGTTTTAGAGACTTGACCGACAGACAGGCTTTTTGCTATATATACCGGTGGTAATATGAATTTCGGTCTCTTAGACTTTTGACGATTCGATGCGTTAAAAGCTCGTACATACGCGACTTGATTGAAGATGTTAAACCGTGCATTTTAGTTTGATTAAATAATTTAAAGTTTGCTAGTATATTTTAGTGATTCAAAATAGCTTATTATTTACGTGCTAACATGAATGTACTTCAGTGCACTTAGATACAAGGTAATAAAATTTAGTTTCACTGTACCAATTAGCAAAATTTACAACGACGAAGGTATACACAAAAGTAGGCAGTTTTGGCGTATATTGGTGACAGAAGCATGAATTTCTTTGCTATTTTTGGGGGTGTTAATAATTAAATGGTTCAAATACGTGTCTGGATCCATGAAACAAGGGTCAGATAAACACAGAGGAGTTCCGGAAAGGCCCAGAAACGACTTTGAATGGATGGTGATGGAGAAAATTTTAAAAGCGTAGAGAATCAGAAGCCGTAAATATAATCCTGTTGAATGGTGTGATTAACTAAAGAAACGATACTTTGAAGCTACGAGGACAGTAACCTTCAGGTAAATTATACTATTTTGTTTGACATTTTGTGTGTATTGAATGACTTTATAATTGATTTACTTTAAATGGACATTAGTGAAATTGTTCTAACCATAAACGTTTAATTTTAAGATGAAATTTGCTTGTTTAAGTAAAAAGGGGTATTTTGTTTTGATGTTCGGGAATATGATGAAAATTTGGGTATGTCTTTGAGCTCAATTAGACGAACCTGGTTAATTAACGTAAAGGGGTGGTAGATGCTCCCTTTATACTCAGACTCCGGTCTGCTTATATTGTTATATTAATTAGTAGGCATCCAACAAGGACTTTAATTCTGGATGCACGTTAAAGTGATAATAAAATTAATTTTGAAATTCCTTTTAAAAACTGAATTTTATGCTGAAATTTAATTTGAAAATTTAATGTATTCTGAATATTGATGTAAATAGAGTTAACGATGATGTTTGTAGTAGGAATGTGTTTAATTTTTATGAATGAGGAGATTTATAAAATTAGGTGAGCAGCCGAGGCGAAAAGCGTAGTTCACGGATTTGGAGGTTTCACAGCAATATATATATATATATATATATATATATATATATATATATAGCTTCGGCTGTCTTTAGCTGTTCGCACTTTTCATCGATCCGCTGTTCTTTAGCTTTCCTACATTTGCGAAAAATTTCCCTTATTGTAGCATTGTATCTCTGTTTTCTGCTTCGTCTCATATATTTTTGTATTTTCGTCTTTTTTCTATTAAATTCGGGAAATCCTTTGTTATCCATGGTTTCGTATTCTCTTTTTGTGTATACCCTAGAATCTCTTGTCGCCATGTCTAAGCTGGATTAAATGCTATTTCATTTTGTTTCTACTTCCTTAGTATTTGAAATTTTCCCGATGTCTTTGAGGAATTTATTTGCCCTTTTTTACAAATCTTTGGTGAATATCTTTATCTCTTAGTATGTCAACGTCAAAGTGCCTTTTTCTGTACTTTTTGCAAATTTTTGAATTTAAAAGCAGTTTTCATAATTACGATGTTGTGGTTCGTATATACATCTACTTCTGGGTAGCTTCTACAGTCTTTTATTTGATTTCTAAACCGTTGTCTAACAAGAATGTAATTTTTTTGATATCTTCCTATATCTCCTGGCATCTTCCACGTGTATTCTCTTCTAGAAAAATTCTACCCGCGCATTTCCACGGTCGTTTCTCGTGCCTTAGCCAAATGAACCTACTAGCACTGCATTAAATTCTCCAGTAATCAATAAATTTTAATGTTTTCGATATCTCTGTAGATTGCTTTTACCTGTTCCTCACTGTAACTAACAGTGGGCACGTATAATTCTATTATAACTGTAGTTACCGGTTTAGATTCTAATCTAACCGTGGGTAGCCTGTCGTTCCTATGTAAGTAGTTTATTACACGGTGTCCTATCTCTTTGGCAAAGCTATCTCCACTCCTGTATGAATTACCCTAAAGTCCCTGCTCCAAAAATCTCCAACCTCTAGCCATCGAACTTCGCTAATCCTTACTATGTATATTGCTAACCTATCCATTTCAATTTTCAGGTTCTCTAGCTTACCTACTTGCTTCCTACTTCTGATCTTGCACGCTCCGTTACGTAAAATGTTCCTGCCTCATCATTTCAACTTTACGAACACATCCTCCGAAGTAGCTCTCTCCCAGAGATCAGAATGTGGAACTGTTTTAACTCCGGAATCTTTTATTCCTGAGGTTGCTATCATTTTTAATAACAATTTAAGTACGCTGTGAACGGGAGATGTAATGTTTCCCGTTGCCTTCCATGTCGCAGTAGCGTGTCTTAGAATTCCGCACCGTTCCATTTGGTCTTTGCCAATTTAAGTACCGAAAAAGCTGCAGCGGGCAATTGTCGTAGTCTGGTTCCTGACTAAAGACCAGACTAATTCGGTTAGAATTTTAGTTCGGCCCTTTTGTCTTACTGAAACCCGTTCAGTAGGGGTAAAGGACTATATATTTTGAATATTTTACAATATTCCCATGAAAACCAATTTTAACTGTTATATACAGTTAACGTAACGGCTGTAGGAATTTTAACCACTCAATCATTTTGAGTAGATAACAAAGGCAATAACTTATTTTTCTTCTAGTTAAAATACTTTACATTTTTGTGTAAATATTTCAAATAAATATAGTTTTCTTTATTTTAAAGAAGAAATAGAAATGTGATTTTCGTTGTCCGGTCTTATGATTTCAGTACGTGACTATGCTAAACGTGTGACAAACACCTGTCTATAAAATTTCTAGCAAAAGTGTAAGATTAACAATAAAAAGTTTATAGTAAGGGTGACGAGTAATTTTCCTCATAATAAGTAGAGCGTCCATGTAGGTGTGAGTTCAAATATACATGATTAGTACATTTACGTCTTGAGTTCCTTTCCTTTTGTGCTGACATCTTGTTACTTAACATTTTTAAATAAGGTTCATAAGTCTACGAATATCTTTTTCTTACAGGTAACACGAAGAAAATATTTTAACTTAAGTATTTATGTTTAAATCCGTTATTCACAGTTTAGTTCCTACACTTTCTGAAGGGTGTTCTCGTTGAACACTTGTTAAACGTAGTAGCGTTTAAGGGCAATCCGCAACGAACCCACCTGTTAGTTTTGTTAATCTCTACTGAAGTTAGAGTTCAGATTTAGTTCGGAAGTCTCCTTAAAAATTTTTAAATACAATCGTATCCATATAGGTTTCATTCGAACCGACGTTCAGCTTGCCGTATAGAAACAAAAAAAAAATAGTACAAGGTTGCGGCCGTTTGTCGGGCACATTTCTTCTCTGTTCTGTAAATAAAAATTAACTACTCTCTCAGCTATACCATACTTAAAATACTAATTATGAAATAATAAATTAAGCAGTCCACTTGTTTGAAAATAGAACAAAATTTGTTACCTCAGAGTTGAATTCTGAACTTTGCTGTAGCACTGTATTTCATAAAACCTAAGACAACTAGATTAATTTATTTAAATTTGTTTTACGCGATAAAAGTACATTTTATCTAATAGATACAGAAATGATTAACCGATTTTAATTATCTTTTCATTTAATGACTACATTTTTCAAACAACTTTTTGATGATGTAGTATAAAATGTAGAACCACATTTATGATTTTAAAGTTAAGTAAACTGTAATCTAAATCATGCTCCCTCCTTGATACTTGATAATTCTCCGAAACCGCATTTCAATATCTCTATTAATTTTCTTTAAGTATATTACGGGTGGAAACTTTTCAAATGAATACAATGTGTGATTTTTGTTGAGATTTTTAAAAAAGTGTTCATTACTAGCAGTTTATTCTTTATGCAAGAATGCACTACTCACTCTCTATAACTTCCGGTAACTAGACTATTGATTTAAATCCTTAATTCTATTTACAGGATTTAAATACAATTTTTTAATAACTAAATTTTCTGCAACAGAATGTAAAACGATTGAACTGAACATAGTATTTACTACAACTGGTGTTTTTTAGATTTTGTTATGTAAACTGTTGTATTTCTTTTCCTAGTGTCATTGTATATGCCTTCCGCTAAATTTGCGGTTTCGTGTATAATAAAGAAATGCATTTACAAAAAGCGATCAAATGCTTTAAAATTTTTTACAGCTTGTACTAAATAAATTTCTATGGATGCATCACACTGCTACTTGATGTCACCCTAGTTGCTAGACCATTAGCGACACAATAAAGCCGCAATTCGCTTCTGCGGTGACATCACGATCAGATTTCAGCTGCAATGTGACAGGCAGGCGTGCTACTTCATTTAGTATGTAACAAAGGGAACAGATGTGGAATATAGCGACGGGTACAAAAATTAGTTTTGGCTTATTTGCTTGCAGTGAATCATCCATTTGTCCTGTAGTTTGCTTATTTAATTCATGTTCAGTATTCAATCATTACATGCAATTTTTTGTTTAAAGTAAGATATTTATTTAAATTGTCACAACTGAATGTGCACAGTTGTGCTACTATATCTACAAACCAAAATACTTTGGTTTAAAAACCGTGTAGTTTGTTAACACCGTCTTTGTAGCTTTTCATTCTTCAACTTCTAGTATAGTACGTATCATATGTGTGAATATCAGTTGGGAAAACTCTAGTCTAGTTAATTTCGAGTATTTAGAATCTCTGGATTTAGAATCTCTAGCGTATTTGATAGATATTAAAAATAGCTGCTTAACAATTGAAGTTGATAATAAATTTGCTAATAATATCTATAACATAATAGATATAATGAAAATGTTTCAGGAATTTGATTTTGTGGCTTAAGATTTTGTATCTAAAATGCAAATGTTGCTGTCAGAGAGGACATTATGAGTGGTGAATAGAGGAAGAAACTCCTCCACTATATTTGAGCAGTTGGTGTGTTGTTATAAATACATTTCACATTTTGCTTTCTGAAACTTTAATATTTCAATTCCATGAACAATTTATTTTGGTTTACTCATAACTTTGTCATAATCTCATTAGCCAGAAAACATCAGTACATATTCTGTTCCGTTACTATAGCAGACTTTGTAATTATTAGGCACAGGAGACCTCGATATCCTATTTTATGGAAACATTTAGTCATTTAAACATTCGTTGCTCCAAGAAAACCCGTAGATAACGGGTGAAACATACTATCAAGCTTTAGGCGCAGTATTAAAGTAAGGGAAAGTAGGTAGCTATAAACCAATCAGCTACGCATCAAGAACACTAAATGAAACGGAACAAAAATATAGCACTATTGAGAAAGAACTATTAGCCATAATTTGGGCAATAAAATATTATAGGCAATATCTTTATGGAATTTTTTTTTACATATATACCATACCGACCATAGACTTTTAGTATGGTTATGCAAACTCAAAGATCCAAATTCAAAATTACAGAGATACAGGATCTTACAATTTAAAAAGTCGATAATACAGTTAAAAGTCGATAATACAGTTAAAAAAGTTCATAAACACATCGCGCAAGCGCAATGAATAAGAAAGCGAGCAACAAATTATATTACGCCATAATCGGAAAAAAATACATAAATTTCAGACAAAAGATAGTACAATAATTACTCACATGGATATGTCCCTGCGTTAAAGTTGACTTCTTTTCAAGTCTATCAGGCTACTCAAGGCCCTTTTGCGGTAATTAAGTTGGTACGGCTACGGTGCTTGAGCGGAACATGGACATCCGACTCGTCTAGGGTCGTTCAGTACGGTTTGCCTAGGTGGTTTCAGATTGACACCTACCTATGCAGGGAATGACGGGAAAAACCAGGTAAAGGGGCGACAAACAAAAAATAAGCAAGCAAGGAAACTACATAGGTAAAGCTAACGATACGTTACCGAAAAACGTCCACTCTACTCGAACATACTGGCAAAAAAGCCACGTTTAATAAAGTCACGGAAACACTTGTCCCCACTTTTTTGTCTTTTACACGTCGGCGCGAGGTTATTCGTCCAACCCTCTCGCGTCGCGCGATCTGGCACAGACGCACTGTAACATAACGGAAGTACGC
Organism: Platerodrilus igneus; assembly: GCA_036346225.1. Lineage (NCBI taxonomy): Eukaryota > Metazoa > Arthropoda > Insecta > Coleoptera > Lycidae > Platerodrilus > Platerodrilus igneus. The sequence goes on from JARFIW010000544.1 coordinate 3,843,892, forward strand.
GCCTAGTCTTTTAAAATTGTGGCGCGAAACCTCCGCACATTAAAATTAACCTAATAACATGTTTAAGGGTCACTTTGGCACGTAACAAGGATTAGATTGGAAGAGTATGACTATGAGATCATATACAAAAAGGGAATGTATAACAATAATGCAGACGCATTGAGCAGAATACAACTCAACTCAATAGAGACAGAATCAGTTGTAGGTAACGTTGACGAAACAGAAATACGAGAAGATCCAGAAAAAATAGGCACCATCCATTCACCACAAAACGAAGAACCAAAAACTGCAATTAAAATTCTAAACGAAGCAATAGATACAAAACCAAACCAATTTATAGTTACCGAAATTTTAAGCAATCCCGACCCGGTAAAAAATAAAAACCCGATAATAGAAAAATATACCAAATTTGAATACGAAAGATGACAACGAAGCGCAAATAATTAAAATTCTAAAAGAGTACACCGCAGAGAAAAAAGTTTTTACTTTTATTTCACCACAGAACATTTGTACAAAAGATTTCCCGAATTATATGTCAGATTATTTAATAACTCAGGACCCGAGATTATCAAATGCACACGAAAATTAATAACTTTAGATGACCCAGATGAAATAAACGATAAAATTATAAACTAACACGAAAGTAAAACAAACTATCATGGAATAAACGAAACTTTGAAACAACTCACAGGAGATATTATTTTAAAGACACGAAGGAATTAACCACGGATTTTATTAATCGGTGTGAATTATATGACAAAGCAAAATACGACAGATCACGACCAAAAATACCCTTAATGGTAACCAAAACACCCGACAATCCTTTTCAAAAATTACATGCAAACACTTTGATAGTAGAAGCTCAAAACTTTTTATCAATCGTAGACGTATTCACCAAAGTAGGCCAAGCGATACCCAACCCTTCAAAAAACAGTATCGAAGTAACCCAAGGATTTTTACAATATTTTACATTTTATGGTACACCCGAATTAATAACTTTAGACAATGGAAGCGAATTTAGAAACGAAACCATACAAAATATCCTAGAATTCCATAAAATAAATATTCATTTTATAACAGAAAATCACCCGGAATCAAATGGATTAATCGAAAGATTACATTTGACACTATTAGAGCAAATTAGATTGTTAACCCTAATTGCTTACAACAACACAATTCATCCTTCTACTAACTTTACACCCCTCGAATTAACATTAGGACACTCAGATTCTCGCAACCCTTACGATATACACTATAATAAAGAAGTATTTCAACAATACCCCAAAGACCATAAGGAAAAATTAAAAATTACTTATAATACTGTCAACAATAAATTAGATAACTATAAAGAACGTATCACAAAAACCGCAATGAGAACGCTAATATAAATAGATTATCAGTAGGACAAACTGTGTATGAGAGGAATTTTAAAAGCAAGAGACATAAAACGGTCCCCAGAAATTTATGTCAGTCTGAAATCGAAAAATCTCAGATGCAGATGTAACCGTAGTAGACAACAATAAACCATAAAATACATACATTTAAAGAATTTAGGACACCCTGTAATTTCAAATGGACAGCCATCTCCCTTGCCATTAACCTCCAGTCAGGTAGAACGGACGATAACAATATAATAGTGGAAGATATAAAAAACAACCTCGCTATACTACCAGTAAAATTGGGAAGTATGCAAAACACAGTAGACTATTGGACTTTAGTACAGAAATTTGATTTAACTGAATTAAAACAAGAATTAGATATAATCAGAGACAATTACAACAGACTGAAACAATCAATGGACACATTCTAATTCGGAAAAAAGTATTCGATAGAAATGCTCAATTACAATAACATAATGGAAAATATCCTAAAAGACACAAACGACAAGTTCATTCAATTAATACCAACATACCAAACCACAAGACAGAAACGAGGAATTATTAATGAATATGTAATATTATAAAAGCTATCACTGTGTAAAATATTTCAGGCCTTCTGCGTGCGTCGATAGACCTAAGGGTAGTAGACGGAGTAAGAAAGGGTTTACTGTAACTTGCTCAGAGATATACAAAAACGTAAGAAGCTCTCAAGATGTGCAGTCGCTTAGCTTGATTTATATTTAAATAAACCTTTCTTTAAACTTGATGTTGTTTATTGCATTACAATCACAGGTATTTTGGACAACCAAGATACTGAACGATACAACAACGGAATACAACAATTAATTGACAATCAGAATGACATAAAACTATTGTTAGAAACCAAATATCTTTAATCCATTCGACCATAATAGAATTTAACGATACACTAAGGAACTTAGTAAAAAACCAAGACAGTATAACAAATAGAATACTAACTCTTGAAAGTAACATGCAAACCACAATGTTAGGAATGCCAGATTTAATAAGATTTAACACTATATTTAATCAAATGATATCAACTCTCACTGTAATTCAACAAATTTTAGCTACATAAGAAAATGCTGTAACATTTACTAAATTAAATACTTTACACACTAGCATAATAGAACCACTTGATTTATTAAATGATTTATTAGGAAATAGATTACTCATAACTCATAAACTACCTTTTGAAGTAACACAATCCAACATACTCATATTTGAAAAAATAGCCATAGTAAAGGTTATGTAAAGAATCATAAAATTACGTTTTTAATAGAAATCCCCATTGTAGAAACTAACAATTATAATTATTATTATTTATTTGCTTTCCCCATAAAAGTTACTAGCCAATATCCAGTTAATATACCCAAAAACCAAATTCCTTTACCTAAATGAACTTAGGTATAGGTTCATCAATGAAAAATGCAAAGAAGTAGCATCTAGCCAATATTTATGTCAATAAATAACGACAACAGCTATTCAAATAGATAGCTCTTGTAAAGTATAATTACTACGATTCTCTAATCACTATTAGAATTGTGTGCCAAAGTCAGTACAAATTACGAACATGAAAATCCAAAAATTTACAGAAAATAAATGGACTGCTGTAATTCCTCAAGAAATAATAGCAACCGCCAAGTGCAACCAAGACGAAAACAGTTTAGCCCTAATTGGAAGTAAAGTGATCGTCAGAAAGAAGATTGCTATTTAAAATTAAGAAGTAAAATTATTCGATTATATCAAAACCCAACAGTGACGAAGAAATTTGCAAATATACCCGAACTACATTTCAAAATTCCTCAAACAAAAGACAACAAAATCATCAAGAAACCGATGCAACTAGAACACCTAGACCTAGACGATCTCAACCACGTCGTGAAATTAATGGGCAATTACAAAGAACATTTTAGTTAGTTAAAAGTGCCAAAATTATATTACGACAATATCAGTGTTTGGACAATTTTATTAATCATTGTAATAATTTTATTAACTTTATATTTATTGTATAAAATGTATCTTAGATATAAGAACAAAAAAACAAATGTAAACAAGGAAATCATAAATAAACCCTTACAGACAATAAGTTTTAAAATTTAAGTACAACCCTTATTTTTCATCTAAGTCGGGAGGAGTTACATATCTTGTAACGTTTTGCCTTACTAATGGGTTATTTTTCTTTACTCCTATATTGCCATCTGAAAGGTACAAAGATAGATAACGAAGATTTTCTGATGATGTAAAGAGCCCAAGGTTAGTGTAGATAGAAAATGGATCGTAGATAAGGAATCCTCCAAATGCTAAGGGGCTAGTCAAGCGATGATTTATTAGGAAATAGATTACTCATCGCTCATAAACTACCTTTTGAGGTAACACAATTCAACATACTCGTGTCTGCGTTAAGTTTTATTTTCCAAGTGTCGAACCATTGCAGAGTCCAGTTGTTTTTGAATTGTGGAAGTTGCGGTTGCAGGAAGAAGGCCGTCCGCCAGCAGGATAGTGTCGTCAGCGTAGAAGGCGCATCTCACATTCCCGGGAAATCATAAAGATTTGCGTTGAATAGGGCGGGTGATAAACAATCGCCCTGTGGTACGCCTGCTTGGATTGGTATGTAGTTTGAAAGTTGGTCTTCCCCTTTCACTTGCAGCGACCTTCCACTTAGGTAGCTGGCCAGTAGTCTCAGGTAGCTGGATGGGACTTGGTGTGTAGCTCCTTTAGTTTGTAAAGCAGTCCAGCATGTCAGATTTCGTCAAAGGGTAGAACATGAGTTGGAGTCGGGGTTGGATTACGACCAAAAATATAGTGAGTATGGCGCCGCCGAATTTTTGTATACAATGAAGACCTAATTTGCGTTTGTTTGTATAAGGGGAATGCGGAAATCTATACTCAAATACCGCTATACAAAAAATATTACGAGAACATAACCTTTATAGATGCTTACCTTATGGCTCGATATTGATCGTTAAAGATGCACTGCTACACCTGTAATCAGATTAGACCAAGACTAGCACAGTTTGTGCAGTTACTTTATAAAATTCATAATTAATAAGAATCAAACCTCATTCATTCCAACTAATAATCATAGTCTTGACCAAAATAAATTTTTATTCTCTTAAGTTTCAGTTGAAAATTATTTACAAAGCTTGATTTTAACAAATTTACTTCAAAAATTGACTAAATTATGATTAGAAAAAATATGTACTTATATACTCGATAATGATCTCAACATCTGTATCTCACAAAAATAGAGTGTTGTAATTTTTACATTATAAAAATCTAGCAAGATTTTATTCTTGTAATTGTTTAAACTTAAGCATTATGAATGATTAAATTTATACCACAGATTTTTATTTGGCCTTCGGTAGTACTACTTAGACTTCGCATTAAATTGTATTATAAAATATTTGAATTAATAACTATTGAAGAGCAAAATGAAACAATTTAGTTATCTAAACTTAGATAGTTTGGTTTTCAAATAATAGCTTTAATTTTTGTTAATCTTGAAAATTAACCTTTATTCTACCTATATACCGCCCTCTACCATTTTTTGTTTGTACTAATAAAAAGATAAAAGTAAAGTTTCATAAATTCCTTTCACCAATGATAAAAATAACCTGAGATCAATCACATAATGAACTAGGAAATTTCCACGTAAACAATCACAAACTTACTTGTTTGTTATTCCAAAGGTTCAGCTTGACGTACTTAAAAACTCTAATTACATACCAGATGTTTATCCATCAGAAGAATACTTGCAATGTATTTGGACCATTTCCGGAATATTAAATAATTTGGAATCTTCTTATTTCAACAATAATCAGGATAGAATTCTCCAAAACCACATAATCTAATTAACCTTGTTACAGAATATCAAACGAACATCACGTGCATCCACATCAAGTAAATTATCCACGTTAAATAAATTGCCACATCAAATAAACTGCATATTAAATAATTTGCATACCAACTAAATTACGTTTCAAACAAGTTGCATTTCAAATAAAATTTACATTTCCAATAATTGCATTTCACATAAGTTGCACTGCAAATTTTAAATTAACAAAGGCCCTAAAGCTCGGTAATACTTACTGCTATTCTAAAGCCAACCATTTTAAATTACGCCTCGTTTTGTGCAAACTATATTCTGCCAAGCGTCGACATATAGTGCATTTAACAAAGACGATTTAATATTGAAATCAACTTTTTTCTTTTTGTATTTCCAACACCAGGTGTAATAACCCGATGCCATGTTCCTCTATACAAAGAACAAATGACCTTTTCAAGCAACAGCTCAGGTAAAAGTGTTCTATTACGACGTATACTACCGCCTGACAACAATTACAACGATTTTTATAATTATTGAAGGAGGGAGACCTTATAATGACGCTCGTAAATGGTATTTTCTGTCTCTGCTTAACTTATAATTTATGCTCGCAGTTCTAAGGCTTATGTTGGATTCAACAACCTGTAATAATTATTACGTAGACTGTGTAGAGATATTATACTTAAATTGACTTTTTTTTATAAAAATATTAACTTAAATTTTTGTCAAGATATTGCAGGAAAATAAACTTGTTACAATCTCTCAAATTGATATGTTTCCAAATTTAAATATAATTATTAAGTCTTAAGAAATTGAATGTTACATTGTATAATTAAAGGACACATTATAAAAGGTTAATGAAGGTCCATAATCAGACGTGAGAAGGGAAGCAACTATTATGTATTCCAGACGTAACATGATACTGCAGACGCAGGTTACAATAGATTATAAGAGAGAAATTGTTAAAATTTAGAAGTAATACATTATATATTATCAAGAAGTAGGAGACACGAGATCTGCACTTCCCACAAGACAATGCGAACGCAGGGATAGCATAAATACCTTGAGGAGCCCATGAGAACCAGTCAGTCTTCGAACTTCATAACTTTTACATTGTTGGTTGTTCAAGCAACTCATTTGTAATTATTAATTATTGACAGTCAGTCTCAAACTTTATAATTTTAATATTGTTGGTTGTTCAGCTACTTATTAGTAATTAGTAATTTTGAGTATTTGTTAATTAAAACGTTAATGAACAAAACGTCCAAGCTATCAAACCATAATTGTAATTACTATATGAATAAAATACACTTGATAGGAGTGTTTAGTGGAAATAGAGATCATTTTTAAAAGAAACTCCCAAAGGCCCAAAACCTATCTCGCTTCGCATTTGAACTCGTAACTTGTGTTTGCATATGTTTATTAAAGTAAAAAAACTCGTAAATTGTATGGTGTAAAAGTGTTTTAAATACTTGTTAATATTTCATAAAATTGCAACATTTACTAATTCTGAAAAGACTGAGATGCATTTCATCTATTGCCTTGCGAATGCAAATGCACGAGAAGCCAAACGTTTGTACATGGACGCTATTCCAATAGAATGACACATTTATAAGCGTCTTGTATTAAATGAAACTCTTAGTAAAAATACCAATCATGCTGGTAGATCACGTACTGTTAGAACACCACAAATTGAAGAAGCTGTTCTAAAAGAAATAGAACATCCAGACACTAGTACAAGACAAATCGGCGAAAATTTAAATGTTAGTATACAAGTTGTTTGGCAAATTCTGCGTGATTCTCTACTATACCCTTATCACATTCAAAGGGTGCAGGCGCTCCTTTCTCAAGATTTCCTTTAAGGATTAATTTCTGCTAGTGGTACCTAAATAGGCTATCAGTAAACCTCAATTTTGATTGTAAAATCCTTTTTAACAACAAAGTCAATTTTTCAAAGGATTCTATTAATCATTTTCACAAGTACCAAATGTGCTGAAGACAATCCACATGGAATAGTAGGCGCGACTTTTCAAGTGCAGTTGTCATTAAATGTATGGGGGTAACATAATTCGGGATCATTTAATTGGCCTTTCCTTTTTGCTCGAATTACTAGTCACTCATACTGGTACTTTTTGCAACACGAATTACTCTTATTATTCGCAAACTTACCTCTTTTACTGAGAAATGAAATATGGTATATGCACGATGGCGTTCCGGCAAATTTTTCTATTTTAGTGAGGGAATATTTAAATGAAGTGTATGAAAACAAGTGGACAGGATGGGATGGATTTCAGTTCTGGACGTCTAGATTCCATAAATCCCCTGACTTAAATAGCGTAGACTTTTTCCTATGGGGGCATCTGAAATCTCGAGTGAATGATGTTGATGATTAACGAAATCGAATTATAGCTGCATTTAAAACCGTAAGAAATACTCCGTGGGTGTTCGAAAAAGTTGTTACGTTCATTTTCGTAAATTATTAGTTAGTGTAGGTACAAAAATTTTTATCTTAAATTCATTTGGCGTTCAACACAAAAATTAATTCCGTTAATTAAAAATAACCTTTTCGTATATTAAAATTTGTATGGTAATTAAAAATAAATATCCTTTCTCAGAATTTCGTCCCGTAGAATTTACGCTTTAAGTAGATAGACGACTTTCCAAGTATTTTAATACTTAAATGCTAGTGTGTTTTCCATTTTTAAAAGAATTCGGCGAATTTATTGTAATAAAACTAGGGTTTCCTGGTTTATTTCCTTGCTTTAATGCCTAACACATGTAATATTCATTTGCTGTTCGATAATCAACTAGACAACAAGTTGGTTGGCTTCGTTCGTTATTTTTATGTAAATTTCCGGCACGCATTATTTAGCGTGCTTCCTGCGGGGGACACGTTGATCCCTTGAGCTGCGTTTCTTTTGGGGGACTGCGAAGTTCTTCTTTTTTTCTTTGTATCCGCTTATTACCGCGGAACAAGAACGCCTGTGATTTTACCGTTCTAAGATGACATTTTCAAATTTGATTTTTGTTATATATGAAAATTATTGAAAGATTTTGGTATTTACTGTTTTTTTTGTTTGATTAATACTATACATGTTTGTAAATTTAGTTTAAGTTTACTTTTACGATGGTTTAGAGCTGTGGTTTTTAGGGTTGCGTTTGTTTCTTTTCTCTTTTTTTCTTACTAACTACTGTCAGGTGTTATTACCTAAAAATTACAGCTCGCCATTTTCATGGGTAATTTTTTTTTTAATGTTTAAGGGGTGTTCATAATGTAATATGTAAATTGGGGCATTGATTTTTTTTTTGGGGTTGGGTTTCGGGAGTACTGTTTTTGTATATATATTTTGTTTTAATTATAAGTTCTTTCTTTTCTGTTGTATGTTTTGTGTTGTGTGTGAATGAGTAAGTGTTTATATATTTTTTCTATTTATTTCAGGTTTTTTTGTTACTTTAGCTATAGGTATAAGACCCCGCCCACTCGCCGCCTGAGCCCGGACTTACTTTCTTTCTCTTTCTTTTTCTCGATTTTTTTGTATGTTACGTCAATGTACGTAGCAAAGTATGGGCATCAATGAGAAGAAGAGTGAGCGCATGTATACAGGCTGGAGGAGGTCACTTTCAACATTTGCTTTAACATAATTTTTTTGTTATAGTTAGTTTTTAGGTTTTTGGATTGTAAATTTTTTGTATTGTAAATACTTGCTAAGCCGCAGAAAATAGTTTCTTATTATTTTCCTAAATAACGGTCACTGATACAAAAAAACTGCAAGAGACCAAAAAGCTTCTAAACAAAACAGAAAATTTATTTTGGTTTACCAACGGCGCACCTTTAGAGGGAGAAATAAAGGCATGACCTCCGAAAACTTTACCACCCTGTAGATTCTCGCAACCATTCGATATACTCAATGATGTAAGCCCTACTGCGTAACCTATATTCCAAATGGATCTTAATGTCTCAAAAACTGGACGAGCTATAAAGAGAAGAACCAAAAAAAATACTTCAACATACTGTAGATTGGAAACGAAGCGTTTGCGAACCTATGTTTATATAAATTTTTAGTTATTAAATTCACCAAAGAATCATGCCCTTTCGTATGTACATGATATTTAGGAACAATCTGTATAGGCCGCACTAGAGTGCATATAAGTATTTTCAATGCTTGAAATGACAAAATCTCAGAAACGATGACTCATAGGAAAAAATATAAGATAATTTCTGTAGATAATTTATACAAACCCGTGGGGTTATCGGAATTCAATTTGGAAAATTTATCAATATTGTTCCAAAGAGCTGAGGTAATGCGGTGAATTTTTTCCGATATTTTTCGCGAAGCTTATCGTAGGCAAAAGGGTAATTGGCTTCTGGAAGATCAAAGTTCTTAATGGTTAAGAGTGCGGAACCGTTTAGTACTGATTAAAGATAAGAAAACTTATCCGCGTTCGACAAATCGTTATTAAGATGAACTAAACTATCAAAGCGGTCAATAAAGCTTTCAAACAAACAACCTTCCCCATCAAACGTAGGGATCGTCAGCGGGGGAAATAAAACTATCGATTTAAAAATATCTTGCGGCGCGGACACATTAGCTCGAAACGACGACGATTGGCTCGGAAACAGCTTGAAATAGAGCGCTTTCATTTGAAAGTAATGGTAATCGAAGCGTTTACGAATAGCGCCTTCCATTTCAAATTTTTCATCAGCGTCCTCGGCTGCAGAAATTGTACCTACTATCAAACTATGGTGTGTAAAGAAATTTTCTCGAACTGTCTCGAGAGATTGGTATTTCGATCAAAATAAATCCAAAAAGGTTGGTTCAACGGTAGATTTTTGAGCGATTTCAAACATTTCCTCCAACGAATTAATTGCAATATTATGCAGAAAATAGATACGTTTTAATTTTTATGTCATGGTTAGAAATTTAGTAAATACAACAGGGCCGACGAAATGAAACCGAAACTTCAATGTTTAAAATGACCTTGCGGCGATAACAAATATGTAAGCCTAGTACAAATTCTGATACTAATTCAGATAACAGAAAAGGCTCGTAAAAAACTTGCAATGCTTTGACATGCGGTATGCTAACCTGAATCTAATTATTAATTAAAAGATCCGATGAGAAGTAAACCAATGTAACTTTTTGCGGTAATTTCGATAGCTAACAATGCTAGAAAAAAGTGAACATGTATACGAAAATTAAAATAAATGATAATAAAGAAACAAATAATTACCTAGTATGCGAGCGTAGTGAAGCACATTTATATTCATGCGACCTTTCAAACGGATAACGAAGTTAACAAACTCTATTGAATGCGTCCGTTAAGTACAGACAACTAAAGACGACTCTTCAATATGGCGAAGCGTAGCACATGTAATCTTGCGGCTGTCTTCAACGAAAATCGATACTACAACGCTTTTTGTCGTTTCCATGGCCGGTGATAAAAAAGTTCTCGCACAAGCAAAGAGCATATTTAATCGATATTGCGGTACTTTGTACAGGCGCTGTGTTTGAAGTAATACACGGCACACGATAACATTTTAATATGCCGGGCGGAGGTAAATAATCAAAAAATTCCAACTTTGAAAGTAAATTAAGCGGTAAATTATACAATATAAACGGAACATAAATTAAGCGGTAAATTATATAAAATATGCAAGGCATTTTAAAAAAAAATAATTAAAGGCTGGCGGGTGGCGGAATGAAAAAGCGGAAAGAAAAAATTTACAAAAACAAAAGAAAAATAATTTTTTTCTTTCTAGATTGTGGCAAAGGGCTGAGGTTTGACACAGGACGCCTCGGTTCGCCTTGAGCGGTTTTAAGTGTGACCACCATAACAACACCATCCGTCCCAGGACGCACAGCCACAACACGGCCCAGGGACCAACGAAGGGAACACCTGAACTCAAAGAATGTTTGACTTGAGTAACTCGGCATGAAAGCAAATTGCCCATAGGAGGTTGCAATGCGATCGGATTGGTCTTTTAGCACGTTACACAATGACTCAAAACACGATGGTAGATTGCTTTCCAAAAATAATTCAGAAGTGCTGACTGACAAAAAAATGGACCATCTGAGCACCCACGTGGAAGTATTTTAAATAAACATAAGTAACATAAAGATCAGTAAATCGACTTTTGCTAGGTAACAAAGCGGGAAATTTACGGTCAGAGAACAAAGTCGCGTGAACGAGGTGACCTCCGACCCGCAAGATTCCATCACGAATAAAAGGGGACATCTTGCGAAAACTTTTTTTAAATGGGATCCGGAATGAATGGCCTCAAGCTCGATAGCAAAATAGGATTGTTGAGTATACGTAAGCAAAGGGATCAAAGCATTGTGCAATTCAGAAGATGACAAAGGTTTGGAATACCTTTCGAATGGGTGACGTAGATTATGACGTAAACGGAGAATCCAGACAACAATGCGCGCAATAAAAGGAAAGGAAGGGTGATTTTGACGAAAATTTTCCAACGCTGCCGCGGGGAACAAATTCACAAAAGTATTACCATGGAATCAGACCAATAGTAAATTTTATGAAAAGTAAGCTTCGAATCAGATGTTTTGAGGACAAAGGTTAATAATTTGGAAGCCAATGCGGCAGCCAACAATTCGAGCCGGGGCAAAGAGATTGTACGAAGAGGTGCGACCTTAGACTTAGCGCACACTAAGCTAACCTCAACGGCAAAAAAGGTAACAAAGCGAAAATTAACAACAGCACAGTAACCACGTTTGGAAGCGTCAGCAAAGCAGTGAACTTCGCACGCAGTAAACTGTGGTGGTATAAGCAAGCGGGGTAAAGCAAAATCCGAAAGATTCTTACATTAACGCGGTAGTTACATTTAAAGAGTCGATAAAACAGTTTACGAAGTACGTCGATAAATACAGTTACAAAGTCGGTAATACAGTTTAAGAGTTCATAAATACATCGCGCAAGCGCAATGAGTAAAGCGGGCGACGCGCCCTGGCGGATGGCAACGACAACCTTAATACAGATTCCGCGTTGCCAACTACCAATGACGTCACCAAGGCACAATTTAATTTGTGCAATAAACGGAAATTTACATAACTTTAAAACAATGATAAAAGCAAACAAATTAGATAATGGATTACTTACATCAGAAATCCGGCATTTGCACGAAGTTGCGTTACGGTAGGCCTCTATTGAAGTCCATCAGGCTACTCAAAGCCCTTTTGCGGTAACTAAAGATGGTGACTCCGGTGCTTCAGCGGAACATGGACATCCGACTCGTCTAGGGTCGTGCAGTACGTTTCGCCTAAATGGTTCTCAAATTGTCACCTACCTATGCAGGGAATGACGGGAAAAACCAGGTAAAGGTCGACAAACAAAAGATAAGCATGCAAGGAAACTACATAGGTAAAGCTAAGACACGATACGATACCTGACACGACCACACTCCTTGAAGATCAAAGTCAAACAGCCACGTTTAAGAGCGTCACGGAAACCTCTCATCACTTTGTCCCCACTCCTTGTCTTTTTCACGTCGGCGCGAGGTATTCGTCCAACTCTCTAGCGTCGCGTACTTTGCGCAAACTCACTGTGACGTATTGGAAGTACGCGCCTAGTCTTTTGAAATTATGGCGCAAAACCTCCGTACATCAAACTTAACCTAAACATGTTTACGGGCCACTTTGGCACGTAACAAGATGCGGTAACTCATGCAAGCATCTTTCCCACAAACGGAGGAAATTGGAGGGAGGGAAAGCATCCCATTCTAATTTTAACGACCATAAACGTTGAATTCAGTGTTTTGTCAGAAAAGTAAGGGGGGATAAAAGTCCCATGGAGTCGAAAATACGGACTAAGTTAGAAAGTAGGTTGCGCTTGGTACATGAGGTGTTTAGTGGCTGAACTAGAAAGCAAAAATTATCTGAGGTGGGATTCCATTAAAGACCTAGAACTTTTAGGGGTTGAGTGTCAGGATTCTCAAAGGAGCGGGGTTGCGCGAATTGTAGCGTAGCGGAAAGATCTTTTAATAATTCCGGATGGTTGCTCGACCATTTATGAAGTTCGATACCACCAAGTATTCAAAAGTCAATTGGTTGATTACGTAGATCGATGGCTGATTCAATAGAATCTCCACCAGTAGCGATGTCATCAATGTAAGTATGGTGGCGAAAAACGAAAGCAGCTAACGGATAAGAATTCCCTTCGTCTACGGCAAACTGCTGAAGTGTGCGTATGGCAAAAAAGGAAGCACAGTTGATTCCAAACGTAGCGTTATTTGATTTAAAATCCTGAATGTGCTCCTCAGGGGAGAAGCGCCAAACAATTCGTTGATAGTCACACTGAGCGGGATTAACAAGAATTTGTCTGTACATTTGACGAATATCGGCAGTGACAACATAAAGATGTAAACGAAATTGTAACAAAATTACGGTGATATCTGTGTGCATCTTTGGCCCAACAAACAAGTGATCGTTTAAGGACGCTTGAGACAGAGTTTTAGCGGAAGCGTTGAAAACAACTTGTAATTTCGTACTTATGCGTTCGGGTTTCACAACGCAATGATGCGGAATGTAATAAGAAATATCCGAATGAGACCCACTAACAACAGATTGCATATGTTAAGAATCCAGATACTCACGCATGAACGAAATGTACTGTTCGTAAACACGAAGTTGCTTATGTATGCGATTTTCTAAAGAAACAAATCGTTGAAAGGCAAGATCACGACTACCTCGCAAAAAGGGTTCTAGATCTCTAAACGGCAGTGAGACGATATATCGACCTTGTTCATTTCGGTGAAACTTGAGCGGCGGGAAATGCTTCGACTTTCCAGAATTTGGCGACAGTATCTTCCGATGGGGAAGTAGATTCTGTCATACAAAGCAAGCCAGTTACTTCAGAAGCGGGCGAGAAAGGTATGCTTCCCATTAAAACATATCCAGAAATAGTATTAATAGTAACAGGTTTATCACTAGCACCGTCTAATAACACTTGGGGGAAAATATCCGCGCCAAGTAAGAAATCAATGGGTCCAGATTGTACAAAGAGCAGGTCAGCTAGCTTGAGGTTAGCCAGATGATTGAAATGTTGTAAAGAAATATTATAAGTAGGTAAATTTTCACAGATTTTGGGAAGTACAACAATTTGAAAATTAATAATCGGTGAAGAAACACCTATTGGTTTGAGCGAAACGGCGATAGTGCCATGCTGAGCAGCAGAGCGCATGGAACCTAAACCACTAAGGGTAAGAGAATTTGGAGTAGTACGAAAAGCTAAACGTTTCATACTGCTTTGCGAAATAAAAGAAGTCATACTGCCCGAATCGAGTAAACCGCGAAATTGCTGGAAAGAACCAGATATATCAGCAATTTCCACTTGAACGGTGGAAAGTAGAACAACTGAAGGTTTAGCTAAAGAATTAAATATAACGACATTCGAAGTTGACGGACCACTACGGCTAAACGAAGTCGCTGATTCCATAGAGGCGAGAGGAGCGAAAGGCTGGTAGCGGTCTTAAATAGCGGGAGGAGTACGAGGTGATACCTTAGAGACGGCGGTGTCCGGAATTTAGCAAGCCTCGTTACTAGTAGAGAAAGCGGGTTTAGACAAAATGCAATAAGGAATAATGACGTTGATTGCATTGGCGGTATGAAAAAATAGACTGGCATTTATTTAAAATGTGAGAATTGATAAGGCAATTAATGCAAAGATGTTGTTTTTTTTGTAAAAATGTAGCGATCTTGCGACGAAATTTTGACGAAACCATTGGAGTAATATGGAATCGGCGAAGCGATACTTACACAGGTTGCTGGAATGAATAACTTTGTTTAAACCGGTTTTATGATTTAACCACAAATTCGATAAAGATTTACACGTTTTTTCCAAATAGGCAAATAACGCTTTATAAGATGGGATAGCGCTCGGATCTTGATGCAATTCTAAACTACGGGCAAGGTGTACATCAAGGCGATGTAAGATCATTTGTACAAGAATAAAATCCCATTGCTTTATAGACAATTCAAATTTCTCAAGCATTTGTAAATTGTCGGTAAAGGTATCGACTAAATTTTGCAAACCCATGGGGTTATCGGAGAACAATTTGGGAAATTTATCAATATTGTTCCAAAAAGCCGAGGAAATGCGGTGAATTTTTTCCGATATTTTTCGCGAAGCTTCTTGTAGGCAAGAGGGTAATTGGCTTCTGGAAGGTCAACGTTCTTAATGGTTAAGAGTGCAGGATCTTTTAGTGCTGATTAAAGATAAGAAAATTTCTCCGCGTTTGACAAATCGTTATTAAGATGAACTAAACTATCAAAGCGGTCAATAAAGCTTTCAAACAAACAACCTTCCCCATCAAACGTAGGGATCGTCAGCGGGGGAAGTAAAACTTTCGACTTATAAGTATCTAGCGGCGCGGACGCATTAGCCAGAAACGATGACAATTGGCTTCGAAACAGCTTGAAATGGAGCGTTTGTATTTGAAATGTAATGGTATTCGAAGCGTTTACGAATAGTGGCTTTCGCTTCAAATTGTTCATCAGTCTCCTCGGCGGAAGAAATTGTACCTACTCTCAAACTATGGTGTGTAAAGAAATTTTCACGAACCGTTTCGAGAGATTGGTATTGTGATCGAAATGAATCAAAAAAGATTGGTTCAACGGTATATTTTTGAGAGATTTTAAACATTTCCTCCAGAGAATTAATTGCAATATTACGTAGAAAACAGATACGTTTTAATTTTTCTGCCATGGTTAAAAATTAAGTAAATACAACAGGGCGGACGAAATGAAACCGAAACTTCGATGTTTAAAATAACCTTGCGGCGATAACAAATACGTAAGCCTAGTACAAATTCTGATACCAAAACCAGATAACAAGAAAGGCTCGTAAACAACTTGCAAAGCTTTGATATGCCGTATGCTAACCTGAATCTAATTATCAATTAAAAGATCCGATGAGAAGTGAACCAATGTAACTTTTTGCGGTAATTTCGATAGCTACTAATGGTAGAGAAAAAGTGGACATGTATACGAAAATTAAAATAAATGATAATAAACAAACAAATAATTACCTAGTGTGCGAGCGTAGTGACACACATTTATATTCATGCGGCTTTTCAAAAGGATAACGAAGTTAACGAACTCTGTTGAATGCCTCGGTCAAGTACAGGTAACGAAAGACAACTCTTTAATATGGCAAAGCGTAGCACATGTAATCTTGCGGCTGTCTCCAACGAAAATCGATACTACAACGCTTTTTGTCATTTCCATGGGCGGTGATAAAAAAGTTCTCGCACAAGCGAAGAGCATATTTAATCGATATTGCAGTACTTTGTACAGGCGCTGTGTTTGAAGTAATGCACGGCACACGATAACATTTTAATATACCGGGCGGAGGTAAATAATCAAAAAATTCCAACTTTGAAAGTAAATTAAGCGGTAAATTATACAATATAGACGGAACATAAATTAAGCGGCAAATTATATACAATATGCAAGACATTTAAAAAAAATAATTAAAGGCTGGCGGGTGGCGGAATGAAAAAGCGGAAAGAAGAAATTTACAAAAAACAAAAGAAAAATAATTTTTTTCTTTTTAGATTGTGGCAAAGGGCTGAGCTTTGACACAGGACGCCTCGGTTCGCCTTGAGCGGTTTTAAGTGTGACCACCATAACAACACCATCCGTCCCAGGACGCACAGCCACAACACGGCCGAGGGACCAACAAAGGGAACACCTGAACTCAAAGAATGTTTGACTTGAGTAACCCGGCATGAAAGCAAATTGCCCATAGGAGGTTGCAATGCAATCGGATTGGTCTTTTAGCACGTTACACAATGACTCAAAACACGATGGTAGATTGCTTTCCAATAATAATCCAGAAGTGCTGACTGACAAGAAAATGGACCATCTGAGCACCCACGTGGAAGTATTTTAAATGAACATAAGTAACATAAAGATCAGTAAATCGACTTTTGCTAGGTAACAAAGCGGGAAATTTACGGTCAGAGGACAAAGTCGCGTGAACGAGGTGACCTCCGACCCGCAAGATTCCATCACGAATAAAAGGGGACATCTTGCGAAAACTTTTTTTAAATGGGATCCGGAATGAATGGCCTCAAGCTCGATAGCAAAATAGGATTGTTGAGTATACGTAAGCAAAGGGATCAAAGCATTGTGCAATTCAGAAGATGACAAAGGTTTGGAATACCTTTCGAATGGGTGACGTAGATTATGACAATCCAGACAACAATGCGCGCAATAAAAGGAAAGGAAGGGTGATTTTGAAGAAAATTTTCCAACGCTGCCGCGGGGAACAAATTCACAAAAGTATTACCATAGAATCAGACCAATAGTAAATTTTATGAAAATAAATGCGCCTAAGGCGGACATGTTATTGTCTAGGGTTTTTTCGATCCGTCCTACAACAGCGTGCAGGGCAGATTCCGTTGATTTACCTGGTATAAAGGCGTGTTGATTTGGGTGAAGTGGATAAGAAAGCATTATCCTCTCCCTCATATCATTGTCGCACAATCTCTCCAAGGTCTTTAGCAAAAAAGACGTGAGACTGATCGGTCTGTAGGATTTAGCCTGGGAGTAGTCCTTCCGGCCTGGTTTAGGAATGAAGACAACTCTAACCTCTCTCCAACTGCTGGGGATGTATCTAAAGCAATACAGCCCTAAAAGTACCACAAGGAACGGTGTCAGCCTCTCCACTCCCCACTGTAGTAGGGCGGGAAGATGCCATCCTTTCCAGGGACTTAAACGGTTTGAGAGTTGAGATAGCCCATTTAATTTTCTCTCATCCACTACCCGGTTAGAAACCTCCCAGTCGGCCCCGTTAGGGGCCGAGCTGGGTTGATCCAACCCGTAAGACAAAGGTCGTGTGACACTGCCTGGAAAGTGCGTGTCCGCGAGTAACTCCGCTGTTTCTGCCTCGTTGGTTTGATATGCGGTATGCTAACCTGAATCTAATTATCAATTAAAAGATCCGATGAGAAGTGAACCAATGTAACTTTTTGCGGTAATTTCGATAGCTACTAATGGTAGAGAAAAAGTGGACATGTATACGAAAATTAAAATAAATGATAATGAACAAACAAATAATTACCTAGTATGTGAGCGTAGTGACGCACATTTATATTCATGCGACTTTTCACACGGATAACGAAGTTAACGAACTCTGTTGAATGCCTCGGTCAAGTACAGGTAACGAAAGACGACTCTTTAATATGGCAAAGCGTAGCACATGTAATCTTGCGGCTGTCTTCAACGAAAATCGATAATACAACGATGATGAGCTATTGTTCATTTTAAATTATTTAGAGTTTGATAAAGCTTGAAGGACTTGAATGTGATAACTAAGAATATTTATGAGAAAAATATTGAAATATTGCCGTGGAAAATAAGTTGAGCGCTAATCCCTGCCCAAAGACATATACCACATAAACTTACCAAGTTATCCAAGATTTCTTGTACAGCAAACTATGCGGAACTTGTTGAAGCATCACACTTAAACACATAAAATAATTAAGTTTATATATTGTTTACAACAATTTGCGAAAGCCATGTAATTTATAACTCTGCTAGACAGTCCTAGCAGAACGAGTTCACATTAGCGAATGAATTAAATACCGAACCGTAATCGGCCGGTATGATAGGTAACTCGTTTGTTTATGCAGCGGCGCATCGGACATGAGAAAAGCGCCAAACCATTCTCCCCGCCTTGAAAGTTTATGAACTTTCAAAAAAAAGAAAGAAAGGAAAAAAAATTGAAAAGCGGAAGTAAAAAGAGGACGGGGGAGGGGATTTAGTACAATAAAAGGAAAGATAAAAATTAATTGCTATAACAAAGAAATCATACTCCCAAAACGATTTTAAACAAATTATTATTTAGTGTCATTAAACTTAATCAAAATTTGAAATAAAACAATTAAAAAAAATTAAAAAAAACAATTTATTATTGAGTGGGTAGTGGACAAAGTTTCACCACTGCACGCATAAATGAACCATCCTTTGTTTTTACCGAGGCTACTCTGATTACATTATCAGGGCCCGGAAAAACTTTCTCTACTAGACCTAATGGCCATTTGAGAAGTGGAGTATTTTTTTGGTTTATAAGTACTACCGTACCAACTTTAATAGGGTTTGTGGGTGTACACTATTTTTGTCTTATTTGTAACGTATGTAAATATTCTGTTTTCCACTTTTTCCAATAAGATTTGACTAAACTGTCGAGTAATTTTTTGCGGTTGCTAATATTCTTTGAATCTTCATTTAACTCTATTAAAGGTAAGTATTGTAGTGGCGTAGTCATTAAAAAATGTGCTGGAGTGAGAATTTCTGGTTGAGGATCAGAGCTTATTAAACAGAGCGGGCGCGAATTTAACAAACATTCAATTTGGATTAATACCGTAAGCAGTTCTTCATAAGAAAGTAACTGTTTACCAATTACGCGATACAAGTGGGATTTGACGCTTTTTACATTAGCTTCCCACATAAGCAAACAAACAAACAAATATAACTGTTTTGTGAATGATGACCACGTCTGCGTACTAATGTTATTTTTATAGGACCCGCATAATCTACTCCCGTGTGAACAAATGCCTTTGCTTCCTGTACACGATACGACGGCAGGTCGGACATTTTTGGAATTGAAGGAGCAGGCGCTAATCGAAAACAAGTGTTGCAGCTATGAACTCGTTTCCTTACTATATTTCGTGCAGAAAGAATCCAATAGCGTTGGCGTATAATAGACATTAACAGATTAGGACCAGTATGGCAATTTAATTTATGGTAGTAATCTATTAACAAATTAACTATATGATCTGTTTTGGGTAGTAAAGCAGGGTGCTTACTTTCAAAAGGAAGGTCGGATCTAGATATCCTACCTTCTATACGTAACACTTTGTTCTCATCAATAAATGGACAAAGTTTTTTAAGGTTATTAGAGGGTTGCTTGGATTTATTCAATAAGCAGGTTTCTTCATAAAAATGCACCGATTGAACCGCACGAATAATAAATTTTTCTGCACAAAGAAAATCAGAAGCTTTAATCGTTTCTGAGAGAGGGAGGATTTTTAAAAAACGCAATTTGTAACCTGTGATTTTTAATAACCTCGTCCAAGAAGAAATTCTTAATGCTAGTTCATACAGAACTGGCACTTCAGTAAGACCATAAGTGGTTAAATTGTGTGATTTAAATTCTGGTAGATGTTCATCCGAATAAGCTGAAAATGGTTTGATTGGCCACTCAGCCGTTGGTAGTTTTAACCACGTTGGACCATCCCACCATAATTCATGAGAAATTAATTGAGAGGGTAATAGTCCGCGAGATAAACAATCACTTGGATTGTCTGTTCCTGAAATGTGATAGAAACTTCGTGTAGGAAAATATTCCTGATACTGAGCAACACGATTTGCTACAAAAATAGACCATTTATGTGGTGATGAATGAATCCACGAAAGTGCAATCGTGGAATCCGAGAAAGCGTAAATTCCGGCAATAGATAGCCGATCTTTATAAGCGTCAAAAACAGTTTTTATCAGATTTGACAATAAAACATTAGCGCATAATTCTAACCTAGGTAGCGTAGTTATTTTTACTGGTGAAACCCGTGATTTCGCACACAGTATGCGAACTATAATCTCATTATTTGGTAACGTAGTGTGTGTGTAAACAACACATCCGTATGCGTTTAAACTAGCGTCACAAAATCCTACTAAATTTACACTTGCATTGTTAACCACACCGCTATGTCGAGGTATGGATAACTTAGATAGTTTTGAAATTTCGTTGCGAAGCGCATCAAAACGTTTAATTATTGTATGTGGAGGAATTTCATCCCAACCCGTTTTACTGAGCCACAATTCTTTATAAGTAGCTTTGCATACAAAATAACTGGAGAGACCAATCCTATAACATCAAAGAGGCGAGCAATAAATGACAAAATTGTACGTTTTGTACATTTATCTTGTGATTCAACGGTCACAAATAAGAAAACATCAGTAACAGTAACACGAAAGACCTAAAATTTTAAGTTTTTCGGTGCCTTCATTAAAGTTAATACTGGCGAGATGAGTATCTGGAAGACTATGTAACAGTTCGGTGGAATTTGTTGACCATTTTATTAAATCAAATCCTCCAGATTTAAAAAAAGCAATTAACTCTTGCGAATGACGAATAGCTGTAGCTGAGTCATTTTCAGAATAAACCAAATCGTCCATATACAAATATTGGTTGGAAATGCTTGGTAAAACAGATTCCATGTGGCTAAGCTGCCATCAAAGGATGGTACATCAAGTACAGGTAGCGGAACGGTAGCACGACTTTTAGAAGCGTTTTCGTTTGATTGCGTATTTTTTGATGAATTAATAATTTTATTTCGGGTGTGTTTTATACGACTATACAAGTCATCAAATGCATTTAAACTTTGATAATCTGGCAATGCAGTTGGTTTAACTATTAACTGACATTCATTAATACTGTCAACAATTAATTCAAATTTATTGCGTGTTTCATCTAAAGTTTCCGTGGTAGCCAAAAATTCTTCGTTCGATCTACTATCGAACGAAGTTATTTTTGTAGAATGATTAAATAATTTGTTCATGCGTTCGAATATAATTTCTTTCTTACTATGTAAAAGCGTTAATTTTTGTTCCATATTTAAAGAACAATGCGATAATGAAGCGATTGTATTTTGTAAATATGTGATAGGAATGAAGTTATTCCAAATGTTGAATTTCTAGATAAGCGAGTGTGATACAGATATTGGGAATGTACTAAACATGAATTTGAACAGATACAAATAGTTTCCACGTGTAAACGTTTTTTACGAAGAAAAAGAATGCAAATTTTTAACAATAACTTATAGTTATCACTAAAGCGATGGCAATCAATAAATATCCAAAGATCGGAGGTTACATATCCGGTTTGAACTGACTACTATGAACTATTGTTCATTTTAAATTATTTAGAGTTTGATAAAGCTTGAAGGACCTGAATGTGATAACTAAGAATATTTATGAGAAAAATATTGAAATATTGCCGTGGAAAATAAGTTGAGCTCTAATCCCTGCCCAAAGACATATATCACATAAACTTACCAAGTTATCCAAGATTTCTTGTACAGCGAACTATGCGGAACTATGCATCACACTTAAACACATAAAATAATTAAGTTTATATATTGTTTACAACAATTTGCGAAAGCCATGTAATTTATAACTCTGCTAGACAGTCCTAGCAGAACGAGTTCACATTAGCGAATGAATAAATACCGAACCGTAATCGGCCGGTATGATAGGTAACTCGTTTGTTTATGCAGCGGCGCATCGGACATGAGAAAAGCGCCAAACCAGACGATAAGATAGTTCTCGTATAAGCGAAGAGCATACTTAATCGACATCGGGGCACTTTGTACATGCGTTGTGTTTGAATTAATACACGGCCCACGATAACATTTTAATATACCGGGCCGGGGTAAATAATCAACAAATTCCAACTTCGAAAATAAAATAAGCGGTAAAATATACAATATAAACGGAACATACATTATGTGGTAAATTATATATAATCTAAACGGAGCAGTTACTATGTTTTGGCTTTCCTACTAAAGGGGAATGTATAATTTGTATTTAGTATACCTTTTAGAAGCAAACATACTAACACTTCAAACAATGGATTAGATAAATAAAGCATTTTCTAATAGTTGATTTGAGTATTCTTTTCCTATGTACAAACATAATAGCTTAAGATTGATTTAGTTTTTCTCTTATCACAATGCGATCGATATCGGTATGTAAATTTACAGCTCAATTTTTACCTTTCCCACATGTTTTTGATTACTTGCCTCGTATTCTCTATATGTACTTCAATAATTTACATTCAGTTGTATTCAGTGACCTGGCAGAATGTGCGTGAATAACAGATTATTCAACTCGTGTTTTCTACTGTTTACTTAATAAGTCTGTATTCTCATTTACATCCTTTATTCGCTCCAAGGAATCGGTCCTGAAACAGCGATTTGAGCATTATCCAAATGCAAGCTGAATGAAATTAGTTCCGCAAGCTTAGATTCTCATGTATACTAAAATTTATGCATCACTAGAAGATTATGTATCCTACATTCAACAGAACAAGCGCACGACTGTTAATTTATCTTGAAGTCTACTCCGTGTAAGAACGTACAAAAACGTTTCAGTGGTTTTAAACAGGGCCGGATTTAGAGCCTTTGTGGCTTCCGGCGGCATATTGAGGCGAAGCCCCTCTATATTTTAGCAGATTCCCAGGATAAAGAACGTTTAGATTTTAGTACGTAAATTAGAAATGTTTTTCATAAATTAATTGTGTCTTTAGTGATAGAGGTCTTCATATTCTAGAGCTTTGTATAAACACTAAGTTATTGCGTAATTTGTATAATACATTTTATTAGTTAAAACACAGTTGAAATGAAACATATTTTAACAGAACAATATTACTTCGTATGGTTAGTGTTTGTGTTTTAAAATTTTTCCTCCTTTTTTTTTGTAGCAAACTTTCAATAACGACTTCGAAGTCAAAATTTAAGCAAACAACATTTTCAGTACTGATAGTATGCTTACGTAGTTAAGGCGTTTTTGCTTCATGCTAAACCTTAAAAAATTCTAAACAAATTTTAATTTAGAAAAAGATTTTTCTGCTGTTGCATTAGAAACCATAATACATAAAAACATTCTAAGACTAATTTCAATATTGGGAAAAATAGTAAAGGGGCTATTATCACACAAGTGCTTGAACAATACTTTCAAATTGAATGTTAATATGTGTTAACTCGTGAGGTGGTGTATCATCTTTTGATAGTTCCTATACTTCATCGTTGTCAATGTGGGTATTCTCTGCAAGTTTTTTTCCCTCTTTATATTCATAACATTCTTCATTTCTATAAAGTAAATTCTTTAAGACAAGGTCCACTTCTTTAAAGTAACACTGTAGATGTAAACATTCTTCAAAGAGCTGTGTTTGGCATACATTATTTTTGTACTTATATGCAACAGCGTCACAGAAAAATTTTAGCTTATTCTCATTTACTATGGTCAAATCTTCAAAAATACACAATTTTTAGCAACTTCTTTGTACTTCTCAGGCCACAGCCTTAATTGCGCCGGCAACTTATCAATTACTAGTAAGAAATTTTCACTTTTAAGTTTTCTTTACTTTAAGAAGTGTCTGGAGTTTTCTTTTCAGCAAAAAAAGTAGATCAGTCAGTACGTTTGGTTGTGCAAGCTAGATTATCCTTATCTGACTCACTATAATGAGTTCCTCTCCTTCTTCGCCTTTTTGATGAAGAGTTTAAAGCTGTCTCTTTTTTTCTATGTAGCATCTGAGTGAATTCGACACTTTAATGAATGTCGCTAAAGTTAAAAACACTTTAATAAGATTTGGTTGCCTTTGTTTATTCTTTGTAGTAGATTGTTCGATATACAAGTTGGAAAAATTGTCTTAAACATCGCCATAGCTTTTTTCAAACGCACAGCTTTGACCTTAGTATCTGCCGTTTGCTCATGGTCGTCAGTCATGGACTGTAGTGTAAGTTCGATCGCAGTATAAGTAGAGGAATAAGCCAATCCTGGGACACTCCTCACTCACTCACTCCTCCTAATCCACATCTTCCGGATTCGTATCTAACCTAAGTTTTTACATGTAAATTCCCATAAGAAGGATCTGCTAAGTTTTATTTTAAAGGGATTTGCTCCTTGTGGGGAAGGATTTTGTAACGTTCATATCATTTTTATAGTAGCCCGTCATTATACAATATATACAAGATCCCTGCATCCCCCCTGAACTATTTTCTGTATTTAAAATAATATATTAACGCCCGAATTGAATAGAGAGATGTATTTTCCCACCCCACTCCTTGATTCTAACGCACCTGTTGATTCTGGCAGAACTAGGAGATTCGCGATGTAACCTCGGCGAAGTTAAGTTGAAAGATCGGTACAATTCTCACCGCTTAATTTAACGCTTTTGTAGCGGAATTAACAAGATATCAAGTTTTTACGTGAGTTTCTGTATTTACAAAGTTCACAAATATAGTCCAGCAGACTATAAATAATTTAATTGTTTGTTATCTTAGTAGAAAAATGGAATGATAAGTGCCGAGTGTGCATTCAAGGAACTAATCGTGTTTTCGTTCGGGTGTGAAATAATTATTTTGTTGTAGGTCCATTTTATCATTCAATTTTGTTTGTCGATTGTATGAGAGCATATTTGATACCAATCTATTTTGGGAATTTGCAGTTTGGATGATAAGGCGAGAGCCTAATTACATATGCCATGTGCCGTAATTGTCTTTTTTTGGTTGGAAATAATATACAAGCATCCCTTGAAATTGGAGTAGTTTCGAGGGTTAATTAATATTATTGGTAAAGCTCGACATTTCTTGCATTGTCTGGTGGTTTGACTCATCTAGTAAGGTAAGCGTTGTAACATAGGATTTATTGAGTGAAAACTAGTTTTGTACGTTAACATCGAGCACACATGTACTCGAGATCCATAAGTTATTTTTTGCCTCTACGCCAGTGCTACTAAAACTTAACGAGTGCATTTCGTTTAACGTTATTTTGACCTGTGCGGTGGTCAGATGTTTGAAACCCGAAAGTTATTGAGGTAACCGTTAAGAGAAAGAAAGAAATATTGTGTAGATGATTTCTATCCTAGTCTTTAGAATTTTTAAGCTTTGATATTACAAATGTAAGATAATAATAATACCGTTAGTTTAATAGAAAATAGTATTATCACAATTGTAGGGTTGATATTGATTAAGTGAATCTTCAATTGCTATTAAAATTATGAAAGTAGGCGTTGTTTGCACAAGGTGCCACACGAGTGGTATTTTGTGCTATAAATTCATTTTCAGCAAGCCATGGCTAGTGCACAATTACTAATTTTATGTTATTAACATTAAGGGTATTTACTGAATACTATTTTGAATTATTATACTGATTTATTTGCAGCGTACTAAAATATGCTAGGGTTTGCTAATATGTTAATCAATGTATTTCTTTCAGAGGCACTTTAATAGAATTAAGTTGAGTTATCGATGCGTATTATTTCATTTATACGATGAAGTTATGTAAGGGTGAGTCAGATCACTCTATAGTGCAGATTATTTTGTTATAATTATTGAGCTTTGGAGAGCTTTCTCGACCAGTGACGAGATTCTCCCGTACACACCTGGCTTTATGATATCGCTGGTGGCGCCCACCCAATTTTGCCGTTATTACCGAATTTCAGTCTATCCGATTACGATTTAGGGCTGTTTGACACGTCCAATTTACGACTGTTACCTCCCACCCCTCACCGGCTCGAGCTAGGCCGCTTGAGGACTTCGATCCTCTCCTTGGTGTCGTAGAGTAAAACAGGCCCGTAACAATTTCCTCCTTGTGGGGGTGAAATTTCCTCCTTGTGGGAGGGGGTCCTTGCTTTATTTTTACCCCCACCATCCCTAACCTAAATAGCTAACTTAGCCCCTAAAATTTTCGAAATACCTCTCGGTGCTTATCGGCACCGCACGACCTTTGTATTCTTTCTAATTTTTATCTTAACATCTACCCTTATCGAGTTACAACCTCCAATTTTATAACTTCTTTATTTATAAACAGTTTCTAATCGTGTATGGTAATACCAATTTAATTTTTCTTGGAAGTCCGAATCTACCATTAATTTAACCTTAGGCCAACTAAATTTAAAAAATTGGTGTAAGCAAAAAGTAGTACACATTCCTTTAAAACAATTTCATTTAATTATAAATATACAGTGTACACTTAACATCTATTTTCATATAGGTAAAATCACAATAACACCATGTTCTCAGTTGTCTAGCTTTGGCTACTTTTTCAAGGTAGTGGTGACGTCATAGCATCTTATAACTAAAGAGTAATGTAATTTTACTCCAAAATTTTTATTCTGACATTAAACATAATAAAATTTAAAAATATTTAATGCCAAGCATGAAGCCATTTAAACTTAATTCTAATACAAAGCTATACACAGAAAACAACCCTCCCTTTATGTTTGTATGGAGTGGTTTTAATTTTATCTAATTTTATTCGTAGCTTAAAATTTAAAGCGACATTTAAGTCCTCTATCTCCTTTTCTAGTCAATTGTTTGATACATAGAGACCGTCTAGGTTTTCGAATTGTAAAATGAACCGAAGTTTGTGTCTATATATAAAGTCTTTGATTCTACCAACAACCAGATCCAGTGCTTCGTGTAATTCTTGCAGCTTATGACAATCTTTTAATCGCAGCTTTCCCTATATATCCTGCATACGTATCATGTTAGCCTGATCGACTTCTTCTTGTCGGTATTAGAGGGAATCATTATTCTCCCACTCACTGTTGCGTAGTTGCGTGTTCACAACTTTGGGAATATATAGTCGTTATAGATTGTAGGACCCTCAGTTTTAAATAATCCCAATGATTCTTTACTAAGCAAATATACAATGTTTAGGGGAAACCCACTTTGCGTGTGTTATATACCAAGGCTACGAAACCCGCATTCCTTAGTTCGTCTACGCATGTGCCATTTTAATAAATACGTTTTTAGAATAATTTTTTAAAAAGTATACGGATTTAGTACCATCCTTTTCCGCAAGGACGCCTACATAACTAAAAGAGTCTTTCTAACTAACCGCAAATGCATAGAACTTGTAAAACCCGGATGTATTCAAGTCAGTCCATCGACACCTAAAATAATCTTTTAGTTCTTCTTCATTTTCTCTAATAAGATGTTCTTTGTCTAACACATCTTTGTACTGTTCGCGTATTTTCGCAGTTTTCCATGTAGTCCAAATTTCGCCTTTTGGCATCTATTTTCTCTAATTCCAGCAGTCTTTTTTCCACTTACAGCGTATCGTATGGCGTGCATAATAGGACAATTTCCTTTAGCGTAAACGAATAGAGTTTACTACCAATATTTACGAGTTGTAGTACAACCTCTGGGCGAATGTTACACGTACCTATCAATCTCAATTCCGAAATGACTATTTCTTTTGGAATTGTAGAATATGGTGCTGCAGATTGTGTAAAATATGTACTACCACCTTTAATGTAGCACTTGTGTAAGATTTTTATTTTATCTTGGCTGTCTTCCTCCTTTACTATCTCCAAATAATTTACAGGTAAATAGTTAAAACTAAAAGTCGAAAGAACATACTTTATTAGTTTTTCCCTTTTCTCTGGTTTTTCGGACAACTTAATTTGCAAGCCCGTCAATTTCTTTGTATTGCTATTCCCCCAATATACGTACTGTAGTAGGTTATTATACACTAAACAGCAGCTATTCTGTAGCTTAACCAATAGCTTACTCCACATTTTGGCTAATGGTAGCGAGTATATTGACCCCTTTAGGAAGTATAACTTACTATCTTCCAATAAGGTAAAACGGTCTTTTAAGGGATTATACACCTGTTTCGCACTGACATAGTTTCCAATTGTACAGTTGAATGTTGTCGCTTCCAACCGCGTAATAGCATGCTCTTTGGCCAAAGTAGACGCGAATGTTTCCCTTAAACGTGTATCTAAACAACGTAAAAATCTAGTATATGATTTCCAAGTTGTTTATTAACACCAGGACTTGTTACGTGACACACAAATTTGTTGTATACCTTAATTCTTGCAATAGTTGTTAGTCATGTTAAACAATCGATTCCCACAGTTTTATGGTTGCCAACTATAATATTGTAATTTACTCGTATTCGCCCTTGTAACAAAAGTTATGATTTATAGTTTAGTAATTACACATCTCCATCTTGCTAAATATGCCAGCAAAATCTTGGATTACATCCATGTCAAAACGATAGTAATAATCTTCTTGTGAATCCGTCTTATATATATGGTACTTCTTCCAATAAAGTTTCCAACTTAACATCTTCTAGTTCCACTTTGTACGAAACACTTATAGTATTTGAGAATTTTTTATTAATGCTTTCGAGGTCTTCTTTTCCGATAATTTCTTTTACTCTCTGGCCCATCTTGTTAGTGCTTTCCAGAGAAAACGGAAGCTTAGCTTTAACACCATGCCTAAAGGAAACAAATTGGTCGAACTTTCTTCGTAGATAGCTGTTAAATGCACCACAAATTTCTTTTCTTAGGATAAACTTCCTTTTGTTTGCAGATGTTTGCTCGGCGTTAGAAAGGTCGCAAATTTTAACATATATTATATTGTCACAAAATGGTTCCGTAATTTGTGTGTGCAGTCCACCAGTCTGCATCTGTTTGCCTTTGACATAACAAATATAACCAATATCTGTCACCAGATTATTGTTGCACATATTTTCTGCCAACAGCCATAATCCAAATCGCTCATTTGTTGATTTCACTTTATTTCCAAGAAGTTAAGGAACGTTAATCACCTTGGAGACGCTTATGTTTACCGTTCTAGCTATTGCCGAATACTAAATTGAATATAAAAAATTGCCCCGTATGTACCCTACAGAGTGGGGGCGAATATTGCAGAAAATACCCAAATGTGTCGGACACCACCATATCGCTTACATTCTCTTGTTTAGAAATAGCTTTTGCTATCTGACCTAGGTCGGATTTAGTACGTTTTTACAAAACAACTACTTTCTAGGGCACCCGCTCGCAAACCCTCCCGCGTAGTAGAGGAATAGGTCGCAGAAGAGGAATGTGTACTAATTTTTTTGCTTTTACCAATTTTTTAAATCGAGTTAGTCTAAGGTTATATTAATGGTAGATTCGGACTTCCAAGATAAATTAAATCGGTATTACCATACACGATTAGAAACTGTTTATAAATAAAAAAGTTATAAAATTGGTGGTTGTAACTCGAAAAGGATTGATGTTAAGATAAAGATTAGAAACGTGGGAATACAAAGGTATTTACTCATACATCTCATATATTTCATATATTGCTTCTTCTTTTTGTACTTTTTATATCTCCCCATTGAAATCAAACATGTACTACAGAAATTGCGTTTTCATCACTCTACGGTTTTTATATTGCACGGATGTCGGAGCGTCTAGAACCGCGAATCTAACACCATTAGACTAATTTTTATGGGAAACTGTCAAAAATCAAATTTACAAGGAAACCCCTAGAAACATGGAAGAATTTAGAACAAGACTTACTCCTCCATTTGACGCTATTTGTAGAAGGTTCGTTCAGAAAGCTGTACTAAATGCAAGAAAATGTGCACAATTGTGCGTTAGTGAAAATGATCAGCTGTTTGAGTATTTATTGTAATTATTGTTTGGTCAGTACACCATTTGCAACAGTGGTTTCGCTTATCATCATTTTTTAAATTTGGTATTAAAACACCATTATTTACGATTAAGCCATTGTTTAAAAAGCTTCTTTGCTACCTGTCATAAACTACTATAATCAGACAAAAATGTTGAATCCATATGTATAAAAAACCAAAATGACGTCCATAAGAAATAAGAACGTTGATGATGATCAGGTAATGACGAAACGTTTTTAACAAATTGAATCGAGCTATTAGATAGTGGGTAAAAGGTGGCCATGAGAAGGTGCTTTTAAATTTTGAATATTATTTGAAATAACGATACTAAAAATAAAAAACAGAAAATCAGTTTTAAAAGTTTGTATAGGGTGACACCAACTGGACGGCCAACTCGCATTTCTGCTTCTGATAATTCTCACTGGGTAGGGAAGTCGGTAATGAGTACAATAAAGTAGTTTTTACATTATATCGATAGTTATATCGTATCGGTAGTAATTCTAAAAATGAAGGTGCCGCAGAAAATTTCTGAACCAAAACGTTCATTTGTTACGCGGTAAAAAACGTTCTACAATTTATTTTTTATTAAATAATTAATTTTTGGAGGATTTTTGTATAATCACTTTAGGTATAATACATATATTTGTGTAATGTACTTAAGGGAATATGCTAGTTGTGTGAACTACCTTAGTGTTTTCATAGTAACAGCTTTTATAGCGTGAGAAAAGAATGCGAAATCTAATTCTCACGATTCGTAATAGAAGTATGTATTTTTCTAACCAATCAAGACGCGTGCGAATAGGCTGTGGTTGAGTTAGTACGGTAAACCGTACCTACGCTATAACAGATAAATCATCATTATTTGGTACGTCGCTTACTAATTTGCAATTAATTATAAGGTACGGCAGTTATTAATTAATTTACATTGCTAATTTGAAACGTAAATTATTTCATTTATAAATTCTGTGTACCATATTTGCACCCTCTGTTCAGGCAAACGATTAGTCTTTATCTTTACTGATAAAGGTAAAAGTTAATAGCTTGCCTACACAGAGAGCGCGATATATTGTACAGAAAATTTACAATTACGATTTCATAATTTATGTTTCAAATTAACAATATAACTTAATTAATCACTAGCTTATCTTCTAATTCAATGCAAATTGGAAGGCGATGTACCAAATAGCGATTGTTTATCTCAATTACTGCATAGGTGCATCGCCACTCCTTAAATTTCTGTAGTGCAGCTCGTTGCTAACTCCTACAATACTAAACGGGGACCTGACATATAAAGGTAAGGAAATCAGATAATGAAATCGACTGGTGAAACTCCACTACATTCTATAATGCATCTTTGCACAAGTTCTTTAAGACAAATGGCTAAGTTTCTAATTCCATCGTAGAGCGCTTCCATCAACTTGAAAACCTCCACCACTTATTCGTACGCGTCTTGATTGGCCGGGAAACTGACATATATCTATTACGAATCGTGAGAATTAAATTGTTACTAAGAAAACACATATGTAATTCGCACAAGCCTGTTTTCCTAGCTCAGTATTACACAAATATGCGTAATAACGTAAATTAGTTATACAAAAATTCTCTATAAATTAATAGTTTACTAAAAATAATTTGTGGAGCGCTTCTAACGCGTGCGTCATTAAACCGCATTCTAGAGCGGGACTTGATGAGTGTATTTGTGATGTAAGAAGAACACGATGGAATATAGGAAATTTATTGACTAATAAGACAAGGAAGAAGGGATCAGATTGGCGTTAATTCTCAATTTCTGAATTGGTTCCGATTTCCTCATTTACTGTAATCCGCGTATAAACTAGCGGATATCTTAAGGATAAATTAGGAGGGCAAATTTTGAAATATCCGTGGGCAGGTGAACGAAATTGATCAGCGCATCCATTGATATACCTGTGAACTAACAAAACAGCTTTGAATGTGGATGTACTTCCCCACTTACTCGTTATAAGATTTGTCAGTAGTGTGAAGTTCTAATATGTAATAGGCGAGAATCTCCGCAATATTGCAACAGGTGTTTTATCTGATTTTCTCAAAATGTATTTATTATGCTTTTAAAATTAATTAATTAACATTCCATTTTGATTTTTGTTCGGTAAAAACAGAACTGTTAATAGGAAGGCTTTTAGCCCACAACTGGTAGGCAATTATTATTATTTAATTATATAGTTATAAGTGATTACTGTGCCGATAGGCACCGAGAAGTATCTCGAAAATGTTAGGGGTTAAGTTAGCAATTTTTTAGGGTATGGATAGTTGGGGTAAAAATGAAGCAAGGAAAAAATCCCCCTCCCCCTCCCACAAGGAGGAAATTTCACCCCTACAAAGAGGAAATCTCTCCTCACATGGAGAAAATGCCTTTAAAATAAAACAGTTCATTTACATTTCCAATGCTTCACCTGTAGGTACTACATTGGTCAGGAGGCGAGTTTTGTGTTGCCTGGAAATTTAAAATTTTGCCGAACCCTTGCCGTTGTAGGCAAGGTAGGGAGTTTAACGTGCGTGACAACACTCACACACGGGACCTCCATTTAACCTCTCATCCGAACGAGGGCGTAATTTTTGTGAAAAATGCTCACCTACCATTTTTCAAGCAGTCGGCCGTGTCGGGATTTGAACCCGGAACCTTAGAATCCGTAGTCTTACGCTTACAACATTGATCTACGGCGACGTTCCTTTAAAATAAGACATTACATTTGATTTTCCAATGCTCCACCCGAAGGTACTACATTGGCCAGGATGCGAGTTTTTTTTTACTTGGAAAATTTAGAATTTTGCCGAACCCCTGCTGTTCCAAGCAAGGTAGGGATCTTTAACGTGCGTGACAACACTCACACACGGGACCTCCATTTTACCTCTCATCCGAACGAGGGTGTATTTTTGCGAAAAATGCTCGCCTAACATTTTTCAAGCGGACCGTGTCGGGATTTAAAATAAGACAGTTCATTTGCATTTCCAATGCTCCACCTGTAGGTACTACATTGGCCAGGAGGCGAGTTTTTTGTTGCCTGGAAATTTAGAATTTTGCCGAACCCTTGCCGTTCCAGGCAAGGTAGGGATCTTTAACGTGCATGACAACACTCACACACGGGACCTCCATTTAACCTCTCATCCGAACGAGGGCGTAATTTTGTGAAAAATGCTCACCTGCCATTTTCAAGCAGTCGGCCGTGTCGGGATTTGAACCAGGACCTTGGGATCCGTAGTCTTACGCTTACTACATTGATCCACGGCGACGCCTTTAAAATAAGACAGCAGATCCTCCTTATGGGAATATACATGTAAAAACCTAAGTTAGATTTGAATCGGGAGGATGTGGATCAGAAGGAGTGAGTGAGTGAGGAGTGAGGAGCGTTTCAGGATCGGCCTATTTCTCTACTGGTATAGCTTTTGTTTAAAGCTGCAACTGTATTTGCATAAGCTGTCCATCTAATGATGGAAAGTACCTTTACAACCTTCCTTTTTTCAATTACTATAATTTGTAATTTTTGCTATCTATAAGTAGAGACTGAAAAAAAGATACAGTGACTACAAAATCAAAAAACTTGGCAACTTTTATATTGCACTCGGTAGCGGAATCCCCGACTAGGTTGAGTGAGTATGAAGTATATGGAATATACTCGCCAAGGCTATTCAAGTTCTTTATTTTAGCTTGATAACCGTTGTATCTTCCACTTATATTAAAGGTGTTATTTTACAACTGCGCATGTTTGACAAGAGTACTTGACACCTTATTAAAGAGAGTCCCAGAGGTATGACCTCGAATTGGTATAAATTTTATAAATCTTTCAGTAAATGAACCATCTATAACATAACGTATAATAAATGTGAGTTGGTACGTATGGGATACGTCCGATGTTGAAGCAACAGATATGGAATAACACTTGGCAGTTTTTACTTCATTGACAATTTCTTATAAAACTCGTTTCTTCATAATTTCAATAGGTTCAGAACACGTAGAAGATGATAAGTAAGAAGCTTTACCACCGCCAACATTATCATAACTCTTGATATGATCTTTTAAAAATTAGCGGTCCTCGTTGAAAAGCTCAAGTATGCCTAAATAAGTACTGTTGTTAGAGTAATTTATTTATTTATTTTTTTATTTATTTGTTCCAACGTTTCAGTAGTCTGCTACCTGAAATTTAAGCAGACCTGGCTTTCCCACAGAAAGTAACCATCATGTGTTATGTGTGTACGTGTGAGGGATGGTTGTGTGTGATGTTGGTCCGTGTTACGTTCTCCCTCTAGGACCAGGACCATCGGCAGCCGGATATCCCAGTCGTCAAGAAAGAACGCACGACGGACGTTGCCTTGTCAGTCCGGACCATCGGCAGCCGGAAATCCAGATGTTGAAAGGCAATGGAAGTGTGTGTTTAGGTGTGTGTGTGTGTGTGTGTTTGTGTGTGTGTGCGCGTGTGTGTGTGTGAGAGAGAGTTGTGTGTATGTGTGTTGTATGTAATGTTGGTATCCGTGTTACGTTCCCCCTTTAGGACCAGGGCCATCGGAAGCCGGATATCCCAATCTTCAAAGAAGAACGCTCGACGGATGTTGCCTTATCAGTCTGGACCACCGGCAGCCGGAAATCAGATGTTGAAAAGGCAATGTAAGTGTGTGAAAAGTGTTTTATGTTTGCACAGTACATAAGAGGTGTTTTGTGTGTTTGTTTGTGTGTGTGTGTGTGTGTGTGTGTGTGTGTGTGTGTGTGTGTGTGTGTGAAGTGTGTTTGAAATGTTAATTTGTGTTTATGTTTGCCCAGGTTACTAAAAGGTTGGATTGAATTAGTATAATTTTGTACATGTTTGAACTTATACTATTACATAAATAAAAATTAGGTTCTTTCACAGGAAAGGATTTGTTTGCTGTATTGTTTGCCTCGAGTATGTGAAAGTTCTTAAAATTTAGCGTTTGTTAAAAAGAAAAGAAATTTCCTATTCTACTACTTAAAATTAACTTATACTACTACTGTTGGTTATTATTTGTGAGAGACAGGGTTGCTAATATGTAGAAGCATGCAAATTCTACATATTAGGGGGTTGGATCGTTTCAAAGTCGGGTTAATGGTTTGATCTTGTTGCTTCTGGTCGTCACGAGCAGAGCTCTTGGAATTCAGGAGATCGGTCTCCGGTCTCCGGGCAGAGCCTCGGTCCAAGGAGAGGTGGTACTTTTATGTCTCTGTCAGGGTGGTTTTGTTTGTGTCTTTTATCCGTCAAGATAACGTTGGTGGATGAGTGCCGTGGTTTTGTGTGAGTGCATTTAAGTGTGGAAAGAGGTTTTCATTCCAAATCATCTGGTGTAGGGTCTTGTTTAATAATGTTTGTCTATGTGCGTAGAGGTACGGTTGTAAGTCATTACACTCGAATACTATGTGTTCCGGTGTTCCTATTTCTCCGCACGTGCATATGTTGTTGTCAACTAAGTTCATGCGTTTTCTGTATGTTGGGTAGGGTCCGTGGCCAGTTAGGTAATGAATAAATCCCCGACTGGGCACCAGGTATTTGGCTTTAGGCGGTCTTTAATATTTGGGATCATTGCGTATACCCTTCTACCGGTTGTGCTTTGATCCCATCTTGTCTGCCATTCTGCGAGTATGTAGTTCTTTATTTCCGTCTTTGTCGTGAGTAGTTGATTTGTGTTTAAGATGCGTTGTAGTTGTTGGTTGTCATTGTGTGTAAGATTGTATATTGCAGCTCGCTGTTTCACTACTAGGTCCAAGGGCATAGTTCCCACTAGTACATGAAGTGCATCATGTGCGGTAGTCCCATAAGCCCCGTCAGTCGCAGTAAAACACTTCGTTGTGTACTGTTAATTTTTTGTTTAGGTTTGATTGTGTTAAGGCGATGTCCCCACGTGCTAGCGGCGTATGATACCATAGCACCTAGCACACTGTTGAGATATAGCCTTACGCAATTAAGTGGTATCTTATAAGTCCTTTGGGCTAGCGTTGCAATGTTCTGCATTGCAGAAGTTGCACTGCACAGACGGTGTTTATATGTGCAGAGTAATTCTGTTTTTCGTCTAATGTTAAGCCCAGATATTTTGTGTTTTGTGTTCTACTTATATTTACACCATCTATTTTGATGGTGGGGTCTCTTGCCAGGGTTCCCTTCATCACAAGGTATGTAGTTTTTTGTGGTGTTATGGTCATTTTGTTGGTTTTGCACGAACTTTGTGTATGGGTAAGGGCGATGTTAGCTTTACGTTCGATTTCTCTTCTGGAATTGCCTTCAACCACTAACAAGATGTCGTCGGCGTATGCAATCGTCGACAATACTTCGTCAACGGTGTCCAGCTTTTCCAGGAGTTCATCCATTACAATATTCCAAAATAGGGGCCCGCATATGGACCCTTGCGGGCAACCTTTGTTTATATGTTTGGTAATGCTCTCCGTGCCTTGTAGGGTTACATACCTGTCCCTGCAGTAGCTCCTGAAAGAGTGGTATAGTTGTGATGGACAGTTTATGGTCGTAAGTCTTGTAAAGAGTGAAGGCCACCAAAGGTTATTAAATGCGCCTTCTATGTCCACTAATATTAATAGGACGTATTTTTTGTGTGATTGCTTGATGGTTTGTATTGCTTGGTTTATGGCGTCCTCGGTTGATTTGTTTTCTGTAAAGCCGTATTGTCTTGGATGTACTCCCATGATTTGTCTGTGGTCCTGCATTCGTTTACATAATAGTTTTTCATACGTTTTTCCTAGCGTGTTCAAAAGGCATATAGGTCGGTAAGAACCCGGTTGTTTGGGGTCTTTACCTTTCCTTTAGGGATAATCACGACATTCGCCTGTTTCAGATGTTAGGAAAAACAGCTTGTCGTATGCATTCATTGTACAGTGCTGTTAGCGTCGGTGTTAACTTATCTTGTAGCGCTATGCCAATCTCCGCAAAATTCCGTCCGGTCCGGGTGCTTTCCTGCTCTTCGATTGGCATAGTGCGTATCTCACTTCGTCTTCTGTGAAAGGATCTAAGTTGTCGTCTTGTCTGTTCCATGGTCGGTTACCTATGTGGTTTTGTCGATTACTCCTTGTCGTCTGAGTCGTTGTTCGTTAGTGTCGTCTTGAACGTTGTCATCGGGCAAAAGTGTTTGTAATAGCAGTGTCGCAGTTTCACCCCAGTCTTTTGTGTATGTACCGTCTTGTTTTATTAAAGTTGAATAAGTCATCGGTGGTTTGATTTTACCCTGAGTGATTTTATAGGGTATTCCCCAGGCGTCAGTTTGTAAGTGTCTTTCCACGAATAATTCCCATGATTTCTTTTTCATGTCAGTTAGTTCTTTTTGGTATATGTCTTTTAATTGTCGATAATTTGTTAGGTGGTATGCTCTCTCGGCAGGTGTTAGGGAGTTTTGGTAGCTTTTTCTCGCTCGCTGTGTTTCCTTTTTTAGGTTTTGTAAGCGTTGTGTCCATTGACTTGTCTTTGTGTGTCGTGTGTTCCGTTGTTTCGGGAGCACTTGCTCCATTGTGCGTCTAATTGTGTTGGTGAGTAGTTTTGTATACTCGTGAACGTTTTCATCTGATGTTATATCTTGTGGGGTACAAATGTGTCCCTCAGTTTGTTCCAATTGCATTTCGTATTTTGTATCGTTGTACATTGGTGAAGTTTTGTGGTGTGTCAAATGGCCTGGTTGTCATGTCAATGTTGAACGTGATTAGGTTGTGGTCACTAACGGTTTGGTGTTCTAATACCTGCCAGTCTTGTATGTAGTTGTACGCCAGCCCATTTGTCAGTGTAACGTCTATGTTTGTTCCTGTTCCTGCATGGGTGTTGTATGTTGATGGGTTATTAGGAAGGTTGATTACTTCGAGTTGTATTTCGTTAATCAAGTTTTCGACTTGTTCTCCGCGTTCGTCTGTGAGGAACTGTGCCACATTGGGGATTTTCCATTTACGTCTGCCATAATAACTATTGGTTTGTTGTTGTAAGTGTGCAATATGTTGCGTATGTTGTTTATGTACGGCTGGGGATCAAGTCTGTACTGGAAGTAGCTTGTTACCAAGATCCACTTTCCAATCCGACCGTTTGAGACCTCCAGACATGTGCAGTGTTCTCAGCTGTATCGTTGGATTGTCGTGATTGTCAATGTGGGATCAAAATGACCACTGCCGTTTGTGGGTTTCTACCTGTATGTATTTGTCTTGCCCTGACTGGCATGCTTGGAATCTTCCATGCACCAGATAAGGTTCCTGTATAAAAGTGCATGTAATCGTAAGGTTTCGGCTAGTTGTCGAAGCTCTTTCATTACAGTTGCACAGTGCATGGCATTTATTTGACCAATTCTGATCTTTCCGTCGTCCATTAGGGGTAATAGGTGTTTATGCTGCATTCTGGTTGTTGCTTGTGTTTGTGTGAAAATGTTGTGTGTGAGTGCAGGTTCGTATTCCGTTTGTGGGTGGGTTACTATTTTGTCTGTGTGCATGTTCTCTTGTATTGTTTGTTGAAGATGTTGTCGATACGTGATTGCCCTTGCTTTGTTCCTTTGAATTTGTAAGGGTTGTTTGTGTTTAGTTTGGTTAGGTTTACTGTCCATAGTCGGTTTTTTGTATGAGTCTGTCCATTAACATTTTGTGGGTTGGGCAATCTTTAGGGTTAGAAGTGCACTTTTTGTTACGTTTTAAGCATGGTATGCAAACTGAGTGTTGTCCGTGCTTGGGGCAGTCTGCCCTTTTGTGCTTGGAGTCTTCTTCCCCGCAGTGTCCACATGTATCGGTGGTGCGTGTGCAATGCTTCGTGACGTGCCCTAGATCGAGACATCGTAGGCATTTGGGTACTACTAAAAAGTCTTTCACTGTAACACAGCGATATTCGATATAGAGTTTCCCTAGATTTATTAATATATTCCTCACTTTGCCACTTACCGTCGCTACATGATGTTGAGTCGGTTTGTTTTTCGGTCCTGTTTTGAAACTAAGTTGAAAGTCTCTATTAAAATCCTATCTGTTAATTAGGTGTTCAAGGTTTTGAGTATAAATTAAATCTGTCACATCTTGATCTTTCAGGTACGTTGGTATGTCGTATATAATAACTAAGGGTTTTTTCTTGCGTGGTTTTTCGCAATTTAGAGTTTGTGTTAGAGTTGCATGGTTTAAAATTTTGTTTGCCTCGGTTTCGTTATCAGTATCTATAATTATTGCTTTGTTGGTTGTTCGGATATTTTTAATTTTAATTTTATCTTTCAGTGGATTTAATGTTTTGAAAAATTTCTTGAATTTGTCTAGGTGTTTCACCACGTTTTGACGTTATGAACACCGTTGTATTTTGGTTTGAGATCGCTTTTGAAATTGCGTCTTGTTTTGGAGCTTTCGGTTTTTGTGCTACAGCACTGGCGTATGTCTGTGTTGGTATTGCCGTCACGTTTGCGCACGTGTTTGAAGACATGGTTGGATTAAGCATTGATTGTTGTTTCAGATGGCTGTTTTCTACTTTAGTTTCGATGATCTTGTCTTGTAGTGTGTTGTTTTGTTGTTTTATGAATTTATGTTCGCCAGTTAATTCGGCTTGTAGATATATTAATTTTATTATTTTATCTCTCAGCGTTTTATGAACCCCTACCCTTAGGCGATTACTCGGGTCTAGTTCATGGTCAATAAAGTTAAGAAGGTCTGTCCCTAGATTCTCTAGGTGCTCTAAGATAGACTGTTTTATATCTTCCGGGTTGTTGTGGTTGGGGTTTCCTATCAATCTTTTGTTTCGTGGTATTTCGGTCGTTGGTGGGTGGGCAGAGGGTGTTAGTACGACGCTTATTTGACTCGAGGTGGTATGTAGTAAAGGATGTGAGTTTAAGTCAAGATCTGGTGTTGTTTTACTCCCAAGTAAAACCCTGGGAGAATGTTGTGTAGACATTTTGTACTCTAGCTGTTAAGTTACTTAAATCTAATTACAAAACAAATGAAATGACAAAAGTCCGTACATTAAATAAACAGTAATCAATGAGTAATAATAAAACAGAATGTTCAATGTGACGGCCTTGATCTTTACGCAATTACTAAGTAATAAAACTGTGTCACTTACACTAGGCTAAGTTCAAGTTTAAATGTTATTCATACTACATCACGACATTCAATGGAATTCGCTAGGTGTTATTTCCTTGTAAACAATTATTGTTATAAATAATTATGAGTGTAGCAGCTAATGCGAAGGATATTGATAAAGTGGAACGTAAACTTTTCCTGTTTAGAATTTATTGCAGTATGCGGAAACGTCCTTGTGTAATTTGGACAACTATGGTACCCAGAAAATCACCTAAAATTCTGTCTGATTTAATAATAAATGCACCGTAACTAAAATTGCGTTTGTTCGTAGTTGAACCACTTAACCCGGGCTCACTTCACAAAATAACCTCCCAAAACAGTTTAAGACAGTTTAAAATTCACAACAAAAGCTCCCCCCCAAAACATACCTTTGTTTATAGTGCACGTTGAATATTCAGTAATTACTTACAAAAGTCCCTCTTCACGTGGTAAAATTCAGAAAAAATTCGAAAATTGTTTTTCCTATGTTGTTGGTTTTTTATGCTCTTTGTTACTTATTTGTTATTTGCACTTCATAACTAAACTTATTTTAAGAAACTTAAATAATATAATTAGTTAAATTATGGACTACATCGTTTGCACGTCTGTTCACGGCGACATACTGTACTTGTTGTTAGAGTAACCGAAATTTTCAACATTCCCACTGAAAGGCATCTCTCTTGCAGCAAGGCACTCAATAACCAACACCAACCTTCTTAAAATCAGTCGCCAATACTATTTTTCTTTCTTACTCTGTATTTGAAGGTCGCTGTCAATTTTACCCACTTCGGTAGATTGCTTCATGAATGTTAACAGCTATTTGCGATGATCTTTACTATCTTTCTGATAAGGTATGTTTTGGCCTGCAGGTTTTCAGTCATTAAAAGGTTGTGGAGGAGGAGGCGGAAGTACGACTGGAAGCAATGTGTGGAGACGGAACCGGAGGTGCTAGTGGAAGTGGTGTGTAGAAGTGGATGAGATGTACGGTGGCGTAGGTGGCGTGCGTATGTAAAAATTGTGTGCGTAGTTGGAGGTAGTATGTGAAGGTAATGTGTGAAGTTGGAAAGGGAAGTTTAGTGTATGGGTGTAGGGTGGTGGACGTTGTGTGTGGAGGGGGAAGTTGTATGTGCAGGCAGAGGTAGAGATGCTGTGGTATGTGGACGCAGAAAGGGTTTATGGAAGCGAAGGTAGTAAGTAGAGTTGGAAGTTGTCTGTGGAGGCGATGTTGTTACGTGTAGGTAGCAGTTGTGATATGTGGAGGGGTAGGTGATGTGTGGAGGTGGAGTGTGGAGGTAAAGGTGGAAGTCTGGTGGGGTGGATAGGTAAGGTGGTAGAAGTTGTGTGTGGAGGTATAGGTTGTGCGTGGAGGTGAATATGAAGACGAAGGTGGTGTGTGTGGACGTGGTTTGCAGAGGTGGTTTGTAAAGGTGGTGTGTGAAGGTGATGTGTGCAGGCGGAGTCAGAAGAGCAAGTAAAAGTGGTGTGTGGAAGTAAAAATGGTGTGTGGAAGTGGAGATTGTATGTGCAGGCGGATGTGATAGTGTTGTGTGGAGGTGCAGGGGTGTGTGGAAGCAGAAACGGTGAGTGAAGATGAAGATGATAAGTGAGACAGAAGTTGTGTGTGGAGGCTGAACTGTTGTGTGTAGGTAGCGGTAGTGGTGTACGAAGACGGAAGTGCTATGTAAAGGTGGTATGTGGAGGCGGAGGTGTTATGTGGAGGTGGTGTGTGGAAGTAGAGATGGAGGTGGAGGTTGTGTTTGGAAATGGAGGTGATGTGTGGTGGTAGCGGTAGCGTGTGAAGGTCGAGGAGAAGGTGAAGACGCGCGTGGAAGAGAAGTGATGTACTACGGAAGTGATGTGTAGTGAAGTGTGGAGACAGAGACGTAGGTGCAAGTGGATGTAGTTTGTAAAGGTGAAGGTAGTGTGTAAAGGTGGTAATCGTGCATGGAGGTGGGGGTTGTAAGTGGAAGCAGTGGCGGAGATGCTATGTGGAGGTGCAGGAGTATGTGGAGGCGGAAACTGTGTGCGAAGGTGGATGTAGTAAGTGTGACAAAAATTGTGTGTGGAGGCGGAGCTGTTGTGTGGAGGTAGCGATGGCAGTGTATGAAGGTGGAGGTGCTATGTGGAGTTGGTGTGTAAAGGTGGAGATGGAGGTGGAGATTGTGTGTGGAAATGAAGGTGATGTGTGGTGGTAGAGGTGGCGTGGGAAGGTAGAGGTAAATGTGGAGACGGTAGAGGAAGTGAAGAGGTGGTGTGTGAAGGCGGAGACGGAGTTGTAAGGGTATGTGGTGTGTGAAGGTGACGATGGTGTGTGAAGTTTGAGATAGTGTGTGGAGATAAAAGTTGTATGCGCAAGCGGAAATGGAAGTGCTGTGTGAATATGCAATGGTGTGCATAGGCGGAGACAGTGTATGGAGGTGCAAGTTGTAAGTGAAGGTAAAAGTAGTGTGTGGAGGCGAAGCTATTGTGTGGAGGTTGTGTGTGGACATGGAGGCGTTGTGTGGTCGTAGAGGTGGTGTGCGAAGGTAGAGATGGAGGAAAAATTGGAAGTGTATGTGGTGTGTGGAGGTGGTGAGTTGTAGAAAAACATGAAACACCCTTCTCTACATTCTTCTTCCCACCATGTAGGTTTGAACTTTGAACTTGGAAAGTGAAAAGCTTTCCATGATCACGTCGCATTATCCTCAAATGTAAGATTTACGTAAGGTGAAAGAACTCTGTATCTGACACAAATGACCACAATGGACCTTAGAATTTCCCCATGTTAAATCCCATAGAAACCTGTATTTTCCGCTAGTAGGAAGGTAGTGTATCTACTCAAATCTAAATCTTTGAAGCAAGGAGTTAATAATTGTAACAGAAATTTTTTTAACATAACCCCGGGGGTCAAGCACTGCGTTCTCAATAACCACCGTTAATTCGCGTATATTTGCTTCGACCGATATCTGGAGAAGTATGGTATTCTGACCGTTCCTTTGCATTCGCACATCTGTTTTGTTATAATATTTTAAAGTACGCGAAATCAAAGTATTTGTCGACAGTCTAATATTTAGCAGCCGCAAGAATACAGATTGGAGGTAAATCATCCTTTTAGTGTGCGTTTATGTAATTTCTGAAAAGCATACCACATACCATCGCATAAAATTTAAACTTTAGATTATGTTCTTTAGATTCTAAAGGATTAGGTGGAACGTCCCGTTTTAAGTTTATACTTCACCACAATTTTTTTTAATATCCATTTAACATAATGCTCTGTGGTTAGTAAGCTGTTCTAACTAGCACTTGTTTGGCTAGATATTTTGCTGCTCCGTCACTTGTCAATTTATTATTATAGTATTGTACTATTGTGATGTGTATTAATCTGCGTTAGTTCATAAAAAGTTATTTAATTGTGGGAAGATGCTATCTCACCGAAGTTTGATAACGAGCCTGTGTGGCGGCTTTCACTTCTACCAAGCCTTCGAATCGAAACGACGAATTTGGTGTGTTAGCAAGATTTACATCGCATATTTTAGAGGATTCTAGCTTACTCCCTTGGATAAAATTAATCTTTCTTGTGTTTGTAAGTAAGAAAGTTAGTTATTACGCATTTGGCGGATTTCAATCGTTTTTATTATTACTGGCTTGGCCTTCACTAAGTTGATGAAGCACCATTGTGTGATGTTTGTTACATCCTACCCACATTGTTATGTAGTAAATAATTGTCTAGTAGTACTTCTTGTTCTATGTGTTTCATAAATTTTTAGGGAACAAGTACGAGTTCAAAAGTAATCATAAATTTTAAGTTTAACAGTTCCAATTCAAGTACATGCACATTTATGAGCATCTGTTTAAGTCATATTTCTGGTGGTATCACGAATAACCAGAGTCGACAACCCAAAGAGAATATTGTTGAAGCTTCCAACAAAGAACTAATTAGTAGTACACCGAGT
Organism: Platerodrilus igneus; assembly: GCA_036346225.1. Lineage (NCBI taxonomy): Eukaryota > Metazoa > Arthropoda > Insecta > Coleoptera > Lycidae > Platerodrilus > Platerodrilus igneus. The sequence continues at coordinate 3,888,303 of JARFIW010000544.1, forward strand.
TCAACCTGCTGGATTACTGAAATAATAAGAATATTTTGTTGGAGGTACACGAAGCTGCCCCGTGTGAAACTACTGTAGTTGCTGCAGCCCCTTTAAATTAGATTTGAAATCCTAGACAGATACTGGTAAATTGGAATTACCTCTTGAGGTCGTACACTTTATTATTTAAGTGTGTCGTTCATGTTACGTTAAGTTTACTTGAATACTGCTTTTGTGTATGAAACTATATATTCACCCTCTTATTATTTTGTTTTGCCTGCAACCATACTTGCACCTTTGTTGTAAGGTGAATTGTGATATTGTTGCGAACTACTATTAGGCAACCCGTCAAACACACAAGCACCGTAAGCACTGTATATTTTCAATGGACCGATAAACTTCTAGCAATTACTGGAGGATGTCATCTTTTTAATTCAGGGTATAAATAAGACCGATGATGGAGTACAGAGTTAGTCTATATTAATATGTCGAAAGTAGGGTAGCTATGCCGCTTTGGGGAACAAAACGCACAGCAAGATATGTATACGCCGATTTGAGAACAGAATTGTCTTTGTATGTAAATTTGCTACGCCAGAGGGTCGTTATGCCTTTGTCCTCGGAATGCGCGCCCGGGGAGTCGCTAGGCCTTTGTCCTGGGGGTGCGCGCGCAGCGCCAGCCGAGCGTCTTTGTTGTTAGATAGTATGTGTGTGTGTGTGTGTGGTGTGTGTGTGTGCAATAAACGTGGTGAATGACGTTAAACAATGTCAAATGATAAATGGGCACACCTCGCGCGCCTGCCGGGCGCCTTTGTTGTTAGATAGTATGGGGGGTATTATTACGATATTAATGTTTGGAAACTACCCGTGTAGGTATTATGTGGTTATGCCTAATGCTACCAACTAATTAATGCGTCCAGTGATTTATATATGCAGTTTAAGTCTAGTCACGAGGTTATTTACTTGGTAAAATTATTACTCATTTAACTTATGCGGTTATAACGAACTTGATGGCCACCAAGTCTGCGTACCCGGTTATTATTAAAGTACACGATATTACGCCTGTGTATACTCGCGCCCAGATACTTTGAGCACCTTTGCATTACCGCTGTTAACTATTATTATTTCAATCACCTGGAGTAAACATAGATATTGCTTGCTATGAGTACTTAGCTTGGTTAGTTTTTTTCCTGAATTATTATAGAGTTTGAGTCGTGTATGCATGTTTATTTGGTAATTATTTGTTATAGTAAAACTTATATTTATGTTTGATTTCATATTTGATATTATAACGTTTTGACTTACTAAGGGGGTTATTTCCTTTACTCCTATGTGACCGGCTGAAAGACACAAGGATAGATAACGAGGATTTCCTGAAGATGTAAAGAGCCCACGGTTAGTTTCGGTGGAAAATGGCTCGTAGATAAGGAAACCTCCAAAGGCTAAGCGGCTAGTCGAGCGATTTGCTCTAGGTAGAACATGAGCTTTGGGTCGGGGTTGGACTGCGACCAAAATATAGTGAATATGGTGCCACCGAATTTTTGTATACTAAGAAGACCCGACTTGAGTCTTTTGTATAAGGCGAATGCGGAAACCTATACTCAAATACCGCTACACACAAAAGAATATTACGAGAACCCAATCCCTAAAGTTTTCTTACCTTATGGCTCAATATTGACCTTTAAAGATGCACTGCTACACCTGTAAACAGATTAAAACAAGGATAGCACAGTTTGTGCATTCATTTCAAAAAATTCATAATTAATAAGATTCAAACCTCATTCATTCCAACTATTAATCATAGTCTTGACCAAAATGAAAATCTATTCCTTTAAGTTGCAGTTTAAAATTATCTACAAAACATCATCTTTAAAAATTTGACTAAATTATGATAATGAAAGACGTATACATACGTACTTGGTAATAATCAGCATCTCTCAAAAATAGAATAATATAGTTTTTACATTAGCAAAGTCTAGCAAGAATTTATTCTTGAAAATATTTAAATTTGAATTTTTGGGTTAATTAAATTTATATTACAACTTTATTCGGTCTTGGTAGTACTACATAGACTTCACATTAAATGGTAAAATATTCCCATTTATTATTTAATGAAAAGCAAAATGAAACAATTTAGTTCTCTAAAATAGCTATAATTTTTGTTAATATTGAAGATTAACCTTTTCTATTTTTATATCGACATCTACCATTTTTTGTTAGTACTAATACAAAGATTAAAAGTGAAGCTTTATAGATTACTTTCACCAAAGTTTAAAAATAACTTGTTTGTCATTCACATAATGAACTAGGAAATTTCCACGTGAACAAACAAAACTTATTTTTCTGTTATGCCAAAAGTTACAGCTGACGTATTAAAAAAACGCTAATTACATACCAGATGTTAATCCATCAAAAGAATACTTGTAATGTATTAGGACCATACCCGGAATGATAATTAATAAATTAAAATTCTCTTATTTCAACATTTACAGGTTAGGAATTCTCAACACCATACAATCCAATCAACTAGATACTGAATATCTAATAACATTACGGACGTTCGCATACAACAAATGAAACACGCCAGGCGATTTCCACATAAAGTCAAATTTCAAATAGTTGCCAGTAAATTTTCCATTGATTACTAAATAAATTTGATATATTTCTTAACTTAAAGTAAGTTGCATGTTATCCTAAAGCCATTCAGAACAATTTAACGCCATCTTATACGAACTAATAACTGCCAAGCGTGGACATATAATGAGTTTCGCGGAGCCAATTTCAAAATGAAATTGACTTTAATTTTTCGGTGCTTCCAACACATGGTCTGCAACGCCATGATCTTGTATGTAAAGAACAATTGACCTTCTCTAACAACAGCTCAGGTGGAAGTGTTCTATTGACGTAAGCTGCCGTCTGACAACAGTTATGATTTTTACAATCATCAAAAGGAGGGAGCCCTTCCAGTGACTCTAACAAATGGCATTTTCTGTCACCGCTTAATTTATAATTTTATGCTCTCACTTCGAAAGCTTATATTGTATTCAGCAATATGTAAATTTATCACGTAGATTGTGTAGAGATATTATATTTACATTGACTTTTGTGATTTAATTAAATTAGGTATTTGTGAAAATATTACTAGAAAATAAATTTGTTACAATATTATTGTTACTTCAATAAATTCATATTTATTTTTATTCTGTTAATTTATTGATATAGTGGGTTACTTTGCGTTTGCCCGAGAATAGTAGAACGAACAGTTCTCGTTTGTTCATCCGTTCCTGGCTCCCATTTATATATTACTTAGTTTTTGACTCAAGATAAATAATATACTTCGGGATACGGCGCAACAGGCGACTTTCAAAAATTAAATCATCGCATCCGTAAGCTGTGCGTTTTTGCAATGTTCGAAAACATATTGCATACTTTGGGACTTTCTCAAAAAAATTTGGAACCAGACGTAGGGATCGGTTTAATTATATTTTTCAAGATACGGGACACCAGACGATTTACAATTAAAAAATTTAATCTCCGTATCCCCGAGCTGTGCGTTTATGTAATTTCTGAAATGCATAAAGGGATATTATTGTCGTGCCTGGGAATTAAATGCGAAGAGCAAAGCTCAAGTTTTTATGTACAAAATGCTAAGATATATACTATAATGTAAGTAGCTCTTTTAACTTCTAATATTTTCCCATTTCTTAAATCTGAATGAATTTCCTACTAGAAAAACTTTTGCAGGTCCAAATGTAAGTTGTGCGGTACAGCTTCAAACTAAAGACTAACGCAGTTTCAAAAATATTTTTGATAGTACACAAAGGTATTGCGCAATTAAAAGAGACTTACTTGTAAACGGTTAAAAAATTAGTGGTATTTTGTCATCCTCCGGGATGTCGTCATTCTAGTTTTCGAATATGGACATTAAAGGTGAGAATGACATAGTCAAACCAAAGTCTGTCTAAAATCTAAATATTATAATGTATGTAGCAATTCTACTTTCTAAGAATTTTCCAATTTTTTGAGTATGTGGGATAGATTCCAGTATGTTCTTTTCATAAATTTCATGAACACAACTTGCAGATGCGGAAATTCAGTTTTTTAAATTCAAAATCACCTGGTGCTCTGTATCCCGAAAATATTATTTATCCGACCCCTAGCCTAGCCTCCCAATTTTTGGAGAATGTCTAATAGTGTGTAGTGTGTTTTTTAGAAAATAACAGGAATACACATTAAAAGACTGGTTCACCGCCAATTTGTATTCCTGCGGCTGCTGAGTATTTGGCTGCTAGTTTCATTGTCGCGGTATTTGTTGCTTTAAAAAGAAACCGGCAGGATAATAAAAGGTGTTGCTAAAGGTGCACAAACAACAGCTAAGAGTAAATTTCATCAAGTAAAAAGTGCGTTTGAAAAATTCCAGACCTCTAAAAATCTAACACTATTCTATTATAAAACCAAAAACAATTAAGATGACAAAACAGGCTAGGATAATTAGCTTATTTGTTTTCAAAAATTTGTAAAAATCATCCATTCAATATATAAATGTAACTATATGCTGTTTTTTTCTATCAAGAAATATACTCCTTGCGACGACAAAGATTAACTGGAACTTTTGAGATTGGAACTACCAATTGTACAGAAACTCCAGGCAATTATTAAACGATACCAGTTCTAATATTTCCTCAAGTAAAAATTATCTAGTACTACAATAGATTCCGTACGGTAGTCTGTACAATCAATTATACAACAAACGAAGGCAATATTTTCTACACCACGGGTATTAATGTATTTTACCACTCTGTTAGGTAAATACACGGAGGCTTAAATTTTATAAATGTTATTTGTTACAGGCGGAAAAGCTACTAAGTGTATCTTTTCCAGTCAAATTATAAAATGGGGGCGGCCTGTAAAACAAAAATTAAAGGGGGTTACCGGCACTAGTTAGCGGAAGGTCGTGGATCATATAGAGGGTTAAAATTTTGAAAAACAGGTTAAATTAATTTATAATATACTACAAAAGATTTGGCACTTACCTTTCATAAAATATTGTGGCTTAATGACAATTGCCAAGGGCGCCAGACAAGTCGAGAATGTCCAAATGTTCGTACAAAACCTTGAGAGACTTGTCATCCCAAGGAGGACAATTGTTTTTTTTAATCAATTCCTCACTTTTTTACTACTTATAAAAAAATAAGAAAAACTGTTGGCTTAATCAATGGCAAACAAAACTATTTAATTCACAGAGCAAGAAACGTGAACCTCTTACATTAATTGATTTTAAGTTAGAAATTTAAGTGAATAGATGACTATGGAATTTATAAAAATTTTGAGTACATAAGTAATTATCAAACACTTGTATATGAAAGAAACTTATATTATAAATCGTACACTAAATTAATCCTACGGTTTATGACCAAAACGTCCTAACAAACAAATTAACTAAAAATTACTTTTCCAAGGGTTTAAATTATATTGCATTTTCTACGAATTTCTTAATTATTGGAAATGTGGACCATACCTATGGAGACAGTAGTCTGCCATTAACAAAGACTGGCTAACCTACTTGAGCCGAAATGGATTTTAAATACAATGGATGTCTCCAAACTACTTAAAATTACTTGTAATATTTGAACAAATCAAATTGGAAATAGTTTTTGCTATTTATAATGTTTCGTTTCCTATAACCCGCTGTCAATCAACAAAAGTATTAAGAAGGTTAAGCTTTTCAAACTGAAATTGGTTTCCTTTATTTACGCTAAAAGGTACTATTACATTTTAATTTTATCATATTCGTCAGTCTGTAACCGACCTAACTTTAAGAGGTTTATTGTATTTGATTTACGAGGGTAGAGCTTTAAATTATTATGACCTGCCGCTGGAATTTAGTAGCCTGAAGCTATCGGTAACCCTGGTCTTTTATTATAAGGGAGCCTAACTAAAATGAAGTAATTTATTGTTGGAAATTTTTGTCTATACTTTATTCAAGTTACTGAATTTTAATTAATTGATCTGTTTATTCGTTAACATTACAAAATAATGTTACATATTCTCTAGATTTTCTGTAAATTGGCATGCTGCGCAAACAGCGAAAGATATGTTACAGGATAGTTAATAATTGAATTCAGCTCCAATGACCAAATGAAAAATAAAAGATAGAATATATTATAACGAAAACTCTATTTGCACAAACAACAGTTCTTTATTATCACCCAAATTATACAAGCCTTTCAACAACTCGTGGGTACAATGAAATTTTATTATATGTTACCACAACAATTTACTTCCAGCTAATTGCTAGTAGTAAAATTGCTAGATTTCTAAACTACGATGCTATGTTCTTAATTGCTTATTATCGGAGCACCATAATTAGCTATTCAAGAACTGATTATTAATTTTTTACAAAGCACTATGATTAATTTATATTAATTAGGGCGATATATATCACATCTCGCAAAGCTTTAAACTAGAACATATTGTAAACAAAGCTTTACTCAGAACTGAACTAACTAACGCCCATCACTGCAATTTTTATACATTTTCAACACCTTTAGACCATTCTAAAACGTACTATAAAAATCCAAATAACATCCTTAGTCTATTGTAATCTAAATAACTCTTAAATGCAAAACTCCTATACATATCAATCAAGTTCATCTGAAAGTAGTTACACTGGAGGACTTATCAGTCATCTCTTGTGTACAAACGCTCCGTTTACGTTCTAATGTAATTATTCTGTACAGAGGAGGAACTAACGACGCTATTATATCTGGTCAATTAATTGATTTATAAGGATAAACGATTAGATATATACTCACACCTTAAACTTGTAGAAACGAACGAATCTGTGTTGAACTAATACTTTATAGGCTAATTCAAGCCATTGGATGAAGAACTATAAACACAGTATTGATTAATTAGCTAGAGTACAATATACAATTTAGTGAGTTTTATATCATTCCGCACCCCTTTTCGAACGTAAACACATTCCAATTTTAAAAACGTCGCACTAACACCATCTCCAAGTTACGAAGTTGTTTACTAAGACTTGTATCCACTAACATAAAAGAGATTTTGGGGTGGTTATCGCTAACACACGTATACGTTACAAAAGAATTTATTGTAGCTGACCAAAGAAAAGTTTATTCCAATGTGTAGAAAATTTGAGTAAAGCATTTGTGTTTTCTATACAAGGTACACAGCCAACATGGATTTCTGAAATCCCTTATAAGTAAAAGTGATTATGAGAGGATTAAAATTCGCTTTAAAGTTTGTTTTGGGGCAACATCGGTTTATTCAGGATTTATTACAAAACCCATTAAATCCTTACTAAAATATTACACAAAATACTCTGTAACCGTTAATAACTCAAACAAAACATAAACGGTCGAAAACAAATCAATTACAAAAGTTAGAGAAAATAAATTATTGAACATAGTGTTTTATTCTTTTTTAAAAGGTTTGTATTTAAGATACACTTTCATATGGCTCAAATACATTCCTGAAACATTTGTTGAACTTAGAAAGTGATATTTCAACAGAGTTTTGAAAGCATCAACGGCTTCTAAATGTGATAGAAATCCTTATGTATCATTTTGTGGTAATCCTGTATTATATTTAGTCATTATGTGGCATATTATTTATTATTGCCTATATTATAATTACAATTAGTTTATTTAATCTTAATACGTCTTTTTTATAGCTACAAGATCTATTTTGTTTACTTATAATCGTTAGAAAACTATTCCATACGATGTAAAATAAATAGGTTTAGTGATAAAACGTACTTGATGTGTATTTTATTGAATTGTATCAGCTCGATTTGGTTATTGTTAATTATGTAAATTAGAGAGGCCCTTACAGACTATTACGGTACTTAAAGACTTAGGTTGCAATTTCTAATAAGCCAATAATATAATGATGTCATAAGAGGTTAAATAGGGATAATTGAGCACCATATTCTGTACATAAAACAACGCATGAGCAGATGTAATTAAAGTTTTCTAATACTTAATTTATATGAAGAAACCCTGTATAATATCCCATAGTACGATAGGCTTAGTACAATAGTATTTTCTAGTACGTATGTGATACCCGCGAAAATACAAATCATTCCTTGTTACGAAATACCAATTTAAATACATAGTATATAGGTCGGAAAACCCGTAATTTTAAAAGTTCCACTATGTGAATATTCGTCCTTCTAAAGAAGTGCTAGATAGTATTTAAAAAAAGCGGTGCGTAACTTATGCATCAGAATTTTCCTACCGAAAACATGATTTAGAGAACTAAATTCCTATGTGAAAATACGTTCCAAATAAATACTTTCTTCACTAATAAATAGCAATGAATACCATTTAATAACGCGAAAACGTCATTTTACAACTTCAATTTCTGCATGAAGCATGAATACTGCATTTTATTCGTCTAGATTGTTCAAATGTTTAGACTCCATTCGGTAGCGAGAATAAACCCATATATTAACGATTGTAAATCACAAGTGATGGATAATTATATTTACAACATGAATAAAGACATTCCAATTAGCAAGCCGCGATAAAACCTTCAACGACCTGAGAATTTCGGAAATAGCCCGACATAACTAGTTTACAGATAAGCATTTATATTCATTCTGTATGTATATCAATCAAGAAACTACAGTGAGATTTTTACGACCTCATAAATTAGTTATTTAGATACGACAAACGTGTATAAAGACCATAAATTAGTTAAGATAACTGAGTTAACAAGCGAGCCTATCCATTTATTCTTGTAACTACACCAATTAACAAACTAATAAATTAAAACTGACAGGCAAGTTAGATAACGTAAGGTAGCCACTAACAACATTTTAGACGAGATTATATCAGCATTATGAGTTATACCAACTAGAGCAGTATAGGAGTTTCCGGAGGCTAGCGATGTATCAACCTCTTTATTAAATAAAGCGGGAAAATAATTAAAACAAGGTCATTCACGAATGGCTGGTCAAGAAGTTTCTAAGGCGCTGCTTAAGAAGGCACTTGCCAATAATGTGATTAACGATCAACTAAGGATTATAATTTAAATTGCGTGCAACGTGACGTGCCACGTTTAAGATATTGGTAAAAAATGTTTTTTTTTAATGTATGGAGTAAAATTCAACGTACAAAAGTAACTATTGAAATATAAACGACTTAAATGTGAAAAAGATTGATTGAGGTAATTAACGCATCAATGGACACAAAAGAGGGAATTGACAATTGATTTTCCGATGCACTTATTATGATACAACATATAAATAGAAATTGTTAAAAAAAAGATAATATTTGTTTAACTTAATGCCCATTTCAACTTTTTTTAAAAGCATCTGAAAATTGCTTAAATTTACTCCACCACCGTTTAATTTTTTCTCTGTTAAGGAAAAGAGTAACTTCTCGATATGACGACTATGACCTCCACATAGACGAAATTATAACAAAGTTCTAATATAAGTAAAATATTTTTGATCATATTTACATTACATAACTCTAAAGTTAACAAACTATTAAAGCGTACATTAGAAGTAGTGCATTTATCCTCTGTAGTGGTTTGTTTAATTTTCTTTAAAGGTACTTCTGCCCTTATCGGCGGTTAACTAAGACCCTCGACATGGAAAACATCGTCTTGTATCTACATCCTTACGCTTAAGACGACTGAAACAATCGATGGAATTTTTTTAACTAACCGACTTTTTGATTGGGCTTATTCCATTATACACTTTTCTCTCAATCCTTGTATTATGTTTTCCTCGTTTGCTTTTCCAGCCTGGTTGAACGCATTCAATAGTTTTAACCGGTCGAATAATTCTGAATATTATTTCAGTAGACATCTTCTACGTGGTTTGAGTTTAACTTTTTATAAACCAGAAGACCTGAATCTTTCTTCTTTGATGTGTTTGGTGTTCTTTTTGGATTTCCACGTAAACCTGCAAGATGTTTTAGCACTTATTTTTCAAATATCTTGTTATTTGTTGAGAATCCTGTTCAATCTTGTACCGTATATGGATTAAACCTTCTTCTGATAACCGAGACTGATTTTATCATTCAAGTATTTTGGTAAATCCTCGTGTAAATTGAAATCATCTTTTTAGGAGTTGATGTTTTAAAAGTTAGCCGATTGTATAGATCTCCAGTATTGCGATATACACTATTAATTAAGGTTATGTCATTGTTTTCAAAATCAATTTCCAACACACGTTTCCCAAAACTCCTTGTATCGGTTTGAGAATTATACTTTACTCCATAAACCGACTTATCTGTGTTTTCGTCTTGATTTTGGGTCAACACATCTGATTAATAAAGATGTATAGGTTCCTCCAAAATAGGTTGTTTAATTTTCTTTAAAAGTGCATCCGTGTCTTCGACTTTAACCTTTTTTACAAGTGGTATCCTTTCCGTAATACCTTGTAGATGAGATGAGGTAGCTTGCAAAGGTTTGATTAATTGTTTGTGCGCCTCTTTGAATTCTTGCAGAAAACTGGTGGAACTCTTTCTAAACTCCACAAAATGTTTACCATTAATGTCACCTCCAATGCTTATATTTTGATTGAAACTTTTCCTATACCGTCCTTTATTAATATCAAAATCTTTGACAACAGTTCTAAAATTATGTTTCAAGTTGCCACCATTCCAATAGTTTAAGCACATTTCTTTAAATATTGGATATCACATGTCACCGCGAATATAATACAGAAAAATACGGCTAAAGTTCGTGTATCTTGATTTCATAATGCGATTACAATGGCACTATGTCTGAGCCTGTATTTTAACGTGCTAGCATAAGTTTGAGATAAGTAAAAGCAATCAATATGCATACCATACGAGAAAAACTGTGTGACCTTATAACGTAAATTAATTAAATTACTGGTTGGGTTAACTAGTTAGGGGTTATTTTTATATCCCCAAATGTGACCAGTAACCTTTAAGTAAGGATTTCCTTAAAATGATGGAACGCAAATATCGTCCGACTATGCTAGGGGTTTATTCCTTGGGCAGAGCTTATGAGGATTGGTCGTGGTTCTTTTTACAAAGCATTATTTTATTACTAGGGTTAGATTCTCAACAAAACAGGGGTTTGAATAGGGCGCCACCAAGTCATTAACTTTAAACACAGGGTTTTCCTAAGGGGGACTTGGGCGTCCTTAGGGGGAATACCGTATTAACTGCTAACCCATAAGCTGTGAAGAAAATTTAATTAAATATACCAAAATGAGGACACAAGAGGTATTTTCTTGCTACCTCATATAAAAAAACAACAAAGATTAATCAGGCAACAATAATATGAACACAGATTTTATGCTTCATATTCTGAAAAGGCTATTAAAGCTTCCTATTAAATTGGGTTTACCACTTTACTCTATTTGATCTTATACTTTGTTACCCTACTTCTGAACGTACTTGTTCAGAATAAAACAATTAACTAAGAAAATTAAATGTTGCGTCTTTAATTAAAATTGTTTTTTCATAAAAATTGTAATTATAAAATTCATGTTTAAGAAAAGAAAATAGAAGTTTCATCTACTCATAAGGTAGGATTATATATTCAAAGAAAAATATCAAAACTTTAAATGTTGCTTTAGTTACAAAAGTGTAACTTGAATTTATACCAGAAATATCAGATTTATAACACATATTTATAAAACCTTAACTACTTTGACTATTAATTCATTATTCAAAAATTGTATTCATGCATATATGAAACATCAATAAGAACTCTTTAGGTTTGCCTGAGATAAAATTTAATGACTGTAATTATTCTGAACTAGTATTGGCAATAAAAATTTACTAAGGTCCTTCTTAATTTGCGAAACGGATTTATGAGAATAGATAGTTTCAAAAATATTTTCTGAAGCAGCCTCGTATCAAAGATCACCAAATGTAGACGTGATGCAAGAATAATTCTAATCTATTACCTTGGTTCTGCAGGTGTTATTTACATGTTTTCGTTACATGTTAGGGCAGGTGTTAATACATACATTTTTCAGAAAATAAGTGACGTAAAATCCACATGTTTCACAGAACACGAACAGCTGCGTGACCCTTGGACCGGACCATACTAACTTTCTTGCGTTTTTTATACGCACAAACGGGACCAACCAAATTCCAATACTAAACTTAGATGTTCTACTGTGTGTAAATCTTGAACGAAAGTTTCAACAGTACCATTACAATGCATCATCGAACTTAATTTCCAAACTATAAAAATTTCTACATACTTTGTAGAACGTTTCCTTAAAATTCGAACTTATTGTTTTCTCCATAACATTACATAAAATCCAACTATCCATCGTACGGTTGGAAGACGTGCATATTGGATCGATGCCCTGATAATACAAAACGACTTCTTAAAGTTGAGAATTATAAAATAAATATTTAATTGAGGACTTTCTACGAAGCGTTGAAAAACATGTTTCATTGTAACTTTTACGAAATCATTAGAGGAATATTTTAAGTGTTATTTACACAAATGTCCAAAGAATGAATTTATCAAAGGAATTATCTAAGCGAAGTTATTTATTAGAAGTCATTTAAAAACGTCGTTAAAAAGAACGTTATAACAAAAGAAAAGAAAAAATACGAAAAGAGCGCTAGAACAAAATTATTCAGTTGGTCTAATTAATTATTATTTTAATTCTTACCATTGTTAAAACACAAAGCCTAGTGTTAAGCGCACTAGGGCTCTACTACCGCACAAAATGCCAGACGCAAGTTACATGCCAGAACCCTTATTAGTTCCATAATCGTTCTCGATGAGAGCTCTAGCTGTGAGTGCAGATGTGCTATGCACGAAACAGGAAAGCTGCTTGGCCTTGATAATAATTGTATTAACCAAACTAGCATTTCTGTATGGCGGTTAGCACGTACAATACTAATACTGGTATTTATTTGTTTAAAAATGGTTTGCATGAAATTAATGACTATACTAGAGTTATTAGGACCAAAAATTAGTTGATGTTCTGCAGTGCTCAAAAAAACTGTTACAACCTTGCTTTGTTCGTTAGCAGGAATATCGTAGAAAATCATAACTAAATTTTCCTTAATATCTCTGTCCTACTAATTCATTATAATTTCTAAACTAATAGTAACCAATTTCCTCATTTAAGCGTTAGAATACACTTCTTAACAGTTCATATTTTGGTTGGTTAAAGGTTTTTCCAAAACACAAACATTTTGATATCTAAGTCCATTCTCGTGTAAAATTTTTGATATCGAGGAGTTGGTTTTTCCCCAGTTTGCTGGTCCAGCGAATATAGCTCGTACATAATAACGATGTCGTGGTCGGTGTCTATATCTGCTTTTGGGTAGCTTCTACAGTCTTTTTATTTGAATCATAAAGTGTTGTCTAACAAGAATGTAATCTATTTGATATCTTCGTATATCTCCTGGCATCTTCCACGTATATCGTCTTCTAGCATGATGTTGAAATAATGTGTTTGTAATGATTAAATTGTTCTTATTGCAAAATTCTACTAGCCTATCTCCCCTCTCATTTCTTGTACCTAAACCAAATATACCAACTACCGCTCCTTCCCTACCCTCACCTACCATTGCATTAAAATCCCTCGTAATTATTAAAATTTCATGTCCTTATACGTATCTTAGTATGGCTTCGATATCTTTGTAGATCGCATCTACCTCTTTGTCACTATAGCTAGAGATGGGCATGTATACTTGTACTATTGCTGTATTTACCGGTTTAGATTCTAATCGAACCATGAGTAGTCGTTCGTTCTTTTGTAAGTAATTTTCTACATAGTGTTATATCTTTGTTTGCATAACTATCCCCACGCCCGAATTTCCTTTTTTTGATTCTGTATGAATTAGCCTAAAGTCTCAGCTCAAAAACTCCCCCACCTCTGGCTATCGAACTTCGCTGATCCCCACCACGTCTAATGGTAACCTATCTATTTCAATGTTCAAATTCTCTAGCTTACCTACTTGCTTCATACTTTTGGCATTCCACGCTCCGACTCGCATAATTTTCACGACTCTTTTTTTATAGTTTCCGATCGCACCCTCCGAAGTAGTCCCCTGCTGGAGATCTGAATGAGGGACTATTTTAACTCCGGAATTTTTTACCACAGAGGATTTCATCATCTTTAATAACCGTTTAAGTATGCTAGGTGGTTTCCCGTTGCCTTTAACATTGCATTAGTGTGTTTTAAAATGCCATACCGACCCCTATGGCCTCTGCTACTCTAAGTACCAAAAAAGCTTCTGCCCTCTTTCGGGGACCAGTATTAGTCTGGTTCCTCACTTTGGTTGTACCTGAAGTTTGGCTCTTTAGATTACCGAAACGCGCAAGCCAATTCACCGTTCTAGTAATCTAGAACTTCTTCAAGGTGCAGGTTCATTCGGAATAAGAAATAGTAGTAGAAAATGTAAAAAGCAACCCCGGTAGAATACCAGTAGAATTGGAAAGTATGCCGAACTACTGAACTTTCGCCCAGATATCTGATTTAGCTAAATTAAAATGAGAATTTTGTATAATAAGAGACAATTATGACACACTGAAACAATTAATGACCACAGCCAAATTTGGAAACGATTATGTGATTGAAAAGTTTAGCTACAAAAGTATAATGTGAAATATCCTAAAAAACACAGACTACAAATTTAATGGATTATTACCGACAGTCCAAACTACAAAACAGAATGAGAATTAATTAATGGATTAGGTAAAATTATAAAAACTATCACAGGTAATTTAGATAATCAAGATGGCGAACGATACGACAATGCAATACAAGAATTTCTTGACAACTAGAATGACATAAAAACTGTTGTTGGAAACATAATTTCTTTAACTCAATCAACTATAGTAAAATTCAATGATACCCTCCGAAAATTAGTGAAGAACCATGCTACGTACCATGACGCAGTCGGAAGAAAACGTAAATATTTCAGGCTAACTACAAATGCGGATAGGGGAGGGGTTCCTAGCAACACAAAAATAATACATCGCCAACAAATTTCTATTTACAATAATTAAACACAAATATAGAAATTTCTATCGAAACAGCAAAACAAAATTAACTAAAGTTACTATTTGATAAAACAATTTTACTCTATGGACAAATTCACTAATTGTTCCACGAAGTGCGCAATTCATAGCTAACATGCAATAAATCTAATCAGTACCAAAAAAGTAACGCTGACACTTTCGTATAAGCGGATGGGTTAATTAAATAAAAAACATTAAATTTAGAAACTTTTCTAGTAAGGATTTTACCATACGAAGCATTTGTTATAACTCTAATCGGTAAAAAAAGAATACTGCTGATACTCTCGTATACGGAGATGGGTTAAGTACAAACAGCAAAGGCATTAAAGTTTGAAACTTTTCTAGAAGGATTTTACCAGAACAAACATTAGTGTATCTAATTTCAAATTGGGTTTATCCCTGGGTATGTTAGAAAAGGAAAACAAGTCACATACATGGGTTGGGATACTTACTGGTCAGCCCTCGGAAGCGAATTGACACAACATCGCTGCGGTAGTCAGCAACAACTATGCTACTACCGTAATTGCAACGGCGGTCTACATGCAAGAGCAGTTGATCTACATCAAGGAATAATCGGGCTACGCAACAAGCAATTTAGCCTCCAGCTAAAAGCTAAAAAAAAAAAAATCTTACTAATATAACAACTCAGGCGCGCTTACCGATACACACCAAATCTACACATTTGATAGAGGAGAAACGTGCATCGCTCTGGGAGTAACAGAACTGGTAGTTTTTACAAATGCATCAGCGCACAAGCTGCAGAACTAAAGTTTAAAACGAGTTCAAAATAACACCAACTTGAAAACCAAACATTCGCGTTATCGAAACGAGATTGAAACTGGAAAACACGGTTTTACTGGAGAATAGTGAAATATATTATTTTGAAGAATCTTTAAATGAGAAACCCACTAGAACGCAATTATACGTTATCGGAAAGTATAACGCGCTCACGGATACCTAGCAGGATCTTGACTAATTAATTGTAGCATAAGCTTGTCGTTTCAAAACAACTAGATTTACGTTGAAAAATTCTTAAAAAGAGTATTTATTATTGATTATGCGGAAAGATTTAACAATAGACATGGAATTTATACGAACGGATAATGAATTAACAAGAGATTTGAGTTAAAAATTATGGTAAAGCGACCTCATCTGAGCAGGTATAATAGAATTTATGTATATAAAATAACCAATTATTGCCGAAAATGAACGTAACAACCAGGGCAGTATAACGAATAGAATATTATCCCTTGAAAGTAGCATGCAAACAACAATATTATGGATGCAAAATTTAATAAGTTTCAATACAATATTTAACCAAACGATAGCCACCATTACTGTAATTCAACAGATTTTAGCTACACTAGGAAATGCTGTAACATTTACTAATTCAAACAGCTAACATGCTAGTTTATTGAACAGCTTGATTTATTGAAGTAACTACTAGGAATCAGGTCACATACAGGGTGGCATTAGTTTTATGTCATTAATTTAAAGGAGGTGTGTAGAGACCGATAAGACAAATAAAAATTGTTAGTAAACCTGGTGTCTAAAGCAAACAGTTTAGCTTCAAATGGACACACAAGAAAAATATTAAAATTGTTTTAAAACCAATGGAATATTGACTAGGTTACAAATATAATATACAATTACATCAAGCTTTAAAGTCGACCAATTAAGCTCTGACCTTCAGCAAACTTAAATTAGTGTAATAGAATGCATTTTTGCTGACAAACGAAATAACTCAAGGTATTTTAGAAACGACTTTAAATTTTTTTTCTAAAATTTGTGTTTAGATAATAATCACAACAAAAAAAAAAATTTCATAATACTGATGTGGTCGACTCTATTGGGTGTCTGATGTAATTTTGCGTAGTTACAATGCAGCGTGTATGCAGAATACGATATCGTACTTTACGTTGAATGTACTTTTTATTGCATAGCTTTTAACCGGGGTTAGATGTAAATGTATGTTGGTGATGTGTGTTTCACTTACCTGCTTAGGTAATGCAGTTAAACGCGGCGTTAAGACTTAATTTTAATCGGATCTAGGTAATTGGAGTTTTGTCGCGTTAGTAGCTTAATGAGTTGTTTTTGAAAATACGAAAACCCAAGAATTATACCAACAACGAACTTGCAGATGCGTCGGAAATTTTGAACATTTACTGTGAAATCATATTAGTGCGTTATGTGATTCAGGATAGCACTTGCACACATAGGTTGTTTCTTATAAAACATATGACAAAATAGCGGTCCTAAAACTTTTACTTAAATTGGCCTAAGAGTAAAATGCCTTATAGGTTTTTTGTTTAGCTAGCCAATCTCTATGACGTAAAATTAAGGTCCCCTTGTATTACCTACAGCAAATACTTTTTGAAGTAACAAAATTTAATGTACTTATATTTGAAAAAGTGGTCATAGTAAAAGGTTACGTAAAGAATCATGTTATTACATTGTTAGTAGAAATTCCAATTGTAGAAATTAAACCTTATAATTATTATCATTTATTTGCTTTTTGTATGAGAGTTGATGGTCAATATTAAGTTATTATCCCTAAGAACAGGTTCCTCTCCCTGAATAAACATAGGTACCGATTTGCAAATGACAAATGCAAAGAAGTGGCACTCGGTCAATACTTATGTCAATCAATAGCGAGAACAGCTATTCAAACAGATAGCTGTTGCAAAGTGCAATTATTACGATTCTCTTATCATTATGAGACTTGTGTTCCAAAATCAGTACAAATTACTGAAATAAAAATTCAAAAATTTACGGATAACAAGTGGATTGCTGTATTTCCGTAAGAAGTGATTGCAATCGCCAACTACAACAATTTTATCTAGCTTAGTTTCCTAAAATAACATGCATTTTTAAGTATGCCCCTTACTTTATTACACTCACATATACTGGCTGAAAAATTTAATAAATTTATAATAATAATTTGCAAACCAATTCCATTCAAAATAACTACTGTTGTTTCACAACTCTACACTTTTTGGAAGTTTTTGTATTGAAAAACTTAGAAACACACAAAATATTCGTCTTTTAGATGTATTAGAAGTAACTGTAAAAATAGAAATCTGTAGAATAAGTTTAATATGCACACTAGGATAATCGCAAGTTGTTCTTAGATATGCCAAACGAAATATCTGCATATTGTCTATCAGACGAGTAAGTATTGTTTGGTTGCTTATCTGTTGTACCCATTACACGTTTTATTTATCGAAAATTATATTGAAAGTTTCATGAGCCATATTTCTTATTTTATATATTGAAATTTCCAATAGGAGAATTTTGCTGTTTAGAAAATACAGAAAGTACTTACTGTCATAGACTAATGTGAACGCAAATATAAAATTAAAACAAAGCAAATATGCCATTATAACACAGGGAACCATTAGATACTTCTAGTACTAGGCGAACTTGATTACAACATAAATTGCATAACCAGATGTTACGTTCAAAACCCTGCAAATAATTTTTTCTGCATTCATTTTTAAAAAACCCTAAAATTGATTAACAAGTTCAGTTACCTACCATTTGAAATTAGTGTTATTTAATAGATTATTTCTCAAGTAATTATTCGAAAAAGAGTTTGCCTTATAAAATAAAACAGCTACTTGGGAAACAATACGTTACAAAGTAGTTGCAATATTTCCTACCACCTGCGGTGACTACATTTTAATTAAAAGCTGCATGTAAATACACAGATTTTTTCTAAAAGATAAGACCACTTACGACCTGCCTATATCTGCTTACAATGGACTTGTTATTTGTTATCCTGAAGCTGTTAAGATGTTACAAAGTAACAAGATTGCTTTCCTGTGTCTAAGAATTCTTTGATAAATGCGTTATCTGCTTGTTGGCAAGTTGTTACAGTTTGTACTTCGGCAGCTGTTGTCTGAAAATTTTGCACATTTGATTCTTCGGTGATATCTTTGAAAGTAAAATACCTACCCCCACATGATTCTGTCCTTATAAAATAAAGACTGTGCTTTGAAAGACAAGATTGAATACAACATCCTTTTACCGAAAGTACATGTTGTAAAGTCGCGCTACTAAAAATGCTCTCTGTGCTAGTATGAGTAGAGTTGGTGGTTCCAGGTAGCCAGCCCATAGAGAAATGCAGCCGCATTTTCCCAGCTCTAAGATGAGACCAGCACGAAGCCGATAACTCAAGGTACAGTTTTCTGTTTTGTTATACTTTCTTTTTATGCTTCTGTGAAGAATAGACTTTTTATTTTCTGTTATTACTTGTGATTATTCAATAAATTCGCACCACCACGTCACAAAACTGACATGCACAATGCACGAGCGACTATGTTAAAAATTAGTTAATCAAAGTTTATGTTAGAATCCGTTTTTACTGTTTCTCTTGTGCTTTTAATGTAAACCACTTATAAATTTAAAACTAGTTGACACTTGATTAATTTAAGTTAGGATAAGTTTAATGTTACAATATTTCTTGAGGGGGTGCACTTCACAAAACAGCATGTATATATAATTTCTTTTTCTAGATTTCCGGACAGTTTATGCTTAATTTTTTTTATATGTATTTAAGATGAACCATTAAGTAAGTATTTAGATTATAAGATGTTATATTTATTTTGCTTACCAATTTTATATGCTTATGTAGTAACGAATATATATTCTGTGGCACCGATTTTAAAGAAATCACATCTATTCATAGTAGATCTGTGATATCTGATTTTGTATTCGATATAGTTATACCTGAAGGAAGCAATTCCACAATGGAACAGGACATTATTACCATTTAATTAGCTTAAATGCATTACCAGGAAATATTTAATAGCTATATACACTCTGAAAACGTATTTAAAAAGGAACAAGTCATTTGTGTTGCCTAATCCATAGGCGGATTATATCCTTTCAGTTGTTAATATTAAGATAGCGTTTGCTTAAATAGTGTCACGGGGTGACGCGCAAGACGTATGAGCTGTTCTCTACGTGGACGGTACGAAAAGGCAAGTTCGCGGTTATAGTTTAACATGTGAAAGAAGCTGCAACTTATGAAATTGGGACACGAGCATGTGTTAAGTGGAGCCTCAGAATAAGCATATCGTGGTAGGGGCATGGGAGCCGTGGTCATCTTGGGGGCCCAAGAATAGTTGTCATTCCTGTAGCTCCGGCAAGGCATTGGATCATGCTTCCTAATAAAAATCGCTAGACAGGTCGGTGATTGTTAACGGTGAGACCACAATATTTAATTAATTTTATACTAAAACAAAATATCTTTAATTCCTTAGCGCATGGAATAACCATGGTTATATTTAGTAATTGGGGCAACTATCGTTAATGATGTATGTAAAGATTGTGTTCGACATTTCTTGGCATTAAATTTTGTAAGCTGGACCCGGAACATGTGCATCGCAGTTCAGTAGTAAGAGGTAACTTCTTCATTAAGCACAGGTATTAAAACTTTCAGTTCCTATGTTTGTTGGACTTTTAAAAGTGTTCATATAAAATTTTAATAGGGGATTGCTTATTCATGCTAAATTTTGTGCACAAATCAACTTTGCGTGAGATCATAAAAGTGTAATATTTCTTTAATTTGATAACAAGGTTATTTGTTAAAATTGTGCTAAACAAATTTAAATAATGTGAAATATGATGCTTTAGGAAGTAATAGTAAAGTAATTTTGTAAGACACGTGGAATATACATGTGTTCAAAGTATTGTGATTCTAAAGTCCACTTTCTGTTTTTTTAAGAGTTAATTACAGATGTCTAATCTTTAATAAGGTCATTGATCATTTCTATATCAGAACAAGTTTGAAATTCTATTTATTCAAATTAGCTACATGTGATTTAAATTTTCTATAAAGAATATGAACTAAACTTATTTGAAGCATATGTAAACCAATATACAGATCTGTTCGTTGGGTATCATGAACCTTGTTTTGAAGTATTATTAAAAGTAAGGTCTTGTTATGTCAAGACAGATTTATAAGAAAAACCAGAATTCAATTTTATTATTTTGTATTTGTAACCATATTTAAAAAAAAGACGAAAATAGAGAAACTACATTAAATTGCATTTTGGGATTCAAGTTTTTTATTCTATGCATAATTAATTTTAATAAGAATATCTTGGAGAAAATAAGTTTCTTGAGTAACGAAATTAGACGAATGCTGAGAAACAATATAAAAGCACAGACATGTTACAATTGATTTATTCTAGATATCCGTTTTTAATTAAAATACCTTTGGTGTGCTAATCTCAAGATTATCCACCCATAATTATTAGTATGCTATTTTATTGAAAAGCACAAACAGTGTCTTTTTAATAGAAAATTTGTTGTGTAACTTTTTCTTTCAGGCTCATCGAGATTGAAGAGGTTGTAGGTATGTTCCAGAGGTTTCCAGATGTGTTAGTCCATTAAGTTGTAAGTTTTTTATGTTGCTTATTGAATTTCTTGTGTTGTCCATATAGATACAGTGGCACTCAATTTCCCTTTTCCTTTCTATGTTAGCTTATTGTTGAGTTTATACCATACCCACGCCCATTCTCATTGCTAACCCTTGGGGTAATTCCCAGACTAAGCCGCGAATAAGTGAAAACGGATAAAGCTTCACTTGTATCCAACGAGTGGAGGCGAAGAATGTTTCAATGTTATGACGCGTTGTTTACTAGCACGTAACAAACGATTCTGCAACCTATTGGATTTTATTGTTTTGTAAATAGTCTTTCGAGATCGGATATTAACAATATCGTTTTGCAGAGGTTTCCAATGTGATCTTTTTGTTTCATCCACGCTCCTCTACGACGTTTTTGAGCTAGCCCAAATTCTGCCATTCTGTTCTGGTTCTGTTGCGGTATTCGGCGTAAACTATTTCTTTACTTACTCTTACTGTTTTATTTCGTGTTTGCGTGGAATGCCGTAACACAGAATCTGAAGGCACAGTAATAATTTTCCACTCTGTATACTAAAAAGTAAAACTTCAGACTTTATTTCAAGTCTCTGAAAAATATTTTTTCGTTTTTGGCACCGCTTAACGCTTTTCAGCTGTACAGCATGATATAACCACGTAACAAACAATCGTTATAATTATACATCCAGCTTTGATTTGTTAGTATGGGCTAACTAGATTACTGTATAGATACATCGGGCTCGAATTTCCAAAAATAAAGTGC
Organism: Platerodrilus igneus; assembly: GCA_036346225.1. Classification (NCBI taxonomy): domain Eukaryota; kingdom Metazoa; phylum Arthropoda; class Insecta; order Coleoptera; family Lycidae; genus Platerodrilus; species Platerodrilus igneus. Next base: position 3,910,454 of record JARFIW010000544.1, read on the forward strand.
CAAAACATGAGCAACGTTCCTTTAGAGAGAAGTAAAATCACATTAATAGTGGATTACACAATAGGCTCTGCCACGAGGAGATTGAAAAGGACCGATAAAACGTAAATCTGATATAAGAGCAAACGAATAAGTACAACAAATGGTCAACCACATGTGATGCAGTTTAATGCTAGACTTACCACGCCCACTAATTTAATGACGTCCATAGTTGAGCTTTCTCTTGCAAGAATCAACTTTTAGATTATCTAGCAATCCAATTTTTGTAATAAGAAGCACTGTTTTCATAAAGAATTATTACGCTTGAAGTATATAATTCTGTAATAGTAAGTAGGCCTATATACTGTAACAAATCAATACGAGGATACAAATTTCCTAAAATTCATTTAGCTTTCACAAGGAAAAGTACTTTTATACAAAAGTTGATAACACTCACTATACGAAAGGTCAAGTTGAAGTATATAACAGCATATCGATCACTTGTTTTAGGGTCGTGTTGTTAATAGCTTTCGATGTTAGTCATATAACCAAGAAGACTACATGTTCCAGCGCAACCCTCAACAACAGAAAGCAGCTTTTAAGTAAAATATTCAATCTGTAAATATCAGTTAATGTGCTATAAAATTAATTATTGAATTAAAAATGCAATAGTAAAGTAAACAAATATCGGTCAAATACGCAATTAAGTCGGAAACAATTTTAATAGAATTTACATAGGGTGTGTGCAATTGGCAGCTTGACAACATGTATATTCAAGTGTTCGGACCCTTGTTAATTGGAATATGATGGAAAGTACAGCAATTGACTTATTACCTTGTAATAAAAGCCGGTAAATATAAATCGAACATAATGAAGGCGACGCTAAGCATTTCCTAATTATTGTATCGTACAATATTCATATATATCGCAGTAGATGATCAAACACTTTATATATGAATTAAATTTGACAAGCAAAAATTCTAACTTTGGTATAATAGTTCAACGGGGCGTCAGATAGTCTATCAAAATAATGCAGGGTCGTCCAAAATAATTGACAGTTACTAGAGAACGCTCTTATCTATCATAAAGCTTATTACAACGAACTTTCTAGATATTATTTGAATAATTCTAGTAAATTTGAGAAAAGGCCAAAATTATTGACTATGTAAATAAGCTGCGTTCGAGAGCATTAGAGTTGAGCACTAATTCAAGCTTTGATTATAATACTAGCTTTTATTTTATTCCAGTTTAAATCTATAAGGTCGTGATGTAAAGTAAATTAGTAGATACAGTGTTAAAATAAATAGCTCTATGTGATATAACTTATTGTAGTGACCGGTATAAATTAACAATTAGTGCTTTGATAGTTAATTATAGATGTACCGAATAATAACTAAGAAGACAACATTGTAGTTTTAAGTGGTTAGGATAGTTCTGTAGTGATTAGTTTGAAATAATTGGTCCTAAGTGAGTACATTAGAACTATCACTCATAGCTAATATTACATTTGATTTACCGATGTTCACTCAAAAGTATTACATTGGCAAGGACGCGAGTTTTTTACCAGAAAAAAATTTGTAATTTTGCCGAACCCTTGCTGTTCCAAGCAAGGTGACAACACTCACACACGAAACCTCCATTATACCTCTCATCTGAACAAGGGTGTATTTTTGTGAAAAATGCTCGCCTAACATTTTTCAAGCGGATCGCATCGGGATTCGAACCCGGGACCTTGGGCATAGTAGTCACACGCATACCAACTACGTCACAGAGCCACCTTCTCATAGCTAACATTATAATTTAAATAAATGCCGCTACACTTGCGTCCACATCCCCAATGCTCCACCCCAAGGTACTACATTGGGTTTAAACGCGAAAATATAAACGTGTTCCAAATTAAATCTAACTTCAAAATTAAGCCATCCTAAATAAAAATTTAACAAACTGAAACAAAAACTACAAATAGGGTTTGAATAATGGTATCCCTAACGTTAATTTTGGAGTGTGTCCGATCAACAGGACACAACCAAAAGTAAAAGGGGAAGGGATCCGTGATACCAGATAGCAGCTGCCAGCTCTGTTTACCGGTGCGACCTGAAGGGTCGACTTAAAACTATCCAAAACTAGCTAACTAATTTTAAAAATAGATTTGAGTTTCTAAGCATTCACCAAATATTTGTAATAGTGAATCCACCTATTTACAAACTCATTCTCCTTGTTCTATGTATTTATTCTAATTTCATCCTAAATTTGTCCCTAGCGTTCCCTATCATTCCCTAACTGACACATTATAAGTACAATCTTTTTTCCAATATTCAATGCCACTAAAAATTGGCAGCAAAACGTCAAGTAAATAAAATCAAACCACAGAACAAAAATACAGGCAAAAATATAAATATAAAATAAGTATTAATATATTAATGTAAGTATATAAATAAACCTAAAATACATATATAAAAAAATAAATAAATATCTAAGTGAGCAAAAGCATGCAACAGTGCATAAATTAGCAAAAGCATCGCCCAAATTATTAGTTGCACTCGCATAAGCATTATGATGGCTAGCGCCATTACACACAAAAACGTGCTCGTTAAATTATTTCAAAATCTTATTAATATAAGTCAATGCTTATGCGAGTACAATCGCCACAATTTTATTTCTATTTCGTATATAAATTGCTCCAGCATCCAAAGATCTGGTCGTCGTCTTATGTCTATTGATATCTTCTTTTTAAGGGGAGTTGAATAAGCACTGTATAATCCTGGTCGGTATGCACGAAACATTCTGGTGGGGTTCACAATCACTATCACTTAAAAAGTCCTGGTGGGATGCGCGGTTTCACTCTATTTTATTATCTTTATTTATTTGACTGATTTAGAATAATTAGGGTTTCTGATTTAATTTCTTAATGTTTATTTGTTATTATTTATTCACAATATTCCGCGCCCTTTAAGGTGAGACAGTAATTGCTTCAGTGGTGTAAGGGTTCTTTGTGCATAATAGATTTTGGTTATTGAATTTTGCATTTGTTTTTGCATTTAATTTTTTTAAACAGGTTTTAAATCGTGCTCATATATCGCACCAAGTCAAATTCTAGTTTTCCAATTCTTCCACCACCATCCGATTTACACGCGGTTATCACCGACCAATATCGCGACTCTTACCGAAAATTCTCTCAAAGCTGTCCAAAACGCCTTCTGGTTAGCCACTTCCCCGACCTTCTCTAATCTCTTTGGCAAAGCTAACCCTGCGATAGCTAATTTCATATCAGCTGACCCTCGATTTGCCACCTCGAGTGGGCAGTCAAAGAGCACGTACTGTGCGCTTTCTCCGCCCTCACCGCAATCGCAACGGTAGTTATCGTTTAAACCAAATCCTTGTAAATACGCTTTCAGGGCGCCGTGTCCTGTTATCAGTTGCACATTTTATGATCGAGCTTCACCTCGATCTTATCTCTAGCTACAATACCCGGAATGAATTTGTGTGTCAACCTGCCCGTGGCAGAGTTGTTTCACCTCTTTTCCCATTGTCGAATTGACTTTTCGCTCAGCTTTCTTTTAATCAGAGACCTCGGTATCGACAAATGTGATATCTGGAAGTCGACCGTCGCGGTCGTTTTAGCTAACTCATCAGCCCTATCATTGCCTACGTTGCCATCGTGCGACCTAACCCAACAGAACTTTAAACGTCGAACCTCGAGCACCGTATGCGTTACCCTCCAGACGTCCGCTTGGAGGTCTGTCGAGGTGTTCATATTCGTTAAAGCCGTCAGCGCCGATTTACTATCACTGATTATATAATACTCGTCTCTGCCCGTGTGGTTTATTACGTAATCGATAGCCTATCGTATGGCTACTAATTTCCACTGAAAGATACTGCTCGTGTTCGGGAGTTTGGTTTAAGACCAAAACACCTCACTTTCCTTCTTAAATACGACAAACGTCGCGCCTGCTTGCCGATCGTCCATGCGTGAACCGTCCGTGTAAATTCTAATACCCGTCGCAACTTTACCACCTTTGATAAACTCGATTCCTCCAATATCGGCTGGGAGCCCTAACTCTGATACAACGATCTCTCGCAACCTCCCTATTACCAAAATTGTTATTTTCGATTATTTCGCACCCTTTCCCTATATCTACTAATCTCCTATCCGACGCTGGCCAACGAATCTCTGAGTCCTCTGCCGCCGAACCGGAACTTTTCCTTGACCTCGTCTTCGAACCTAAGTCCCCTGAAGCAGGAGTTCTGAACAACCAACCTCTCCACGAGTTCTTCTTTCGTCGTCTCCCTCTATTTGCCATGGAGCACATTGCGTGGCTTCCTCTTCTCAATGGTCCACGCCGTGAGACCCTAACAACCCCGCCTACCGTCGACTGCAACCGTCTGGCGTCCTCCAGACCACCACACTCGACAACAACGTCACCCCTACGCCGCTGACGTGCATCGACAACAACAAATCCATCCTTGACCTTATGAACCTTCTTCTTTAACGTCACAATAACGTCCTTTTTAAACCCTGCATTGGCGTCGACACGAACCGCGATTGAATACGGTGTCTTTTTCGCCACTGCACCTGCATACGAAACTACCCCTGGGATTAAACGACCTCTTGATCCCCCTGCCCTAATACGACCTGTTTTGTCCTCGCCGTTAGGACTGCTACTTCCGCCACAGCCTCCTTCACCTTGCCTCGCACCATCCCAAGACCCCTAACCATCCCCCTTTCTGTCGTCCACGTTGATGGTTGCCGAAGTTGCAGGGATCCGCTTGTGTATAAAGCCGTGCGCCTTCCTCATCCGGAACATCAAAAGATCTATCTCGTCTATATTGCTAGGCGCAACGCTTCCGTTGCGAGCGACTCAGACTCGGCTCCACACACAAGGGGCGCCGGCCTCTCCTACTCCATCACCGCAGTCCCAGGCTCCCTTTGCGACGCGATTACTTCCCCGTCGGGCTGCGACATAAACTTCTCTACCGCGACCACAAGCTCCCTTTCTCCAACCTTCTCGACCGTCCCAGCTTCCGACTGCTTACCCCTGACCGACTCCGACCAACCACCCCTCTTCTTCTTCCGCAATGGCTACTCATTCCGATGGACAACCATGCCAACAAATCAAAACGACAAAAACAACAGGAACAAATAAAAACCCAGATCAAAAACGATCTAATCGTTTCGACGCTAAATAAACTCAAAGATATAATAAATCGCTAAACGGCACAAACAGCAGCGAGTACAAAACAAAAACGCTACTCGGATAAAATACCTAGATTTAGAATATACCGTAACCTTTCTGGCATTGGCATTTAAATTTATTTAAATTTCAAACGGCCAAATGAAATTTTAAATTTCTCAAAGATAAAATAAACGCGTAACGCCAAAATAACAACGAGGAATAAATAAAATCAAAACCTAATAAAAATATGACGAAAACAATAAGAAGAATACTATTCATTTATTTATACTTTAAACTGCCAAATCAAATTTTAAATTTAAAAAGCTAATTAATTCTAAAACAAAATCAAATTTATAAACTACCGGCGTTTAATTTAAATATAGAATCAAACAAATAACAACACGTGTAATTATAGCCTGGTACCGAAATCACTTGTAACTTGTTTACTCGGTGCCTGGTACGACCTTTAAGTGTTTCAAACCCAAAGATTGACTTTAAGGAGACTTTAACTACGCGTGTATTTAAAAAATGGAATCTTTTAATTTAAGTAAACAAAATTTTTGGTTTTTAAGCTATTTGTTTAATTAAAAAGGGCCTAGATTTTGGTTTTTAGTTTGTTACTTTATTACACGCACACTACAGAATTTTTCCGAATTTATTTGCTTATTTTACGCGGTTTTTAATCCGATTTATTTGGTTTTAATAAATTTATTAAAAACGCCTTTTTAAACTATTTTGAATTTATTTTGGGATGTATGGTTATTAGTTTTTGGTTTATTAGCCCGAAATTTAATTTAGTTTACTTTTAAACGAGAATTTTGATTAAAATTTAAGTTAAAACGAAATTTATTTAGTATTTATTTGATTTAAACTTAGTTTTTGGTTTTATTTCACTGCCCTATGTATTAAAATTAATGCCACACAATAATATAATTAAATACAACAAATAAGAAAGCTTTAAATATAAAAGTATAATAATAAACCCTATATAAAATCTTACTTGTTTGCTGCTGAAGCGGGAGCTCCGTAAAACACGTCCGCCCACTTCAAGCGCTAACTAGAAGGTTCTCATAGCTAACAACAGAAAATGAACAGCAAGACTTTTGTTTTGTGAACATTAAGTCAAGAAGAACATGCAGAGACACAGGACCAAAATAGTGCGAGCCTGGCACTGAAATTAGATGATCGTAACACGAAAATTTCAAAAAAATTACACCAAACCGCAGTAAACTTCACGGAAAACTATATCATTGCGTAAAATTGTTAAGTAAAAAATAACTCAAAATTACAGTCAATTGAAAGAATAATTTATACAAAAACCGCAAAAAAGCTCGTAACAAAATTCTCTAGCGGCTTGCAAAAATTGGAAGCGGTGGAGAAGGAGGAACATTAACTCCCTAACAGCACAAGGTTCGGGGCAAGCAATTTCCATGATGCAACAGCACACTAAAATATGTAAGAATGTTGGGGAAAGTAAAATAGAGTTAATGTTCACAGTTGAACCATCCTCATGTGATAGAAAGTTAGAGTGGCAGACGTTTCGAGCAATTCGAGGCTACTGCGAGAGCTAACGGCTAGAACGATACTGAGAGGGCAATCACGCCGATTGTTGCGTTACGAGGTGAGGCCTTACATATTCTAGAAACCATACTAGACTATGATAAAAGAAGGTACGGAATTTTAATATTAAGGCCCAAAATGAGCTACGACGACTTTAATCTGCAACAGGTGTACTTCTCTCAAGTAAGGAACTGTTACCAAACAAGCAAAGAAAATTTCTAAGAATTTTAAGCGGATACTGCTCGTTTAGTAACATTAGTCTATCCAATAACACCGGACAGCTTCCTCAAACTGGTGGCATTGCAAACATTTAGTGATAGAATACGCGACCAGATCGAGTAAGCTCCACGGCTGGCCGAACTAAGACTTCAAATGATTCGTTGGTTCGTTGGTTCGACGAGTACTCCGTTACCAGCAATTGACGTAAAACGGACAATGACGCCAGAAGCTTGGATTTGGGCACAGTCATAATCGATATAAACTGCTCAATAAAGATCATGAGGAACCGTAAATAATAGAGGGAACCGACAAAACAGGGCGAAAGTCGAGTCACACAGAATCTGTACTGAAAATAGTCGTCGTCTTGTTAGTCTGACTAAATGACCAATGAAGATTGGTATACCGAACAGAAGAATGATAAAGATTTAGGTGTCACTATGTGTTGAGAAGCCTGAGGAGATTGTCCCTCCTGGAAAAATATTATTCTGTTGAGTAGCACCCCGTAATCGTATTGGCTAAATGAAATTTGAAGGCTGAGAATGATATCTTGGTGCGATCTTTGGAGAATAGAAATGGATCCGCGGGTACGCTTCAGGTGGTGATTCCTAAAAGTCGTAACTCGGAGGTTTTAGGATATATACATAATAGTTACTCGGGAGTACATTGTGGCATTAAGAAAATCCGAGCAAGATTTTACTGGTTAAGTTGCAAGAACGATGCTAGAATGGTGCCGTGAGTGTCAGCTGAAGGACTCCAATAAAACCATACAACGTGGGGGACTCATTCGAGAGAGATGCAAGTACATTTTGGTAGATGTTAACTATTTAACGAAGTGGATGGAAGCGTATGCTACATGAAACTAAAAAGCTGCAATCGTCATTGAGGTGTTAGTAAAGAAACTGCTTTGTCGTTTCGGAGTTCGTAAACAATTGCATGCCGATCAGGGCAGAAATTTTGAGTCAGCGTTAATCTAAGGAATTTGTTGATTGCTGGGGTAGGAGAGACCAGAACAACGTCATCGCACACACAATCAGATAGTGTAACAGAGAGCATAAACCGCACCTTGTACAAGCAAATTTTCAAGATGGTCCCCCAACATTAGAGAGATTGGGACCAATATTTACATCTATTTTTGGTTTAAGAGTACACTAGAAAGCCATCTGCATGTGCTACGGTAGGACGCGAGATATGTCTACCACGTGACGTTAAGTTTAGTTGAAAGTCCAAAGAGGACATCATAGGCGAGGGCTACGTCGAAAGCACGATGATAGAAATAATATCCAGATCACAAGCGACCGAATGAAGACCAGATATAGCATTAACACATATGAGTCTGGTTTTCAGGAGAGCGTTGGCGTATGGCAATATAATCCCAGACGGAAGCATAGACTATTGCCAGAGTTTCAAAAACATTAAGAAGAAACACACAAACTTGTGAAAAAGATCAACGATGTCGTATGTCTGGTTTGTAAAGTCCCATAGGGAAAAATAATAGTTGTGCACATTAAGCAGATATCAGCGTACGATAATAATTAATGATGCTGGTAGTAATACTAAAAAACGGCAATCAGCGAGACTAACAAACTGTTACGCTCACAGAAGAAATTCAATGTGATTCATTCGGAGTATATTCGAAATACTTCTTAGCACATTGAGTAGCAGTGCTCGTTGATATGTTCCGAATATTTGTTCGAGTGTTTAAAAATAAATTTCGCGGTGTGTGTCGACTTTACCGACAACAATCATAGGCTGGAAAGGCCTTAAGGATAAACAAGCAAAATTGTAGTATCTATTACCTGGTGACTAAACAAATGCCTGTTGGTGAATTGAATTACCAGGATCTTTAGAGTACTGGTGGACCTCAAAGCAGAATGATCAAGTTGGGAGACAATAATGTAGCCAATCCTAAGATCGACTGTTAATTAGATGGGCTAAACAGGAGGGTAGAACAAAACATGCTAGAGGTACAGTTTTATAAAGCTGGGGTCCAAATCTTTGTGTGTGGTTATAATCCAAATGGTACGACGCCTGCTATGAAGAGTGTTGATTGTTACTTTCTATCGACATTGGAACTGCACAAACAATTTTAACTGCTTTTATCAACACATGGATCTGTAACAACCAGGGCACGTATTCCACCGGAACAATGCATTCGACTCCATGCGGCGCCAAAGTTGCTTGATAATTAAAAAGGCAATGCTCTTATTTGATCATAAAACCTATAATAATGATCTGGCCATATGATATTTGCATAACTCTAGTACGCTCTTAAAATAGTCTAGAAGTATTAATTATGTAATTAAATTGATGTTCACGAGCATTATAGTTTAGTGCCACTTCAAGTTTTGATTATAATACTAGTTTTATTCGAGTCTTGGTTTATAAAGTCATGATATGAAATAAATTAGTGAATAGTGTTAAAATGAATAGCTTTATGTGATATAAATTACTGCAGTGAATGACCTAAATTAACAATTAATGCTTCGATAGTTAACTATGAGTGCATCAAATACTGATTAAGAAGGTAGTAGTGGTTGTAAAGAAGTTAACGATTAGCTGAAATAAATCGTCCTGTGTACTTTAGAATTTCACTGTAGCTAGGAGTAGTTGGAATGGCTTGTGTAATCAGTTGGTAATAAAAAACTTTTGTTATTGTAAATGTGTTTTTGTACAATACTACTGGCAATTTCATAGAAAATGCTAACTATACCCAGTGTCCTGTTTTCAAACGTTACAAGCTAATATTTGCAAGACGGAAAAAATACAAAAACAAATCTGTGATTAACAAAGGTAACAATGTGGGGAACCCTTTTTAAACACACTTCAAGGTATTTACCTCGTCCCTCCTATAGGAAAAAAGAGAGGATATCTTCTTTAATGGACACCATGTACATTTATACATATTTAGCTTACACACAATTCTTAGTACAAAATAGATGATAATACATACCTAAAAGTTACAGTTTTTGATCTATAATTAAATTTTATGCTTAGCAGTCCCATTTATTTGGTAGAGTATGCTAATAGTTCAACAATTTGCAATTCTTTAAGATTCGAGATTAAAATAAAGTAAACAAAGTTCTTACGTTAAAGAAATTTGTATAAAGTAAGTGCTCAAAATAATGCCCTTGAACTTCCAAACACTTGTAAATACGTATACAATTGAGTCAAGCGAACGTAGTTGGTCGGCACTAAAACTTTGGCAGAATCGTTTTGCCTTATGCTTCATATTTATAAACTACTTTAGTTTAATACTTTTTTATAATATTGACGAACTAGTATTTATTTCATTAATTCATAAGGGATAATATGGCGCATATCTGCAAGATTTTGGTTCAGCGCAAGAGATAGATTTTTAGTCCTTGGACGCTTGTTTTTAAATAAAGTTTATTTCCAAAAATACAACTATCACATTTATTTAATAGCGTTAATTACAAAATGACTAGTTTTATTCACAATAAACTTGGATGCTTATATTCTTCAAGAATACATTAAATTCAATTGAAAATAGTACAGGATGATATTTGATAAATAATAACGAGTAGCTTGAACACTTAATAATGTTAAAGTTATGAAGTTCGAAGACTGACTGACAAGGAGAGCTTCTTGTATTTAGCATGAACCCTCCGATCTCAGGCCATTCTAAGTCCTGTCTTTAGATAACATACAATGTCGTTATTTCAAGCTAATTATGGGCAAGTCTGCTTAAAAGCACATCCGTTGCTCCTTAGGTAAATGCATAGAATTAAGTCTTCAGTCCTGGAACTAGTTAGACGGGTACATCCATTGTTTCCTGTTGTGACTAGCCTACACAATTCTCTGAAATTTCCAGTTTGCATCTTTTGCTATCTGAAAGCAATAGTCTGATCTAGGTCTACATCTACCTCTCTTTCTTCTATATCTGCTTGTGATATAGCGTGCATTATTGCACAAAAAAGCCATAGAACGTAACCTGCCCTTCTATTTCTCCTATTTGTTTTTGTTTTCCATAGATATCTTTATTTCCGTACTATTACGAATTTATTTGGTATTTAGCATAGCTTGAAATATCCAATGCGAAGAAAAAAATATGAAAATAATAAGACAGCAATTCAGGTGGAATATTGTTACGTTCAATTTAAGGCATGTTACTAAATCCACGCAAATATAATTAAATATAACGTTGTTTCTATTTCGCCGATTCCAAATTCATAATGCCTTTAAACTAAGCAACCTATACTACTCTTGTCTTCTGTATATCTAGATAGCGGTTCTGAAAATTTTTGAAAGTTGACAAAATAAATAATTTTTGACGTTTCGCTGTTCATTGGAACGGAATTAATTTACGGTGATGGTTTTTCAATTCTAGCGTGTCCCGTTGTTTAAAGGGATGCGATCCGACAAACTCTAAGTAATTCTCTACTTCTTCGAGGATACAGCACGAAGTATAAGTCTAAATTCGGACAATTGCAGTTATACTCGTGCTGTTTCCTTTCCGTCCTCTTCCTACGTCCTGGTCTTCATCCTGGTGGAACGCTGGCTCGCCTTCCTTGGGCTGGGTTCAGATAGTTCCTAAATGCTGTTAGCTCATGGTGCCCATGGTACTCGACTCACAACGTCATACCTCCGAAATATAGGTACACCTAAAGATTCACAGGAACGTTGAGGAAACTTTCTGGAGTAGCCGACAAAAGTAATTTGTCTCCCATCAAGTTCGGAACATTTCATGTTGGATTTACTACAGAGCTAAGTTCCCCAAATTAAATATGATACGTAAGTAAGTTCCACGAAGTATCCTTTTACCCTTTATATTGTTTACCTCCTATATCCTCTGGAGATACTTTTCATGCCATTGACTGCGTGATCTAGCAGGATATATACTGAGTGTTGCGAAATGAATAGTGTTTACTGTTTTGGATTGTTGATTTAAAACCTTAACTTTTGTATGCAATACATAAACCTTGGTACTTACTAGTATTAAGCATAAAACGCCTGGCACGGATGGTGCCGTAGTGATCAAAATATTTGGTTGTTTGCTTGAATGCCATTAGCTTTGCGGAACACGAGCTCGCTAGGTTGTTATAGTATAGTGCGTTATGTAATATAAACACCGCCACCATAGGTAGATTAAGTTATATCCGTTTATGTGAACTTACCATATATCATTGCTAGCTCCGATTTATACTTATCTGATATTGATTAGCCGTCAACGAAGTGGCTTAAATAAAAACTCTAGTCCTGTTAAAGTGGAAATTATTTTAAATTTCTCCCTCCTTACTTAGCTTGGCCTGTGGTGCATTCAAGACGAGAGTTACTGAGTGTTCAGTATCCGCCCCCTAGGATACTACCAATTCCTGTAAGTATTTCTATGCCTGTATCTACGGGAGTGCATTTCCGGAACAACGACCTCCCTAAGGAGTCCTTAGAACTGTCACTGTCCTGGTATTTCACTGATGCTAATATTAGACAGACTAATGGTCTGTCATCATTTGGTTATCTATTTTTTTTCTCTCTTCTTCCTGTTGATGTACTAATCCAACGTATATTCCAGCGGTATTCTTTTACCTGGCTACGTTGACCCTACTCCCCACCCCTAATCTACGACGGCTAGCCGTAGCATCCTGTTTTGTTTCGGTAAGGGACCCGGGTAGAAAGTTCCTTTTCTGCCTTTGCTTCATTTCCTTCCTGACCCGTAGGTTTTACCGTGACAATATGTCCAAGGTAGGTAGTAATGTTATGATAATTCTTCTGGCTCTCGAGCAAATACCTTTTCTTTTTTGTAAGTTTACGCTTTTCAGCAGATAAACGAGCTTGTAACCCCTAAAAACTAATTATCTGACACTAGTTTTTTAAGAAGAATTAACATAATTACCGTGCAGATAAATTACCTCAAACAATAGAATATTAGGAAGAACTTTATTAATTTCCAAGATGCCTTTTTTTGAACTTTCAGATTTGTGCAGAACTTCACATAGTGGATCGCACAATGGCCTGTAATCAATGGATAGAGTTCCGTGACGAGAAGCACTAAATGGAATTGGTTGCTAACATATCAAACTGAAATTTGTGGCACTGGCCATAGACAGCTTTCAATATAAGAAGAAATGAATATAAGAATACAGTTATGATTACTCTACACGTGCAGAGTGTACGAACTGAAAAACGCTAAGAAAGTTTAGCTCATTTATTTAGCAAATCTATTATACGAATTGTGGCTAATGGCAAACAATTTGTCAAACCTTAGAAAATACTGGGTTTCCTAAGAGGAACGATCATTTACAAATATTGCATATTCAAACCATAAGCTACGTTTTCTTAAACAAGATGATATAGATACTTCTTCTAAGAAGTATACATAAGCTTTGAGTAACATCAGGGTGTTCGTGTACTTTACACAATCTCTTTAAATATGCTAATATGTTGTAAAATGAATATTCAGTAAATGCAAAACTAAAACAAACTCTTGCGAGCTCAATTACAATTTTATTATATTTTGCAGAAGTTACGAGCTTTCAAGTTGCTTAACAAACGGTTGGATTCAAGTGCTCTAACCACAGCTAATAAAAATATCTTGCCAACTACAAGTTTTGAATATTAATCATTTCTGGTTATGAAAGTTGGAGAATATAAATTAAAAATTATAAAGTCAAGCCTTTTCATTTCTTATTTATTCTGTTGTATATAACGATTCACTAGCTGTAGGTTATTAAAAACTTCAAGCATTATCAAAATTTTTACCCTAAAATAAATTTCAATTCAGTATAACCATAGCTAAGGTTAAGAGAGGGTGTAAGACTGGATTAATTGCTAGTAGTAGATTGGGTGGTCAGACAATGCGGTTTTAGTATACTGTGAGGTCCTAAAGTAGTAGATAAATTCATTTGTTACTTAACGAAAAAGTTACCAGAAAAATCAGATAACACGCAGATTTTTTCTGAATAAATTGCATTTTTTAAATACAATTATGTAGTTCCCCCTTCAACCCCTTGGAAAAATAATTACCTTTTCTAGATTTTTAAATGGGAAGAGAGCAGTGATAACTCATTTTAAAGTCTTTTAGTTCTTTATACAGCAATACAAAGCTTTTTGATTTTTAGACTTTGTGTTACTGGTAAATGAAGCGTTAAACAGCCCAGAAGGGACGGGAACCCCGTATCAAATTGAGGGTGCACTAACTAACCTCAATGGTGTGGAAATGGGTCCCTGTAGAAACAATAAAAGAAAATAAAGAAATTCGAAAAATGTGAAAATTAAATAAGTGCAATTTCAAGCTACATATCAACTCTGTCTTAAATTTATCGTGCCAACTCGTCTAGTCTGAACGATGAGTATTGCTGAGAATCCTAAGTACGTCGGCTTTCTAGTAAAATTTTTAATTAAACAAGCATCACACACAAATGCCGCTAACAATAATAAGAACAATTTGTAAATAGTTAATAACTTACAGATGAATGCCAGTTAAGATGAGGATTTTCATTTTGTGAATTTCAGTTTATATAAGGATATCCATTCCTCGAGGTTCAAGATTACGTTGAAAAAGGATAATTTAATTTCCAAGCAAGTAGGTTTGGAGCCGAACTGTGCAATATAGATATCTGGCTCTTGTTGATTATCCGCGGATATCTCCACGTTGAACGCCAATGGGTTCTTCGGCTTCCGTTTAATGATAACCCTTCACGTGTTGTCTCGTTGCTTGCGAGTAACTAATTAATTCTTTTCAGTCGGTGGCCAAGCTGTAGTCCCATTGTATTACTGCTCTAATATTGAGCTTGCGTGAAATCATATATAACATATTTGATTAAGGTATTGCGTGGATACATTGAAAACATTTTATATTGTATTTGTTTCGCTTGTCTATCAAGATCATTGATGACTTGATATTTGTGAGTTTTACTAAACAAGTGTCTGTATTGTAATAATATTATAATTTTGTCAGGAAGTTGTGTTTGAATATAACAGCACGTGTGTCCCGTGACGTTAATTACGCTTAATTTTATTATAAATTGCAAAAAGCTCTAGGTTTGGAATACTGACGGAATAAAATCAATATACTAATAATTTCACATCGTTAATTATGCTAAAAGCTTTCTTAAAGTAAGACGACCATCCTACAAAGGTTTAAAGTTGCAATAATTGAGTTTTCGCAACTAACTCGGGTCCTTTATTACGTGCCGTCCTTAAAGTAAATATTTTCGTTTTTATGTAATTAAATGTCATATTCCCTACTGTATCCATGGTCAGTTGCGAATTTGTTAAACGTTTCGACTTTCTTTAAAATTGAAATGATTACTTATTCATCACCCTCTAGAATTTTATATGTATACTTAGTTTAAGTTAAAGTACCTCAATCTGTGTCTATTGTCTGATACAGCATTGAAACTGTATACTGCTATCAGCAACCTTTGTTTTTGAAATGATATGCTCGCATTATTAGAAGCATTATTACAAGTTTTATATAAAATAACTTTTCTACATATGAGATTAGCGAGTGCGATTTAATTCGAATTTGCTTGTTTCTTTATGTACATATATATGGATGTTTCTTAAAGAATAACATACATTGCACTAGAATAGAAATTACTAAATGGATTTCCGTTATCAATAGTGGTTGGCTTGAGTTTTCTAATATGGCACATTCGAGTATTCGTTGGTAAACGCTTATTTTAGATCTATCTAATGATTTGTAATTGTCCGAAGTACGAGATGGAAATGGAAATTCACTGATCTATTTAACGTGGATTTTGTGAATTGGCAGCAACTAAGTTATCTACTGTAATGGGTACTAATTTACTTTCAACTAAGTCTATCACTTGATAGCATGTATAGGCATATATCCTAGGTCAGGTAACGTTTTACTACCAGCTAATGGTCAAGGAAAGTGAAGAGCTATTCTGTTCACCTTTACTTTTTCTGAATTTGATTCGCTTGATTTTCTCAGAAAAGAATTTAGTATGGTGTGCCTTGTGATTTAACAGGGGTTGACTATAACCTGTTGTTGGGCCGCTACGGAACGTACGTACATTCCGTAAGAATCTCTATTTTATTTTAGTGTCGCTTTAATGACCTATATCAAGAAGCTTTGGGTCTGGGCTCATTTATTAAGCTTTTCGGGTTTCTCATCGTACAAATGGACGTATTACGGTGTTGAATTTAAACTTACTTCACCAAAACTTTCGGAATATGCTAAGGAAACCAGCTTTTCTTGTTTGCGTTATCAATTATAAAATATAATTTTTTTTCTATATAAAATCTAGAGAATACAGGGTTAAACCGTAACGCTTTCCTAATATTTTTTTTCCGCTACAATAAAATGCATTTCGACTCACAGCGAGTAACTTTCTTTATTGTAATTTACTGTTACTATTTTTTTGGTAGTTACGTATCAAGCATTACTTGTGGACAATATGTAAGTATAGGGTTTGTATGACTAGTTTAGTTACTGCTTTATGGAAATAGTAAGTTGAGAGTAGTGACTCAGAACCATTTACTATATTTTGTTTAGTTTCTGGTTCATATAAATATTACGATTGAGGTAGAAAATTAGGTTAAAGTAATTAAAAAAGGATATTAATTATTTTGCAAAAATTTTTTAACTATGTAAATCTTCCGGAACACGCTGGATAAAATTTGTATTCTATGCGAGTTGGTTTCTCTTTCATAACATTTTGTTTTTTTAAGGGTTTGTAAATAAATTTTCTTTCTTGAAGTTTCCTTTTCTTTCTGTGTGAACCACCCCAATCTTTGACGTTTAGCTAGCACGTAGCACGACCTTGTTGCTGTACTCAATGTGGGCTGTTTTTTGCTTGCTTTAATACTGTTTCTCTTTTTTGCATGGATTACCGTAAATTAAAATTTGGTACCCAAAGTGTGTCCCGATTTCTGAAATCTAACTTTTAACTATGCGTTTGTCCATGATTTTTGGAGACTTTCTTTTTTTAACGTTTGGCTTGATTTTATTTGGAAACCCTTCTTGTACTTAACGTTTGGCATCGGTTTCTGACACCTTTGTATTTACTTAGCGTTTCGTCCTGATAAACATTTTCGTTGCGCCCGTTTTATCGTTTCTATAGGGTCTGTTTTACGCCGAACTACCAGAATTGTGTTTCCGCTGGCAATTTGGGTTTCTGAAAACACTGGCGCCTTATTTTATTAGTATTCCTAGTCTACTTTGTATGTGGCTCCTACCCAGTTTTTTTTAAATTTAATTTTCCTTTTCGGGTATATTTTGATATATTTTATTAGTTTCGATATTTTTTCTGAGTTAAAATGACTGATCATAAAATAGATATGAATTGTCTATACAGAGACGAGCTCGCTTTTGAACTATTGATTAGAGGAATACCTGTGTCGCCTACGGATACCGTCGAACAGATGAGAACATGACTGGAATTACTTGGACAACCATTGACTTGTTCAACCTATGAAGTAAATCCTCAAGCAGAAGTAAAGATTATTGTTACCAAGTTGGAAGAATTACGTAGTAACTTTGATAAATCTGATTCACCTGTAGTTATCATTCGCTCACGGATCCTGCATGTCTCCTAACGCATCAATTTACTTTCCTCGTTAGATTTATCACCTGAACAACTGACTTTACGTAAAGAATTACTAACAAAACTTCCTACTTTACTGAGTCGTTTAGAGCAACCTTCTCAATTGGTAAGTACTAATTCTACTTTGCCTAGCCCACCTAGCAAACCCTGTCCGCATCCTTGTCGTAAAATAAAATTTGAAATTTAGTGGAGATCCCTATGTGATTACAATACATGATTTTTTGAAAGAGTTGAAGAGGTCAGGTTAGATCGTAATATGTCAGATTCTCAAGTATTCGAACAAGCGGTCGATCTCTTTAAGTAGAAAGCCTTTCCTTGGTATCAGAGTAACCATCATCGGCTTTCTAATTGGCAGACCTTGCCAAATTTATTATTACTTTATTTTGAACCGCCTGATTATAAGCAAAGACTGTTTAATGATATCGTAAGTAGGGCGCAAAGTTCATTGGAAAGAGTTGTAACAATTACGATTTTCGGCTATATAAATATACGCTTTTGTTCAATACAACTACTCAATAAATATTAAATTTCTATTGAAACTTTATATTATGAATTCATACATAGTACGCCATCTACATTAGAATGGCCAAAGTAAATTTTAAGTACTCTTCTATTTGCTTGTATCTTGATTCAATATCCCGCTTCACGGTGTATGCTTGAATAGTTAACATTGCCTCGTGGTCAAAGCCATTTTGATATCAGATGTAATCCGAATACCAGTGTTATCGAGGGCCTGCAGGTTTTTAATTAAACATGCCGCCCCAACAGATAGTCAAGTGGAGTCAACGTATACCATGGGTTTAGTTTGAGTTGTAGCATCGACCTAAGATGGCTGTAATTATATTTCTACGGTAAGAAAATAATTCGCAAACTTACCTCTAAATTCCATTTTCCCGTTTAATTTCAGCGCAAGTTTTTTTTAAGTTTAGAGTTTTAAAGTTTAAAATATCAAGTATTAAATATGAAGACAATATTAATTCCGAGTTTTAAAATATTAATTTCAAGCTTCACGTAATAAAGCAATGGAAATTACGTATTATATAAAACAATCGTTAACCATATGGCAAGTACGAGACTGAAATGCAGCTTCAACTGTTGCTAGGCAAAAGTGTGGAAATTCCCACGAATGTTTGGTTAGTATAGAGGACACCTGTTTCAGCTGCGCACAGCCACAATTGTAAGTACATAGATGTTAAAAAAAATTCAGCCGCCAAGCAGATATCCAGCGGTGAGTCATCTTCCATTTTTATACCTATATTCTTGTCAACGAACATTCATTTAAAATGCACACATAATTTTCGAAGAAGCTATATAGATATTTATTGAAAATTAATTCTCGAAATTTTGTGAAAGTGCAAAGATCAGTTAATTTTATCCACGTAAAATTTAGTTTGAAATTTAGTACTTGGATAATGCATAAATGGCCTTAATATTTTCAAGGTATTTTTGTAAGACTATTTTTGAAGTTACAAAGTTGTATTAATATGTTTGCATAACTAAACATGTGATGCGATAAGAATTGTTTGCCGAATTATTGTGTATAACACATTTTATAGTACACTTGAAGCATAGCTTAATGTTGATAATAAGTATTTTTCTTTGACCTTTGATTCTATTAAAGATATCTATTAAAAATATAGTGTTATAACCTGCAAATTTCTTTTGAACATTTAATTTGTTTCTTCTAAACTGAACAGGATCCTATTCAAGTATCATGAAGTAACTGTAACATAAAAAATTAAAACCATATATTTCTTATAGAGAATTAAAGTAAACTATGCAATTAAAAAGATATCTCACGAATGCTCGGAAATTAATGTTAAATCGTAATAAAGCTACTCTTCGAAAGTCTCCATATAGATAGCTTTATATAAACAATGTATATAAGTATTCTTTTTGAAATTAATAGAAAAAATAATAAGTTGTCATAGAATTTTCTTTCATTGAAGTCAGCAGTAATTGTCCTACAGAAGTAAACAGTTTACAAATATGAAATTGTGGTATCTAAGAACGATATTATTGGTGTTAAAGTTAAAAAAATTTTTTGAAAGTATAATTTTGACTAGTGGTTTTATTTATAATTCTTTTAGTGATAAAGTGACTAGGCTCTAACAAAGCCCTAGTTGGAACATGTTTAGGTGTGGTTAAATTTTCAGATAGCACGAGATCGTCCTTCCCATTCCAGATTGCAGAGACTAAAGTAAGTATTTTTATTTATGTTGCTCGTCTTAAATTTTTTTCTTTCGAAGATTTCCGTATCTGATCTTCGGATAGTTTCTTATCAAACACTCATTAAGATACGGTGGCGTCCAATAAAATTTCTTTTGTTTTATCGTATACCATCCTACGACCCTAGCTCGTAGCTCTGCCCTAAGTTGAAGAAACTTAGCTGGCTGGAAGATTTCTTTAGAGGGACCCTTTTTCTCTCAAAGCCATTTAACATCCTTTTTACCCTGGGCTTAACCGATAAACAGGAACCCCTCGTAATCTGTCGAGGCTCTGCCGCCTATACGGTAGAGCGAACATACTAGTTGCCTTTTGAGGAATTTAGTATCCTACAGAGCCATTGACTCTTTTTCGTGTCTGACCTCTATGTTTCGTCGGTATGATTCTTTATCTGAGGATATTCAATTGTCCATTGTGTTTCGTAACCTTTCTCCATTTTATATAATTCATTTACCTAACGCCCGCACCATGCAGGAATTAGAAGACGAATGTCTGAAGTTGAAGCAGAAAAAATTTAGGGTCGATAGTTATTTAGCTCCTATCCAAAACAAACACGCACACGTAAAACCAGATTTGGCTTACAAGTTCGCTGCAATTGAGAAAAACACTACTACTTCACATGACCGATCAGTCAAGATTCTTCCTACACTTACTGTTAAATCAAATACTTCTTCTGTAAATTCTTCTGTTACTATTCCTGTCAACGTTTACTCGTAAGGTCACGTGCTTCAACTGCGATCAACCTGGTCATGTGTCGTTGCATTGTAGACATCCTTACGTGCTTCATTGCTGGGGTTGTGGGCATTGCGGCTTACTCGACACAACCGTCCTAAGTGCCAACTTTCTTCTGTATCTAGTTCTACGTTTTTTTCTGTACCTCATCCTGGTCACCATACTACTACCAAAACATACTCCTACTTCGGCAAATATGTCTTCGAGAAATACTCCGAATTCTGCCGGAAGCTGTTAAAATTGTGATCAAACGGATCATTTGTATTCACTTCCACCTCAAGCTGTGCCTCAGCAATGATTTAGCCAATAATTCAAAATAGTAACTTACAAGTAGCAACTAAAGAATTTGTTCCTCCTGCCTTAAATAATACTACCAATGAAATTCTGTTGTGTTTGCAATAACAGATATAGTTGAGGTAATGATAACTAATAAACCTAAGGACAAAGAAAATCCTGTTGAAGCTGGTCAACTAGTATCTATAACGTCAGTTGCTGTTGTTGAGGAAGCAAATCCTATTATAGCTGAATCTTTACCTGAGACTGTTCTTTTATCAAACCTTGACACTCTCACAACCAATGCTAAAAATAGATAGGCTTCCCTAAATATATGAATTTCTAAAACCACAACAACCACCACCATCACCATCGCAACCACATCCTCAGCCATGTGATACAACTACAACACCAAGGGTGGTTTGTGTTTTGCAGAAAACTGTTCAATCAATATCGCCACCTGTTCCAGTAACTGAACCAACGAAACCGGCTACCAAAAACCACAAAGGCAAGAAATATTCTATTTCGATTCAGAACCTGAAGATGTAGTTTACAACTTATGATCACTAAAATTATTGAAAGTGTGAATGCGAACATAACGGATGACTATGATGAGGATGAAACCGATTGGTGCCCGTCACCTTGTTTAAAATATACACAACTAGAGAGTGCCATGCAACGGGCGCAAAGACCAAACTTTTAACGACAGCTCTAAGGCACCTAACAAGAACGGCACCTAACAAGAACTAAACGCCCACGTTCTGCAAGAATAATCTTTTTGGCCATTGAGCTCGTGTATAGAATTATCCTTAAAAGGTGTTCAATTCTGATGAACCCGGATGAATTGAATATTCTTGTTAAAGATGTGTTTCAAAGGAGAGTCGAACAAAATTTACAACCAGTTTGTAATGGTGCACGGTAGAATCACAAAAACCACGGCAATAGTATAAACACTTACCAAACGTCCGGAAGGCTATTACATTTAAAATACTGTAAGTCAATGCCAATAACAATCGTACTGTTACACATGAATTACGGAAAATTGCGGATGGCATGGTCATAGATCCAATGGGCATACAAGAACTGTATATCTACAAACAACAATTAAGAGGTATATCAGTAAACGCCCCTTAACCCTTAACCCTGGCATCGTCAGGCATTTCAAGGCATATCTTGAACTGGCAGGTGACGCCTAAAGCGACACTGTCAGATCACAGATTATTAAGTTTTAATTTAAAGGCAGCAGTAGCTGTCTGCAAAGAATACAGGAACCCAAAAGCGACCAACAGGTCTGCCTACCTAGACAGCTTGGAGCAACGCCTTTTGACATCACAAGGTACTGACATCCCAAAAACAATAAAAAGCTTCAAAGATACTCGGTCTCTCTACAAAACTCCATCGTAGAGTCCTTTGAACAGGCATGCCCGGTCAGAACAGATTCTACTCGCTCCATTACCCCATGGTGGGGCGCGGAGCTACAGTAGCTGAAAAAGACCCTGGGCAAACTGTTTAATCAGGCAAAGAACACCAGAAGTATGGCTGACTTGGAGGCGTATAAAAGCCACCAGCGACTATACAAAACGACAATTAGAAGACGACAGAGAAACTTATGAAAGACCTTCTGTAACTCAGTCGAGTCTACCAATGCAATTTCTCGCATTAACAGGATTTTGTCCAAAGACCCTCGTCATCAACCATGCTGTCTGAAACGTGTGGATGGTACATACACTACCAACAAGGCAGAAACAGCGGAGTTACTCCCGGACACGCACTTTCCAGGTAGTGTTACACGACCTTCCTCATACGGGGTGGATCAACCCAGCTCGGCCCCGTTAGGGGCCGACTGAGTGGTTTCAAACCGGGTAGTGAATGAAAGGAAAATTAAATAGGCTATCTCAACTCTCAAACCGTTTAAGTCCCATGGAAGGTATAGCATCTTCCCCGCCCTACTACAGTGGGGAGTGGAGAAGCTGACACCATTCCTTGCGGTACTTTTTAGGGGCTGTATTGCTTTTAGATACATCCCCAGCAGTTGGAGAGAGGTTATAGTAGTTTTCATTCCTAAACCAGACCGGAAGGACTACTCCCAGGCTAAATCCTACAGACCGATCCGTCTCACGTCTTTTTTGCTAAAGACCTTGGAGAGACTGTGCGACAATGATATGAGGGAGAGGATAATGCCTTCTTATCCACTTCACCCAAATCAACACGCTTTCATACCAGGAAAATCAACAGAATCTGTCCGCCACGCTTTTGTAGGACGGATTGAATAAAACCCTAGATAATTACATGTCCGCCTTAGGCGCATTTATTGATATTGAGGGTGCGTTCAGCGAAACCACTTTCGCAAGCATCGATAGAGCTCTACGAACACATGGAGCTGAGTACACCCTTCGGCAATTCACCATGCAGATTCTTCGATGCCGACGGGTACACATCATTGTGGGGGAAACCTCAGTAATTAGGGCGGTGGATAAAGGCTGTCCCCAGGGGGGCGTGCTGTCGCCGCTACTATGGAATTTAGTAGTGGGCAGCCTTCTCCAACGTCTTAATGAGGCAGGTTTCTACACGATAGGTTACGCCGACGACATAGCTATCCTAGTAGTCGGCAAATTCGAACAAGTGCTGTGTAATTTGATGCAAGCAGCACTAAGGATCACGGAGCTCTGGTGCTCCGATAACTTTTTAACCATCAACTCCAACAAAACGGCGTTGGTGTCGTTTTCCAATAAAAGGAAGCTAACGGTAACCAAATTTCCAATGCTTTTCCAAACTTCTCTGCCCTTATCAGAAGAAGTAAAGTATCTGGGCATTATACTTGATAAGAAGCTGAACTGGGCCAAACACCTACAAATGAAAACTAGCAAAGCCAACCAAGTGTTCTGGCAATGCAAACGTGCCATAGGCAAACTTTGGGGTCTTCCACCAAAGGCTGTCCTGTGGCTATACATCATGGTAGTAAGGCCAATGCTCTGCTATGGCGCTGTAATCTGGTGGCCCAAGACCAGACTGGCCCATACGGTCAAAGATCTTACTCATATTCAAGGAGTGGCCCGTCTAAACATTACAGGTGCAATGCGTTCTACACCTACTGCAGCCTTAGAAGCCATCCTAGGCCTCACTCCGCTGGACCTACATGTGGAGGAGATGGCTTTGAGAGCGGCGATGAGGCTGCGGTTCAAAGGTCTATGGATCGATAAGGGAGGCGGTGGTAGATACCACAACATACTAAGAGAGGCGGTGCAGAACACCCCCTATCTTAGGAGGAGTGGCTGATTCGATCGTACCCATAAAGATTTCCAGAAAACGCTTTGGGGTTTGCCTAAACACTGAGGACGTCTCCTTAACGGAGATCTCCATCTACACAGATGGTTCCAAAACAAATGAAGGTACCGGGGCAGGCATTTTCTCCGATGACCTAGACCTTCATGAAAGTGTTGCGCTGGGCAGGCTGGTAACTGTCTTCCAAGCGGAGGTCATAGCAATAGTGCATGGCTCTAACGCCATACTGGAACGTGGAATCCAAAACAAAGCTATACGCATCTTGAGCGATAGTAGAGCAGCTCTTCTGAGCTTAAACAAGCAGTAGCTTCTCTCGGGGGTGGTATACCAATGCCATCGTGTTCTCGAGCTCGCTTCTAATACAAACGCCCTTAAGCTGGTTTGGATCAAAGCGCATTCAGGAGTACATGGTAACCAACAGGCCGATTCTTTGGCGAGGCAGGGAAGCGGCTCGGGGTTTTGTCGGCCCTGAGCCATCGGTTGCTATTGCGCCATCGGTGTTGTTCTCCATGATAAGACAAATAACCCACCGCCGTCACAAGGATAGGTGGGCTTGTACATTAAGTTGCCGGCAGGCAAAAATGTTCATAAGGTCTCCATGACCAAAATAGAAAAATTTGTGATACGCTTGCCGAGACAGAAACTACGGCTACTAGTAGGTATTCTGTCCAGGCATTGCACTTTAAGGAAGCACCTGCACAGGATGGGCCTGTCAGATAACTCCACCTGTCGCGGCTGTCAACAGGAGGATGAGACGGCGGAGCACATTCTGTGCACCTGTCCAGTACTCCCCCGACTTCGAGGATCCATGCTGGGGGGACTTCTGGCCCGAGAAGGCCGGAATTCGAGACACCCCCTGGTCCGACATCCTCAAATTCACCTGCAAGGTCGGGTGGCTGAGCTATGAAGGACCAACCTAGGGCAAGGAAGGCAGCACAATGGGCCCACCAGGAGGCCTAAGTGCGCGTGGCTTTAAGTCACCCTTCCTAATTTAATCAATCAATCAATCAGTAACCGCCAGGATTATAGTGGCAAACCAAGATGCAAAAGTCGCCATTATTTTTCTTTAACAACGACATAACAATAACAATCATACACAAATATACAGATACGCATTGTTCCTGTATCCAAAATGGATCAAGGGAAGTGGACACATGAATCATGGATAATCTCTACTTGCAGCATGCAGAAACGATCAAACCGTATTTAACCAAAATTCAAAATAAAACCTTAGAGTATGGTGGTTTATCCACAGTGATACTAACAGACGCAAACCGTAGTCACACTCGCGGCATAACAGAGACGCAGATAGAAAAGGAGAAAAGCTGAAGACCTGAATTATGAGCTTTAATTACTAGTAATAAACGAGCTAGATAATTTATCAACAATTCATAACAAATAATGTAGGCTTGGAGACGGGTCACGGAATGGAAGGAGCATGAGTATCTGATACTCAGTGTTCACAATCCTATAACATTCGGATTAATACAAATAGAAGAGATTGCTGCGACACCAACAACATACGAAAAGTGGATTGGAATAGGCTAATAGAAACCTTTAAACCAAACACGAGCATGCAACCTAAGGATAATGTACATAAACAAGCGACCAAATTACCAAAGATATTATACAAGCCATGGATGATGATACCATTCCTATTACATGCAAACAAAATAGATAAAAGCATTTGAGTTGGACTACAGAATTAATGGAACTAAAAAGCAACACCCGCAGGTTAAGGAAAATTTATCAGAGATCCTCAATACCCAGGGTAATATCGAAAGCACAGGGGCAAATACATGACAAAGATCTACGAAGAAAATGTGCGAACAACAAAGTGCAGTGAAGGAACATCTACAGTTATATATGTGGGAAATGCCATATAAGATAGTTAGACAAAATATTCACTCCTCTGCCCCCTAACATACTTCACTTTGGAAAAGTATGCAAATGGAGTTCCAGTAGTCATAACTACGTAGACGGACACCTTAGAAATGCTAGACGAATTACTTTCAGACGACAATCATAATGAAGATGTTTACCACCACCCCCCTCCCAAACAAAAGCGCCAATCTGGGGCAGATTCCACGACAACGTATGAGGTCGAAGAGTACAGAGCAGGGGAAGTGGCAAGCGCCATCTTGGAAAGCAAGAAAAAACGGGCACCAGGCAAGGATATGATATACATAAAAGTGTTCCACTTACTAGTAGAACCCTTGACTACAGCATTAACACTGTTAATTAAAGACTATATACGACAAGGCGAATTCTCAAACCCTTGGAAACTTGATAACCTTGCAATCCTATATAAAAGAAATGAAAAAGACGTCACCAAATAAGAATAATACAGACCCATATGTCTCCTGAATACAATCGGGAAAACGTATGAACGTCTAATAAACTACAGGCTCAAAACACAGAGAATTAACGGGAGAAACCGAAAACCATTACGGATTTCGAAAGGGCAAAGCAACAAAAGACTTTATTAACCACGCCGTGGAGGCCGTCAGGAAAGCGCTTGCAAAATATGTCATTACAATATTCGCTGACATTAAAGGCGCATTTAACAATCTTTGGCGGCACCACTCTTTAGAAGACTGCAAAACATCTAACGCACTAAACTCCTTTATAACACCGTTAGAAGCTACTGTTCAGATATGTGGAGGTAACAAATGACAGTAAACCATCAAGAGAATGATAACGAATGGATGCCCACAAGGCTCGGTCTGTTGACTGATCCCCTTAGACATTATGATGGTCGAGGCTTTATAGCTGCACTGTGTGTCTGAAGAGGTATGGCCCATCGCTGCGTACGCAGACGATATCGCTGTAGTTGTTCAGGCCAACACTAGATTGCAACTACGAGTCGCGCAAACGTCGAGCTAGATATCCTAAACACCTGGTGCAAACGCAACAAGTTAGAAAAATTCACACTAAAAACCACTCTTATCCTAGTTAAAGGCGGGTTAACAACTTGATCAAAAATACACATTCAGGGCACTTTTGTAACAAGGAGAGTCAATAATAAATATATAGGATTATTATTCGATGAAAAACTAAACTTTTGGGAACACATCAAAGAGGTCATTATAAACACAGGAACAACAATGCCTATAATCGTAAACATAGCACAGCGGGAACACAGAGTACCATTGTGACACATTCGCATATATATATGGACACAAATACTCGCAGCAATTACAGTCCACACCGCGAGTATATGAACGCATAGACTAAACTTGGTAAGACTCCTAACAAAGATCAACCACACACATTATAATTTAATTAAGGGCCGCCATGCTTGCGGCCACGTCCCCAATGCTCCACCCGAAGATACTACATTGGGTTTAAACGCGAAAATATAAACGTGCTCCTAATTATTCTAACTTCAAAATTAACACATTCTAAATAAAAATCTAACAATTGAAACTAAAACTTAAAATAGGGTTTGATTGATGGTATCCCTAGCGTTGATTTGGAGTGTGCCCGATCAACAAGACACAAACAAAATGAATGGGGAGGGATCCGTAATGACGGATAGCAGCTGCCGGCTCTGCTTACCGGTGCGACCTAAAGGGTCGAATTAAAACTATCCAAATCTAGCTAGCTAATTTAAAATGAATTCAAATTTTCTAAAAATACGCTAAATATTAATAGTGAATCCAACTATTTTACCTGCTTTATAAACTTACAAATTCGTCTTCCCTGGTCTAAGTAATTTGTTAGCTTAAGTCCGTACCTAGCTTACCCTATCATTCCCTAACTGATTTATATTGTAATTATAATTTTCTCGGACAATCTTCTTTCCAATATATAAGCTGCCACCAAAAATAGCGGCAGAACGTCAAACAAATAATATCAAGCCACAAACAATAAAAGCAGGCAAAAATATACATATAAATATTTATGTAAATATATAAATAAACATCTATAAGCATTAAGCGTTGAGCAGTGCATAAAATTGCAAAAAACATAATCCAAATTATC
Organism: Platerodrilus igneus; assembly: GCA_036346225.1. Taxonomy (NCBI): domain Eukaryota; kingdom Metazoa; phylum Arthropoda; class Insecta; order Coleoptera; family Lycidae; genus Platerodrilus; species Platerodrilus igneus. The sequence continues at coordinate 3,938,415 of JARFIW010000544.1, forward strand.
AGTTGCACTCGCATAAGCATTATGATGGCTAGAGGCATTACGTACAAAACGTGCTCGTTAAATTATTTCAAATCTACTAATTGTCATAAATCAATGTCTATGCGAGCACAACTGCCACGATTTTGTTCATACCTCGTTAATATATATCTCCAGCATCCAAAGATCTGGTTGTCTGCATACATTTAAACTTACTGCTAGGGGGAAATGGATATGTATCAACCAGATACAGCGAAGCGTAATAACGAAACTCACAGGCGCATTTAGAACTAGCCCACAAGACGCACTATTGGTCATAATGGGTATACCACCGTTAGACCTACAAATCAAATACAGGTCAGCCTGCTACTATTTACGCACACAACAACCGACAGAAATGACTACACTAATTGGAGATACATACAATAGCAAAAACCAAATTAAACATAAAATCATAGAGTTGTGGCAAGAACATTGGAGCAACTCCGAAACGGGAAGAAGGACACACATACTCATACCAAATATACCGGAAAAGTTAAAACTAACCCATCTACAACAGAATAGAGAATAGAAATAATAAACAAATGAATTTGATAAAAAATACTTTTATTGCTTTTCAAAATAATCGCCTTTAAGAACTTCTATACACTTTTGCATGCGATTGAACCACCCTTCAAAGCACTTTGTCATGTCAGAAGATGGTAGCTCTAAAACATGCACTTCGAAGGCCACAACCGCTTCTTCGGGTGATAAAAATCGTTGTCCACGCAGTTTATCTTTAATTACTGGAAACAAGAAAAAGTCATTGGGTGTCAAGTCGGGGCTCTAAGGTGGATGATTCATCAATTCAATCTTTTATGTGTCCAAATACTCGTTTGTTGCATGTCATGTGTGTGAGCTCCCATTGTCATGATCCAAAATGATTCGTCGTTTTGGATTGGTTTCTCTCAATTTACCGAAAGCTTCAGGCAAACAAATGGTCGTATACCACGCTGAATTAACGATATTTTGATTTTCGAAAGCCACAGTTGCCACAGGATCGGTTATTGTGAAGAAAAACGCCACCATTTGCTTCTTTACGCTTCGAGAACGAACAACTTTTGTTGCCATTGCTTCACATTGAAACACCGAAACTGCCGACTGGCCTTTTATATCTGGCTCATACGCATAAATCTACGACTCGTCACCTGTGATGATGTTGAATACCGCTTTGGATGCACCACAGTTGTATTTTGAAATCATTTTACGGCACCAATCGACACGAGCATTTTTTTGAGCATTTGTCGACAAATGTGGAATCCAACGCGCACACAGCTACCGAACACACAAATGTTTGTGCAAAATCTTATGTATGCTGGTCATACTAATGCTTAAATATCTCTCGATTTCTTATGTCACACGACGATCTTCTTTAATTAATTTTCGCACAGCATCGATATTTTGGAGCCAACCGATTTTGGACGACCTTCTTTAACTTCGTCCGTGAGCAAACTACGTGCACATTTGAATTCAGTGTACTAACGATATACAGTGGCTGTGGATGGCGCTACATCGCCAAAAGTTGAATTCAGTTGATTGATGCACTGTTTTTGAGTTAGACCACGTCGCAGGTCATAATAAATCGTAGCTCAAAAATTTTCGCGAGTTAATTCCATATTTTGGCTGAGATCAAATTTTAAATACTGCTAAACACAAATAGTGCTCGCACGTCAAAACGTTCTGAGTACCTATAACCTCAAAAAAGTCAAACTTTACGATGGCAATTTCAGATTTCACCTGGCAGTACCAGTGTTGCCAGCTCTCAATACATAAATAATGTTCCACGTATAACCAACCGAAGAGAGGATACGTTCCCTAATAGAACGCGGCTCGAACGACGCGTATAGAGCAAGATTCAAACTAACATACACCAATCTTTATAAATGAGGACATATGGGAGCCCCAGAACACATAATTCTGGAATGTCCACTATACGTGGAAGACACAGGTAATCTCAGACAAAGAATAACAGGCACAACAAAATACAAAGTACTTCAAATTGGGTAAGACTCTGCCGCTTTAAATTCGTTCGCACAAATCGTTACACAAGCCGAAAAATTAAACGACTTTCAGAAATGGGGGTAACACTAATATTAAACAATTACGGCAAAGCACGAAGGAAAGAGCATAAATTCCTGTGATTTCCAGGGAAACATTCCTAAGGCCAAGAATAGACATAACAAAACAACAATACCATTCGGATGAAGACTTTAGTTTACAAGTATAGGTAATTTGAATTATATAATTTGCAGGGTAGCGGATAGATATAGAGTAGAGATAGTTTTAATGTAGCTAGTAGTTTAAATAAATAAGACCCTAGGTTAAAGGCGGTAGAATGAAGCGCATCATACATACCAAAGCCAAGAATAGGCAGGAATGCGGAAATACTCACCAAAGAAGGTAATGAGGAGCCATAAAAAAGAACGAAGGTATCAAACTAAATCACATTCCTACAGACACACACACACACACATACACACGCGCGCGCGCATGCATGCACATACAGATACATAAGGGCCGCTATACTTGCGGCCACGTCCCCATTGCTCCACCCGAAGGTACTGCATTGGGTTTAAACGCGAAAAATACACGCGCTTCTAATTTATTCTAACTTCATAATTAATTCACCCTAAATAAAAATTTAACAGACTGAAACAAAAACTAAAAATAGGGTTTAAATAATGGTATCCCTAGCGTTGACTTTGGAGTGTGACCGATCAACAAGACGAGCAAAAATGAGAGGGGGAGGGATCCGTAATACCTGATAGCAGACGCCGGCTCTGCTTACCAGTGCGACCTAAAGGGTCGACTTAAAGCTATCCAAATCTAGCTAGCTAATTTAAAATGGATTCAAATTTCTAAGCATTTGCCAAATGTATTAATAGTGAATCCAGCTATTTTGCCTGCTTTATAAATTTACAAATTCGTCCTCTCTGATCTAAGTATTTCATCCTAAATTTGTCCCTAACGTTCCATATCATTCCCTAACTGACATATTATATATACAATCTTCTTTTCTATATATACTGCGACCAAAAATTGGCGACAGAACGTCAAACGAATTAAACCAAGCCACAAAACAATACAATGCAGGCAAAAATATAAGTGTAAAAATAAATATAAATATAAATATATAAATAAACATATAATAAATATATAAATAAATATCTGAATAAGCAAAAGCATGTAACAGTGCATATATTAGCAAAAGCAAATACATTATCAGATGCACTCGCATGAACATTATATCGACTAGCGCCATTACACAAAAACGTGCTTGTTAGATTATTTCAAAATCTGTTTAAAATCACAAATCAATGCTCATGCGAGTACAGCCACCACAATTTTATTTTTACCTCCAATATAAATTTCTCCAGCATCCGAAGATCTGGTCGTCTACCTACATCTATTGGTTTTCTACTTTTATGGGGGAGTTGAATATGCACTGTTAAAGTCCTGGTGGATATGCACTATACGTTCTGGGGGGGGGTCACAATCACTATCACTTCACTTTTAAGTCTTGAAGGGGATGCGCGGTTTCACTCTATTTTATTATTTCTTTATTTATTACAATTATTTAAATTAATGAGGTTTCCTGATTTAGTTTGTTGTTATTTATTTGTTTCGTTTATTCTCGATTTTCCGCGCGTAGAAGGTGGGACAGTGATTGTTTTAGTGGTGTGTTCGTCGTGCATATTAGATTTTGGGTATACTTATTTAGTTATTATTATTATCGGTTTTCGTTATTTCTCTTTTTTTCTTTCTTTTTCTTTGTTTTTTTTTTGTTGGTTTTGGTTATCATGCTCTTATCATGTCAAAATCACGCCAGGTCAAAATCTATAACTTTTCAATCCTCCCACCATCTCCTCCCAACTTACACACGATTATCACCGTCTAATCTCGCAACCCTTCCTGCGAACTCTCTAAAGGCTGTCCACAACGCCTTCTGGTTAATCACTACCCCGACTTTCTCTAGGCTCTTTGGCCATGCTAGACCTACGACAGCTAATTTTGTATCAGCCAACCCTCAATTTGCCGCTTCAAGCGGGCAGTCGAAGAGCACGTGCTCTGCGCCTTCCGCGCCCTCACCGCATTCACAGCGGTCGTTGTTGGTTAACCCAAACCTATGTAAATACGCTTTCAGGGCGCCGTGACCTGTTATCAACTGAACCATTTTATGATCGAATTTTACCTCGATCTTGCCTCTAGCTTTTAAGCTCGGTATGAGTTTGTGGGTCAACCTGCCCGTGGCAGCGTTGTTCCACCTCTCTTTCCATTGTCGGATTGACTTTTCACGCAGCTTTCTTTTAATCAAAGATTTCGGTATCGACATACACATACACCGGCGCAAACTAGGACAAAGTTTGGAGATGGGGTATACGACCCGGTTTCCGGCTGCCAAAAGCCGGGACATGTCCCAGGAACGGAGGCTGCGTCCGGGGATTTCGATTTCAGGCTGTCGATGGTCGGGGCCACTGAACGTGGTATGGCAAATGGGTAATTAACAAGGACGTAAATCCTTAGTATGTAAGGATAAGTTAAACAGTTCCAAGTGAGACCTGGAACACGCTTTGTCGTTTTCGGCTACCGATGGCCGAAAACATGTCCCAGCTAGTTTAAGACTGCAATCGGGGTTCCCGATATCCGTCTGCCGATGGTCGGGACTCCTGGAAGCAGCATCCAGCTTGAAGTTAACAATAAGTTGTAAATTAAGTTTAAGTTCAATAGTTAGGCATCAAAGTGAAACTTTTTCTCAATGTTATATTTAAGGAGTTTGCGCAACTACGATCTGTAATATATTGTTTAGGTTACAGGTAGTACACGTAGTCAATAAAGTGTTTTTTTAAAGAGAAAGTTAATAAGAATGTCTCGAGGGATTGTGAAGCAGACATGCTGTTATACATCGAAAGAATTTATGGAATAGGTGTTCACATGGTTGAATAACAAGCACAGACAAAGGACGGCGTGTAATTAGCAACGTTAATGTATATCTATTTCTTTTCCACGCACGTATAGTCCATATTGAGACAATCTTTATGTATTTCCTATGAGAGTCAATCCTTTCATTTTACATTGTTTTAAGTGAGAGTCAGTTGGTGCTGTCGTAGCACCAGTTTGATACTACTGGTGTTGTCAGTTATAGTCGATTCTCTTTACGGAATTTTGGATACGCCAAATGTCGCATTGCACAAATTACTTGTAGCTCCACATTAACGTTTGGAATTTCAATATAAAAAGTCGAATTTGTTAGTGACTACTGTCTCAAAGCTTTTTATTATTTTATTATTTTTTAAGGACGACTTATTGTCCTGACCATTGTCAAAATGCTACTATTTTAGAAATACGTGAGTTATGTAATCCCCATTTGATATACATATATATATATATATATATATATATATATATATATATATATATATATATAAGAAACTAATACTTAAGAAGTTATTAGAAATATTAGGAAATGTGCAACAATGTAATTGAAGGACATTTTATTCAGTTTATTAACGTTCATGGGAACGGAAACGCTACTTTGTAGTACAAGGATAAGTGACACTGCAGATGTCAGGTCACAGGTGGTCACAGACAGTCACGTACCGAGATTACGCAGAAGTAAGCCTGCAACAAAGTAGTTATGAATAGATTTAGGATAGCAACTATGTATCATGAATAGAGTCAACTGTAAGCAGACATTAGGTCTGCAAGTTCCTACAGAACTGTGAGGGGGTAGGGAGATTATAAAAGGCCCGGGAGCTCCACTCGCAGTCAGTTCATCAAACGTTCAGCTTCCACATTGCAGTTCGTAGTAACTCATTTGTACAATTAAGTAATTAATTTTCGACTTAGAATAATTCAATTAAGATTGTCAAAATTTAATGTTCAAATCTGTTTAAAACAAATAAATGTGTTAAGAAGTTCAAGAAGTCTTTTTAAAAAGGACCGCTCGAAGCCACGAACCTTAACTCGTGTTCTTGGACTTATGCTTATTGTGAATCATGCCGCTTACCTGTAATGGTGGTTCTATCTCGAAATAGATTTTACCAAAGTTGTAATTATTCGCAAGCAACTTTGCATTTGAAGAGCAGTGTTGCCCTGAAACGCGACTCCATTTAAATGCACTTAATGCTTTAACTCCTATAGGACGTACTTCTATGGTAAATATACTAATACCATTTAATACTAAAAGCAAATTGCTTCGGTTACGGGACTTTAGGGATCTTAAGTACCGAGTTTGAGTTTGCTTTCCTAAATAAGTTGGTTAACATCTATCGTAAGTTCTGCATGTGTAGAGCTTTATTCTTTAAAATAGCTTTTTGACAAACGTCTTATGTTCGCAGCTTAAACAGAAAATGAAAACACAACCTTTTTCGCTTACCAATATTGAATTAATTTACAAAAATATTGTAGAAATGCCTAGTTTTCATAGTACTGAAACTTATCACGACGCTATATAAAGGCACATAAATGTGTTGAAAAATGCGTTTGTGCACTGTAGTAATACGTATGCACAAATTCCGCGGAAAGAAGCACTGCAGAAAAAATACAACAAGAAGCTATGCACAGCATTTGTATTTACCAATTTACATAATCACAAAAAGTAAATACTTTCTGTTATAGTCTGCTCATAAGATACGCTTCCTATTCTCTAATAAACTGTAAATTTATGGCCAAAGATTTTCTTTTGCTGCTCCAGACGACAATATATTTTAAATGCTTCAATTATGAAATGCTAATAATTCTTCTGTTAAGGTGTTCATTTTGCGACAACTTATATTCGTATTAAAACATTGAATGAGCTGTTAAAAGATTGTTAGGGCACAAGACATGAGGTACAGAACAAAGTTAGATACGTCACTAGTAGTTCTTTGGATTAAGAAAGGTAGGTATGCATGTGTGGTAATAATAGGGTTTGTCGGAACCATTAAATATATTAACCTAGATTTCATATTTTTCCCTACAATTAAAATGTAAGTTATTGAAAAATTTTCATCTACAATCAGTCAATCACATGCTACGGGCAAAAATGACGTTACGTTACGAATCTCGATTAGTCCAGAAGTGGCAGGAATATCGTAACAACTTTAAAGGCGCATCCGTTAACTACAGTGGCGTGGGAGTAAGCTCCTAAAAAATGAGAAATCCAATAAAAATAAACATGTAAAATGGCCGAATTATAAAACCACTTTAAAAATATCACTTACCCTAAAAGACTTTACTGGTTGTCAAAAGTAAAGGATACTAAAATTATTTATCTAAGTAACCCTTAGAATTTTTCACTACTCGGAAGACGGTTATTCTGGACAGATCTCCTTGTTTTCGAATCCCCTAAAATTTACCACCTTATCCTTTACATTTTTCGACACTATCTTATAAACGCTCATTAATTTTTTATCAAATTAAGCTTGATATTATCAGAATTATTAACTTTACTTACATTACAAATAGCTTCAAATAGAATTAATTCCACCTATGCTTAAGCTCTCATCATCATTAGGTTTTCAGTCCTGCATATTTTCCTAAAACTCCCATAGCCTACATCATTCACTATCTGTATGCAATCTAAGTCTACTTCCACTTCTTTTTTTTTTCTCTGCTTCTAATACATTTCGCACTATTCTCTCGTACGTTAGTATGTGTCATATCATCCTATGTCTTCTACTTTTTACAATTTTCTACATATATCTTTCTTCCCCTACCATTTCTAGAATCTCTCTGTTCTTGACTTTGTCTAATCTATGGTATGCTCATCGCACGTCTGCAGCACCACATTTCAAAGGCTTCTATTTTTTCCGTGTCCGCTACCCTCACCGTTCAGGTTTTACAACTGTACAGTGCTGCGCTCCACGCATATACTTTCAGCAATGTTTTCCTCGTTTCTTTGTATGCTATCTTTGAACAAGGTATTTGCTTTTTCTTGTTAAATGTTGTACAGCGTTGTGCTAATCCTTGTTTTATATCTTTTGTACTTTTCCCATCTTGTGTTATTTGACTTCTTAGGTAGCAGAAATACTTATTCTCTTGTAAGTTTTAGATTCCTATTTATATTCTGGTTTTTGACTTATTTACCGCTGCTTTACATACTAGTTGGTTTTTTTTTGTTAATTTTTATACCATATCTTTCTGTTAGTACTGTTTCCATTTCATTAAGAGCAGCTACTAACTCTTCCTTGCTAGGTGCTGATACCGCTCTATCATCTGCAAATCTAAGTATATAGATCGTATGTGCTTGCATATTAATTCCGAAAGTATTTCTGCATTTGACAGTATTCTTTATTTCTTCGGCATACAACTTAAAAATTAATAGGAATAGCACACAACCCTGTCTCACCACTTTCCTAATGGTTACTTCTTTAGGTTCTTGCTCTAATTCTATTACCGTTGTTTTTTCTTTGTATAAACTATGTACCATACGTCGATTATTCTAAATGATTCCGACCCTTTTTAGTATTTTAAACATTTTTTCCCACTTTACATCGTCGAATGCTTTTCCAGATCTACAAATCTATATACACGCTCTCTCCTTTTTCTGTTGTTTACTTCATTATCACCCTTAAAGCTAAAGTGGTTTTACGTGTTTCCCTGTTTCGCCTAAACCCAAACGGACATTCTCCTAGTATTCCTTTAACCTGTTTTTTCATCCGTTAATCTAGTTAATATCTTTTGAAACGTCTGCTTTTATACTTATTTTTCGAAAATTTTCATAATTATCGGCACCTTTTTTTTCTGTATAGTGATGATGGTGTTAATCGGCCATAGCTTTTAACGTTTTATCAACGCTTTCTCTTAATTAATAAACTGTATTTGAACTTGCTATTTTTTATACGCAACAAAACTTTTACACGTCACCATTTGCTTATCTCCATCATAAAATAATACCCTTTGTTATACTCCACACTGTTCTAGTCTAAGGTATACTGTTAAAGTCCCGCGCGTAATTGATAAGAACCACTACGACAGTCGGCAACACAAAATTAACACGTACATAATATTGCGCAATAAGATATTACGTCATTAATGCGTCTCAAATTTGTATTACATACAAGGAAAAAGATAAATGTACTCACGTAAAATGTGGAGCTCTTCACAACATGGCTGCTATAGGATCTTGACGTTAGTTGGGCGTGGGTAGGTCTTCGCCCCTTGTCGAAACCAGATTAATTTGTCGTCCCTCTTCTTGGGTTTGTAGCGGTACAATAAAAGATACAGGTAGAGGTACGATAATATGGTACGATAAAGGAAACCTACATTACTTAAAAGAGAAGACACAGACAACCTCACTGTTCGACGTTTCGTTGAGTAGTCCCTGACGTGTCGAAAACCGCCACTTACTTCCACACTCCGCGTCTGCGCATTCTCTGGCGCCGACGCAACTGTCTGAAGTGACGGAAAATATTGGCGCGAATTCACTCGCAACTTAAAAACTTACAATGCCAATTTTTGACATGTAACACCTTATAAATTAATTGACAATGTAACCTGAGATAATAATCAACTGCTTATCTAAATTAATAAAACAAGACTATCAGCAGCATACGTACTTTGTTTCGAGTGTTTAATTACTTATAAGTAGATAAATACTAGTAAGTAAATAAATATCTTTGAACAATTTAAATGATTTTTGGAAATATAACTACTTTTCAAAGTGTTTGTATAGGTTTTGATACTTAATTACTACCTGTAGTAGTTAAATAATTGTTTAATCAAGTAATTAATTACTCAAAAGTATTTAAATACTTAAAGTAATTGTCGACAATTACTCCAATGATGTTATTAGTAATTAGTACTTAATTACTTTTCTATTGACGAAAACAATTAGTATTTATTATTTAAATACTTTTCAAAAGTAAATAAACAAATGACCGATTACCTACCACTATGCTCGAATTACTTTCTTAATGCCACACAAAATTATTCATTTTCAAAAGTAGTTTATCAGCGCTGTCAAGTACCAACAATAACCCGGACTAATGCTGATATAATTCAATGACTTATTACACACAACATTTAGAATGTTACGCAGAAGTTTACGGTCAATTATTAAGTTTGATTAAATCTCACCAGCCATAAAAGCGTTACAAAGTAGGAAAACTTCTAACAAACAAAACCATTGAAGTTCTGCTACTACCAGCATATCATTGTCAATGCAATAGAAATGATTTGGCAAATGTAAAAGGTTACTATAATAAGTATATCGGAAGAGATGGCGATAGCCATACAAGAAATACGGTTTCACCAAAGAGAAAGAACATCCAGGACGGCATCAACATCTAGGCGACTACCACCTACCACCTCAGAGGCATCACCAGAATGCTATCCAAAGGTAAGTTACCCTTCCATTCGTACATGCTACAGCAAGAAAAACCGCTGAAAGCAGTACTACGAAGACTTTCTATAGATCTCTTCGAAGAAAAGATGAAAGAAGATCTGCTCCAGCAAGACTTTCCAGTCCAGAACAGCACGAAGATAACGGGGCATAAGTGCCGCCCCATGCCGCTGTTCCTGATCCAGCTGGACCACACCAAGGAGAACAAGAGGATTTTCGACGTTATTCAGGTCTGCGGCCTGCAGATCCGTGCCGAATTCCCCTGAAGACAGCCCACGACGATTTAGTGCCACCTCTGCCAGAGGTTTCATCACGCGCAAAGCCGCTGCCATGCTCCACCTCTCTGTGTAAAGTGCGGTGAGAAACACTACAGCGTCCTGTGCAAGAAGTCTAGGGACGTCCCAGCAAAGTACGCCAACTGCCAGAAGGCACACCCAGCCAGCTACCTAGGATGCGTAGCTTTCCCCAAGTCAGCTCCAGTCAGGCAGTGTAGAGCACAAGCACCAGTGAAAAGCCCACCTGCAGCCAAGATGAGTCCTGCAGTATGTTTCGCCCAGGCGACCCGCGAGGAGACGGGGCCTAGTACTTCTGCAGTCTCTACTTCCCACCCAGCAACCAAGCCGTTTCCACCGACACTATCTGCAGCCGCCGCCGCCCAAAAAGAAATGGGAATTAAACAGCTGATGGTCCTTCTGTCTTCCGTGGACCTGGGGAAGATCACCGAGGTCATCAAGATCACCGCTGCTCTCACTGGAGTCAAGACATTATAATTTGAATAACGGCCGCTATATTTGCGACCACGTCCCCAATGCTCCACCCGGAGGTACTACATTGGGTTTAAACGCGAAAAATAATCGTGCTTCTAATTCATTCTAACTTCATAGTTAATCCACCCTAAACAAAAAACTAAATAAAAATCTAACAAACCTAAAAATCTAACATACCTAACAAACTCTAACAATCTATCAAACCTAAAAATCTGACAAACTGAAACAAAAACTAAAAACAAAAACTAAAAACAGGGTTGTAAATAATGGTATCCCTAGCGCTGACTTTGGAGTGTACCCGATCAACAAGACACAAGCAAAAATGAGAGGGGGAGGGATCCGTAATACCGGATAGCAGACTCCGGCTCTGCTTACCAGTGCGACCTGAAGGGTCGTCTTAAAACTATCCAAATCTAGTTAACTAATTTAAATCCATCCCTAGCTTTCCCTATCATTCCCTAACTGATTTATATTATGATTACAATCTTCACAATTTTACTCTTCCTTCACAAATATATACTGCAACCAAAATGGCGACAAAACGTCAAATAAAACAAATATGCCACAAAATACTGCAATACATGCTAATAAATATAAAGTGTAAATATAAAATATAAATAAATATAATTATATAAATATATAAATAAATGTCTAATAAGCGTTAAGCATATAGCAGTGCACAAAATAGCAAAAGCATCACCCTATTTATCAGGTGCACTCGCACAAGCATTATGTCGGCTAGCGCCATTACGCACAAAACGTGCTTGTTAAATAATTTCAAAAACTATTAATTATTATAAATCAATGCTTGTGCGAGTACAGCCGCCACAATTTAAGTCTTACTTCGATAATAAAATTCTCCAGCATCCGAAGATCTGGCCGTCTGCCTACATCTAACTGTAACTTACTTCTAACGAGAAGATGGGGGTGCACTGTTAAAGTCCTGGTGGGTATGCACTAAATGTTCTTGGAGGGGATCACAATCACTATCACTTCACTTGGAGTCAAGGCATTACATGTGATTTTCCAATGCTCCACCCGAAGGTACTACATTGGCCAGGAAGCGAGTTTTTTTTTTTTTTACCTGGAGAATTTTGAATTTTGCCAAACCCTTGCTGTTCCAAGCAAGGTAGGGATCCTTAACGTGCATGACAACACTCACACCCGGGACCTCCATTTTACCTCTCATCCGAACGAGGGTGTATTTTTGTGAAAAATGCTCGCCTAACATTTTTCAAGCGGACCGTGTCGGGATTCGAACCCGGGACCTTGGGCGTAGTAGTCACACACATACCACTACGCCACGGAGCCGCCACTTGGAGTCAAGACAACGGGCTTAGTCTTGACAGCGCTGTTCAGTTGTCTTTCGTAGCTGGAGACTTCATTGCAAAGCATCCGACCTCGAACAGCAGGATGACCTGCCAGAACGGAATAAACCTGCGCAACTACGCGGACAACAGACAAGCAGCAGTCAAAGGACCAGGCGAGCCAACCCGCAACTGCTACAGCAAAGGAGGGCCCGACATCTTGGACATCGCAGTCATCAAGGATCTAGCGCTGACAGTCCAGCTCAACGCAGTCAACCAACTAGACTCATACCACTACCTAGTGCTACTGAGTGTAGACGAAGGCTTCACCAAAGAAGATCACCTGCTTGGCAGCAATCACGGACCACACGAAGCTTTTGCAGACCATTTGGAACCACAGTTCACCCTGAGCTATGCTGAATCCGATCTCAACTGCGTAGAGAGAGTCAACAGAGCTGTTAGAGCCTATAAGAAGACGAAGACGACTAGCACCTGCCTCATGTGACTTCCCAAGGGTTCGAGGCGCTCATCAGCAGAGCGAAGATCCCGAAGGCACTAGATGCTGATGTCATTCCGACCAAAATCGTCACACTACTTCCGGTAAGAACGAAAGTCATGTTACTGGCCATACTTAACGCCATATTACGTCTGCGTTATTTTCTACACCCTGAGAGTGCACAGACGTAATTTTGTTACAGAAGCCTGGACAGTTTGCGACCTTCCCGTAAAACTACCGCTCCATCAGTCTCCTACCGGTTCTCGGCAAGTTAGCGTAGAGTGTCGTACTTCGACAGCTGCAGAACGAAGTCGAATAGCGAAAGGGTATCCCCAACAAGCAGTTCCCCTGCAGATTCGGCCGTTCCGCCGTACATTAGATCCTGCGTCTCGTGGAGTTTGTCACCGTAGCTTCAACAGGATACAGTCAACCGGCTTTCTCTTCCTTGACGTTTTCAAGACCTTCGACCGAGTGTGGCATTAGGGACTCCTCTACAAGCTGCTAGTGTTGGAAATTCACCAAAAACTGGCAAGGCCCATTGCATAGTTTGATGAAGATTCCAAGTGAAGATAGGCGGCTCCCGTTCTGCAGCCCAACAGATAGATGCCGGCGTGCCTCAGAGCTCGTTCTTCTCGACACTGCTCTACCAGCTGTTCACTCGTAACGTGTCGAAGACTAGCGACACCCACCTCTATTTCTACGCCAACGACACTGCCATAGCCACCAAATCACTAGCCCCTTAGTTGTTAACTAGGAAACTTCAGGAAGTCGTTATCGCTTTAGAGAGACGGTTCTAAACCTGGCCGATACAGCGTCATGTTCTTGACGAAAAGAAATTTCCAACCAGACAAGGACATCGTGATCTTCAAGGAGGCCATCCCATGGAAAACGCATGCCAAGTACTTGGAAGTAACCATCGATCAAAGGCTCACCTGGGGAACTCACACTGCCAGCAGCACCTCCATAGCCAACGCAGCAACAGCCAGCTTGTGCCCGCTACTCAACAGAAAAAGCCAACTCGACATCGCCAACAAGATCAGACACTACAAGAACATCATCAAACCGACCCTGATCGACGCATCGGCAGCGAAGAGCTACGCAGCCAATTCCCACATCAAAAGGCTACAAACCGTCCAATCGAATAACGTGCGCATGGCACTCCACGCCCATGGTACGTGAGGAACGACCAGCTCCACTCTGACGTCAACATCCCAACGATAGTGGAATTCACCAAAGCAGCTGCAAGGGAGACCTCCGACGGAATAACTCTTCACGACAACTTCCTCATCAGGACAACCGTAGACCACGACGAAACCTCACCGATGAAGTATGGAAGATCGAAGACAATAGTTACAGATTAGTACAGTTTAATTTATGAATGAAATATATTAAGTTAGCTGTCATTAGGACAGCAAGATAACCCTTATTTCTTTTCGCATTAGTCAGACAAAAAATGTAAAAATTCTTCCAAATTCAATTTTCAAGATACTAATTATGTTAAGAGTAAGATTGTTAAATTTAGCTCAATAATGAGTATATCAATGTGAATGTGGCGATAGCCTCGACAAGCTATTCGATATGTGGAGTGAAGCTTTACAGCAAAATTTCAAAGAATTATGGCAAAAATGTATTCAACATACTGAACCGCTTATATGTGAATGGTACCTACATGAAAAAACTAGACGTGAAAGTTGATTAGTTATTAACACAAGTTGATTGTGACAGTCATATGTTAACAGGAAGTGACTACAAGTAAAGAAATTCTATAATTATTTTAATATCAACACACTGTTGTACAACTTTTAATACTCTACTATGTATTTAACACTGTTTGTATTGTAATCTAAAGAAATTCTTCAACTAAAAATACATCTTGGTACATTATTATTTTATTTGTTATCGCAATTGTTTTAAAGTGTATATTATACTTCGGGTGTTATTTAGAACCAATCATATTTGTGCGGAAACTGTTTAGGAAGTTATATTAGTACTCGTAATTACTTGTAACCATTCTAAATACATGATACCCATAAAAACAAAAATAAACTTAGAAAATTATAATGCATTAATCTAACTTACAAAATACAAACTTTGAAAAGTGTAGCGGCCTGTATACTGACAAAATTTTACTTACATAATTGTTCTAGCTTTACATATTTTATCATTCCTTTTTATTTTTGCTAATAAGTCAATGTGGACAGTCGAATAGCAATTCCAAATACTGGATTCAATGCGACAACTGTGACCAGTGGCTACACTCAACATGCGCAGGAATATCTGATCAAAAAGCCAGGAACCTTAGCTTTGTTACGTGCTGAAATCGGCACTAGACATTCTTAACTAAGTTTTAATATGTTGGATTTTCGCGCCATAAATTTAAAAAGACTTGTGTGCGTATTTCCGTCACTTCAGATAGCGCGTTGCGCGAGATTCGCGCAGACGCGTGTGAACGAAAGGATAGTGGGGAATTTTCGGGAGACGCGTTAGGACTTGCCTCCGAAACGCAAAGAGGTGTAGTTGGTCTGGTATCTTATCGTATCTTTTTGGTTATGTAAGTCCCTTTTGCCCTTATCTTTCCTTATAACGAGTTCCCGTCGTTCCCGCTACATAGGAAGAAGACAAAGTAAATTTGGGTACAACCTGGGTTAAGAGTTCCCACGACCCGAGAAAGATTAGTCAAAGCAGCAGACGCCCGAAAAAGATCCACGGGGGCCCGCTGCCGCTAGATTGGAGTAATCCTGTAAGAAGTCCTACAAGTTCACGTAAGTACCCCTTGGGGGTTCTCTAAAATTTGTATACTTTGAAAATGTGTTGCAATAATTTGCATGTTGTGTGACGTCATATATAATTTGCGCGTACATTTTCACATTATGTAATATCGCTACCAACTGTCATTTGTGGCGCACGTACCGCGACGGGGTTGTAATAGCTTTCATAACACCGAATGGGTTTACGCTTCCTGTAAACAAGCAACGATAACACAGCAGACCACCCACACACATCCCTACAGCTCCAATACTTCTCCTTGTTCATTTTGCTGTCAGTGTTTTACGGAAAGAGACCTTCAAATCCATATAGACAAAAAACATAAAGACGAACAAGTTCCGAGCTTAACAATTACACACACCCACCAGACGGAAGAACTGACTAGTTTGCTTTCCAAAAAAATTCAAAATCAAATTGTTTAAACGAATCCCAAAATGAGCCAGATTCCCAACTGCCATTAAATTGGCTTTAGTCTTAGACTACTGCACTAAAAAGAATAACTTTGAATCTCGGACGACCCTTTTTATGTTTACCATTACTTACCGTTGTGTTCCTCAAAAAATTAAATAGAAGTCTTTCTTGTCTCTAGTCAAAGTCAATATTAATGGAGACACTGTAAGCTGCAGTTCATCAGACCATTCTTTAACCTCACTAAACAGACGTGTTAAGTCAAAGATCGGAAAAGGAGATATAAACGGAGCAGTCAAGATCTTTCTTTCCAGTGACTCTTAAAATGTAGACACATTCTGTGACATTTCAAGTACTTCATACTACTTATAATTATAAATTCTTTTATGAAGTTAAATGGGTAATAACTTAGTAAGGGTTTTCAAACGATTTACTTAGTTCAAATTTAAAACTAGTATATACTGATATTGATAATTCAAAAAAGTCTTCTGCAATAATTTTTATGGAAGTTCTCTGTGTTCTTCATAGAAGTTCACCTTTGCTATTGGTCATCTGTTAACCTAAAACTTAGAGAGTAATTGCAAGTCCATAATTCAATACTGTCACTAGTTTATTCTGTTTCATAACTATTTTGAAGGCTAGAGATCCTAGGGATTTTAGTATTTCACCACGGTTCTCCTGATTCTTGTTTGCGGAAGCGCATTGTAAGAGTTCTGTTCTGGTGAGGTCTATTCTTCTCCAACCACCGAAAAAGCCGGATGTAAAATTGTTAAGTGGTAAAGGGAGAATGCTAATTAGTTATCTGATCTTATCAAATAATAGTCGGATCATCCATTAAAGTTTTATGGGATTTTGGTTAGCTAAATCTCCTCATAATTCCACGTAAGTTATATTTATGTTGGAATCGACGCAATTGGATTCACCACTTACAATCGCCACGTGCTGGTCAAGTTATTTTATAAAAGATTTGGATTGTTCATCCTTCAGCCTCGTAATTGGAATCAGCTAAATCCAGAGCCGGTAAGAAAGCATATTTACTATAACTATCCTAAAAGACTACCAAAGAAATCCTATCCATTTGTAGTTAATTCTCCACAGCAGTCAAACTCAGATGAAGATTTTAGTGGAAGCATTATACGGCCAGTCACAGTTCAAGCTAAGTTATTGTTCATGATTATTATTAACCTTCTAATAATTTCTATTTGTAATTCTATACATTGCGATTTTGAAGACTTAAGGTCCATAAGTATTATTGTGGTAAATAGTATAATTATATTACACGTTGTAAACCAACTGCATGCAATTGGCCCACTTGAATGTACAAGGAATTAAATACTCACATCATTTCACGATTAACTATATAAACATATGTTGAGTTGCTGTATATGTGTATGTCTATAAAGGCGTAATAGATTAGGCTAATTGTATTAACTGTTTTAGTTATTCATACACTTGTGTTTACAGGGCAAGAGTATCCACGGAGGTCTAGTCTCAAGCTCCACAACGATTAGCGGCATTGTGACGGCTGTTCATGGTGACGAGTAAGCTAATATTCATGAATAGCCGGGAGTTGGTAAGATCTGATATTGATTGAACTGTAAATAGTAAACAGTAATAACAGTGTTGCAATCAATAAGTAGCACGTTAGTGTTTAAAGCATTCCTTAACTAGACGGGTAATATTTCGTCATACAGATCATATTAGAGAATAACGCAAATAAAGGTAGCAATTCAACGAACTTTTAGATAAACAACCCTACCATTGAAACATCTCAATTTCCCAGAACCACCAAATGGCGAGGAAACATTAACAATCACAGAAAAGGAAGTCAAACAAGTAATTTTAAACTTTTCTAATGGCTCAAGCGCCGGCATTGACGGTCTCAGAGCTCAACATTTAAAAGATCTGATCTCTCCTGGAAATGCAGATGGAAGTACACGTTTGCTAGGATCGCTAACAAACTTTTGCAAGTGTGTTTTATCCGGAAAAGTGAATGCTGAAATTATTCCAGTTTTTCTTTGGGGCAAACTTATATGCACTAAAAAAAAAGCGAAGGAATTCGCTCAATAGCTGTCGGAACCACATTGCGTCGATTAGTTGCAAAATTGGCTTGCTTTTCGATAAAGCAGCCAATAGGTGATTATCCACGTTCAACAGAACTAAGACTTGCAACCAAGGGGGGGATGTGAGGCAGCCGTTTATGCAACTAGAACTTTCGTGAAGAATAATTAAACCATCAAGAAAATAGTTTTGAAGATTAATTTCAGAAACGCTTTTAATTCAATTAACCGTGATTCAATGTTAACCGCTGTGAAAGCAATGATCCGTGCCATTTTCACTTTCATTTGCAAAGCTTAAACACTAGTTATCTCTTTTTTGGTGACTCCGTAATTCCATCCATTTCTGGTTGTCAACAGGGGGGGTCCCGGCCGGTCCTTATCTATTTTGCATTTCAATTCACCTCATTAAAAGAAATTGATTTCTGAACAAGTATGTTTCTACCTGGATGACGACCTGATTGCTGGAGATCCGGAGTCTGTACTCAAAGATTTCGAAGTTTTAAAAAGTATCTGCCAGGAAATAGGTTTAATCATCAACCCAGCCAAATGCGAATTATATTTTTGTGGAAATCTTGATGAAGACATTGACGCAAAATTTGATTTAATTTCTCTCGGAATTAAATTAGTTCGGGAGTTATCATTACTTGGGGCTCCTATCACCGACAATTCCTTACAATCAGCTTGGGAAAGAAAAATGAAGGAAACTAAGCTTTTATTATTAAGACTGCTAAAGCTAGACAATTGTCATATCGCTTCCTATTTGTTAAGAAATTGCCTTGCCGTACCCAAGATGACTTACCTTCTGAGGACCACGCCATTTTGGAATTTTAAAAATTTACTCTCAGTTTTCGATATTCAAATTCAAGAAACGCTGGAAAAAATAATTAATAGCCATTTATCTCCTTCTCAGTTTGCACGTGCCTCTCTTTCTGTTCGATTTGGTGGATTAAGATCGCACTGCCGGCTTTCCTTTCATCTGTATGTGGTGTATCTCGACTTGTCAATTTGTTGTTAAATCTTGAGGATACAGACAAGCCCGGAATCACCTGTCATGACAAAGCACAACTGTCCGATTCCGATGACACTTGCTTTACAAAAAAGTTGGGATAACCAACTCATCAGCTTTTTTATGGTACAAACTACACCTTCATCAGAATTAGAATAGGCCACTTTCCTAGCTACCAAGAAACCGGAAACAAATGCTTGGTTGACAGCCTTTTCTTCGCATTCTATAGGTATACTATTAGACAATAACTCATTCAGAATAGCTATTCGCCTACGACTATGTTCCAAAATATGCAAACCACATATTTGTACGCGTGGAGATAATGTAACAGAGTCTGGTATTCATGGACTAAGTTACTTAAACAGTATGGAAGGTTACTCGAGACACCAGCAGAGCTCTAAATTCAGCAAAAATTCCATATCATTTGGAACCAATTGGACTGTCCAGAACTGATGGGAAGAGGGCTGACGGTATTACCCTAATTCCCTGGGAAAGAGGACAATACCTCGTATGGGACGCCATTTGCACAGATACTCTTGCTCCTTCTCACTTGTCTGACTCAACCAAACTGGCAGGTTCAGCAGCTAAACAAGCAGCTTAAGCAAAAATTCGGAAATCTACTCTTGTTGTCGATTCCAACTACATTTTGCTCCCTTTCGCAGTAGAAATCATGGGGTCTTGATGTGAAGAAGCAACGAATTTCATGTATAAACTTGGAAAACTTATCGCTCATCAATCTGGAGAACCTAGTTCACGGTCTTTTCTTATTCGAAGAATTGGAATAGCAATTCAGCATGGAAACGTGATTTTAATCATGGAAACTTTCCTTTCATCGGAGTGCTTATCCGAAATTTTTTACATTTTAAATAGTGCTTAATTTTTTTTTAATGTTAGAATTTACACATGAAATGTTATGTATCCTTGAAGTAAGAAATTACTTCTATTTTTTCTGTAGAAACTTACATTTTACGAAGTACGGCTTTCCTTATTAATGGTACGTAATGTGAAAAAATTTAATTTGTTCAGTATAATATTGTTGCGAGCTATTACTAAACAACCCATCAAACACACACAAAACGCCGCAAGCACTGTTTATTCTCTACGGTTCCAGAATTCTTCTAGAAAATACTAGATAATGAGTCATATCTTTAATTCAGGGTATATATAAGGCCGCTTATGAATGTAAGGGTTAGTCTATACTTGAATGTCTAACATAAATTATATCGTGTACAGTAAACGTAGTTGAGCTTTTAGGAGTTCAAGGATATACATAAGTGTTATATGCTGTGTCTAACGTACATGCAGCTTGTAGTATACATAAATAAATAGAAGTGTATAAATAAATAGTTGTGTTAGTGTTGTTAATGGACCTATGGTAAAGAAGTTAGTTTAAGAAGATATTAGTGCTTGTAAATTCATTAGTGTAATAGTGCTTCATTGTTAAGTGGACTGAAAACATATATAAATAAGGCATATACTGTTAATTAGACTTGTGAACAGTGAGTAATAAAGACCTTTATTATTACTTGTTTTAAATTAAAGAAACGCGGTAGTAGTAGCCCGCTTCAATATGTTTATTAACATTTGTTGATATACAATATGTAAATTTTGCGTTTTCATTTTGACTATTGTCATTCTAAAATATGACGAACCTGTACTGTTGTTAGAGTAAATTTAACAGAGTTGAAACACCAATACAATCTTGTGTATTTAAGGATTTACAAGTTTCTTGAAAATATTTATTAATATACGTATGTATTTTGTTTAGAACAAAACTAGAGTTATAGGCATGTAACATATTCCGATTAGAATAATTTTAAAATGACTAATTAAATAAAAGCTGCTAGATTTGAGCGCTAAATTCTACAATAATCGTAATGTTTGGAAATAAAATAAAAATGGCAATGTTTCTTTTTCCTATAACTCTTCTCAATAAATGTAAGCGGATGGTCATTTGACATCAGAAATTCATATTGAATCAGGCGAATATAAATGATCACATGATGGTCTTTTTTCCTGCTCCCGACTATAGTTTAATTCCATTAGCATATCTCCCGTAAAGAATTTTTGTAAACATCTGGGTAGACCAACTACGCACAATAGGTGCTCATCTATAAATTGGCGGTTTCACATAACATGTAGATATATCTTGTCGAAAGTTTGTAAACATTTTCGTTCGTTACAATGGCGCACGTACTGAATGGCATAAGTTAAATCAATTCTTTGCTCTGTATACGTATAACTATTATTAACATAACTTTGAACGTTGTGGACAATTAATTTAATTTTTAATAACTGATTATATTATACAAGTTTATTTCATGGTTCCATGGGGCTGATTGATATACTTTTACAGCGACCTTATCAAGAAACTTTGATTACCTTCCCTGCCGTATTCGTCGAGTTTCAGTGTCAGTTTGGAATTGCAAATTCTCAGTCACTGTCATTCTACTAGAGACACCGTTCTTTTGATATAGTTGTATAAATTTCACAGGGACGTGAGTAACAGAATGACAAGTGAATAATTACAAATACTTATCTAAAAATATCGTTTGTAATCTCTCTCTCCTTAATGTTAATATTAAATAACATAACCATTAAAACAGCGGCATAATATTGTTAAATACAGCGGAACTAAACAAAGACTAAATCCCTAAACTTAGTCTTTCATCACTATTTCACTTCAGCTTCAACCACACGTTTCAAGAATAATTAATGTGTCTACCTTTTGTAAATGCTTTGCAGAAATTAAGTTTGACTTCGTTGGCTTCAAGTGCTATTCCGCATCTACGGAAATTTTTACATTATATATGTATACAGCTTTAAGTCCTTTAAGGCATAGAATACTACGCAGAGAATGTTGAAAATCTAATTCTCCGTCTTATACGAGATAGAGAGCTCTTCCACATATTCATACTTAAAGGAAAGTACTTGCATTAGATTCTTGTGCTGTAGCGTAAAATATTAAATAAAAATACAAAAAGCATTAGTATAGTAGCGCTGTTAAATGTCAAAAGGCATACGGCGCTGGATTGAGAAGTTTCCGGAAATATTTTTTAACAAAGAAGATGATTTTCTTTCAGGAAGGGTTGAATACATATTTTGATAACATATGCATGGTTATACTTTCTGTATCGTTGACCCATGCGTAAAATTGAGAGCTACAACCGATTTTAGCAATGATTTATTTTACAGGATAATGCCTTTTGGTTTCATGTTTGATTTATTGCAAATATATGGATCACCTTCCGCATAAGCTTTGCTTTGAGATAGAGAGAAAGTGGGAGTAATTTCTTGATTTCAACGATTCCTCACATATTAGTAGACGCATAGCAGCGCAACAGGTTCACTTCTGCTCCTTGCTCATTGCCCAGGTTCTTAGGGATTTTTCCGGAGACTTATGATATGCCTTAAAATCGGAATTTCTTAAAATCTAAATCTTTTGAATTTTGTAAAATCAGACTTAACCGCTGTCGAGTTACACTCTCTTCAAGTTTCTTTGGTTCTCGGTAACTTTTCTTTGCAGCTAGAACGTGAGCTTGACCAAAAATTTATTAGGAATTGAAATCTTTTTAAATTTTTTAAATCGTAGCGACCCTTACCGAGTTATAAGACCTGAAACCCAAAAATTCTTTACATCGATATTTCTACTTTTTTCTAAACTTAAGACATGAGTCTCGAGGCGTATAGGGCAAGTATTTAACCTCAGAATACTGAACATTCATAGAATTTACGACTGTCTATTTATTTCGATGTCGTTTGGATATTTCCGTTATACACTCATATTTGATACTTTCCGTACCTTACTCTTTTGTGTTATAGAATGCATTAGTGAGTGTAGATGTAAGAACTTTGTTCCTAATCTTACATATTTTGCACACCCGTCGTATAAGTTACGAAATGCCAGTATTTCCGTTATAATTAATGTTTTTCTATTTTCTTTATAAATTGCTAAATTAGAGTATTTTATTTGCCTGATAAGCATGACATTTGCATATACTAATAACTTTTCCTAAAGAATGTAATGAATTAGTTCATAGGATACACTCCCTACCTGTTGTTTCGGGCGTGCACACAAATCGGGTACAATCGGTACATATCCGAATAGGAGTAGCTCATATAAAAGAACTGTTCGCGTAGAAGTTATTATTTGTTGATTGCACAGTTTAAAGAGACGATTAAACAAATAAGTATAAAGATTTTGGGGAGGTTATTCGAAAATTTCGCAATGCTCCACGAGTAAAAAAAAGCAGAATGTGGGCAACGGTTTTCGATAGAAGGAGAAAAATATCTTATGCGTCAGTCATACGAGGAAGCAATACAGCACTGTACTGTTGTGTCAGTAATGCCCAAGGATCTGGATGATTTTATGGAAATAATCGAGGAGATGGGGTTTATAAAACTGTTGGCAGATATAAAGATGGAATATATACTAAATTGTAAGTTTTAAAGTAAAAATTTAACCACATCACTATGTATTCGACTTATACAAATACTGTTTTCAAAAAATCTTGGATAGGTTCTTATAAATTCGTATAATATGACCCCAATAAGGTTTAAGTTTGAAAAACTTGAGCTTTCCATCAGGAATGCGCATGGGCAGGAGTGTGCACGGGCAGGGGTGCGCATAGGCATAGGTGTGCAGGGGTGACACCGAGATGCGTCAGGGGCGATATAGGAAAATTTATATAAGTATATAGATATAGAAAAAGACGTTAATGGTTAGTTCCAATGCGAAATATCATAGTAAAAAGATACTTAAGATGTTTATTCTAGAAAAATAATGATTAACAGTTTTTGAATTATACATGTAAATATTAATTTCTTCAACGTTTACAAGCGGATAATATAAAAAGTATCTTGCAGGTAAAGTTGCTAAATAACACTAGAAAATCGCAGCTTAAACATGCACGTTTGAAAATGTTGTCTTACCTCGAAATTTTCAATGGTGGAAAAATTAATACGTCAAGGCTATTAGTCATACCTTTTCGAACTACAATAATTAACCAAAGTATTGGAAAGTTTTAAAATATTTTACTAGTTCTCTCAATGTGAAAATATTTGCCCCTAAGGTATAGCAATCTATTTACCTGGTTCAAGATCGCAATTAATTACACACGTCACTTACATTCTTGAGATTCCATGTTAGTGGAACGAATGGACTTGAATATTTTTATTTAAAGTAAATGCGGTTTTCCCTCTAATTAAATGGACTCGTCCGCGCAGACGGGTGCATAGAAATAGTAATAACTATAATTATTGTATAAATATTTTTTTAAAATTGCTGAATTATCGAGTTAAATCTAAATAAAAATGCCGAAGTGGTTTCCTGTTAGGTTTTTGAATAACACTACCTAAGTCTTTGTTTGAGCTAATTTTAAAAGGCATGATAATTAATTTTGACCCTCCCGGAAAATTCTAAACTAATTTGATAGATTACACGATGGCCTTATCTCAAAAGACATAGCAACGCTGTTTAGAAATAGATTAAAGGCTAACACCGTATGGTTTGTAAAAGGTACATCTGTAAATCAGTAAAGGTCGTTCGATTTGAAAAAGATTCCGAAGGATTTGAGAACCTGAGGAAAAACACAATAATAATTAATATCTTGCACGGCGGAGTTATATTAAAAATAGTGCTAAGAGTAACTTTTTATAAAAAATTCTAAAAATGGTGTTGGTGGTTAACTACAAACAGATAAAACCTACTATAAAACAATTATAAGCGTCACTTTTCCAGTCAAGACTTGCATATAACGCCAATTAACATAATAAGGAGCTGCACGCGCTTGACCATGGGCATGAAAGGTGAGGGAGCCATGTTCCAGTGCATTAGTTGTCAAAGTATCGTTGAGTTGATCAAACTACAAGTTAAAGATGGATTTTTTTGTGTTGACGTTACAAGTGATGTGCGAGTACTACAATTAAATATCGACCAACTATTTGGTAAGACAACCTATAGGTTAGGCGAATTTTCATCAAATTCTCACCACCATATAATAGAAGTTGGTTTTGATTTATATGGTGAAAGAAAATATATGGGAAAATTGCACTTTTTGCGCTAAAACAAAAGTATATACCCTACTATTACTTCTACAAAGCAACTGTTTGAAAAGAAACTAACTGGACGATAATATTCAAAGGATATTAATTCGCAGAAAAGTGCTTATGAAACTTTTGAGGATAACGGTAGTGTCTTGGAAGAAGGCGGCGTTGAAGTTGAAGTGGATAATTCCAGTGAAGAGAGCGATGACGAAAATAATTCAAAAATAACATAAAATACAGAACATTAACTGAAGTAGGTGGTAATGAAAACTTTCTAATCTCTAAGCATGGTGATAACAGTTTATTCTATACTAATAGCAGTATTCATTTATCTACTATTTTACTGAATACTAACTATATTATCCGTCTGAATTAGAAAGGGTTCAGAGGAAAAACGGTAATAAGTGGTCAACTGAAATACCCAAAATGCCCAAAAAAACGGGTGCCCGAAATATTATTGATTTTATGGCTGAGCTGGCATCAAAAATAAAGCTCCAAACTATAATGTAACCGATGAAGTTTTTCTTTATTTTTTTCTCTAAGAGCATTATAGAAATTATTCTTCAATACACACATGATGAAATAACTAAACAAACTAAAAATTACACAACAGAACACGCTAATGCTTCATCACTTGACAAAGATAAACTTTTGGTTTTGTTTGAAGTACTAATATTTGTAGCTGCAATTCAAACATCTCTTAAAGCATTTTCGTTTAAATATTATGTTAACAATCCTTAGTCGCACTAACCAATTGATTGACTCGTCGAGACAGGCGAGTTCAATTCGAGAGATGAAAAGATTTAATTCCTGTACGCTGATACTTAACTTTCAATTACGCTTAATACTTTTGTTAATCATATCAGACAGTATCAAGTATTTCATTAGGTTCAGCACAACCACCTATGGCATTCCAATTTTTTTTTTTATAGATTTATGAAGGTTGAAGTTAGCTGTTTGAAGTACCAATTATATTAATGTATCAAACGACAACGTTTTGAAATTATGCATTATTTACAGACATTATATAATCAAGTGCAACAATGTAATTCAAGAATAATTAAATAAAGGTTATTTACAGTTCACAAGCATAGTGATACTGCAGGTGGCAGGTCACAGACAGTTAAGAAACAGCAACTGCTTAGAAAGTAAGATTGTTACATTGTATAATAAATAGATTTAAGAAATAAGCAGACATGAGCTTTGCAAGTTCCCACAGACATGTGAGGGGCAGGGACAACATAAATACCCCGGTAGCCCCAAGACCTTCAGTCAGTCAGTCATAAGTATTTCAGCTTTAACATTGCAGTTTGCTTAGGCTACTCACTCATATTAGGTCAATTATTAATTATATTTGATTTAAGGTATTTTAAATCAGTTTGACAAAATTCAATTGTAATTTCTATTTAAACCAAATAAATTGTTACGAAGATTTTGGAAGAAGTTTTTAAAAAGACCGCTCTCAAGACCCGAAACGTAACCCACGCATGCAATAGAATTGCTGGAACTTAAAGCATGGACTTTCTGATAATGACACAGATGAACAGTTACTCGTTTAGAACATCATGATTAAAACCTTTTCAAAACTCTCTTCAATAGTCATTGACCGTGCGCTCAGGTTCGAGTTATTCTCAACGGAATATAATGTACAATACTACATTCCGTATGTTCATGTTCAAATCTGGCCCGCATCAAGCAGTTTGTCAAAGGAACCAAAATTTTCTTAGCCTGTTGTGGGTAATACTAAATGTTTGCGACTGTAGAATCCTATTCAAAGCGGCTCGGTGGCATAGTTGGTATGCGTGTGACTATCCTATGCCCAAGCTCCCGGGTTCGAATCCCGACACGGTCCGCTTCGAAAATGTTAGGTGAGCATTTTTCACACAAATACACCTTTGTTCGGATGACACGTAAAATGAAGGTCCCGTGTGATTGTTGTCACGCGCTTTAAAGAACTCTACCTTGCTTGAAACAGCAAGGTGCGACAAAATTCAAAATTTTCCTGGTCAAAAGAACTCGCTTTCTAGCCAATGTAGTACCATCAGGTGGAGTATTGGAAAAATCAAATGTAGCGCTAAAAAGACACTCAATTATCTTCAATTCTTATGTTTAATAGCAGCATATCTGGAACTATTCTGTAAAGCGTGTATGAATTGCGAGCGTTTTAATTTTTTGATAAATTGTCTTAGATTTGGCAAAAAAGAAACACGGGAGGAGAGAAGGGTTAAGGATTGTTTCGTACATATACGAATAATGTTTTTTTTAAAAAAGATGTGGGAATTTTTCAGCCAGCATGGGTGGAAGAAAGTTTTGCCCATGGCAATTTTGCATAGCCTGGCATTCGGGCCTTAGCACCAAGTTTATATTAGAACGTGGTTCTAATTAGAATAAAATATTTATAGAACGTAAGCAACTTTAAATGATTGAATTTATGGACTAAAAGTATAAAAGAAGAATCTGATTTCAATACCAACTATTGTTAAATCAAGATGTAGTTTTTAACTTTGAAAAAGAAGTTCTCGTGCATCGTAAAAAAGATGGCGGAATCATAATGCTCTGATTAGTCAGGTGTTCTATAATTTTGTAGTTATTATTTAAATAATTTCTGTTGTCAAGCTTTGGTAAGTACAATTCCTTATTTTACGATCGAGAATAATTAACGCGTACGTGATGACCGTTTTGTTTGAAACGTTCAGTTAGTTAAACCAAAATGTATTTATTTAGCAAATACGAAATTTAGCATTCTTGCATATCAATATTGAAGGTCATCTTGTTGAAACAAATCACATTTTTATTTGGTGTAAAATGCATGATTTGGCGTATTTTTATGTAGCCATATTCTTATAGTAAACATTAATTAGGTTTAGCATTCCAAAACAACATATCTTGTGATAAGAATCAAGTTCTCCATATTTAATTAAATTAGATGACAGTTTTGATGTTGAGTAAATTTTGTATGAAGAAAATTCGTGATATCGAAAATATTGTAGAGAAAACGATTACATGTTTCATTAATGTACGCTTTTGTTATAAATATTTATTTAACAAAAATTCTTTACTATACAGAGAACACCAAATTCTTAGTTCAACAATATAATATCTATTTGTTACTTAGAACTCTATCTATGTTTATGGTCTCGAAGTAGAAGTTAGGTTTCCTTTTATCTGTGTATGTGTTGATGCAACAACCCTGTTCTGCGCGTGCTTGAATAATAAATTGCTTTGATGTTAAAGTTCGTAATTAAAAGTACGGATGTGATCGCATAAACACGTTTGTTGCAAGGTGCGCTAGCAGGTTTCTTGGAAAAACATGCAGTCCCAAAAGCATGTGGAATGGTCAAAAAGAAAACCGTTGTACCAATTCATAGTCTAATCGACCTATTGTTGCTGTAAAGTAAACCTCATCACGGTAAGTGAATAGTTTTCAATTTTGCATTTAAATCATTTTCTTGATTCTTTTCAGCGCAAATTTTATGTATATGAGTAATATATAAAGTATTTTTAATTATGGGATGTAACACAATCTAATTGTTATGGAACACTGAGGCACAAGCTTGTTTGTTATGCAGTATTGAAAGTTCAAATTCTGGAGTGTTGCAATCTTATAAAGTATCGAGAAATTTTTTGTTAACTTTGTTTTGTATAGAAGTCAAGCTGTAATGCCAAACCTGTGTGAACCTCGCGCACCTGTTGTTGTAACTGCACACGATAGTTAACGAACGATAATGTCTAGAGGATTATTTGTGGTGAGTGCCTTTTAATTTTATTCTTGTCTCTCAGAACCACTACTAGAAAGGTAATAATTTGTTGTAAATTTTATATAGTGATTTAAATTGGCACACGTAATTTTTTGTTCAAAATATAATAGTTAAATATTGTATAAATGTTCGTATGAACGCAAAGAAATTTCTATAAGATAACTTTATTTGAATTTAAAAGGTTACACTAAAATGTGCTTGTAACTAAGCAGGTGACCCGTTCGTATATGTTTGTCACATTATAAAATCTAGTTTTTTTTGACAGCACAATTGAAATACAGATTAGTTTAGACCATAAGTATTTTTGTCTTTTGATTTAAGAAATTAATTAATTAAAAATGTAAGTTCTGCAGTTTATGAAAAGTCAATATATTTAATTAATTATATGTAAATCAAAACAGGATCCTTTTTCGGTATCAAACACAAGTTGTAGATCATTATTAAAAACACGTTAATTTTCCTAAAGAACTATAATAAATTAGAACTTGCAAAATTCATACAAATAATAAGAGACTACTCTTAGACATTATTAAAGGTAGAGATATAGAAAGCTTCAATACATGTAAAATTGTACAAATGATATATATATATATATATATATATATATATAGTGAATAAGATGAAATAATAAATTAGACTTTTAATGCAAAGTCCAAATGATCATTTCAAATCGAGCCTAGTAATTGAAAGATTGAAAATATAAGGTCTTGGACAGGACTTGATCCTGTATCCTGGTTTTGCTGAAACCGTGCGTTTACCAATTACGCCACCGAGATCGATGACGACAATTGGAAAATTTACAAATTTAAATCGTGTACACAACTATACATAAACCTAACTTTCAATTACGTTTGGCATTTTAGTCAATCACATCTGACATTGTCAAGTTTTTGATTTATGTCAGTTATAGACAGTTACTATTTCATCTTATTCACCGTAATACGAAAGTAATTATCAACTTACCTTGTGCAAATCATTCTAAAGCTTTCTTTCATTGGAGTCAACAATAATTTTCCTATAAAAGCAAGCAACTAAATTTTATAAATTTTTTGTAGGGTAGAAGAAAGGTTATTGATATTGTATTGGTAAAATTTTTTTGAGGTATAATCTTAACTAGTTAGACTTTTTGAAATTTATTTTTTTGTGATAAAGTGACTAGGCTTTAATGTAGCCCTAGCTATAAAATGCCCGGAAGTAATTAAATTTTCAGATAGTACGAGATCGTCCTTCTAATTCCAGTTTGCAAAGTCACAAGTAAGTATTATATTTCTATGTTTTGCTCGTTAAGAAAATTTTTTTTTTTCGAAGATTTCCGTATCTCATCTTCGGATTGTTTCCTATTATAACTATTATTAAGATACGGTGGCGTCTATTAAATATTCTTTTATTATCGTATACCATCCTACGACCCTAGCTCATAGCTCTGCTTTAAGTTGAAGAAGCTGGAAGATTTCCTTAGAGGGTCCTATTATATTCAAGGCCATTTCCCATACTCTTTACCCTGGGCTTAAACTTTAGACAGGTACCCCTCTCAATTTATAGAGGCTCTGTCGCCTATAAGGTAGAGTAGTTACATTAAAAATAAGTGTAACAATATAAAGACTAAAAATTAAGCTAAAGGATTTTTTTTTATTCTTGAAAGCTATATTAAAGATCTCTGATTACAGCGTATGACTAATGCTAATAAAATATTAAGTAATTTTTTTATGACGGGCATAGCCTGTTAATTATTGTGATTTTTGTCTACTTAGTACTTTCATCAGCATTCACTTTTATGCTGCCGTATAAACACTATTTATCTTGTACAAAAATGGAGAGAAACTAATTTTTTATTAGCCGCTAGTCAAAACTGAAATCGTTTTATTTCTAAAAATTTAATAAAACTGAGCAAATATTATATTACTATATATATCTACATTAAAGCCGATATAATTCCCTTAAGGCTTATCTGCGTCTATCCTTCAAATGTTTTTTTGTGTTGGTTTTTATTGACGCAGCGGCGCCCAAGTTTATTTGTATTTTAAGTTTAATCTCAGGTAATACCCCGACGACCTCATGCCTCCGCAGGAATAGACCCCGAGTTTAGACCGTGAGTACCATATCTTTTTTTCACAACATCGTTTGGCCCTATTACATTTTTAATAAAGGCCATCCTCAGAAAATCTCTATCAAGCGAAGAGAAAAAACCTCACAATGGACAACTTACAGATGATTGTGCCTGCAGGTTGTATTGTGTTGGGTTGGACCATAGATTGGTCCAATGCTGGTCGATGTCTGTTATGTTTGATGGATTGTTTATTGTGATCTCTTTGTCTACAGTTCGGTAGGATTTGCTTTGGTTTTGGATGAATAATTTATTTCGTTACTTTCTGTTATAATTCTTTTGTTATCTTTTGAGTGTTCTGGATAGTGTTTGTAGTTTTTGCTTCGTTTGGTCTAATTCTATGGCTTTTTCTTTCGGAATTTCTCCTATTACTTTGTTTTTTTTCTGATATTTTTCTTTTATGTATTGTGGTAGCTGTCCTATGTCTTTACTCAGTTTTAGTATTTTTGTTTCTATTCTGTGCTGCCATGTGTCTGTTTGTGTCTTTTGTTTGTTGTCTGTTGATTTTATTTTGTGTGGATTCTTGTTGTAGTGAATGTTTCCGTGTATATTAGTTCCTTCCATAGTTATGTCGTTTGTTTTTTGCTTCATATAATTGTGTTAATGTATGCAATTGTTGTATTTATATTTCGGTTATTTAGTATTTTGTGTATAAACGGTTTGTTGACATTGCTTGTATTGTTGCATTCTGTGTATGTTATTTCAAATTTTTCTTATATTCCTGTGATTTCTTTGTTTGTACCTCGCGTTATTTCGTGTTGATGTAGTGTTTTTCGTTTTACTTTCAGACTATTATGTGTTTCTGTGGGTTCTTGTGTTTTGTATTCTATTTTGTTTTTGGTATACGTTTCTGTTTAGTTGTTGTTTTGTAGTTTCTGTTGTACATGTGCTTGTTCTTTTATGTGATCTAGTTCTGCTTGTAGGATTTTTTTGTTTCTAGTTATTGCTCGTACTCGATCTGGGAATCGTTCTGTGATGAACTGTAGTTATAGGTATCTGTTGGTGAACACTTTGTATAGTAGGAATCTGTAATTTGTAAGGTGTGTTTTGCAGTGGCTTGCTTGGTAGTACTATTGAATGAAGTGTCGGTTGACTTCCTCTGATCATCTCATTAACTGTTTTTGTGGTTCTCGTAGTGTATCTCTACTCAGGTTTTCTGCTACTTCTACGGGTGTTGTGTTTTCTTGGTCATGAATGTTTCTCATATGATATCTCTGACATTGGTGTCGTGTGTCTTTAGTTCCTATTTTTTATAAAATTTCATCGCTTTCTCACGAATACCGTGGTAGTGATAGTCCGCATGAGCACAACTGCATTGCCCAGGTAAGGCCAATTACTGTGGGGTGTCGCCTGGTGCCCTACATGTACCCGTTTATGACACCGTTCTGACTACCGGTGCCATGCAGCTTTCGCCACGGTTTTTTTACAGGTTGGGTTGAGGTTCAACTATAATTACAGTTGGGCATGTAAAACCTTATATATTGTAGAGTAAATATCGGGTAGTAGTCAATTTGGGCAATTAGTAAACTCTTTTAATTAATTCAAGCTTTCGAAAAATTTATTTTGTTCATTAGGAAAACTATAATAAGAAGATCTCAAAATTTCTTTATACATAAATTGCTTACTTACGATTATACAGTCTATTTAATAAATAAGTAGAACATAACAGATATTAGAATACGCTACCGAAATTGTTGAAAACATTCCAAATACAATAACTAGTTAATATAATAATTAAATTCAGTGGTAAACTGATTAAATATTAGTAATAAAATAATTTCAAAGTTATTAATTTATAACTAATTTAGGATATGTCAAAATATAAAATGCTTTTGACATATAAATTATGTCATGAGCAAACAAAGATAAAAGTAATAATTAAATATAACTAGTCAAACTTTAAATTAAAAAAATGTATAAGAGCAAACGAAATAAGGCAAATAATTAGTTACTTAGATATACGATCCTTGTTATTTTTTATAACAGAAATAAGAGGCGAGTAGATACTACGTATTAAGATTTTGGGTGTCAGTTTTTTGTTGAGAAGGTAATTTTGCAGCGCTATCGCTACCATTTCTAGGAAAATTCGTTTTCTGTAATGGTTTTTCCTGAACATGATTTCAGCGTTTTTATAATTGATTGTGTGTCCAGTCTCAAGAGCATGTGACACCAATGTGCAGGTTTTTGTGTATCTGTTAAAGTCACTTTTGTGGTAAGTGATTCTGGATGAAATCCACCTAGAGGTGTGATCTACATATTGGCCTTGACAATTCTTACACGGTATACGGTAAACAACTCCTGATTGTTGCAGTTGGGGGATAATCCTTTAATTTGCTGAAAAGCATCTTTCTGAACGTCAAGGTAGATTTTTTGATGAGAAATATCCCTTTGATATCATTAAGAATATGACAGAATTTGGATGTGAGGTTATCTATATATAGGGGAGGGATGACAATTTTTGGAATCGAATTAGCTGCGGGAGTTGTGTTGTGTCTGAGAGTGGGTTGGTTAATGAGAGAAGGGGTGTTGAAAAGCGGCTTTTAGAGTTTTTGCTTACACCTTATCTGTACTCGCGCCTTACTATTTTTCAGACCCTTTAATGCTAATTCAAACTCATCCCAAGGTACAGGATATACCTAGTCATTCTTTTAATGTTTGATCCCTGTTCTACTGCTTCTAGTTCCGGTCTTATATGTAAATTCCCTATATATTCTGACCATCTAACCACCTTCTCTATATTTTCAATAATGATATTTCCTAGCGTGCCCTTATATTTTTCCTATCCGGTTTTATATCCCTAAAATTCGTTTTAATTGGTTTGTATGCTTGGTCTGTCTTTTCTATTTCCATTTTAGTTTGTACCTCTCTGCACTTTTCATCAATCTATTGTTCCTTAGCTTTTCTGTATTTGCAAATAATTTCCCATTTTATGACTTTGTATCTCTGTTTTCCTGTTTCGTCTGATCTATTTTTGTATTTTTGTCTTTCTTCTATTAAATTTAGATATCCTTTGTTATTCATGGTTTCTTGTTTTCTTTTTGTGTATACCCCAGAATATCTCTGGCTGCCATTTCTAAGTTGGATTTAATGTTATTCCATTCTGTTTCTACGTCCTTAATATCGGAAATATTCCCGATATCTTTCAGCAATTCATTTGACTTTTTTCAAATCTTTTGTGAATATCTTTATAATTTAGTATGTACAGTGTGTGTTCAGTGAAATACAAAAACGTGTATGCACCACCTACGTTACTGGGTGATTACTCCCATCGGGCGACTCAATCAAACCTTCGGGCTGTAGGCCCTCCGCTGAATAAGACGTGCTTTGAGCGTAACAAAGGTAACTTCTAAAATTCTTTAAAAGTCAATACCAAATAACAGCGAAAAATAACTACCCCAAGCCCGACATTGCTTAATTAACATGTTTGCTGTTTTTTACACACAACTCTTTACTATTAGCATGTTTCTTAAGCTATGAGCAAATAATTTTATAACTGATTGTATTAAGCATTTTTATTTTATGATTATATGGCTGATATACCTCAATCTTACCAAGAAACTTAGATTACCTTCTCTGTCGCATTGGTTTATTTTCAATGTCGGTTCAGAATTGCAAATTTTCAGTCACTGTCATTCTGAACGTAACACCACCCTTCGGATATTTAAATTTTGCAACGACATGAGCATTAGAATGACAAGCGGCTAATTATAAGTGCCCGTCTAGAAATCAATATCGTTGGAAGATAGCAAAATTCATTATATTTGTTCTCACTACTAAAGCTAATCTAACAAATTTAAAAAACAGTTTCAAGATTTCATTAACAAAGCGGAACTAAACAAAGACTGATCTCTAAACTTACTACTTGATTCTTATATAATTTCTCCTCAGATACGGATTCAAATTGAGCTTCAACCACAACATTTCTGGAACAATTAATGTGCCTACCGCTTGTACACGCTTTGCACAAATAAAGTGTGTTTGTACATGCTACAAGTGCTATTCCGCATTTGCGTAAGATTTTACATTATGTGTGTATACAGTTTTAAGTCATTTAGGGCTTACAATATAATGTGAAGGATGTTGTAAAATCTAGTTTTACGTTTTATACCAGACAGGGAGATTTTCAACATATTCATACTCAGAGGAAAGTACTTGCTTTATATCTTTGAGTTGTAGAGTAAGATAATGAATTTACGTACGTAAGGCATAATTATAGTTGCGATGTTTACAACAAAATGTACGTAGTGCTTGTTTAAAAGAATTTTTGGGAAAAAGCTACGTTACGGGTTAAAAAGTACTTCACAAAGGATTTTGGAAAATAATCAATTGTAGGGGATCTGTATACTTAATTTAAATATAGTTGTGTAATGTAGTTTTATAAATTAAGAAATTACGCATAATAAATGTGGCTTTGGTATTTCCCGACCATGTTCTGAGAAGAATAATCTTTTATTTTCGTGTAACTTTGAAAAGGCGGTTTGTAATAAACCTATGAAACTCTCTCGATCAATCAGGACGACGAACGAAGAAGGGTCGTGTTTACAAGTTGTTGAAAGCGCGCCACCAAAGGATCCTTGCCTTGATTATCTGATCGGTAACTGTAGTGCGGGAATAGTGCATTATAGACAAAATGGTAGAGTGTTTACTTGTTGGTTTCCTTTCTATCATCTATTGTATCTTATATTTGTAATGTTGTATGTAAAACCGGCGTACTCCACTACAGAATATGGACAAAGAAAAGGCAATTTGCATCCATGACGCGACAACCCTAAGATAAAGGAAAAATTATCTGTTAAATAGCTTGCTAATGTAGTGCCGATTGGTCAGCCTCTGACCACAATAATTATACTAATTTAAAATAAGTCATTTTTTTCAATATTTTCAAATTCCAACAATACACGGTTATCGTATAATATTTAATTAGTAAAATTTTCTGCATCTATATAATTAACATAAGCTGTGGATTAGTTCAGTGGCTAAATATTCAATTATCGTATTTTTTCTAAGAATAATTTAATATCTCGAGTACTAAAAAGAATACACCCCGACTGATTAGTATCTGATTAAAGCGCTTTTTATGGGCTTTTCAAAAATATAATATTAAATAGGGCGTTTTGATAAAAAATTAAACTTTGACTTGTACTGGAATTGAGGAACACCCTGTATGACTCCGATTATTTTTGAAATATGCGCTTTAGATGTCCCTATTACGGTTCCAAATTTTGTTTACATATCTTTTGTAACAACGATGTTATTGACTGTTACCACACTAAGAATTCACCCTGTGTATTTGAGTGATAACATCAGTTTTTCTTTGTAAAAAAATACAGACTGATAACAAGTAAAAGGAATTTCCATAACGGGTTCCCGAAATAAGTGAACTTATTTACATAATTTCAAAGAGGTGTTGCTAAAAGTAGCGTAGTGTTATTTAGAAAATGTGAGGTTTAACTTCAGTAAGTACTTCTTCGTAAAAGAAGTCATTAATTTGGGCGATTGGAATTAAGCGATAAATCCATATAAAAGTATACCTACCGGTTAATCACTGTATGAAATACAGCTGCTTGTGTATAAAGATAACCGACTCTTACAGATATTACTGTTTGGGTTATACTCTAGGATATATATTAGATCTTCTTAATTTTTTTTGGGAATAAAACCATTCATAGTTTTTAAAATCTACTTTATTTACGTTCCGATCCATGACCTAGGATCGTTGTCAAAATAATAAAAACTTCAAGTTTGACATTTATGACATAAATTGAAGGTGACTTTGATTTATTGATGTTCGAAATATTTAGTTTGAGTAGACTAAACAAAAATTTTTAAAGTTTAAAAGAGTGATTGTCTTCAATTTGTGTTACTGCCTGGGACCGACTTTTCTTAGGTAGCCAATACGCTTAACGTGAAATCAGCTGATTAATTTTTATTGGTGAATTTTATATAAATTCAACAATTTGGAAAACATTTTTTAACATGTTTCTACTTATACAACTGAGAGGATGGTTATTAAAGAAGTGTGCGATTGCGTTACCGTAAGGCTTAAGCAGTCGTTTTTTTTATATTTATTTTGAGAGGGAAAAATCATTATAATTTAGGCTACCTCTTTGGTAGATTTTAACATGGTTCTGAGGCGACCCTATAGCGGGTTTACACTTGTCAGATACCAATGATGTTTTATGAGATTGTATATGGTTCTGAGGCGACCCTAAGACGGGTTTACATTTGTCAGATACCAATACTGTTCAACGGAGATTGTATATGGTTTTGAGGTAACCCTATTGCGGGTTTACACTTGTCAGATACCAATGTTGTTTTACAGGAGTTGTTGATATGCTTTTTGTTCTGTAATTACTTATTGTATGTATAAATAATATCATGTATGTATGCTGTATTTCATGTTAATATCGCAAGGAAAACCCAGGAAAAACTTGCAATGCTACCTGGATATTGCGAGCATTTGATTTTCATTTGTTATTTCTTTTGTTATTTTTTTAGTAATGGAATCCATTGTTTACTGAAAGTCACGGATTCGTTTGCAACGCAGTTATTTTTATGTAGGGTTATATAAGCAGCTTCTTTGATTTTGCGTTTTTGGTGGTTTTCTTCTTTGTCGATAATTTTTGCGTCCTCTCATTTTATTTTATGACTGGAGTCCCATGCATGTTGTCAAATCATAGATTTTTCAAATTTTCTATTTTTTATGTATGATTTATGTTCTTTTATTCGAACTTCAAATGGTCTGGAACTTTTCCCTATATAAAACTTGTTACATTCGCACGGTATTTTGTAGATGCAGTTTTTTGAACTTTGTGTTGCGTTTTTGGGTTTTGTTTTTGTTAATTGTGCTCTTAGTGTATTGTTGGTTCTAAATACTGTTTTAATTTTAAATTTGTTTCCTATTCTTTGGATTTTTTCGGAAAATCCTTTTATGTATGGTATTGAGAGCATTTTTTGGCGCGTATCGTTGTTTTTGTTTTCTTTATTTTTAGAGTTTTTATTCATTTCTTTCTTTATCATTCTTTTAGGATATTTGTTTTCTATTAGTGTACATTTGATTGGGTCTTTCTCTTTCTTTAAAATTTCTTCGTTTGATGATATTAATTTTGCTCTATCATACATGGTTTTGATAATTCCTCGTTTGACACATTGTGGGTGGTTTGAATCGAAATTTAAGTATATGTTTTTATGCGTTGGTTTTCTGTATACAGATGTATTAATTGATGTATTGTTTTTGCTAACGAGAATATCTAAAAACGGAAGTTTACCTTGTTCTAATTCATATGTGAATTTAATAGTTGGTTCTATTTTGTTAATGGACTCTACAAAGTTTTTAATTAGTTCTGTATTATGAGGCCAAATAGCATAGACATCATCTAAGTATCTCCACCAGATTAGTGGTTTCAATTCTTGTGTGAAAATTACATCTTTTTCAAATTCCTCCATGAATATATTACTAAAGATTGGAGATATTGGATTTCCCATAGCCATTCCGAAGCTTTGTTTGTAGAATTGATCATTTATTTGAAAATATGTGGTATTAACGCATAAGCTAAGTAATTCCATAATCAATGATATACTTAGTTTTGTTCTCTCTTTAAGGTTGCCATCTTTTTTTAGTTTGTTTTTTATAATATTAAGCGTTTTGTTTATAGGGACATTTGTGAAGAGATTTACTACATCAAAACTTACCATTGTGTGTGTATTTTCAATTTTTATGTTTGATAATTTTTCTAAAAAGTGTTGGTTGTTTTTTATGAAAGAATCCGTTTTGCCTGCTAATGGATTTATAATTTTTAGGAGAAATTTTGCTAAATTATGGCATGGTGAATCTATGGAGCTTACGATAGGTCTTAAAGGAATAGTCTTTTTTATGAATTTTTGGTAGACCGTAAAAGTGGGGTGGTTTACTGTCATGTGGGACCAGTTTACTTCTTTCTTTGTCTTCGAATTCATTTTTAAATTTAAATAGGGTTTTGTATATTTTATTTTCAATTGATTTTGTTGGGTCCGTTTCTAAACTGGTGTAATTCTCAGTGTTTAACAGTTCGTTGACTTTTGTGTTGGAATCGTTTTATTCATTATTACTGTTGCATTGCCTTTGTCAGCAGGTAGAATTATAATTGAGTTATCGTTTTTTAGTTTGGGAATTGCTTTTATTTCGTTAATACTTACATTTGTTTTTTTTTGTGATTTTTTTCTATTTCGATTTTGCATCGTACTCTAAATTCACCAATAAAAATTAATCAGCTGATTTTACGTTAAGCGTATTGGCTACCTAAGAAAAGTCGGTCCCAGGCCGTAACACAAATTGAGGGCAATCATTCTTTTAAACTTTAAAAATTTTTGTTTAGCGTACTCAAACCAAATATTTTGAACATCAATAAATCAAAGTCACCTTCAATTTATGTCATAAATGTCAAACTTGAAGTTTTTATTATTTTGACAACGATCCTAGGTCATGGATCGAAACGTAAATAAAGTAGATTTTAAAAACTATGAGTGGTTTTATTCCCAAAGAAAATTAAGAAGAATGCTAAACAAACCATAACAAACATACAGGGAGTATATTAGATCTTCTAGCGATTTTCTTTGATTTTCAGACTGCAAAAGGTTGAATAAGTACACAAATCGACAATGTTCATTTTTGATGGTTGGAGTTTCTTATATTAAAATCAATCACGATGCACTTATGAGAGATTTGCGACTTATATATACAATTTGGAATGTGTTCCTATTTGCAATTCATGCCCTTCACATAATCTAAAAAGGGTACAGAGAAGTAGAAAGCAAAATAAACTTATTTTCGAAAAAGCCTAATAATGTTTTTGTTATTTCAGTTCTCAGTAACGTTCTTGCGTATACGCAGATTATTGAAATTAATGTGCCTGTGCATGTGCGTGTGCGTGTGTATGCGTGTGTTTTCCGTGCGTGTGCATGTGTGCGTGCGCCCCAAGTTTTTCTGCAAAAAAGGCTCATTTAAATGTAGCGATAGATTCTTGGAAGTAGAAGAAACACCATGTTTAATCAGTTTTGAAAACTTAGTGAAGAAACTGGCAATCATGGTCAACAGCGGCAATTCATATCTGATCATTTAATACTTAGAGACCCAGAAATGCGAACACGGCCGCGCCGTCCATAAGGACAACTAGGGCAAAAACCCACGGCGCCAAGAGTCTAAAGGCGCCGTGAGGCACCTCACGGTAATATTTATAACTTACCAAAATTCTTATTTTTGTTTGAGAGACGAGACTTCCCAAAGGTCCCCTGTACGTTTACGCGCGCGTTCGCTATGAATAACTAATTAAATTCCATTAATTATTGGAACATCGATGTTTTGTATCAGATGTTCTCAACCGATGATGATCTACAATATTAGGGCAACACTCCAATATCGCGACGTTGCGCTAGTTGCACAATTTTATTTTTATTATGTTTATGTATTCGATAATTATCGGTTATGGATGTTTTGCCGTAACAGCGCTCGCGCTCATCCCTATATGTTGACTAGACCGCAGAAAGCGAGTTTATTCTTGTTTCGGCAAGTTTTCCCGTTCATTTCTTCCTGTTGAATCTTGAGTCTTGAATCTTTATAAATACCGCCGCGCTTTTAAAAACAATTCATTTAACATTGGGTATCGAAGTGTCGTAAAGACTGTAAATTGTGCACCTGAATTAAAAAAGTTAAGTGTTCTTCGATATTTTACATTATTAGAGGATTCAAGGTAAAAGGTAAGTTTCTAACTTTACTCTTTACTTTACAATTAGATAGAGAGGGCACGTTTTAAATGGAAAATAAATACCCTTCGGTCAGAATTTGACGAAATTTTGATATGTTGCAGAATTTGACCTATTAGTGAATTAATGTGTCCATTGCGACAAAACTGTAAGACTAACAGTTAGTTTTTGAGATACAGGGTGTCCAAAATCGCTACTTCATAATTTCAAAATTTCGTAAATTGTATGTTGTTGCCGATGTGAATACAAAAATAATAAATAAATTTTAAGATTGGCGTATCTAGCGGAATTTCAATTCTGTAATAGTCTATTTTAATTTATTATAGATGTTTAATAAAGAAAAAAAAAGCCTTCAAGATATTAAAATTTGATGAAAAAAAGAAAGCGGGAAAAAAACTGGAGAAGACGAATTCCAAAATTACGCTATTTTTTCCTTCACCTTCAAGCACAATTATACAAACAGATGCAGATCTTCTATCGACCTTGAGAGAGGACCGGGAGGAGTCTAAACTACAAGAGATTTCATCAACATCTACAGACGAAGTTGAGGAAGACGAAGACGTAGTTTCTGCGGAAGTGGACGATACGCAACTTCCTCAAGATCCAGGTTTGTGGCCAAAAATATTGTCTCCTAGAGATGTACAAATATTAATTGAAAACGGGCCTACTCATTATCGAAGTAAAAATTGTATAAATTATCCCAATGATAAAATATCAGGCCGAAGGTTTTCGGATAAATATTATTCACGAATTTTGTCTAATAATGAAAAAGTCGAACGGAAGTGGCTTTTATATTCAACAGAAAAAAAATTCAGTGTTTTGTTTTTGTTGTAGAATATTTTCAAATACTTTAAAAAGAATTAAATTAAGTGCTGAAAATGGGTATAATGACTGGCACCACATTGGTGAACATTTAAGTATCTATGAAAAAAGTAAATTTCATTTTGAGAACTTAAAAAAATGGTCAGAATGTTTCACTCGCTTAAAAAAAATGGCAACTATTGATTCTGTGGCCCAAAATTTAATTAATATAGAAACAAAATATTGGCATGGAGTTATCGAGCGCTTTTTTTAAATTATTCAATTTCTTGCTGAGCAAAATTTGGCTTTACGTGGTACCAATAGCAAACTGTTTGAAAAAAATAATGGCAGCTTTCTAAAATGCATTGAAATGTTAGCAAAATTTGGTCCTATAATATCTGAGCACACGAGAAAGATTTAAATGCAGGAAAAGATAAAATTGCCTCATTATCTTGGGAACAAAATTCAAAACGAAATAATTAATTTAATAGGAGAAAATCTTAAATTAAAAATTTTAGGCATGATTAAAACAGCTAAATATTTTTCCATTGTACTTGATTGTACCCAGGATGCTAATCATCAAGAACAAATATCAGTATGTGTTAGATTCGTTAATTCAGAAAAAAAT
This sequence comes from Platerodrilus igneus, assembly GCA_036346225.1. Classification (NCBI taxonomy): domain Eukaryota; kingdom Metazoa; phylum Arthropoda; class Insecta; order Coleoptera; family Lycidae; genus Platerodrilus; species Platerodrilus igneus. The sequence goes on from JARFIW010000544.1 coordinate 3,980,638, forward strand.
AAAATTGTCGTCGAAGAAAATTTCTTGACTTTTTGCCCTATAAATGATTGTACAGGTGAGAGTTTGAAAAATTTCTTAATAGAAGCATTGGAAAAAAATGGCTTAGATATTTATAATTTACGCGGTCAATCTAACAATTTAGAACATTGTTTCGCGTCATAACACGTGCAACTTGTGGACTAAAGTAGAAGGTAATCGTGAATTTAATGAGGTTGCCACTTGCGTCTGTAATTATATAAAAAATAAGTCAAATAGTAAACACTTTTTTATGACTGACAGCTGTGTATGTCAAAATTGTAATCAATTCTTTGCTGCAACTTACATCCAAGCTGTGCGAAATATAAAACATATTAAATCTATTAACCATGTTTTTATGAACCAGGGTATTCCCAGCAAGAAGGTGATTCAATGCATTTTACAATCGAATGTGCTGCTAAAAATAAAACCGTCAATACTCCAGCTGAATGGATGCTTGTCTGTCAGATGGCAAGGAGAAATGCTTCTCCTTAGCAAATAATTAAATATAGCCATGATGATTTTATCGATTGGAAACAAATTGCTTCGATGATGGAAATGAAAAAATATTCAGAAGGTAACGTATCATGGTTGAAAATCGTTACGACAATGACGAAGAGTTTAAAACTATTTCCCTGTACGCTAGCACACAAAGCTTAAGTAAAAACAGACCTGGATTGGAATGCAAGCTCCCTAGGGCTTATATCCCGAAATTTTCATAATTGCTATAAAGAACTTCCACATACAACTACTGCAGGATGATTAGGAATCCGAATTTAATGTTCTCTTTTATTTTCAATTACAGGTTCAATGTGATAAATTTAATTAAAAAACTCAATATTAAACATTTTTTGACTATAGTGTTATTACACTGCAACTGACTTTGATTGCTGTTTTGAATAGCAGAATTTAAATAATTTAAATGCTACAAACGTAAGGCTAATGACGAGCATAAAAGATAAAAATCCTAATATTTGGTTAAAAAGTCTTCTTGCAAATATATTTGTTGATGAACTATATGCCCTAATAAAGATTATAGGACCAATATTCATAATTAGTACTAGAAATTAAAAAATGGCATAGTGGTAAATGGCGCAATAATGTCAAAGGTGAAAAATGGTTTTCCTCTAAAATTTGTGAAATGGCTGATTCGTCCTTTTAACCGACGTAATTTTTTTTTTAAATCTTTTGCGCTTTTCTCATCTTGCGTTATTTGGCTTCTTAGGTAGCAGAAATTATTAACCTCTTGTAAGTTCTCGTATCCTACCAGTATTCTAGTTTTTATTTATTTTCCCCTCCGTTGCATACTAGTATTTTAGTTTTATTTTTGTTATTTTTCATACCATATCTCCCTGTTATTTCCATTTCACTAATAGCTGCCTTTAACTCTTCCTTACTAGATGCTAATACCGCTATATTATCTGAAAATCTAAGCATGTCACTCTTTTGTTCCTGCATAATAATTGCAAGAGTCTTCATGCATTTGACAATATTTTTTGCCTCTTCGATGTACAAGTTAAAACGTATCGAGGAAAGAGCACATCCTCGTCTCACCCTATTCCTAATATCTACATCTCTACGTTCCTGCTCTAATTCAAACACCGCAGTGTGTTCTTTGTGTAAGCTATGTAATATCCATCTATCCCTAAAGCTCATTCCAATTTTTTAATTATTTCAAACATTTTTTTTCATTTTATATTGTCGAATGCTTTTTCAAGATCTACAAACCCTATACACACGCTTTCTCCTTCTATCGTCTTCTCCATTATCACCATCAGAGCTAAAATAGCCTCCCGTGTTCCCTTCTTATTTCGCCCGTCTCATACATATAGCTTACAAGATGGAAAATACGTTCTGATACTGCTTGTCCAGCGGCTTTTAAAGTTTCTGCTTGTATCTTATTTATACCTGGTACCTTGTTTGTTTTTAGACCCATTACCGCTGATTTAAACGAATTTCTAAGTATAGGATATCCTTAGTCATCCTTTTGATGTCCGATTTCTGTTCTACTGCTTCTAGTTTCGGTCCTTATTGTAAACTTCCTATATATTCTTACCATTTTCTCTACATTTTCAATAATGTTTCCTACCGCGTCCCCGTGTATTTTTCCTATACGGTTTTATATTTCTAAAATTTATTCTAACTAATTTGTATGCTTTGTCTGTCTTTCCTATTTCAATTCTAGTTTGTACCTCTCTGTACTTTTCATCAATTCATTGTTCTATAGCTTTCCTGCATTTGCGAATAATTTCCCATTTTATGGGTTTGTATCTCTGTTTTCCAGCTTTCATTAAATTCAGGATATCTTTTGTTATTCATGGTTCTCTTTTTTTTATATACCCAAGAAAATTTTTGTTTTCCATGTCTAAGTTGGATTTAATGTTATTCCAGTTTTCCCATATCTTTCAACAATTTATGTGACTTTTTTTAAATCTTTCGTGGATATCTTCATCTTTTAGTTACTCAAAGTCAAAGTGCTCTTTTCCGTTTCTTTTTTCAAATTTTTAAATTTAAGCGCGGCTTTCATAGCTACGATGTTGTGGTCTGTGTCTAGATCTCCTTCTGGATAGCTTCTGCAATCTTGTACTGTTGTTTAACAAAAATGTAATATAATTGATATCCTCCTCTACTTACCGGCATCTTCCATGTGAATCGTCTTCTAACATGATGTTAAAATAATTTGTTTGTTATGGTTAAATTGTTTTTGTCACAAAATTTTACTCCCCTGCCGTTTCTCGTGCCTATACAATATAAACTTACTATCGCTCCTTCCCTACCCTCACCTAGCACTGTATTGAAATTCCATGTAATTATTATGTCCCTTTACGTATCTTAATATGTCTTCGAAATCTTTGTAGTTCGTTTCTACCTCTTCCTCACCGTAGCTATAGGTGGGCATGTGTACTTGTATTATTACTGTATTTACTGGTTTAGAGCCTAACCTATCCATGTGTCCTTTTTCGTTCTTTTCTAAGTAGTTTTCAACGCAATGTCCTATCTATTTTGGCATAACTATCAACCATCCCCACATCCGAATTTCCTTCCTCTGATCCTGTATGAATTACCCTAATGTCTCCGCTCCAGAAATAGCTCGTCAATGGCCACCGAACTTCAATGATCCCTACTATGTCTAATACTAATCTATCAATTTCAATTTTCAAGTTCTCTAGCTTACCAATTTTCTTTATACTTCTGATATTGCACGCTCTGATACACAAAATGTTCCAGGCTCTTTTTCTAAACTTTCCGATCATATCCTCTTCCGAAGTAGTTTTATCCTGGAGATCCGAATGGAGGAATATTGTAACTCCAAAATTTTTTACCCCAGAGGATATCATCAACTTACATAACAATTTAAGTACGCTGTGTAGGAGGTAATGTGGTGGTTTCCAGTTGCCTTTCACATCGCAATAGTGTGTCTTAGAATGCAATACCTATCCTTATAGTCTCTGCCACTCTTTTGGGGGCCTGTCTTAGCCTGGTTCCTCACTAAAGACCACACTAATTTAGTTAAACCTGTGGTTCGGTTCATTAGATCACTGAAACTCGCAAGCCATTCTACCCTTTCTAATATTCTAGGACTTTTTCAAGGTGCGGTTCCATTCAGAACGTTCTATGCAAATATCTGGGAATAGTTAAACTTGTATAGATCCGTATGTAGAATTTAAAGACAATTATTAAAAATGCCGAAGAAGAATCTTGACTGACAATTTGTTTATTGTCTAACAAACCCTTTTGTTGAAATAATTTATTAAATTAAATTAATACTGTTTAAAATTTAGATGGAGTTACTAATAGATTGTGAGTCAAATAGTATACGTACCTTTGGAGAAGGATTATAGTAGACTCGTACCTTTAGCTGCCCCTGCCGTTACGCGAATCATGCCTCTTACGAATCATTTTACTGTAATGATTCACTTGTCCGTCTAAGTATGTTAGACAGTATTACATTTACATTGCCAGAGAATTGGAAAAGGAGATATACACATTACTAATTAGCAAACGTGGGTAGGAAGTGGGGGCGTATCTTGCGTATTCTTAAAAAGTTCCAGTACCAGATGCGTGGTACTGATCAACGATAAACCATCAATTTCTTTATTGAGTGTAAGTTGATTGGATTCTTTTTAATTATTCTTAGAATAATCAACGTAAGGTGCATTGGAATTTTTAAGGGCTGGATTACTTTTAATTCTCCCTGTTTTTTCAATAACTATAGAAATTTCAAACTCAGATTATTATATTATCTAAAGTTATGCTTATTACATTTTCTCTTTTTTTTATAAACATAAGGATTTATTAGGTTACGCACTAAACTCTCCTCATTGCTACTCAATTATTATTTTGCTTTTTTCTTTAATTGTTGAGATACTAGTTTAAAGCACCGTATAATTAGCAATTACGTCATTTGCTCGATAAGCCACAAAAAAATTTTGTCAAGATGTAAAAACCTAAGTCGAATTACATATGATACGCTGTTAACAAGGTGACGATAGCAGTCTTTCTCCTTAAATATTTTTCACAATTTTTAGTAAGTTGATGTAGGTTGGGCTGCTACGATGTGCTCTCGTTATTTCTTAGAGCGTCATCATATTGGACAAATACACTCTACACAAAAAGAGAATGGCAAAATTCTGGCGCAGCAGTTCGAGACAGACTAACTAGCCTCCTTCATTCTACTGCTTGTCGGCACCAAAATCTCGTTAAAATATCTCAACCTTTTATTTATGGAACCAATTTACTCGTGTTTAAACTCTGTTACGGTATTCCGTGTAGACAAAAACGAAAAAGTAAAGTAAGCAAAGAAAACCGCCCGCACCGTGTATCGCAACAACAAAAAAAAGAAACCCAAATAAGTAGTGCCGCGCTGCGTAAAACGTCCTAGAGTGTAGTAGGTCACACAGAAAGCGAAAGGAAACCTCAAGAAAGAACATTTATGTACAAACCCTTAAGAAATCAACATGTTATAAAAGGAAAGCAGCATATTACGGCCGATTTACATAGCGCAAAAAACTTTGCAAAAAAATTAATATCATTCTTTAATTACCATAACCTAATTTTCTACCCCAATCCTAATATTTACATAAAATAAAATTTAAACAAACACCTGTATTGTTATTTTTTTAAAAACTCTACTTTATATTTTTTATAAAACAGCCCCAGATATATATGGTCATCAGTGTAATGTTATATACTTCCCACAAAACACGTATTTCGGCTAGCTCGAGATATTGTCTCTGCAGAGGACATGGTCAAATGGGCGAAGGTCTTTACCCATTACTTCGAAGTGGAATCTACAAAAAAAAAGAACGAATGTTAATGAGAAAGAGTGCGCCACTGCATCTTGAAAAATAAAATAATACAAAAAAACATAAGGAAGAATGAAGAATAGCGTTGCCGAAGTAGGAATTAAACTATACCGGGTTATACCAGCTACAACATACAGCAAACAATTGTACCAAAAAAGCTGATACAAAATTACATCGTTAAATACAACACGAGACAGCAATTGTGTGCGTTACGATTTACCTAAATAAAATATTCAAATATAAACTTATGTATAAAAAGTTTCAAATTTTCATAATATACCATAGATCACATTGTTTTATCTTTAGGTCTCCTTTGTAGACAGCTCTATGCATTTTCTCTATATTCTTCTCATAAAATATAAGCCAAATAAAACACTTTAAGATCTAATTAAATTTTGTGCTTGTAATTAATAATTCATGTAATCTCCTATAAACGTATTTACAAGAAAGGTGATTTGATATTTGAATATATAAATCATAATTCTAAAATTGATATTAAAACTCAAATGGTTTTTGGAACTAGGCATTAGAAAATTCAAGATCAAAGTTCAATTATTACTAATTTGACAAAAGTTATAAAAACATATCCCATATCAGATCTGTTAAAGGATTTGACAATGCTGGAGAAAATTCTAACTTTAAATTCAAAATTAAAACAGGTGTTATTATATTCTATAGTATTTTATATAACAGCAATTTCGGAACAAACAATCTTTTTACGATTTAGATATAATAACTATTTTTATGAGCTAATAAAAACTTCACAAAAGCGATGTGTGATAATAAAATTTGATCTTCGTCAGTTAAACAGACTAAATCGAAAGCAACTGTTATCTTTGTACAACAACATTTTAAAGCATATTATTATTTCAAACTATTTGACCTCAGTTTTATAAATATAATACGTAATTTTAATATAAATTTAAATTCGAACAGTAATTATAGCCTTGCAAGCAAATAAATTTAAATAACAGTAAGTTCAAGGGCATGCATAATGTGTACTCACCTTTTGAAAGTCCAACGAGGTGGAATGTTCTTTACGTATCACAAACCAAAACAAATTAAAGCTTGATGACAAATTTTATTGTAGCGCAACTTCAACTTTCATTACTTGTAATGAAATCTTTAAAAGCGTCGATCAACCATTTCAGCTACGAAAACACGTGCCCACAATCTTCATTGATATCTTAAATTCCAATCCTGATTTTGTATGTTCGGTTACAATTAGCAAGCTTCGGGAACCTCTATTCTGAGTTGCACTGCTCCATTCTACCAAACTATGCCTAGGTTTTTTCCACGAAGACTTCCTTTTGGCCATCTTCCTGTTCCAGTACCGCGATAACTGAATGTGTTCGCTCCTCTCTTAAAATCTGACTCGTCATAAACGCACGTGCATATCACGCGTTTGGTAGTAACGTTTAACTAACAAGCGTTGTAAGTAGGGCGTTTTTTTGTCTAATTGTAGGCAACACAAGTTGCACGGCTTGCCAGTTTACTAAACAAATCTTTTTTAAAAACAACGAACTAGATAGAATTAAATATTGTTCATAAAGAAGAAATGCAATATAAATAAATTAATAATAAGAACTTCGTTTATTTAATTAGACCGTATATTTGATTTATTTCTTTACAGTATATTGGAGTGTTTTTAGCCTGTGGTTACCCAATATGATCGTTTTGCTGTAGCTGTAAAAAAATATTAGAAAAATTGCCACACTTAAATCATACTGTACTCTAAATTTTATAGATAGAAAATTGTTTATTATAATTTGTATCCAAACAAGAAGAGTTGTTTTCATTAGCATATGCCTACATTTTAAGTAAAGTAAGTTTAATTTCAGCACCGTAGTAATGTGCGATGAGCAACCTGAAAACTTAACAAAAACCATCCCAGTTCTTCCTAATGGAGGTCATCAAAGTGACACAGAAAAGAAACAGCAACTCTTGCAGCTTGGCATGATGTTTTACACCGCTACAATCTTCTACACCAATTCCAACAACAAAGAAAAACGTTCCAATTGAAATAAGTACTACGTAAATCCAATGTTTGTCTTTCCACGCGAGTGATTGACTGCAAATATTATCTCCCAAGAATAACAATAGCGATTCTATCATCAATGGAATCAATTCTAAAGAATCGCATGACGCGAAAATAGTACTCTACAAGCAAGAACAATTGGCATCGATAAGGAATAAATAAAAATCGCTTCAACGCACTAATAAGAAAACGTGTTTAAATACCATTATATTCCTAGTATTATTTGTTAAACAACGTCAATAATTATTACATGATTTTTTACTTACAAATTAATATATCTTATTCGTTTCAGCAAATGTAAGTATGCTGTCTTTAGTGCGAATCTTGACGACACGAAGGTACTACTTTCGCAAACGTTGCAAAAATAGATTTCTCCAAGGATTTTTAATAAACATTCATATGTAGATAATGAAACCGGCAAATTCCAATTAAATCGAACTTGCTAATCAGACATGTAGGAAACCCATTTTATATATATAACTTGTAATAAAACAGTTAAATAATTCGATCATATCATTTCAGAAAGCAAATGTTGGTGATAGCCAAATCCATTTTTAATGCTGAACCGAAATAGAGACATATTGAGGTACTTTAAATTATAATAAATATACTAATAAAATTCTACAGGACGATGACTAAGTAATCATTTCAATTGAGGGAAAGTCGGAAACGCTTAACGAATTTGCAAATGACCATGAATACAGTAGGGAATATGAAAATTAGTTACATAAGAACGAAAAATATTTAGATGCAGGGTCTTTTTAAACTACGAATTTTATTTGTAGCTAAAGTTATTCTCCACGGCCGCTTGATGTATGCGGCGGTAAGGAGTTAGTGACAATACCTGCTAGGAAATTAGTTAAGCAAACCTGAAATAAAAGAATAATAAGCATAGCAGCAATGAAAAGTCTAAGTTATTCAGTACTTTGTAGAATGTAAATAAAACTGTTTAGATAAACTATATAATATAATCACGATAAAAGCATTACAAAAATTTTTATCGCAAAGTGAGGTAATATTGGGGAGTAGCAGAAACGTTTCCTCACACGCCAATTAAACGTAAATCAGACAAAATGTTAACATAAGATAAATAGATAAGACACAATTGATATGAGTAATCCAGTAGTGTTGATTTTGTTTTTCTTTCTTTTTTTTTCTTAGTAGCATGCACTTCTATTGTAAAAGGTATCAGAACGACAAAGATATTGCAAAACAACAGATAGATATTTAAAGTCATATCAAGTAGAAAATAGTTCAATTTACATAAAGTCCTCCAGTAACGCTTCCTTGCAATTGAAGTGTGGGATACACGATGTCCTGCACTAACGAAGCACTTCACCCTTGATTGTGAGGGTGTTGATGGAATTTCTTACACTTACACTAATCACACCTACGTATTGCACTGTTGTTAGCAGCACACATTATCATGCTATTGGAACCATGTAGCATTGATAAATTTATTGTTAATTCTATTTCCTAAGACAATAATGTCGAAATATTTTGTAACACAAATCAAAAAAATGGTAATAAAAATTTAGAATCACGGGCTTTCAAGGCACGATGTAATGCATTAAACTAACAGTAACGTGAGGTGTTTTATCTGCTACCTATGGTAACAAAGAAAAATCTAATGCTTTTGAATAACGAAATTTCCGCAAACAATGATCTATTTTAGATTCTTTAGGGTTAGAAAATTCAGAAACTACAGTATCAACTGTCTTTGGATAATTCAAAGTATGCACTACTCTGATAAAAAAAAGGACCACGAAGACTAGATCGCACACACAGTTCAAATATAAAAAGATAAATCAACAAAAAGCACAATTAGTAAAGCAACGCGTATCACTAAGTCAATGTTCGGTAAAACACACGTCAAGTTCTACTACTTTTATTTCCAACAGAAAAGCAACAAAAAAACAATTAGTAAAGCTACGCGTATCACTAAAACGGTCAGTCAATGACCTTAAAACCGCGCTTGTGGTCAATCAAACACGTTACATCTAAAGCATACTTCTTTCAAAAGCCATCAGAACTACACTGCTCCAGTTAATAAACGACACCTATTTTACAAGAAAAACAACTAAAACCGTGTCGTGCTTGTTCATGAACACTTCGAAAATTTATACCGCATTCACTCTCACTATTTTCAAAGCAACAAGGAAACAGTATTTTTAACGTAATTAATATCTAGGAACCAAACACAAAACTACAACTGCTCATCTGTTTATATTCAATCGTTGTTACCATAACCTCTTATCGACTATTATCTAGACTCGTATATCCACATGAGGAACAAAATTTATATGCAGCAATCATATCTACTAATTAATTACGAGCTGTTTATCATCTTCGATAAGTCGGAATGTAATTTACGAATAATCCAATTTACAATTCATTCCTTGCAATTTATTTATTAATGAAAATCAATCTTTAAATTATCTGCTTTTAATGTAATACCCACGAGTTAAATTGCCTACAAATCTGAATTATTCTGAAGTATTTCCTTTATACAAACAGCGATCCCAAAGCAACGATGTATTTTTAAGTACTCTAACTGAAAGGGGGCGAAAAATGTTCAGCTATAAAAATGCCCGTTACAGATTCCTCCCCTAGCAAAATAAAGACGTCGGGGTGAAAGAAAAAAACGACAGACAAGGAAGCAAACAAAAAAATTATTCGGTTCGAAGGACCAATACCAGTATAAGAAAGGAACATCCTTCTAAAAGAGGACAAAGTCATCCATCGCAACCAACAACGACAGAACAGGCAAAGAAAGCATCAAGCAGACACCCAATGAGGATTAAAGGTTTTAGCTACTTTCAAAATCGTCAAAAGACGGATGTCTCCAAAAGAGACATTTCTGTTCTCCCCCTCAAAAAAAAGTTTTGGCTTCCCGCGGATAAACCAAGAGGAAAGAAAAAAACGAGGGAGAAAACTCGTAGCAAACCAACTAGACGACACAACTGTCAACCTCAAGTGTGCAGCAAAGAAAGAACCACGACAAAGTAAAGGGCAAAGGCAAGCCAGTACACCATCTAGAATACTTCCAACTGAGGTAACACAGATTCGTATGAAACGATTACTTAAGCAAAGTATGGCTAACAGACCTACAAAAGCGACTAAGTCGAAATACCTAAAGACAAAGAAAATAGATCTGAAGCCTACCTCAGGGAATGGATGTAGAAAGCGACTATAATAGTCAAATAGTGAACAAATGGTAGAACTAGCCAGAAGAAAGAGTCACGGGATGGACTAGCTACAAAAATATGAATAGGAATACGAAACGGGCGCCAGTGCTTTCGGACACAAGCTTATCAGAGAAAACACAAGACCAATAAGCCAAAAAAAAAAGTTACAAGTCATTAGGGATAGCGACACGAGGGGTCAAAATAGAATCGGCCGTAGGGAGCCTTTAGGATCCGGAGGTTCAGAATCAAAATGTCGGACAAAACTAAGAGTAAAGAAATCCACAGGGAAAGCTAGGTAAGCAGTAGCAATCGGAGAGGACCAAGGTGTAAAGGCATAAACGCTGCCAAAGTCGTCAAAGGACGGATGTCTCTTTAGAAAAGAAACAGCACAGTTTCCAACCTCAGGAAATTGGTTTCGCGCGCGCAGTAACCAAAAGAAAAGAAAAGTAGCGAGGAAGGAAACCAACAGCAATAGCCAACATAAGACACAAGTGTCAAGCCTCAAGTAAGCTAGGGAACGACAAACGGAAAACTGGAAGAAGTAACGAAAGGCTTCAACTGGGGTATCAAGAAGGAAAAAAAAGTCGTATAATACAACCAGATCTAGATCGGGGACATTAGGATTATATTTAAGTGAGGTAGCGAAAGTGACGTGAAGAAAAGAAGAAAAAAAAAGGTGGTGTACAGAAAACTTGGGCGCCAGTGTTTTCCAGAACCAAATTACCAGCGAAAACACAACTCTGATAATTCACACCAAAAAAAATTACAATCAAGGAATTTCTATATATCGAAGAAAAAAGATTCAAGACTACACCACAAAAAAAAAAATTAGAGCCAGCCAATATAGGCAGAAAAGAAAATCGAACCGATACACAAAAAAAAACCAAGGCCCAAAAAAAATCAAGGTCATAAAAAAAAATTTAGAAAATCAAGAGCAACCAAAAACAATCGAGCCGCTACACCAATCGGGCCCCTCAAAAAAGTCGAGCCCCTCAAAAAAGTCAAGCCCCTCAAAAAAAGTCGAGCCTAAACGAGAAGGAAGAAAAAATAATTTTGAGCTCGACGTAGGGCGCCAAATTCTGCTACGTTTTTTCCGTGGCCCCACGTTGGGCGCCAAAGTCTCTGTTACGTTAATTCGTGGCAGCCACGTTGGGCGCCAAATTTCTGCTACGTTGCCTCGTAGCCGTGCGTAACCCAAAGAAAATCAAAGAAATGACCGGGCTCAATCGGGGATTGGGGGGGAGTTGTAGAAAGCAGACTGACATATGATGTATGTGGCGGTAAGGAGTTAGTAACAGTACCTGCAATAAAAGAAATTAGAATAGCAAACCTGCAATAAAAAAGATTAGTCCTGCAAACCTGGAATAAAGAATAATAAGCATAGCAGCAATGAAAAGTTATTCAGTACTTTATAGAATGTAAATAAAACTGTTTAGATAAACTATATAATATAATCACGATAAAAGCAATACAAAAATTTTTAGTACAAAGTGAGGTAATATTGGGAGTAGCAGAAACGTTTCCTCACACACCAATTAAACATACAGCAGACAAAAAGTTAACAAAAGATAAATAGGTAAGTTACAATTGATACGAGTAATTCAGTAGTATTGATTGTTTTTTTTTCTTTTTTTTTTCTTCATAGCAGGCAAGTCTATTGTAAAAGGTATCAGAACGACGAAGACATGGCAAAACAACGGATAGATATTTAAAGTAATAACAAGTAAGAAATAGTTCAACTTACAAAAAGTCCTTCAGTAACGCTTCCCTGCAATTGAAGTGTGGGATTCACGATGTCCTGCACTAACGAAGCACTTCACCCTTGATTGTGAGGGTGTTGATGGAATTTCTTACACTTTACACTAATCACACCTACGTATTGCACTGGTGTTAGCAGCAGACATTATCATGCTGATGGAACCATGTAGCATTGATAAATTTATTGTTAATTCTATTTTCTGAGACAATAACGTCGAAATACTTTGTAACACAAATCGTAAAAATGGTAATAAAAATTTAGAATTAGAATTAGAATTAGAATTTTGTTTTTAAAAACACTCAAGCTTGACACGGTATTTGGCTACTCCAAAGTATGCACTACGCTTATAAAAAAAAAGGATCACGAAGACTAGATCGCACACACAGTTTAAGTATTAAAAAGACAAAGCACCAACAAAAAACACAATGAGTCAAGCACGTGTATCACTAAAGTAAGTCCGTCGATGTTCCGTAACAAGCACGTGCGGTCGAGTAAACTCGTTCGCCTATAAAACATCTTTCCAACAGAAAATCAACTAAAACCGTGTCGTGCTTGTTCATGAGCAATTTTAAAATTTATCTCGCATCCATTCTCACTATTTTCAAAGCACCCGGAAAGCAGTACTTTTAACGTAATTAATACATAGGAACAAAGCACAAACTAACTCTCATCTGTTTATATTCAATCGTTGTTACCATAACCTCTTATAGACTATTATCTAGACTCGTATATCCACATGAGGAACAAAGTTTATATGCAGCAATCATATCTACTAATTAATTACGATAAGTCGGAAAGTAATTTACGAATAATCCAATTTACAATTCATTCCTTGCAATTTATTTATTAATGAAAATCAATCTTCAAATTAACTTTTAAAGTAATACCCACAAGTTAAATTGCCTACAAATCTGAATTATTCTGAAGTATTTCCTTTATACAAACAGCGATCCCAAAGCAACGATGTATTTTTAAGTACTCTAACTGAAAGGGAGCGAAAAATGTTCAGCTATAAAAATGCCCGTTACAAGATTTGGAAGATCTGTAATACCTTCCACACCTCATTCTTAGTAAACATTAATATGAGTTAAGCCACATCTATTCGGCGTGAAAAATTATAATTCCCCTTACGTTATTTATCAACTTCACATACTTTTTATTAAACCCTTGCATAAGTAACATGCATTGTTACTACAAAAATTAATCGTCCACCATTGTGATTGAAATTATCAGCTAAAGGGTTTTCTCTTGATACTTAATACAAGTGTACAAAACGTTTACATAGTAAATCAACTCTGAGTTGTTCAATCTGTGAGTGGCACATTAATTCGAATATTTCAGGAAATGATTGGCAGTAGCTTCCTGTCAATTTCAATTGAATTCCTAACCAACGGCATGTCAATTTTATTTTATGAAAAAAGAAAATGTTTGTTTTTTGACAGTGTGGCAGCACGTAAATCTAAATTACAGTCTGCAATATTTTATTCGTAATCAATTGACTGATGCATTTTACTGGATTTTAGAAATGCAAATACAAGTATAGACTGTTTGTAGTAAACTAGATTTTCAGAATGGCAATTATTGCCGAGATGTTTATCGAACTTATAAAACTTAGCGCCTATATCGTTTTCTTTTTAACTCCTCTTTCGCCTTCGGAATTTATAAACGCATTTCTCCTGAAGAAATTAGTTACTATAAAAATCATCCACGGTTTACTATCATATCGTGCATTGTACTTTGTGGTGGACCGGCTAACGATCAGATTAATTAAAAGCACTTACATAATTTTTGCACACTTGTCAGATACTACTATAAATATTAAAATGATTTATTTAGGTTTCATCTTGCCACCATTTACTATTCAAACTACTGTCTTACTTGGTCACTTGAACGCTAGTATAAAATGGAGCGCTAGTGAATACCATTTTTATGAAAAAGAGAAATAAGTGTGATATGTTTTCCTCCTCTAGAGACTTCTCCTGATAGTTTAGCGCTAGATGGAAATTAATCCGTTTTAAGGGATCTTTCGGAGATTTCCGACAATCTCCGAACATCACTTTCATGTAGTTTGATGAGACACATTGATGTGAGGTGGGGCTGGGGGTTAAAAATAATGAATATGCCAGATGCCAGTACACTTTTGAAGACGTACATAAACTAGAACACACCGTCAAGAAAAGTGCTGAAATCTTGACGTGAACACACGTTGAAAAAACACAAACACTTGATGTTAAAAATTACACAAAAACAGAATCTGAAAGAAAAGCATATCTATCAATTACAAACCCAAGACAGCAGTTTGCGCCTCAAAACACAATTCAAAAATATGACAAGATAAGGTAACGTGGATCATGTGTAGTCTGATCAGTAATGGCCCATATCTACAAAGCAAGTTTTAGATGATTTAGATATCTTCTTTACAAATGGATTAATAGTTAAGTGTTTTAAATCACATAATCCCACCTATTTACAGAAGATCGTTTGGTTTTATTAAAGCAAACAGTTCAATATTTTATGTGATTAAATATCTCCAGTTGTAATAGTCTTTCTTCTTTCTTTACAGGCAAAAACCTAGGAGAGAAGAACTGTCTCTTCTTTCGACTAAAAGTCAATGAAAGAGGGTTTCTTCCGACTAGCTAAACCACTGGCCTCCGCGCAGGAATCTTAGACGTGGTCGTGGATTCCTATGACTTTATTCGAATAAACAGGGCGGCACCATGTCCTGGAATAAAATTTATTTATGCAAAGTATACTTTGAAGGCGGACGTGGAGACCCTCAGGAAAAAGGAGTGGCCTTTGCTGAATAAAAACCCGTCCCTCTAAATAAACGACGTAGCTACTGAACTAAAGGCATTATGTTTCGTTAAACAAAAAGAACACACAGTATTCTTAAAATTGCATAAATTTTAAAATTTAAAATTTAAAGAGAATAACAATTTCACTCCCTATAGATATAGATGTACTAGACCAACGCTAACAGAACCTCAAAAATATTCTTACTTACTAGTTCTGATAATACCTCACACAGCTTCTAACTTTAGAAGTCACTAACTTCCGCTTACCTTGAATAAATATTTTTATCCAGTATATAGGTATTTAAATTTACACTATTGTAAAATATTTGTGAAAAATAAAAGAACAACATAAATGTAAATAATTATTTATTTTAAATTCCGTTTTTTTAGGTTAGTTTTCATAACAAAAATATTAATTTTTTTAGGGGGAATATCAAAACATAATATTAGAGATCTCTGCATAATTATTCAAACTACAGTTATAGTTTAATACTGTATTTAAAGCAAATCCGCTTTATCTAAAGCTTACAAGCATGAAGTATGTAAATACGGTATGTAAATACTTTCAACAAAAATACAAGCAAAACTTTATGTTATTTTCTTAAAACACAAAAACTTTAAGCATTTTCAACATTTATTAGCAATATTGGCTCATAACCAAACTTTTCTCGTATCAAATAATAAAAGGCTTTAAGGTTACAAGGTTAATCAGATTTTTAGCTAATCACTACTTGCAATTATAAATATTTATGGGTCAGGGCTGCATTTTTACGTTTCCTATACCGCGGGCGCTACTGGTTGCGGTAATCAGATAGGAAACGAAGTAGCGAAGTATTTTTACGTTCCCTATACCGTAATTGCTACTGGTTGCTTTAATGAGCTATGAAACGTATTTCTGTCCTAACTTGCACTTCTCTAAATTACAATTGACCTTCAGATACATTACCGCTTCCTTAAGACCCATATTTTCCAACCTAATAAATCCAAGATATTGAAGTACAAAACTTAAATACCAAAACTGGTTTAAAAACGCCTAATATAATATAATATGAGAAAGCGTGCAAATAGAAGCATAGACACACACATTGACATTATTCTAAAACAACAGTTAATTCCTATTCTATAGGGACATACAAAAGTTCTTATCTTTAATTTATTAGATTAGAATACTTCTCTTATATACATTTTAATGTCGGTCGGTAAAAACATCAATGCATGAACAAAATGTTTTATTATACTACAATAACATAAAACAGTAGCAAAATAAGTATAATAAGTAATAAAAATTAAAATTTTTAATAACTACGTTCATGGCTTTTGGCATTAGTCTGATTAAGATTAATGTTTGTACTTAAAGTTCTAACTTTTTTGGATTTTCTTTTCCTCAACACTTCTGCATTTGATGGTCTACAAGCTTGTATTGCTCTAGTATCAGCATGCAAACTCCTGTTTACGCGACGTGCAATCGAAGTGGGTTGAACATTTATCCTTCGCAATTTCTTAAAATTGCATATAGTTGCGCATATTTTAGAAAATGATTTGACATTTTCAATATTTTCAATTTTCTTGTTAAGTTGACGAATGCTTTTTAACATAAATTCGGACTGATTCCTTTCTGCAAAGCAGTGTATATTTTCTAAATTAATTTTCAATTTTTTCAATTGTTCCTGATATTTCTGAGATAAATTGTTGATATCTAAACCAAATGCTGAAATGGTACTTGCCAAAATTGAAGCCGAGTCTTCCATAGGTTTATCAAAACCGTTGTCAAGATAACAAGTATCTTTTAGTGAATCTGTATTATTCTCCATAGATTTAAAACGATTCGTTGATATTATATTCTAAGGCAAGTGTTGAGTTACATGATCTTGGAAATTTAAATTAGGAACGTGCAGTAAATGAACTCCGGTGTTATACACAGCGCAATGCTTACAAAAATTGCCACTGATTCCATCTGGGCAGTCGCACTGCTCTGTTTGGGTCTTCACAATATATAAGAGATATTCATCGAGGGATAAAGTTACAGTAAATTCAAAATCATTAATTCTGGTTGTAGTTAGATTAACACATTTAATGGCAAACTTTTTTAAATAAATTTGAAAAAGTTGATTCCTCGAGTTTGCAGCAGCAGCAACAAGCTCCTGTTGGTAAAACTGCTCCATAGAAAATGCAATGAAATCTACTGCTGACGCTGAGTTAAATTCTTTACATCTTTTAAGAGCCAAATCTTTAAAAATACGAATAGAAACTTCTACTATGTTATTAGTATTATTTCCTCTCATTAGTCAGCTATTAAGAAAACAAAGACATCATTCCGAGTTTCTTCTCCAAAGCCTATTAAGTGATTTAAAACCAACTCATACTTTGATGATAATTTACATTTGGAAAAAGCGTCTTTTAGTAAATTGCAGTCAATAAAATTTTTGGCATACGGAATATCGCGAAACTTTAACATTAGTAGTTTGCTATTATTTTTTTTAATCTCATGTGACTGATTCCATAACCACCGCCACATAACTTGCATTACATGGAATGTGCAAAGCAGTGTTACTGCTTGAGGAAATACACTATGGAGTGCATTTATTTCTGCAGCGGAATCATCTGTCGTAAATACAGCAGGTGTTTCTTTGCCAAAAAAGCCATCAGATCCTAATACTTCTCTAAATTTACTACTATACCAATGCCAGGCTACATCGGCAATAACACACGGCAAACAATTGTACCAAAAAAGCTGAAACAAAATGATATCGTTAAATACAACACGAGACAGCAATTGTGTGTGTTACGATTTACCTAAATTTTTTAAGGCAAAATTCATATACTTTCTCTGTTTGGTAGAAGTGAATCATGCACCCTAGAGGCACGTCACCTACTCTACCAGCACCAAATAAAAATGTTACGCAATTTCCAGTTTGATCACACGAACCACTACTATCCACAAACACAACTTCACTATAAAAGTGCATTTGGTGAGCTCTAAGCATCAAAAGTGTGATTATAATGCATGAGAATGGTTCCTCACTTGTATATAGTCTAATGCCATGTTCTACAAAAAGCGCTTTTTTCTACGTTAACATTTCAAAAATACTCAGATTGTTCTCTCTGCATAATTAAATCTCCTACAATTAAAAGTGCTAAAAGAAACAAATTTTATAAAAGTATACCTCCATTGTTCATAGTGTTACGAGCTACTATTAGGCAACCCGTCAAACACACAAGCGCCGTAAGCAATGTATATTCTCCAGGAACCGAGAAAGTTCGAGCAAATACCAGAGAATGAATCAACTATTTAATTCAGGGTATAAATAAGATCGCTGATGAAGTACGGAGTTTAGTCTATATCAGAATGTCGAATATAAAGTATATCGTGTAAAGTTAAATAGTTAAGCTTTTGGAAGTCCAAGAGTAAATATAAATTTGTATTATGTGAAAGTGTATATTGTACCGGCAGCTTATTCATCATTCATTTTGTTTTCGACCTTACTTAAGGTCGGTTTGACGCAGCTCTAACTTCTTTTCTATTCTGTGCTAATCTAAAAAGCTCTACATACCCTTCACAACCTAAATTTCTAATAATTTGACTAATATAGTTTGGTCTAGGTCTTCCTATATCCTTCTATCTTTTTCCTATCCACCTGGCTCTACATAGATATTAGCAACCTGATGGTTGTTAAAGAACTCTAACATGTTTACATGATTACCATTTATAAGAAAAAGAAATATAACCTGGTTATCCGCTTCAAAAAGGAAAAGTGTTAAATTATATGTTATGGTAAGGCTTAAGCAACGAATCGCTGCCAACATGCCAGACCGCTACCTAATTGTGAGTTATGTCATGGTGACGTTTATTAAATTATATGTTTTGGTAAGGCTTAAACAACGAAACGCTACCAACATGCCAGACCGCTAACTAATTGTGAGTTATGTCCTGGTGACATTTAGTTAACTGATTTTTATTTTTTTTTGTTTTGTTTTCGAACTTACTTAAAGTCGGTTTGACGCAGCTCTAAATTCTTTTCTATTCTGAGCTAGTCTAAAAAGGTCCACATACCCTTCACAACCTAAATCTCTAATAATTTGACTAATATAGCTTTGTCTAGGCCTTCCTACTCTATTTTTATTTGGTAGTCTATATTCTAAGACTTTACTAAATAGTCCCTCATGTCTTAACTGGTGCCCTATCATTCTATCTCTCGTGACCTTCAATTGTTTCCACATACAGGGATCCTCACCTATCATTCTATAAACTTCCTCGTTTGTTACCCTATCTGTCCAACTAATCTTTAACATTCTCCTATAACACCAAGTTTCAAAAGCTTCTATCTTTTTCTTATCTACTTCTTTAATTGTCCAAGTCTCACTACGGTATAGTAGAACGCTCCATACGTACGACTTTAAGAAACTTTTTCTATTATTTAAACTAATACTATTAGCTATTAGTAAGTTTTTCTTTTTTAAAAACATTTTTCTAGCTTGAGCTATTCTAGCTACTATATCCCTTCTGCTACGTCCATCCTTTGTAATTATACTACCTAAATAGCAAAATTCATCTACCTCCTCTAACTCTGTACTACCTATTTTTAATTTTGGTTTAGAACTAGGCTGTAACTCACTTGTCATTATCTTTGTCTTTACTGAGTTAATTCTCATACTATAGTTACTCCGTAGTATTTCATCTAAAATATTTAAAAACTCTCCTAACTCTTTTCTAGACTCTGCTATAATGGCTATATCATCTGCAAAACGTAACATGTCTATTTTCTGTCCCTGTACACAATTACCTATCTCGTTTCTCTCTCTAGCTCTAAGTTTAAAGCTTCCTCAATATAAACATTAAAAATCAAGGGAGACAGTATACAACCCTGTCTAACACCATTTCTAATCTTAGCTTCTTTTTCTATTTCATCAAATCTAATTACTACGCATTGGTTTTTATATTGACTGTAAATAATTTTTCTATCCCTATGAGAGATTCCTATTTTTCGTAAAACCTTAAACATAACAACCTAATTAACCATATCAAATGCTGTTTCTAAATTTACAAACGCGAAATGAGTCTTTTTATTTTTTTGTAAACTTTTTTCGATAATTAGCCTAATCATTAGTATCGGTTCTCTAGTCCGTCTGTCTTTACGAAAACCATATTGGTCTTCGCCTAAATAATTCTCAGTCAAAGTTTCTACTCTATTTTTAATTATTATTGGTAGTATTTTGGAAGCATGAGAAGTTAAACTAACCGTTCTAAAATTCTCACACCTATCAGCTCCTGACTTTTTTGGGATTGGGATAATAATATTTTTTTCGAAATCTATCGGAACCTCACCTGTGTCATATATTACTTTTACTAGTTCATATAATCTGTCTAAAGTTTTCTGACTTGCATATTTTATTAATTCTGCGGGAATATCGTCTATCCCTGGCGCTTTATTTAGTTTAAGATCCCTAACAGCTCTATCAAATTTTTCTCTTAATATTGAGAACCCTATTTCTACATCCTCTTCTTGGTCGTTCTCTAACTCATCCATATCGTCTCCCTTATATAAATCTTCTAAATATCTTTTCCATCTATCTGCTATCTCAACTTTATTTATTAGAAGCTCATTGTTCTCGTCTCTAATACCATTATATTTTTTCCTATCTTCCCCAAAAAACTTTTTAACTGCCCTGTAAGCCCTGTCTGTCTTACCTACTCTCAAATCGTCTTGTATTCCCTTACAATTCTCCTCCATCCATTTATTTCTAGCTTTTCTACACTCATGTACTATCGTATTTCTAACTGTATTATATTTTTGCTTACTTTCACTATCCACTTCTCTGAAAGGTTTAAACTTTCTTCTATTCTCTATTAAATCTAGTATCTCCTTTGTTACCCACGGTTTTCTCGCTTCTATTTTTTTCTTACCTATAGTCTGTGTTGCTGTATCATGTACAGTCAGTTTTATTTCTTTCCATCTATTTTCTACGTTCCCTTCTACAGCTATCTCTTTGCTCTTAACATCTAATACTTGTTTATATTTCTCTTTTACCCTACTATCATTAAGCTTACCTAGATCCCATCCCTCTCTTTTAACCTTTTTCAATTTTTTGAATTTTAGTTTACACTTCATTTTAACTACGTTATGATCGCTATCTATGTCAGCCCCTGGATAACTACGACAGTTTTTAACTTGGTTTCTAAATCTTTGTTTAACTAAAATATAATCTATTTGGTATCTAGCCCTATCACCTGGCGCTTTCCAGGTATATCTTCTCCTAACATATTGTTCGAATAGTGTGTTTACAGTTACTAATCTTTGTTCCTGGCAAAACTCAAAGAATCTTTCTCCTCTATCATTTCGTCTGCCATACTCAAATTTTCCTACCATTTTTCCCTCACTACCTTCTCCCACTGACGCATTAAAATCGCCCATAACTATTAAATTCTCATCTCCTTTTACTTTTCTCACTATACTATTTATATCCTCGTATACCTTTTCTACTTCCTCATCCTCGTACTGTGTTGTTGGCATGTAAACCTGTACTAAAACAGTGTCTGTGGGTTTTGTACTCAATCTAACCACAATTATTCTATCACTAAATTGTAAGTACTCTTTAACTTTATGCCCTAATCCTTTACCTAACACTATTCCTACGCCTGCCTGTCCATTAATTGAAGAAGTTGTAATTATTCTATAATTATCTTTCCAAAAGTCATTCCTATCTGGCCATCTCACCTCACTAATACCTAAAATGTCCAGCTTTTCCTTTCTCATTTCGACTAATAAATTCGTTAACTTATCTACTCTAAGTAATGACCTTACATTCCAAGTCCCTATCACTAAATCGAACTGTTGTTTTATATTCTTACGATGACGAGCCCCAAGTACCCCCTCCCGGAGATCCGAATGTGGGAGTATTTTACCTCCGGACAATAATTTTACTTGTGAGCTCTCCATCATATGTATTTCGTGTTTTAGGCCACGCACACCTGGGAAATATTGTGGTAGGCTCCCATATCTTTCCACAACGCAGTTTTTAAAGATTTTAGCAAAAAGCCGTATCCGTCACGGTCAACCCCCAAACAAGCTTGTAAATTATTGAGGATCGCCCGAGACCAACCGACCCTCCTCCAATATCTTTTAGCCAGCAATGCTGCTGCCCCTTGCTGCGCCTTTTAATCGCCTGTTACGATAAGCAGGCTTACTATAGTAGTATTCTTTATCCCCTACTATAGGGAAAAGTAAAGGTATCTATTAAGAGCTAAATTGGTCAAACACATTTGCAAATATTAACAAATAAATTGTACAGGAGGGTAATATTCGTTAGCACAGTCTGAGTAATAGTCTCCAAACACATACAGTATTGAGAAAAACACACAGAATTTTGTTGCATTAAATCTGTAGTATTTAATAATAATGGGATAATAAAATTTAAGAAATATGCTTTGCAATATAAATGCTACATGTAAAATGGAATGGATTTACAATATACAAGAAGTATGATATTACTTGCTTCGGATGTTGCAAGAACTCTGACTGCACTTATCACAGGTTTGAAGTCTATTGATGTAAAACGATGTCCTCAGAAACTGCCATTTTAAAATTTAAAAAAAAAGGAACATTATATAAATTGGAGGTAGTAATGTTCAAATTTTAGCCATAAACGTAGAAAACTAAAAGCAAATACTTAATAGATGGACACAAAATATCATAGAATTAAGTACAGACATTTTAATGGAAAAAACAAGGAGACTTGCGGCCATCACCTTATACAGCCATAAATTCACGATAAACAAGTTGAAAATGCAAGGCATTGTCGCAACGAACTTCCAAATGTAGACTTACTTTAAAACAATTTAAAGAAATTAAAATTATTATGTTGTAATAATTATAAGTATTCAGATAAAAAAATAAAAATTTATTCCGGGGGGGGGGGGTCTGGTATCCGTGGTCAGATTTTGTGGGGGGTACCATATTTCGACTCAGCTATGTTAGGGGAGTCCAAATATGTATCGCACATTAATTTTGGACCTATTTGAAATTTTAATTTTCCCGACGGAATATCGCGGGGGCACGGCGTCCCCGTGGCCCGATTTCAACTGACATCAAAACTTAAGCTCAGGACACCGAGCTGAATCGATTGATGTATCACACATTGATGTCCGACCATTAGAAAGGCCTCGGACGGACAGACGGACAGACAGACGGACGACAAATCGATTTCATAAACGAACGAAGTTCGTTGAAAATTGACGCACAGAAGTAATACATTATGTTTAACAAAAAGTTAGAAATTAGATTAAAAAATATGAAAATAGTAACTCAAGTATCATAGTGATTACGATAAACGACAAACTTTACAATATAGCGATAGTACAAATGTATATGCCACATCAGGGCATGAGGAACATATGTATGAATAGTTAGGACCAATACTGGCAGATGCATATGGAGAAAAGCCTTGAATTACTATTAGTGTCTGAAAGATTATAGTAGGTGAAAGTATAGACGATAATATTGCAACAACATTGCTTAACAAAAATGAACAATAGGTTAAACAGAATAGTATAATTTTGCAAAATCAGGTTTTAAAATGACTATCAATTAGAACGATCAGAACAATTATTAAATAAAACATGCAGAATAAACAACAGATCTGAAGTCGAATTTATGAGAAAATATCTAGATGTATTGGGAACAAAGAAAGAATAGTCAAGGAGTAAGTTAGCAATGAAATTACCAACTTTATACATGAAACTAGGAAATATAAGAATAAGTCAATATGAAGGAGTGAGGAGGGATGCAAATATGAAATTAAGAAAACAACTCAAATCATAATTTGATAGTTACAAAAGAATTGAAAGGAGGTTGTTACGTGTCATTTTGACGCATACTAAATTCCTTTTGGTATTTAACTTTTGTACGTAGCTTCAATCTTAATTTAAGTTTAAATTAAGCACCTTTGTCTGAGTATTTATATGACTTCGTATCAGAAATTGAATGATTAGTTGTCAATGATTGTCAATGGGAAAGGACTGATTGGTGCAAATGGAAATGCAATACCGTGCCCTGGTGATTCCCGGTAGTGAACTAAACGCTTTTCACAGAAACCTCCATGTGTAAAGTGTGCAGAAAAGGGTTTTCCCTTTATCCTAATTTCTGTACCTAGGTCTCTTTTGTAGAAGAATTGGATAGCCTTAGAGACTGTGACGTTCCCTTGATATAATTATAATCACATTTCATTTTAATGGTTTCTGTATTAGTAAAGACTACCAATAGGATTAAGTTATTCCCAGAAGTCGTCCATAAGAAGAAGTATTTAAGCTAACTGAGTAGAATAGTGGGGTATGCTAAGCGTGATATCAACCAGAGAAACCATGTTCAGTCTTTACCACCACAGAAACATAAATGCAGGGTACCGCGGATTGCTTATACATGCGACAATAATAAACATCGCGGTGTTTTCATTAATGTAGCAAAAAGTTTTTAAGTTCATGAGAATTATTCGTTTTAAAAATTAGATAATAACATATTTTTTACAATTTATTATTAATTTCGATATACTAAATAATTTTATTTGAGAAGACTTATTGAATATGTGTCCCGTAATTTCGTATAGATTTACAGTATGTAAGTAAAAAAATATGTGTGCATAGTAATTATATTAATATATTATAGCTTTTAGGTCGAATAATAATAATAAAATATGGGTGGGTACGCAGTTCAGAACTGTAAAAATTTTAGCGGTAAAGTTGAATATATATATATATATATATATATATAATGCTGTGATAAGGGGTTGTTTAGGGGTGTATTTTATAGCAATGGTCAGGTAGTAATCAGAAATCATAACAGGAAGCAGAAAACTGCATTTATTTAGGAGAAAATTGAGTAATTAGGATAGTTTGTAAATAGTAAGCAGTCAACATCCTGTATATAGAGCGTAAGTAGATTTAAGCGACGCAAGTAGACACAATAAGACGCATAGTTAGCATAGAAATGAGTAATTCATGCATTAGGTAGATAGTAAATGGAATCCATAAATAGACAAAAGTGTAATAAATAAATTATAGTAGTGTTAGTGTTGTTAATAGACCTATGGTTAAGAATTTAGTTTAAGAAGATATTAGTGCTTGTAAATAGCATTAGTGTGATAGTGCTTCATTGTTAATTGGACTGAAAACATCTATAAATAAGGCATATACTGACAATTGAACTTATGAATAGTGAGTAATAAAGACTTTAATTACTACTTGTTTTAAATTAGTAAAACGCGTTAGTAGTAGCTCGCTACAATATAAATGATAAATAGAGCGATCCATGGGATTCACTTGAGCATTGGCAAGAACTTCACATACTTTACAAATTGGTGTCATAACCATAAGTGCAGATTTATAAAAGTTTTTCGCCTCGCTAACCGTTAAACCGTCATTAAAATAATTGAAAAATGTTTCTCTTGTGGCATGGGTTACTCTTAGGTAACTATAAGCCTCTGCAACCGATATTCTATGGCTATGTATAAAATGAATCTACAAATATTTATTAGTATAATGCCATAATGATTCTAGAATCATGCAGACACAAATACATATTTCTTCACTTGTCACACAGAAAGTTTGCATTATTTACCTTGTTTATATTTAAACAAGAATATTTTCACTTATAAATTTGACACTAGAATTAGATTTTTTATTAAATCAAAGAATAGAACACTATTGATGACTTATTCATTGTTTGAAATTTTTTAATTAACTAAAACTCTAAAAGATATTTATTTTATAATTAACGAATTAAGATTTAGTTCTCATTGCCATAAAGAAAATTCTTGAAAATTGTCAAATCAAAATGAGAACTTATCCATACGTATTTTGGCCTAGGAGGAAGGCTTTTATAATAGCATTTAGGCCTGCTTTAAGTAAAAGATCTCTGTATTAGGAAAACTTATTTTGTTTCTTAATTTTTATAAATATTCTAGCCTGGAAGTTATTTTTTCTTTCTCTTACACTGGTCGTTTTCCTTTGTTTATTTTTTGAACTGTGTTAGTATATCCCATCTTTGCGATACGCAAGTTTTTGTAATTTAAGATATGTTCTACTTACAATCCGCCCTGTGCAAGTAGCATCCGATAAACCCTGGATCCGTTTTTTTGCGTAATTATCCATATCTTCTTTTATTTTCTTTCTCAAAACTAATATTTGTTCATTACAACTAATTTTACATTATTATCAAGTATGCTTATGATTTCAATTATAATGTCGCCATTTATTATTACGTTATCCATATTTCCGCGAGCAGACTATAGAACAATAAGTATCGCTGATGAATGTGACAATATACCCTCGCCTGAAGTGGCAAACTGATGACTGATTCACTTTACACGGTATAAGATACGGAGCGTTTAAGTGGGGATACTATTCCTAGCTGATTACCGCAACCTGTAGCTATTACGGTATAGCAAACGTAAAAATACTGTGCTACTCCGTTTGCTATCTGATTACCGCAACCAATAGCGCTCACGGTATAGGAAACGTAAAATTGCTGGAAAAATGCTGTCATTTTATAAACAAGGGTTGACGTTTAGCCTACTTTTGTAAGAAGCTTCATCAGGACAAGAAAAAAAAATGAAATATAAATATCAAATAATAATTGTAAAGATAAGAATGATAAAATATTAAATAGACAAATTAAAGGGTAAAAAGTATGAAAAGCTACTTCTAAACTAACACTCACCAGCCCATTCAATCCAAAAGGTGTCGTGTGCCAAAGTAACTGGTGAAAGTTGCGAAAGTGGTAGTTTTTATAGGGCAAGAACTTCATGCTTGCGTGATCATGAATAGAGAGGAAAGTGTAACCGATCGGTGAACGTTTCTATTGTGTTGTTATAAACATAGGTTTGTATTTCAAATGGGAGAAAGGTAGTAGCCATTATCCTTGGTTAGATTGTTATAATTTTTAGTGATTTCTACAGATTCTCTGATTTTTCTATTGTAGAAAAATGGAATTCTGGCAATCAGTTTCGTCATGTCAAAGTTAATGGTATGGTCTGTTTCATGTTGGTGTTCGGCCACAGCAGAACGATTGTACTGACTTCTTCTTAAATATCACTTCTGCTCGTTTAGTCTACTTTGTACTGACCGTCCCGTTTCACTTATGTATACTAAACCACAGCTACAAGGCATACTATATACGCCCGGCGCTTTAGGACTGTTTTCGGGATCTTTTAGGGTTGATAATATTTGTAAAATTTTATTAGCGGACTTCTAGATTGTTTTGATGTTGTGTTTACGTAGAATTTTGCCAAATCGGTCATGTTACTCTGTGTATATATCAAAGGATTGTTAAAGATCGTGTGTCGGAATTACAGCATGGTTTGGGGTTTTGTGTTGGATGCAGATGCCGGCTTATTACTCTGCCGAAATCTGAGTTGCAATTGCCGTTTTCTATAAGACTAGTTTTCAGTTGGGTCAGTTCACTAGATAAATGTTTTGATTGTGAAATCTTTATTGCACTGTGTGCTAGAGAGTTGATTACCGATGATTTTTGTGACGGACGATGATGTGACGATGCATGTAGGTGTGTGTATGGGTTTTCGATATACGGAATGAGCTACTCGTCCGTTGGGTCCCAACCTGGAACCATAAATATTTATAACGACACCGGCCGTGAAATCATCTGACAGTATTCCAAAAACCTTTACGGGGATGATATTGTAAACATAACAAAAACTTTCAGTAACCGTAGACACTCATTAGCAAAATTATTTTGTACACTCACCTTTTTGTTACAGTGCCGTAATTCTGACATAGTTAACACTCAATATTCATAAAATAGACAATAATTCTACACAGCTCCTACAGCTCCATCTAACATTATCCGCCACGCTCAGCTACAATGACTGAACTTTGTATGCTAGAATTTCATACTTGCAAGCCCAAAAGACCACCGAACTCACCACAAAAACCCACCTACGCAAATTCTTGCAACTTTCCAAGAACCTTTCACACCCTGAAAAAACATCTTACCCGAAAACCCTGTCCTCAAACACTGTCATAAACCGATCAGAACATATACTAATCCGAAAACGAACTACATATTCTTTTTAAAGGACTAAACTTCTCAATTGCACCCAGAAAAATTTTCGCAGAGAAAATTATTAGCTCTGTAGAATCAGCGATCCGATCTATATCACAAGACGATTTGCTCTGAAACGACTAAATGTTTCCGATATGCCAAAATCTCAACAAAGCTAGAAATCACGGCCTTTAAACACCTACGAACGAACAAGCAAATTATTATACTTTCTGCAGACGAAAGTAATGCGACTGTAAATCAAAACCGTATAGAATACAAAGAATAGATCGACCAATTATTACAAGACCGTTCCTACACTCTTCTAACCAAAAATTCCACTTTAAAACTTGAACAGTGAATTTCAACACTTATAAAATCCTCTAATATTCCCAAATCTATCCAAAAACGCACAATAGCTCGCAAATCTAAACCACCTCGCTTGTAGGGCCTTGCTAAAGTTCATAAACGTGATGTCCCCTCCGTCTGATAGTGGGCACAATTGACTCATACCATCTGGCAAATTACCTAGCAAGTTTCTTAAAACCCTATTTTGGTAACACCCCTACATATGTTTTAAGCTCCACTCATTTTATAGAACTAATTGCAAATATTGAGCTAGGCCCTAATGATATATTAGTCAGTTTTGACGTAACATCCCTATTCACTAACGTTCCTGTCATTGATACTGTCTCCATTATTAAACAACACCTACCTCAAGAAAACAAATTTGAGTACTTGGCCACCCTCATTGAAAAATGCTTAAGTTCTACCTATTTTGTCTTCAACGGACAATTTTACAAACAAACTTCTGGCACGCCCATGGGCTCACCTCCATCACCCATTGTGGCCAATATATTCATGGAGTCTTTAGAAGTCAGGGACATAGAATCCGCACACCTTAAACCAAAAACTTGGTTCCGTTATGTACATGACACTTTTGTAATCTGGCCCCATCGACATCAAACGCTCAATAATTTTCTAGATCACATAAAGAATCAACATAAAGATATTAAGTTCACTATAGAAATTGAAACGTTCTAATGGAGCACCATGCCAACGGACGTGCAATTAAGATTTCACAACCAGAACATTTATTTAATGAACGGAGCCATTTGCAAACTAGTCTTATAAAAAACGGCAATCGCAACTCAGATATGGGCAGAGTAATAAGCCGGCACGAATTATTTCGAATTCATACTGAGTGGTTCCATTCACTAATCTAATATTGAACAGTTTTCATATCATTTTCCTGGTTGCGTTAACTACTTTTACTATCAAGGAATACCATTCAATAAACCAGGCTAAATTGCCTTGCCGCAGCCATCGTGATTCCCTTCCACATGTTCACCACTTAACATACTACCGTCGAATGAACCCGATTGATGTTGTAAAAGAATAACTGGGAATTTGAAATACAGGCGGCGCTGTAAAATAGGAAAGATGTTTATTAAAGATACATGAATTATGGCATGGGTTTATTACAAACCATTCTAGAGTATACTTAATGAAAAAATTAATATTTAACCAACAACAAAGTATGAATTAAGCGCATATTTGCACTAGAATAGAGGTGTGTATTTTTAAAATATTACACAGTTGTTAAAAAATATTGGAATTTTAGTTAACATTTTAAGCTTGACTTTAAGAATTTATATTACAGATAAAAATTTATATTATGTTTCAAATCTATATTTATGTACCAATCTTCAGATCGGAGGTCTTAGTTTACAAAGCCAATAAATAATTTAAATTCTAATAAAAGCATAATAATAAAATTATAAGCAGTTCAGTATTAATAGTACCACTTAGCACCAACATAAGTTGTCAAAACGCATGATCATTAAGTTTCTGCTTGTGTATGAAAGATAAAACTGCAATACGTGAATTATCTGAAGCATCAACAGATTTTCTAAATTTTCATAAAAAACACCATGAATTTTATAACTTCATTTCAGTTTGTAATTTATAGAATCACTATTATGAACACATGGTAGTTTTAGATCATAAACAGGTAATATAGCATTTTGTTAGTTTTCAATACAACTTAACTTAATCTTATAGCTAAAAGCTCTCGATAATGAAATGCCGAACGCACAGATAGTGCGCCGTTCAAATACAACAAATGTATGAGTAAGCTGGTTTGTTCACCGATAAGATTATGTACAACAAATATTTTTATATTAAACCAGAACATGAAAGACTTCTTTGACAATTATTTCCATTATTAAACTGGTTCTGGGCATCGTGAATTACAGAAGAACTTTTACAAGAAATTATGGACGGACTGCAAATCTAACAAAATTCCATTCTCTTACATTGAATTTTGTGAAAACTTGAAAAATTGTATTGGGCTAGATATATTTATTACGGCCTCCCATAACATTAGATTTATTGTTTCTATTCAGTTGTAATACCCTTACACAGTTGCACCAAAATTTAAAAATAGAAATTAATTTTTAATAAATAAAATTCTTCGAACCATTGCTTGGATGCAACAAAAAAATGTAGTTGTTCAATTCGAAAAATATCGATACAAATTTGACCCTTATCCAGGAATATTTTTGACAACCCTTCTATTCGAATGGATAAGAACGACTGGTTATCTTTCCAGATGGAAAAACTAGCAATATTTTCGAACACGTGTATATATGCATAAACAAATGAAATTAACAACAGACTGAAACCTTGACGTTTAAAACGTTCCAAGTATTTTATATAAAATCTAAAGCACGTTCGTTCAGTATAAAATGGAGATCGTTCAGGGTATTACGATTTTAATGGCGTAAATAATTATCGTAAAATTGACACGTTACTCTGCTTCTTTCCAAAAAAAAAGAAGATTAAGGTTACAGAATCTTTAAATAAAATAGAAAAGTTTCTTTTGTTAAACAGTCATAACAATGAGACTAAACTAGGTCTAAGACTATGCTCAAATCTTGAACTTGCAAGAGTTGCCTAACCTTTAACCATAACTAACCAAAAGTTTTAAATAAAAAAAAATTGTGCCGCATGTACGGCTCACAACCAAACTTACGAATATTCTATTATTAAATATAGTTTATATTTACAATAATAGTTGAATTTAAGTTGTAAGTATTTTTATTAACAAATACTTTCGTTGGTTGTAAATTTTCGATTTTAAAGTCGAAAAACTCGAAAAGTAAATGAGATATCAAATAGTGTATAGCATATTCGTAATCAGCGCAAAAAGATGAATAAGATTCATATATTATATATATTATAAAATCACGAAAACTCTGCGATGGACGACGGCGGCGACGACGGCGGCGGACAAACATTGAGATTCCATTAACCAAAGAAACTAAGTTTGGTTGATTATCGTGCGAAGCTTAAACAATACCACTACTTCTTCAAAAACCCAAAAATATTCTAATACAAAAATATTGAATTGCAGAGTGCGTCTGTAGCTACGCGTACAATAAGTCGAAAATGTCAAAATCGAAAGGGCAAAATAGGAAATAGATCAAACAAAAGAATATCAAATACGATTGTCTGACACTAGAAATCAAATCAAGAAACAATATTTAACCATAACTCTCAAATGAACTTTCATATTTTAATATGTTCATTATACAGGGTGTCCGAAAAATACGTGTACAACGTAAGAACAGAGATTCTTTGGCTCGAAATAGATCGATCTGAGCCAACTTACCTATTATACAAGTTGCTTCATTTAGCCGCTAGAAGGCTTCAAAAATCGTGAAAAATATTTTGGTGCTGTACACAATAATTTTAATAGCATACGAGTGTCCCAAAAATGATCTATTTTAACCCAAAGAATCTCTGTTCTTACTTAGTACACGTATTTTCCGGACACCCTGTATAACTAACATAAATATGTTAAGTATTTTTTTTAAATTCGATTCTAATTCAAACAGTTCTGCAAAATCATTACCAAAGATTATATGTTGTAGCAAAGGAACAACAAAACATTGGGAACGCGACGCGATTATGTGTTCAAACGTGAATCGGCAAATCGAGTGAACTATCGACAACCGTTAGTTTCAGAAATGATTCGTTTCTCCGACTTAAATATTTTGAATATCAATTCCTTAATTAACGGAAGTGTTAAATACCAACAAGTGAAGTGATACAATCACAATCCAACAATCCTGTTATTTGTTTAAGAATTAATCTTACCTTAATATACAAGCGATTGGCATAAGGTTTATTTTTAAATAGTGCGTCTGATTTAGACCTACTAGATGACATCATCATTACTAGGTCTTCAGTTCTGGAACTGGTTAGACGAGTACCTTCATTGTTTCATATTCCGAGCTACCCTTCATATTTCCCTGAAATTTACACAGTCTGCATTTATCACCATCTGCATGCGAAAGTCTATCGGTCTACCTTCACCTCTTTTTCCTATCTCTGCTTGTAATATACCCCGTACTATTCTCCAAAAATGCCTTAAACGATATCTTTCTCTTCTATTTCTACTATATTTTTTGCCATCTTGATTCCTCTAATATTTCTATAATCTATTTGTTATTAATTTTGTCTGTCCATGCCACTATCTTCATACATCTGAAGCACAACGTTCCAGAGAGCTTCTATCTCGTTACGTCTGCTTTTCCTACTGCCCCTTTTTTATAGACGTACTGTGCTGTGCTTCACAGATGTAACTTGAACAGCTTTCTTTTGTTCCTATGGTTGTTGCTTTTGAACATAGCTGCTGTTCTTTCTTGTTTTTTGTTGTTTCTTTCACTTCTATTGTTTTACAGTTATATAACCTATTTCCCCGATATTCAGTGGTATGTGAAGGGGGGGGGCTCCGTGGCGTAGTTGTTATGTGTGTGACTACTATGCCCAAGGTCCCGGGTTCGAATCCCGACGAAAAATGTTAGCAGAGCATTTTTCACAAAAATACACCCTCGTTTGGATGAGAGGTCAAATGAAGTTATCGTGTGTAAGTGTTGTCACGCATGTTAAAGATCCCTACCTTGCTTGGAACAGCAAGGGTTCGGCAAAATTCCAAATTTGTCAGGTAAAAAAACTCGCTTCCTGGCTAATGTAGTACCTTCGTGTGGAGCATTGGAAAATCGCATGTAGGGTATGTGAAGGTGAATAAGCAGCCATGGCTACCGAGTTCCCTTAACGCTTGAACATTTGTCGATTTATTAGTTTTTCCAATATATCCTTTCGCACAATCAACATTATTTGAAAATATTTCACAACCAACACCTGTAGTTGTTTATAATAATTGTCATATTCCAGTGCACTTATTTTTGCGTCATTAGGTTTTCCGTCTTGAAACTGGTTGGATGCGTACCTCCACTTATTTCTATTTTGAGCTAGCCTACACAGTTTTCTAAAATTCCCATAACATGCTCTATACAGCTCTATTCTCCTTCTATTGCTTACTAATTATATGTCCCTACTTTCCCGAGGTTCAGTGTTATATGAAAGGGGTTAAGCAGCCTGTGGCTGCCAAGAATACCCCAACACTTAGGCATTTGCCGTTTTTCAGTAAATCCTCTCGCACAATTAACCTTAATTGAGAATATTGCATGACCAATACCTGTAGTTGATTATAATAATCATTTATAATAATCATCATGTTTAAGTACAGTTATTTTTTTTGTTATTAATTTTTCCATCTTGGCACTGGTTGGATGCATACCTCCATTGATTTCTATTCTGAGCTAACCTACACATTTCACTAAAAATTCCTACATCTTACATCTTCACTATCTGTACGCAATAGTCTAACCTAGGTCTACCTCTACCTCTCTTTTTTCCTATCTCTGCTTCTGATATATTGCGCAGTATTCCTTCATGTCTTAGTATGTGGCCTATCATCCTATCTCCCCTATTTTTTACTGCTTTTTACATATTTCTTTCTTCTCCTACCATTTCTAGTACCTTTTTGTTCTTAACTTTGTCTGTCCATGACATCTTCATCATACATCTGTAGCACCACATTTCAAAAGCTTCTACCTTTTTCTTGTCGGCTTATCCTACTGTCCAGGCTTCACAACCATACAGTGCTGTGCTCCACACGTTTGTTTTAAGCAATCTTTTCCTTGTTTCTATGTTTGTTGCCTTCGAATATAGTTGTTGCTTTTTCTTGTTAAATATAGCACGACTTTGTGCTAATTTTTTTTTATATCTTTTGTGCTTTTCCCATCTTCCGTTATTTGGCTTCCTAGGTAGCAGAAATCCTCAACCTCTTGTAAGTTCACGTTACCTATTTGTATTGTTGTTTTTGATTTATTTTCTTCTCTATTGCATACTAGAACCTTAGTTTTATTTTCATTGATTTTCATACCGTATCTCCTGTTAGAACTGTTTCCGTTTCATTAAGAGCAGCTTCTAACTTCTTTGTTAGTTGCTAATACCAGTTTATGATCTGCAAATCTAAGCATATCAATCTTTTGTCCCTTCATAGTAATTACACATGTTTTCCTGCATTTGACAGTATTCATTGCCTCTTCAATGTACAAATTAAAAATTATTGGGGATAAGGCACATGTCTGTCGCATCCCTTTCCATATATTTACTTCCCTACATTCCTGCTTTAATTCTATTACTGTTGTTTGCTCTTTGTATAAGCTATGTACTATCCGTCTATCCCTAAAACTCATTCCAATCTTTTTGAGTATTTCGAACATTTTTTTCCATTTTACATTGTCGAACGCGTTTTCCAGGTCTACAAACCCCATATACACGCTTTCCCCCTTTTCTATTGTTTTTTCCATTACCACCCTCAGAGCTAAACTAGCCTCCAGTGTTCCCCTGTTTCGCCTAAACCAAAATTGATTTTCTCCTAGTATTTCTTCAGCTCGTTTTTCCATTCGTCATTGTACAATTCTAGTTAATATTTTCAAACATGTGCTGCAAAACTTATTGTACGAAAAATTTCACATCTATCTGTTACACTTTTTTTTTGGTAATGAACTTTGGGTATCCCGCCTATCTGCTACTGTTTGTCCAGTGGCTTTTGGAGTTTCTGCTTGCATCTTATCTGTACCTGGCGCCTTACCGTCATTCAAACCCTTTAATGCTAATTCAAACTCATCTCGAAGTATAGGATATCCCAAGTCATCATTTTCAATATATGATTCCTGTTCTAATGCTGTTAGTTCCTGTCCTGTACATCAATTCCTTATATATTCTTGCCATCTAACTACCTTCTCTACATTTTCTATAATGACGTTTCCTCCAGCGTCCCTTATATTTTTGCTATATGGTTTTATATTCATTCTAATTAGTTTGTATGCTTCGTCTGTCTTTCCTATTTCCACCTTAGTTTGTACCTCTTTGCACTTTTCATCACTTCATTGTTCTTTAGCTTTCCTGCATTTGCGAATAATTTCTCATTTTTTCGCTTTATATCTCTGTTTTCGTGTTTGGTCTTATCTATTTTTGTATTTTTGTCTTTCTTCTACTAAACTCAGGATATCCTTTGTTATCCATGGTTTCTTATTTTATTTTTTTGTATACCGTAGAATATTTCTGGCTGCCATGTCTAAGCAGGATTTAATGTTATTCCATTCTGTTTCCACTTGCTTAGTATCACTTTTTTCGAATCTTTCTTGAATATCTTTATTTTTTAGTTTCTAAAAGTCAAAGTGCCTTTTTCCGTTTCCTTTTTTAAATTTTTTAATTTAAGGGCGGCAAACAAAATAATTTTTTTATCCAAAATAATTGAAAGAATTTAGCTCGGTTCACTTAGGCAAGGATAAAAAATTCAAACGAAAACAGGACGATTAATTGACCCTATTTTATTGAATGTACAATTTGAAACAACCACCTTAAAAATTTTATGAAAAATGATGCTACACTTTGCAGTACAAGTATAATAATCACGTTGCTGAAATCGAAAAATAAAAGTCAAATTTGCAAAAGTCGAACAAACGCAAGCTAATTTACTCACATTTGTACAAATAAAGATGAGCAATTTAGCTAAAAGGTGGAGGTGGAGGTGGAGGTGGAGGTGGAGGTGGAGGTGGAGGTGGAGGTGGAGGTGGAGGTGGAGGTGGAGATGGAGGTGGAGATGTAGGTGGAGGTGGAGGTGGAAGTAGAGGTGGAGGTGGAGGTGGAGGTGGAGGTGGAGGTGGAGGTGGAGGTGGAGGTGGAGGTGGAGGTGGAGGTGGAGGTGAAGGTGGAGGTGGAGGTGGAGGTAGAGGTGGAGGTGGAGGTGGAGGTGGAGGTGGAGGTGGAGGTGGAGGTGGAGGTGGAGGTGGAGGTGGAGGTGGAGTTGGAGGTGGAGGTGGAGGTGGAGGTGGAGGTGGAGGTGGAGGTGGAGGTGGAGGTGGAGGTGGAGGTGGAGGTGGAGGTGGAGGTGGAGGTGGAGGTGGAGGTGGAGGTGGAGGTGGAGGTGGAGGCAAAGGCGGAGGCGGAAGTGGTGGTGGAGGTGGGGAGAAAGTGGAGGTGAAAGCGTGACATCAACACCACCACCACACGGTGCCAGGCTGCCTAATAGCACACTACTATCATATATTCATGTTTTACTGTTATATATTACTTACCTTTATTGATAATTATGTATCTTAAACCGATTGAATTTTAATTGCTTTTATTGAATTAATTAGGTGTGTTCGGGTGGTTAACGCTCCAAGTACACAAATAATAATATTTTTTGCAATTTTATCAGAATAACTTGTATGGAATACAATGATCCGTAAGTCTGAAGATCCCTGTTGTTACTGCGGCTGGTTTGTCCTCGTTATACCATTTAAGAATTCTTAGTGTTAGATATTAGCTTACATTCCTAAATAAGGCGCTCCAGTGCTATTCAAAACGTATCAGAACTATACTTGGTATATTAAAACAACATTACATCGAAAACTTTAAATTTCATGCTTTAGTAACATAAAGAGTTTAAAGGGATAAGCACTTCGCACATAATTTGCAATTAACACTAGTTCGCTTAGATTACGCTAAACTAAAGTTTCTGCGACTGGGATTGAATTAAGATGTTGGAAGAGATAATAAAAATACCTACAGAAGTTGTGTTAGAAAGGAAAGTTTGTTCCTTGCAGCTTTGCGTGCCAACATAAAAAGGATTACTGCTATAACTGATTTATTCAGAACTTTTGTATAGTAGATGAGAGAAGGGTGGAATTGTAATTTACTGACTAATTTACATGATTTCACAAAGTAACTCCTGCTTAAAACGCTGTTGTGTAACATGCGAACTAACAGTGGGCATATGATGAGTTATTTGCGAACGTCTTTCTATTGAAAGATCATTTCGAAAGAAATATACCACGCATACTTTAAATCTTTGTAAGAACCCAAGGATTCTGTCTTGAATAATATAATATTGGTTTGGTTTGTTATGCGAAGTCGTCAAAGTTTTAACGCTCTAAGAACTCTCATTTTAAGAAATCTAAATAAACGAGTTATACTTGGTAATTAATAACAGGAATTATAAAGCTGTATTACAGCTGAACTTTAGCATGTTTTGAAACCAGCTTAACATTTGTGTGGGTTAAACAATACAAGCTTACATTAATAACCCATGCTGCAAGTTAACCGATGTACATCTAGTCTCGTGGAAATTGCGACACCGTGAAAGGGGTAAATTTTTCTTGTCAAACTTGAGAGGTGTTTAATTACGCAAAGATTGTAATTCATTAATATTTCATTCAAAAGGACAAGTAGTAATGACATTTTTGACATTTCTTAAATTGTGTTTGACGTTGCTATCAAGTGTATTTATTGCAGTTTTGCTTTATTTTTTATTGTCTTTTCTTGTTTTAAGGGTATGATTATGTTTTGAGTGTGGTAACATCTAAATTACCGTTAATTAAGCGAATTTGCTCGAGATCGAATTATTGCTTGTTGGAAGGTAGTTCTTCGTAAAAGGTATTTTCAAATTGGTTCACCCGGATGCAATCTACCATCATGCGCTATTATCAGACGTGGATTAAGGAGGAGTCAGAAACATTATGCAAGAGGAACTCGGGACCGGAGACAAACTAACGAGGTGCAGAATCGTCATTTTTGACTAAAGACAATAAGAAACATATTTTCTAGTACCGAATTAGTGATCAATGGTTAGGTAACTATAATCATGCGAACGACTTATTGTCAAAATAGAGCTTTAGATTCGCAATTCTATCGGCCACATTTTGTGTTAGCACTTACGACCCAACACTGACAGCAACGAATACAGTGATGAAGGTTGCGTCACCACCGAAATTTGTGGCACATGATGGTGTTTAGTGATGAATCGCGATTCTTTGGAAATGCATGAAGATCGTATGAGAGTCAAACGAAGACGTGAAGGAACATAGCATTGTTGAAATTTCGGTTGAGACACGAGATAGATTTTGAGTGGTTAGGAGCTTCTTTTTAAAAAGTTACTTTTTAAAAACGCTACTATCAAATTTGTTGTAACTCTATAATTACAAAAAATGCTTAATTTTCTTTTAGAACATCTTAAACGCTTACGTTTATTAAACGTAAAGTAATTGAAAAAATACTCTGAGTTAATATTTTAATAAATTAATAATTAATAATTCCGAATGAGTAGCTTGAACATCTAACAATGTTAAAGTTCTGAAGTTCAAAGACTGGTTGGCGATCGGGGCTTCTTACATTTAACATGAAACCTCTGATTTCACATTATTTTGTGGGAAAGTGCAAATATTGCTGTCTGCTATGTCTATATAAATCATACATTGTCTTATTCTAAGTAATTATAAATAAGTCTGCTTGATCGGAGTTGATTCTTTACCTGTGGTATCAAGTTGCGTCTGGAATACAAAGTAGTCGTGTCCTATTCTTATTTCTAGTTTGAACTCTGTTGACACTTAATATATAACCTTCTTTAATATAATGTATCATGCTATAACTAAGACACAATAATTACGTTTAGTTTTATATTCATATTAATTTACGGGAAATGTAACTCATCCCGAAATTAACGGTTAATACTTAATTTTTAAAGACTCATTGTTTTTAAAGGTTCGTTTGTGGTTTGTTTTTCCTTCACTTTTGGTGTCATGATTTTATGTCTATTACACATTTTGTACAATAAGTATACAGCTAACAATAATAATAAAATAATCAATAAAATTGTCCAAGAACTAGTATTAGCATAGTGTAAGTTTGGTACTTTTGATTCGTTCAAATGTTCTTTCACTGCGTGGTTAAGATCGTCGAGATCTAATTGGTTTTGAAATATTTTCAATTAATGTTGATTGTGCAAAAGGATATATTGAAAAAACTATTAATTCGACAAACGCTCAGGTGCTGTGGGAACTTAGCAGTCGCAGACTGCTTAATCCCCTTCACATACCACTGAATATCGAAGAAATAGAGTATATAATTGTACAACAATAGAAGGTGATCGAACTGCATCTAACGAGAAAGAACAGCGGCTATGTTCAAATTTCAGGAAAATGTGTTCCAGGACTGAAGACCTAATGATGATGATAATGCTAAAAATAAAAAATACTACGACGTGTAAAAAACTTTTAATTCTTACCACAAAAATGTTTGACAGATATTCAATTGTAGCATGAAGCGATTTCAACCGTACCAGGAATATAACAACCTGAGAGAAGAATGTTCGTTCTACATTTCCTCATCGTAAATTATAGCAATCGCCAGATTTTGACGTTACCTTGCGTACCGTGGCACCTTTAAAACTGAACCTGACTCGAACGTAAACGAAGTTCAAAAACAACATTTATGACGTTAGACTATCAGAGTAGAGCGTGAACGACAACAAAAACCTTAGGGTTGTTTTTGAAAACAATGTACAACCTTGTAAAATAATTAGAAAGGGAGGTAAGTCAACAATTTGATATTTTACAACTGTCTGTATCCGTATCACAGCACTCTTTCGGCGACGCCCAACGTCAACCGTTGTCATACCACTAGTTAAGCGATGCACCAACGCGGTTGGCGTTGAGCGTCGGCAAAAGAGTGCTGTGATACAGATACAGCAAATTGTAAAATTTGTGATATCTTGGGATACACACATACTACCGGAAAAAACTACAACGTCAAATTGTAATTTTGTTCAACGTTTCTGCATTGACTTTATGCCTCCTTCATAGACTAAAAAACTTAACCAAATCATTACAATTCACTTCAAAACACAATAACAATCTATTTACTATGACCTACACCGGATTTAGACTTAAAAACAACATTTATTCATGACAAACAACTCTCATTAATTTTTTTAAAAAATAGTTTACGGCAACCAAATGCGACGACGCAAGAGCACAATTAGATTTCCCAATTCTAGTATCACTTTTGTGTTGTATAATGCGGTTTTTTTAGTCATTATTTTGTTTGGTCAACGTACATTCTATTGCAAGTTAAGTATTTCAAATGAATTAGATAAGGAAGTAGTATAAATAGAGGTAACGCTAGGCTTAGAGATTAGATCAAGTATGACATCAGTGTTGTAATGTTCTCACGCTAATAAAAATTTTTAAAAAACCGTTTTTGAGAGTGATAAACATAATTGGCGCAGTCAGTACGGGATTTTGGAAATTTTCGAATCGCCGGAAATTTTTCGTTTCAACGATTAACCAAAATCAAGAACCTTGAAAGTGATATAATTATATAGGCAAGCGAAAATTGCTTTGGAAATTGCTTTTAGGAAAATCAACAACTGTTTGTACTTTCGAATTCGAGAAACGAAGATTTTTGTTAGCAGTTTGGAGAAGGAACGAAATCGTCCAATCCAGACACCAGCCCAATTTTGGAAGGAACAGAATCGTCTAACCAGGGCACTTAGTTTAAGAAAAGTATGCGAACTCAA
Organism: Platerodrilus igneus; assembly: GCA_036346225.1. Classification (NCBI taxonomy): domain Eukaryota; kingdom Metazoa; phylum Arthropoda; class Insecta; order Coleoptera; family Lycidae; genus Platerodrilus; species Platerodrilus igneus. Next base: position 4,021,548 of record JARFIW010000544.1, read on the forward strand.
TGCATCATATTAATGTAAGCTAACTTTGAATTTCTATTTCTGATATCTTATAATTGATTTTCAATTGATGAGTGATTGTGATATAAACGACTTAACAGTCTTGATAGAACGTATTAAAATAAGTAACGAGGAAATTTTAGAAGCAAGTTCAGATAACACGAACGTAGATATTCTAGGGAATAATTCAAGGGCTCGTTCAAATATTTTGGAAAGCTCAGAAAATAGTATCAGTAATTTAGATAACTTAATTAATTTAAACATGGCAACTGAACAAACAAATTATCAATTGCTAAAATTACATTTAGATTCCATCCCCCCTTACGATGGAAACCCTCATACCTTGACAATATTTATCGCAAATTGCGAGAACGTAATTAATGTATTTGCTAGTCAAACAAATATTCAGTTAAATAGTTTCTTGCTTAGAGCAATTATAGGTAAATTGATAGGTAGAGCTCAGATATTAATAGGTTCACGCATAGAGTTAAAAACTTGGGACGAAATTAAAAACGCTTTAAATTTATCTTTTGGAGATCAACGCGATATTGATTGCCTTATCCAGGATTTAATTAGTTTAAGACCAAATAAACATGAAACGCCATATAATTTTGGAATGCGTTGCCAAGACGCAAGGAATTTAATAATTGCAAAATTAAATTCATTGACCATTTCAGCCGAAGAACGTACTATTAGACTTAAAAGTTATGATGACCTTTCGCTTAAAACATATATTCGTGGATTGCCAATAACCATTCAAACAAATGTTAGATTACGCAACCCTAGTAGTTTAGAACAGGCTATGGGATTAGTTATCGAAGAAGAAAATTTCTTATACTCAACACAGAGAAATAGTAACTTAAATTCAAATTCAAATTTCAAACCCATTTCAAGAATGACGCCTAGTAGCTATTCAAATCACTCTAACATTCCACTCAGACAAAATTTTAACAATTTCAATTATAGGTACCCAAACACATTTCAAAATAACCAACCTTCATGTTCGAAATTTCAAACGCAAAAGCCTCATTTTCAAAACACACATTCGAACACATTTCACACCCCTGTAAACCATCAAAGAACATTTAATCCAAGTTCCCATTTTAATAACAGGTTTGGTATGCAAAACACGCCATTTAGTAGCAAACAAAATTTTGCAAGTTCATCTCAGAGATTTGCTCAAGTTCATCCAAATAACATATCCAATTTTAATAAAGACGAACCGATGGATACATCTTCTGGAAATACAACTATTAAACCTCAATTTCAATCTCAAAGGTTATACAATCAGAATATAAATAGTTCAAACTGCAATGACCCTTATTTTATAGACCGTGAGAATGATTGTAATACTGCAAACTATAGTGCTTATTGCGATCACGACGACCCCGTTCATTCTATGGAAACACACGAGACGTTTCAAACTCAGCCGCTATATAACACCGCTAGAAACTATATCTAGTTTCCTGATAACGCGTGTGAGAATATAAATTACGAAGTTAATGATGTAAATCCTACTCAGCAAAATTTTCCACAGGTCATGCCTTGGAACAACGAGAGGTAATACACGTAAACACATTCAAGCAAGATTTACCATTTATTATTATTCCTGAAATAAATGCTAGATTTTTAATCGATACTGGTAGCACCCGTAGTTTGATAGATCCTGAAGTAGCACACAAATTTTATACGAAATTTATTTACCCGGAATTTTTCAATATTCAAACAGCACACAATATCAGCTTTCACAAAGAAGTAGCACGCATACCACTTTTTCAAATCTTTAACGTAAAGGACTATTACAAATTTTTCCTTTTCAAATTTAGTAATAATTTTCAAGGTTTAATTGGAATCGATTTACTTCGACAATTAGGCGCAAATCTTAACTTAAGCCGGAAACAAATAATAACCCGCATGCGACTATTCCTATTATTCTAAATTTTGAACCAGAAATGAAAATAATCAATTCACAAATTATTCGATAATTGTAACCGAGCGTTGCCGACAAATAATAAAAATCCCAGTACAAATACGTAATGGAGTCGGAATATTAAACCACACGAATTTTGGAAATGGACTTGAAACACAAAAAGCTTTGGTTAATGTTATCAAAAATTTCGCGACCATTGTAGTCACAAATATAAATGAATATCCCGTTAAAATTTCTATTTTTCAACCTTTCGAAATTGAACCCATAAACGATATTGATGTAAATTTTATCGAAAATTTGAAAACAGACCTAGAATTAGACGAACCACAGGACGATAAATTAAAAGGAAATTTGAAAGATCTTCGACTTGATCACTGCAATAAAGAGGAAAAAGATGCTATAAAGAAATTGTGTTTAGAATACCGTGACATATTTTATTGTGAAGGAGTTCCCCTCAGTTTTACTAGTGAAATTAAACATAAAATAAATTTAAAAAATGATTCTCCAATTTTTACAAAATCATATCGCCTCCCAGAAATTCACCGCAACGAAGCAAAAACACAAATAAAGAAAATGTTAGATCAGGGCATAATTGAAGATAGTGTTTCGCCGTGGTCTTCCCCAATTTGGATAGTAGAGAAAAAGATTGACGCATCTGGTAAACGAAAATGGCGACTTGTAGTAGATTATAGAAAATTAAATTCTGAAACAATTCCTGACAAATACCCATTACCTAATATTAATGAGATTTTAGATAGGCTAGGCCGTGCAAATTATTTCACGACCCTAGATTTGGCCAGCGGGTTTTATCAAATCCAGATGGACCCCAAGACGTACAGAAAACAGCATTCAGTACCCGCAGGACATTTTCAATTTAAACGGATGCCTATGGGTTTAATAAATGCCCCTTCGACATTCCAACGTGTAATGGACAGAGTTTTACGCGGACTGACAGATCAATCGTGTATAATTTACCTTGACGATTGTCTAGTATTCAGTTCATCTCTTCAAGAACACTTAGAAAAATTAAGAAAAGTTTTTGACAGATTTAGACAACATAATTTAAAAATACAGTTAGACAAATCAGAATTCCTACAAAAAACCGTAATGTATTTAGGACACGTAATTACCCCTACAGGAGTTAAACCAAACCCAGACAAAATAACAACCGTAAAAAATTTTCCTTTACCACGCACAGCAACTGAAATCAAAAGTTTCCTTGGACTATTAGGTTACTATAGACGTTTCATAAAAGACTTTGCAAAATTACAAAACCTATGACGAAATGCTTAAAGAAGAATGCCAAAGTAATACACGACAAAGATTTTCTAGACAGCTTTAGAACTTGTAAAGAAATTTTGACCAACGGTCCTGTACTTCAGTATCCCGACTTTGAAAAAAAATTTATTTTGACGACAGACGCGAGTAACTATGCAATTGGAGCAATATTATCGCAAGGAACCGTACCCAATGACCGACCAATAGCGTACGCCTCTAGGACACTAAATGAGACCGAAACAAAGTATTCGACAATCGAAAAGGAACTTCTTGCAATTGTTTGGGCATGCAAACATTTTCGACCGTATTTATTTGGACAAAAGTTTTATATATATACTGATCATAAACCACTGACATGGCTTTTCAACTTAAAAGACGCAAACTCAAAACTGACAAGATGGAGGATAAAATTATTAGAGTATGACTACGAAATTCTTTATAAGAAAGGAAAATGTAACACTAATGCCGATTGTTTATCCCGGATACCAGTCAATGCCTTAGAAACAGGATCTCTTGCAAATAATCCAGGTGACATAGATGACTATATAACAGAATTTTTAAAAAGTTTAGATCATGAACCGCATGACGAAAATCAATTTCAAACAGAATTACCTGAAGAACCTCAATTAAACACTCCTGAACCTGCATGGACAATACATATTCCTGACGACGACAACATATCTACTCAACATTCTAACTCTAATGGAAACACGAATAAAGGAATTGCTATTTTAGACGAAATTATAAATAACAAACCACGCCAGATTTTAGTTTACCCAAATTTGTATTACAAGACGGACGTAACGTTAGAGAATGAAAGCGACCCCACAATTATAAAAGTCAAAATTCCAGAAATTGCCAATGACAAACTAATTTTGGATTTTCTAATTCAGTACACAGACCCTAGCAACACTTATTATTTACATTTCAACAAAGACAAATTGTATAATGACTTCAACGATGTATATCAACAGCATTTTTCTGAAAATAGACCAAACTTAATCAAATGTACCAAATTAATTAATACACTTAAGGATATCGAAGAGCAGACAATAGTAATTAGAAACTACCATGAAGGTAAAACGACTCACCGAGGAATAAACGAAACCTATGAAAGACTCAAACAAAATTATTACTGGAAAAATATGAAAACTAGTATAACAAATTTTATAAATGAATGTACATTGTGCCAAAAAAATAAATACGCTAGACAGACCCCATATACCCCAATAATGCTAACGGAAACGGCAAAAAGCCCATTCGAAATTGTACATATGGACGTATTTACTTTTGATGGGAAAAATTATTTAACATTAGTAGATGCTTTTACAAAATTAGCTCAAGCTATATTTATAAGTGGAAAAACGGCTATAAATATTAGTCAAGCACTTATAAAATATTTTACTTCTTTCGGTATACCCCAAACCATTGTGACAGATAAAGGAACGGAATTTAACAACGCTACAATTAAAGAAATTTTAGGACTACACAAAATTAATGTACATTTCACAACATCCGGACATCACGAATCCAACTCCATAGTTGAAAGAACACATTCCACACTAATTGAACACTTAAGACTTTTACGCGATATTTACCCCAAAGAAAGCGATTTAATGGACTATGCTATAATAGGTTATAATAACTCGATCCACAGTGCGACAAAATATACTCCCTTTGAATTGACGTTTGGACATACAAATTCGAGAGACCCCAATGAAATCTTTTAACCCCTAACTTTTATTCAGACTACGTTAATAACCATAAAGAAAAATTAGAACACGTATATAATAAAGTAAATGAAAAATTAGTCGAAAATAAACAGAAAGTAGTAGATAAGAAAAATACCAATGGAGATACTAATCCAGAATTTAAAGTAGAACAAATAGTTTTTAAGAAGAATCCTAAAAAAGAGAAACAAAAAAGATAAGGTGTTTTTAGGACCGTATAAAATTACTAAAATATTAGATAAGAATAGGGTAGAGATTTCAAGAGAGAAACAAAAAAATAAGGAAATTACATTAAGTAAAGAAATTATACATATTAAGGAACTAAAAAGACCCCCTGTTACAGATTCGCCCTCTGCACAGTCACAAGACGAATTACAGCCCAGTTCTTCAATTTAGACGACAACCCCGGACTTCTTCCTCTTCGTTTAGGCACAGCCCAAATAAAAACCGATTTTTGGACATTTATTCAAATTTATGATATTGCTAATATTACAAAAAAACTTTTTGACTTTAAAGGCTCAATATGAACAAATTCAAAATACACTATCATTATCCCCACATGTATTCCAATTCAATCAATCATTTCACAATTCGTATCACACAGTCCAAATTTTAGAAAATAAAATTGAGATACAATTAAAACAATTAAATCCGCTTTGGAATAAACGAGAAAAACGATCTCTTTTTAACGGTGTAGGCTCAGCATTAAAGTTTCTCACCGGAAATTTAGATTATAACGATGAAGAAAGATATGACAATGCCATTTCATCTTTAACTAATAACCAAGAAAAAATCAAATCTTTAATTAATGATCAAATAACTCTATTTCAAACTTCCCTTCAGAATTTCGAAAATAACTCTAAAATATTAGCTCACAATCAATATATTCTAAAAGACCGAATCGAGGAGATTTCAAAAGAAATTAAAAATTTAAGTATTGACAAGGTAGAAACTTTTCATTATTTTGCTCTAGAAAGATTAGCTCTGCAATTTTCCACAAATTTTCAGATTCAAAATGATCTATTGGAACGAATCGAAGTTGCTATTACTTTTTCTAAATTAAATATTTTTCATAATGCTATGGTAGAACCCCATGAACTATTTTCTGAACTAACCACAGCCAGTAAACAGTTACAAGGCAAGAAATTCCCATTCGAAGTGACAGTACTCAATACGTTGCTATTCGAAAAAATCATCAATATTAAAAGCTACAGCAAAGATAACAGTATAGTGTTTATTTTGGAAGTACCAATTGTTGAAATGGACGATTTTATCTATTATCATTTGTATCCACTACCTACTCCACATCAGACTTCTTTTAAGATGATCATCCCTAGTGCAAAATACCTTTTGTTAAACGACCACACCTATGCAGTTTCTGACACAAATTGTTATGAAGTCACTCAGGCAGAATTCATTTGCCATCAACTACAAACATCAAAAATTACTTCAACAGCACCATGCGAAATTGAATTAATAAGATACGCCGAGAATATACGTAATTGTCACCAAATACCGGTGAAGATAACCACAAAGAAGATTCAAAAACTGGAGAAGAACAAATGGATCATCGTAGTGCCTCATAATTTAGTTGTTATACACAAGTGCGGAAAAGTGAAAAACAGTATTCCTATAAACGGTAGCTATTTGCTAGAACTTAAAGATTCTTGTGAAGTGTCAATCGATGAAGTAGTGTTAAAAACTTTTGTTAATGAAATTTCTAGTTATAAGAATATTGTATTACCACGCTTAGAAGTTTATGCGAATAATTCAAAAATGCCAAACTTTGACCTTAAACCTTTAGAAATAGATCCGATACATCTCAATGAATTAAATGAGGTTTATCGAGTTTTGGAAAATGAAAAACTAGAATTAAGTAAATTAGAAAGTCCTGTAATCAATTTTAAGAATATTAGCTTTTATACGATAATTTTGTATGTTACTATTATTTTTCTGATATTATATTTAATTTATAGATATTTTTTAAAGAAGTCAATAGCTAAACATGTAAACGAAAATAGCACAGAACATGAGACAAGGAACTTTCCTGGACTTTCGAACTCTGGTTCCCCATAGTTCTCATTTAGGGCCGGAGGAGTTAAGTATTTCAAATGAATTAGATAAGGAAGTAGTATAAATAGAGGTAACGCTAGGCTTAGAGATTAGATCAAGTATGACATCAGTGTTGTAATGTTCTCACGCTAATAAAAATTTTTAAAAAACCGTTTTTGAGAGTGATAAACATAATTTGCAACTACATTGTATTTGATAAATAAGGTTACTGCACAGAGACTTATCTATGCTATCTTTTAATCTAGCAAGTTGAGGCTAGATTTTGAATGAAAGATAAGGGTTTTGAATACAGTAACCGTTTTATAGTAGGTTGGGGATATGCATTATTCACCAAGGTAAATACCAATTCTTTTAAATTTTATTGATTAGACAAGACTGGCTTGCATATTCCTGTAATACGATGTTTCAAACCAATAATGGTGTTAATCTGATGAGTGAACATTTAGTTAGGGTGATAATTATTGGCAGGCGATCAATAACCAATGTGTCTAAAACTGAAATTCTTTGGCCAACTTTTTTTGAATACGTAAAAACCATATTAGAGTCGAAGCTGTTGAAAATGTACACTGTATACTCTATCAAATACTTAGGCAAGGAATATAAAATGTTATCCACATATTTGACAATAAAGGGAATGTCAAAAGGAAGTAAATCAATGACAGACTCTAGTAAAGAATTTATGACGACTTGAGCAATGATAGGTGACAGTGTAATTAAAGTAAGTAGAAAGTTATGCTGTTTTGAATTGAATTGTACTAATTTTCATTAAATTTTTCAGTCTATAAAGATGGCATAAAGTCAATGCCGAAACGTCGAATAAAAGTTACAATTTGACGCTGCAGTTCTTTCCAGTAGAACGAGTGTATCCCAAGATATTACAAAAATCATTTGTTTACCTACTTTCGTTCGAGAAATAATAGTAGTTATATATAACAGGGTCTGCAAGTTGTACAAATTCCGCTTTCATGTAAAGCTGGAAAGAGATGTCCTTTCATATTGTAGTTGACTTTTCGATACAGTTATGGTAATTCTGTTGGGAATTTATTGTTTGTTAAATACAGAAAACCCCAATAATCTGCTATTAATTTCTGCAAGGAAACTGTTATCTAATTAAGGTACGTAAATTGCTATCTCCGTATAAATTACCTACGTTGAGTTACAAAATTGGGCTATGTATTTATTTAGTAGTTCTTTATAAATTCTGCAATGGAAGCTTTAATAATTATAAAAGTAATGCTAGTTGCCACAGGTTTGTTTTGTTAGCATTATACTGTGTTTGTACGGAAGACAGCTACTATGGTTGTTGAATCAAACATATTTTGTTTTAATTAAAGCAGAATATATAGCTTGAATCATCATTATTTGCGTGTTTACCTTTTAGATTGTTGTGCATTGTAACTGCCATCTACAAATAACTGATGCATGCTGTAAAAATCTTCATAATAATCTGTTACTAATTAAATAATTTTATTAAACAGTGAAAACAAATACTCTCGTAAAGTGGTAAAATTAATTGAATAGTCAAAATTTCTAGAACGTCATGTAACCTAATACTTCAAAGAATGCTGTAAGTACCAGAGGTCGGAACACGCACCGGATTGGAGTAGCTGCCGTAGTTGAACTGTCTACATTACGGGCGGCTCCGTGGCGTAGTGGTAAAGCCTGTGACTGCTATGCCTAAGGCCCCTTGTTCGAATTACGACACGGTCACATGAAAAGTGGTAGGTTAGCATTTTTTAAAAAAAGTACACCCTCGTTCAGATGAGAGATAAAATGTAGGCTCCCTGTGCGTGTGTTGTCATGCACGTTAAGGATCTGCACATTGTGTGGAACAGCAAAGGTTCCGCAAAATTCAAAGTTTTCAGGTACAAAACCCGTTTCCTGGCCAATGTACTACCTTCGGGTACAGCATTAAAAAAAATTAAATGTAGTGCCTACATCACGGAATTTCCCAATCTTACAGTGGTGTCCCCAAATACTGCATTACGTTGTACGAAATTTATAAAACTGCGTTATTTTCATAATCAGCAGAAAAATAAACAATGTAAAGCGTTTTTAGCAATGCAGAAGAATTTTCCTTAGCGGTCGTTTGTGGAGGCGGAAATTGCATTCAGAGAAGAAGAAACGTTCTTCTGCTTTTATTCTGCGTACTATTTTCAAAACTGGTACCAAAGATAGATAATCTCAAAGGGGCTCAAAGTGCAAGAGTTCTTTTTTAGCGGCCGTTCGTGGGGGCGGAAATTAATTACATTTATTGAAAAGTTCTTCTGGTTCTTCTGGTTTTATGCAACGACTTATTATGTTCAGACCTAGTACGATAGAACCACCATATAAAAGGGCCTTTTGCCGAGTAAAAGAATTTTCCTTAGCGGTCGTCCATGGGGGCGAAAATTGCATTAATAGAGGCAAAGCCGTCCTTCTGGTTTTATGCAACGATTTGTTATATTCAAAGCTTAATACGAAAAATAGATAATATAAAAGCATTTTTGGGAGTGTTAAAGAATTTTCCTTAACAGCCGTAAGTGGAGGCGAAAATCGCCTTTATAGACGAAAAAACATTTTTCTGGTTTTTGTAATGATTTGTTATTTTGAAAACTATTACGAAAGATAGATAATATAAAACGGCTTTTGACAGTGCAAAAGAATTGTTCTAGCGTTTGTAAGTGGGAACGGAGCGCAAATTACGTTTATAGAAGAGAAAAGGTTTTTTTTTGTTTTATGCAACGACTCGTTATTTTCAAACCTAGTACGAAAGATAGATTATCCCGAATCTCTAGGAATTTTCTAGATAGCGCAATCCCCCAGAGAGCTACCCAAATTTTAAAAAAATTTACCGGTAGCGATTTTTGACCGTCCGCATAAACTTTTTTATACATGCAATACATCTTGTTAGTCTAGAATTTTATGCAGAATACGAATCTGTAAACAGATTTAAAATAGGACCACCCCTTACCGTTTTACAGCAAAATCTATTCGCAGATTTTTGGCACTGCAATGGGATCACCTATATCGTCAACCATTGCCGATCTTGTAATGGAAGAACTAGAAAATTGGGCTATTAGCAAACTACATTTCACACCGGCATTCTATAAACGATATGTAGATGATTGTATTATGTGTTTACCTGCTGACAAAATTAACGATACGTTAAAAACCTTCAATGCATTCCATCCGCGCCTGCAATTCACTCATACGATAGAATCTAATAGAACTATTCCATTCTTAGATGTCCTCATCTCTTACAATAATGCAGGAAAAGTTTCCACCAACTGGTATAAAAAAGCCACATGGAGTGGAAGATATTTAAATTTTAAATCATGCGTTCCCAAACAGTATAAAGTTAATGTTGTTAACAACCTCATAGAACGTGCTATCATCCTTGCCCATAATAAACATAGGCCAAAAAATATAAAAATAGTTAAAACTATTCTTAGAAATAATCTATACCCTAAATCATTTTTTGAACCAATTATTAAAACAAAAATCAATAAAATATACAACAATTCTAATAAAATAAACAAACATTGGAAAAACTCGTATTAGTATCTTATACACCCCGATACTTTCTGATAAAATAAAAAAATGTCTTAACGCATACAATATTCAGGTAATCCACAAACCAAACAACTCAACAAAAAATATTTTCACGAAACTCACGCCAATAATTGATAAAAAGCACAAAACCCACACAATTTACCAAATTAACTGCTTAGAATGTCCAGGGGTGTATATTGGTAACACTAAACAATATTTAAACAAGAGGATATACGAGCATAAATATACTATTAAAACAAGTAATAAAAAAAGTACGGCACTAGCGTTTCATGCGATTGAAAAATGCCACCAGTTCGATTTTGCTAATGTTAACATTTTAGGTATTGAGGCTAATGATAATGTTAGAGGTTTTTTAGAAACCATCCACATACAAAAAAATACCAACGCCATCAATTCTAAAACGGACCAGGATGGGTTTGTAAATGTTTACTTTAATCTATTAAACAAAACATAACTATTTTCTCAATAAATATTACCTCCATTTATTACAAATGCTGGATATAAATTGCCATTTTCAACATAAATATTACTACTCTTATAGTTAACAACTAGTTTATACGTTCTAACGTTAGTCCACTTTCGTATCTAGTATCGCTAACATTGTGATATTGTTCTCGATTTTTTATTTTTATAACTACGTTGTTTATATGTCAACCCTTGTTAGTGACTATTCCTTACGATACATACAAAATACCACCTGTTGTTATAGTGATATTGTAAATTAACAAGTTAAATTTTCTGGTCTGTATATTTTATAGTTTTTAAAAACTTTATTTTAATTATAACTTTTTATAGATAATCTATTTGATAATGGTCTTGTTGACCGAAACGCGTCATAGTAAAATATATTGATTTTTTACTACTACGAGTCATTATTTCTCGACTTATTTAACTGACCTGACCAACTTCCAAGAATAAACTTCAGTAATATATATATATATATATATATATATATATATATATATATATCTTGCTGTGATATAGCCCCTACGTTGGTGTGCCCGCTTTTATTTACTGTGATATATCGCCCCACAATTGGGTGTTATTTTTATTGCTGTGATATAGCACTCTTCAATTCCTATGATTTCTTAAATTTGTTTTTCCACGGCTAGTTCACTGAATGATCTACTTCACAACAATAAAGATTATTTAACCTCTTTTTCGTTCTACTACCTAACCGTTAGAATAATTTAAATGAATCAATCAAAAAAATTACACAGTATAATGATTGATAATATGTACAGTTTTAAGTCAATTCAAAAATTAGCCCCTGAATAAATTGTTCACGTTCACCAACTTTAATTTTCCTGAAAGCCAGCAAAAATATCTTTCTAATTACTCTTAAGTACTTTTCGAACGTTCAAAGATGATTTCTCTATTATTTAAATTCTCAATTGACCTTTTTGTTAACCCTTACAGATATATAATATATAGCAAATATTAAAATTAAAAGTCTTTAACAAATGAAGAAAATTAAGATCTTTAATCTGGGTTTACCTTGCTTGTCACTGGAATTGCCTCAGGGTATCTGTGTTCAGCACCCCTTGATGGTTACAGTTTGACTTGCTTCACTTGTTGGCAAGAATGATGGATTAATGGTTGCTTTGTATTTTTCCCTTCGGATTTCTAGAGTAACTTTTAGTATTTTTACGTTTATTTCCTTGTAAGTGTTTTCAAAGTATTTTTGGATTTTCATTTAACTCAAACATATCCAAATCATTGGATAGGTCGAGGAGGACCACAGAATTGGCCCGCTCGATCCTCTGATTTGAATCCTCTCGATTTCTCTACTTGGGGCCATTTACAGAGTTTGGTTTATCGTATTCCTGTTCGCGATGTAGAGCACTTAAGAAACCGCATCATCGATGCGTGCAGGGTAATTAGAGAGACTCCAGGAATATTTGAGCGAATACGTGGCTCAATGCGCCGACGTCTAGACGCATGTGTAATGACTGAAGGTGGATATATTGAACATTTACTATGATTTCTACATGTTGTATGTTTTGTTATTATTAAATTAGTTTTGTTTATTCATCTTTAATCATACTTTGATGCATGTGTATGAATTGATTTCACAACTATTCAGCTTGTGTATATGTATATTTATGAACTTTATGACTGATATAACCTGTAAATACGTATTGCTTTACACATATTAATCCACAATAAAGCAAAAACTCACACACACTACCTAAAAAGTCAAGCGCCGCTACTCAAACGGTTACAATACACACACACATATTGGATAATTGCACAAGGCAAGCCGATTAATACTAAAGTATTACTGAATAAGATAAAATAATAACTTTGACTTTTATGTAAAGTCCAAGTGATCATTTCAAATCGAGCTAGTAATTGATGTGGGCAAACTCTTTGAGAGTTAAATCATTTAAATTATTGAACGGAGATATTTTAGTTTCTTGGGATGTAGATGTAGTGAGGATATTTCGAAAATTGAGCAAGAAATTTGGTATGCTGAAATCAGTACATTATGTACTCTTTTTTTGAAAAGTTCAAATAACATGAAGTGTATATAGAAAGTATGAGGTGGTTCCAGACTCGAAGACAATACGTGGGGTAGAGAGAGAAGGTCAGTCGGGAATGGACGTGTGCGAGAGTAGATGCTAAAGGGCTCCGTCCGGGCATCGTTAGTTAATAGAGTAACATATTAATTGTTTTTATGATAAATGGTGCGACTACAACACAATCCTGTGTTGTAGGTACTTGTGGTTTTATACGCGTTGATACTTTATTGTAGAAGCTTGTTTTTGTACACGTTAAATAGTTTATAGCATTAAGTTTGCATTCGAGTTCTATTTTTAGTTATAGGTGCCAATGATAAAGAGTCCACCTGAGATTCAATTACAGCAATAACAGTTTCAACCTCTTTATCTGGCACCAAGTTTTGGCTGTAAGGTGGCCGTGTGATTAAATTCGAGACAATTTGTACTACAAAAACAAAATAACATAATCAACCGAATAAAATAGTGTTATCGAATGTATAATGTACTATAGCATTGGCATAACCGTCTAGTAGGTGAGAAAGTGCTCAAAACTGATTTCCTGCAGCTGCGCTTCAAGCTGATAACCTGTTGTAGTGAAATACTACAATTTTGGTGAGATTGTTTATTTTCTTACAACGTACCTTGCAAGGATAGTGGTAATTGGCGTTTATTTTGAAGTAGAATATTAGAGCTTGTCAAGGTGCAGTGCGCTATTTGATATGATGATATTGATACCTGATGTTATTGAATATTCTGGGATACAATCGATGCAATAACTTGTTGGTCAATGAAAATTTTTTACTGATTAGTAATTGTTATCAATATTAACGCTGCAATTAGAAATTTGTATAAACAGTTTGTCATTAAATTAAGAGTTAAATTAGGTTGATAACTGTTTGAAAATGTCGAAAGGTAAAGGTAGAAAAAAGAATGATTCCGTGGAGTCACAAACCGGCGATTTAGAAAACATGATTTTAAAATTAACTACGGGGATGGCAGAACTTTGCGATACTGTCAGCAACTTAGCATCTTATATCGATTATTTGAACACTGCACAGTCAAAGATTAAAACTAATGAAATAATTATTTCCGAAACAAAGAATTTCATTTCACCGACGAGTGGTTCGTTTCCGAGAGGATCGCCAAAGCTCAATGATAAAAGCTATTTGTCAAATTTGAGGGAATTGAGAGGTAATAATTTAAATTTTTACCCCAATCCAAAGACTCACTTTATGGGGTTTTTGAAAAAATTAAATAGAACACTAGAGGCCGGAGTGCCTGAGCAACACAAGAAGGGTCTGGCGTTAAATTGTCTTAGGGGTACAGCGGCAGAATGGGCGTCGATTAAAGAGGATAGTTTTGGAACTTTGATGATTTTAGGGGCGCATTTCAAGAAAGATTCTGGAATTTAGTCAAACAGGGGGATTTGTTCATGGAACTTAACTACGGTCGTTATCAGTCCGGTAGCAGGGCCGAGTATTTTTTAAATTTGGTGCATCAAGCGGGATTTTTAACCGAAAAAATATCTGACGACAAATTACTAACTATACTTTCCAAGCATTTTCCAGCGGACGTTCAACGTGGAATAATTGCAAATGGGCTCCACACTCGGACGAAGTAGAAGAATTTTTACAAGGAATTGACGACACTTATTTTGGTGGTTAACACGAACTATGAATAGGCCGCCGACACGAGAAATTAATCCGCGTCGAGATAACTATAACGCCGACCGCGACGAATCAAACAGGCAGCTGACATTCAGATACCAAAATAATGCGAACAATCAAATTGGTGACTCGCTTAATTTGAACGTATAATATATAACATCTTTTGATAAAGATATGGAAAACATTTTAACGGATTCTGAAAGCGAATCAGAAAATCGTGAAATAATTGCACCAACGGTGTCAATGTTGGTAGGAACGGAAAAAGTGGAGACATTAGTGGATAGTGGCTCGGAAGCGTGTGCCGTGTCCGAGACTTTTTATAATAAACTGTCAGGGCAAGGAATGAAGATTCCTATCCTACCGGTTACCAATGTATCGATAGCCGAGGCTGTGGGGAGATAGAACTTTGATTGGTGGAGGTTATTCTATTCACAATTATTATTGCACATCATTGTATGCTTGTTTATACTGATACTTAAAGCTAAATTATGTGATTTAGATTTAAGTAGGGGGTTATGAGGTGGTTTCAGATTCGAAGACAATGAGTGGGGTAGTGAAAGAGGGTCATTCGGGGGATGGATGTGTGCGAGAGTAGATGCTAAAGGGCTCCGTCCGGGTCTCGTTAGTTAATAGAGTAGCACGGAGTAGCATATTAATTGCTTTTATGATAAATGGTGCGACTACAACACAATCCTGTGTTGTAGGTACTTTGTGTTTTTATACGCGTTGATATCTTATTCCATTTCGAATGGACCTGCACCTTGCCGAAGTTCTAAATTACTAGATCAGGTGAAACGGCTTGCGTGTTCTAATGAGCTAAAGAGCCAAACTACTGGTCCAACCAAAGTAGTAGGGTCGTTAGTGAGGAACCAGACTAAGACAGGTCCCCGAAAGAGGGCAGCGGCTCTTTCGGTACTTAAATTGGCAGAGACCATAGGGGTCGGTATGGCAGTCTAAGACACACTACCGCGGTGTGGAAGGCAACGGAAAACCACCACAATATCTCCCAAGTACACAGCGTACTTAAATTGTTACAAACATGATGGCATTCTCTGGGGTAAAAGATTCCGGAGTTAAAATAGTCCCCCATTCGGATCTCCGGGAGGGGACTACTTCGGAGGATGCGATTGGAAAGTTAAAAATAAGAGTCGGGAACATTCTGCGAGTCGGAGCGTGGAATGTTAGAAGTATGAAGCAAGTAGGTAAGCTAGAGAACCTAAAAATCGAAATGAATAGGCTATCACTAGTCATAGTAGGGATCAGCGAAGTTCGGTGGCCAGAGGCGGGGGATTTTTGGAGTGGAGACTTCAGGGTAATTCATACAGGAGCAGAGGAAGGAAATTGGGGTGTGGGGATAGTTATGCAGAAAAAGATGGAATACTGTGTAGAAAATTACTTACAAAAAAACGAAAGAGTACTCATGGTTAGATTAGAATCTAAACCGGTAAACAAAGTAATAATACAAGTATACATGCCCACCTCCAGCTACAGTGACGAAGAGGTAGAAGCCATCTACAAAGATATCGAAGACATATTAAGATACGTAAAAGGACATGAAAATTTAATAATTACGGGGGATTTAAATGCCGTGGTAGGTGAGAGTAGGGAAGGAGCGGTAGTAGGTTTATTTGGTTTAGGCACGAGAAACGAAAGGGGAAATAGGCTGGTAGAATTTTGCGACAAGAACAATTTAATCATCACAAACACATTATTTCAACATCATGCTAGAAGACGATATACGTGGAAGATGCCAGGAGATATAGGAAGATATCAAATAGATTACATTCTTGTTAGACAACGGTTTAGGAATCAAGTAAAAGACTGTAGAAGCTACCCAGAAGCAGATATAAATACTGACCACAACATCGTAATTATGAAGGCCGCACTTAAATTTAAAAATCTGAAAAAAAGGAACGGAGAAAAACACTTGGACTTAGAGAAACTAAAAGATAAAGATATTCAAGTAAGATTCGAAAAAAAGTCAAATGAATTGCTGAATAATATCGGGAAAATATCTGAAACTAAGGAAGTAGAAACTGAATGGAATAACATTAAATCCAGCCTAGACATGGCGGCCAGAGTTATTCTGGGGTATACACAAAAAGAAAATAAGAAACCATGGATAACAAAGGATATCGTGAATTTAATAGAAGAAAGACGAAAATACAAAAATAAATCAGACGAAACAGGAAAACAGAGATACAAAGCCATAAAATGGGAAATTATTCGAAAATGCAGGAAAGCTAAAGAACAATGGATTGATGAAAAGTGCAAAGAGGTACAAACTAAGATGGAAATAGGAAAGACAGACGAAGCATACAAATTAATTAGAATGAATTTTAGGGATATAAAACCGTATAGTAAAAATATAAGGGACGCACAAGGAAACGTCATTATAGAAAACGTAGAGAAAGTGAGTAGATGGCAAAAATATATAGGGAAATTATATGCAGGAGAGGAACTAACTGCATTAGAACAGGAATCAGACATTGAAAATGATGACTTGGGATATCCTATACTTCGAGACGAACTTGAATTAGCATTAAAAAGTCTGAAAAATGGTAAGGCGCCGGGTACAGATAAGGTACAAGCAGAAACTCTAAAGACCGCTGGACAAGCAGTAACAGAACGTCTCTTCCAACTTGTAAGCTATATGTATGAGACAGGCGAGATACCCAAAGATTTCAAACGTAGCATCATATTAACTATACCAAAAAAGAAAGGCGCGGATAGATGTGAAAATTTTTGAACAATAAGTGTGACAGCACACGTGTCAAAAATATTAACTAGAATTGTGCAAAGACGAACGGAAAAACGAGCTGAAGAAATACTAGGAGAAGACCAATTTGGGTTTAGGCGAAACAGGGGAACACGGGAGGCTAATTTAGCTTTGAGAGTGATAATGGAGAAAACAATAGAAACAGGGAAAACATGTATATATGGTTTGTAGATCTGGAAAAAGCATTCGATAATGTAAATTGGAAAAAAATGTTTGAAATACTCATAAAGATTGGAATGAGTTATAGGGATAGACGAATAGTACATAGCTTATACAAAGAGCAAACAGCAGTAATAGAATTAGAGCAGGAACGTAGAGAAGTAAACATTAGGAAAGGGGTGAGACAGGGATGTGCCCTATCCCCATTGATCTTTAACTTGTACATAGAAGAGGCAATGAATACTGTCAAATGCAGGAAGACATTTGGAATTACTATGCAGGGACAAAAAATTGATATGCTTAGATTTGCAGATGATGTAGCGGTATTAGCGTTTAGCAAGGAAGAGTTAGAACCTGCTCTTAATGAAATGGAAACGGTTCTGACAGAGAGATACGGTATGAAAATTAACAAAACTAAAACTAAAGTTCTAGTTTGCAAAGGTGGGGAAAATAAATCAAAAACAAGAATACAAGTATCTAACACGATCTTACAAGAAGTTAAGGATTTCTGCTACCTAGGAAGTCAAATAACGCAAGATGGGAAAAGCACAAAAGATATAAAACAAAGATTAGCACAAGGGCGTGCTACATTTAACAAGAAAAAGCAACTACTGTGCTCAAAGACTACAAACATAGAAACGAGGAGAAGATTACTTAAAACATATGTGTGGAGCACAGCACTGTACGGCTGTGAAGCCTGGACAGTAGGAGAAGCGGACAAGAAAAAGGTAGAAGCCTTTGAAATGTGGTGCTACAGGCGTATGATGAAGATATCATGGACAGACAAAGTTAAGAACGAAGAGGTACTAAAAATGGTAGGGGAAGAAAGAAATATGTGGAAAACGGTAAAAAATATGAGAGATAAGATGATAGGCCACATACTACGGCATGAAGGAATAGTGCGGAATATATTAGAAGCAGAGATAGGAAAATAGAGAAGAACAGGCAGACCTAGATTAGACTACTGCACACAGATAGTAAAAGATGTAGGCTGTAGAGGTTTCAGGGAGATGTGTAGGCTAGCCCAGAATAGAAATCAATGGAGGTACGCATCCAACCAATCCCAAGATGGATAAACTAATGACGAAAAGATAACTGTGCTTAAACATGATGATTATTATAAGTAACTACAAGAATTGGTTGGGCAATATTCTCGAATAATGTTAAGTGTGTGAAAGGATTTACTGGAAAACCATTATTTCGGCAAATGTCTAAGTGTTGGGGGATCTTGGTAGCCACAGGTTGCTTAACCTGCTTCACTGAATCTCGGTAAAATAGATATAAAATTAGAAAATAATAGAAAGGGAACGAGCTGAACCCACATGCTGTGTGAGAATTTCAGGGAACTATGTAGGCTAGCTCAGAATATAAATAAGTGCAGGTACGTGTCCAACCAGTTTTGAGACTGAAAACCTAATGACGAAAAAATAAGCGCAGATAAATCTGATGATTAGTATAAACAACTAGTTGTTGGTTGCGAAATACCTGCAACTAATGTTGACTGTGCGAAAAGATAAATTGGAAAATATATTAAATCGCCAAATGGTTAAGTGTTGGGGGAACATGGCAGCCACAAGCTGCTTACCTCCCTTCACAACCATTGAAGGCCGGGAAATAGGGCATATAACTGTAAAACAATAGAAAGTGATCGAACTGCATCTAACAAGAAAGAACAGCGCCTATGAGGAAAGACAACAAACATTGAATAAGAAGAAAATTGTTGAAAGCATATGTGTGGAACACAGCGCACTATGCCTATGAAATACGGGCAGTCTGAAACGCAGACAGAAAAATGGTAGCAGCCTTTTGAAATGCTGTGCTTCAGATGTATGAGGACGATAGCATGGACAGACAAAGTTAATAACAAATAAGTTACAGAAATAGTAGGGGAACAAGGATATCTGGGGAAAAAGAGAAATAGTAGGGCGGAATACGTTCTAAGGCATTTTTGGGGAATAGTATGTGATATATTACAAGCAGAGATAGGAAAAAAGAGGTAGATGTAGACCTAGATCAGACAGTTATAGATGCAAACTGTGCATATTTCAGGGAAATCTGTAGGTTAGTTCAGAATAGGGAACAATGATGGTACGCGTCTAATCAGTTCTAGGACTGAAGACCTAATGATGATGATTATGATGATATCTTATTGTAGAAGCTTGTTTTTGTTACACTTTATATGGTTTATAGCATTCAATTTGCATTCGAATTCTGTTTTTATTTATTCGTGCCACTGATAAAGAGCCCACCTGAGATTCAATTACAGCAATAACCAGTGGCGGCTCGTTTCAAATATATTTAGTAGTGCTGTATCGCTAATTTAAAAATATTTTATTGTTTTTTCTTAAATATGAGTGGAAAACGTCTATCGTTCTTTGTGTCACATTGGTCAATCACTTTTTCACTAAAATCGAAAATTGAAGTTATGATTTTTTTTTCAATTGACAGCATTGAAAGGGCCGTTAACCTATCTTCACATATCGAGTTTCTTAAAAAAGTCTTTGCACGGTTTAGAGTAGAAAATTGCGTTCGGTTTCGACAGTGGACATATGATAAATATCTTTGTTGAACTGCCTTTTATAAGTTTTACCACGACTTGTACCAGGAATTTCAATATTCATTTCTGGTATTGGACGACCCTTTAATAGCTAACTGTTCTTGAAAAATAAGCTGAGAGAACCATTTTTCACTTAAATTAAAAATAACATCCATTTTAGAAACGATTAATGTAGCAAACGTCCTCAGGGAACAGTGTAAAAGTTTATTGTTGGTGAACCTAATTATATCTAAATGAATATACAAACTGATTACCTACACACTAAAATTTCAAACGCAAATGTTTATTCACTTTTTAATCTGTGAATAACTGGTGATGGGTTAATATGATATTAAAATAGCGGATATGAAATTTATAAAGATAGCGAAAGATGAAATGCGTGATGCTATGTCTACAAGAACCAGAAAGCACACAAAACTTATGAACGATTCGAATAGCAATAGACAAATGCGCTGCAATTTATGCAGCTCGAGCTTGGCTTAATAAGGCCGTTTCTTACTATGATCGTATTTGTGCGAAATGTTCCGACGCTTATCCGAACTCGCAAATAAGAGCTGCAGAACAACGTAGTTAGACAGTGATTTTATCGATTTTCCTTGTCGTTTAGAGTTGCAGCATGTTTACTGTATTATTGACCGACTGCTATGAACATCCAACTTAGGAATTCATAATACTTTTAGTGGCTGGTTGTCGATCTCTTTTATACTATTGAATGTGTTTGTTCGTTGCTGGTTCTTGGTGGTTCTGCAGCTCTGCAGCACTTATACAGTAGCCGCCACTGGCAATAACAGTTTCAACCTCTTCAAGTATGGTGTACTTTGCAACTTGTATTGGGGTGACCGTCCCTTATTGGTACATAAAACATTCTATATTCTATTTTCTAGGAACCAGTGGTTCATTTCATCGTTGCCATTTTATTGCTATCCGTATAATGAATTACTCCGCGTCCGACTCTAGTTAGCCGCAAGCAACCATTTATTTTCGTTAAAGCTCTTGCCTTTTAAAATTTCAAAACTGTGTGCGTAACAGCAAATTAACCTGTAACAATTTGTTTAAAAATGTGGATACGAAAGTAATATGAAATTTCAAGTACAAACGTACAACCAACGGATTTATTGTTGTCTTCATTAATTAAAAACAACTTCCACTATTCAAACATCTACAAAATTAAAAAGAAAATAAGACAAACGCTTCTATCACTGTTTTAATTCTTTATGCACTGTAATTTTGTTTGCACGGACAGTGATAAAACCATTCTCTCCGAGCGACAAAGTTCAATTCGTCAGTAGTACTTTTGTACAATATTTTCGAATTTACCGTAGAAAATATACAAAGATATGTAGTTATCGAGATCTGTGTTTATATAAAGACTATGCTCCATCTTCTCTTATTTCCTTAAATTTTTAAACGAAACCAATACTTCTGAATCTACTGTAACACGGACTCAAATTTTTTTTTATCTTATGTTGCGCAGTGAACGAATTTGTAAACGTACAATCGAAAGGCACCAGTTCACTATGAGAACAGATGTAGTTTGCCATTACGACAATGCTTGTGAACTATCAACCAACATCGCAAAAAGCTTCACGCATTACGCATAGTGCGTTGTATTCGCATTCACTTTACGCAGACTATACGTCCTTCGCTTTCAGTGCAGTTTATTGAGCGTGATGTAGATACAGCTTTTGATTCAATTCATTTCTCTAAGCTCCTGATTCAATCAATTTAAAGCTATGATTGCAATTTTTTAAAACGAATAAATTATTGAATCCAGAAAATAAGCATATAGTCGAAAGGGCGTAAGCAAATTACATTTACGATTTCTATAAAAAAGAAAACAATGTTTTTGTCAAACTTTTTCAGAACTCCATTAAACTGGAATTACATTGCTCGTGCCATTTCCATTTTCCTCCATAATTCATTGTATATAGTTGTAGCGCTTTAACCACATTGTTTATTGCATATCATGTTGTCTTTTGGGCAATCATTATTACAGGGTAGTCTGAATAGACTTCGGAAATAACATTAAATTTCAGGTTATCGTAAATAAACTGGAGTGTTTCACCTTTGATATAAATTAGCTTGATATTTGGAATTGAAAGCCAACGATTATGCTATTGCTGGTTGCGTGAATATTTGTTGACGTATACTAAACCAAATTACCTCTAAGTGGTTAGAAATTATTTAAACTGTGTGAATTCGCAGAATAATCTAAAGCTCTCTAAAACTAGGTTTCCTTGTAATGTGACAATAAACACAAATTATCATTATTTCAACCTTCACTGGGGTACACGAATTGAAGAATTGTAGACTCAGAGTATTCTTTACAATGAACACATTAGCGAAAAAAAAATTATCTTTAATGTAGAATATAAATACCTGACGTTTTTAATAATACAGTATAATTAGGACAGTCACGTATATGCATAGCGCATCAAACCATCACAAGAGTTATCGCATACACATCTGCACATTCCCAAGCTTTTCTAGATCCGTATAAGATTGCTATATATGTGTAGACAACCGAGCCTGAATACCAAATGAAAAGAACACATTAACAGATTTGTTTAGCGTTTGCTTTAGAAAATATGATGCATATGGTTGTCATAAGTTTAAATCCTATAGTGTATATTGCAGTGCAATCAACAATGGAAACTTCAATGCGTTAACAGATACAGATTTAAGTTGCATGTTAAAAAATATTAAACCACCCCGACTCGATCTGGATTGCCCTGGACAAGTCAAATCCCAACCCAGACCCGGAGGACCGTTAACACCGTTGAAACTAGATGCCCGGTCGGTAAATCTAAGTTCAAGGTAATACTACACATCCATTAAAATTTGTGTTTGCCATTCTATTACTCTCCACTGGTTTCAGTGACAAGGTTATTCATAAAACGCCTACATCGATAAATATTAGCATTCGCGCAACAAATAAAAAACTGCTACCCTAAGTAAGGTACTTAAGATAGCAAATACTGTTTATTAAGGTCCATTTAAGGATAGACTATTAGTAGGTAGGATAGAGGCAGTTTGGGTAAAAAGCGTCGCCGCTTTCCAACTCCCCCCTCACACACAACACCCCACACGTTCTACCTTCCGTCACTTCCCACCTCCAAGCTCTCATCTTCTCCCACCTCCGGCACCGACCTTATACAAAAATTTCACTTCGAACCTGGGCTAACCTAACCTAAACGATAGAGGTTGGGGTTAACCTAACCTAACTGAAGGATGTTGGAGCTAACCTAAGGTGGGAGGTGGGTAGCGGGAGATGGATATTGTGCGGTGGGAAAACATAGTCTAATTTCCGGGGACCGAGATGAACCGCATTGTACATTTTTTATTGTATTAAGTGTAAATTTTTTAAAAATTAAGTAAATGGCTCTAGTAGCGGCGCGAGTTTAAGCTGTTAAAGTAGCATAATCCCGTTGATTTCATTATATAATTCAAATTCTTCTATAACAAGTGAATTGTTATGCAGAAAACAAACAAACCCATAAAGACAATGCACCATCTTCGGCTGGAGGATATAGGTTAGATTACAAAACCAGTTATTGGTGGAATTAGAAAAACCTACCTAAATATTTGCGGACAGAAAATTTAGTATGTACATATCCAATTTCCGACTAGAAAAGGATGTGGACGACGAACTCGTTGACGTAAATTTAAAACAAGAATTAAAGTGGCTATCTTCAACAACCAGCAGCAAACTTAAAGAATGTACGGCTTGTGTTCCTATGATTCGACTTGGAGTGCATAATGACAATAGAGGTGCATATAATTTGTTACAGGATTTTCCTAAAAAATTAGTTTTAAAGTATTCTTACATGTCAAATAAGTTTGTCACAGTACATCAAAATGATCTAGATCAGATCTTTATTTACAAAAGCAGATAATACGATGTAATTTGCTGCTAGGATCCCTAACTTAAGTTTGTCGACCAGAAAAAAATCATCTAACCACGTATCCAATTACTGGCTAAAAGAAGAACTCGTTGATGTAAATTTAAAAATGGGAATTAAATTAGTTAAGTCACAACAACCAGCACTTTGATGTTACAAAAAAAATAAAGGAACTTAATCAAATCAGTCACAAGAGTAGAATTACGTTTAATGATTATGCCGACGGCGTAGAAGATTCTAGGAAGGTATTTGTAACACAAAACCTTGTTATGTTCATTTACGGCCGCTGAATTAAAAACCACATCGATTCCGTTTCTACTCTTCCATACGTCAATAACTTCCTAAATATGTTACCTGTTTATAATAAATACGCTTGCGAATAATTTTCAATTTCAATTTATCTACTCTAAAACGACGAGTTTACGCTCTAAATTTTATAGTGGGCACCTTATTTTAAGTATCCGTTAACTGGCTACACATTACTATAGCGTATAATTAATCCTTATACTACTACGACCAAAAAACTCGTTGAAATAGTGTATTGTACTATTTGATAGAGCTTGAATCGAATTTTCTAATCTACTTTTTGGTATGTTGATAATGCGAGGATTAAAGCTCGAATTCTTGCTATTTAATACAATTTCAATTTGATTCTGCAGTTCGTTCTCATATGTAGTTTTCTAAACTACTCGTTCTAGTATTCCAAGAGCGATGCACGTTTTTTCTTTATGAAAAATATAGATTTTGTATGTATCAGTAAGTGCTCCTGAGTAATTATTACTAGTAAGATTATCTTTCTAGCTTTTAGCTGAAGGCCAAATTGTTGTACGTAGGCCGATTATTCTTCTTATGTACAACCGACTGCGCTGGTAGGTGTTCCGCTGTTGCGGGAAGTGTCGCAGCGCTCAACATCTGTCAACAGTGGTAACGCTACATCTAGACCCCAACACCCAGACGCTTCGCTAACTCACCTCCGTGGATGCAATGGACACACGATAATAGCTGGCAGTTGGAGGTATGTTGTATTAGTGTTCCCATATATCGGGAGCACCTCTTCTCTTCCTACTTTTGTTGATCGTGCGTCGCTGGTGCTCCCTAAGACTTCACTACATGATTATTAGAATTTGTTCGACCGTAAATAATGGTTTCTTTTACTTTAACACGTGCGTTGCTGGTATTACGAGCAAGCATAAGCAGTAATTTTTCTTTTCCTTTTTTTATTAATGAATACTAAATGTCAATCAAAATGCGCACTTCGTACGTGTATTTCTAAAATTTGTTCGTTATAATACAACTCTCTATTTTTGTTGTTGCAAACCGATTTTTTTTATTCATGTTTACTGTAAATAGAAAATATATGACGATGTATTTTTTTGTGTTGCTAGGAATCTCCTCTCACCGCATTGGTAGTTATTCCTGTATTTCTACGTTTCTTGTGTTCTGTTTCGTCATCGTGATTCGTGCCGGTCCGCACTTTAAATATCCTTTAATTTTTTTTTGTTCTTTTTTTTAGGCTACGTCGCTGTACGTAGCAACCTAATTCACTCGTATAAGCATCATGATTATGCTATCGTTCTGAAGAAGATTGCGCTAAGTCAAGATGATAACAAACTCTAATTGGTTTTCCGATATATACACGACATTATCCATTGGACTTAATTTTATCATGCACATCGATGAAACATAAAACATTTATCATAACATATACTTCTAAGATAGGTTTAATTATAGTTGCAAATATAGAGTATTTATTCTAATATATACTTTTAGGCCATGGGCTACTAATATTCTTGTATATAGAATTGTTAATATATAAGTCATTATTCGTAATTATGTATACATGTATACATGTATACATGTATACATGTATACATGGATTGTTTAATGACTTTTCAGCTTATTTTTATCGCCATGGTTAATCAGTGATGTTTGTACTCTTTACGCTCTTCCATTGGTCGAGACGAAAATAGTATTGAAGTGATTTATGAGTAAATTTCATTTAAGAAAAAAGTGAGAGTAAAAGTATTAGACTTGCTTTGATAACATCACTTGCTCTTAGACCGAATGACCTTGAAGGGTACAAAATGTGCAAAACGGGTCTTAGATTTTCTTATATAAGTAGAGGAAAATGTTCGTTCTGGTGCAATCCATATTCTGGAATCCACCTATAGAATCCACCGAATCCACCAAATCCACCAAATCCACTCAATCCACCGCGCAACCGATCTAACCTAGGTAAGAGTTTTCTTCGACGAACCACTTTAGTCTGATCTAGAATTTCCCGGGCAATGAAACCGTTTGAATTGTTTAAATCAAACGACCCTTTGAAAGTTTTCTGCGGGATTATTTTAAGAAACCTAATAAAACGCATACACTAAGTTTAGAAATTTTCTCACTCATTTCCTCCTGATTTCCTAGCTCATCTTTCGAGATAAATCTTTCTTGTTTGGTATCAATTAATATTAGATTTTTTTCAGCCATCCGAATTTCTAGGAATTTTTTAGATAGCATCAATCCCCCAGAGAGCTATCTTCATTTTAAGATTTTTACCCGCCGCGATTTCTACCCTTCCTTATAAATTTTTTAGTCATGCGACACATGAAACCAGTCTAGAACTTTTACACGCAAAACAAATCTGTAACCAGATTTAAAATCCGACTACCCGTTTCAAAGTTACACCCTGTTAAAGCCTCGTCTCTTTAATATGCATGGACAATGTCGCCTGAACGGTTCACGCCATAATACCTACTAAATGTCTGCAACCCAATGTACATGAACACTATGGTTGATCTGTTAATCGAACCTAAGCCCTAATTTCCTGACTACCCGTGCGCGGTTTCTAATTTTAGTACTTTTTCAAAATAAAATTAGCTTTAAAAAGCTCTATAGACAACTAATTATACATAAATTTCTCTCATGTCTCAAAATTCTATTTAAGTTTAAAGTATTTTAAATTCCTTGTTAGCGTAAACTGTAAATACTTCTACGCCATATTTATGGGAAAGACAGGCTTAAATATTTTCTAAATGAATTATCAAGCGAAAGTTTAACGACTTACTATGAAACACGCGTTAGCTATCATTACGATAATTGCTTTAAACGCGTCCTATTAGTATTCTAATAGAAATTATCGTTATTCGTAACTACCTTTTGTAAATCCCAACAAGGTGAACCATTAAGTATAATTATTAAAAGTGGTACTTCGACAATTAATAGTCAGACGTCATAAACGCACTTATAAACCTATTAACGTTGTCTAATGACCTAGGAATATTTATTCATACGAGGCCAGTTTTGTAAATAGTTTGGAAGTGAAACTTGGGTATTCTTCCGAGATGTTTTAATTGTATTTAGCAGATTTAAAAATTGCCTCTGGCATTACTGCTCATTTTGAAAAAATCGCCGTACAACTTTCCAAACTATTAACTGCGTAATCGGCCCAGGCGGCAATTCTGGTTTATGTTTCCAGTATATATTCAAAAGGAGCCCGTTGTATGCCTATAGTGTTTTTGGTTGTTTTGTGCGAAAAGTGCTTACGTGTGTGACTTGTGATTTTCAGCCGTTTTTATTCTAATAAGCGTAAGTTTTTCAATTACCTCTATTATTAGCAGCATTTTCCACCAGCTTGTATATTACCAATGTTTTTGTAGAAATTTATATAATAAAACCAAGTAGTCAAAGAAATTTATTAAACTATTCTGAATAAGTAAAACCTTTTGTTTAACGCATGCCAAATGATTGTCCATATCCATAAAACAATGACCAAATCGTCCACGGCTCATACTTAACATTTTCAAATTTGGAACGTTAAATTTTTCAATATTTTCAATATGGTTGTGCTGTAAATATCTGGATACAATATTTCGTTTTTGTAACTCCTTCACGTACACTGTGTCACTTGGCGAGATTATCTCTTCTAAATACGAAGTTACGTGCAATGACGACAGCCCACTGGTCGACTGGTTCTCCCAACTAAGTCCATGCAGATTTTTTGGGAGCGATGCGTTATGTTTCTTAAAATTTTCGTTCAAGTGGGTGAACTCCAAAGACAAAGCCAAAATTTGGTGCCACAATTTATTATTTTTCACATCCAAAATAGCTATTTCCTGTATTAAGGACTGACTATTTTTGAATTGGAAACCTTGAATATCCAGGATGTAAGCCATAATGCTGCGTTCCCGTCGATGGTTGATTCTCAAATAACCAAACTCGCGGTAACTCCATCAATCTATACTAAAGTAAGTCTGTTTTCTTAAACCAACTTTTACCAGCCCCCAACCACGACACTAATAGTTCACGTCCATGGTTTCGTTTCCGTAAGACTTTTTCCACTAGGTACGTGTCGGGTGCCGCTGTGAGCTGAATCTCATCACCGTAAAAAGCGCCTAGGATTGGATGACCTTCTAACTCTTGACGCAGATAGGTAATCGGTCGCGTTTGTTGTACTTTAACAATTTTGAACAGTTCTGTACTCCAGTTTGGATGAAATCCTCGGGCAAATACTGCTTTATATTTTGATATACGTACAATCTGGCCACCCCTGTATAACTTCATGTGGCTTTTAGAAGCACTGTCAACGGTGTAAAGTTTTATCCTTTCCGGGTGTTCTTTCGCCTCCATAGGTGTCATGTTAATAACTTGATATAGTGTATTATTGTATTCTTCCATAACCTTAGGCAAAATATTCAACCATCTATGACTGCCTTGTAAGTAAAATCTTCTGTATAATTTGTTTTTGATTGTTCTGATCAACCGTTCAGCCATACTAGCTTTGATTGCGGAATACGTAGAATAATGCTTCACCATATATTTTGCATAAGATTTTAAAACCAGCGGTTGTAGAACTCTTTCCCAAAATCCGTTTGTAGATTGATTTTTGCGTTAACATCTCCTCGAAATATGTAGTCCAATATTCTTTTCATAGCATTTGTAACTTCTGATCAAGTTTTATTTTTTAAAGGCGCAGCTAAAGCATATTAGTGAAACAATCCACCGCTATTAGAATATATTTGTACCCATTGTTCACACGAGAGTAAGGCTGCATTTCGCACAAGTGCGACTGGATAAGATCACGTTAAACATGTTTCAGATTTGTGCGACGACGCTGAAAATTTTTTTTTGCAGCTTTAAACATTTCCTTAACGATGATTTGTTTACTCATTTTTGCGTAACACAGATGCTAAACTAATAGAGCTATCATAATCTAGTTGCACCTTTGGCATACACTAAAACTTTGGTTTATAGTATTTGTTTTTTATAGCTGCTGGTGCCGTCTCGTGAATTGATGATAATGCGAGACCAAGCTCCATTTCGCTTGTGTCAGAAACCGTAGTCAAATTCATAAAAAACTGAACAAATGCTTTTACAGCGGATACAATTTTATCACATTTTTCGTCTATATATTGTCTGGTTGCTGCATCTAATTTTTCAATCGGAGGACTAAGTTGTAGATACGGTGGTTTCTTGCATAGTATACTACAGCTTTACGGTGAACATCCTCCATGCTTTTTAGACAGAATCAAAAGGATTGATTTACGAGATTGACAGCAAACTTTTTAGAAACACAATCACTATTGTCTTTAGGCTCCATTACATCAACTAGCCTTCTTTTACAAAAACTAATTGTTTCTTCTCCAGACTTGAATACTATAGTGCTTCTCTGATTAACTGGATCATAATTTTCTTTCGGGTCTGATGAATTCACTAATCTTTTTTGCCGCATATCGTATCCATCATATAGGTATAATCACCACAACGCTATGTTATCGGCTACCTAGTTTTGGCTACTTTTACAACGTCGTGGTTACGTCATAGTTTTTTATAAATAAAGAACAATGTAATACTGGATGTAAAAAGGCGAAAGTTGGACTACTTGGAAAACACTGCGACAATACGCGAACAATACAAAGATGTGTTATACAAAGAACGTCTTATTAGAGAAAATGAGGAAGAATTAAAAGATTATTTTATGCGCCGATGGACTGACTTAGATACATCCGGGATCTACAAACTGTATGCATTTGTGGTTAGTATGAAAGACTCTTTTAGTTATGTAAGCGTCCTTGCGGAAAAGGATGGAACTAAATCCGTATACTTTTTAAAAAGTTATTCTAAAAACGTAATTATCAAGATGGCAGATAACATAGACAAACTAAGGAATGCGGGTTTCGTAACCTTGGCGTACATCACATGCAAAGGGGTTCCGCTAAACATTGTACATTTGCCTAGTAAAAAATCTTTCGGATTATTTAAAACGGAGGGTCTTACAACCTATAACAAACATATATTCCCAAAAGTGGTGGACATGCAACTACGCAACAGTGAGTGGAAGAAAAAGGATTCTTTCCAATACCGACAAGAAGAAGTCGATCAAGCTAACAAGATACGTATGCAGGAAATAGTGGGAAAGCCACAATTAAAAGATTGTCACAAGCTGCAAGAGCCACATTTTTCCCTTTTAAGTTCTAATTACACATTCCACAATGCATGCTTTTTTTGTAGAAAAAACACTATAATGGTTTATGCCATATGTCTGCATTAAGGATTGAAAGTGTTTGTTATAATATTCTTTGCCAAAATCAGACTGCAAATTTCTTGGTGAATTTTTAAATTTATTTAAAATTGTTTTCATTGCAGCAGTAACATCAATACCCGTTTTGCTTTTAAGTGGTACAGCCCATACGTATTTGGAGAAACAATCAATAACTACTAAAATGTATTTAAATCCTTTGTTTGTTTGCGAATATGGTAGCATTTCAATCAAATCGGTCCGAAGAAGGTCATTTAAACCTTTTACTATCACTTTGCGTCTCTTGAAATTTATTCTTGCTGGATTACGAACTTTATTTACTATATCCTTTTTCACTTTTGATTGAGCAACTATCATAATACTTTTTCTTCCAATCAGTTAAATACAATTAATAAATACTTCTACGTTTGGATGCCGAGGGCTCCAATTGAATTGAAAGGAACTTTTAATATAAAATCAAGAAAGAGTGTGGTATTGTTTATGCTAGCACCGCTGTCACGAAAGCTGATTACATCCATACGTTTAAGCAAAAATCCTTGTAACTATGCAATTACATAACTTTTTTCGTTTATAAGAATTTCAATGTCTTGCGGGTATCCTTTAATATTCTCAATGAGTGCTTCCTCATAAGGAAATTCATAATTATGTTTAATGTTGAAAATAAAGAATGTCTTGCAGCTGTCGAGGAATGTACTAGAGTAAAACGTTGCTACTACCGTGTAATGTAGCATATGTAACTTGTACAAATTGTAGCCTGATAAGTTATGAAAAACTACTGGTATCATATAAGAATTATGATAATTGATGTTGCAATCTTGATGAGCCGCTCCTCGAAATTCACCTGTAAAGTGACAATGATCGTGAACTCTAATATCATCTATAATAAAAGGTTTATTGTAAATGTGACAGTGAAGGGCAAATTTAAATGCTGACTTTTGTTCTTCTGTTAAAGGATTCATAGGTTTTGGGTTACAGAAAATTTTATTCGTCGTTTGTTAAATCAGTTTCAATTAAGCAACAAACCATTCTATACAATCCTTTCCGCGATACAATTGAAATTTGGAATATTTATTATCATACGAGCATTTTACATAGTACACTACACTAAAGGGTACATGTTTTTGGTAACGGACTGTGTTTAATATTACCTCCGGCTCATTGCATGGTTCTAATATACTTTCGAGATCTGCATAAACTACAAATGATACTTTTTCTTGGTAGTGGAAATGTTTAAATATTAGATACTTTTCAGATTCTTCGGATAATCTTATTGAGCAAGTATTCTGTTTTTCGCAATGATTCGAATGACGCTTAAGTAATACTGCTGTACTAAAATTATTTAAACATCTATAACAAAAAAGTTTTCTATGGTGGTGTGAAGACAACTGTTTTGCAAATAATTTTGACATATCCGTAATCCAAGTAAAATGAAAGTGATTCCCATTAGCATTTGTTGGAGGAGAATATTGTAAGGAATCATTATTTAAAACTAACAGATTAATAAGTTCTATTTTTCCTAAATTTTCACTTAAACAAAATGGCAGTATTTTAGTATTTTCTACGCAATATAAGTGAATTGCAAGATTGTTGAGCTTTTCAACTTTTTATGTCCTTTAATGCAATTGGAAACTGAATTGAATTGTAGCGTAATACTGTATCAAAATGTGGATAGCTGGATATTCTTTGAATATTTTGTTTAGCAGGATGTAAAGCGGAAACCAAGGCCCAAAGAAAGCAATGTTGGTCGTTCATTATTACATTTACCACAACTCTTTTTTTGCTATAAAGTCCGGAACCGGAACAAACGTTGAACACCCTCCTTTAAGCGGATCATGATTGTTTATATTTACCTTTAAGTGTAAAACTTCTTGGATTGCCCAACCTGAATCCTTTTCACTAAGTTCTTCCAATCGCTTCGATATCTTGCCCAATAGGTTCTCCTTATATCACTGCTTGAGATTGGTGTTTATATCGATGTGACGATTTGCAGTAGGAAACGTCTTCAAATCTATTTCACCAATTGTAGGCTTAACAAAGTTAGTGGACACTATTACATTAACTTTCAACATTGACTTTTTTAAGCAAGCAACAATCTTGCGTTTAAAACTAGCGAACGCCTTGTCTAAGAACACTAGAGGATCTCTATAATTTAAATTGGTAATAAGTCCCGTAATTATTTGACTTCCAAAACATGATTGTACATCATGCCAAATCAAATGCCGAATATGACTTCTAGCAAGCGTTGCATCAATACCTTTACCTTGGTATTCCAAAGAGCGTTTCAGGTGTTTCAATCGTACAAGGTAACTTTTAAGATGTGCCAAATTAGACTCCAGCCTACTAGGATTTTCCAGGCGATTGTCTTTGTATACCTTGTTTTTAATTACAAGCTTTAATAAACTTATGTTTGTCTTAAGAATGATCATGTGTCTGATAATTGCGTCAACTGATTTAATTAGATTCATACACTTCACTGTTAACTTTAAAATATCACTACTAACTTTGGCTACCGTTTCAGAATTCATGATGATTGTATTTTACAATCACTACACTACTTAATAATTAATATATGTGGAGATTTATAGATTATTTATACATAAATATGTTCTGACGTAAACAATACAACTGTAAAAGAATTAGCATACCAAATGTTATAATGCAAAATTGCAAAAACATTTATTTCTATGCAATCAAAATAATTGCATAGCGGATTGCTTTGGATGCAGTTGTTAAAATCATCTTTATTTACGTTTTGATTCAAGACGATTTTCAAGCATGAATGGTTTAATTCCCAAAGAATTTTCAGCAGAAAAGGTAACAATGAATTTTTAGTTTTCAACAAATCCAGTTTTAAATAAGCAAAGTGTCTGTTTTTATTAACAGTTGAATCGAAACGGCTTTGTATACTTTCATTTATGCGTGTGTTTACGGAAAATATTCTTGCAGTACAGTACTATTCTTATTTTATGATTACCTATAAAATTAGACATTTTTGAATTTTTTTCAGAAAAAATAAAGCAAATTTGAAATATCTTGCTAACAATTTACTATTTCTCTTTAATTTGAATATCTTGCATGATTAACTATTAAAAAAAGTGTATATTTGCAATTTTTCAGACAATGAACCCAATTCGTTATTTCTGCTGAGGCATTATTATATTTGCTTACATACTGTTTTTATTCATTAGAATAGATTGCAAAGCTGAATATATAACATTTTCATTTGCAATTTTTTCAGAAAACGATGCAAATTTTTAATTTTTTTTCTAACAGCCCCGTTTCTTATTTAATATAAATACTTCACGTAGATTTTACCAACAGCATTCAATCAGATCTCTTGTATAATTATTAGTTACTACTAGCAACTTTAAAAAATGAGTAACTTGTCATCGATCAAAGATGGTAGCAGTACCAACAATAGTGTGAAAGTTCTAGAACAATTTGTATTTCATTCTAACGAAAACTTGATTAAAGAAGTTTTTGGTTCTTCATCTCAACTTGACACTGCTGCTATTTTTGATAGTGACGTAATAGATATATCACGGTTAGTGCTTTTTCACATTTATACATGTGTTTTAATATTGATAGATTTGCGCGTTTTAGGAGCAATGAAATGTCCGAGTCTGGCGCTCCTGTTGTTGTTGTTCCACCGCAGCCAGTTCCTCTACTCAAAATTAGATGTACCAATGATCAACGTCATAGTAAAGCAGAATCATACGTGTACGTTAGAATATATTTATGTTTATGCAAACACTACTAATTTATAATTTACATTAGATTAGGATAAAAAAACCATTCTGGAAATTCTGAGGCTATCGTGGGATCGTTGGCACATTCTGATCCTCTCAGAAACATCAGCTAGTATACAAAAGAAAAGGTGAACCTACAATAATCTTTTATGTTATGCTCACAGATCCGGCAAAAACATGTTGGCTATGAAAAAGTTATGTACAGAATCTAATATAGCTGTTTGCTGGAAGATGACAAATCCTACGAAGATGACACAGTAGAGTTGCTTAACGCATTTAAAAAGCGTGGAAAGAAGCTACTGCGTCGTCTAGATTTGGAACTAGAAATAATAAAGCAAAAAAGAGAGAAACTGGCTGCAAGGGAGCAGCAAATACTTCAAGAACGGGAGTTAATAAATACTTTTTCATTTATAAATAGTTAGATTTTAACTGTAAATAGTTAGATCAAAATATTCAACCATTTGTAAATAAAAGTATTTTATAAAAGTTTCTCTTTTGGAACAAAACTAACTCTAAAGAAGGTAGTAACCTCAAAGTAAAACACACATAAATCAGAACCCACTTTAATTAAATACATCATTCTTTATACAATCGACTTAGCTGTGTTATAATAAAATAAACAGTAAAGAACAAGATGTATATTATTATAATAATTAACTAATTTCTTAGATTAGTGACATATTATTCTGAAAATTCTATGTTGAAAGTTAGACCGATCGATCCCTTACTAGTTATGTATACGTGTTTGTTCGAGCCAATACTTTCATTTAATTGTTTCACTCCATGTGCTTGAAGGTATTCAAAATATCTCAATGGCAATATACTCTTGAACTCTTCTGTTTCCACTAATACTCTTTCTCCATATTTTGTCTTGATTGTTTCCACTTTTAAAACTTCAAACATCTTATTCACTACAATATCTTTTGAATTTACATAAGGTTTGCGATATGTGGTTTTATTAAGAATATTAAAATCCATATTGCATTTAATTACTTGCTTCTATCTTGCACACAACTCTCCGTTAACTAATTTATGTTGTTATGATTGCTAGTCGAAGATTTTTCACTTATATTAGATAGGATTGACCTTGATTACCACCGCTGCTTTTCCTACTGTTGGGCACACTTTGAAGTCACACCGACCTATGTGTATTTGCAGCCTCTAAACAAAAGTAAAAAACATAAATCAGAATCCACTTTAATTAAACACAATTGACTTGAATGCGATATTTTGCATCTGACCTACTTTATAACTTCTCGCTAGAAAACCGAATTCAAAACAGCTACACATTTTCTCTGCACGCACTTTCAACATAACATACGTGTGTTTTGAAGTCACACACGTATGTTCCATTGAAAGTAATATAAAGCCGGTCTGACTTCAAAACGTGTCCACACGTATTTTACATTAAAAGTATATAAGGCCGGTCTGGCTTCGAAACGGTGCGCGCGTATGTTACATGGAAAAACATACGCGTGCACCGTTTTGAAGTCAGACCGGCCTTACTTACCTAATGATACGATATGCAGCAAAGCAGATTAGCGAATTCATCAGACCCGAAAGAAAATTATGATCCAGTTAATCAGAGAAGCACTATAGTATTCAAGTCTGGAGAAGAAACAATTAGTTTTTGTAAAAGAAGGCTAGTTGATGTAATGGAGCCTAAAGACGATAGTGATTGTGTTTCTAAAAAGTTTGCTGTCAATCTTGTAAATCAATCCTTTTCATTCTGTCTAAAAAGCATGGAGGATGTTCACCGTAAAGCTGTAGTATACTATGCAAGAAACCACTGTATGATACAGCTTAGTCCTCCGATTGAAAAATCAGATGCAGCAACCAGACAATATGTAGACGAAAAATGTAATAAAATTGTATACGATGTAAAAGCATTTGTTCAGTTTTTTTTACATATATACTTGTAAAAATGAGCGATTTTGTTCTAAAACGAAGGTATCTTATCTACTAGCGTTCATCCGCAGTGGTGAATATTCTCATGTAGAGAATTCTTGTGAATGATTTACTTATTGCTGTCACACGCTTCCGGTTCGACAAGTAACCCTTGCCATGATTATTGCGAATTTTTGCAATAACAGTTTAAATACTAAGGGAAACATTTATGGTTCATCTAAATATAAATAAATCAATTCTACATTCCACAATAGTACAATTTCTACTAGTTTCTAAGCCTGGCTTCTCCGGACACGTATTTGTGGTAGCTGTACTGCGCTATTTGGGTTACCCTTGCACTAGAAATCAATAATTCATTTTAACAAAATAGTTTGCATGCAATGCATTACTGGAAGGAAACTATACTTTTATTTTGCAAGATAAATTGCATAACATCATGTTCCATTCTAAAGCAGTTAGAAATGCAATGTATCTCTGGCATGCATTGAATTTAAGAGAAAATAAAATGTTCGTATAGCAAAGCATAACGAAATAAAACAGGATACTTTGTCTTTTTAACTAATTTGTAAAAATAAAAAGTGCTCGAGAACAGAGATTAGAGCAATGGTGGTAGTGCATGACAACGTTTAAAAGCGCAGACGGTTTAATTAGCTGACTCGGGCAGGATAAAGGAAATTTACGAAGAAACAGACAAATTGCTGCAGGTCACATTAAATTTAATTTATGTTATGTTCAAGCATTCTGAGATTAATATAATGAACAATTGCAATAAAGTTTCAAATTTTGTTGGGAACAAGTTTTATACTTGGAATTTATATAAATGGCAGCTTTTATCAAACCACTGAAATTGATTGATATTACAATGCCGCTTGAATAGTGTGGAATGCTTCTCTATTTTGAACTACTGCATTTCCCATCAAGCACAGACATTTGTTTGCAGACAATTTAGCTCTGGCAAATAATATCTTAAGTATTTCAAAGATTATTCATGTTTTGATAACGGGTGTAAATTTCCATAGTATAAATTGCCTTCTCCGCCTAAAAATGCAGTTACTACGGTAAAAAATAGCATTGCACGATAAAATTCAATTCTGCACGTCAATCAATTAAATTTCGCGACTATACAAACATTTCATCGTTAAAAAAGAATATGGTGACCAAAAGATCAAGTCCACGTCAATTATAACTTTGCACTGCCAAAATGTACAGTTGGCTACCTAGAGTGCACGGCAATGAGAATTTATTTTGCGAGGTTGGCATTTCGAGCGCATATGTTGTCCTATGGGTGTGAATTTGTGAACGATACAATTAGTAATTCAACAGTAAAATATATAAAGTAAACGATCAAATAGATAAAATTCATAGTTTGCATGACTAGACGTAGAAACAATCTGAACTGTACAACAGTAATAACCCTTAGTTGCGTTGCAAGTTTGAACGCACTAACACCCCACACCGAATCACGTTGTTAATTTTGTCATCATCATTAGATCTGAAATTCTGGAACTGATTAGACGCGTACCCTTATTGTTTTTTATTCTAAGCTAACTAAATTTCTCTGAAATTCCCACAGTCTGCATCTTTTACTATCTGCGTGCAATAGTATGATCTAGGTCTACCTCTATCTCTCTTTTTTCTATCTGTTTGTAATTCACCCGCAGTATTCCCCAAAAATGCCTTGGAACGCGTTCTGCTCTTCTATTTCTCCTAATTTTTCCACAGAAATCTTTTCCCCACCCTATTTCTCAAACCTGTTTGTTATTAACTTTGTCTAAGCAATCTTTATTATACTTCTGAAGCATAACATTTCAAAATGCTTCTAACCTTTTCAGTCTGCTCCTTCTACTGCCCCTATTTCATAGCCGTACAGTGCTCTGCTCCACTCATATGCTTATATGAATTTTCTGTTTGTTGTTTACGAACATAGCCGATGCTCTTTCTTGTTAGATACAGTTCGGTTCCCCTTCTATTGTTTGTTAAATACATACCTTATTTCACCGATATTCAGTGGTATTTGAAGCGGGCTATGCAACTTGTAGCTACTGCGATTCCTCAACACTTGAATATTTACCGAATTAATAATTTTTCAATAAATCTTTTACCACAATCAACATCAATTAAAGTTACTGTTAAATCAACACCTGTGGCTGCTAGTAATAATCATCAGGTCTAAGTGCAATTATTTTTTGTCATTTGGTTTACCATCTTGGATCTGGTTGGTTGCGTACCTCCACTGATTTTTACTGTGAGCTAATCTACACAGTTCTCTGAAATTCCCACAGCCTAGATACATTTCAGCTTTCCTTCTATTGTTTTTTAAATATGTATCCTATTTCACTGATATTCGGTGGCATGTGAAGAAGAGTAAGCAACCTGTGGCTACCAAAATCCACCAACATTTAGTCATTTGCCGAATTAATAGATTCCCAACAAAACCTTTCGCACAATTAACATTAGATTAAAATATTGCAAAACCAACAGCTGTAGTTGCTCACATAATTATCAGGTTTAAGTATATTATTTTTTTTCTTCATTAGATTTTCTGTCTTGGAACTGGCTGAACGTGTACTGAACTAGCCTACACATGTCCATCATATTTCCACAGCCTTTGACAATCTGGGTGCAATGGTCTAACCTAGGTTTACCTCTAATAATTTTTTTCCCTATTTCTGCTTCTAATATATTCCGCACTATTCCCTCATGCCGTAGTATGTGACCTATCATCCTATCTCTTCTATGCTTTACTGTTTTCCACAAATTTCTTTTTTCCCCTACCATTTCTAGAAACTCATTGTATTTAATTTGCTCATGGTACCCTCACCGTATGTCTGTAGCACCACGTTTCTTTTCCGCTTCTCCTGCTGTCCAAGTTTCACAGCCGTACAGTGCTGTGCACCTCACATACGTTTTACGCAATCTTTTACTTGTTTCTATGTTTGTTGTCTTTGAAAATAGTATTTCCTTTTCTTGTTAAATGAAACACGACCTTATGCCAATCTTTGTTTTATATCCTTTGCACTTTTCCCATTTTGCGTTATCTGGCTTCCTAGGTAGCAGGAATCTTTAACCTCATGCAAGTTCTTGTTTCCTATTTGTGTTCTAGTTTTTTATTTATTTTTCCATCCTTTATATGGTAGTACCTTTGATCTATTTTTGTTAATTTTCATACCATATCTCTCTGTTAGAACTGTTTCCATTTCATCTTTTGCACCTGCATAATAATTCCAATTATCCTTCTACATTTGCCCGTATTCATTGCTTCTCCGATGTACAAGTTAAAAATTAACGTGCATAAAGCACATTCCTGTCTCATCCCTTTCCTAATATTTACTTCTCTACGTTCCCGCTCTAATTCTATTACAGTCGTTTGCTCTTTGTAAAAGCTATGTATTATCGGTCCATCCCTAAAACTCATTCCAATATTTTTGAGTATTTTTTTCCATTTTACATTGTCAAATGCTTTTTCCAGATTTACAAACCCTATATACACGCTATTTCCTTCTTCTATTGTTTTCTACAGTATCACCCTCAGAGCTATAATAGCCTCCTGTGTTCCCCTATTTTACCTAAACCCAAATTGATCTTCTCCTAGTATTTCTTGGGCCCGTTTTTCCATCCGTCTTTGTACAATTCTAGTTAATATTTTGACACAGATACTGTTAAACTTATTATTCGAAAATTTTCACATCTCTTCGCGCCTCTCTTTTGTGGTATAGTGACTATGATGTTATGTTTGAAATCTTTAGGTATCTCGTCTGTCTATACATATAGCTTACAGGTTGGAAAATCGTTCTGTTACTGCTTGTGCAGCGGCTGTTTGAGTTTTTGCTTTACCACTTTTCAGACCCTCTAATGCTAATCCAAACTGATCTTTAAGTATAGAATATCTCAAATAATATTTTTTAATGTCCGATTTCTGTTCTAGTATTGTTAGTTTTTCTCCTGTATATAAAGTCCTCATATATTCTTTCTATTACTGCTATTTCTTTACATATTTTTTTATATCCCTCCTTCCACGCCCCTAATATTTTTGCTATACGGTTTTATTCTAAAATTCATTTTAATTACATTGTGTGCTTTGTTTGTCTTTCCTATTTCCATCTTAGTTTGTACCTCTTTGCACCTCTCATCACTCCATTGTTTTTTAGCATTCCTACATTTACGAATAATTTCCCATTTTATGACTTTTTATTTTTGTTTTCCTGTTTCGTCTGGTCTGCTTTTGTATTTTCCTCTTTTTCCATTAAATTCAGGACAATTTTTGTTATCAATGGTTTCGTATTTTCTTTTTGTGTATACCCCAGAATATCTCTGGCCACCATGTATAAGTTAGATTTAATGCTATTCCATTCTGTTTCTAGTTCCTTAGTATCAGTAATTTTTCCGATATTTTTCAGCAATTCATTTAACTTTTTTGAAATCTTTCGTGGATATCTTTATTTTTAATTTTTCAAAATCAAAGTGTCTTTCTCCGTTCTTTTCTTTCAACTTTTTAAATTAAAGGCGGCCTTCATAATTACGATGTTGTGATCAGTGTTCATATCTGCTTTTGGGTAGCTTCTACAGTCTTTTACTTGATTCCTAAACCGTTGTATAACAAGAATGTAATCTATTTCATATCCTTCTATACCTCCTGGCGCATCTTCTGTGTGTTTCGTTTTTTTATCATGATGTTGAAATAATATGTTTGTGAGGGTTAAATTATTTTACCAGCCCATTTTCCCTGTCGTTTCTTGTGCCTATGCCAAATACGACTGCTGCCGCTCCTTCCCTACCCTCACCGACTACTGCATTAAAATCTCAGTAATTATTAAATTTTTATGTCTTTTTGCTTATGTTAGTGTGTCTTAGAAATCTTTGTAGATCGCTTCTACATTTTCCTCACAGTAACTAAAGGTGGACATGTATACTTGTACTATTACTGTATTTACTGGTTAAGATTCTAATTCAATCGATGAGTTCTCTTTCGCTCTCTTGTAAGTAGTTTTCTACACACTGTACTATTTGTTTTCGCATAACTATTCTCACACCCGAATTTCCTTCCTCTGATACTGTATGTATTACCCTAAAGTCTCGGTTCCAAAAATCCTCCGCCTCTGGCCACCGAACTGCGCTACCTACTATGTCTAACGCTAACCTGTCTATTTCAATTTTCAAACTCTCTTGCTTACCTACTTGCTTCATACTTCTGGCATTCTACGCTCCGACTCGCAAAATGATTTCGACTCTTTTTTTAAACTTTGCGATCACATCAGAGATCCGAATGGGGACTATTTTACCTTCGTAATTTTTTACACGATAAGATGTCATCATCTTAATTAACAATTTTTGTACGATGTGTACTTTGGAAGTAATGTGGTAGTTTTCCGTTGCCTTCCACATTGTAGTAGTAGTGTGTCTCAGAATCCCATACCAACTTCTATGGCCTCTGCCACTTTTAAGTACCAAAAGAGTTGTGCCCTTTTCGGGGGACTTGTCTTAGTCAGGTTCCTCACTAAAAACCTCTGTAGTTTAGTTAAATCTGCAGTTCAGCTCTTTAGATCACTGGAACTCTCAAGCCATTTTACCGTTTCTAGTAATGTACATCTTTTTCAAGATGCAGGTCTATTTAGAAAGAGTTAATCCTGTAGCTCTTGGAGTTAAAGATAAAGTTTATCAACAGTTAATATATTTTGTATAAAAGCAATTTTAAATACTAGTTCATTTTGTAAAAAATATTAATTTAATGCCAGTATGTAACAAAAAAGAAAAACACCTTTGTTTTTAATTTGACAAATTATTTTAGACTTTTCAGCTATTTTGTCGTAAGGAACCCTCTACATTTGACCTTTCAAAACTCCAGCGGAAGGTATCTAAATTGGCCACGAAGCAAGTTCTTTTCTAACTGCAAATTTTGAATGTTACCAAACCCTTGCTATTTCAAGCAAGATAGATATTTTTAACGTCCGCGACAACACTCTCCCACGAGCACTGCATTATACCTCTCATTCAAACCAATCCGTGTAGGGAACCTGGGATCTTGGAATCAGCTGTCATACGCAAGCCTGTCCGATCCATAGAGCCGCCTGCCGTAAGGCACCCCCTACCTCCTACTCGCCAATGCTTCACCTGAAGGTACAATATTGGCTAGAAAGTGAATTTTTATTAAATAAAAATTTTGAATTTTGCCGAAATTTCGCTATTCCTAGCGTGATAACACTCACACACGTGATCTGCATTTTACGTCTCAATTGAACGAATCTGCTTTGGGAATCGAGTGCAGGGTCTTGGGATCAGCAGTCATACGCCAACCTGTCTAATCCACAAAGTCGTCTGTTGTAAGGTACCTCCTACATTTGAGTTTCCTATGCTCCATCCGAAAGCACTACAGTGAATAGGAAGCAGGTTCGCTTAACCTGAAAAGTCTGAATTTTGTAGAATCCCTGCTATTCAAAGCAAAGTAGGGATCTTCAATGTACGTGACACCACTCACATAAAGATCTACATTTAACTTCTCGCCTAACGTTTTTCAAGCGGTTCGTGCCGGAAATCGAACCAGGGATATTGGGATCAGTATTCGCACGCAAACGGGTCTGATCCACATGGCGAAAGGTACCCTACATTTGATTTTCCAATGCTCCACCCGAAGGTACTACATTGGCCAGGAAGCGAGTTTTTTTTACCTGGAAAATTTGGAATTTTGCCGAACCCTTGCTGTTCCAAGCAAGGTAGGGATCTTTAACGTGCGTGACAACACTCACACACGGGACCTACATTTTACCTCTCATCTGAAAGAGGGCGGATTTTTATGAAAAATACTCGCCTAAGATTTTTCAAGTGGTTCGTGTTGGGAATTGAACCCGAGACCTAGGGGTCAGGAGTTATACGCGAACCTGTCTGATGTTTGGAGTCGCATGACGTAAAGTATCTTACATTTTGTTCTCATATACTCCACCCGAAGATACTACATTGGTCAGAAAGTGATTTTTTTACCTGGAAACTTTGAATTACGACAAATCTTTGCTGTTCCAAGTAAGGTATGGATCTTTAACATGCGTGACAACATTCACATACGGGACCTACACTTTACCTCTCATCCGAACGAGGGCATATTTTTATAAAAAATGTTCGCCTAACATTTTTAAGCGGTTTGTATCGGCATTCGAAGCAGGGATCTTGGACTTAGTAGTCACGCGCAAAGCCACAGGGCCGCATGGCGAAAGATACCACTTAATTTTTTGGTATAACAAATAATAATTTATTTGAAATCGTTAAATATGAATCATACGTAACAAAAAATTTGAAACAAATTTGGTAAATAATTATCTAAAATAGAAGTGTGATCTACGGGCCAATTCCGAAATGCGTAGAAGGTCCGTGGGCGTATGGTAATACGGAGTTATAATAACAGTACCCGTTTGTTCTATCTGCAAAGGAAATGGAAAACTTGAAGACCACTTTGCTATTAGCAATGACATGTCTTGGAAGTACTTAACTTAAATATATGTGACGGTATTAAAAACTAGAGGGACAGAATTTTTTTTTCTCATTTTCTAAATTAACTTGTTTAAATTTCGATACGGTTCCACAGAACTAGAAGCCTTGTATTACAAGAACAAGCACGAGATAATCTTAATTAAGTCACTATATTTAGATAATTATTTACTATCCAATCCAACCTAATCAAATAGATATACACTAATAACATAAACTGCAACAGAGCTATCTTTACTAATTGCTACGGGTAGATGAAGTATACATAATACACCATTTTTTTCCGAAATATTTTTGTTAACCAATTTAGCGAAGACCTAGGATCGCTAAACAATGTGATTGATTACTTCTAATACAGATTCAGTATATCACCTCTAAATTCAGCATTATCTTAGCACTCGTAGGTAATCAAAGATAATTAAACTACATAGAGCACTACCTCCATTTCGAATGGACCTGCACCTTGCCGAAGTTCTAAATTACTAGAACAGGTGAAATGGCTTGCGTGTTCTAATGAGCTAAAGAGCCAAACTACAGGTCCAACCAAAGTAGTAGGGTCGTTAGTGAGGAACCAGACTAAGACAGGTCCCCGAAAGAGGGCAGCGGCTCTTTCGGTACTTAGATTGGCAGAGACCATAGGGGTCGGTATGGCAGTCTAAGACACACTACCGCGATGTGGAAGGCAACGGGAAACCACCACATTATCTCCCAAGTACACAGCGTACTTAAATTGTAACAAACATGATGGCATTCTCTGGGATAAAAGATTCCGGAGTTAAAATAGTCCCCATTCGGATCTCCGGGAGGGACTACTTCGGAGGATGCGATCGGAAAGTTAAAATAAGAGTCGGGAACATTCTGCGAGTCGGAGCGTGGAATGTTAGAAGTATGAAGCAAGTAGGTAAGCTAGAGAACCTAAAAATCGAAATGAATAGGTTATCGCTAGACCTAGTAGGGATCAGCGAAGTTCGGTGGCCAGAGGCGGGGGAATTTTGGAGTGGA
This sequence comes from Platerodrilus igneus, assembly GCA_036346225.1. Lineage (NCBI taxonomy): Eukaryota > Metazoa > Arthropoda > Insecta > Coleoptera > Lycidae > Platerodrilus > Platerodrilus igneus. Next base: position 4,066,340 of record JARFIW010000544.1, read on the forward strand.
GACTTCAGGGTAATTCATACAGGAGCAGAGGACGGAAATTTGGATGTGGGGATAGATATGCGGAAAAAGATAGGATACTTTGTAGAAAATTACTTACAAAAGAACGAAAGAGTACCCATGGTTAGATTAGAATCTAAACCGGTAAACACAGTAATAATACAAGTATACATGCCCACCTCTAGCTACAGTGACGAAGAGGTAGAAGCCATCTACAAAGATATCGAAGACATATTAAGATACGTAAAAGGACATGAAATTTTAATAATTACGGGGGATTTTAATGCTGTGGTAGGTGAGGGTAGGGAAGGAGCGGTAGTAGGTTTATTTGGTTTAGGCACGAGAAACGACAGGGGAAATAGGCTGGTAGAATTTTGCGACAAGAACAATTTAATCATCACAAACACATTATTTCAAAATCATGCTAGTAGACGATATACGTGGAAGATGCCAGGAGATATAGGAAGATATCAAATAGATTACATTCTTGTTAGACAACGGTTTAGGAATCAAGTAAAAGACTGTAGAAGCTACCCAGAAGCAGATATAGATACTGACCACAACATCGTAATTATGAAGGCCGCACTTAAATTTAAAAATCTGAAAAAAAGGAACGGAAAAGGCACTTGGACTTAGAGAAACTAAAAGATAAAGATATTCAAGTAAGATTCGAAAAAAGTCAAATGAATTGCTGAATGATATCGGGAAAATATCTGAAACTAAGGAAGTAGAAACAGAATGGAATAACAATAAATCCATCCTAGACATGGCGGTCAGAGATATTCTGGGGTATACACAAAAAGAAAATAAGAAACCACGTATAACAAAGGATATCCTGAATTTAATGGAAAAAATACGAAAATACAAAAATAAATCAGACGAAACAGGAAAACAGAGAAACAAAGCCATAAAATGGGAAATTATTCGAAAATGCAGGAAAGCTAAAGAACAATGGAATGATGAAAAATGCAAAGAAGTACAAACTAAGATGGAAATAGGAAAGACAGACGAAGCATACAAATTAATTAGAATGAATTTTAGGGATATAAAACCGTATAGCAAAAATATAAAGGACGCACAAGGAAACGTCATTATAGAAAACGTAGAGAAAGTGAGTAGATGGCAAGAATATATAGGGAATTTATATGCAGGAGAGGAACTAACTGCATTAGAACAGGAATCAGACATTGAAAATGATGACTTGGGATATCCTATACTTCGAGACGAACTTGAATTAGCATTAAAGAGTCTGAAAAATGGTAAGGCGCCGGGTACAGATAAGGTGCAAGCAGAAACTCTAAAAGCAGCTGGACAAGCAGTAACAGAACGTCTCTTCCAACTTGTAAGCTATATGTATGAGACAGGCGAGATACCCAAAGATTTCAAACGTAGCATCATAGTAACTATACCAAAAAGAAAGGCGCGGATAGATGTGAAAATTTTCGAACAATAAGTTTGACAGCACACGTGTTAAAAATATTAACAGAATTGTGCAAAGACGAATGGAAAAACGGACGGAAGAAATACTAGGAGAAGACCAATTTGGGTTTAGGCGAAACAGGGGAACACGGGAGGCTATTTTAGCTTGTAACGGTTTAATTATTACCGTTCCAGTTTAGATTAAGTTAATTCAAGTATATTGGGTAATCTAGGGTTTCATAGTTATGAGCAGTTGAAGTTGTTTTCATATAGTACAATCGGAACACACTTTATGAAATAGTAGCCTTTCAATATCTGTAAATTAATTGCTGTGATGTCAGTGTCACCAATTGACATGCTGTCAGAATTATTTGTTTTCATCTCGCATTGAAGTTGTTATACATAATTCTGGTGATAATTATGTATGGATTAAAAGGAAATCGCATCATTCTTTATTGTAGGATGGTATTTGGTGTAATTATTATTCGATACTGTAACCTAAACAAGATACTGATAGTGTGTGACCACGAGGAGTTTTTTTGTGTCGTCTTATCAGCTGCTATAAATATGATTGCAAGGCCGTCTTGGATCTTTTCTGTCTTTCTTGAATCAGCAATCAAGTGTTGAAGTGTTTCAACAGAAATTATGGAGTGTTCCAATTAGTACAAATACAGAATTGCTGTGTGACATGCTAATAGTGGAAGATTGTGAAGTAATATTTTATGCAGATCATAGAAAACCTAAGGCAGCGTTTATCAACCTCCTTGTTATAATACTTTGTATAGTAAAACCGCTTATGAGCGTAAGTAGATAATTGTTTGTAAGATTGAATTAATTATATATGTACAGGGTTTTTATGGTGGGCCTAAGATTTTGTTTTGGTGTTGCTTGCACGATTATTTATGGAATCTTGACCGGGGTGCTGTGCTTCCATCCAGATGCAGGTATTGTGACCGTGTTGCTGTACCAAGAAGTTCCACGAGGGGGGAGATCCTATGGTAACAACTGTGCGAGCGGCTACACATCATAAGAGGTTGTAGACTTTGTTTTATTTGTTAAATGTTGGATATATAAAATTAGCTATTACTGAATGAAAATTAATTTAAGGGTAGCTTTTGTTTTGAAGAAGTCCTAGGGCTTCTAATAGGATATTTGAAGGGGGATTATTTAAATATTAAGGGCAGGGTGTATTTATAATTAGTATTGTCAGATGTGTATTATATGAGGCCTATCTCTCAGGCACTCAGACTTCTTATTACAGTGTAGCTAACAACCAATCACATAAACCATTTAATATTTGGGTTTACAAAACCAGGAGGAGCGTGCACATTCCTCAGGGTTAACTATCCTTAACTTATACCTTTCAGTTCGCTATAAATATTTCAGCGAAATTACTGAAGAGGTTTGATCTGCCTGTTCACTGAAGTGTAATTATAAATTCTTTTGTGTAGTCTTAGAGGGGTAAATATTTGAGAATAATTTAAAAGAATAGGGTTTTTGTTTATTCATATCTGCTGAGCAGTGTTGCACTAGAGCAGATTATGTGTACATTTTTTTTATCCAGCCAAATAAGAGTAAATATAATTATTATTTTTTGAGGAAGTTAGCTTTATTAGTAACAAGGTAAATTGCTGGTGAAGTTACAGACAAGTGGGCTTAATTGCAGAAGCTGCTCTGTCTATTCAACTTATTGATGGTGCATGTGGGCCCAACCAACTGCAATTGGCGCCCCCATTATTATTATTCGTTGTTTGTGTGCTACCAACGCTCACGGCCCATCCTGCTGCTAGTCGGGAACATCACCATATTCAGTATCATTCCTGGTCAGGGTTCCCTGTCTTAAGAATACCCCAATCGACCAGAAGGTACGAAGAATATCTAACCAGTAAGTTTTTTTGTGCGTTATTCCAATTCGACAGGAATAACGTTACAAGCTCTGAGAGTGATAATGGAGAAAACAATAGAAAAAAGGAAAAGCGTGTGTATAGGGTTTGTAGATCTGGAAAAAGCATTCGACAATGTAAAATGGAAAAAAATGTTTGAAATACTCAAAAAGATTGGAATGAGTTATAGGGATAGACGAATAGTACATGGCTTATACAAAGAGCAAACAGCAGTAATAGAATTAGAGCAGGAACGTAGAGAAGTAAATATTAGGAAAGGGGTGAGACAGGGATGTGCCCTATCCCCATTGATTTTTAACTTGTACATAGAAGAGGCAATGAATACTGTCAAATGCAGGAAGACATTTGGAATTACTATGCAGGGACAAAAAATTGATATGCTTAGATTTGCAGATGATATAGCGGTATTAGCGTCTAGTAAGGAAGAGTTAGAAGCTGCCCTTAATGAAATGGAAACGGTTCTAACAGAGAGATACGGTATGAAAATTAACAAAACTAAAACTAAAGTTCTAGTTTGCAAAGGTGAGGAAAATAAATCAAAAACAAGAATACAAGTATTTAACACGAACTTACAAGAGGTTAAGGATATCTGCTACCTAGGAAGCCAAATACCGCAAGATGGGACAAGCACAAAAGATATAAAACAAAGATTAACACAAGGTCGTGCTACATTTAACAAGAAAAAGCAACTACTGTGCTCAAAAACCACAAACATAGAAACAAGGAAAAGATTGCTTAAAACACATGTGTGGAGCACAGCACTGTACGGCTGTGAAGCCTGGACAGTAGGAGAAGCGGACAAGAAAAAAGTAGAAGCCTTTGAAATGTGGTGTTACAGGCGTATGATGAAGATATCATGGACAGACAAAGTTAAGAACGAAGAGGTACTAAAAATGGTAGAGGAATAAAGAAATATGTGGAAAACGGTAAAAAATAGGAGAGATAGGATCATAGGCCACATACTACGGCATGAGGGAATAGTGCGGAATATATTAGAAGCAGAGATAGGAAAAAAGAGAAGAAGAGGCAGACCTAGATTAGACTACTGCACACAGATAGTAAAAGATGTAGGCTGTAGAGGTTTCAGGGAGATGTGTAGGCTAGCCCAGAATAGAAATCAATGGAGGTACGCATCCAACCAATCCCAAGATGGATAAACTAATAACGAAAAGATAACTGTGCTTAAACATGATGATTATTATAAGTAACTACAAGAATTGGTTGGGCAATATTCTCGAATAATGTTAAGTGTGTGAAAGGATTTACTGGAAAACCATTATTTCGGCAAATGTCTAAGTGTTGGGGGATCTTGGTAGCCACAGGTTGCTTAATCTCCTTCACTGAATCTCGGTAAAATAGGGTATAAAATTAGAAAACAATAGAAAGGGAACGAGCTGAATACACATACTCCCTGAAAAGAAGAAAAGAAGAAAAAGAAGAAAACCACCAAAAACGCAAAATCAAAGTAGCTGCTTATATAACCCTACATAAAAATAACTGAGTTGCAAACGAATCCGTGACTTTCAGTAAACAATGGATTCCATTACTAAAAGAAATAACAAAAGAAATAACAAATGAAAATCAAATGCCCACAATATCTAGGTAGCATTGCAAGTTTTTCCTGGGTTTTCCATGCAATATTAACATGAAATACAGCCTACATACATGATTTCTATTTATACATAAAATAACTAATTACATAAAAACAAGCATATTAACAATCCTTGTAAAACAGCATTGGTATCTGACAAGTATAAATCCACAATAAGGTTACCTCAAAACCATATACAATCTCCGTTGAACAGTATTGGTATCTGACAAGTGTAAACCCGCCATAGGGTCGCCTCAGATCCATATACAATCTTCATAGAACAACATTGGTATCTGACAAGTGTAAACCCGCCATAGAGTCGCTTCAGAACCATGTTAAAATCTACCAAAGAGGTAACTTAAATCATAATGAATTTTCCCCTCAAAATAAATATAAAGAAACGACTACTTAAGCCTTTCAATAATGCAATCGCACACTTCTTTAATAACCATCCTCTCAATTGTATAAATAGAAACATGTTAAAAAATGTTTTCCAATTCCAAGTTATTGAATTTATATAAAATACACCAATAAAAATTAATCAGCTGATTTCACGTTAAGCGTATTTACTACCTAAAGAAAACCGATCCCAGGTCGCAATACAAATTGAAGGCAATCATTCTGTTAAACTTTAAAAATTTTTGCTTAGTATACTCAAACCAAATATTTGAAACATCAATAAATCAAAGTCACCTTCAATTTATGTCATAAATGTCAAACTTGAATTTTTATTATTATTTTGACAACGATTCTAGGTCATGGATCGAAACGTAAATAAAGTTGATTTTAAAAACTATGAGTGGGTTAATTCAAAAAGAAGATTAACCTGAATACACATGCTGTGTGAGAATTTCAGGGAACTATGTAGGCTAGCTAAGAATATAAATAAGTGCAGGTACGTGTCCAACCAGTTTTGAGATGGAAAACTTAATTACGAAAAAATAAGCGCAGATAAATCTGATGATTAGTATAAACAACTAGTTGTTGGTTGCGAAATACCTGCAACTAATGTTGACTGTGCGAAAAGATAAATTGGAAAATATATTAAATCGCCAAATGGTTAAGTGTTTAGGGAACTTGGCAGCCACAGGCTGCTTACCTCCCTTCACAACCATTGAAGGTCGGAGAAATAGGGCATATAACTGTAAAACAATAGAAAGTGATCGAACTGCATCTAACAAGAAAGAACATCGCCTATGAGGAAAGACAACAAACATAGAATAAGAAGAAAATTGTTGAAAACATATGTGTGGAGCACAGCACAGTATGCCTATGAAATACGGGAAGTCTGAAACGCAGACAGAAAAACGGCAGCAGCCTTTTGAAATGCTGTGCTTCAGATGTATGAGGAAGATGGCATGGACAGACAAAGATAATAACAAATAAGTTACAGAAATAGTAGGGGAACAAGGATATCTGGGGAAAAAAAGAAATAGTATGGCGGAATACGTTCAAAGGCATTTTTGGGGAATAGTATGTGATATATTACAAGCAGAGATAGGAAAAAAAGAGGTAGATGTAGACCTAGATGAGACAGTTATAGATGCAAACTGTGCATATTTTAGGGAAATCTGTAGGTTAGTTCAGAATAGGGAACAATGATAGTACGCGTCTAACCAGTTCTAGGACTGAAGACCTAATGATGATGAGAGCACTACCTACTAGTAAAACAAAACCGAATGTTAAACCAAAGCCTTGTAGATTGGAATAGGTTTTATGCTACATTAAGGAACATTCGTGTAAACGCAAGTTGAATAAGAAAACAATTCTGCATAGCAGTCGAGTACGGAGCATACAAGACATAATCGAAAAATCGATCTCCTTTACAATCACTGTTCAGAAACACGTTTCTAAATCAAGCAAATAAGTAGAATCAAAATCCTATATATCTAAGAAGACAAGTGACTGGCCGAAGTCGTTTCCAACAGCCTGACGTAGCAGCATAGCAATTTTAGCAAAAAGTTCATGTGAGTGCAAAACATACAATAACGACATCTAAACAAGGAAATCTCAACATTTACTAAAAAAAGAATTTCATCCGTAGAATATTTATAGAAAAATTTGCTAGAAATCTAAAAAGTGAACTTTATATACCCTACTACTCAAATCGAACAGGCACCTTCAGGATCCTCATCCAACCGACCCACTTCATATTTGCATTACATGGAGGATATTTTGAAAAGAAGTTTTATCTTACACAATAACAACACCCAAATGGAAATAATACATTTAATTTGCTTTACTAAATCAGTTTCCCAAAATTATAACGGGAGTTATGTATCCCCCAATCTTACGTATATTATAAATTAGAATATAATAAGAAAATATTAGAAATTGTTAAAGAAATCATAAATCCAGTACAACAATGTAACTCAAGGATGCATATAAAAAGTTTATTAACAGTTCATGAGAACGGATGCATTGCAATGGACTCCAGACGATAGTGATACTGCAGGTGGCAGGCCACAGACGGTTAATATACCGCAATTACCTAGAAAGTAAGATTGTAACAATGTAACAATGAATAGAATAAAGAATAAGCAGACATGAGCTCTGCAAGTTCCCACAGAATTGTGAGGGGCAGGGACAACATAAATACCAGGGAGCCCCAAGACCAGTCAGTCAGTCTGAGTATTACAGCTTTAGCATTGTTGTTTACCTAGTCTACTCGCCCTAATATTAATTCAATTAAATCAGTTTATTTCGACTTTGAATAATTAAACCCGTTTGTCAAAATTTTATATTGATTTCTGTTAAGTTAAATCAATAAATTGTTACAAAGAATTGGAAGTAGTTTTTAAAAACACCGCTTCCAAAGCCCGAAACGTAACTCACGTTGTTCATGAAATGCCATTGAAATAAGTAAGAGTCATCTTTATAGATTTCAAAACCGCATCTGAAAAAAGATGGTATTAAAACACGCTTTCTTTCAATACAAGACGTACATTTTCAACAAATTTCGTAACACCAAAATCATATATAACGATTCGTTTAAGTGTCCATATTTTGCAGCTTATTTACTTTCACTTGTGTTCATCATTACACCTATTGCCTATGGCAAGAAAATTGATTAAAGGTTATTGAGCAGACGAGACAGTAGTACTTCGATAAAGTTTTGAATCTGGCTTACTTAATCGCAAAGCTCTTACAGCTTAGAGTACAATTGTGTTCTTGCTTGAGGGCATTTTCTATTTAAAACTCGCAACCAACAGTTCACATCAAGAATGTCACACTGAAACTGCCTACATCAGTGAAGTATTTGATCATTTAAACAGACAAGCGCATCATAGTCACCAAACACATCCCAAGCCTTAAAATAAAGGATATCTATACTATAAATACTAGAAACCTGTTCAATGTTACGCTTCAAATTTGCTCCACAAATTATTTCAGTAATAATTAATTGTAGGGAGTTTCTGTATAATTAATTTTGGGGTAAGTACACATAGCAAGAAGTCGCGTGAATTATCCTCGGGGTGTTTAGAAATAGCTTTATTATTATGTACTTTTGTAGTATAGTTCTCCGGAAATGCTGAAGGATTAACCTTTTCTTTATTACGTATTCTTACCGTTAAAACACTTCACACGATTTGAAATAGATAAACGTCGTTTTGCCGACTACCATACCGCGCGTGATAAAGGTAGTGATGGTAGTTTTCAAGTTGCTGAAAGGCACTATGCCATTTATTTCTGTACATGATTATCTGATCGCTAACTTCTTGTGGCGCGGAAAATACAATACACTATATAGTGATGTATTTATATATTTTTTACTCCAGCTTTCTTTTCGTTCTTTTACATACTTGAGGATAGACAATACTGTTTTGTTTTGGATACTGCTAGTTTTCTTCCTTGTCTACTTTTCTTACTTTTGGTTTTCTGAAGAACCCAACTTCTTTTCTTGTGGTTGAAAACTTTGCTATGTCTTTCTTAGAGATATCCGTCCTAATGACAACATTTGCACTGTTAGGCCATTCCGTCTTTGTCGTCGGTGATTGCTACCCTATACCTTTCCTTTTCCTATGTCCCTTTTCATTTTTTGATTTGACTGGGTATAATGAGCCTTCGATCCGGATAAAATTTTTATTGTTTTTTCTGGGTTTTCTTGGGTTTTTAAGATATTTTTTTTGCTCATCCTATTACTATATAGAGATACTTCGAGCCGGATATTTTTTTCTTCTTCCTTTTTTTGTGTTTTCTGAAAGAAATTTCGCTGTGATTTGTTCTGTTGGTATGTTGTTTGATTTGTTTCTTCTATTGCCTACCCCAACCTTTTAATTTTGCGGGAGAGAGGGGATTTGTTTCTTTCAATTTTACATTCCTAAATATTTTCACTCTATTTACAATGTTCTCAAAAATTCCTACACTTCCACTTCAATATTTTGTATGACTACCTATAATAGAAGACGACCCTATATAATGCATTATAATTTAATAACTTGATTTGTTCCTATAGAACTCATTCTAGTACAATTAAAAGAAATGCTTGTTCAACACCCCTTAGAATGTTATTAGTCCATTTAGTTGAAGTAAAAGTATTTCAATCTATCTCTATTGTTTGATATAACATCGCAAACGTATTCGTTTACCAACAATCTTTGCTTTCTGAAAGGATATGTTCGTTTTATATAAAAGTAGTAATATCGGTTTAAATAAAAGGGATTTTCTACATGTGTTGTAACACGGTCTCTTTCTCTCTCAGGGCACGTTTAATTTAAAACACGTTCTTTGCAAAAGCTTGCGTATGTTTATTCATATTTAAATTGTACAAATTATGAGTGGGTTCTAAGTATAAGCTCATCAATTATTAAGAGAGGTTTCTGTACACCATGTAACGTCCTAGGATATGAAATATAACACCTAATAAACTTATTCTAAACTAAATTGTTTTTACAGACAGAATAAATACCTGGATCTCCTCTTCAAGGCGTTCTATCTTCGGGCCCAGTGCATGAGTACTATCTTGTAGCAGAAATAGCAGGAAATTTCTTAGGCTTCACTCACTGTCGCGCACCCACGCATAAGAGGCTTTTACTAGTATAATACTGTTGATGCACTATAACACAATCCCCTCGCTTAATGTCAGACGATTTATTAATTGCTCATTCACGCAAGCTTACTCTAATCATATTAATTCACAGACCCTTTACTCTTACAATTCCCGCGCTCGGTCCTTTTAGGTACCGGTTAGACACGTGTATCCCTTGCTGTCTGCTCTCGCACTGCCTCACTTGCCTTATTGCGTAGCACATCCGGTGCGATCCTGCGCTATCTGCTACAATGATGCACGTACAGATGGAGTACTGTGTGTGATTTGTGCCCTATATCTAAGTACCTCGCTACACAACCCCCCAAATTGAATGCCGATAGGACTGAAGGGCCAGAGATAATTAATTTTCACTTACTTTCTACGTATAAACAATTTACTGGCTAAAATAACAACTAAAGCTAAACATTGAAACTAATTAACCTTCCACAGGTTCGGAAACATATTTTTTTTAATTGACCACGTTTTACGGACCAATCAGGCTACCATCTTTAGTCAACAACAAGTACGAATTTGGATTCACTTGTGAGTGAATAGTGCAGGGTCCTACATAAAGAAGAAAAAACTTACGAATCTTGGCGTTTTCTGCCGAAGAGAGTGGATGGGTTTTTACTAATACTAAATCAACCTGCTTAATAACAACAGGTTTGTTAGTCTTATTTGCCTTCTGTTTGCGAAGCTCAGCCTTAAATAACAGCCTACTATGAGCTAGTTGCCAACACTCCACCTGGGACTTTAAATTAGGATCTTCCACGTTAGGATATCCAATTATTCGTCGTATATTATTTTCTGCTCTTTGCCAAAATTGCAAAAGCATGGGAGTAAACCCCGTAGATGAATGGACATAGTGATTAAGACAGTGTTCGACCTCAGCCAAAACATGTGCCCATTTGCTATGTTTATCAAAACAAAACGCCCTAATAATCCGACCTATTTCGCGATTTGCCCTTTCCACTAAATTTCCCTGTAAAAAATATACGGAGGTATGTTCACACTCCACCATTTTTTCTTTAAGAGTTGCTAACCACAACTTAAACTTAAACTGGGTCCCATTGTCTGTCAATACAGCTTTTGGAACTTGGACCTCGGTAAAGTAATTCTTTACAAGTCGATTAACAATACTGCGAGCCGTTGCTCGCTTTAAGGCATACAATTTTACGTACCGTAAAAACGCGTCCTCGAATACCAATATAACCGTAGCACCTCCTCGACTAGGCGGCAAAGGCCCCATCAAATCGTAAGAAACTAAATCACCTGGTTTTAAACATATTACTGAATTACACGTTCCTACCGTAGTAGAAGAACTTTTTGTTTTCTGACACATGTCACAAGAATACACATACTGGTGAACATTTTTGTACATCTTCGGCCAATAGAAATCTACTCGCATGTGAGCAAATGTTTTTTCGGCACCAAAATGCCTTATATCAACATGTTGCTGATTAATCAACAGTTTAATATGCAATTTTGGAATACACAAGCGATACCCGGACTGACCCCTCTCTTCGGGCCGGCGGAATAATAATCCTTGGTGGAGTATATACCACTTACGAACTATACGAACTTACTAGTTGATCCTTCCCTTCTAAATAATCAATTTTTTCGCGAATCCATTTTTTATTTCGTTGATCTTGTTTGATTTTTTTTAAACTACTCTTAAGTTTTTGATATTCTTCGCTCAATTTTATCATAATCATTCCTACCTTTTCACAACCGTGTGGTTTCGCACTTCTCGATCCTTTTAAAGGAAAACGAGACAATGTGTCGGCGACAACATTTTCTTTACCCTGAGTATATTGGATATTGAAATTAAACTCCTGTAAATAAATAGCCCACCGAGCTAATCGTGAGATTTTTAACGGACAGCTCATAATAAATGATAAAACCTTATGATCGGTTTGAATTATTAACCTTTGCCCCAGTACCAAGGTGCGCCACTGTTGCAATGCAAATATCACTGCCAAGGCTTCCTTCTCCGTGACGGTGTAGTTTATTTCCGCCCCTTTTAAGGTCCGACTTGCAAATGCGATCACCATGCGGTCACCGTCGTTATTTAATTAAAATAACACCGCTCCTAACCCATAATTAGAGCTATCGCTCTGTATAAAAAACGTTAGGTCAAAATTCGGATGATGAACCATTGAAACTTCTAAATATCCTTGCTTTATAGATTCAAAAGCATATTCTTCAACGACAGACCACTCCCACAGACAGCCCTTCCTTAAAAGTCTCAACAAAGGTATTGTTTTATCTGCAAAGCTTACTACAAAACGTCGGTCATAATTCAGTAACCCTAAAAATGCTTGCCGTTCTTTACGATTTCGAGGTTTTGGCATTTTGGTAATAGCCTCCACCCTCGCAGGATCCATGCGGTTTCCCTCAGAGGAAACAATGTGGCCTAAATAATTCACTTTCCCTCTCGCAAACACGCATTTTCGCAATTTCAATGTTAAATTGGCTTCCTTGAAAGCAGAAAAAAGTCTCGCTAAATGCCCTAAATGTTCATTAGCACTCTGGGAAAACACCAGCAAATCGTCGACAAACATGAAGAAGTTGAAACTGTTGTTGCTGTAATTGAAATCTCAGGTGGGCTCTTTATCAGTGGCACGTGTAAAATAAAAACAGAATTCGAATACAAATTTAATGCTATAAACCATATAACGTGTACCAAAACAAGCTTCTACCGTCATGCAACTTTATTTTATGTTCATATTTGGTAAGTCCTGGCGTTTCAGAAAAAACTTCCTTGTACTCACAAATTAACTTTTTTAATTTACCTTCTGCTTCCGGATCAAATCTTTCTGCCGATTCAGCCGCGCGGCTGATCTCTTCCTCAGAATAACTGTGCTTTTCCTTGATATTTAACAAATTTATTGATAACCCAGTTTCCTCAAATCTCTGTAATAGAAATCTCTCATTTTTTAACCCCCCATTCTCAAAATGAATACACATCGCCTCAAAATCAAGTGTAACACCATTTTTTATTAACCAATCGCACCCAAGTATGATCTCTTTATTCAAATTTGGAATAACCAAACTTGGAGTGTCGAAGACATTTTCCCCAATTGGTATTATCGCGACGCCCATTATTATAATCCTCACTGGATCCGCGATCATTTTCAACCCCCCGCCATTCATTTGAACGTTCGTGACACCTTCTATTATCACGACGCCCATTACTATAATCCTCACTGGGTCCCGGCTTAGCGACAAAAGTTTTGTCATATTTGCGCAAATAGCTTTCTATTTCTTCAATCTCTTTCAACCCGTTTATTAAAATTCCCCTTTGCACCGTTTCATTTAAATGACCTATCAGCCATTCTGGAATTTTTTCCGATAAATACGACGCTTTTTGATACAATTCCACTATATAATCAGATGCTCTCCCACCTTTATGATTACCATACCTAATCTCATAATATAGCTCTTTTTCATCGTCCTCGCCCCAATATTGATTTTTGAAAGATTCCTGAAATTTCTCGAAATTGTCAAAAGAACCCTCCTTACTCTCAGCCCAATCTAAAACTGAAGTTCACAAACATGTCATGGCCATTTGAACTTTTTTATTTTCTGGCACCCCCGCTTCATCTAACAACCTATTTAATTTTCTTTAAAATGCCACAGGATGCAATTTACATCCTGGATAAAAATTTTAATTCGGACCATTCAGATCTTTCCAAATAGTAATATAATTTTTATCATAAACTTTTTCTGGCGATCTATCCAAAATATCTGCCTTATTCTTCACCTGATTAATTTTTACATTGGTCGCTAATTCATCCGCCAACGTAAAAATACTATTTTGCATATCAAGCATTCCTGTCGCTAACTTAAAAACAACCTGCTCTAATTTCACTTTATTTACAACGTCCTGACTAACCATTTCGTTATCGCTAGCAAGTTCACTGCCTACAACTTTGCTTTTCCTTCTACCCATTTCAATTGTCTACAATACAACCATGCAACAATTAAAACATAATTAATTATCTCTTATGAACACCTGCTTTTACGCTGCTTTTAGTAATTATGTATAAAATCAGTTTTAAGTCACCACATGCTTCATACACTATAAGACAAGAGCCCAATGACGTATCGTTATCTAACTAAACACCTTGTGCATAAAAACCTCTACTCAAATAACAGACGACAGCTTTATCTTGCTCTAAGTTGGTCGACAATGTAACACGGCCTCTTTCTCTCTCAGGGCACGTATAATTTGAAACACGTTCTTTGCAAAGTTTGCGTACGTTTATTCATATTTAAGTTGTACAAATTATGAGTGGGTTCTAAGTATAAGCTCATCAATTATTAAGAGAGGTTTCTGTACACCATGTAACCTCCTAGGATATGAAACATAACACCTAATAAACTTATTCTAAACTAAATTGTTTTTACAGACACAGAATAAATACCTGGATCTCTTCTTCAAGGCGTTCTATCTTCGGGCCCAGTGCATGAGTACTATCTTGTAGCAGAAATAGCAGGAAATTTCTTAGGTTTCACTCACTGTCGCGTACCCACGCATAAGAGGCTTTTACTACCATAATACTGTTGATGCACAATCTCCTCGCTTAATGCCAGACGATTTATTAATTGCTCATTCTCGCAAGCTTACTCTAATCATATTAATTTGCAGACCCTTTTCTCTTACAATTCCCGCGCTCGGTCCTTTTAGGTACCGGTTAGACACGTGTATCTCTCGCTGTCTGCTCTGGTACTGCCTCACCTGCCTTATTGCGTAGCACATCCGGTGCGATCCTGCGCTATCTGCTACAATGATGCACGTACAGATGGAGTTCTGTGTGTGATTTGTGCCCTATATCTTAGTACCTTGCTACACAACCCCCCAAATTGAATGTCGATAGGCCTGAAGGGCCAGAGATAATCAATTTTCACTTACTTTCTACGTATAAACAATTTACTGGCTAAAATAACAACTAAAGGTAAACATTGAAACTAATTAACCTTCCACAGGTTCGGAAACATATTTTTTAAATTGACCACGTTTTGCGGACCAATCAGACTACCATCTTTAGTCAACAACAAGTACGAATTTGGATTCACTTGTGAGTGAATAGTGTAGGGTACTTCATAAAGAAGAAAAAACTTACAAATCTTGGCGTTTTCTGCCGAAGAGAGTAGATGGGTTTTTACTAATACTAAATCACCCTGCTTAAAAACAACAGGTTTGTAAGTCTTATTTGCCTTCTGTTTGCGAAGCTTAGCCCTAGATAACAGCCTACTATGAGCTAGTTGCCAACACTCCACCTGGGACTTTAAATTAGCATTTTCCACGTTAGGATATCCAATTATTCGTCGTATATTATTTTCTGCTCTTTGCCCAAATTGCAAATCATGGGAGTAAACTCCGTAGATGAATGAATACAGTGATTAAGACAGTGTTCGACCTCAGCCAAAATATGTGCCCATTTGCTATGTTTATCAAAACAAAACCCCCTAATAATCCGACCTATTTCGCGATTTGCCCTTTCCACTAAATTTCCCTGTAAAAAATATACGGAGGTATGTTCACACTCCACCATTTTTCCTTTAAGAGTTGCTAACCACAACTTAGACTTAAACTGGGTCCCATTGTCTGTCAATACAGCTTTTGGAACTTGAACCTCGGTAAAGTAATTCTTTACAAGTCGATTAACAATACTGCGAACCGTTGCTCGCTTTAAGGCATACAATTTTACGTACCGTGAAAACACGTCCACGAATACCAATATAACCGTAGCACCTCCTCGGCTAGGCGGCAAAGGCCCCATCAAATCGCAAGAAACTAAATCACCTGGTTTTAAACATATTACTTAATTAAACGTTCCTACCGTAGTAGAGGAACTTTTTGTTTTCTGACACAGGTCACAAGAACACATACTGACGAACATTTTTGTACATCTTCGGCCAATAGAAATCTACTCGCATGTGAGCAAATGTTTTTTCGGCACCAAAATGCCCTATATCAGTATGTTGCTGATTAATCAACAGTTTAATATGCAATTTTGGGATACACAAGCGATACCCGGACAGACCCCTCTCTTCGGGCCGGCGGAATAATAATCCTTGGTGGAGTATATACCACTTGTCAATTTGTATCGAACTTACTAGTTGATCTTTCCCTTCTAAATAATCAATTTTTTCGCGAATCCATTTTTCATTTCGTTGATCTTGTTTGATCTTTTTTAAACTACTCTTAAGCTTTTGATATTCTTCGCTCAATTTTATCATAATCATTCCTACCTTTTCACAACCGTGTGGTTTCGCCCTTCTCGATCCCTTTAAAGGAAAACGGGACAATGTGTCGGCAACAACATTTTCTTTAGCCTGAGTATATTGGATATTGAGATTAAACTCCTGTAAATAAATAGCCCACTGAGCTAATCTTGAGGTTTTTAACGGACAGCTCATAATAACTGATAAAGCTTTATGATCGGTTTGCATTATTAACTTTTGCCCCAGTACCAAGGTGCGCAACTGTTGCAATACAAATATCACTGCCAAGGCTTCCTTCTCCGTGACGGTGTAGTTTATTTCTGCCCCTTTCAAGGTCCGACTTGCAAATGCGATCGCCATGCGGTCACCTTCGTTATTTAATTGAAATAACACCGCTCCTAACCCATAATTAGAGCTATCGCTCTGTATAAAAAACGTGAGGTCAAAATTCGGATGATGACCATTGAAACTTCTAAATATCCTTGCTTTATAGATTCAAAAGCATTTTCTTCAACGACAGACTACTCCCACAGACAGCCCTTCCTTAAAAGTCTCAACAAAAGTATTGTTGTATCTGCATAGCTTTGTACAAAACGTCGGTCATAATTCACTATCCCTAAAAATGCTTGCAGTTCTTTACGATTTCGAGGTTTTGGCATTTTGGTAATAGCCTCCACCCTCGCAGGGTCTATGCGGATTCCCTCAGAGGAAACAATGTGGCGTAAATAATTCACTTCCCCTCTCGCAAACACGCATTTTCGCAATTTCAATGTTAAATTGGCTTCCTTGAAAGCAGAAAAAGGTCTCGCTAAATGCCCTAAATGTTCATTAGCACTCTGGGAAAACACCAGCAAATCGTCGACAAACACCAGAACAAATGATTTAAACTCTGGACTTAAAATTTCTTTCAACGCTCTTATAAAACTGGCTACTTACGTAGCCAGCCCAAAAGGCAATACTTTAAAAACATACGTTGTATTTTTGTAAAGAAATCCAGTGTGCTTCAGATCCGCTACCGCAATCGGTATTTGCCAGTATAAACTGGTCATATCCAATAGGGTTAAATACATACCCTGCGTAAATTTCAATAACAACTCTTCTGGTTTTGGAGGAATCGCGTGATCCAAAACCATCTTACTGTTTAGGTGACGAGCATCTAGACATATTCGCACCGCACCGTCCTTATTGTTAACCATTAACAGCTGAGAAACATATTCCGTTTGTTGTTCTCCAATAATTTTCCATTTCAACATTTCGTCAATTTTGACGTTGTACTTCCCCCTTATAAATAACAGGGACGGGATACGATCATTTAAAAAATCGGGTACCGTCATGCAACTCTATTTTATGTTCATATTTGGTAGTAAGTCCTGGCGTTTCAGAAAAACTTCCTGGTACTCACAAATTAACTGTTTTAATTTGCCTTTTGCTTCCGGATCAAATCTTTCTGCCGATTCAGCCGCGCGGCTGATCTCCTCCTCAAAATAACTGTGCTTTCCCTTGATATCTAACAAATTTATTGATAACCCAGGTTCCTCAAATCTCTGTAATAGAAATCTCTCATTTTTTGACCCCCCATTCTCAAAATGAATATACATCGCTTCAAAATCAACTGTAACACCATTTTTTATTAACCAATCGCACCCAAGTATGATCTCTTTATTCAAATTTGGAATAACCAAACTTGGAGTGTCGAAGACATTTTCCCCAATTTGAATGGGTAATAATACCTGTTCCCTGATTCGATATTGTTTTGCACCTACGGCGACCGAGACGATAGTGTTTGACACCGGTAATACCGGAAGGTCCACGCTATTTCCCCTAATCATTGCTAAGAGTTCGCCCGAAATAGCCGTAAGCTGACTTCCGGAATCGATTAGTGCTTTTACTTCGTAGCCACAAATTTTTATTTTTAACAGAGGCGATATCATGTGATTCGCGCCCTCCCCTTCTTCCTCGTCGCTCAATAATCCATCAATACAAAACTCAAGTTTGGTTAAACTTATAATTTTACGGGAAACCATTTCATTATTTTCCTCTATGCGTTCGCGATCATTTTCAACCCCCCGCCGTTCAATTGAACGTTCGTGGTATCTTCTATTATCGCAACGACCACAATGATAATCCTCACTGGGTTCGCGATCATTTTCAACCCCCCGCCATTCATTTGAACGTTCGTGATACCTTCTATTATCACGACGCCCATTATTATAATCTTCACTGGGTCCGCGATCGTTTTCAACCCCCGCCATTCATTTGAACGTTGTTCGTAATACCTTCTATTATCACGACGCTCATTACTATAATCCTCACTGGGTCCCGGCTTAGCGACAAAAGTTTTGTCATA
The DNA here is from genome assembly GCA_036346225.1 of Platerodrilus igneus. NCBI lineage: Eukaryota > Metazoa > Arthropoda > Insecta > Coleoptera > Lycidae > Platerodrilus > Platerodrilus igneus. The sequence continues at coordinate 4,084,861 of JARFIW010000544.1, forward strand.
TTTGCGCAAATAGCTTTCTATATCTTCAATCTCTTTCAACCCGTTCATTAAAATTCCCCTTTGCACCGTTTCATTTAAATAACCTACCAGTCACTGAATCAATTTCCATTCCGGAATTTTTTCCGATAAATACGACGCTTTTTTATACAATTCCACTATATAATCAGATGCTCTCCCACCTTTATGTTTACCATACCTAATCTCATAATATAGCTCCTTTTCATGGTCCTCGCCCCAATATTTATTTTTGAAAGATTCCTGAAATTTCTCGAAATTGTCAAAAGAATCCTCTTTACTCTCAGCCCAATCTAAAACTGAAGGCGTTCTATCTTCGGGCCCAGTGCATTAGTACTATCTTGTAGCAGAAATAGCAGGCAATTTCTTAGGTTTCATTCACTGTCGCGCACCCACGCATAAGAGGCTTTTACTACCATAATACTGTCCTTTTAGGTACCGGTTAGACACGTGTATCCCTCGCTGTCTGCTCTCATACTGCCTCACCTGCCTTATTGCGTAGCACTTCCGGTGCGATCCTGCGCTATCTGCTACAATGATGCACGTACAGATGGAGTTCTGTGTGTGATGTGTGCCCTAAATCTTAGTACCTCGCTACAGTGTGATTAGCGAAGGTTATTGGTTTTAAATTTGTCGGTTTTCTTTATCCATTAATGCATTACAGAGACTAGCAGTGTTATTTGACGTGTGGTATCCTAATACTTCAATCGATTATCTAATCGTTTCCTAAACTGGGTTCACTTTGATCCTGCTTTTTGTCCGGACATGTATCGTCTGCATAACTAATTCTATTACTTTAAGAGCGATGCACGCCTTCTGCGAGAAGCTTCTATAATCGGTGCATCGGTAGGTTTCTTACGTGGTTGTTAATGACTAGAAGTAATTTGTGTTTAGCTGTTTTTTGCGCAGGCTTCTGCTACAGTTATGGTCGCAGGGTGAATGATCCTGACTATCATGGAGAGAATTAAGATGTTTTGATGTTTCACTTCCGCTAATGTAAGTGCGGCACATAGAGGTATATTACGAGTTTTTTTATATCGAGAGAATATTGTTTATCCACTTTTGATGCTTGTGCGTAACAAATGAACCACGGATAAACTCAAATCATATTGCTCCGACAGACGGAAAAAGTTTACAAACCCGCTTCAAAATTAGCTTCAATAGTGTTTCCTGTTACGTTTCAAATATTTACTAGAATTGTTTGTAAATTTAAACCTTTAACTTAACATGCTTGCTTATAAGAAAACCTACGCATCATTTTTACTACCGATTCGTTTTTTTTTACATGTTGTGGTACGAAATGCGTACTCCGTATCTCAATTATTAAAAATTGTGCGTAGATTATAATTTTTTTAAATAATATTTTTCGTGTTTATTGTAAAGAAAATTCGATGGCGAAGTCCTTTCTTAGTCTAAGTGAACCATTCCGCTTTTGTAGTTAGCACTGCACCTTTAAGTTTTTTTATCTTTGTATACGTTATCGCGATTCGTGCGGGTCCTTACTTTGTTGTCCTTTCTGTTTCTGTCTGACTTGTGCCTTTTACTGTTACAAATTAAGCGTTCGTTTTATAAGTTTGTCGTGTATATGAACTCTAGTACAACACCTTTTTTTATGTTTAGAGCTTTGTCGAGATTGTTGTTTCAAATTGCTCCACAAATTATTTCAGTAATAATTGTAGGGGGTTATTTTGTATAATTAACGTAGGGTATTACACATAGTAAGCTAGTTCAAAAATTGGTCGTATGAACTATCCTCGTAGTTTTTAGAAGTAGTTATGTATTATGTATTATGTGTCCTAGTCCGCAGGCAATGTTTGACGGATTAGCCTTTTTATTTCATGTATTTTTGCGGCTAAGACGTTTTACACAGCTTGAAATAGAAATACGTCATTGCCCTCACAAGTCATAACGTGCAACGTAAAAGGGAATGGCTGTTTTCATGTTGATGAGGGCGCTATGACACTTGATTTCTGTGTTCCACTATTACTTGTATGTGTGAAAAGCGTATTAAATAATGTAGTGAAAAGATTACTTGTAATTCCTATCTCAAATCCTGTATCTTTAATCTTTATGTTCCTGTGTTTGTTGTAGGGAACAACCAATTCTGCTAGGAGAATTTAATTATAGAACCGGTATTGAATGAAACCCTACGACGTCGACGACGAATATGTAGTAATTTAGAAAAGTAGGCTAATAGTTATTTTTTGCTTGTGGAATTTCTACTATACTATTACGCCCTCTCTGTGGAAAGTTATTAATTAGAACTTTAATTGTGCCTTTTCCGGAAAACGAAACCACTTTCCAAGAATACTCATACTACACGTCTTTATTCTAGTAATTGATTATCTTGCAGATTGCGGGCATCCACTCGTAAACACGTTGCAAACGTTTACATAACTCCAATATAAAATCTTTTCCTGTTCCATTCCATAGAAATTTTCACAGAAAGTCTGTACGCTTGCGTAAAATCACTACCTGTAATATTAGGAATATCTTTTTTTCAATGCATACAATACCCAACGAATTTCGTATGTCTGAGTGAGTCGGGCACAAATAAGTATTCATGTATGTAATAATAGGCAATAGTACAATATGACTTCTACTAATAAAGTTGGTTCTTAGTTTAATACCTTATTGGAAATCGAATGACTTCATCTCATACTACAACACCTACATTTCTTAGCAATCTATAAAATTATTCATGAAATTATTTATCGAATGTTGAGGATTTTTAAATAAATCGCTGTGTTGAGCAATTGCAAGAGCATATAAGGTAACGAGGGTTACTTGATTTAATACTTGGCTGAAGGTATATTTCGAATAATTAATTGCTAAGTTTTTTTTTATTATTCACACATGGTTACATTTTCAAGAATGTCTGGTGATACAAATTGTATATGACCTCTTGTTGTCAATCGATAACAGCACCCAGTTTAAACCTTCTATTAGTGTGTTTTTTCCTATGGGTTGCATTGTTGTGAGGTCTATTTTTAATTAACAAGATTTTAAATGACTTTTTCTTGAGTTTGTCATCGGATTTTAAAAATAAAACGTTTCAAAAATAGGATTGAAAGGTATTTTTAAATGGTCTAGTGTTTGACACCTTTTACTATTTAATTTTCAGGGTACGATTCACCCTCATCTTACGGTTGAACTTGCGTAAATAACACTAAATAATTTCGATGTCCCCTTGATACTAAAATTGACGTACTTCCAGCGAATTTTAAAAATTGAAAATAAGAAATCAATCCCTGCGTTTGCTTCTTTCAGTGAATTGCCCTGAATGTAGAGTAGAGTCAATCAAATGGTTACAAATATTTAAACATTAGAAAAATAGATATAAAATTACACTATCTATATATTGCAAACTTATGACTACAGCCATCACACAGGTTAAAATACGGACAGACTAATTTATGTAGGTAACTCATAAAAAGTGCTATTAGTAAGAAAAGACTTAAAAATGAAGAAGAAACTAATTAGCGGTCTTAAGCCAAACACAAGTAATTTATCGAGACTCTGATATATTTCTGTTGGTCACGCTAAATTTATGCTGTATTCTATGTAATCGTATTATAATTCCAGAAAATAACTATATGAAATTGATGATTTGCTTATGCAAGAATTTTAATCGAGTATAATACGATTGAAATATATCTAGAACTACGCGAATGTTGTATCTATTGTGCAGGAATGCAGTGCTTTATTTCAGTTGAGTTTCCGATTTTTCGTATATTTAGCTGTGTTCAATATTTGAAACCCTTGATTCGCAGAGTTTACTGCCTTGATTATAGATAAATGCGCAGCTTTAGTAAGAATTTTTTGTTGAAAAGGGAAGTTAACTATATCTTAATCTGAAAAGAAAATCAATTTCAAATTGGGACACTTTGGTTATGTAAAGCACATGTCTGAAATTAAGATTTGCATAAACTAAGTGAGACACAGACAAATGTTTTCATATTACAAGTGACCGTGTGAGTATACCCAGATGATCACAAATCAAAATTGATAATTAACCGTATTTGAGATTATAGGTGTTTAATAACATATTTATATATAGGGACTGTAAAGAATTTTGGTATATTGGGTATCTATAAGAAATCAATTGTCATTTCATTTTCTTCGTAGGTATTGGCGCTTATTAAAAACTATTACTCAGTTCTTATATTTAATTGATTCTTTAAAAGAAAGCACGTACTTAGATACTTTGATTATAATGCTAAATCGCCAGATTTGACAGACACTCCCAGGGTTTCTTTTTATACGGATTATTAAATAGTAAAAGTGTATGTTATTAACTTGTATTTTAAGATTTAAAAAAATACGAATAATTTCTGATTGAACATTGTCAATTGCTGACACAGAATAAAGAAAAAAAAATGCAATTGATAAAGCTAAATGTATTTTAAACAAATAATTGTCCACAAAGTATAGGCTACGGCATTTTCACACAATGCATCATTCAATTTCACAACAATCCTAATCTACACAATGTAAATATGGAAATGAATATGAAATATATTCAATTACCATGTATTCAGGGATTGCAAGAAGTTCTTAATAAACATAAACTAAGCGTTACGCATAAACGTTACAATTTACTTCAAGATTTATTTAGTAAAATCAAAGATAACACCTGCGAAAATAAAAGTACTAGTTCAATATATCAAATTCCGTGATGAAGTAATTGTAATTCCATATATTTAGAACAATGCATTCAAAAATAAGAAAAAAGACTTAGTGGTCATAAATATGATAAATTCAATGAAACAGCGTTAACTAAGGGTAAGAAAAAACCTGATCCAAATTTGAATATAACCTAACACGAATTTTAAGATGTGAAAAAATAAAAGCAAACGGTTACTACCTATCTGCATTGCAAAACTTTTTTCTGCGGCAATAAATGATAAAATAGATACATAAAAGCCTTTGTAAACTTTATCATCATCATCATTAGGTCTCCAGTCCTGGAACTGGTCAGACGTGTACCCTCATTGCTTCTCATTCTGAATTAACCTGCACATTTCTCTAAAATTTGCACAGTTTGCTTCCATCACTATCTGATCCAGGTCTACATATACCTCTTTTTTCCTATCTCTGCTTGTAATATATCCCATACTATTCCCCAAAAATATCTTAGAATGTATTCTGCCCTTTTATTTCTTCTATTTTTCCCCCAGATATTCTTGTTCCCCTACTATTTCTAAAACCTATTTGTTATTAACTTTGTCTGTTCATGCTATCATCCTCATACATCTGAAGCGCAGCATTTCAAAAGACTGCAACCGTTCTTCTGTCTGCTTTTGAGACTGGTCGTATTTCATAGACATACTGCGCTGTGCTTCACACTTATCCTTTCAACAATTTTCTTCTTGTTCTATGTTTGCAGTCTTTCATCATAGGCGCTGTTCTTTCGTGTTATATACAGTTCGGTCCCCTTCTATTGTTTTACAATTGTATACCCTATTTCTCCGATATTCAGTGGTTGTGAAGGGGGGCCAAGGTCCTGGGTTCAAATCCCGACACGGCCGACTGCTTGAAAAATAGCAGGTGAGCATTTTTCACAAAAATTACGCTCTCGTTCGGATGAGAGGTTAAATGGAGGTCCCGTGTGTGAGTGTTGTCACGCACGCTAAAGATCCCTACATTGCCTGGAACGGCAAGGATTCGGCAAAATTCTAAATTTCCAGGCAACAAAAAACTCGCCTCCTGGCCAATGTAGTATCTTCGGGTGAAGCATTGGGAATGTAAATGAACGAATGTGAAAGGGGGGTAAGCAGCCTGTGGCTGCCAAGTTTCCCCAGCATTTAAACATTTACCGATTTAATATTTTCCCCAAAATAACTTTTCGCACAATCAACATTAGTTGCAGTCATTTCTCAACTAACACCTGTAGTTGTTTATAATAATCATCCGATTTATCTGCGCTTATTTTTTCGTCATTAAGTTTTCCGTCTCAAAACTGGTTGGACAAGTATCTGCACTTATACATATTCTCAACTAGCCTACACAGTTTCCTGAAATTTTCACACAGCATGTATACAGCTCGGTTCCCCTATTATTATTTTCTAACTTTATGCCCTACTTCACCAAGATTCAGTGACGGGGGTTAAGCAGCCTATGGCTACCAAGATCCCCCAACACTTAAACATTTGCCGAACTAATAGTTTTCCAGTAAATCCTTTAACACAATTAACATTATTCGAGAATATTGCCCAACCAATTCTTGTAGTTGCTTATAATAACCATCATGTTTAAGTACAGTTACTCTCTTCGTCATTAATTTATCCACCTTAAGACTGGTTGGATGCGTACCTCTATTGATTTCTATTCTGAGCTAGCCTATTCATCTCCCTGAAACTCATACAGCCTACATCTTTCACTATCTGTGTGTAGTAGTCTAACCTAAGTCTACCTCTTCTTCTCTTTTTTCCCATCTCTGCTTCTAATATATTCCGCACTATTCCCTCATGCCCTAGTATGTGGCCTATCGTCCTATCTCTAATTTTTTACCGTTTTCAACATATTTGTTTCTTCCCCTACCATTTTTAGTACCTCTTAACTTTGTCTGTCCATGATACCTTCATCATACGACTGTAGCACCACATTTCAAAGGCTTCTACCTTTTTCTTGTCCGCTTCTTCTACTGTCCAGGCTTCACAGCCGTACAGTGCTGTGCTCCACACATATGTTTTAAGCAATATTGTCCTTGTTTCTATGTTTGTTGTCTTTGAACACAGTAGTTGCTTTTTCTTGTTAATTGTAGCACGGCCTTGTGCTAATCTTTGTTTTATATCTTTTGTGCTTTTCCCATCTTGCGTTATTTGACTTCCTAGGTAGCAGAAATCCTTAACCTCTTGTAAGTTCTCGTTACCTAATTGTATTCTTGTTTTTGATTTATTATTCCCTCTTTTGCATACTAGAACTTTAGTTTTATTTTTGTTAATTTTCATACCATATTCCTCCGTTAGAACTATTTCCATTTCGTTAAGAGCAGCTTCTAACTCTTCCTTACTTGATGCTAATACCGCTATATCATCTGCAAATCTAAGCATATCTATTTTTTGTCCCTGCATATTAATTCCAAATCTCTTCTTGCATTTCACAGTATTCATTGCCTCTTCAATGTACAAGTTAAAAATTAATGGAGGTAGGGCACATCCCTGTCTCACCCCTTTCCTAATGTTTACTTCTCTACGTTCCTGCTCTAATTCTATTACTGCAGTTTGTTCTTTGTATAAGCTATGTACTATTCGTCTATCCCTATACCTCCTTCCAATCTTTTGAGTATTTCGAATATTTTATCATAATCATAATCTAATAAAATAAACTACTCTTGTTTCGTCTTTTATGCAACAAAACTATGTAACTTATGCAAGCTTTTGTTCTTATTTTTAAAATAATAAATTTACATTAATCTAATTTATTTTATCTATTATAAACATACTACATGACACAAATGTGCTATATGGAGGTTGCATTTTAAATTCTATTGACTACATGGATGTTGTTACCTCCAGTTAAATAAATTTCAACTGGTTTAATAAGTTTTGGTATAAGGGTTTAAATTTATTTTTTTTGTGTATAAAATTGAAAATATGCTGAATGGTAGGAATTATATTAACTTTAGAACGACAACATTATTATGCTAGTAATTATTGAAATTCATAATAATAATTTGTATTATACGTTTACGCCATCGATAGAAGCAAAAAAACGTTGCCAAAATATTTGATAATTTGAGCAACAGAAAAAGAAAAGAGTTACTTTGATTATTCATTATCGACCAATAGCCTACGCATAAAACCCATTTATTACTTATATTGATCAAAAAAAGTTTTAAATATATATATATATATATATATATATATATATAAATATATATATACTGCGGTGTTAATAGGGTCATTTAGGGGTAGTTAGGACCAAGAGTATAGCGCACTCCACATAAAATACATAAGGGCTCAAAAAACGACACAGTTTTCTGAAGAAAACAAGAAATACGATGATTAGACTGGAAAGTAAATGACAACACCCTGTACATAAATAATCATAATTAACTCAGTTAATGAAAAATATTTTGAAGATTTATTTGAATAAAACAAATTCACGTCGTTAAATAACATAAATGAAAGCTGAAACGCGACATGCGTGGATAACGCATCATTATTACGTCAAGGATCCTAATTAAAACAAGCAGGTTTAATAATGCGTAGGATAGCAAACGCATATAATTTAATGCATACATTGTATTCGTCTACGTGACTAGAGAATTAAAATCGACACCTAATTTATTGAAAAAATCAACGCATGGTAATTAAAATCAAAATTCACCAAATTTATTTGAACAAACAATGGTTTACTTATCTAGAAGTATGAAAATCCAAGCGAATTAATGCTATTAACTTGAAATCGTACGTGACAAGGGAAACGCGTTGATGTTAATATACAACAATAATACCATGGTATATCCGAAAACTTTGTATGAAAGTTTATACAAACAACGAACTTAACGCTTGTCGATAGATAGACAACGCATTTAAATATGACCACATTTATAAACAAATCAGTTCACAGTGAAGTAAGGCATAGTTCACGTTTCTGAAGACGAAAATATTCACTTAAAGTGAGTAATTGTGAAGTGTAAAATAATACCGTTGAATATGGAAAATTGATGGGTTTGTCGTTTTATCCTTAAATAGAAAAACGTAAGTAACCAAAAGTTGTTTTAATTTAAATTCTAATATTAACCTTAATAAAAAAGACTGTAAAGAATCACTGGAGACAAAATTAAATAATTGCTGCAGTCCAGTCTACATAAATACGGGAACAAGTTTAAATAAGTGCTGAAACGATTATTACTAGAACAAATGAGGAAATGCAACATGCATTTACTTCAATGATTAATAGTGAAGAAATTTAATGAAGTACGCTAGTGTATTTAAGGCGATGCCATGAGGGATGCACACAACGGTTGGACCCGAGACTGATTTAAGCTGAAACACAACATGTTAGCCAATCTAAATGTTTATTATTTTATTATTTTATTTGTTGATATTTCATTGCACTTTGCTAAACTGAATAACGTAAGATTTAACATTTAATTAAATATTACTAATTTAAATACTCTAAAAATTGCTTTCACGATAGTTTATGTGCGAGGTCGGCAAGATTTAATTTTTGGGTATACGTTGTAAATTACGTAAATAATAAAAGAGGTTAAATGGACGTTTATCAGGCTTCAGTTATTAATTAATAATACTAGTGATTTTGCTGACTTTTTGATCATCTTTAATAATAATATTTATTAAATTTATTGATTCAATTATTAGAAGAAAATTCCAGTTAAAATTTTTTAGCCTTTTCATACGTTGTAAATATTTTTGAGAACATTATAATAATTTGTACTTAATTGTGTTTTGGTTTAAACATTAAAACAGGAAGCAGAGGTAGATGGTAGGTTTAAATGCTTTGTTTGTCGTATTGTCGCAAGCTCCGTGTGCTATTCTAAAACTGAACTAGCCGACGCAATCAAAATTATGTATTAAAAATCAAAAATTGAGAGATTAAAAACTTTTACTTTTTTAATTCGTAAAAAGGGCGCATTGAGGTATTGATACAGAAATACGACCCAAAGCGGCGAAAAGAAACATTTGTAATTTGAATATTTACCTACCGCGTGAGGGTATCCAATTAACAATAAATAATAAATGGCAAGAACCTCTAACACTATCGTACCCTCACGTTTCGGGACGTTGCCTCGTAAGCTGCAGCAGTCGGTGAAAGGGGGTTCATTAAACAAACACATTGAGACGAAAATTCGATTGTTTTATTGAATGGGCTACTAACTAAAACTTCAACTAATTACATATGCATAACAAAAATATACAATAAATAACCTTATTTACAATAGGGCGCCACCATGGGAATTAAACGGCCCATGAACCAATCGCGGTAATAGCTCTCGTCGCACTTTGTTCGTGGGCGATGAACCAAAATTGCAGGACAGAAAATAAGTCACTTTCACAGGGGCTTTTAAAGTCTCCGGCTAGCACCAACACAACTTAACTAAACTTAACTAACAAACATATTTTTGAATAGTAATACAGTTCTAGGTGTAAACACCCCAATAACAAAAATTTATTAATGCTACCCTAGTCTACCTAACTTGCATAGTGCGACGACCCTTTTTTAACCACGGGGTCATCTACACCAGGAAAAATACGACCTTCTCAAGGGTCAAATAGTACCGTAACGTGACTTCGGACCTGAGCTTTGCATTCTCAGGTAGTCTCGTGGATTAGAGATTAACGGCCTCTGACACCGTCGAAACACAATATAATAGAAGACCCTTCTAAAACGATGCGCTCTCCAAAGCAATAATCTAATCAATTTACTTGAACTGGGCTTTCACCCGGAGTTGTATTTTATGGGAGTCGACAAATACTGTATTTAAACAAATAACTGACTTATGCTGCATAACACAGCCTTGAGTTCATGGTAATATCACATATACTAATTACTTACTCAGAGAAATAATTAACTTAGAACATAACGGCACGCACTTGACTTCAGAGAAATAAAATACTTCACTCAATCTGGCAAATAACAGCCCTTTAACCTCTAACGCGTCTAAATAAACAACCCCGATTACCACCGGCTAGCATCCTTATATACATTTAAGTTAATTGAAAAATAACCCCTTGCCTAGCTCTCATACTCGACAAGGGATACGCCGGTCGTAAATCTTTGAGATTAATTAAACTGCCAATGCCTAAGATAGCCACACAAGTAGCTCTCCGAACTAATTTTTAGTTGAGTGTTCCGCTAATTGAAAAATTCCTTCCGACCACCCAGACATAAATAGGGTCCTAGAACATGATCGACATCTAATCATAGATAGCAACTAATCTGACATGTTTAGGCCTTTCACGTAAAGTGCCTTTAGAAAAATTAATTAACTCTTGGATTAGAACTTTCTGGGAACTTCGCTGGGAACATACTTGGGTGATCCCGCAGCCGCTACAATTGCAGACCTTCATTCTAATAATTAGAATGCTAAAATTAAACTAGAAAATAACTATTTTTAGGAATACTAGAACTATTTAAGCGTATTAAAACAGTATGTTACACAGCCCCCCTCGAAAAATTGAAATTGCTCTTAGGAATTTCAAGATAATTGAAAAAATAAATGTAGAAATTAACACATCCAACCGCAATTTGTTTAAAACAACTGAGTCTTTTCAGAAATTTGGCGGAAGAAAAAATAAAAAATTGGAAAAAATAGAATATTAGTGAGGTTTTAGGTCTTGGACGTGGAACACCCCTAGCGGTTTTCCGTCCATGGAAGATAGTCGATAAGTGGTAGAACCTAAAACTTCTATCACCTTTGCTTCTAGGAACTTCGGGGCTAATTTTTTATTGAAGTGTTTAGAAGCATCTGATAATATAAAATTGCGCTTCCACACTAAGTCCCCTACTTTGAAATTTGATGGTCTGCGCCTTAAATTGTAAGAGTGCGTATTACGTTCATACGCCAAATGTATGTTCTTCTGAACTTCTTTAAAGATGGGCGATGATTCATTGAGGTCTTGAACCAATTGTTCACGAGTATCAATTGCCAGATCCTCTGGATTTAAATCCTTTAATTTATTATAAAATTCCCCGGTGAGAGGAACCGTGCGTCCACACGCTAAAAATGTTGGGGAATATTTTGTGGATTCATGAACAGCATTACGAAGCGCATGGGCAATTTTGTGAATATTATCGTCCCAATTCTTCTGTGAATCTTGAATGTAACTGCGAATGGCAGCTCCAATTACCTTGTTAACGCGTTCTACATAATTCACTTGAAGATGGTAGCTGGCGTTAAATCAAACCGAAGGTATTTTATAATTTGTCATGAGGTTAGAAAATAAATTACTTTTAAATTGAGGGCCATTATCTATCATACAAATTTGAGGTACCCCATATACCAAAAATACAAAATTTTCCAGGTAATTACAAATTTGTTTTGTTGAAGCGCTGCGCATGGGATGCAATAAAGTAAATTTTGTAAACCAGTCCGTAACAACTAAAAGGTAAGTATTCCCCAATTTCGAGCGCGGAAAGGGCCCCATTAAATCAATGGACAAACATTGAAACGGAAATGAAACTTTTTTCTCTTTGCCCATAAAACCATAATGGTTAAACGTACTGGATTTGCTTTTGCAGCACGTAACACATTTACTAATGTATTTAGAAATATATGACCGCATTTTAGGCCAGTAATAGAGCTCTTTGATTTTTGTGTATGTTTTGAATACACCCAAATGGGCCGAAACTGGATCATCATGGCATTCTTTTAAAATTTGTGCACGGCATGATTTCGGCACTACTAATTTCCACACAATTAAATTGGCTTTGATATTTAAATTATTCGGAATAAACTTATACATTTTATCATTTTCTACTCTCCAATTGGGATATAGATCTGGCTTTTCCTTAATATTATTTAACATGTTTTTGTACCAATTCTCGACCTCGTCTAAAGAAAAATTTAAAGAATTAATAGCATAGGCTCCACTAGGAGCTCGGGATAATGTATCTGGTACCACATTAAATTTACCCTTCCTGTGGATAACTTCGAAATCAAATTGTTGGAGTTTCACACTCCATCTAGCTAAACGTCCCGCAGGATCTTTTCAGTTGTGGAGCCAAATTAAAGAATGATGGTCCGTGATGACCTTAAAATGAGTTCCTTCAATATATGGTCGGAATTTTTGAATAGCAAAACACACCGCCAAAAGTTCCCGTTCTGTGACTGAATAATTTTTCTCTGCTGAATTTAAACTGCGAGAAGCATAAGCAATTACATGTTCTTCGTCTCCTTCTCCCTGAGTTAAAACGCAACCAACGCCGTAATTTGAGGCGTCACATTGTAAAGAAAAACTTTCGAAAATCAGGACTCCTTAAAACAGGAGCCTTTGTAAGAACATCTTTAATTTTTCAAACGAAATAAGAGCCTCGTCCGTCCATTTAATCGCTTGCGATTTTCTCTTTCCCTTTAATAGATCATTGATAGGTGCTATAATTGTGGCAAAATCCAAAACAAAACGCCTATACCAAGAGCACATACCGGTGAAACGTTTTATTTCAGTGGCTGTCTTGGGTTGAGGAAAATTTACAATTGCGTCAATTTTTGCTGGGTCAGTTCGGAGACCATCTTTATTCACAATATATCCCAGATATTGTAACTCTGGTTTACAAAACTCACATTTTGAATGTTAATAGTTAAATTAGCGCCTTTCAACTTCTCATACACTTCGTTTAGAATTCTAATATGCTCTTTAAATGTGCTTGAAATAATAATTATATCATCTAAATAAACAAATACCGATTGGGATAATGAAAAATCAAAAATAGAGTCCATGAGCCTCTGTAATGTGCCTGGAGCATTGGCCAAACCCATCGGCATTACATTATATTGAAATAATCCGCGCCTTGGGACAGTAAAGGCTGTTTTTTCCTTGCTTTCGTCACTCAAAGGCAATTGCCAAAAGGCTTTTTTTAAATCGATTGAACTGAGAAATTTCGCATTGCGTAATCTATCAAGAATGTCATTTACAAACGGAATGGGATACGCGTCTTTTTTTGTAATTGAATTTAATCGTTTAGCGTCAAAACATACACGAAATTCACCTTTTGCTTTTTTCTTTACTAACAGCATGGGGGAGTTCCACGGGCTATTGCTTGGGCTAATAATGCCCTGTTCAAGCATCGCATCAATTTCTTTATTAGCATGTTCCAGCATCGCCGGTGATAATGGGTAATACCTTTGTTTAATTGGTTCAACGTCTTCCGTTGTAATATGATGTGAAATTTTAGTGGTTCGGCCTAAGGTAGGCCGATCCAGGGATTGAAATAAAGAAATAACATTGTTTAATTCAATTTTCTGGTCTTCATTTAAATCGGCCATAACTTTAATGAAATTTAATTTATTCGTTTCCGCAGAATGAGCATAAAATTCATTTTTTGAAAAATCTATTTTCAATTCAAATAATTGACAAAAATCAATCCCTAACGTTAGGGTACACTCTATTGAGTCGGAAACTAAAACATTTAAAGACCGAGTAACCCCGTTTATAGTCAAGGGCAAATTAATTGATTTTAAAATTGATTGTGAAGTGCCATCTGCGGTTGTTAATATAGACGTTTTTACATTTTTAATTAATTCTAACTTATATTTATCCAATAAACACAGACCGTGTCTGCTTAAAATAGAGGTATTCGCCCCGGAATCCAACAGTGCAGTATAAGTTTCCTTAAATAACTCGATATTAATATAAGGTCTTGTATCATCTTTTACTTTATAAAAATTTGAAAAAACCTTAGATGATTTACAAACATTTTTAACTTTTACTAACCACTCCGACTACGTCTTTTTGTCTGCAGCAATATTATTAAACGAGGAAAAGCAACGGCTGACTACGCGCTTTCCTGTCCTAAGTTTTTTGAATTATTTGAGCATTTTGGACAATTTATGGACGTAACTTCCCGCTGCCCACAAGAATAACAAAATATTCCGCGTTTCTCCGGACAAGTATGAAACGAGTGACCTCGTCTTTTACAGTTGAAACAAATAGTCGAAAATTTTGCTGTGTTTTTAGAATAATTCGAAACGCCGGACCGTGGTAAATTATAATTAGAAAATGAACTCTGTCGAACTTGGCGTTCTAAGATAACTGGTACGTCGGCAGAATCAGAATGTTCCTGTTTAATACAATTTGGAGGCTTAATGTCTTCTAAAACCTTACAACGAGAAATCAAATGGAAAATGTCAGTCACTTCAACTAACGCCAGTTGCGTGGCATAAAAAGTCTGTAAATTTCTTTTAATAATTTTTATTTGTTCCCTGATTGGAATGGAATCTTCTAATTGAGAAAATAAATTTACCATCTTTGAAATATAAATGGTAGGTGATTCCTCGGCGCCTTGCCTTCTAGATTTAATTAACATTAAAAGATTCTCTACATAATCGGCTGAAAGAAAATCTTGTTTTAATTTAGAAATTAATTGTTCCCATGAATTTACTGTACATCGCGTTGCTCTATACCAATCCAATGCTGAACTGGTGAAAAGATCAATAGCCCCTTCGAAAAGGTCATCTGACGAAACTTTTCTTGCAACTTGCAGTTCCTTGACGCGTTGAATAAAATCTAAAACCGATATAGAACCAAACTCACCTGAAAATTGTAATCCCCACTTGTGGATCGGGACTGAAATCGTTGTTTTATTCAAGGACTTAATTAGAGTACCTAAATCATTACTAGAAATCGAAACCGATGGGGTATTAATGGAAGAAACCGTTGATGCTCCAGGGCATGAAACCTCTGCTGTTGGTGTTATTGTAGGATCTTTATTATCCCTAGCCGAACAATAAGAAGGGTTATCATTAATCTCATTTTCCCCGTTTACCTATTCTAAAATCTCAAAAGCTCTAATGCACTTAGAATGCAGTTCTTTGTGTACCTCTAAAAATTCACTATCGAAATTGACATAATTTAGTCTCTTTGTTACATGAATTAACCTCGTGTTAAGTTTAATATAATCTTTCCTATTAGGAAGATTGGCAAAAGAATTTAAAATGTTTTCTAATTCAAAAATCTTAAGTTTCAATAATTCAATTTCGTCCTTTTGAACAATTTCAAATTTTTCATACTCAGAAAAAACATTACTGTCGACTTTCTCAACAATGAATTTTGTACGCAATAATTTTCGCTTTTCTAACACACTTAACTTTGTTGGTTCAACGTTCCTAATTAAAAGCTCATAACTAAGCTCGTCGCTTCTTAAGGCTTCTACTACATACATGCTTAAATAAAAGGTAAATGTCAACAATAGCGAAACCTGTTCCTAAGTCACTAATATTAACTGTTAATTCTGCCTAACACTAAATAGAAATAAAACAATCTAAAACTTCGTCCGTGTGTTGTTTACCATATTTACAATTTTAACCACGTTGGGCGCCAGTGCAATTTGAATATTTACCTACCGCGTGAGGGTATCCAATTAACAATAAATAATAAATGGGAAGGACCTCTAACACTATCGTACCTCCACGTTTCGGGACGTTGCCTCGCAAGCTGCAGCAGTCGGTGAAAGGGGGGGTTCATTAAACAAACACACTGAGACGAAAATTCGATTGTTTTATTGAATGGGCTACTAACTAAAACTTCAACTAATTACATATGCATAACAAAAATATACAATAAATAACCTTATTTACAATAGGGCGCCACCATGGGAAATAAACGGCCCATGGACCAATCGCGGTAATAGCTCTCGTCGCACTTTGTTCGTGGGCGATGAACCAAAATTGCAGGACAGAAAATAAGTCACTTTCACAGGGGCTTTTAAAGTCTCCGGCTAGCACCAACACAACTTAACGAAACTTAACTAACAAACATATTTTTGAATAGTAATACAGTTCTAGGTGTAAACACCCCAATAACAAAAATTTATTAATGCTACCCTAGTCTACCTAACTTGCATAGTGCGACAACCCTTTTTTAACCACGGGGTCATCTACACCAGGAAAAATACGACCTTCTCAAGGGTCAAATAGTACCGTAACGTGACTTCGGACCTGAGCTTTGCATTCTCAGGTAGTCTCGTGGATTAGAGATTAACGGCCTCTGACACCGTCGAAACACAATATAATAGAAGACCCTTCTAAAACGATGCGGTTTCCAAAGCAATAATCTAACGGATCAATTTACTTGAACTGGGCTTTCACCCGGAGTTGTATTTTATGGGAGTCAACAAATACTGTATTTAAACAAATAACTGACTTATGCTGCATAACACAGCCTTGAGTTCATGGTAATATCACATATACTAATTACTTACTCAGAGAAATAATTAACTTAGAACATAACGGCACGCACTTGACTTCAGAGAAATAAAATACTTTACTCAATCTGGCAAATAACAGCCCTTTAACCTCTAACGCGAGTTATGTATCCCCCAATTACCTATATATATTGATATATTGAATCTAATAGAAATTATTAGAAATTGTTAAATAAAAGTATAAGTTCAATGCAACATTGTAACACAAAGATAACCCAGAGAGGTTATCGACAGTTCATGAGAACGGACATGCAACTTTGCATCCGTGAGGGCAGTGATACTGCAGGTGGCAGGTCACAGGCGGTCAACAGACCGCAATTACTTAGAATTAAGTTGTTACATTGTAATAAAGTGTACAATTAAGAAAAACGCAGACATGAGATCTGCAAGTTCCCACAAGCCGTGTGAGGGGCAGGTTATTATAAAAAGCCCGGGAGCTCAATGCCCGGCAGTCAGTCTTCGAACTCCATACTTTGTTGTTCAAGCTACTCACTAGTACAATAATTATTTTTCAGTATTATGTACAAGTTATTCTAAATTTCAAATAAAATAAATGTGTTAAGAGTTTGAAGTTGTTTTTTAAAAACACAGCTCCAAAGGCCCGAACCTTAACTCGCGTCTGGAAATACACAACCCCGATTACCACCGGCTAGCATCCTTATATACATTTAAGTTAATTGAAAAATAACCCCTTGCCTAGCTCTCATACTCGACAAGGGATACGCCGGTCGTAAATCTTTAAGATTAATTAAACTGCCAATGCCTAAGATAGCCACACAAGTAGCTCTCCGAACTAATTTTTAGTTGAGTGTTCCGCTAATTGAAAAATTCCTTCCGACCACCCAGACATAAGTAGGGTCCTAGAACATGATTGACATCTAATCATAGACAGCAACTAATCTGACATGTTTAGGCCTTTCACGTAAAGTGCCTTTAGAAAAATTAATTAACTCTTGGATTAGAACTTTCTGGGAACTTCGCTGGGAACCTACTTGGGTGATCCCGCAGCCGCTACAATTGCAGACCTTCATTCTAATAATTAGAATGCTAAAATTAAACTAAAAAATAACTATTTTTAGGAATACTAGAACTATTTAAGCGTATTAAAACAGTATGTTACACATTTTTACGCAAATTTTAGCAACATTCCTAGAACCTTCCACACCCTGAAAAAACATCTTACTCGAAAACTCTGTCCTCAAACACCGTCATATACCGATCAGAACATATTCTATCCGAAAACGAACTATATATCCTTTCCAAAGGACTAAACTTCTCAATTGCAACTAGAAAAATTTCTGCAGATATAGTCATTAGCTCTCTAGAATCAGCGATTCGAACTTCACCTCAAGATGTGCCAACTTAATTCGCTTTGAAACAACTAAATGTCTCCGACATACTAAAACTCCCAATAAAAACGTGATAAAGCAAGAATTGACGACTATGAAACACCAACGAACGGACCAGCAAATTGTTATACTTCCTGCAGACAAAGGTAATGCGACTGTAGTTCTAAACCGTACAGAATACAAAGAAAAGAATAAACAATTATTTTAAGACGGTTCCTACACTTCAAAGTTTGAATAGGTAATTTCAGTACTTATCAAATCCTCTAATATTCGCAAACCTATCCAAAAACGCATAATACCTCGCGAATCTATACCACCTTGTTTGTACAGCCTTCCTAAAGTCCATAAACCTGATGTCCCTCTCCGTCCGATAGTGAGCACAATTGACTCGCCAACCTACCATCTGCCAAATTACCTAGAAAATTTCTTAAAACCCTATTCCGGTAACATCCCCACTAATGTTTCAGACTCCGCTCATTTCATAGAACTAATTACAAATATTGAACTAGGCCTTAATGATATACTAGTCAGTTTTGACGTATCATCCCTATTTACAAACGTACCTGTCATAGACACTGTCTCGATTATTAAACAATTCCTACCTTAAGAATACGAATTGAAGTACCTGGCCACGCTCATTGAAAAATGCTTAACTTCTACCTATTTTGTCTTTGACGGACAATTTTACAAACAACCTTCTGGCACAACCATGGGCTCACCTTTATCCCCAATTGTGTCCAACATATTCATGGAGCCTTTGGAATCCATGGCTCTAGAATCCACAGACCTTAAACCAAAAACTTGGCTCCGTTATGTAGATGACACTTTTGTAATATGGTCCCATGGACACCAAACGCTCAATAATTTTCTAGATCACACAAATAATCAACATAAAGATATCAAGTTCACTATAGAAATTTAAAAAAACGAAACTCTGCAATTCCTTGACGTTCTGGTAGAGCATCAACCCAACGGACGACTAGGTCATTCCGTATATCGAAAACCCACACACACAGACAGATACCTACATGCGTCGTCACTTCATCATCCGTCACAAAAGTCATCGATAATCCACTCTCTAGTGCACCGTGCAATTACGATTTCACAACCAGAACATTTATCTAATGAACTGACCCATCCAAAAACTAGTCTTATAGAAAACGGCTATCGCAACTCAGATATCGGCAGAGTAATAAACCGGCATCTGCATCCAACACGAGCCCCCAAACTACGCTATAATCCTAACAAACGATCTCTAGCATTCCTTGTATATATACACAGAGTAACAGATCGAATTGGCGAAATTTTACGTAAACACAACATCAAAACAACCTATAAACTCACTAATAAATTTTCATAAATATTACCATCGCCAACACATTCCGAAAGCCCCAGGCGTATATAGTATACCTTGCACCTGCAGTTTAGTATACATAAGAGAACCAGGACGGTCAGTACAAACTAGACTAAACGAGCATAAGCGATGCTTAAGAACAAGTCAGTACAATCGCTCAGCGGTGGCCGAAACTAATTGCCAGAATTCCATTTTTCTACAATAGAAAACTCAGAGAATCCGTAAAAATCACAAAAATTCTAATAATCTAAACAAAGACGATGGCTACTACCTTTCCCCATTTGGAAAACAAGCCTATGTTCACAACAGCGGAACCGTGAAGTTCAATGATTCGCTGCGACACTCCTCTGTATTCATGATCACTCAAGCATCAAGTTCTTGCCCTATATAAACTACCACTTTCCCTACTTTGTTACTTTGTCACAAGACCCCTTTTGGCTTAAGTGGGCTGGTGAGTCTGCTAGTTCAGAAGTAACTTTTCATACTTTGTATAATGTTTTACACTTGTCTACTTAATATTTTTCATTCTTATCTTTATTATTATTATTATTTTATATTATATATTTCATTTTCTCTTTTTGTCCTGATGAAGCCCCTTACAAAAGTGGGTGAAACGTCAACCTTGATTTATAAAATGACACGGTCCCAATCCGGAACCATAAATATTTATAATAGCAAGTAGTTATTAGCTAAACATCTTATTAACCTTTAAAGCCTTTTATTATTTGCTACGACAAAAGTTTGGTTATGAGTCAATATTGCTGATAAATATTGGAAATTCTTAAAGTTTTTGTGTTTTAAGAAAATAGCATACAGTTTTGCTTATGTTTTTGTTGAAACTATTTCTATACCGAACTTCATGCTTGTAAACTTTAGATAAAGCAGATCTGCTTTAAATAGAGTATCAAACATAACTGTAGTTTGAATAACTATGCAGAGATTACTAGATAGATCTCTAATATTATGTTTTGATATGCGCCTTTCTTTAAAATTAATATTTTTGTTATGAAAACTAAGCTAAATAAAACGGAATATAAAAGAAACAATTATTTACATTTATGTCGTTCTTTTATTTTTCACAAATATTTTACAATAGTGTAAATTTGAGTACCTATATAATGGATAAAAATATTTATCGAAGGTAATCGGAAGTTAGCGACTTCTAAAATTAGAAGTTGTGTGGGGCATTATCAGAACGAGTAAAAATATTTTTGAGGTTCTGTTAGCGTTGGTCTAGTATCTATATCCTGTAACATGCCAATTTTCCACTGATCATGTTACAGTTTTTAAATTACGTATTTCTCCTTCTTTTTTCTTTATATATTAAAGAAAGTTTCCCTTTTATTTATCTTCATGTACCGTATTTTGTATATTTAAAGTATGAATTATATTTAGGTTGTGTTATATCATAACACGAATTCGTAATTTTCATCCATGTAAGCACTTAATTTCGTTTAAAATAAATGTACCTCTAATTATACCACAAGTTATTTGGATTATTACTTTGAAAGAAAGTAATAAAGAAAAACCTCTATGTAATTAGTAGTTATTATTATACAGTAATACAAGTGAAGTAGTTTTAAATCTACAATTTGTAAAGGATTTACCTTGACGTAGTTGCCTCCCTGTATTACCGGACGATCGATCTGTAGTTGTCTGCGCATAGCAGATCTTTATTTAAATCCGACTGTGAGATATGACGCCATTTGTTTCCCAAGATGCCTGGTCTTCACATGATATGTATTAGCGTCCTATGATATGCTACAATATTTTAACAGAAATAATGTTATAGAAGCACTTGATATTATCTTTCATCATTCCGCTGTTAACTTACCACATCGATTGGTTTAACAATGATAAAGATTGTTATAGATAAAGTCTGTTACAATTTCAATGTACCGCGTGGCATTTCCTAATACTTACACGAATTTGTATTGTAGGGTCCTTTCGAGAGGCCAACTTGTACTTTCTTCGAAGTATGATTTTACTCAACTTTGATGCTACCTAATAATTCTACCTAGTTTAATTTAAAATACCTCCACTATTAATTGTAAAAATATGTCTCTGAAATCCTAAGTTGTTTCTAAATTATGCACTGTACAAGGCCATCGTAATAACTTTGCAGGGGATTCAATTATCTGCTATTTGCCGTTTTACCTTACAACTATAACACAAAATGAAGTTGGTGTTTTATTACTTTTAAAGCTTATCTACTCTGGATGGCAGATGTTTTGTTCCTTCATATGTTATAGTCCCGCGCGTGCGTGTTAAGAGCCACTACGATAGTTGGCAACATACTAAAACGTACATAATATTGCGCAACAAGATATTACGTCATAATTGCGTCTCAAATTGTATCGCATACCAAAAATGTTTATTGTGATACAAGAGGCGCCTTAAAGGAAAAGATAAAATGTACTCACTTAAACTGTGGAACTCTCCGCAATTTTGCGGTTATCCCTGCGGTAGGAGCCATGCTTATTTTTGTGGATCTCGGCGTTGTTGGGCGTGGGTTCGGGCGTGGTTGGGTTACGCCGTCGTTGAAACCAGATTGCTTTGTCTTCCCTCTTATTCGTCTGTAGCGGTACGATAATGATAGATAGGGCATGATAAGGACAAAGGTAAGAAAGAAACCTACATTCTAAAAGCGAAAAGACAAAAGGGACGACACAGATAAACCTCACTGTTCGATGTCACGTTGGCTAATCCCCGTGTCGGAAACCGCGCACTTACTTCCTCACTCCACGTCTGCGCATTCTCTTGCGCCGACGCAACTGTCCGAAGTGACGGAAATGCACAAATCAATTTTTTAAAAATATTGGCGCGAATTCACTCACAAATTAAAAAATGTACAATGCCAAGTTTTGGCATGTAACAATCGCGACAAAGTCATAAAAAAACTTAAAAAAAGAAAATAACTGTTGGCACGGTAAAGCTTAAAATCGAAATCCTAACTAACCTACATAAACTCTAACTTAAATTCTAGAAAATGTTTATTTTAGACGCCACCTGTTTTTTTTAACCTATAACACGTCTTACGATTTACCAGGAAACGGAATGTGTAGCCCCACTGTTTATGAACTACATTTATAAATGCACACACGAATCTTTAATGTTGCGCAGTTATAATCGACAGCACAAATTTTTCGGAGAGCATGAAACACTACTAAAACTAGAACAAATGCGACAAGTCGCCAAACATATACTATGCTATACATATACTATACTAAAGCTAACATTTCCGTTTTTAAGTGCAGACGCACATAAGCATTGCACCTAAACTGTTTTTACTTCAGCAAGAAATGCCCAAATTTCAAAATGTCCAAAAGAGCAAGTTACTCTGTACTTTAGCAAATTTTTTAAGTACTGGTACTCTGGTTTAATAAACAATACACATCACAATTTTTTCATGACATGGTTGTTAATTAACAAATTTACCAACAGTACCATCTTACTAATTGCTTACATTACTAACCTAACAAATTACATTGCTACCATCAGGTTAGCTTCTTCACTCAATATTTAAAAAATAATTTCTATGTCTGATCGTAAATACCAAACGTTAAGAAAAAAAAGATAAAGCAAAATCTCAAGTTATTATCGAAGATAATAGGTAAGATAAAGATATTAGCTAGGGTTATTATCAAAGACAATAAGAAAGATAAAGATATTAAGATAAAGTTATTATCAAAGATAATAGGTATAATAAAAATATTAAGCTAAAACTAGATAACAATAGATGGATCCGAAACGTCCCAGCACGCTAAGGCACGCTACGACTACATACGTTCAAGATATAGCGTAGAATTCATCAGCTCACCAAGCCGTTTCGTCATCCATTCCAAAAATACAAGATAGAGTGGCTACTTGAAGCCGTTACATAGGTAAGATAAGACATAAGTTAAAAAAATTCCAGGCTCTAACGAGTGCATCTACTACGATAAGAAAATCAGACAAAAGTTGAAACAACAACTTAAAAGTATCACTACTGATCCCTTACACAAAAAACCAACTGTTGCAAGGTAATTTTTTAAAAACGGTAACGCTATAAACACACAAGAATGCCTAACTATAAGCAGTTAAATACAAACATACTGTCCCAATATGCTAAAACAACCGAGAATTCGATAAGATATCAATAAAAATCGATAGCACCTCACCACGAAGTTCAATAAAAAACAACGAAAAAATGTTTATATGTTGTGATGAGTTAGTAGAAGGAGAAACAAGTAATAATATAGGATAAAGTAGGCGACTGTAATAATTCAGAAGAATAACGCACGGAATAGAAACTTTTAGTTTTTTGCAACTGCGGATATGGACTATTTCTTACAATGGCATAGGCCGCGGCTCCTATGTTAGTCTAAAAAAAAGCATCCACTCAATGAGTTATTACAACCAAAGTCACGATAATCACCACAAAATTAAACGATTTAAGATAAATACTAAAAACAAAATAATATGATGTAGAAAAAGTGCGAGGATTAATTAAATAAAGCAATAAAGTTATATTAGAGAAACTAGATAACAAAGAGATATGTGGCTAACAATAAATTCAAGGGAAAGTTACCAGACAGCAAAAAGATAGGTAGTTTAAGGAAAATAAGTTAAACGTGTTGAAGGTAAGTGCTGTATAAAAAGGAAAAAATGGCTGAATAAAGTTTACTGACTCATAGCAGGGACAAAAACATTAGGTGAACCGTTAAAGAAATGAAACGTAAAAAATTTCGGATGTACGCAAAGCTTAAGCAATTTTAAAGGTAATTTCATGCCACCTAGTGTGGTTTGAATCGATATATAAAGAGATAGCAGTAAGTAAAACTCGATTTACTGATAAAATTGTTGAAAAACAAAAAAAAATATCTTACAACGCATATAGTTGCTATGGTGACGAGCCCTTCTTTGAGCTTCACTTAAACTAATAAAGAAAAACTTCAACATCATTCTCAAAAAATGATTCACAAATTTCTAGAGCGACAAACTTACCCCGAGTCTCGTCTAGACTTCTGTAATGCTGAGCGACCAACTCTTCATGAGTCTTGTCTAGACTAACATACTGCTGAGCGACCAACTTCAAGGACAAATCTCGCTTCGAACAAATAAATCTTAAAATGCCGCGTTGCAATACCGATATATCTAAAAAATATGCTATCAAAACAAAATTATACTTGCTACACAAAAGCAATATTCTACGATACATGTATAGAAAAAATAGTATTCCAAATTATTAAAATATTCCTTTTATATCGCGGGATTTATCAACAACCATCGTAAATAAGCTTAAATACAAAACGTTATCAACAACCTCATTATTGTAGTGTTTAAGGAAGCAGATACAACGAAATCAAGCTTACTATAGCGTTTAAGAAGGTAAAGGCTAAAAATTCAGTTAATTGCATAAGCTATACTTAGGAACAAAATTTTCTTTAAGGAATTCGTAACTTATAGTTAATTATTTAGATTTGTAAGGGAACACTTTAAAATTATCGCCAACTAAGATAATGTAATAGATAGGTTTAAGGGATTTTTTCCTTTTTTTAATCATAATGAATGGTAAATAGAAGCTTTTTATTTAAAACTAAAATACTTACATAAAGAATTAGTAATCCAAGCACATGATAAAGTTAGGTTAAGGTAATTTACTAAACACATTTGAAAGGTATACACTTTAGTTTTATTCTGAATTAGATTAAATAATTATTTAAAAGAATTTAAAATATAAACACACTATTTTCATAACGGAAAAGCCAATTAATTAATTTATGGAAGGTAAACAAACACGGTTCAAACATGGCTGCCAAAATGCTCAGATTGACCCATCAGCTGTAGTTAATGTCATTTCAACATAAGATAGATGTTGCCAGATTGCAATGTTGCCAGAATAAATTTTTTCTATTTAAAAACCATTAAAAATTTTAAAAAATTATTATTTATTATTATTTGAGTGAACAAGACCCAATTATTACAAATATTTGTCTTTCCTCTTCTTCGTCTGTAGCGGTACGATAATGATAGATAGGGCACGATAAGGACAAAGGTAAGAAGGAAACCTACATTCTAAAAGACAAAAGGGACGACACAGATAAACCTCACTGTTCGACGTCTCGTTGGCTAATCCCCGTATCGGAAACCTTGCGCTTACTTCCTCACTCCACGTCTGCGCATTCTCTTGCGCCGACGCACCTGTCCGAAGTGACGGAAATGCACAAGTCTATTTTTTGAAAATATTGGCGCGAATTCACTCACAAATTAAAGTGTGCCAATTTTTGGCATGTAACAACTAATAAATTGTAGGTTAGTAAATGCACAGGTAAGTGATTTACATTTAAGTTTTGCTTACGTGATAATTTTACACAAGAAAATTGAAGTAAAAGTTTTGTTACTATATGTGGATTGCCTTAGTGTCTGTAAAATAAATTTGTTAAATTTACATATTCGCGCTTCAACGTAACACATGTTCAGATAACCTTAAGTAAAGAATTTAATACAACAAAAGTGTACACCTTAGGTTTCATGAAACTGGAGATTTAAGTACTTTTATTGTTCTTTGTTTTTGCTAAAGCAATAAAAGTTTTCTTACGTACTTAACACTAGATAGGTACATCTGTGTTTTTGAAATATTAATAACTAAAGAGTTTCCTCATATTTGCTGCTTATAATAATATCAGCATATTTGTAACTGTGAAGTTCCTTACACGTAGGTGACACGAAAACTTATTTATGTCTAAAGGTTTTTTCAAATATAGTAAAATTAAAGTTGTTTTCAATAATAGTAACAACAAAGATAAAAATAAACTAATTCAACCTAATATTTAATCTAATTGTAAATTGTGTTTCGAATTGAAGTTAATTTGTAATATAGCCAAGGTGCTTAATTTATATTCTCTCTGTTTAATTGTTGACACTCCCATATTTTCCTCCTTGAGATTTAAAGTCCACGCAGCTGAGCCGAAGTATGCTCTATAATTCGTCGTGTGATTACTTCTTTTATAACACCCGGAAAAAAGTAAGCCACAATCCATAGAGAGTGAAATTGTTATTCTCTTTAACTCTTTATTTCTTTTACAGCGGAACCGTGACGTTTAGCTATCCTCTCTATTCATGATCACTCATGCATCAAGTTCTCGCCCTATATAAACTACCAGTTTCTCTACTTTACCAGTTACTTTGTCGCGAGATACTTTTTGGCTTAAATGGACTAGTAAGTCCGCTAATTCAGAAGTATCTCTACATACTCTTTACACTTTTACTGGTCCACTTAATATTATCATTCTTATCTTTATTATTATTTTTATTTTATTACTTGTTTTTTTTTCTTGTCCTGACAAAGCCCCTTACAAAAGTGGGGAACATATTGATATTAGTTTATTAAATGACACAGTCCCAACCAGGAACCATAAATATTTATAATAACTCCGACCGTAAAAGCCTCCGATAATATCACAAATAATTTTCTGGACTAGACGAGATTAAAAGTTTTGGAACAAATACGTCAATTTTGCATGATCCAATAAATAAAGAAACGTTTATTTCTAAAAGCCGCCGGAACAATAAAAAACCCACAAAAATAGATAAAAACCATTTATTACCCTTCGTAATTACTGGATTAGTATGCGACGCCACAATAACCTTGGATGTTAAACAAAGACGATCAGCGCACGTCACTAATAAGTGGAACACACTAACGAGGTTGGAAACCGCAACAATTTGAAGACTAATGAAAAACTTTCAGAAATTTTGCACTGCTACGGTATACTAGATTCCACACAAAACTAGAACAATGTAGAAGGTGTGACGTAATCAAAATAAATTGTGTAAAACGTGAACTTTGATAAAGAGGTTCATTCATGAATTCGATCGCGAAATGTCGCTTTGATTAAGTCACAAGCGTGTTGCTTTGCGAAAATGTTATTTTGAGTAAGCAATATGTATATCTTAATTAATAATTACAATGTAACAAGTAAATTAAGTAGTAAATTTTAAACGTAACCTGCATAAGAATGGAGATGATTAAATGTAATTATATACAACGAAGAAAAAAAATTCTTCAATATAATGCTACTTTAAAGATTTTATTAAATAATTGAAAGGAAGATTTAATCATATATGTACTTTGGTGGCTGCTGTTTCTAAATGATTTTATGCATGATCTTGTAAACCGAGATTTGACGTCAATTAAAAATGGCCGTCAAAGATATCTAATACCGTTGATTACAAATTGGAAAAGCCATTCGAGGATTTTGAAAGTATAATTTTTTAAAAATATTGTTTGTAACTGATATTTGAGTATTTGTCATTTAAATCTAAAGTAGAATAAGTCTTAATTATATAATAATTTTTTTGTAAGGGTATATTTACCAGGAAGTTTGTGCTCAGAGTTTAAAACACTCTGACCTTTTTAATAGATTATCTGTTAAGGAATTTTTGGTCAAACAAACCTTACAAGCGTGGGATTCAAAGCTAAAGTAAACTTTCCATAAAAGAAGAGATTTAGTTCTGTAAATTTAAAATAAGGTAAAAGACATTTTGACAATTAACTAGATAAGTACTTGTTAAGAATAAGTTTATGTTTGAAAGAAACGATGTTGTAAATGTTCTGTATAGTTTTGTATGAGAGAAAACATTTTACACTGCATAGATATTTTTTTAATATTGCTGTGCTTCATTTCGTTTTCTAAACTCCGTCAATACCATTGAGCTAGCCAGGCAAAGCAAAGGTAGATAGTAATGTAAGTCGACAATTTTAAGTTTTACAATTTGCTGTATCTGTATCACAGCACTCTTTAGTGATGCTAGAACGTGCGGCGTGTCGCAGCAATATATATATATATATATATATATATATATATATATATATATTGCTGTGATGTCGGGCCTCGTTGGTTCGATTTTCCAGTTGTGATATCGAGCCACTCGTTGGCTCTTCGTAGTTTGTTTTCCTAAAACTTTTTTAATACCTTACCATATGTCCTGATAAATAAACCTCAAGTATATATGTCTCTACCAACTCAGCTTGCGAAAACCTATTGGTAGAATTACAAAGTAACACAACTATAACCTGATAGTGCTTCACAAATTTCTGTAATGATATATAGAACCTTTTTCTTTTTAAGATATAAAGAAATAAGACTATAAGTAAAACATGAATTTATCTTCTCTTGAGTTTCTTTTAAATAGTTACAAGTATTTACAGGAAGTTATGATATTAGAGTCTCCATAAATTATCAATCATGGTGTTTTACAGCACCACACAAAATTAAGGAATCTGTTTAATGTATATCAAATATTTGATGAATTATTTCACATAAGGCCTTTACTTCGTTTACAGCACTGTGAGCGAATTTACAATAGCCACTATTACAAGTGATTTGAAATTGTCTTCACTTTAAATTATTTTCAGAATTAAACAC
This sequence comes from Platerodrilus igneus, assembly GCA_036346225.1. NCBI lineage: Eukaryota > Metazoa > Arthropoda > Insecta > Coleoptera > Lycidae > Platerodrilus > Platerodrilus igneus. The sequence continues at coordinate 4,113,882 of JARFIW010000544.1, forward strand.
ATTGACTTAATTGTTATCTCAACATGTAAGACTTCTTTCCAAATCGTGTACATCTCAGTCTGAATTATTTTTTTTTAACCAAAATATAGTTTCTTCCCTTTTTAAACAAAATGTGATTTCTTCCCCTGGTTACACTTTCAAACAAAATAAAATTTCTTCCCAAGCATACACCTATAGCATGCTATATTCTAAATTCCATTCTCTTAATATATATATATATATATATATATATATATATATATATTGTCGTGGAAATTATAGGTTAAGAAGGGTATATAAGTCTAGATAATACAATTTTATCAACTGTGTTTATAGGAAATAGGAACAATTTATTTAAGCGCCAAATTAATCAGTTTAGGTATTGAAAATGGATTAAGATATTTTTGTATTTTTAAATTGGAATGTAAAAATTGCATAACGGGTAGAAGCTTTAAGGAAATGAAAACCCAAGGATACGCATAATTAGTTATAATATTTTAAATTAAGCGCATGAGATAAGAAACGGAGCTTTTGAGTATAGAAAATCAAAAAATTAAACGTATATTTCCATTTAAATAAACGAAACGTTTGTTATACAAATCCTAAGAAGAGTTAAAGCTGTGAATTATAAATTTTAAACGGACAATTTACTTCAAAGAAACTCTTAATAGTTAAACTGTCAAGAACTGAAATATACGTTGAGACAGAATTCTATAGAATTGTTTGCAACGGTTGGTGCGACAAGCTGTTAAATTAACAAATGCTTTGAAAACGAACTGAAATGAAATATCCATAATGTAAAACAGACAGAGAACACGTGTAATAAAATGTTGGTTACAATACACGTCTTAAACACGCGAGAAATTTGGAGGCTAACCAAAATATTGATTTTCTGCAGCTTGAGAGGGGTTCTAAAATAGACAATAAATATGGGTGAAACGAATTAAGGTAGCTAGGGGGTTGGACGTTAAAACGGGGGAGAGAAATATAATTGGTCAAATGCTAGAAGTTTTGAGAAGCTCTTATCAGTTACGTGTTGTTGAGCAAATTCCATGGTAAAAGCAGGGTAAACTTGGAATTTTTCAAACGTTGAAGTTCGTTACGAACAAAATTTGCAGAATCGGTTTTGGAAAATAAGCTTTTCGATAAAAAAAGAGGGTCCGTGAGGGGTATTTAAAAGCGTATAAATACACTGGGAGAGATATTAAAACTCTATGAGATCTCTTACTCACTTGCTATTACGTGCTTTTACGTTGTACTGATTGTCGCTTATTTGTTGAATTATCATGCAACATCCTATTTAAAAGTGTGTAAAAGCTGTTAGTAACGTACCGGTAATGTATTAAAAGTGTGATTTGCACAAGTGGGCGCTGGCTTATAAAAGGTGCTGTTACTACACGCTACCATCTAAGGATAGGATTGGGTAAGCGAATCGAAAAGTTTGAAACTAGTATGCGTGAAGTGTAGTGGTTATGGAAGGTTAAGCTTGGTCGAGACCATTATCCGGGTAGAAATGCTAAAGGTGGTTGCAGAGATTTGGATAGCTAGTGGACATGAGTTGGATCCAGGTATAATCACGAAGTGTATGGACACAACGACGAGGGTTTGGAACACATTTTCAGAGGTAACGATGGACGAAGCTTACTCCAGGTAAAGAAAATTAATTTCTTGCTTTTGCTTGAACATTTGTGCTAGTATTTTGTGCTTTAGTGTTTTGACTTATTGGGGGTGTATTTGATTACCATAAATACTCATTTGAAGGGGTATATGTACAGGACAATTAATATTGATTACTTAAAAATGTTTATTTATGACATAAAAATGTTGTTGTAAGGAGTAAACTGGACTTCAGCTTTATTTTAAACAAAATGCGAGGTTTAAAAGCATTTAGAGTAACTGGGTTATACTAAGCTCAAAATAGACCAAAATAAAAATCAATTTAGGGTTGCACGACGGGCCAATCTATTTGTCCAAAATAAAATTGTGGAAATATATTAAAATCATGAAATTTTTAAAAGATTTAAAGATTGAGATGGTAATATTTTTTTATCAAACTATATATACAAATGTGTAAATATTTTCTTACTAATGGAAACTGCGTAATATATGTAAATAAAAAGGTTGTATGTCTTGTTGCATTATTGGAGTGGTAATTTCATTTGACTGTATATGCGAGAAAGAGTGAATTTAGGATGAAGAAGATTTTAGAGCTAGTCGAGGTGTGCAGAAATAAGGAGGCGTTCCAAAGGTATTGCAAGAAATTTTTGTATTAATTTTATTTCAGAAAATTTGATGACGGCCCAACGACACTAGGGCTCGAATTGGTATAGAAAAATCCACTGCAAATTTTATGGCGTCCAATCCGTGGGGCAAGAATTTCTTTAGAAGAATCCACTGCAGTATATATTATTTACTAATTTCATTTAAGTGAATATTTGAAATTATTACTTTTTGAAAATTCATTGATTATTATCAGGAATAATATTTTGTGTTTTCATTAAAAACCAGGATTTCTTTTAGCGTTCGACATAATGGGCTAATAACTTAGTATTTATAGAAAGTTGGATGATAAGGGTCATATGGAGGTGCTAAAATAAGCGGCAAACACTTTGTTAATCGCCAGTATAAGATCCTATTAAGCTCTATTCAGTTTAAAACATTAGACCGAGTCAGCGTAGAAAGAGTCTTTGATGCAATTGGACTTCAGACTATCAACTATACTGAGGTATTGCTTATTGATGCCAATATTTCTCTTATTTTACATTTTTCATATATTTTCGTCGTGAATTTATAAGGGCGGTTCCCCATATAGAAGGAAATTGTCAAATACAATATTTAGTTTTTAAATAGATTCGCGACAGATACTGTATGCTGAAGGGTATTCTTGGAAGTCGCTTGCAATCTAAAGTTGGAAAGCTACGCAAGGGCCGCGTATTATTACGGTAGTCATTAGTAAGGAAGCAGGCTTCGTATAGGAGCAAAGATTACGTTTTTCCGGTAGAAGTACACACGCAGCGCGTTGAATATATTATAGCTATTTAACCCTTGTATATCCCAATGGTATCATCAAACAACAATTTCGTGAAGTTATAATCTGGAATAAAGCTCCACAAAATATATCTTCTTACATAACCGTAAGTAATATATTCCAACTAGGCAAATGACAGTCGGAGCTTTATACTTCATATAATTATAAGGTTAAAGCTACCTTTTCAAGCGGTTCAGTTACATGGTATTGCAAAACTGTGATTTATAGCCACACCTTTACAGTGTATATTTCTGCTTCATGCCAAACATGACTTTGGGAATAAAGTATGAAACAAATTTCTTTCCGATTTTGTTTATTAATAATCTTCGGCTTACGTTTCGCACCAGGAAGTTACGTAGTGTAATAAATGAAAATATTCAACCATGCCCATAAATGTTGCTGTTACTATAGTTAACATAAAAGACACTAGAACCGTAAAAGATTTCCTGTTATTGTAATTCTATCATTAGTAAGGTTGAGTGGTGAGGAAGCGCATGAGCATCATGCCCTCTCGGAAACTTTCAGAAAATAAATTCAGTACGGGATTCACATCGCGTAGTGTAAGTACCCAATAATAAATATCGTTTCGAAGGAAATGCAACTGAATGCGATATAAAGCGCTAGTGAATAAAATTAGTGTGGAATCTTTACAAACGTTTAACTTTTCTAGAGGAAGTTTTATATCAGAAAATTTACAAAACATAATTCAGTTTAAAGAACGTCGAAATCAAGAGGATATATTTCGGAATTGTGTATTATATTATTGAGATTGTGTTTGCGCTTGTAACGGAGGACTTGCAAAGCGTGGAAAATCATAGTTTGGAACAGAGTAACCATCCCATATAGCTTTGTAGTTTAATACCCCACATTTGCCAGACATAGGAAAGCCAAACAAATAATAATTTTACATTGGTGTACGCCAATTGTGTTTTTTATTACAAAACGACAATATTACCAAATCCTTCTTAAATTGATCAATAGTTCAATACCCTCCTTAGATTTATATTTCGCACCAAGTTTGTGGTCCTTGCTTATTAACGGTCACTTTAAGATCGCCTAATTTGGCCTTAAACTACATAAATTAATACTTTATTAGTGAATAATATTTCTAATAATTTAGAGAAAGTTAACGTATTCGTCTAACTTTGTCTACACCATTTAAATATATTATTTTCATAAAAACTTTAGACGGATCATTGATTTTAACATCGAACTTTTGCAGATTAGTATATATGTAATCAGTATTTAACTGTAATACTTTCATTTGGGGTTCGTTAGCTTCTTTGGAAGAAGAAAAAGCTTGATAAAAATGCAGGTCTGTAAAATTTTCTAATCGAACAAGATATTACTTAAAAAAACATATGACATAAGACAGGTTGAAGCGTTTCATAACATTAAATCGTATAAGATGTTCTACAACTTTGAATAGTGTTTTGGTTTTGAAGAGATTAGTGCGTGTAAGAGTTGTGTGTCAATGCCCGTATATTTTCAAAGCCTACTATTATCATCATCATTCAAAGATAATATTAAAGACTATCAACATAATACATATTTTTATTTATAATTTAACTCAATTGTACGTTGCTTCCTTCAAAATCCAATAAAATATCGTGAAATTTGCGGATCTGACGTTCCCGCTAAAAGCTCTTCTACAAATAATATTATAGATAACCTTCATTGATTGACTCTCTTACTACCGTTTTTATACGTATTTATGTGGAAAATTTTCGTTTTACTGAAGCACTAGGGTTAACATTGGTTCACCTTTTGAGTATTATTCTACTTCACATTCTCTTATAAATTCTAGAATTCTTTTAGCGTCTTACTTCTTTTAATTTTGTTTTCTGTTAGCGAATAAATAACCGACAGTTCTGTTCGTAAAACATGTCCTCATTGCCGTAGAAAGGATTGTAAAGCATTTTTTTTAAAATGGCGTTCTTTGGTAATTATTAAAATTTAAAATTCCAAAAAAACAATGCAAACCGTTGATATTTTTTAATTAAATAGTTGTTCTCTTATCGTGTGCATGATTTCATTAAAATACCTTCTGCATGACACCATTGGATCTTCAAAATCTCCGATTTTCTTTCTCTTTCGATATCTGACATCTGATTCTAAAAATTGCAAATCCATTACGTTATTGTAACGTAACCTAGAACTCTTTCATATATTTTGAACACTGCTATATTGGCTTGATTTACTCCATAAAATAATAACCAATATTTTGGTTAATGGAAGTATCTTAAAGAATACCGGTAGAAAAAAGTTAAAAATTAAAATCTCTTTTTAAGGAATCCTACCTTTGGAAAGCATTTATTGTTTTCTTGTTTCACTACCCCTTAATCGCCAAACTATTTTCTAATTAATGAACTAGGGGTTTCCTATGCTCATACAAGTTGTGCACAAGTCTGCCAATGTGGTTCCCTCTTGTAGGTGCAATTGTAGTTAACATCTTGCACACATGCTGATCTACATTAAATTGATTTAGAAGAGATTGACAAAAATAAAGCAATACCATTTAATAGAAGCAAAATATTTTGCATTCTGTTATGTGCGCAACACCTTGCAAAAGGTTTTTCTCATCGCTGAACAGCACCGTATACAATAGATTAGACACCTGTTTTCTATACCGTCGGTATGATGTTTGCTACGTTCAGCGACGTAGTCTAAAAAAAGAAAAATAAAAACGAGCAAAAAAAAGAAGAAATTGACCGGGCTTAATCGGCGAGTGGGTGGGGTAATATACTTAGAAAAAATTAAGGGAGGCCTGAAATAAAAATATACTCACTCACAATCAAACATTTACAAACTAAAAACTTCTAATTTAAAAAAAAAAAAAATTATATACAAAACACAATAGTGCCAAAAATGAACAATTTGTAGGTACACAATATACATATTTACAAATAAAAAAAAAATCATTTTTAACATGGCTAGCTGCAGTTTTTAGGTCACCTCTATATTAATCTATAAACAAGAATAGGAACAAAATTACCCCACTAAAAATCACAGCTTGAAATCAGCATTGTAGGTACGAAAATCTATACAAAGAATTATCCTAATAAAGAAATCAGTAAACATTATAATATCCTCGCACATACAAACAACCAGTCATTTTACCACCAACAAGGTGATGCATCCGTAAACCGATGTACATATGTTGTTTTCCATAACTATCGGGTACCCATATAAGAAAATTAGTGTATAAACACCCACCCTCGAGTGTTGGTTTGGCTCCTACCGTCTGTAAAAACGGGTCAAAACAGAGGTGCACGTGATCCCGCCTTGGGGTGGTTTTTCCATCACAAGAAGAAGCGACCATTTATTGTGGCTTTAAGGACTACCGGAAAGAGCTATAGTAATTATATATAAAATTAATTTACTGTCGTTGAAAAGTACAATTTTATAAAACCCAAAAATACCACTACGCGGTAAGGCGTGCACGAACATTTCATACAGAAAAACGGATACAACTAACCATTCTACACGTGTTTTCGTTGTATAGATTGAAAAGCAGGTGAATATTAATTTCGTTTCACAAATGACCAGAGCTCAAAGTAATATTGTTGTTTAGGAAATAAAACTGCAAAAAGACCGTTTATTGGGATAATACGCGGCTTTAATTCGACGAAGCTTTCAATGGAAAACACATAAGAATCACTTATCAGATTCCTAGAACCAGTTATTGCCAGTTTAATTTTAGTATCAACTTTATGTTGAGAAATTCTTAGGAGTATTTATTATTAATTAGGTTCTAGGATATAACAATAGGAATCGAATTTATACAAATAGATTAATGAATTAACACGTGAAGGGATTATTTTAATTTACTGAATTAATTTTCGTTTTTAACGCCAAAGGGATTTGAGTTGAAAATTATTAGACCGCGTATTTCTTATTAACAGAAAAAAATGTACGGGATGTTCAAAATAAACGTAACATGTTTAAGTATTACTTTAGTAGACTTTAAATCATTATCTATATATAAATCTAAAATTTAAGTCAAACAAACTGTACATGAAGTTAGAGACTTACAACCTGTCAGTTATGGCGTTGAAGATGTTTACCAAAATGTCTGCTATAATATTCCATATGTATTTATTTATTTATTTATTTATATATATATATATATATATATATATATTGAAATGTTAGTATGGGCTTAAAGGGTTCTAAGGGTTGTTTTGTTGAAGGTAGTGTATGCCAAATAAAGAAAGCCAAATATCAGATCCCGTAACTGAGAAATTTATGTTTGCCGTACTTTACAAACGTTAAAGTATTTGAAATATTAGTCAAAATGTAAGTGCCAAGACGTAAAAACAATGACTTGATGACGTGATAAAGCACAGTATTCAAGGATTTACACTGAGTTGTATGTTGAATAAGCCATAGAACGTACATTTGCTAATCGAGAAACCGGATGCGTCTGTAGAAATTACACTATTCACCACGCAGATCCAGGTTTATATGTGTAACATTTCGGCATTTATTTTAATAGAATCAACCTTTGGACAAACATGTAATATCAAAATTATAAGTAATAGCATTGTCAAATATGATTGAAGGGTTGTGCGATATTAAGGACCAATGATTGAACATTTATATATGAAAAGGGAAAGTGCAAAAGACAGAGTATAAGGTATTAGTGACACGAACTTGTTGGGACGATGTTATTGGATGGAATTTGTATACAATGTATTAAAGAGTAGGCATATTTGAATTGTAATTATCACCTAGGAAAAGATAAACAAGAGGTCGATTTATAATAAATTTGGTAATAAGACGTATTTTTGTTAACTGCGCTAAATTTTGAACACTTTAAGAATTAATAAATGAATTTGAAAGTTTAAGAGTATGATTAATATATAAAGAAGAGTACGTATAAGCAAGAGTAAGAATAATTAATAGCAACGACGAAGTGAAACGGGTAAGAGTGGATTAAAGTTACAGTGGAAAAGGCGTAGTAAATAGTGGGATATTGGAACGAGATTGAGAAAGGCAGAAAGGCATTGAATGGTATTTAAGTAACTAAAGGCGATATTAATGGAATAGATTTGGATATGGTATTAGGAGGATTAATGGTATTGAATGGTAATTAGAGGATAGCAGTGAATAGGAAAGGGTGGACTTAGGAGGAAAGCATTGAATTTGGAACGAGCGGAATTTGGAACAGGAAAGCAGTGGAGTAGCAGGAGGATTAATACGAGCAAAGAATAAACATCAGGAAAATTAGCGCAGGGGAAGTTATATAAAAAGGTAGTCAAAATTCTAAATTTGGGTATATTTATTTTAGATTTGGGGACATCAAAATTCATTAAAAGAAACCTGGAAGCTGGACATTACATGTGATTTTCCAATGCTCCACCCGAAGGTACTACATTGGCCAGGAAGCGAGTTTTTTTTACCTGGAAAATTTTGAATTTTGCCGAATCCTTGCTGTTCCAAGCAAGGTAGGGATCTTTAACGTGCGTGACAACACTCACACACGGGGCCTCCATTTTACCTCTCATCCGAACGAGGGTGTATTTTTGCGAAAAATGCTCGCCTAACATTTTTCAAGCGGACCGTGTCGGGATTCGAACCCGGGACCTTGGGCGTAGTAGTCACACACATACCACTACGCCACGGAGCCGCCTGGAAGCTGGACAGCAGATCTTTCATAGTGATAGTGCCAGCATTGTAAAGACGCATACGGCGAGTGAGATTGTTGAGCCAGTTTTCAAAAAGGCCGACGACGAGGTGTAAAATAGGTGAGTACTGTGTGTTTTAACGTCAAAAATTTTGTAATATTAATTAATTTGGCACAAGGCTACGTGGATCGTATATAAAAATTTGGCATATACAAGTGTAAAATATCAAAGGTACAAAAACAGAAGGTAGTGCTGTTTGGTTGGTGCATTGCACATCTACTTACCACTGAACCCACGGTAAGTAGGTGGATACCCTGGGAAGAACGAGTTTTCAAATAGTCGAGGCATATTGACACAGTTTTGTTTTATAAACCACCCAAACGTAGCTAAAGCACGAATAAAAAGTAAATATTTTCATACATAAAAAAAATTAAATAATAAATAAAAAGAGGGGGGGTGCAGCATAAGAATATATATATTATATATATATATATATATATATATATATATATATATTTTGAGATATATACAGGACAAGCCCAAAATGAGTATCCGCTAATGAATATACCTTTCAACTTAAGTAGATATAAAGCCATTATGTAATTACAGATACTAGATATACAAACTAGCGACCGATATTTAACATCTATCATGTCGATTATAAAAACGCACTCATTAGTACATCATTTGTAGCGATTTTTTGATGCATGCGAAGTTGTGCATGTGTGTGTGTGTATGTGCGTGAACGCATGTGCACGTGGCTGTTTGTATGCGTGCGTTGGTAGGTGCATGTGTAAGTGAGTGCGTGTGTGCCTTGGCGATAATGATGTAGTAGTAAAAGTCCAACTTTGAATAGTTAAATTTGGCTGGAATGTTTGAAAGACGTTGAGTCTGATTATAAGTAAATATAGGTAGCATACCAAAACATCTACAGTTGTTGAACGTGTTCTACAACCAAGAGATCATCACATACAATTCAATAGAACGGGGATTCTAGATAATATGTCACAAGTATTCGTGTTTCTACGTTGAAGCTGTAGGGATCTACAAGAGCAAACCAAATTTCAATTGGAAAACTTACGTCTATTCAACAGATGAATAATTATAGTTCTTTCCAGTTAAAATTTGATGCAGTTTCGAGAGAACAACAGGATAATAAAACATAGTTATGATCTAGGTCTATAAAAAGCGTATCATTTTATGAGACATACTAGCAAATAGGCATTACAAATATAAGATAAGGTTATAAGCAGGGTATAGTAAATGTTTCTGATTAATTACTTGAATACGGTTGCAGATATCGACTTTATTCAAAACATTTTTTTATCAAGAAATATACATACATTCTAATCTTACCAATAGAATTTACAGAAGCGCACAGATAAAATACTTACAAAGTAGAACATGAGTTGTCCTTACCTCAAAATGATACATTTGAAAAAATTAATCTACCTCTTTTTTAATGACGCGGTTTTTCAAATAATTTGTTATGAGTAAAATGAGCGTTAAGTTACATTTGATCTGAAAGGGGATCCCGTAGCAATGTAAGGGTACGTTGGCTAACTGCAGTGGTTCGGACATGGATTCCTATGCAAAAAATTATAAAGGAAAATACAAAAATTCTAAATAAGAACAATAGAAAACATAAAAATAATAAACAAAATGGCTAAAATATAAAACTACGTTACACTATCACTTATATTGAAAGACTTTTTCTATTTGTCACATTTGAAGGGCGCCAAACCGTCTGTCAAAGCAATCCCTTTTGATATTATTCCTACACGAAAGACGGTTATTCGCATAAACCTCCCTGGCTTCGGTTTTCTAATTTATTACTTTCTATTTATCTTTTTCTAAACTATCCTAAAACACTTATTAAATCTTTGTCAAATTAAATAAAATTAAAATATAAAATATTGCTTCCAAATAAGATTCAATCACTAAAGTAGCTAAATATCCTTCATAAATATGTTTGTGTACCTACTTTAAAATAGATTCAAATAAAATTCAACCTAAACTTTAATTTTATCAACATTAAATAATTTTAATAAACTGACCAATACACTTAACTAAAAAACTTAAATTGCATAACCTTACTCTGGTCTGCTGTTGCTGAAAGAAATCCTATAACGGCATTAAATCTAATCCATTTCACATGTATAATTACACGACAATGCTAAATTGCAATTTCCGAAAATGTCGTTAATAACAAACATAGAAAATAGGTAAATATCAACTTTTTCGTTTTATACTTTCATTGCCCATTCCAAGTAATTTAAAATTGTACGTACATATTTCTTAATATTATAAATTGATAACATTATGTTGAAATTTAACCAACACTGGTCCGTCGCGAAATCATCGTTCAACAAAATAATCACTTTCAGTTTAATTAATTTTCTATTGCCTAAATACAAAAAATAGACAATTTTCCACAAATGCATAATTAATAATTCAAAACGTAAGAACTCATACTATTACTCACTGTTTTAAATTTCATTATTTTAAAAAAGGTTTAAAATTTTCAGCAATTATTAATAGGTGCATTTCCTACTTGCTTTAAAAAACTTATTTAACACACACAACCTACTTATTTGAGCTATCTTCAAAGGTAGCCCTTTTATTACGGCACACACGAGTTTTCAAAATCATGTGCACGTAAAAACTACTGCTTGCAAAAGCTGCAGGCGAAGAACTACAAAAGTTTACGTATCGTTTTGTTTTCAATTTTTCCCCTGCGCCAAACCCACATTACATATTCGAAGCTTGTTTTGTTCAACGCTACTGCTATTGTGATCTCATATCAACCCCCAACCCCACGAGTACTTTTCTCTTACTACCTCATATTTTCGATGTTTTCTTATTACCGACTCCTAAATATTAATTCGGACAAATTTTAATTAACGGTTCGTCGATAACTCATTTGCTTTTCGGTTGGATGTAATTGTTGTCATTTAATTTTCCTATCTTTTTTATGTTGTCGGGGACTTATTATCATCGTGTAGTCCTCCCGTTGGGTTTATGAAATGAGTTCCATGGATAGTACCTGTTGCATCACGTGATTTGAATTTAGATTTATTTGAAGGACATTTACTTTCGCGTTTAACCCAATATAGTACATTCGTATGGAGCATTGAAGACGTGACCGCAAATGTAGCGCCCCTTATTCATGTGATTTACGTAGAGTTAAAATACGCATTTTCTTTTCTTCAGCAACACAAAATAAACATATGATATTGACATTATTAAATTTATCTGCATCTGATATTTATGAATTTCCCCTACTCAGCGTCGTCGTTTTACATTGTGAGGCAACAATATACTGAAACTATGTTACAATAAATTTAAATTTTTTAAAAAAAAATTGTAACAGTTGCTATATTTGGAAAGTATTTTAATAAATTTAGTATTTTTCACAATTCTAGCTTTTTTAAAATGACATTCCGCTATAAAAGTTTACTCAAATAAATATCAGGTTTAGCTTTCTGTGGTTTAAAATAATTTACGACCCTAAGTTTCGTTTTAATATGTATTTAACAGGAATCATTTTTAATGAATAACGATAAAAAACATTTTAAATTTTATGTGAGAAATGTCTAATATTAAAATCTGTAAGTGACTAACTTGAATTACGTTCAAATATGTATAAAACGAAGCTTTTATGGTTTCTAAGTTTACAGAACTAACTCTTAATTATAAACCATGCTTACTGAACACTATTATACATAGAATCAAAATTATACAAGGTGTATTCATATTAAGTTTGTCGGTTTGCGATTAATTTACATCTTTTTCAACCGGTATTTATTAAACGTATCGCTAAAGCAATACCAATAATTAGAATTTGTTTAAAGTTTTCATTCCTTTAACGGGTTATTACTCAATGGATGTACATTTTAAGCCAAATTTTCATAAAAATGTTCTTCATTACTGTGTAGTGATTTGTAAACTCATTCCCGAAACACCCTTTATAAAGTACGTAGAAATATCGTGGGTAGATTATATAAACAGTATGGAATAACGGAATCCGTTTTTAAAAATTCTGCTTGCGCCATTATAGGTTCATTTATGTGAATAATTTGCCAACTGAACATACACGTCAAACCGTGAGCGATTCAGATTTCGATAGAAGGTTTATAATTTCTGTAAACTGTTGTTAGTTAGAAATACTAAATAAATACTTTTTGTGACTTAACTTCAAGTACGCGTTGAAAATTCTTACCGTAATTTTATTGATTACGAACGCACGCTTATAACGGTTGAAAATGACATACAATTCGCAACGGCTTTTCCACCCTCTTGAATTTTATTACTTGGTGTTTTATATAGACGAAAAGTCTATAAAGCGAAACAAAGGTTTTACTGCGCTAGCTTACAATACCAATTTCATTTTCTATTATAAAACAGTGTCGTTCCCAGAAACCGCTTAAAATAATAATTGAATGCTGCATACCAGTTTTTCATAATTACAGAAAACCTTGTGCCAATCGATAAATACGGTCAGCAATTTCTTCTGTCAATACAATTCAGATATTTAAATACAAGCTTAATAATGTGGGTAACTTTTTCAAAAGTGTAAACCTTGTGTTTATCTACGCAAGGCTTCATAAGACTTTTATGTTGGTTTTCTTCTGGCAATGCATTGGATAATACAGGGATAACAAGATTTCGCGACAGGGTATACAGAGAGTGTAGTACGCGAGTTAAGATTCGTGGCTGGGAGCGGTTCTTTTTAAAAAGACATTTCCAACTTCTTAACACATTTATTTATTGTTTTACAGAAATTAATTGGAATTTTGACAATCTTAAAATATCATTCTAAGTCCGAAATTAATTAATTTATTGTACAAAATGAGTAATCTACGAACTGCAAGGTAAAAGCTGAACGATGGATTAACTGTCGTCAACTGGGGCTCTCGGCCTTTTTATAATATCCCTACTCCCTCACATGGTTGTGGGAACTTGCAGACCTAATGTCTGCTTACACTTGACTCTATTCATAATACAATGTTGCTATCTTAAATCTATTCATAATTACTTTGTTGCGAGCTTCTTTTCCAGGTAATCTTGGTACGTGACTGTCTGTGATCTGACATCTGCAGTGTCACTTATCTCTGTGCTACAAAGTAGCGCTTCCGTTCCCATGAACGTTAATAAACTGAATGAATTGTCCTTCATTTACACTGTTGCACATCACTTAGCGCATTTTCTAATATTTCTAATAATTTCATATTTATTAGTTCCTTTACATATATATATATATATATATATATATATATATATATATATATATATTTTGGGCGTTTTGAATTCGTTCAGGTGTTCTTTGTAGTCTTCCATGAGCTTCATGGCGTGTTGAGGTTGTCTAATTCCAGGTGTTCCAGTTGCATGGGTTTTTGAAGTATTTCTTCGTCTTCGTCTTAAGTAATCTTGATTTGTAGTTCGTATAGATTTGCTAATTTCTTGGTTTGTACGGGACCTTGGTAAACTCTAATTATTTCATTTTTCAATTTTAAATAACAATTTTCCTTAAGGGTGATTAATTTACTTCCGGTTAATGCTAGGTTACTTTCGTCTTGATTGCAGTATATTGTTGCAATTACTTCTGTGGGGAAAATGGCTATCCATTTATTTTCCGTTACTTTCTGAATTTTCATATTGGTGATTTGTACAGGTTTGGCTTCACGATTTTCGTACTGATTGGAAAATGTGAGTAGTTGTACTTCGCAAGGGCTGTCTTCTTGAATTGTTGTTGTTGTCAATAATTGGCATAAATATTGATTTGGTGTGACTTCATCGCATTTTTCGTTCGTATAACCGTATCTTAGTTCATTTAAGGATAGGAATTTGGTTTTAGGTATAATAACTTGGTATGTGCTAGTCATTTTCATTGGAAAAGCAAATAAGTGATAATAATTGTAACTGTTAATCTCTACTATTGGTATTTCTTTCTAATATGTTATATCGTTATTTTTTACATAGCCTTTAACTATAGCTATTTTTTCAAATATTAAAATGTTTGATTCTATTACATCGAAAGGTAATTTACTGTTGGTTATAAAAGATTTTATTCTCAATAATACTTTTAATAAATCAATTGGTTCTATGATACTTGAATGTAGGGTATTTAATTTTGCAAAGGTTACTGCGTTGTCTAACGTTGCTAAAAGTTATTGAATTAAAGTAAGGGTTGATATTAACTGGTTGTGTATCGTGTTAAATCTGATTAAATCTCGCATGCCTAACATTGTAGTTTGCATGTTATTTTCTAGGGTTTGTATTCGATTGGCTATACTATCTTGGTTTCTAACTAATTTTCTTAAGGTTTTATTAAATTTTATGATCGTTGATTGAGTTAACAATATTTGATTACTAATTATGGTTTTGATGTCGTTCTGGTTGTATAGCGTTGTCATAGCGTTCTGCGTCTTGAACATCTAAATTGCCGGTAATTGCTTTTATTATGTTTCCTAATCCGTTGATTAGTCCTCTTTTTCTTCTTGTCGCTTGTTCTGTGGGTATTAGTCGATTGAATTTGTTTTCTATGTTTTTCAAAATACTTTCTATTATACTGTCATAGTTCATCATTTCTATTGCGTATTCTTTTCCGAATTTTGTTGTGTCCATCGATTGTTTTAGTCGGTAATAATTATTTTTGATTATTTGAAATTCTTGTTTCAGTTTGGTTAAATCGAATTTTTGTGCAAAAGTCCAATAGCCTATAATGTTCTGCATACTGCCTAATTTTATTGGTAGTATACCGGGGTTATTCTTTATGTCTTCGATTATGATTTCGGTGTCCGTTCTACCTGGGTGGAGGTTGACGGTAAGGGTGATGATTGTCCATCTGAAAGTACGGGGTGTCTTAAATTTTTGAGATGAATATATTTTGTCTGTATATTTTATGTCTGTGTTTTTATTACGGGTCGCGGTAATACGTTCTTTGTCATTATCTAAACTTATCCTTTACTTTGTCATAAGTTATTATTAGTTTTTCCTTATGGTCCTTGGCGTATTGCTGATAAATTTCCTTGTTATAATGTATATCATAAGGGTTGCGTGAATCTGAACGTCCTAGGGTTAATTCCAAGGGTGCAAAATTTGTCAATGAATGAATTGTGTTATTATAGGCGATTAATGCGTATGACACTAAGTTAGTTATGTGTTCTTTTTTGTAATTAATTCTTTATAATCTGATCTGTTCTAATAGGGTTGAATGTAGTCTTTCGATTAGTCCGTTGGATTCAAGGTGATTTTCAGTTATAAAATGAATTTTTATCTTGTGTAATTCCAGAGTGATTTGTATTGTCTCGTTTTTGAATTCGCTTCCGTTATCTAACGAAATGGTTTCGGGCGTTCCATAAAATGTAAAATAGTGTAGAAATCCTTGAGTTACGTCTATACTATTTTTAGAAGTGATTGGTATTGCTTGGCCTATTTTTCTAATGCGTCCACGATTGTTAAGTAACTTTGTGCTTCTACTACTAGGGTATCGGCATGTAATTTCTGAAAAGGTTTGTCTGGTGTTTTAGTTAACATTAAGGGTATTTTTGGGGGTTTCCTGTCATATTTTGCTCTGTCACATAGTTCACATTGGTTGATAAAGGCTGTAGTTAATTCTTTCATGTCCTTGAAGTAATAACGTCTCATGATTTGTTTTAGGGTTTCATTTATTCCATGATGGTTGGTTTTTCTTTGTGTTGGTTTCTGATCACATCATTTATCTCGTCAGGGTCGTTTAATGTTATGAATTTTCTTGTGCATCTTATAAGTTCAGGGCCTGAATTGTTGAATAGTTTAACATATATTTGTGAAAATCGTTTATACAAGTTTTCCGTGTTAAAGTAAAAGTAAAATTGTTTTTTCTCGGGTGTGTATTCCTTTAGAATTTAAATTATTTGTGATTCATTGTCATCTTTGGTTATTTGAATTTGGTATATCTTTTTGTTATCTACCTTCGTGTATTTTACAGGATTGGGGTTGTTTAAAACTTCTGTGATTATAAACTGATTGGGTTTCGTGTCTATGGCTTCATTTAAAATTTTAATTGCGGATTTTGGCTCGCCATTTTGGTGACAAATGTATGGTTTCTATTTCGTCTGGATCTTCTCTGATTTCTGTCTCGTCTACGTTTCCTATTACTGATTCTGTTTCTAGTGCGTTAAGTTGGATTCTACTTAAAGCGTCTGCGTTATTGTTGTAAATTCCCTTTTTGTATATGATCTCGTAGTCATATTCTTCTAGTCGGATTCTCCATCGTTGTAGTTTTGAGTTGGGTTCCTTGAGTTTGCATAGCCATACTAATGGTCTATGATCGGTGTATATATAAAATTTTTGTCCGTATAGGTATGGTCTAAAATACTTTGTTGCTCAAATTATGCCTAACAATTCTTTCTCTATTGTACTGTATCGTTGCTCTGTTTCGTTGAAGGTTCTGGATGCGTAGCTAATGGGTTTATCATTGCCTACTGTTCCTTGGCTTAATACTGCGCCTAAGGCTACATTTGATGTGTCTGTTGTTAATATGAATGGTTTTGAAAAATCGGGGTATTCTTCTACGGGGTGATTTGCTAATATGCTTTTGATTTTGTCTACAGCTTTAATTAATTCTGGGGTATGTACAATTTTGTTTCCCTTTTTTAAACAATTGGTTAGGGGCTTGGTTATTTGAGTATAATCTTTAATAAATTTTCGGTAATAACCACTAAGGCCCAAAAATCCTTTTATTTCTTTATTCGTTTTCGGTTCGGGGTTCGGCATCACTCTTTGGGGTGTTATTATGTGTCCTAAAAATGCTACTTCCTTCTGTAGAAATTCGCTTTTATCTAATTGCACTTTAAATTGTGCTGTTCTTAATCTTTCGAACACTTCTCGTAATCATTCTAAATGCTCCACTAATGATGTTGAATACACTATTATATCATCTAGGTACACAAAGCATTTTTCGTTGTGTATCCTTCGTAATATTTTATCCATTACTCGTTGAAAAGTTGCGGGTGCGTTCTTTAGTCCAAATGGCATCCGTTTATATTCGTAGTGTCCTCTAGGTGGCTAAAGGCTGTTTTTTGTGTATCTCCTTCTTCCATTTCCACTTGATGGTATCCTGATGCTAAATCTAGCGTCGAAAAATATTGGCACTTGCCTAACATGTCTAAAATTTCGGTTATATTTGGTAACGGGTATTTATCGTCTACCGTTTTTTCGTTTAATTTGCGGTAATTTATTACCATTCTGTATTTTCGTTTTCCTGATGCGTCCAGTTTCTTTGGTACTATTAATACGGGGCTGCTCCATGGTGAATTGGAGTGTTGTATGATACCTTGATCTAATAGATCGGCTACTTGTCTGTCAGCTTCTTCCTGACTTACCTGGGGTAATCTGTATGCTTTGGTGAATATGGGTTTGTTGTTTGCTAATTCAATGTTGTGCTTGACTGTATTTGTAAAGGTTAGGGTTTTTCCTTCGCAATGGAATATGTCGCGATATTCGAAACGTAATTTTTGTATTGCTTTTTGTTCCTCCTGATTTATGTCGTGGTTAAATCGGTTATTATTTAAATTTTCTCTCAACATTTCGTCGTTTTCTACGGGGTTATAACTTTCGTTTAAGTTCTCATCTATTTTCATCTCGTTTAATTCTTCTACGTTAATCGGGTTAGTTAAAGATAGTTCTACGGAGTAGTCATTTGAATTTAAAATTGTTGTTCTGGCATAATTATCTTTGATTTGCACTAATGCGGTTGGGGTCTCTACTCCTTGTTGAAAAGTTATGTGGTTTATTATTCTTATTTTATTATTTGAATTTACAGGGATTTTTATCTTTTTTTCTGTTCGGGGTTCTATTGTGTATTTTTCGTCAATTTGGGTGTTTTGAAATTTAATGGGGATTCGTCTATATTTGGTTCTTAATAAACGGTTTTTTGTATTTATGTTGGCTCCTAATTTTCTTAGAAGGTCCATTCCTAATAGTCCGTCATATTTGTCATTGAATTCAAATATGCAAAATTTATGCTTCATTTTTACGTTAAATGTTTTGGGTAAAGGCATGTTTGCTACGAATTGGTGTAGAGTTGTTTGATGGGCGGTTTTAATTTTGAAGGGTTCTCTTTCTACATAGTTTAAATAATGTTTCTTTACTGTTCGCGGGCTAATTAATGTTTTTGAAAATCCGGTATCGATTAGTAGTTTAAATTCTGCGTGGGGTATTTCTATATAGGGTAGTACAAAGTGATTCATATTATTTAGGTTTATTACATTTGGTCGGTTATAAATCGGTCTATCTGAAAATTTAAGTACGCTGTTACGTTATTCGGTGCAGCCACGTTGGGCGCCAAAAATGTTACGTTACGTAATACAAAGAAAATCAAAGAAATGACCGGGCTCAATCGGAGAGTGGGGGGGTGTAGAACGCAGACCAACATACCATGTACGCGGCTGTAAGGAGTTAGTGATAATACCTGCAAGAAAAATAGTTAAGCAAACCTGAAAAAAAAAGAATAAGCATAGCAGCAATAAAAAGTCTAAATTATTCAGTACTTTGTAGAATGTAAATAAAACTGTTTAGATAAACTATATAATATAATCACGATAAAAGCATTATAAAAATTTTTATTACAAAGTGAGGTAATATTGGGGATAGATATTTAAGGTAATAACAAGTAGAAAATAGTTCAACTTACAAAAGTCCTTCAGCAACGCTTCCTTGCAACGGAAATGTGAGATTCACGATGTCCTACGCTAACGAAGCACTTCACCCTGGACTGTGAGGGTGTTGATGGAATTTCTTACACGTTACACTAATCACACCTATGTATTTCACTGGCGTTAGCAGCAGACATTATCATGCTGATGGAACTATGTAGCATTGATAAATTCTTGTTAACTCTATTTCCTGAGACAATAATTTCGAAATCTTTTGTAACACAAATAAAAAAAAATGGTAATAACAATTTAGAATCACGCTTTCAAGGCACGATGTAATGCATTAAACTAGCAGTAACGCGAGGTGTTTTATTTGCTTATGGTAACAAAGAAAATCTAATGCTTTTGAATAACGAAAATTTGCGCAAACAACGATCTATTTTAGATTCGTTAGGGTTAGAAAATTTAGAAACTATGGTATCAACTGTCTCTACAAGTGAATGAGATACCTGTTTATAAGAAGCAACCTTTTCTACTAAACCTGCTACAACTGTATCATCATTTGTTTTGGAAGCACTCCAGCTTAAAAACTGTATTTGGATAATCCGAAGTAGGCATACGTTGGATAATCAAAGGACCACGAAAACTAGATCGCACACACAGTTCAAATATTAAAGACAAGTCCACTAAGAAAAACCAATTTAGTATGCAACGCGCATCACTAAAACCGTCCGTCAATGACCTTAAAACATGTGTCGACCAAACACGTTTAATATACGTCTTTATTTCTTAAGAAAACAACTAAAATTTGACCGTGTTTGTTCATTAAGAATTCGTAGAATTGATCCCGAATTAATTCTCAACATTGTATTCAAAGCAAAAAGAAACAGTTTTTCCACGAATTAATATATAGCAACCACGAACAAACTACGACTTGAATCTGGTTTATTCAACTCGTTGTTACAACCGCTTATCGTCTCTTATCTAGACCTGTATATTCACATAAGCAACAAACTTTATATCAACGGCAAGACAAGGACGATCGCAATCTACTCATTTAATACGATGCACTCGCCTAAGGAGTTAATAAATATAAAATATAGAAATCGTAGTTACAGAAAGGTATTTGTTAATTGGGAAATAGCGTAAAATGTTAAAACTATAAAAATGCCCGTTACAACGCGTTTTCTTCGTCGTCCTCTTCGTAAGTTTCGTATGCTTTTTCGCGATCGTAATGGTTTGATTGGTTTTGTTCGTTGTTTGTACACGGTCGATTGCAATTATTCTGGTCATCTTCATAATCCTCTACTTCTTGATGAAATAGCTCTTCTGAGGTGAAAGTGCGTTTTGGATTAGGGTTTGGTCTTATGTGTGTTATTTTGGTGTTGGGTCTGGTGTTACCAGATGAGGTATCCATTGGCGTGGGTTTATAATAGTTATTAGGATTATTATTATATGTCATTGGTGAGTTTCTAATAGGATTTGCGTTGAATACTGGTCTTTGCTGATTTACATTTTGGTTGAATCTTGGTTGAAATGCGGGTTTTTAAAAGTTTGGGTTGAATGTTGGTTGAAATGCGGGTTTTGAAAAGTATGGGTTGATCGTTGGTTATGAGAATTGTTTATATTGATTGTTAAAGTTCGAATTATTAAAATGTAGATTATTGGTTTGCGTTTGGTTTGTTTGTGCATTGAACGAGGTAAATTTTGTTGTGGGTTTGTTTGTCTTGCAGGTTGTATGGTTTTTATTGGCGTATAGCTTTTATTCGCGTTGGGGTTATATAATCTGTTTCTATAATACATTACGTTTTCTTCCTCGATTATCATGTTCATTGCTTCTTCTATGTCTTGGTGGTGTTGAAATCTAATTTTGTCTGAAAGTCGTTCGGGTAGTGCATTTAGATAAGTGTCTAATGCCATCTCGTCGTACATTTTTGTTTTTAAAGGTCTGACATTTAGGATCGGTTTCTTCCATTTTGAGTTTTGTCAAGATTAAGCTTCTTACATCTTGGCATTTCATTCCAAATTGATATGGGGATTAGTTGTGTTCCATTCTAAGGTTTATCAAATTTCTTACTAGACATTTTAGGTTCCTCTGATCTCCAAAATATGCTATCAATACGCGTTTGAATTCATCCCATTGGTCTAAGACGTCTCTACTCGCAATTATTGTTAGTGCCCTTCCGGTTAGTTTACTTATTATAAGGCGGATAAGCAAACTGTTTCTTTCGTTATCACCGGGCTTATAAAATGTTTTTAGGAATATTTCACAGGCCAAAATGAAATTACTTAATAAACATTGATCTCCGTTAAATTGGGGAATCATCTCCATGTAGATCTTCATTTTACTACTCATTTTGGCGGGGGGAATGTTGTGTTAATTAAATTTTTAATTTGACTTTGATTATTTTCCGAATTTTTGAAAATTTGGATTTACTTGCACGATTGTGTAGTTATTTAATAAGTTTTACGCTTGGTATTGGTTTGATTACGTTTATTTTTAATCTGCTGATGTTAGTTTTAATTTCTGAAGTTTCAGTACGACTGAGTAATTTTTTGTGGTTATTATCTTACTTGAATGCTTTGCGTCAGTTAAAGCTTTTCTATTATAATTGCGCTGATTTTAATTAAGTCTAATAGTTATTTCATCCCGTGGGTTTATGTTATTTGTAAGGTGTCTGCGATGCTTACAATGTTGTAATCTGCTGTAGGATGTTGCCAGTTAATTAGTTGCATGGTTAATTTTAAATATACTGTGGTGTTATTCAGTAAATGCTGTGATTTATAACAATTTGATCTTTTTTGAAAGCTTTGTTTGAATAGGTTGCTTCTTTTATATAATTAACTACTTCGTCAATGAAATACTCAATTATATAATGTCGTGTTTGAGAATAATAAAATTTTTGCGTTGTCAATTTACTGAAATGTTGTAATTGTCAAGTCTGAATGAGGTTGTAATATGCGTTTTCAGTACCGTAATTATTAATAGCTTTCCTGAGTTGGTTTTATAGTTGAACGTAATTTAAATTGATATTTTATAAAAGTTTCCGGTCGTACTTTTATTTAATTTATTATGCTTGAATTCTGAAAGGATTTCGCGATGTTTTGAATAGCATTTGTTCAGTAACTATAATTAGATATATGCGTGTTTGTTCAAGGAGATGATTTTATTCACTTTTTAAGATGAGACGGTGTTGGTTTCGCGTTTGAAATCGCGCTTTGTTATTTCTCGTAATAAAGATGTGGTCTTAATAATAGATTTGCAATTGTCTATTTACGGAATACGATGAGTTTTGCGTCTGGATAGTTGCGTTATTATGATTTTGGTTTTAAATTCGTAATTTTAATTTTCGCCTATATTCTCGGAGTATTGCGTTAGTTAATGCCGGGTTTTTGATTTAGAAATTTGATTTTGTTTCTAAAAAAATTTCTTGCGCCAATTAAAACGTAAATATAGTCTCAAGTGCGCTTAAATTTGCGACTTCTTTTTAATTGTCTCAAATTTATGTGTCCCAAAAATAATTTTTTTTCAAGTTTCTATCTATCTTTCTCATATACAGAGTAAATTAATAATAAATTTCAATAACAGTTTGAAGATACTCTTTTGCAATTGCTAAGTAGATTATTTTCAAAAAATTGCATAAAATAATGGTGACAATAGTCAATATACATATATAAATCATAAACTAGCAAATATCAAATATATTTGGTAAAAATAAAAATAAAATTCAATTGGTTTAAAGGAAAATGAACTTACACTAGTTGCTTCGTTGATTTCATTGAGTTTTTTCTTTGGTTTTTTTTTTGGATTTAATCTATTCTTATATCGCATCTAATTTTTCTTTTGTTGAATTTGAACGATTCTTGTTTCGCCTCCAACTTCTGTTTTGTTCTGCCAAATTCGGAATTGAAATTCCAGACCACCAGTTCCTCAATTTTGGATTAGCTAATGCCATTTTGACATCCGTTACCACTGCGCCACTTAAGGTTCGTGGCTGGGAGCGGTCCTTTTTAAAAAAATATTTTCAACTTCTTAACACATTTATATATTGTTTTACAGAAGTTAATTGGAATTTTGACAATCTTAAAATATTATTCTAAGTCCGAAATTAACTAATTTATTGTACAAAATGAGTAATCTACGAACTGCATGGTAAAAGCTGAACGATGAACTAACTGTCGTCGACTGGGGCTCCCGGATCTTTTATAATATCCCTACCCCCTCACATGGCTGTGGGAACTTGCAGACCTAATGTCTGCTTACACTTGACTCTATTCATAATACAATGTTGCTATCTTACATCTACTCATAATTACTTTGTTGCGAGCTTCCTCTCCAGGTAATCTCGGTACGTGACTGTCTGTGACCGCCTGTGACCTGACATTTGCAGTGTCACTTATCTCTGTGCTACAAAGTAGCGCTTCCGTTCCCATGAACGTTAATAAACTGAATGAATTGTCCTTCATTTACATTGTTGCACATCACTTAGCGCATTTTCTAATAATTCTAATAATCTCATAATTATTAGTTTCTTTACATACATATAACAATTGGGGGATTACATAACTCGCGTAACTTCAAAATAGATTTTACTTTCCATTTACGCAAAAGCAAAATTATGTTTTATTTTCAATAATGTAATTACGTTGCTGAGTACACGTACACCCTTACTTAATTAAATATTAGGGTTCGAATAATGCAAATTTCCAAATACAGATTTTACTGTCATAACACTTACCGTGCAGTCTTTGCGACGAGTTTTCCTCGGCGACAAGCTTTTCCCAGCGTTGTCCGTGCAGTTCGGATTTCTAAAGATTTTCTTTGAAGTGGCGATGGTCGATATTTGTTGTCGTGCCATAAACAAAACTTAAAAAGAGATGAATGATGACGAGCACTACATCGACGGCACCCACGAGGACTACACTCCGACAAAATACAACCGCGCTTCGTCCATTCTCGAACTGAAGTGATCACTTTTGGTTTGCATAAATCACTTCTAACGTTTCAACCCTATGTTCTTCACCTATCTCAAAAATAATCCTAAGACAAAAATAGTATTATAAGATATAGACATAAATATACTTAGAACTATATTCAGAAAATGGTTCCGTAGAACCACGAAAAACGGAATTTTCTTATGTCCAAAATGGAGGTTCGAGAAGCGATACCAGTTCGGTCGAACACACAAGGAACCGGCTTAAAGTGGATACAGAATTGCCTGTGTCATAGGTGTGGAGTTGATAAGATATGTTAAAGCAAACAAATTAACGAAGTGAACACTGCCACCGCTTAAGGCAAAGACAGTGGCGATCCATGGATGAAAACGGGTTCAGCACAACATGGTCCTGTGCTGTCGGTTGCCTGGTCCACAGACCATACGGCGACTAACAGGAAAAATATAGATAGACTTATAGAAAGCTGTTAGAAAAGGGAGGTTGGAATCAATTGAAAACCATAGTAACTTCTTAGATGAAAAGATAAGAAAGAAGACTAGCAGTAAGCAAAAGACAAGGCATGTGGAGAAGCGCTGCTCAATTCATCAAACTGAAGTCAGTAATCCTAAGAGGGGTGCACGACCATTACGTGACAGGCGGTAATCTTTAGGACTTAACACAGGCACGTCGGATAAAAAATAAGACGGAAAAGAGAGCAGCGCGGACAAGTGCCACATAGAAAACAGAAATAGATAGACAGAGAAAGCAAGAGAAAAATGTTCCCAAATAAAAAAAGGGAGATCTAAAGTACTTACTACTTGGCAAAAGAAACAAAAGCCATACACACGCCCTGTCATTTTCAAAAGTGAACATACTCAGTCCAAGGATATTAGAATTTGATAGGAGATAAATATATACGGCGAATTTACACCACAATAATCAACATAGGTATAAAACCAGCACTCATATGAGTGTGTATTGGCTACGTGCATGTAATAACAATTAAATGCTTAAGTGCAAAAATGTTTTTATTAATTAAATATAATAAAATAGATGAACCACAGCGCTTTCGATCTGTACGGTCATTATCAATGGTCTGAAATTAAAACATAAATAAAAATACAATAAATGACAAGCTAACCTAACAAATGTATTTAAGCATGCATATGCTAGACAAAAAAAGTAAAAATGCGATAGACTTTCTAGGTCATGAATAAAGGAAAGAATAGGGAAGGGACAGGAATAGAATACTGAGTGAAAACTTCAGAAAGAAAAAACCAGAAGTTGACATTTCCTGTCTTTGCAACTGCGAGATTGAGTTTTTCCAGAATAGGTATGGTTCTCGACGTCCTTGATTAGCTTATTTGGAAAACATCAACTTGGAATCAGCGCCAACAAACTCTATATATTTATTTCGTTTTCCTACCAAAGATATATCAGTCATAAATGGAACGAGTGTGGGGGGTAGGTGTAGAGAAATAGTAATCAGGAAAATATTAAAGAAAATTTAAGGTATATTGCACCGTTGAAAAATTAATGTTATAAGAACGAAAATATTGCGCAATTTATCAAAGAAAATGTGATAATACGAAATATATTTAAAAAGGTAGATAAAAGTATAAATATTATGAATGAGTATTATCCGTAAAAGGTTTTACGTCTTTTATATGCCTTATATGTGATTTTCCAATGCTCCACTCGAAGGTACTACAATGGCTACGAAGCGAGTTTTTTTTACCTGAAAAATTTGGAATTTTGCCGAACCCTTGCTGTTCCAAGCAAGTTAGGGATCTTTAACGTGCATGACAACACACACACGGAACTTTCATTTTATATCTCATCCGAACGAGGGTGTATTTTGTGAAAAATGCTCGCCTAACATTTTTCAAACGCACCGTGTCGGGATTCGAATCCGGGACCTTGGGCGTAGTAGTCACACACATACCACTACGGCACGGAGCCGCCGGTCTATTATATACCTTACATGTGATTTTCCAATGCTCCACTCGAAGGTACTACATTGGCCAGGAAGCGATTTTTTTACCTGGAAAATTTTGAATTTTGCCGAACCCTTGCTGTTGTAAGCAAGGTAGGGGTCTTTAACGTGCGTGACAACAATCACACACGGGACCTCCATTTTACCTGTCATCCGAACGAGGGTGTATTTTTGTGAAAAATGCTCGCCTAACATTTTTCAAGCGGACCGTGTCGGAACCTTTTATATACCGCTCACTTTGTGGTTTACTATCAAGACCTTTAAGTCATAGGTACGTCTATTAATAACCTTTCGCTTTACATAAGACAAATTTCGGAGGTAAATTAACAGGCATTTTTTTAGATTCAAAACCAACTTCATTTGTTTTTAAATATAGATAATGTTTTAAAAATTTTTATTTAATTTTCAAAAGAAAAACTAAGAAATCAACTTACAAGTTTTTATTAGATAATCTGCAAATAAAAATTATCAAAAGATAAGTTAAGTCGATACGTATGTAAGTGAAATATTCAACAAGGAAATTTTTACGCAACCTGGACTCTCTATACTTTCGGTCCAATAAAAATGTTGAGCGCCTTCCCACTTGGAATTTGGTTTGATGGATGTGGGTGGTCTACGAGACGAATAAACAGTTATTTTTGCCACGCAGGTTGATTGAATCCTGTATACATATTTTGTTCTACCTATTAGTTTAAACTAAACACAAATTATAATAAAACTAGACGCTGTTATCTGAATATCTCTATATTACCAAACACAACCAACACAAATAAACTAAACTCTACGCTAGTTGGCCAAACTGAGTGTATTTAAAGAAAAGGAACATCTTAAATATATTCTAGAATAATTATTCCACAGATTTGATTGGTATATGTAAATTTCTACAAATATGATTGTGGTGCTTATCTATTACATTACGCTCATATTAAACGTGTACCAACATAATAGTCTGCATCCTAATATTATATGTATATAATGGAATGAAGATACGTCGACAGAGTATGAAGCATGTCGAAAGTTAAAATTCTATCACTTATTGCTTTTGGTTTGAGAACAAGGCTGAACCAACCTTTTTAGTACGGGACAAACTTGGGTGGCAATAATCTATATATCCAACTTGTGTTCAATTCACTACAAAGATTTTCAAATGTAATGGCACTTTTATCGAATCTACAAGTTCTTTCACGTTTGCAGCTTGTTTCTACAAACCCGATATCAAGTTGCTATTACGTGAATTACTGTAAACTGCTTCATCCTCCTGATGATCGTGCTTGACAGTCGATTGAAACTAAAAACTTGTATTAAAAGATTTTGATGAATCTAAATGCCCTTTCCACTATGCTATGCGGTATTTATAAAATATATTATTTTAAGAGATTCCTCATTTCCTCCATTCACACAGTTTGTACGATTTGAATTGAACTTAGGATTGGAGTCAAAGGGTTTACGGTGCATGAAAATACCATGTGTTCCGACAGTTGCTACTTGATATTTACATAGCGTTATTGGGTGGGTGCATACGTTAGACTATTTAATGGTTTTCGTCAGTTTGAGTAATTTACAGTGATTTTGATGCGTGAAAATGTTTTGAAATACACGTTTGTAGGATGATTAGTCATGGAAAAATATGTTGGTGTTCTTCTAATTTGATAATCAATTTGTGAAGTTTCTTTTATTACCGGTTGTAAAAAACATACTGAGTACTGTTGCTGTTTAAATTAATAATCGATACTTCTATTTTAGGGATCGGACATTCATTAAAAATAATACTAAATAGGTATAGTAAAATATAAACTTTTAGAAAATTCTGAATTCTGGCCGTAAGTCACCGAATCTATTTTTGCGAAAATGAAAACTCAGATAAGATTAGTAAATCTGTGTCAATCATAAGGCTAACGAGACTATTAAACTGGAATTGTGTGCGGATTTCGATGCCATTAACTTAGTGAAAAAGAGCAGCATTAAATGGAAAAATCGTAACAATAAGTTTATTATGATATAAAATCACTTTTAAGAATACTTTTGGTTAGCACCGTTCGTTATACAAGAATGAAACCTCTTGATGATTTTCCGTTTTGAATTCGCAGATACTAGAGTAAGGTTTTTCAACTGCGTTTCCTACTTTGAATAATTTCGCATGTTTTTTTTTAAATCGCCGTTGTTTCGCTTATTACTGTGTTTTAGCAAAATCGCGCTTTTGTTACCCAATAGTGGCTTACACACCGTTTGCAACGCAGCATTACATATTTTTTACCAAACCATAATAGTTATAAAATTGTTTGCGTCATCACTTATTTATATCATAAACCAAATTAAAGTTATTTTATTTAATTTGCACGGATAATAATTTGGAAACATAGAGGTCGTTATTAGTAGGGTAGCTAAGCCGGTTTGGCAACAGAGATCCACAGCAAGATATGTATACGCCGGTTCGAGAACAATATGAACAGCTAAGCCGCTTTGGGAAACAAAACGTGCAGCAAGATATGTATACGCCGCTTTGAGAACAAAATTGTCTTTGTGTGTAAATTTGTTGCGTCGTGGGGTCGTTAGGTCTTTGGGGTGTGCGTTCGGCGGGGTCGTTAGATTTTGTTGTGGGGTGGTGCGCGTGCGCTGGGGTGGAGATATTTTCTTAGGTAATTTTTAGCAGCGTTCCGACGTTAAATATTAAATATTAAATTTTAAAAATGTTGTGTGTGTAGAAAATGGAGTTCACGTGTTGGTTCGTATTTTTCTGGGGTAGGTTAAGCTAAAAATTAAAACGCCGCTGTGAAGAATTTTTAATATTAGGCAAACGCGTGCAAGTGATAAAGAGTGTTTTAGCTCTCCTCATAAGCTGCGTTTTGTACGAAGTAGCAAATAAAATTGAGAAAATATACGAAATGTTATATGATGGAGGTCAAATTTTAAACGTTTGCAGGTAAAATCTTGTAAAAGAAGTCGTTCACATCTCGCAATTTCAATGTCGCGATAAAATACTAAGAATTTGCATGCAGTCGAATATAACAACGTGTTTGGAATTATAAATCTATGGTAATATATGTAAATCACGTCGACATTCGACTTTTAATATAATGTATTTAATTAACATAAGGTGTGTGTGTTTGCAAAAACATGTCAAGACAGGTATGCCGTATATTTCCTTATTGGTATGCAAATTATACCATCTTGCATCACGATTTATTTGACTTTTAAATAAAAATTAATTTAATCTTATATCAAGGATGTCTTGCTTACATTTTAGCAATTTGAATATATTTAAATATTTAAATGTAATTATACATTTAATTTATGTGACAATAAAAATTCTTTTACTTTTAGCGGTTTGGTGATTGAATGTAGATGACGCATTAGACATTGTATATATATATAACTCGTTTAATTTCACCATTATTTGAACCTGCGTTTTGAAGTGCTCAGTATACGTGCAGCGTTAGTATAAAAGTAAGTTACATTTTTCTTTATTTGTAAAAGAATATTTTACTTTATAATATTTGCAAGTTTGTAACAGCATTGCTGTTGTTTGTAGATGGATCAAGTAATACAAAACAATAATAAACAGTCCGTTGTAGGCCCTAGAAAAGAGGCAAAGAGGTTAGCCGAATTGCCACTAAACGTTCCACAAAGAATCTACAGAGCAAGAATAGTACATTCCAAATATGGTGATTGTGTACTGATTGAGTTAGCGGACAATATTTCATTTCTACCACAACGCAACACGGAATTGTGGAGAAAAACATTGAGGAATTGGGTTCTGGAAAATACGCAATAACCGTATTAGAACTAATAGATATTAAAAGACCCAATCATCTTGTTTCCTACAGAATAGAACACATTTAGAAAAACAAAAAATAATTGGTATGTTTTATAATTATTGCTTGTTTTGAATAATGACTGAACATATTAATACTTTAAGTAGCGAAATTGTTTTTAAAGTTAATAACGCATGCAATATTTTATTTAAAAGGTATACAATTAAAGAAGCTGAAATTTTGTTAAAATATATCAAACGATACTTAAGGTTATTTGTAAAGGCGGTTAGACATGGCGACTTAAATTTAGGTCAGTTAAGGCAAATTCAAACCAATATGGGATTGTTAAAAGCATCCAATCATCAATTAAAATTTTCATGTAGGAAGCGGCATTCAATCGGTTTCACAACCATCACGTTTGGGGTCAAATGGATTGATTTGGTTTCCGCTTTTGCAAGAAGAATTAGAACAGGCGTTATAATAAACATGCATCATAAGGACTTAATGGCATTTTTAATGATTGCTTTAAGGTAATTAAAATTAAAATAAAAATAGTTTAAAAAATTAAATTTAATAAAAATTAATATTACACTTTGCGGAGAATTCATTAAAACATCTAATATTGATGAAAATAATATAACGGATTTTAAACATTTTAATACGAAAAATGTGGCGATTGACGTAGGACGGATTTAACATCATGGTTTCGTGATGATGTGGTTGATAAACTAAGAACAAAACTATCGGAGTTTCAGGAATCAAAATCAGGCTGGGCTTTGAAAAAATTGTATCGATGGAAGTTAATATTAATAAATACGAAATGGGCAATGGACGTGTTTCATCTTTTATTCCGCTTCCAAAGCAAATTTCAAATAAATATGCATGCATCAACGTGAAAAATTCAGATGAGTGTTGCTTTTTGGGCAATTGTTTCAGCATTATTTCCTCTAAAATAAGAAGTAATCTCACATCCTCATATCCACACTACAGATTAGTTTTGAATGTTGAAGGATTGGAAATGCCGATGTCGATTAAAAATATTTCAAAATTTGAAAATATGAATAAAATTTCCATAAATGTATACAGTTTAGAATTAAATTGCGCTAAAGAAAAATCGTTCTATAGTGTGGTGCCAACAAGGCTTACTATGCAGAAAGCTGAGAAGCATGTAAATTTACTCATAATTCAAAATCAATATTTTCCAAACGTAAACAATTATAATACTCCAAGTGAGGATTTTGAAAATGTTGAAATAAAATACCATTATGTTTGGATAAAAGTTTATCGCGGCTTATTGGCAGTCAACTAAATAAACATAATCATAAAAATATATTTGCGATCGTTGTCTGAATTACTTTAACACCCTCGATAAATTAAATGATCACTCTAAATATTGCGAACAAGTAAATATCTGTAGAATTTCATATCCTAGGCATCGTCATGTTGAATTTAAGAATTATGTTTATAAGCAAAAGTACCTTTTATAATTTATTCCGATTTTGAGACTATTTTAAAACCTGTTAAAAATCATAGTTATCAAAATATTCCAAGCACTTTAAAGTATCAACATCATAAAGCTTTTAGTGCTGGTTATTATTTAAAATGTGACTATGATGAATCGTTATCATTTTTAAAAATTATTTGGGGAAGATTGTATAGATTGGTTTGCAAACGAAATGGTGGAAGTTGCAAAATTTGTTCGAAGTAAATTCAAACATATTGAACCAATGATTGAACCTCATAATAACATTATTGCAACACATTGCTCTATATGTGAAAATGCATTTTCTGAAAACGCTATCATCGTTAGAGACCACTGCCACTTTACTGGCAACTTCAGAGGTTTTGCACACCAACATTGTAACCTCAACTTTAGAAATAGTTTTGTTGTACCGGTTGTGTTTCATAATATGAGTGGATACGATTCCCATTTCATGATACGAGAATTATCAAAAAAGGGTAATATTAGTTTATTGCCATTAAACAAAGAGAAATACATTTCATTTACTCTGAACGATCTAGATGCTGATGATGATGGTGATGCTAAGATAAAGTTTCGTTTCATTGATTCTTTGAGATTTTTAAATTCATCTTTAGACAGTTTAGTGGCCACATTGCAACCTTCAGATTTCAAATATTTATCGAAAGAATTTTCAAATGTCTGTTCAAATAAATTGAACTTATTAACAAGAAAAGGTGTATTTCCATACGACTACATTGATTCATTGTCTAAACTGGATGAATTTGAACTTCCAAAAATTGAAAACTTCTATAGCATGTTGACTGGTGAACATGTCACTGAGGATATGTATAACCATGCTCTAAAAGTTTGGAATGCATTTCAAATAAAAAACATTTCGGAGTATGCCTTACTTTATATGAAAACCGATATAATGTTGTTAACGTGTGTTTTTGAACAATTTCATGAAAAGTCGTTTGCCACATATGGGCTCGATCCTGCTTGGTACTTCACCTTACCAGGGTATGCTTGGGATTGCATGCTTAACATACAAAATATAAGTTAGAGTTGCTTATGGACATTGATAAAATTATGTTTATTGAAAACGCTATTAGAGGTGGTATTAGTCAGGTGAGCAACCGATATTCCGAAGCTAACAATAGATACATGCATAATTATGATGCATCTAAACAATCCAAATATCTTTTATTTTGGATGCTAACAATCTTTACGGGTGGGCAATGTCGCAAGCATTACCATACGGAGACTTTGAATGGGTTGACATTAATCTCGATATTATTTCAATTCCAGATGATGCTCCAGATGGATATATTTTGGAGGTTGATTTGGAGTATCCTGAATATTTACATGATTTACACCGCGATATGCCGTTTTGTGCAGAACATCAGATCCCTCCAGGATCAAAATTGCCTAAATTAATGACCACCTTATCCAATAAAACTAAGTACATTTTACATTACAGGAATCTTAAACAGGCGTTGTTAAACGGACTTAAATTGACAAAATCCATCGAGTTCTAAAATTTAAACAAAGTTGTTGGTTAAAACCCTATATTGATTTGAATACTGAGCTTCGGAAACTTGCAAAGAATGAGTTCGAGAAAAATTTATTCAAATTAATGAACAATGCGGTATTTGGAAAAACAATGGAAAATATTCGAAAGCACCGTGTTGTAAAGCTAGTTAAACGTTGGGAGGGCCGTTATGGAGCAAAAATTGGATGGCAAGCCCCATGTTTCATAGTTACACAATTTTCGATGATGAGTTAATGGCTATTGAGCTAAACAAAACCGAATTAATCTTTAATAAACCATTATATGTTGGTATGTCCATATTAGATATTTCTAAAATTTGTATGTACAATTTTCACTACAATTTTATGCTTCCAATCATGAAGGTGGAAAATTGCAAGCTCATGTATAGCGATACCGATTCGTTTATTTATGAGTTAACTTGTGACGATGTATATAACGAACTTATTAAGTCAAATCTCTCAAAGTTTGACACTTCTGGGTATGATGTAAATAATCGCTATGGAATACCTCGGGTTAACAACAAAGCTTTGGGGCTCATGAAGGATGAAACAAACGGTGTAATAATAACACATTTTGCTGGGTTACGATCGAAAATGTATAGTTACAAGTTGGAATGCAATCCAAATGAGAAGGAAAATAAAACACGTAATCATGGTGTTATAAAAAATCCAAAGGTATCAAATATAATGTAGTAAAAATGAAATAACTTTTGAAGACTATGTTTCATGTTTAAAAGATTTTAAAGAAAAGAAACTTAAGCAAGCCACGTTCCGTTCCTACGCTCATGATGTATTTACAATAATTCAGGAAAAATTGCATTAAGTCCATATGATGATAAACGTAGTCTAATACCACATTCACATGATACATTACCGTGGGGACATTATAGTATCGCGATGATGGAATAAATATATTTTTAGAAGTTTAAAACAAGCAATTATTAAGAAAACTTACTAAATATTTTATTTGTTTTACAGATAACCGCTTCCCATTATAGTTAACAGTATGGATGTTGAACAATTAGTAGAAAATCAAAAGAAATTGAAGTGCCTAGTTTACTGACAATTAGCATAAAAACAATACTGAATCAAATTGGGTTAACCAACCAGAGTCATATTGGTATGTTAAAATCAATACTTCCAAAAACAGTATACAAAGACATAAAAAGAACCGTTATTGGAATGTTTAATAGTGCAGATATTTATGAAGTTAACCTCAAATTTCTTAAGTCTGTGCTACTACAAAATGATTTTGAAAAGCATGCGTCGAAGTATTTGGAGAAGTTGGTCAACTGCCACAACGATCCAACTAGAATCAATATAATGTATATAAAAGAACACATCAATCCAATAATGTATTCCAATTTTCTGGCAGAATACCTATACATATTTGAGGAAATTGGATGGGATCATTTTTGGCTACTGTTTTAACAACAGGTGAAGAGGACATACTTCATAAGTGGGATTTTACAAAACCTTTGTCTGAAGAGCAATACATGTGTTTAATGTATATTCCAACAAATCGCATGCCTCAATTTGCAGAGCGATACAATCGTGTAGTTGTACATTCTTGGGAAAAATTAAGTACTATCACAGCTTCTACTGAGAGTTATTCATGTTGCAAGGAATGTATGAGAGGTGTTAAGGGTGTAATTAAAAATACAAAATTTATGGTATTTGAAGATGCTTGTATAGTACCAGATCTTATATGGAACATGAGTTATTGGTGTTGCAGATGTGAAAGAATGCCTTTATTTCAAGTAATCGATGAGTCAGAATATTATACTCATATTGATTATATTACACAAGTTTAAATGTTGTATAATGGATTGCGGTTGTTGTATATGTAATAATAGAAATAAAAATGTTTTTCTCAATTTGTATATTATTGAACTGAATACACTATTTTAAATCATTCAAATCGCATAAAATTCTATCATAATAGTAAAAGATGCATTGCTTTAGACCAATACACAAACTGCATAAACTGCATAAATTATTAAAAGTCTCCAAAGTCTGAAACATGCAATATTCATCATTATTAGAATAATTTTTCACTAAATCTAAAACATTTCTATAGTATGCATAAAAGTTCATTTCTTTTAAGAGGTTTACTTGATCAACCACTATACATTGATTTGCTTCCAAAATCTGAACTACATCATTTTCACAAAGCATATATTCAACATCATGTTTAGTAAGTTTTAAAACTTTTCATCATTGTATACGACTTGTTGTAACTTGCACGTGTCAATGATTGAATCATCGTCATTACCATTGCCATCCAATGGTTGTTGCATAGTAAAGAAGTTAACTTTGTTATTAAGCAATTCCATAAGGTGATTCCACTCAACATCGCTTAAACTAATTTTATTGTTACCATCATCATTTAAGTAGCTATGTCGATTTAAATCAATTGCAGGTGTAAACTGTCGAGCTGGAGATAAACCTACTTTGATGTTATAGTATGAGAGTGGAAATGTGGTTTGTAGCAGTAAATAATGTTCACTTTTGCTAGCATGTTCAACTTTATCTAGATATTGATTGATTGCAGCATCATAATCAACATCTTCGGATGATGATGATACATCAAAATCATAATAATCACTTTCAACACTACTTTCTTCAACCATGATTGCAAAGACCTTTTGCGATACTGAAATCACGTGAGAAAAATGTTCATTATATTTTTGGAAACCCCACTTCCCCGCCATTACAAATTGGATTTTTTATCCATGAATTGTGAGAATTATCAAACCCCAACCATTTTACAAATAGACGATCTCCTTTTGGCGTAACACTTTTTCAACAAGAAAACATCAGGATGTGAGGTTTTCTGCAGTTCTTCTGCATAAAATTGCCCCAAAATCGGTTCACCTTTGTAATCTTGAAGTAGATAGGTAGCAGGATTGCCAACTACTATTTTAACAATTTTAAAGATTTCTGTGGAATAATTTGGCATGTAACCTTTGGGAAAATCAGACTTATATTTCGAAATTCGAACATGGTCGCCAACTTTAAGTTTTATCACCCCATTACTTTCAAGGCATTAAACTGTGGTAAATATGTGAATTCGGTGACATCTTTAGGCTTCATTTTAATTTTCGAATGTTTTTGTTATTATACTGTTGAGTAATATTAGGCAATGCATCCAACCATTTACATTTACGTCTAAGGCTAAATTGTTTGAATAATTCATTCTTTAACGTTCTAATTACTCGTATAACTATGGCAGCCTTTTTGTACTGAATGTAGAGTAATGATTAATGTTATGCATCTTCATTAATTTTTCATATCTGCTGTTGTAAAATTCTTTACCATTATCGGTTTGTAAATTATCAGGCACACGACCTTCGTTAAAAATGGATGTCATTGCCCGGCAAACATCAATTGCATTTTTGATTTTAAAGGACGTGTCCATAGATATTTTGAATAACAATCTATCACCACTAACACATACCTATAATTGGCATTTTCCTTAAAATATTGATCAAATTCGATAAAGTCGGCTTGCCAGAGATCGTCTCTGTGTTTAATAATGGTACGTTTTCTAGGAAAATTTTTCTGGCTGCTTTATACAATTCTTCAACAACGGTAAGCTTTGACATTATAAGGAAAGTGCACAATACTGGGTAACTATTATTTTTTCTCTTGATGTGCAATCGACAGTCGAAACCGTTGACATCAATAATAATACTAACGATTAGAACCTTGCAACGTTGGAGATGACAAAGCTGGTGTTGTAGTTAGTGAGATTGACGAGGTTATAGAGGTTGATGCTGGTGAAGTTGTTATTGTCGAGATCGGTGATGTTGTTGAAGTTGATGTTGTTTGCACATTACACTTTTCCTCAATTGTATTCAGCAGCTGTTTGTGTAAATTACTAATACAGGTATCCACGTATCGCTTATTGGCAGCATCATAATCAGCTTGTGGTTCTATAACATTACAAAGTTTTTGTATTGCATATCATATTGATCATCAAATGTATAATGAAGCCGATATTTTGTGGATGAATGTGTACCAAACTTATCGATACTCATCTTTCAAAATGCTATTATGCAATGATCCCTTCTTCTCTGAGCTCTTCTTCAATACTAATTATTTCATTATTGTGACCAGTATGACCTGCCGATTTTGATGCGTGTAACAATCTAAGTCGCTCAACTAGTTCGTGAGGTGTGTTCCAGTACACATACTCCTTTGTTTTAGCGTTGACTTCTTTCAACAGACCATATCCTACTGGTGCATCTAGTATTGGTTTAATAATTTTGATGTACTTATACGATCTGGAGCCAATAATTTTGTTTTGAGGATCATAGTTCCGTTTAAGAGCGTTAGTAGCTTCTAAAATCTTTCTGTACTCCTTTTGATCATTCTTGGTATACTTTTCAGGTTTTTTAAGTATTAAAAGTTCATATAATCCTGGAGTGCCTTTATAAGTTTTACCATTTATAACTAAATCAGCTGATTTAGGTGTTATGGTAACTAAAGCATTTCCCATACTCCAGTGATCTGTACTAGCATCGTATCGGAGGGCACTATGACCATAATCGATTTCATCTTCTGAATTTTGAATGATTAGTTCTATATATTTTCTAGGTAAAGGATGCTCATATCGCTCTAGAAATTCACCAGTAACAACATGAATCATCATCATCATCATCATCCTTTACTTCAACTTTAGGCAAAATGCCAAGAGCAGCAACATCAGCAGAACTATCTGCAACTGCCAACTTTGATTTCAATTTATGGTTAACAGATGCATATTTTTTGTTTTAGCAATCTGCAGTAATGGTTCAATTATTGGTTTATATGCTGTTTCAACCATTCGCTGAGTATCAAGTTCACCCTCTTAAGAGCTTTAAGTTTACGATTAATTGAACGTCTAGTTTTCGTTAATCTTTCTTTAATCGTTCTATCAGTGACATCCATCTTGTTGGCTTGCAGAGTAGAAACTGAGCTGCAGTAAAGTGGTTATAGAAAGTTTATATTGTTATATAACAATCAAATCCCTTTCGATATCGTCCATAATTAAAGTCTTTTGCAATGCATAGAAAATCATATTTTTCCAGCCAACATCGCGAGCACATTAATTTAAAATGATCAAAAGTCATATCGGTACCAACATGTTCATCATATATGTGTTTTAAATTTAAATGATCTTGTTTAAATAGGACAACTATGTTAACATTATCACGTATTAATTGTTTTGGTACTTTAGAATACGTTTGACACAGATAAAATGAATCTACACCCGAATGTCGACCCCTGCTAAAATATTCGCGAATTATATCCTGATTTAAGCATGAAATATCGTCAAATATCATTATCGTATTTTACTGATTGCTTCTGGAGGGTGACATTCTCTTTATCGCTATAGGCGTAGTACTTAATGCCCTTTATAGATTTAAAAGTTGCTCTAAATATTTGTATTTAGCTTGTTCCAATGATTTGGAATACACGCACAAAAACCTTAATCCGTGTGGTGCCTCCAATAAACTAATCATTACATTGGTCTTTCCACATCCTGATGGTCCGCATATTATCGCCCTGATTGATGTTGGAAATAAAGGTCCATGCTTTCCCACGACTTCAGATTTTAAAAATTATGATCGTCTATACTTAATTGTTGAGGCTGCCGTATAAACTTCATATTAAGTCGAATGTTTTAATAATACTAATCAGTTGATGGCTAAACGTTGTAAAGGAAGGGGGTTCTAAACACCTTGATAAACAAATTACCGGTAGAGCTTCATGTACCGGGATACCAATTTTGTGGGCCCACCAAGTTACAAGAACGATTAGTACGAGGTGATTCCGGCATTAACGATCTAGATAGATTGTGTCGCGATCACGATATTGCTTATGCTCAAAACCCTGACGACTTGACCGCACGACACAGAGCTGATAAAGTTCTAGCAGAAGGCGCTTGGAACCGAGTGAAATCGAACAACGCTCAGTTTGGAGAAAGCAGCCGCTTGGGCCGTAACCAATGCAATGAAAATTAAAACCAAACTGGGTATGGGGTTACATCAAGAAGGATAAAGAGGAAGAAAAGAGACAGTGTTGTTCATTTAAAGGGGCATATTGACACCAATTAGAACTGCTGTAAAGCATATTGTCAAAGATTCAAATGTGAAGAAATTTATCAATATGAGTTTACTTGCTGCAAGAAAAGCAGTTAAAACCGCAGGTGGAAAAAGAGTGCGATTTCCTCGAATTATTCCCATACCCAAAGCAGGAGGCTTTCTTCCATTTCTAGTGCCACTATTTGCAGGTCTTTCAGCTGCAGGAGCACTAGCTGGCGGTGTTGCAGGGGTCGCTAAAGCTGTCAACGATGCTTCGGCAGCTAAAAACAATTGGAGGAAAATCAACGTCATAATGTCACCTTAGAGGATATAGCTTTAGGTAAAAAGGTGAAGGGTTATATCTTTCATCGCGCAATAAAAAGGATTTGCCTTATACTTAAAACCCAATCGAAAAAACTTGTAAACTTGCCACGTAGAGCACTATTTGATTCAGATCTAAAGAAATATGCTAAAGGTTTACCTTTCTTTAGAGGAGTATTTATGCGTGATGCACTGCCAGCAAAGCCTCATGTTAACGAATCTGCTATTGTAAACTTAGATGACAACGTTGGAAATGGAACGCACTGGGTTGCATACAAAAACGTGGCAAGAAAGTTATTTACTATGATAGTTTTGGAGATTTAACACCACCGCTTGAAATAGTGAGATACTTAAGAGACTGTAATCTTACTTATAATTACAATCGGGAGCAAAATTTTAATACCTCAATATGTGGACATTTATGTTTGAACTTCTTATACAATAAATAATTTTATGGTATATAGTTGTTTGATTTTTAAATTTAATGGTAGTCATGACACAAACGTTTACGTTGACAGGTGTGGGAAACGTGCTTTTCCAACTATTTCCTCCAATTGAACTTGATTCAGAATATAAATATGGGTTAGGTTTGGTGGGGTTTTACGGATGCAACTCTATACGCAATATTCATGCAGGTAATAACAAGTTTTATTATTTGGATGATAAAAGGATAATAATAATAATGTTATTGATAACGATGATGATAATAATGCTAAAATAAAATGATTACAATTCCACCTGGAGCATATGAAATTTCTGAACTTGGAAAATATATAAACAATGCAATAGATAGCCCCCAAGTAGTGCATTGAAGTTTATTCTAAAGGCTAACAATAACACATTGCAATGCGAAATGAAATCCATGTACACAGTGATTTTTAAACGCAATGATGCTATTGGTCAAATGCTTGGGTTCACTCCTGGCACATATCAGGCAAATAAAATCATTTCTCTCAACAATCAGTACAAATATTTGATGCGACCAATATACATGGAGTGTAATCTTACTGGTGGAGCGTATAGGAATAGCGAGCAGTCACATACAATTTTGAATTTGATGTACACGTAGAGCCTGGATATAAATTAATTAAAGAACCTGTATCCATCACATACTTGCCTGTGATCGTTCAACAAATAGATAACATTACGCTACGGTTGGTCAATCAAGAGGGTAAATTGGTGGACTTTGGTGCAGAGAAAGTATCTATTAGATTAGAACTTAAAAATATGGGGCTTAATATTTTGGTGCTAGAGTATACTCAATCAGTTCACCTCAACCTGCAGGTCAGCAAACACCTGGTGCATTAACAGATCAGGACGTTCAATTTTTAGAATATCTCGGTTATAAAGTGCTTAATAAACATGGAAGGCGCAATAAGAGGGCTATTCAACAGTGTAGCGTCCGAAGATACGATTACAGAATATGATCGTCGAACATATCACCCATATACGACAAACGCCTATGGAAACTCGGATGAAATCAATATTGTTATCCAAAAGCTGATCTTATGACTGCAACTTATGACAGCATTATATACTTGGAAGGTACTCTTAGTCCAACAGAAGCTCAAATTAAGGATTATGCTTTCACGAATAATGCCATGTTGTTTCTTTTTGAAGAAATTAGATTTACGCTGGGTGATCAGGTTATCGAAACGGTTAGATTGCCCGGAATTAACAGCACAATCAAAGGCGTTTGTTCGTATACACGCGAGCAAAGTCGTTGTATGATGCATGCAGGATGGAGTGTGGAAAATAAACCCTTACCTTTGCTTAATGAAGCTAAAGATTCTTTTTGCGCTTCAATACCATTAAAGCACGTGCTTGGATTTGCCGAAGGATACAAAACACCGTTGCTCAACGTTCGACAAGAATTAACGTTGGTACGTTCAAAGTCTGATATTGATTGTTGTAAGGGTACTTCTATACCAAAATTACTCTCACAAAAGTAGTATGGAAAGTACCACACGTAATGCTCAACGATGCCACAAAATTGTCTATTTACAAAGAAATTAAAAAAATTCGCGAATACAAGTAGCTTTTCATGCACGTGACTTGTATACCTATCCAAGCCTACCGTCCACTACATCTTTGGTTTGGCCTGTTAAGAGTAGTACGGGTTTTCAGCGCCCTCAATGGATATTCATCACCTTTCAAACCAAAAAGCGCAACCATAAGGATGCAGATGCGTCTACATTTAATCATGCAAACGCTACAAATATAAAGGCTAATATCAACAATAGAAGATACCCGTATGAGCAGCAAAACCTTTCTTTTACCGACAACAAGTACATGGATGCTTATAATGAATATTTGAATTATCGATCTCAATATTATGAACCGTTCGAGAGTTCGGTATGTTCTCTTCTCAGTTATGAGGAGTTTAAACAGCAGCCAATTTTGTAATCAACTGCACCAGACAAAATGAAAGCATCCATAATATAGTAGCAGATTTAAAATTGAAATTGAAGCATCAAAAGCATTTGAAGTTGAAACTGTTGCTTACTGCATGATTATGCATGACGTACTTATTGAATATGAACCATTTACTGGCATTATACGTAAACTTTAAAATCGTTATTTCTTATAAAAGATGATTGAAATACATATGTAATATATTATTTAAATAACAGTGTTTTTGTTAGTATATTATTGATAGTCATGGAGGTTGTTGCTGTTCCACTGCAGTGCTTTTAATCTTCCTTAATTTCCCCATCGGCAGGGAAGTGAGGTGTGAAGATGAAATTTACACAAACAGTGAATTTGGCTTAGAAATGGCAAACGTTTATCTAAACAAATATGGATATATTGAAACTCATAATGTTAGTGGGGCCTCTATTGAAAATCGCAAATCGATAATTAAAAATGCCTTAAAAGCATTTCAAACATATTACCAACTGCCGGTTGATGGTGAACTAAATAAAGAAACTTTAAAGTTAATGTCAAAACCTAGATGTACAAATAAAGACAATATTTCTGAAGCATACAATGTACATCAAACCAAATTGACAAAGCGTGTTTTAAATTACACAGTATTAACGAATGATTTTCGCATCTTAGCTCGGACGGTTGAAGCATTTAAAGTTTGGGCAAAACACACAAATCTTGTATTTATATACAATCCACAGAGTTATGATATATTAATAACATTCCAACAACAAAATCATTACATGAGGGCTTCAACAAACCCTAATGAGCGGTGTAAGGATGATTTTGATGGACCTGGTGGTGGGTTAGCACATGCTTTCTTTCCATCCAGCGACGATGTTGTGTCTGAAATACACATGGATTATGATGAGTCTTGGTATATGGAACACTCAAATTCACCACCCAGTGGATATATAAGTTATTATGAGGTGCTACTTCATGAAATTGGTCATACATTAGGGTTAAGACATTCAAATAATGTTAATGCAGTTATGTATTCATATTTAGAAAATCATCATCTTGATTTACATGAGGATGATATTGCAGGAATACAGTCCTGTACCCACCACCATCATCAGCATCTACCACCGTTAAATCAACTACCGCTGCTTTTAAACCTAACTCCCCCAATAAGCCGACCTCACCGAACAAACTACCGCCAGACCTATGTAACATTGAAATTGAACATTTTCTAATTCTAAATAAACGCATATATATGTTTTATGAAAAATGGGTTTGGATATCAGCTCTAAATAGCACTTACATTGAACCGGCTAAGAACATAATAGATTGGCTACCTTTTCTTCCACACACGTTTAAACGTTTAGATGCCGTATATCAGAAACCAAATGGTGATGTGGTTTTCTTTAGCAACAATCAAGTATATCTGTTGCAATTTCCTAGCATGCAGCTAGTCAATGGATGGCCTAGAGCATACACTCACTTTTACATTCCTAATCGTGTTCGGGTCAATGCGGCTGTAAATACCTATACTGGACGTACATTGATATTTTATGGCGAAAATCAACTCATGGAATACGATGAATGTACTAAGCAACCCAAAGCACATTTTTTACAATCACATGCATTTCCAGATATTCCTTCGCATATTACAACCATTTTTCGATATACCAATGGTCATCTATATTTTATCAATAAAAACAAATTTCACGAATATAGTGAATTTCTAGGCAAAGTAGTTCAATCTGGCCACTTTGATCTATCCATATTTAACATTTATTGTGCAAACAAAGGATTAATGCAACAACTTTACGATGTATTGACAAAGTTATTAAAATTGGACAAACTAGTGAATTCGTACTTACAATCTAGCAGTATGTATGATAATTATGATGATGAAAGTTTATCGTAATGTTAAAAAATGTACAAAATATAATAAAAAAATTAATTTTTAGTTCATTTTATTTTTTACATCACATAAAAATTTATTTGGAAAAGCAACAATAATTTCATATAAAAACTTAAATTCTAAAGAATGTTGAATAAAGTAGCTGGTTCTTGATAATTTCGTAAGTGCTTGCATATTTTCCGCAACCAATTTACCTGTAGATATAATACAATCATCGTTGATTGCACCACACTGTTTGGTAAAAGAGGACGCTATGTTATCTATAAATTGATTATAGATGTAATCAATTGAAGAATCATTAATTGTAAATAAACAATCGTTAACTATGAATGCCATTGAAAATAATTTATTAATTGCTTCCTCAGAAAACACGAGCGTAGCACTACCATTATGACTTATTCCAATATATGGAAAGTTGCTGCAGATATCGTAAATGGCATGCAGCTTTATTCCATAACCAATGGATATTTCTTGATCTCTATATTCAGGTTCCTTTTGTAGAATTAGCATATTACGAAGGAAATGTTCGCCTTAAACTTGAAATTTCATTCCATTCCTTAACATTAAAACATAGAAAGCTTTGTGGAGCAATAACATTAGATATTTGCACTACTGCATTTAGTTCATACCGCGTTGAAATACCAACTTCCAGTAATAAACCCAATTCCACATGTAAAAATGTTGACCATGTTGATACTAATTCCTCGCGATACTTATTAAATGCTGTAGGACGTGTTGATTTTAGTGATAATTCTGCGTTTGCATCAGCCCATGAAAAATTTGCATTATCATTTTGAATTGCATCGACCGATAAACAATTTGCATTACCACCATTCTTATTCAAGTTTTTATTAACTGTTGCAGCATACATGTTTCTACTTTGAACGCAAAACTCTAACTATTTACGATGGTGGATTTTACCGGTTGAATTATTGACTATAATTATTCATCCAATACTTCAGTACAATCGCATTTTCCGCTGCACAACTGAATGATGTGCAATGTCTTGCGTGATATGAACATTTTGAAGTGTTGGGGCAATTCCACCCTTTAACTCTTGTAAAGAAGGTGGACACCCCAAAGCTTCAACATTGATGATGTTGAGGTTAGAAAATTCGGACATTACCCATGCCCGTTTTTCTAACCCCTTTACATATACATTCGTCGCTTCATTTAATATTGGACTTAATACATGTTGCAAGCATCCATAGGGCAACTCACCACACTCCCACTTAATACCATGAAAATGTTCTATTAGCCATGCATTTTGACGTTTATGGTCTAGCAATAATTCACCCCATGGATGCGGTG
This sequence comes from Platerodrilus igneus, assembly GCA_036346225.1. Lineage (NCBI taxonomy): Eukaryota > Metazoa > Arthropoda > Insecta > Coleoptera > Lycidae > Platerodrilus > Platerodrilus igneus. The sequence goes on from JARFIW010000544.1 coordinate 4,158,855, forward strand.
GTTTTAGTATGTAAGTACTTACATCATTTGATGATGCCAATAATGGAACAATAGCGACTTCTTTTATATGAACTTATTGTTTACAGTTTTGAACCCTTGAACATCTAACACTATTGAAGTATTCATTTTGCAATATTGACGCTGGCTGTTCAATAACAAACAGAAACTAACATCTTAACTCAATGTCTCCAATATATATATATGCTTTGCAACAAGATTCCCCACATAGAAACGACGTGATTATTTAAATTTATGCGATTGTATAATTATATACAATCCCATTATATTTAATGTATGCATTAAAACATTCCAATGTGGTTATAAAATTATTCACGTTTTGTAGAAAAACCATTAAAATTTACATTTTAATCTCATTGCAACTTTGTAACCTTGATGCTAATGAACGCTATTATTAACTTCTATTGTTTGAGAATGACGCAAAGAAAGAATACCTGATGCTACACCTTGAATTATAAAAAGTTAATACATGTAAATTCTTCAAAAATTAGTATGCTAAATACAGTGTTGATGTTTCATCATGACCAAATAACTACATCAATTGAATATATATCAAACAGGATTCTGAATAGTACACGGTTGATGTGGATATAAAATTATTCATGGTTTTAGCAATAAAAATTTAAAATATAACCTTGCTTATAAGTTTATAACATTTCTAAGTATATATAATACAGTAAATTTAACCATTAACTAACAAAATGAAACCAACTGCAATTATATCGCCAACAAATAGAACTGGGGTGCCCTGGTTCGCAAAGCCGACAGTGAAGCGTCAAATGCTTAGACTCTTAAACCCGTAAGTAACAAATATTTATTTGTATAAACTAATTTTCAATTTATATTTACTACTGAAAAATTGTTATATAATAAAACTTAGGTTTATTTTTTCTTATTGTTACAGTAATATGCGATATACGGAGGTGGCAGACCGACATACGCCAGCACAAATGTCACCACCACCACCACAACCACCACAACCATGGTCCCCAGATGATGGCGAAGATTTACTTACTTTGCTAAATGAATTTATGGAAAGAAGTATTCATTAAATAAATATTAAAGAAACACATATTTTCTAAATGATATTGGTGCTAAGGAAAGCTATTATTATTAAGTTATATAGTTTGAGAGTGATGTTAAAACCTTGATGCTACACCCTGAGTTGTAAAAGTTAATCCATAAGCAAGAAATCCTTGATAATAGCAAGTTCAGTGTACTTGTATAAATTATTTTGGGATGATGTAACCAAAAGGATATACGACATACCTGCCTTGAAATGTTTTTAAAACACACACACACCTTATGTTAATTAAATACATTATATTAAAAGTCGAATGTCGGTGCGATTTACATATATATTACCAGAGATTTATAATTCCAAACACGTTGTTATATTCGACTGCATGCAGATTCTTAGTATTTTATCGTGACATTGAAATTGGAGAAGTGAACGACTTCTTTTACAAGATTTTACCTGCAGACGTTTAAAAATTTGACCTCCATCATATAACCATAGATTTATAATTCCAAACACGTTGTTATATTCGACTGCATGCAAATTCTTAGTATTTTATCGCGACATTGAAATTGCGAGATGTGAACGACTTCTTTTTACAAGATTTTACCTGCAAACGTTTAAAATTTGACCTCCATCATATAACATTTCGTATATTTTCTCAATTTTATTTGCTACTTCGTACAAAACGCAGCTTATGAGGAGAGCTAAAACACTCTTTATCACTTGCACGCGTTTGCCTAATATTAAAAATTCTTCACAGCGGCGTTTTAATTTTAGCTTAACCTACCCCAGAAAAATACGAACCAACACGTGAACTCCATTTTCTAAAACCCCAAAAAAAACCAACCCAAAACCAAAAACCCCCCAAAAAAAATTTTTTAAAAAAATTTTTTAAAAATTTTAATTTTTTTTAAAATAAATTTTTTTTAAAAACCCCGGGGGTTTTTTCGGGGGGAAAAAACCGGGCCTTTGGGGCAAAAAAAATTTTTTTTTCCCCTTTAAAGAAAATAAATTCTTCCAAGGCAAAGCCAAACCCCACCAACCAAAATTCTTAAGGAACCCCGCCAAGACACCCCAAAGACCAACGGCCCCACGAGGCAAAAATTTAACCACAAAGACAATTTGGTTTAAAGGGCAACAAACCCCACTTTTTTCCCAAAACCGGCTTAAATTGTTCAAATTGGTTCTCGGGAAAACCGGGTTAAAATATCCCTTGGCTGGGGGGATCTTCGGGTTGCCAAAGGTTAAAATAAGAGTCAACATTCTGCGAGTCGGAGCGTGGAATGTTAGAAGTATGAAGCAAGTAGGTAAGCTAGAGAACCTAAAAATCGAAATGAATATTATCACTAGACATAATGGGATCGGAAGAAGGTGGTCAGAGGTGGGGATTTTGGAAGTGGAGATTAAGGGTTTAATTCATACAGGAGCAGAGGACGGAAAATTTGGGTGTATAGTTATGCAAAAAGATAGGATACTGTGTAGAAAATTACTTACAAAAGAACGAAAAGAGTACTCATGGTTAGTTAGAATTCCAAAGGTTAAACACAGTAATAATACAAGATACATGCCCACCTTCTAGCTACATGACGAAAAGAAGCCATCTACAAAGATATCGAAGACATATTAAGATACGTAAAAGGACATAAAAATTTAATAATTACATTTTAATGCCGTGGTAGGTGAAGGAAAGAAGCAGTAGTAGGTTTATTTGGTTTAGGCACGAGAAACGACAGGGAAATAGGTTGGTAGAATTTTGCGACAAGAACAATTTAATCATAAAACACATTATTTCAACATCATGCTAGAAGACGATATACGTGGAAGATGCCAGGAGATATAGGAAGATATCAAATAGATTACATTCTTGTTAGACAACGGTTTAGGAATCAAGTAAAAGACTGTAGAAGCTACCCAGAAGCAGGAATAGATACTGACCACAACATCGTAATTATGAAGGCCGCAAAATTTAAAAATCTGAAAAAAGGAACGGAAAAGACACTTGGACTTAGAGAAATTTAAAGATAAAGATATTCGAAGATTCGAAAAAAGTCAAATGAATTGCTGAATGATATCGCGAAAATATCTGAAACTAAGGAAGTAGAAACAGAATGGAATAACATTAAATCCAGCCTAGACATGGCGGCCAGAGATATTCTGGGGTATACAAAAAAGAAAATAAGAAACCATGGATAACAAAGGATATCGTGAATTTAATAGAAGAAAGACGAAAATACAAAATAAATCAGACGAAACAGGAAAACAGAGATACAAAGCCTAAAATGGGAAATTATTCGAAATCAAAAGAAAAAAAATTGATAAAACAAAAGGGAAAACTAAATAAATAGGAAAGAAGACGAAATACAAATTAATTAGACGAAAAGGGGAATAAAACCAATGAAAAATATAAAGAGACAAAGGAAAGATTATGAAAAATGAAAGGGTACACAAGAAAATAGGAAAACAGGAAAGGAACAATATTAGAACGAATAAATTAAAATATGCAAATATTAACCAACGATTTGAAACATTAAAAGTCTGAAAAATTAACCCGGGGTAAGATAATGAACAGAAATTAAGAGGTGGAAAAAAGAACAAAGTTCCCCAACTTTTTTTAGGAAGGCGAAACCCAAAATTTAAACTAATAATATTTTTTTAATTAAATATTTAATTATAGGGAAAAATTTTTTTTTTTTTACCGAGGCAGTGGAGCGGTTATGTAAAAATAAAGCAACTGAATACTTAAAAAGGGAAAATACCTTAAACCTTCCGTCGGGGCTAAAGTTCAAAAAAAATTTAAGGGACCGAACAGACGGGGTATGGTGTCGTTCAAAAGTTCTACACTTGTTCCAACAGTTTGAGTATATACTTAGACCCCACTGTCGGTATAAATGTTTACTAAAATGTAATACCCCACAAAGACTTTGAAATAAATAAATTTCTATGAGACTAACATACCGCCCACCAAATTATAGAATTTTGAAAAGGAAAATTTTTGAAAAATCACATGGGATTTGACCTTTAGGAAAAATAAGAAAATAGGGTGGTACCAAGCGGCAATTACCAACTTCAAAAAAAAATATATATGTAAATAAGCAAATATTTTAAAATAAGAAACCATTTTAAAAAATTTAAAAAAAAAAATAAAATTAAAATATAGCGGGTTTGACCAAATCGTTTTAATTTCCACATTTTGATTCACCCGATAATAGTCCGCACCAAAAGTAAATAATACGACCAAACTTCCATTGAAGTAGGCTGGTCGTCCTTTAGAGTCCTTTTCAACTTGTCGGACACCTACCTTAGAGTGCCTTTAACCTTCTGATTCAAGTTTTACCATGGCTCCAGCAGAAAAACTTGATGGATTTTTGAGGGTTTCCACCCCAAGGGAAAACTTTTGAATGGTTCACTTAAGAAAGAGGCTCCATAGTTGGAAAATGGTTTAAGAACCAAGTCATTTGGATCCGAACTAAAGCGTAATTTGAATTTAAAACAGATTCAATTTGAGTAAGAATTGTAAAATTTAAGGTGTTTTGTTGTATTACGCATTGTGTCTTTAATTAAAGTTTACAAGCCAAAATGAGGAGCGCTAGGGTATTAAACAATTTTTTTTCAGGTTTATATGGTAACCAAAGCTGACGATGGCACCTACAAAATTAGTACCGCAATACTAAATATTCGAGAAAGGTCCTCGACGTGATAAATCGTCGCAAAGCGGCAAGAAACGCGTCTGCCGACAAATCCGACACAAGTTCAATATGTGTTGCCTTAGTGGCAAAACCAACAAAATACAAATATACCTTAAGGTTTTAGAGCCTCGCAGGCTTACCTTTAAAAAGAGGGGAAAAATCAACACCAACAATACTGAACGGTTTGATTTGGGTAATACGTGCTGGGGGTCTCCATAGGAGGAGTTACCAGGACCGGTTTGGTACGAAAACATCTATGACATGATGATAAATAATTTCTATTGAATTTTTAATAGAAAGGATCCAGAAATTCTGTTGGATAAGATACGCTGTGGTATTAACACCGGGATGGCAATACCTTTCATGAGTTGACCGAATGATAAGTTTGGTTAATCGGTGCCGCTGAGGCAATAACGCAGGAAACTTTTCGAAATAGGAAAGCGAAAATGGCAAGCGCCAATACTCTTGAATTTGTGGTAACAAATGGAGAAAGTTTTCCAAGCAGGTAAACGGTTTGGCCTTGATCAAGTATTTCCTTTGAAAATGTAAATTTTGTACATGCCGCGATAACATGGAGCATTTTAATTCAATGTCTGTTAAGGACCCGATGAGTTGAGATGGTTTAAAAATCTATAATGTAAGCCCGATGCCTTGATTTTTATAACGAATGAAAAGCGCTGAAAATGTAATACGTTTGGTTTTTGAGCGGACAAATGTTAACTTTTTTCCGTAGTTATCAGAATTGATTGACAATGTTGGTTAGGGACTCACAGGTAGTGAAGCCATTAGGCCCGCCACATAGCAAAACATGAAATAACCGGCTTGAATTAATCCGAGAGGCAGGATCAGCCGGTTTGGAATTTAATAAAAAATCGTAGGTCAATTTTCTTGAATGTGGCAACAGGTTTGACAAAGTTTTCCCGAAAGGTGGAGAAGTATCAAGTGAAGACCTAGACACTCCACGCTGAACATGGAAATTAACGCCTTGATAAACGAATGAAAAGAATAATCGGTTAATGGCGGCAAATAATCCAACGTGGAATTGAAATTTGGCTTAATTGGAGCTACCTTGTTTTGCGGACAAATTGTACATATTTTTAGTAGTTTAATGAAATGAAAAATATTACGCTGCATCCTACTGCTAGCTCGAAAACCCATGAAAGACAAGTAAAAGATCAAGGGGAAACAACGTGGAATTTCGAAATCGGCAATTTTGATACTTATTGAGCGAAAATTTCTGTGGATGTCTTCCAAATTTAAAACTGAATTAGAACTCCATTTTCGAAGTTCAAAACCAGCCAAATGTAAAAGTCGGATAAGTTGATCTTTAATTTCGCGGGCCGATTGTATAGAATCTCCACCGGCGACGAAATCGTCAATATATAGATTTGACCGTATAGCCTCAGCGGCTAACGGAAACCTTTGCCTTCGTCAATGGCTAATTGCTGAAGAGTTTTTAATGCTAGATAAGGCGATGACTTAATACCATAGGTCACTGTATTAAGCTGATAAGTCTGAATGGGTTCTTCTGCGGAGAACCGCCAAACAATCAATTGAAACTCGATGTTTTTCGGTAACCAAAATTTGTCGATACATTTGGCGAACATCACAAGTAAAAACGAAACGATGAGAGCGAAATTTAAGTAAGATTGACGAAATGTCATTTTGGAGACTAGGTCCAGCCAATTGAGTGTCATTAAGTGACACGTTGTTTTTAGCCTTTGCAGAGGCGTCAAAACCACACGAATTTTAGAAATATGACCTTCCTCTTTGAACATAGGGTGATGGGGTAAAAAATAATTTTCGTTCCCAACGGGCGGAGAATCGAGTAATGCCATATGACCCGCATCAAGATAGTCCTGCATGAAATTGTTGTATTGGGCGCGTAGCTCCGGTTGAGCATGCAATTTGCGCTCCTACGAAAATAGTCTTTTTTTAGCCATGTCAAAGGAATTATCAAAAACGGGCAAAGTATCGTTGAACGGTAACGCCACAATAAAACGACCGCTAGGGTCACGAGAAAACGTGTTTTCAAAAATCAAATCTGCATTTTCTTCTTCTGGAGAAGTATAAGGCTTGGATGGCAACTCTTCTATCTCCCAAAACCGCCTTAGGGTCTGGTCGATAGGATCTTCTACAGAAGTAAAAAATGCTTGGACAGTGTCAGACTGCAAGCTTTTTGTGGGACCAATAATAGTCCAACCAAAAATTGTATTTATGGCGGCAGGCTGAAGAAATTTGCCATGTATAACACAGCGCCATTGATGATGAACGGATAAACATCTGCTCCAAGGAGCATGTCAATAGTTCCTGGGGAGTGCCAGGTCGTGTCTGCAAAGTGCAGGCCGCATAAGTGTTCCCAATTATTAGGAACTTCAACGCTAGGTAATTTGCCAGATATTGACGAAAGCACAAAAGTTGTGACTTCTAGAGATTTTTCAGAGTCTAACATAGAGCGAATGGTGCAACTGACGGCACCCCTATTGACTGCTGAAGTTGTCTGCCCAAGTCCATAAATCGGAACTTGAGAACGTATGCGTGGAAGCCAAAGTTTGCTCACGCAATCGTCTCAGTCCATAAATCGGAACTTGAGAACGTATGCGTGGAAGCCAAAGTTTGCTCACGCAATCGTCTCGAATAAAGCTAGCTTGAGAGCCAGGGTCTAAGAGTACCCTGATCGGTTTGTATCTACCAGACCGGTCTTGAACTTCCACAACAGCAGTGGAGAGTAAGACAGTAACCCCAAGATTTGAATTCGTCTGTGAAGACAAAACATTTGCCGGAATAGGAGAGGCTGACTGCGTCCTATTGGCATTTTTATGCATAGGTGTAGCGGTCGGTTCTGCTGAACGGCTAGAAGCAGGTTGCGCTTCAAAATGTAGCAAGGTATGATGCGGCTTGGCGCAAGTTCGACAGGAATTATAAGATTTGCATTGCATGGACGCATGATCTGTTCGTAAGCAATTTAAACAAAGGCGTAAACGTTTGAAGATGTCGAAACGTTCTGTCGGAGTTTTCTTTAGAAACGATTGACATCTGTAAATTAAGTGATTGCCCTTGCAAGAAGGACAATGGTGCGAAAATGAATTCTTTGAGTCACTGGAGCTACTTGGTGTATCCAGTGAAACTACGTTAGAAGAAACTTTTGGTTTAAATTGAAACGCTGAGGATTTCTTAGGCACTGATGTGTGAGATGTATGGACAGTCGTCGAATAAGAAACAGGTACGGTTGAAGAAAAGGTTTCCAACGCTGCACATTGTTGAGTTAAAAAATATCTCAAATCATCGAAATTGGGTATTTGCTTCGGATCCGATTGGAGTTCGAAGCGTTTTCTAGTGAACGGATCGAGCATTTCTAAAAGAAAATCGACTAGAATAAAGTTCCAATGTTCAGTGGGAAACTTTAAGTTAGTTAGAACAGCAAGGTTCTCTGAAAAACAATCAATAAGTGCCCTAAGTTTCTTAGGGTCTTCTGAGTTTAAAGGTGGAAAGTCTTTCATAGCTTTCCAATGCAAAGTTGCCAATAAACGCGGATTGCTAAATCTCTCACGCAAGGCGTTATATGAAATGATAAAATTATCTCCTGAAATGGGTACCGATTTAATGATTTTCAAAGACTCCCCGCTACAGCAACTGATAAGATGATTTAGCTTTTCGATATTGGACAGCAACGCGTTATTATAGACCAGACTGTCAAATAAATCGATGAAAGATGCAAAATCAGTTACCTCATTATTAAAAAGTGGGAGCTTTAACGGTAACAATTTTGATCCCGAGCTGCTTGGAGCATTTTCAATGATTTGTGCCCGCGTTTCTTGCATCGTTTCGAGATGCAGCAGTATGCAATAATAAGCGGAATCTACTTCCTTCCGTAAAACGTTGTAATTTAATAATTCTGCCTCGTCACAGGAGGCTAAGACAGCAACTAAAATTGTATTGAAATTTCCGTAAAGGTCATTTACTCCCCTTGTTTGAATAAGGAACAACGTTTTTAAAGTTGGGTCACTTTGTATAGCGTTGCTCAATTCCCACATTTCTATAATGCGTGCCTTAAGTAATTTGAGCTCTACTACATGTGCCTTCTTCGGAGCCATAGTGACTGTTATTTTGAAAGATCTACAATAAAATGTTGTAAAACGGTACCGCTCAAGATGTGCGCTGAGAAATATTAAAATATTATGAGTTGTTCAAGGCACGAAAAATGTCAAATAGCGTATAAACCAATAAATCACGTTTTATGACTATTAGCCTGCAATGTGGTCTTAAACGAGACGTCAAAACCAAGGGTTTGTCAAACAAAGCGTGAAAATAAGATCTACAGTTCAAAGGCGGCCTTTACATCAAAGCTCACAGGAACGTTTAAACATGTGGCTTAACATATTTGCCGAAAGATGCAGCTTAACGTGTTTGCAAGAAGCGTTCAGCTTTACAACATTATTACCCTGCAAATGTGTTCAATATTTTACGTTGTAAACCGACTGAAAGTTGTATGTGATACAAAACGTGCAATAGCTTTTAATGCAAAATAGCAAATTTTATATTAAGGATTTGTTAGTAATTAAAACGCTTGCTGGTTTTAATTACGGCGAAATCACTTAATTTAGTCTAACGAAAGTATGTAGCTAATATTGTACATATTTTAACCCGCTAAATATGGAGCTTGAACACAAATTTAAAGCTAAAATAATTACTTAAAAGCTCGCTGGTGTGCAAAATGATATTTAATTTAGGACATGCGTATAAAACCATAAGACTAGTTAATCCGGATCGTATTAAGGACCAATGGCTTGTTGGGAATGATAAAGGTGATATAGATATGCTAATTACAGGAAAGACCAATTGCTTTTTGTAGCAATACCGATTGGCGGTGGAGCGGTTATGTAATAACTAAAAGCAACTACACCAAACTACTGAATAAAGGGTATAAATACCTTAAAGCCTGTGCCGCTGTGGGCAATAAAAGTTCACACGCAAAAGCCTTTGACGGACAACCGAAAACACGCACGATTGGGTGTCGATGTCGCTTTCAAAAAGCTCTCACACGACCGTCTTTTGTAACGGTTCGAATGCGACTGTATTCTTCAACGCACTTCCACTGTCGGTATATAAAATGTTTCACTGAAAACTGTAGGATGCACGCACAAAGTATTTATTGTCACCAATTCCAATAAATGTTCGATGATGACGTAACAGTAAGCATGGGCCCTTTTGGGGCAGAAAATGTTTTGGATATTTGGTACAAGATTATATTTTGCCAAAGATGAGAAAGACAGTACGTCAAGTTGTTGCTAGTTGCAATACGTGCGAAAAAACAAGTCTACGAAAGGGTGTCGCGGTACGCTGTACAGCACGATCTCTCCAGGACTTTATGATTTTGTTTGGTTTTGATTGGTCCAGTGCCTAAGGAAAGGAGAGAGATAACCCAATTGTTGGTCGTTATCGAAGATGGTCAGACTCTACCCCATTCGATGTGGAACGGCGCTAAGTATTGTGAGTTGCTTTATTAAGTAAATATTTTCCTGAAATCGGACAACCAAGTGCTATTCTTAGCGAGAATGCTACCTGTTTTAGCGGCACAGTGCGAAAGGAAAACATTCGTATATCGGTTTGTTCCCTTAAGGGAACAGTACGGAGAGGGTGATTGAGGAAGTCGTGAGTCTGTTGCGCGCTGCGCTGTTGCCATGAGTGTCACTCGAAATAGGCTCAAATAGTAGACGAAGCTAGCGATTGACTAAACTAGGCCATACACAAAAGTTTTGATGTATCCCAAACAAAGTTTACTTTAGAGTATCGCAAAAAAATCAGTTTGCTAAAGGGGCAGAATTTCTTGTTAATTCTGATAAGATTAAAGAATTTTATATGTTGGCAAGAGAAAGATTGTGTACTAAAGCGGAACAGAGGAACGAGCATCAACAAAAAGCTAACCGTCAATTAATTGCTTTTAAGCAAGGAGATAGAGCGCTAGTGCAATCTCAACTGCAATTACTTTTAGATAATAAAACTATTAAGAATTTGTTTCTGCTTTTTTTTTATCCCGTTACTGCCATTGGTGTGGTTAATCCAAATTCGTACCATATTGTAGAGATCGCGACAAGTTTATTGTTAGATGTCAACAACGTTATCAGTTTAAAGTCCTATGTACCGCCTGCTGACTTCATCATGTCTTGGGGTAATAAATTGAATTAGTCAGTGCTTCTGACTTATTCCTTTGGGGGGTGATGCGTTAGGTCCGATCTTAGATATTTATTTTACTATTTAATTTGATTTGTATTTTTCTTCGCGAGTCCCAGATTGCGTTTTCCTAATCTTAATATGTTATGTTCCGCTATGTACTAAGAGTTAGCACGCGCTTTCTTATAAGGTTTATGTAGCCATAAGCGAACTGGTTTGATAGGGGTGCGTGCGTCAATAGGACGGACAGTAATTGGTGTTGATCGCGGAGAATGTGTTTCATTTCACTGTTGTTGCGGGTTGATCGATAAAAATGAGACCTGAGACGTTTGTTGATAGGGTTAAGTATTGAATCATTCAGCAAAGTATTGAAAAGTTTACGAAGAATGCCCGGCGGGGTGAAAACACGCTACCTGAAGTTTTCCTGTATACGTCTGTTTGATTGTCGGTGAGTGCCCACTGTTTTTGTGTGAAAGATTGACTAATATATTTCCGAGACGTAGGTGTATTTGCTTCTATCCCGCGAATTCAACATTACGCCACAATGAGCTCATGTTTCTGGTACCATCGGAATAATTGTGTGGCGAGCGAAGTATAGATTACATTTTTAAACATATTCACTTAATCAAAGATAAGGAACATTTGCAAGTAACTGCTGTCTTATAGTAATTACAAATAGCAAGGGCTAGGAAATTGCGTTTCGTAGTTGTCTTGTTTACTATAAGTGACCTTAAGGTTTGGTTCTTGTGTTAAGTTAGTAAAATTATTGGTAAAGAACCGATCTTTTTCTCTATCTTCGTGCAGCTCGTACGTAATTCGAACAGCTTATTCAAAGTAAATTAAATAGAAGTTAGGCATGTTTTGGTTCTATATTCATGACTCCAAGAACTTCACATATTAAAAATCCATTAGTAAGAGTTATTGCCCCTTGAGTCTATTTCAACATGATATAAAGGCTGTGTTATAGGTTTTATCTAAGTTAGGTTTTGGGCCTTGAGAGCTGCCTTTTTAAAAAGACTTCTGCCAAAACTCTTTTAACAATATTTATTTAAACTCAAAAACAATTAAAATTTAATTTACAAGTACTGTATCAAAAATATTCTAAGTTGAAATTATTATTGAATGAACTAAATTAGGGCGAGTAGCCTGAACAACCAACAATGCAAAAGTTGTGAGGCTCAAAACTGACTGACTATTTTGGGCTCTCCAGGGTAGTTATGTTGTCCCTGCCCCTCACATTACTCGTGTGAACTGCAAAGCTCATGTCTGCTTATTTCTTTATTCATTTATACAATACAAAGTAACAATCTTATTCTTAGTAATTGCGATTTTATAACCTACTGTGACCTGCACCTACAGCGTCACGTTGCGTCTGGAATACATTGTATTCACATCCGTTCTCATGTCTTCTGTCTGACTTTTATTAATCTTTTATTATCTATTTTTTAATTATACAATGTTGCAAGTTAACTTAAGATTCAATAATTCCATTTAATTATACATATATTTGATTTCGGGGATATGTAACTCCTTACGACATAAGTGAAAATTAAGGGTTTTGCTTAATTTTTAAAATTCATTGTTCCTAAGGATACATTTATTATTTCTTTGTTTACCTTTGTTTCTTTGTTGTTATGACTAAACTTCGTTTCTTTATTCCTATATCTAAGATACATTTTGTACAATAAATACATGGTTAGTAAAATGATTATAATAATTAATAAAATTATCCAAACACTTATGTTATCATAATGTAATTTTGGCACTTTTAACTCACTTAAGTGTTCTTTGTAGTTGTCTATTAACTTCATGGCTTGGTTGAGATCATCTAGGTCTAGGTGCTCTAGTTGCATTGGTTTCTTGCCGATTTCGTCGTCTGCGGGTCGTGTAATCTTAAACCTGTAGTTCCGGTAAATTTGCGAATTTCTTTGTTACTGTTGGGTCTTGGTGTAATCGAATATTTTCGTTTTCAATTTTAGATAACAATCTTCTTTAATGGCGATTACTTTACTTCCAGTTAATGCTAAATTATTTTCGTCTTGGTTACAATGGGCGGTTACTATTACTTCTTGTGGAAATACGGTAATTCATTTGTTTTCCGTAACTTTTGGAATTTTTATGTTGATGATTTGTACTGGTTTTGCTACACAATTGTTGTATTGATTTGAGAATCTTAATAATTGTACTTCACAAGGGTAATCTGCTTGAATAGCTGTTGTTGTTATTGATTGGGATAAATATTGCCTTCGTGCTACTTCTTTGCATTTTTTTTCGTGTAGCCATACCTAAGTTCATTTAGGGAAAGATAATGACTTGATACATGCTAGTAACTTTTATGGAGAAAGCAAATAAATAATAATAATTATAAACGTTACTTTCTACTATGGGGATTTCTATTAAAAATGTGATTTCGTTATTCTTGATATAACCTTTCACTATGGCTATTTCTTCAAATATGAGTATGTTTGATTCTACTACTTCAAAGGGTAGTTTACTGTTAGTTATAAGTATTCTAATTCTTAATAATCCATTTAATAAGACAATTGGTTCTATAATACTAAAGTGTAATGTGTTTAGTTTTGCAAATGTCACAGCGTTTTCTAATGTAGCTAAAATTTGTTGGATTACAGTAAGGGTTGATATTATTCCAGTAAATATCGTGTTAATTCTGATTATATTTCACATTCCTAACATTTTGGTTTGCATGTTACTTTCAAGGGTTTGTATTCTATTGGCTATACTGTCTTGGTTTTTTCTAACTTTCCTAACGTATCATTGAATTTTATTAAAGTTGACAGGGTTAAAGATATTTGATTTCTAACAATGGTTTTCAGTCATTTTGGTTTTCAATTAAGTGTTGTATGGCGTTGTCATATCGTTCTGCATCTTGATTGTCTAAGGTGCCTGTGATAACTTTTATGATATTTCCTAATCCGTTAATAAGTCCTCTTTTTCGTCTTGTGATTTGATCAGTTGGTATTAATCTATTAAATTTATCTTCTATGTTCCTTAAAATGTTCTCTATTATACTGTTGCAATTAAGAATTCCTATTGCGTACTCTTTTTCGAAGTTGGCTGTGTCCATTGATTGTTTCAGTTTGTAATAGTTGTCTCTAATTATATAATATTCTTGTTTTAGTTCTGTTAAATCAAATTTCTGTGCAAATGTCCAATAATCTATTGTGTTTTGCCCACTTCCCAATTTTACTGGTAGTATATCGGAGTTGTTTTAATGTCTTCAACTAATATGTCGTTGTCCGAACTACCTGGGTGGAGGTTGACGGCAAGGGTAATGGCTGTCCATCTGAAATTAAATGGTGTCTTAGGTTTTTTAAATGAATATATTTTACTATTTTTCCGTTGTCTGCTGCGGCTACATTTTTGTTTGATATCTTTTTGATTTTAAACGGACCTAAATTTCTGGGGGCCGTTTTGTGTCTATGACTTTGAAAGTTTTTCTCATATACGGTTTGTCCTACTGAAAATTTGTTTATATCGGCATTCTTGTGGCGGGTTGTTGTAATATGTTCTTTGTCGTTATCTAATTTATTTTTTACATTATCATAAGTGATTTTTAATTTTTCCTTATGGTCTTTTGCATACTGTTGCTATATTTCTTTGTTGTAATGTATATCGCAAGGGTTACGGGAATCTAAATGTCCCAATGTTAGTTCTATGGGTGTAAAATTTGTTGGTGAGTGGATTGTATTGTTGTAAGCAATTAGTGCGTATGACATTAAATTAGTGATGTGTTCTTTTAAAAAGTTAATCTTAATAATCTGATCTGTTCTAATAATGTTAGATGTAATCTTTCAATTAATCCATTTGATTCTGGGTGATTTTCGGTTATAAAACAATTTTTATTTTATGGGGTTTTAGGGTAATTTGTAATGTTTCATTTCTAAATTCGCTGCCATTATCTAAAGTTTTTGTTTTGGGTGTGCCATAAAATATAAAGTATTGTAAGAATCCTTGGATTACGTGGATACTATTCTTGTAAGTGATGGGTATCGCTTGGCATACTTTGGTGAATGCGTCTACAATTGTTTAAATGTTTTGCGCTTCTACTACTAGAGTGTTTGCATGTAATTTTTGGAAAGGTTTGTCGGGTGTTTCAGTTAACATTAAGGGCGCCCTTGGGGGTGTTGTGTCGTATTTCGCTTTGTCGCATAATTTGCATTGGTTAATAAATCCGTGGTTAATTCTTTCATATCTTTAAAGTAATATCTCCTTATGAGTTGATTTAGGGTTTCCTTGATTCCACGAGGGTTGGTTTTGCATTCGTGTTGATTTCTAATTACGTCATTTATTTTGTCAGGGTTATCTAAATTTATTAATTTGCTTGTACATCTAATATTTTCAGGGCCCGAGTTATTAAATAATCTGATATATAGTTCCGAGAATTTCGTGTACAAATGTTTGGTGGTGAAATAAAAGTAAAAACGTTTTTTCTCTGGGGGTATATTCCTTTAAAATTTTAATTATCTGCGCTTTGTTATGGTCTTTAGTTATTTGATTTGATATATTTCCTTATTATCTATTTTTGTATATTTTACTGGGTTGGGGTTGGTTTAAACTTTGGTAATTATGAATTGATTTGGTTTTATGTCTATAACTTCGTTTAATATCTTAATTGCGGTTTTTGGTTTTTCGTTTTGTGTTGAGTGTATGGTGTTTATTTCTTCTGGGTCTTCCCTTATCTCTGTTTCGTCTACGTTTCGTAGAACTGATTCTGTTTCTATTGCATTGAGTTGTATTCTACTTAGTGCATCTGGGTAATTGTTATAAATTCCTTTTTTATATATGATTTCATAATCATATTTTTGAAATCTAATCCTCCCTCTTTGTAATTTTGAATTCGGTTCTTTGAGTTTGCATAACCATACTAATGGTCTATGATCGGCGTATATGTAAAATTTTCTTCTATAAAGATATGGTCTACAATATTTCGTTGCCCAAATTATTGCTAATAGTTCTTTCTCGATTGTGCTGTACTTTTGTTCCCTCTCGTTTAGTGTTCTAGATGCGTAGCTGATTGGTTTATCGCTACCTACTGTTCCTTGGCTCAACACTGCGCCTAATGCTACGTTTGATGCGCCGGTTGTCAATATAGATTGTTTCGAAAATCTGGATATTCTAATACAGGGTGATTAGTAAGTATGCATTTAATTTTCTCTACGGCTTTAATAAATTCTGGGGTGTGTTCAATTTTATTTCCTTTTTTTAAACAGCTGGTTAGTGGTTTGGTTATGTATGCGTAACCTTTGATGAATTTTCGGTAATAACCACCGAGTCCTAAAAATCCTTTAATTTCTTTATTAGTTTTGGGTAGGGAGTAATTTAGTACTGCGTTCGTTTTGTCCTGGTTTGGCATAACTCCTTGTGGGGTTATTATGTGTTCTAAAAATGATACTTTTTTTGTAAGAATTCGCTTTTATCTAATTGAACCTTAAAATGGGCTTTTTCAATCTTTCGAAAACTTCTCTTAATCTTTCAATGTGTTCTACTAGTGATGTCGAACATACCATTAATTATATCTTCTAGGTACACAAGACATTTTTCGTTGTGTATTTCTCGTAGTATATTATCCATGACTCTTTGAAAAGTGGCGAGTGCGTTCTTTAATCCAAACGGCATTCGTTTGTATTTGTAGTGTCCTCTAGGTGTACTAAATGCTGCTTTCGTTGTGTCCTTCTTGTCCATCTCTACTTGGTTATATCTTGAGGCGAGGTTTAATGTTGAAAAATATTGACACTTACCTAATTTATCTAAAATCTCGGTGATATTGGGTAGTGGGTACTTATAGTCTACCGTTTTCTCGTTAAGTTTTGTATAGTCTATAACCATTCGATATTTACGTTTGCCTGAGGCGTCTAATTTCTTTAGTACTATTAATACGGGCTGCTCCATGGTGAGTTTGAGTGTTGGATTTGATCCTGCTTTAATAGATCTGCTACTTGTCAATCTGCTTCTTTTTGTCTTGTCTGAGGTAGTCTATATGCTTTGGTTAAAATTGGCTTGTAATCTGTTAATTCTATGTTATGTTTGACGGTGTTACTATAAGTTAAAGGTATCCCTTTACAGTGGAATATATCTTGGTATTCGAAACATAATGCCTAGATTGCTCTTTTCTTCGCTATTAATATCTTCATTAAAACGAATGTTAATTAAGATTTCTTTTTACATTCTTTCGTGTCTCGTAGGATTTGAATCGTTTTCATATTCTTCGTCGGTTTCCATCTCGTTAAAATTTACTTTTTCTATGTTTATCGGATTTGTCAATGATAGTTTTATGAAGTCATCATTTGAGTTTAAAATTGTTGTTGTGGCGTAACTGTCTTTTATTTGTACTAATGCTGTGGATGTTTCTACTCCGAGTTTGAATGACACGTGGTTTATGATTCCTATATCGTTTTTCGAATTTACTAAAATTTTTATTTGTTTTTCTGTCCTGAGTTCGATGGTGTATCTTTGTTCGGTCTGTATATTAATTTTTTTTGAATTTAATGGGGATTTGTCCGTGTTTTGTTCTTAATCAGCGGTTTTTTCATATCGATGTTTGCATCCATTTTCTTAAAAGATCCATGCCTATTAATCCGTCGTATTTGTCGTTAAATTCGAAAATGCAAAGTTTATGTTTCGTTTTTACGTTAAAAGTTTTTGGTAAAGGTATGTTCGCTATGAATTGATGTAATGTTGTTTTGTGGGTTGTTTTGATTTAAAAGTGTTCTCTTTCTACAAAATGTAAATAATCTTTTACTTTGTACGGTTCGGGAACTAATTAATGTTTTTGAAGATCCTGAGTGGATTAATAATTTAAGTTCTGCGTGGGGTATTTCTATGTATGGTAAGATTTGTTGATTGATGTTATTTAAATTAATTACGTTTGGTCGAATTTGAATTGATCTAATTGAAAATTTGAGCACGCGGCTTCCTCATCCTCTTCTTCGTAATTTTCATATGGGTCGTCACGTTTGTAGTTTTCTAAATCGTCTCTATTAGAGTTTGTATAATTATTCCTGTCACGATTATTATTAAATTCTTCTACTTCTTGGTGGAATAGTTCTTCGGAAGTGGAGTTTCGTTTTTGATTATAATTTGGTTTGATTTGCAATATTTTTGTATTTTGTCTGATGTTACCAGATAAAGTGTTCATAGGAGTTAGGTTGTAATAACTATTAAGGTTGTTATTGCTGTTTGTCATCGGTGTGTTTCTGTTGGGGTTTGCGCCGAATGCTTGCCTTGGTCGGTTTACGTTTTGGTTAAACCTTGGTGTAAATGTGAGTTTTGTAAAATTTGAGTTAAATATTGGTCTCGGAAATTGTCTAAATTGTTTGTTGAAATTTGTGTTATTAGAGTTCGAGCTGTTAATTCGTGGTGCGTTAAATGGTGTAAATTTTGGTTGTGTAGATATTTGTGTCGCGGCTTGTATGGTTTTCATAGGTGAGCAGTTTTTATTTGCGTTAGGGTTATATAGTCTGTTTCGGTAATACATAACGTTTTCTTTCTCTATAATCATGTTCATTGCCTCCTCTAAATTTTAGGGATGTTGGAAGTCTTATTTTGTCTGATAACCGTTCAAGTAATTTTTTATGTAGGTGTCTAAAGCCATTTCGTCGTACATCTTTGTTTTCAATAATCGGATATTTTGGTCGGGTTCTTCGATGTTTAGTTTTATCAGAATTAAACTTCGTACGTCTTGACATTTCATACCGAATTGATAGGGTGATTGGTTATTTTCCATTCATAGGTTTGTTAAATCGCGGACCCGACATTTGATGTTGCATTGATCGCTGAAATATGCAATCAGGATACGTTTGAATTCTTCTCGACTGACAAATAGCGTTAGTGCCTTTCCGATCAGTTTACTAATTATCAGGCGTAAAATAAAACATTGCATTCGCCGTCTCCTGGTTTGTAAAAGTTTTTTAAAAATATCTTGCACGCGTAATAAAAATGACTATTAGTACTTGATCTCAGTTATATTGTGGAATACTTTCATGGTAAAGCTTCATGTGTGGATTCATGGTTGTTCTAATTTCGGCCGGTGTCAATGCTGACAAACAAGGTTTATAGAAGTGCTTTTCATTGCTAGGTCTCATACTGTTTTCAAAATATTTTAGGGATTTGTATTGGGTTCTAATGATATAAGTTAAAAGCTATGAACTTCAGCGACATTTATTTCCTGGTTGTGTTTAGAGTTTAACATACTATTTTCACTATGGGAAATTGTTATGTTACAACTAAGCAAACTTTGTAGTTTTATTTTAGTTATTTTTCGTTTTTCTAAGTTTATCTACACAATACTTCTGCGTCTCCTTAAAACTAAATAAATTTAAGTAGACAGAATTAACTTCTATTGTATTTAACTATTTAATGCAGTTTAAACACCATAAATAATTTATACATTTGGCTAAGGTAAAAGTTTCTTAATTTCATTAGTAGTGATGTTATCCATGCATAATGTGAGTGGATTTAAATTTTGTCTGTTCCTCTTCTTCGTCTTTCGATTTCGGCCAACTATGGACCACGTGAAATAAATAACTAATGATTATCTTTCTACCTTCTTTCTTCTCTTCCAGTACTCTTTTATTTTTTCTCCGTGTTGTTTCTTTCTTTCTTCTATCCATATTGCTCCAGTTTTTTTTTCTTGGAAACCTTTAAACCCTCTTACTTTTACTCTGAGTTTTTCTCTTTGTTCTACTTCTTTTCTATCTATTTTCATTTCTTCCATGTCTTTTCTTATTTTCTTGATCCATGCCATCTGTGTTTTAGGGTTTCTGTCGAAGTAAATAAATAGTCGTTTTGTTAATTTTTCCTCATTCATTCTTTTAATGTGACCGTAAAATATCAGTTTTTTCTTTCTCATTGTGTCAATTATTTTCTTTGTTTTTGAATAAATCTTATTGCTTCTTAGTTTATATCTTCCGTTTTCACATTTTGGTTCCAGGATTTTTCGTAAATTTTTTTTTCTCTTTTTCTACCGCGTCCAGCTGTCAGACTGTGTTCAGTGTATGACATTCTAAGGCATAGAGGACCTTTGGTTTGATAACTATATTATAGTGCTTTATCTTTGCATTGCTGGATATAGACTTCTTATTGTATATATTTTTTATCAAGTGGAATGCTAGTTCTATTTTCTTGCTCTTGTTAGGATGGCTTCTTTGTCAAGGACGTTTGGTTCAATTATTTCTTCCAGGTATTTGAACTTGTATATTGAACTACACTGCCGTTTTAAATCTAATGCTGTTATATTTCAGGGTTCAAAGGCACAAGGGTTGATTACCTTTTCGTTTCTTTTCCTTAAGCACTTTGTCTAATGTTGTTTTAAATTCTACCTCCAAGTGTCAGCATAAACATTTGGTTATAAAATTTAAATTTAACTTTGGAAAATACATTTTAGGGAACAGGTTTCTGAACACTATTTTAATTGTTGATTCGGTGTGTAGTCTGAGCGCGTTTTTATACTTTTATGCACACCCTGATGTAAGGTTCTGTTGATCAAAATTTTATTTTCTGAAGCGGCAACGAATTCTACGAGTTGATATTTATTTGGTAAAAAGATTTTGCGGTTCCATATTAGGTCCTCTGTTACTTGACCAATAGAAAGTAAATTGGGGTAACACTTGTTATTAGTAATGTACCAAACAGAGATATACATTATTTTCGTTTTTAACTAAGCATACATGTCAAATGTGAAAAAATATCTCTGGGTGTAGTATGTAATATTATACAGTTGTCTATAAAATTAATGACTCATCTGATTCAGCAGTATTTACTTAACCTTATAAATATTTGAAAAATTTTTAATGATAAGCTTAAACAATGTAAGGCAAAGGTATCATGAAATTTTTCGTCAAGTATTACCTTACCTATTGGTTATTTTGTTTCAATAATTATACGAAAGTATACATATTTAGATTGTTATTGTTTAATGTACTGTTATAAAATTTCTACTTTTTGGTTAATTATACAGAGGGTGGCTTCAGTTAAGGTGATATAGAGCCAAACAGTGTTACCAAAAAGAATTATATAAGCACGCGGACTAGTCTAGGGGTCTATTTCTAGATGGGGGGTCTTTTATTAATTAACTTGTCTTTATACAATTTTAGGGGGTCACTATGTCACAGACATAAACACCAAAAATAATCTTCTTAAGGAAAGACGTAGATAAACCTTAAGAGAATCAACTTATACCTGAAGATAGATACTGAACAACAGGGTTTCTTATGCACTTAAATGCTAGAATTTTCAGAAATAAAACTATTACCTTGTTTGAAGGTATGTAATAACGTTATTTCAAGCTCTTGTATATACAAAAATTAGTCAAATAAATTAATCAAACAAATTCATCAAATAAATCAAAGACAATCAAAATGACCAGACATAAAGTAAAAAGGTAGTATCGATGTTGCATTTAAAAAAAGCAGTCACTAGTGGGTGAAGCCCATCATAAAATTAATATTCCATGACATTACTCAAATGCTTCGAGCAAAGATCTTTGTTCTCAGCTCACACGGATAAGTTAAAGATTAGCCTATCCAGCTGGCTCTACATAGATATTAGCAACCTGATGGTTGATAAAGAACTCTAACATGTTTACATGATTACCATTTATAAGGAAATGAAATATAACCTGGTTATCCGCTTCAAAAAGGAAAAGTGTTATATTATATGTTATTGTAAGGCTTAAGCAACGAAACGCTACCAACATGCCAGACCGCTAACTAATTGTGAGTTATGTCCTGGTGACATTTAGTTAACTGATTTTTATTTCTTTTTGTTTTTTTTTCGAACTTACTTAAAGTCGGTTTGACGCAGCTCTAAATTCTTTTCTATTCTTAGCTAGTCTAAAAAGGTCTACATACCCTTCACAACCTAAATCTCTAATAATTTGACTAATATAGCTTTGTCTAGGTCTTCCTACTCTATTTTTATTTGGTAATCTTTAATCTAAGACCTTACTAAAAGGTCCCTCATGTCTTAACTAGTGCCTGATTATTCTAACTCTCCTGACCTTTGTTTGTTTCCACATACACGACTCCTTACCTATCCTTCTATAAACTTCCTCGTTTGTTACTCTATCTGTCCAACTAATCTTTAACATTCTCCTATAACACCAAGTTTCAAAAGCTTCTATCTTTTTCTTATCTACTTCTTTAATTGTCCAAGTCTCACTACCGTATAGTAAAACGCTCCATACGTACGACTTTAAGAAACTTTTTCTATTATCTAAACTAATACTATTAGCTATTAGTAAGTTTTTCTTTTTTAAAAACATTGTTCTAGCTTGAGCTATTTTAGCTACTATATCCTTTCTGCTACGTCCATCCTTTGTAATTATACTACCTAAATAGCAAGATTCATCTACCTCCTCTAACTCGGTATCACCGATTTTTAATTTTGGTTTAGAACTAGGCTGTAACTCAGTTGTCATCATCTTTGTCTTTACTGAGTTAATTCTCATACTATAGTTACTCCGTAGTATCTCATCTAAAATATTTAAAAACTCTCCTAACTCTTTTCTAAACTCTGCTATAATGGCTATATCATCTGCAAAACGTAACATGTCTATTTTCTGTCCCTATACACTAATACCTATCTCTTTTCTCTCTCTAGCTAAGTTTAAAGCTTCCTCAATATAAACATTAAAAATCAAGGGAGACAGTATACAACCCTGTCTAACACCATTTCTAATCTTAGCTTCCTTTTCTATTTCATCAAATCTAATTACTACGCTTTGGTTTTTATATAGACTGTAAATAATTTTTCTATCCCTAAGAGAGATTCCTATTTTTCACAAAACTCTGAACATAACAATCCAATTTACATTATCAAATGCTTTTTCTAAATCTACAAACGCGAAATGAGTCTTTTTATTTTTTTGTAACCTTTTTCCGATAATTACCCTAATCATTAGTATCGGTTCTCTAGTCCCTCTGTCTTTACGAAAACCATATTGGTCTTCGCCTAAATAATTCTCAGTCAAAGCTTCTACTCTATTTTTAATTATTATTGTTAGTATTTTGGAAGCATGAGAAGTTAAACTAACCGTTCTAAAATTCTCACACCTATCAGCTCCTGACTTTTTTGGGATTGGTATAATAATATTTTTTTCGAAATCTATTGGAACCTCGCCGGTGTCATATATTACTTTTACTAGTTCATATAATCTGTCTAAAGTTTTCTGACTTGCATATTTTATTAATTCTGCGGGAATATCGTCTATCCCTGGCGCTTTATTTAGTTTAAGATTCCGAACAGCTCTATGAAATTCCTCTCTTAATATTGAGAACCCTATTTCTACATCCTCTTCTTGGTCGTTCTCTAACTCATACATATCGTCTCCCTTATATAAATCTTCTAAATATCTTTTCCATCTATCTGCTACCTCAACTTTATTTATTAGAAGCTCATTATTCTCGTCTCTAATACCATTATATTTTTCCTATCTGCCCCAAAAAACTTTTTAACTGCCATGTAAGCCCCGTCTGTCTTACCTACTCTCAAATCATCTTGTATTCCCTTACAATTTTCCTCCATCCAGTTATTTCTAGCTTTTCTACACTCATGTACTATCTTATTTCTAGCTGTATTATATTTTTGCTTACTTTCACTATCCACTTCTCTGAAAGGTTTAAGCTTTCTTCTATTCTCTATTAAATCTAATATCTCCTTTGTTACCCACGGTTTTTCTCGCTTGTATTTTTTTCTTACCTATAGTCTGTGTTGCTGTATCATGTACAGTCAGTTTTATTTCTTTCCATCTATTTTCTACGTTTCCTCCTTCAGCTATCTCGTTGCTCTTATTATCTAATACTTGTTTATATTCCTCTTTTACCCTACTATCATTAAGCTTACTTAGATCCCATCCCTCTCTTTTAACCTTTCTCAATTTTTTGAATTTTAGTTTACACTTCATTTTAACTAAGTTATGATCGCTATCTATGTCAGCCCCTGGATAACTACGACAGTTTTTAACTTGGTTTCTGAACCTTTGTTTAACTAAAATATAATCTATTTGGTATCTAGCCCTATCACCTGGTGCTTTCCAGGTATAGCTTCTCCTAACATGTTATTCGAATAGGGTATTTACAGTTACTAATCTATGTTCCTGGCAAAACTCAATTAACCTTTTTCCCATATCATTTCGTCTGCCATACCCAAATTTTCCTACCATTTTTCCCTCACTACCTTCTCCCACTGACGCATTAAAATCGCCCATAACTATTAAATTCTCATCTCCTTTTACTTTTCTCACTATACTATTTATATCCTCGTATACCTTTTCTACTTCATCTTCGTACTGAGTTGTTGGCATGTAAACCTGTACTAAAACAGTGTCTGTGTGTTTTGTACTCAATCTAACCATAATTATTCTATCACTAAATTGTAAGTACTCTTTAACTTTATGCCCTAATCTTTTACCTAACACTATTCTAACGCCTGCCTGTCCATTAGTTGAAGAAGTTGTAATTATTCTATAATTATCTTTCCAAAAGTCATTACTATTTGGCCATCTCACCTCACTAATACCTAAAATGTCTAGCTTACCCTTTCTCACTTCGACTAATAAATTCGTTAACTTATCTACTCTAAGTAATGGCCTTACATTCCAAGTCCCTATCACTAAATCGAACTGTTGTTTTATATTCTTACGATGACGAGCCCCAAGTACCCCCTCCTGGAGATCCGAATGAGGGAGTATTTTACCTCCGGACAAGAATTTTACTTGTGAGCTCTCCATCATATGTATTTTGTGTTTTAGGCCACGCACACCTGGGAAATATTGTGGTAGGCTCCCATATCTTTCCACAACGCAGTTTTTAAAGATTTTAGCAAAATGCCGTATCCGTCACGGCCAACCCCCAACAAGCTTGTAAATTATTGAGGATTGCCCGAGACCAACCGACCCTCTTCTAATATCTTTTAGCCAGCAAGGCTGCTGCCCCTTGCGGCGCCTTTTAATCGCCTTTTACGATAGGCAGGCTAACTATAGTAGTATTCTTTATCCCCTACTATAGAGACGGTGTTTACCTGACAGATGTTAAACCAACATGTGCCTTAATTGACTCTATATAAATTTAACGAATAATACAAAAAATTTAGCCAAACTATTTAACATATTTTGAATAAAGTGAAATTATTTTTACCAAAACTCTTATTCTTGTATTCAAAACACTAAAGCTATTCAGGGATCGTCAAGCTAATTATTTTACTTATTTTCTGTGGCACATAATTAATATTAATGGAAACGCTTTTACACATTTGGGTATGAAATTATGCTACAACTTTAAAATCGTTTCTCAGGAATCTTTTATACATTTAAAATTTAAAAATTTATTGAATTTTCTCAAAACAAATCATTTAGAGAATTAGCTACCCTCCGAGTAAGCTTAATTCTTGTTCGGGTCAGTGTTTGATATAACAAAGTATAATGTACTCACCAAAGAAAAAGTTCAAACATTTACTAGCCCTGCAGATTACAGGCACGTACAACACAACCACCATACAAAGGAATACATTCTGTTGAAAGTTAATTGACTTGCATACGAATTAAAGATGAAGTTCATAACTGGAAATACACGTAGGACTATATACGGAACTGCTTGCTGTAAATTTAAAGGAATTATTACCTACAAAGACGCCATATTGACATGCTTACGAACCGTTTTATTCTGACCTTCTCGTTGCGGATTGTCTTCAATTCATTCAACCTTCCTGTTTACCATACTCCAGGCGACATGCCTCTGCCACGAATCCAACTTTTCATCCTTCATCTTGGTAGGGACCTTCCTACCACTTTTAAATTATGTTGTCCGGACTACATCTTCTACAATAATGGTCGATCAAGTACGTCAAGCAGCTGCTTCAAAGCTCACGCGCATGACAGCACAGATCGATAAACGGGTCTACTACCTTTTCGCGCCTGAATCACGGCAATCCTTCGAACATATAGGAGTTTAATAATTGCCTATATATTTATAAAACAATTATTGCCTATTTATGAGATGTTACAGTACATTTAAAAAGTTCAGTGTACTTTTTGCAAAGACTTAAATTTGTAGTAATGACAACTTTTACTTCAATAATTATTGCGCTAAGTTTGATAAATATCAAGTGATAAAAAATTATATACAAAACAAATTATAGTTTTGTTTTATATAAAAATCAGTTCCGGAATTTATTTACAATCCATATTCTTTTTTGGTTGTAACTCAATGTATTTGATATTACTTAATTAATTATACATCAAGTACCTTGTTCCAATAAAGTGTTTTATTTTATTTGCTGTGTTTTTAATTTTTTAGCTGTATTTCTACTTTCCTGAGATATTTTTTATATGTAAGTCTTATGCTTTTCAACACGGTTGATGTTAGGTGTGCCAAAGTGAAACTCTACACTCTCTCGTGTACATATCCTTTTCATATCAGCTACAATAGGGAAAAGTGCAAAGTTAATCTAAAGACAAATGAGTAACAGTGTATTTATATACGTATGAATATTTGTATTTTTTCAATATACCAGCACTACAATATCTTTTAGATCCTTATAGCGGATGAATAGTTGAATTTAGAATTTCTTTTTAGCTGAAAACATATATTTGCTGAGCAATCTTCGTTTCTATTTCTACTGTTTTCCTTTTGCCTTTTCTTGGTTTTCGCGCTGTGTTGACACACAATGTTTTTCCAAATTCTAACTTTTAAACCCTTTGGAGAATTTTCAGTCATAATCCATTGCGTAAAGACGGTAAGACTAGAGAACTGCTGCAGCTACTTCATGCAACAATCATTATAACTTGGTTTGTTGTTCTGATTTCATATTTTTCCACATTGTGTATTAATGATTTTATTGATCAACATCAAAATCTTACAAAGCTTAATGCATATTACATATTTTTATACAACGATCGTAGTTTATAGGTGCTTTGGAATTGAAAGTAAATAAAATAGGTGTGCAAATTACTCACAAGACGGCCGTGGCGGGAAAACAAACACTTGCCAAAGACAAATCATAACCGAGGTCATGCACGTATAGCAAACGGAACTTTCAATCCATGCAACTTGCCTTCTTTTTTATAAGCGATCAAAGCTACTTAGTCGCATATAGAAAAATATAGGTAACTAAATTCGTTTGGGGTACAGATTGTATAAATCAGCTTTCGTTACTTTTGCGTGTGGGGTAAAGAGTAGTTGTATTAATATAGGAAACGGGAAGATGCGCTGCGGGAAGCACCCCACAACTTGAGTATTACGCCCTCACAAGCAAGTGCAGTTACTAAGGAAACCACAAGGCCCACGCGTAATATTCGTTAACTTTTATCCGCGCTTTGTTTTATTATGAGAGTACATGCTTCATTTAATAATGTAAAGGGGTAGCTTAGTCGTTATTGTTAATCTTAGAATATAAATAACCTGTGCGATATTAGCTCTTTCGTTTATGGTTCAACTACTTATAAATATTAATTACAGTGGCGGCTATCCCTAAAGAGCAATTGAGCACTTGCACCCCTACAAATTTTGATTTTTGCTGAACCCTTGCTATTCAAGGCAAGTAGGGATCTTTAACATGCGTGACAACACCAGAGATGAAATGGGTCATAGGTCAAGTGGGTCAGTGGGTTAAAGTGGTCACTTTTTTGTTTGAGTCACCGGGTCAAGGGGTCATGCGAATCGACCCAAATTGACCCGGCGACCCAAATTGACCCGGTGACCGAAATTGATCCAGTGATCCAAATTAATAAAGTGACAGATTGGCTTTCTCTAGATAAAGCCATAGTTTAGTGAACTTTCAGATCAGTTTATTACGTACGTTCACAAAATTATACATAAAGTTATTGGTCCAGTTGGATACTTTCCACACGCACTTTAGATTTTAAACAGCAGCCGAAGAAGAACTGAGAAATTTTATAAGCAACGAAGAACGCACTTACAAAAGTTTAATTGGTCCCGCTAATGGCGATAAGGATAATGATGAAGCATGATTTTATCCATTAAAATGGTAGGGTGTTAATAAAAAGAAGTACCCACTTCTAAGCAAAATTGCCAAAAATCCTAGTAATTCCAGCTTCATTTGCTGAGTCAGAGAAACATTTTTCTGGTGCTGGAAAAATAACAAGCAAAGATAGGGCACAACTCAAGTTTGATGCCGTGGAAAGTCATCTTATTGTTTCAGAATCTTTAAAAAACGGAATTTTAAAAATATAGCCTAGTCATCATAGATTCATGTGATGTACCCTTCTTTTATTACGTAGGTTTATAAGATAATTTGTATTTATATATTATAATTCTTTCTTATTTTAGTGCTTATTTTCACATTTTACGTGATGACAATATTTGATAAGCGTAGACGTAAATTATTTTGATTCCATGAGTCAATTTGGGTCACCGGGTCAATTTGGGTCACCCGGTCAATTTGGGTCACCGGGTCAATTTGGGTCAGTGGGTCAATGGGTCGGGGTCACATACCCATTTGGGTCACTGGGTCATGGGTCACTCTGGACAACACTCACAGGCGGGACCTAAGTTTTACTTTCCATCCGAATGAGGGCTTATTTTGTGAAAAATGCTTCAAGCACCCCTTTTTGGGAACCTAACCTGTGACCTTGCGATCAGCAGTTAACCGCAAACCCACCTAAGCCACGGAACTGCGCCTATCTTTGATTCGCAGTAGCATTTACTCCCGCGAAACAAAATTTGTTATGCGAAAAAGTCAATAAGTGCTAGACGAATATATCGTCAAACAGTACGATTCGGTAAGTCTTTTGCGTAGAGAATGAAAGACCGAAACTGCATGTAACACTCATTAGGTTAAAAAAATTGTAGGCAACTTTTTTCATGTAAAATATATTTCCACAACTGTAGAAACACAAGAGATGGCGAAAAACTTTTCTTTTATGTGAATATAATGTAACATAGGATTTGTTTCTAAGTTAAAATAGCGACTGAAATAACTTTTCAAACAGTTTATCCCAAAATTAAGAAATTGCGCATTTGTGCTTCCGTGGTATTGATTAACATTGGAGGATTTGGAAATATTGTTGTTTTATGTTTGATTCTTTTTCTCCAAAACGTTTGAATTACAGCACGAAACCTTGCCAGAATGATTTAACATAAAGAAATATATTATATACCATTTTTGAGAAATATTGTGAAATTATATATAGTGAGACAGAATATAAACTGATCCGAGTGATCACATCAGTCAACATGAATACAAAAATACGAAGATAGATATATACAAAATGGATTTATATTCTTCGGGGACTTCCAGTTTCATACTAATTTTAGCAACTTGGATTACTTCGATTATGATAAACCCTTCAATATGCACTAGTAAGTATGGTTAGAATAGAATAGTTTATATCGATAAACCTAAATAAATTTTAATTTGTTCTTGTTTTCAGAAAGTGTTATATTAATTACCAGTCAAATTGTATATATAAATATATATATATTGCCGTGGAACTCGGGTAAGATGCTTACCAACCATAAATTATTTTCGAAATTTTTATAAAATTTCCAGATTCGACAATAAACAAATTTTCAAAAATTAACTAATTCAAAAAACATTATCCTTACCCGTTTTTCTCTCTCACTTCTCGGTTGAACGGCCTTCTTCAACTGCTTCCGGCTAGCTCATTTGGATCTCCTCTTGGATATCTAGATTCACTCGCATATTCTCAATCGCACACAAACACCAGCAATAAAACCTCAAATACAACCAACATACAAGCTTTTATTTATAACTATTTACAAATGAAGTGCAATATTGTCCATATTCCATTGATCACGCTACACTTCAGAAAACCTTATTTTATAATGTCCAGTATTTTATTTTTAAATCATTAAACACGTAAATTGTACCCGGAGTAAATGGGCCTTGAATAATACCTTCTCTAAAATTCCTTCTTTATAATTTATTTATTCATTTTACTCTAACTAAACTCTGGGGTAGGATGAGCTCAGAATAACCCAGCTAATTATGCATTTGCATACTTTTAAAACAAATAACAAAGCAAAGCCATGTACTCTTCACAAAAATTTCACGTTCTAATGGAACGTTTAAAAGCTTTATAAACACCTTCAACTTTCTAGTTAAATACCATAATCAAGTTTTTACACGTATTAAGTTCAATACGTAAATAATACACAGTACCTAAAAATTTCTCTCATACATTCTCCCAATATTCACAGTTTATAAAGTCACAATTCAAACCTGGAAATTTATAGTAGATCTCTGCTTTGTGGATGTTGCCATCTATTCTTCTATCCGTTCTGCAGGTCGTTTCTAGATGTTACTAGAAAAGCTCCATCTAAATTGAACTGCAAACGCGGCTTACCCGGTGTAACCAAATTCCAAATTCCATTTAAAATTATTTCTTCATTAATTAGATGATTCAAACCACGTTACTTAGTGTCCCGACACGAGTTGATTATAATTATAGATGATATCTCTATTAAAATGTAATTTCGGCACACTTAACCGCGCATTTAATTAAGAGACTACCACCATGTGGTATACTTTAATTGATTTTGTAATACTTACAACTTGTGATACTTAGATACGTTGTTTGGAGCGATCGAAAACTGGAGGCCTTCACCACGTTCTCTCAAAGCATTTATACACTCACATGTAACCTCTCCATACCTGCTTAACGCGAAATCCTTTGTTAACACCATTCATTTTGTAATTTTGCACTTCACCAATATCAAATCCCGCGAAATTCCGCACGCCGTTATCATAATTTCTAGAACAATACGCTACCCTAACCTTGTGTTCGTTTCAAACCAGACTAAACATATCGACCAATTGTAGACCTAGTGACGCTTCACAAATCCCTCCTATCCTATTAGTATCTCTCACTTATGCGTTTTCTCTGTCCCTTTCTACCCTGGTCTGAGTGGTACAAAATCGATATTCTTGACCATCTGCTGTCTAAACACACGTAGACTTGCGACGTGACTTTACTAACCCCTCATTAGGATATTCAGAGAACGTTTGCGACGGTTTTACAATATATCTAGAAGCTTCATGTTTATCTATACGAATTTATTAGAACTTGACATTTAAAATTCTGCAGGTGTTCACTTAACTGACGCTTTAAATATAATTCTCCGAGCTTTGTTTCATGGTATTTTAACCCTCCTGATATGTTTGTCAGAGCGCAATGCGTTTCCTTGGTATTATTGGGTTTTTACAAGCTTTTATGCATATTATATATCAATAATCGTTCAATTAAATCCAATTAAATTAATAAATGAATGGCATTGACTTCTACCCTTTAATTCTTTGCAAAGCTATTAAATTTTAATTGTTATTTGTACAATTTAATTAATACCCGTTACTTAAAATTGAATTAATTAATACAAATTTTGCACGTAATTTCTGTTTGTTACTTTATACAGGGTGTTTTGAAATTGTTTCGTTTATTTTTATTTTTAACCCTTTAAAACCACTATAATATATATATATATATATATATATATATATATATATATATATATATATATATATATATATTACTCATATTTAGACCAGGGTAGAAAATTAATTAAGTGCATCAAATAATTTTAATCACCGTGTATAAGGAAGCTTTGGGAAAAAGTACGCATTATTAAAACCGTGAAGCATAAAAATTTATTCGTTTCATTAAAAATAAGGGATTTAAATTATTCACTAGACGTTTTCTATAAAAAGAAGCAGTATTAAAATGCTCAACTTGTATGTAATTTAATTGTTCCAAGTATTAAAACAAATAGAAATTACGTGCAAAATTTATATTAATTAATTCAAGTTCTAAGTAACGGGTATTAAACAAAGTGTACAAATAATAATTAATATTTAATTTGTATTCACTAAAAATTAAAGGGTAGAAGTCAGTGCCATTCATTATTATTTTAATTGGAGTTAATTGAACAATTATTAAGGTATAATATGCACAAAAGCTTTTAAAAACCCAATAATATTCAAATCGTAGAAGTGTTATTTAAAGTATTACGATTGAACACCTGCGTATTTTTAAATGTCAAAATTCTAATAAATTCGAATAGATAAACATGCAGATTCTAGGTATATTGGAAACGGTCGGATGCTTTAGCACAAAATACAAAACAGCGTTTATTTAAAAGTCACGTCGCGAGTCCACGTGGATAGTAAAGAATATCCATTTGTACCATTCAGACCAAGGTAGAAAAGGAAAGAGAAAATGCGTCAAGCAGAGACACTAATAATTAAAGGCGTGATTTGTGTAGCGTCACGAGGGTCACGATTGGTTGAAAATAAGAGGCAAACATGAGAGGTGTAAAAATAACATTTCTGTATAAAATTTAATTAGTTGTTCTCAGACGTTGCGTGCCGTGTGGAAAATTTCTGAGATTTAACTGGCGCGAGTGCAAATTTAGTAGAATAGCTGTGCCCGACTGTCGAAAAAAGAACGTAGAATGCGAAATTCTAGAAACTGGCCGTTATGGGGACAAAACCGACGGACAGGCTAGCCATTATATAAACCAGGACTTTAAACAGTTTCGCTCTCATAGGTTTTTGATTATTCGATGCTTTAAACAGTGCTCTTAGATTTTCGATTTTGATTTAATACTTGAAACAGTTTGCTCTTATATTTTGTGATTATTGAATACTTTAAAATAGTTTGCTCTTTACGTGCTACGATACAAGTTGTTATGCATTAGTGCACTTAGAAAAGAAGATACAAGGTAATAAAGTTTAGTTATATTTGCGAGTATTACTGTACCAAGTATCCAAAGTTGTAACAATAAATGAATAAACAAAAGTAGGCAGTTTTGGGTATAGCCAGAAAGACGTATGAATTTCTTTGCTATTTTTCGGGGGTGTTAATATTCAAATGTTATTCGTAATCGTGATTGGATCCACAAAACAAGATTTTGATATACTTAGATGAGTTCCTGAGAGGCCCTGAAACAACTTTAGATGAATGGTGGTGTAGAAAATTTTAAAAGGCGACCAGGAATCTGAGGACGGAAACGTAACCCAGTTGGAATGGTAAAATTAGCAAGGACGATGTACGTTGAAGCCACGAGTGCAGTAACCTTCAGGTAAATTATACAATTTTGTTCGAACTTTGATGTTTTTGTGTGTGTTGAATAACTCTATAATTTGTTTGCTAATAAAAATGGACAGTAGTGAATTTGTACAAACAACTAAATTTTAATTTTAAGGTAAAATTTTCTTGGTTAAGTAAAAAGGATTATTTAGCAGTTTGAGTTCTTGATTATGATGAAAATTTGGGTCTGTCTTTGAGCTCAATTGGACTAACCTGTTTGATTAACGTAAAGGGGTGGGAGATGCTCCCTTTGTACTCAGACTCAGGTCTGCAAATATTGTTAAATTAATTAGTAGGCATCCTACAAGGACTTTAATTTTGGATGCAAATTAAAATGATGACAAATTTAATCTTGAAATTTTATGATACTGAAATTTATGCTACAATTTAATTTTGAAATTTTAATGTATTATGAATATTGATGTAAATAGAGTTAACGTTGATGTTTGTGGTAGGAATGTGTTCGTTTTTTTTTGTGAATGAGGATGAAGGTTTTAACTAGGTGAGCAGCCGAGACGGAAAGAGTAAAGAGGCTTTTTGTACATTTCACAGCATACATGACGCCCAATCTGTGGGGCTCGATTTGAAAACCTTAGTTTAAGATTAATGGTGAGGTTTCACAGCAATATATATATATATATATATATATATATATAATATTCGATTGGTATTTCTTGACCTTCTTTTATATAATATTACTTGAAATTGTGTTTCTTGGGAAAAAGGTCTAAATAAAAAAATATTTTTTTCACATTATATGCGTGTTAAACAGACGTTTCGACCGTCGCAAGATGGTCTTTATCAATGATGTTTTTTTACCCATAAACGGAGGTTTATATATTATAACGTAGTATAAATTGAGTCATTCATTGAATGGTATGGTGCGGTTTCTACACTTTAATTTATTTAATATACAATTGTACTAAACATTTACGTCACAAATTAAAAATTGTTGATATATATAAATTATGTAAAACCTTGATACGAGTTACTAAACTCTTAGTCAAAATTTAAAATTCTAATTTCTTAGTAAACATGTATATTAAAATGTTTAGTACAGAGTTTGATTGGAGACTTATGTGAAAAAAATATTTTTTTATTTAGACCTTTTTCCCAAGAAACACAATTTCAAGTAATTATATATATATATATATACATCTTATCTAAATTATATATATATATATATATAGTACTATGATAACGCCGCATGCCGATGTAATTAACGTTCAGTTTCGTACTGCCCGCCACCGTTCGGTGTCTCTAAATAACCTAAAATTTAAATATGCCCTGACTAGCTCAGTCTAATCCACACAAAGTGTACGACGTCACGATAACAAAGAATGTAGCCCCTTTTTTTATCTAACACTTTCCTACTTGAACGAGACAAACGAAATTGACCAATATCTGTATAATGACAAAAAATATATACACTTTACAGTTTGATAATATGATTCACTATTCGACAAAATAAACCCCTGAATCAAAGTAATAATGATATCAATTTGTTTACCCCAAAACTAGCTTTCTATGGTCAGTTTAAAGTCAGCTAAAATGACACTGTATACTATTGGAAATACCATTGAACGTTCATGACTTTTCCTTTCACGTAAATTTTCACGTATAAAAAGATTTTTCATGACCCTTTACATAAATATTCTGGTATAAAAATGTAACTGTTCAATAAAAAAGAAAATAGTGCATTTTGCTATTAGATAATATTCTGACCTGTAGTTTTCCTTGCGTGTCTTTTTGTTCTCCTTATTCTTGGATGTTGCGTACTGTTGACCAGTACCCCTATATTGCTTTCAGTTGAGTTCACTTGTTCATTTTATAGTAACGCTTGGCCAAACACCCATTTAATGCTTAAAACAATCCTCCGCTTAGTGCTCCGATGCGTAGAAAATCAATGTTTTTATGCAAATTTAGATCGATGTATATGTAAATTCGGATTTATTTGCAAATTTAGATTTATGTACCAGTCTAGATTTATGTACTCATTTATATATTTATATATATATACATATATATATTACTCATATTTAGACCAGGGTAGAAAATTAAATAATCACATCAAATAATTTTAATCACCATGTATAAGGAATTTCATTAAATAATACGCGTTATTAAAACCATGAAGCATAAATAAACTCGGTTGTTTCAGTAAAAATAAGAAATTTAAATTATTTATAAGACGCTTTATATCAAAAGAAGCAGTATTGAAAAGCTCTGCGTGTAATGTAATTATTCCTAAACAAAGAGAAATTACGTGCAAAGTTTATATTAATTAACCCTATTTTAAGTAACCGGTATTAAACAAAGTGTACACATAATAATTAATATTTAAGTTGTATTCGCTAAAAATGAAAGGATAGAAATCAATTTAATTGGAGTTAATTAAACCGTTAGTAACATATAATACCTATAAAAACTTGTGAAAATCCAAGATTAAAATACCACGGAATAAAGCTCTGAGAATTAATATTATATTTGAACACCTGCGTAGTTTAAATGTCACATTCGGCGTAAAGTTTGCAGATAATTAATGTTTCAAAGAATCTTGGGAAAACGTCGCATAATAGTTACGAGAATTGCTAAAGCTGGGTTATTTCACACTCCATGTGGACTAAAATAATCGATAATAAAGAATATCAATTTGCACCAATACGAACAGGTTAGAGAAGGAAAGAGAAATGCGTCAAGCAAAGACACATATTGTAAAAGGCGGGATTTAAGCAACGTCATGGGGTTGCGAATTGGTTAAAAATAGGATGCATATATGAGAGGTAGAAACAACAATTTCTGTACAAAATTAATTAGTTTTTCTCGGACATGCTTGCGTGCCGTGTGGAAATTTTCTGAGATTTAAATGGGGCGAGTGAAAATTCGTAAAAATCGACGCGTGAGCGACAGACTGGGAACATGGCATGAGAAATTCTTTAGAATTACCCGTTTTGGGGAACAGACCGACAGACAGTCTTTTTGCTATATATACCGAGATGAATATAAACAAGCCCTCTTAGACTCTTAGACTTTTGACGATTCGATGCGTTAAATGCTCGTACATACGCGACTTGATTGAAGATGTTAAACAGTGCATTTTAGTTTGATTAAATAATTGCTCGTATATTTTGTGATTCAAAATAGTTTGTTATTTACGTGCTAACATGAATGTACTTCAGTGCACTTAGATACAAGGTAATAAAATTTAGTTTCACTGTACCAATTAGCAAAATTTACAACGACAAATGTATACACAAAAGTAGGCAGTTTTGGCGTATATTGGTGAAAGAAGTATGAAGTTATTTGCTATTTTTCGGGGGTGTTAATAATTAAATGGTTCAAATACGTGTCTGGATCCATGAAACAAGGGTCAGATAAACACAGATGAGTTCCGGAAAAGCCCAGAAACAACTTTAAATAAATGATGATGGAGAAAATTTTAAAAGCGTAGAGAATCAGAAGCCGTAAATATAATCCTGTTGAATGGTGTGATTAACTAAAGAAACGATACTTTGAAGCTACGAGGACAGTAACCTTCAGGTAAATTATACTATTTTGATTGACATTTTTGTGTGTATTGAATGACTTTATAATTGATTTACTTTAAATGGACATTAGTGAAATGGTACTAACCATAAAAGTTTAATTTTAAGATGAAATTTGCTTGTTTAAGTAAAAAGGGGTATTTTGTTTTGATGTTCGGTAATATGATGAAAATTTGGGTATGTCTTTGAGCTCAATTAGACGAACCTGGTTAATTAACGTAAAGGGTGGTAGATGCTCTTTATACTCAGACTCCGGTCTGCTTATATTGTTATATTAATTACTAGGCATCCAACAAGGACTTTAATTCTGGATGCACGTTAAAGTGATAATAAAATTAATCTTGAAATTTTTTTTAAAAATGAATTTTATGCTAAAATTTAATTTGAAAATTTAATGTATTCTGAATATTGATGTAAATAGAGTTAACGTTAATGTTTGTGGTAGGAATGTGTTGTTTAATTTTATGAATGAGGAGGTTTATAAAATTAGGTGAGCAGCCGAGGCGAAAACAGGATCACAGCAGTTTATGACGCCCAATCGGTGGGACTAGAATTTTTTTGTTAAAAGGACCCAGTTCCCGCATAACAGGAGAATATCACAGCAATATATATATATATATATATATATATATATATATATTGCTGTGGAAGTTGCCAACAAACAGCTCTCCCTAAAAACCTATCAAGCCCCACGCTTGGGCCATCATAAAATTGCAGTTGATCTTACAAAAAAATTTTCGCCCCAGGGATTGGGCGTCATAAAAGTGCAGTGGATCTCCTCTAAACCAATTCGAGATCGCCTTCGTTGGGCCGTCATATAATTTTCTGAAATAAAATAAAAAAAATTCTTACAATACCTTTGGAACGCCTCCATATTTCTGCACACCCTGGCTAGCTCAGAAATCTGCTTCTTCTTGAATACCTACCATCCTAAGTACATGATTTTCTCACAAACACAGTCAAATGAAATTACCACTCAAATAATGCAACAAGACATACTACCTTTTTATTTACACATATTAACAAGTTTCAATTAGTAAGAAAATATTTACACGTTGGTACATACAGTTTGATAAAAATTGTTACCATCTCAATCTTTAAATCTTTTAAAATTTTATGATTTTAATATATTTCAACAAATTTATTTTATACAAGTAGATGGGCTCGTCGTGCAACCCTAAATTGATTTTTATTCTGGTCTATTTTGAGCTCAGTATAACCCAGTTACTCTAAATGCTTTTAAACCGCGCATTTTTGTTTAAAATAAAGCTAGAGACCCGTTTATTTCTTACAACGTTTTTATATCATCAGTAAACATTTTTAAATAATCAATATTAATTGTCCTGTACATATACCCCTTTAAATAAATTTTTATGGTAATAAAATACACCCCCAATAAGTCCAAACACTCGAGCACCCAAATATCAGCTCAAATGTTCCAGCAAAAGCAAGAAATTAATTTTCTTTACCGGGAGTAAGTTTCGTCCATCGTTACCTCTGAAGATGCGTACCAAAAACCCTCGTCGTTGAGTCCATACACTTTGTGCTTATGCCTGGATCCAATTGATGTTCACTAGCTATCCAAATCTCTGCCACCACCTTTAGTAATTCTACCTGGATAATAGTCTCGACTAAGCTTAACCTTCCAAACTCACTACACTTCACGCATTCTTGGTTCTAATTTTTCAATTCGCTTACCCAAGTACCATCCTATCATTAAATTGTATCGTGTAGTAACAACACCTTTGATGCGCTAGCACCCACTTGTGCAAATCACTTCTAATGCATTTCCGGTACGATACTAACAGCTTTTACACATTTTAAAATAAGATGTTGTATGCTACTTCAACGAATACACAACAATTAGTACAACGTAAGAGCACGTAATAGCAATTACGTAAGAGATCTAAGCGATAGCAGATCTAAGAGCAAGAGAACTTTAATATCTCTTCCAGTGCATTTATACGCTTTTCAATACCGCTCACCGAACCTCTTTCCATTGAAAAGCCTATTTTCTAAAACCAATTATTCAAATTCTGCTCGTAACGAACTTCAACGTCTGAAAAATTCCAAGTTTATCGTGCTGTTACTATGAAATTCGTTCAATAACATCAACGGACACGAGCTTCTCAAAACTGCTAGTCTTTGACCAATGATATTGCTTTCCTCCGTTATCACATTTCACCTCCAAGCTAGCTTTCTCCGTTTCACCCATATTTATTGTCTCTTTCAGAACCCTCTGAAGCTACAGAAAATCGATATTGTTGTTGGCCTTCAAGTCTCCCGTATATTTTAGACGTGTGTTGTAACCAACGTTTTATTATATGTGTTCTTTGTCTATTTTTCATTATAGATCTTTCATTTCCCTTAGTCTTCAAAGCACTTGTTATATTAGCAGCTTGTCGAACCGACCGCTACAAATAATTCCATAGAAATTCTGTCTCAACGTATATTTAATTTCTTTGGAACTTGACATTTAACTAACAGGTGTTTCTTCGAAGCAACTTGTCCGTCTAAAATAATAATTTCGAGCTTAACACTTCATAGGATTTGTATAACGAACGTTTCGTTTATTTAAATGGAAATATGCGTTTAAATTATTGATTTTCTATACTCAAAAGCTCCGTTTCTTATCCCATACACTTGATTTAAAATATTACAACTACTTATGCGTATCCTTAAGTTTTCATGTACCCTAAAGCTACTACCCGTTATGCAATTTTAAACTTCTGATTTAGAAATACAAAATATCTTAATAACCGCCCGTTTTCACTATCTAAATTGATTAATTTGGGGCGTAAATAAATTTTTCCTATTTCCTATATACACAGTTGTTAAAAATTTATTATCTAGACCTATATACCCTTCTTAACCTATAATTTCCACGACTATATATATATATATATATATATATATATACTGGGTGCTTCAAAAAAATGTATACACACTTTGAACTTCCATAGAAAATTTATTTACCGTTCTACAAAGTTAAATTTCAGGAAAATAGAAAGCTGAAAGTCCAATGTAAATGAAACATAAATAACAAATGTTAATACTGTTCAAATTGGTGACCTGCAGCATCAATACAATTCTGAGTACGAGTCACCACAGATTCTGTACATCGTATCAAAACGTCCAATGAGATTTCTCTACACACTGCTTGAATTTCATTCCAAAGAATGTCTAGGTTACGTGGTTTACGTTTGTACACCTCATCTTTTACTGTGCCCCACAAGAAGAAATCCAGTGGTGTAAGGTCTGGAGAGCGTGCTGGAAACTCGATTGGCCCCCTGCGTCCTATCCACTGGCCCGACAAATTTTGATCCAGGTAAGCTCGTACGTCCCTGTGATAGTGCGGCGGAGCACCATCTTGTTGAAAATAAAAATCATCATTACCGTATAATGCACGAATGGCAGAAAATATGGAATCAGCAAGCATTGTTAGGTAATTAATACCAGTTACAGTGCCTTCAAATCGAAAAGGTCCAATGAGTCCCCTTGAAGACAAACCGCACCACACATTTACACCAGGCAAATTTACAGCTTTTCAATTGTAATGTGAGGATTTTCTTCACACCAGTAAACACAATTGTGCCTATTGACAGTTCCATTAAGTTTGAATTGGGCTTCATCCGATCAAATGATGCTACCCATAAATCCCGGTTCACGTATCACCATCTCCTGAATCCATTCACAAAATTGCAACCTTCGATCTGGATCGTCGTCATTTAGCTGTTGCACCAGCCTTGGAATGTAAACACGATACTTGCCTCTCTTCAGAATGCGTAGCACGCTGCTAGCACTTACATCACTTTCACGTGCCCTTGCCTTGAAGATTTGTTAGGAGAGCGTTGAAACAGTTCCAAGACTGTCGTTGATGACTCATCACTTGTAGCTGTTCGAGGCCGACCTGAATGACCTTTATGCACATCACACACTGTTCCATGAACTTCGAATTTGTCTCGTATGCGTGTAATTGTTAATCTTGAAGGTGGTTCTGTATCATACTACCTTCTCCACTGTCTTTGAACTTCATTTACATTCTCAAACTTCCAGTACCACTTAATAACCTGCTTTCGTTCTTCAAAACTCAAACGTACGTCCGCCATGTTGATATTACAAATTCCAACTGATAATATAACATAGAGGGACGATTATGCTGGCACCTGGCGAAGAAATATAACATTAGCCTTGTAGTGCGGGAAAACTACAATAGTTTAAAGTGTGTATACATTTTTTTGAAGCACCCAGTATATATATATATATATATATCGGCAAGGAGATATATATATATATATATATATATATATATATATATATATGTTGTGGATTCAAAGGATTAAATTTGGGGTAAAAAATAAAATTTTAACCACCCTGTATAGAGAAAAGAACAAATTATTTACGCGCAAAATTTATTTGAGTCATTTAAGAAAAATGGACATGTATTGACGTATTTTATAATTAATATTGGTATGTTAGTAATTACATAAAGAAAAAACCGTTTTAAAGCAGATGTAAATTCATAATTAATGATAATTTATTTCAATTTAACACGTATGAGCAAAAAGAGAACGTGCTTGCGAAACAAAATCGATAATTACAAGGTAAATATATGTCAGTTTTATACAAGTACTACGAAATATAAAGTCTAAGAATTGTTGTGCTAAACGATCAATAATTAACAAACACCTGCGTTTTAATAGGGTACATTCAAATAACTCGAGCTTGTATTGACACAGGACTTTATAGAAAATATTTTCAACCGTCAGTTTGGTTTGAAGAACAAGCTAACAAAGTTCTTAAAAAGCAAGAAAAATGCACAATAGGTTATATACTACAGATAGAGACAGAGATAAAAGCGTTGATATTTAAAACGCACCTACTATATACACGTGGAGTAAAGATGGGCTGTCAGCAATATCAATTTTCTATAACACAAGTGGGATTTTAAACGCGACAGCAGACATGCATCAGAGAGAGATAAAGATAGTTTAGGCGGGGTTTTATGACGAAAGAAAATAGTATCATTGGTTAAGTATCAACAGTTTTCCAAACGTAGACAAACGCGACAGGTGGGAGCGATTTCGAATACGTATATTGGAAAAAATATTAAATCCGCAAATTCTCAAGTGTTGGGGAAACTTGACAGCTACAGGCTGCTTAACCTCTTCACAACCTTACATGTGATTTTCTGATGCTCTACCCGAAGGTACTACATTGGTCAGGAGGCGAGTTCTTTTTACCTGGAAAATTTGTAATTTTGCCGAACCCTTATTGTTCCAAGCAAGGTAGGGAATTTAACGTGCGTGACAACACTCACACACGGGATCTCCATTTTACCTCTCATCCAAACGAGGGTGTATTTTTGTGAAAAATACTCGCCTAACATTTTTCGAGCGGACCGTGTCGGGATTCGAACCCGGGACCTTAGGCGTAGCACATACCAACTACGCCACGGAGCCGCCCCCCTTCACAACCACTGAATGTCGAAGAAATAGAGTATATAATTGTAAAATAATAGATGGGAATCGAACTGCATCTTACAAGAAAAAATAGCACCCATGATCAAAGACAACAAACATAGAAACAAGAAGAAAATTGTTGAAAGCGTATGTGTGGAGCACAGCACAGTGTGCCTAGGAAATACTGGCAGTAGGAAAAGCAGACAGAATAACGGTAGCAGACTTTTGAGATGTGGTTGAGATGTATGAGTATGATAGCATGGACAGACAAAGTTGATAACAAATAGGTTATAGAAATAGTAGCGGAATAAAGATATCTGTGGAAAATAAATCGGAGGAATAGAAGCGCGAATACGTTCTAAGGTATTTTTGGGGAATAGTACGGGATAGAATACAAGCAGAGATAGGAAGAAGGACGTAGTTGGTAAAACCATTCGACGAATGAACTCTCCATTGTATTTAACTACATATTTAGAAAATATAATCCCACCAAGTGCCACATTGTATATATAGGGTACACAAAAACAAAATATTGTATCCAGATATCTACAGCACAACCATGTTGAAAATGTTGAAGAATTTAACGCGTCGAAGTTGAAAACGTTAAGAACCATGGACAATTTGGTCATTATCTTTTATATGTGGAGAACTATTTATCATGTTCTAAACAAAATGTTTTACTTATTCAAAATGTATTGTAATATTTTTAAGTTTAATAAATTTTTTAATGTGTCTCTTCTTTAATTCAGTTAGCATTATATAAAGTTAGCTTGCATAAAAATCCAATAGGTGGCACCTATATCTCAATGCACTTTTATAAAGTTTTTCCAACATATTTCTGATGAGCGGATTATCGCTTCCCAATTAAATGGGTAATAACAAGCAAGTTAAAAAATACAGCTAAAAGATAGAAATAATTAAAGACTTTCCCTTTTCAAGTTGAATAAATAGCGTTGGAATACAAAGTCACAAATGTAATAAAACGGTGGAAATGTTACAAAATCTATCAGGTTCCGCACAAAACACAAAATATACTGTACACGTTATTCTTCCAGAATACATACGGAAGATGTGATCGTTAATTTACATTTTTTTAAGCGTCACTAAATACCCGGATAGCGAGAGTATATTTGGAAAAATTTTCGAAACGGTAATTACGACCACCAAATGTTACATAGTTTTACTATAAAGAATTCACAAGCACGACCTAACGTGTATATTAAAACGAGTTGTTATCGCACCTCTTGCCTGCACTATCACTAATTAACTACGCGTCCCTAAGCAATATACAATAATAGTAAACGATAAATATGCATTTTCTCTAGGTAAAATCACTTAGAAACTAACTTAATATGAATTTCAATACCATGCATATACTTTCATAAAATTTACGCTGACGAG
Source organism: Platerodrilus igneus (assembly GCA_036346225.1). Taxonomy (NCBI): domain Eukaryota; kingdom Metazoa; phylum Arthropoda; class Insecta; order Coleoptera; family Lycidae; genus Platerodrilus; species Platerodrilus igneus. The sequence goes on from JARFIW010000544.1 coordinate 4,202,240, forward strand.
GTCTTTAAAATACCTGCACATTTAAATTGATTTTTAAGATATCAGATCTTGAGAAAAAATCTATGTATAAGTAATTGGGAATCTTTAGCGCTTAAAAGAGAAATCCTACTTGAAAAACCATGCAAACCTTTTTATTTCGTTTAAATTTTAATAAGTTTGAAAATCAGGTTAAAAGATGTAACTTTGCAAGGGGTGGTTCGATTTAAAATTTCCAACGAATTTAGATTTCAACGGAAATTCTGAATTAAATTTATGTGTCATACCATAAAAAAGACTGTTCTGGGTAACTTCTTAAAATCATGAGGATGTAACTTCGCAATGGGTGGTTCGATTTTAAATATTTTAGCTGATTTAGATTGCCGAGGAAACGACGGATTAAAGCATATGTCTTGAGCAACCAAAAAGGGTCTGAAGATTGCATTAAAATTAAATGTGCAAAAACTCAGCATGTTTGGAGCTTTAATAGGTATATACAGGGTTAAAGATATTTATTCTTTGGGGTTGTACGTAGGTTGGCTCTTAGGTAAAAAATCCGGTAGAAATGGAGTCCCTATTAAAAATTTTTGGGGTAGTTTTTTCCCCAAATTAAGGGTGTTGTGCGAAGTTCTTTATTCGCATAGTTAAAGAAAACTTTTATGTATGAAAGTTTATAAGACGGCGTAGGTGGAGTTTATACGACGGCGCCTATAAGGTGGCGTTGTGCTTCAATCGGTGTCATCTTCTACTTATAGTAGTTTCATTATCAAAATTGTCTTTGAGAGGATAGCTTAGAAAAATATTTTCTTAATGACGATATGGTTTTGACGAGCATGTATATTTTATCATTGAAAAATTTGTATACGCTATTTGAATACGAGAGCCATATTTACATTGAGCATTAAAGATTCACTTTAGAGTACGTCTTATAAAAGTGTTGAATTAATGACTAATTTTACACTGAACAATTAGCTGAATGTAATTAATAAGTATATATCATTACAGGAGATATTTCGAGATACAAACGCAGCTATGAAGGCCACCGTCGAGACAAAGGTTCCATATCCGAAAATACAGTTATAGATACCGCAAATACAAGACCCGATTTTTTTGCAACCGATAACAGCACTATAGTAGTTAGTCAAGTAGGAAGTACGGCCACTTTACCCTGTGTTGTGAGAAAATTCAACACTGGTGTGGTTAGTACACAGAATCGAAACGATTCTTTCGAAATTAATTTCTAATTGTTGTAGGTATCGTGGATAAGAAAAGAAAATCACAGGCTGTTAACGGTAGGACTTACAACTTACAGCGCTGAAGAACGGTTTTTAGTTGAACATGTCCGACATTTGCAGAACTGGGGGTTACTAATCAAGCATGTACAACACTCGGATGCAGGCGTTTATGAATGCCAAGTGTCAACACATCCTCCAATTAGCATATATGTGGTCTTAAAGGTAACAGGTAAGGTTCTTATTTAAAGCTAGCATCAACCAGCATCGACAAATTAAATGTAACACGTCCCTGATTCGTAAAGATTAGTCGGCCTTAAAATTGATTGTGATGAGACTGACAATAGAAGCGGATATGGAAATTGCTATGAAAGGTATTTCTCAATACCCAAAAAGATTATTGCTAACAGAACTGGTTCATTACTATCGATGCTTGGGATATTTTGTTGTCGAATGTTACACCGTTTCCAATACTTTGGACACGAAAATTCTTTTGTGAACCAACAGTCGAGGAATTTTAGTTTTTGTTTTTAATACACATATTTAATATAATGCAATGACAAACAATAAAAACGATTCCAATTACGGTTGTTCAGATTTTCGGGAGGGCAAGGGAATTAAAGGATTTCTAGAACTACAATTTACATTTCAATCTTATAATGCGAATTTACTCTTTCGCAAAAAAGGCTTTTAGTACATTAATAGAGACAAATCACTTTAAGAAGAACCCGCTATCATAATGCACAGAAAGCAAAAATCGGTTTGAGAAAGTTCATTATATGTAATTAGGGATTGCGGTATTCATGGCTTCAGTGGCGTAGAATTTTGTATAATCAATCGGAAATCATCTTCCCTCCGCCTAGACTTACGTTGTAGAACACCGCCCAAGTGTCAAGAGGGTTTTGTTTTCTGTAGGTTTGACATTTTGCAATTTACATCACCATTACATTTGATTTTCCATTGCTCCACCTGAAGGTATTACATTGGTCAGTATGCAAGTTTTCTTAATATGGAAATTTTGAATTTTGTCGAATCCTTGCCGCTCCAAACAAAGTAGGGATCTTTGACTCACACACGTGATCTTCATTTTGCTTGTTTAACATTTTTCAAGCGGAAGATTCGAACCCGAGACCTTGGACACAGTAGTTACACACATACCAACTACGCCACGGAACTGACGCAATTTATATCAGCTGTTTTTATCCTTTGTATATATTATATCGTTTCCTGCTATAAAACAGTTCTTTTTAGAACTAAATTACGTTGTTATGTGCAAAAGTATTTATAAAACGCACCTCTCTAACAAAATCTAAATAACTCATTTACGCCACTGTCAATGTATTTCTGCACAATGTGTCAAATGCCCTGGGTTCATCTGGCTTCATGTAAGAACAAAGACAAGGACGTGTGGTGTAGATTTGCGAGAAAAGAGTGTTAAGATAAGAGCGACCTCGATAAATAAACAAGACACTACCAAATGTCATATAATGGAAGTCGGCAAGCAATAATATTAAGATACTCAAATCAAATCAAATACAACTGACAAATTTTAGGGTAAAGCATATCAGATAATTAAAATCGTTTCACGTAAATCTTAAATCACTTCGAAACCTTGTCGCAATAATGACACTAGGTAAGTAACTCAATATTTAACTACCTTCCAACAATTTATGTATGACAACAAACTATTAAGAAAATATAACCTTAGGATTTTAAATATTCTTAGCTCTTCTTTCCACTAGATGGTTTAAAATCTCACACAATACGGGAGTGGTTTGCTGTCGGAACCAAGCTTTAAAACTCGTCTTGAAGTAAATTTTAAACTTTTCTTAAAGTCGTTACAAATTATCAATAGACGTACTACATTGTTTGAAAAGAAAATGTAGTTACAGTAGAAATAATACTTCAATACCATGTTAATTTATCCAAATTATGAGCCAAATCAACTACGTTTTTTCGAGCCGAGCTTCGAACCGAGTCGAGCTGACCAGTTCTTCGAGACGAGCTTTTCTAGTCTGCTCGTCGAGCAGTTAATAAATCCTTACTTTCCATACCAAGCGCAGCATGCTTGCGCTTACAGTATAAGGCAATGTAAAATTTGTCTTGTGTACGTGTTTCGAGCATAAAGAAGAATATCTTCAAAAAGGCCTATATGTGTATAAATACGATGAAGGTGGGAGGCTTCAGAGACACCCAGTCCAATTATGATGAAATTTAAAATATACAGGTTTCTTTAGAGTTTGCAGTAGAATGTGTCAATAAGGAAGCAGAGGAATTTGAGCGCCGTTTAACTCAAAAGTCCTCTATGTTTCTCCGACACATTTTTTGTACTTTCATTTATTTTGCAAACTTCCTGGTGGAAAATGTTAAATGATGTTAAACTAAATCGCCTCTTTTTAATTTTCAAATACGCATTCTTGTTTTTCTACTTCATTGCGAACTGGGAAACTAATTGTTTCAGCTGTTCCAAATAGCTTCTATGGCTTTTAAAGGAAGTTTTTTACATGATAAAAATTAACGGCACGGAAAGGCCAGCGTTGTTATAATTTAAGGGTGTTAAATAAATTTTACGTGCAAGTTACTTCAAATTGTACGGGATGTACTGGTTGCTTAAAAGTCGTTTGCAATTTGTTTGTAGACTTGATGCTCAATCGCCGAAGATATACCTAATGTGAACATTGCTACAACTAACTTATTTTTTTTTCTTTAACCAACTGCGTACTTAAACGTAAAATATTAAAATACCAAAAACGAACTTAGTCCATTATGATGTATGAAAAACAATCGTCTGTCCTGTGTGATTCGTCGTCACGTTTGTATTATTTTGAAATGATTAATGCAAACGATCTTCAAGCTAACTGAATTATGACTGATTGAATAATTGATAGTAAAAAATTGTTGACATAGATCCAGTAGTTATCAAATATTACTTTCAAAAATTTCCCTTTATCGTCCCATCTGGTCGTCGGCCTTTCTTTGTCAGCTGCAGTCTTTTAAGAAAGTCATTTCGTGAATTCCCTATCTACTCTTTAACTGGGTTGTTGTTTTTGTTACGGTAGCAATAAACAGAATTCCGAAAAGGAAATACAAACAGTCTGAAAGATTCGTCGTCTAATATTCTGTCAATTTGAATAGGGTTTCGGAATCTTTTGGATATAGTGTGAACGTTCGAAGTTCATCCTAGTAACAGGTGTGCGTGTGACTATTGTCGCTTCATATTTTACTGTCAATATACTTGTAAACGCTGTAATATGTATGTTTGTGAAGGGGAAAAAAGCAGTCAGCGGCTACTAAGTTCACCAGCACTTGAGCATATGTCGAATTAATAATTTTCCAATAACAATTTCGCACACTGATTGCTACTCTGAGCTAGCCTACACATTTCCCTAAAATTTTTACATCCTACATCTTTCACTATCTGTGTGCAATAGTCTAACCTAGGTCCACCTCTATTTCTTCTTTTTGGTATCTTTGCTTCTAATATATTCCGCACCATTCCCTCATGTCTTGTATGTGGCCTATTATTCTAACTCTCCTATTTTTTACCGTTTTCCGCATATTACTTCCTTTCTCTACCATTTCTAGTACCTCCTTATTCTTAACTTTCTCTGTCCACGATATCTTTATCATACGTCTGTAACACCACATGTCAAAGGCTTCTACCTTTTTTTGACTAGTTTTTTTACTGTCCAGGCTTCACAGACGTGCAGTGCTGTGCTCTACACAAGTTTTAAGCAATACTATCATTGTTTCTATGTATGTTGTCTTTGAACACAGTAGTTGCTTTTTCATGTTAAATGTAGCACGACCTTGTGCTGATCTTTGTTTTACATCTTTTACGGTTTTACCATCTTGCGTTATTTGGCTAACAACGTAGCAGAAATCCTTTACCTCTAGTAAGTTCTCGTTACCTATTTGTATTGTAGCTTTTAATTTATTTTCCCTTCCTTTGCATACTAATGTTTTAGTTTGATTTTTGTGAATTTTTATACCGTATCTCTCTGTTAGAACTGTTTCCATTTCATTAAGAGCAGCTTCTAACTCTTCTTTGCTAGATGCTAATACCGCTATATCATCTGCAAATCTAAACATATCAATCTTTAGTGCCTGTATACTAATTCCAACTGTCATTCTGTATTTGACAGTATTCATTACTTCTTCGACGTGCAAGTTAAAAATTAATGGTGATAGGGCACATCCTTGTCTCCCACTTTCCTAATATTTACTTCTCGACGTTCCTGCTCCAATTCTACTACCGCTGTTTGCTTTTGTATAAGCGATGAACTATCCGTCTCTTTCTAAAACTCATTCTAATCTTTATGAGTATTTCAAGCATTTTTTTCGATTTTACGTTGTCGAATGCTTTTTCCAGATCTACAAACCCAATATACACGCTTTCTCCTTTTTTTATTGTTTTCTTCATTTTCACCCTCAGAGCTAAAATAGCCTCCCGTGTTTCCCTGTTTCGCTTAAACCCAAATTGATCTTCTCCTAGTATTTCTTCGGCTCGTTTTTCCGTTCGTCTTTGTACAATTCTACTTAATATTTTTGACACGTGTGCTGCCAAACTTATTGTTTGTCACATCTATCCGCGCCTTTCTCTTTTGGTATAGTTACTATGATGTTACCTTTGAAATTCTTGGGATCTCGCCTGTCTGATACATACAGTTCTGTTACTGCTTGTTCAGCGGCTTTTAGAATTTCTGCTTGCACCTTATCTGTACCCGGCGCTTTACCATTTTTCAAACCCTTTAATGCTAATTCAAACTCATCTCTAAGTACAGGATAACCCAAGTCATCATTTTCAATGTCTGATTCTTCTTCTAATGCTGATAGTTCCTCTGTTAAATATAAATCTCCTATATATTCTTGCCATCTATCTAATTTTTTCGCATCTTCTATAACGGCGTTTCCTCACGCGTCCCTTATATTTTTGCTGTACGGTTTTATATCGCTAAAATTCATTCTAATTAGTTCGTATGCTTCGTCTGCCTTTCCTATTTCCATCTTAGTTTGTATCTCTTTGCACTGTTTATCAATCTATTATTCTTTAGCTTTCTTGCATTTGCGAATAATTTCCCATTTTATGGCTTTGTATCTCTGTTTTCCTGTTTCGTCTTACCTTTTTTTTTGTATTTTCGTCTTTTTTCTATTAAATTCAGGCTATTGTTTGTTATTCATGGTTTCTTATCTTTTTTTTGTGTATATACCATAATATCTCTGGCCGCTATGTCTAAGCTGGATTTAACGTTATTCCATTCTGTTTATACTTTCTTAGAATCAGAAATTTTCCGATATCTTTCAACAATTCAATTGAGTTTTTTCAAAACATACTTGGATATCATTATCTTTTAGTTTCTTAAAGTCAAAGTGTATTTTTCCGTTCCCTTTTATCAAATTTTCAAAGTTAAGAGTGGCCCTCATGATTATGATGTTGTGGTCAGTGTCTGCAGCTGTTTCTGGATAGTTTCGACAGTCCTTTACTTGATTCCTAAGCCGTTGTTTAACAAGAATATAATCTATTTGATATCTTCCAATATCCCGTGGCATCTTCTACGTGTATCATCTTTTAGCATGATGTTGAAATAATGTGTTTGTGATGGTTAAATTACTTTTGTGACAAAATTCTACTAGTCCCTTTCGCCTGTTCTTTCTCGTGACTAAAATCAAATAAACCTACTGCCGCTCCTTCCCTACCATCACCTACCACAGCGTCAAAACCCCCCGTAATTCATAAATTTTCATGTCCTTTTACGTATCTTAGTATATCTTCGACATCATTGTAGATCGCCTCTACCCCATTCTCACCGTAGAGAGGTGGGCATGTGTACTTATATTATTACTGTATTTACCGGTTTAGATTTTAATCTAATCATGAGTACTCTTTCGTTATTTTGTAGGTAGTTTTCTGCATAGTGTCCTTGCTTTTTTTCACAACTATCCCCACACCCGAATTTCTTTCCTCTGATCCTGTGTGAATTACCCTAAAGTCTTCGCTTCAAAAATCTCCCGTCTTTGGCCACCGAAGTAGTATTTAAATTGTTAATGTTCTTGTTAGGCGGTAAGCTATTGTTGTTGTTATTATTGTTATTGTTGAAATTGACATTGTCTTGGTTATTGTTATTAATACTTTGAGATATATTATTGTTAATATTATTATGGAAGGTATTGTTTATACCCAAAGTGTTGGTGTAGACGAGTTTATGTAAAAATTGTTTGGGGTAACCATTGTTTAATAAGGTATTGAATAGTATTCTTTTATTTTTATTTAAAAATTGGGTATCAGAAATCCTTTCGATGCGATACTTCATCGCATTGACTGTGTTGAATTTATGTTTCAATAAATGGTTGGAAAGAAAATTCAAATATCTACCTGAATTAGCAGGTTTGGTATAATAGTCAAATATTAAAACGTTGTTTGTTCCTCCGACAACTAAGATATCAAGAAAAGGTAATTTTCCATCTACTTCTGTCTCACTAGTGAATTGTAATTGTTTATCGAAACTATTGAACGTGGTTATTGTTTCACTGATATGATGGGGTGGGGTAGAACAGATGATGTCATCAACGTGCTTGACGAGGAAAGTAGTAAGGTAGCCGTGGGAGCACAGAATCTGGGAGAGAGTCCATAACGATTTGGGCAACGACGGGTGATATTGGAGAGCTCATAGGTGTACTTAAAAGTTGGAGATAAAAACAGTCTTGAAATACAAAATAAGTATTATTAAAAATCAAATTAACGGTAGCAAGAAAATAGTTAACAAGAATCTTGCAGCGAGGTTCAATGGCGGCCATTTTCTTTGATGATATTAAGGACTAGAGTCAGAGGAATATTTGTAAACAACGACGTAATGTTTAGAGAGACAAAAATATGATTTTTAGGAAGTCTCACGTTTCTGAACTTATTGATGAAGGTAAGACAGTCTTTGATATTGTAGAAGCAGAAGAAATTAAATTTTGAATTTTGAATCAACTATTTTTATTTGGACTTTTATACCCAATATACTACCATCTAGTTACCAAAATAATTCAGCTAACCAGTCCAGTAACGATTTAAGTGTAATAAAGTGAATTAAAGTACAATAAAGGGTAGACGGAGAGCATCCACGTTTGATCGGCCAGTTTAAAGTTCATCTCTAGAGTGAAATAAAATACTTTTACCAGAATACAGGATTCGCTCTAGTTGTAACTTTTGGTTTTATTTTATGTAGAAGGCATGGTCTTTGTTACTAGTATATAAGTTCCGAAGTTGATGCCCTCTATTAAAATTTCACTATTCGTAAGTTAAATTAATAGGTATTCGAATACTATTTTCTTTAAATCGTTAAATCTTGCGTATTTGTTCTGCTTAAAAGCAGTTCGTAACGTGCGCTATATGTTGTATTTTGACACTTTGTGTAGCTACTTACTATATCTATCACTGTCAAACTTGTAAGATTGATGTTTTACCTTTAATCTGTTTCCAGGCAAGCCACGTCCATTCTTCTTAAACGAGAATACGATTGAAGTACGCAATCTTCAGTCACATATGGTTGGGCCCTAAAAGGTACCGGGTGTGAGTTTCTGGAAAAATCTGATGACATAATACTAGTAAGTCTTATGGAAAATCATCTTTTTTGAAAGTACTATCAAAGGAGTTTTCACAAACATATTCGCTACCTTCTATGTTGGGTAGAATTACATCAAGTGGATCTAAAGGTTTTAAGTAAGCTTAAACGATCCTAGAGTCAGAGGATGGATTTTTAAGTTTATGTCCTGTCGTACGGGTGAAGAAGTTCCGTCCGACCTGAGAGCAACCTTACATGGACATAGAATCAATTAATGTTTATTGTTGTGTAATAAATAATTTAATTGGAGTTGGAGCAGTTTTATAGTCACTTGTCTGACTTTCATGATCTGCAAATATCTTCTTTTTCATTCGGGCTAGTCAAAATGTATCGCAAACAAAGTGAAATTAAAATGGTACTTGTTATAAAAATAAGTTTATTATACATCTTAATCATATGTACATTGAGTTGTAATTCAAAGCTTACATGTCTACGGTTAATTACCAACTGACTAGCGAGCGCCTCGTCTCCTGAAGACTCGCTTTCCCCACTCTTTGTGTGGTACACTGTAACCATCTTAAGGCAACGTATCTTACTTCTAGCTAATGCGACAACAGTACAATGCCATCATTAAAGTAAATAGGTATCTTCCGACAAGAGCAATCCAGCCCTATACACGCACTTACCCTCTCATTCTTTTTAATTAGATGGCAACTGTTATTTTGTTATTTACAGTTGATATAATTGGGATCCATGGTATCTTACAGAATAGACTTCTCATGTGAAATATAGACCAAAACCTCGTAGAAAATTGTTCAGGAAATTATATAATAATTATACAGACAAAGATTTTTATGTACTAAAACTCGTAACCAACTAAATTATTTAGCACACAACAGTAAACATTAACTGATTCCATGTCCATGTAAGGTTGCTCTTAGGGCGGACGGGACTTCTTCACCCATACGACAGGATATAAACTTAAAAATTTATCCTCTGACTCTAGGATTGTTTAAGCTTACTCTAAACGTTTAGATCCACTTGAAGTGATTTTCCCCAACATGGAAGGTAGCAGATACGTTTCTGGAAACTCCTTTGTTAGTACTTCCAAAAAGGATAATTTTCCACGAGACTTACTAGTGTCATGAGCTCCGATTTTTCTAGAAACTCACTTCTGGTACCTTTTAAAGCCCAACCATATGTGACTGAAAATTACGTACTTCAATCGTATTCTCGTTTGAGAATGGACGTAGCGTGCCTGGAAACAGATAAAAGGTAAAACATCAATCTTACAACTTTGACAGTGATAGATATAGTAAGTAGCTACACAAAGCTTCAAAGTATAGCATAAGGTGCACATTACGAACTGTTTTTAAACAGAACAAATACGCAAGATTAAACGATTTAAAGAAAATAGTAGGTATTTGAATACCTATTAATTTAACATACGAATAGTGGAATTTTAATGGAGGGCATCAACTTCAGAACTTGAATACTAATACAATATAACAAAGACCTTGCCTTCTACATAAAATAATACCAAAAGTCACAAATAGGCGAATCCTATATTCGGTAGTATTTTATTTCACTTTAAAGATGAACTTTAAGCTATCCGATCGAACGTGGATGCTCTCCTTCTACCCTTTAATGTACTTTAATTCACTTTATTACACTTAATCGAGATTTACTGTAATTTACAATTATTTTGTGATTTTGAGGTTAGGATAAGTTATTCAATATTTATAAATTTTGCAACAATTTTGCTACAACTTTCAAAACACTGTGCTTAGTAACAAAATCATAAGATATTCTAAATAACGTTTTAATATTATTTTTTTTGCAGAAGCCATTGCTGAAATTGTAGGTGCTCCCGATTTACACATTCGAGCCGGATCAACCTTGCGTCTGGTGTGCAGGTTAAAACGTTCTACTGAACCGCCTACTTATGTGTTTTGGTATCACGAACAGCGTATGATCAACTACGACTACGGTGTTTTAGTTAATAAGGATCGATTTACAAGTGTACTTTTATTAGACGCAATTGGCAAAACCCACAATGGCAATTATACCTGCAGTCCATCAAATGCAGTGCCCGCTTCTATAACGGTTCATGTACTTAATGCAACCGTAGGTATGAATCTATATATTTTATTACAAACTTTTAAGATGAAAAATGTTTTTAGAAGAGCAACCAGCAGCCATGCACCATGCTAATTCTTCAAACACATCAACTGGAGACTTATTAAACTTTGGTGTTTTCGCATATATCATTGTATTTACCTACCGCGACTGGCTCAGGTAAAACCGCCAGTTCCGATTAGATCAATATGTATATTATGTGATGTAAACATACTAAATAACATATTGCCAAATGTTTTTTCAAAATAAGGATGTTCAGTTCTATATTATAATTGTATGCTCAAGAATTATTTAATTAAAGGAATGTCTTTGCTAACTACATAATCATACATTTAAAAAAGAGATCAAAAATAAATGTTTTCTATCACCGTTACTTTTTTCTTTACCTATAAATATATATTCTCTGGTAAATAATCAATTAATTAAAAAACCTCCAAGCACTCAAAATGCCATGATAATATGAACACTGTTGTTCCGTTTTTCGAAGTTTGCGGTGAGGTTGGAATGCATACATTAAATTGTAAGTATAATATGCATTTAAATACACTTAACAGTTACTAGAACGATAAGGCCTGTGGCGCTGGTAAGTGTAGAACCTGCAATTTCTATCCTTGCATTTGAGGCCTAAACCCTTTAATAGAGCCTGCAATACGATTTGAAATTACTTCCCGCTCATTTATTTAAAATAATTTTTCAAAAGGCTTCTCAATAATAAACATTGAACGATTATACTTAAAGTTATGCTGCATTGGTAAACCAAGCACTACACCATGGAATGTAAAGAACACACATAGTTTAAGCAATTCTAATTACGAATAAAAATTATAAAAACCCTTAACCGCAAAAGAATATTTAAAATACTAGATACGTATTTCGACCACTTAGGCTGAAGTGAACCTTCCCAACATACAATTTACTATAATGTTGCTTTAAACACTATCGAGGATATTCTCCTCACCCGCAGGCTGGTATTCTCCACAACAAACAAGTGAAGTGTGACGTTATAACTAAAATCTACTTAATTTAAACTAATTCAAATCTGCTGAAGTGGAACCAAATTAATCTTGCTTTCTCATTGGTTGTTGACCAATAGGGAAAGCAAAACAGATGACTACATGAGCCCTTTATCAGTGTTTAAGGGGGGTCTTTTATGTTTAACAATTTTAATTGATTCATAGGCATTTAAGAACGAAAACTTTGGAACCGCTTTTAACAATTTAACATTTTCTAGTTTAACGGAGTGGCTGGTTTCAAAAATATGTTTGGCGACCTGAGACCTTTCGTATTTACCATATTTGAAGTGAGCAGTGTGCTCTTTAAATCTTGTTGTTATATTCTCCTTGGTCTGGCCAATATATTTATGAAAACACCCTGGCCCTGAACAACTAATTTCATAAAACCCCGACTTTTGCAATTTTTCCACTTGTCTTTTACATTTCCTAATAAATATTTAATTTTATTATTAAATTCATTTGACAGTCATCGTGATAAATAGTAAGCCGGTGAGTTGATACCTGAAACTATTGGTATCATCGATTTATTATTTTTGTGAGTTTTTGGTAAACAGTAAAGTTGTAACATGTTTAATTTGAGCAATAATTATTCGCATTGAATTACGAGGATAATGCGCTAAGCGTGCCTTAGCCTTTATTAATCTTCTTATGTTAAAATATCTGTGTGACATAAAGTTACTTCGTCAAGCATCTTTAACTGCTTCTATGCTATTTCCCCACCTCTAACGTCGCTATCATTCGGTTTTCGCTTCATCGAGTTAGTCGCCCGCTAGCAACCGCCTTATCAAGATGTATTTCCGGCTAGAGGCATGCGACCTTCGGCTAAATTACTTATGTAAGCGGGTCAGGTCGTGCTAGACCTAAAACCAATTTGATAACTTCTACTAACGGTTGGTAAATTATACATTTTACGAACTAATTTAATTTGGTTTCATTTATTTAGCGCGCCTACGAAGAACTATAGGAAGGTACAAGTAAGATTTTGGTTTTGTAATTTGTATGGTTTTGTACAAGAATTCGTCAACGAAGAATTCGCCATCGAAGAATGATAGATTAAGCACGAGTAAAGATGTTGGTTTTGATTGCTGTAGTCCCAAATTAGAAATGGCTAGTAATATTGTTTGGAGATTATGAATTTCCGTCCAGATTTGTCTTGGAGCAACAGAGGCAGTTCGGTTCGTTATTAAATATAAGAAATTTCTTGCATGTGTTTTGAATGTCGTAAAACTTTGATAAACAGACTATCATATAAAGCACGGAAAGTTGCAATTATGTTTACGAACATATAATCTGTTTAATTCTCAATTATTGTTGAACTGGTTTTACAAGCCGTAGAACAAAATTTTGTCAAGTTAGGTTTATATAATTACAAGATTTGTTCCATTTGAACCTCAGATAATTTCAAGGTATATTTTCGACGTCATACTTTTTTTGTTGCACAGTTGACAGATGTTGTCATGAAAGCAGATGCTTCGTGCAGCTGTCATAGAATTTAAATTAAACATTCCTATTTTTGTAATTAGCTTTTATCTACAAATAAATTATGAAATCTAAATATAAAAATTTAAATAAACGCTGCGTAATAATTTAGAAACTGTAATCTACCTGAAAAGATCTGCCCAGGTTAGAAGCGTTAATTCAGTGTATTATGCTTACAAATTATTTTCAATCAAATGTTTAAAGCAAGTTTATGTTTGAAGAGTAGTTGTTTGCTTTAAAAAGCCAAAACCTTGACTTTGTTATAGATGTTAATGATGAAATCTTTTTTACTTGTTAAATAGTTCTGAAATTTTAAAAAAGAGTTCTTTTAGTAAACAATTAGTTAAACTTTGAGACTTTTATTTTGGTCAAATGCGATCAAATCTGATTACATAAAAGTAGAATTTTTGAGTAATAATTTTGTGCCAATATCATATTGGATATACATTTTTTATTTATTTTTGATACTTTTATAGGACACAAATGATGTTCTACGTTTTTATTTATTTAATTTTTGCAATTTCTTACAGGAGCTGCGTCTTATTTTAATAAGACAGGTTTTTGTTAACGAAGGCGATCGTTTTATCTTTGGGTTTCCACGTCCGCCCTTAGAATTGTGCTTTGCTATTACCGTGATTATCTCAGGACTTGGTGGCGCCTATTTAATTTAGTTTAACTTTGGTTTGCAAACAAAATTTGACTTACCTCCCCACTTCTTATTGCTCTACCCAGGAATAGACCCTAGCTATGTCGGAAGATTTTTGTTCACTGGCGCCCATTTAGAAAAATAAGTCACACTTGCGCCTCAACGTTTAGTGCCCCGTAAAATAAAAGAAAATAACAACAAAATTTGTATCAAAGTTTTGGCACTTCAGGATTTGAAATTGTCAATCGTAATGCGAACGTGCTTTTGAGATGACCTTGTCCCGAGTACTGTAGCTATTTCCCAAAGTTAGAAACAAAGTGCGGCTTACTTGGTCGGGCAATCACGATCAGTGACGATTGCCAGTCTCCACAGTTGCGAACCAAACGAGAAAATTACAAGGATCTAGGTATTATTCTAACTTGTAAAGCAAAAGGGGTACGTTCATTCTGGCAGGATATTAGTCCGTTGAGTAGCATCCTAACTCGTACTGAGCACTGTGGAATTTCTTGGAAGTAGAAAAATGTGATCTTGGTGCAATCCCTGGAAAATGGAGATGGATCTGTGAGTTTTCAGGTGGTAGTTTCCAAAACACGGTGCACCATTAGAAAATCGTAAGGCTCCAATGAGGCAATATAAATGTGGGAAGTCCTTTTGAGAAAGAGACTATGCCTGGCATAGATACATTTTGATAGCGATGGAAAATTTTACGAAGTTGACCGAAGCGTATGCTAGACCAAATCAAGAATCTGCAACGTCGCTAACGCGCTGGTAAAAAACCGTTCTGCTGCTTTGGAGTTTCTTTAGAGATGTATGCCAATCAGCTCGGAAACTTTGATTATGAGTTACTCCAAGAGGTTTGCTGGGGATGAGAAAAACCCAAAAAACACTATTGCTCCCGCAATCGAATAATACGGTTAATCGCATATATCGCATTTTGAGCAAGTACTTTTCCAAAGTGGTCCCCCAACATCAGAGAGACCCGGAACAATATTTACATCTATTTCTATTAGCCTATCGGTTTTCGGTTCATGAGAGCAATGGATAGACACCTGCATGTACTATCCTGGGACGCGAGATACGTTTACCAAGTGATCTTAAGTTTGGGTTTAAACTTGGAGATGACAGTGGGTGAAAGCTACGTCGAGAAGCTCAAGCGTAAGGTGCATGACATGCATGGCAACTTTAATAAAACAACCTGATCCCAAGCGATGGGATAAAAACCAGATATTACATCAAACAGCAGGAGTTTGGTTTTAAAAAGTTCGACTACGTCTAGCTATATAACCCCAAACAGAGGCGTGACTCTCTACAAAATTACAACGACATTTAAAGTTCCGTAGAAGTTGTAAAAATGATCTACGATGTGATATATCAGATTTGTAAGCTCACAAAAGGAAAAACAATAGTGGTGCACGTTAACCCGTTAGCACCCTACGATAGTCACGAAGGCAGCTAGAAAACAGCACCCAGTGAGACAAATAAACAATTACCCTCGGGAGGATGTATGTTTAGTTCATGTCTTTGTACAGCGGTACAGATAAAGTGGGATTTGGGATCACAGAAGGGACTCATGGTGGTCTATTCAGTGTGCCATTGAAATACTATTTGACACATTGCGTACCATTAGATCTTGATATATCCTGAGGGCCTGCTTGAGGGTCTAAAAATAAATTTTGGGGTTTTGGTCAACTTCAGTGACAACAATCGGAGGTCAGGAAACCATACGGCTAAAGGACCGGGCATTGTGGCATTTACTACCTGCTGACCAAGCAACAGACTTCTGGTAAACCAAGTCACCAGTATTTACGAAAGGCGTTAGTGGACCTCTAGGACCAGATGATCAAATTTGATGTCAAGGAGTCAGCTATACCTAAAATCTGCGATGAACATGATAGGCTAGACTAGAGGATGGTACGAAATATGCTAGAGATACTGTTTCAGAAAACCGGGGTCTAGACTTTGGTGTGTGATTACAATCCAAGTGTACGGTGCCTGGTTTGAAAAGTATTGATTGCTATTTCTACGAACATGGAAACTGCAAAAATGGATTTTATTGTCATGGTCAAAAATAATACCGTTGTACCAATTCATAGTTTAATCGACCTATTGTTGCTGTAGAGTAAACACCATCACGCGCAAGTTTTATGTATATACGTAATATATAAAGTATTTTTAATTATGGAATGTAATACAGTCTAATTGTTATGGAACACTTAAGCTCAAGTTTTTTTATTATGCAGTATTGAAAGTTCAAATTCTCGAGTGTTGCAATCTTATGAAGTATTGAAGGATTTTCCGTCAATTTTGTTTTGTACAAAAGTCAAGCTGTAATGCCAAACACGTGTGAACCTCGCGCACCTGTTGTTGTAACTGCACACGATAGTTAACGAACGATGATGTCTAGAGGATTATTTGGGCTGAGTGCCTTCCAAGTCTATTCATGTTTTCCGAACCACTATTGGAAGAGTAATAATTTTTTGTAAATTCTATATAGTGATTTAAATTAGTACACGTTATTTTCTGTTCAGAATATAATAGTTAGATGTTGTATAAACATTTGTAAGAACGCAAAGAAATTTCTATAAGATAACTTTATTTGAACTTAAAAGGTTACACTAAAATGTGCTTGTAACTAAGCATGTGATCCGTTCGTATTTGTTTGTCATATTATAAAATCTGGTTTTTCTGACAGCACAATTGAAATACAGATTAGTTTAGACCATAAGTATATATGACCTTTGATTCAAGAAATTAAATTAATTAAAAATGTAAGTTCTGCAGTTTATGAAAAGTCAATATATTTAATTAATTATATGTAAACCAAAACAGGATCCTTTTTCGGTCTCAAACACAAGTTGTAGAACATTATTAAAAACACATTAATTTTCCTAAAGAACTATAATATATTAGCACTTGCAAAATTTATACAAATAATAAAAGACTACTCTTAGACATTATTAAAGGTAGAGATATAAAAAGCTTTAATACGTGTAAAATTGTACAAATTATGTATATATATATATATATATATATATATAAATTCCCTTTATGAAACAAACAAATTCTTTCATTTATGGCTATGCAAATTACTAGTTTGCTTTGTGTAATTAGTAACTTTCTTTCGATTTATCGTAAAGTTTGTGATTATTTATACATCGTATATACTTGTTTTATATATATATATATATATATATATATATATATATATGAAGTAAGATGTATCTGTAAACAACTCTTATGAAAATAATAAAAGCCATTGACAAATACAAATACACTACTTTAGTAGTGTTGGTGTTTTATCACCTGATGGCGGTTTTATTTACTTTTGCCATAGTACAGTGATTGTTTCGAAATTATATCATTATAATAGCTTCGATTACTTCATAGGGTTCTTGGGAACTATTCCACTCTGACGAGGCTAACAAGCCGAAACCATGGTCAGTGGATGTTTCCTCCCCTATGAAGTAATAAAGCTAATGTTTTGTTAATGGCTATATAACTACCAGCCCGATTTGTATTTGTCAATGGCTTTTATTATTTTCATAAGAGTTGTTTACAGATACATCTTACTTCATATACAATTTTCTTATTGCGGACTGCAAATAACTTGTCTTTGTTTATATATATATATATATATATATTGCTGTGAAACCCACCAAAAAGCCTCACCAGAGTAAAAAAATATTCGAGCCTCTCGAATTGGGCACCAAGATTTGCCGTGATTCTCGCCCCGTTGAATCTCTTCAGATAGTCGCCTTTTTACTCTTTCCGTCTCGGCTGCTCACCTAGTTAAAACTTTCATCCTCATTCATAAAAAACAAACAAACACATTCCTACCACAAACATCAACGTTAACTCTATTTACATCAATATTCATAATACATTAAAATTTCAAAATTAAATTGTAGCATAAATTTCAGTATCATAAAATTTCAAGATTAAATTTGTCATCATTTTAATTTGCATCCAGAATTAAAGTTCTTGTAGGATGCCTACTAATTAATTTAACAATATTTGCAGACCTGAGTCTGAGTACAAAGGGAGCATCTCCCACCTCTTTACGTTAATCAAACAGGTTAGTCTAATTGAGCTCAAAGACAGACCCAAATTTTCATCATAATCAAAACATAAACTGCTAAATATTCCTTTCTACTTAAACAAGAAAATTTTACCTTAAAATTAAAAGTTGTTGTTCATACAAATTCACTACTGTCAATTTTTTTATCAAATAAATTATAAAGATATCCAACACAGACAAAAACATCAAAGTTCGAACAAAATTGTATAATTTACCTGAAGGTTACTGCACTCGTGGCTTCAATGTACATCGTCCTTTGTTAATCACACCATTCCAACTGGGTTATGTTTACAGCTCCTGATTCTGAACGCTTTTAAAATTTTCTACACCACCATTCATCTAATTCAGGGCTTCTCAGGATCTCATCTAAGTATATCAAAATCTTGTTTTGTGGATCCAGTCACGATTACGAATAACATTTGATTATTAACACCCCCGAAAAATAGCAAAGAAATTCCTAATTCTTTCACGCTATACCCCAAAACTGCCTACTTTTGTTTATTCGTTTATCGTTACTAATTTCGATAATTGGTACAGTAATACTCGCAAATATAACTAGACTTTATTACCTCGTATCTTCTTTTTTAAGTGCACTAATGCATAATAACTTGTATCGTAGCACGTCAAGAGCAAATTGTTTTAAAGTATTTAATAATCACCAAAATATAAGAGCAAACTGTTTAAAGTATTGAATCAAATTGAAAATCTAAGAGCAAAACTGTTTAAATTATCGAATACAATCAAAAATCAAAGAGAGCCAAACTCCTATCAACACGGGTTTATATAATAGCTCGCCTGTATGTCGGTTTTGTCCCGCGACGGCCAGTTTTCAGAATTTCGCATACTATGTTCCCTTTTTGACAGTCCGGTACGCGGTTCTACAAAATTTGCACACGCGCCAGTTAAAAATCTAAGAATTTTCACACGACTCGCAAACACGTCCGAGAACACTAATTAATTTTGTATAGAAATCGTTACGTTTACACCTCTCATATCTGCATCTTATTACAACCAATCATTTCCTCGTGACGTTGCTCAAATCACGCCTTTATTATTTGTGTCTCTGCCTTGCGCATTTTATCTGTCTTTTCTAACTTGCTTCTAGTGGTGCAAATCGATACTCTTTACTATCGGTTATTTCAGTCCACGTGTATTCTTATTTGAGTTAAATAACCCCGTATCTAGCCTTCCCGTTAATATAAGCTACGGTTTATCCGACCGTTTCCAATATACGCAGAATTCTCATGTTTATCAGCTCGAATTTATTAGAATTTGACATTTAAAAATACGCAGGTGTTCAATCGTAACATTTTAAATAACACTTCTACGATTTGAATAATATTGGTTTTTTTTTTAAAAGATTTTATGCCTATTATACCTTAATAATCGTTCAATTAACTCCAATTAAAATAATAATGAATGGCATTGACTTCTACCCTTTAATTTTTAGTAAATCCTAATTAAATATTAATTATTATTTGTACATTTTGTTTAATACTCGTTACTTGAAACTTGAATTAATTAATATAAATTTTGCACGTAATTTCTATTTGTTTCTTTACTTGGAATAATTAAATTACATACAAGTTGAGCATTTTAATTCTGCTGCTTTTTATAGAAAGCGTCTAGTGAATAATTTAAATCCCTTATTTTTAATGAAACGAATACATTTGTATGCTCCACGTTTTAATAGCGCATACTTTTTCCCAAAGCTTCCTTATACACGGTGATTAAAATTATGTGATGTCGTTAATTAATTTTTTACCCTGGTCTAAATTTGAGTATTTTCCCCCTATTTGAATACAAATAATCCCACTCATTTGAATGCAAATATAAAACATTTAGACTGCCAAAAAAAATTTACAAAAAAAATTGCCTATCTCACTCTACCCTTATCTATCTAACTTACCTAACTTATATCCAATCCTAAAAATATTTACACCTATCCTATATCCCTATCCTATTCCTAACTCTCACCTAATTTTATAAACTGAAATATCTACACTTAACCTCTCTTATTTTCTTCCTACATTTAATTTTCCTTCTCATCCTATACACCTATTTCTAACTATCTCCTATATGTATCCTATACCTAGCTTTATTTTCTATAAACACTTACTTCTACTCTTCTATATACACCTATTTCTATTGTGGTGCTGGTTCTCCTGTATAAGGGAATAGTAGGTTGACGTGAAACCGTCCTCTCATTTCCGTCCCTACTTCCTTAACAAATACGTGCACTCCCTACTACTTCACCTATCTCAAAAGATCCCTCATAGGGCAAGTGTAGTTTAGCACATGTCATTCTATCTCTCTTCCCTACTCTCAAGCTTTTTACTACTACCTGGTCTTCCACTTTAAATTTTACTCTCTTTCTTATTCTCGCGTTCATCTTCCTTGTATATTTTTCAGCTCTCTTCCTTAATCTCTCCCTCACATCTACCAAAAGTTGTTGAAATTCATCGTCCCTAAGCACAATTTGCAATGGTCTTTCGGGATACTGTTTCTTGATAAGCATAATGGGACTGGTTTCTGTCACGGTACTAGGGTTTCATTGATAAAAGATTCAACCTTGGACAAATTGTCCTCCCATAAACGATGATTCCTATGTGAAGCCAAACGCAAGAATTTAACTGTCTTTTGAATATATCGCTCAGCTGGATTAGCTTGAGGATGCCTTATACTACAAAACACCACTTTACCCTGTTATCGCCATAAAATTTCATATGTTGGTCCAATGATACGCCACCTGTATAAAATCTGGGACTATCCCCCGTTAAACTTGACATGTTGTATTTGATAGTACTAACTTCGCGTTCTACCCTGCCTAACTGATCCCGACATGAGTCCGTTACTTCAGTCATTTTTATATTTATTTCTTCTTCACAAAAAATGCGTACTTCGGACCTTAAATGTCCCATTTCCTGTCGAAAACCTGTAATATCAGCTCATTTTTATCAACCCTATTTTCAACTTCCCCCATCTTTACGGTAAGACTATTTTTAAACCCTGTAAATTCCTGGTCTAAATTTGAGTAATATATATTTCTTTAAATCAATAAAAAGTGCCCTAAGTTGTTCTAAAGCTTTCTTACATTGAAGTCAACAATAATTTTCCTATAAAAGCAAGCAACCAAATTTATAAAGTTTTTGTAGTGTAAAAGGAAACGTTATTGATATTGAATTGGGAAAATTTTTTTTTAGGTATAATCTTAACTAGTTAATCTTTTTGGAATTAATTTTTTTGTGATAAAGTGACAAGGCTCTATTGTAGCCCTAGCTCTAAAATGCTTTGAGGTGATTAAATTTTCAGATAGTACGAGATGGTCGTTCCAATTCCAGTTTGCAGAGTCACAAGTAAGTATTATATTTCTATGTTTTGTTTGTTAAGGAGATTTTTTTTCTTTTCGAAGATTTCCGTTTCTTATCTTCGGATTGTTTCTCATTATAGCTATTATTAAGATACGTTGGCGACCATTAAACATTCTTTTATTATCGTATACCATCCTACGATCCTAGCTCATAACTCTGCCCTAAGTTGAAGAAGCTTAGCTGGCTGGAAGATCTCTTTAGAGGGTCCTATTATACTCAAAGCCATTTTGTATACTCTCTACTCTGAGCTTAAGTCTTAGACAGGAATTTCTCATAATTTATAGAGGTTCTGCCGCCTATGAGGTAGAGTAGTTACATTATAAAAAAAAATTGTAACAAAGTCTCGAAAAAATGATTTCGGTTTTCTAGTTCGGTCTAATGTATTTTCTGTAGAGTTTTCTTCTAACGTGTTGATATAAAAATTTAGTTGGTTTCCCGTATTATAAAATTCATTACCTCTGGTATGCTTACATTTGTATTTCCTCGGCCTTTAGTGTTCCTGAACGTGCGTGTACCACCTTCTTAACCCTGATATCTGGTGTGTGAAGTACGTTGACTTCCATTTGTATTGTGGTTATATTTTATGCGTCTAGTAAATTGATGACCTTTTCAGGTTGCGTAATACATTTGCTAAGGTTTATTTGCAATTTTCTCTTCTTTCGCGGCTATTACTACGTCTTTTAATTTATCATAATTTTGAGCTTTTGTAATTGTTTTTAGACTTTCGACCCTAATTTTGTTTGTGAATCTGTTTCGACTGCGGTTGTCAAAAGTTTTAGTGATTGTTCGTCACCGGCTAATTGAGCTAATATTAAATTGACCATTAATTCCACGATCCTTTTTCCAAAATTTTCAATTGATTTATTATTTTGACTGACGTTATGTATTTCTGCAGATAATCCTAATGCTGATTTTTTAGTTAAAAGATGATGATTGATATCGTTCACAGGTGTTTGTAGACTCTCATACTTATTTATCTAATCGTATTTTAGCGTTTTGAGTTAACTAAATTTTTAAGGCAAATTTTACTAACAATTCCTTACTTTCATCGTCTAGCAAGCTACCATACAGTTCCATTGCGTTGATAATTTGCTTCGTGACATTTTCTGAACCGTCCAAGGCTGAAATCATGGAGGCTGTCACTTTTAGTTAAAATTTTTCACCCATGCTGTCCTGATTTTTCCTACCTAAAATACTTAACTTTCTACTTTTACAAATTTCAGTAATATCCCCTATACACTTATCTATTACGTCTGCTTGTTGCTTAACTTTTCGATAATTTCAGATCTATCAAATTTTGCGACTTTAATCTAATATCTAACCTATACTCCGCGCAAAATCTATTCAAATAAGCAAATTTCCTATCAGCAACATTCTAATCATTTCGCCTTTCTTGACATATTTATTTAAATTTTTAATAAAAATCTTAAATTCCTCTAAAATTGCTTTAACTGTTCTTTCTATCTCGTACTCAAGTTATATAGCTTATCCATCTACTGGCTCGAACATTTTATAAAGTAAGAAAACAACCAACAGCGCTAATTTTGTTCCTGAGGTGATGCCATTATTTCGGAATTTGAAAAATCCATTAAAAGAACCATTATTACTTCCAGTTTGTGCAATAACTACTTCTCCTTTGAAATTGCTGGTGTCTATTCTATGTAGTGTTCTCTTGAGGACTCTCGTCGGGTTAAGGTATTCACCAAGCTAAAACAAAGTCGACGACTATTTCAATTTATTTTAATTTCATTTCAGATACAGTACAACCGTTACAATCTATGATTTTTCGTCCAGTTCCTTATTACATATTAGTTCTAGTTCTTAATAGCTAATAATAGTTATGTAATTATGCCTACTTTATAATTTCAATTACACCTAGCCTAGAGTTCGTGCACATGTACCTTCTATTGATTGTATTGCTGTACAATTCCGCACTGAAGTTCTATAAGTAGGGGTGGGCGATACGGGATTTTGCGTATCGAATATCGATACATATTCTATATCGATATGTATCGATATATCGAATATCGAATATCGATATATATCGATACGTATCGATACGTTTCGATGCGTATCGATATGTATCGATGCGTATCGGTGCGTATCGATACATATCGATTCGTATCAATGCGTATCGATACGTATCGATGCGTATCGGTGCGTATCCATACGTATCGATACGTATCGATTCGTATCGATGCATATCGATAAGTATAGATACGTAGCGGTACGTATAGATATATATACATATATATATATAGCGATTCGTATCAGAACGTTTAGATGTGTAGATTAAGTATACATATCGAGACGTAGCGATACCTATCGGTACGAATCGATACGCATCTATAAATTTTTCTACTCTTTCTTTGGGAATAAAATCACAAGATCGTTTTAAAATAATGTATTTACTGACAATTCAATCTTTCACTTAAGATTGTTTGTTATCAAAATAATTAAAGTTTCAAGTTTAATATTTGTGACAAGTATGTATATAGGGGTGGGCGATACGGGATTTTGCGTATCGAATATCGATACATATTTTATATCGAATATCGATACGTATCGATGCGTATCGATGCGTATCGATACATATCGAGTATGGATATATCGATATTTATTTTTTGCTGTATCGGGGGGGTCGATACGGGGGTCGTATCGATACGTATCGATATATCGATACGCCGACCCAGCCCTATCTATAAGTCACTCGCCTTTGAAAGGCATACAACTCAATTCAATATCAAGTATAAATTATTAGGATATTCGGCTATCACACCGTCAACCAAAACCATCTGAAGGATTAGGTGCCGCCGCTGGGACGTAATATTACGGGTAGAGATAGAACTCCGTAAAAAGACATAAAGTTATTAGGAAATTATAATCATATATAAAAAAGGTAAAACGTTTTAGAACTCTGTTTAACTGAATTAATGTCAGAATATGAATGGATATAAGGTATAGTGCCACCAAGCAAACAAGACTAGGGAGGTGTGTCCCTGATGTCACTGCCTGCTAAGAAATACACTCAAAGTAGAAAGCTTTTATTTGTCTAATTGAAATATTTGTAAGGTTAGATTATTAATATTCAACATTAATGACATTATTGTATTTTTAATCTTCAATAATTTTAGAAGATTTAATTAACAATGACATGACACAACACACCATGGAATTTTAAATTGGTTTAAAAATGCTTTGTTCCCGCAGTATACTTTGAAACAAATCGCTTTCTGATTGGTTCCATATGTTGTTGTTGGAAATTAGTTCACATTAGTTCACATTTTCCGGGTCCTATGTTTGCTTGGTGGCACTGTATCTTTACAAATCTTGCTTGTAATCTAGAACAGACGTCAAACTTGCAACATACGAATTAAATAAACCGTCACACAATTAACTTTTATGGTTATACTTTACAATCACTTTAATTAAAGTACGTTCTTCCAAAAAAATAAGACATCAGCTATTTTATCCCTATCTAAAGTATACACACCAGGCTTAACCATGAATCAGACTCCATTAATTTCCAGGTGGATCCGTGCGTCACGTACCCGTTTTTTCTAAAGTAATTGTTTCAAGAAATAAGAACTAGTTGATTAAGTTTGCCACCGCCCTGTTCTTTTAAATTTATTACCAAAACAAAACTGATTTGCAATACATTGAGTTCCAAATAAATTGAATCAGGTTATTGGCCAAGTGCATGCATTTGAGGGATAACCGTTAACTTAGATTAACATAAAACTTGTGAATTTCATTTTTAAAACAAAAAAAGAATACCTTAGATCTATAAACATAATTCAAAATTAAACAATCATTATGGTTAATCGTATTATGAGTTGCTGAAGGCAGTTTAAAAATAAGACGTAATAGCTTATTCTTTAAAATGCCCCCTCCTCCAAGGCAGATCATTTGGTAAGGTATGTCCAGACCGAGTAAAATTCAGGATACATAAACTGGAACCAGGTAGTCCTTCTACGAAGAAGTTGCTCTAAGGGTACTGTTTTTCCCAGAAAATAACAAAATTCTTGAATACCTGAAGTTATGCATTTTATAGCATTTTTGATGACATACGATCACTTTATATTATTTTGTGGTAATATTTACATTATCAAAGTTTCCTTCCTTGTGCCGCCTATCCTATAACAAATATATACAATTTTGGATATTGGAAAGTGCGCGCGCAAGTGCCTCTTTGTGTTCGTGCACAGTCGAAGTCGAGCATCGGACAGAGCATTATTAACTCGGCAACGGGAGTGACCGTAACAATCAGTTCGGTGTGTTTAATCAAAAAGTATAATAGAAGTAACTATGTGCAACCATAAATAACACAAAATAAATGCACAAGTATAATTTTGTAAACTTGGACAGTTTACATTGATGACACAATTAGGAAAGCAACAAAATTTTAGACTACTAAGCAAGGGTGTAAGTTGCTCATTAGATGGAATAAAACGTGATCGGCTAAAATCACTATCCAGTAAAGGCTGATTTCCCAAAATAACATCAGTCTGTGGTACTATAATGCTACATCAACTAACAATCCCAATAAGTAGCTTTGGATGATCACTTACACAACTGATTAATTTTAAAATTGTTGTAAAGCCCAAGACCATGTAAGCTTGCACCACACAGATAATAGATAAAAATGGTTGGCCTTTCAGAAAAATGAACAAAACAAGTAATTACTAAAATTAACCTTGAAGATAAAAAGTTAGTTTTAAGTCGTCATCGAACAATTCGGTATTTTGTGACAATAAATACTTTGTGCGTGCATCCTACAGTTTGAGTGAAACATTTTATATACCGGCAATAACAGTGCATAAAGTGACAGTCGTACTCGAGCCTTTAGAGAAGCAAGTCGCCTTCGAACCCTTGAAAGGGACGGTCGTATTAGAGCTTTCAAAGCGAGACCGACACCCGGTCGAGCGTGTTACTGGTTCTCCGTAAAAGCTTTTGTGCGTGAAAGTGTCTATTGCCCCAGCGGCGCAGGACAAAGCTTTGTGCGTGAAAGTGTCTATTGCCCCAGCGGCGCAAGACTTAAGGTATTTATACCCTTCCTTAATTAGTTGGTAGTTGTCTTTTTTTGTTATTACATAACCGCTCCACCATCATCGTTATTGCTATAAAAGCAATTGGTCCTTCATTGTAATTTGCATATTTATATTTATACACACATTTATATCAACCTCCTTAACCCCAATCAATCATTGGCCCTATAAGTCGATCCGGATTCATTAGTCCTGTGGTTACACATGTCCTAAATTAAATATTATTGTGCATTTCAGCGAGCTTTTAATTAAGTAAATATTTTAGCTTTTTAAAGTTGTGTTCAAACTCCATATTTAGCGAGTTAAAATGTGTAAATATTATTTATACTGTCTTTAGATTAAATTAAGCGATTTCGCCGTAATTAAAACCAGCAAGCGTTTTAATTACAAACAAATCCTTAACATAAAATTTGTTAGTTTTCAGTTTAAATTTATCTTAGCGGTATATAAAGCATAAAGCAACCTGAAAACTATAAATCGCTTTATACTTCTTAAACGAAAAACGAAAGGGTTTGCTTTGTATTTAAAAGCTATTGTACGTTTTTAGTATCAATACAAACCTTTTCAGGCGGTTTACGGTAAAATATTGAACATCTGCAGGAGTAATATAATGTAAAAGCTGCATCTTTCGGCAAATATGTTAAGCCACATGTTTTAAACGTTTCTGTGAGCTTTTGATGGTAAGCCGCTCGGGTTGTTAAGCGGTACATCTTATATTCACGCTTTTGTTTGACGAACCGTTAGTCATAAAACGTGATTTATTGGTTATACCCTATTTTACATTTTTCGTGCTTTGAACAACTCATAATATTTTAATATTTCTCAGTGCACATTTAGCTTTACCGTTTTACAACAGTTTATTGTAGTCCTTTCAGAATCTTTGAGAATGGCTCCAAAGAAAGCACATGTGGTAGAACTCCAATTACTGAAAACACGGATTTTAGAAATATTTGAGCTTTGTAATTCTATACAAAGTGACCCAAGTTTAAAGGCATTGTTCCTTATTCAAACAAGGGGAATACATGACCTTTATGCAAATTTCAATACAATTTTAGTCGCTGTCTTGGCCTCATGTGACGAGGTAGACTCATTAACTTACAACGCTGTACGGAAGGAAGTAGATTCCGCTTATTTTTCATACTGCTGCATCTCGATACGATGCAAGAAATGAAAGCACCACAAATCATCGAAAATGCTCCAAGCAGCACGGTATCAAAATTGTTACCGTTAAAGCTCCAAATTTTTAATAATGAGGTAACTGAATTTTCATCTTTCATCGATTTATTTGACAGCCTGGTCTATAATAACGCGTCGCTGTCCAATATCGAAAATTAAATTATCTTATCAGTTGTTGTACCGGGGAGTCTTTAAGAATCGTTAAATCTGTACCCATTTCGGGGATAATTTTATTATTTCCTATAACGCCTTGCGTGAGAGATTTAGCAATCCGCGTTTATTGGCAACTTTGCATTGGAAAGCAATGAAAGACTTTCTACCTTTAAAATCAGAAGACCCTAAGAAACTTAGGGCACTTATTGATTGTTTTCGGAGAACCTTGCTGTTCTAACTAACTTAAAGTTTCCCACTGAACATTGGAACTTTATTCTGGTCGATTTGCTTTTAGAAAAACTTGATCCGTTCACTAGAAAACGCTTCGAACTCCAATCGGATCCGAAGCAAATACCTAATTTCGAGGATTTGAGATATTTTTTAACCCAACAATGTGCAGCGTTGGAAACCTTTTCTTCAACCGCACCTGTTTCTTATTCGACGACTGTCCATACATCTCACACATCAGTGCCTAAGAAATCCTCAGCGTTTCAATTTAAACCAAGAGTTTCTTCTACCGTAGTTTCACTGGACACACCAAGTAGCTCCAGTGACTCAAAGAATTCATTTGCGCACCATTGTCCTTCCTGCAAGGGCAATCACTTAATTTACAGATGTCAATCGTTTCTAAAGAAAACTCCGACAGAACGTTTCGACATTGTCAAACGCTTACGCCTTTGTTTAAATTGCTTACGGACAGACCATGCGTCCATGCAATGCAAATCTTATAATTCCTGTCGAACTTGCGCCAAGCCGCATCATACCTTGCTACATTTTGAATCGCAACCTGCTTCTAGCCGTTCAGCTGAACCGACCGCTACACACATGCATAAAAATGCCAATAGGACGCAGTCAGCCTCTCCTATTCCGGCAAATGTTTTGTCTTCACAGACGAATTCAAATCTTGGGGTTACTGTCTTACTCTCCACTGCTGTTGTGGAAGTTCAAGATCGTTCTGGTAGATACAAACCGATCAGGGTACTCTTAGATCCTGGTTCCCAAGCTAGCTTTATTCGAGACGATTGCGTGAGCAAACTTTGGCTTCCACGCATACGTTCTCAAGTTCCGATTTATGGACTTGGGCAGACAACTTCAGCAGTCAATAGAGGTGCCGTCAGCTGCACTATTCGCTCTATGTTAGACTCTGAAAAATCTCTAGAAGTCACAACTTTTGTGCTTTCGTCAATATCTGGCAAATTACCTAGCGTTGAAGTTCCTAATAATTGGGAACACTTATGCGGCCTGCACTTTGCAGACCCGACCTGGAACTCTCCAGGAACTATTGACATGCTCCTTGGAGCAGATGTTTATCCGTTCATCATCAATGGCGGTGTTATACATGGCAAATTTCTTCAGCCTGCCGCCATAAATACAATTTTGGTTGGACTATTATTGGTCCCACAAAAGCTTGCAGTCTGATACTGTCCAAGCATTTTTACTTCTGTAGAAGATCCTATCGACCAGACCCTAAGGCGGTTTTGGGAGATAGAAGAATTGCCATCAAGCCTTATACTTCTCCAGAAGAAGAAAAGGCAGATTTGATTTTGAAAACACGTTTTCTCGTGACCCTAGCGGTCGTTTTATTGTTGCGTTACCGTTCAACGATACTTTGCCCGTTTTTGATAATTGCTTTGAGATGGCTAAAAAAAGACTATTTACGTTGGAGCGCAAATTGCATGCTCAACCGGAGCTACGCGCCCAATACAACAATTTCATGCAGGACTATCTTGATGCGGGTCATATGGCATTACTCGATTCTCCGCCCGTTGGGAACGATAATTATTTTTACCCCATCACCCTGTGTTTAAAGAAGAAGGTCATACTTCTAAAATTCGTGTGGTCTTTGACGCCTCTGCAAAGGCTAAAAACAACGTGTCACTTAATGACACTCAACTGGCTGGACCTAGTCTCCAAAACGACATTTCGTCAATCTTACTGAAATTTCGTACTCATCGTTTCGTTTTTACTTGTGATGTTCGCCAAATGTATCGACAAATTTTGGTTACCGAAGAACATCGAAAGTTTCAATTAATTGTTTGGCGGTTCTCCGCAGAAGAACCCATCCAGACATATCAGCTTAATACAGTGACCTACGGTATTAAGTCATCGCCTTATCTAGCATTAAAACTCTTCAGCAATTAGCCATTGACGAAGGCAAAAGGTTTCCGTTAGCCGCTGACGCTATACGGTCAAATCTATATATTGATGATTTCGTCGCCGGTGGAGATTCTATACAATCGGCCCGCGAAATTAAAGATCAACTTATTCGACTTTTACATTTGGCTGGTTTTGAACTTCGAAAATGGAGTTCTAATTCAGTTTCTATTTTGGAAGGCATTCCGTCAGATTTTTGCCAATATACTTCTCTCGATTTCGATTCGGACGAATCAATAAAAATATTAGGTCTTCAATGGTCACCTACAGAAGATATTTTCTCGTTTCGGGTTAAACCATTAAACCAAATATGTACAAAGCGCAACATACTTTCACAAGTTGCCAGAATATATGATCCATTAGGATTTTTAGCCCCACTAACACTTTTTGCAAAACGCCTAATCCAGCATCTGTGGATGTTAGGTTTAAATTGGGATGACATCCCACCAGCAGACATTTCGTCTCAATGGCAGCAATACCAAGAAGAGTTGCCGTTATTATCGTCATTAAAGTTACCACGTTGTTTACCCCCTTCGGATCCTTTTACTTGTCATTTGCATGGGTTTTGCGATGCTAGCGAGGTAGGGTATGCAGCGGTAGTGTATTTTCAGTTCATAAATCAAACTACTGGAGAAATAACTGTACAATTTGTAACCGCTAAAACCAAAGTAGCTCCAATTAAGCGCATTTCAATTCCACGTTTGGAATTATGTGCCGCCGTTTTATTAACCGATTTACTTTCTTTTACCATTCGTTCTTATCAAGGCTTGATTGACATTTCCGATGTTTCAGCGTGGAGTGATTCTACGGTCGCTCTCACTTGGATACGTTCTCCACCTTTTCGTTGGAAAACTTTTGTGGCAAACCGTGTTAGCCACATTCAAGAAATCATTGCACCTAGCCGATGGTTTTATATTAAATCTTCGCATAATCCGGCTGATCCTGCATCTCGGGGATTAATGCCAAGCGCGGTTATCTCATGTTCGCTATGGTGGGCGGGGCCTGAATGGCTTCACTACCCTAGTGACTCGTGGCCGCCTCAACCAACATTGTCAACCTCAATTGCTGAGGTAACTACGGAAAAGAAGATCCTAACATTTGTCGCTCAAACAGATCCAAACGTCATTGACATTTTACTAAGCCGCTTTTCATCGTTATATAAAATCCAAGGCATCGTGGCTTACATTTATAGATTTTCTAAACCCATGGCTCAACGTCATACGGGTCCCTTAACAGACATTGAATTACACAATGCTCTCATGATTATCGTTCGGCATGTACAAAATGTTACATTTTCAAAGGAAATAGCTTCGATCAAGGCAAACCGTAAGTTACCTAAAAGCTTGCGAAAACTTTCTCCATTTGTTGATCCACAAAACATCTTAAGAGTAGGTGGGCGCTTGACACATTCTTCGCTTTCCTATTCCGAAAAGTTTCCTGCGTTATTGCCTCAGCGGCACCGATTAACCGAACTTATCATTCTGTCAACTCATGAAAGGTATTGCCATCCCGGTGTTAATACCACAGCGTATCTTATCCAACAGAATTTCTGGATCCTTTCTATTAAACATTCAATCAGAAATTATTTATCATCCTGTCATAGATGTTTTCGTACCAAACCGGTCCTGGTAACTCCTCCTATGGGAGACTTACCGGCAGCACGTATTACCCAAATCAAACCGTTCAGTATTGTTGGTGTTGATTTTGCTGGCCCTCTTTTAATAAAGGCTAACCGCCTGCGAGGCTCTAAAACTCTTAAGGCCTATATTTGTATTTTTGTTTGTTTTGCCACTAAGGCAGCACATATTGAACTTGTTTCGGATTTGTCGGCAGACGCGTTTCTTGCCGCTTTGCGACGATTTATAGCACGTCGAGGACGCTGTTCTCAAATATTTAGCGATTGCGGTACTAATTTTGTAGGTGCCTATCGTCAGCTTACGAGTTATCTGCATAGTGCAGTAACCTCAGAAAGGATAAAGTGGTCGTTTAATCCACCTAGCGCCCCTCACTTCGATGGCTTGTGGGAAAGCGGTGTTAAGTCGGTAAAGACACACCTATCTCGCGTAATCGGCGAACAAAACTTACCTTTGAGGAACTGTACACAGTTCTTACACAAATTGAATCTGTGCTAAATTCAAGGCCACTCTGCGCTTTGAGTTCGGATCCAAATGACTTGCGTTGCCTAACACCAGGTCATTTCCTAACTATGGAGCCTCTTTCTGCACCACCAGATGAGGACCATTTAACCAACGTTGTACCATTAAAAGCAGGTGGAAACTCCTGCAAAAACTCCACCAAGATTTTTGGGCTCGCTGGAGCCATGAGTACTTACATACTCTGAACCAGAAGGTTAAATGGCACTCTAAGGTAGGTGTCCGACAAGTGGAAAAGGACACTATTGTCCTCGTCAAGGACGACCAGCTTTCTCCATTTCAATGGAAGTTTGGTCGTATTATTAATACTTTTCCCGGTGCGGACGGTATTATACGTGTCGCTGAAGTCAAAACGGCACATGGCACACTAAAACGACCTTTGGTCAAACTAGCGCCGCTACCGGTATTTTAATTTTATTTTATGTTTAGATGTATATACACATTTTTACATGTATAGTAGTATATTATTTTACATATTTGCTTATTTACATATATATTTTTATTTTTGCATAGTTGGTAATATCGCTCGCTGTAGTGCACCACCCTATCTTTCGTTACCTCCTTTCCTAGCAAGGTCAAATCCCATGTGATTTCCTTCACCCAACCTACTTCCTCCTTTTCAAAATTCTATGAATTTGGTGGGCGGTATGTTACGTCGTCATCGAACAATTCGGTATTTTGTGACAATAAATACTTTGTGCGTGCATCCTACAGTTTGAGTGAAACATTTTATATACCGGCAATAACAGTGCATAAAGTGACAGTCGTACTCGAGCCTTTAGAGAAGCAAGTCGCCTTCGAACCCTTGAAAGGGACGGTCGTATTAGAGCTTTCAAAGCGAGACCGACACCCGGTCGAGCGTGTTACTGGTTCTCCGTAAAAGCTTTTGTGCGTGAAAGTGTCTATTGCCCCCAGCGGCGCAGGACAAAGCTTTGTGCGTGAAAGTGTCTATTGCCCCCAGCGGCGCAAGACTTAAGGTATTTATACCCTTCCTTAATTAGTTGGTAGTTGTCTTTTTTTGTTATTACATAACCGCTCCACCATCATCGTTATTGCTATAAAAGCAATTGGTCCTTCATTGTAATTTGCATATTTATATTTATACACACATTTATATCAACCTCCTTAACCCCAATCAATCACACACAGTTTAAGCAATTCTAATTACGAATAAAAATTAATAAAAACCCTTAACCGCAAAAGAATATTTAAAATACTAGATACGTATTTCGACCACTTAGGCTGAAGTGAACCTTCCCAACCTATAATTTACTATATTGTTGCTTTAAACACTATCGAGGATATTCTCCTCACCCGCAGGCTGGTGTTCTCAACAACAAACAAGTGAATTGTGACATTATAACTTAAATCTACTTAATTTAAACTAATTCAAATCTGCTGAAGTGGAACCAAATTAATCTTGCTTTCTCATTGTTTGTTGATCAATAGGGAAAGCAAAACAGATGGCTACATGAGCCCTTTATCAGTGTTTAAGGGGGTCTTTTATGTTTAACAATTTTAATTGATTCATTGGCATTTAAGAACGAAAACGTTGGAACCGCTTTTAACAATTTAACATTTTCTAGTTTAACGGAGTGGCTGGTTTCAAAAATATGTTTGGCGACCTGAGACCTTTTGTATTTACAATATTTGAAGTGAGCAATGTGCTCTTTAAATCTTGTTGTTATATTCCTCTTGGTCTGGCCAATATATTTATGAAAACACCCTGGTCCTGAACAACTAATTTCATATAACCCCGACTTTTGCAATTTTTCCACCTTGTCTTTTACATTTCCTAATAAATATTTAATTTTATTATTAAATTCATTTGACAGTCATCGTGATAAATAGTAAGCCGGTGAGTTGATACCTGAAACTATTGGTATCATCGATTTATTATTTTTGTGAGTTTTTGGTAAACAGTAAAGTTGTAACATGTTTAATTTGAGCAATAATTATTCGCATTGAATTACGAGGATAATGCGCTAAGCGTGCCTTAGCCTTTATTAATCTTCTTATGTTAAAATATCTGTGTGACATAAAGTTACTTCGTCAAGCATCTTTAACTGCTTCTATGCTATTTCCCCACCTCTAACGTCGCTATCATTCGGTTTTCGCTTCATCGAGTTAGTCGCCCGCTAGCAACCGCCTTATCAAGATGTATTTCCGGCTAGAGGCATGCGACCTTCGGCTAAATTACTTATGTAAGCGGGTCAGGTCGTGCTAGACCTAAAACCAATTTGATAACTTCTACTAACGGTTGGTAAATTATACATTTTACGAACTAATTTAATTTGGTTTCATTTATTTAGCGCGCCTACGAAGAACTATAGGAAGGTACAAGTAAGATTTTGGTTTTGTAATTTGTATGGTTTTGTACAAGAATTCGTCAACGAAGAATTCGCCATTGAAGAATGATAGATTAAGCACGAGTAAAGATGTTGGTTTTGATTGCTGTAGTCCCAAATTAGAAATGGCTAGTAATATTGTTTGGAGATTATGAATTTCCGTCCAGATTTGTCTTGGAGCAACAGAGGCAGTTTGGTTCGTTATTAGATATAAGAAATTTCTTGCATGTGTTTTGAATGTCGTAAAAATTTGATAAACAGGCTATCATATAAAGCACGGAAAGTTGCTATTATGTTTACGAACATATAATCTGTTTAATTCTCAATTATTGTTGAACTGGTTTTACAAGCCGTAGAACAAAATTTTGTCAAGTTAGGTTTATATAATTACAAGATTTGTTCCATTTGAACCTCAGATAATTTCAAGGTATATTTTCGACGTCATACTTTTTTTGTTGCACAGTTGACAGATGTTGTCATGAAAGCAGATGCTTCGTGCAGCTGTCATAGAATTTAAATTAAACATTCCTATTTTTGTAATTAGCTTTTATCTACAAATAAATTATGAAATCTAAATATAAAAATTTAAATAAACGCTGCGTAATAATTTAGAAACTGTAATCTACCTGAAAAGATCTGCCCAGGTTAGAAGCGTTAATTCAGTGTATTATGCTTACAAATTATTTTCAATCAAATGTTTAAAGCAAGTTTATGTTTGAAGAGTAGTTGTTTGCTTTAAAAGCCAAAACCTTGACTTTGTTATAGATGTTAATGATGAAATCTTTTTTACTTGTTAAATAGTTCTGAAATTTTAAAAAAGAGTTCTTTTAGTAAACAATTAGTTAAACTTTGAGACTTTTATTTTGGTCAAATGCGATCAAATCTGATTACATAAAAGTAGAATTTTTGAGTAATAATTTTGTGCCAATATCATATTGGATATACATTTTTTATTTATTTTTGATACTTTTATAGGACACAAATGATGTTCTACGTTTTTATTTATTTAATTTTTGCAATTTCTTACAGGAGCTGCGTCTTATTTTAATAAGACAGGTTTTTGTTAACGAAGGCGATCGTTTTATCTTTGGGTTTCCACGTCCGCCCTTAGAATTGTGCTTTGCTATTACCGTGATTATCTCAGGACTTGGTGGCGCCTATTTAATTTAGTTTAACTTTGGTTTGCAAACAAAATTTGACTTACCTCCCCCCCCCCACTTCTTATTGCTCTACCCAGGAATAGACCCCTAGCTATGTCGGAAGATTTTTGTTCACTGGCGCCCATTTAGAAAAATAAGTCACACTTGCGCCTCAACGTTTAGTGCCCCGAAAAATAAAAGAAAATAACAACAAAATTTGTATCAAAGTTTTGGCACTTCAGGATTTGAAATTGTCAATCGTAATGCGAACGTGCTTTTGAGATGACCTTGTCCCGAGTACTGTAGCTATTTCCCAAAGTTAGAAACAAAGTGCGGCTTACTTGGTCGGGCAATCACGATCAGTGACGATTGCCAGTCTCCACAGTTGCGAACCAAACGAGAAAATTACAAGGATCTAGGTATTATTCTAACTTGTAAAGCAAAAGGGTACGTTCATTCTGGCAGGATATTAGTCCGTTGAGTAGCATCCTAACTCGTACTGAGCACTGTGGAATTTCTTGGAAGTAGAAAATGTGACCTTGGTGCAATCCCTGGAAAATGGAGATGGATCTGTGAGTTTTCAGGTGGTAGTTTCCAAAACACGGTGCACCATTAGAAAATCGTAAGGCTCCAATGAGGCAATATAAATGTGGAAGTCCTTTTGAGAAAGAGACTATGCCTGGCATAGATACATTTTGATAGCGATGGAAAATTTTACGAAGTTGACCGAAGCGTATGCTAGACCAAATCAAGAATCTGCAACGTCGCTAACGCGCTGGTAAAAAACCGTTCTGCTGCTTTGGAGTTTCTTTAGAGATGTATGCCAATCAGCTCGGAAACTTTGATTATGAGTTACTCCAAGAGGTTTGCTGGGGATGAGAAAAACCCAAAAAACACTATTGCTCCCGCAATCGAATAATACGGTTAATCGCATATATCGCATTTTGAGCAAGTACTTTTCCAAAGTGGTCCCCCAACATCAGAGAGACCCGGAACAATATTTACATCTATTTCTATTAGCCTATCGGTTTTCGGTTCATGAGAGCAATGGATAGACACCTGCATGTACTATCCTGGGACGCGAGATACG
Organism: Platerodrilus igneus; assembly: GCA_036346225.1. Classification (NCBI taxonomy): domain Eukaryota; kingdom Metazoa; phylum Arthropoda; class Insecta; order Coleoptera; family Lycidae; genus Platerodrilus; species Platerodrilus igneus. The sequence goes on from JARFIW010000544.1 coordinate 4,238,982, forward strand.
TTTACCAAGTGATCTTAAGTTTGGGTTTAAACTTGGAGATGACAGTGGGTGAAAGCTACGTCGAGAAGCTCAAGCGTAAGGTGCATGATATGCATAGCAACTTTAGCAAAAACATCCAGATCCCAAACGATGTGATAAAAACCAGATATTACATCAAACAGCAGGAGCTTGATTTTCAAAAGTTCGACTTTGTCTAGCTATATAACCCCAAACAGAGGCGTGACTCTCTCCAAAGTTACAACGACATTCAAAGTGTCGGTAGAAGTTGTAAAAAGGATCTACGATGTGGTATATCAGATTCGTAAGCTCACAAAAGGAAAAATAATAGTGGTGCACGTTAACCCGTTAGCACCCTACGATAGTCACGAAGGCAGCTGGAAAACAGCACCCAGTGAGACAAATAAACAATTACAATTCGGGAGGATGTATGTTTAGTTCATGTCTCTGTACAGCGGTACAGATAAAGTAGGATTTGGGATCACAGACAAGACTCATGGTGGTCTATTTAGTGTGTCATTGAAATACTATTTAACATATTGCGTACCATCGGATCTTGATATGTCATGAGGGCCTCCTTGAGGGTCTAAAAATAAATTTTGGGGTCTTGGTCAACTTCCGTGACAACAATCAGAGGTCAGGAAACCATATGGCTAAAGGACCGGGCATCGTGGCATTTACTACCTGCTGACCAAGCAACAGACTTCTGGTAAACCAAGTCACCAGTATTTGCGAAAGGCGTTAGTGGACCCCTAGGACCAGATGATTAAATTTGATGTCAAAGAGTCAGCTATACCTAAAATCGGCGATGAACATGATAGGCTAGACTAGAGGATGGTACGAAATATGCTAGAGATACTGTTTCAGAAAACCGGGGTCCAGACTTTGGTGTGTGATTCCAATCCAAGTGTACGGTGCCTGGTTTGAAAAGTATTGATTGCTATTTCTACGAACATGGAAACTGCATAAATAATTTTTATTGGCATGGTCAAAAAGAATACCGTTGTACCAATTCATAGTTTAATCGACCTATTGTTGCTGTAGAGTAAACATCATCACGCGCAAGTTTTATGTATATACGTAATATATCCATTTCGAATGGACCTGCACCTTGCCGAAGTTCTAAATTACTAGAACAGGTGAAATGGCTTGTGTGTTCTAATGAGCTAAAGAGCCAAACTACAGGTCCAACCAAAGTAGTAGGGTCGTTAGTGAAGAACCAGACTAAGACAGGTCCCCGAATGAGGGCAGCGGCTCTTTCGGTACTTAGATTGGCAGAGACCATAGGGGTCGGTATGACAGTCTAAGACACAATACCGCGATGTGGAAGGCAACGGAAAACCACCACATTATCTCCCAAGTACACAGCGTACTTAAATTGTAACAAACATGATGGCATTCTCTGGGGTAAAAGATTCCGGAGTTAAAATAGTCCCCCTTTCGGATCTCCGGGAGGGGACTACTTCGGAGGATGCGATCGGAAAGTTAAAAATAAGAGTCGCGAACACTCTGCGAGTCGGAGCGTGGAATGTTAGAAGTATGAAGCAAGTAGGTAAGCTAGAGAACCTAAAAATCGCAATGAATAGGTTATCACTAGATATAGTAGGGATCAGCAAAATTCGGTGGCCAGAGGCGGGGGATTTTTGGAGTGGAGACTTCAGGGTAATTCATACAGGAGCAGAGGAAGGAAATTTGGGTGTGGGGATAGTTATGCGGAAAAAAATAGGATACTGTGTAGAAAATTACTTACAAAAGAACAAAAGAGTACTCATGGTTAGATTTGAATCTAAACCGGTAAACACAGTAATAATACAAGTATACATGCCCACCTCTAGCTACAGTGACGAAGAGGTAGAATCCATTTACAAAGATATCGAAGACATATAGTATACATAAAAGGACATGAAAATTTAATAACTACGGGGGAGTTTAATGCCGTGGTAGGTGAGGGTAGGGAAGGAGCGGTAGTAGGTTTATTTGGTTTAGGCACGAGAAACGACAGGGGAAAAAGGCTGGTAGAATTTTGCGACAAGAACAATTTAATCACCAGAAACACATTATTTCAACATCATGTTAGAAGACGATATACGTGGAAGATGACAGGAGATATAGGAAGATATCAAATAGATTACATCCTTGTTAGACAACGGTTTAGGAATAAAGTAAAGGACTATAGACGCTACCCAGAAATAGATATAGATACTGACCACAACATCGTAATTATGAAGGCCGCACTTAATTTTAAGAATGTGAAAAAAAGAAACGGAAAAAGGCACTTGGACTTAAAGAAACTAAAAGATAAAGATATTTAAGAAAAATTCGAAAGAAAGTCAAATGAATTGCTCAAAGATCGGGAAAATATCTGATACTAAGGAAGTAGAAACAGAATGGAAGAACATTAAATCCAGCCTAGACATGGCGGCCAGAGATATTTTGGGGTATACACAAAAAGAAAATAAGAAACCATGGATAACAAAGGATATCCTGAATTTAATAGAAGAAAGACGAAAATACAAAAATAAATCAGACGAAACAGGAAAACAGAGATAAAAAGCCATAAAATGGGAAAATATTCGTAAATGCAGGAAAGCTAAAAAACAATGGATTGATGAAAAGTGCAAAGAGGTACAAACGAAGATGGAAATAGGAAAGACAGACGAAGCATACAAATCAATTAGAATGAATTTTAGGGATATAAAACCGTATAGCAAAAATATAAGGGACGCACAAGGAAACGTCATCATAGAAAACGTAGAGAAAGTGGGTAGATGGCAAGAATATATAGGGAATTTATTTGCAGGAGAGGAACTAACTGCATTAGAACAGGAATCAGACATTGAAAATGATGACTTGGGATATCCTATACTTAGAGATGAGTTTAAATTAGCATTAAAGAGTCTGAAAAATGGTAAGGCGCCGGGTACAGATAAGGTGCAAGCAGAAACTCTAAAAGCAGCTGGACAAGCAGTAACAGAACGTCTCTTCCAACTTGTAAGATTTATGTATGAGACAGGCGAGATACCCAAAGATTTCAAACGTAGCATCATAGTAACTATACCAAAAAAGAAAGGTGCGGATAGATGTGAAAATTTGCGAACAATAAGTTTGACAGCACACGTGTCAAAAATATTAACAGAATTGTGCAAAGACGAATGGAAAAACGGACGGAAGAAATACTAGGAGAAGACCAATTTGGGTTTAGGCGAAACAGGGGAACACGGGAGGCTATTTTAGCTCTTAGAGTGATAATGGAGAAAACAATAGAAAAAAGGGGAAAGCGTGTATATAAGGTTTGTAGATCTGGAAAAAGCATTCGACAATGTAAAATAAAAAAAAATGTTTAAAATACTCAAAAGATTGGAATGAGTTATAGGGATAGACAAATAGTACATAGCTTATACAAAGAGCAAACAGCAGTAATATAATTAGAGCAGGAACGTAGAGAAGTAAACATTAGGAAAGGGGTGAGACAAGGATGTGCTCTATCCCCATTTATTTTAAACTTGTACATAGAAGAGGCTATGAATATTGTCAAATGCAGGAAGACATTTGGAATTACTATGCAGGGACAAAAAATTGATATGCTTAGATTTGCAGATGATATAGCGGTGTTAGCGTCTAGCAAGGAAGAGTTAGAAGCTGCTTTTAATGAAATGGAAACTGTTCTAACAGAGAGATACGGTATGAAAATTAACAAAACTAAAACTAAAGTTCTAGTATGCATAGGTGGGGAAAATAAATCAAAAACAAGAATACAAATATGTAACACGAACTTACAAGGGGTTAAGGATTTCTACTACGTAGGAAACCAAATAACGCTAGATGGGAAAAGCACAAAAGATATAAAACAAAGATTAGCACAATTTCGTGCTACATTTAACAAGTAAAAGCAACTACTGTGCTCAAAGACCACAAACATAGAAACAAGGAAAAGATTGCTTAACACATATGTGTGGAGTACAGCACTGTACGGTTGTGAAGCCTGGACAGTAGCAGAAGCGGACAAGAAAAACGTAGAAGCCTTTGAAATGTGGTGCTACAGACGTATGATGAAGATATCATGGACAGGCAAAGTTAAGAACGAAGAGGTACTAAAAATGATAGGGGAAGAAAGAAATATGTGGAAAACGGTAAAAATAGGAGAGATAGGATGATAGGCCACATACTGCGGCATGACGGAATAGTGCGGAATATATTAGAAGCAGAGATAGAAAAAAAGAGAAGAAGAGGCAGACCTAGGTTAGACTACTGCACGCAGATAGTAAAAGATGTAGGCTGCTGGAATTTCAGGGAGATGTGTAGGCTAGCCCAGAATAGAAATCAATGGAGGTACGCATCCAACCAATCCCAAGACGGATAAACTAATGACGAAAAAATAACTGTGCTTAAACATGATGATTATTATAAGTAACTACAAGAATTGGTTGGGCAATATTCTCGAATAATGTTAAGTATGTGAAGGGATTAACTGGAAAACCATTATTTCGGCAAATGTCTAAGTGTTGGGGGATCCTGGTAGCCACAGGTTGCTTACCCCCCTTTACTGAATCTCGGTGAAATAAGGCATAAAATTCGAAAACAATAGAAAGGGAAGGAGCTGTATACACATGCTGCATGAGAATTTCAGGGAACTATATAGGCTAGTTCAGAAGATAAATAAGTGCAGGTACGTGACCAACCAGTTGTGAGACGGAAAACCTAATGACGAAAAAATAAACGCAGCTAAATCTGATGATTGGTATAAACAACTAGTTGTTGATTGCGAAATATCTGCAACTAATGTTGACTATGCGAAAAGATATATTGGAAAATATATTAAATCGGTAAATGGTTAAGTGTTGAGGAAACTTGGCAGCCACAGGCTGCTTACCTCCCTTCACAACCACTGAGGGTCGGAGAAATAGGGTATATAATTGTAAAACAATAGAAGGTGACCGAACTGCATCTTACAAGAAAGAACAGCGCCTATGAGGAAATACAACAAACATAGAACAAGAAGAAAATTGTTGAAAGCATATGTGTGAAGCATAGCACAGTATGCCTATGAATACGGGCAGTCTGAAACGCAGACAGAAAAACGGTAGCAGCCTTTTGAAATGCTGTGCTTCAGATGTATAAGGACGATAGCATGGACAGACAAAGATAATAACAAATAGGTTATAGAAATAGTAGGGGAACAGGGATATCTGGCGAAAAAGATAAGAGAAATAGAAGGGCAGAAAACATTCTAACAAAATTTTAATCTTTTTTGTGTTGCTTTGTGGTTCATTTATTGTGATAGATACAGTAAAACGTTTGTAAAATCATTGCGGTGTAAATTTCAAATAGCTAATTAGAAGAGAGAATGAACTGTATATAATTTAAATTGATAATTTACAGACATCAGATAATTAATGTCTTTAATCAAATCAAAGCAAAGCGTTTACTATAAAGCACTCACCTGATTGTTTACAAAGTTGTAGCAATGCAAAAAACGATGTAGCATCTAATCTGCCTCCTGCGGAGAAGCGAAGCACATTTAGTTCAATAGCAGTTCTAACGAAAAAAGCGGTTCATGTACAATAGCGATGCGAACTGTTCGAAAGACAAATCGATCCTCTTCTATGTTGAGCGTGTAAAACTAGCGATGCGGCCCGTTTGAACGACGAAACGATTTTCTCCTGGCTTCGTGGATTTTCCAATCGATACCTGTTGTTGCACATGCGCAATAACACACAGAGTTTTATGACTCACGGCACTGGTTGGCGGGTTCTTCAAGTAAAACCAGGAAATTCCACTCTAATAAATTTAAATAAACACGCGGCGAATTTAAAATAACCAACAAACGCAATGAAATAAAATTTAGCCATAAATTATTTACATATAAACGGAACATACCGCCCACCAAAATGCAAGGCATTTTAAAGAAAAAATAATTATAAGGCGAGAGGGCGGAATAACTAAGCGACAAAAAGCGAAAAAAAAGGATCTACAAAAACAAAAGAAAAAAAGAATTCTTTTTTCTATATTGCGGGCAGAGGACAGAGCTTTGACACAGGAAGTTTCAGCTTGCCATGAGCGGTTTTAAGTGTGACCACCCTAACAACACCATCTGTCCCATGATGCACGTCCACAACACGGCCGAGGGACCAACAAAGTGGAGGAACATTAGCGACCTTAATTAGTACCAAGGTGCCCAAATCAACTTGAGAAGACGGGGTGTGCCACTTTGAGCGCTGTTGTAGCGAGTGTAAGTATTCTTTGGACCAACGAGATCAAAAATCTTGGTGAATGCGCTGGAGCAGTTGTCAGCGAGAGAGGCGGTTAAGCGGTAGGTGCGAAAGTGCGGGCTCCGGAATGGCGGTTAAAAGGGCCAAAGTTAAAAAATTACCGGGTGTAAGACAGCTCAAATCATTGGGTTCAGTGCTCAAAGATGTGAGGGGACGTGAGTTCAAGATGGCCTCAATTTGGATAAAGACAGTGGCTAACTCTTCAAACGTTAACACCTGTTCGCCAATAGTGCGTAGTAGCAGGGTCTTAACAGATTTCACTCCCGCTTTTCATAATCCACCAAAATGAGATAAAGCGGGCGGTATAAAATGCCACGAGATATGGTCCTTGGAAGCAGCAAGCTTGGCAAGATGAATTAACTGTTTATGAGCACCCACAAAATTTGTGCCACAATCACTATAGAGGTGATCACAACGGCCACGCCGGGATCACAACAGCCACGCCTGGCAATAAATCGGCGCAGAGCCGTGAAAAAGGCGTCCGTTGACAAGTCAGATACAACTTCAAGGTGCAGCGCCTTAGTAGCCATACAGATAAAAAGACATAAATATGATTTTAAAACTTTAGCACCCCGAAGTCGAGACATAGTACTAAAAAAGGGACCAGCGAAGTCGATGCCCGAGCATAAAAAGGCTTGACTTGAGTAACCGACATAAAGGCAGATTGCCCATGGGAGGTTTCAATGCAACAGGATTGGTCTTCCAGCACGTTAGACAGTGACTCAAAATACGACGAATAGATTGCCTTCTAGAAATAATCCAGAAGTGCTAACTGACGTGAAAATGGACCATTTGAACACCTGCGTGGAAATATTTCAAATAAACGTAAGTAACATACAAATCGGTAAATTGACTTTTGCTAGATAACAAAGCGGGAAATTTACGGTCAGATGACAAAGGCGAGTGATCCAGGCGACCTCCGACGCGCAAGATTCCCTCACGAATAAAAGGGGACAACTTGCAAAAACTCTTTTTTAAAGGCGGTCCAGAATGAATGGCTTCAAGCTCGATAGCAAAATGAGATTGTTGAGTATACACAAGCAAGGGGATCAAAGCATTGTGCAACTCAGAAGATGACAAAGGTCCGGAGTCCCTTTTGTGTATGTGACTTAGAGTATGACGAGAACGGAGAATCCAAGCAACAATGCGCGTAATAAATAGAAAGGAAGAGTGTTTTTCTAGAATTGATTCAATCCAAGAGAAGGTTACAACAGCAGATAAAACAATAGAGCGTTGTTCAGTGAGAACTTTAGCAATTTCCGAAGGCGGAATATATGGACTATAGTTTTCAAAAGACCCATACAAGGTTGGTGAAGCCGCCCACCATAGAGAACATTGGCACAAGTCGGTAGGGAGTAAACCACGTGACCCGACATCGGCAGGATTCTCGGTGGAGGGGATGTGATGCCAAGACGCGCGAGACGTGTTTTCCTGAATGTAAGCAACACTATTGGCGACGAAAGTTTTTCAACGCTGCCGCGGGGAACGAATCCACAAAAGTACTACCATGAAGTCATACCAACATTAAATTTTATAAAAAGTAAAATTCGAATCAAAAGTTTTGAGGACAAAGGTTAATAATTTTGATGCCAATGTGGCGGCCAACAATTCGAGACGGGGTAAAGAGATTGCACAAAGGGGTGCCACCTTAGACTTAGCGCACACCAAGGGAAACTCAACGGCGGAAGAAGTAACAAAGCGAAAATAAACAACTGCACAGTAGCCACGTTCGGAAGCGTCAGCAAAGCAGTGAACTTCGCACGTAGTAAACTGTGGCGGGATAAGCAAGCGGGGTAAAGCAAAATCCGAAAGAAGCGGTAACTCATGCAAGTATCTCTCTCACAAACGGAGGAGGTCAGGGGGAGGGGGAGTATTCCATTCTAATTTTAACGACCATAAACGTTGAATTAAGTATTTTACCAAAAAGGTAAGAGGGGATAAAAGTCACATAGGGTCGAAAATACGAGCTAAGTTGGAAGTAAGTTGCGTTTGGTACAGCAGGTACTTAGTGGCTGAACTACAAAACAAAAATTATCTGAAGTGTGATTCCATTGAAGACCTAAAACTTTTAAGGGTTGGGTATCAGGATTCTCAAAGGAGGGGGGTTGCGCGAATTGCTGCGTAGCGGAAAGATTTTTTAACAATTCGGGATAGTTGCAGCACCATTTATAAAGTTCGAAACCACCAAGTTTTAAAAGAAGAATTAGTTGATTACGTAGAGCGAGAGTTAATTCAATAGAATCTCCACCAATAGCGATGTCATCAATATAAGTATGGTGGCAAAGTGGGAAGGCGGCTAACCGATAAGAATTCTTTTCGTCTACGGCCAACTGCTGAAGCGTTCTTATGGCAAGAAAGGGAGCACACTTGATTCCATACATAACGGTATTTAATTTGAAATCCTGAATGGGCTCCTCAGGGAAGAAACGCCAAACAATTCATTGTTAGTCACACTGAGTGGGATTTACAAGAATTTGTCTGTACATCTAACGAATATCGGCAGACTTAAGGATGTAGACGAAATTATAACAAAATGGCGGTAATATCGGGTTACAACTTCGGCCCAACAAACAAGTGATCGTTTAAGGACGACTGAGACAGAGTTTTAGCGGAGGCGTTGAAAACAACTCGTAATTTCGTACTAATGCTTTCGGGTTTCACAACGCAATGATGCGGGATGTAATAAGAAAAGTCCGAATGAGACCCAATAACAATATATTGCATATATTGAGAATCAATATATTCACACATGAACGAAACATATTGTTCGTAAACACGAGGTTGCTTAAGTAGGCGATTTTCCAAAGAAACAAATCGTTGTAAAGCAAGATCACGACTACCTAGAAAAAATAATTCCTGATCTCTAAACGGCAATGAGACGACATAACGACCTTGTTCGTTGCGGCGAAACATATCGACAAAATGTTTTTCAACAAGAGGTTCTTCAGGCGTGAAAGGTTGAGCGGCGGGGACAGCTTCGACTTCCCAGAATTTTGCGACAATATCTTCCAACGGGAAAGTAGAATCTGTCATGCAAAACAAGCTAGTTATTTCAAAAGCGGCGAGGAAGGTATGTTTCCCATTAAAACATATCCGAAAATGGTATTAATAGCAACAGGTTGATTGCTATCACTCTGGATGCGACCGTCTACTAACACTTGGTGAAAAATATCCTCGCCAAGTAAGAAATCAATGGGTCCAGATTGAGCAAAGAGCGGATCAGCTAGCTTGAGGTTACCCAGATGATTAAAATGTTGTAAAGAAATATTAGAAGTAGGTAAATTTTCACAGATTTTGGGAAGTACTACAGCTTGAAAAGTAATAATCATTGAAGAAACGCTTATTGGTTTGAGCAAAACGGCGACAGTGCCATGCTTAGCAGCAGAGCACATGGAACCTAAACCACTAAGGGTAAGAGAATGTGGAGTAGTACGAAAACTTAAACGTTTCACAGTACTTTGCGAAATAAAAGAAGTCATGTTGCCCGAATCGAGTAAACTGCGAAACTTATGGAAAGAACTAGATGTATCAGCAATTTCTACTTGAACTGTGGAAAGTAAAACAACTGAAGGTTTAGCTAAAGAATTAAATAAAACGACATTCGAAGTTGACGGACCACTACAGCCAAACGAAGTCGAAGATTCCTCAGAGGCCCGAGGTGCGGAAGGCTTGTAGCGGTCTTGAATAGCGGGAATAGAGTGAGGTAATACCTTAGAGGCGGCGGGGTCCGGGCTCAAGCGAGCCTGGCTACTAGCAGCGAAAGCGGGTTTAGACGAAACGCGATCAAAGTGCAATAACAAATAATGACGTTTATTGCATTGGCAGCATGAAAAAGTAGACTTACATTTATTTAAAATGTGAGAATTGCTAAGGCAATTAATACACAGATGTTGGTATTTTGCAAAGTTGTAGCGATCTTTCGACGAAAGTTTAACAAAATCATTACAGCGATAAAGATTGTGATGTTGGTTGCAAAGCGGATATTTATTAACATTAGGTTTTGTCTGCACTAACATAGAAACAGCAAATCGAGGTTTAGACGGGTTGCTGGTAAAAATAGCTTTGTTTAAATCAGTTTTATGATTTACCGACAAATTCGATAGGGATTTACACGTATTTTCCAGATAAGCAATTAACTTTTTATAAGATGGGATTGCGGTCGGATCTTGATGCAATTCAAAACTACAAGCAGTGTGTACATCCAAGCGATTTAAGATCATTTGTACAAGAATAAAATCCCATTGCTCGATGGACAAATCAAATTTTTTAAGCGCTTGTAAATTATTCACAAAAATATCAACTAATTTTTGCAAACCGACGGGGTTATCGGAATTTAATTTAGGAAATTTGTCTATATTGTTCCATAGAGCTGAGGTAATGTGACGAATATTACGATATTTTTCACGAAGTTTTGTGTATGCGAGAGCGTAATTGGCTTCAGTGAGGTCAAAGTTTTTAATGGTTAGGAGTGCTGATTGAAGATACGAAAATTTATCTACGTCCGACAAATCTTTATTAAGACATTATTATTAAAACGGTCAATAAAACTTTCAAACAGAGAACTCGCCCCATCAAACGTAGGCAACGACAGCGTGGGAAATGATACTTTTGACCTTAAGCTTTATAGCGGCGGGGACACCTCAGCCTGAAGCAAAAATTGGCTGGTAAACAGCTTGAAATATAGCTCTTTTATTTGAAAACAGTTGATGTCAAAACGTTTACGGATAGCGTCTTTCAATTAAAATTCTTCATTAGCGTCACCGGCGGACGAAATTGCACCCACTATCCAATTATGTGTAAAAAAATTTTCTATGACGGTTTCCAAAGATTCATACTGAGCGCGAAATAAATCTAAAAAAGCGATTTCAACTGTACATTTTTGAGCAATCCCAAACATTTCTTCTAGCGAATTGATAGCGATATTACGTAGCAAACAATTACATTTTAACTTTTCTGCCATAGTTAGATACAAATTGAATACAAACACGGAGGAGATGAAGAAAGAAAAAATGACAATTTATAGCCTAGCGGCGATCACAAACGTAAACCTATTGCACGGCAGATAAGAAATGCTCGTAAACTCAACGATACAAACTATACTAATTAGCTGTCAATGCTTTGACGAGCGGTATAATTAATTACCTAAGTTTGTTGTTTACTCAAAATCCGGCGAGAAGCATACCAAATATAAAATAATTGCGGTGTAAATTTCAAATAGCTAATTAGGAGAGAGAGTGGACTGTATATAGTTTAAATTGATAATTTACAGACATTATATAATTAATGTCTTTAATCAAATCAAAGCAAAGCGTTTACTATAAAGCACTCACTTGATTGTTTACAAAGTCGTGCCAATGCAAAAAACGATGTAGCATCTAATCTGCCTCTTGCGGGGAAGCGAAGCACATTTAGTTCAATAGCGGTTCTAACAAAACAAAAAGCGGTTCATGTACAATAGCAATGCGCACTGGTTGAAAGCCCAATCGAATTTCTTCTATGTTGAGCGTGTAAAACTAGCGATGCGGCCCGTTCAAACGACGAAACGATTCTCTCTTGACTTCGTAAATTTTCCAATCGATACCTGTTGTTGCACATGCGGAATAACAGAGAGTTTTATCACTCACGGCACTGGTTGGCGGGTGCTTCAAGTAAAACCAAGGAAATTCCAGCCTAATAAATTTAAATATACACGCGGCGAATTTAAAATAACCAACAAACTCAATAAAATAAAATTTAGCTAAAAATTATTTACATATAAACGGAACAACGTTTTAGATGTTTTTTACATTATTTTAAAAGGACAATAAGATAAGCTTATTTGTTTTTACATGGCTTTGGTCATGTTCGAGTAAATAAGTGAGATTATATTTTTTTAAATAGAAACCATAAGTGGCGGTAGTTCTGATAGAAAGGCATTTTTTCTCTTTTCAGTGATGTACTACAGTGTACATGTTCAACATAAAAATTTTTGAAAAAATTTTGTTTTTATAAATTACGAAACTTTGTATTAAATATTATGTGAATATTTGAGCTGATTTTAAGAATCAAGTAGCCATATGACGCATAACAATAGATTTCACTTGTTTGAATAACAGAAATTAGATAGTACTATTATTTTGTGTTTATACGTACATTATTTTCTTCTAATAGTTAGAATGTCCTATACAAATCTAGAAAAAAATGGCATGCTCTTTTGTTAATATTATTCGAATCGCAACTCACGTGCAGCAGAGGTTTTTTTCATTGAAAGATACATTGAACGTAAGCAACCACACTGACGAATATTTAGCAAACTTGAAAATAATCTTAAGGCATATGGTGCATTTACCAAACCTAAATTCTTACGAAAATATGAAGAAACTGTTGAAACGAATGTGTTGGCGTTTGTTAACTGTAAACCAGAATCTTTTAATACCGAAATTGCAAACCACTTTGCAACTTCTAAGGAAACCGTGAGGAGTATTTTGAAAAGTCGGAAATATCATCCCTATCACTATTCTATGTCGAATACATTGTATCCAGTGGATAATCAAAGTCGGATAACATTTTGTCGTTGGTACCTTAATAAATGTGAAGAGGATTCATATTTTTAGAGAACCATTATATTTACTGACGAGATTAAACTTACAAAAAACGGAATATTTAATCAGCATAACAAACTATTTTGTTCTCAAGAAAAACCTAAACTTGTGCGTGAATCCAGAGATCAACATCAATTTGGTATTAATTGTTGGTGTGGAATATTTTGTAGAAAAATTGTTGGACCTTTTTTTTTATAACGACAATTTGACCGCTGCAAAATACTTAAATTTCTTAAAACACCAACTGGAAGAATATTTGGATGAATTACCTCTTAACATCCATTACAGACTAAAGTATTTCCAACACGATGGCGCCCCTGCACGCAGTGGTACATCAGTGAAGCAATATTTAACTGATCGTTTTGAGCACGTGATTGGTAACAAAATGGAAATTGTTTAGCCTGTTCGTTCACCACAACTTACGCCATTAGATTTTTATTTGTGGGGTGATTTAAAAAATTAAGTCTATTCTACGCTCCTCAAACTCTTGAGGATTTAATAGCACGAACAATAGAAAAAGCACTTCGTAATGTTAAAAAACGATGTGAGCTGTGCCTTCAACAAAATGGTGGGCATTTTGAAGTGATATTATATTTAAATTTTTTAACATAATTTGTTTTTGATATTTTTGTTACGTCATGCAAAAGTATTTTATTATTTAATACCAAGTTTCGTATTTCATAAAAACAAAATTTTTTCAAAAATTTTTATGTTGAACATGTACACACTGTAGTACATCACTGAAAAGAGAAAAAAGTGCCTTTCTATCAGAATTACCGCCAATTATGGTTTCCATTTAAAAAACCATAATCTCACTTATTTACTTGAACATGACCAAAGCCATGTAAAAACAAATAAGCTTTTCTTATTTTTTCTTTTAAAATAATGTAAAAAACATCTACAACGTTTTACTGTATCTATCACAATAAATGAACCACAAAGCAGAACAAAAAAGATCAAAATTTCGTTATTTTGGTATAACGCTTTTGTTACACCCTGTACGTTAATTATCGCTTCATGGCAGAATTCGGCATTAAAAACTGCACTACTTTTCCTATTTAACTTTTTCTCTAGTGTCACAAATAACAGAGTTACCCATACAACGTGTAAGAAATAGGGCACCCTATATATAGTATACAATTAATTATTTCTAGATCTACATTATACTAATTTATATTTCCTGGCTTAAACTAACTTATGCGCATTTAATCATCATAAGTTAGTTAAATTTGTATTATTTATGGGAGTTACTGTTTTGGTCTGTACCTGTTTGCAGTTCAATAAATAAATAATCGAATAAATAAACCTTGAGCAAATAATCTCTTATTAATTAAGTAGTGTAGTGTAGCGCCGCCCAACCGTTTATGAAAAACGTGCTGGCGGATTGAGTACTTATTAGAAAATCGATTTTGTTGCATGTTCTATTACAGAAAGGAAGTAAATAGAAACCATTTTCGAATTATTACAGATCCTCGGCGTACAAAAAGTACAGTATGCGAGGTTATATTACGTATTGTTAGACACCGTTCGCTCGTAAACGTAAATTAATGTAAACGAATGCAAATTTTCCCTGTCGTGATCTTCTAAATGCATAAATGGTAGAGCAAGTGTAGTAATTTAATCAACAGCTTAACTCAAATGGCAAAATTGCTATTCAGAATAACGCTAGTTTCCAACTGCTATTCAAATTTGGAATCCCAATTCACTATTGACATATTCATCTATCTAAAGCGAATAGTGGACGGAGTCCGCATCTCGAACGTTTACCATTACAAAACCGCCTTTTAGAAAATAAAAGCAATTTAGTTTGGCTTTCTGTATTTATTGTTAACTTCTATTGCTTACTATGACTTCAAGCTAGGTTCACGTGTACTTTGCATCTCTTCCCAAGAAAGCAGCATCGAAGTAGTCTAGTACCTACTTACAGCTGTTGTAAGACGTGTTTTTATTGCTTTCTTAAATATTTTTAAATATTTACGAACACTTAAAGCACGAATTGTATTCTTTTTGCCAAAAATAGCCTTTGTAGAACAAATACATAGTTGACGAATTACCTTCGATTTTCAGAAAGCTTTAAATAAATCCAATGCAAAAAAGGTTAGTTTTGCTGTTTGAAAACCAGCTGAAACAGCCCTCGTTAAGAAATATAATAAAGGTAAAATCCCTTTACTAATAACACTATTACCGAAAAAAGTCTGAAAAAATCCAGTACAGTTTAGCAACACGGTGTTTCTCTTACATGATTTGAAATTTAGGGAAACCTTCCGTGGAACACAATAATAAGTTAACTGAGCTGGCCGGAGCGTAATGGTTAGAATTTTTATAGAATAAAGTAAGTGTCTCATAAATGAACATTGAGTTAAGCTGTACCATGTAAAAATTCCAAACTGAATTATTTGTCAACATTGCTGCCACAAACCCGTTAATTTAGTATTTATTTATTTAACGTTTTTTCCAGTATGAATTCCAGTACTTTTGTATATTTAGTACACCAATAAAATTAAAGCATTTTATTACTACAGCTGATAACACTATTACAAACCTTGCGCGTGTTCCTTACTCGTATGTAGAATATCTAAGATTTTCAAGTTGTTTGTCGACTAGTGACAGGTGGTCACTCTTCCTCTTCTCGTCAAGCCGAAAGGTCACTTGTCTGTAATATAAAACAGGCGAGATGATACAGGAAATTAAGTTTTCCTGGCATAAGCGCCGAAAGAATTGAGACAGTTTAATTTAGTTATCTAAGACAACAAAGACATGAAGTAATTTGATCTTTACAAGGTTTGTTGGATAGGTAATTAATTACAATTATAATATAAAGTATATAGTATATATATATAAAGTATAAAGTATATTGCAGTGCAACTTCCGTAATCTACAAAAATTCTAATGAAACATTTAGATTATTCTACTTGCTTGATGTGTAAATGAAATTTATCAACATGGAAATTCATTTTGTACAAATTGTAAGCAGATTTGTTGGAAAGTGCCGACACATGACCAAATGGTATCGTCGCATTAAGTGCTGACAGGTTGTTAGGTCGTTGAAGCCGGTGGGTAAGCCCATTTAAATTCCTGAAATTTTACTGCATGTGCTGTATTTTATTCCGTACACGCATATATGAATTTACGTGATATTTAATTGTTGATTTGTAAATTACCTTATGCTGTGTTATGTGCAAGCACCTTGCTGTACAGATAATTTAGCAGCATATTTGTTAATAGAAAGAAGCTTAACTTTTTAAGGGCTTAATATTTAAAATATATAGAATGATTTTATTTCATTAATCATGTGTTCAAATTTAGAAGTTATTCATTGTCAAACTATGTATAAAAGATAATAAGTTACATCAATCATAGTAACATGTTGTTTGCAACATTTGTTTAACTAAATGTTATTTCTTATCTTGTATACCGAAAGCTTATTTCAAGATGTTCAGTTTGAGTTCCTTCATTCCAGTAAATAAAATTTTAATTTGAAATTAATTAATAAACACATTATTGCATGTATAAAAATTTGAATCTCTTGTACAGTTCTCGTAGCGCTACTTCGGACTACTAAGTATAAATAATTATTGTTAATAATATACAGATTTCAATTAAAATTCAGTAGAATTAAAATTTTTAAAAATTTTAACTTTACATCTCCTGAGTAACGTAGTAATTATATTCATAAGAATTTATCTTTGTTGAGTTGTATTATCATGTACATAATTGTTTAATATGAGAATATAGAATCCATTTTTTTTCAGCTCATTATTTATGAATATTTAAGTTCTTTCAAAAATTTTATGACCGTTAAAAGAATTCCTATAACGATTCAGTAATAAATATTTGAAAAAAAATTAAAGACTTCGTGTAGTCACAGAATTATCAGATAAATTATATATTTGTTAGTTGCAATTACGTTTCAGAGCCATCCTAGAACTTCGTCACAGCAGTAAGTAAGTAAGTAACTCATAAGTGGTATTAAAATTAATTCCTAAAGAGGTTAGATGACTTTTAGGTTTCCAAATTTTCCTTTAAGCAAATTCATTTAGTCAGTCGCTTTATAAAAAATTTAGGTGGCGTCCATTATCTTTTTTTAACTTTAATTATACCCACTGACCGAATCTCATTTGACCGTGGGTTAAAAGCTCAGCTAGCTAAAAGTCACAAGAGTTTTCTTTTCTTAAAAGCCGCTTGTCATCCAACCTTACCCTGTGCTTGTTACAAATATATAAGGATTCTCGATATGTTTAAACAAAAACCCTATAAAAATCTAGCACGATTTTTTTACGTTTACACTGGCGCCCAACGTGGGGCCAGATTCCTTGCTATTCGATACACCTATACTGCCGTCTAACATGTGAGGCTTAAATTGATTTTGGTTGGCTCGAATTTTGGTTGTCTCAATTTTGTTTGTTCATTAGTGATTCTCTCGTTTGATTTAAAGATTTTGTCTCACTGATTCATGTAACGTTTAAACTTTATGAAGTTAGATCTCATCAATATTAATTTCTCGTAGCATTTTATATAATTCTGTAGAAAATTTGATTCAAATTTGATTAGAATTTTGTATATTATTTTATTTGGTTCAGTTAGTTATTGATTGCTGTTGAGAGAGCTTATATTTACTGGATAATTTTAGAGTTTATAATTTTTACTATGGCAGGAAAGTATCAGATAGTACATTTACTTAAAGATGAGTTAGATTATGAATTGAATATTAGAGGTATACAGAACACTAGACCAGCCGCTGATAAAACAAAAATATTAGCTCGATTATTATCCAAGGAATCTGTTAAACCAGGATGTTTAATTGATCTCTCAGGGTATACAATAGAATTTTATACAGAAAAGCTGGAAGTTGAATCTAGTATCCAATCGATAAAAAAATGTTTTAACGGAACACCAAGATGAACCTTCAGACTCCACTTTTAAGAGGATACAGTCTAGGTCAATACACATTTTAGGTCGTTTTAAACGTATAAAGCTTCATAAAGAAAATTCTGAAGAGATAATATTATTCAAAAATGAAACCATAGCAACAGTTCTTGTAATAAAGGCAGATCTCCATGAGAAAGCAAACAATGATTTAGTGACAAATCAGAATGATATAAGTAATATATCGAATGCTCCCACTAACTTACCTATGCCTTCTGTTACATATTTTACTCAGTCGGTTTCTATTGATTCTTGGGCAATAAAATATTCTGGAGACCCTAAACTGTTATATCAATTTTTAGAAAGAATCATAGAGCTTGCACAATCTCGTAAAATATCGGATGAAAAGTTATTTAATTCAGCAGTCGAATTATTCACTAGCAATGCTCTCATTTGGTACCGAAGCGTCCGCAGTTAGTTAACGGATCGGAATCCTTTAGTCGTTAAATTAAATAACAAAGGTTGTTTGATTAATTTTTGATATAAAAATAAAGGTTCAATAATTTGGTACACTAGTTTCACTGTTGGTTTATCGTTTGAAGATTGCTCTTGTGCATAGGCACGTTTTTGTTTGATAGCAATATTTTGATTTATATCCGCATTGCAACGCAACATGTTTGATTTTATTTAGTCTAGGCGAGACTTGTCGTCGTGGTTGGTAGCTCAGCAGTACATTAGTCTAGACGAGACTCACGAAGAGTTGGTCGCTCAGCAGTACATAAGTCTAGACGAGACTCGTGGTAAGTTTGTCGCTTTAGCAATTTTGGCATAATTATTTGAGGTTAGTTATGATGTAATTTTTTGTTTATTAGTCTAGGTGAGGCTTGTGGAGGAGTTTGTCATTCTAGCAAGTTTAGGCGTTGTAAAGCACATTAGTTTGTTTCGACAGTTTGTTTAGAAGTGAAACGAGAGTGTTCCAGATTATGAATTTATTGTTAGCTATGATGACGGTTAGTTCTATAGAAAATTTGTTTTATGTAAAGTTCATAAGAAAGTTTCAAATTTGCTGTATGACTTAGTGAATATAGAAGACATGTGAAGGATCTCAAGCCTTATTCTGCTTTAGGTGAGGAGAGTGATGATGAAAATGACTTATCAAAAGTTTAAGTTAAGTATAATTAGTAGTTAATTAGAACAATTGATGTCGTGTGATTAACTGGTTCGTTAGTTGTCAAACTTTAGTTGTTGTAGGTAATATTTTGACCCGTGAATTTTTGAAGTTGCATGTTTGTAATGAGAGTTATAAGTAGTAACGAATTACTTCATTTTAGGTTTAGGATAATTAATATCAAGTAGACGTATTTCGTTTACCTTGAGTGGTATTCCCTTTTGAGGATTAAGCATAAGTCCTCGATAGGAAGAGGTTGCATGAGCAATGGTTGCTTGTGACCTGGACAGAAGTCTGAAGTAGACTAATTTTGTTTGCTTGAATCGGAGTATACATAATTTGTTGGTTGCTCTTGGTCAAATGAAAGATGTATAAGATCCTCATTCCGTTTTGTAGTGCTTGGTAGCATAGCTACTAAGGGTGAGCAGCAGCTAGCTGTACAGTTTTGTAAAAGTGATGATTGAATTTTAGGGTTGACAATTTGCCATTATTTCATAATTTCACAAATGTTTCTTTGTATATTGTTATAGACGCCTCGATTGAGTTAAGGGTAATCAAAGGAAACACTCAAGAAATCTGTGTTATTCCACAGGTTTAGGAAAGTCTCATATTAAATAGTATAGATAGGTAAATTAGTTTATAGGTTAATACTGGTAAGAATATGCTTGTATATATGTTATCTTAATGAAAAGTAGTTGAATCATTTTGCTTTTCAATTCCCTATTGTACACCTAGTGAGTGATTGACTTCCCAATTTAGTTCACTAATAGATAAAGTTTATACCCGGATATGACTTCCCAAATGTGACCTTTTTATGACATATGGTACACGTAGTTACTACACTCACTTATTTTCCTCCTTATTGATTCGTTTCTTGATTTCAGAAGAATTACATTAGATTGATAGTTTTGTATACATGTTTATTCTTTAGATTAATTGTATAGTTAGTTATTAGACGATTATTATGATGGAGATTTGTAAGAAATAATTCTTCGTCTTTAACATTTTGGGTTTTGTTTACTCAAATTTTTCCTCTTGCGGAGAGGCTGTGTAACATGTAAAAATTCCAAACTGAATTATTTGTCAACATTACTGCTACAAACCCGTTAATTTAGTATTTATTTATTTAACGTTTTACCCAGTATGAATTCCAGTACTTTTGTATATTTAGTAAACCAATAAAATTAAAGCATTTTATTACTACACTATTACAAACCTTGCGCGTGTTTCTTACTCGTATGTAGAATATCTAAGATTTTCAAGTTGTTTGTCAACTAGTAACAGGTGGTCACTTTTCCTCTTCTCGTCAAGCCGAAAGGTTACTTGTCTGTGATATAGAACAGGCGAGATGATACAGGCAATTAAGTTTTCCTGGCATAAGCGCCGAAAGAATTGAGACAGTTTAATTTAGTTGTCTAAGACAACAAAGACATGAAGTAATTTGATCTTTACAACGGTTTGTTGTATAGGTAATTAATTACAATTATAATAAAGTATATTGCAGTGCAACTTCCGTAATCTACAAAAATTCTAATGAAACATTAAGATTATTCTACTTGATTGATGTGTAAATGAAATTTATCAACATGGAAATTCATTTTGTACAAATTGTAAGCAGATCTGTTGGAAAGTGCCGACACATGACCAAATGGTGACGTCGCATTAAGTGCTGACAGGTTGTTAGGTGGTTGACGCCGGTGGGTAAGCCCATTTGAGTTCCTGAAATTTTACTGCATGTGCTGTATTTTATTCCGTACACGCATATATGAATTTACGTGATATTTAATTGTTCATTTGTAAATTACTTTATGCTGTGTTATGTGCAAGCACCTTGCTGTACAGATAATTTAGCAGCATATTTGTTAATAGAAAGAAGCTTAACTTTTTAAGGGCTTAATATTTAAAATATATAGAATGATTTTATTTCATTAATCATGTGTTCAAATTTAGAAGTTATTCATTGTCAAGCTATGTATAAAAGATAATAAGTTACATCAATCATAGTAACATGTTGTTTGCAGCATTTGTTTAACTAAATGTTATTTCTTATCTTGTTTACCGAAAGCTTATTTCAAGATGTTCAGTTTGAGTGCCTTCATTCCAGTAAATAAAATTTTAATTTGAAATTAATTAACAAATACATTATTGCATGTATAAAAATTTGAATCTCTTGTACAGTTCTCGTAGCGCTACTTCGGACTACTAACTATAAATAAATATTGTTAATAAAATACAGACTTCAATTAAAATTCGGTAGAATTAAAAATTTTAAAAAATTTTAACTTTACATCTCCTGAGTAACGTAGTAATTATATTCATAAGAATTTATCTTTGTTGAGTTGCATTATCATGTACATAATTGTTTAATATGAGAATATAGAATCCTTTTTTCTTCAGCTCATTATTTATGAATATTTAAGTTTGCTCAAAAATTTTATGACCGTTAAAAGAATTCCTATAACGATTCAGTGATAAGTATTTGAAACAAAATTAAGCACTTCGTGTAGTCACAGAATTATCAGATAAATTATATGTTTGTTAGTTGCAATTATGTTTCAGAGCCATCCTAGACCTTCGTCACAGCAGTAAGTAAGTAAGTAACTCATAGGTGGTATTAAACTTAATTCCTAAAGAGGTTAGATAACTTTTAGGTTTCCAAATTTTCCCGTTAAGCAAATTCATTTAGTCAGTTGCTTTATAAAAAATTTAGGTGGCGTCCATTATTTTTTTTTTAACTTTAATTATACTCCCTGATCCAATCGCATGCAACCGTGGGTTGAAAACTCAGTTAGCTAAAAGTCAGAAGAGTTTTCTTTTCCTAAAAGCAGCTTGTCATCCAACCTTACCCTGAGCTTGTTACAAATATATAGGAATTCTCGATAGGTTTAAACAAAAACCCTATAAAAATCTACCACAATTTTTTTACGTTTACAAAGCTTCATAAAAAGAGGTCTGCAGTGAGCATTCATTGATTCGCCTAGCACAGTTCGGATTGCTCTTTTTTGTAATTTAAGTATTACAGATGTGTTAACTAAACATGAATTACCCTAAAAGGCAGTACCATATCTCATTGTCGATTCAAACAAAGCAGAGTAACATATTTTTGAGCAATGCACTGGTAATTCCCTGGACACTCATGCAAGTGCATAGCATACTGAAGATAGTTTAGTTGGTAATAAACAAATATGTTCATACCAGCTAAGGTCCTGATAAACTGTTCTACCAAGGATTTTTGTAGAACTAACTAAATTTAGTGACAAGTCTGATATGATACTGTCCTGCAAAAATAAAGGTTTGAAATTAATTCAGCAAAGTTTTTGATTCATTTACTGTTAGTTTATTTAATAACACCAGTTTTTCATTGACAGATGATCTGTGCTTAATTTTTCTTTTAGTGATTCTATAATTGTCGCATTCAACTGAAGATTAATATCGTATACATATAAAGTAGTTTTGGCATATTTAGTGCAGTTTGTGAAATTATTTATAAAGAATAGAAATAAAATGGGGCCCAAGACTGATCCCTGAGGCCCTTCCAATTTTAACATAACTTTTTCGACATCATGTATGTATTTTTTGTTTTGAATCTTACGGACTGTGATCTGTTTACATGATAGAATTTGAACTATACCCTTAAATCCATAAAATCCAAAATTTTGCAACAGGATTAAGTGATTTACAAAATCAGATGCTTTACTTAGATCAACAAATAAGGCAGTCGACATGCCGTGTCTACTATTTAATGTTATGTTCAGATTGTTAATAAAATTATACATTACGTCAATTGTAGATTTTTTAGGACAGAATCCAAACTGATTGAGGCTAAATAATTTAAATCTGAAAGCAAATTTAATAAGTCGTCTTTTTACTAATGTTTCAATGACTTTTGAAAAGGTGGACAATAAAGAGATAGGTCAAAAATTATTTACAGTGAAAGTGTCCCCTTTGTGTAGTGGAGCAACTATTACGCATTTCAGACAATCTGGGAATATTCCAGCAAGAAAAGATTCATTTATTAGGTCCGACATTACATGTGATTTTCCAATGCTCCACCCGAAGGTACTACATTGGCCAGGAAGCGAGTTTTTTTACCTGGAGAATTTTTGAATTTTGCCGAACCCTTGCTGTTCCAAGCAAGGTAGGGATCTTTAACGTGCGTGACAACACACACACGGGACCTCCATTTTACCTCTCATCCGAACGAGGGTGTATTTTTGTGAAAAATGCTCGCCTAACATTTTTCAAGCGGACCGTATCGGGATTCGAACCCGGGACCTTGGGCGTAGTAGTCACACACATACCACTACACCACGGAGCCGCCTATTAGGTCCGACAACTAACTTATAATGTCAAGAGGTAAAGCACAAGCAAGACTTTTGTGGAGATGTTATCATGGCCAGCAGTATTTTTATTTTGAATGGAGTGTAAAACATTTCAAATCTTTAAAACATTTAAAATCTCAAGGCAATCTGTTGGGAAAAATGTAAAGGAATTGGAGATGCAACTACTATTTTTGTGCAAAAAGTTAATGGCAGTTGAATTAGGTTCTTTATTATTTTCAGATAATATCGAAGCTGCAGTAGCAAAATGGTTATTCAAAGTATCAGCTATATTCTTTTCATTGCCATTTTCAATGTGACTTTTTTTTATACTAGATGTGCTTCTACCCGATAATTCATTCACAATTTTCTACGTTTCCGATTGTACGTTTCCAGAATTTGAAATGCGATATGCAAGAAATTGCGATTTTGCTAATTTGACTATTTGTAACGGGCATTTTTAATAATTTTAACATTTTACGCTATCCTCTATTCATAAATAAATTTCTACAAATTACTTTTTATATTTTATATTTATTAACTCGCGTGCATTAATTTTAAAAGTAGTTTAATTAAAGATAGATAAATCGAAGTTTGATTCTCATTAATAAAATGTTAAACAGTTTGTAATTAAATATAGATTACATAGTTCTTGTCTGGCCGTGCATATAAATTGAGTTCCTTATGTTATTAGCGAGGTAGATAACAGACGATAAGCAGTTGTAATAACGACTAGTTTGTATAAACAGAGTAGTTTGGGAGTTTGTTTTTTGTTCCGATATCTTAAGTACGTTAAAAATACTGCTCTTCGTTCTGATATATGAATTACATTTGACGGCCGGTTTTATTTGCTTACGCGTATTCTACTAATGTGTGGTTTTAGTTGTTTGTCTTGTGAAATAGCAGTCGTGTTTCGTTCTTGGTTACTATATATTAATTACGTGGAAAAGACTTGTCTTTTTGCTTTGAAAATAGTGAGGAGGAATTTTCGTATTGTTCCTGAACAAGTGCTCCACGATTTTTAGTTGATTTTCTGTTGGAAATAGTACTTGTTAAACTCGACCTGCACGCGTGTTGTACGGAACATCTGACGTACTTACTTTAGTGATACACGGGCTTACTAATTGTTTTTTTGTTGTTTTGCTTGTGAGATAAAAGTTGTACGGAACATTGACAGACGGTTTATCGCCTGCACGTGCTTTACTCATTATGGTTTTTGTTTCTTGATTTTGTCTTGTGATATTTAAACTATGAAGATCGGATTTCCAGGAAAGGAATCTGAAAAAGAAAAAGGTTGCTTTTTGTTAATGCAAGAACTTATCAGATGACATGCATTACATCGTGGCTTGAAAGCCCGTGATTCTAACTTTTTATTACCATGTTTTACGATTTGTGTTACAAAATATTTCTAAATTATTGTCTCAGGAAATAGAATTAACAAGAAATTTATCGATGCTACATAGTTCCATCAGCATGAGAATGTCTGCTGCTAACACCAGTGAGTAGTGATTAGTATAGAGTGTAAGAAATTCCATCAACACCCTCACAGTCAAGGGTAAAGTGCTTCGTTAGTGCAGGACATCGTGAATCCCACACTTCCATTGCAAGGAAGCGTTACTGCAGGACTTTTGTAAGTTGAACTATTTTCTACTTGTTATTACTTTAAATATCTACCCGTTGCTTTACTATATCTTTGTCGTTCTGATACCTTTTACAAAAGACTTGCATGATATTTTAAAACATAAGAAAAAAAGAAAGAAAGAAAGAAAGAAAGATTAATACTACTAAATTACTCATATCAATTGTGTCTTATCTATTTACATTTGTTAACATTTTATCTGATTTATGTTTAATTGGTGTGTGAGGAAACGTTTCTGCTACTCCCCAATATTACCTCACTTTGTACTAAACATTTCTCTGTATTGCTTTTACTGTTGTTATATTATATAGTTTATCTAAACAGTTTCTTTTATTTACATTCTACAAAATACTGAATAATTTAGACTTATCATTGCTGCTATGCTTTTTATTTATTTCAGATTTGCAGGACTAATTTTTCTTTCTTGCAGGTTTGCTATTCTAACTTTTCTTTATTGCAGGTATTGTTACTAATTCCTTACAGCCCCGTACGTTATATGTTGGTCTGCTTTCTACGACTCCCCCCCCCCTACTCTCCGATTAAACCCGGTCACTTTCCTTTTTTTCTCTTTGCTTTTCTTTTTGTTGCGCACGGCTACGAGCCAACGTAACATAACTTTGGCGCTCAACGTAGCTGCCACAAAAAAAACGTAACAAATTTTTGGCGCCCAACGTGGGGCCACGATTAACGTAGCATATTTTTTTAAAAATTCTTTTGTAATGAATACAATATTCTTTGATAAAAGTTGAGTTTAGAAGTGCTTATATATAGCATGTAGTGATTTTTTTGTTTCTTGCAGATATTTTTATACCTCTTGTCAACCAATATTTCTGTTTATTTTTTAAATAATATTTAACTAAAGGGAAGGATTTAGAAAATGCCAATGCAATATTATAAACCAATGATTGAAATTTATGATTTAAATCATTTGATATAATTTTTATATTAACTTCTGAGCATAGTGTAGTGAAGCTATTAAAATTGTAGGTATTATAAATCTTGCTCAATAGAAACTGTAAACTGTAAATGTATTTAAATTCAAATTTGCTTGGAAATGTATAAATTCATGATATGACAAATCATTTGGTACTGCAGATGAATTAACAAACACATCTTGTATTAAATTTGAAATACATAATCTATTAATGTACTTGACGTATTTGTTATTTTAGTGTCCTGAATAACATGCATTTTACAATTGTAAATATGTACAAGTTGTTTTAGCCTAATAACATTCTTATCAGAGATATTTTTATAGTTAATATTAAAATCACCGTTAATCACTATGGTCCCTTTCTAATATCTATAATATGGTGTAAGATAGTGTCCAGTGAATTAAAGAATACTTCTGTATTGCCTACTGGAGAACGATAGATGAACAAAACCTAAAGATTAAAATTTTTATTAAAAATATCGGAAAATTCGAAATTGAAATCCTCATGCAAGTAATTAATAGTAGAATATTTTTCAAAACTGATAGTCGTGTTGGAAGTGCAATAAATAACCGTGCCACCATGACTTCTGTTTCGCTGTCTGTAGGATATACTAACAAGCTCGTAGTTATCTAACTTAATGTATTCAGTAAAGTTTAACCAATGTTCGGTGATGCAGATAAGAAACGGATAATTTAAGTCATCTAACAATATGTGCCATTTTGAAAGGACCTGCACCTTGACGACGTTCTAAAATACTAGTACAGGTAGAAAAGCCTGCGCGTTTCAATGAGCTTAAGAGCCGAACTATAAGTTTAACCAAATTAGTGGGGGCTTTAGTGAGGAACCAGACTAACACAGGTCCCCGAAAGAGGGCAGCAGCTTTTTCGGTACTTAGAGTGGCAGAGACCATAGGGGTCGGTATGAAATTCTAAAACACACTACTGCGATGTATAACGCAACGGGAAACCACCACATTATCTCCCAAGCACACACCGAACTCAAATTGTTACTAATGGTGATGACATCCTCTGGAGTAAAAAATTCCGGAAGTAAAATAGTCCCCATTCGGATCTCCGGGAGGGGACTACTTCGGGCGATGTGATCCGAAAGTATACAAAAAGATCCGTGACATTCTACGAGTCGGAGCGTGAAATGTCAGGAGTATGGAACAAGTAGGTAAGCTAGAGAACCTGAAACTCGAAATAAATAGGTTAGCATTAGACATAGTAGGAATCAGCAAAGTCCGCTGGCCAGAGGCGGATATTTTTGGAGTAGAGACTTCAGGGTAATTTATACAGGATCAGAGGAAGGGAATTCGGGTGTATAGGCTTGCTCAGAATAGAAATGAATGGAGGTACGCTTCCAGCCAATCACACGATGGAAAAATTAATGACAATAATAATTACTGTACTTAAACATGATGATTATTATAAACAACTACAGATATTGGTTTTGCAATACTCTCAACTAGTGTTAATCGTGCGAAAGGATTTACTTGAAAACTATTAATACGGCAACTGCCTAAGTGTTGGTGGATCCTTGGCAGCCATAGGCTGCTTAATCTTCTTCACATACCACTAAATCTCGCTTAAATAGGGCAAATAATTAGAAAACAATAGAAGGGAATCGAGTTGTATATCAGCTGTTGGGAGAATTGTAGGGAACTGTGTAGGCTAGCTCAGAACTAAATAAGCTGAGGTACAAGTACAACCAGTTTCAAGACGTAAAACCCCATAACGAAAAAGTAAGTGCTCTTAAATTTGATGATTATTATAAACAAGTACAGGTGTTGGTTGCGAAATATTTTCAACAAATGTTGATTGTGCGAAAGGATAAATTGGAAAAACTATTAATTCGACAAAAGTTCAAGTGCTGGGGAAACTTGGCAGCCAAAGGCTGCGTACCCCTTCACATACAACCGAATATCGGAGAAGTAGGGTATGTAACTGTAAAACAATAGAAGGTGAGCGAACTGCATCAAACAAAAAAGAACAGCAGCGATATTCAAAGATAACGAACATGGATACAAGAAGAAAACTCCAAAGCAAAGTGTGGAGCACGGCACAGTACATCTATGAAATAGGTGCAGTAGGACAAGCAGACAGGAAGAGATAGAGGCATTCTGGAATGTTGTGTTTCAGATGTATGAAGATGGTAGCATCGACAGACAACGTTAATAACAAATCTGTTTTTGAAATAGTAGAAGAATAAAAATATCTGCGGAAAACAAAAAAAATAAAAGAACTAGAAGGACAGGATACGTTATAAGGCATTTCTGGGGAATAGTATGGGATATATTACATGCAGAGATAGGAAATGACAGGTAGAGATAGACCGAGATCAGACAAATAGTGATAGATGCAGACTGTGCAAATTTCAGACAAATGTGTAGGTCGGTCCAGACTAGGAAACAACGAGGGTACGCTTTCAACCATTTCTAGGACTGAAGACCTAATAATGATGATGAACAATATGTGAAGATTATTTACCTTGCTACATAGACTCCGCATATTACACATTAGTAATGAAAAACCAACAGACTTTTTATCTATAAAAAAGAACCAGAATTTTTAGAAATATTTGATGTAGAGATTGATTCATCAGCTTCGTTAGTGGTGGAATGTTGATTTCCCTTTTCCATTGTTACACACACACACACACACACACACACACACACACACAGACACACACACACAATATATATATATATATATATATATATATATATATATATATATATATATATATATAAGGTTGTTAGTGCAATAATTAACATTGTAAAATTGCGGTGTAAATTAAGTGATAATTAACAAATAACATATAATTACTGGTTTTAACCAAATCAAACATTTACTTCAAGGCACTCACTTGTTGTTTACGCAGCCGTGCCAACAGAAAAACGATGTAAACAAAACGGTAGAATCTATCCGTCATACAAGAAACAAAAAACTTATCTTCCTTTGGCGGGTGTAGCAAAGCACATTTATGTCGATAGCGGTTGTTCTGAAGAAAAAAGCGGTTCTTCTAATTAAGGTTCTACGTAGAACATGTAAGCGAAGATGCGGCGTTCAAGAACGACAAATCGACACTCTTCTTGCTTCGTGTGTTTTCCCAATTACTACAACGTTCTTGCACATGCGGAACAAAGTTTGTCACTCGCGGCACTTGTAGGCGCGTGCTTGAAGTAAAACATGAACTCAACGGAAAATAAATTTAGCTGTCAGAAAAAAAGTTAAAAACAAAAGAAAAAATTCTCTTTTCTACATTGAGAGCAAAGGGCAGAGCTTTGACTCAGTAATAGAAAAGGGACCAGCGAAGTCGACGCCCAAACATAAGAAGGTTGACTTGAGTAATATGATATGAAGGCAGGTTGCCCATAGGAAGTTGCAATGCGACCGGATTGGTTCTCCAACACGTTAGACAGTGACTCAAAATTTGACGGATAGATTGTCTTTCGGAAATAATCCAGGAGTGCTGACTGACGTGAAGTTGGACCGTTTGAGTACCCGCGTGGAAGTGTTTTAAATGAACGTAAGTAACATACAGATCAGTTAATCGCGTTTTGTTAGGTAACAAAGCGAGAAATTTACGGTTAGACCTCCGACGCGCAAGATTCCATTACGAATAAAAGGGGACAGTTTGCGAAAACTTTTTTTTAAAGGAAAATCAGAATGAATGGTTTTAAGTTCGATAGCGAAATAAGATTGTCGAGTATACACAAGCAAAGGAATCTAAGCATTGTGCAACTCAGAGAATGACAAATGTCCGGAGTACATTTTAAGAGGGAGAATCCGAGCAGCAATGCGCCTAATAACTGGAAAGAAAGAATGATTTTCTAGAATTGATTACATCCAACAGGGGGTTACGATAGCGGATAAAACAATAGAGCGTTGTTCAGTGAGAACTTCAGGAGTATCTGAAGGCGGAACATGTGGACTGTAGTTTTCGAAAAACCCATACAAGGTTGGTGAAGCCGCCCACCATAAAGAACATTGGCACAAGTCGGTAGGGAGTAAACCACGTGACCCGACATCGGCAGGATTCTCGGTGGAGTGGATGTGATGCCAAGAGGCGCAAGACGTGTTTTCCAGAATGTGAGCAAAACAATTGGTGACGAAAGTCTTCACACGCTGCGGCAGAGAACGAATCCACGAAAATACTACCACGAAGTCAAACCACTAATAAATTTTATGAAAAGTAAGATTCGAATCAAAGGTTTTGAGGACAAAGATTAATAATTTTGATGCCAGTGTGACGGCCAACAATTCGAGACGGAGTAAAGAGATTTTACGAAAGGTGCGACCTTAGACTTAGCGCAATCTAAGCGAACCTCAACGGAAAAAGGGGTAACAAAGCGAAAATAAATAACAGCACAGTAGCCACGTTCGGAAGCGTCAGCAAAGCAGTGAATTTCGCACGTAGTAAACTATGGCGGGATAAACAAGCGGGGTATAGCGAAATCCGAAAGAAGCGGTAACTCATGCAAGTATCTTTCCTACAAACGGAAAAGGTCAGGGGAAGAGGGAACATTCCATTCTAATTTTAACGACCATAAACGTTGAATTAAGTGTTTTACCAGAAAAGTAAGAGGGGATAAAAGTCCCATGGGATCGAAAATACGGGCTAAGTTAGAAAATAGATTGCGTGTGGTACTGCAGGTACTTAGTGGCTAAACTAGAAAACAAAAATTATCTGAGGTGGGGTTCCATTGAAGACCTAAAGCTTTTAAGGGTTATGTATCAGGATCCTCCAAGGAGCGGGGGTGCGCGAATTGCTGCGTAGCGGAAAGATCTTTTAATAATTCGGGATGGTTACTTGACCATTTATGAAGTTCGAAACCACTAAGTTTTAAAAGAGCAATTAGTTGACTACGTAGAACGATGGTTGATTCAATAGAATCTCCACCAGTAGCGATGTCATCAATATAAGTATGGTGGTGAAGTGCGATAACGGCTAACGGATAAGAATTCCCTTTGTCTACGACCAACTGCTGAAGTGTGCGTATGGCAAGAAAGGAAGCACAATTGATTACTACGTAACGGTATTTAATTTAAAATCCTGAATGGGCTCCTCAGGGGAGAAGCGTCAAACAATTCGTTGATAGTCACACTGAGCGGGATTTACAAGAATTTGTCTGACGAATATCGGCAGTGACAACATAAGAATGTAAACGAAATTGTAACAGAATTGAGGTAATATCGGGTTGCAACTTCGGCTCAACAAACAAGTGATCGTTTAAGGACGATTGAGACAGAGTTTTAAGGGAAGCGTTGAAAACAACTCGTAATTTCGTACTTACGCTTTCGGGTTTCACAACGCAATGATGCGGGATGTAATAAGAAAAGTCCGAATAAGACCCAATAGCAACAGATTACATATGTTGAAAATCAAGATATTCACGCATAAACGAAACTTAGACTTCCCAGAATTTAGCGACAATATCTTCCAATGGGGAAGTAGAATCTGTCATACAAAACAAGCTAGTTATTTCAGAATTGGACGAGGAAGGTATGTTTCCCATTAAAACATATCCAAAAATGGTATTAATAGCAACAGGTTGATCGCTATCACCTTGGATACCACCGTCTAATAACACTTGGGAGAAAATATCCGCGCCAATTAAAAATCAATGGGTCCAGATTGAGCAAAGAGCGGATCAGCTAGATTGAGGTTAGTCAGATGATTAAAATGTTGTAAAGAAATTTTAGAAGTAGGTAAATTTTCACAAATTTTGGGAGGTACTACAGCTTAAAAATTAATAATCGGTGAAGAAGCACCTATTGGTTTGAGCGAAACGGCGACAGTGCCGTGCAGAGCGCATGGAGCCTAAACTACTAAGGGTAAGAGAATGTGGAGTAGTACGAAAACCTAAACGTTTTACACTACTTTGCGAAATAAAAGAAGTCATGCCGCCCGAATCGACTAAACCGCGAAGTTTTTGATAAGAACCAGAGCAATCTGCAACATCCACTTGAACGGTTGAAAGTAGGACAACTGAAGTTTTAGCTAAAGAATTAAATAAAACGACAATCGAAGTTGACGGACTACTACAGCTAAACGAAGTCGATGATTCCTCAGAGGCACGACCAGCGGAAGGCTTGTAGCGGTCTTGAATAGCGGGAGTAGTGCGCGGTGATACCTTAGAAGCGGCGGTGTCCGAGCTCAAGCGAGCCTGGTTATTTGAAGCAAAAACTGATCAAATTCTGAACGAATAAAAATAAAAAGTGCACGAGATGTAAGAATAACTAAACAACACATAACCTAAAAATTAAACGTCAAATCAATTAAAATTCCGCTAGAATTGTTGGCAACGTTACACATTGCGACTATTCAAATCAAAACCGTAGCATAGCTCTTTACGGTTTATAATGACAAACGTCTGTATAAATAGTTAGTACGTGTGTGACGCCGCGAATGACGAGATCTATTTAGAAATTGCAAAGACTATTGTTCTGCCTTATTGCATTGATATCATCGCCCACATTATCGACGATTCCTTACAAAACAGCTGCTTTCCATTAATTTAGAAAAAATCTATAGTTGTGCCTATTGCAAAGAAAAATTTAGTGTCCACATGTGGTGATCTTCGACCTATTAGCATTCTGCGTTTTATCAAAAGTCATCGAACAGATTGTGTACAGTCAATTGGTAACCCATATCTCTACTAATAAGGTATTGCCTCAACATCAATCTGGGTTCCGTGCTGGTCACAGCTCTACTACTGCAATTTCTAAAGTTATTACTGATTTAGTACATATGATCGATCAATCTAAAGTTACATACCTGATACTTCTAGATCTGAGCAAGGCATTTGATGTCATTAATTATGCACTTTTAATTGACAAACTTTACTATTATGGACTAAGATGTTCCTCACTTGACTGGTTTACTAACTACCTTGGCAGTAGATATCAATCTGTGAAACTACGTGGCAAGTGCTCTGAATTTCTGGGTGTTTCACAAGGTGTATCACAGGTAAGCATATTTGGACCACTACTCTTTGCAATTTTCACTGCTGATCTTCCTTCAATACTGCTTATGGAATGTAATTACCACATGTATGCAGATGATATCCTGCTATATATCTCAAATGATTCCTCTCAGACCAATGACACCATTGAACGTCTAAATAACAATTTCGACTCTGTCAACAGTTGGCTTACCAAAAATGCATTGATCTTAAATGTAACCAAAACTACTGCACTGTGCGTTGGTTCCAACAAATCCTGTGCTAAATCTCAATCGCTACGTGTATTAGATATAAAAGTCAATGGTACTACTATTGAAGTGAAAAATTGTGTCAAATATCTGGGTGTATTTATAGACTCCTACCTGAAATTCGACAAACACTTGCACAACAAAATTAGAACTTGCTACTTTAAAATATGATCACTACACAGATATAAGTACTGCCAGACGTCAAGTATCAAATGGAAGCTGTGCAATAGTCTGGTCCTATGCCATCTAGACTATTGTAATGTAGTCTACTACAACTTTCTATCACTTCAGCTAAAACGTAGAATACGTCATGCAAAATATATGCTTCAGATTCGCCTACAATACTCCTTATTCACAGCACATAACTCCGTTCTATAGTGCTAACCACCTACTGACGAATTGTCACTGGCAGTCATTATTTATACTTAATTGCTTTTAATAAACCAGTATACTTATTTAGTCTGCTAACTCCAAAATCTACTGCTCACAACTTAAACCTTAGGACTATTGATTACCTCAGCATACCTGCACACTCAACTTCTAAATTTAAATGTGGTTTTACATATATGGCTCCTTGTTTATATAATAGATATGAAGGATTATTTAGTACTAAAAACAAAAACAGGTTTTATAGTGAACTATTATGCCTCCTCTCAGCTCAACAACAAATTTCTTAACTATTGTATTTCTAGTTATTATGCTTTTATCATGTACGACTTGCTTTATTTTGTTTTATGTTAATTTTGGTGGAATTGAAAATCAGCTTCTGAATTCCTACCATTTGGTATTACCAATAAAGTTAATTTGTATTTGAAATTTGTAGTAGATAAGCTAGAGAACTTGAAAATTAAAATGGATAGGTTGGCACAAGACAGTGTTACAGTAACAAGATACCCAGAATGGTAGGCTTTATTCAACTAAAATTCCAATACATGTTTACAGTAAAACTCTGACAGCTAACGAATTATGACCGTAACTAAAACACAAAACCTATAAGAAAATAACCAGGTCATTATCTATTATTTTTAATATTTATCACATTCTCCCTAATTGCAAGAAGCAAACCTAATTGTTAAGGTATTCAGGTGGCCGACATACTCGCATAGATCGCCTTACCTCGACAACGTCATCAGCCTACTACGCCCGAGGTCCCGGGTTTGAATCCCGACACGAGTTATGTGATCCCCATTTGTTATACATATGAAACTAATAAAGATATTAGGAAATATTAGGAAATATTAGGAAAGTGCAACAATGTCATAAAAGACAAATTGAAACAATTTATTATGATTATTTCGGTTCCCACGAGTGGAAACGCTACAAAGTAGCACAAGGATAAGTGACACTGCAGATGTCAGGTCACAGACGGTCGTAGGATGTCACGTACCGAGATTACGCAGAATAAGCCTGCAACATTGTAATTATGAATAGCTTTTAAGATAGCAACTATGTATTATGAATAGAGTCAAGGGTAAGCGGACATTAGGTCCGCAAGTTCCCACAGAATTGTAAAGAGGTAGAGAAATTATAAAAAGGCCGGGAGCTTCACTCCCAGGCAGTTCATCAACGTTCAGCTTTCACATTGCAGTCCGTCGGCAACTCACTTGTACAATTAATTAATAATTTGGAACTTAGAATAATAATTCAAGATTGTCAAAATTCAATATTTAATTTTTGTACAAACTTAAATAAATGTGTTAAGAATCAAAGAAGTCTTTTTAAAAAGGACCGCTCGAAGCCACAAATCTTAACTCACGTTCCGCTTGAAAAATGTTAGGCGAACATTTTTCACAAAAATACAGCCTCGTTCGGATGAGAGGTAAAATGGAGGTCCGGTGAGTGGGTGTTGTCACGCACGTTAAAGGTCCCCATCTTGCTTGAAACAGCAAGGGTTTGGCAAAATTCCAAATTTTCCAGGTACTACTTAAGCTAAAAAAAAATAATTTGTTAAAAATATTCCAACTCCCTGATTAAATAAATTTGTCTTCTCTTATGCAAAAGCTCTCAACCTATGAGTTTACTTGTGCCCTTATACATCCCAATGACCACTTAATTACACGACAATATATATATATATATATATATATATATATATATATATATATATATATATTACTCATATTTAGACCAGGGTAGAAAATTAATGGATTACATCAAATAATTTTAATCACCGTGTATAAGGAAGTTTATTAGATAATACGCTTTATTAAAAACCCGTGGAGAATAAAAATTCATTTGTTTTATTAAAAATAAGAGATTAAAATTATTTACAAGACGCTTCATATAAAAATAAGCAGTTTTAAAATGCTCAACGTGTAATTTAATTATTCCAAAGTAAAGAATCAAATGGAAATTACGTGCAAGATTTATATGAATTGATTCAAGTTTGGGCAACGAGTATTAAACGAAACGTACAGATAATAATTGAATATTTAATTAGGATTCACTAAAATTAAAGAGTATTAATTTTAATTGAAGTTAATTGAACCGTTAGTAACAGATAATATCTATAGAAACTTGTAAAACCCAAGATTATAATACCAGAAAATAAAGCTCTGAGAATTAATATTATTTTGAACACCTGCGTAGTTTAAATATCACATACGGCGTAAATTTTGTAGATAATTAATAGTTTCAAAGAATCTTGGAGAAACCGGGCTTAATATTCACGAGAATGTGCGATACGGGGTTATTAAACCCAGATAACAGTCCACATGGACTAAAATATAATCGATAATAAAGAATATCAATTTGCACCAATACGAACAGGTTAGAAAAGGAAAGAGAAAATGCGTCAAGCAAAGACACATATAGTAAAAGGCGGGATTTAAGCAACGTCACGAGGGTCACAATTGGTTGAAAATAGGATGCAAATATCAGATGTAGAAACAACAATTTCGGTATAAAAGTCAATTAGTTATTTCTCGGACATGCTTGCGTGCCGTGTGTTGAAATTTCTGAGATTTAAATGGGACGAGTGAAAATTCGTAAAATCGATGCGCGAGCGACAGACTGGGAACATAGAATGAGGAATTCTTTAGAATTACCTGTTTTGAGGACAAAAGCGACGTGCCGGCTTTTTGCTATATATACCGAGATGAATATAAACAAGCTCTCTTAGACTCTTAGACTTTTGACTATTCGATGCGTTAAAAGCTCTTACATCCGCGACTTGATTGAAGATGTTAAACAGTGCATTTTAGTTTGATGAAATAATTTAAAATTTTGCTCGTATATTTTAGTGATTCAAAATAGTTGGTTATTTACGTGCTAACATGAATGTACTTTAGTGCACTTAGATACAAGGTAATAAAATTTAGTTTCACTGTACCAATTAGCAAAATTTACAACGACAAATGTATACACAAAAGTAGGCAGTTTTGGCGTATATTGGTGAAAGAAGTATGAAGTTATTTGCTATTTTTCGGGGGTGTTAATAATTAAATGGTTCAAATACGTGTCTGGATCCACGAAACAAGGGTCAGATATACACAGATGAATTCCGGAAAAGCCCAGAAACAACTTCAAATAAATGGTGATGGAGTAAATTTTAAAAGCGTTGAGAATTAGAAGCCGTAAATATAATCCTGTTGGAATGGTGTGATTAACTAAAGGGACGATGTACTTTGAAGCTACGAGGACGGTGACCTTCAGGTAAATTATACTATTTTGTTTGACATTTTTGTGTGTGTTGAATTACTTTATAATTGATTTACTTTAAATGGACATTAGTGAAATTGTACTAACCATAAAATTTTAATTTTAAGATGAAATTTGCTTGTTGAAGTAGAAAGGGTATTTAGTTTTGATGTTCGGTAATATGATGAAAATTTGGGTATGTCTTTGAGCTCAATTAGACGAACCTGGTTAATTAACGTAAAGGGGTGGTAGATGCTCCTTTATACTCAGACTCCGGTCTGCTTATATTGTTATATTAATTAGTAGGCATCCAACAAGGACTTTAATTTTGGATGCACATTAAAATGATAATAAAATTAATCTTGAAATTCTTTTAAAACTGAAATTTAGGCTGAGTTTTAATTTTGAAATTTTAATGTATTCTGAATATTGATGTAAATAGAGTTAACGTTGATGTTTTTGGTAGGAATGTGTTGTTTTTTTATGAATGAGGAGGTTTATAACATTAGGTGAGCAGGCGAGGCGAAAAGAGGATCACAGCCGTTTATGACGCCCAATCTGTGGGACTAGAATTTTTTTGTTGAAAGGACCCAGTTCCCGCATACAAAGGAGAATATCACAGCAAATTTTGGCGACCACAACGTGAGGGCTCGAGCTCCAAATAAAATTTTGTTATTTTATTCCAGGAAACTGGCGATCTGAGAAAGAGAGTTTCTGTTTGTGTATAAATTTAAGAGTATTTTAGAGTGTGTGTGAGTGATTAGAACGTATGCAGAGAAAAGAGTGGTTAAGGAGTCAAGGAGTGGAAATTGGAAGTGACGATAGTGCATTGTGTGAGAAAATTTCGAAAATGGAAGAAGCTGGAGGCAGTAGAGATCAGTCGAGGACGGAATCAGGAGAAACAGGAAATGAGTTAATGATGAGAATGTTAGAGGAAATGCGATTAGCTAGGGATGAATCGAATAGAGCGAGAGAGGACTCAAATCGAAAATTTGACCGAATGAGTGAAGAATCGAACAGAAAGTTAGAGGAGATTAGTCAGAAAATAGATAAGACGAATCAAGAAGTTTCAGAATTTAAAAATAGTCTTACCGTAAAGATGGGGGAAGTTGAAAATAGGGTTGATAAAAATGAGCGTGATATTACAGGTCTTCGACAGGAAATGGGACATTTAAGGTCCGAAGTACGCAATTTTTGTGAAGAAAAGATTAATATGAAAATGACTGAAGTAACGGACTCATGTAGGGATCAGTTAGGCAGGGTAGAACGCGAAGTTAGTAGTATTAAATACAACATGTCAAATTTAACGGGGGATGGTCCCAGATTTTCTACAGGTGGAGGGAGTATCATTGGACCAACACATGAAGTTTTATGGCGATAACAGGGTAAATCCACAAATTTTTATTAATAGCGTAAGAAATCTAGTGGGAAATTTATTTGACGAACAGACTAAACTAAATACGATAAAGGCTTTATTAAAGGACAATGCGGAGGCATGGTACAATTTAGTAGGACAGGACATAGACACGTATCAGGACTTTGAAAACAAATTTTACAACATTACTGGAGTGATCACAAACAGGATCAGATTAGGGACGACTTGATTACAGGAAAATTTAAGGGAGAGTTTGCAGGTTCTAGGAGCAATATGCCATCCGCAAATACAGTGTGGCCAAACAACTGAATCCACCATTGACGGACAGACAGATAATCAAGTACCTATCACGACATTTTGAACTGGAAATTAGACAACACGTGGCCTTACAAAACATCACAGAACGGGAGACATTTTTAGAGTATTTGCAGAGATATGACGATGTATGTGTTGGACGGACAAGAGAGATACGAGAACGAAACGTTAACACAGTTAGGTTTGACAACAGGACACCAAATTATCCGAGACGGCCTGACTACAACAGAAATTTTCGACCAAATTGGGAACGACGAGGACAGGAATACAGGAGCAATAGTGCGACTAGGGGACCGACGCCAAGACCTAGTTACACGCGACAGAACAGTTTACCGGAGGTAAACAGGACTGTGACCAGCACGCCGAATAGAAACAGGGACACGGATAATAATACAAGGAGGACATACGCACAGGTTGTAGAAGGACAACCAGGACCAAGCACGGAAAACAGGATGGGACAGGATTTTTAGAACGCGACAGACCACTAGATTTCTGTGTAAATGTATATGAACATCCACGTGAATTTTTCAAAATTGAGGAGGAAGTAGAGCCAGAAACTGTAGAAAAATTATGTTTGCCAATTATTAATTTAGAAATTTTGAAAATAATGTAGAAGTATTACTTGATACAGGGTAGAGGCGAGTTTAATATCGGAGGAATTCGTCAGCAAAATTAGAGATAAGGTTTGTGATAGAATTATGCCTATAAAGCGTAGCCATTTAGTAGCTCCAAATAAAAGAAGTTTGCTGTAGTAAATAGTGTTGTGGTGCTTAGGATAGATATAGGAGGTTTAAGCTGTGAACAGGAGTTTGTAATTGTACCTGGACTGAAGTTTCAGAGCATTTTAGGTGTTGACTGTATGATGAAGTTAGGGGTTTTGATAGATATGGAAAGGAAGGTAGTAAGGATTAAAGATAGGGTAGTGCCATGGAAGGGCAGTTATGAAGTCACAGAGGATGACACGGAGTTTAGTATTAATGTAGTAGAGGTAGAGGATGATGAAGGTAAACAGATCAACACAATAAGATGTCCAGAGGAAAGGAGAGTAGAGGTTCAAGCTTTAATACAAAAACATGCAGAAGTAGTGGGGGTAGAAGCAGCATATCAGGAGCAGGTGAAGGCGAAATTAAGTAAAGATGGCAAGTTTGTTTTTAATCAAGTAGATTTAAGGGATTCAGTCTGGCGGATTCCATTACACAAGCATTCTAGCAGGTACAGAGGATTTTCCGTAGAGGGAAAATTTG
The DNA here is from genome assembly GCA_036346225.1 of Platerodrilus igneus. Taxonomy (NCBI): domain Eukaryota; kingdom Metazoa; phylum Arthropoda; class Insecta; order Coleoptera; family Lycidae; genus Platerodrilus; species Platerodrilus igneus. Next base: position 4,278,547 of record JARFIW010000544.1, read on the forward strand.
ATAATTTTAAAGTAGTATCGTTTGGTTTGTCGGCAGAAAGGGAAACAATAATAAATGAGAAACAGACAAGTGTAGGGCATGAAGAAGAAGCAATATGTAAGAGTCAGGATAATAGGGATGATAAGTTTATTGTATGTGAGATAATAGAGATGTTAAGTATAGATATAGAAGGGGGAGAGATAGGGATGAAGAGCATTAGGATGGTGAGAAGAAAGACTTGGAGGGTCAAGAAGAGAGTTAGATTTAAATAGGATAGGGATAGAATAGGTGTAGATAGAAAAGTAGAAGTAAGTGTTTATAGAAAATAAAGCTAGGTATAGGATAAATATGGGAGATAATTAGGAATAGGTTTAGGATGAGAATAAAGAGTAAATGTAGGAAAAAAAATAAGATAGGTTAAGTATAGATATTTCATATAAGATTAGTGGAGAGTTAGGAATAGAGTAAGGGTAGGATAGGCATATAGGATTAGGTAGGGGGAAGTAAAGTATAGTGAAGATTAGTTAAAAGTTAGGAATAGGATAGGTATATAGGATGTATATAGGATTAGATGGATAAGTAGGATGAAGTTAGGGATAATTTCAGTTTATAGAATTAGGTGAGAGTTAGGAATAGGATAGGGATATAGGATAGGTGTAAATATTTTTTTTCGATTGGAGACAAAGTAGGTAAGTTAGATAGATAAGGGTAGAGAGATAGGCAGTTTTTGTAATTTTTTGTCTAAATGTTTTATATTTGAATTCAAATAAGTGGGATTATTTGTATTCAAATAGGGGGAAAATACTCATATTTAGACCAGGGTAGAAAATTAATGGATTACATCAAATAATTTTAATCACCGTGTATAAGGAAGTTTATTAGATAATACGCTTTATTAAAAACCCGTGGAGAATAAAAATTCATTCGTTTTATTAAAAATAAGAGACTAAAATTATTTACAAGACGCTTCATATAAAAATAAGCAGTTTTAAATGCTCAACGTGTAATTTAATTATTCCAAAGTAAAGAATCAAATGGAAATTACGTGCAAGATTTATATGAATTGATTCAAGTTTGGGCAACGAGTATTAAACGAAACGTACAGATAATAATTGAATATTTAATTAGGATTCACTAAAAATTAAAGAGTATTAATTTTAATTGAAGTTAATTGAACCGTTAGTAACAGATAATATCTATAGAAACTTGTAAAACCCAAGATTATAATACCAGAAAATAAAGCTCTGAGAATTAATATTATTTTGAACACCTGCGTAGTTTAAATATCACATACGGCGTAAATTTTGTAGATAATTAATAGTTTCAACGAATCTTGGAGAAACCGGGGCTTAATATTCACGAGAATGTGCGATACGGGGTTATTAAACCCAGATAACAGTCCACATGGACTAAAATATAATCGATAATAAAGAATATCAATTTGCACCAATACGAACAGGTTAGAAAAGGAAAGAGAAAATGCGTCAAGCAAAGACACATATAGTAAAAGGCGGGATTTAAGCAACGTCACGAGGGTCACAATTGGTTGAAAATAGGATGCAAATATCAGATGTAGAAACAACGATTTCGGTATAAAAGTCAATTAGTTATTTCTCGGACATGCTTGCGTGCCGTGTTGAAATTTCTGAGATTTAAATGGGACGAGTGAAAATTCGTAAAAATCGATGCGCGAGCGACAGACTGGGAACATAGAATGAGGAATTCTTTAGAATTACCCGTTTTGAGGACAAAAGCGACGTGCCGGCTTTTTGCTATATATACCGAGATGAATATAAACAAGCTCTCTTAGACTCTTAGACTTTTGACTATTCGATGCGTTAAAAGCTCTTACATCCGCGACTTGATTGAAGATGTTAAACAGTGCATTTTAGTTTGATGAAATAATTTAAAATTTTGCTCGTATATTTTAGTGATTCAAAATAGTTGGTTATTTACGTGCTAACATGAATGTACTTCAGTGCACTTAGATACAAGGTAATAAAATTTAGTTTCACTGTACCAATTAGCAAAATTTACAACGACAAATGTATACACAAAAGTAGGCAGTTTTGGCGTATATTGGTGAAAGAAGTATGAAGTTATTTGCTATTTTTCGGGGTGTTAATAATTAAATGGTTCAAATACGTGTCTGGATCCACGAAACAAGGGTCAGATATACACAGATGAATTCCGGAAAAGCCCAGAAACAACTTCAAATAAATGGTGATGGAGTAAATTTTAAAAGCGTTGAGAATTAGAAGCCGTAAATATAATCCTGTTGGAATGGTGTGATTAACTAAAGGGACGATGTACTTTGAAGCTACGAGGACGGTGACCTTCAGGTATATTATACTATTTTGTTTGACATTTTGTGTGTGTTGAATAACTTTATAATTGATTTACTTTAAATGGACATTAGTGAAATTGTACTAACCATAAAATTTTAATTTTAAGATGAAATTTGCTTGTTGAAGTAGAAAGGGTATTTAGTTTTGATGTTCGGTAATATGATGAAAATTTGGGTATGTCTTTGAGCTCAATTAGACGAACCTGGTTAATTAACGTAAAGGGGTGGTAGATGCTCCTTTATACTCAGACTCGGTCTGCTTATATTGTTATATTAATTAGTAGGCATCCAACAAGGACTTTAATTTTGGATGCACATTAAAATGATAATAAAATTAATCTTGAAATTCTTTTTAAAACTGAAATTTATGCTGAGTTTTAATTTTGAAATTTTAATGTATTCTGAATATTGATGTAAATAGAGTTAACGTTGATGTTTTTGGTAGGAATGTGTTGTTTTTTTTTATGAATGAGGAGGTTTATAACATTAGGTAAGCAGCCGAGGCGAAAAGAGGATCACAGCCGTTTATGACGCCCAATCTGTGGGACTAGAATTTTTTTGTTGAAAGGACCCAGTTCCCGCATACAAAGGAGAATATCACAGCAATATATATATATATATATATATATATATATATATATATATATATATATTACTCAAATTTAGACCAGGGTAGAAAATTAATTAACGACATCAAATAATTTTAATCACCGTGTATAAGGAAGCTTTGGGAAAAGGTGCGCGTAATTAAGGGCCTACTGTGAAGATTTAAATCATTCAATTAGAATGTAGGGTTATTATAGAATTTTATTAGATAATACGCGTTATTAAAACGTGGAGCATAAAAATTTATTCGTTTCATTAAAAATAAGGGATTTAAATTATTCACTAGACGCTTTCTATAAAAAGAAGCAGAATTAAAATGCTCAACTTGTATGTAATTTAATTATTCCAAGTAAAGAAACAAATAGAAATTACGTGCAAAATTTATATTAATTAATTCAATTTTTAAGCAACGAGTATTAAACAAAATGTACAAATAATAATTAATATTTAATTAGGATTCACTAAAAATTAAAGGGTAGAAGTCAATGCCATTCATTATTATTTTAATTGGAGTTAATTGAATTATTAGTAATATATAATATGCATAAAAGCTTTTAAAATCCCCATAATATTCAAATTGTAGAAGTGTTATTTAAAGTATTAGGATTGAACACATGCGTATTTTCAACGAACTTCGTTCGTTTATGAAATCGATTTGTCGTCCGTGTGTCTGTCCGTCCGAGGCCTTTCTAATGGTCGGACATCAATGTGTGATACATCAATCGATTCAGCTCGGTGTCCTGAGCTTAAGTTTTGATGTCAGTTGAAATCGGGCCACGGGGACGCCGTGCCCCCGCGATATTCCGTCGGGAAAATTAAAATTTCAAATAGGTCCAAAATTAATGTGCGGTACATATTTGGACTCCCCTAACATAGCTGAGTCAAAATATGGCACCCCCCACAAAATCTGACCACGGATACCCCACTCCCCCGGGGAATTAATTTTTATCAAAAATTTCAAATAGGTCCAAAATTAATGTGCGATACATATTTAGAATCCTCTGAAAAAACTGAATCGAAATATGATGCCCCCTTATTTACACACACACACACACACACACACAAACACACATACATACATACATACATACATACATACATACACACACACATATATAGCTTTTAAAATATTTATTCAATAAAATAAAATATATTAAAATGTCTCTTTTGTTGTTTATAAATTTTTGTATTTTATCTGAATACTTATAATTATTACAACATAATAATTTTAATTTCTTTAAATTGTTTTAAAGTAAGTCTACATTTGGAAGTTCGTTGCGACAATGCCTTGCATTTTCAACTTGTTAAATGTCAAATTCAAATAAATTCGAGCTGATAAACATGCAGATTCTGCGTATATGGCAAACGGTCGGATAAACCGTAGCTTATATTAACATATGAATCCACGGGGACTGAAATCACCTATAGTAAAGAATATTGATTTGCACCACTAAGGCCCGGTTAGAAAAAGACGGATAAAATGCGCAAGGCAGAAACACAGATAATTAAAGGCGTGATTTGAGCAACGTCACGAGGAATCGATTGGTTGAAATAAGTTGCAGATATGAGAGGTGAAAACACAACAATTTCTATACAAAATTAATTAGTTGTTCTCGGACGTGTTTGCGAGCCGTGTGAAAATTTCTTAGATTTAACTGGCACGAGTGCAAAAATTTAGTAGAATCGCTGTGCCGGACTGTCGAGAAGGGAACAGAGAATGCAAAATTCTGAAAATTGTCCGTTGAGCGACAAATCCGACGTGCAAGCAAGGCTGTTATATAAACCCGGACTTTAAACAGTTTCTCTCTCTTAGATTTTCGATCTTGATTCAATACTTTAAACAGTTTGCTCTTATATTTTTTGATTATTGAATACTTTAAAACAGTTATTATGCATTAGTGCACTTAGAAAAGATAGATAAGTAGCGATAAATAAATACATTTATGTATGCAGCTTTGTATAGCGTGAACGAATTATGAATTGCTTTGCTAATTTTCGGGGCTATACATAGATGAGTTCCTGAGAAGTCCTGAACCAATTTAAACGAATGGTGGTGTACAAAAATTTTAAAAAGCGGTCAGAAGCTGAAGCCGTAAACATAAACCAGCTGGAATGGTGGAATTAGCAAGTCCGATGTGCATTGAAGACACGAGTGCAGTAACCTTCAGGTAAATTACACTATTTTGTTCGAACTTTGATGTGTTGGTGTGTGATGAATATCTTTATAATTTGTTTAAAAAGAAAATGGACAGTAGTAAATTTCTATAAACAACAAATTTTTAATTTTAAGGTGAAATTTTCTTGTATAAGTAGAAAGGAGTATTTAGCAGTTTATGTTTTGATTATGATGAAAATTTGGGTCTGTCTTTGAGCTCAATTAGACTAACCTGTTTAATTAACGTAAAGGGGTGGGAGATGCTCCCTTTTATTCAGACTTAGGTCTGCACATATTGTAACTTAATTAGTATGCATCCTACCAGGACTTTAATTCTGGATGCAAATTAAAATGATGACAAATTTAAACTTGAAATTTTATGATACTGATATTTATGCTGAAATTTAATTTTGAAATTTTAATGTATTATGAATATAGATGTAAATAGAGTTAACGTTGATGTTTGTGGTAGGAATGTGTTTTTTTTTTATGAATGAGGATGAAAGTTTTAACTAGGTGAGCAGCCGAGGCGGAAAGAGTAAAGAGGCGATTATCAGAAGAGATTCAACAGGGCGAGAATCACAGCAAATCTTGGTGCCCAACTTGAGGTGCTTGAATGGTTTTTTTTACTCTGGTGAGGTTTTTTGTAGGTTTCACAGCAATATATATATATATATATATATATATATATACCTAAAAACAAAGGTTGGTGAACTTTTGGGATACACGTGTTCAATATTAATTAGACATAGGTCAGATCGTAATTTTATTCGACCTTTCGGCTACAAATTCTGTGCATTCTTCAAAGACCAAGAAACCTTAAAGAGGTAAGTCACAAGATATAAAAAGTACAAACAAGGTTTCTTTCATAACTACTAAGATATACATAGGTGGAAATATCTACTAAGATTAGGGCACATTTAATATTCAATTAGCATTAAAGTTAAAAATAAAAATAAAAAACACAGAATCCTATACCCAAAAGGGGTTATAAAAGAACCGAGTCAAAATAATTACTACAGTAATAGAATGGAGCACATACAATACGAACTACAATCATTCAGCTCAACGTTTATCTGCTAAAATTAATTTAAAAATTGTACTAACACTTGGTAAACGTACATCAAACCGGTATGTACTTAAATATATAGTGATAACAAGCACATGCTATATAATTGACAACTTGAAAAATATATTAAATCAAAATAAACAGTAAATGGTAATGTTTATTTTAATTGTAATATATTTTTCAAGCTTTTTTTGCACATTTTGAGCTATATCATGAAGACTACTGAACCGAAAATTATAAAAAAATTGTTTTAGACGCTTTTCGAATCCAAATTTCAACTTCCTACGTTACAAAGTTTTTGTGAAAAACCTCTGTGACAGACGGACGGGCGGACATGAGAGTGATCTTGTAAAGTTTCCGTTATACCTTATAAGGTACGAAACCGTAAAAAGGAAAAAGCATTTGGAATGTGGTACTACTGACGTATGGTAATGAATGAATTTGAAATCAGATAGTTTCTAGAAACAATAGGGGAAAAAAGATATCTGTGAAAAACAAAAAAAAGTAGGAGAAATGTAAGGATGGAGCACCTTCTAAAGCATTGGGGAGTAAAGCGAAACATATTACAAGCAGGGATAGAAAAAAAAAGAAGTAGATGTAGACCTAGACTAAATTATTGCACACATATAGTGAACGATGCAGGCTGTGGAAATTTCTCCTGTTCTCTTAATCTCTGTCGGTTCCCCGTTTTTATGTTGTAGGTGATCAACAAACTTCAGTGTGGGTTAGTTCAGAATAAACATGGAAGTACGCGACCAACTAGTTTGATGGTGATGATGACAAATGATTTAATTATTTCTTATGACAAACACTCAAGAAATGCTAATTCTAATTTATGCTATGGTGCACATTTTACTTTCCTCCGGATTGTCTATAGTCTTTTTTTGCTTATCGTTTAATTTACAATTCATTGAAATTAAGGTTTTTTACCAGTCTGGAAAAATCGGAAAAGCTCAAACTTGCGGTATGCGCAAAAAGCGAAATCTGAGGCGGACTGCCTCTTAACCCCTCGTCGATACGCCAGCGTATGGTTGTAACAAATATTTCACAAATTTACTTTAAAACCGGCATCATCTCAAGTAAGGACGTAAAAGTCATTGCGATTCCGTATGAGGAACGATAACATTTCATCTCGCTAGGGACAACTAAACCTACGTACAATGTGAATTTCATTTTCTTGTGTTACCTTTATTATATGTTTTTGTTGTGGGTTTTGTTTTGCATAGCTTGTATATAGGAGCAAACATTCGGTGTTGTTTATTTTATGAAATAATTACAGACCCTAATTAATTACGAGCTGCGGGTTATATACACACCGTAACTACGGTAGTTAGCTATACACAACACAGCTTCAGAGCAGATGGATTTCCTTAACATGCGTGTAAATATTTAAGTAACTACACGTATGAGAAAACTAAGAGCAGATAAACACCTAATTCTGATAGGTATCCTCTAAAATTCTATAAAGCGCCTTAAAATAATTTAAAAAATATTCACCAATGCTATATTTGATTAAAAATTTATCTAATAATCTAAATATCATCTACAACTGATGCAAAAATTATAAAATACGTGAAATGTAAGATTGTGGCTTTTTATAAATTATAATGACTGCAGTATTACACAATTCGATTCAAACTGCAACACCACAAGGTACCTACTGTTCGAAATGTTGCCGAATATCACATAGCTAGATTTCGAATACGTTACTGATTAACTTTGTAAATGGCAGTAGAACGTATGATTTGTGCTAAGTAGAGGATTATCACCAACTCTGTAGAAATAAAAGCGCCAAGTGGGATTAAACATGTATAAGACAAAGACTAGCGACGGTTGGAATTTCAACATAATTTTCTCTATATGGACTTTACATGAGTGGAAGAGAGATAGACAGACATTAACCTAATCAGCTCGTTTCTTTGTATCTGCGCATTGAAGTTGCTACGTACATTGACGTAACATGAAAAAAAAAGAAAGAGAAAGAAAGCAAGTAAGTCCGGGCTCAGGCGGCGAATGGCCGGGGTCTTATACCTAGCGCTAAATGAAAAAAAGAAACCTGAAATAAATAGAAAAAAAATATATACACTCCCTCATTCACACTCTGACCAAAACATACAACGGAAAAGAAAGAACTTATAATTAAAAAAAATATTTACCCAACACAGTAAAAAGAAATTATTCAAGAAAAATGGCAAACTGTAGTTTTTAGGCAGCTACCCCCTGACAGTAATTAGAACATAAAGAAAGAACAAAACGCAACCCTAAAAACCACAGCTCTAGAATGTCGTAAGTATAAACTTAAACTAAATTTACAAACATGTATAGTATATTTTTAGAAATTTAGGAACAAATAGTAAGGTAGTAACCAAAGAGCCGTAAATGCCAAAATAGTTCAATAATTTTAATCTATGATAATTAAATTTAGAAATGCTATCTTAGAATGGTAAAACCCCAGGCGTTCTGGTTCCGAAGTCAGAAGCGCATACCAAGAAAACAAAAAAAAGGAACTCACCACGAGTAACTAGCATCGGGGTGGAACCAGTCGCTGGTCTCCGTCAGCGAACAGGCAGTCTTACGTCAGGGCAGAGCGCATTTGACTTCGCATTCCCAGAACAAGCGACAGCTCAAGGGATTAACGTGTCCCCCGCAAGAAGCTAGAATAATTACGAACAATAAATTAATTTATTGAAGCCGAAAAGTATTGTTTTATACAAACTCTATATACTTACCACGCTAAATAAGGCGTGCCGGAAATTCACATATAGATAACGAACGAAGCCAAACAGAACGTGTTTTCTTGTGGTTATTTGAACAGCAAATGAATTGTTACATTTGTTAAAGCACCAAAGTAAAGAAATAAACCAGGAAAACCTTAATTTTATTAAAATTAATTCGCCGAATTCATTAAAAAGGGAAAACACACCAGCATTTAATTATTAAAATACTTGGAAAGTCGCCTATCTAATTAAGGCGTAAATTCCACGGGACTAAATTCTTAGAAAGGATATTTATTTTTCTAATGAAGCACAAAGATTTATTAACTGACATAGATAGGATATTTATTATTAATTACAGTACAAATTTTAATACACGAAAGGGTTATTTTTAATTAACGGAATTAATTTTTGTGTTGAACGCCAAAGGAATTTAAGGTAAAAATTATTGTATATACACTAATTAATTATTTATGAACGTAACAAAGTAATTTTAAAAATTCGGAAAGAGCGGTAGGATACTGGGTGCAAGCAGGGGCACTGTAGTGACGTACATTTTTAGCGATGTAATGAATACGAAAACTCTGTAATACAGTTCTTTAAATGATTCCAACCTAATATTTTGGCGGCCATGTTTTTTTCTCAAACGCCATTTCTGAACATGTTTCTAATTTTTATCGCTACATTATCAAAACCATCTTTTTATTAAATATGACCCGATATTTCTTCTAACCTACCTGTATATTTAATTTTTACATTTTTAACGGCCCCCCACACTTGAACTTGAACTACGGCTTGAATTTTCTTTCTTTGTTTAAGGCTGTATCGTTGGTCTCGGTCTTTTTAACTCGTTGTGAAACACTGTCTATCGGTACGATGTGGCGTGTGATCGGATATTCGGAGTTGTCCATCTTTTGGAAAGTGTTTGCTGCCAGCGCCACGCAGTGGTCGTGGAATGTTGTGATCGGTAGATCGTTCCGTATGATGTCGTTTCTGACGTACCATGGAGCACCTGTGTTTAGTCGAAGAATGTTGTTTTGGAAAGCTTCTAGTCTTGACTTATTGGCTCTGGTTAAGTATGTGTACCATGCCTCCAACGCATAGCTCAGATTGGGTAGAAGGTACATTTGATAAATCTGTAGTCGTAAGTCCAGTGGGATTTTTTTAAAGCTATTTAAAGTTGGGTGTAGTAGTCCTTTTATCCGTTGTGCCTTGGAGAGAATGTGCCATGTGTATTGGTCAATGTTGAGTTTTCTGTCGATGTAGACGCCTAGTACCGGATGTTCGTTTGCCACAGTAGTCTTCTGCCGATTAAATTTGGAGGTTGGTGTAGTGTTGGTGTACGCTTGGAGAATAAAATTGTTTCGGTCTTGTCTGTGTTAAGTGTCATTCTCCAATTGTCGAACCACTGCGGCATTCTGGATGTGGCGGTTGCAGGGAGAAGGCCGTCCAATGGTGTCGTCCGCCTAGAAGGCGCATCTCACATTCCTCTAAGTCGGGAAGTCGTAAAAGTATGCGCTCAACAGGGCGGATGATAAACAACAGTCCTGTGGTACGCCTACTTGAATTGGTCTGGAGTTTGAAGGTTGTTCTTCTACTTTGACTTACAGCTACCTTCCAGTTAGGTAGCTGGCCAGAAGTTTCAGGTAACTGGATGCGACTCGGTGTTTAACTTTGAGTTTGTAAAACAGTCTAGCGTGCCAGATTTTGTCGAAGTCCTTCTCCATGTCTAAGGAAACCGCTACGGTGGCTTTTCTTCTGTTATAGTAGTTGCCTAGCTAGATAATATTATGCGTCGTGGATTGGTGTTCTCTAAATCTAAACTATTGCTCTCTGATCTTCAGATGTGGTTTTAGGCGTTGTAAAAGTAGTCTTTCGAAGATCTTCGCCAAAGAGTTCAGTACGGATATAGGGTGGTAGCTTTTTTACTTAGGTTTTGGTTTTCCCCGGTTTGAAAATCATTACAACTGTCGCGTATTTCCATATAAGAGGAAAGCATTTTCGGTGTAGAGTGCTATTGTAGATTAGTGTTTGTCGTGCCAGTGTGGGTTTAGTGATGATCCGTAGGACTTCGTTGGTAATGCCGTCCGGTCCTGGGGTTTTCATGCCGTTCTGTGCTGTTATCATCAGGTTTACTTCCTTTGGGCTCATAAAAGGAATGTCTTCGTCGGAGTCTGGAGTTCCTGCAGAAGTCGAATGATGGTTGTTGGAGTGGTGTTTGTTTCGTATGTATTTGTTGTAGGATTCGTTGTGAACGTTTCTTGTAGTGTCCTGGAGAATTTGTTAGCCTTTTTTTCAGCGGCATACAGTAGTCCTGTTGGTCCTAAAAGTGGAGTCGGAAGTCGTTTGTTTCTGTTTTTGAGCGTCCTGTTCAGTTGGAATAAGTTTTCTTTCATGTCTATGGTGGTTTTTACGTGTATGGTCCAAGATTCATAGGATAACTCTCGTAGTAAAATTTTTAACGCTTGTTGTTTGTTGTTCAGTCTTGTCTTCATTGCTGGATCTCTCGTGAGTTGAGTCGCCATCTTCTCACAAGTTGGCGCTTCCCCTTAATCAAGTCTTTTATGTAGCATGGTAACTGCTTTTTTTGCCATTTCGTGAGATTGTCCTTGTACTGTGTTGTAGGGCTGCTCACAATGTGCTTGTTAGGTTTGTTACTGCTGAATCCAGGTCTGCTATTGTAGCGACGTTGGAGTCTTGGTGTGGAACGCGTCTTTGAAGAAATTCGTTAAATTTTTTTCAGTTTGTTCTGTGAATTGTCCTGTTGTCCCGTGTTGTAGAGTTCGTGTGTAAGGTGGCGCTGACTGGGAGATGGTCGGAGCTTAAATCCTCCATGACATCTGTAGACATATGGCAAGCGATGTTTTTCATTACCATGATATCCAGAGTGTCAGGTGGACCAGTGGCTCTTGTCGGTATTCGTATTGGATGGTCCGGTCTAAGTATGTTGAAGTATGCTCCCATTGCGTGTGTAGAGGATGATGCCGTATTAGTTGTTCACTCTAGAGCGCTATGAAGTGTGTTTTGCGTTCAGGTCTCTAGCGATTAATATCGGTATGTCATTGTCAAGAAATAATTGTATGTCTTCGGACCTTAAGCGGATATGTCCAGGACTTCTTTATGCAGCTACCAGTTTTAAATGTGAGTGGTTTGTTCAAATTTTCCCTGCAACGGAGTCCGTGCATGTTTCCGGGATGTCGATTGGTGAGTGATGTATCCGTCTATGTACCAAGATTGCTGTTCCGCCGTGTGCTTGCTGTACAGGTGTCCTGTATATAGTGTAGTTTGTTATTTGGGGTTGTCTTGTTGCAGTTAGTCGGGTTTCTCCTAGTAGCACCAAGTGCACGTCGTGTACCTACAGAAAGTTTTGAGTTCTGGCAGTTTGTTTCATATACCGTTGACGTTAAGAGGACAGTCAGTTTTCTCTTTTGTGCTGTCAGGCATCAAAAAATGAGATAATATCAATAAGAGCTGTCCCGATTATGGGCGTGACGGAATCTCCTGTCATGTATGCGCTGATGCCTCTCTGAATTGTTTGCATCAGAATATGCAGTATTTTTCGTAAGTTTATTGTGTCGTTGTTGGAAGTAGGTGGCGTTAGTGTGATGGTCTTCTGTGGGATCTTAAGGGATGTATGCTGTTTTTGTGTTTCTGTTTCTGACTCAACGATTGGGCTTGTTGTTTTGTGGCGGTGTCTTCGTTTTTTCTTGGTGGTCTTTTTCTCTGCGGCGTCTTGCCTCTTGCGTCGGTTGAGCGCTCGCGTCGCTATTGCTTGATTCTTCAGCTAACTTTGGCTTCGGTGTTGTGTTGATTAATTACCGAGCTGTTGCTTGGGCATAGGTCAATACTTGTCCGTCAGTTGGCCTTGTACGTGGAGGCGTTGCTTTCTTTTGTATAGTGGTTTGTCTGCTTCGCCTGTGCGTGGCTTTAGTCCAACAATCTTCGTCTGTGACTGTTTCCGGTGCTGTTTATGGTCGGGGAGGTGTTGAAGCTGTTTTATGATTTAGTTGTAGTTGTCGCTAATGCGCCGGACACTTTCTATTGTTGACCGGGAACAGTCCGTTGCAGCTAGCGCACGAGGGTTTCTTTCCTCTTCTTCATACATTGCGCTGCATGATGTTGTCGTGCACACTTCAAACACCGAAGGTTAAAACCGCAACTGAAACTTAAATGTACAAATTTTTGGCAAGCGAAGCATTGCGGTATCTCAACTTTTGTCTTGAAGGCGGTGACGTGAACACGACTGCAGTATAGTAATTCGTTGATCTTATATATCTCCCTAGAGATGGGTTCATTTTTGAGGATCACCAGTAAGGTGTTACCATACTTTCGGGTTCGACTTCCTAGCTTTACCACGGGCGTTACTGGATGTTCCCTATCCACAAGCTCGTCCTTTATGTCGTCGGTAGACAAATTGCTGGCAAGTCTGTGTAGCACAACTTTCAATTTCCGTTCAATTCTAAGCATGTAGGTGTAAAATTCTATTTTGTTTTTTTAGATAGTCTTGTAGAACTCTAAATTCGGTGATGTCGTTCGCATGAATACGTACTCCTAGTGCAGAAGCAGGTATATGTCTGTCTACTCGCTTCTTGAGTAGACCGTTGATGACCTTAACGTGGTTTAAAAAGTTTGAAAATTTCTCCACATATATAGGCGGAATCGGAAGCGTGCTAGCGGTTTTCGTCGTCGTCGTCGAATTTTGAGCCGCTGGAGCAGACGATGATTTCGGGTCTGGACGTATACGTTGTTGGAATCGGAGGCGCTTTTCTCTGGTGGCGATTTGGCGTTTTTGTCGGATTTAGCAGCTGTTCTTTGGAGGTGTTGATTGTGGCTCATCGTCTGCGCTTTCTGGGTTTATCGTTGGTGGTAGCGGTCGTGCTCGTAGCGGTGTCGGTGTCGGTGTGTTGTATTTGTGTAGCTGTCGTCGTAAGAGCTGGTGCGGATGTAGTTAAGTCGTCTTCTTCCATAGCTGTACTAAAACAAATGCTTCGCAAAGAATAACCCAACGATGCACATTAGTCTGGAGCTTTGATGAACACTGTCTTCCAGTAATCGGTGTATTCAATGCTAGGAAGTGTTATTTGTACAGCAGTTGTAGGTAAGCGTTGTAAAACCTTCTAAATTCTGAAGTTGAATTGTAAATCTAAACGATGGGATCTCTTCCGATACTGAAGTTGTACTTCGAAAGGCCCGGTATATTTATCTCTATTTAAAACTAATAGGACGATTAAGAGGACTTGGATCGCCTCATCCGTGTTCTACGATAGATCAATAGAAATGCGAGAATTTTAAAAATTTAAATTATCGGGATAGTGAGAGTTAAGAATGATGTGCGTAAAGAAACTGTAACACCGGGATATTTTTAATCGATGCCCTGGATATGAGAGCTTTGAAGTTAGGTTCTTCAGATGATTCTAACCTAAAAAATGCGTTTTTGGCTGTAACAAATAGCACTACTAGGAGGTATAGAATATATCTATATGCTAACGCTGATGCATCTGTTGTTACCTGTCGAGCCAATAGAACCTAGTTAAGCATCACCTTTTTCATCGGATGTCACGAAGAAAGCATAGGGTAATGTCATTGATAAAATTAATCCGTAGAGGCGTACTAGTTACATGGAGGAGTTATGTTAACGCCAAAGGCACGTTTTTTTAGGTTTGAATCATCTACAGAAATTTACTACAGGTTCTCGTATCCACCGCACCGCTTAGAAATATTGCGCTGCTGCATTGCATTTGCGTGCACTCTGTTAGTTGCCGCTTTCTTTAAATTTTTGAAATTCCGCTGTTCCTATTGGCCTACCGCACCATCCACCATGACCGTCGCTATTTCGGTTTTTAAAAGTCGGCGTACCTATCGGTCGGCCCACCGAAAGTGGGCTCTGTGGTGTATCTTTGCCTTTTATCCCAATACAAAATATATAATTATTATATATTTAAATAACTGTAAGTAATTGGCGGTCCCGGGAGTGCGCTTCCTTTGTAGATTTTTACGCCTTGGCAAGGGATTGGTTCGAAGATCAATTTACTCCAAATTCGGACATCTAAGGAAATTTGAACACAGCCGATGGTTTACACGCTAGAAAATGATTATAAATAAAAAAGTAAGCGTTTAGTAGTTGTAAAACTATCAGGGGTTAGTTCTAGATTAAAGGTAATATCGGATGAAGCTGTTCCATGCTTTGCACGTTAAGAAAAATGTTTATAAATAAAGAGCTATTTTGACAGAGACTTTGGAATGAATAAGGGGATAGGTGTAAAGTATTATGCGGGAGGTAGAAGGTGGAAGCTAAAACGAAGCAAATAGAAGGTAGAAGATGTAAGATTGAAGGAGGAATAAGTAGAAACAAAAAAACAAAGTGATTCGTAATATCTGTGCATCCCTCTGCACTCACTTTGGTTTTTTGGTCTTGTACATGTAAAATGACGGGAGAGATACCCAAAGATTTCAAACGTAGTAACTATACCAAAAAAAAGAGGCTTGGATAGATGTGAAAATTTTCGAACAATAAGTTTGACATCACACGTATCAAAAATATTAACTAGAATTGTACAAAGACGAATGGAAAAACGAGCTGAAGCAATACTAGGAGAAGATCAATTTGGGTTTAGGCGAAACAAGGGAACACGGCAAGATATTTAGCTCAGAGGGCGATAATGCAGAAACCAATAGAAAATGGGGAAAGCGTGTATATAGGGTTTGTAGGTCTGGCAAAAACCATTCAAAAATGTAAAATGGAAAAAAATGTTTCGAAATACTCACGAAGAGCAAACAGCGGTATAAGAATTAGAGCAATATACAGAAATAAATCTTAGGAAAGCTGTTAGACAGGGATGTTCCTTATCCCCATTAGTTCTTAACTTGTACATTGAAGAGGCAATGATTACTGTCAAATGCACGAAGACATTTGGAGTTACTATGCAGGGACAAAAGATTGATATGCTTAGATTTGCAAATGATAAAGCGGTATTAGCATCTAGCAAAGAAGAGTTAGAAACTTCTCTTAATGAAATGGAAACAGTTCGAAACAGAGAGATACGGTATGAAAATTAACAAGAATAAAACTATTGTTCTAGTATGCAAAAGAGGGGAAAATAAATCAAAAACAAGAATAAAAATAGGTAACGAGCACAGCACTGTATGGCTGTGAAGCCTGGACAGTAGCAGAAGCCTTTGAAATGTGGTGCTACAGACGTATGCTAAAGATATAATGGACAGACAAAGTTAAGATCAAATAGGTACTAGATATGGTAGGGGAAGAATGAAATATACGGAAAACAGTAAAAAATGGGGGAAAGAGGATGATAGGCCAAATACTGCGACATGAAGGAATAGTGCGGAATATATTAGAAGCAGAGATAGGAAAAAAAGAGAGGTAGAGGTAGACTTAGGTCAGACTATTGCACACAGGTAGCGAAAGATGTAGGACGTGGAAATTTCAGGGAAATGCGTATGCTAGCTCAGAATAGAAATCAATTGGGGGAACGCATTCAACCAGTCCCAAGATAGAAAAATTAATGACGATAAAAATAACTGTACTTAAACATGATGATTACTATCAACAACTACAGGTAATGGTCTTGCAATGTTCTCAATTAATGTTAATCGTGCGAAAGGATTTACTGAAAAATAATAATACGGGGAATGTGTAAGTGCTAGAAATTCCTTGACAACCACAGGCTGTTTAACCCTCTCTACAAACCACTGAATCCCGGTGAAATAGGGCGTATAATTAAAAAACAATAGAAGGAGAATTGAGCTGTATATGGGCTGTCGCGGCTCCGTGGCGTAGTGGTATGTGTGTGACTACTACGCCCAAGGTCCCGGGTTCGAATCCCGACACGGTCCGCTTGAAAAATGTTAGGCGAGCATTTTTCACAAAAATACACCCTCGTTCGGATGAGAGGTAAAATGGAGGTCCCGTGTGTGAGTGTTGTCACGCACGTTAAAGATCCCTACCTTGCTTGGAACAGCAAGGGTTCGGCAAAATTCCAAATTTTCCAGGTAAAAAAAACTCGCTTCCTGGCCAATGTAGTACCTTCGGGTGGAGCATTGGAAAATCACATGTAATGTATATGGGCTGTCCCAATGTAGTATCTTCGGGTGGAGCATTGGCGACGTGGCCGCAAGCATAGCGACCCTTAATTAAATTATAATATATATATATGCTGTTATAGGAATATCAAGAAACTGCGTAGGCTAGCTCAATACATAAATAAGGGAAAGTGCGCGTCCAACCAGTTTGAAGATAGAAAACGTAATGACGAAACAATAAGTGCACTTAAATCTGATGAGTATTATAAACAATTATGGGTGTTGGTTGTGAAATACTTTCAACTAATGTTGATTGTATGAAAGGAGATATTGAAAAAACTATTAATTCGACAAACGTTCAAGTGCATAAGTAACTTAGCAGCCAAATGCTGCTTGCCTTCCTTCACATACCACTGAATATCGGGGAAATAGAGTATATTGTTTGGATATGTACTAGAATGCAGACACTTCTAGAGATGGGGAGGTTATATTAAGTTAGTTGGTTGACATTACTTCTGCTGATCTTGAATCTTAATTTATGTATTTAGATGTTAAAGAAGTTAAAGAAGGAAGTTAAAATCTGTTTTAATAACTAAAGTTATTGCCCATCGAGTCTTCTTTAATTAAACAGACAATTAAACATATATAATAGTAAAACAATACAAAACAAGAAAATACTGCAACTATGGTCAAAGACAACAAACATAGAAACAAGACGAAAATTGTTCGAAGCGTTTGTGTGAAACACAGCACAGTAGGTCTATGAAATAGGGGCAGCAGTAAAAGCAGACAGAAAGAGTTAGATGCCTTCTGGAATGTTGTGCTTCAGATGTATGAATCTGGTAGCATGTACAGACAAAGCTAATAACAAATAGGTTATAGAAATAGTATAGAAATAAGGATATCTGTGGGAAACAAAAAAAATAGAAGATATAGAAGGGCAGGATACGTTCTATGGTATTTTTGGGTAATAGTCCGATCTATATTACAATTAGAGATAGGAAAAAGGAGATGGAGATAGACCGAGATCAGACTTTCGCATGCAGATAGTGATATATAGAGACTGTGCAAATTTCATGGAAATTTGAAGGTAAGTTGAGAATAGGAAACAACGAGGCTACGCGTCTAACCAGTTCCAGGACTGAAAACTTAATAATCATGATGATAATTATCAATATATAATAAATAGGCTCTTGTAATAGACACATGAGCGTGCTTTAAAACAAGAATTTTGACTAACCAAAAATTGTAAATATAATATATATATATATATATATATATATATATATATATATACATATAAATATTTTAGGTAGTTAATTACACAAGGTAAGTTGATAAATACTATCGTATTATAGTGAATAAGATGAAATAATAACTTAGACTTTTATGCAAAGCCCAAATGATCATTTCAAATCGAGCTAGTAATTGAAAGATGGAAAATATAAGGTCTTGGACAGGACTTGAACCTGTATCCTGGTTTTGCCGTAACCATGCGTTTTACCAATTACGCCACCGAGACCGATGACACAATTGGGAAATTTATAAATTTAAATCGTGTACACGACGATACATCAACCTAACTTTTAATTACGTTCGGCATTTTTGTCAATCATATCTGACATTGTCAATTTTTGACTTATGTCAGTTATAGACAGGAAGCTACGCTCAAAATTATAGCTATAAGACAAGTATTAAATATATAAATATTTTAGGTAGTTAATTACACAAGGTAAGTTGATAAATACTATATATATATATATATATATATATATATATATATATATATATTCTTATGCTATTACTCCACCCCTCCGCCCTTAATTTTTGTTTTATTTATTTAAAAATTTATATACACGACTTTTTGTCGTCGCCCCTAAATTTTAGTATTCAATAATATGACTTCTATATGATGTGCTTTATCAAAGTTTGGTTGGTTATCTATTTACTGTTCACTATATTTTATGCCTCGACTATATGAAACCTTTATCTCAGGGTGTTCACCTACTCACCGTGAGTTCAATCGTGAGTAGATGTGCACTGTCCAACCAAACTGCACACTCGTTTGTTTTACTACCTTCTTAATATGGAATTATTTACTGTATATGCCAAATTTTACTGATCAATGTTGCTTGGTGCCAAATTAATTTATGTATACTATTTCTGACTTTAATTTTGACGTTTTAAGATATTACACGGTACTTACCTGAATTATACTGCGCTGAATGCTTTCTCTAAATGTTTCTGGCTCTAGATCTTAGTCACCGTACGCACCTTCACAAAGATTCACAATCGCTGTTCACTTGCGTATCGCCTCCAGGTGTTCTTAACAATTTTGCTGACCCCAAATCTGAAATAATTTACCCTAATTTTAGAATTTTGAATAAACCGTTGTATCTACTTCCCCTGCGGTAATTCTTCCTTATAATATGCTGCTCTCCTGTCTTCCTTCTTCGTGCTCCAATCAGTCCTCTCGCCTTTCCGTACTCAATCCAAATCTATCCTGCCGTACTGTTCCAAATCAACCTATTCCCTGCTATTCCTTCAATATCCACACTATGTCCTACTGCCTTTAATCTATCCAAATCACTCCAAAATTATTAATATCGTCGTTGCTTTGTATATCCACTCGAATCTCCTGCTGCCGTTTAACCAATCGTCCCAAATCCAATACCAATCTCGTTCAAACCTAAATAAATCGTCGCTTTCCCGTCGCACTATTAACCACTCTAAATATTCTTTTATAATCGCCGCTTTTGTACTATCGATGCTTCTTATACTTTCACTTGACTAAATCAAACTATTTAACTCAAAAAACATTTATTTCATCAAAATATTATACAACTTTTAACGCAGGTTTGCAAAACACGTCTTTATACTGAATATAATCGAAAAAGAATCTTTTTTATTTACTTCGCTAAGCAATAAGCATAACAACATCAGCTTGCTTAATTACATTTTTAAAAGCATAAAATATCCAATAACAATTCGTCTTTACTCTAGTGTCCAAAATACCTTCACTATAGTCTTTATATACATTCATAATTTCTACCATTGGTCCTAAACACTTCACAATTCTCCAATAATATTTTATATTTCTATTCACTTATAATTTTGATTTTACAATTCGTCCAAAAGTTGATTCTATTTAAATGAAAAGCCAAAATATTTACACGAGACCTGGACGCTTGGTTGATTGTAGATATCCATAGACGCGTCCGGTTTTCAGACGGCAAATGTACTTTCAATGGCTTATAAAATATCAACTCAGTATAAAACCTTAAGTACCGTGCATTGTATCAACGTCATAAAGTCATTTTGTTTACCTTTGGCACATGCGTTTCAAACTAAATGGTAAATACTTTAGCATATGTAAAGTACAGCAAAATATAGTTTTTAACTTATGGATCTGATTTATGAATCATGTTGTTTGGCATACACCCTTTTTAACACAAATCTACCCTTAGAAGCCTTGTACCCCCCCCTTACATTACAATATATATATATATATATATATATATATATATATATATATATTGACGTGATAATGGGTTACGAAAGGTCATTGAAGCCTAAATTCTTCAACTAAATCCCACCAAGATATAAAAGGATCAGTAAAAAGTAGAAATTTCCCTAAATTGATGGTCATGCTCTTTGTAATACAAGCGAAATTATATTCATTAAAATGTACGGGTGGAAAATGCAATTTCGCGAGTATAAATTATCACCCTATATGATATAGGCGTATTGTAAATACGTAGCAAATAATGTAAGCAACATAATAAAAATAATTAATTAATCGTTAAGATACCTCAAAACGAATTTAAATGCGAATGCAAATCGATCATTTTAAGATAAATACAAAACCATTTATTTTCACTTTTTAACTATCGATACATTTTTGATACGAATGCTTTTCATTTGCTGTAGATAGCACTAGCTTTATGCAGTTTGCTTAAGAAACTACAATCTTGTTAAGAAAACACAATTTTAATATTAATTTTGTGTACTGAACGATGTTTGCCGTAAATGCAAATATTTTTACAAATGCACCCCCTTTTGCATTAAAAAGCAATTGAAATTTAAATTAATTATCCTGTGAATTACATAAATTTATTTTCAGTAGAAAATTTTCTGGAATAGCGAAAATTGTATGTAGTCATTAATAAATAAACGTTTATTCCAATAAGCGGCACGAACATTGAAACAACCCAAAAAATCCATAAGATAACCGATAAAAATTGATTATCTTTCGCATTGGTATGCGACGCCACAATAATCGTATATGTCTTAGAGTAGGACGATGCAGCGCGCGACACTAATAAGTGGAAGAGATTACGAGGTAATAAACGCCTCAATTTTACACGCTAATGAGTTGTTTTGGAAAATTCTGCATTATAATGTTCCATACTATTCTACTACATTGTGGAAATAGATAATTTGTATATACAAGAAAGCCTTTATTAAATAATTCAGGCGATTCATAAATTCAATCGCAAAACGTTATTTTGGTTGTTATTTTTAGTTGTTAATTCACGGTAAAAAATACGTCAGTTTTTCCGTGGTCTAGTATCCTTGTGCCGTAATAGCCGGTGCCCAACCGGTCTGCGCCGTTCAGTTCTCGCGCACTAATACTACGCGCCCTAACGGTTTGCGTCCAAACGGCCCGCGCCCTACTATTCCTGCACCCTAACGACCCACTCTTTAATGCCTCGCGCCTTAACGTCCCGTGCCCTAACGGCCCGCACCCTACTGTCCTTGCGCCCTCACTACCCGCGCCCTACTGTCTACGCGCCTATTGGTATGCACGCTAACGGCTGCGTACAAACGACCACGCTCTAATATCCGGTCCCGAGTATGATACTAATGAGTTAACTGGAGTTTTGTTAGTTGTTTGCTCCAAACCAATTTAGCTTATACTTAATTAACTTGTTGTAAGTACTAGTATGAGTATGTGTTTTATTATAAATTTCAGTAGAAATTAGCGTGATTTAAGCGTTTCCCAAAACTAATGTAAATCATGAAAAGCATTTAGGTAACAAAATTTAGTAATTTCCATTTCCTGTTTCTTTTCTTCCCTACACCACATTTTTTATTTTAATGAATTTTGGTTAAATGGCGTACTCGCCCTATTGTATATTGGCGTTTTAATTCTCACCCTCTACGTTCGCGTCTCTGCGGACTTCAAACTAGCTAGTTATGTTCTCTTTCTGAGATTTCCATTTACTTTAACTACCTGTTTCATCTGATTTATGACGGGAAGTTCTCCTTTTTAATATCTTGACGGTATCTTTGAAGCAAAAGGGGCCGCTTAAGGTTTTGCCAGCATAATATTAAAAGTACGCCATGAAATCTTCTATTATAAGAATAGTTAGAACAATATAGTATTCTTCATTTGTGTAAACACATGCTGTAATACAATTCCAAATAGAAAGTCTGTTAATTAACATACTTCCCTAGTCCGCGAGTACATCCCGTAATATACAGAGTTACTATTAATTCAATGCTCACCATGGGATCTTGAAAACTATAGAAAATACATGTACAGTTATATTATTTAAAAGTTACGCTATTTAAAATCCTTTTAGAATTTGCAAAGAAAGTATGAATATTTTATGTGGTTTCCAGAGTGCAGAGTAAAAACTAAAATACTGCATTTTTCTTTATATTTAATAATTTCTTTAATTTCGAACGGAACTTAATAAAATTGGGTATAGTTACATAGGTCGATACAATCTTTCCTCCGAAGTTGTTAGAAATTTGCTAGGCCTACTATGTTGCGTGCGCCCGAAGTCAACATTTACTTTTTTTCTGGCGCATATATTGAATCGTTGTACCAATAGTTAGCTTGAAAAATTGCTATCTCAATAATACCACATACTTTATATTTTTTTTTAAAAAAGTACAATTTATTCAAAAACTTAAATTACTCTCTTTTCATCATGGTTGCCATGGAGAGCTAATTTTGAACAAAGTTTTGGTGTCATCGTTACAAGATTTTTAGTTTAGTTGTTTTAAATTCTATAATTTAAATAATTGTTTTTTACAATGGTAAAATTTTTATTATTTGAAAAAAAGGATTTATACGATGTATACATCTGTAACTATCGTAACTCAGTTCTTGCTTCTGAACCATATCAACTATTGTATCCGGAATGGCGTCAACCGCATAGAACTATTTTTAAAAGATTGGAATGAAGTCTCATAAATAATGGTGAAGTTTTGGTAAAGCGAGAAAAATACAATGTACAACTTGGACTAAACAATACCATAAACGTCTTAGCCCATGTTTACGCTAATCCTAATTCATCGACCAATCAAATATCCCATGAATGTGGAATTAAGTCAACAAAGTGCTCTCAAGATATTAAGAAATAATAAGTGTCACCCTTACAAATACCAAGTCGTTCAAAAACAAAGGCAAGAAAATGCTCAACATAGGTCAAATTTCTGCCATTGGTTTTCTACGAAACTGGAAGAAAATTCTGAGTTTGATCAAAATGTACTGTTTACAAACGAATGTACGTATACGAATAATGGATGCTATAACCACAGGAATTTTCAATACTGGAGTAATGAAAATCCTCATCTAATTTTTGAGTAACGAAACCAAACACGATTTAGTGTAAATGCTTCGTGTGGTTTACTAAAAAACAAAATTTGGTACATATTTTTTAAACACTACTCTTAATGGTGAACTTAGTTTGTAATGTAATTTTTGTTACGTCGGCTGCCATTTTTTCTTTACACTGGATGTCCAGGTAACCAAAAGGGGAAGATGGAACTTAAATCTAGTAAGCCTTTGCAAGGGGCGACAATCTAACATGTAACGTCCCTAAAGCACACCGGGGTTTTCTGAATGTTAAAATAGCCCAGGGTACAGTTGGAAAACAAACGGCTAATCAGAAATAGAAAATTCCTTGTAAGTTAATACGGTTAACTGTGGAAATTAATCCAGCGTTCTTGCATGAGAGAGAGTCGAGAGCCGATTTTGCTTTAGCACAAACAAAGACAAAACTTAAAAAAACTAAAAAAAAACAACGCCGATGCTAACTTAAGTTTCATGTATTAACCAAAATTTAGTTTACAGCAATATACAAGAAATTAAATTCAATATCTCAAAATTTTTTTAATAGTTATTCAATAATTAAATTCAGTCAAATAATACTGATTAATAACTTATTTCAAAGAAGAGCAAAATTTACAATTATTTATTTTGTTCTCTTTCTCGAATCTACTGGGAGATTACACACCTTTCTTAAAAATGTAAAAATTCTAAGAATCATCATTCAACTAATTGTTTTACCAATGTTCTACAGATTTTACGTATTTTTAAAGCACAAACAAGGCAAGGTCATATTGAAACAAAATTTTATCTAAAGTGTTGTTTAAACTAGTGTTTTAAACTGACATCCAAATATTACCCTAGAAAAAACTAAGTCAATGTTAGAATTCTTACAAATGTTCTGACAAAGAATTGATTTAGATAACAAAAGATTACAATTAGAGTAGAAGTGAAAGTTAAAGTGATACATCCGATACTTATAGTTGTAGTGCGTAAGCAAGAAGAAAATTGGTTTACATCGACGTGAATAGACTGGTTTGAAATGTAACTCGAGGTCAAAACAACGTTGGGTTTATCCTAATTTAAAAGTAAACTACCCAATTATACCAACCAGGTACAAAAACACCGTGCGATACAATATCATTCAGTTTCTGTTTAACCTACCGGCTGTTTCGTGCGTGCACACAAATCGTGTACAATCGGTACATATCCGAATAGGAGTAGCTCATATAAAAGGACTGTTCGCGAAGAAGTTATTATTTGTTGATTGTACAGTTTAAAGAGACGATATACCAAATATGTATAAAGACTTTGGGGAGGTTATTCGAAGATTTCGCAATGCTCTACGAGTAAAAAAAGCAGAATGTGGGCAACGCTTTTCGATAGAAGGAGAAAAATGTCTTATGTGTCAGTCATACGAGGAAGCAATACAGCACTGTACTGCTGTGTTAGCAATGCCTGAGGATCTGGATGATTTTATGGAAATAATCGAGGAGATGGGGTTTATAAAACTGTTGGCAGATATTCAAATGGAATATATACTAAATTGTAAGTTTTAAAGTAAGAATTTAACCACCTCAACTATTATCATAAGAAATAAATGATATGAATTTAGAAATTATTTTTCTATATATTATTAGCTTGTGTATGTTATAAATAGAAGTTGATTTTAATTTATATGGCGGTTTTAAATAGATGTATTGCATGGTTAAAAAATTTATAAGAACGACCATAAAATTGCTACCGGTAAAAAATCTTAAAATTAGGGTAGCTCTCTGGGGGATGATGCAATCTAAGAAATTCCTAGAGATTCGGGTAGCTGAAAAAAATCTCATATTAATTGATACCAAACAAGATAGGTTTATCTCGAAAGATGCATTGGCTAGTCGAAGAAGGCTGTTTGTTATGTTATAGAGCAAAATTTAGAGGTTCAGGACTTTAAAAGTGTAACTTTGTAAAGGCTGACCCTATTGCAAATCTGTTTGCAGATTTGAATTCTGCGTAAAATTCTAGATTAACAAGATGTGTCACATGGTTAAGAAATTTATAAGAACAACCATACTAGAGCGCTCATTGTATGATTAATAAACCCTCCAGCAATGATGCGATTCTAATGGATGGCATTGAGCATATCTATTGTATTTCTCAAACCATATAGCCGCTAATTAATAAAAAAGAAAAGTTTACGCTACTTTCACTATACGTCACATAATTGTAAAGCAATTAGTTTGTCCTCGTCTACGTATTTTCCAACTATTTAGCATTGTGCATGTAATTATGTTAAAACCAGAAAAATTTTAAAAGCCTTGGGTTTTTGCGATATTCTGAAAACAGCACATTACTGTTTGAAAAAATGGTTTTAAATATTAAGCACTTATGGCTTATGAAGAACTCATGTCTAAAATCTTTGCGGTTTTAGATTTCTAGGGAAATGGTTGTTTAAAGCATGTGTTATAGATGAGCAAAACAATTTAAAGAGTTTTGAGACTTTAAAAGAGTAACTTTGTAAGGGATGGTTTGATTTTAAATCTGTTTACAGCTTCGGATCCTACGTAGAATTTTAGACTAGCAAGATGTGCCACATCGTTAAAAATTTATATGGACGGTCATAAAATCGCTGCATGCAGAAAATCTTAAAATTGGGGTAGCTCCTTGGGGAATGATGCAATCTAAGAAATTCATAGAGATTCAGGTAGCTGAGAAAATTCTAATATTAATTGATACCAAACAAGATAGGGTTATCTCGAAAGATGCATTGGTTAGACGAAAAAACTATTTGGATCAGATGTGGGAGCAAAGAGCAAAATTTAGAGGTTTGAGAGCTTTAAAATGTAACTTTGCAGGGCGTGGTCCTATTTTAAATCATAACGTCTTCTAGTAATCCGGAAAATATGTACGAGGTCTTAAACGAAACCATGTAAACACCAACTTTATACCCAATTAATTAATAAAATCAGTTTGTCGGGCGAGGACAACAAAAAGTACATCATTCCTAATAGTACAGCAACCTAATTAAGGTAGGTCAGTAAGCAATATTAAATTGCTATTAATTGACTCGCATTTATCGTACTTTCCTACTGTAATATCCGCATTTGTTTGGAGAAGATATACACTTTTAAAAAAAAATTATATACAGCTTTCACATGTAATTCGGAGCGATGATTACGCCAAAGTCGACCTTCCCACTTATATATTAAAAACACATTACATTGGAATGTTTTTACATTATTCTCATATTGTTAGATTAACAACAATATGTCTTATTCACCGAAAACACGTCTCCTCTTTTTTACATTAATCTCTTTTTGTTATAGGTCTTTTTTAAACAACACATTAATTTCTATGTTTTTGTTACAGGTTACTTTAACCTGCTTGGATTTGGTTAAACGAAGAAGATAAATGTTATACTTTGTAAAAATTGTAATTACTTTATTAAACTGTAAATCGGATATAATAAATTATTAAATTTTTGCGTGCTTAATTTATTTATGTTAATACTGCTACAAGTTTGGTTAAAGGATTGTAGATTATAGCCTTTTTATTTATATTAAGGAATTTTTTCTATTAGCTTTTTTCCTATGTGACCAACTGAAGGCACAAGAAAGTTTTGCGAGAATTTCCAGTAAGTGTATAGAGCCCACGGCAAGTTTCGATGGAAAATGGCTCGTAGATGAGGAAACCTCAAAAGGCTAAGCGGCTAGTCGAACTATTTGCTCTGGGTAGAACATGAGCTGTGGGTCGGGGTTGGACTGCGACCAAAAATGTAAAGAATATGGCGCCACCAAATTTTTCTATACGAACAAGACCTTACTTAAGTCCCTTGTACAAGGCGAATGCGGAATCATTTTTTCAATTACCGCTATACAATGTATTACTGCAACACAATCCCTAAAGTTTCTTACCTTATGGCTCGACTTGGACCTTTATAGATGCACTGCTACACCTGTGAACAGATTAAACAAAGATAGCACTGTTTGTGCATTTATACCCAAAATTTAAAAATTTAATTCGAATCAACCTTCATTCATTCCAATTAAAAAGAATAGTCTTGAGCAAAATAAAAATCTATTCCTTCAGTATTTAGCATGTTAATTATAAGACATCTTTTTTCCCGGTTGGGTTTTGTATATTATTAAGCCATAACAATGAAAAGTGAACTGTGATAACAGTGAAACAAGTACCTTCTACCCAAGGTCGGAATTTTTCTATAGCGAAAATTACAGCAAGACACTCTTTCTCCGTGACTGAATAATTTCGCTCAGTTCGGGTAAGTGATTTACTGGCATAAGAGATAACGTGCTCTACATCATCGATTTTTTGAACTAAAACTGCTCCGAGCCCTGTATCACTGGCGTCGCATTCGACAATAAATGGAACTGAGTAGTCCGGTTGTGATAACAATGGAGCGGAAACTAAAGCTTGCTTGATCTGAACAAATGAGTCCTCAGCTTCGGACGTCCAAACAATAGATTGACCCTATTTTCTTCCTTTTACTAAATCACTGATCGGTGACACTAAAGATGAAAAGTTTTTTATAAAACGACGATACCAACTACACATTCCTAAAAAACGTTTGGCTTAGGTCTAGGAAAATTTACCATTGCAGAAACCTTTTCGGGATCTGTACGAAGGGAATTTGATCCAACAATATAACCAAGAAATTTCAAAGGTTTCTTAAAAAATTCACACTTTTTTAAGTTAATCGTAAGGTTTGCCTCCTTAAGACGTTCTTTCACCGTTTCTAATAACTTCAAGTGTTCCTCAAAAGATGCTAAACACAAAATAATGACATCTAAATAACAAAAAACATGTGGTTCAAACTTCGGTCCAAAAATTGAATCAACCAAACGCTGTTGCGTCTGAGCAGCATTCTTTAGTCCGAATGGCATGGTAACAAACCTATACTGTCCTCTTGAAATAACACTAAATGCTGTTTTATCCTTAGATGTTTCGAAAAGTGGGATTTGCCAAAAACTCTTTCTAAGGTCTAGACTAGAAATATAATTTGCACCTCTAAGTAGATTAATAATCCTATCGATATTTGGCAATGGGTAGCTATCATGTTTTGTAATATCATTGAGCGCTCTTCCGTTAAAACAAAATCTGTACTCGCCGTCTTGTTTTTTAACTAACAATACAGGGGATGACCATGGACTCTGACATTCTTCCACTACTCCTAATCTCAACATCTCGTCTAACTCTTTATCTAACATCTTACTCATAAAGGGGGACATGACGTATGGTTTCTTACGAAATGGTTTTGCATCACCAGTATCAATATCTAAAACAATTTTATCTGTACGCCCTAGTCTCTCTTCACTACTAATTTCATTGAAGGATTCTATTGCTATTCGTGCTTTTACTTTACTTTTACTGCGTTTCCAACAAATCACCTAAACTAAGTAACTGATTACTACAACTTAAGGGTACTGACGATTGACCTATATACGAAATACTATTGTTATCATAATCTTGAATATGCCATGTGTTGTTTTTGAAATCTGCTATTAAACCAAAGGATTTAGCGAAATCGCTACCAAAAATAAATGTGTGAGGAAGAGATGGTACAACCAAAGCGTTAATAATACGATATTGTCTTCCAATTCTAATAGGTAAATCAACTGAACCAATAACTTCTTGAAGAGCACCATCAGCAGTGAAAACCTTGTTCTTTTCAGTTTTAAAAACTTTTAAATTCAATTCTTTAAGAACAGAAAATGCTAACGAACCAACCACGGTAGTAGTACAACCGGAGTCGAACAAACCCGTGACGTCTCTATCCAACAATTTTACCATAATGTACGGATGATTGTCCTGAGGTTTCCTTACAAATAACGCGTCAGCTTTTTGCTTGACGTTCCGTTGATAAAAATCTTTAACGATTCCGAGCCATCTTGACCAATCATCTTTATCAAAAAAATTTTCCTGTTCACACAACATAACCGTAGCTTTTGCATAGAAGCATGATGCCGGCCACTCTGCATCTGCCTACCTACACGTTTTTTGAACACGACGGACAAGTTACTGACTTAACTCCACTATATCCGCAGCTATAACAAAATATTTTACGAGGAATCTTACACCTCCAAAATGTATGACCTTCTTCCAAACAATTCCAACATGTAAGTTTATTTATTTTAAATTTATTTACAGGGACTCTACTAGAAAGATTATTATTATTATTATTACCAAGAGATTGTATCTGAGGTGGAAATGATTGATTATAAAAACTACGACCAGTTCGCGCTGAAAAGTTTTTAACCGGAGCTGACCACTTATTTTCAACTTGAAACTTTGAATTTCCTAATGCTTTCGGAACATATTTCGCTGGACTTTGTACTAATTTATGCTTGGATGCATAAGCTTCTTCCAATTTCTTACACAACTTTATTAACGTTGACATACTATCAATTTCCGTTAGAGCTAATTGACAAATAAAATCAGGTAATAGATTCTTTTTTACCATTCTAACTTTCGTGCATTCCGCAGGTGATTGTGGTAACCTGCTAAACAAATTCTCCATATGAGCTATATATATGTCTACAGATTCTCCTTTATGTTGATGACGCGACCTAATTTTTTCCCAAATCTCGTCCTCTGAGTGTGATGGTAAGAAATCTTCCTTTAAACGAATAACCAAAGAACTCCAGTTTGTTAAAGAACTTCTAACACAACGATACCATTCTAAACCGTTACCTGTGAATAATTCTACAGAAGCATTAAATAAATCTTCTTCAGATACTTTACGCGAGTGTGCTAACTCAGCTACTCTGTCCAAAAATTGATGAACCTGTCTTGGATCTCCAGAAGATTTTACTGACCACGAACCAATTGGAATAGGGGGTACTAAATATGAAACAGTGTGAATAGGAGCACTGACAACAGCTGGAATGGTTTCTCTCATAGAAAATTCACCATATTCGCTTACATCTTCATTCTTCTTAAGTTTTTCATGTAACTCTGCCTCCATGGTAAGGATAGTTGCTAACGATTCATTCTTAAATAAAGTAACTTCATCCGAATTATCTAA
Source organism: Platerodrilus igneus (assembly GCA_036346225.1). Lineage (NCBI taxonomy): Eukaryota > Metazoa > Arthropoda > Insecta > Coleoptera > Lycidae > Platerodrilus > Platerodrilus igneus. Next base: position 4,309,049 of record JARFIW010000544.1, read on the forward strand.
AGGTATTTTCATTCTCCTAACTCGACCATCAAGATGTATTAATCTCGACTGTATTCTCTTAAATGTAGGGTCTGCTAACTCACCTTCAAATTATAATAAAACATTTTTTACAGATTCTATCGATACCTCAATCTCATCACGTTTATCTGAAAATTCTACGACATATGCGGAGGGAACAATTAATCGACCAGGTACTGTTGTTCCTTTAGCTAATAATCGGCCTAACATTTTCCTCTTATCCTGCATCGGTCTGCTACTAACAACTCCTCGGATTCTCAATTCGTAATCCAATTCATCTTTATGCAAATAGACTACTTGATAGGTCTCAGCCATCATGAAATAGACTAGCTAACTAACTATAATTTAAACTCGATTAAACAATCTGCACTAAAACTTCAGTCGAACAACATCAATAGACTAAATTAATCTTAGGGTAAATGATTTACGAATTAACAAGTGTAAACATGCAAAATCAATCGAAGCCTGCACGTTATGTGCTTATACAATTGGTACAGCAATCGAGGCCTATACGTTGGGCGCTATTTATAGCCTTTTTATTTATATTTAGGAATTTTCCCTATTAGTTTTCTTCCTATGTGACCAGCTGAAGGCACAAGAAAGCTTTACGAGGATTTCCAGTAAGTGTATAGAGCCCACGGCAAGTTTCGGTGGAAAATGGCTCGTAGATGAGGAAACCTCAAAAGGCTAAGCGGCTAGTCGAACTATTTGCTCTGGGTAGAACATGAGCTGTGGATCGGGGTTGGACTGCGACCAAAAATGTAAAGAATATGGCGTCACCGAATTCTTCTATACGAAGAAGACCTTACTTAAGTCCCTTGTACAAGGCGAATGCGGAAACCTTTATTCAATTACCGCTATACAATCTATTACTGCAACACAATCCCTAAAGTTTCTTACCTTATGGCTCGACTTTGACCTTTATAGATGCACTGCTACACCTCTGAACAGATTAAAGACATCTTTTTTCTTTAATATAAGTTTGATTAATTTAAATTCTTGAAAAATATGTACATAAGTACTTGATATTATAAGTACTTCTCACCGTTAAAATATGGTCATTTCTATTAGAAATGTCTAGCAAAATTTACTTAAAAATGAGTGAGCCTGAGTTTACTTTCTGAATAATTAACTATATGTAACAATTTCGGTTGGTTTGAGTAGCACTACTATAATCTCACAAAAATATTCCACTCAGCTATTAGTAAAATATGAAACGTATAAATTTAATTTCTAATGATTCGAGTAAATCATGTTTCAAATAATTAAATCAATTTTCATAAAATATAGAATTTAACTTTACTTATCTCATAATGACATCTTCCGTAATTTCAATGTATTAATAAAAAGATTCAATATGAAAATTTACAGGTTCCTGTTGCTTAATATGAAAAATATATAGTCTGTCATTCACCTAACTTAAAGTTCAGATCACGTGATTAAACAAAAAATTATTTGTCCGCTATATCCATGCTACAGCTGACATACGAAAGCAAATTTACATACCAGATGTTTATCCGATGGAAAAATACCTGCTAGGCGTCTTGCTTCAGCACTTAAATAAAGGAAATCTCCAATTTGATACAACCAAATTTGCTGCTTATTGAAGTTCCAAACCATATCACAGCGTCCATATTGACTAATTGATGCTCGCCAAATCCACATTCGTACAAAGGTTAAACTATACTAAATACTGATAAATTTCCTTTCTTGTCCAAATAAATTATTTATACTTCTTAAATTTTCTAAATTTTCCTACGTTGCATGTTAATTAAAATTACGTTGCATGTTAAATAAAACTACATGCTAACTAAAATTTGCATGTTATTTAAAATTTTATGTTAAACAAAGGTTCTGTTAACTAAAAGTTGCATATTCTTGCAAAGTTGCACTGAAAAATCTTTATTTAGTAAGATTACAAAAGCAGTACTACTTACTGTTAACCAAAGGCCCTTCAAATAAAAATAACGTCTCGTCGTCTGCGAGTTATTTTCCAGCGAGTGTGGACAACTAAAGTGCGCGTCCGAGACGACATTATCTCAAGAAAACAATTTAAATTTCACGTGCTTCCAACACGTGGATTCAACAAACGTCATCGTCCTTGCGTTCAAGGAACAATTGACCTCTTCTGACGACAGCTGTATTGGAAGTGATCATATCACGCGGGTTACCGCCTGACAACAAGCCCAACGCTACAATCGTCTAACAGAGGGAGCTCTAAGAATGACACTAATAGAAAAATATCTTTTGTCACCGCATAATTTAAAATTATACACTTCCGAATTAAAAGTTATTATTGTATTCGACAATATTTAATATGTATTTTTTAGATTGTGTAGCATTATTATGCATTACGTTGGTTCTTATTATTTAAATAGATTAAATATCTGTAGACATAATGATGGAAAATAAACTCGTTACAAGATATTAAAAAGGATAGCTGATTAGAAATCGACATTGATAAAAAAAATTTTAAAATTCTGGTAGCTCTCTAGGGAATGGAGCTATCTAAAAAATTCCTAGAAATTCTGATAGCTGAGAAAATTCTAATATTAATTGATACCAAACAAGATAGGTTTATCTCAAAAGATGCATTGGTTAGACGAAGAAAACTATTTGTTAGTTTTGCATATAAATCAAAGAGCAAAATTTAGAGGTTTGAGAGCATTTAAAGGGGTATAACTTTGCAGGGCGTAGTCAAATTTCAAATCTGTTTACAGATTCGAATTTTGCGTAAAATTCTAAGCTAATTTAATGTATCGCATGACTAAAAAAAATTTATAAGAACGCTCAAAAATCGCTACAGGTAAGAAATCTTAAAATAAGGGTAGCTCCCTTGGGGGTGATGCTATCTGAAAAATTCCTAAAGATTCGGATTGCTGAGAAAATTCTAATATTAATTGATACCAAACAAGATAGGTTTATCTCGAAAGATGCAATGGCTAGTCGAAGAAAACTTTTTGGTCCAGAGTGAGGACGAAGAGGAGTGAGGAGGAGGAGGAGAAGGAGGAGGAGGAGGAGGCGGCGGCGGAGGCGGAGGAGGTCCCAAATGCGCTCAAAACCACCTACTAGTGTATTAATACGCATTGAAAAACCTTGTGTAACTATCATAGGGATTTAATGTGAATAATTAAGCAGTATTACGATGAATAATTTCTTTTAAAGCAAAACTGAACTCAGACTGTACCATATATGCAAATTATACAGACTAATGATGAGCGGAACTTATTTCTGTTACATATTTACGATTTCTAGAAAATGATTTATAATACATGATAAATGACCTTCCTTTATTTTATCTACAAAACTTATGGTTACAGCAAGATGGTGCGCCTCCACGCAATACTGCAGTTGTATTAGAATATTGGCGATTTGGGGAGCAGTGTATTGGAAATATAGGTTATATTCACTGGCTTGCAGGGTCACGTGATCTTCGTAGTTAGAATAATCTAGAAAAATCGCAAAAGAGAATTGTTTATATTATACCTTCAATATACCACTAGATATAAAAGCTAGAACAACTCACGATATTTCTGTACGAATATTAAAATGCACTGTTAATAATGGATTTAATTTTGAACATTTAAACATTTAGACTGTTATGAATGGTGAATTATTAATGTTTTTAGTTTAGGTTTCCATTGTGTTATGTATTTTGTTTATTTATTAAACTATAATAAATTAGGGCTTTTATTTAATAAATTATGCGATTTACTTAAAAGATTTCAATAATAACCACATAATATGAAACCAATTTGTCAAAATTAACCTTATTTAAAAAGAAAAGAATTAAACCACGGCAACTTGATTTTGTACTATATAACAAACCAACAAAAAAAAAGCGAAATTGAAGTTTTTGCTAAATTGCACTTTTAGTTAAAAAATATAAAGTGTGTGATGTCATTGAAATGGTAATCTCTCGAAATAACTAATGGTATAAAAATCCAATATGTCGGCCATAAGAAAAACATATGTTGATTTCGGGTGCGCAACATAGTAGGCCTTGAAATTTTTTAACAATTTCGGTGGAAAGGCCATATCGACTATGTACCCATACCCAATTTTATTAAATTCCGTTAGAAATTAAAGAAATTGTTAAACATAAAAGAGAATTCAGTATTTTAGTATTCTGCAAACGACTTAAAATGTTCATACTTTCTTTGCAGATTCTAAATACGGCAACTTCTGTCTAGTCTATTCGAACATGTATTTTCTATAGTTTCAAAATCTCATGGTGAGCATTGAATTAGTAGTAACCCTGTATATCAAGCATCAGCTTATACAAATTTTATTGATTTCAAAATAACGATACAAAAAAATTTTCAGTAGCACATTCTCTCCGATTATATAGGAATCCTGGTTATATTTTCAAATATTAGGTCAACTTCCACAATTTCTACGGTTGTGTAGAACTTGTATCTAATTTATAGTAATATAATTTACAGGCACATAATAAAGAGCATTTTAAATATTCATAGTACATACTACAGCACCTAAATGATGAGAATAATTATTTCTACAAGTAACATACGGAACGTTTCGATAAATTTGTAACGCGCACACAGCCAAACGTTAAGAAATATTTAATTAAGCTGCGTAACACGTAGGTTGAAATATCGTTAATCTTCCTTACATGGAACACTATAACTTCGTGATGCGTAGTTCTAGCTTTTAATTTGTTAGATATGTGCCTAAAATAAAATAAACTCCACTTTAATATTCAGTACAGGTAATTTAATATTAAGAAATTTAGTTCTTCGTGATATATAAAAATTGGAGTGTCACCTGATCACAAATACATAAGCTATAGCTGGGATGTACTATAATAATTATCTAATAGTTATCGCAAAACAATTAAATAGGAAGCAAAGGAAGAAATCAAAGTAAAATACTTTTATCTAGATTTCAAAGACTAACTTCATATTCTCTAGAAACCGCTAGATAAACAGCTTAAATAATAATCTATAGGAACACTGTGGCACGATTTAAATAAAATTAAATAAAAACCCTTAACCACAAAAAATACTTAAATTACTAAATACGTATTTCGACCACTATGTGGTCATCATCAGTAGGAAAAAAAGAAAAACAATAATAATAATAATTAGCTGTTGTTCTGGAACACTTCAGAGGATATTCTCCTCACCACTTAGGCTGAAGTGAACCTTCCCAACCTATAATTTACTATATTGTTGCTTTAAACACTATCGAGGATATTCTCCTCACCCGCAGGCTGGTGTTCTCAACAACAAACAAGTGAATTGTCAACAATTTTATTTAATTTTATTTAAATCGTGCCACAGTGTTCCTATAGATTATTAACTATGACTTCCCGGTCTTCGGAACTTAATAGTTGACTTTCCTTGATCGAGGCCTAAAATTTGGAGTAGATCATTTGAAAACTCCTTTGGAAGACATTATTGCTGGCATTGTAAAAAATCTATTTCAAAATTAGACGACAATTCAAAAACCTTTATTAGAAACGCGTGCAAAATTCAACTTTCGAACAACTTACGCACTTGCGCAAGAAATGCCTCAGAACAAACAAGGAAAGATCATCTGATTTTTAAAGATGTACGACAAAAGAATTGTTATTATTTAAAGGCTGGTAAGGGGAATAGGTTGGTTATTCTGGATAAACAAGACTATGTTGATAGAGTAGAGACTTTGCTGTCTGAGGGTCCTTACAAACCAATAGTCAAAAAACGTAAAAATAAAGTTCCTTTAAATAAAATGATTAAATCAACAGAGTCTGTTTTGAAAGAATGTCCAAACCTAATTTCTCCCACACTAAAATTAAAATTAACAATGTCAAATCCCGAAATGCCATAACTTTACTGTTTACCAAAGATTCACAAAAATAATAAATCGATGAGACCAATAGTTTCAGGTATCAACTCACCGACTTACTATTTATCACGGTGGCTGTCAAATGAATTTAAGATTTTAAAGTTTAATAGTTTATCTGTACAAAACTCTTTAGAGTTCATTAATAAAATTAAAAATATCACATTAGAAGAGAACGAAATCTTAATTTCATTTGATGTCAGTTCATTATTCCCTAGTGTTCCAATACCACGTACTTTAACATACTTAAAGGATGTTCTTATAGATAGTGATATTGATGATGATAAAGTTGAGGACTATATCAAGCTTGTTTCGCATTGCATGTCCCAGAACTGTTTTCAATTCAACAACAAGTTGTACGAACAACATGAAGGCACAGCAATGGGAAATAGCTTATCACCTTTCATAGCAAATTTATTTATGTCTCGTTTTGAAACCGAGTTAAAAGAAAACTCCAAATACTTCCTAAGAATATGGTTAAGGTACGTGCATGATATTTTTGCAGTTTTTGACACTTCTAAATCAAATGTTGATGATTTTCTTAAAGAAATGAATTCAAAATTTCAAAGCATAAAATTTACGTATGAACTAGAGAATAATGGACAATTACCCTTTTTAGATACATTAGTAATTAGAAATGGTAATAAATTAGAATTTGACATTTATAGAAAAGAAACCAATGTAAATCGCTTTATTTTGTCTTCCTCTAATCATAGCATACAACATAAGTTGGCTTCATTTAACTTTTAATTAATAGATTATTGATTTTCCTTTAAATAAAAACAGATTTAATAAGGAATTTGCTCTTATTAAACAAATAGCGAATTACAATGGTTTCTCTTCTGATATTATAGATAATATTTTTAGAAAGTGTAAAAATAGGATCAACATCCGTAAATCAACGACTTTGCAATCAACCACCTCTAACGATAATGTTAAATATGTTAAACTTCCGTTTCACAAAACCACAAAGGGTCTTGATAAAATATTCAAACAGTATAATTTCAAAATTGCTTTCCCTAATACTAATAAAAATAAAGATTTGTTAGGTAACCCAAAAGACAAGGTGGAAAAATTGCAAAAGTCGGGGATTTATGAAATTAGTTGTGCAGGGCCAGGGTGTTTTCAAAAATATATTGGTCAGACCAAGAGGAATATAACAACAAGATTTAAAGAACGCATTGCTCACTTCAAATATGGTAAATATGAAAGGTCTCAGGTCGCCAAACATATATTTGAAACCAGCCACCCCGTTAAACTAGAAAATGTTAAGTTGTTAAAAGCGGTACCAACGTTTTCCTCCTTAAATGCCTATGAATCAATTAAAATTGTTAAACATAAAGGACCCCTCTTAAACACCGATAAAGGGCCAATAGCGCCATTTGCTTTGCTTTCCCTATTGGTCAACAACCAATGAGAACGCAAGATTAAATCGGTTCCGCTTCAGTAGATTTAGAATTAGTATAAATTAAGTAGATTTAAGTTATAATGTCACAATTCACTTGTTTCTTGTTGAGAACACCAGCCTGCGGGTGAGGAGAATATCCTCGATAGTGTTTAAAGCAACAATATAGTAAATTATAGGTTGGGAAGGTTTACTTCAGCCTAAGTGGTAAGGAGAATATCCTCTGAAGTGTTCCAGAACAACAGCTAATTATTATTATTATTATTATTTTTTTCCTACTGATGATGACCACATAGTGGTCGAAATACGTATTTAGTAATTTAAATATTTTTTGTGGTTAAGGGTTTCTATTTAATTTTATTTAAACAGCTTAAACATTAGCGTATAGGTGAAACAATACTTAGCTGTTTAGTGTATTCGTAAATTATGGACTGCATTAAGTACCGTTATGTACCGGCTACATTGCTGTACCATAAAAATAAACAAAATGCAAATAAATAAATCGTTTTTTCTTTATTATGAAGGAACTACTGAAAATAAGTATATCAACCCTTACATCAGGGTAATCATAAAAGAAAAACCTTTCCATTTGGGTTATATTGAACTATGGTTTCCATTTAAAAAAAGTGAGGTTATGTTTGTAGCTTGAAAACCCATTTCCAATTAAAATGGTCATATACGCTATTGAATTCTACGTAAAAAGTTACTTTACAAGCAGTTTTTATTTTCTCTATAGGTTAAACCGTTAAAAAGTTATTAGCGTTTGAAGAAAATGGCAAATTTCAGTTTTTTTTAAATATCTAAAAAAGTTGAGCATCTAGGTGAGTTTTCAAAAAAGCATCATACTACTCGTAAATTTCTCTTCAACTTTGCTAATTTAACCAACATTGTATCTTCTATAATAAAAAAGTTACCCATATACGGAGATAGATTGTGGGCACCATGTATATACAGCCTGTTTCAAATTAACTCGGCACCATTGCCAACTTTGTTATTATTGGAGCTATGAGGATGGTTAAATGAGCAAAGGAGCTTAGTTTTTACAGCTGATTACCATGGACAGCGCAAAAAAATAGCAGAAAGTCGCAGTTTCGAGATATCGATCAAAACACTTACTTTTTAAATGGAACACCCTGTATATTTTTAATTTAAATAAAAGGGATATAAATTCTCAATAAAAAGTCTTATACACTCTTATATCAAAATCCTTAAGAAATAGTAAATATTAACAAATTTGTAATTTAATCAAGGTAGGCGCGGATATTTGAACAGAATTCCTTTGTTTAACAAGTTTATGTTATTTCGTGTGTTTATTTGTAGCAGTCAACTTTAAGAAGTATTAATAACATTGTTAAAATGCCTTTTACTCATGAAGAAAAGTATTATATGTTGGAGACTTTTATAATATGTAGAAAAAATAGTACCCGAGCATTAAGTTGCTGTCGCGAAAACTTTTCTAATCGAAACTCTCCAGACCGAAGATATTTTCTAATTACAGAAAACTTAGAGACAACGAAAATTTGTTTTTGAAGAAAAGAACTAGAAAGAGATTTATAATTAGTGAAAACGTTGAAACAAATGTATTAGCTTATTTTGAAGCATTTCCAAATGATTCTATTAGGGAATTGGTAAAAAATAGTGACCTTTCTTTAACAGTCATTTATAGAATATTAAGAAAACAAATTTATTCCTTATAAGTATCTTCCTGTGCAAACTTTAGTACCCGGAGATACGGAAAGACGACTTATTTTTTGTCGCTGGTTAGTTGCTTCGTGTAGAGAAAATCCTGGCCTTGTGAAAAGTATAATTTGGAGCAATGAATCAAAGTTTTCGAATTCTGAAATGTTTAACCGTAAAAACATGCATAACTGGTTACGCGAAAATCCACTGTTAACTTTCCCATCCCATCCACAAATAAAGTTTAGTTTAAATGTATGGTGCGGTTTGATTGGTAGTAAAATAGTGGGCCCTTTGTTTTATTACAGATCGCTTACTGGAGCCAGATATGTATATGAATATTATGGAAGAAGTTTTTGAAGAATACCTAAATGAATTAATCTAGAAGATTGCCAAACCATTTACTTCCCGCAAGATGGAGCTCCAGCACATAATTTTCGCGAAGTTGGCGCGATAATGCAAAGACTTTTTGGAGACCGGTGGATAGGAACAAATGGACCTATAAAGTGGCCATCTCGTTCACCAGACTTGTCGCTTTTAAATTTTTTCTTTTGGGGCAACATAAAAAATAACGTTTACGAAAGAAGATATACCTATGTAGCAAAATTAAAAAACAGTATTTGATTAGGTATTAATTCAATTGACAGTAAGAGTATTGCAAATGCTACAGGGGGTGTTATTAGGCGAGCCTTAATGTGCATTCAAGAAAATGGAGGAATTTTTGAACATTTTATGTAATTTTAGTGTATTAAATAAATGGTTTATTTAAAAGTCACGACTGTCTTAATTAAATTACAAATTTGTTAATATTTACTATTTCTTAAGGATTTTTATATAAGAGTGTATAAGACTTTTTGTTAAGAATTTATTTCTTTTTCATTTAATTTAAAAATATACAGGATGTTCCATTTAAAGGTAAGTGTTTTGATCAATACCTTGGAGCAACGTTGTTCAATTACTTTTTTGCGCTGTCCATGGTAATCAGCTCTAAAAACTGAGCTTCTTTGCTCATTTAACCAACCTCATAGCTCCAATAATAACAAAGTTAGCAATGGTGCCGAGTTAATTAAAAACAGGCAGTATATACACAGGGTGCCCACAATCTATCTCCGTATATGGGTAACTTTTTTATTATAGAAGATACAATGTTGGTTAAATTAGCAAAGTTGAAGAGAAATTTACGAGTAGTATGATGCTTTTTTGAAAACTCACCTAGATGCTCAACTTTTTTAGATATTTGAAAAAAACTGAAATTTGCCATTTTCTTCAAACGCTAATAACTTTTTAACGGTTTAACCTATAGAGAAAATAAAAACTGCTTGTAAGGTAACTTTTACGTAGAATTCAATAGCGTATATGACAATTTTAATTGGAAATGGGTTTTCAAGCTACAAACATAACCTCACTTTTTTAAATAGAAACCATAGTTCAATATAACCCAAATGGAAAGGTTTTCTTTTCTGATTACCCTGATGTAAGCGTTGATGTACTTATTTTCAGTAGTTTCTTCATAATAAAGAAAAACAATTTATTTATTTGCGGACATCAAGGAGTCCATGGATACATATTACAAACAAACAAAATGTGTAAAAATCAATAATGGAAACACAAGTTTATTGTAACTAAATTTATTATAAACTAAGAAAAATAAAATACTTAAAAATAAACTATCCATACAATACAAATAACTTAATCAAAGGAAACAAAATTAATTAATGCGAATATGCCCACTCCTACATTAACATATGCTCAAATGACCTCCATTAGCTTGCAAACACATTTCGCACCTTTTAATTAGGTTTTGGTGCACCTTATTTAACGTTTGTGGTTTTATACTTGTAATAGCTGCTGTAATACTATCTTTGAGTTGCTCAATGTTATTGGATTTTTAGCATACACTACATCCTTTACAGTACCCCAAAGAAAAAATCCAGTGGCGATAGTTCTGGTGATCTTGCCGGCCATGGAACAGGAGCTGCATTGCCAATCCAATTTGGAAAACTATTATCAAGATATTCAGAAACGGCTTGAGCATTGTGAGCAGGTGCACCGTCATGCTGAAAATAATATAAGTTTTGCAGTAAATTAAGTGGCAAATTATCGAGCATTTCTTGCAATTCGTTTTGTAGAAAATTTAAATAGCGTACACCATTTAAATTATAATTATAGAAGAAAAGCCCAAGTATTTTATTACCAAAAATGGCACACCACACATTTATCGAAAATTGATGTTGATCCCGCCTTTCTTCTGTTAAATGGGGATTTTCTTGACTCCAGTAGACTGTATTTTTTCTGTTAAACATGCCTTTGTTAGTAAATTTTGCTTCGTCGGTAAATATAATAGTGTGACTAAAACCAGGATTATTATTTGTTTCATTAAGAAACCACCAACAAAACTGTTGTCTTCTCTCACAATCCCCATGATACAGTGTATTGCTAACATGGGTTTTGTATGGTTTGTAGCGGTTTTGTTTTAAAATTAGGCGAGCTTTTCCTGTAGAAGTAGCGCACTCAATTGCAGTTTCTCGGGTGGACGCTGTTGGCTTAAAATTTATGTAGGCTAACACACGTTCTTCATCATCAGTTTTGAATTTTCTTTTATCAGTACTGGGTTTTGTAAAGCACCAAACCTTTTAAATTGTTTTCTAATTTAGAAAACAATCGTTTATCTGGCTGCCTTCTTTCCAAATATCTTTCATAATACATATCACCAGCAGCATCACAATTTCTGTTACAGGCATAGTAACAAAAGAGCATGTCATTTTTTTCGTCGTTTGTATACATTCTTTATTATAATCAAATAAATTTAAAAGTCTTCTACACAAAATTTGCAACCCAGAGCAAATAAACACTTTAACTAATAATATCTGACAAATGCCAGTTGTTTTTTGTTTATTTAAAATATGTATCCATGGACTCCTTGATGTCCGCAAATAAAGAAATTGTTTTTTCTTTATTATGAAGAAACTACTGAAAATAAGTATATCAACCCTTACATCAGGGTAATCAGAAAAGAAAAACCTTTCCATTTGGGTTATACTGAACTATGGTTTCCATTTAAAAAAAGTGAGGTTATGTTTGTAGCTTGAAAACCCATTTCCAATTAAAATTGTCATATACGCTATTGAATTCTACGTAAAAAGTTACCTTACAAGCAGTTTTTATTTTCTCTATAGGTTAAACCGTTAAAAGTTATTAGCGTTTGAAGAAAATGGCAAATTTCAGTTTTTTCAAATATCTAAAAAAGTTGAGCATCTAGGTGAGTTTTCAAAAAAGCATCATACTACTCGTAAATTTCTCTTCAACTTTGCTAATTTAACCAACATTGTATCTTCTATAATAAAAAAGTTACCCATATACGGAGATAGATTGTGGGCACCCTGTATATATATATATATATATATATATATATATATATATATTAGGGTAGTTTAGAAGTATGTTAAGTCATAGGTGTCGTAAGATAAATAAAAACAACTTCCAGCTCAAGAAAAGCACATAATTCAAGAAATTACAAGAGTAAATCGGTCACTCTACATATTGTTAATTGAGAGCACACTGTATAAAATACGCGGGATTAAATGCATAAGAATACAGAAATATCCAAGAGTAGTTTACAAGTTAAGATAAGATTTGAAAACGCAACAAAATGCATCAAAATTAAATCACCGAGAAACCTATATGAATTGGCATTACAAATATTATCAATTACGTTAAAAATACCATCGTACACACAATCTAAATTATGCATTATTAGAAAATCGTTACGTGACAGGAAGAATCACATTTGTTTAAAAGTCTAATATTATGAGAAATAAACAAACACCAGACTATATTTAAATTTGATTTTAATACCGACATGAAAATTACTTTAATACCGATATGGAAAATGTTTTAATACCGAGATTGAAATTGTTTTAATACCTACATTTAAATGGAATTTCAATATCTACATCGAAATTGTTCTAATATCGATATTGAAAATTGATTTCTAATACCTACATGCAATTTGGATCTGAATTGTAATTTTGGTTTTGATGTCAACTTCTAAATTCGACTTTCAATTTGGACATATTCAGACTTGGCATGGAACAACCCATGGGGATGCAGATCACAGGCTAGGAGGGAACTACAGAACCATTCCAGGTTAGCAATCTTGACACACTTTATTATTGAAAACTGTTTTTAATTCAACATTTATCATTTTTGTATCTGTAAGAGTCAACAAAATATAATAGGGTCATTTAACAATTTATGACAAAGGGAATAGGCATCTTGGAACGTTCGAAGGTCCCTTAATAACTAAAAAGATAGTTTTGCTGGCTTAAAAACTTATAAATCTGGTATATGTAAATATTCTGAAAAGGAGAAAATTTTGAGAGTTGTAAATATTTAATCATTATATTCTGTATTGCAGAATTGCTTTATTTAATTAAAAAAGCTAGTCGGGGCAAAAACCCTAATTTAACATTTCACATCATAGGTGCTTGATTGTTCAGGGGAAATATCACAGCATTTTATGACATGCCCAATCGTGGGGCCTAATGTAAAGGAAAATATCACAGCATTTTATGACGCCCATCGTAGGGGCTCGTTGACCCAAATAAAAATATTACAGCAATATACAGTGTGTCCAAATTTCGAGTCTCTACATTGTGATTTCAGTTATTATAAGAGATAGAAATTGGGTTAAATAGGGAAAGATTTGGAGAAATCAAGGCCAGTTTTGTATCCGTTTACAAAATTGGTGTAAGTTGTCTGGTTTTGGAGATATTCGAAGAAAACTAAAAATGGCGGATTTTGTTTTTTGATAATAAAACATGAATCATAAGTTGCACCATCACAAGACTTGCACATTATTAAGACACTTTTCTAAAAGGAGTAATTTAGCATAAACAGAATCATTCGACTGTCTTTTGTTTTCGAGGAAACGCCCACAACTTTTGTTTTTCTTATGGCCGCCATTTTGAATATTAAGTGAATATTATGCGCCTTAAAATTACCTTTTCAAAAATATGCCACATGTCTATAAAAAAATGCAAAACTATCCTAAATTTTAAAAATAACTAAATTTGTATGTTCTTTAACGTTTGGTAATCCCAACAGGGCAAAAATTTGATTTCTACTTGCCAAACAGTAGTAGTAGTAGTAGTACCACATACATTTTGTTAAGTAGAACTCTTAAAGTATTGGATATAAATCTTAAAATTAACTTAAACATAAAACTGTAGCCTATCTTATCTAATTTAGGGATCAAAATTAAATGTGACCGAAACAGCAAACTATCATCTAAATTCCTTCCCGTAGATGCTGAAAATGCTGTCCGTTTGCATCACGGCACATTCGACAATTAATTAAAACTTTCCGTACAACTCTGCTTAACTTGCGCCTATTTATAGAGTTAAGAATGTCACGGACTCTTTCCTGCAGTTCGTTTATATTATGAAGCGTTCCAAACTCATATACCTCATTTTAGCAAAACCCCATAAATAAAAATCAAGTGGTGTAAGATCTGGTGATCTTGCCGGCCACATAATTGGTCCATTATTGCATATAATATTTTGGCCAAAATGTTTAGCTAAAAGGGCGCTAACTTCTCGGGAATTGTGAGCTGGACAACCATCTTGCTGAAACCATAGTTTTCGAAAATCATCATCATTTGGTACAAGTCCTCTAATAGCCGGAATTATTTGGTCTCTTAACAATTCCGTATATTGGCGCCATTGAGGTTATTGACAAAATAAAAGGGTCCAATCAAATTATTACCTATAAAAGTATTAATTACATTGATTAATTTACTAAAATATTTATATCATAATTAACTACCTAAGATACCACACCAAACGTTAAATCCATATCTCGTTTGAAATTTGCGTTGCGCCGTCAGATGATGATTTTCAGTGCTCCAGTGATGCGTGTTATGTTTATTGAACACCCCGCAATTGGTAAACCGCGTTTCGTCTGTCCATATTATCAATTCTGGAAAGTGCGGTTTTTCCTCGCATTTTTGGATGTACCAATTACAAAAACGCATTCGTCAGGCGAAATCTTCTCTTTTGAGGCCTTGGACAATAGTAGGTTTATAAGGATGAAACTTTTCCTTTTTTAAAATATTATGAACAGTTGATTTTGGAATATTAAGTTCACGGCTTACAGATCTTACGGATGTGGATGGATTTCGTGTTACCGCCTCAGTAATGCTTAGAACACGTTCCCTATTGTTTAAGTCGTATTGTTCCCTAGTCTTTTCAAAAGCACCATAATTCAGTAAATTCATTACAATTTTTCTGAAGTATGTTTTATGCGGTTGTCGTCTTTCTGGATACAATTCCAAATATCTGGCGGATGACGAATCAGCGTTCCGAAACGATTGTAAATAAGTATTTAGCATATCAAACTTTTCCTCATTCGAAAACTTGTAGACATGTGCCATTTTTTAAATTAAAAATGCAGCACCACCGGCACCAAAACTTACAACACACACAAGTTTATCTAAATTTTAGAATTTGTTTGACATATAACTGTAATTCAATTGTTTGGTTTTGTCACATACCACCGCCTACTATTATAAAACGTTATCATTTTAACTCTAGTACCACCATAATTAATAATTTGTGACAAATGCTGTTTGTGTACATTATAAAATGTGTATTGTACTTTTCATAAAGTAGAAATCAAATTTTTGCCCTGTTGAGATTACCAAACGTTCAAGAACATACAAATTTTGTTATTTTTAAAATTTAGGATAGTTTTGCATTTTTTTATAGACATGTGGCATATTTTTGAAAAGGTAATTTTAAGGCGCATAATATTCACTTAATATTCAAAATGGCGGCCATAAGAAAAACAAAAGTTGTGGGCGTTTCCTCGAAAACAAAAGACAGTCGAATGATTTTGTTTATGCTAAAATACTCCTTTTAGAAAAGTGTCTTAATAATGTGCAAGTCTTGTGATGGTGCGATTTATGATTCATGTTTTATTATCAAAAACAAAATCCGCCATTTTTAGTTTTCTTCGAATATCTCCAAAACCAGACAACTTACACCAATTTTGTAAACGGATACAAAACTGGCCTGGATTCCTCCAAATCTTTCCCTATTTAACCCAATTTCTATCTCTTATAATAACTGAAATCACAATGTAGAGACTCGAAATTTGGACACACTGTATAGTGTAATATTACATGATTGGGCCGAAAATAAGATTAAAATATGGTGTTCAAGTACAAGGGTTTTAAAATAACATAAAAAGACTTGAGTGAGCTAGGTATATCCGCATGCCTGAGTGTACTAGCATTCTGACATACTGTACTAATGTTACTTGCAATTTAATGGTTCCCGCTACGATTAAAGAGTGCATGGTGTATAATTGTAAATAATGAGGTATATACCTATTTCTCCTATAGCTAGTTTATATATTGCTGTAATTATAGGGTTAATTTAGGGGTAGGTTAACTCATAGGGGTCGTAGAATAAACAAAAGAAACTCCCAAGTAACAAAAGTACATAATTACAGATATTAGAGGAGCAAATATTATTAGTTGAGAGCACACTGTATATAGCAGTACAAACGATTAAAACGCATAACCAAGAGTAGATACGAGCAAAAATAAGAATTTAAAATGTAACGAAACGCATTGAAATTAAATCAATGAAAAACCTGCATGAATTGGCTAGATAAATGTTCAAAAAGGAGCGTTAATATATTATCTCAAACGCACTTAAAAATTATGCATTATTTAATAGCGTACGTACTTACCCTTCATAGGTCCATTTCTGATAAACAAGGTCGTAGGGGAGAACACGTACGAACTGAAGGAGGTAGACTCAGACGTGATCGGGGGAAAATTTCATGTAAAATTAATGTACCACTACAAGGAATAGAAACTGTACAAATTATAGATATGAGATTGCAATAGAGGTAGGATAGCTTAACAATAAATTAGGATATCATCATAAATTAAGATAGATTAGGGAATAGGAATTATACATATTGTAAATATTAGAAAACAATAGAATATAAGATAGGTTAATAATAATTAGGATAGGTTTAGGATAAACAGGAGTAACATAGGTTGATAAAAGGGTGTGATTTATTGGATATGGGAAAGATAATGATGCTCATGAGAAATAACAAAAGGTATTGATAAGTTGGGGATAGATGAATAGAAGGGGTTTATAGAAACATGGAGAGATGTAGATACGTTATAGAAATTAATAATAAATAGGAAATGTATGGAATAGAGACAAGAGAAGAATGAAGATTTGAAGAAGAATTATATGAGTCGATAGGAAAAATATGAAAATAAAAAAGTTTATGTAAATAGAAAAGTATGGATAGATAAGTAACAAAATGCTAACAATAGAACAAGAAAATAAACTTTAGAATGAATAGGTGTATAGGTATAATATAATCAAAATAGGAATAGGGATGTAAAAATAATGTAGGAGTTGTGTACATAATGGAACAAAATAAAAATAAATAATTTTGGACCAATGAGAATTTTGTCTCACGTTGGGCGCCAAAACTAATATTTTTCCAAGAATTTTTATTTTAGTTTGTAATTATAGGGTTAATTTAGGGGTAGGTTAAGTCATAGGGGTCGTACAATAAACAAGAGAAACTCCCAAGTAACAAAAGTACATAATTACAGAAATTAGAGAAGCAAATAGGTCATTATAAATATTACTAGTTGAGAGCACACTGTATATAGCAGAACAAACGATTAAAACGCTTATCTAAGAGTAGATACGAGTAAAGATAAGAATTTAAAAATGTAACGAAACGCAATGAAATTAAATCAGTGAAAAACCTGCATGAATTGGCTAGATAAATATTCAAAAAAGTGCGTTAATATATCATCTCAAACGCACGCAGAAATTATGCATTATTTAAAAGCGTACGTGATCTAAAAGTATGACATTTGTTCAAAAATCCAATTTATTAGGAAATAAACAAACACCAAATTTATTCCATTCAGATTAGAATAAGGCCAACAACAATAGTACGTGATTTGTTGGACGAAAATTCCTGGAATTTCTGAATTAAATGTGAGGTATTATAATGAATTACGTGACTTTCTTAGCATCGCTTGATGCGACTGAACTAAACAATTGGTAAACTTTCCCAAAATAACAAGAGATAAGACACTTGACCTCGCCCAGCACGTGAATTCAACAAATCACAAACAGAAGGGGCCGATTCTATAAATATCATGACAATTGAATATCGAGTTAGTATACTTTAGAAACTAGGCAGTCACTATACTCAAAAGTGCTAAATATTTACGTGTATAGTAAATTAAATTAAACTAAAAATTAAAGAGTGTGAAATTGTGCAAGCTAGCCGTACTTCTAAAAACGGCTTTTAATTACTATCTTAATCACCACTTTTAACTACAATCTTAAATTGCAATCGATATAACGATCCTAATAAAGATTCTTATTAATTACGATCTTAAATACAATTTTGGATAAGAGACTCTGGAGAATGCTGCCTGTTCAAGCAATTTGATAATCTCTGAAAATGGTAAATATTCTATTACAAAAATGAAAAACCTTTCATTGGAATAATCTCATCAATAACGATTTGGTTACTAATTTGGCTGGATGTCGACTTTAATTCTTGGGAATGCAGAGCACCTACTAAACCACTTCGGGTTAGATATTTTGATATGATTTATTTCTAAAACTGTTTTATCTCAATAATAATTTAAAGTGTAAGAGCCGACAAATTGGGGTTTCTTGTATAAATTTATGAACAGTAATAGACATCTTAAACGTTTCAAAAGGTCTCTAAATGAAATAAAAAGCTTGTTTTGCTGGCTTGAATTTCTAAAAATCTGACAGATGTAAATAATTTAAAAAGGAAAAAGATATTTAAAAAGGTTGTAAATATTTAATCATTATACTGTGCATTGTAGAATTGCTTTATTTAATTGAATCAGATAGTCGAGGCAAAGAAAATTATAAATTAACATTGCTACAAAAATAAATCACAGCATAAATATATTTGCCCAAGCTAGGGGCTAACAGGGGTTAACACAGCATAAATATGACAAGCCCAAATCGTAGGGCTCGATTATCATAGCAATATATATATATATATATATATATATATATATATATATATATATAGTTTCTCGAACGGTAGTAATACTTATAAATGTGATGGGTTCTTGGACGCACTGGAACGAGTGCATCCCAAGAAACCATGACATGTATGGATATATACGTATAAATATATTTCTAAGTAAAGTTATAGATTTAGTAAATATGGTAAAATTTGTAGTAATCCTTTTTCTCTTAATATGCTTGTCTACCCTATATTTATTACACAGTGACTATAAAATAAATGCTCATGTATTTTAAATAGGTGTAAATTTCTATATCGAGTTGACACTTTCTTCGTACTCAACATGCTTCATGTTTTATTAGAAATACATTGTTTCCGTAACTTGACCATATTATCTATACTTCAAGTTTAATCAATGCTAGTTCAAAGTTCCATCATAAAAGTTAAGGCATGGTAAAATATTAACTACAAGCTATTAATGTTATTTTTTTGAAAACGGGACCAATAACATTGTAATCTTCTAAATCTTAAAATTTGCATGAGCATTTATAAAATTTCCTAGAGTTTGCGATGCATAATAATTTCATAGTTTGAAAAGTCTAATGGGTTTCCGAAATAAACTCTTTTTTATATTTGGTCACAGCTCTACATTAATACAAACGATGCTGAATGTGATCAATGTGAAGGAATTTGGAATTCTAAGCAGCAGGTTTCTGAAATATATTAATCAAGTTCCAAATTCATACTCTTATATTGGTCCGTATAAAATATTTGTTCCTGCAGATTACGAAGTTTAATTTAACAATAATGAAACTCGAAACTTGTCAAGAAGTAGAATTTATTTCGCCCTTAAGGTAACAAATGTTTCAATTTCAAACGTCAATTTAAAATATTTATGAACAAAGCATTCGGAATAATTTAGAACTCACAAATTACATCCTTCCGGTAAAACAACAACAGCTATCAACTTACTGAATCGCCGATTACGTTATTGACTATTGACGTTATACCACAACAGCTTTTTATATTCTTTTCTATGGGTTAAATTCATTATAAAGGCCAATTTATTATTTTGCACCTGCGTTAACTACTACTTGTAATTGAGAAATGATTAAAGTTGTCACAAGGTGTAAGGTAATAGATATATAAAGCAAAGGAAAATGTTACG
Source organism: Platerodrilus igneus (assembly GCA_036346225.1). NCBI lineage: Eukaryota > Metazoa > Arthropoda > Insecta > Coleoptera > Lycidae > Platerodrilus > Platerodrilus igneus. Next base: position 4,329,238 of record JARFIW010000544.1, read on the forward strand.
ACATTTTCACAAGCTCTCATTTTGCATTAATCCAGTATAGGACAAATTCCAAGAGTTATTCGTCCGTATACTAAAGTTAATTGAATTTTCAAATTTTACTCTTTAACCAATTAATAGTTACCTTACACTTTATAGACGAACGAGTTGTTTCCGAATAATGCCTTAGGACGTATATATAAGCTATTCAATAGGGAATACCGACACAACCCTAAAAACAAGGTTCTCAGATTTTACGTAAAAGAAGCACGTTTAGATTTTCAGAAATAGCAACATACAGATACCTAACCCAAAAAGGAAAATTCTTATCTCTATGTAGGGATCGCTAGGGAATGTTTAGTAATATCTATTGCTAGAGCAGGGTTTGGTTGTTTAAGTATAAGCGAGAGCAAGAAAAAATTTAATTAAAGCCTTTTGTTCTTTTATCTGTTGTACAAATAAAGAGATATATTTTCTAAGCAGAGAGAAAGCTCAATCTAGCGGTAGAATTTAATTATGGTATAAGAAAGGGCATTCTACCTTTTTAGAAACTTGTAAAACGCAATAAATGGGTTGAAATTAAGTAAAATAAAATTAGTAAGCCCTGCTTACTTTGCGTCATGCATTACAAAACTTTAGTATACTAACCTAAAGATTTCGAAATAATATAGTGTTTAATTATTTAATTTTTTTTATTGTATTTATATGGCCTCGTCTACAAGGACATTTAAACACAAGATTACCCATCATTACAATATTAACCCATTAGTGCCCAAATTATTGCTCTCTTTCTGAAAAGCTGATTTTTATGAAAGTTTGTTTTAATAAGGCTCTACATTAATCTACCAAAGTTTGAAATCCATAAATGTACCGTATGTTCAAAAAACAAGGTGGCAAATAAATTTGCCAGTGGGCAGTTGAAGTAGCATATTGTTAACTTGTAGTAGATAGTAGTAGTGGATAAAATAAAACTTACTCCAATTAGCTATAATGTTAGTTCAAGTTTAAAAATCTACATATTATTTGATTATTTACAAATGAAATGTATGAAAACAGTTCTGAGGATGTAAAGGAACAGAACATTTATTACATTCAAAGCAAGTTCTTCCTGCGCAAACTTTACACCTACGATATTTTGCAGCTCCCTTTACAACAATGTGCCCAATTTGATCGCGTCGCATATCTTCCAATGTTGGCGAAAATGTTAGGGATCCCGATGGTCGTCCTTGTTTCGATTGTTCTGTTCCATAGGTCAGTAAATAGTGAAGAACACATTGGCGTCGAAAATCAAGAAGCGACAATGGCATCCCTTTCCTACGGTAAACTAACCATCCCTGAACGCAACTTATATTTACAGCCAACTAAAGAATGCCCACCGCCATTTTTTTATTCTTATATTTGTTCGGTATGTAGCCAGAAATTGGTCTGAAAGATCAACTCCGCCCATTTTTTGATTATATGCTGCTATAGGACCTGGAACGTTCACTTCAATGCGTCGTTTTTCAGTGCGGTTGTAACGAGTTGCTGTTGACATAGGATACAGAGGGATGCAGTTTGTAAGTGCTGTTAAAACTGCATTGTCGTTCCAGCGAACAACAAGTAAGTTGTTGGATACCAAACTTTCATATGATCCACGTGGTTGCTTTGAAAAATTATATTTTTCTGTCAAATTCATTTCCTTACTAACGCGATTTATGCGTAACGTTTCAGTACCGCCGTACGACAACCTGTTAAGTTGTTCAAGCAACCCAACTGACGTAAACAACTTATCAAAAAATAATTTTGTACCTTTAGGTAGTTTGGCATGTTCAGCAAGACCAAGAACTACATTGCCACCTTGCCCATAGCTGGTCTTGGGCAAACGAGTGTGTGTACCGCAGTATGGTTCTGCGTGGTAAAGATATCCTTTTGAACTTGCTATACACCACAATTTATAGCCAAACCTTATTGGTTTTCCTCGAATAAACTGCTTAGCACTATGATGACCGTAATATGATATAATGCTTTCATCAATACTGCAGCAGTCGCTTATCTGTAGTAGTTTGAAGGATTTATTTAGAAAAGCAAATATTGGTCGCACTTTATACAGTTTGTCATTGCTGTCAATTTTGGAATTGTCAGCAAAGTGAAGATATCCGGAGCACAACATAATGCCAATTACTACATATATTTCATTTTTAGTGACTTTCAAATTGTGACAGCCTTTCTGGCCAGCATATAAGTTGGTTTTACGTACTATAACTTTCAGAAACTCGTCATTTAAAAATATTTGAGAAGCATCAATGGGAGTATTTATCGATTCCAAAAAAGCAGTATCATTCAAAGGGTCATTGTTCAAAATGTTAGGTAGTTGTAAGTTTGATCCATTTCCTGCTATCCAATTTCTAACGTTTATAATCTTTTTCCTTTTGACTGCTTATTTTGGTAAGGTCACTGCCGATGTAGATGTTGAAGCTTTTCATGCCAAATTACTTTCGTCACTTTCAGAATGTTGCTTGTTTGTTGAACACGGAACTATTAAAATCCTTCTAGGTAAGTGATCCACATTACTGAAAGCTTCGTTACCAGATTGATCTGAATCTTTATCAGTTTCCGCATTTGGTTCTTCAATAGGTGGCTCTATAATAATTTGGTCGGGAATATTGCAATCGTCTTCCAAATTTTCTGATTCCTCCAAAAGCTTATGTAATAATAGGCCTTTTCCAATACGTTCACGAGTATATTTAGGTATAATAACAAAACTAAATATGTTTTTAATAAACAAAGCAGTACTTACAAATTTTGATCCATATTGATCAATATGAACCGATTTGAAAATACAAACTAAAAACACTAGACGAACAAAATAAATTCAGTGCTAATCGTGAGACTTACGATGTGCAACTGTTAGAGCCCAGTGGTAAAATTATTTGCCACTCAACTTCATGACTCATTGGTTTTCTTATCTTTTGTAAAGTACTGATACAGCTGTTTGCTACATGTAAAGGAATCTCTAGCCTACACATATCTAATAATTATTGTTTGTTTAGCATTTTAAAGATGAAGTAACTGAATAAATAATGGTACACCATCAAAGAGAAATCTCTGATAATTACATTGTTGACAATTCATTCCTAATTATAGGTTTAGGTTTAGTAATTAAATATTGTTCATAAATTACCCGCAGAAAACAAGAATTGACTAATATTATAATAATGAAATTAAACATAAGTAATGAATATTAAATGAAGGAAAAAATAAAAAGGACATGGCATCTTTATTTACAACGGGGCACTAATGGGTTAAGTAAGTTATAATAACGCCGTAAGCAGTCAACCAACTAACCTGAACAAGAAAAAAAGAAGAAAACAAAAAGAAAAAAGAGGTTACACAAGAAGAAGCAAAGGACGGAATGAGGGTGAAACACCTTTGCACCTTAGTGGCCTGTTATGATGATTAACACACAGAAAATGGCCAAGGGCAGAGTGATAATACCACAGAGGATAAAAAAGAGTAACCAGTTAACCTATGCCTACAACTTGGTAGTAAAGTGTTAGAAATCTCAGCAAGCTCATTTGCTGCCTGCTTAGCTATCAGGTCTGCATCTTCACTTAAGGACATGATTGAATAAGATTTTACCCACATAAATGCTACTATCATTCCTCCTGCCTGTAGGAGATTTACTTGTCCAAGTATCAAATGTACTATTTGCGGCGATTTATAAGTTACATGTTCTATTATAAATATTTATGGGTCCGGATTGGGACCGTGTCATTCTATAAACGAAAGTCGACGTTTCATCCTCTTTACCAGTTACTTTGCCACAAGACAGTTTTTGGCATAAATGGGCTAGTGAGTCTGCTAGTTCAGAAGTAACTTTACATACTCTTTACACTTTAACTTGTCTACTTAATATTATCATTCTTATCTTTGTCATTATTTTTATTTTATTGCTTGTTTTCTTTTCTTGTCTTGATGAAGTCCCTTACAAGAGTGGGAAAAAAATCGACCTTAGTTTATAAAATGACACGATCACAACCCATAGCCATAAATATATATAATAACTCCGGCCGTGAAAGCCATCAACAATATCAGAAAACTCTTTACGGGGAGACTATTGTAAACAATACAAAAACTTTCAGTAAATAAAATTAAATAAAAACCCTTAACCACAAAATATATTTAAATTACTAGATACGTATTTCGACCACTATGTGGTCATCATCAATAGAAAAAAAATTAGCTGTTGTTCTGGAACACTTCAGAGGATATTCTCCACACCACTTAGGCTGAAGTGAACCTTTCCAACCTATAATTTACTATATTGTTGCTTTAAACACTATCGAGGATATTCTCGTCACCCGCAGGCTGGTGTTCTCAACAACAAACAAGTGAATTGTGACATTATAACTTAAATCTACTTAATTTATACTAATTCTAAATCTACTGAAGCGGAACCAACTAATCTTGCTTTCTCATTGGTTGTTTACCAATAGGGAAAGCAAAGCAGATGACACTATTGGCCCTTTATCGGTGTTTAAGAGGGGTCGTTTATGTTTAACAATTTTAATTGATTCATAGGCATTTAAGGAGGAAAACGTTGGTACCGCTTTTAACAATTTAACATTTTCTAGTTTAACGGGGTGGCTGGTTTCAAATATATGTTTGGCGACCTGAGACCTTTCATATTTACTATATTTGAAGTGAGCAATGTGTTCTTTAAATCTTGTTGTTATATTCCTCTTGGTCTGACCAATATATTTTTGAAAACACTCTGGCCCTGCACAACTAATTTCATAAATCCCCGACTTTTGCAATTTTTCCACCTTGTCTTTTGGATTACCTAGCAAATCTTTAATTTTATTAGTATTAGTAAAAGCAATTTTGAAATTACACTGTTTGAATATTTTATCAAGACCCTTTGTGGTTTTGTGAAACGGAAGTTTAACATATTTAACATTATCGTTAGAGGTGGTTGATTGCAAAGTCGTTGATTTACGGATGTTTATCCTATTTTTACACTTTCTAAAAATATTATCTATAATATCAGAAGAGAAACCATTGTAATTTGCTATTTGTTTAATAAGAGCAAATTCCTTATTAAATCTGTTTTTATTTAAAGGGAAAATCAATAATCTATTAATTAAAAAGTTAAATGAAGCCAACTTATGTTGTATGTTATGATTAGAGGAAGACAAAATAAAGCGATTTACATTGGTTTCTTTTCTATAAATGTCAAATTTTAATTTATTACCATTTCTAATTACTAATCCATTTCAAAATTAGATGACAATTCAAAAAACTTTAATAGAAACGCGTGCAAAATTCAACTTTCGAACAACTTACGCACTTGCGCAATAAATGCCTCAGAACAAACAAGGAAAGATCATCTGATTATTAAAGATTTACGACAAAAGAATTGTTATTATTTAAAGGCTGATAAGGGGAATATGTTGGTTATTCCGGATAAACAAGACTATGTTGATAGAGTAGAGACTTTGCTGTCTGAAGGTCCTTACAGACCAATAGTCAAAAAACGTAAAAATGAAGTTCCTTTAAATAAAATGATTAAATCAACAGAGTCTGTTTTGAAAGAATGTCCAAACCTAATTTCGCCCACACTAAAATTAAAATTAAAAATTTCAAATCCTAAAATTCCAAAACTTTACTGTTTACCAAAGATTCACAAAAATAATAAATCGATGAGACCGATAGTTTCAGGTATCAACTCACCGACTTACTATTTATCACGAAGGCTGTCAAATGAATTTAAGAATTTAAAGTTTAACAGTTTGTCTGTACAAAACTGTTTAGAGTTCATTAATAAAATTAAAAATATCACATTAGAAGAGAACGAAATCTTAATTTCATTTGATGTCAGTTCATTATTCCCTAGTGTTCCAATACCACGTACTTTAACATATTTAAAAGATATTCTTATAGATAGTGATATTGATGATGATAAAGTTGAGGACTATATCAAGCTTGTTTCGCATTGCATGTCCCAGAACTGTTTTCAATTCAACAACAAGTTGTACGAACAACATGAAGGCACAGCAATGGGAAATAGCTTATCACCTTTCATAGCAAATTTATTTATGTCTCGTTTTGAAACCGAGTTAAAAGAAAACTCCAAATACTTCCCAAGAATATGGTTAAGGTACGTGGATGATAATTTTGCAGTTTTTGACACTTCTAAATCAAATGTTGATGATTTTCTTAAAGAAATGAATTCAAAATTTCAAAGCATAAAATTTACGTATGAACTAGAGAATAATGGACAATTACCCTTTTTAGATACATTAGTAATTAGAAATGGTAATAAATTAGATTTTGACATTTATAGAAAAGAAACCAATGTAAATCGCTTTATTTTGTCTTCCTCTAATCATAGCATACAACATAAGTTGGCTTCATTTAACTTTTTAATTAATAGATTATTGATTTTCCCTTTAAATAAAAACAGATTTAATAAGGAATTTGCTCTTATTAAACAAATAGCGAATTACAATGGTTTCTCTTCTGATATTATAGATAATATTTTTAGAAAGTGTAAAAATAGGATCAACATTCGTAAATCAACGACTTTGCAATCAACCACCTCTAACGATAATGTTAAATATGTTAAACTTCCGTTTCACAAAACCACAAAGGGTCTTGATAAAACATTCAAACAGTATAATTTCAAAATTGCTTTCACTAATACAGTATTGCCCGAAATAAACAGTACTGAAATTGTAATTGTTTTGTATATTTAAAAAATACATATTATTGACACTTTATTATATGTTCTAAATGTGCACCTCCTCGTTCGAGACAGACTTCATAACGATGTTCTAAGTTTCTGGTCATGTTATTGAATAAGGGTTGTCTCAGGGCTGCGAAGAAGACTCTAACGGCATCCTTTAATTCATCGATGGTTTGTGGTGCCCGTTTGAAAACGGCATTTTAGCCATGCCCCAAATGTATGCGTCTGGAGGTGTGAGTTCTGGAGAATGTGAAGGATAAGGAAGTCAGTAAATCGTGATATGAATTTGCTTGGAAAATGTTCTTGAAGAAATTGACGAATTGCGGCAGCAGTATGGCAAGTTGCCCCGTCCTGCTGAAAAATTGGTTTCGAAATGCCAAGTTACGTGCACGACAGAATTGACGTAGATCAGGGATAAATCGTGTTAAAATTTGTCTGTACCTCTGTTGATTAAGTGTGACTTGCCTACCATTCTCTTCGATGAAGTACGGACCAATGATTCCGTGTCCGGAAACAGCACACCAGACACTCACTTTTTCACTATGTAAAGGAACCTCTTGAACCTCATCGGGTCTGGCAAAGCCCAGAAATCGATTTGTGCGACGATTCACATAGCCCGACAAGTGAAAATGTGCTTCGTCTGAAAACCAAAAATTCAGGATTTTCATACTGTAACGCGAGAATTCTGGCGCAATATTCCACTCTACTGCGATAATCCCGAGAATGTAGTTGTTGATGTACTTGAATCACATACGAAAATGTACCCAGCTCCTTCAGGATTCTTTGAAAGGTAGTTCTTTTAAATCAAGTTGTAACGCTGTCCTTGCCTGGCTGACTTTCGGATTTTCTAAGATTTGCTCAAAAACACGTTCATGGTTATTGTTGTTGTTAACTGTCCTGGGACGCCCCGAGTTTCCTTTTCGTTGGCACAATACACTACCTGTATTTCTAAACTTTTCAATAACCTTCAAAATTACAGCATTACTTGGAGAACGTTTATTAAACCTTTGTGTGAATTGATCAGACACGTATAGCAAACTTGCACCATTACGTCGGCCGATTCCGTATGAACGAAAATAATGCTCTACCAGAAACACTTTCTCCTCTGTACTTAACACCATTTTTAACAATTAGGCCCTACTAATTACTTGTTTGAGGTTTACTTGACAGGTCTATACTAGCTAACTTGAGTGTGACAGCGCACGCATAAAAACACCGCCAATTTAGTTTCAGTACTGTTTATTTCGGGCAATACTGTACTAATAAAATTAAAGATTTGCTAGGTAATCCAAAAGACAAGGTGGAAAAATTGCAAAAGTCGGGGATTTATGAAATTAGTTGTGCAGGGCCAGAGTGTTTTCAAAAATATATTGGTCAGACCAAGAGGAATATAACAACAAGATTTAAAGAACACATTGCTCACTTCAAATATGATAAATATGAAAGGTCTCAGGTCGCCAAACATATATTTGAAACCAGCCACCCCGTTAAACTAGAAAATGTTAAATTGTTAAAAGCGGTACCAACGTTTTCCTCCTTAAATGCCTATGAATCAATTAAAATTGTTAAACATAAAGGACCCCTCTTAAACACCGATTAAGGGCCAATAGAGTCATCTGCTTTGCTTTCCCTATTGGTCAACAACCAATGAGAAAGCAAGATTAAATTGGTTTCCGCTTCAGTAGATTTAGAATTAGTATAAATTAAGTAGATTTAAGTTATAATGTCACAATTCACTTGTTTGTTGTTGAGAACACCAGCCTGCGGGTGAGGAGAATATCTTCGATAGTGTTTAAAGCAACAATATAGTTAATTATAGGTTGGAAAGGTTCACTTCAGCCTAAGTGGTGAGGAGAATATCCTCTGAAGTGTTCCAGAACAACATCTAATTTTTTTTTCTACTGATGAAGACCACATAGTGGTCGAAATACGTATCTAGTAATTTAAATATTTTTTGTGGTTAAGGGTTTTTATTTAATTTTATTTAAATCGTGCCACAGTGTTCCTATAGATTATTAACTTTCAGTAACTTTAGACACTCATTAGCAAAATTACTTTGTACACTCACTTTTTTGATACGGTGTCGTGATTCTGACATAGTTCCAAATTTCCTTAAAATAAAATACTACATTAAAACATATTCCAGCCGAAAAATTCTTCACAGAGCAGAACTCTCATTTCTCAGCAAACGGATTTCCAACACTCGAAAAGAAATACACAGTATTTCTAAGCAACTTCTACAGCTCTATCTAACATTATCCGCAACGCTTAGCTACAATGACTGAACTCTGTTTGACCGAATTTCATACTAGGAAGCCCAAAAAACCACCGAACTCACCACAAAAACCTACTCACTCAAATTCTTGCAACTTACCAAGAATCTTTCACTCCATGAAAACACATCTTACCCGAAAACTCTGTCTTTAAACACCATCATAAACTGATCAGAACATATCCTATCCGAAAACGAACTGCATATCCTTTCCAAAGGACTAAACCTCTCAATTGCACCCAGAAAAACTTCCGGAGAGCAAATCATTAGCTCTGTAGAATCAGCGATCCGATCTCTACTCCAAAACAATGCCATCCTGATTTGCTTTGCAACAACTAAATGTTTCCGTCATGCCAAAACTCCCAACTGAAATGTGACAAAGCAAGAAATGACGGCCTTAAAACACCTACGAGCTAACAAGCAAATTGTTATACTTCCTGCAGAGAAAGGTATCATCATCATTAGGTCTTCAGTCCTGGAACTGGTTAGACGCGTACCCTCATTGTTCCCTATTCTGAACTAACATACGCATTTCCCTGAAATTTGCAGTCTGCATCTATTACTATCTGATCTAGGTCTACATCTACCTATTTTTTCCTATCTCCGCTTGTAATATATCTTATACTATTCCCCAAAAATGCTTTAAAATGTATTCTGTCCTTCTATTTATCCTATTTTTCCACAGATATCCTGGTTCCCCTACTATGTCTATAACCTATTTGTTATTAACATACACCTGAAGCATAGCATTCCAAAAGGCTGCTACCGGTTTTTCTGTCTGCGTTTCTTACTGCCCGTATTTTATAGGCATACTGTGCTGTGCTGCACACATATGCTTTCAACAATTTTCTTCTTGTTTCTATGTTTGTTGTCTTTCATCATAGGCGCTGTTCTTTCTTGTTAGGCAGTTCGGTCCCCTTCTATTGTTTTACAATTATATACCCTATTTCTCCGACATTTAGTGGTTGTGAAGGGGGGTAAGCAGACAATGGTAATGCGACGGTAATTCTAAACCGTACAGAATACATTTTGTCATCTTTATTCAATTTATTCTTACTCTTACTTGCGTTAAAAGTTTTCTTCTTATCTTGGTAACTTGTAGAAATGCGTAAATCTTCATTTTTCAACTCTTTATTATTTACTTCCGAATATTCAATCAAAAATCAGGCTACTTCATCTTGTACCTCACCTGGATACTCTACTTTATTTGTTTCTTCCTCTACTTCCTCTAATTCAGATTTACTTCACTACATATAATCATCTTATTCATTGCGACTACTTTCAACTTCAACTCATCTATTAAGTACATCCCCAAAATCGCATTCATCATAAATTCATGTTCAAACTTTATATTCCCAACTCATACTTTAAGAATGCGATGCTGTTAATGCTCGAGAACTTTCTGTTGTTTGGTGCTACCAAGTTACGTTTCCTATTGTGAATCAATTCATAATTTTACCACTGAATAATATTTTTAATAAAATTTTCCGAAATTAGCGACATTTTAGCTCCTGCACTATAAATTCTTTAATTATTTTATTTTCTACATTTAAATTAAAAATAAGTAGTAAATTTTTAATTACGTAATCATTTATTTTTAAATCAAATTTTATAAACTCATGTTGATATTCATATTCATTAATTTCAACGGGTGTGCTTGTTTATTCAAAATCCTGTAGTGCTGTCGTAGCTTCCGACCTATTTACTGTTTCGGCGTAGCTTATGTAGTTTTCCCTTGTTGAACTACCCCACGTTGTATTTTCATTATGAGCGCTTTCTTTATTTATACTCCTATTTTCAGTAGCTCTTGTTTCATTATCTCTTCCCACGTCTCTTCAGGGTGTGTTGTTTTTGTTCCAATTAGTCTTCTTCCAATTTCCCTTTCAAAATTTCTACCATTATAACGTTCAGGTCCGGTGCTCCTTTGGTACCTGAAAAAATTCATGTATTGCTTTTTGTTCTACCCCTTTCTGGGTTGACCCATTTCGTCATATCTTTACAAGTACTTTAAAAATACGTCCTGGTCTCCAAATTTTTGCAAAACTATGCCTTGTGTAACCTCTGCCACAAAATGGCCTGCTAGGTATTAAATTATTTGCGTGTCTTCCAATGCAGGATCGAGTTGTTATACCATACTGAATTTTTTATGGCATATAATCCCCTTGTCATGACTGAGTCTGTACTGTATATTTCCAAATTAAATTATCTCGTACTCGAAATTGTTGATTGCCCCTCCAGAAATGTTTTAATAATTTGACTTGAAAATCTCTAAATGTTCATAGTTCGCTTTCTATTAGTTCGAACCAAATATCGACACTTTCAACATCGATCTTAGCGTATTTGATTTTATTTGTTCATTTAAACTACCCCGTATTAAAGTTCTAACATTATTTAAGAACATTTTTAGATTTAATTTATTATCTTCATAAAATTTAGAATATGCTCTAACACGACACTATTCCACCTTATAGGTTCCCCAACATTAATATTTTTCACTTTTCTTCAAAATTTTCTGCTTTATTTCATAAACCTATTTTAAAATTTCCTAAATCATTTCTAAATGCGTTAAATCCTGCATGACAGCCTTCTTCAATTTCTTTTATATTTTGATTTCAGGTCTTAATTTTCCCAATCATCTCTTTCTCATGCGCTCCTTGATTTGAGTTAATTTGCAGAATTTCCTCTTTAACATCAATTATGTTTTTTAAAATATGTACAATTATTGTAATGCAATAAACAACATCATGTTTAAAGAAAGGTTTATTTAAATATAAATCAAGCTAAGCTACTGCACATCATGAAAGCTTCTTACGTTCTTCTGTATTTCTGAACAACAAGTTACAGTAACCCCTTACTTACTCCCTCTACTACCCTTAGGTCTATGGACGCACGCAGAAGACCTGAAATATTTTACACATCCTCCGGTGCGGCGGTACAAATTAGCTTATCACTTCTTATTTCTAAAGGATACAATAATTGTATTGGGCGCCTAATTACGGTGCCATTCAAAATCTTAGCGTAACAGGCACGCACTTTGCCATCACGGCCGTTTATCACGTCTTTCACCAACCCTAATTTCCACAATAACCGTCGCTTATCATTTCCATGTATTAATACGACATCCCCTTGCTTATTCGCACACTCACGCGCATTCACGTTATGATGAGCTCCTCTTAATAATTGTAAATATTCTGCGCTCCATCTTTTCCAAAAGTAGTCTATAACGTTTGTTCTCTGCTTCCATAGCCTACGAATTTCATCTCCATTAATAACACGGTCAACAAAAGGAATAGTAGCCAAAGCGGGTCCCAATAAAAAATGCGAAGGGGTTAACGGCATTAAATCTATAGCTTCACTACCTAGGTATGTGAGCGGGCGGGCGTTTATTGTTGCTTCTACCTCGGTAATGAGTGTATTTAGTTGATCTAAATTTAGTAAAGAACGTCCTATCGTAGCCCTAAGGGCGTCTTTTACACCTTTTACAAGTCGCTCGTAAAATCCTCCGTGCCAAGCCGCTCGCTATACTGTAAACTTCCACTTTATTTGGTGACTGTTCACAAACTCGATCAATTCTGTACTCGCCATCACTTTGTTTAAGGTCGATATTTCACGTGATATTCTTTTAAATGTTTTAGCGTTATCCGAGTAAATGACCTGAGGAATCCCTCTACGGGCAAAGAACTGTTTACATGCACTGATTGTAGACGCAACATCCATTTTCAAAACAATCTCTAGATGAAGTGCTCGTATAACAGCGCAAGTAAATTAAAGCACATAACATGGTTTTGAGTGATAACTATCTTTAAAATACAACGGTTTGGCGAAGTACAAACCTGTCACTTCAAAGGGCTTTGTTTGCTGTATTCGATCTCTAGGTAACGGCGCGAAAGAATGCGACCCTGATTTTCCACGAAGTCGTTTACGGATAACACATCTTGCTAAAACGGACTTCATCAATTGCCGTCCTCGTACAATCCAAAATCGTTTACGTAATTCATAAAGTGTTGCATTAACACCACTATGATGAAGAGTTTTATGAAACTTCATTATTAGTAGTTTACTTAAATGTGCATTTTTCGATAGAATAACAGGATGCTTGAGGTCGAAATCTTCTCTTAAATTATGAAGACGCCGTCCCAACTGCAGCAATTCATGTTTACCCAAGAAAGGGATTAAAGTTGCAATACTCGATTTCCGTTCAATGCCCTTACCCTGTTGTAAACTGTTAATCTCCGAATAATAACCTTCCCGTTGAGCTTGCCTCAGGAAACATATTTCGGCCCCTTCAAATTCGTTTGCGGTTAAGCTCTTCATTTCTTTATTATTTCTGGTTTTTAAATTTCCTATAAATCGTAAAACATACGCCGTTATTCGCACTAAACGATCAAAGTCACTGTATCTGGAGGAATTTATAAATTGATAGCTACCTTTTATAGTGTTGTCAATTAGTAAAGACATTTTCGATACTATATCTATCGTTGACGTAGCTGTCTCTATTGTATTATCTGGCCACGTTTGTTCACTTTCTAGCAACTATCTAGGACCGTGTAGCCAAGTTTCGGAATTTATTAAAGTACTTGAATTTATTCCGTGGGTTAATAAGTCCGCAGGGTTCTCGCGACCCGGACAATGTCTCCATGTTATATCTTTCGATAAGGTCTGAATTTCTTTAACACGGTTAGGCACATATGGTTTCCATTTTGACGCATCACCTGTAATCCAATGCAACGCGATCAGAGAATCTGTCAAACACACTACCTTATCGATTTTAATTCCATCGTTCTGATTGCACCAATTAATTCCTACCACCTTTTGGATCTGTGGATTTTGTGATTCAACCTTGCTGTTTACTTCGAAATCGTTAATCGTCCATTTGCGTAAATTCATGGAGGCTCCTTGAAAAAGCTTACTTGAAAAGTCTTTTAAATGTTCTGCAACATTTCGATTGTTTACACTGACCACTAGATCGTTTACATAAAATCCCCTTTCTAGGATTTCAATAAATTCAGGGTTTTGTTTTCGATTATTGATTAAAATGTGTGCGTATCACCGGATTTAAAAGAAACGGGCTACATGTAACTCCGAATGTTACTCTATTCATACGGTACGTTTCCAGTTCATTGTCGTTATTGTACCATACGAATCGACGTGCGTCTTTATCATCGGAATGTAAATAAATTTGTAAAAATGCTTTCTCAATGTCAGCCGTAATTCGGATTTCGCCTACACGAAAATTAAGCAAAATCTTAATTAAATCTGGACTTAAATTATGCCCCTTTTCTAATAAGTCATTCAACGAAAACCACTCGTAAACGCGTTGTTTGTTTATCTTCTCTAAAAACCGGCCGGTGTGGCATGTAGCAAACACGATCGCCATTTGTTTTTTCAGCATCGCCGCGGGAAATTAACTCGGCATAATTATTATCCAACATTCCTTTGATAGCAGCGTTATATTCACATATTTTGTTAATATGGATTTAAACTTTAACCTCTGAGCACGAACTCGCGCACTAATTGAATTATCATCTTCAATCACTGCATCCTCATTCTTCCACGGTAACGCTACTAAATATCGATCATCACATTTATGAACGTTATTTTTCAAAAAATTATCGAAAAATTTCTTATCGTCGTCTGATTCTTTGGTTATACCTATTGTTTCCAAACCCCACATACTTTCGATCTCGGCTTCTGTCTTTATAACTGTCGCATGTAACACTGTCTGCCGATTTACTCCTTTTGTTGTAGCATCAACTGATATGGGACCATGCAAAGCATAACCAAATTTCGTGTCCACTGCTACTAAACCTTTGTTAAGACAAATATTTTTTCCTGTCACTACTGCTCAGTAATTGTCTGCTCCTATAAGTGTACTAATTCCATCAACAATTAACGCTCGATCTATATTAAACGGCATATTGTCAGCAAGCTGCAAGTTTTGATACTCTACCACGCTTTTTTTAGGTATATGTAAATTATCCATGCAAATTTCTGGAACTTCCACAGCCTCAATCGTTAAAATTTTATCTATATATTGTCCCTTCAATGTAATTAAAACGCGGTTGTAGAGTTTAGACGGCATTGATGCACTATTTCCAAACGCGGCAATACGAACCCTATGTTGTCCAATAACAGGTAGATTTAATACCCTTGATAGATTCTCCTTAATAAATGAAAGTTGACTACCCCCGTCCATTACTAATCTAATTAACTTCTTTGAATTTTCTCCAAAGGCATAAACACAAGCCGTTTGCAATAGTACATTTTTGTTTATGCTTGTCATCAAACTGGACACCGACAACGCCGAAGTGTTCATTGACCTCTCCTTTCGTTAATTTCACTGTAATACCTGTCGTCTAAGCGTTGTGTCTATCTTTACCTGGCTTAAAGCTTGGGTCGCATATTATTGTTGCGTACCTACCTCTGCATTCCTTACATCTTAAGAATCTATTTTTACAATACTTAGCACTATGGTTATTTCTCGTACAACGGTAACAATTTCCTGCTGCCTTTAGAATTTCTTTCTTCCTTGCCAAAGGTACATCTGCGGCACATATTTCGGTTTTATGGTCTTTCTTGCAGAAAGCACAGCATTCAAGACGTTTGTTCGGCGTGACTAATAAACTAGACGCAGTTCCTTTGTAATGCGTTCTCTTTTCTGTTGGGAGCATCTTTTCTTTACAATCTGCATCCGGTTTTAGAGCTTGTTCCAATGACTCGAGTTCGTTTTTAAGAAACTGCAACAAATCTTTTACCTGGCGATCTGCATCTTCCTCTGACCTTGATGATGAACTTTCTAAATTATTCGTAATAATTTCTAGATGATTGGATGATTTCATTTTTATTTGTCGATAAAATCCTAAACGCAATTCCGTTGGAAACGACTTCATGAGAGTCAAGTTTACGATTATGTTATACTAAGAACTAGATACTTTTAGGATTTCAAGAGCACGCATAGCTGAAGTGATTAGATTGTAATTCTTCCTTAAAGTGCTTACGTCATTTTTGGATTTTACAGGTTCAATTTTCATAATGCCATCAATATATTGTTTAATTAGCCGTTCCCCATTTCCAAATTGATCTCTTAATATACTCAAAGCTTCCTCATAGAATGCTCCAGATGGAGAAAATCCCTCAATTGCTTCAGCGACCCTTCCCGCGACATACATTCGCAGATAGTTGAATCGATCTCCGTTCGTTAATTGTTGATTGTCGTGGATCATACTTCTGAATTGTTCCCAGAAAGGAAGCCAGCCCTTGGCAGTACGATCGTACTTTGCTAACTGTACACGTTGAAGCTTCACTGACGTAAAGAACGGCCTACTTGTTTCGTTACTTACTGGTACCGTATTCGTTAGATTTGAGTCAACCTCTATCTGCGATTTTTCTGGGCATTTTAATCTAAATTCCAACTTAGACATTGTAGTTACAGCAACCTTTTCATATTCATACCTTTTCATTAACTCGTCCTCTAGATTTTCTTTAAGCAGAGGTTCAATTTGCCTATCAATTTCTTTCAAATTGTCACTCGCAAGCTTTAACTTTGACATAGCTGTATAAATGTCTTCAACACTGAAACTATTTTCTAGCATAGAATTTATATTATTAACTGTTTTAGTTAAGTGCGTTCTACAAATTGTCCGTTTTACTTGTTCCATCAGGAAGCCTCGATAGTATAGCCGTCTGTTAAATATTCGCGTTTGCGTTCCGTTATTCCGAATATTTACGTAAACGCTCGTTTATATTTTTCACTAGATCTTCTCGGGTTTCGGCATCAAAGTTTTTGTAATGCAATAAACAACATCAAGTTTAAAGAAAGGTTTATTTAAATATAAATCAAGCTAAGCGACTACACATTATGAAAGCTCCTTACGTTCTTCTGTATCTCTGAACAACAAGTCACAGTAACCCCTTACTTACTCCCTCTACTACTCTTAGGTCCATTGACGCAGGCAGAAGGCCTGAAATATTTTACACAATTATACCTCTAATATCGAACTTCATTTCTTCGATAGTCAAATTTGTCTCTTTTGATCCTACAATAATTTCATCATCCTTCTCTAATTTTTCTTTCATCGTTTTCGTATTCTAATTTTTAATTTTTCCACAATTTTGTTAGATTTTTTCCAAATTCTGCTCGTAATTCCAGGGCGCTCCTATAAGATTTTCACTCATATATTCTCACTCACTTACTTCATATTCTTTTCATTTTATTCACTTATTTATTTTATATCCTATTCATTTTTTCACTCGTTTTCTCACATCCTCCTTCATTTTCGTTAGTCATTTTTCACTCCTTCGTGTATGTTTTTGTTCAAACTCAATAGCATAGCCATCATTTTAGATTCCCGAGACTTTCGTACACCCTACTATCTTTTTCTCAAGCTCATTCCTTTTTGGATTATCCAAATAGACATTTTCTTGAAAACCAATTTCCACACCTTTAGCTCTCAATCCCTCAGAATTTTTTTCATTCTGTTAGTCATTCCGGAAATCAATCAATATACTTTACAGAGAAAATTCTTACAAGATCCAATAAGACACGAAGCTCTAATTTTCAAGCGACTTAATCGAACACCAGGTTGTAACACCAATAAAAGTACTGTAAACTGTAGCTGATGATTCTTGTTGTTTAGCGTCAAAATATGTTACAGTGAACCTTGACGATGATTTTTTTAAAAGTGTTGCGTGAATTATTTTACTAGCTCAGTGTATATGAAACCATTAGAATCAGACAACAGACCCATAATGATATCTAAAATTCTTTAACAAACAATCTTTTAAACAAAAATTGTTACATGCACATAAAATTTTTCTTTAACAAACAATATCTTACAATGTTACCTCAAAAAACATACTTCCATACAAATATTAAAATCTAAAGTCCAATATTGTACAACGGCTTTTCTCTTAAACTGTATCTTAAGTCTGAGATCAAAAAATTATAGCTACTAGAATTATCTAGTAGAATTTCGGTTTAAATGACCCCTCGTGACCGCTTATCACGTCATGTTCCCCTAAATCAAAATATAAAATTCGAAGTCTGCATTAATATCTTTCTGGTCCATTATTCCTGTAGAATCTAAATGTGTTCGTGGGTTGACTCCTTGACCTGGTGTACATTCTCCTTGGGCTGACCCATATCATCATAATGTTGAAGATATTCTAAAAACGCATCTCTATCAACAATATTTTGTAAGGCTATGCATTGGTTTACTTCCATTTCGAAGTGACCTGCTAAATACTTTATAATCTGTTCGTTCTCTAAAGAAGGATCAAGTTGTTTGGCAATGATAAATTTCTTGATCGCATATAACTCCCTTGGCATGCTTGAATCGCTACTATATTTGCCTATTAATAAATTATCTCTAACTTTAAATTGCTGGTTCTCTCGCGGAAATGATTTCAAAAATTCATTTCAAAGTCTTTAGACGAATTCAACTCACTGTTTATCAGTACAAACCAAATCTTGGCACTTTCCTTTAACACAGACTTTACAATATTTAACTTTGTCTGCTAATTTCATTAATTCGACAAAGGTTCAAGTGCTGGAGAAACTTGGGAGCTACGGCTGCTTATCTGAATATCGGGGAAATAGAGTATTTAACTGTAAAACTATAGAAGGTGACCGAACTGCATCAAACATGAAAGAACAGCATCTATGTTTAAAGACAACGAACATAGAAACAAGAAGAAAATTGTTCAAAGCATGTGTGTGGAGCACAGCACAGTACGTCTATGAAATAGGGGCAGTAGGAAAAGCAGACAGAAAGAGATACAAGATTTTGGAATGTAGTACTTTAGATGTATGAGGATGGTAGCATGGACAGACACAGGTAATAACAAATAGGTTGTAGAAATAGTAGAGGAATAAAGATATCTGTGGAAAAAAAAATAGGGGAAATAGGAGGGTACGATACGTTCTAAGGCATTTCTGGGAAATAGTACGGAATATATTACAAGCAGAAATAGGAAAAAAGAAGTAGAGATCGACCGAAATCAGACTTACGCATGCAGATAGTGATAGATGCAGACTGTGCAAATTTCAGGGAAATCTGTAGGTTAGTTCAGAATATGAAACAATGAGGATGCGTCTAACTAGTTCCAGGACTGAAGACCTAATGATGATGATGCTCATTCCAACTACTTTGTATCAAACTTTTAAGTTGTTTAAAAATATTTTAGGGTTAAGTTTATTATCTCCATAACATTTCGAGTTTGATTTTATTGGTAGAATTTGGGTTTCCATGACCTCTCGTGACCTCTTTATCACATCAATATATACATTTCTTGACTGAGGCTAAAAAAATGGTTGTAGTGTCTTGCTAGGTGTTATATAAAAGAAATAAAAAATAACAGTAACAGGATTATAGGAATTTGTTAAAGCATTAGATCTAATGTTTTGTGTTATAAGCTCCACAGTTGTCAATAGAGCATGTAATAATGCGAGATAATGATGAAGGGGCAGTATCGTAACTGCATCTTTTTAAAATAAAGTTTTACTAACAACCACTACTGTTGGTAACTAACAAGCCCTAACTGAAATAAAATGCGAAACGGACTCGAATGAATGTACTTCACAATAAACAAGCATATTTCTAAGTAGAAAACTTTTGAATGGTCTTTATGGCTTTAGAAGCCTCTTGCAAGTATCTATTGTATATACTGGTTGGATAGCATTTGCAAGATCTGGAGTTCGTTTCTAAACTTCTTGGAACTTTCCTCCTTACAAAACAAACAAAAGTCCTTAGAAGTTGTATTTAATTGTAAACCTTAATGACACTGTTGATAAAATTACTTTCACTCAACTTTTGTTTTTCCGTTTATTTCAGTATATCTAAATCCTTTGTATTATTATATTCTGGGGCACATATTTCTGTAAATTCTTAACAATGCTTATAATTTTATGCAGATTCTATTCTGTAATGGCTAAAATTACCATATTTTAAAACGTACATTTTAGATGCGCCTTTCTATAAACTGTAAAGCACAAATTACTGATAGTTTACCAAGTGTAAATGTGTATATCGATTTCCACAAAGATACATAATGTTTATATTGAGGGGCAAATTTTCAGTTAGTGCAATCATATTTTGGAAAATGACAATCCGTTAACAATTTTTACTACATTTTACTTTTCTCAGACAGTGTAATATTATGTACATATAAACACTAACATACCAATAAATACTTAATTAAAATATAAAACACTAAATCGATCTGAGAATTATCTCTTACAGTAGTATACGGGTACTGATTTATATATACTGATATATATATATATATATATATATATTATATATCAAAACTTTTCTTGGAACTGGTAATTAATAATTAATTTGAATGTTTTCTACATGTCAAATAAATATCTTCTTCTTAATTTATTCATCTTACGTTTCTTAAACTTTTTAAATTAAACCTATACGTATTCAATTAAATAATCGATTTTCAAAAATAAATGTTTAATTACCATTTATCAAAGTCAATCTACTGAAAATTACAACTAAATAAATTTTTCTAACATGTAAATTGCATACAATACATCCTAATCCAATAAATACTTAATTAAAATTAAAACTAAATGATTAAATTATTTACAATAACATTGTACGATTAATAACAATACATAATATATACTTTTATGGTGATAATGTTATTGAATTTAAACTTGTTTAATCAATACATTTAATGTTTCAATTCAAATACAACTAACATTTTTTGTAAAGTTTTATTAATCTAAATGACGTTTGTTAACATTTAAAAGCATAACTAAAACTACTCTAATAAGGTATAATGTATTTAATTAAACTTATACATACTTTAGATTCAACTAATTTATTTTAATTGTAATAGAACATTATACTCTGATAAGGTATTGTTTGGGTAAAGTTTATTAATTAAATGTTTATTGTCAATTTGACAATAACATAAGTTAGATTAATAAAACATTACAAAAGCAAGTATTATTAGAATGTATTGTATTATCACAATGTTAGAAATTCAATATATATAATTAGTTAATGTAAGTCTTTAATAGAATAAAGGTTTCTTGCAAAATGGTTATGAAATGGTCAAGTTAATAAATATTATTTAATTAGAATTAGTTATAGGTTCATATAAATATATTGTAATATATATATAAATACTCATATTTAGACCAGGGTAGAAAATTAATTATAGCAAATAATTTTAATCACCGTGTATAAGAAATTTTATTAGATAATACGCGTTATTAAAACACCGTGGAGAATAAAAATTCATTCGTTTCAGTAAAAATAAGAGATTTAAATCATGTACAAGACGCTTTATATCAAAAGAAACAGTATTAAAAAGCTCTACGTGTAATGTATTTATTCCGAGGAAAGAAACAAATGGAAATTACGTGCAAAATTTATATTAATTAACTCTATTTCAAGTAACCGGTATTAAACAAAACGTACAGATAATAATTAATATTTAGTTAGGATTCACTTAAATTTAAAGGGTATTAATTTTAATTGAAGTTAATTGAACCGTTAGTAACATATAATATCTATGAAAACTTGTAAAAACCCAATAAAATAAAGCTCTGAGAATTAATAGTATGTTTGAACACCTGCGTAGTTTAAAAAGCTCATTCGGCGTAAAGTTTGCAGATAATTAATGGTTACAAAGAATCTTGGAGAAACCGGGGCTTAATATTCACGGGAAGGCGCGATACGGGGTTATTTAACCCAGATAGTCCACATGGACTGAAAATAATCGATAATAAAGAATATCAATTTGCACCAATACGAACAGGTTAGAAAAGGAAAGAGAAAATGCGTCAAGCAAAGACACATATAGTAAAAGGCGTGATTTAAGCAACGTCACGAGGGTCACAATTGGTTGAAAATAGGATGCAAATATCAGAGGTAGAAACAACGATTTCTGTATAAAAGTCAATTAGTTATTTCCAGACATTGCGTGCCGTGTTGAAATTTCTGAGATTTAACTGGGGCGAGTACAAAATTCGTAAAAAACGACGCGCGAGCTGCGGAATGGGAACATAGAATGAGGAAATTCTAGAAACTGGCTGTTTTGGGGAACAGACCGACAGACAGGCTAACCGCTATATATACCGAGGTGAATATAAACAAGCTCTCTTACATCCGCGACTTGATTCAAGACGTTAAACAGTGCATTTTAGTTTGATAGAATAATTTAAAGTTTGCTCGTATATTTTGGTGATTTAAAACAGTTTGTTATTTACGTGCTAACATGAATGTACTTGTGTGCATTTAGATACAAGGTAATAAAATTTAGTATCACTGTACCAATTAATAAAATTTACAACGACAAATGAATACACCAAAAGTAGGCAGTTTTGGCGTATATTGGTGAAAGAAGTATGAATTTCTTTGCTATTTTTCGGAGGTATTAATGATTAAATGGTTCATACATGTGTCTGGATCCACAAAACAAGGGTCAGATATACACAGATGATTTCCGGAAAAGCCCAGAAACAACTTTAAATAAATGGTGATGGAGAAAATTTTTAAAGCGTTGAGAATCAGAAGCTGTAAATATAACCCAGTTGGAATGGAGTGATTAACAAAAGGGACGATGTACATTGAAGCTACGAGTGCAGTAAACTTCAGGTAATTTATACTATTTTGTTTGAACTTTGATATTTTTGTGTGTGTTGAATAACTTTATAATTGATTTACTTTAAATGGACATTAGTGAAATTGTACTAACCATAAAATTTTAATTTTAAGATGAAATTTGCTTGTTTAAGTAGAAAGGGGTATTTAGTATTGATGTTCTGAATTATGATGAAAATTTGGGTATGTCTTTGAGCTCAATTAGACGAACCTGGTTAATTAACGTAAAGCGGTGGTAAATGCTCCCTTTGTACTCAGACTCAGGTCTGCATATATTGTTATATTAATTAGTAGGCATCCTACAAGGACTTTAATTCTGGATGCACATTAAATGATAATAAAATTAATCTTGAAATTCTTTTTAAAACTGAAATTTATGCTGAATTTTTAATTTGAAATTTTAATGTATTGTGAATATTGATGTAAATAGAGTTAACGTTGATGTTTGTGGTAGGAATGTGTTTGTCTTTTTTTATGAATGAGGATGAAGGTTTAACTAGAGGAGCAGCCGAGGCGATTAACAGAAGAAAGTCAATGGACCAACACAGTTAAGGTAATGAATAGCTTTTTGTAGGATTCACAGCATTCTTTGGCATCCAATTCGTAGGGGCTCGATTCGAAAAGCGGAGTACCTAGATATAGGTGGTATCACAGCAAATTTGACGCCCAATCTGTGAGGCTCGATTTTAAAATGGTGGTATCACAGCAATATATATATATATATATATATATATATATATATATATATTGCTGTGATAAGGGGTTGCTTAAGGGTGCATGTTATAGTAAAGGTCGTTTGGGAATGAGTAATTAGAATAGTCAGCAGAAAACTACACTTATTTAAGGAGATAATTAAGAAATAGACATAGTTTGTAGATAGTAAGTAGTCAACACCCTGTATATAGAGTACAGATAGTTTTGGGCGACGCAGGTAAACATAGGAAGACGCATAGTTGGCGTATTCATCTTCAGTTTGCCATATTATATCGCGGTGTAGAATATCAAATTTAGTGAAACCTGCTTTCCTAAAACAATGGTTTATGGCGCCTGAAGTAACATCGCCCAAGCTTCATTGCTCAATAGGACTCGGTCTAGCAAACTGATTTTTAAAATGTAATTCAATATCTCTGTATTTTCGTATTTACTGTCAATCATACTTTAATAATTTCGAGAGAACAATATAAACTGAACAAGAGGATTAAAACACCATACCACTGCTGGGTTCCTGCAAAAGCGGCGCCAACGGGTTTGGCAGAATTGTCAGGTAGGTTGAACAGGTAGTTTTAAATATTCGAGTTATCAAAAGTAAATAACAGTAATTAATGTTCTGTGTGGTTGTTAAATACTTTGAGATATCGGAGAATTCGATTCCACTAATCGAAATTCGAGTTATTAAGACATTTTTAAATGCTTGTATATGGAAATATTTCTGGTAATGCCATGAGACTTTGAGTAATCGAAATCTTCAAGTAATCGAAGTTTGACATATCAAGGTTTCACGTTCCACTGTATCTACTTCTATGACAATGTGTTGCTTTTACTGAATGCTACGTCTAAACTTGTGGGCCGGTTGCCGTAAAATTAAAACTGTGCCCATTTGGTAGTGTTTGGTATTTTTTCAAATCAAAATTAACAATTATTCATCGCGTAAAATTCCGTAGTTCTGTGTTCTAGTTAAGTATTTTGTCCAAACGCGTTAATAGATCGTTTCTGAGCCTATAACATAAATTTCTCAAATATGATAAAGTTAGAAGTTGAAGGAAGCACTTCATACCTTTAAACAACATTATATCTACACTAAAACATTTTAGTAATTAATCATAGCGCAAACAGAACTTTATTTTTGAACCTTGGACTATTTTAAAATATCTTGCAAAAAATTTCACAGCAACGCTACAATGCGGGCGTCTTCATTTGCGTTGTCGTATTAGTAACTGTGACAATAAGTTAAAAAACTTTTTAAAAAATTGCATTTCAGATTGACATTTTTTTTATAAATTGAAACATAACTGTCTCGTCCATATTATACCTATATTATACCTATCTGTTTTGGTGAAGCTTATGCCTACTGTTTTCGTCCGTTCCGTTGCGCTGATGGGGTGTTCCTTAGAGTGTTATGCTGTTTATTTGGAAGAGATAAGGTAAATGGACCTACGTCACATGCTCTTTGACTAGTTGTAGTGGAACGCAATTTGGTATTGGTTATAAGTGGGTCACATGTTACTGTATCGTGGTCGGTGTTTTTAGTAATAATATTTTAATGGATTATATCGCCCCTTAATTATAAGTTCCATTTATGCACAAGTTTGTTTTGAAACTCGCACATATATTCTAAGCGGACATAAAATTTCTGTCTCAACTTACGTCTCATATACTTACTATATGTACTGTCCCCTGCGTGTTCTTTTGCTTATTCAGAGTGTTGGTGGTACAGGACTACCCTCTACAAGACATAGTTCAAATTTCAGTATATATTAATTAACGGTTTGTTACAAACTAACCAGTTCATCGTTTGGTGCTCTGGTACAAATTAATTTACCAGTGATTATCCTTTATATTGAAAGCTAGTTACTAAAAGCGGTTTACTGCATTTTGTTTCTTTGTCCTTTTGCTTCTTAGAATTCATACAACTAACAAGATTAAGTTAATAATTATTACATTTAGAGATTATATTCCTGCGTTACTCTTATTTTGTTAAACATATTTTGGTACAGGAAAATTTAAATGCATTGTTTGTAGTTTTAAGATTGTATTTTTCACTTTATTTGAGAACTCGTATCATTTATTTTTAGTGCTTAAAGATTTATTATTATTTATAGCGACTTGGTAACGTCATATTTACAGTTTAAGTTGGTTAAATAAATTACGTTACTATTACTGTTATGATACTATGTTCCTATTTTATTTTATGCATTATTAGACAGACAAGTGAGCTGTCCTTAACTGTTGACCAACCTATATGCTTTTTTTATTTCAGCAGATAGAGTTTAGTTCTAAACTATCCCTATGCCCACCCCAATCTTCGGCTGAAATAGAAGGCCTTTGACTTTTCTCGTTACGTTACAATAACTCATGCAGGTCTTTCTTACTTGACCTTTCTTATGTGGTTGGTACACCCTTCGGGATCCGTGTTTTACCGTAAGTCTTTAAAAGCAAAAAGTTCACTCTGGGATGTAGCCTATGCAATATATAAATTCGAACTTGTATGAATAGAAAATTTTCGTAATATTAATAGTGGCCGATATTTCATGCGTGCTAGGTGTGCGCCGCACACCTTAAAAAATTATGAGATTAGTAAATTTGGTTTAACGTTTAACATTTTAAGTAATGTGTATTTTCAATTGTTTAAATATAAGTATTATCAAAATTGTGTCTCAAGTTGTATTTATAAAAAAAAAGTGGTTCAGTGTAATTGTGGTATAGCTATAATACCCAACTCATAATGTAATTCGCCAACAGGTTAGTGTGCGGTACCACGACCGCACAACGCCTTATTCTTACTGCATTAGGAGAAATGCAATTGAACTCTCTTCGGTTTGACGTCGCTCTCACTCGGAGGGATAAAAGCTACATACCTACATTGGTTGGTATCCCTTCCTCGTGTGCTGTTTTAGTATCGCACAACATTCTGCTAGGTATTTTACTTCTAGGTTTTTCAGTTCTAACAAATTGTTACCATTACGCCGTGCAATTCTTCGTGTTTTTGACGTTTTTGTTATTGGACATATGTACTTTTTTTTATTAAGACGCGTTCTAGTTTTAATTAGTTTCTAATAGTTATTTAATAGTTATTTAAAAAAACCTTCGACGGAAAGGCCCTTGTTTTTAATTTCGTTTTAGTGGTATTTCTTAGTTGGCTAATCGTATTTTATTTTGTGTAGTGTATTTAATTTATTGTTATTTGTTATTTTATAGTGAAGAATTAACACAATTTATGGTAGTGGTATATACAGTATAAAGTGAGTACGTAAAATTAATTCGGCCTACGCTTTCGCTTGTGCTGCAAGATAACCGCACCTTCTTGCGTTAACGACCTGAAAGTCCGTTTAAATATAATAGTGTGTTTCTTTAATATGGAAAACCATAAATGTGTAATAGATGCACTTTTAATAAACAAGTTTTCGACAAGAGATTTTCAAGAAAAATTGGAAATTGTTAAGAATGGAAGACATGGCCGGCTTTACCTGAATTAATAACCAAACATAAAACTAAAAAGGAAGAATACACGCGGCATTTTTCTGTATCACAATAAACATCGATTCCTTGGATAACAGGCTGTCCGAAATTAAACAAACTGTTCTGTTGGCCCTGTTTACTGTTTTCGAATGATAATGTCGTGTGGACCAAAAATGGGTTTTTTGATGTAAGTCACCTGTCTTCTGCACAACACAAGCACGAACAGTCTCAAGCGCATGTTGATTCCTTTGTAAAATGTAAATTGTTTAACAAACAGCGAATTGACGTTTTGATTGATTCACAATACAAGTCAAACATAAACCAACACAACGAGCAGGTAAAAAAAATAGAGACATACTTAAAAGACTTATAGCTGCAATTTGCTTTTTATCGAAACAAGAACTTCCTTTGAGAGGCCACGATGAATCGAGTACGTCTTTCAACAAAGGAAATTATTTAGAATTTTTGGACGCCCTTAGAGAATATGATCCCCTTCTTGATTCGTATTTAAAAAATGCAACTGTGTTTCGAGGTACTTCTCCAACTGTCCAGAATGACATTCTAATTGCACTAAGTGATGTTATATTAGATGAAATAAAAAGAGAAATTGATACAGCTACTTTTGTATCTATTATGCTTGACGAAACATCAGACGTAATGTGCAAATCTCAACTGTCAACTGTAATAAGGTACATAAGAGATGGTATTCCTTGTGAGCGGTTTGTAGAGTTTAAAGACGTCAGCTCGGACAGAACTGCAAATGGATTATTTACTCATGTATCTGACATTATAAAAGAATATAATTTAAGTGCGTAATTAGTCGGACAAACATATGACGGGGCTTCTGTAATGAGTGGCCACTTAAACGGACTTCAGGCCCAAGTTAAGGAAGCATACCCAAAAGCTCTATTTACACATTGCTATGCGCATGTGTTAAACTTAGTCCTACAACAAGGCTTGTCTAACATCAAAGAGTGCAAAATTTTCTTTCAAACCCTTAGTTGTCTGTCTGCATTTTTTTCACACTCTTCCAAAAGAACAGTTAAACTTCGAGATTTTGTTAAAAAAAAAATTACCCTCAGTGGCCCCCACAAGATGGAACTTTACATCCCGGTTAGTCCATACGGTCAACGAATATCATAAGCAACTGGTTGAGTTTTTTGAGTGGCTAATTAATAACTCAAGCGAATGGGACGCGGATGCTATTGTAAAAGCAATAGGATTTTTATCATTTTTGACCGATTTTGAAACAACTTTCTTCTTAGAAATCTTTACAAAATTGTTTTCCTACACAGATGTATTATATAACATTTTGCAGACAACCACGGTAGACATTCTTTATTGTAGTGCAAAAATAAGCAATATTGTTTCTCAACTAGAAAAAGACAGATATGATGTGAATTTTAAAGCACTTTGGAAATCGGCAACATCTCGAAAAGAAGGCAACGATGTAAAACCAAGAACTAAAAGGGGTCAAAATAATTGTGATAACTTGACTTATCGCCCACTGTTCTTTTGAAATTATTGACAACATTGTAAAGCAGATAAATACAAGGTATGGTTCGTTTTCCAAACTGGCATTTTTTCATCTTCTCACCCATCAAAAATTTAAGCACTACAAAAACAATTTTCCTAATGAATTTGTAAATACCTTAAGATTAACTTACGAAACCACATTCGATTACGTTCTTCTTAAAAGTGAACTAAGTGTCATTTATACAAGCCCCGAATATCAAGGTAAGCCCATTTTTGAACTTGTTCGGTTTATGGAAAATAACGATTTATTATCTGGACTTAAGGAAGTATATAAGTTGGCAGAGCTTATTTTGACAATTCCCAGTACCACAATCTCCGTAGAATGTTCATTTTCAGCTTTAAAGCGAATTCATTCTTACTGCAGGAGTTCTTAAAGTTAGGACCGTTTGAGTGGCTTAAGTTTAATATCAATTGAGAAAGAACAACTACACAGTTTAAAATTAAAAGACTATGATTTAGTGATTGAAAAGTTTTTGACTAAAGCAAGAAGATTAAAGTTAATTTATAAATAAATAAAAAATGTTACAGACAATTTCACTAATGTTTTGTTTATTGATATGTGGAAAAAAATTAAATACATAATTAATTAATTTATAATTTTATATCTGTTCCGTCATCAACGAACCATTCCGAGGTAACATGCAATAACAAAAGTGCGGGTTATTCTACTGCACAGTGCCTATCTGCCAATGCTGTCTTAGTTAACAGTAACGTATGTGAGTGCGCGAGAATGTACAATTTTGTTCTCGTAAATTGGCAGCAGTGCCGGTTGAAGAAGAGTAGTTAGCGACGCTAAGTGGAATGCGTATATTAAAGTTTAGTGTCCACCATCTATTTGTTTATGGTATCAATTCATTTTAGCGTTGCCCAGAGCAGTACAAGGAAATTCAAAGTATTTATACCATTATTGATATTCTTTTTAGTGTATGTACATGTACTTGTTTTGTTTATCAACTCATCAACTGATAGTGAATTACAGAAATTGAAAGCGATTACTGTAATAGTATCTTGGTTATTATTACCCGTTATCCATTTGTATTTAGCGTTTCTCAATCAAAAACTAAAAAATAATTATAACTTTTTTAAGTTCTTTTAATTTAAAAATTTACTAGTGCAAAACGTGCATGTGGCAAGCATAAAACAGAATAGTACTTACATCTGCATCTGCATGTAGGTTATCGCTTATGCTGGCAAAAGCGACCAGCATACAGCACACTCGGTATATGGTACCAGAATACGCCACTGAATATTAATAATTTTGTACTAAATATACATCTGATACGTAAATCTGGGATTGTTTTGAATTAAATCTAACAGTGAAGGCGGTTGCAGTAAATATAAAATTTAGCGTTAGTAATTAAATTTTTAAAAGGTCAAAAAGTTCGAAACTTGAGTTATTCGAAGAATTAGTCTTTGAAATTCGTTTTCAGGCTGTGGGTATTTCATAATGAATATCGGTCCTTATGTTTTCGCTGCGTTTGAAGTAAAAGTTCACCTAACAGTAAAAGTTACAGTCGCTGTGAAACCAGAAACAAACATATATGTTCTCAAAAGTAATATGCAATCTTTATCTCCTGTTATACAAAATTTCAAGTAGTTTAGAATAAGTTTAGTTTCTACCAACGACAGTTTAGGGACCCAAGTGTGTAAGATGGAGGGTTTTAAATCTAACACTCGGTAGTTTGCTGCATCAGCTGGATATTAGCTTCAAAGATAAAACCATAATTACTTCTGGCTGCTTATTACAGCATATTGTTGACACAGCAGTTCTAATGTGTGTACCTGGTGATAGACTGATAGATTTGAAAGATAACCTCTCATCACACTAAGAATTACTACAGCAGGTCGTAACCGCTTATCGTATGCAGTCTATCCAATGGATATTCACTCTGTCGACATAACGACCATAAAAGCATATCTAACATTAAACCTTTTTCTTATATAAAATCAATCCTCTAAAACGTTTTAACCTATTTGTAGGGATAGCACGATGCTCGTTAACGTATAATATTATACCAAACGATCTTTTCAATGCAAAGTCTTGATAACAACAGAGGAACGGAATATTTTATGATACTTTTCGTTTCTTACAAACTACGGTGTGCTACGATCAATAAACTTAACGTCTGTACCTGATGAAACACAACTAGTAAATGTTAAGGAAGACGGAAAATAATTTGGGACATTTCGTGTCGTTCAGTGACTTGTAATGCCAAATGATCTTCGGGAAATTACAGTTGATATGTACAAATTCAAGCTTTTAAAGAACATCCAGAAGCAAATATGAACGCTTGTTGAATTATAAGTATTAAAACCTAGAACACGATAATAAAAGACTGGAGTAGGCGGGATTTATTATTCTTTTAAATGCTTTCACATGAACAAGGAAACTCTTCAGATACAATTTAGAGAATTTCAGAATGTGATTGCACGTTTTAACTGAAGTGGTCGATTACAAATTCTTTGCAAGTCTCTTTGTGCATCAAATGCTAGGTAGTCTGGCTTGTACTTCAACAATGAACAGCTCTTTAATACAATAATACTTGTAATATACCTTATCCCAAATCCGTCTATTTAATATAATCTAAAACGATTCGATATATTATGAAATCGGTAAAAATTAAGCAAATGATTATATAATAAAATAAAAATCTTCACAAACTTGAACAGCTTATACAATAGCCCTTGCGTTTAAGTCTGCCATCCGCAGACAAAAAAGCGTTGCTGTTACGCGTATTGCACTGAATGCCGTGGCGGTCGCAGTCATTTTTTCTACCATCCTCCCCAGTCTTTACGCTGGAACGAGTTAATATTAATATTAAAAAACACAAAACACAAATCACTTAACACGCATATCACAAGAGTCTGTAATAGTTTTGGCAACAAAAAAATAAAACTGTTCTAATATGCGTGTCAAGTGATTTGTATTTTTTAACAATAATATCTATTTCTAACAGTAACCTAACCTCAAAAAGCCTATCGCGGTACTCGTTCGAGCGTAAAGACTCTGAAGGATGGTTAAGAAAAAATTTCTGTGTGACGGTCAGATATAATTTCAGAAAATGAGAGTGACCTATACGCCACGCTTCCAAAATCAAGATGTAATGAAGAATTACGTATCTTAACTAACGCTAAATTTTAAGAACTTACACATACCCGAAGCAAGCAATACAGCAAACAAATCCTTTCCTCTAGTAGAACCCAATTTTTTATATATGTAATAGATAAGTTCCAACATGTGTGTAAAATATTACAGGCCTTCTGCGTGCGTCGATGGACCTAAGGGTAGTAGAGGGAGTAAGTAAGGGGTTACTGTAACTTGTTGTGTAGAACGTAAGTAGAATGTGAGAACGTAAGAAGCTCTCAAGATGTGTAGTCGCTTAGCTTGATTTATATTTAAATAAACCTTTCTTTAATCTTGATGTTGTTTATTGCATTACATCCAACTTTGGTGCCGAAACACGGGAAGATCTGGTGATAAATATAAACGAGCTTTAACGTAAATATTCGAAATGACGGAACGGGAACGCGAATATTTAACAAACGGCTATACTATCGAGGCTTCATGATGGAACAAGTAAAACGGACAACTTGTAGAACGCACTTAACTAAAATAGTTAATAATATAAATTCTATGCTAGAAAGTAGTTTCAGTGTTGAAGACATTTATACAGCTATGTCAAAGTTAAAGCTTGCGAGTGACAATCTGAAAGAAATTGATATGCAAATTGAACCTCTGCTTAAAGAAAATATAGAGGACGAGTTAATGAAAAGGTATGAATATGAAGAGGTTGCTGTAACTACGATGTCTAAGTTGGAATTTAGATTAAAATGTCCAGAAAAATCGCAGATAGAGGTTGACTCGAATTTAACGAATACGGTACCAGTAAGTAACGAAACAAGTAGGCCGTCCTTTACGTCAGTGAAGCTTCAACGTGTACAGTTAGCGAAGTATGATGGTACTGCAAAGGGCTGGCTTTCTTTCTGGGAACAATTCAGAAGTATGATCCACGACAATCAACAATTAACGAACGGAGATCGATTCAACTACCTGCGAATGTATGTCACGGGAAGGGCCGCTGAAGCAATTGAGGGATTTCCTCCATCTGGAGCATTCTATGAAGAAGCTTTGAATATATTAAAAGATCAATTTGGAAATGGGGAACGGCTAATTGAACAATATATTGATTGCATTATGAAAATCGAACCTGTAAAATCTAAAAATGACGTAAGCACTTTAAGGAAGAATTACAATCTAATTACTTCAGCTATGCGTGCTCTTGAAATATTAGAAGTATCTAGTTCTCAATACAACATGATCGTAAAGTCGACCCTCATTAAGTCGTTGCCAACGGAATTGCGTTTAGGATTTTATCGACAAATGAAAATGAAATCATCCAATCATCTAGAAATTATTGCGAATAATTTAGAAAGTTCATCATTAAGGTCAGAGGAAGATTCAGATCGCCAGGTAAAAGATTTATTACGGTTTCTTAAAAACGAAATTGAGTCCTTAGAACAAGCTTTAAATCCGGATGCAGGTTGTAAAGAAAAGATGCTCCCAACGCATTACAAAGGAACTGCGTCTAGTTTATTAGTCACGCCGAACAAACGTCTTGAATGCTGTGCTTTCTGCAAGAAAGACCATAAAACCGAAATGTGTGACACAGATGTACCTTTGACAAGGAAGAAAGAAATTTTGAAGGCAGCCGGAAATTGTTACCGTTGTACGAGAAATAACCATAGTGCTAAATATTGTAAAAATAGATTCTTAAAATGTAAGGAATGCGGCGGTAGGCATGCTACAACTATGTGCGATCCAAGCTTTAAGCCAGGTAAAGATAGATACAACCCTGAGACGACAGGTATTACATTAAAATTAAGGAAAAGCGAGAGTTCAATGAACACTTCCGCGCCGTCGGTGTCCAGTTTGATGACAAACGTAAACAAGAATGTGCTATTACAAACGGCTTGTGTTTATACCTTTGGCGAAAATTCAAAGAAGTTAATCAGATTAGTTATGGACGGCGGCAGTCAACTTTCATTTATTAAGGAGAATCTATCAAGGGTATTAAATTTACCTGTAGTTGGACAACATAGGGTTCGTATTGCCGCGTTTGGAGATAGTGCATCGATTCCCTTTAAGCTTTACAACCGCGTTTTAATTACTTTGAAGGGACAATATACAGAGGAAATTTTAACGATTGAGGCTGTGGAAGTTCCAGAAATTTGCATGGATGATTTACATATACCTAAAGAAAGCGTGGTAGAGTATCAAAACTTGCAGCTTGCTGACAATATCCCGTTTAATATAGATCGAGCGTTAATTGTTGATGGAATTAGTATCCTTATTGGGGCAGACAATTACTGGTCAGTAGTGACAGGAAACAATATTCGTCTAAACAAAGGTTTAGTAGCGGTGGACACGAAATTTGGTTATGCTTTGCATGGCCCCAAACCAGTTGATGCTACAACCGTAGGAGTAAATCTGCAGACAGTGTTACATGCGACAGTTATAAAAACAGAAGCTGAGATCGAAAGTATGTGGAATTTAGAAACAATAGGTGTAACCAAAGAAGCAGACGACGATAAGAAATTTTTCGATAATTTTTTGGAAAATAACGTTCATAAATGTGATGATCGATATTTAGTAGCGTTATCGTGGAAGAGTGAGGATGCAGTCATTGAAAATGATAATTTAATTAGCGCGCAAGTTCGTGCTCAAAGGCTAAAGATTAAATTGACCAATATTAACAAAATATGTGAATATAACGCTGCTATCAAAGGAATGTTGGATAATAATTATGCCGAGTTAATTTCCGCGGTGATGCTGAAAAAACTAATGTGTTAATTAAAATAGATAAGGTAGTGTGTTGGACAGATTCTCTAATCGCGTTACATTGGATTAAAGGCGATGCGTCAAAATGGAAACCATATGTGACTAACCGTGTTAAAGAAATTCAGACCTTATCGAAAGATATAGCATGGAGACATTGTCCGGGTCGCGAGAACCCTGCGGACTAATTAACCCGCGGAATAAGTGCAAGTACTTTAATAAATTCCGAAACTTGGTTACACGGTCCTAAGTGGTTGCTAGAAAGTGAACAAACGTGGCCAGATAATACAATAGAGACAGCTACGTCAACGATAGATATAGTATCGAAAATGTCTTTACTAATTAACGACAATATAAAAGGTAGCAATCAATTTATAGATTCTTCCAGATACAGTGATTTTGATCGTTTAGTGCGGATAACGGCATATGTTTTACGATTTATAGGAAATTTAAGAACCAGAAATAATAAAGAAATAAAGAGCTTAACCGTAAACGAATTTGAAAGGGTCGAAATAGCTCAGCGGGAGGTTTATTATTCGGAGATTAACAGCTTACAAGAGGGCATTGAACGGAAATCGAGTATTTCAACTTTAAGCCCTTTCTTAGATAAACATGAATTGCTGCATTTAGGTGGACGTCTTCATAATTTAAGAGAAGATTTCGACTTCAAACATCCCGTTATTCTATCGAAAAATGCACATTTAAGCAAACTACTAATAATGAAGTTTCATAAAACTCTTCATCATAGTGGTGTTAATGCGACACTTTACGAATTCCGTAAAAGATTTTGGATTGTACGAGGACGGCAATTAATAAAGTCCGTTTTAGCAAGATGTGTTATCTGTAAACGACTTCGTGGAAAGTCAGGGCCGCATCCTTTCGCGCCGTTACCTAGAGATCGAATACAGCAAACAAAGCCCTTTGAAGTGACAGGTTTAGACTTTGCCGGACTGTTGTATTTTAAAGAGGGTTATCACTCAAAGCCATATTATGTGATTTTATTTACCTGTGCGGTTATACGAGCACTTCATCTAGAGATTGTTTTGAAAATGGATGTTGCGTCTACAATCAGTGCTTGTAAACGGTTCTTTGCCCGTAGAGGGATTCCTAAGGTCATTTACTCTGATAACGCTAAAACATTTAAAAGAATATCACGTGAAATATCGACTTTAAACGAAGTGATGGCGAGTACAGAATTGATCGAGTTTGTAAACAGTCACCAAATTAAGTGGAAATTTATAATAGAGCGAGCGGCTTGGCACGGAGGATTTTACGAGCGACTTGTAAAAAGTGTAAAAGACGCCCTTAGGGCTACGATAGGACGTTCTTTACTAAATTTAGATCAACTAAATACACTCATTACCGAGGTTGAAGCAACAATAAACGCCCGCCCGCTCACATACCTAGGTAGTGAACCTATGGATTTAATGCCGTTAACCCCTTCGCATTTTTATTGGGACCCGCTTTGGCTACTATTCCTTTTGTTGACCGTGTTATTAATGGAGATGAAATTCGTAGGCTATGGAAGCAGAGATCAAACGTTATCGACTACTTTTGGAAAAGATGGAGCGCAGAATATTTACAATTATTGAGAGGAGCTCATCATAACGTGAATGTGCGTGAGTGTGCGATTAAGCAAGGGGATGTCGTATTAATACATAGAAATGATAAGCGACGGTTATTGTGGAAATTAGGGTTGGTGAACGACGTTATAAACGGCCGTGATGGCAAAGTGCGTGCCTGTTACGTTAAGATTGCGAATGGCACCGTAATTAGGCGCCCAATACAATTATTGTATCCTTTAGAAATAAGAAGTGATAAGCTAAGTTGTATCGCCGCGCCGGAGGATGTGTAAAATATTACAGGCCTTCTGCGTGCGTCGATGGACCTAAGGGTAGTAGAGGGAGTAAGTAAGGGGTTACTGTAACTTGTTGTGTAGAACGTAAGTAGAATGTGAGAACGTAAGAAGCTCTCAAGATGTGTAGTCGCTTAGCTTGATTTATATTTAAATAAACCTTTCTTTAATCTTGATGTTGTTTATTGCATTACATCAAAACATGTACAAAGTTATACTAATTCAATCCAACCTTTTAGTAACCTGGGCAAACATAAACACAAATTAACATTTTAAAACACACCTAACACACACACACACACACACACACACACACACACACACACACACACACACACACACACACACACACACACATAAACACACCAAAACACCTCTTATGCACCGTGCAAACACAAAACACCATTCACACACTTACACTGCCTTTTCAACATCTGGATTTCCGGCTGCCGATGGTCCAGACTGATAAGGCAACTTCTATCGAGCGTTCCTCTTTGACGATTGGGATATCCGGCTTCCGATGGTTCTGGTCCTAAAGGAGGAACGTAACGCGGATACCAACATCACACACAACACACAAACACGCAACTCTCTCTCTCTCTCTCTCTCTCTCTCACACACAAACACACACACACACACTCACACACACCTAAACACACGCTTCCATTGCCTTTTCAACATCTGGATTTCCGGCTGCCGATGGTTTGGACTGATAAAGCAATATCCGTTGTGCGTTCTTCCTTGACGACTGGGATATCCGGCTGCCGATGGTCCTGGTCCTAGAGGGGGAACGTAACACGTGCCAACATAACATACAACATACATTCACACAACCCCCCCCCACACATACACACATAATACATGATGGTTACTTTTTGTGGGGAAGCCAGGTCTGCTTAAATTTCAGGTACTACTGAAACGTTGGAATAAACAAAATAAATAAAATCTTGAGTAAAAACTCTTTTAAAAAGTATATAACTAAGTACACCCTAACTATAACTAACAACTACGTAATATACACTGTACTGCGCAAGCCTCTTAACGATACAATTGAACTTATGTGACTATTATCTGAATATATAAAATATAGTGATTGCTATACTAGAGCATCATTATTAGGTCTTTAGTCTTGGAACTGGTTAAACCCGCATCTCCATTGTTTCTAGCTCTGAGCTAACCTACACGTTTTCTTGAAATTACTAAAGCCTAAATACAGCTCTGTTTCTCTTCTATTGTTTTTATATATATATATATATATATATATATATATATATATATATAGATATATATATATTGCTATACTATTCGCGGAATTTTCTTGCCCCTACTTTGGGCTGTTATTATTATTACTATGAACTGGAATTCTTGATCCCCTTCGTTGTGCGCCTTATTAATTTTCTACGTACTCTAAATTATTGGACCACCATTTTAATATTCACTATTAATTGTAATTATCTCCTCCTCCAGCTGTCTTGTTAATATTGCTATCAACTGGACTTTATCTTTAAACAACTTTATCTACCAAGGGCAAAATTCGATACGTTACCGCCTTGCGGGTTATGACTTTCCTATTCAACTTGTGGCAGCGCCTTTGTACTATTTAAATCTTATGACCTCGGCTAGCATTTATTTGGAATTATAAAATTCAGTAAATTTCGATTTTATATAATGAAACCAATATGTTATGTACAGCTTTTGAAATTATTTGTAATACATTTTTAAATTAGTTAACCTTATAAATTTCATTTATTAACAACCATCTAGTATGAACTCAAAAACCCAAAGTCACCAAAAAAAACTTATTATCTTTACCAACCAAGTGTAGAATATTCTAAACCTGTTATCATATTACTCATTCTATACGTATGCAACCTCTTTTGTTGACTTTTTCACAAGCATATCATATTTAGCAAATTCAATATTAAAAATAAAATAAAAATTTATATAGAAAAACAAATGTCTTATAACTAAAAATCTGACCTGGTTTTATCTTTTTCACATCGACGCTTCCAATAAAAATGATCTTCCCCAATTCTGAATTCCATTCAAATTATTGCCACTACACTATGGACCACCACCATTAAATTATACACCCCAATTTATTTCAATTCTTCAAACTTAGACTTTTTTCATTCTTGCCCCAGACTTAAAATTGTAGTTTGTTTCATCCCTGTACTTCAAGATTGTATTATTCTTCTTTTCCCCTGGACATCTAAATTGTATTACTGTATTTTTCCCTTAACATCAGAATCATAGTCTATTTCCCTCAGACCTCGAAACCGTTTAAACGGCAATTATAATCTTCATATTCGCACTCATTTTATTTCACTTTTATAATTATTACGTATTGCTTTGTTTTAATGGCAACGCACTTCGGCCTTCGTTGAGTTCAAAACTGCCTTTCTTATCAAGGTGTTTGCTAATATATTCTCGTATTCCCACTCCATCCGTGGGTATAGTCTAGAACTCGTCGCTTGTTTCTGACCAATCAAATAATTTTATTTAGAGCAGTTTCTGATGTAATGCTCCACGATTCCCCATAATCACAATCTGCCCGCAGCTGTCTCTCGTTATCAACATGCTGTATTTTGATAGATTACTTGCTTTTCCATAAACAACTGATGCAACTCGACTTTAAATTTTCATGTTTACATGCGACTTACGCAATTTTTAATCATTTCTCTTATCAAAAAATGGTTAGATATTTGTACGCATTTATATTAACTACCTGAAACTCTATTTCTATATCCGTATTAATTTAGTCGTCTGGAACTCTTTTTTTTAATGCGTGTCTAATTACACTTTATCATTTATTCCTAAATATACGCGTGCTTCCACTGAAAAATATCCTTATTTGTTTTACCTAAATTAACTAAACTTTATCTACAGGGTATTTAATATTTACTATCTACTTAATACATGTATTTCTCATTCCTACGCCAACTATGCGTCTTCCTATGTTTACCTGCGTCGCCCAAAAACTATATCTACTTTATATACAGGGTGTTGACTACTTACTATCTACAAACTATGTCTATTTCTTAATTATTTCCTTAAATAAGTGCAGTTTTCTGCTGCCTATTCTAATTACTCATTCCTGAACGACCTTTACTATAACGTGCTCCCTTAAGCAACCCCTTATCACAGCAATATATATATATATATATATATATATTGCTATGATAATCGAGCCCCACGATTTGAGCTTGTCATATTTATGTCGTGTTATCTTCCTGTAGGAAAAATAAAACCCTTATTATTCTCGCCCTTCGGTTAGGCAGATATTTATGCTGTGATTTAAACTTTTATTACTCAAGCACTTGTAGAAATGTTAATTTATAATTTTCTTTGTCTCGACTAGCTGATTCAATTAAATAAAGCTATTCTACAATACACCGTATAATGATTAAATATTTACAACCTTTTAAATTATCTTCTCCCTTTTTAAATTATTTACACATGTCAGATTTTTAAAAAATCAAGCCAGCAGAACGAGCTTTTTATTACATTTAGAGACCTTTTGAAACGTTTCAAGCGGTATATTACTTTTCATAAATTTATACAAGAAACCCCAATTTGTCGGTTCTTACACTTTGAATTATTATTAAGATAAAAACAGTTTTTTTTTAAATAAATCATATGAAAATACCTAACCTCAAGTGGTTCAGTAGGTGCTCTGCATTCCCAAGAATTGAAGTTGACATCCAACCAAATTAGTATCCAAATCGTTATTGGTGAGTTTATTCCAATGAAAGGTTTTTCATTTCCGTAATAGAATATTTACTATTTTCAGAGATTATCAAATTGCTTGAACAGGTAGCATTCTCCAGAGTCTCGTATCCAAAATTGTATTTAAGATCGCAATTAACAGGAATCGTAACAAGATCTTTATTAGCATCGTTATTTCGATTGTAAATTAAGATTGTAATTGAAATGGTAATTAAGGTGGTAATTAAAGTGGTGATTAAGATGGTAATTAAAAACCGTTTTTAGAAGTACGGCTCGCTTGCACAATTATACACTCTTTAATTTTCACTTTAATTTGATTTACTGTTCCCGTAAATATTTAGCACTTTCAAGTATAGTGACTGCCCAGTTTCCAAAGTATACTCACTCAATATTCAATTGTCATGATATTTATAGGATCGGCCCTTTTTGTTTGCGATTCGTTGACTTCACGTGCTAGGCGATTCCAAGTGTCTTATCTCTTGTTATTTTGGGAACTTTACTAATTGTGTACTTCAATTGAATGAAGCGATGCTAAGAATGTCACGTAATTCATTATAATACCTCACATTTGATTCAGAAATCTCAGGAATCTTCGTCCAACAAATTACGTACTATTGTTGTTGGCCTTACTCTAATCTGAATGGAATAAATTTGGTGGCTGTTTATTACCTAATAAATTGGATTTTTAAACAAATGTGATACTTTTAAATCACGTGCGCTTTTCAAATAATGCATATTTTCTGCATGCGTTTAAGATGATATATTAACACACTTTTTGAATATTTATCTAGTCAATTCATGCAGGTTTTTTACTGATTTAATTTCAATGCGTTACGTTACATTTTTAAATTCTTATCTTTGCTCGTAGCTACTCTTGGATATGTGTTTTAATCGCGTGTACTGCTATATACAGTGTGCTCTCAACTAATAATATTTATAATGACCTATTTACTCTTCTAATATCTGTGATTATGTGCTTTTGTTACTTGGGAGTTTCTTTTGTTTATTTTACGACCCCTATGACTTAACCTACCCCTAAATTAACCCTATAATTACAGCAATATATATATATATATATATACATATATACATATATATATATATATATATATATATATATATATCTTATTTCACCGATATTCAATAGTATGTGTAGGGGATTAGGTAATCTACGGGTACCAAGATCGCCAACACTTAGACATTTTTTGAATTAACCGTTTTCTAATAAATCCTTTCGCACAATTAACATTTCTTGAGAATATTACAGAGCCAATACTTGTACTTCCTTATAATAATCATCCGGTTTAAGTAAAATGGACAGTACTTGAAATGAGGTATTTCGTGTATATCTATTGATGTAAACTTTGAAGCACCCTCCAGGGCTAACAGTGTCATATCTCAGTAACAATCTAACTTTAGCATAGTCACAAAGCTGTATTAAGAATAGCAAATAACCGCGGGCAGTAATGTGATTTCAAAATAACACCCACAGAATCCACTTTATTTAAATAAGTGTAAATCTTTCTATGCAGTAAGCCTCGTGATTTGCACAACCAAGGTTCAATACATTTTTCAATTTGAAATTAATAAAACTCAAGAAGTTGTATGTGATCATATT
Organism: Platerodrilus igneus; assembly: GCA_036346225.1. Taxonomy (NCBI): domain Eukaryota; kingdom Metazoa; phylum Arthropoda; class Insecta; order Coleoptera; family Lycidae; genus Platerodrilus; species Platerodrilus igneus. The sequence goes on from JARFIW010000544.1 coordinate 4,370,588, forward strand.
CGTATGTGGATGCGTATTTCAAATTTAATGAAGGATTCTGCTACTCGCTTGAGTAACTTTTTTTATTAGTCATCATTAGGTCTTCAGTCCTGTCACTGGTTAGACGCGTACCTTTGTGGTTTTCTATTCTAAGTTACCCTACACGTTTTTCTAAAATTCCCACAGTTCACATCTTTCACTATCTGCGTGCAATAGTCTGATGTATGTCCACCTTTACCTCTCTTTCTTCCTATCTCTGCTTGTAATATATCCCGCACTATTCCCTCAATTGCTTTCGAACGCGACCTATCCATCTATTGCTTCTATTTTTTGTTTTAGATATCTTTCTTCCTCTGCTATGTCTAAATCTTTTTGTTATTAACCTTGTCTGTCTATGCTATCAACATCATACATCTGAAGCACCACATTCCTGTATGCTTCTCCTACTGCCCGTTCCTATTTCATAGTCACACAGTACTGCGTTCTACACATATGCTTTCAACAATTCTTTCCTTGCTTCTATGTTTGTTGTCTTAGAACATAGACGCTGTACGGGCTTGTTATATACAGCTCGGTACCAGTTCTATTGTTTTTTAAATATATACTCTATTTCACTGATATTCAGTGGTATGTGAAAGGGGTTAAACAACCAGCGGCTACCAAGATCCCCTATCACTTAACCGTTCGCCAAATTAATGGTTTTCAAATGATTATGATTATGATTATCAAAATCAACATTAGTTGAGAATCTTGTCAAACTAATACTTGTAGTTGCTTATAATAATCATCAGGTTCAACTACAATTATTTTCTTCATCAGTAGGTTACCGTCTTGGAGGTGGTTGGACATGCACTTCTATTGATTTCTATTCTAAGCTAGTCTACACATATTCCTGAAATTCCTACAGTCTACATTTTTGACTATCTGTGTGCAATAGTCCAATCTAGGTCTGCCTCTACTTGTCGTTTTTCCTATCTCTGCTTCTAATATATTCCGTACTATTCATTCATGTCTTAGTATGTGGCTATCATCCTATTTCTCCTGTTTTTTACTGTTTTCCACATTTTTTTCTTCCCCTACCATCTGTAGAACCTCTTTATTCTTAACTATGTCCGTCCATGATATCTTCATCATAGGTCTGTAGCACCACATTTCAAATGCTTGTATCTTTTTCTTATCCGCTTCTACTACTGTCCAGGTATTACAGCCATACAGTGCTGTGTTCCCCACATACGCTTTCAGTAATCTTTCCCTTGCTTCTATATTTGTTGTCTTTGAACACAGCAGTTGCTTTTTCTTGTTAAATGCAGCATGATCTTGTGCTAATCTCTGTTTCATATGTTTGTCACTTTTTCCAACTTGCGTAACTTGGTTTCCCATGTAGCAGAAATCCCTACCTCCTTGTAAGTTCCCGTTTCCTATCTGTTTTTAAATTATTTGCCCCTCCTTTACATACCAGTAGTTTATTTATATATTTATTTATTTTTTGTTAATTTTCATACCTTACCTCACTGTTAGAACTGTTTCTATTTCATTAAGAGCTGCTTCCAACTCATTCTTGCTAGATGCTAATACCGCTATATCACCTGAAAATCTAAACATCAACTTTTTGTTCTTGCATAATAATTAGAAATACCTTCCTGCATTTAACAGTATTCATTGTCTCTTCATCATTTAGTCCTGGAACTGGTTAGTCGCGTACTTTCAATGTTTCCTATTCTGAGCCAACCTACACATCCCTGAAACTCATAGATCCTAAATACAGTTTAGTCCTCCTTTCTATTGTTTTCTAAATATATACCATATTTCACCAATATTCAGTGGTATTCGAAGGGGTTAGGCGATCCCGTGGCGTAGTTGGTATGCGTGTTCAAATCCCGACATTGTCCGCTGAAAAATGTTAGGCGAGCATATTTCACAAAAATACATTCTCGTTCGGATAAGAGGTAAAATGGAGGTTCCGTGTGTGAGTGTTGTCACGCACTTTAAAGATCCCTACCTTGCCTAGAACGGCAAGGCCTTGATAAAATTTAAATTTTTTAGGTAAGAAAAACTCACTTCCTGGCCAGTGTAGTACCTTCGGGTGGAGCATTGTAAAATCACATGTAGGGGGGCAATAAAACGCTTTTGACTTAAATGTATCTTGAGGAACAGGCAAGCTAGCTTGAAACAAAGCAGGTTTACTTTGATAAAGTTTTAAATTTAGCTCTTTTATGAGAAAAAGTGAGTATCAAACAGTTTATGACTCGCGTCTTCCCTTTCAAATTCGTTACCGTCGTCGATAGCCGATACGAACGCACCGATTATGGTATTATGTTGAACAAAAGAGCTTTTTTGTATTTTGTCAAACAATGTATATTGAGCCCAAAACAAATTTAATAGGTCTCAATCATTTTCTCATTAGTGTGCGATGTCAAAAATGTCGTGAAGCGCGTATTAAACTGACACGTAAAAACTGCGTTCGTTTCCGTTTTTCTGCCGTAACTATATGTATTCAAGGAAGATCGTAATTATCGCTAATTAAAACTACCGAAACGAAAGCGAACGTTGTCTAAGTCCGTAAATAACTCAAATAAACAAAAGGTTAAACGTAAAGCTATAACAAATACTTGCACTTTATCAAAACTCATCATAAATGTTTTAAATGATAAACCGAAATGAACTTAAATTTAATATACGAAACGATTCTACATTACAGCTCTGATTTTTTTGCAAATTAAGCAGTAGCTTGCAGGTTTAACTCACAACCAGCTCGTATAGAATCAATATTTTGCCATGATTTTGATAGCCACAGATGGTGAGATAGTGGACGTGTAAATTATGAGCAAGCTTAAAGAAGCGGTACCTTCAAGTACTTATCAGTAATATACTGCAACTTTTAGCGGCGGCGGCGATGGTAGAACGATAAGCACTCAACCGTTTGGCGCACTCAAAAGCCTGTAATACCATAGCTACAAACATCTGCCTGTTTACAATGACTTTGTTTCGTTTTATAATTGTACAACAAGATTATTTAATTATAAAATTTTAAGGTTTACTGAAAGGTGTTATTTCAGTCCGGTGATAAGTTAATAATTTGCGTCCTTTGTACAATTGTACACTGCGTTAATCTGCTAAAGTATTTATTCATAAAACATTTCACGTTTAAATGAATCTTTTCAGTAATGAAGATGTTTAATTATAGGTTTTTATAAAGTTGCGATGAGCGAATGGTTTTATTCAATGACGGTTTCCGATAGTAATAAGAATTTGCGTTGTGGATTTGCACTCTGAGTTAATTTAATAATAATTACAAGATGCTTATATTATTTAGACACTGAGTGTTTAATTTATAGAATTCGATGAATGTTAAGTTTTAAATAATCGTTTCTATAATTAATTGTTTGCATTTTATACAATAAGCTTTCGGTGATAAAATGGTAAAAATTAATTGTGTTTTATTTTTATGTTTCAGACTTGCTGAATTAAATTCGTTTTGTTTCGTATTAATAATAATTCCTACGACAGTTATATTTTTGGTTTATTAATAATTCGTAATAATTGTACTTAATTTGCGCTTTTCAGTTCTCTTGTTTTAAAAATTCTCTTGTTTAATATAAATTTTCTTAAAATAAGTTTGAAAATAATTTCTTGCAGTAGCTGCGTAAATTATGTTCATAAAATGGCATAAATTGCTATAATTAAAAAAACCTAAACATATATAAAATAATAATAAAAAAATGTTCTCTTACTAGCTAGCATCAAATAATTTGTAAAAATAATAAATTAGTTTTAAGGAAAAATGAACTTATATAATTTTCATCGTCGTTTTCTTGGGCTCTGTCGATTTTTGTACTTTGTCCAAGTTTTGTTTGGTTTGGGCTCGTTCGGTTCTTGTACCTCGTCCAAATTTGTTTGGTTCAGTTCGGTCGATTCTTGTATCTCTTCCAACTTTGTTTGCGTTCTTCCAGATTGGGAATTTAATTCCTTGGCCACCAGTTCTCCGATTTTTTGATTCGTAATGCCTTTCTGAATCCGTACGCTGCCCTTGTTACGTTTCGGGCCTTAAAAGCGGTCTTTTTAAAAACTTTTTCCAAAACTTCTTGTAACAAATTATATTATTCAAACAGATATTAAATATGGAATTTTGACAAACTGATATAATTGTTCTAAGTCAAAATAAAATAACAATTGAATTAATATTGTGGTGAGTAGCCTAAGTAAACGGCAATGTTAAAGCTAAATTACTCAAGACTGACTGCTGGTTTTGGGGCTCCCGGGGTATTTATGTTGTTCCTGTCTCTCACATGTCTGTGAGAACTTGCAGAGCTCATGGCAGCTTATTTCTTAATTCTATCCATTATACCATGTATCAATCTTAATTTCTAAGTAATTGCGGTTTCTTAACTGTCTATGACCTGCATTTGCAGTGTCACTTACAATGTATTCAGATCCGTTTTCACAACTTGCTTGTGAACTTTTAATAACCGTTATTTAATTATCCTTAATAATTCTTTATAATTCTTCATACTTTATAATAATTTCTATTAAAGGTACACACACACACACACATATATATATATATATATATATATATATATATATATATTCCCTGAAAAATTAAGCCCCTATGATGTGGAATGTTAAAATAGAGTTTTTGCCCCGACTAGCTTATTTAAGTAAATAAAGCAATTCTACAATACACAATTAAATGATTAAATATTTACAACTCTCAAATTTTCCCTTTTTTTACAGAATATCTACATATACCAGATTTATGGTTTTTGAAAGCCAGCGAAACTATCTTTTTATTTATTTAGAGATCTTCGAACGTTCCAAGATGCCTTTTTAGTACTTTTGAACATAGTCGTAGCCCAGTTTGAATGTATACTAACTCTGTCGCTTTGTCATTATCGTATATAAAGCTGTACCTCCACCTGCTTTTTATTGGTTTATTTACGTTCTGGGACGTCACTTCGGCTTTATCTTGCATACCTTAGAATTTTCACCAATTATTTAGTTCAAATATTCGAATGCATGCCTTAACAGTCACGTACGCCTCCTACCTATTGTGGTATTATTTGAGATTTTCCAACTTTTGCCTTTTATTAACTCGCGTATTCGAATGTTTGTTAATTATTATTATCTCTATTGCATCGCATAGTGCTTGTTTATTTCTACATAATATTGGATTTTTGAACAAATGTGATTTCTTCCTGTCACGTACGATTTTCTAATAATGAATAATTTAGATTGCGTGTGCGATGATATTTTTAACGCAACTGTTAAATATTGGTAATGCCAATTCATATAGATTTTTCGGTGATTTAATTTTGATGCAATTTGTTGCGTTTTCAAATCTTATCTTGTAAACTACTCTTAGATATTTCTTATGCATTTAATCCCGTGTATTTTATATACAGTGCTCTCAATTAACAATATGTAGAGTGACCGATTTACTCTTATAATTTCTGGAATTATGTGCTTTTTTAAACTGGAAGTTGTTTTTATTTATTCTACGACCCCTATGACTTAACCTACCCCTCAACTACCCTATCATAGCAATATATATATATATATATATATATATATATATAATATATATATAGATTGGGGGATAAATAACTTGCGTCAGTTTCAGAATAATTCACTAAGTTGTAGTGACTTAGTTTGATACTTGTATTACCAACTGTCATGGCGGTGGTTGTCGTCCCAAAGATACAGTAAAATCCAATTACTGAAGCAACTAGAATCCATTTAGTTTTTGTTAGTAGTTTAATATGTTAAAATGATATGCATCTCTAACTGTGTTCATTTCGTTATGAAGCCAACATATATTTCAGGCTTTCTGATACAATATTAATAATAAATAGTAGGATTCATTTCTCTGCTACTCCTATATAAATTGGGAATTAGAGACGCTTCCAATTTCAAATTTATTTTGTATCTCTTGCTATTAACTTAGTACATATCAAATAAGACATTTCACGCAATTTAATTTATGGTACAAAAACTTCAATTACAAAAGTAATAAGCTTTAAAACATTAAATAATCCATTATTAACTAAATATACTGAAATTTACAGCGAGTTTTAACTTGTGAGGTTTCAGGTAAATCTGACGTTAGATGCTATTTGTCACAAACGGAATTACGTAGGTGTCAGAACTTAAAATATAACCTTAAGAGAGAAACATTTGCGAGTCTGAAACTCTATTTAAATGGAAATTATGGCCTACATTCTCTTATATTTTGTGTCCTGTTGAAACAAATATTCTTGAATGTAAACTACTGCGATGGTAGGTGAAATGATGATCGTTTCAATTGTAGTTGCATATTTCAAAAAAAGCAGATTGTATCTTAATATAATTTGGCTTTGTAACTAACCAGGTTTGTGCGATGCTAACCCAAAATACATATTTTTTCAATATAGTCCATTGCAGCTGAGTCTTTTGCGCAAAATTCAATTAATGCTGGTTAATATATTATAAGCTTTGATCATTATATTCGCAGTACTGGAATGTTCTATTAGTGGCCACCGATAAGAAATATTAAAAGCGTTCAACTTCTGGGATTCTCAGCATCATTTCGGCTTATTTTTTGTGGTATAATAAATGCAGGCTTAAAGCACTCTAATAAGTAAGGATTAGGAAAGCAATTTTCGAAGAGATATTAAAAGGTGGATATTCTGGCTATAACTAAGGCCTCAGGTTATTAACAACTAACAATGAAATCAATATTGATTACGGAGAAGGATTTACTTTCATATATATATAATGAATTTTATTTTAATTTTTAATGATGTTTTAGAACAAGCAAATAATTCCACTTTTATATGTATGTATTCAGTTTAAAGCATATTTCTCAAGACACTACAATTAGAAATTTTCGATTTTTAAAGCTGTCGCCCACTGAAACTCTTTTCGGTCCAGACGTATCGCCCACAACTGTGGTGGACACCTTCAAAGGTGTTAAGGTTGAAGTTAATATAACTTCTTTAGTTATTTTAAAGAAACTGATGCTGTCACGGGAAACGCTACTAGACTAATATGCTTGAAGTTAAATTCTCAATTGTCAGTTGATTGCTTGTATGTAGTTGACTAGTCCAGTGTGTTAACTAAAGGTTTTTATGTGAATTATGGGAGAGCTGAAAGCCGCGTCTTGCCAATATATTGTAGCATACTAAATTCCTCAAAAGGTAAATAGTATGTCTGCTCTACCTTATAGGCGGCAGAGCCTCGATAAATTACGAGGGGTTCCTGTTTGACGGATAAGCCCAGGGTAAAAAGGATGTTAAATGGCTTCGAGAGAAAAGGGTCCCTCTAAAAAGATCTTCCAGCCAGCTAAGCTTCTTCAACTTAGGGCAGAGCTATGAGCTAGGGTCGTAGGATGGTATACGATAAAAAGAAAGAAATTTTATTGGACGCCACCGTATCTTAATGGATGTTATAATACGAAACTATTTGAAGATCAGATACGGAAATCTTCGAAAGAAAAAAACTTAAAACGAGCAACGTTTAAAAATAATTCTTACTTTTGACGACGATCTCGTACTATCTGAAAATTTAACCACATCTAAACATTTTTAGACTAGGGCTACATTCGAGCCTCGTCACCTTATCACAAAAAAAATAGATTATAAATAGATCAATTAGTCAAAATTATACTTGAAAAAAAACTTTTAAATTCAACACCAATAATATCTTTCTTCAATACCAAAATTTCATGTGTGATTGTTTGCTTCTATAGGACAATTACTGCTGACTTCAATGAAAAAAAGCTTTACAACTTATTATTTTTTCTATTAATTTAATATATATATATATATATATATATATATATACATTGGTTATACAAAGTTATCTGTAAGGAGACTTTCAAAACAGTTTCTTTATTACGATTTAACATTAATATCTGAATATTCATAGGACATTTTTTGATTGCATACTTTACATTAATTCTCTATAAGAAATATATAATTTTCATTTTTTATGTAACAGTTTAATCACGATACTTGAATAGGATCCTGTTCAGTTTACAAGAATCAAATTAAATGCCCAAAAAATTTTTTTTGTAGATTATAGAACTATATTTTTAATAGATATTTTTAATGGAATCAAAACTCAAAAAATACTTATTCTCGACATTAAGCTGTACTTCAGGTGTACTGTCAAAATATGTTATACACTATAATTTGGCAAACAATTCTTATCGTATCACATGTTTAGTTATGCAAACATTTTAATATAACTTTGTAACTTCAAAATTATCTTATAGAAATACCTTGAAAATAATAAGGTCATTTATGCATTATTCAAATACTAAATTTTAAACTAAATTTTATGTGTATCAATTTAAATGATCATTAAACCTTCACAAAAATTTTGAGTATTAACTTTAAATAAACATATATAGAATTTTCAAAAATTATTTGTACATCTTAAATGAATGTTCCTTGAAAAGAATATAGATATAAAATGGAGGATGACTCACCGCTGGATATCTGCTTGGCGGCCAATTTTTTTTAAAACATCTACGTACTTACAGTTGTGGTTGCGCGCAGCTGACACAGGTGTCCAAGCTTGACTTCCATACTAACCAAACATATGTGGGGGGTTTCCACTCTTTTGCCCAGCAACAATTGAAACTGCATCTAAAGCTCATCAATTTCCAAAAGAATTTAATACGTGTCTTTACTTTACTTCAGTCTCGTACTTGCCATACGGTTAACAATTGTTTAGTATAATACATAATTTCCATTACTTTAATACTTGAAACTTGAAATTAATATTTGCATCGTTAAAACTTTGGAACGTTAAAACTTGGGACGTTTAAACTTTGGAACGTTAAAACTTTAAAACTTGCGCTGAAACGAAATGGGAAAAATTAATTTAAAGGTAAGTTTGAGAATTATTTACCTACCGTAGAAATGTAATTACAACTATCTTAGGTCGATGCTACAACTAAAAATGAATCCATGGTATCCGTTGACACCACCCTACTTTCCTCTGGGACGGCATGTTTTAACATAAAAACTTGCAGGCCCTCGATAACACTTGTATTCGGATTACATACTGATATCAAAATAGAAATTAACCACGAGGCAATGTTAACTATTCATGCATGCGCCGGGAAAGGGAATATTGTATCAAAATACAAACAAATAGAAGAACACTTAAAGTTTACTTTGACTATTCAAATGTAGATAGGGCACTATGTATGAATTCGTAATATATGGTTTCTATAAAAATTTAATATTTATTGAATAGGTGTATTGAACAAAAGCGTATTTTTAAATAGCAGAAAATCGCATTTGTTACAATATATAAAAACTTCTTTCCTATTAAGATCGTGTTTATCTCTCTAAACACAGCATTCATACAAGTATAATAGTAAGTTACCGTCGACGATCTATTCTCTATTAATTTATGTTTTCTAGCTGTAGAACATGTTCTGCAGCTACAAACTTTTTGCTATGTTGGAACCCGCAATGTGGCTTTTTACTAATTCACCGCAATGAAGTGCCTAAGCATGCTGATGGAAGTGGTTGTCGTTTCATTTTGGCTGACTCTAATAAATTCCAATACTAGTGTATTAGTAATGGTATTGATCTGGTGACGTTGGATATCCTACTGATGCCCGTACTGTTTGTTTTGGCTGGAGGTTTATGTAAAGATATAGATGGTTGTAAATTTTTTGCGGTAATTTCGATAGTTACGTGGTAAAGAAAAATGGACATATATACGAAAGTAAATGATAATCAACAGAAAACGTATAATTAATGATTTTAAACAGAACAAATAATTACTTAAAAAACTTACTTCTGTCTATAGAACTAAACGGAACACAATATTTAAAGCGGTCGTTTAGAACGAGATGCGATTGTAAAACTCTAGCGGGAAACGAAAATAGACCCTTCTTTTATCTTCTCTAAGGTAGGTTATAATTCTTGCACATATAAAGTACAATATATTTTTTTGTTATCGCGGCACTTACAACAGGCTCGGTGTCTGAAGTTGCTAAGTACCTAGACGTAGCCGAAAGAAAAGTAGATACCAGGCTAACTACCAGACGCGGACAGTGGGGGGATTCGCCTACATACCAAAAATGAACAAGAAAACCATCGCCCACGATTATCTATTAACACATAAAAATAAATAAAGGATTCTGTACAAACAAGCAAAAAGAAAATAAATCAAGCAGTATTATTTCACAGCAAACAATTATATTGTATGGACAATTTAGTACCTTAGATACGAAGTGCACATCTCGTAGTTACACAAAATAAAAATGATCAGTAGTAAATCAATATATGAGAACTTTTGTCAAGCGTTTTTAAAATTTTGCCTAATACTTTTTGTAAAATAAATTAGTCAGTAAAGCGAATAATGTGTGCGTTTTTTTGACAAGCATATTTAAAAATAGTACATCGCACATGTAGAGCGATAATATCAATTCGCAGCAACAAACAATAGTTCTACAGTGCCATGTAACTACACCAAACGTTGATACGGAATATGCCACTGACACACACAAAAGAAAGCGAGTTGCTACCTGTAGGTGTCCGAATACTTAGCTCACAAGCCGTCGGGAGTGAGTCAGCTCAGCAACACTATGGTCGTCAGGATACATTTACCGTGCTACCGTAACTGCAACAACGGTCGACGAAAAAAAGCAGTTGGTCTACATAAAGAAAGAACCTATTTGGCCTCCAGCTAAAAAAAAAGCTAAAAAAAGAATCTGATTAGAATGGGTACGCGCGGGGAAACTCACCAATTCACGCTAGACACATCCTAGTTGTCAAACAGAAAAAAACAAACGTGCATTGCTTTTGAAATACGGTGACGAATAATGTAGAAAATATTTCAAAGTACAAACTGTAGAATCAAATTCAACAATGGTTCAACTAATAGAAATTCGAACTGCAAACCCCTCGATTATCGGAGCACGTTTGAAACTGGAAAACCCGGGTTTTATCGGATTGTGCGCCACTTTATTTCAACAAGTCTTTACATTGGAACAATAGAGGAAACCATTATATGCGGTTTTAATGTATACCAAGATAACAGCTACCTAAAACAGAAGATAAACAACTTAATTGTAGCATAAACCTGTCGTTTCAAAATAAATAAGTTCAAAATAAAAATTTGTAGAAAGCGTATTTACTATTAATTATGTTAGAGAATTTAACAGATTACCGGATACCTAAAACAAGGCATAGACTATTTACTTTATCGAATAAATTTTCGTTTTGAAAGCAAAAGGGATTTGAGTTGAGGAACTTATTCGAGAGCGTGTTTATTATTAATTATGTTGAAAATAAACGTAACAAAGTAAATACGGTACATGCAATAACATTTTAATATACCGGGCGTAGGTAAATAATTAACAAATTCTAAATGGAAAAATAAATTAAGCGGTAAGTTATATACAACATAAACGAAACAATGGTCTTCTAGAGGGTATAGTCTCTTAATATTGTAAGAATATGCATTGACCCAAAATGCCTTGTCTTGATGGGCAGCTCTTTCAGTAGAGAGGTTGCTCATAAACTTGAATATCATTCTGTTAAGTGACTTTAGCGCTGCGCCATTTCTGCCGCGGATTAAGATTGCAATTTTTGTGAAGAATGCAATATACTTACGTTGGCTTTTAGTAGATTGTCTGCTCCAAGCCAACAATATTTTTAATTTAACACGTCAGTTTTAGAAACTACTACAGCCAGCCAAGAAGAAGTGGCCACCACTTTCGACAGCAGGAATGTGCAACTTAGAGCAGGTTTATTTTCTGGGCTTCACATTCAGTTTTATTTTCTAACAATTTAGTGTTAGGCAATCATATAATGCACTTAACGCTACACATGTTGCTAGAATTTAGGCGATAATGTCATTATAATCGTATTTAATATTCCGCGCAACTATACTGTTTTGAATAGTCATGCGCATTTGTTGCTAAAGGACAAGACGTAATTTTGTTCGTTAGTATGTAATCAGCATACACGATTTTTTATGAATAATAATGGGTTTAAAAATATTCCATTCATGGCAATTTCGTATAGCCTGGGGTTGGTGCTATACACCCAGTTTTCAGTTAGAACAAAGTTCTAATTCAATATGTAGTAATTTATGTAAAACGGTTGGTTATTAAATATGGCGTCTTCATTTTTCTAAAAAATTTTAAATTTTTAGTAAGCAAGTAGAATTTATCGAGCAAGATTTAATTATTGGCTTTTCAAAGGAAGTTGTATATCGTTTTGTAAAGAAGATTGCTGGATAGTAATGCTCTGAAGCGACAGGTGTTCAGTATTTCTTTTGTTAATACTTAAATGTTTTTGTCATCAAACTTTGGTGTATAACATTTTTTTTTTATAATGATCAAGAAGAACATTATAAATATTATTGTAGAAGTATCCAATACAGCCGTGATGGAACTTTTGTTGAAAAGCACGATTTACTCATCCAAAATGTTTTTAAGTAGTAAATATGAAGTTTAACATTTTGAGTATGATAATTGCACGTAATTTTAATTAAAGCAAGTTACATTTTTATAAGGTGTAATTGGGATGATGTGACATTTTTTGTTGCCATATTTTTGTATTATACATTTGTTATGTTCAACTCTTCAACACAACATATGTAGTGTAAAAAACCTAGTTCTCCATATTTCATTAAAGCAGATGACGCTTTTGTTTGTTGGTTGAATATTGTATTTAGAAAATTCTTAATTTCAACAAAATAAAATAAATCTTAGAAAGATTAAAAATTAAGCTAAGGACATATTTTTTGTGCTTGTAAGCTACATCAAAGATCTCTGATTACAGAGAATGATTTATGTTAATAAAATATTAAGTATTTAAATATGACAGGTTTAGTTTGTTTATTACTATAATTTTTTGCTTACTTCATCATTTCTTCGGCACTCACATTTATGTTGTTGTGTATATATTTGATATTTGATTCCAAACTAACATTCAATGAGCACATTAACCATGTTATTTCCAAGGGCTACAAAGAACTTGGTTCTATTATAAGAAACTGTCGAGAGTTTAATGTTAATACAACTATAATACTTTACTCCGCATATATAGGATCTAACCTAGAATATGCAGCAATAGTATGGGAACCGTTGTAAAAATTTTATTTTTGATTAATAAATCCCTTCATAAAATTGCGAGAATAATAAAACACTTTTATTAAAACAACAGTAAATTACATTCAACAACTAAAGTAATACGTTAAAGCAGCATCGTCCTTTGGTATTCTATTTGTGGTTAAATATCTGTGTCTTCTACAGCTATTTGCAGGCGCGTTTCTGTTTGACTGTACCCTCCTCGGACGCCTCGGTCGCCCAAGCTAGTTTTGTAATCAGTCGGCCATACGTGGAAGAAGCAATAAGATGTATCAAAAATTGCAGGCCGGCAATCTGCGTATCAACTTTGATAAGTTAGGACACATCTTCGAATAGCGGTTGGTAACGTATAAAAATTATTAACTTGTTTAATTTGAGATAATTTATTTAGCGCGACAAGACATAATGCTACAATTGACAATGCAACTCTGAAAACACAAAATTTAGAAGGCAGTTTATTAAGAAGACGACTTTGCTACAACTTACGATGCAACTTTTAGAATAGAAAATTTAGGAAACCAATTTTATAAAGACCACTTTGTTATACAACGTAAGGATGCTACTTTGGTAAGGCGGCGTGATTCAACAACCAGATTGCAGCGACTGCCGAATGTATCGTGGCCGTATTTGATTCTACACGTGGCACAACTCTATAGTAGAAGTTGTTTAGTATGAATTTGGTTCACACTACACGCAGTGATCTTTGCATAAAATAACAAGTACCTCATCAAGGCGAGAAATGCAGTTTTTGGTTCGTAGATAGCTTTAAGTCCTTTTTATGTGTTTCACACTAGAAACACGTTAATTTGTTCTAATGTGTAAAAGCATAAATATTATACAAGTTTCAACTATTGCTGAGCTGGATTTTCCAATGTCGAATTTAAAATTCACTGATTTGATGTTTTGAGAAACAACACGCATGGTTCATTATGAATCGTTAGTAACAACAACAGGTGTTACTGACGTCACATATTTGTCTGTAGTATACTGCTGACAGATGTACTCTTGAAAGCAAATGCTTCGAACAGCTTTAGCACAAGTTATGTAAACAAGAGTATTTTTGTGATCTGCTTTATAGAAACTAAAACTTGCACATGTAATTTAAAAAAGAAAAACTTGAGTAGTAACATTTTTAGAAGCAATTAATTTGTCATCTGCCTAAACAGATCTGCACAGGTCGGAGCCCTTTTTTTGTATAACAAGTTTACAATATATTGTAAAATATTTGATTAAAAATAATTTAGATAAACCTGAAGTTGAAAACCATGAAGTGATACAGTTGTTAATTACATTTTTGTTGCAAATCATTTTATTTTAAAAGAGATTCTTTTTAGTAAACAATTGGTTCAAAATTAAAGTTTTTTATTTTGATCAAATATGATCAAACCTATACACATAAAGCTAACATCCTTATGAGTAGAATTTTGATGCCAACTTTATATTGAAAATATCTTTTTTACTACTTCTTTATGTATATTTGCTGGACACAAGTAGTGTTCCACTTTTTTATTTATCTAACTATTACAATTTCTTACAGGAACAGCGTCTTATTTTATTAAGACAGGTTTTTGTCATCGAAGGCAATCTTTTTTTTCTTTGGGTTTCCACGTCCGCCCTTAGAAATAGGCCATGCCATTATCATGAATAAGTCCGGACTTGGTGGCGCCTATTTGGTTTAGATTAAGTTTGACCTACAAACAGATTTCGACTTACCCTCCCATTTCTCATAGCTCTACCCAAGGAATAGACCCCTAGTTATGTCGGAAGACTTAGTTTCACTGCCACCCAAAATGGGGCTGGTGCCTTTAAGAAAAGATAAGTTTCACCGTATTATGAAAACCACATAACTTGTATTAAAGCTGTACAACGTCGGTTTTTAAAGTTTCTATCTTTTAAATCTAGTGGTATTTATCCTCCAATTGGATTTCATCAGACCCTACTTCTACAACAGTTCCAGTTTCAATCACTCCGCAACCGAAGAAAGATTAATTTATTAACTTTTCTACATAAGCTCCACACTCAACAGATTAACTGTGATGATATCGCACATATGTTAGAACGCAATATATCTTGCCTATCTGTACGTAATCCTACCTACTTCTACTTAAAAACACCTAGAACCGATAGACTCAAGTTTTCACCATTACACAGAATGTGTACTGCATATGAAGATGTATGTGTAATTATTGATATTTCAAGATGCTCAATCAAGGACCTAAAACAATTAAAATTTTAACAATACAAATGATTTTAATTTACTCTTGCTTTAGTATTAATTATGAAATTCTGTACTCTTTTTATTTGTGTTTATAGCTTTTCTTTTTTCTTTCATATTTCTTAGTTTTAGTTGCATTTTAATTGTATTTTGTTGTATTTCTGTTCAAATATGGGCATTTGTCTTTTGAACATGTAAATAAATAAAATAAATAAATAAATTAATAATTTTGTATAAAGAATAAGAGCAACTAATTTTTTACTAGATGCTAATCAAAACTCAAATCGTTTTATTTTTAAAATCTAATAAAAATAAGTAGTTTATGAGATTGATTGAGTTCATAAAATTAAAAAGAATATAAAAAGTGTTTTAATTACTTCAATTTAAGAATATTATATTACCATACATCTAAATTCAAGTTGAAGGTATATATTGACTTATTTTTTATGTATTTGCTTTGGCAACAGAGATCCACAGCAAGATATGTATACGCCGATTCGAGAACAATATGAACAGCTAAGCCGCTTTGGGAAACAAAACGTGCAGCAAGATATGTATACGCCGCTTTGAGAACAAAATTGTCTTTGTGTGTAAATTTGGTGCGTCGGGGGGTCGTTAGGTCTTTGGGGTGTGCGTTCGGCGAGGTCGTTAGATTTTTGTCATGGGGTGGTGCGCGTGCGCTGGGGTGGAGATATTTTCTTAAAAATTTTTTTAGCAGCGTTCCCGGCGTTAAATGTTAAATAAGATGGGGAAAGGTGTTATACATTTTTCAAAAAATGTTGTGTGTGTAGAAAATGGAGTTCACGTGTTGGTTCTTGGCCGCTTCGGAGATTTTTCTGGGTAGGTTAAGCTAAAAATTAAAACGCCGCGGTGAAGAATTTTTTTATATTAAGCAAACGCGTGCAAGTGGTAAAGAGTGTTTGAGCTCTCCTCATAAGCTGCGTTTTGTACGAAGTAGCAAATAAAATTGAGAAAATATACAAAATGTTATATGATGGAGGTCAAATTTTTAAACGTTTGCAGGTAAAATCTTGTAAAAAGAAGTCATTTACTTCTCGCGATTTCAATGTCACGATAAAATACTAAGAATTTGCATGCAGTCGAATATAACCTCGTGTTTGGAATTATAAATCTCTGGTAATATATATGCAAATCACGCCGACATTCGACTTTTAATATAATGTATTTAATTAACATAAGGTGTGTTGCAAAAACTTGTTAAGACAGATATGCCGTATATTCCCTTCTTGATTACATCACCCCAAAATAATTTATACAATTACACTGAACTTGCAGTCGGATCTTATAATCTTTTAATTATACCCGTATGAATTTAAAATATATGCAAATTATACCACCTTTTATCACGATTTATTTGACTCTCAAATTATTTGATTTGATCTTATATCAAGGCTTATGTATTAACTTTACAACTCAAGGTGTAGCATCAAGGTTTTACGTCACTCTCAAACTATAGAACTTAATAAAAATAGCTTCCCTTAGCACCAATATCATTTAGAAAATATGTGTTTCATTAACATATACTTATTTATTAAATATTTCCTACCAAAATTTATTCAAAAAATTTAAAAGTTCTTTATTTTCATTTTCATATAGGTAAAATCACCACTTTGCTATGCTCTCGGCTACCTAGTTCCGGCTACTTTTCCAAGGTCGTTGTGACGTCATAGCCTTTTATAAATATAGAGCAATGTAATACTATTCTAAAATTCTAAAAAGAGTCTTTCTTACTAGCCACAAATACATACAGCTTGTAGAACGCGAATGTATCCAAGTCAGTCCATCGGCACATAAAATAATCTTTTAATCCTTTCCTCTTTCTCTTCCATTTAGTCCAACTTTCGCTTTTTTGCATGCATTTCCTCTAATTCCAGCTGTCTTTTTCTTCCACTTACAGCGTATGGCGTGCATAATTGGGCAATTTCCTGCAGCGTCAACGGAGAGAGTTTACTGCCAATATTTACGCGTTGTCGTACAACCTCTGGGCGAATGTTAGACGTACTTATCAACCCCGATACCGACATGATTATTTCTTTTGGAATTGTAGACTATGGTGTTACAGATTGTGTAAAATATGTTACCTGCTTTAATGTAGCACTTGTGTAAGATTTTTATTTTATCTTGGCTGTCGTCCTACTCTAATATCTCCAAATAATTTACAGGTAAATAGTTAAAGCTAAAAGCTGAAAGCACATACTTTATCAATTTTTTCCTTTTCTCTGGTTTTTCTGACAACTTAATTTGCAAGCCCGTCAATTTCTTTGTATTGCCGTTCCCCCAATACATGTACTGTAGCAGGTTATTATACACTAAACAGCAGCTATTTTGTAGCTTGTACGATAACTTACTCCACATTTTGGCGGTACCGAGTACATTGGCGCCTTTAGGAAGTATAACTTACTATCTTCCAATAAGGTTAAACAGTCTTTTAAGGGATTATACACCCGTTCCGCACTGACATAGCTTCCAATTGTACAGTTTTATATTGTCGCTTCCAATTGCGTAATACCGTGTTCTTTGGTCAAAGTAGACGCGAATGTTGCTCTTAAACGTGCATCTGGACAACGTAAAAAAATCTAGTATATAATTTCCAAGTTGTTTATTAACACCAGGATTTGTTATCTGACACACAAATTTGTTGTATATCTTAATTCTTGCATTGGTTGTTAGCCATGTTAAACAATCGAATTTATATTAAAATTAAGTTTAAATGGCTCCATGCTTGGCATTAAATATTTTTAAATTTTGTTATGTGTAATGCCAGAATAAAAATTTTAGAATAGTATTACATTGTTCTTTATTTATAAAAGGCTATGACGTCACAACGACCTTGGAAAAGTAGCCGAAACTAGGTAGCCGAGAGCATAGCGAAGTGGTGATTTTACCTATATGAAGAATTTTGTTATGTTAAGTAAAAACGTGCAAGTGGTAAAGAATTTTTTAGCTTTCCTCAAAAGCTGTATTTTGTATGAAGTAACGAATAACATTTAGAAAATATACGAAATGTGATATAATGGATCTAATTATAAAGTCTGCATGTAAAATCTTGTAAAAACATGTTGTTCACGATTTCATTACCAAGATAAAATAACAAGAATTCGCAGTCGAATATAACCTCATGTTTTTTTATTGAAATCATTCAACTTTTAATATAATGGATTTAATTAACATAAGGTGTGTTTGCAAAAACATGTTAAGACTATTTCCTTCTTGGTATGCAAATTATACCACCTTTCATCACGATTTATTTGACTCTCAAATAAAAAAATTAATTTTATCTTATATGAAGGTGTTCTTGCTTACATTTAGCAATTTCAATATATATTTAATATGTGTGTGTATATGTAAAAACATGTTAAGACAGGTCACTCGTTATTTTATTCATGATTGCATCACCAAAATAATTTATACAACCACACTAAACTCGTACCCGGATCTAAAATATAACCTTTAAATGTATGCAAATAATGTCGTTATTTAAAACGTGGTGAAGAATTTGGATGGGGATGTACTCATTCTCAAATGCGGAATGGTACTGCATAAGGCGTTCTGAACGGAGGCTTTGCACGCATTAGGTGATTAAATACTTCGGAGATTTTTAGGTTAAGCAAAAACATGCACGTGTTGAAGAATCTCCCGAGAATTTCAAAAATTATTTTTGTATTAAATATATAATGTTAAAAAGAAACACACAATATTTTAATGTTTTATTTACAAAAACTTACATTCTTTAATTGTCCCTATCTTTTTGTAGGTGGCGGTAGCAGATTCTTATTTGAATAAAATATAGATAAGACTTCCACATTAAGAAAAATGTATTTTAGTTAAATGTACGGGTAATTTTTTTAATTATAGTTTAGTAAAGTGCATGGTAGTTAATGACCTCGAGGTTGTGATATTTATAACAACATACCGATATATGTAAATTATATATGGAAACTGCATAACTTCAAATCATTTTAGCATAATTGTTAATTACCAAAATTCACAATTTCTACTTCCGTTGAAAACACATTAAGTAAGTGCATCTTGGAGATTTTAATAACTATAGTAAGTAAGTTTATACATACCGATAATACAATGATAAAAATTCTTCTACAACACATTAAACAGCTTATTTATATTTGCTACCTTAAACAACCATGCGGAGTGCATATAAATGTCAGAGGAAGATTTCTTATCTTTCCCTTCCAATCTTAAAATTTATATCGTCAATAAAATAATAAACAGATTACTAATAATAGGTCGTCAATGGAACTAAAACAACATATACAAAATGTGTACAAATTAAAAGACCACTTATTAATTAATCATGACTGTAAATTCCTTTAAAGATTTGATATTAATAGGTAGTAACAATGTTGGTGCTATGTATATAAACGACTTTTTATGAGCATAGTTT
The DNA here is from genome assembly GCA_036346225.1 of Platerodrilus igneus. Taxonomy (NCBI): domain Eukaryota; kingdom Metazoa; phylum Arthropoda; class Insecta; order Coleoptera; family Lycidae; genus Platerodrilus; species Platerodrilus igneus. The sequence continues at coordinate 4,390,310 of JARFIW010000544.1, forward strand.
AAATTAAAATAACACCGAAATTTATGTAAATTTAATAGTTCTGGTTTATAGTTGGTTGATCTCTGGAGAATAAATTTTATGAAACTTAGGTTTAAGAAATTAATCATTTTACAGGTGGGGTTAAATAAAAAGGTACTACTTTGATGATAAAAATCCTATCCAATGCCTTTTATGTTTACACAACTATAACATACTTTAAAATTTAATACCTCGGTAGTAGAATATAATTTTTTAATTGTATTATTGTAACAAAGTTTGCATAAAAAATGCAAAATTTTTCAATATTATACTTACAGATTCGTTAGTAAGTTTTACAATTAAACTTATTTCCAGACATTTTTTGAAACACATCTTACTAGTCTCAAGGAATATGTATGTATGTAGGTATAAAATATACAAATAAAAACACTACTTAATGTAAACATTATTCTTTATTAAAAATGATTATTTGGTTATATGTACAAACCAGTTTTTGAGTACAATTGCATCTGTGGTTGCGCAATTGAATGACGAATGTCGTGTGGTATGTTAGAAACACTTGTGTGAATTGGTGTAATACTTTAATTTATGTAGAGGAATACACCCTAAATCTTCTAGGTTAATAACATTTAGGTGTGGAAATTCATTGTAAATTGCCATCATCCCAAGATATACCGTGAAAGTTTCTGCTTAACCATACCTTTTGGTATTTGAAACGAGCTGATAGACAGTTCCAAGAATATGGTGGTTTCAGCACATATGTTATTGCAACTCCATTCGATAGGAATAGTTGTAAAACAGCTATTTTTTTAAACACAAAGTTATTATGTGCAATTTTAAACCTTTGAATGTCGACAACTAATGGACTATTAATTTTAGACTTCACTCACAATATTGGTTGCAGGATTGTAGCGGACCAAACCATCGTGTAGAATGAGGCAGTACGCTGTAGTGTGAGCTTTAAGCGCTTCTTTCATTTGAAATTGTAATCGTACATCAACCGCTCCCACTTTCACTATTTCGTTTTGATGGGAACAATCGATGACTACAAGTGGAGCGTGCGTTTGAAATTCATTGGGTGTTAATGTCGGCTCGCTGATCAATGTTAAGATTATCGTAAGGATACATAGATGAACCCAGATGTAATTTCATATTGGTCAACTTACAGTGGTCGAACTGACTGCGCCCCTTTTTGCGCGATGTATCGGTTTGAAAGCAGACAATAACAAAACGTGGTTTCTCCACTTGAGAAGCCGTCTTCACAGCCCACGTATGCGTGTGTGTTGTATGTAATTCTGGATATTCGTGTAGTTCCCAACTGCGAAAGCTTATGTCCATGGTGACATTGCGTTGAATATGTTTGAGTAGTTTTAAGCGCTCTGCATCTGCAACGGTTATATGTGGAATCCGCCATGATATATGTGTAATAGTAATTTTGATTGACTCTTTGGTATCAGAATTCGATATAGCTGCATCGTCAGCACTACTTCTAATAAGAATAAGCTCCTGTTTGATATTCAAAAGAATTTTCGGTAGTCCTCCGCAAATCCTAAAACCATGCGCAAGGGAATGCATACGTTGAAATGACCATTAGCATCAACGAGATCAAGCTTATCGATGGGGACCAACCGGCGTTTCTAAAGCGACGACTTTCGCTATAATCGTAGGATAGGAAATTTTAATAGTCGTAGTTATACCTGGATTACGAACGCGGTCAATAGTCTTTCCACCAAGTTCATAACGAATTTCATCAAATAAAACTCCGTTGTTGACAAAATCGGCTGTAGGCGAAACGCCACCATCTGACTTATTCATTGTACCCTCAATATAAATTACGCTGTCCCATGGTAGTGTATAGACATCTTCGTTTTCTATTGGAATCCGTATAACATCGTTCTTCTCATACGTGGTATTGGAGTACGGAGTATGCATATGTTTGTCGGCATTGACGATGGTTGTATCAAATATAGCACGTTGCGTAACATTTAAAATATTACTATCCATTTTAGCTATGTAGCACTTCGAGTCCTAATGTTTGCAGAAATTTAACGTTTTCCGGTGTTAATCGGTGCACTGGTGTCTTGTAACTGGTAAAGGTGCTGACAATGCGTCTATTAATAGGTTTTGGTGGTTTATGCTCATAGCGCAAAACCATTGTTTAAAGACGCTTTAGATAAAGTCTAATCGTGATGGTTTCCCGACGAAAAGTGATGAGATTACCGTTTTGATCAACTATTTTAACAATGATGCGATCGATGATTCGTGTATTAAGTGGCATATAGGTGACGTTCACGGGGTTTTCAATAATCTTGTACCCTGCAGCAACTGCAGGAAAGAATTGATGCAAAATGTGTACAGGTTTGCTATTCCGATACGATCCGACCACAAGATTACATTCAATACATATAGAATTGATTGGAAAGACTTGTGCCGGATGGTCCGAAATAGCAGTAGTGAGAGCTGGTAGTTTACGTTTCTCAAAACCCAGCAACGAAGCAAATGAATTTGGTTGTGTAAAATCCACTACACCTGATGCTTTGATTTCTGTATGTAAACTGTTATTATTGGCTCGAATATCAATAAGATAACGTTTGGATGAAGTGCGTTCACGGGGATCGTTCAGATTACGTCGTACGAACTTATTAATATCTGCCACTTCATAAGTTCCTTCTGGTAAAGTAAGCACGATGTCATCAATGTAAAATTTATTGTTCGCTTCCGTTACATTGGGAATTGAAAAATATGTATCAAAGTTTGTAAGACCAATAACGTACTCATGATCATCATCGAGTACAATTGGTGGGTTGATGATTGCGGTGAGCGTAGATTCAGTTCCAGTTAAAGTAAATGTGTACATGTTCGGTGTTTGACGATAAACTAACAACTAGCCGTATTCGAAGTTGGGATGGGGTAATAAAAAGCAAATTCCTGAAACACTTGCAATATATGGTTTTTAATTAAACACTTGTTATACAAAACAGTTAAAAATACACTAAAATCAAATAATATATAACGTTGTTAGAAACCTAACGGAGGACTATTTTGCAGTAAAAATTTCAATACGAAGTGTCCACAGGTAACAGTGTTAAGCGGTTGAAATTGTTCATAATTATAATAGAGAGTGCATGGTCCTGATGAGGTTAAGTATTTGACAAGTTCCCTCGGAGGTAGTAGATTACCAATGCTATCATAATAGACTGCCCTTGAACCATCTTTTTGTACGCGGTCCAATGAGTTCCCACACCACGTGTAGTATCATGATTAAGAATACCACATTCTCGCCAACGAATTGTGTTTGGAAGTGAATTGCGCATGAATATTCCACAAAAGTGGGATATTGGTAAACGTTTTATGTATTTGTTCAAGTCAACATTGGTCAACGCTCGCATAGGTAGGTTTAACGAATGCGTTGAGTTTTTTTTTCGTTGTCTTTGTTTACGCAAACCTTGCCCGTGTGTAAGAAAAGGCTTTAGGTACAGTCCATGTCCACGGCGATAAGGTTTCAAATAGAGACCCTTTCCAAGTGTCACTGCCTCTTGTGCCATATTACGCCGTTTCGCTTCATCTAATTGTTGTCCAAGTTTAGCATCGTTGACAGCTTTTGCAATCCCAGCTGCTCCACCCGACAACGCTCCAATTGCGGAAAGGGCTCAAAAATAGGTATCAAAGGTAGGAAACCACCAGTTTTGGGTACAGGGATTACACGTGGGATGCCACGAATTTCATCTGTTATATCTTTAATCGGTGCCACTGCAAGTTTAGCAGTTTTAATAAGATCGGTCGGACGAACGTTTTTAATGCGTTCCCAAATGGTGCGAATTAAACGCTTGAATGGTATACCACTTCCTGTACGTAGACGCTGACCACGTCGTTTTCCTTTACACCTTATCGTTTTCTTGCGACAACCCATACCAAATTTATCTTTGGCATTCATTGCAGAACCAACAGCAAACGCAGCAAGTTTTCACCTAACGAAGCGTCGGGTGCAGTACGACGTTTTGTGCTGTTTCGGCAAGACGTCGATCAGCTTGGTGTCGGGTTGTTAAGTCTGTAGAAAGATCGTAGGCGATGTCGTGTAGTTTGCAGGCTTCGTCTAAGGGATTACGACCTATATCACCACGCTCGAGGCGTTTCTGAAGCTTAGTACCCGGTCCACAGAAGCGATAGCCTGGTAAGTGTAATTCTACCGGTAAACGATTGATAGCACTATTGAGTAACCCGTAGCCACGATAGGATTTCATTAATCTTGTCAGTCGAAAGGTTTAAAGGAGACTGGTCATGCGTGTAGAATTACTCGCTTAAATGCTTACCATACTGCAATTACGTTTTAGTATATGGATAGAATGCGTCTGGTAAAGCAACAATTGGCGTTGCCAATTACGGACCACAACTGCAGCAACAACACTAACGTGCAAAAGCATGGACTACTATTACCATCAACAATACGGTGTATCATTACAGGTCCATCCAATTGTGTTAAAACTAATGTAGTCATCGGTCTCTTGAAACATCCGAATGGTGTACGCTTTGAAAACGTTTATCTCTACTCAAAATCCTTGTATCAACCAAAGTATCAGTACCTAGAGAGGTTATTACAACCAATAAAAGGAATAGGATATTTTGCGTTTAACAAATGGGATGCAATTGTTACTCCAGCGGATGCAAAACCTGATTCGATATTTATTTTCGATGACGTGTCGTGCGATAAACAAAATGTAATGCGAGAATATTTTTCTTTGGGTCGACATAAGGCCATTGATTGTTATTACCTATGTCAGACCTATTCCAAAATACCTAAACAATTGATTAGAGACAATGCTAATGTCCTAGTGCTATTCAAACAAGACGAACTCAATTTAAAACACGTATACGCTGACCATGTAAACACGGATATGTCGTTTAACCGGTTTAAAGAATTGTGCGGCGTATGCTGGCGAGATCGGTATGGGTTCCTGGTGATCAATAAAGATGGCGATTTGCAGAACGGTCGCTACCGAAAAGGTTTTGACACCTATATATACTTATAAAGCACATAAATAGCATATCACTTCCTACCCGTTTCTAGACGATGGCAGACGACGTGAAAACCAAACGAGAACTCATAAAAGTACGAAAGGCAGTCAAGAGGAAATTACAAGCGCTAAAAGCAGGTGTGGTTGAAAAGGAGCTTGCATTAAGTAAAGTCTATGCACCTATTACAAAACGTTTACAAACACTTCAGACCGGTCTGCTGAAAAATATTAAACAGGAGTCCAAGATCGAAAGCCAGCACTGGTTACCACAACAACATGACGTACAATCTACTCGTAAAAGACGCCCTAAATTTCTCGATCAGGTGCGCAGTTCCACACCAATCGCCGCACCACCAATAGAGGAGGCATGGGAACACAATCCTCATAGCCCAGTCCAGTCTGTGGAGTCCACCTTCGAAGAATCGGAGAGTAGCGGCAACACTCCAGAGACCAATACAGAGTACGAATGGTACCTAAACAGCGAAGAACATAAGACCTATTTACAACGATTCTTACCATCGGTAAGATACTATGTAGATAATCTGTTTTCCAACTTTACTGGTAATTATAACAATGACACGGAGCACTTGCGCAGGGATAAAGTACGTTTTAATCCGGAGACAGGAAAATTAATGATTGGTGATTCGGACATTATATTCGGGATTGGTGAAAAGGTGTGTGTAGAACGATTTTGCTACAACGGTAGCAAAGGGTTGTACGAGCAACTGTTCCTTCTCAATCCTTTGGGTAAATTCTCACTTAAAGAAATTAACGATTATGCGGACATTAAAAAAAGAAGTATTGCAATGTATAGCTTACGACAGCAAACTATAAACCCGAGTGGTCGTGGTCTACTCATGGATTATAACGAGAAGCCACTAGAGTATGTATACTTTGATGATCCCAACGAACTGTGCGAACGGCTCAAGCTTCTGGTCGCCTCGCAAGATGCAGGTAACACCGGTCACACCAACGAAATTACATCGATTATGGAAGAATTACGCGAATTGCGTATAATAGCGTAGATTGTGCGACTTGTTATTTATTATCACGATGGTTATCGACAAGTTTGGACATGCGTCTGACTGTGCTTCATATATTTCTTATGATGATTACTACGATTTTGACAACATGAGATTAGCGCGCGTCGCTACACCACAAGAAGATGATGCAGTTACGAAAGCGTACTTAGAATCGCGGTTAGCAACGCTACACCAGCAAGAGGGCGAACCAACGCTTGCAAGTGGTTCCACTATTCAGCAGTATATAGACACGCTTGTGAAGGAGACAACAAACAGTATGATAACACAATTCTCGCCCGAGTATGTTACAAGATCAGACTTTAACCATTTTGAAGAGATGATGCGTAACCTTGTTCCAGCTACTGTGAACGCTAATGTTGCACAAATCGTAACCAAACGGATAGATGATTCTATGAATAGCATATATAAGACATTAGACGCTGCTATTCAACAAGTGAAAGCACAATTTAGAATAGACATTGCACGAATTCAAGCAGATATTCAACAGTTGCAAGAGAAACCTAAAAACGCACGCATATAGCCGTCAACCATACACACACACACATATTAGCAATATGTCTGCAAAGGAGCAAATCGTCCACGAGTTACATAAGCCTGCTGGCATTAACTTTCCTAGAAGACATGTAATCACAAAAGGATTAAACGAGCTGTTTCAAGTCGATTTGGTGGAAATGATCCCATATGCAAAGATGAATAAAGGATTTAGATACATTCTAGTTGTTATCGATGTATTTTCTAAATACTTATGGGCCGTACTGGTTAAGCGCAAGACGAGTGACCTGTCTTAACATGCTTTTTTTTGCATACACACCTATATTTTAAATTAAAACCATTATAAAATACGAGTCGAATAATTTCTCCTATTCTTTTTGATATTTAATACAAAAATAATAAGGCACAGCCCCGTTTAGGACACGTTTAGATGCTCCCTTCCCCCACCATTCATCATTTTGAGAATGATTATGTCATCCACCACATTTCCTATTTTTGCTTAACCAAAAAACATTTCTTTAATTAACTAAAGCAACGAGAATTTAAACAAAGACGAAGCTCTAAAGATCACCGTTAAATTCTTCACTACATGCACGTTTTTGCATAACCTATAAATTTTTTATCACGTTTGTGAAATTAAACGAGTTATATATATATATATATATATACACAATGTCTAATACGTCATCTATATACAATCACCAAACCGCTAAAAGTAAAAGAATTTTTATTGCCTCATAAATTAAATGTATAATTACATTTAAATATTTAGATATATTCAAATTTGCAAAATGTAAGCAAGAGATGCTTATAACATCAAATTAATTTTTTTATTTAAGAGTCAAATAAATCGTGATGAAAGGTGGTATAATTTGCATACCAAGACGGAAATAGTCTTAACATGTTTTTGCAAACACACCTTATGTTAATTAAATACATTATATTAAAAGTCGAATGTCGACGTGATTTACATATATATTACCAGATAAAAAAAACACGAGGTTATATTCGACTGCATGCAAATTCTTAGTATTTTATCGCAACATTGAAATCGCGAGAAGTAAATGACTTCTTTTTTACAAGATTTTACCTGCAAACGTTTAAAAATTTGACCTCCATCATATAACATTTTGTATATTTTCTCAATTTTATTTGCTACTTCGTACAAAACGCAGCTTATGAGGAGAGCTAAAACACTCTTTACCACTTGCACGCGTTTGCTTAATATTAAAAATTCTTCACCGCGGCGTTTTAATTTTTAGCTTAACCCACCCAGAAAAATACGAACCAACACGTGAACTCCATTTTCTACACACACAACATTTTTTTAAAATTTAATATTTAATATTTAATATTTAACGTCGCGAACGCTGCTAAAAAAATTTCTTAAGAAAATATCTCCACCCCAGCGCACGCGCACCACCCCACGACAAAAATCTAACGACCCTGCCGAACGCACACCCCCAAAGACCTAACGACCCCCCGACGCACCAAATTTACACACAAAGACAATTTTGTTCTCAAAGCGGCGTATACATATCTTGCTGCACGTTTTGTTTCCCAAAGCGGCTTAGCTGTTCATATTGTTCTCGAATCGGCGTATACATATCTTGCTGTGGATCTCTGTTGCCAAAGCGGCTTAGCCCCCCTACTACCACCTCATGCCTCCGCAGCGATAAACCCCGAGTTTAGACCGAAAGCACCATATTTCTTTTTCGCAACGCCTTCTGGCACTGACACATCTTTAACAAAGGCCATCCTCAAAATTTTCTAACCAGCGAAAGAGAAAAATATAACGCGTAAGCACTAAACAACAAAACACCTGCACAAAGCTAAAGGAATTCCAAAAAATTCTGCACTCTAGTATATCGAAGTATCTGCTGTTGTTGATCTACAACCACGCTAGGACGAACGCAATAGTGCATAGTAGTCTAAAGTCTACATATCTACAAGCTGATCCAGTTACAAGATTTATTCAATGATAATTTTTTTTTAGTATTACCGTTTGTCAGAAAATAATTTTGAAAAGTGGAGTTATTAAAGAACCATATTTCTCACAATGTAGGCGAATGTTGTGGTAAAACATACCTATCTAGAAAGACTATTGGAATCAGCATCCAAGGGCAACGAATATGAAACTTTAATCAAAAAAAATATAGCGGTATAATTTGTAAGGCTAAAAAATGCAGAAATACCGGGCTAACTATAAACGCGGAGAATGGAGTAATTAATTTACATAGTTAAAAAGTACATCGCCATCAATTTTCTATTTACAATTAAAAAAAATAAAAATTTGTATTTAGACAAGCAAAAGAATATATAGAAAGTTACTATTTAAACAAAGCAAACGATTTTAGCAATTAATCCACGAAGTGCGCATTTTGTAGCTAACATGTAAAAAAAACCTAATCGGTAATCAAAGAAAAAAAAATTTAAAGTTCAACATAGTACATTTAGAGCGATTTTAATAGCAATTTAAAATAATAAGTAACACTAGTGAAGCTAGTCTTTGAACAGGTTCGGTACACGTGTTTCACCCGTCAGTGCAATGCGACTTGGGTTTATCTCTCGTTATGCAAAAATGAGAAAGAACAGGTGACATACTTTTACGTGCCGGGATACTCATTTTGCAGCCAAATTATCGGAGGCGAATCAGCTAAACATCGTCACGGTAGTCATAGGACCCATTAATGCTAGGATCATACTCGCATCAGCGAGCCTATGCAAAAGAGCATTTGGGGCCATGTAACAAAAAAATAATTTGGTCTACGTAAAAAGGCACGGCCTACGCAGAAAAGATAAAAAGAAACCTTATTAGTATTAATAAGCGAGTACGAACTGACTAATGCTCAGGGATATAATCTATCCAAGAAAGGGTGCATTGCTCTTGAAACAATAATTCATTACGCATAGCATACCTGCTAGCGTGGAATGCAGGATCAGTGTGAAAATCTAATTAGGAAACGAGATGATAAGCGATTCCAATATTTGTAGAAAACTTACGCTATTCAAAATTGCATTATAACTTATAAATAAAGCAAATACATTCTTTTCAGAAAAAAAAATTGTAGACAACCAAGTATATTTACTGTGTTATTCCAAACAATAAGGATAAACTGAGGTACTTAATTTAAAGTAAATGCGCTAATAACGTTCTACAGAGTGTTGGAAAAAAATACTGCAACGAATGCTCTATTTGTCCCTTTTTTTTCGAATAAATATGTCTAATAACCATTATTCACGAACACAAATATTTACAAGGTCTTTATATTAAGACTAGCCTAATCACTACTTGTAGGCCCTAATTTAATCTTCTAAATACGAAGAATTAAAAATTCCTATAACACTAAGAAAACAATAGAAAGGGATCCGTACTCTATCTGGGCTATAGAAATGTCAGGGGAACCGTGTTGACTAGCTCAGAATATAAATAAGTGCAGGTACGTGTTCAGCCAGTTTTGAGACAGAAAACCTAATGACGAAAGAATAAGCGCAGATAAATCTGATGATTAGTATAAACAACTACAGGTGTTGGTTGTGAAATATCTGCAACTAATCCTGATTGTGCTAAAGAATTTATTGGAAAACTATTAATTAATTCGGTAAATGTACAAGTGTTGAGGGATCTTGGCTGTTACAGGCTGCTTTAATTCCTTCACATATCTCTAAATATTGATGAAATAAGGTATATACTTACAAAACAATAGAAAGGTACCAAACTGTATCTAACAAGGAAGAGCAGCGCCAATGTTCGAAGACAACAAACATAGAAACAAGGACAAAGGTGTTTTAAGCATATCTGTGGAGTACATCACTGTACACCTATGAAAAAGTACAGTAGGAGAAGAAAACAGTGAAAGAAAAATGCCTTTGGGAATGCTATGATTCAGATGCATGATGATGTATGATGATGATGAAAAATATCTGTGGAAAACAAAAAAAAAAATAGAATTAGAAGGGCAGGATACGTTCTAAGGTATTTTTGAAGAATAGTGCTGGCTATATTACAAACAGATATAAGAAAAGGAGAGGCAGATGTAGACCTAGATCAGACTATTGCAAGTAGATTAGTAAATAAAGCACATTGTGGGAATTTCAGGGAAATGTGTAGGTTAGGTCAGAATAGAAAACAATAGAGGTACGCGTCTAATCAGTTCCAGGACTGGAAACTTAATGATGATGATGATAACACTAAGCTTACTGGTAGCTTATCAAACATAATTAGAACACGTCAGAAAGTCTCTCTTTACACTTATATATATATATATATATATATATATATATATATTACTCAAATTTAGACCAGGGTAGAAAATTAATTAACGACATCAAACAATTTTAATCACCTTGCATAAAGAAACAAATAGAAATTACGTGCGAAATTTATATTAATTAATTCCATTTTTAAGTAACGAGTATTAAACAAAGTGTACAAATAATAATTAATATTTAATTAGTATTCGCTAAAAATTAAAGGGTAAAAGTCAATGCCATTCATTATTATTTTAATTGGAGTTAATTGAACGATTATTAATGTATCATATGCATAAAAGCTTTTAAAAACCAAATAGTACCAAATATGAGACGCGTTGGTAGCATACAAATATATCAAAAAGGTTAAAATACGTGGAATATCCAAATCGTAAAAGTATTACGATTGAACACCTGCGTATTTTTAAAATACCACGTTCTGTTTAATTTGTTTGGATAAACATGAAAATTCTGCGTATATTGCAAACGGTGGGATAAACCGTAGCTTATATTAACGGGAAGGTTAGTTGAGGGGTTATTTAACTCAAGTAAGTCACATCGCGAGTCCACGTGTAGTTTAGACAACCGATAGTAAAGAATATCGATTTGTACCACTCAGCCCAGGGTAGAAAGAGACGAATAAAACGCGCAAAGCCGAGACACGAATAATAAAAGGCGGGATTTGAGTAACGTCACGAAGTTACGATTGGTGAAAATAAGATGCAGATATGAGAGGCGTAAACGCAACAATTTCTATACAAAATTAATTAATTGTTCGCAGACGCGTTGCGCGACGTGTGAAAATTTCTTAGATTTTCAACTGGCGCGTGTGCAAATTTAATAGAATCGCTGTGCCGGACGGTCGAAAGGGAACAGAGAATGCGAAATTCTAAAAATTGTACGTTGAGGAACAAATCCGACGTGTAAGCACGCTATTATATAAACCCGTGTTTATAGGAGTTTCGCTCTCTTAGATTTTCGATTTTTATTCAATACTTTAAACAGTTTTGCTCTTTATTTTTTGCTGTTATACCATACTTCAAGCAGAATACGTGCTACGACACAAGTTATTATGCTTTAATGCACTTACAGAAGATAGATAAGGTAATTAAGTCTAGTTATAATTGCGGGTATTACTGTACCAATTATCCCAATTAGTAGCGATAAATAAATACATTGAAGTATGCAGTTTTTAGTATAGCGTGAACGAATTATGAATTTCTTTGCTATTTTGTTCGGGAGTGAGTAATCAAGTGTTATTCGTAAACGTGATTGGATCCACAAAACAAGATTTAGATATACATAGATGCGTTCCTGAGAAGCCCTGAAACTTTTTAAACGAATGGTGTTGTAGATGAATTTTAAAAGGCGACCAGGAATCCTAGGACATAAACATAACCCAGCTGGAATGGTGGGGTTAGCAACGACGATGTACAATGGAGCCCCGAGTGCATTAACCTTCAGGTAAATTATGCATTTTGTTCGATCTTAGATGTTTTGGTGTGTGTTGAATATCTTTATAATTTGTTTGATAAAAAATGGACAGTAGTGAATTTGTATAACCAACAAATTTGAATTTTAAGGTAAAATTTTCTTGTTTAAGTAGAAAGGAGTATTTAGCAGTTTATGTTTTGATTATGATGAAAATTTGGCTCTGTCTTTGAGCTCAATTATACTAACCTGTTTAATTAACGTAAAGGGGTGGGAGATGCTCCCTTTTATTCAGACTTAGGTCTGCACATATTGTAACATAATTAGTATGCATCCTACCAGGACTTTAATTCTGGATGCCAATTAAAAATGATGACAAATTTAAACTTGAAATTTTATGATACTGAAATTTATGCTGAAATTTAATTTTGAAATTTTAATGTATTATGAATATTGATATAAATAGAGTTAACGTTGATGTTTGTGGTAGGAATGTGTTTGTTTTTTTTATGAATGAGAATAAAAGTTTTAACTAGGTGAGCAGCCGAGGCGGAAAGAGTAAAACGGCGACTATCTGAAGAGATTCAACAGGGCGAGAATCACAGGAAATCTTGGTGCCCAATTCAAGAGGCTCGAATATTTTTTTTTACTCTGGTGAGGCTTTTTATGAATGAGGATAAAAGTTTTAACTAGGTGAGCAGCCGAGGCGGAAAGAGTAAAGAGGCAATTATCAGAAGAGATTCAACAGGGCGAGAATCACAGCAAATCTTGGTGCCCAATTCGAGAGGCTCGAATTTTTTTATTCTGGTGAGCCTCTGGAATTGGGGCACCAAGATTTGCTGTTATTCTCGCCCTGTTGAATCTCTTCAGATAGTCGCCTTTTTACTCTTTCCGCCTCGGCTGATCACCTAGTTAAAACTTTTATCCTCATTCATAAAAAGCCTCACCAGAGTAAAAAAAAATATTCGAGCCTCTTGAATTGGGCACCAAGATTTGCTGTGATTCTCGCCCTGTTGAATCTCTTCAGATAGTCGCCTTTTTACTTTTTCCGCCTCGGCTGCTCACCTAGTTAAAACTTTTATCCTCATATATATATATATATATATATATATATATTGCTGTGATACCTACAAAAAGCCTCACCAGAGTAAAAAAAAATATTCGAGCCTCTCGAATTGGGCACCAAGATTTACTGTGACTCTCGCCCTGTTGAATCTCTTCTGATAATCGCCTTTTTAATCTTTTCGCCTTGGCTGCTCACCTAGTTAAAACTTTCATCCTCATTCATAAAAAGAAACAAACACATTCCTACCACAAACATCAACGTTAACTCTATTTACATCAATATTCATAATACATTAAAATTTCAAAATTAAATTTCAGCATAAATATAAGTATCATAAAATTTCAAGTTTAAATTTGTCATCATTTTAATATGCATCCAGAATTAAAGTCCTGGTAGGATGCATACTAATTAAGTTACAATATGTGCAGACTTAAGTCTGAATAAAAGGGAGCATCTCCCACCCCTTTACGTTAATTAAACAGGTTAGTCTAATTGAGCTCAAAGACAGACCCAAATTTTCATCATAATCAAAACATAAACTGCTAAATACTCCTTTCTACTTATACAAGAAAATTTTACCATAAAATTAAAAATTTGTTATATATACAAATTTACTACTGTCCATTTTATCAAACAAATTATAAAGATATTCAACACACACCAAAACATCAAAGTTCGAACAAAATTGTATAATTTACCTGAAGGTTACTGCACTCGTGGCTTCAATGCACATCGGTCTTGCTAATTCCACCATTCCAGCTGGTTTATGTTTACAGCTTCAGATTCTGAACGCTTTTAAAATTTTTGTACACCACCATTCGTCTAAATTGGTTCAGGACTTCTCAGGAACTCATCTATGTATATTCACCCCCGAAAATTCGCAAAGCAATTCATAATCCGTTCACGCTATACAAAGCTTCATACTTAAATGTATTTATTTATCGCTTATCTATCTTTTCTAAGTGCACTAATGCATAATAACTTGTATCGTAGCACGTAGTTTGTTTGCAGTATCGTATAACATCAAAAAATAAAGAGCAAACTGTTTTACAGTATTCACTAAAATCAAAAATCTAAGAGCCAAACTGTTTTAAAGTATTGAATAAAAATCGAAGATCTAAGAGAGCGAAACTCCTATCAACACGGGTTTATATAATGGCCCGCTTGCACGTCGAATTTGTCCCGCAACGGACAATTTTTAGAATTTCGCATTCTATGTTCCCTTTCGACGGTCCGGCACAGCGATTCTATTAAATTTGCACTCACGCCAGTTAAATCTAAGAAATTTTCACACGACACGCAACGCGTCTGCGAACAACTAATTAATTTTATACAGAAATCGTTACGTTTACACCTCTCATATCTGCATCTTATTTTCACCAATCGTAAACCTCGTGACGTTGCTCAAATCCCGCCTTTTATTATTCGTGTCTCTGCCTTGCGCGTTTTATCCGTCTCTTTCTACCCTGGCCTGAGTGGTACAAATCGATATTCTTTACTATCGGTTATTTGAAATTCACGTGGACTCGCGACGTGACTTACTTGAGTTAAATAACCCCTTATCTAGCCTTTCCCATTAATATAAGCTACAGTTTATCCGACCGTTTGCAATATACGCAGAATTTTTATGTTTATCCAAACAAATTAAACAGAACGTGATATTTTAAAATACGCAGGTGTTCAATCGTAACACTTCTACGACTTGGATATTCCACGTATCTTAACCCCCTTTGATAGATTTGTACGCTAGCAACGCGTCTCATATTTGGTATTGTTGGGTTTTTAAAAGCTTTTATGCATATTATACCTTAATAATCGTTTAATTAACTCTAATTAAAATAATAATGAATGGCATTGACTTCTACCCTTTAATTTTTAGCGAATACTAATTAAATAATAATTATTATTTGTATACTTTATTTAATACCCGTTACTTAAAAATTTGAATTAATTAATATAAATTTCGCACGTAATTTCTATTTGTTTTAGTACTTGGAACAATTAAATTACATACAAGTTGAGCATTTTAATTCTGCTTCTTTTTATAGAAAGCGTCTAGTGAATAATTTAAATCCCTTATTTTTAATGAAACGAATAAATTTTTATGCTCCACGCGTATTATCTAATAAAATTCTATACAAACCCTACATTCTAATTGAATGATTTAAATCTTTACAGTAGGCCTTTAATTACGCGTACCTTTTCCCAAAGCTTCCTTATACACGGTGATTAAAATTATTTGATGTTAATTAATTTTCTACCCTGGTCTAAATTTGAGTAATATATATATATATATATATATATATATATTTATATATATATATATATACTGCTGTGATAAAGGGTTATTTAAGGGTGTATTTTATAGCAATATTCATGTAGTAATCAGAAAACACAATAGGAAGTAGAAAACTACATTTATTTAGGAGAAAATTGAGTAATTGGGATAGTTTGTAAATGGTAAGCAATCAACACCCTGTATACAGAGCATAGGTAGTTTTAAGCGACGCAAATAGTAACAATAGGACGCATAGTTAGCATAGAAATAAGTAATTCATGCATTAGGTAAATAACAAATATTTAACACCCGGTAGATAGAGTTTTAGTAAATTTTATATAAGGCAAATAACGATATTTTTTCAGTGGAAGCACGCGTATTTAGAAGTTCATATAATTAAACACGGATTGAGAAGGATTTGAATTAATCAGTTATGATAATACGGAGATAAGAGATAAAGCTCAAAGAAGGGTAATGAAGGTGCGTACAAACAATTAATAAGTTTTGATAAGTAAAGGTAATTAAAAGTGCGTAAATAAATAAGCATATATGAAAATTGAAAGTTGAATTGCATCAGGTATTTGTGTATAATATGGAAAAGCGATTATATTTTTCAAAACACCGCATGTCTGATAACAATGCAGCTATAAGCAAACAACAATTACTCGAAAGGCCGAGAATGTTACATCAGAAAACAACTTTAAGTGTAGGAAATGGAAAGACTTGTTTGGTTAAAATTAGTAGGCCAAACCCACAGACAGAGGGGGACCTACTCATATATTAACAACGAGGAATGATAAGAAGCTTAGTTTTCAACTCAACAAGGCCAAGCTGTGTCACTATGAATCAAAGAGTAACGCATACGTAATAATATTTTGAAAGTAAAAGTGTTTAATGACAGATAGTGCTACGAAGATGAAAATTTCTAATGCCGATGAACGTAAGTAGAATTTTGGGAATTTATTTAAACAAAATATAATAATAATAGGGCTCCAGAAGGGGACGATTACATTCTAAGTTGGACGAAAATAAATCTAAGTGTGATAATAATAATTTTAAGTCTGAGGATGGTGAGAATAATTGGAGGGTGTATAATAATCCAAGTTTGAGGGTGACGACAATAATTTAAATGTAATAATTCAAGCGTGTGGATAGATAATATTTCAAATGGGTATATAATAATTCCTAATTGGTGGAAAATAATTTCGAATACGATGGATGGTATAATAATGCATGGAGAATTCTAATTGATGTTAGTTGATAATGGATGCGTCGATAATTTTGGTTGCGAAAAGGAAATAAAGAAGTACACAGACCAGGTTAGATCTTTTTAGTTTTAAGACATATTTTTTTATTTTGAATTTGAATATTGAATTGATTAATTAATATAAAATAGTGTAACAGAGTCAGCAACGAACTTTTGCATACGTTGAAAGTACGTAAAATAATAAAGGAGTTTTGAACGTTCCAGGCTTTTTGAAAATAAAAAAATAGTTTTTGGTGACTATAGATTGATGGCAAAACATATAAATTTTTAAGATAAATAAGACTTATAATATTGATTGATTGAAAAGTGTAATTTATTAATTTTCAAAACCTGTGCATAATATTGGTTTTCATTATATGGAATTGAATTAACTTCATTTTATAATTCAAAATAAAAGCTAGTCGAGGCAGAATAATAAGATAAGTGGGAGTGTAATTTAATAATTTAAACAGAGAGGAGCTATAAGTTGAATACGCCATTGATACCGAGAACGGCGTTATCACAACAAGTTTTGTTATTGGTCGACACAAGGTCGGTCCACGATAAAATCCAGTTCCAGGAGTATCATAGCATATATATATATATATATATATATATATATATACATTAATAATTAATGGACTGGTCAGACTTATAGTATACACATGTAAGTTTTTTCCTTGGGATGTAGTCCAAATCAAACAACAGATTAAAATTTAATTTTTAATCAATCGCCTAACGTTTCGGTACGTTTTTTGTACCTTTTTCAAAGGTTTGATCGACTAAAATATAGAAAATTGAATAATAATTACTGAACGATTCACATATTAAATGCCCTTCAGGCAATGTTGTAACTTTTTAATTTTTGACCGACATTTATTATGTGAATCGTTCAGTAATTTTTATTCAATTTTCTATATTTTAGTTGATCAAACCTTTGAAAAAGGTACAAAAACGTACCGAAACGTTAGGTGATTGATTAAAAATTAAATTTTAATCTGTTGTTTGATTTGGACTACATCCCAAGGAAAAACTTACATGTGTATTATACTATATATTTAATGCTATAATTATAGGGTTAATTTAGGGGTAGGTTAAGTCATAGGTGTCGTAGAACAAACAAAGGAAACTTTCAAATATCAAAGGCGCATAATTACAGATAGGATAAGAGTAAATAGGTCACTATACATATTGTTAGCTGAGTGCACACTGTATATAACAGTAAAAGAGATTAAACGCATATCCAGGAGTAGCTACGAGCAAAGATAAGATTTAAAAATGTAACGAGATGCATCAAAATTAAATCGATGGAAAACCTATATGAATTGGCTAGATAAATATTCAACAAGTGCGTTAATATATCATCATATACGCAGGCAAAATCTATGTATTATTTGATTAAATCGTACGTGATAGAAAGTATTACATTTGTTCAAAAATCCAAGTTAACTAGAAAATAAACAAACGCCAAATTTATTTCTGTTTACATTAGAATAAGCAAATAACAATAATACGTGATTTAATGAATGAAGATTTCTGGGAGTTCTAAATTAAATGTATTGTTATGTAAATGAATACGTGACAACTTGAGCGTTTTTCTAAGTATTTGAACTAGACAATTGGTAAAATTTCCGAAGTACACAAGAGATAATACAAATGGGGTCGCCAAACACGTGAAATGAACGAATAGCAAACAAAGGGGCAAGGCCTATAAATACGATAACAATTGAGCAACGTGTGAGAATACATTTTAAACTGGGCTGTCACGATACTCAAAAGTACTAAAATATTCACGTATCCAGTTAAACGAATGTAAAGTGAAACGTTTTTTTATAAAAGTGTAAAAATCGTGCCGATCTATTATAGACGTAAGTAAACCAGATTTAGTAAAATTATACAATTTCTAGAGTAAATAAAACAGGGCTCTAGAGACTGCTCTGGAGACTGTTCTGGAAACGATTCTGGAGATTACCTCCTGTTAAATTAATTTTGATAATCACTAACATGGTAAATGTTCTATTACTGTTTTGTTAATTACGGAAATGGAAAACTTTTTATAGGATCAACTAATGGGATTTTTAATAATGATTGGGATGGTATTTTGGTTTTAATGTCGACTTCCAAATTTGACTCTAAACATTCGAAAGACTGGACACGAAAACTCTTGGGGATGCAGAGAAACCACTGAACCACTCCAGGTTAGATACTTTGATGTAATTTATTTTCGTAAACTGTTTAATTCAATAATTTTTCAAATAATGTAAGAGCTAACAAAACCGGGGTTTCTTTGATAAATTTATGAAAGGCAATAGGCATCTTGAAACGTTTCAAAAGGTCTCTAAATATAACAAGAAGCTCGTTTTGATAGATTCAATTTCTTAAATCTGGCATATGTAAATATTCTGAAAAAGGGGAAGATTTTAAAAAGATTGTAAATACTTAATCATTATATTGTGTATTGTAGAATTGCTTTATTTAATTAAATCAGCTAGTTGAGGCAAAGAAATCTATAACTCAACATTTTACAAGTGCTTGATTAATAAAAAGGGGTTAACGCAGCATTTTATGACATGCTCAACCGTGGGGCCTAATATAAGGGTTATATCACAGCATTTTATGGTGCCCATCGTAGGGGCTGGTGAAGTATCACAGCAATATATATATATATATATATATATATATATATATATATATATTTTATGACATGCTTAACCGTGGGGCCTAATATAAGGGTTATATCACAGCATTTTATGGTGCCCATCGTAGGGGCTGGTGAAGTATCACAGCAATATATATATATATATATATATATATATATATATATAGTATGTATATTGAACGTTTATTAAGACTGAACTTTAACTAAACTAAACTGTCGCAACGGGGTTTAACGAGGTTTACACCTATATACACTAATCTTATATTGTAGTAAGAAGAAGACAATGCTAGAATGTACGTCATCAAATCTTTGGAGAACAACGCTATTATTTTGCGATGTCTGTAAATCATAGTTCCTTATCGGTTGACAGATATGAAACCGGTTTAGTTATAACTTTTGATATTGTTCAATATATTTTTTAATTACCGCTACAGTGACCCTTCTCAAAACTATTCTGCCACAGAACATTTTTGCGAACCGACGGCTTAATGTCCCGATTAGAATAAGAACAACCGGAGCTATTTTTACATTTTTGATATTAACAGAAGTAGCTATGGCAACCGCAGACCAAAATTTTGACCCGGGTCTTTTAGAACAGCACCCCTAACATGTTTAGTATCACCCTTCTGTCCAATCTATCGAGCCCCATTCAATCCTTTGTACGGCTAACTTTTTGTCACCAAACTCCAGCATCTGGTCTTTTAGAGCCACTATTGTCTTCCATAAGTACTGGTAACTAGGTTTACCAAACGACAAATGCTTTGCTAATAGGTAATAGATGCGACGACGTCCACCTCTAAGGTGTATGGTTTTGACAGTTTTTGATTGTTGTTGCCAAAGCTTTTGCAGACCAGCAAATTTACTGTTGAAAACCGTAGCTATTACTCTGGTCATATTGACATCTGCCGCAGTGTGGAAGAAAATATTTTGACGGACCATCAAATAGGTCTCAATTGGCCTTTTTAATAATCCCTTATTTCACCTTACCGGTACTGTTGTACACAAAGATGAACGAGTCATACATTGGACCAGGCCTTGGGTTGTCTTCCAGACTCCCTACTTGAATCACTTTATTATGTATTCCGGCATTGTCTGAGTCGTCACTGTAGTAAGGCGCAGTTTGTTCATGTGCATCACTATTATTCTGTCTTTCTACATGGTTCATTCGTTTCAGTACTCCTAAATTCCTTGTAACTTTGGCGACAATCCACGTCTCCGTTTGGAATTGCACCCTCATACACTCTTCCTGTTTAAAAGCCAAACTCTTGCGCATTTATGTCATACCTGATCTTCACCCGATCACTCTCAATATGAATATTCCTTTTTACGTCCCCATGGATATCATGCATTTTCTGTTTGAGTCTTTCGACATAACTAACGACAATAATGTTTTCCCCAGTTTACAACCAAAATCATAATCACATGGTAAATGCATCTTGCATCCCAGTAGAGAGTCTCTCCGTTACTCTCGTAAAGCACATATCGGTAGACCAATAAAGAATGGTGTATGTATTGGATCCAGTTCTTTTGATGTTCAGATACTACATTGGAGAAATACTTTACCAATGTGCGGTTCAAGAGTTTTACCATATTGTCCAATTGGAGGTGCAACGGTGTCGTTCTGATCCCTCTCATCCCTAGCAAACGGTAAACTTCTTGAAATAACGCTGACTTAAAATTTCTGCGTGTAACACCAAAGGTATTCTACGTTTAATTATGGGAGCTTTCCGGTTATCTAACGGAGGAAATAAGTAACACCTCCTGCATCATTCCTTGACGTATTCCTTGCAGTCTACTCAGTAAAATCTGTTATGGGCTCTTTCTAGGGTTTTCTTGACGCCAACGTGCTGTCCCGACGTCCCATTGCGTATGTCCAATTCATTCTTTTGTTCGGTACGTAGCTGCTGACGTCGTTATACGTAACTAACCATGACAAAGAAGATCACGTTTCGTCTTTTACCGTGAATAATGGATACAATCTTCAAGACAAGGACGTCTGGACAACATTTCTGCATTACGGTGACCTGAAACTACTCGATGTTCCGTATCAAAATCGTATTTCTGTAGCTTTCCTCTTCATTTCGCAACTTGTCTATCCGGGCTTTTGAATTATAGTAAATAACAGTTATTTCCTCGTAACACAGTAGTTCTTTTCCAATTTCGAGATCACCTTATTGAAATAATCAATAATTTTTCTTGCACCTCTTGTATATGAGACAACACTATCAATAGCAATAATAGGAATTTGTCTTCCGACCAAAAGTAACATAAGATCCGAGCTGCCGTCAATTAGTGCCTTAGCAATCGGAGCAAGTTCGAACAACCTTTATCGCATATATAAGTATCGGATGTTATTAAATTTAGTGTTTGTAATTTGAATCATCCTATATGCAACGCATTTTACGTTGGAATTAATTTCTACGAAGAAATATGTCCTAGTTCTGTGACCTCCTACTATAAATGGGTATGGTCAACCCACCAAACCTTATATTCCACATCCGGTTATTACCAAGAACGACTTCGCTTTCAGCATTCCTAACGCAAGCTGCTGTCTGTATATTCAGCTGAACTTACAATATTCATGTTATGTTTGTTTTATAAAATCATTTGTTTAGCGAAAATAAATTTCAAGGTGTATACCATTTTTAAAGTTTATTGGAAGCTAATTCTCTACAATAAACACGTTCTTTTTCGTATAATTTAGTCAAGCGCTTGGTAATACTCGCAAGTCCACTAACAATTCTTCTATAGTATGTGAGTGATCCCAGAACACTTCGTAATTGGTGTTTGTTTTTGGGTGTCAACCACTCTTGCACCGTCCTAACATTTTCCAGGTCTGACTTAACTTCATTGTGTGAGATTACATGCTGTAGGTATTTTACTACCGAGCAGGTAGCACTTTTTTGTGCTCAACTTCAGATTGGCCCTGTCGCTCCTTCAAACACTTCCTTAAAGTTAATCAAATGTCCTCTAAATGTTTTTACAATCACGATCACGTCATCCAAATACACGAGGTACATTTTCCATAACAGTTCCAATAAGATGTTATCTATTAAACGCTTAAAGGTAGCAGAAACGTTTCGAAATCCAAATAGCACCACTAAAGATTGACACAGGCCAGTGCTAATAGTAAAAACATCCTACTCTCGATCTTTGAGATTAATATCCAACTACCAGTATTAGCTTCTCAATTCCAAGTTCGAGAACCATCTTGACCCTGAATGCGTATTTAGGATGTCGTTAATCATCGATAAAGAGTAACTATCCTATTTATCACATTATTCAACCGGCGATAGTCGATACAGAACCTCGTCGACTTATCCCTTTTTTCGCAATTACAACAAAGCATGTCTAGGGGATTTATTTATTTATTTATTTATTTGTTCCAACGTTTCAGTAGTCTGCTACCTGAAATTTAAGCAGACCTGGCTTCCCACAGAAAGTAACCATCATGTGTTATGTGTGTATGTGTATGTCTGTGGGGGATGGTTGTGTGTATGTGTGTTGTGTGTGATGTTGGTCCGTGTTACGTTCCCCCTCTAGGACCAGGACCATCGGCAGCCGGATATCCCAGTCGTCAAGGAAGAACTCACAACGGACATTGCCTTGTCAATCCAGACCATCGGCAGCCGGAAATCCAGATGTTGAAAGGGCAATGGAAGCGTGTGTTTAGGTGTGTGTGTGTGTTTGTGTGTGTGCGCGTGTGTGTGTGTGAGAGAGAGACAGAAAGTTGTGTGTGATGTTGGTATCCGTGTTACGTCTCCCTTTAGGACCAGAACCATCGGAAACCGGATATCCCAATCGTCAAAGAGGAACGCTCGACGGATGTTGCCTTATCAGTTTGGACCATCGGCAGCCGAAAATCCAGATGTTGAAAAGGCAATGTAAGTGTGTGAATGGTGTTTTGTGTTTGCACAGTGCATAATAGGTGTTTTGTGTGTTGTGTGTGTGTGTGTGTGTGCGCGTGCGTGCGTGCGTGCGTGCGTGCGTGCGTGCGTGCGTGGTGTGTGTGCGTGCGTGCGTGCGTGCGTGCGTGCGTGCGTGTGTGTGTGTGTGTGTGTGTTTATGTGTGTGAAGTGTGTTTGAAATGCTAATTTGTGTTTATGCTTGCCCGGGTTACTAAAAGGTTGGATTGAATTAGTATAATTTTGTACATGTTTGAACTTATACTATTACATAAATAAAAAATTAGGTTCTTTAAGAGGAAAGGATTTGTTTGCTGTATTGTTTGCCTCAGGTATGTGTAAGTTCTTAAAATTTAGCGTTTTTTAAAAAGAAAAGAAATTCCCTATTCTTCTTACTACTACTTAAAATTAACTTATACTACTACTGTGGGTTATTATTTGTGAGAGACAGGGTTGCTAATATGTAGAAGCATGCAAATTCTACTTATTAGGGGGTTGGATCGTTTCAAAGTCGGGTTGATGGTTTGATCTTGTTGCTTCTGGTCGTCAAGAGCAGAGCTCTTGGAATTCCAGGAGATCGGTCTCCGGTCTCCTGGGCAGAGTCTCGGTTCGAGGAGAGGTGGTACTTTTATGTCTTTGTCTAGGTAGTTTCGTTTGTGTCTTTTATCCGCCAAGATGATGTTGGTGGCTGAGTGCCGTGGTTTCTTGTGTGAGTGCATTTAAGTGCGGAAAAAGGTTCCAAATCATCTGGTGTAGGGTTTTGTTTAATAATGTTTGTCTATGTGCGTAGAGATACGGTTGTAAATCATTACACTCGAATACTATATGTTACGCTGTTCCTATTTCTTCGCACGTGCATATGTTGTTGTCAACTAAGTTCATGCGTTCTCTGTATGTTGGATAGGTGTAATATTTACATAATCAACCGTCCGTCGTGGAACTGTGAAGACCAGTCGAGACGGTTAATTAAGGCCAGGCAGACTAAAACTCAGCGGCGTAGGTCGTGGTTCAAACTCATAACTAAAACCTTGCTTGTACTTACCAATTATGCAATATGAAGAAAAATCATCAATTTATAATAAACATGGGCGCCAATCAGCGGAAAGGCACTGATACCTAATAAAAGTAATCATGAAATAAACTTCATAGTTTAGAAAAAAGAAATAACATTTTATTATACCATCGACTGTCAGGAAAAGCATATATAAACAAATATATAAACAGTCTTGACTCGAAATGAAATAAGGCCTACAGGGCCCACTATTCCGACATAAAATAAACGTAATTCTATCTAACCTAATTGTTATCTAGGGACGTGCACGTCGTCACGTATACCTAACCTTAGCCTAACTATGATTAACTTAATACCTTTAATTAATTTAGCAAAAACACTAATAAGATTGCATATCCTATTTTTAATTGTTTACAGATTACTTGTCTTACAAGCAACTATGCTAATTGATAAAACAGAACTAAAAATTCCAAATAGACGCAATACCACACCTTATCAAATGTCTGCATCAGCGTTTAATACAAAAAAGTACAAGAATCTATTTTAAAAATTATACTAATAAAATTAATATTGTGCACAGATGCAATATATTACAAAAAAGTATTTGTAAGTATAGTATAAAAGCGAAACGTTATTTATACAAATATATTAATGCTGTACATCTTGTGTTAAACCATTTCTTACTTTTACAAAGAAAAACAACAATGAAAAGTCTTTGTAACTAACCATTTGTAAATATTCATAACACAAAACAACAAAATAACTTCGCGGGAAACGTTGTTCATAAAGAAGTAACAATTATTTGACAGGCCCGATAATGTATGTACACCGGAACCCAGAATTAATACTCAGGTTAACTCGTTACAATTCAATAATGGTCTACATAAATCGATGTAGTATCAGGAGGAAATTTATATCAAAGTGTTACTTGCATTATTAAAAATAAATGTCCTTTCAAACAAAATAAGTACTTACGTGTTCTAAGCACACTCAAACACGTCTACACCCAAAGACACACATAAAAAAAAAGCCAAGAATCATTGCTGTTTCTTTACATCTGCAACCACATTCCTGCAAAAACCCCAATGAATTCGTCCGGTCCTGCGGCCATAGGCCGCACCATATGTTTAAATACCAGAAACTAAACCCTCTCACTACATTGTATTGTAAATATTATGCGATCTCAGGTACCGTAGATGTAAAACGAAAGCTTTTTAAAATATAGAAGCATTTGCTTGTATGAGATTATTCCACCACGGTCTATGCAGGCTTTGTAACCCGTACATATAATAATTCCACCACGGTTCGTGAAATATACAATTTTATGCTCAACAAAGCGATTAAAAATCGGGTTGTTACATAGGGTCCGTGGCCAGTTAGGTAATGAATAAATCCCCGACTAGGCACCAGGGATTTGGCTTTTAGGCGGTCCTTAATATTTGGGATCATTGCGTATACTCTTCTACCGGTTGTGCTTTGATCCCATCTTTTCTGCCATTCTGCAAGTATGTAGTTCTTTATTTCCGTCTTTGTCGTGGGCAGTTGGTTTGTGTTTAAGATGCGTTGTAGTTGTTGGTTGTCATTGTGTGTAAGATTGTATATTTCAGTTCGCTGTTTCACTACTAGGTCCAAGGGCATAGTTCCCACCAGTACATGAAGTGCATCATGTGCGGTAGTCCCATAAGCCCCCGTCAGTCGCAGTAAAATACTTCGTTGCGTACTGTTAATTTTTTGTCTAGGTTTGATTGTGTTAAGACGATGTTCCCACGCGCTCGCGGTGTATGATACCATAGCACCGAGCACACAGTTGAGATATAGCCTTACGCAATTAAGTGGTATCTTATAAGTCCTTTGGGCCAGCGTTGCAATGTTCTGCATTGCAGAAGTTGCACTTGCACAGACGGTGTTTATATGTGCAGAGTAATTTTGTTTTTGGTCTAATGTTAAGCCCAGAAATTTTGTGTTTTGTGTTCTACTTATATTTACACCGTCTAGTTTGATGGTGGGATCCCTTGTCAGGGTTCCCTTCATCACAAGGTATGCAGTTTTTTGTGGTGTTATGGTCATTTTGTTGGTTTTGCACCAACTTTGTGTATGGATAAGGGCGATGTTAGCTTTACGTTCGATTTCGTTTCTGGAATTGCCTTCAACCACCAGCAAGATGTCGTCGGCGTATGCAATCGTCGACAACACTTCGTCAACGGTGTCCAGCTTTTCCAGGAGTTCATCTATTACAATATTCCAAAAGAGGGCCCGCATATGGACCCCTGCGGGAAACCTTTATTTATATGTTTGATAATGTTCTCCGTGCCTTGTAGGGCTACAAGGGTTACTAGGGGATGTGAGAGCTTTCGATATTTACTCAACTATTCTTTTGGTATCTTTACGTTTGGTCAATGGTAACCTTTTTGGCTGTTATCTTATTGGCCGTGCATCTCCGGTATCAATTTTGTGTTTGACTACCGCTGTCTTCCCATATATCTACCCTCAGTTGCAAACACATCTGAGTACCGTCGAATCAGGCTTTTAAGTTCAATCAGCTGTTGCTATTAAAAATTCCGGCATACTTTTATGAACTGATCCAGTAACTTCTATTAGTACTCGCTGGTGGGAGTTTCCCTAACGATGCAGGTACCTCACGCCACGTAAGCAACCAAAAAGCAACACTCAACCGTGGCATTCTTTTTCAATGCGACGTCATAGTTGTTGGCGTTTAGGATCCTAACACGTATAACATCCAACACCTTGTCTACGTTTTTCCCACGAGTACGGCTACTCAAGATATTCATCTTAGACTGGCTCGATAGTGCGCGCAAAGTCGCTCGAGGAGCACTGTGCAATCGATTCATCACCACGCTTTCTGTCTTTCCCGATATGAGGAGATCTTCCGACAAATAAACTCGCACTTATCCGTCGTTTACCTCGCAAAACGGTATCTTTTCATTCCCTACTCTCCGACATCCTTTTTCATATCTAAGCGAAAACCGAACCTATACAAAATGTCTATTTTCAAGATCGCTTCTTCGCCGGTGTCTGCTATTATCGTTTGATGGCTCAATATTTTGCTACCAATTCCGATCTCTATGTTTGAAATTCCGTATGTCTATATGTTTTTGTCGGGAGTCTTATATACAAACAACGATCCAAAAATATGTGCGTATATAGTACTAGTCTCTGTCATACATACTTACGTAGAAGCTGCAGTTAGTACTAGACGTTGAGATTTTGGATGGTAAAGCTGTGATATAGTTGTAGGTCAATTCTTTTGATGGTACTAATAACGGCTTGAGTAGCGAAATATTTGGCACGAAACTTTAAGTTTTTTTCGGTAGTCAACAAAATACTGAGACGCAGATGAATAACTTGCTTAAGCCTAGAGGTGCAACTGTTCCACCAAACCTTATAGAGGAGGCATGTAGCTATGTTTTTTAGCAGACAGAATAATTAAGTTATGAACATTATTTTGAACTAGTGATATAAATAGGTACATTTAATTGCATTCGAGTATAATTTCTACGTGTATATTGAAAATTAGAAGCATTCATTGAAAATTATACTAAATATTAATATACGTGGCTGGGTACTCTTACCCATATATTTTTCGACTGATTCTGTGCCACGTGAAACTCGACTATATTATAAGACAAAATATGAACTTTAAGAAGATCGCATTCAGCTGGTTCGTTAGTGGTGGAAGTCTTCAAGTGTATGATTAAAAGTGTCGCGCTGCGCTTGAATTTATTATGCGCGTAACGATTTTCTGGACTCGGCTGAATGTAATTCCACAACCACTGAGCTAGCTGAACAATATTTTCTGGATTATTAATTTAACTTACACCTTGTGTAATAATTATATATGATATAAAATATTTTTACATTTGTATTTTTTCACAAATACAATCCGCTGAATCTTCTGAATCTTCTGAATACCAATATCATAAAATAACACAAATAACATGTAGAATAAATTCAGTCGGTAGCAATTATTTTTTTGCAATAATATTTCAACATTTTTCCAACAACTCCACATCCATACCCACCCATATTGGAACCACTGAATAACGTTCATTCTTTAACTATCCGAGATCAGACAGTCATGTACAAATCAGCTGGGACTAATAAAATTGGGTTCTTCATCGATACGATGTAATTATTGGAGGTTGCTAAATAACATAATTAATATAACATTCCTGTCTTGTAATTCTTAACGATAAACCATTCTCTGTAACCAGTAATTGAAGATAATGATAAACGCAAAAGTCAATTATGGTACCTGTGTTTTGGCTAAAATGCTACGCATATTTACAGATCAAAGGCAACCCCATATGTTTCTAAATATTTTCAGTATTATTAACCAAATTATACCCCCTTTTACCTGTTAAATGTGATACAAATGTTTCTAAGACCAAAAAAAGCAATTTTTACTAAATTTTGAGTTGTCTAGCACCGAAATTTAATTTACATAAAATTCTTAAAAATATAAATTTCACATTCAAAAACAACAAATAATAGGATCCAAGACAGTTTCAGTGAGAACAGGTATGTAGATAAATATAATGCTACAGTTCTTGAATTTGCAATGTTAACTGATTTTCTTTAAGTCAATTTTTTCATTAAAATGTACCATGTCATATACTGTGATGTTGAAAACATTTTATTTCTGAAAGCCCTCTTCTTTGCAAGTACGTAGAGCTAAATATTGCTTGTTTTCTAAATCAAATTTTGCCCTTCCTGTCAATTAGAAACCCTTGTTAAATCTCTTCGAGTGCCAAGTGTCATACTATTGATTGAAAAGTTCTAAATTTAGGTTGATTATATATTTAGTATCGGAGCTATACCTGTCGTCCTTTATCAATCTGAATTTCTTGTTTGCACAAAACTCTGTTTAAAACTTTTAATTGGTATTTTGTAAAGTTCCATTGTGCATCGTTAAATGCATAAGGTTTAGGAGTATAAGTTTAAGAAATTGCTTATTAATTGGCTAAATGTACCGCCATGATTCCTAACGTTGTATACCTACCAAAATAAATTCATTATAATGCAAGCAAGCATTTATAGAACCCACTAAAAGCTCTACAAATCACATTGAGGTTGTACTACATCGCAAGTAGGGCACGTGAAATAGCGGGTCGCGTATTCACGTAGCTCCGCACAAACTAGTATGAATAATGAGGTAGTTCTATGACGAGGTTAGAAAAATATTATTACACATACGATTTTTGTACCAGGTGATTAACCGTCAATGCAACAAATACAATAAAATGTATATGGTCGATTGATATATAAACAACAGCATTACAATATATTAAATAACGTCAGCTATCATAATTTTAAGCTTAGTTCTTCACCCATTGGAAGAGTGCCGTTATTATTACTCTTTCAAATCATAACTAAATATTGGCATACCCCTCTTAGTTTGAATAATAAAACACGGGTTTCCTTTTTTGAAGTTACTACTTTTGCATTTAGATGATAATGATTGGCACTTAACAGATTTCGCGGCTCATAAACATAGTTCAAAAAATCGTAGAATGTGCTAACTTATATTGTATGCGAAAATTAGCTTCTAATATTTTCTGTAATGTTGTATGATAGCTATCATCGTATAAACGACATTTCAATGTAGAATATTACAATGTCTAGTGTTTGTACGTCACTTGTATTTTCATCGATCAGCAGTGTATTTGTAAATTTTCTTCAAACATACGAAGCAACTGCCATGACGTCAGCAAAGATCCGCAATTTTATAAATTATGAAGCAACGAGCTTTTGCTTCTAAAAACCAGACAAATGTTGGCAAATTCTTATAATATTAACTGTAGTACTGATAACTAAGAATGGTCCATCAGGTTGTGGACCTGCCATAACTCTTAAGTGGTGTCTGTGATATGTACAGAAGACGTATAAAAAAATTTTTATTTTCGTACGTATTAGTTTTATGAAGATACGAGTTAACCCTTTAACGTTGCAGTTTCCCTTGAATGCTAATAGCATTTCTTCTAGACTAGTAAATTGCACAGACCATAATATTATTTAACAGTTCTGTATAAAGCACCAAATAATTGACCCACAGGCGCGAATTTCTTCAATCTTCTTTCTACTACTCCATTGACAGTATCATTCAAATGCCGATGATGCAATAAAAATTTAAATCTTCCTTGAACCATTACGATCACAAATATGTCGGCCAAAATGTGAATAATTTTTACGGCCTACGAGCTGAATATCTATTACATGACATGAAGACCATGCATTATATTTATACAAGATTATAGCAAAATTTCGGAGTCATATAAGGGTGCAATCTGTTGTCTAAAACTTTGAGCAAGACTGGAACGGATTAAAGTCCACCAAACTGAGAATTTCCTGTATAGACGTAAAGCCCAGGGTAAAATGAGATTTTCAATAGCTTGTAGCGAAAGGAAATAACCAAAATTTAGTAGTAGTAGTAGTAGTCGCAGCGAACAAGTCACGTAAACGTTCGCTGGTAGATACCTTACATGTGATTTTCCAATGCTCCACCCAAAAGTACTACATTGGCCAGAAAGCGATTTTTTTACCTGGAAAATTTGAAATTTTTGCCGAACCCTTGCTGTTCTAATCAAGGTAGGGATCTTTAACGTGCACGACAACACCCACACACGGGACCTCCATTTTACCTCTCATCCGAACGAGGGTGTATTTTTGAGAAATATGCTCGCCTAACAATTTTCAAGCGGACCGTGTCGGGATTCGAACCCAAGACCCTGGGCGTAGTAGTCACACACATACCAACTACGCCACGGAGTCACCTTCGTTGGTAGATACCGCTTGTAGATGCGGTCTATAGGTATCGCATAAAGAGTTGGCTTGAGAATTCGTGTGTAGTGATATATTGTCTAATGAAATCGTTTGTGATGACGTATAAAAATCACGGAATTCACCTTTCATTCGAGTTCTCGTCTAATAAAACAAGGAAATAATTTTCGTTATTGCAAATCTTTTTTACACAAGCATCTAATATTCTTACTAGTTTTCATTAAATGCTTGCATAAAAAGAACTTGCGATATCGAAAATCATTTCCTTGTCTTACTACACCAGAACTTGAATGAAAGGCACCTATTTTATAATTAGAATTGCTTTGTGAAAATAAATTGCATAGATTTTTCTACGTTATCACAAATGATTTTTTTAGACAATATATCACTTCACACAAATTCTCAAGCCAATTTCTTAGGCGACATCTATAGTCGGCATCTACAAGCGGTACCTACCAGCGAGCGGCTCCGTGTCATAGTTCGCTGCGACTACTAAATTTAAGGTCTCGGATTCGATTTCCGACATGGACAGCTTGAAAAAGTTAGATAAGCATTCTTCATAAAAGTACGCTCTTGTTCGGATAAGAGATATAATGTAGGTACGTTGTGTAAATGTTGTCATGCACGTTAAAGATCCATATCTCGCGTGAAACAGTAAGAGTTCGGCTTCTTTGGAGCTAAATTTGTTTGTTTTATAGCGTAAATACGTATTAGTTTCGTATTTCAATTTATAAATACATAACCAGTTAAGTAATAAATTATATTATTTCATAAACTTAAATGTGATCCACTAGTATAAAGGAAGAGCAGGGAATATTTTGCAAGTCGGAGCATGAAATGTCAGAAACATGAAGCAGGTAGGCAAGCTAGAGTATTTGAAATAATTAATCTGAAATCCGAAATCCGAAATCCGAAATCCGAAATCCGAAATCCGAAATCCGAAATCCGAAATCCGAAATCCGAAATCCGAAATCCGAAATCCAAAATCCGAAATCCGTAATCCGAAATTAGAGATCCGTATTTCGTATTCCAAAATCAAAAATCCCAAATTGCAAATACGAAATCCGAAATCCGAAATCTGAAATCCGAAATCCAAAATCCCAAATTCCAAATACGAAATCCGAAATCCGAAATCTGAAATTAGAGTTCCGTACTCCGTATTCTGAATTCGGAAATCCTAAATTCCAAATACAAAATCCAAAACCCAAAATCCGAAATACGAAACCTGAAATCCAAAAACCGAAATCAAAAATCCTAAATCCAACATCCGAATTTCAAAATCCAAAATTTGAAATCTGAAGTCCGAAATGCGATATCCGAAATCCGAAACCCGAAAACCAAAACCCAAATTCCTAAATTCGAAAGCCGTAATGCGAAATCCAAAACCAGAAATCTGAAATTTGAAATTTAAAATCTGAAATCTGAAATCGGAAATCCGAAAGCCAAAATCCAAAATTTAAAATCAAAATTCCAAATCTCGAAATAAGAAATGCAAAATCCGAAATCTAATTTCCGAAATCTGAAATTTGAAATCGAATATCCAACATCCGAAATTAAAAATTCAAAATCCGAATTCCGAGAACCAAAATCTAAAATCCGAAATCTGAAATCCAAAATCCGAAATTTGAAATATCCAGAATTTAAAATCCGATATCCGAAATCCGAAATTTGAAATCCAAAATCCGAAATTTGAAATATCCAAAATTCGAGATCCGGAATATCTGAAATCCAAAGTCCAAAATCCGAAATCCAAAATCCGAAATCCTAAATCCGACATCCGAAACCCGATATCCGAAATCCGAAATCCAAAATTCAAAATCCGAAATATAAAATCCGAAATTTGAAATGTCCGAAATTTAAAATCCGGAATTTGAAATCCGAAATCTGAAACTTAAAATATCCAAAGTCCGAAATCCGGGATATACGAAATTTGAAATCCAAAATCCGAAATTTGAAATATCCGAAATCCAAGATTCGGAATATCCGAAATCCGAAATCTAAAATCCAAAATCCGAAATCCGAATTTAGAAATCCGAAATCCGAAATCCGAAATCCGAAATCCGAAATCCGAAATCCGATCCGAAATCCAAAATCCAAAATCCGAAATTTAAAATCCGGAATTTGAAATATGCGAAATTTAAAATCCAAAATCCGAAATCCGAAATCCGAAATTTGAAATATCCGAAATCAGAAATCCGGGATATACGAAATTTGAAATCCGAAATCCCAAATTTTAAATTATCGAAACCCGAAATCCACAATCCAAAATCCGAAATCCAAAATCCAAAATTCGAAATCCGAAATCCAAAATTCAAAATCCGAAACACGAAGTCCGAAATTAGAATTTGAATTTCAAAACCCAAAATCCGAAATCCGAAACCCGAAATCCAAAATCCAAAATCCGAAGTACGAAATCCGAAATTCAAAATTAGAATTCGATATCCCAAATCCGATCTACGACTTCAAAATCAGAGTTCCAAATCGGAGATTCGAAATCCGAAATCCGAAATTCGAAATCCGAAATTTGAAATCTAAAATCCGAAATATCCGAAATCCGAAATATCCGAAATCCGAAATATCCGAAATCCGAAATTCAAAATCCGAAATCCAAAATCCAAAATTCAATATCCGAAATCCAATATCCGACTTCGAAATCAGAAATCCAAAAACGGAGATTTGATATCCAAAATCCGAAATTCGAAGGTCGAAATCCGAAATCGAAAATCAAAAATAAACGAAATCCGAAATTCGGAATCTGAAATCCAAAATCCGAAAACCGAAAACCGAAAACCAAAATCCGAATCCGAAATCCGAAATCCGAAACTCGAAATCCGAAATCCGATATCCGATATCCGATATCCGATATCCGATATCCGATATCTGATATCCGATATCCGATATCCGATATCCGTTATCCGATATCCAATATCAGAAATCCGAAATGGGAAATCCGAAATCAAAAACCGAAATGCTAAATCCGAAATCCGAAACCCGAAATGCAAAATCTGAAATCTAAAATCCGAAATCGGATATCCGAAATTCGAAATCGGAAATAAAAATCAGATCCCGTATCCCAAAATGCAAAATCCGAAATACTAAATCCGATATCCAAAATGCCAAATCCGAAATCTCAAATCCGACTTCCAAAATTCAAAATCCGACATCTGAAACCCGATATCCGAAATCCGAAATCAAAAATCCAAAATCCGAAATATAAAATCCTAAATTTGAAATGTCCGAAATTTAAAATCCGGAATTCGAAATCCGGGATATACGAAATTTGAAATCCAAAATCCGAAATTTGAAATGTCCGAAATCCAAGATTCGCAATATCCGAAATCCGTGATCCGAAATCTAAAATCCAAATTCCGAAATCCGATCCGAAATCCAATATCCAAATTCCGAAATTTGAAATCCGCAATTTGAAAAATCCGAAATTTAAAATGCGGAATCCAAAATCCGAAATCCGAAATTTGAAATATCCATAATCAGAAATCCGGGATATACGAAATTTGAAATACGAAATCCAAAATTTTTAATATTCGAAATCCAAAATCCAAAATCCGAAAAACATAATCTGAGATCCGAAATCCGAAATCCATAATCCAAAATCCGAAATCCAAAATTCGAAATCCAAAATCCTAAATCCGAAGTCCGAAATTTGAATTTGAGTTTCGAAAACCGAAATCCGAAATCCGAAACCCGAAATCCGAAATCCAAAATCCAAAATCCAAAATCCGAAATTCAAAATTGGAATTCGATATCCGAAATCCGATCTATGACTTCAAAATCAGAGTTCCAAATCGGAGATTCGAAATCCGAAATCCAAAATTCGAAATCCAAAATTTAAAATTTTAAATCCGAAATATCCGAAATCCAAAATTCAAAATCCGAAATCTAAAATCCGAAATCTGATACCCGAAATCCAATATCTGACTTCGAAATCAGAGATCCAAAAACGGAAATTTGAAATCCAAAATCCGAAATTCGAAGGTCGAAATCCGAAATCCTAAATCTAAAATCCAAAATATACGAAATCCAAAATTCAGAATCCAAAAACCAAAGTCCGAAAACCGAAAACCAAAATCCGAAGTCCGAATCCGAATTTCAAAATCCGAAATTCGAATTCGAAATCCGAAATCCGATATCCGATATCTGATATCCGATATCCGATATCCGTTATCCGATATCCAATATCAGAAATCCGAAAAGCGAAATCCGAAATCCGAAATCCAAAACCCGAATTGCTAAATCCGAAATCCGAAACCCGAAATGCGAAATCTGAAATCTAAAATCCCTAATCCGAAATTCGAAATCGGAAATAAAAATCACATCCCGTATTCCAAAATGCGAAATTCGAAATACTAAATCCGATATCCAAAATGCCAAATCCGAAATCTCAAATCTGACTTCCGAAATTCGAAATCCGAAATCCGAAATTCGAAATCCGAAATCCGAAATTCGAAATTCGAAATTCGTAATCCGAAATTCGAAATTCGAAATGCGAAATTCGTAATCCGAAATTCGAAATTCGAATTTTGAAATTCGAAATTTAAAGTTCGAAATTCGAAATTTGAAATTCGAAATTCGAAATCCGAAATTCAAAGTTCGATATGCAAATTCGAAATTCGAAATTCGAAATTCGTAATTCGAAATTTGAAATTCGAAATTCGAAATTCGAAATTCGAAATTCGAAATTCGAAATTCGAAATTCGATATTCAAAATTCGAAATTCGAAGTTCTAAATTCGAAATTCGAAATTCGAAATTTGAAATTCGATATTTGAAATTCGAAATTCTAAATGCGAAGTTCGATAATGCTATACCGTCTAGGGGCTGCAAACTAGTTGATTAGCCACTAGTTTTGGACGACTGCCTGAAATGCTGCAAACTATTCACTAACTGTTTCTTTGAACACCAATACTGTAGTTAATAAGTCGGTAATTCACTACACGATATTTGTTATACTTTATACAACAAGACAGCTGTATACAAAAAAATTATTTTGACTTTCCATTTGCAATTGCTTCTGTTTAGCGCACATCATCTACTAGTTTCGACGGTAATGCTTGTCGTTCTACATATTGCACAAGACCATAGATATAGAAGGTTAGATGGATATCTTGCATGTTATTAATTGTAAAGGCTTTCTGCGCCACCTAGCGGAGGAAGTATTCGTGGTTGTTAAATCAGCAGTACTAAAACAGCGAGAGTTGATCGCAAAATGTTATGGCGGATTTCTTAGTTTAAAATTAGGACATTACCAAAGATTTTGAATATAATTGAACATTATGTTCAAATTGCAGTTTTTTTTCTTTGAGAATAAAGCCACTTAGAATTTATAAACATGTGTTTACTGATGTTTCGGTCCATGTTTAAAAATTAAGTTGTTGTATTCCCAAAGAAAAGGACATGTAAACAATCATAACAGTCATACGGGAATAATGTGTTCTTGCAACACCACTTAAATAAAAAATAAGTTTTAGAATTATATTGTGTAGCAAATTTGTTTCTACCAACAATATCAAATTTCAAATTTTTATCCTTGGTTATGAGACAGACAAACTGAATATTTGAACACAAAAACAGCATTCTTTCCTTATTGTGTGAGTCACAACTTATCTAGGGCAGCTAAATAATTGTCCCACGTAGCCATGGTATAGAAAGTATTTAAAAAAGACACGTAATGCTAGTTTAAAATAATCTTAATTCCAATTCTCAGTCCATTTGGTGGCAAGTTTAATTTAACCAAAGTACAAATAAAACGAAATAAATAATTTATTATTTATTGCATTATCCAACATATCCGATTACAACATATTTTAACATTTTGCAATACTTGTTTAATATGTTATTAAAACTGTTCATTACGGAATTATGGAAAGCGCATACTACATATCTTATTCATACGTTCACCAATACAAAATATTTTCTGTTGCTGTTGACATATTACACATTGGTAAGACTATATAAAATAATTTAAACGCTGCTTAATACTAAGAGCTTGCAAAACCAAAACATGCTATGTGAAAATGTATGATGTTCAGGTATTTTAGTTACTTGAATGTACGTCCTTATAAAATCTGGTTTGATTATTATTCAAAATATGCTACAATTGCATTGCAGAAAGTATTTTGTATATGATGATTAAAAATCCACTTTACTGTATAAGTCAGAACGAACAGTGGCGGCTCGTGGTGATTTTATTTGAGGGGCTCTAACTGCTTATGGCATGAATATAATACAAGATAACATAAGCAGCACTCACCTTCAGTGGTTTAGTGTATTCAGCCTAGTCACTCACACAGACCCATTAATTTTTGTATACTTGTTTATAGGTTTATGTACAAAAAGTCACACACTGTACTCTAATTGTCACGTAATAATAATTTTACTGCTTGTATACGAAATCAAGCCTTCTCTCTTTCTGAGCAATAAAATGGTCTATAACTTTTTCGTCAAAATTATTAATGTTATGTATTAAGTTTTTGTTGACTGACATCATTGCTAAGGCATTAAGACGTTCTTCGGTCATTGTCTTCCTTAGATAAGTTTTAATCCTATTAAGAGTTGAAAAACATTTTTCAGATTCGGCAGTGGACATTGGGGTTGTGACTATAATTTTTAATAATTTTATTGTTTCGCCAAATATTTCGTTTAACCCATTTTTGGTCAACCAAGAAAGCATGTTTAGGCCGCCTAAAATATTTTTAAAATCCGTTCTTGAGTACATCACTTTCAATTCAGTCCTCAATTTGTCTGGCTGTAACATCGGATAACACTTAACAATCGATTGGAAATGCGATGTTGGAAATATTATTGAGTAAGTATCAAAATTAGCTACGTCTACTAAAAATGGGGTTTCTAAATGAGTTCGGTATGAGAACCTGTCCTTCATCTAAACAGCTATTGTATCGCACACTTCTTTAGCAATCAAATTCCGATTTTTCACGTTACTAATTTTCCTTCGTTTAGTATCATTACAGAGTATATTTTTTTCTATCTCATCAGTTAAATTTCTAGCAGATGCTATTATTCTTTCAAAGTCTTCCATTTTTCTCTTCAGTGCAACACTGTCTGTATCTCTAGCTTGAAACTGATTAAATAATATGTTAACATGTGGAAAAATTTTATGAAATAAATTGAGAAAAAACACAAAATCAGGATCTTCCAGAATTCTACGCAAACCATATGCCTCACTGCAGGTAATAGTTTTATTGCATTTTTCTTCTAATTCCTCAAAGCATTCGATTAGTTTTTCTCTATTTTCATATACGACGTTCACAATGCGAATATTATAATTCCAACGTGTGGCAGCAACAGTGGGCAATTTTCGTTTCACTATTTTTTTTAGCACATCACACCTGTGAGTAAAATGAAAAAAAAGCAAGAATTGCGGATAAATTAGAAAAAAAATTTTAACTTTAACATTTTGACTAGTTGCTTTCTGCATAATTAAATTTAATTGATGGACATTACAGTGAACAAAATGGGCATTTTTATATTTAAGTTTTATTTTTGACTGAACTCCACTAGCAGAACCACTCATAGCATTTGTACCGTCATAAGTTTGAGCGATTAGTTTAGATGGCGAGTTTAATATTAATTTATCTAATTCCTGCTCAATTCACTCCGTTAAACCGTTAGCTGTTTTATCTATTATTCGTATAAATGTCCAAAATATCTCATAAATATTACCACTGTAGAAATATCTAACTATAATTACCATTTGGCATTGATTTGAAATGTCAGTCGTCTCATCGCACTGAATTGCCAAAAATTCACTATCTTTAATTTGATCTTGAATTTCTTGACAACACACTGCAAGCATGCTTTCTAAAATCTCGTTTTGCATAGTTTTAGATGTACCTTTAAATACACTTGCTTTATGTAAATGTTCTTTTAAAATTACATCCAATTCCGAAGTAAAATCAATTAATTCTAACAAAATTCCACAGTTTTTGGAATCTTCTTCTTCATTGTGTCCTCTCAATGACAAGTCCAACTTTCCACAAAATTTAATACAATTTATAATTTTTTTAAAATGTATCTATTTTTAATCACCTGTTTATTATTCTTCATAATGTTCTGCCTATATGCGGAATCTAACTGAACCGCAATGTTCACGAAACCTAGCATAGCCAAATCCGTGCAAGACTTTATATGGTACTTGCTAATTTCATGCTTTTTTATTTTATCGTTTATATGCTTCAGATCTCTAGAGCCTTTTTCCGACCATGTTTTGTCTATTCCGTCACAATAAAATAAATGGCAAGGAAAACAAAATAAAGCATTCGATTGAGAGCATCCGGAAATCCACTGACATTTTTTATAAATTTCTTTTAAAAAATGCTTTGTGTAACTGCGATTTCCAACCTTATCTACCTGTTTCATATTTAAATCCGGTGTCGGACGGCCTATGTTCTTAATTTTCACCTTTTCTGCTAATGGAAGAGTTTTAAATTTAATTTCGATTATATTACGAATATTATTGTCAGTCATCTTAAATAATTCAAAATAATAATCAAAAAATCTAAGACGCATGTACGCCTTACAACCAAACTTACAGAAATTTTATAAAAGGAAATTATATATTTTAAATTAAATAACTAGTACTTAAATGTTAAACAAAATTTTATTATTATTATAAGTATAATTTAATAAATTTTATTGTTTTAATCAAGTTCGAGTCTGACTACTTAATGATATAAGCTCCCAGCACCACTCAAACAAACAGAAAAATAGAGAATAATTAATTAAAATTGTTAACATATATTCTGTGACTAGTCCCGGGTATTGTGATTCTTCCGAATAGGTCAGTTTGATGTACAGTCGGAATATCTTCAGCCGAATTAGAAATGATTGATTTATAGTGATCTACATGTATCATATCCCTGCCATTTCCAGCGCAATGAACTACAGCTAAAGACTCGCGAACTAATTGATCTTTTTTTACACAAAAATTATATAATGTGATACTGAAGCCAAAATGATAATAAGAATCATATGGATATCTATTAAAGTTTATATTAGTTTGTACTGTTAACATTTCTCAAATAAATTGGATTATCTCGAAAATCTAAATGAGATATCGAAAAGTGTATAGCATATTTATAATCAGCGTAAAAAACTAAACAATGTACATATATATCATTTATTATATCATTACGGGAATATAGCAACGGACGACGGCGGCGACGACGTAGCGATTATATTAACCTAACTTACTTCGTAAGTTTGGTTGAAAAAATATACACTACGACTACACTCACAAAACAATACACTGTTATCGTTCGGTTTTGTTCGATGGAGGCGGCGTCTGTAAGTAAGTAGGCTGGACCTAGTTCATTGTTTAATAAACATAAGAAAAAGTCATTATAAATCCAAAATAAACATAATTGTAAAAGTGAAATTAAACGGTTTCAATTGTTAGTATGTCTTCAGGTGATTTCCTGGGGCGGTGGAGCCAGGAGTAACTGTATGCACCATTTAGTAAGGTGTGTAGGTCTTCGGAAGGCTTCGACTTTCTTCGGGAAGCTTCGGGTGTTGCTTCAGAGGCCCTGTGGGAACTTAACAGTGAAGATTAAGACATATATACAAGTTGGCGAGGTCCAGACATCTTCGGTGGAGTTCGGTCCTCGTTGGTAATCTTCGTGTGTTTAGTGGTGGGTAGCAATTACGTTAAAGCAATTATGAACTGAAAATTATATACACTTAAAAACTACTATTTACAAATATATACAAAAGCAAAGGGTCAGATGGTATTCGGCGTCTTCTGAAATCTTCAACGGCGTCGTGGGGTTGATGCTTCTACGGGGATGACGTCCCTGTGGTAGAGCTTGACGGGTGTAATCACAATAACGACGTCGGTGTAGTATGGAATGGAGCTGAGCGTTCGTACGTGCTTGTTAATGGTGTGTTAATAACTTATGACGACGGCCTCCAGGTACGGCGGCGGTTAGGGTAACGTGTAAGGCAGGACGCAGGCTATGGTGAGCACTGCGCTTAGGATTATTTGGAAAGGTCTGCAGACTATGAGGAGCACTGCAGGTGGAGGAGGTGAACCCCAGGCCTTGATGAGCACTAGGACTGATTTATGCAGAAATCAAATTCGTATTTATAGTCTTTAGGTCTCTATCCATCGTGTCTTGAAAAACGCTTATCAGAAAATTAACCAATGAATTGCTTTGTTTGTTTTAGATTGTTAATTTTGATTATTCGAAATTTGAAAAATGTTAGTTTCCCAATTCTTGGTAAAAATTGTTCTGTGTTCAGCACGTGTACTCTGATATAGTCAAACTTACGTCTCGCTGTCCGCTCAGTGCATTGCATGCGATCATGAGTGTAATAACACGGTCTTTACTTACAACGAAAACAAGTGAAATAATATCTACGCTCACGCAAATTAGTACCGGACAACAACAAACACGCCTTGAAATAGCAACAGTTATTGAGGCTAAGGGCTCTAATGACGAGAGCCCTGTTAAAGCTATCTAAAGCTGTTATTATTTGAGTTCTACAGAATTCGTCGTCCTTCGATTTCCTATAAGATTTATATTGAAGCTAGGCTCAATAGAATTGAGCCCTCACTTATGTACTAAAGAGAATCAACGAGTTCTGTTAACGTGAAGAGAGCACTGTCAAAAATGTCTAGGACAGGTATTTATTTATTATTGCTTAAATGTTGGATGTAAAATGAATATAGTGAGAAACGTAATTGTTTTAAATAATTTTAAAATATTAATATCAGTTTTACATTTGATCATTTAAACCACAAATCTTAAAAAAATTATATTCATTTTGGTGTTAATTTACATTAAAACGGTTAGATGTGATTGCTTACGAAAGGACAACGGCGGGATATGTTTACTATTTATATCTGTTTCCGGCATCATACATCATTTTCATTGTATACGTAGGATTTATAATTTATTTACTGAGACCACTTAAAAATGCCGTGCTGAAAGCATTTATGCATTCGATCTCTAGTTTTGAGTAATCATTTTACGATGAATTAATTTATGCCGAAAAATTTATTTACGATACCTATTCCTTAAAATAACCTGGGGGGCTCTAGCCTTTGAGTCCCCATGGAGTAGTCGCGGCTGGAAACGAAACCAACATTAGCGAGCAGCAAAGTGTTAAGTAATAAGAATTACAGTTCAATTGCGATTACATAGGTTTGTTTATAACAGAAACCTGCAAAGTGATTACCTGACCAGCAAAAGAACATAGGTAGCTACTATAGCAAACTGTTTAATCGATCTTATAAATTATGCTAGTTGCACATTCCTCTGTGCACAAATTAAGAAAGATTTGCAACAAGCAAAATTCAAAGAATTCTTACAATAGATTCTTAAGAAGCAAAAGACAGCCATGAATGTTTTTAGACATAAGCAAATACCTTACAAACATATAATTTATAAAAAAAGAAACTACAAGGAACGCTTAATATTATGACTGTCACTTTTATAATTCATAAGGCATTAAAATTCAAGTTTGCATAATCCTTCGTTGAAGGTTGTCTCTTCTATTTTATCATTATTTGTTGTTGTCTGCTTATTGAAAATTAGTGCAAGCCTTTTATTTTCAGATACTGTAAAATGTTTAACCATAAAAATGTCTCTTTTGCATAATGATAGTTTCTTACAGTTTTAATTTGGACGCAAAACATTAGGATATGCATATTTCTTTAATAATGCATTAGAGATGATATCTTGTGCAGTAAAATATAGATGACACATCTGTTTGTTTTTCAAAATATAAGTTGGCGTCAAATTCAAGAATTTTGCATTTTGATACAATTTCACTGCAGAGATTTTGTATCCGGATTTGGAAATGTGTGTCTTGGAGACTTCCCATCTCTCCATCCTAATATTTCACACATGCAATAGCAATAGCCATCCATTTCTAAAACTAGAAAAGTCTAAATTAATAGTACATACAACATTACTATTTATATGACTTTCCAAAAAAAGATCGTTCTTAGCAAGGTTAGGTTAAAAGCACCAAACATACAAACAATAATGATTAACACTTATCATCCGGGCTAAATATTTGCTCTATGTATCTTAATTAATACAGATAATTTACAAAAAATATTGTAACCACTAATGCACTAACTGAATGTTAATAATGATTGGTAACAATAAATTTTTGGAAAATAAAAAAGTTCTACAAGATTTAACATAAAATCAGGAAATACATGTTTTAATCATTACTATAAGTTTTTAGGAAAATTGCACAACCGGAAATTTAAAGTATCTGCTTACTTTTG
The DNA here is from genome assembly GCA_036346225.1 of Platerodrilus igneus. Lineage (NCBI taxonomy): Eukaryota > Metazoa > Arthropoda > Insecta > Coleoptera > Lycidae > Platerodrilus > Platerodrilus igneus. The sequence goes on from JARFIW010000544.1 coordinate 4,433,758, forward strand.
GAACATCCGTTACAGGTATAAAGCAGGTTGATGAACATTCTTCATTTGTTTTAGTATTGAAAATTGCAACCGTGCTGGCGTATGAGCTTTGACGACAACGACTAATCGTAATTATTAATTGCGCATTGACCTTTAAGTTCGATAATTGCGGCATTAACTCAAAATCACTGAATTTCTACCAATTCCAGTTTGCAAAAGATCCTTAACTCACAAATCGTAAACCGTTTTAAAAATTTAACCCATCGTCATTTACACACAATTTGTGCGTACAATCAGCAATGTGTAGAGACCTTGCTCATTAATGAATTTTGACTTGAATGACTTCTAAAATCCTCACCTCCACACAAAAGTTTAGAATAAAAGTGACAGCAGCATCGCGTATATACCGCGTAATTAGAACAGTATTAACTGCGTTAGAATAATAGCTGAAATTGTTGCAGTGTATACGGTTTTACAGCAAATCACAAAAAATTAAACTAACTTCCTACTCAGAAAGTTCACGGTTCAACTTTCTTGACAAATTGCAAGTTCATTAAAACTCGTCAGCCTCTTAGCAAACTCGATAGTCTCATTATAAAGCTCTATTTTATTAATTATGTTGTAAAAGCGGGTTCATTAAATTGCGCCTTTAATTTAGAAGAACGTCAAATGTTAAGTTTATAGTTAACTATAGATGAACCGTTCTTCCATCATTTGCGGTTAAAAAAAGGAAACCAATATTAGCATTAATTGTACTAGTTAACCTTAGAACAAAAGCCAACGGAAGAATTTATTATTTTTAAAGAATTTAAAAATTTGACATAGGGAAATGCATTGGACAATAAGTTTTCTTACAAATTATGTTATTACGTGTAAATTGAGGGTGTAAAAATACGACTGAGCAACTCTTGCTTTTTATATTATATATATATATATATATATATATATATATATATATATATACCGTTCTTCCATCATTTGCGGTTAAAAAAAGGAAACCAATATTAGCATTAATTGTACTAGTTAACCTTAGAACAAAAGCCAACGGAAGAATTTATTATTTTTAAAGAATTTAAAAATTTGACATAGGGAAATGCATTGGACAATAAGTTTTCTTACAAATTATGTTATTACGTGTAAAGCAAGAGTTGCTCAGTCGTATTTTTACACCCTCAATTTACACGTAATAACATAATTTGTAAGAAAATATATATATATAAAAAGCAAGAGTTGCTCAGTCGTATTTTTACACCCTCAATTTACACGTAATAACATAATTTGTAAGAAAACTTATTGTCCAATGCATTTCCCTATGTCAAATTTTTAAATTCTTTAAAAATAATAAATTCTTCCGTTGGCTTTTGTTCTAAGGTTAACTAGTACAATTAATGCTAATATTGGTTTCCTTTTTTTAACCGCAAATGATGGAAGAACGGTTCATCTATAGTTAACTATAAACTTAACATTTGACGTTCTTCTAAATTAAAGGCGCAATTTAATGAACCCGCTTTTACAACATAATTAATAAAATATATATATATATATATATATATATATATATATATATATATATTAAGAAAATGCACAAATTGTGTGAGACCAGAATCTTTAAAATATTCAAAGGCGACAATACTCTTTAGAGATGAAAATCCCCTAAGATAGCATATGCTGAAAATAGAAAATATTTGAAACATAAATCAACTGCAGTAATATGATAACTATAACAGAAATAGCTTCATTATCTTTATCGAGTGTTATCTCAGAATAATTTCATAAAAAATATAATACTAAATATTTTTCTAAGGTAATTTAAGACAATTTATATTGAAAAAATAAAAATCGTAATAGTTGTTCAACAAACAAAAGCTACTCCGATTACATCATTTAAAATTGTGTATATATTTTATTACGCTGTGAGTACAGCCCAATTATATTAATGAGGATGTAATACAAAATATAAAATCACTATCTTATAGTGTCCTTTTCCTTACCTGGCTAGTTCAACGGAAAATACTTTGTGGTTTTGATCAAAAAAAGTGGGTCACAAAAATTTCAAAAAACAATTTTGAACAGTCTTCTAAGTATTCAAAAACATATTTCCTTTATACATATTATCTAAAGAATACATTCAATATAAACAATTTACAGCTTACACTTAGGCAAAAATTTTTATCTACTGATTGCTTACTTATTAAAATAATCTTCACCTGATCCTTGTTAACATTTACAGAACCCAAACAACTCCTGTGTGAGGTACAAAAGTCATTGTAATTTTTGTATAGATAATTTACCTCTTCTTTATAACCCCGTTTGTAAATGTAATTGGCTAATGACTCCGGACAGATAATTTAGTAAAGATCGAAATGCTTTAAATCTGACCTCAAAAATTGCTGGAAATTATCCTCTTGACAAATAATTTTTATAAAAAAAAATCTTAATCTAGCTTAATTTACTACTGGAATATAAAAAAAAACAAAACAAAATTATACTTGCAATTGGTATTGTCAAATACCTCTTTACACCGCTTTATAAAAATATCATTTCTATGTTAATTAACGGAATTAAATACTTTCTTGTTCCATTTCAAATTTCCATTTCCAATCATGACGTTGAATTATTAGTTTGAAAAGTACATTTATTTTTAATTTATTAAAATTAACAGTTGCTGTTGTATCAGGATTATTTAAATCGAAGATCTGAACGTTCGTAGCAATCTTAATAATTATTATACTTTATAATTCAAAGTTCCATGTTACATATTGCATGTCGTAAAATGAATTGTAATTTACTCGAAACTTACACGATCGATGTCGTAAAATGAATTAAAGAATTAATCTTTACTCGAAACTTACATATTCGTAAAGTGAACGAATCCTCGTTCTAATTATTTGCGTCTTATATACTAAAACAAAATCAATTCGTCATCTTCTCGATTTTTCGGGCTTTATTTCGAAGCATAACACCTGGAAATATATGTGTTAATCCTTCTGTAGCTGTAAAAATTGAAAGTAATAAAACACACCCGGTTGATGTATTAATAACCCCGGTTTTACTTCCTTATCTCCAATCAATCGAGCTGTCAGGATTATTTGTGGTTATCGTATAACCTTTCCATTATTGTTAATGTACGTAAAGCTATTAAAATTGTTCTTGTCTAGTGTTTATGGCTTTTCCAATAGTAGTGCTTCCTCAAATTCATTTATTGTTAAAAATAATTAGCATATTTGGTAACTTTTACAACATTTCTAGTAAAATGACACATGTGATTTATGACTTTTCGAATTCTCTCAAGAAAAAATACCGTATTCTTTTTTAAATAACATAAACATTCAAAAATTCTGGAATTAATTAGAAACTAACTTTTCTGAAAAAAAGATACGGTTTAATTAAAACTCATAAAGTAGTATTTTTAACGAAAACGAATATTTTATTTTTGTTGTAGATGATATCTACACGCAGAAATTTATCTATTATTTTAAAAGTACATGCACTTCATCTTTAGTCTGCATTAAATACCTACACACAGTTGTGAATTACATAATTATTGAGGGCTTCGTCTTATAATTTGTAAATGCAATGAAAACTTGTACTTAAACGGTATTTTTCAGGAGAGTAGAGTAACTATTTATACACGACTGAAAATTAATTCTTTTATTTACCCTGATGTAAATTAATTTTTCTAGTAGGAATTAACATTAACACGCGGATTTTAATAAATGCTTGTTGGGCTTCACTTTTAAACGGATATGTGTTCTTAAAAAGTGACATTTTACATAGGCATCCCATTTTACTTGCTAATTGAATACGTTTATGTTTTATACAGAAAGAAAAATTAAATATTGGAAAATTTTAATCTTTCACGTCTTTCTTCTTTTTGAGTGATAATTTTTCATACAATTTGGCGTTCAATGACTTCTCGCAACCTCATTTTCACATCAATATATTTAGTAGTAGTGAATAATATGAAATAATGATTAATAATTAATCAACTTGTCTTGTGCAATAACAATTCATAATGGATATATATATATATATATATATATATATATAAAGTAGAAAAGAATTATTATATATACATATATATATATATATATATATATATATATATATATATATTGCTGTGATTTAGCCTTATTAAGACCCTACGATGGGTGTCATTTATTTGCTATGTAATTTCTTATTATGCCCCTACGATGGGTGCTATTTTTATGCTGTGTTATTTGTCTTACGCCCCACGTTTTTGCGCGATTTTTATTGCTATGAAATGCCCTACGATTGGGCGTACCATATGATATTTTCATTTGATATGAATTTTTATTAAACTCCACAATTTGTACGTTATATTTTATTTGTTTGTTTACCACGACTAGCTCACTGAATACTCGACTTCCTAATAAATCTTATTTTACCCTTTAAAGGAATTCAAATAAAGCAGTTCAAAATTACACAATATAATAATTGATAATATGTACAATGTTGTGTAACCTCAAAAGTTTTTCCTTGTATAAAATATTTATATTTACCAAATTTATACTTTCTTGAATACCAGCAAAAATGTCTTTTAATTACTCTCATGTATCTTCAAACGTTTTAAGATGCTTTTTCTTGTTTTCATATTTTCAAATGACCTTTTTGATGACTCTGACAAATACATAATGTATAACAAATATTAAATTTGAAACAGTCTTTATATAATAAAATGTTTAAAAATCGCTAACCTGGAATGGTCACTGGAGTGCCCTCATAGTGTCTGTGGTCTGAATCCGATTTACTTATTGGCCAGAACTAACCACTTTTGATTTCTGGCATTTTCCTTGAATTAATTTTGAGTACCCTTTTGGTCTCACTTCCAGACGTATTTTTAGATTTGCGTTAAGGCTTTGATCTCGACATGACTATCGACTTAACAAAAACCGTCTCAACAAAATGGCATCAACAAAAATGCTGTCCCAATAAAAGTCGCCATAATAAAAGTCGTCCCAATAAAAGAATCGTCTCCAATAAAAGTCGCCCCAATAAAAGAATCGCTTCCAATTAAAGCCGTCCCAATAAAAGAAGTCCTGTTTTGTTAAATATTAAAAATAAATTTAATCAATTGTTTAACTTACGTCTATTTGTAGATCGGCTTATTTTTCGTCGCACAATTTTTGCACTTTCTAATTTTATTTACTCAGAATTTTAACGTTTCTTCATTTAATTACATTACGTAAATTTTCTGCTGCATTTGAGCATAGTTTGTCTCTGGTTGAATATGAACTGCCTTTTTATTCGTCACCTATTGTATTTATAGCACTTCCTACCAATCGTTTCCATAGGCGTGGTTATTGATCAAAGCTTGTACTTTGCCTTATCTCTGGCAGAACTCGATATTTTCTCAAATTCCCTAGGTTAATTATTCAAAGAATTGCTTTCTCAGTCACGTAAGCGTTCTGCATATTACAGCATTTTGTTAGGATTTTCGATTATTGCTTTTATCCAGTCACGTGTTTAATGTATGCCGCCTATAAGTCCAAAACATTATCATATAATTGGCCCGTCTGGTGTTTATTTGTTTGTTACAGAATGTTGGTTTTCTGAACAAATGTATTCTTTCTAGTCACGTATTAAGATGCGTTGATATTTTCAAAATAAATTGTTAAATATTTGGAATACCAATTTATCTATGTTTCCTGATAATTTAATTTGCTGCATTAGTGGCTTCTAAAATCTTATCTTTACTCGTAAATTATATTTAAACATATTATACGACGCACACATTACTATTCTAATTAAATGGTATCGGATTATTTCTAAATGAGCTTCTTTCTCATGCATTTAATCACATATCTTTTATATACAGTGTCCTCGTAATTGACTTTTTGTAGAATAGTTGATTAACTGCTATAATTGATGGAATTATTTGATTTTCTTAAAGATAAAGTTATTTATATCTATCCTCCGACCCCAATGACTTAATCTACCCTTAATCTACCCTCTTTTCATAGCATTATATATATATATATATATATATATGTATATAGAATTCAGTAATATTGACTGTTCTGATAATATATCCGCAAGAAGGATATTTGGAATACAGTCTGACTAAGAATGGATCTAAAATAATCTTCTTATAACCAAGTCAACCTTCGAAAATTACGTATTTTCTTCATCAGGATACTAAAAGTCCATACGTTTATATAGGTTACTTACGATTATAAAGTTTACAATTGTACAAAGCAATTTGACCTTTACGTAAAATGTACAGGTTTTTGTTCATATGTATGCATTTAAAAAGTTCCTTATATACATTTGCGAAATCACAGATTAAGTTAATGTATCACAGGTTTCTAAGTATTACCATAACATATAATTTAATAAACGTCTCCATGACATAATTCACTAGTAGTTAGAGGTCTGGCATGTTTGTAGCGATTCGTAGCTTAACCCTTACGTTAACATATAATTTAACACTTTTCCTTTTTTGGAGGGGATAACCAGGTAATATTTTATTTCCTTATAAATGGGAATCATGTATATAAGTTGGAGTTTTTTAACAACCATCAGGTTGCTAATATCTATGTAGAGCCAGGTACATATGAAAAAGATAGAAGAGAATATGAAGACCTATACCAAGCTATATTAGTCAAATTATTAGAAATTTAGGTTGTAAAGAGTATGTAGAACTTTTTAGATTAACACAGAATAGAAAAGAAACCAAGTTAAAAACTGTTGTAGTTATCCAGGTGCTGACATAGATAGCGATCATAAAGCTAAAATGAAGTGTAATTTAGAATTCAAAAAATTGAGAAAGATTAAAAGAGAGGCATGGGATCTAGATAAGCTTAATGATAGTAAGGTAAAAAAGGAATATATACAAGTATTAGATAATAAGATCAAACAGATAGCTATAGGAGGGAACGCTGAAATTAGATAGAAAGAAATAAAAAGGGCTGTACATGATATAGCAACACAAACTATAGGTAAGAAAAAAGTAGAAACGAAAAACCCTGGATAACAAAAAGATATTAGATTTAATAGAAAATAGAAGAAAGCTTAAATCTTTCAGAGAATTGGATATTGAAAGTAAGCAAAATTATAATAGAGTTAGAAATAAGATATTACATGAGCGTTAAAAAGCTAGAAATAATTGGATGGAGGAAAATTGTAAAGGAATACAAGATTATTTGAGAGTACGTAAGAGGACAGGGCTTACAGGGCAGTTAAAAAGTTTTTCGGGGTAGATAGGAAAAAATATAATGGTATTAAAGATGAGAAAAATGAGCTTCTAATAAATAAAGTTGAGGTAGCAGATAGATGGAAAAGAAATTTAGACGTTTTATATAAGAGAGACGATATGGATGAGTTAGAGAACGACCAAGACGAGGTAGTAGAAATAGGGTTCTTAATATTAAGAGGGGAATTTGATAGAGCTGTTATGAATCTTAAACTAAATAAAGCACCGGGGTAGACGCAGAATTAATAAAATATGCAAGTCAGAAAACTTTAGACATATTATATGAACTAGTAAAAGTAGTATATGACATAGGTGAGGTCCTAATAGATTTCGAAAAAAATATTATTGTCCCAATCCCAAAAAAGTCAGGAATTGATAGGTGTTAGAATTTTACAACGGTTAGTTTAACTTCCCACGCTTTCAAAATACTAACCATAATAATTAAAAATAGAGTAGAAACTTTGACTGAGAATTATTTAGGCGAAAACCAATATGGTTTTGGTAAAGACAGAGGGACTAGAAAACCAATACTAATGATTAGGGTAATTATCGAAAAAAGGTTATAAAAAAATAAAATGACTTATTTTGCGTTTGTAGATTTAGAAAAAGCATTCGATAGGGTTAATTGGATTGTTATGTTCAGGGTTTTGAAAAATAGGAATCTCTCATAGGGATAGCAAAATTATTTACAGTCTATATAAAAACTAAAGCGTAGTAATTAGATTTGATTAGAAATGGTGTTAGACAGGGTTGTATACTATCTCCTTGATTTTTAATGTTTATATTGAGAAAACTTTAAACTTAGCTAGGGAGAGAGGGACAAGGGATAAGTATCAGTGTACAGGGCCAGAAAATGGACGTGTTACGTTTTGCAGATGATATAGCCACTATAGCAGAGTCTAGAAAAGAGTTATGAGGGTTTTTAACTATTCTAGATAAGATACTACAGAATTAACTTAGGAAAACAAAGATAATGACAAGTAAGTTACAGCCTAGTTCCATATCAAAATTATAAATAGGTAATACCGAGTTAGAGGAGGTAGATGAATTTTGCTATTTAGGTAATATAATTACAAAGGACGGACGCAGCAGAAGGGATATAGTAGCTAGAATAGCTCAAGCTAAAAAAATGTTTTCAAAAAAAAGAAAAACTTACTAATAGCTAATAGTACTCGTTTAGATAATAGAAAAAGTTTCTTAAAGCCGTACGTATGGAGCATTCTATTATACGGTAGTGAGACTTAGACAATTAAAGAGGTAGATAAGCGTAAGATATAAGCTTTTGAAACTTGGTGTTATAGGAGAATGTTAAAGATTAGTTGGACAGATAGAGTAACAAATGAGGAAGTTTATAGAAAGTTAGGTGAGAAACCCTGTATGTGGAAACAATTAAAGGTCAGGAGAGATAGAATGAAAGGGCATCAGTTAGAACATTTAGTAAGATCTTAGATTAGAAACTACCAAATAAAAATAGAGTAGGAAGACCTAGACAAAGTTATATTAGTCAAATTATAGAGATTTAGGTTGTGAAGGTTATGTATACCTTTTTAGACTAGCTCAGAATAAAAAAGAATTTAGAGCTGCGTCAAAATAAAAACCAGTTAACTAAATGTTACCTTGATATACCTCACAATTAGTTAGCGAACTGGCATGTTGGTTGCGATTCGTTGCTTAGCTTTACCATAACATATAATTTAACACTTTTCCTTTTTTGGAGGGGATAACCAGGTAATATATCATTTCCTTATAAATGGGTATCATGTAAACACGTTGGGGTGCTTTAACAACTATCAGGTTGCTAATATCTATGTAGAGCCAGGTAGATAGGAAAAAGATAGAAGAGTATAGAAAGACCTAGACCAAGCTATATTAGTCAAATTATTAGAAATTTAGGCTGTGAGAGTATGTAGAACTTTTTAGATTAGCACAGAATAGAAAAGAAGTTAGAGCTACGCCAAACCGACCTTAAGTAAGGTCGAAAACAAAATGATGATTAGGTTTCTAAAGAACTAAAAAAAACCGTTTTAATAAAACATTAATTTATATAACAAAAATAGGTATGGAAACTAAAATGTGCCATACCAGTTTTAAAATTACAGCTAATGGAATTGTACCAAAAGTATTATAAATCTGTAGAGTGTGATAGTTATGCTTTATATTTTTTATAAAGCATGAATAAATATTGCTCAAATTTTGTGTGTTGGTTTTTTATTTTGTAACAATTTTTTTACGCTTATAAATACGTAAACTTTTTAGTTATTTTATACACTGCAACACTTATTTAAGTAAATAATTAATTCCCTTATATTAATTTTTATTCGGATTACATATCGTATTGCCCAATCACGAGTCGCATACAAAAATAAATAACAAAGACTCATCCTATAAATGATGGTTACTCGAATTATGCTCGAAATGACAGGTGATATTTCATCGTCATGTTAGTTTTATCAATTCGTTTTCATTCGCGCCCAGGTTTTCTTTGCAAGAAGAGCACGATGTTTTTTGAAAGAAACCGGGCAAGCGATCTGAGAATCGCTAAAAATGGTTGTTCCTCTAAGTTCTAGAAGCACTTAACTCTTACTATTCCTGTTAGCGGTAATCAGGCAATATTATTTAATATTTGAAACTCAATAATTCGATTTGTAGCGTTCATTAGAGAGGTTCATTAGGGAAGTTTAGTGGAAAAATTCATTAGGGAAATTCACTAGAAAAATTCGTTAGAAAAACTCCTTATGAAAGCTCTTCAGAAAAGTTCATATGATAATCCACTTTAATTTCTAAAGTACCATGTAGCCTCGTTTTTTGTTACAAAGAAGACATGGCGTCATTGTGAAAGCTGTTTTTATTTCATAGGTTAATGGAACACGAAAGCAATTTTTAGTCAAGAATTATATATTCGAGGAAGAATTAAGTGTAAGATTATTTACGTTTTCATTAATAGCAGTTGCGATAAATTCATGCCATAAAAGTTGTTTGTCGAATAATATCAAGTCAGGACATATGGCGACAGCGAGGTGTTTTTTTTTGTGTATGACGTTTCATTAAGCGGTCGACAAACAAGGTAAAGGAGTAGTTTAATGACGCGACTTGGAACAGGTTGTTAAAGGAACCAATATTCAGTTTTAATTGGTAGCTTTGGACTTAGCATTTGTTAACTTGAAGATAGTAACAAAATTACCGTTCGGAAATAACTACATCATCTATATTATTATCCACGTCAAGTGCCGTTTACTTCCTTAATTAGAATGATGGACATTATTAAATAAATCTACATATTCATATTTAATGAAATTAAATTAGTTCTAAGTTTAAACTTGATAAATACCTTTAATTTTGGACTAGAAACATTATTAGTAAATGTGAACCAAAATAAACAGATCTGAGTATCGGGTGCCCAAAATTGAGGTTATATAATTATCGTGATTCTACTTAAAATTTATTTATTGATACACTTGCGTCTAGAATATTTGACCACCCGTTTATTGTATATTTATGTAAAAGTTTTTAGAACAAAAAAGAATAATTAATTCAAAGATTATGAGTTAAGTCAAAATTATCTGTTTTATTTTGGGCAAGTGCGTCCAAAAACAGGGAAACTAAATTAGAATTCATAAACCTACTCTATTACAAAGAGTAAGACGACTAGCTGTGATTTAGGAATAATTTACTTGAACAGCGTTTCCAACAAGCTTGATAATTAAATCTCTTTTTAATGTTTACATCTAAATTTCTGATATTGATAATAATCTTTTCTCTTTACAACACAAGATAACAAAAGTGCATCATTTTCGTCCTTTAATTGTACTAACAATATTGTTTTCTTTCAGATCCTGCGTTCTCGCAGTCAAAGCGGTGTTTTCCTCAGGGTTTCCAAGTTCTACCGTAGGGTACCCCTTGCATTTATTAAGTCAAGTCTTGGTGGCACCCCCTGCACTCGTCCAATATTTTTTTGTAGTAGCGAGTCACGTACAAATTGTTGTTTTAAAACCCACGACCATTGCTCATAGCTCTACCCAAGGAATATACCCCTAGCTTAGTCAGAAGGCTGTCGATTTCCCTTAATTGTCACGGGGACTACGAATACCATTTATACGCACAGCATAAGGAAAGATTAATTAGGTAACAATGATCGTTTCCTCCCTATGTATGTAAACTATAATAAAAATATAACAAAGTTACAATTTATTGGGTTGATTTCTAAAGACATCGGGATCGTTGCAAGAACTAAACGCATTTTGTAGTTTGTTTCCCTGAATATATTTCTGGTGTCATTATAATTTATTACATGGGAAGCTAGCGCGCATGTTTTATTTCTAAGGTTGCAATGATTTTTGTGTGAGGTTATAGTCTAGCAGATAACTATATTGACGTATGTCCAACATATGTCCTATTATAGTGGGTATACTGTAAGGCCACTCCTGGCTGTGAGAGTGTAGGCGTGCTGTCCGTCAGACCACTATTTAACACCCTATCTAAAGTTAGAATTGTTTTTTTTTTGTTAAGTTTGATTGTACTCGTATAAAGATCCTTAAAAAGATATTTTAATTTATGAGTAAGATAATCCACTAATCCACGCATGGAAGTGCGATTAATATTATAGGAACGCGGGTTGATATTGGTGTCTGCAGTATTGTTGGAGTTAGTGGCGATTAATTTTGTGTTTTTCCTTGTGGAGAGGTTGAAAAGTAGTTTGTTGATTAAAGACTTCGGATATGATAGTAAGTAGTAGGTTTCTGAGTATAATAGATTGTTGTATCTGAGGGTAGAGTAGGGTGTGTAACAGATTCAATGTTTTTTATTAGGTCAGGAACTGTATTGATTTTCATGCTCAACGGATGAAATGAGTGATAATTCAAATACCTGCCAGAAGATATCGTTTTGCGATACCAGTCTGTAACTAATCTATTGCCAGAGCGTAACACTTTCATATCTGAAAAGGGCGCTGAGTAATTTAATTTCTTTTCTGTGGTAAATTATATGGCCGGATTGTAACTATTTGAAGTATAAACTCCTCCCTATCAGAAAGCAAACAACAAATTAAATCATCGACGTACTTAATAAATCGAAATTGGAAGTGAAATTTTGTGATACGGTCGTCTAGAAGATCATCTAACATATCGCTCGATTGTGGGAGACACGCTGACTGCCATGGGAGTAACTAGTATTTGTTTGTAAAATAAAAAATCTTAAGCAAATCTGCTTTTATGATTTTACAAATCATTTGAATGTTTTCTCAATGTGAGTCAATGTCGCTTCTAGCCAAGTCTACCGAAATATTATTGAAAAACGAAATAACATCTAAACTAATGTTAACATACCTTGGGATATTTCCAAGCTATTGATGAAAGATGCAAACTAAAAAGTGACATAATACGGATTATTTGAGGTCTGTAAGAATACTAGTGATTATTTCGGATGAAAAGTATAGGCTTGTGAACATTCGTTAGTCCGTAAAATTTAGGTGAGATGGCATTATAAATCATAAATTGTGTAGCTTTGTCCGGATTCAGGTTCTTGTTTTTCTTAAGCTCTGTTAAATTTTTATTCGACTTCTGTTAATTGGTACTATTTGAGTCTTTATTAATAGGTAAATAGTATTTACGTTCTTTGAAAATTTCGTTGGCCATTTCATTATATTAGTTTTTTTGTAACAATACCGAAAGGTTTTCTTTATCTGACTTTGTCAAAATTAATTCTTTATGATTATTCACACAAATCGATGATTTGATCAATACTCTTCTAAATTCAAAATATGATTGCTAGTAGGGCACGAATGGAGCTCCTGGGATCATCACCTTCACCTTCCTCCACACAAAATGCCTAAAGGATGGTGGAGCTCCACCCGGAGGACTTTCCGGGTGGACTTAGTCGCCCTAGTACCACCGAGCTAACTTAAGTTAGCTCTACTGTTTTTAAATTATTTTTAACCACACTACCCCTGTTCCAAAAATCAGTAACCCAAACCCTAAAATTTTCGAGATACCTCTTGATGCCTATCGGCTCCGCATGAGTTATATATTTCCACCTTTCTAATTTTTTATCTTAAGACCAACCCTTATCGAGTTACACTCCAAACCTCAATTTTATAGCTTTTTTATTTATAAACATTTTCTTAACGCGTAAAGTATAGTATAGTCTAAAATTTTCTTGAAGGTTCGAACCCAACATTGCCTTTAGTCTAGGGCCAACACTTACAACCTCCAAAACCCAATTTTATAACTTTTTTAATTTATAAACGGTTCTTTAACGCGTAAAGCATTAGATGGTCTAAAATGTTCTTGGAGGTCACAATCCAACATTATTTCTAATATAGGACTAACCCTTACAACTCCAAATCCCTATTTTATAACTTTTGTATTTATAAACATTTCCTTAACGCGTAAAGTATTGGATATGCTCAATTTTTCTTGGAAGTCTGAATTCCACATTACTTTTAATCTAGCACCACCTATACAACCCACAAACTCCAATTTTATAACTTTTTTTAATAAACATTTTGGATTAGTAGATAGCACAACCGTATTAAGTTAGATTGTATAGACTACCTATTTATTGAGGCGGCAAAGTAACCGCGGTGGGTTCAGTAACCCAGATATAGGGCCGAATGGTTGCGGAGAAATTCCTTCGATTTAGTGAACTGCAAAATAATGATTTCAAACAAATGCACGTCGATATACATATTTAGTTTATTGCGATTAATAGATTAATTACAGAAATTCAACGCTTTAAGCGAAAATTAACATTTTATGGTTTACCGCTACATTTTAGTTCGTACAAGCATTTCACCCTCAACGACAGTTCTCGAGCTACTGACCCCCGGGTTGCTTACGGATCAGAACGTAACAACCGCTACTTAGACCAGTCCATAATATAAGGGGTGGTGCGCATCAAGTCTGTATATTAGTATTTGCACATAACTTAACACTAGAAATATTTTAAGGCTGTTAGGGATGACACAGTAACTGTAACATACCGGCCACCTTGAAATCACCAAGATTTAAAACAATTAAATTGACAAGATAATGAGATAAGCAATATAGAAAAATAGTAAGTACCTAACTAGTGAACATATATACAATTTATAAAACCTAATGTTCAAATTGCTAAATTTAAAGTTAAAAATAATGCATGTAACAATTAAGGAACATCTAGAACAAAGCTCACTTTGAATCGGGTAGGACGCAAAGCTTATGCACTGAGCGCTTTAACAGATTCCCACTAGACACACGCACAGTTACATTTCGTAGCACTCCATCGGCAGCTGGATGCAGTTCCATAACTCTACCGAGGGACCATTGAAGTGGAGGTAAGTTGTCTTCCTTGATTAATACCAGCGAGCCGATCTTTAAAAGTGCAGGTAAGTTTTTGAACCATTTTGTCCGACGCTGCATCTCAGGGACAACTTGTAGACTCCATTTTTTCCAAAAGTCTTGAGTAATTTTTTGCATACGTTGGTATAATGATAATTTTCCATCTGATAGGTGAAGCAGATTATGCTCGGGAGGATGGCATAATGGTTTGCCTATTAGGAAGTGACCAGGTGTCAGGGGATTAATGTCGGAAGGATCGTTAGACAGTGGTGAGAGAGGGCGAGAATTCAGCGTAGCCTCGATTTGCACTAGGACAGTTTGCAAATCTTCGTAGGTTAAACTGGTGTTACCTAGCACTCGTTTAAGGTGAGTCTTGGTAGATTTGATACCGCCTTCCCACAGGCCTCCTTGATGAGGAGAGCGAGGGGTACTAAACTCCCAATTAATTCCTTGGCTAGACAGAAAATTGGAAACTTCCGCCTTAGTATCATTATTAGTAAAAAATTGAGAAAGTTGTTTTAGTTCTCTGGACGCGCCAACAAAATTTGTGGCATTATCAGAAGTAATTGAGTTGGGCTTTCCTCTACGGCCGATAAATCTTTTTAGAACAGCCAAGAAGGCAGATGTTGATAAGTCGGTCACCAAATCCTAATGAATGGCCTTAGTTGTCATACAAATGAATAGGCAAATATAAGATTTTATAAGTTTGGCTCCGCGAGTTTTGCGATCTCTGATTAATATGGGTCCAGCATAATCTATTCCGACATTATAAAACATAGGAGTATTAAATTCAACTCTTTTACGAGGTAAGTTTCCCATTAAGGGATTATATGAAATTGGATTGGCCTTGAAGCATTTAACACAGGAGTGACAGATTTGTTTTGCCGTAGTGAGACCAGCTATTGGCCAGTAATGCTCACGAATGCAAGCTAGCAGTTGTTGCGATCCGCAATGCATAAGGCTAGCGTGAAAATGTTGAAAAATCAATTTGGTTAGTCTATGGTTTTTGGGTAGCAAAATAGGATGTTTTTTGTCAAAGGGATAGTTTGAATTTTTTAACCGTCCACCTACCTAAGCATATTTTCCTCGTCAAGGACGGATTTAACGATAATATATTAGAATCAGCATTGATAGGCCGACTGGATTTTAATTGTAGTATTACAGACCCGAAGGCCTCAGCTTGACAAAGTTTAACAAGGACGTCTCGGCTAGCTCGTAGTTCCCTTGTACTTAGAGGTCCATAGGTTGGAATAGATTTGGGTGTAGAATTTTTCGTAAAACGCATCATCCATGCCACAATACGTTGCAACCGGCTTAACGTAGAAAATCTCTGAAATATATCAGAAGTGTTTAGGTTCAGTAGAGTAACAACTTGACTTGACGCTGATTTTAGTTCGACATCAATTGGAGTATTGAAATCAACACACGGGAGAGAAGGCCACACGTCTTGGTTTTTGATGAGAAAATTTGGACCCTTCCACCACAGGTCGCAGTCTGATAGTAGTTTTACAGAGACGCCGCGGGAAATTAAGTCCGCGGGGTTTTCTTTAGAAGGTACGTGATACCAACCGTCTATGTTAGTTAATTCTTGTATTGTGGCTATTCTATTGGCCACAAATACCTTGTACTTATTTGGCGCAGATTTGATCCAATTCAACACAATAGTGGAATCAGACCAGCAGTAAGTTCTTGAAATAGGAACAGTTAAAGTAGATTTTACCTTCTGCACTAGTTGCGCAAGAAGCACAGCTGCGCATAATTCTAGCCTGGGTATAGTAGCTCCTTGTAAAGGGGCAATGCGAGATTTGGAACACAGTAAATTTGAATAGTGATTACCGTCAGGTGTGGACACGCGTAAGTATATACAAGCGCCGTAGGCATAGCTACTGCTATCACTAAAACCGTGAAGCTCTATAGAGACGAAGTTCGTAGGAATTACACATCTAGGGATATGTAAGTTTTCTAGAGTGTTTAGTTGCATTTTAAAGCTGTTCCATTCGGAATCCAGGTCTTCTGGAATAGTTTCGTCCCATGACGTTTTGAGTTGCCATAGTTTTTGTATAATGAGCTTTCCAATGGCGGTAGTGGGCGATAGAAGGCCCAGCGGGTCGAAAATTTGCGACACCATTGATAGAATGGAACGCTTAGTGTTTCTTGTTGTATTAGCCTTAAGTTGTACGTTATATACTATAACGTCTAGTAAAGAGTTCCAACCAACGCCCAGGGTTTTGGTGTTTCTCTTTCGCCCAACGGAATATTGTAGAACTTAGTACTCCTTGGTCAGATAACGTTTCCTTGGAATTAGATAGAAATTTTCTGATGGGCAAGCCTACACCAGCTAAGACCGCGGTAAGTTCTTCTTGAAGGATTGCATTTCTTGGACGGTTTTAAAACTTGTGATAAGATCGTCCATGTAAAAATCTGATTTTAAAATAGCTGAAACCCTAGGGTGAGTTTTAGCACAGAGAGTAGCAAGATGATGTAAACATTTTGTAGCAAGATAGCTAGCGCTAGCGGTTCCGTAAGTAATGGTGTTTAGTTCATAAATGTCTAGCGTGGAAGTTGGATTGTCGCGCCAAAATATGCGCTGAAATTTACGCTCAGAAGGCCGAACCAGTATTTGGCGATACATTTTCTCGATGTCTCCCGTCAGTGCAATTTTGTGTTGACGGAAGCGTATTAAAATTGAAAACAAGTCGTTTTGCACGACGGGGCCAACAAGCTGGGTGTCATTAATCGATATATTTGAGTGCGTAGGTGCACTACCGTCGAAAACAACTCGCAACTTAGTGGTCAACGAGTTCGATTTTGTTACAGCGTGATGGGGCAGATAATAGGGGGGTATAGTAGAAATATTTATTTTAGCGTCGAGAGCGTTTACTGAGGTTGCGTCTGTCTGGTTCGAATGAGTCGAGACCTTGGACATGTGACCTAAGGAAATGTATTCCTGCATGAATTTATAGTATTCAGTTTTGAGGTTGGGATTCGAAAGGAATTTCCTCTCTAGATTAAAAAATCTTTTCTTAGCTAGATCACAGGAGTACCCTAGTTTACTTAAATTTGAACTAAAGGGTATAGATACCACAAAACGACCAGCATCGTCACGGGTTATTGTATCGGAAAAATGATTTTCGCAAAATCGTTCTTCGGCAGACAGTTTGGATAACTCGCTAAGAGGTTGTACGTCCTCTAGCTGCCAAAATTTTTGTACAGAATTATTTAAGTCCGTAATGGTAGGCCTGGCACGATTAATTGCTAGATTTACGCAGACTATATTTGTGTTATGCGGGGGGGCTAGACAGTTTCCAGACAGCACCCAACCAAGTAGGGTTTTTTGAAAGACGGGCTTATTCTTCCCTAATGAAATTTGACCAACACATAGCAAACGGTAAAAGTCACTAGCACCAATCAGAATGTCAATAGGAAGAGATTGATTGAAGTTTATGTCAGCAAGCTTAATGCCGTTAGGAATTTCAAACGTAGACTTATCAAAGGATACCAGAGGTAATTTTTCGGCAATTTTGGTATAGTCAAACATTCTAGATTCACCGTGTAGCCGCAAGTTTTAGAAGTTAGCAGTAGGTTAACCGTTGAACTAGAGACGGAGCAACTTGAATTTAACCCGACAATTTTAGTGTGAGTCGGAGTTAGTTTTAAGCCTAGTTTTTCGCTAACTCATCCGTTATAAAATTTGTATGTGATGTGAGTCCAAAATAGCTCTGGCCGATTGCCATTCATTATGAATGTTTTTACCTTTACCGACGCCGTTGCTAGCAAAACTTGCTGCAAGTTGGCAGGAAGCAGGAAAGTGCAGTACTAGTAGGTAGCACATTTTCAATGGAAGGGTTTTCGGCGTGACCCCCATTTCTAGTGGAAGAATCACGCACGTTTGCGTCAAAGTGTAATAAAGTGCTGTGCTGCTTGTTGCAAACCTTGCAGCCTAACTTAGATCGGCAAGCTGATTTCTTGGAGTGACGGAGGCAGTTCTTACACAAGTCGGTATTAGAAACCTGTTCATACCTTTGTTTTCCAGTTAGCTGAAGAAATTCAGGACATTGTGTTATGAAATGACCTAGTTTGCACATAGGACATAAAATAGTACCTTTACTTGTAGTTACAAATGCCTGTTTATAGGTTGGCGGCTTAAATTTAGGCTGTTGATTTCTTGGAGAAGCGGAACAGGTAGATGTTTGTTTGTCGTGTTCAATTTCTTCAAGTAGTTGGCAACGATTTCTTAGAAGGTCGTCGATCTCAGTTAGGCTTAGTATATTGTTGGGTTTATATTTTGACAACTCAGTTCGGGAATTGTCATCTAGTTTAGACATCACGATATGTGAAATAAACATTCCAGATTCGTCGATGGACGTTTCCAATTTTCGTAATGCTCTGACGTGCTTAAACAAGTTATCGTACAAGCAACGTAATTCAGAAGCATTAGCTTTAGCAATAGGTTTTAATTCAAAAATAGCTTTAATGTGATTCTGAATAATTAGTTTTGGATTATTGTATCTCTTACAAAGTAGTTCAAATATCGAGTGATAGTTTTCTCCCGTAGGAGCGATATTTGCGATCAGTTCGCTTGCAGAACCCTTCAAGCTACCCTTCAGGTGCAAAAAGCGTTCTACGTAGCTTAGATTAGTGTTAGTGTGTACAAGTGCCATGAAAATCTCTAGAAAAGATGGGAACTCTGTAAATTCGCCTGAAAAACTAGGTAGACTCAATTTTGGTAGTTTGGCATTTATTTGTTTAGTGGGGTTAGTAGCACCCAAACTCCCTGCCGAGGTTAAAGACTCTGAGGAACTCGCCCTGCAGGATTCAGAAGCAAGTTTCAACAAACTTATGGCTCTACTTGTAAGCTCCATAAGTTTATCAAAATATTCCTCTTCAGTCATAACATCGTCAGATTCAATTGAATTAGCTGTAAGCTCTACGCTTACTTCTCTGTATTTTGCCGCGGATGGCTTAATCGTATCTAGTCTTAAATTTAAATTAGTTGCAATAATGTCGGTCAGCGGAACGTCAATAATTTTGTTCAAATACTTTTCAAAATTTGCCAGCTCGTTAATTAACGACTGTGCCCTTGTTAGCAATAGTTTAGCTGAAATTTGCTTAGGCATTTTATAGTTCAAAATATCCAAATTAATAATTAATGTTTGAAGTTTTAGCGTAAAACGAAAACTTATTTACTATAATTGGTAAATAAAATATTTTGTTTAGTTTAAAGCTACGTTTGCATTAGAGCACGAGTTTCAAAATATTAGAATGAATACTAAAGCGAAAATTTCAACTTTCAGTAACTAGGTAGTTAGTAAATTTGTTTGTAAATAGACAGACAACACAAACAATAGCTAGTACTAGTTTATTCTAGTGATTAAATTAATCTTTTAAACGAATAGGCTCATTTAAATAGAGTAATAATAATTTGTGAGTACAACTGAAAGCTTCGTTGAATTTCATAGAGAATTATTGTTAGTTTTAGGAATGAGCGATAATCCTAATCTTTAGAAATAGCATGCAGGTACGTTACCTTGATGCAGCTGCTAACATCCAACCACCTGTTGTCCATGAATCAGTAACCCTTAGTGAAGTTATGCAGCTCTCTGGAATGCAACAGCGACACGTGCATGAAGCAGAGATGTTTATACTACTGTACACCACTACCGACGCGCAATAATATGCTTTTATTTCGAACTTTAGTTTTTTAAGTAATTAATATCCATTATTTAGCACTTAGTAATCCCGCGAAAGAAGGACCATGGATTAGTAGATAGCACAACCGTATTAAGTTAGATTGTATAGACTACCTATTTATTGAGGCGGCAAAGTAACCGCGGTGGGTTCAGTAACCCAGATATAGGGCCGAATGGCTGCGGAGAAATTCCTTCGATTTAGTGAACTGCAAAATAATGATTTCAAACAAATGCACGTCGATATACATATTTAGTTTATTGCGATTAATAGATTAATTACAGAAATTCAACGCTTTAAGCGAAAATTAACATTTTATGGTTTACCGCTACATTTTAGTTCGTACAAGCATTTCACCCTCAACGACAGTTCTCGAGCTACTGACCCCCGGGTTGCTTACGGATCAGAACGTAACAACCGCTACTTAGACCAGTCCATAATATAAGGGGTGGTGCGCATCAAGTCTGTATATTAGTATTTGCACATAACTTAACACTAGAAATATTTTAAGGCTGTTAGGGATGACACAGTAACTGTAACACATTTCCTTAACACGTAAAGTATTGGATGGTTTGAAATTTTCTTCAAAGTCCGAACCCGACATTAATTTTGTTCTAGTACCAATTCCTAGCCAAGTTATAATCCCAAACCCCAATTTTATAACTTTTTATTTATAAACATTTGTTTAGCGAATAGAATATAGTGGATATGCTCGAATTTTCTTGAAGGTCCCAATCTGACATTGTTTTTATTCTAGGACCAACTTTTATAACCCCCAAACACCAATTTTAGAACTTTTTTTATTTTTATACACTTCCTTAACCCGTAAAGTATTGGATGGTCTAAAAGTTTTTTGGAGGTTCCAATCCGACATTATTTTTAATCTAGGACCAACCAATAGAACCACCAAACCCCAATTTTATAACTTTTGTATTTATAAACATTTCCTTAACGCGAAAAGTATTGGATGGCTTGAAATTTTTTACAAAATCCGAACCCGACATTAATTGTGTTCTAGTACCAATCCCTAGCCAAGTTGCAACCCTAAACCCCAATTTTATAACTTGGAATTCCCAATCAGACATTGCTTTTAGTCTAGGACCAACCTTTACAACCCCCAAGCTTCAATTTTATAACTTTTTTACTTATTAACATTGTGTTAAGGCGTAAAGTACTGTATATGCTCAATTTTTCTTGGAGGTCCAAACGCGACATTATTTTTAATCTAGGACCAACCTTTACAACCTCCAAATCCCATTCTTAAACTTTTTTACTGATAAAGATTTCCTTAATGCGTAAAGTATTGTATGGTCTAAAATTTTCTTGGAAGCCTGAATCTGCCATTAATTTAACCTTAGACCTACAATTTACAAAATTTGTGAAAGTAAAAAGTAGTACAAATTCTTTTAAAAAACTTTTATTTATTTATAAATATACAATGTACGCTAACTATTTAATATTAATACATATATTTTTACAAACAGAAATTTTCTAACTTTAATTAACTATAAAATTTAAATCATTATTTAGGTCTTGCAGGGTTTTCTGTTTACTCCACTGGGTTCTCGAGGCGGATTATACCAATTAATGTATTAATTTCCAAGTAAAGCACTTTCCGCAAAGAACGTTCCGACTCAAGGTGCTAAAATTCTTCTGACTTTTGCCGCATAACTTCCCTCAAGCAATTACTCTATAATATGATACCTTACAAAATCAAACAACCGCTTAGCAACTTTACGATAGAAAGTAGTTGCAATATTTTGTACCACCTGCAGCACATAAGTTCATGGCTTTCGTTTAAAAGATAAGGTCGCTTAACCATCTGCCTAGTAAATAAACACTTGGAATGGATTTGTTATCTATACCAAGCTTATACTGTTATCCTGCAACTGTGCAGATGTTTCAAAGTAATAAGAATGTTTTCCTTTGTTAAAAATTCTTTGTAAGCTATTACAACTTGGGGGATTTTTGCAGCTGCCGTCTGGAAATTCGTCACATTTGATCCTTCGATGTTTTTAAAAGCCAAATATCTACCCCAGTACATAGTTATTTTCTTTATAAATACAGACTGTACTATGAAAGCGGTACATTAAATACAACATTCTCATAGCGAAAAGTCATGTTGTGAGTAGCGAGACTAAAATGATTTATGTGCAAGTACGAATTAAAATCCTAAGATGAAACCAGCAAGAAGACGATAGCTCCAGGTACCATTTTTCTGTTTTCGTTAGTTTTGGTGTTGTTTTGGAAGATGGACATTTCTTTCTTTGGGGTTTGAGTCCGCACTAAATTGCAGACTGTACGCTGTGCTTGCAATACAAACTTATCCTTAAAGTTAGCTTTAAAGTACTTTCTACTGTTTACTTTTTTGTTAACGTCCACAACTTGCTCATTACTGTTTGATTAAGCTATTTAAAAGTTTGTTACGATATTTCTTATCCTTTAGGAGGTGCACTCGCCAAAGCAGATGCTTCTGTAAATTTTATGCATAATTTCTTAGGACTGTAAACATAATACTGGTATGTAGATATGTAAGTGTTATTTAGATAATAAGATTTTATCCTCGCTACTATAAATGTATAGGAGTATATACAGGGTGAGTTTTTAGTGTGGCAACGGTCGATAACTCCGTTATTATAAAAGCTACATAAACCAAATTTGGAGGCATATTAGGCATACCTAAACTGCACATTTTAAAAATATTTGCAAGCATACAGGGTATTTCATAATTCCAGGGCATGTTAAACTTATATTTTTTTAATGGAACACCCTATATATTAATACATTTTTGGAAAGCCCATTAAAAGAGCTTTAATTTGATATCAAATTGTATTTGTCTATTCCTTTTAGTTTTTGAGATATTCAACTGTTTTTAGAAAAAATGACCCTGATTTGATACATTGCCACTGCACTAATACACAACTTATGTTAATTTTCAAGATGGGGAAAATTTTATTATATACCATAGTATATTTGTAATTATCACTTTTCTGAAATTTCTTCTCAGTATACAGGGTGTGTCAGGTTTTGCAAAATGCAATTTTATAACTTTTTAAATGGTACCCTACCAATTTTATTGCTACAACGGATAGCCCATTAAGTGTCCTTTCATTTTGTTAAGCATTCCTATACCTAAATCCATTACTTTCTGAGATATTTTGATTTTCTTCAAATTTTAAGAATGTTTTTAATTTACATAACTAAAAGTAGCTTACTATTGAAGAATATTGTAAAACAATTGATACATTCTGATTAACAATTAACTACACTTATCCAACAACTATTTTCACTAAAGATATAACAACCTACAATAATACGCTATCAACAGAATTCTGCCAGATTAACAATATGCATTTTATAGAAAATGTTCAAACAGGAAATCAGGCAGGCTTTGAAAAAAACAACAATTACAATTAAAATGTCATTTAGGTTTATTAATTATAGTGTGTTGTCATTTAACACATTATCAGTTCAGTTTTAAATGTAATATTAGGAGTTTTCAAAATGAATTTTACCGTGGAAGATCAAATAGATATGATTTGGGTATTGGGAGAAAGTTTAAGAAATTGCCTACTTGCATCAAGAATATACCGAGAGATATCCTGTTAAATGACAACACACTACAATTAATAAACCTAAGTGACATTTTAATTGTAATTGTTATTTTTTTCAAAGCCTGCCTGATTTCCTGCTTGAACATTTTCTATAAAATGCATATTGTTGATCTGGCAGAATTCTGTTGATAGCGTATTATTGTAGGTTGTTATATCTTTAGTGAAAATAGTTGTTGGATAAGTGTAGTTAATTGTTAATCAGAATGTATCAATTGTTTTACAATATTCTTCAATAGTAAGCTACTTTTAGTTATGTAAATTAAAAACATTCTTAAAATTTGAAGAAACTCAAAAATATCTCAGAAAGTAATGGATTTAGGTATAGGGAATGCTTAACAAAAATGAAAGGACACTTAATGAGCTATCCGTTGTAGCAATAAAATTGGTAGGGTACCATTTAAAAAAAGTTATAAAAATTGCATTTTGCAAAACCTGACACACCCTGTATACTGAGAAGAAATTTCAGAAAAGTGATAATTACAAATATACTATGGTATATAGTAAAATTTTCCCCATCTTGAAAATTAACATAAGTTGTGTATTAGTGCAGTGGCAATGTATCAAATCAGGGTCATTTTTTCTAAAAACAGTTGAATATCTCAAAAACTAAAAGGAATAGACAAATACAATTTGATATCAAATTAAAGCTCTTTTAATGGGCTTTCCAAAAATATAATAATATATAGGGTGTTCCATTTAAAAAAATATAAGTTTAATATGCCCTGGAATTATGAAACACCCTGTATGCTTCCAAATATTTTTAAAATGTGCACTTTAGCCATGCCTAATATGCCTCCAAATTTGGTTTATGTAGCTTTTATAATAACGGAGTTATCAACCGTTGCCACATTAAAACTCACCCTGTATATATATATATATATATATATATATATATATATATATATATATAAATAAATTATTGGTTGTGGGTTTCAGGTCAGCTGGCAAGTTCAGTAATACTCTTTTTTATTGCCTAAATTTTCGAATTATTTTAATTCTTGATCACAGGCACTACAAATGATAAATTTTAAAAACTGGTACAATTTGGTGTTAAAGTTACATACTAAATCGAGGTTTGTATAAATAATTAGCAACAATGTAAAAATAACAGGAACTATAACGTAACATAACTAAAAATAATATAAAATGTATAATTTAATAAAATGACACCATTTCAAATAAATTTGTCACATTGTTCTTTTATTTTTGTGTGACGGTATGACAAAATTGAATGCATGCATGTATGTATGCATGTAACGTTTTAATGAATTAAGTGGGTGTTAATCTGAGTATGTGTGTGTTAATTTTTTTATTTTGTATGTTTGGTTGTGTTGTGTGTTTCTGTGTGTATATATATATTTTATATTATATAAATATTTTATGGTGTATGTTTATAACATCTCACTGTAATAACTGTAAAAATTACTTTGATCCAATACGTAGTATCTTGTTTAAAGTATCTAATTTTAAAATTTAATAAATAGGTATATATAGAGCTCAAGTTGTTTATGTCCGTCTTTTGTTCATTGTACAAGAATTTTGATAAATATAACACATTTCTAAAATAGTCTTTTGAATTCTGATTTTGAATTTGAATAATTTTTGGGTTTTGAAAGTCCATTATGTGATTATTTTCTAAAATATGTTTAGTTAAAGCGCATGCATTAGGTTTATGTTTAACATCACTTTTATGTTGAATTATCCTTTGTTTTAAGTTTTGTGAAGTTTGACCAATATAGATTTGCTTACAATTAGTACAGTTAATTTGGTAAATTAAGTTTCTTTGTTGTAGTTTAGGTGTTTGGTCTTTTAATTTGGAATGTAATTTATTTAAGGTAAATATATTTCGTTTGGTAATTTTGAATTTTACATTTTAAATATTTTGGTTAGTTTTGTTGTTAAATTTTTAATGAAAGGAAGTGATCTGTAAATTATTTGGTTTTGTAAATTTATGTTTTCATCATTGGTGGTATTATTGATTTGATTGTTGTTTGTTTTATATTATATAGTTTATGGTTGGTATTAATGTTGTCGCTATTATATAAAAGTTGTTGAATAAGATTTAATGGATAATTATTTTCTTTTAAAATTTTTGAAAGTTTGTTTATGTTTTTATTGTATAATGATGTATGTGAAATTCTTTTAATTCGGTGTTTTAATTCAAAATAAAGTTTATTTTAATTTTGTATGAGTGGTATGAATGATAGTTTATATATCTATTCGAATTTATAGGTTTTTGATACCAGTCCAAGATTATTTTATTCCTATCATTTCTAATTAGTAGGGTATCTAAAATGGAACTGATCTATTTTGTTCAGTTTCTACAGTAAATTGTATTTTGCATTATAACTGTTAAATTTAATAAGAGTTTCGTTAATTTTGTCATAAGGAACACAGGTGATGATGTCATCAACAAACTTTTAATAAAGGTACATTGAAAGAAAGTAAAGGTAAAACATTATTTAATAAAGAATTCATTATTATTTCTGCCATAATAGGACTTAGATTCGAACCCATTGGGCAGCCCGAGATTTGTAAAAAGAAATTTTCATTGAAAGAAAAATAGCTGCTGTCAAAATGAATGATATAATATCCAAAAATAACTTTTGTGGTATTATACAATTTTCTTCTATTTTATTCCAAATTAATTTAATATCAGTGAGTACTAATTCCTTTGGAATATTTGTGAAAAGAGACACGACATCTAAACTTATAAGTACATAACCTTCTGGAATTTGGAAGTCATTAATGAATTCAGAAAATTGAAACGAATCTTTTACATTGTATTCATTTTGACAAATTGAGTTATTTAAAATATCACTTATAAATTTTGAAAGTTTTCAGTTGGTGAATTGTTTGACGCTACAATAGGTCTTAGGGGATAATTATCTTTATGAATTTTGGGTAATCCATACAGTTTAGGAGCAGTGCTGCTATAATTGTTTAGTTGTTTAGATATATCATTTGTGATATAATTTTTCTTTTTTAAATTTTGAATTATTTCTAAAGTTTTTCTTTGAAATTTTGAGGTTGGGTCAGAATTTATTTTTGTATATACTGTATCATCATTTAATAGTTCATTGAGTTTGAATATGTAGTCTGTTTTGGACATAGCTACGGTCATATTACCTTTGTCTGATTTTAAAATAATTATGTCATTGTGATCATTTAAATATTTCTTGCATTCTACAAATCTTTGCCAAAAAATGGATTGTGTATTAGAATTCTGATGTACATAATTAGTTATAATGTTAGTTAGTTTAGCTCTATATATATCTCTGTTATTAGTTTCAATGTGACATAATAAATTTTCCAAGTCTGATAAAAGATTAATGATCATATTGTTATTGATAGGAGGAGTAATACTAAATTTTGGACCAAGACTTAAAATCTGTTTAATATTAAAAGGTATATCATGATTGTTAATATTCTTAAACCATTTGTCAGTTTGATTGAATACTGGAAATGTTGACACGTAAATGTCATTTATCTTTTTGGTTATTAGATTTAATTTTGAAAAAGATTTTATTGTATGAAATGGTCTGTCTTCTTGCATATTCGTTGATTAAAATTTTAGGAAGAATATTAGCAGCCTTATCTTTAACAAACGTTAGTTCTTTATTATACTTATCTATAATTTGGTGAGTGACACTTATTTCTAGATTTAATAATTTACTTTTAGCCTATTGAAGAAATGGTTGATTCTTAATGATGTACTTCTGGTGTGTACATTTAGAAATAAATTATACACATTTTTATAGAATTTTCAATGTGCTTCGGTAAAATATCCTTTTTTCTGCACTGTAGAAGAAATAGTTTTCTGTTATATATAGATGCTAATTTCATATTTAAATTGGACCAGCGCTTTAGGAGGTTCGTAGCTTCAGCTCCATATTTATTTGTTGTTTCTTCGTAAAAACCCATTCTATATTAATTAATAATTATCTTACTGTTTAACGACCTTGCTTTATATAGATATAAATAAATTATTGGTTGTGGGTTTCAGGTCAGCTGGCAAGTTCAGTAATACTCTTTTTTATTGCCTAAATTTTCGAATTATTTTAATTCTTGATCACAGGCACTACAAATGATAAATTTTAAAAAACTGGTACAATTTGGTGTTAAAGTTACATACTAAATCGAGGTTTGTATAAATAATTAGCAACAATGTAAAAATAACAGGAACTATAACGTAACATAACTAAAATAATATAAAATGTATAATTTAATAAAATGACACCATTTCAAATAAATTTGTCACATTGTTCTTTTATTTTTGTGTGACGGTATGACAAAATTGAATGCATGCATGTATGTATGCATGTAACGTTTTTAATGAATTAAGTGGGTGTTAATCTGAGTATGTGTGTGTGTTAATTTTTTTATTTTTGTATGTTTGGTTGTGTTGTGTGTTTCTGTGTGTATATATATATTTTTATATTATATAAATATTTTTATGGTGTATGTTTATAACATCTCACTGTAATAACTGTAAAAAATTACTTTGATCCAATACGTAGTATCTTGTTTAAAGTATCTAATTTTTAAAATTTAATAAATAGGTATATATAGAGCTCAAGTTGTTTATGTCCGTCTTTATATCTATATAAAGCAAGGTCGTTAAACAGTAAGATAATTATATATATATATATATATATATATATATATATATATATATATGTTATGTAATAAGCAAAGTGACGCTCTGTGTACATCACGTTATACAGAACGATTACGCACATTATTGGTTATTTTAGTGTTTTGTTAATAAAGGTTTAAAGTAAAGGACGTGTTGAGGTTTTCAATTTGTTCTTTCTGTATCATCCTCGCCACTCTGCGACGTTTTGAGCTAGCCAGCATTCTAATTCAATTCTACCATTCTCTTCCTGTTTTGTTGTCGTGTACGGTGTAGACGATTTCTTTACTGACTTTACTGCTTTCTTTCGTGTTTGCACGGAATACCATAACCTTTTGTTGTACTTTTTTCTGTGTAAAGGATGCATTCTCCATATTTCTTCAGACATCAAAAAAAATCCTAAGCGTTCTAGTTTTAAAAGCTTCAAATGTAGCAAAAAGCTGTTGTGTAGGCAAGCAAATCAAATTGAGTCCGCTAAAAGAAATTAACACGTATCCTTCTTGCGTAAGCTCTTTTACTGCATTGTACATCTTAGTAAACAGGGATTTGTAAAATCCTTTTAAAAAAATACACATCCTTATGACTATTCTTCTCAGCAAGAACTCTGACATAGGAAAACGATCCTCGATTATTAACTGGAAATGCAGAAAAATTAAATACACAAGCTGTTCCCAAATTTTTCCAGCGGGATTTAAAATGATTTATGAACGTCTCCTTTATTTGTGTCATATTGTTTTCTTTTTCTATAGATGTATATAGTGTTGCTTTAATGCGATAGTTTTTTTTCGTACTCTAACTTTCTCCTTTTTAAATCCACTTCTTCTAATTGTAGTTTTCTTTCCTTAGTTGATAGTACATATTTCACCGACACTGGTTTTGTTTCTTTTACGATGAATGGTAAAAGTTTGTTACAAGTATTTTTTTTTAAATCTGGGGGAAACATTATTTGTAGCGATCAGTCCTAGTTTGTCGATGTCTACATTTTTTTGAATTGCCGAGAAGGCCGATTCAGGCTTCGCAAAAAATATGTTTCCGGCTGCGTAATTAGTACGCAGTTTTTGTTTGAATTATCTTCCACAACTTCTATGTAATTAATTGGTAAATAATTAAAACTGAATGCTTAAGTTGCATAATTTATTATCTTGTATCGGTTCTTAATATCGCTCCGTAACTTAAACTCTAATCCGGTAAGGTTTTTTGTATTACTGTCTCCCCAATAAACGTGCTGCAGTATGTTATTAAATGCAAGACAACAACTGTTTTGCAGATTTTCGGATAGTTTTTTCCACGTATTTGTAATCGATACTAAGTACATCGCAGCATTTCTTAAGTATAATTTGCTATCTTCCAACAAAGTTAAACAGACCTCTAATGGATTATATACATTATCAACCATATGACAATTTCCAACAATGTAGATATATATTAGTGCCTCTAGTCTTGTATTACTATATCCTTTATCAAAACTAGATCTAAAAGAATTACCTAACTGAGCATCCTGACCGATAATTAAATCAGCTGTATAACTCTCTATCTGTTTGCTAATTATACGTTAAACAATCGGTTATTTCCGCCTAGTCAAATTTTCCAACATAAAGTTTTTAAATGCGAGTCTTGTCACATGTACTTTACCAGGAGGGATGCCTTCAAGCGACACCAAGTAAAACAACTTGGTACAAGCCCATCGCAGGTAAAGAGATCAGTTAAAGCAGTAACGGAAGACTTACACTGCGAGTCGCGCGGCATTACCTTTACCAGAATGGACAATTTATGAAGGCATCATGTTAAGTAGCACGGGTTGACTTCTCGGCATCAGTGCTTAAACGTCCATCTCCGCCGGAAGTAGAAAATACTTCCTTGGAACAAGAACGAGTTAGTGTCCGATGCAATGTGTACGGTGTAGATGTGACGAAATTTGCGACACTGCACATCTATAGAGCAATAGACATAAGAGTGCAGCAGCTACTGCTACCGAAAGAGACCATGCGGTGGAAATAGCGTTTAAAAACCGTATGACCAGCTACCACATAAAGAACGTCGACCCTGGCGATGGGGTATCCGAGTTTCTGCTCAAGCAAAAGCATCGATTTATTCGTTTAGTCTGCGAAAAATTAAAGGACCATACGGCTGTAAAGGTTAATTATGAACTGTATGATGTGTATACCAAAATAAGTATTGGTTAGAAAACTACCGATGTAAAATCGTTTAACACACAAAATGTGATTATAACACCTTGCAGCAAACTTCGAAACGAGTAGGAGAACTTTTGCGAGGTTAGGCAGCAAAAGTCAGAAGAATTTGAGCACCTCGGGTCGGGATGGTATTTGGAGAAAGTGCTTTATTTGAAAGTTAACATTAATAAGTATAAGCCGCCGCGACGACTTAAATGAAGTTACAAAATTTCTGTCTATAAAGATATTGTAACGGGCTACTACTACCGCGTTTCTTTAATTTAAAACAAGTAATAACAAACGTCTTTATTACTTACTGTTCACAAGTCTAATTAACAGTATATGCCTTATTTATAGATGTTTTCAGTCCGCTTAACAATGAAGCACTACTACACTAATGAATTTACAAGCACTAATATCTTCTTAAACTATCTTCTTTACCATAGGTTCATTAACAACACTAACACAACTATTTGTTTATACACTTCTATTTATTTATGTATACTACAAGCTGCATGTACATTAGACACGGCATATCACATTTATGTACACCTTTAAAAGCTCAAAACTACTACTACTTTACAACGTTATAATTTATATACGACATTCTAGTATAGACTGCCCTTGCATTCATTAGCGGTCTTATATATACTCTGGATTACAAGGATGACTCATGCTCCCGTAATTGCTAGAAGAATTCTGGAATCCTTGAGAAGGCGCTGTGCCCCGAGCGTTTGTATGTTTGACGGGTTGCCTAATAGTGGATCGCAACAATATATATGTATTAAAATAGATAGTTAACATACGCTCTATATTTATTATAAAATAAAAGTTTTTTAAAAGTATTTGTACTGCATCTTGCTTTCAATAATTTTGTAAATTGAGTTGGTCTAAAATTAAATTAATGGTTGATTCAGACTTGCAAGAAAATTTTAGACCATGCAATACATTACGCATTGAGAAAATGTTTATAAATAAAAAAGTAATAAAGATGGGGTTTGGAGGTTGTTAGTGTTCGTGCTAGACTAAAAGCAATGTCAGATTGGGACTTCCAAAAAAATATGTGCATACCCAATACTTTAAACGCTAAGAAATTGTTTATAAATAAAAAATTTATAAAATTAGGGTTTGGGGTTGTAACTTTGGTTAGGGGTTGGTCCTGAAACAAAATTAATGTCGGGTTCGGACTTCTAAGAAAATTTCAGACAATCCAATACTTTACGCGTTAAGGAAACGTTCATAACTAAAAAAGTTATAAAATTGGGGTTTGGGGGTTGTAAGGGTTGGTTCTAGGTTAAAAGTAATGTCGGATTGAGACGTCCAAAAGAACTTTAGACCATCTTTACGCGTTCAGAAAATGTTTCTAAACAAAAAAGTTTGGAGGTTGTAACTCGATGAGGAATGGTCTTAAGATTTAAAAAGTGGAAGTATAAAAGACGTGCGGAGACGATAGGCACCGAAAGTTACCTTGAAAATTTTAAGAGTTAGGTTATCGATTTTTGGGTTAGGGATAGTAGAGATAAGAATGATTTAAAACCAGTAGAGTTAACCTAGGTTAGCTCGTTGGCACTGCGGCGACGAAGTCCACCCGGAGAATCCTCTGGGTGGGGCTCCATCCTGCTTATAATGGTTTGTGTGGATGAGGTAGAGATGATGGTCCCAAAAGTCACACTATTGCTTACTTCCCTTTGTTACATGGTAGATAAATTGACACACCAAGTAGCATGGTAACTGATGTTAGTTAGTTCTGCATCTTTAATCCTCCAAGTTGTATGTTTTATGTTGGAAAAAATGTTATTGTAGTGAATGGATATTCTCAGTTGAACCTCTAGGGTAACAGGTTCTATAGCGAGTTTTTGCATATCTTGTAGTAGTATTAATCGATTTTCTAAACTTCTAAACTGACAACTAAGCTTAACATTTTCTTGCTAAAGTCTTCTACAATTCAAATTGCTTGTTTTCTGTTTCTTGAGTTGTACACTAGTAGGTTTTCAACTCAACGTGATGATGTTGCAATATGTTTTAATTGAAGGTTATTCGTAATTTGTTGATAACCTAATAGACGCTAATTAATGTTGCCCATTGCTTAAGATAAATGACTGCTTCATTTTCGTGAGTAACGCAAATGTGTTGGTAGAAACCCATAATGCAAATAGAAATTAGTTATATTGGCTGTTCTGATAATGTATCTGCAAAATGAATATTGGGGGATGTAGTCAAATTGGGCATGGATCTAAAATAAACTTTTTATAACTGTGTCGAGCTTTCGAAAGTAATTTATTTTTTTCATCAGGATACTGGAAGTCCATAATTTAGAATTAATATAACACCATTAGGTAGATTGCGATTATAGTGTTCACATTCTACAACATAATATAATTAATATCTAAAGGACATGGAAAATTCAATTACCTGTATTTTTAAAACACATATTTTAGGTTCTAATTTTATTTTTATTTTTATCGATTAGACCTTAAATAGCTACTTTACTATAGCTCATTTGAAACCTGTGATATATTAACTTTAACTGTTATTTCGCAAATGTTTATAAGAAACTTTTTAAATGTATAGGTCTGAACAAAAACCTGTAAATATTCTTTAGATGATATATTATTGAGTAGAATTGTAAACTTTATAATCGTAACCTACATAATTTTGCTATATTAATGTTAAAGTATGGACTTCTGGTATACTGATAAAGAAAATAAATAATATTCGAAAGCTTGTAATCGTGATAAAAATATAGATATATACTTACATATATAACTGTGAAAATCTTGCCATTACATTCCTTTTTCAGTTCTCTGAATTTTGAATTATATTTTAAACTAGTGAAACAACTGTGACAAATACAAATATAACGATTTTGCAATTATCCTCTTACAAACAATTTCTTAAATACAAATACGATGAATCCAAAACAATTTTCGTTACAATAAATATTCTAAAAACACATTTCACAACTATTCTGCTCGTATACAATATCCTAAATACAAATATAGTAAGTCCATATACACACACAACTTAATTATTTTCTTGCCATACTACCCGTATAAACAAATTTTTAAACATATCATAATCATTCATTTAAAAACGGTAAATGAATACACCAATTCTTTTTTCCTGTTTTCTAAGATTCGTCTAATTTAATACTCATTTCTTTAAAAACCGTGTTATATATAATTGAAAGCAATATGCACATTATACTTTGTACAACTACAATTTCTCTTCGTGTATCTGCTAATTCCAACAAATGAAATTATTTGACTTGCACAGATTTGCTATAAAATTTAAATTCTTAAATTCAAAATCAGTCTGTTATGAAATGACTCAAATGAAACAAAATATTTTATTTTTATCGTTAAGCGTCCTTTCGATTGTTGTAATTCACCAGAGTTCACTTTTGCAAACATAACTATTATCTTTTGTATTCCGTTTTGTATTAGAAAATTTACTACATGCTAACTATTTCAGTTTCTACTTGTTAGAATTTACGGGTAGCTTCGTTTCTATGATTTCAAGTCTTCTTAGCTATGCAGCGAACCGTGCTCGTCCTTTATTAAATGCACGAGTTTGCTTCTTTGTATTCTTTCTGGCTTCCCTATTTAAACATGTAATCATCA
This sequence comes from Platerodrilus igneus, assembly GCA_036346225.1. Classification (NCBI taxonomy): domain Eukaryota; kingdom Metazoa; phylum Arthropoda; class Insecta; order Coleoptera; family Lycidae; genus Platerodrilus; species Platerodrilus igneus. Next base: position 4,467,998 of record JARFIW010000544.1, read on the forward strand.
ATAATTAAGAATTTTTCGGATGTTGTTAGTTTAATGGTAATTAATTAAAGCACCTGCGTTATCTTGGCTAAATAAACATTTGCTTAAATTTATTCCTATTCTATATGGGATTTCCGTGATTATTTTTTTAAAAAACAATTTTACAACTATATTGGTAGAACGAGTTTATTAGATATTTAGCTCCCGGTCGCATTGCTTCTTCTCTGCTCAATCGGGCAGCTATAAATCTTTATGACGAAAAAAGGCGTTTTTTCTTTTTACGTGACTGCCCGGATTCGTACTTAATATTATTTGGTTCTTAGAGCTGACGTTTGTTCTGTTGTACCATATAAACTTACTTTGTCGCTATAGCATATTTTGTTTGGTTACCATATTATATATAGATCAAATTAAGGAAAAAGGGGTAACTATTATAGCTACCCATACCCTTCACAGCCTATGTACAGGAATATGATGACGAACGATAGCTGTTTGTTTTACTCCTGGATGGTATGTGGTGTCCTTACATTCTAGTAACTTTAACAGCAACACTTTCTGTGTACTTGTATGTTTTAGTTGCTTTAGTCAGATTAAATTCGGTCTGCATCAATATAGTAAGCAGGTATTTAGATTAAGTAGGTTTGTGCTGATATACATATATGATTAGTGTTAATTATCTGCTATGCCGATACAGATTATTATCAATTACGGTGACTTAAGGTGACTTAGTTTGTTTCCTAAATTATGCGGGAATATTTAAGGGGCTATGTACTTGCAAAGTTATTTTGCTTCTAAAACACCCTTTGATTTGATTGTTACTAGAAATAATTAGTATTTAATGAGTGGAAGGTACAGATATTTATACTAAAAATTTAATTTTTAATTTTATTTTGTTATTAAAATTCCTAGAAATTGTTTATTAGAGTTACATTTTATGCGCGTTTTGAATTTAATTATTCTTGCAGGCACAAACGTTCGAAGAAAAGGACGAATTGGTTTGGTTTGTCCGCTTGAAAGGGCGGATAAGAAGTAAAATAGAGGTCCCGTAAGTAGGTGTTGTCACGCACGTTAAAGATCCCTGCCTTGCTTGAAAAAGCAAGGGTTTGGCAAAATTCAAAAATTTCCAGGTAAAAAGCACTCACTTCCCGGCCAATGTAGTATCTTCGGGTGAAGCATTGACAAATCAAATGTAGTGTATGGATTGTAGCAGCATACTGTAGAGACTATTACCTGTTTGACTACAGATTTTGTGCGTGCCAGTATTTTCTTATACTTTTTATAAATGATGTAAGTATGGGCAAATTGATTCTCGTTCTCGCCTTCAACAAAATAAGGTTCAATGATTCCATGATCAAGTCGAGTATACCATATGGGAACACGGTTACAATCACGTCTGTACGTTTAAATTCGTGGAACTGAGTTGTTTATCGATTGATTTAACTGCTAAGGAAAAAGGAGTATGCGCTGTTCGTCCAAAAATCATGCATTTTTAAGAAACAATGGTCTTCGTGTACTAAATTTTACAGTAGTATATCGTAAGAGCATTTAATCGCCGCCCAATTTGAATGTGAGATGAATAACCATCGATAAATTTAAACAGTTTACGTGCGGATGTTTCATTAACCCTTATGCGGCTGAAGGTGGTACCCGGGTACCTTTAGTGCATCAAATGTGAGATATTTCATTTTTGGTAAATCGAATCATTGTGGGCTTCTAGGACATCTTCAAGTAGGTCATTATACACACATTTCAAAATTTTTAGATATGGTGGATGTATGGGGGTTGCATTTTTTTACCACGAAGAAATTTTACATCCTTCAGGCGGATGATGGTACCTGGGTACCACATGTATTTTATCCAGGAAAACAATGGAAAGTGTTTGTAGTAATTTATTATATTGTTATTAGTATTATGTTTTAATGTTATTTACATGTTATAAAATATAATGAAAAAAATAGTAGATGATTATTTATCCTGACACTGAAGACATTTAACCCTTGCATCTGTGTGCTGAATGCACACCGGATGTTTACAAACGCTACATGCTTTCCGAGTTTTTCCTTTTATTTTCTCTTCGCTGTGATAGCACATTTTACATATTCCTTTTACTGCGATGCGTCCAGAAGAATCCCGCTGATTTATAGAATTAGGATTATGTGAAACTTCCAGACAAATTCCTAAAATGCTTTCAATCGCGCTTTTAGTAAACCAATTTCGCAATATTATGGCGTTTTCACCTCTTTGAGTTACGGCAGATAAACACAAATCACGAGCTAGGTCTTTTAGAAAATTTCGCCTCTTATTTGTACTAGTATAGATTTGAGGATTGTTGTTCGTATATATGACGAAGGCACCCAGAACTGCTACATCCAGCATGTTGTAAAAAAAGGCCAAGGGCCAGCGACTTGTTCGCCTCTTGGTTGTATAACTACCCAGCATTTTATCCATAACGTCAACACCTGACTTAGTATAGTTATAAAAAGAAATAATTTCAGGTTTTTTCTTCAAGGTGTCATCCACTGCATTCGTAGAGTGCATTGTAGATAATAAAACTACTGCTTTATTTACTTTTGGCACATACGAACACAGCATAACATCTTTCTGGAATGCAAAAGTAGTAGAATAGAGATCTCTCTCTTTGCTAGCTAGAAGGACCTTAGGAATGTAGGGTTTGTTTTTCCTAAGGGTACCAACCAAAGTGAGACCATTCGATTTTAGCATGCGAGCAAGAGGAATTGATGTGAAAAAATTGTCGGTGGTAATATTAAGGCCCGAATTTTTGTAAAGTTGACATAAATGCATAACTGTTTTTCACCGATGTTCACTTCTCGTCCATTGCCAGCTAATTTTCCAGTGTAAATTGATCCTTGGCATGGATAAAACGTTTTGGCATCACATACCCAGAATACCTTAATTCCATACTTAGCCGGTTTGGAAGGCATGTACTGAGTAATCCTTGTTCGTCCACGATAAGGAAAAAGTTGCTCATCAACAGTTAGGTGTTCATAAGGCGAATAACACTTCAGCAGATTTTGGTTTAGCATAAGCCAAATGTCGCTTATTGCCGCAGCTTTATCCGTTTGTAATCTTTCCCGTCTTGTTATGGAGTTATCAAATCTGATGAAACGTAGAATCTGTTTGAAGCGATCTCTACTCATTGCTGCTTTGTATAACGGTAAGGCGTCTGATTTCCACAATTCATCAATATGTTCAGTATTTGATTTATGAACGCCTGCCATTAGTAGAATCCCCAAAAAAGCATCCAGCTGCTGAACCGTAATATCTTTCCAGACTCGTGGTACCCTAGGCGAGTTTTTGTTGAAATCATAATAAACTTTTTTAGCTTTTCGATTAGACTGCTTTATGATAATCGATTTCATTTCAGATGTCACTAATGCACAGAACGTATCTATACGTGAATGTAAAGCGGTTATTTTAGTTGGACCACCCAAAATGAAAATCAAGAGATTAGAATGGGGCAGAATAGGTAGAAGTTTTTACCTCGTTTTCGAATAATATTATACAACCGCGTTTGCGTTGAACGTAGTGGGTTCTTGTTCCAGATGGTCTCATCTTTAGCACGATAAACGTTATCTGTTGGTGGTGTTGTAGTTTCTTCCTCTGGCTTCACAATCAATTCCTGTTCCTCGTCACTGTCGACTGCTACTGATATTTCGATGGGGACCCTCTCTCCAGCGCGAACATCATCGACATCTGAGTCTTCGTCGCTTACTGCTGGTACATACTCATCTTGGTCTTCATCTTCATGCTGATCACTAAATTCTTCGTCGGACATTACATACAAACTTTTGAGGTGCTCATCTGTTATTCTATATGCATATAAACAACAATCAATAATAATTACAAAAGCTGTGATTTGTATTCTTGGATATCTACATAAACAAAAATATACTAAGCCAACTTACTTGTCTAATTGAAGATATCCTGTTGAATTATGTGGCAGGTCAGCAGCAGGGGCTCTACTTCTAGAAGGTCGACTAACAGAAGCAGCATTGCTACCAGGAGTTCTATTTCTAGATCTATTACCAGAGGCTGCATTGCTACCAGAACTATATTCACCGCCTTCAGAAGTACTTGGAATATTATGTTGAATTCTACGCATTGTTATAACACTGCTAAACAGTATACCGCACCACATAAAATCACAATTCAGACTAAACATACGCTTGTCTTATCGCAGGAATAAATGTAAAGCGTATCTTAGTTGACGCGATTATGATAGCACACCTAACATCCTGTAAAATATACTGTGGTACCCGGGTAACACCTGTAGCCATGTATGTAAAGTTATTTTTGCAGTCTTATAAGGGTTAAAACCCATGTTATAAACGGTTCATCAAAACCACTATTTAAATTCTGCATGAACCGATTAAGAATTTGACTTTCGTTATTATTCTTTAACGATCTGAAAAACCTTGCACCGACACATCACCAGTGCGACGAAATTTCTTTACAACTGCTAACATTATTCTTTGACAGAAGGTCCTTTTTTGTGCAATTCCTATCAACAAGTTATATATCTAAAACTCTGATTAAAATTTGAGCATTATATTGTCTACAGCCGAATAAATGAAAATTATGCTGCATAATAAACAGTTTCTCCTCATTTGCAATACACCATACATTGTTAATATGAAAACTAATGACATAAAAGCCAAAAATGGCCGGTGGAAATTGTGCCTGCAACTCCTCAGGATTTTAAGTATCGAAAGCATTTAGTATGGCAAATACTTAACGTATATCAAATCTACTGTATTCACTTTTCGTTCAAAGTGATTCTGAAGATTTTTGTAATAAATTAGGCAATGTATTATTTACCACGGCACAAAAGTGACTCCTGTAATTTGAATAACTTAGCAAGATCACCTTTACTATCCCAACACCAAATTATTTTATTTTCTGTATAGCATCTTATTGCACCAACATTACACCACATAGCACCACAAGATTGGTAGTTAGCACCCAAAAACTGTCAGTTATTACAGTTCAAAGTTTTGGGGGCTAAGGTAATGCCAGCCTCCCTCCCACTTTTTTTCAAAATTTTCTCTTGCACCTAATGGAATTAACATAGCACCACATAGCACCATCATTCTCACAGCTAGCACTCAAAAATTAGCGTAGATATAGCAATTCAAAGTTTAGGGTCCTAGGCTACGTCATCCTCACCTCCCACCCCGCTACATTTATTCAAAATTTTCCTCTTGCACCTGTTAGAACTAACATAGCACTACATAGCACCACTAATCCAATAGCTAGTTTTCAAAAAATTACGTAGTCTTGTGGTGCTATGTGGTGCAATGTTGGTGCATTCAGATGCTATACAGAAAATAAAATAATTTGGTGTTGAGGGAACCAACGTGATGTTGTTGAATAATTTTACTAAGTTATTTGCTCTCATACCGATGGCAACGAACTCAAACATGATTTAAGTCAGTCCAATAATTCCACTTCTTTACAAAAAAGCAAAGTATATTAATGCAAATAAAAATTCTGATATAGAAGGTGTACAAATTCATTTAAAAATTATGAAAGTCGGCAAAAACCAGCATCAATGCCTCTTCGTCCTATTTTATAAAAGTGCAATAATTGAAATCAACTATAATTAATGCTTGCGGTACATTTAGAATATGACAAACACTTCTTAACATGTACATTACATTTATAATTCTGACTACATGTTGCTTGGTTGGTCGATGAAGCCGAAAAAGCCAAACATCAGTTTTTATTTTTTATTTAATTTTTTTTGTTTAACTGCGTTTGACTTTTTCGACTTCATCAACCAACCAAGAAACATGTAGTTAGAATTATAAATGTAATGAATTTGTTTTTAACATATCAAGCTAATGGTATTTGTCATATTTTATATGTAAATTCAAACAGTAATTCTAGTTGATTTCAATAATAACTATTCTATGAATTAGGCCGAAGAGAAACTGATGATGGCTTCTGCCGAAGGCGTCTTGCGATTTTAATAGTTTCTTAATAAATCTTTAAATATAAATACTTTAGAATTTTCATTTACATTGATAAACGTGTCCGCAGACGGATAGGATAACAAAGTGTATTAAAACTAAGAAAAAGTGCTTTTAACAAATATTGTTTTAGCAAAAGTTTTTTAAAAACAAAAAGTTATAGATGTTAAGGATGTATACTCTTAATCATTACTGAAATTAAAATTCACATTTATTATTCAATCCAACAAATCAATTAGAGAATGCAAACATAGCGGCGACCGATTTACGTAACCCAATTTATTAAAGTTAAAGCTACATTTATATATACCAAGGCGACTCACAATAATGACAGTAATTAAGTTCTAATTGCAAGTTATAGTTCGTAGCCATTAAATGGCTTTACATAAATTGGCTTCCACAATCCAGGCCTATTACGAAATAACTGTAATAGAATTTGGCAATGATTTCACCAAAGTTCGTGTAATTAAATTAAAAGTAACCTTTGACTTTGTATCATTTTCTAAGTTATAACCGTAATTAAAACGTGCTCTTGTATGATTGCCGCTTCCATATCGGGCAAAAGTTCAATTAATTAACAACCATAGTGGTACTAAAACTTGCGCATTCTTTAAGGCATGCAAATACTTAACATAGTAAGAGAATGCATAAAAATAGTTTATTATAGGGTTAAGCTTTAAGCAAATCCTCTCAAAAATTTGCTCATTGTGATAATAGATATCGAGTGGAAAAATAATTATTTTAGTACCTGTACATATTTATAGAAAATCCAAACAGGCGTCTATTTTAGATTATGAATTGACATCCTGCAACAATTGAATTTGATCCCTACATCGAACCCCCCCTCGAGTGACAGTTACAACCCCCAATCTTTTAAATAGGAAATATGGACGTGTGATATATCGTTTGGAAGGTCTCTTCATTCTCTATTCAAAAATGTTGTTGTTTTCACATGTGTTCTTTTTAAGTGGCTTCAGTTAGAAACCCATCAAAAGTTACCATGGCAATGTTAGTTTTGGTTAATTCTGCAGATGATTGCTTATGGATATCACACACGAACACAAAGGAAGTTGCTCACCTATTTCATGAAAAATTTCCAGATGTGCCGCCCATAACCCAAAAGATAATTAGTAAAATGGAAAAACAATTTCGCGAGTTTGGATATGTAAGGCAGATAAAAAAATACCTGTCAATGCAGTAGGTGGTGATACCAAATTGGATGGGATGCTCTAGTTTGGGAAAAACTCATTTACATCGAGCAGATAAGCAGCCGCAACATTGAATGTTAGCCATGCATCCTTATAAAATGATTTCAGCTCAGGAGCTCTTGGAAGACAATTTTGATAGGAAACTTATTTTGGTAAACAAATGAGGAAAAATTTGATAACCTAGAAGATGTTATGTTTTCCAATAAATGCACTTTTACACTAAACGGGCATGCTATTTGTCAAAATTGCCTCCACTGGTCAACCGAAAATCCTCAGTGAATGTTAGAAGAGCATACGCAATACCCTCAGAAGGTTAGTGATTGGGTAGGGATTGTGGAAACCATATCAATGGCCCCTTTTTCATTGAGGGCAATTCGAATGGCAATAATTATTTAGCACTGCTCCAACATAATGTCGTGCCAACTATGACAAATTTATATCCTATTTCAGGAACCCTTAAGCTCCAACAAATACGATGTGGCTTCAGCAAGATGGAGCACCGCCACATGACCAACGCAATGTCCGGCACTATCTTGACGTAATATTTCTAAGTCGATGGACAGACAGGCGATGGTCGGTAGAATGGCCAATATTGAATGAAGAGACCTTTTAAACGATATATCACAAGTTCATATTTTCCATTTAAAAAATTGGCGGCTCTAACTGTCATTCGCGGGGGGTTCAATGTAGAGATACAATTTTTTCGTTGCAGGATGTCAATTAATAATCTAAATGGTCTTGTTGCGAAATTTACTATAAATATGTACAGCCACCGGAACAAATAATCTATTCTATTTAGCTGTTCCACATTGTACATGCTGGCATTAGAAAATAAGTAAAAAATACAAAAAGAATACCAAACAAACCTTGCCGTTGACATTCAACCCTATAGTCAATAAATTGTGACCACTTAGTGTTTGTTAGCGCTTCAAAGATTAACACTCAAAATGAATAAGGAAAATTTGGGGTAGAGGATAAGTTCGCGATCGTTTTAAAGGAAGCACAAAGAAGATTTTTGAAGCACTAACAAATCAATATATACAGGGTGAGTCATGATAGACTTAACAAACTTCTATCATATATAGAGTCAGTTAAGAGAAATGACATATGACTATCAGAAAGTTTCAATTCCCCTTCTTTATTAATATACAAAGCGATTTGTAGAAGTGTACAAAATTCTCATTTGGTTATAATATCTACATGGATTATTTAAATTTTCAAATTTTTAGTGAAACTGTATACTGGTGTCTAGCATTGGACTAGCGTTCTGAAAATTTAATAATTTCAGTACAAGCTTTAGAAAATTATTTGGGAACGTTGATACTAAATAGTTTACCCTACATAAGAACTTAGAGATTTTCAATACTAAGCGAGTTACATTTCGGGCTTTGGGAGCGGTTTTTTTAAAAACTTCTTCCAAACTCTTTGTAACAATTTATTTAGTTTAAACCTAAATTACAATTGAATTTTGACACACTGAATTAACATACCTTAAGTCGAAAATTAAATAATAATTGGAGTTTAATAAGGGTGAGTAGCCTAAGCAAACTGCAATGTTAAAACTGAAATACTCAAGACTGACTGACTGTCTTGGGGCTCCCGTGGTATTTATGTTGTACCTGTCCCTTACATGTCTGTGGGAACTTGCAGAGCTCGTGTCTTCTTATTTCTTAATTCTATTCATTATACAATGCAGCAATTTTAATTTCTACGTAATCGCGATTTCTTAACCCTCTGGGACCTGCACCTGCAGTATCGCTTATTGTCTAGAATACAATGGATTGCATCCGTTCTGACAACTTGCTTGTGAACTTCTAATAGCCTTTCTGAATTGATCCTTGAATTTACACTGTTGCATATACTTAAGTTTCTTTAACAATTTCTATTAAATTTTATTTTATTATACATACATAGATTGGAGGATACATAACTAGCGTTTTTAATAAAAGTATGCTCCTTCATAGTTAATCAGTCAGAGTTAGTATTTAGCCATTATAAACCAAAATGACGCCCTTTTCTTAGCATTTTGCCCTCAAATTATAATATAAATTTTTGAAATAAGAGTTGTATCATTTTAATTTTTTTGTGCTTCTTTCTTTACTTCTTTTGTAAACGGGTAAGTAGGACTACTTCAAAAGATGTGATCAAAAAGTTCAAAAGAAGAGCCGGGAACATTTTGCGGGTCGGACGTGAAATGTCGGAAGCAAGAAGCAAGTGGGTAAGTTAGAGAATTTGAAAATTGAAACGAATAAGTTAGTATTAGGCACGGTATAGATGAACAAAATCCGGGGGCCAGAGGTAGAGTATTTTGGAGTGGAAACTTTAGGGTAATTTATACAAAGTCAGAAGAAGGAAATTCGGATGGGGGAATAGTTATACGGAAAAAGATAGGCACTGTGTAGAAAACTACTTGCAAAAGAACGAAAAGGTACTCATAGTTAGATTATAATCTAAACCTGTAGGTGCAGTAATAATTTAAGTATACCTGCCTACCTCTAGCTACAGTGAGGAAGAGGTGGTAGCGATCTACAAAAATATCGCAAACATATTGAGATACGTAAAAAGACATGAAAATTTAGTAAATACTGGGGATTTTAATGCAGTGGTAGGTGTGGGTACTATCGCAAACATCCTATTTTAACATCATGCTACAAGACGATACACATGAAAAATGTCACGCTATATAGGAAGATATAAAATAAACTTATTCTTGTTAGACAACAGAAAGAATAGAAGAAGTGAAAATTGGTAAAACAAATGTCAGTGTCCTGTCGTATGCGAATGACGCGATATTGTTGACCGAATTATTACAACATTTGCAACGAATTCTTGACAGGCTGTCGGAAGCATGTAAAAATATGCAATTGAAAGTGATTGTAAATAATACAAAAGTAATAATTTTTAACAGAGATGGCAGAATTGATGAATTTGTATTTAGAATAGACAACGACACGATAGAAGAAGTAAATGACTTTGTGTACCTTGATAAAAAGTTTCTGAGTAATGGTAAAATAGAAAAAAGAGCAAATGCTGGATGAAAAGTGTCTGGAAGTATGTAGGCAGTAAGCAGAACTGAAAGATTAAGTATAAATGCAAAGCTGACCATTTGCAACAGTGTTTGTGCCAACCGTTCTGTATGGAAACGAAACTTGGGTCTGGCAGAAGCACGTTAGTCGTATAAATGCTGCAGGAATGAGGTTTCTAAGAAGTGTACGCAGAAAAATTGAGAAACAAATAGTTAAATAAATGAGTCATAGCGAAGTGGGGGTGTAAGTGACTCTTAAAGAGTTGAGCGAACGAAGCACACTTAGATGGTTAGGACATGCGGAAAGAATGAATGATGATAGACTTAGCAAACGTATATATGCAAGTTAGATGACTTGCAAAGTTGCAAGGGTCAGATCGCATAAAGGATGGTTGGATGTAGTAGAGGAAGTTCTGAAAGAACAAAAGATGAGAAATCTGAGGAACAAGAGAGCATGCCAAACGCAATGTTGCAGAGGTAAAGGAAGTGTGTAGGGACCTGGGGATGCGGAGAAAGATTGTAGATACTGCTGGGTGTAGAAGTAGTGTAGGATTCTAGAGCTGTACTCTACATATCCTTCCAGAAAGAGGTGTTAGGTTTGGTTACCCCGAAAGGGAACACCGTGATTGATGTATTTGTTGTTGTTTTTGTTGTAGATAACGATTTAGGAGTCAAAAAAAGGATTGTGGAGGCTACCCAGGAGCAGATATAAACACTGAATATTACAACAAATAGCATTGACTAGAATTCATGCAATTAAACTGTAAGGTTAACACGTCGACAGAAATTGATTGTATCATCAATTTCATATTTCCAAATGATTAAAGCACGGCGTCATGAAGTTTCACGAATCTAGCTCCAAACTTTCATTATGTTTTGTAATCGTTTGTTTCAAAATTTTTTACTTCATGTCTGAATTATACGTATATTATAAGGAAATATCATGTAAACCAGCTGGCACCATACGTGTCATGTGAATTATTCCATTTTTAGCAGTAATAATTTTTTAAATGTGGCGAGAGTAAATTGTTACACATTTCAGATTCCAAGGTGTTGGGCGTCAGTGTACCGGTTTCAATTATTTATAGAGCGGGTTTTGTGATTTTGCCCCTAGGGAGAAGATATAACAACAATTTAGAACTTTAAAGAGATTTAAAACTTTTACGCGTACGAGGAGGAGCTATAAAAACCCGCTGTGCCGCCAGCTAGCTTGACTATTATCCCATGGAAGATCATGAGAAAGGCAGTGTGAAAATATTCTTTGTAAAACGGAAAACAAAATAAGGTGAAATTTGACGCCACTGTATCTAACGAGTATTAAAAAGATATGATTTTAGGGCAGATACAGAAAACCTTTCGGAATGGATAATTTTAAAATTTTTAATTTACCGTTTCGAAAAGTTTAACATATTAAAATCAGAAGATATCTATTGTATAGCAAATAATTTTTATCCGCTAATAATTATAAAAAGTAATAATTAATTTCACATGTGTTGGTCATGTCAAAAATTATTAGTTAAACAAAATTTCGTTTTTTAGGATCTATATGAGTATCAGATCTGATAATAACGTACAAATTTAATCAAAAACTGTAATTCAAATAGTCTTAAAATAGTTATTGGTGAATACTTCCTGTATGTTTGTTGTGGTTTGTTTAGCATTTTTCTTAATCTTTTTTTGGGAATTAAACCACTCATAGTTTTTAAAATCATCTTTATTTACGTTTCAATCCATGACCTAGGTCGATGTCAAAATAATAAATATCTCAAGTTTGACATTTATGACATAAATTGAAGGTGATTTTGATTTATTAATATTTGATATATTTGGTTTGAGTATATTAGGCGAAAATTTTAAAGTTTAAAAGAATGATTACCTTCAATTTGTGTTGTGGCCTGGGACCGACTTTTTTTAGGTAGCCAATACGCTTATCGTAAAATCAGCTAATTAACTTTTATTGGTAATTTCAAATAAATTCAATAATTTGAGGATTGGAAAAGATTATTTTGATAACGATCCTAGGTCATGGATCGAAACCTAAGTAAAGATGATTTTAGAAACTATGAGTGGTTTAATTCCAAAAGAAGATTAACAAAATTGTTATTGGTGAAAGTTTCAAATATACCAACTTTGGAGTCAATATTACTTTCAAGAAAATATACGTTCTAAGTAAAAAAATATTATATAATCAGCAAAAAATTATAATTCTGACTCAGTTGGGTTTCGGGTCCTACGGATTGGAACGATGCAGATTTTCGCGACTCTAAACTTAGCCGTTATGGGAAAGGAGTGTTGCAAAATAAAAGTCTTTTTCGGAGCATGCAAAAATCACTCACCCTCCACCACTGCTCGCTGGCTGCTACCCTTGGATTGGTTATGCACAGATTCCAGCTGGTTACTTAAAGTGACCAAGGCGATGGCCACAGACTGAATTCGTAGTACGTGATAGATGAGCTTGAGGATGAGTAACGGTATTGGTTAGCTTGAAGGTATATGTGACCTAGTAGGTGTCTCTTGGTTCTACAGCATTTTGTTAGTTTTACATATTTTTGCTGGCCTTACAGAGTTTTATTGTTGGTCTTACTGGGTTTTTGCGCATCAAAGACTTTCCGTCCTGCTTGACTCGAAGATGATGTGGAAATCAGAAAATTACTTACAAATGCAGTTCAACCTAAGGAAATCTTATCAGAATAAATGTTTAATGCCCACGCGGCGTGTATATGGAACAAGTTGAAAACCTTGAGGTGTTTCGTGAACAATAAGGTGTTTACTCGATTTGTGGAAAGATTTAATTGCTATTTGTGAATTTACAAAACAGTTTTCAAATGGTTTTCGACTTGATTGTGGGTACAAAATGTCGAACTTAGTTTGGTAATTGAACAAAACTAGAAAAAAACAAAACGCATGTTGTTTTTCATATGGGACCAAGGACTTATTAAAAATTTGAAAATCTATTTAAATTTACAAATAAGTGTTCTTGGGGAATTTTTCAATTTTTTTCTGTTGCCTTAGTACTCCTAAGTGTTTCGAAAAGCATTTTTTTACAATGCAGAAACAATTGCTACATATGAGAGACAAGCAAAAATTTTCGGTCACATGTTGCTTTAATAGGATACATTCTTGTGGAACGCCATTTACATCTCATGCAGATCCAATTTTTGTACGCGTTGAGATGGATTCAATCTTTGCCTAGGAGTCAATATAGACCACTTTAGGAATCTTGGCTTTAAAGCATTTTATTTTTGTTTGGATATTCAACGTAAAATAACAAACAATTTGAAGTTGGCTATTTTACGGGTAGCTTAAAGAAAGCGTATATTTAAAGTGGGGATATGAGACCCGATAATTTTTGTATCCGGGCATCTGAAATTAATACCTACTTTGTACAAGTTCCACAATTTCCAATAATTACCTCTTACCAGATAAATATTCATTATCTTATAGTTATTTGTAAAACTATAATTATAAGATATTCAACATTTGACAAAGATATCGAAGATATAATAAGATACGTAAAAGGACATGAAAATTTAATAATTACAGGGGATCTTAATGCAGTGGTAGATGAGAGAAGGGAAGAAGTGATAGTAGATTTATTTGGTTTAGGCACGAGAAACGACAGGGGCAGTAAGCTGGTAGAATTTTGCGACAAGAACAATTTAACCATCACAAATACATTATTTCAACATCATGCTAGAAGACAATACACGTGGAAAATGCCAGCGATATAGGAAGATATCAATTAGATTACATTATTGTTAAACAATGGTTTAGTAATCAAGTAAAAGACTGTAGATGCTACTCAGACGCAGATAAATACACTGACCAAAACATCGTAATCCAGAAGGCCACTCTTAAATTTAAAAATTTAAAAGAAAGGAATGGAAAAGGACATTTTGATTTTGAGAAACTAAAAGATAAAGATATCTAAAAAGATTCGAAAAAGGTCAGATGAACTGCTGAAAGTTATCGGGAAAATTTCTGATACTAAAGAAGTAGAAACAGGATGGAGTAACATTAAATCCAGCTTAGACATGACGACCAGAGATATTCTGGGGTATACACAAAAAAAGAAATCATGTATAACAGAAGATATCCTGAATTTAATAGAAGAAAGACGAAGATACAAAAACAAACTAGACGAAGCTGGAAAACAAAGATATAAAGTAATAAAATGGGAAATTATTCGCAAATGCAGGAAAGCTAAAAAAAATGGATTGATGAATGGTGCACAGGGGTACAAACTAATATGGAAATACAAAAGACAGAAAACGCATACAAACTAATTAAAATGAATTTTATGGATATAAAATCGTATAGCAAAACTATAAGGGGAGCGGAAGGAGACAACATGATAGAAAATGTAGAGAAAGTGATTAGATGGCAAGAATATATAGAAAATTTATATGCAGGAAAGGAACTAACAGCTCTAGAACAGGAATCAGACATTGAAGACGATGATTTGGGATGTGCTATACTTGAGATAAATTCGAATTAGCATTAAAAGGCCTGAAAAATGCTAAGCACCGGGTACAGATAAGGTGCAAGCAGAAGCAAGCTGGACAAGCAATAACAGAACGTCTCTTCCAACTTGTAAGTTATATGTATGAGACAGGCGAAATACACAAAGATTTCAAAGATGTGAAAATTTTCGAATAATAAGTTTGACAGCACGGGTGCCTAAAATATTAACTAGAATTGTACAAAGACAGATTGATAAACAAGCTGAAGAAATATTAGAAGATTAATTTGGGTTTAGGCGAAACACGGAAGGTTATTTTAAGTCTGAGGGTAATAATCGAGAAGACAATTAAAAAAGGATGTAACACGATCTCTTTTTCTCTCAGGGCACGTTTAATTTAAAACACGTTCTTTGCAAAAGTTTGCGTACGTTTATTCACATTTAAATTGTACAAATTATGAGTGGGTTCTAAGTATAAGCTCATCAATTATTAAGAGAGGTTTCTGTACACCATGTAACCTCCTAGAATAGGAAACATAACACGTAATAAACTTATTCTAACTAAATTGTTTTTACGGACACAAAATAAATACCTGGATCTCCTCTTCAAGGCGTTCGATCTTCAGGCCCAAATGCATGCGTTGTATCTTGTAGCAGAAATAGCAGGAATTCCCTAGGTTTCACTCACTGGCGCGCACCCACGCATTAGCGGCTTTTACTACCACAATACGGTTAATGCACTATAACACAACCCCTCGCTTAATGCCAGATGATTGATTAATTGCTCGCAAGCTTACTCTGATAACATATTAACTCACACACAATTTACTTTTACAATTCCGCGCCCGGTTCCTTGAGGTACCGATTAGACACGCGTATCCCTTGCTGTCTGCCGTCGTACTCCTAGCCTGCCTTATTGCGTAGCACATCCGGTGCGATTCTGCGCTATCTGCTACAATGATGCACGTACAGATGGAGTTCTGTGTGTCATTTGTGCCCTATATCTAAGTACCTCGCTACAAGGAGAAAGCAGGGTTTATAGATCTGGACAGAGCATTCGGCAATGTAAAATGGAAAAAAAGGTTCTAAATACTCAAAAAGATTTGGACGAGTTTTAGGGATAGACGGATAGTACATATAGCATACAAAGAGCAAACAGCTGTAATAGAATTAGAGCAGGAACGCAAAGAAGTAGATATTACGAAAAGGGTAAGACAGGGATGTGTCCTATTCTCGTTAATTTTTAACTTGTACATCGAAGAGGCAATGAATGCTGTCAAATTCAGGAAGACATTTGTAATTATTAGGCAGGGACAAAAGATTGATATGCTTAGAATTGCAGACGATATATCGGTATTAGCATATAGCAAGAAAGAGTTAGAAGCAGCTCTTAATGAAATAGAAACAGCTCTAGCAGAGAGATATAGTATCAAAATCTACAAAAATAAAACTAAAGTACTAGTATGCAAAGGACGGGAAAATATATCAATAACTAGAATACAAATACAAAACGAGAACTTATAAGAGGTTAAGGATTTGTGCTACCTAGGAAGCCAAGTAACGCAAGATGAGAAAAATGCAAAAAATATAGGACAAAGATTAGCACAAGATTGTGGTGCATTTAACAAAAAAAAAATTACTGTGTTCAAAGACAACAAAAATAGGAACAAGGAAAAGATTGCTGAAAGCATATGCGTCAAACTTGGACAGTCGGAGAAGCGGGCAGGAAAAAGATATAAGTATTTGAAATGTGGTGCTACAGACGTATGATGAAGATATCACGGACAGACACAGTTAAGAACAAAGAGGTTCTAGAAATGGTATGGGAATAAAGAAGTATGTGGAAAATACTAAAAGATATGAGAGAGAGGCCACATATTAAGGCTTGAGAGAAGAGTACGGAATATATTAGAAGCAGAGATAGGAAGAAAGGAGAGGTAGATATATACCTAGGCTGGACTATTGCACACAGATAGTCAAAGATTTAGTCTGTGGTAATTTCAGGGAAATATGTAAGCTAGGCCAGAATAGAAACCAATGGAAGTACGCGTCCAACCAGTTCAAATACAGAAAACCTTATGACGAAAATAAATAATTGTACTTAGATACTTACATACCATTGAATATAGGTGAAATACGACATATATACCTAGGCTATAGGAATGCCAGGGAACTATGTAGTCTAGCTCAGAATAGAAATCAACGAAGGTATACGTCCAACCAGTTCCAAGACGGAAAAACCTAATAACAAAAACTCAACTGCACTTAAGCTTGATGAGTTCTATAAACAAATATAGGTGTTGGTTTTGCAGTAGTCTCAACTAATGCTGACTGTGCGAAAGGATTTATTGAAACTACTAATTCGGCAAATGACTAAATGCTAAGGGATCTTAGTAGCCACAGGTTGCTTAACCCCTTCATATATCACTGAATATCGGTGGAATAGAGTATATATTTACAAAACAATAGAAGAGGAACCAAACTGTATGTATCACAAAAGAGCACCGGCTATGTTCGAAGACAACTAACATAGAAACAAGAGCAATAGTGTTGAAAGCAAATGTGTGCGGAGCACGGCACTGTACGCCCAAGAAATAGGGACAGTATAAGAAACAGAAAGGAAAAGAAACTTTTGAAATGTTGTGGTTCAACATGGACAGATAAAGGCAATAACAAAGAGGTTATAGAAATAGTAGGAAAATAATGATATCTGTTTGAAACAAAAAGAAATAGGAGAAATAGAAATGTAGGATATGTTGTAAGGCATTTTTGGAGAATAGTGTGGGCTATATTACCAGCAGATATAGGAATAGAGAGTTAAATGTAGACCTAGATCAGAATATTGCACGCAGATAGTGAAAAATGGGAATTTTAGGGAAATGTATAGGTTAACTCAAATATGACATAATGGAGGTACGCGTCTAACCAGTTCCAGGACTGAATGTTTAATGATGATGATGATCCAACAATTAATGGATACATAACAGTGGAAAATTGTGTGATAATAACTCGATCAAAAACACAGGAAAATTGTCGATACCCGAGCACTAACTCGTAGTAAACACACTAAAATAGCCTGCTGTCACTATGTTTAGGTGTCTCTGCAAAGGCACCTTTAGTATTTAATTTAATTAGTAATACATCAATTTTTTACCGTTTTTACTAGTTCCGAAACTAAATAACCAGTAGCTGTTTAAGAAACGAAACGTAGGTTCTTGATATATAAAAATTAATTATACAAATTTTTTCAGGGGAGTTTACTATTTAGGTCATATAAAATATATCACATATCTTCAATAGTATTTATTTGGTGGCTTTCCTTCCAATAATAGCTAGACGTTTCGAGTTGTTATCTACATGTCTTTTTCATGACATTCATGAAATCTCCAATATAAATTTAAAAATCTGCTTTTACATCTAATTATCAGGTATCCATTATTTATCGGTTATCTAAATTCCAACCAGGGTATTGACTTGTCGAGTACATACCTCGCGAGGTACCTCGGTACCTGGGTACCTGTTGTTATTCCTAATTTAAAATATCATATTCACCAAAATTAAAATTGACCTCATTACGACAGATGAAAAATTAGTTAAAATTTAAAAAAAATCGCATTGGCAAATGTGCAAAAAGGTTAAAGCGCGTTTTTGCTGATTAATATTTTTATCATTCTATAACGTTGATTAATCCTGATTTAATGTTATATTTCTAATTTTATTATGAAATTGAAGCAAATTTTGGTGCTTTTAGATGTTATTTTAGGGTTATTTAAATGAAGGGTTTCTGACACAAAAACGTTACTCGTTTTCTTGTTTACGCAATAGCAGACTGAAAATTCTCACATAAAGAATTGTTTTCGTTATTTGCGTAAACATTTGCGTTTTCAGCTTCAATTCAGCAAAAGTCGTGGCAAGCTCGGGATTTATGCTCTATATGGTGGATGTAGAAAAACAAATATAGAATTCAAAACTAAACTAAGGGGAGCTGTACTGTTTCAACATCAACAGAATTACTGCACAATCTAAACATTGCGCATCAATGAAAACCATTCGGATGTGATATACCACCATATTGCGCAATTTCATACTAAATGATCACCCATATAATAATTGATGAACTTCAATTACGTAGCGCGTCATTGCGAAAAGTATTTTATATTTACTTGGTACTGGAATGCAAAACTCAGTTCAGTTTGTGCTACTTGAGGTTACTAACTTGTCTACAGAATGCAGTTCCTGGTGCATCTATATTAACTTGATCAATAGTATGTGTTCCGGAGTTGGATCGTGCCATATTAAAATTTACTTTATAAAGTTGACGTTTCGACCACATTGCTAAACGGCATTTTTAGCACAAAATACCAATATTTTTAAATCTGCATATTAACACGTTCAATTAAGCCAATAACGTTTTCAGCAATATGTAGTTCATTTGCTGAATCACACCATTTGGTGTGATTGGAGATATGGCTCTAACCATCCAGAAGTAACCTATTATTTTCCGCTAAAGTAAAGCAAAATATGTAAATTTTATTACGTTTGAACATATTCATTCTCCCTTAATAGAAATAGAAAGGTTACTCATGAATATAAACAAAAAATTTGTCCACAATTAATTCTGGAACAGGTATAACATGCGATATGAATACTTGTGACGAGAATAAATTTAATTGTGAGACAGCAATTTTAAAGACGGTTAAGTAAAGTAAGGTTTTTATGATTTATTGTGCAAACATTATTATCATTATTAATCAATTTGCTACGTACCTAGGCGAGTTATGTATCCCCCAATTACCTATATATATTGAAATATTGAATCTAATACGAATTATTAGAAATTGTTAAGTAAAGTATAAGTTCATTGCAACATTGTAATACAAGGATAACCCAGAGAGGTTATCGACAGTTCATGTGAACGGACATGCAACTTTGCATCCGTGAGGGCAGTGATACTGCAGGTGGCAGGTCACAGGCGGTCAACAGACCGCAATTACTTAGAATTAAGATTGATACATTGTAACAAAGTGTAAAGCAGACATGAGATCTGCAAGTTCCCACAGCCGTGTGAGGGGCAGGTTATTATAAAAAGCCCGGGAGCTCAATGCCCGGCAGTCAGTCTGAGTATTACAGCTTTTGCATTGTTGTCTACCTAGACTACTCGCCCAGTACAATTAATTATTTTTTTATTAAAATTATGAACCAGCTATTCTAAATTTCATTGTAATTTCTGTTTAAGTTATTAAATTTTTGTTAAGTGTTTGAAGTTGTTTTTTAAAAACACAGCTCCAAAGGCCCGAACCTTAACTGGCGCAGTCGTAACGGATGTCAAAAGGGCACTAAGAATCCAAAAATCGGAAGATTGGTGACCAAGAATTTCAATTCGCAATTTTGACAGAACCCAAACCACGTTGGAGGAAGAACACAAATCGTCTAAATCCAGCAACAAACCAAGTTGGAGGAAGAACAAACATAGTCTAAATCCAGCAACAAACCAAGTTGGACGAAGAACAAAAATCGTCTAAATCCAACAAAGAAACCAAGGTGGACAAGATACAGCATCGAACGAACCCACCAAAGAAACAGATGAAATTAATGTAAGTTCATTTCCATTTTATACCTTTAAAACCAGAAAATATAATTGATATATGCTAGTATTATTATTTTATTATTATGTTATAAATATTATTTTATGAATATTGTTTTGAAAATAATTACAAAGAGAATTATTTTCAAAAAACGAGACCTTATTTTGAGAAAGTATTAATCTATGAAACTTGAATTTTTAAAGAGATTTTTTTTCTTTAAAAAGCAAATGAGACTTGATATTTAAGAGATTCTTACCACAATTATTAGAACGAACTCAAAAATAATCCAAAAATAACGGGCGCACATTCACTAACACCAAATAAGAAACATTAACCAGCGCGATTCAAAAGCACGTTTTCAATCCGGTAAACTAAAAGACAAAAAGCAAATTAATTTCAAAGCTAATTCGAACAAGCAGTTACGGAACGATTATTAAAACCATTGACCTTATAAATTGTAGCAAAACACTCTGCTACGGTAACCTAAAACCACCTAAGAAAGCAAAGCTCGCGAAAGAAGCATCCTTTATTATACACTTAAAACCTCAGAGAATTGCAAAAACTTTCAGAATCTTTGCACAGTACTAAAGTATTACTTTCAACAACGGAATTCGCATCATAAGTATTAAATCCATCACGGAATAATAAAAGCGTAAAATTGCAACCAACATTTAATGAGAAATTACATCACAACGATCTATAAATAAAATTGCAACTATCCCAATACAAATACAGAATAACGCTAAACGTTATCATACAAAGATATAAAACGCTCATAATTGTAACCTGAAAACCGACAATACGGAGAGATCCAATTACCAACAAGCATTATAATTAAATACCGAGATATCTAAGAATAAACAGACATGACATTTTATGCAAAGCATTAGCGAGTACGGAAGTAAATTATCTAATTTCTATAAACTGAAATTAACACCTGTAAGTGTTAATTACCTCAACAAGTATAGTCATATGTACGCAATTATTACAAAGTAACAAAGACTACATCCTTTAGTATTTAATTGCAACAATAAAGTGCAGAAGTAATTGACCTGCAAGTCATAATTAGAATTCAAGACAGACGAACTGTACGTTTATGCAACTCAACCCACGGAAAGAGTATTAATTACAAATTAACAGTACTGAACTAACACAAAGCTAAGCGAGAATAAATCCATCCATTTCAGATTCTTTAAGAAGCAGAAACTCAAGACAAATTAAAACCGCAAGATAAAACAAGCAAATTCAAGACTACGGTAATTAATTCAACATTATTGAGTATAAATCTCACGAGTACATCACCGCACTGTGTAACTAAATATAAATAACAGCGACTACGATTCTGAAAATAACCAGACGCAGTCTAAACTTAAAATTAACAAATCCAAACCAAAATTAATACTACAAGTACGAAATTAATCTCAATTTTACCAAATTTGAATTTACCCAATCTAAACTGAAAATTAACAAATCCAAACTAAAAATAACGCTAAAAATAGCAAAATAAATCTCAATCTTTACAAAATTTGAATTTACCTAACCTAAATGAAAAATTAATAAACTCAAACCAAAATTAACGTTTCAAAAGCAAAATCAACCCCAATTTTTACAGAATTCGAAATTATCCAATCTAAATGAAAAATTAATAAAACCAAACCAAAATTAACGTTTCAAATAGAAAATCAACTCCAATTTTTTACAAAATTCGAAATTATCCAAACTAAACGGAAAATTAACACATCCAAAGCATAATTAACGCTACAAATAGCAAAACCAACCCTAATTTTTTACAAAATTCAAAATTTCACAACCCAAACGGAAAATTAGTAAATCCGAAGCGAAAATAACGATATACATAGCGAAATAAACCTCAATTAAAAAAAAAAAAATTTTTTTTTAAATTACCCAAAATCGAAAACAACCCTTAACCAACATGAGCAGCACAGACATGCGACTCTATTTGGAGACAATCCAAATATTTGATGGTACGGAAGCACATCTCTCAAATTTCATTTGAAGACGC
The DNA here is from genome assembly GCA_036346225.1 of Platerodrilus igneus. Classification (NCBI taxonomy): domain Eukaryota; kingdom Metazoa; phylum Arthropoda; class Insecta; order Coleoptera; family Lycidae; genus Platerodrilus; species Platerodrilus igneus. The sequence goes on from JARFIW010000544.1 coordinate 4,490,273, forward strand.
CGAAATTTTCCTAAAAACCTTCTACAAACCCGGAGATAACGCAAGAAATTCATTGCTTATACGCTTGGTAATAAGTAAACAAACCGTAAGGGCACTAACCTTAATCGCCAGTAGGGACGATTTACAAAAATGGGAACAATTTAAACAACTACTAATTGCATATTTTGGAGACCAACGTAACATAAAATGCCTGGTACGAGACCTAATAAACCTTAGAATGGAACACAACCAATCCCCCTACCAATTCGGAATGAAATGCCAAGACGTGAGAAGTTTAATCCTAACAAAATTAAAAATCGAAGAACCCGATCAAAACGTTAGACATTTAAAACAAAATGTATGACGAAATGGCACTAGACACGTATATAAACGCCTTACCAGAACAACTATCGGATAAAATCAGATTCCAACGACCCCAAAATCTAGAAGAAGCTATGAACCTAGTAATAGAAGAAGAAAATGTAATGTATTACCGCAACAGACTATACAACCCCAACGCGAATAAAAGTTATTCACCAATAAAAACCATACAAGCTACAAGACAAACAATCCCTCAACAAAAATTCACACCCTTTAACGCACAAACAAATCAACCGTGAATTAATAACCCAAATTTCAACAATACAAATTTTAATAATCAATATAAACATTCTTCAAAACCAACATTTAACCCAACTCTTACGAAACCAGCATTCCAACCTAGATTGAATCAAAACCTAAACCAACAACGACCAGCATTCAACGCAAACCCCAATAGAAGTACACCAATGACTAATAATAATAACAACCCTAATAATTATTACAAACCAACACCAATGGATACCTCGTCTGGTAACACTAGACAAAATACAAACATAACACATATCCGACCAAACCCTCAACAGAAACGCAATTTTACATCGGAAGAGCTATTCCATCAAGAAATAGAAAAATTTGACACTGACCAGAATAACTACATTGAGACAGGTACGAACAATGAATCAAACCATGCAGAAACTTACGAACGTGCGAACAATACGAAACTTACAAGGAGTACGACGACGAAAACTCGAATTCAAATTTTCAAATGGACCCATTCATAGACAACCAAACTTAATAAACTTAAATAACATAAATCACTTAGTACTACCATACATAGAAATACCCCACGCCAAATTCAAACTATTAATCGACACCGGATCATCAAAAACATTAATTAGCCCCAGAACCGTACAAAAACATTATTTAGATTATGTAGAAAGAGAACCATTTAAAATTAAAACAGCCCATCAAACAACACTACACCAATTCGTAGCCAATATACCCTTACCGAGAACATTTAATGTTAAAATGAAACATAAATTTTGTGTATTCGAATTTAACGACAAATATGACGGATTAATCGGAATGGACCTTCTAAGAAAATTAGAGCCAACATTGACATTAAAAATCGCTTATTAAGAACGTAATACGGAAAAATCCCCATTAAATTTCAAAACACACAAATTGAACAAAAATACACTATAGAACCCCGAACGGAAAGAAAAATAAAATCCCAGTAAAATCTAACAAAAATTAGGAATAATAAATCATATGACATTTCAACAAGGAGTAGAAACCCCAACTGCCTTAGTACAAATAAAAGATAACTATGCAACCACAACAATATTAAATTCAAACGACTATCCCGTAGAATTATCATTGACAGACCCAATTAACGTAGAAGAACTAAATTTTAACGAAATGGAAATAGACGAAAATTTAGAAAACGATTACAACCCAATAGGACACGACAAAATGTTAAGAGAAAATTTAACTAACATCCGCTTTAACACCGACATCAATCAAGAAGAAGAAAGAGCAATTAAAAACTTATGTTTTGAATACCGCGACATATTCCATTGCGAAGGAATACCATTAACATTCACCAACACAGTAAAACATAATATCGAGTTAACAGACGACAAGCCAATTTTTACAAAAGCATATAGACTACCTCATGCAAGCCAAGAAGAAGCTGACAGACAAGTAACAGACTCATTAGACCAAGACATAGTCCAGCACTCCAACTCACCATGGAGCAGCCCCGTGTTAATAGTACCTAAGAAATTAGACGCAACCGGAAAGAGAAAGTACAGAATGGTAATAGACTATAGAAAGTTAAATGAAAAAACGGTAGATGACAAATATCCACTACCAAATATAACTGAAATTTTAGACAAATTAGGCAAATGCCAATATTTTTCAACATTAGACCTAGCATCAGGATACCATCAGGTAGAGATGGAAGAAAAAAACATATCAAAAACAGCCTTCAACACACCTAGAAGACACTACGAGTACAAACGAATGCCATTTGGATTAAAGAACGCACCCGCTACTTTCCAGAGAGTCATGGACAATATACTACGAGGAATACACAATGAAAAATGCCTTGTATACCTTGATAACATCATAGTTTATTCCACATCATTGGTAAAACACATAGAAAGATTGAAAGAAGTATTTGAAAGACTTAGACAAGCACATTTCAAAGTACAATTAGACAAAAGTGAATTTTACAAAAAGAAGTATCATTTTTAGGACATGTAATAACACCCCAAGGAGTAATGCCAAATCCAGACAAAACAAATGCAGTTCTAAATTACCCATTACCAAAGACAACCAAAGAAATTAAAATATTTCTAGGACTTAGTGGTTACTACCGCAAATTCATCAAAGGTTACGCTCAGATAACCAAACCCCTGACAAACTGTTTAAAAAGGAAACAAAATTGAACACACCTCGGAATTTATTAAAGCCGTAGACAAAATTAAAACATATTAACGAATCACCTGTATTAGAATACCCAGACTTTACAAAACCATTTATACTGACGACAGACGCATCGAATGTAGCATTAGGCGCAGTATTGAGCCAAGGAAAGGTAGGTAGCGATAAACCCATCAGCTACGCATCCAGAACCCTAAACGAAACCGAACAGAAATATAGTACCATAGAAAAAGAATTATTAGCCATAATTTGGGCAACAAAATATTTTAGACCTTATTTATACGGAAGAAAATTTTACATATACACCGATCATAGACCACTAGTATGGCTATGCAAACTGAAAGAACCGAATTCAAAATTACAAAGATGGAGAATCAGGCTCGAAGAGTACGATTACGAAATTATATACAAAAAAAGGAATCTATAACAACAACGCAGACGCTTTAAGTAGAATCCAACTCAATGCATTAGAAACGGAATCCATTATAGGAAACGTAGACGAAGCAGAAATAAGGGAAGATCCAGACGAGATCGACACGATACATTCGACACAAAACAAAGAACCAAAAACGCGATTAAAATTTTAAACGAGCAATCGATATGAAACCCAATCAATTTATAATAACCGAAGTTTTAAATAACCCAAATCCAGTAAAATATACAAAAGTAGATAACAAAAGATATACCAAATTCAAATAACTAAAGATGACAATGAGGAACAAATAATTAAAATTCTAAAAGAATACACCCCGAGAAAAGACGATTTTATTTTATTTCAACACCGAACATTTATACCAAAGATTTTCAGAATTATACATTAAACTATTCAATAACTCTGGCCCTGAACTCATCAGATGTACTAGAAAACTAATAACACTAGACGACCCTGACGAAATAAACGATGTAATTAAGAATCAACACGAAGGAAAAACCAACCATCGTGGAATTAACGAAACAATAAGGCCACTTGTAAGACGTTATTATTTTAAAGACATGAAGGACTTGACCACAGATTTCATTAGCCAATGCGAATTATGTGACAAAGCAAAATACGATAGGAAACCCCCAAAGATACCCTTAATGTTAACCAAAACACCCGACAAACCATTTCAAAAACTACATGCCGATACTCTAGTAGTAGAAGCACAAAACTATCTAACAATCGTAGACGCATTCACAAAAATAGGCCAAGCAATACCAATCACATCCAAAAATAGCATTGACGTGACCCAAGGATTTTTACAATATTTCACATTTTATGGAACACCCGAATCGATAACTCTAGACAATGGTAGCGAATTTAAAAATGAGACCATACAAAACACTTTAGAACTTCACAATATAAAAATTCATTTCATAACGGAAAACCACCCTGAATCAAACTGACTAATTGGACGATTACATTTAACCCTGTTAGAACAAATTCGATTATTAAGAATAAATTATAAAAAAGAACATATAACCAATTTAATGTCATACGCACTAATCGCCTATAATAACACAATTCACTCATCAACAAATTTCACACCCTTAGAATTAACCTTAGGACATTCAGATTCACGAAATCCCTATGACATACACTACAATAAGGAAGTATATCAACAATATGCGAAAGACCACAAACAAAAACTAAAAATAACTTATGACAAGGTAAAAGATAAATTAGAAAACGATAAAGAACGTATCACCACAACCCGAAACAAAAATACCGGCTCAAATAAATTTTCAATAGGACAAACCGTGTATGAGAAAAACTTTCAAAGCAAACGACATAAAACAGCACCCAGAAATTTAGGACCATTTAAAATTAAAAAAATATCAGAAAAAACCTTACCGGAAGTAGACAACGGTAAAATAACTAAGTACATTCATTTAAAAAACCTAAGACACCCTGTCATTTCAGATGAACAATCATCACCCTTACCGTCAACCTCCACCCAGGTAGAACGGACAACCAAGTAATAATAAATAAAGAACAACCCCGGTATACTACCAATAAACTAGGCAGTATACAAAATACAATATTTACTCAAATAATATCCAACCTTACTTTAACGCAACAACTTTTAGCAACATTAAGAATAACGAAATAATATTTTTGATAGAAATCTAGATAGTAGAAAGTAACAATTATTATTATTATCATTTATTTGCTTTTCCAACAAAAGTTACTAGCACATACAAAGTAATCATACCCAAAACCAAATTCCTACCCCTAAATGAACTGAGATATGGCTATACAAACGAGAAATGTACTGAAGTAACACCAAACCAATATTTATGCCAATCAATGACGACGACAACCATTCAAGAAGACAGTCCTTGTGAAGTACAACTATTAAAATTCTCAAATCATTACGAAAACTGTGAAGCCACACAAGTGCAAATAACTAATATGAAAATTCAAAAAGTTACAGAAAACAAATGGATAGCCATTTTCCCAACAGAAGTAATAGCAACCATCCACTGCAACCAAGATGAAAATAACCAAGCATTAATCGGAAGCAAACTAATTACCCTCAAAGAAGATTGTTATGTAAAATTGAAAGAAGAAGTAATCAGAGTTTATCGAGATCCCATAGCAACAAAGAAACTTCCAAACCTACCGGAACTACAGTTCAAGATAGAACAAGAAGACGAAGAAATAGTCAAGAAACCTATGAAGCTAGAGCATCTAGACTTAGACGATCTCAACCACGCCGTGAAATTAGTGGAAAGTTACAAAGAACAATTAAGTGAATTCAAAACGCCAAAGTTACATTAAAATAATATAAGTGTTTGGACAATTGTATTGATCATTTTAATAATTTTTGTAATTATATATGTATTTTACAAAATGTACCTTAGATATAAGAATGAAGGAAACAGTTCTAGATTTAAGAGAAATAAAGAAACGATAAGTATACCTTTAGAAACAATGAATTTTAAATGAATTTGAATAATGAATTTTATGTATTTAAAAATTAAGAAAAACCTTAATTTTTCATTTACGGTGGAGGAGTTATGTATCCCCCAATTACCTATATATATATATATATATATATATATATATATTGAAATATTGAATCTAATAGGAATTATTAGAAATTGTTAAGTAAAGTATAAGTTCATTGCAACATTGTAATACAAGGATAACCCAGAGAGGTTATCGACAGTTCATGTGAACGGACATGCAACTTTGCATCCGTGAGGGCAGTGATACTGCAGGTGGCAGGTCACAGGCGGTCAACATACCGCAATTACTTAGAATTAAGATTGATACATTGTAACAAAGTGTAAAGCAGACATGAGATCTGCAAGTTCCCACAGCCGTGTGAGGGGCAGGTTATTATAAAAAGCCCGGGAGTTCAATGCCCGACAGTCAGTCTGAGTATTACAGCTTTTGCATTGTTGTCTACCTAGACTACTCGCCCAGTACAATTAATTATTTTTTATTAAAGTTATTATGAACCAGCTATTCCAAATTTCTTGTAATTTCTGTTTAAGTTATTAAATTTGTGTTAAGTGTTTGAAGTTGTTTTTTAAAAACACAGCTCCAAAGGCCCGAACCTTAACTGGCGTAGCCGGAAGAAACGTAGATACTACGCTAACTACTAGATGCGGAGAGTGGGGGGATTCGCTTACATACCAAGAAAACAAAAAAATACAGTACATCGTCCACGATTATCTATTAACACATAAAAATAAATAAAGAATTCTGTACAAACAAGAAAAAGGAAAATAAATTAAGCGTTACTATTTTACAGCCAACAATTATATTCTACGGACAATTTAGAAATTTAACTACGAAACGCGCATCTCATATTTACACAAAACAATTTAATCGGTATCGAATACAAACTGTGAAAGCTTTTGTCAAGCGTTTTTAAATTTTTACTTAATAATTTGCGTAAAGTAACTAATTAATTAAGCGAATCAACATGTGCGTTCTTTTGTCACGCATCTTTAAAAATAGTATATCGCACCTGTAGTGTGATAATATCGGATCGCAGCAACAAATAATAGTTCTATAATGTGATGTTTCTTGTCACGTAACAACACCAACCGTGGATACGGAATATGCCCTTGACGCACCCTAGAGAAAACAAGTTGCATACCTGTAGGTATCCTGATACTTAGCTCGCAAGTTGTCGGGGTTGAGTCAGCATAGACACGCCATGGTCGTCAGCCTACATTTACTCTGCTACCATAATTGCAGCAGCAGTATAACGAAAGCAGTTGTTTTACATAACGATAGAAGTTGTTTTACATAACGAAAAAAGTTGTTTTACATAACGAAGGAACCCATTTGGCCTCCAGTTAAAAAAAAGCGAATACACGCAGGACACGTCCTAGTTGTTGAACAGAAAAACGTGCAACGCTTTTTAAAATACAGTGACAAATAAAATGTAGAAGACTATTTAACGCACACCCCGAAGAATCAAACTCAACAATAATTTAAACAACAGGAATTCAAACTGCGAATTCCTAGCTTAGCGAAGAGCGTTAAAACTGGAAAACCCCGGTTTATATCGGATCGTGCGCGACTATACCCCAACAAGTCGTTACCTTGGAACAATAAAGAAAACTATTATACGGCGATCGTAAGATATACGAAGATAGCGGGGTACCTAAAAACTTTTTACTTTATAGAATAAAGTTTCGTTTTAAAAGCATAGAGGGTTTGAGTTCAGGAGTTTATTCGGGAGCCTGTTTATTATGAATTAGGTTGAAGGATTTAACAGATTTATGGTAAAACGGGCTTATGAAGTAACAAGTAAACTATATAGGGGGTTGTTGTAAAACTTAGGAATTGAAACGGAATTTATTCGAGCGAGTAATGAATTAACAAGAAAAACATTTTAAAAATAAAATTGGAACGTAACAAATTACAAAATGAGGTTCGGAATTTAAGAAATGGGTAGCTTAAGAGATTTTTCCTTAAATTTGCGGTATTGTATTGCAACAATGCGTCACAGTCTACCCTTGACCAGAATAATATAGCTGAATGTAAACCACGCATAGGCATACAAAGAATAATTGATAACTACCCTGTGGCCTGACATTTTCAAGTAGACCTAACAGAAAGTTTGCAAGAGATTGCATTTAAGAACTTTATTAAGTTTACAATAGGAACCTTCTATTTATATAATTCTAGTACGTTCTTAGGATAGTCCAGAATAATAAATTATGTATATCAATGACGCGCATCAATCAGTTTTATCTAATTCAAGCTTTGATTATAATGGTGTCTTTTATTTGAATCTTAATCTATAAGTCGTGAGCTGAAATAGATTAGTGTGATAGCGTTAAAATAAATAGATGTATGTGATATAAATTACTGTAGTGATGAATATAAGTTAACACTTAGTGTTTTGATAATTAATTATAATGCTTCGACAGTAATTAAGAAGGCAGCATTTTAGCTTTAAAAAGTTTATATTTGTACTGTTAGCAATTATCTTGAAAAGATTGTCATTAATGAATGTTTTAAAATTTTACTGTAGCCAAGAATTTAAAAGCTTGTATAATCAATTCATAATAAAGAAACATTGTTACACTAAAAGAGCTTTCGTTACAGTACGATATTTATTAACAGTGTGGGAAAGCACATAAACTTGATTTTTAAGTCCTGTGTATTTGATTATGTAAATAGCAGTTATAATGTTGTAAAGAAAAACTAACCGTTTGAGTTGTATAGCTATCGAAATTTCGGAAAATGTTGATTTAATACTTCGTGTCATTTATCATAAATGTGTAAACGAAGGTTTTTATTGGTTTTATGTTCATTGTTTAGAGCACGATAGGAGAACGATTCTGTATTAGGTTCCAAGTTTTCCATCTATGGCGTTGAGAGCTAGTGGGACATGCTGAACAAGTTGTAGTAACAGTCAAAATTTGCGAATAATTTAATACTACTTCAATATATATATATATATATATATATATATATATATATATATATATATATTGCTACGACAACGCCTGACGTTGGTGCGGCGCTAAATTATTGATATGACACAAGTATAGCAAACTGCAAAATTTGAAATTGTTGACCTACCTTCCCTTCTAACTTTTCTATGCCTCGCTCGCTCAATGGAATTAATGGCGTTTACAAAATAAAATCAAACACAGCAATATCATAAAGCATCTATACAATAAAAAATATTTTCTTTCATACCTAAGCATATAGAACATTTACAACAATATTTCCTTCAAACATAAATTTATTTTTCACAAGTACCTATTTACTTGATTATCAAAATGTTCCTTGCCTTATTTAGTTTTAATTTACAGAACTCAAATTCCTTCTTTTGTGGATAGCTTGCCTGGCTTTGATTTCCACGCTTGTAAGGTTTTGTTGGCCAAGAAAATCTTTAACATATAGTCTATTTAAAAAGTCAGAGTATTTTAAACTCTGAACATAAACTTTCCTGGCAAAAACCCTTACAAAAAAGTATTATATGATTAAGACTTATTCTATCTTAAATTCAAATGCCAAAAATACGAAATCTCAGTAACAAACAAGCAATACAAAATTTTATACTTATGGTTATATGTTGAGAAAAAGTTTTTCCAAATGTATCTCTTGGTTTTATTTTAAATTTACGTTCAATCCCTCCATTTTACACATCCACTCGTTTAAATCTCCATTTAGAGACACCACTTTCAAAGTGTGCCTCCAATTTAATTATTTAATTCAATTTTAGGAGGTTTTTATCTCGAAGAAATTTCCATCTTTATTGTATATTACAAAGTCAAATAACTGCATGTGACAACGTCCACATTTATGCAGGTTGTTTACTGTTACGTCGTAATTATTAAATACGGTATGCATGCTGCATATTTTAAAATAACTCTTCTCAATGCAACATGCTCGCGACTTTGTAACATTCGAGTCTTCTATTAAATATGACTGCTCTACCATACAAGCGGCAGAGCCTCGATAGATTACGAGGGGTTCCTGTTTGATGGACAAGCCTAGGGTAAAAGGATGTTGAATGGCTTTGAGAGAAAAGGATTCCTCTAAAGAGTTCTTCCAGCCAGCTAAGTTTCTTCAACTTAGGGCAGAGCTATGAGCTAGGGTCGTAGGATGGTATACGAAAAAAAAACAAAAGGAGTTTTATTGGACGCCACCGTATCTTAATGAGTGTTTTATAAGGAATTATTCTAAAATCAGATACGGAAATCTTTGAAAGAGAAAAAAAATTTACGACAAGCAACATATACAACAATACTTACTGCGGTTTCTGCAACCTGGAATAGGAACGACGATCTCGTGCTATCTGAAAATTTAATCATACCTAGACATTTTCCAACTAGAGCTTCATGAGAGCCTAGTCACTTTATCACAAAAATAATTATATGTAAATTACTAATCAAAATTATACCTTCAAGAAAAGCTTTTAACATTAACACTAATAATACCTTCCTTCAGTACTAAAGCTTCTAAATTATAAACAGTTTGTTTCTGTAGGACAAGCTTCAAAGAAAGAAAATTTTGAGACAACTTAAAAATTTTCTATTAATTTTGTTTTCAAAAAAATATTTATATATACATTGTTTATACAACTTATTTATACGGAGACTTTTGAAACAGTTCCGTGGAATAGTGTTTTATTAAATGCATAAATTATTTTAGTTTTCAGTAAGAAATATGTTACTTTTAATTTACGTTACAATGACTTCATTTTACTTGGATAGGATCCTTTCTAGTTCACAAACAAAGATCTTAAAAATGTTAAGGTCAATTATGCTTTGTTCAAATACTAAATTTTTAAATTAAATTTTAAATGAATTAATTGAACTATGAACTTTAGCAAAAATTTGGAGAATTAATTTTAAACAAACTTAGGTATAGCTTCTTCAAAAATTTATCTGAGCATTTACTTGAAAGTTTCTTGAAAAAAATATAAGAATAAAAATGGAGGGTGACTCACCGCTAACCATTTGCTATATCTGCGTCCTTACTCTTATAGTTGAGCGTAGCTGACACAGGGGTCCGGATTTAACCTTCGTATTAACCAATAACATGTGCGCGTTTCTACATTCTTGCCTAGTAACAATTCAAATTGCTTTAAAATTTCCATAACTTCTTTACTTGTAACTTGAAATTAATATTTTAAAAATTCGGAATTATAATTATTTCCATATTTAATGGTAGTTAGTTTAATCCTTAAAACGCTAAACTAAAAAATGAATAAAAACTTGAAGATCTCAAGAACTTCAAAAAACTTGCGCTGAAATGAAACGGAAGAATAAAAATTTGGGGTAAGCTTGTGCAATCTTTCTTACCATAAAAATATTTCCATCACCATTTTAGGTCGATGCTATTACCAAAACTAAGACCAACTTATGGAACATGTTGACTCCACTTAAATAACTGGTCGGGCGGCATGTTTGATTAAAAACGTGCAAGCTCCGAAAAATACGTGTCTACGGACTACATCTGATATTAAAAATTGCTTATTCCACGAGACAGTCTTCCTTCTACTCGTGTGTGCGGCAAAGGGGGATATTGACATAAGATACAAACAACTAGAAGTCACTTGATGTGTACTTTTGCTATTCTAATGTAGAGGGCGTACTATGTAAGAATTTTATAATAAAAGGTTCCAATAGAAATGCTCATAACATTTATTGATTAGGTATATCGAACAAAACTTGAGTATTTGAATAACAGAAAATCGAAATTGTTACACAGCCTCTCTCCAAAAAGAAAAAAAATCTTGGATAAACACAATAAATTCTAAAGAAGGATCAAAGATTTTTTTTTATAATTGTCGTAATAACAATCTCCACAAAGTTAACTAACTAATTGACGATATACAAATACCAACAAACTTAACCCTAAACATTGACGTAAGGTCAACACAAAAAAAATATTATTTTTTTTTTATTTTAACTAGTAATATGGAAAGGTAGAAGTACAAAAGAACAAAAAATATTATGAGCGAATGAGTGTTATAGTAACTAAATCGAAATTGTTACAACTTAATCAAATCAAATGACCGGATGATTTTCTCTTTCATGAAGTTTCCGGTTATATACAATTTATTTTGACTACGCCACTCCTACATTGTTCGAGTTCGTATGAAACATAGTAAACCGTAATGGTGTCAGAATTCTGCGAATAATACAGCTTATTCCTTTATTAGCGTGACTTATGTGAGCTGCCGTTCTTGTTTATCATAAAGAGATGATTGTGGCGTCGCATACTATTATATAGTATGCAGCGAAAGGCAATAAAATCGATTTTACGATATTTTTATAACTTTTAGTGTTCCTGCGGCTCCTTAGAATAAATGTTTAATTGTTAATTAAATATTTAAGTTGTTCCAAGTACAGATGCCGCATTTCTTGTTAGTCCCGAACAACCGAGAAAATTCTTTATTTAAAATTGAATTTATGTTAAACAGAGTATCAATTTGATTAATTAATTTAAGCTTTAAATGCTTTAGCAACGGATTTTGAACACGTAACAGACCCGCATCTCCATAACTATAATAAAAGTTTGATTTTCACGACAAACAAAGCGTGTTTTTAATGCATATTTTTATAACAAACAAATGGCTTTGTATTTATCTTAGAATAATTATTTACAAACACGGCTTAAATTTGTACACAGGGCGTGATTTTTCGAGTGCAAACAAAACGTGTTTTTGAATATATAAAATTATTTATTTAAAAATGGGGTTTTTAAATACATGGAAAGTATTTTGCTTTGCACTTAATAGCTATGTATTTACAAGACGCTTTTAGTGTACAGAGTAATTATTTACATGCTTTAAAATAGTATTATATTGAAGAATTTTCCCTCTTGATTGTAATTAATAAATTCCATTTTTTAATTTCATTTACATTTAAAACATCACTTCATATTTATTGTACCAACGTAATAATTATTAAATTAAGGTATACTTACTGCATATTTCAAATATTATCTTCGCAAAGCAACAGCTCGCGACTTAAAATAACATTTCGCGATCGCATTTAAGAATCAAATGAATCGACTGAATGAATCTAATGAACGAATCCCTGTTTTTAATAAACGCTTTCTTATGTACGCGATTTCTAGATTTCTAGATACCTTACTCATTCATAATAGCAACAATAAGATAATCCTCGACTGGTATCAAAAACCAACATGTTCGGGTAGATATTTAAATTATAAGTCATATCATAATTACAAAATTAAAATCAATTTTATATTAGGTTTAAAAAACAGAATCAAAAAAATTTGTCACCCTTCATTATATCAAAAAAATTTAAATAAATTACGAACAATTCTAAAAGATAACAATTATCCTTCAAAAATAGTAAATAGACTGTTATATAACCGTCCAACTAATAATACAAATAATATTAATTTAAACAGTGAAGCGAACATTACTAATAATGACACTTTACAATACCATTCTCTTCCTTACATAAAAGAACTGACACCAAAGTTATATAATATTTTTAAGAGATTTAACATAAAAATTGCAAGAAAGAATATACTTACATTAAGTAATTTATTTTCAAAAATTAAAGACAAAACTTCACCATTAAATCAGAGAAACGTAATCTACAAAATTAACTGTTTAGACTGCAATGAAGAATACATTGGGCAAACTTCCCAAAATCTAAAACAAAGGTTAACTCAACACAGAAGTGATATCCGCGTTAAACCTAATGCATGTGCATTGAGTACCCATTCAAACTTAAATAATTCTCATAGAATTAACTTTTCAGAACCAGTAATTCTAAATATTGTAAGCAATAAGCAAAAAAGAGAATTTCAAGAAATGTGCTACATTTACAGATACCCTAACACCTGAGTACTATATACACATATTTATTACATTTTCAGTCTGATAATAATTCAGATACAAATACAACACCAAGATAAATATATTTATTACATCTTACTCCAACCAAATTATGTAATCGACATTGTTACACTCACATACACGTACATACTTATTACTTAGAAAATCTAGCAACACCTTTTGCACATAATTAGAAAACAAAGTTTTGTATACAAAATCAAACTTTCACAAAATTGTCACTGTATACAGAAATATGAAATTTTTTATGTTATACTTATGTTTTTTTATGTTTTTAGTTTGTAGAATTGTGCTTGCCTTTTATATTTATACAACGCCAATTTATTAGTAACTTCAATTTAGTAAGTACTTTAGTTATTAATATTGTAATAGCGTTTTAATATTGTAGCACCTTTGAAAAAGGATAGAAATATATCCGAAAATTTAGGTGATAAAAAAGAGTACTCTTTAATCCAGCAGACCTGAAACCCACAACTCCTAATAAATAAATCTACAGCAAGGTCATTAACTTACAAAATATATATATATATATATATATATATATAATGCTATGTTAATAGGGTCATTTAGGGGTAGTTAGGACCAATAGTATAGCGCACTCCACACAAAATACATAAGGGCTCAAAAAACGACACAGTTTTCTGAAGAAGACAAGAAATACGATGATTAGACTGGAAAGCAAATCACAAAGCCTTGTATATAAATAATAATCATAATTAATTCAGTCAATGAATAATGTGTTGAAGATTTATTTTAATAAAACAAATCTGCAAGTCGTTAAACGACATAATTGCAAGCTGAAATGCGACATGCGTGGATAACGCAACATTATTACATCAAAAATTCAAATTAAAACAAGCAGGTTTAAAAATGCGTAAGGTAGCAAACGCATATAATTTAAGGTATACATTGTATTAAATCTACGTGGCTAGAAAATTAAAATCGACACCTGATTTATTGGAAACAAACAAGACATGGTAATTAAAATCAAAGCTCACCAAATTTATTTGAACAAACAATGGATTACTTATCTAAAAGTATGAAAATTCAAGCGGATCAATGCTATTAACTCGAAATCGTAAGTGATAAGAGAAACGCGTTGATGTTAATATACACTAATAATACCATGGATATATAAAAACCTGGTATGAATGTATATATAAACTTCAAACTTTGCGCTTATCAATAGATAGACGGTGCATTTAAATATGACCAGATTTTTAAACATATCAGTTCACAATGAAGTAAGGCATAGTTCACGTCTCTGAAAACGAAAATATTCACGTAAAGTGAGTAATTGTGAAATGCAAAATAATACCGCTGAAGAGGGAAAATTGATGGGTTTGTCGTTTTATCCTTAAATTAAAAAAAAAGCGTAAGTAACTAAAAGTTGTTTTAATTTAAATTCTAATATTAACCTTAATATAGACGATTCTAAAAAAATCACTGGAGACAAGTCTGAATGATTACGGGAGACAAATTTAAATAATTACTGGAGTCCAGTCTACATAAATACGAAAACAAGTTTATGTAAATGCTGAAGCGATTATTACTGGAACAAATGACAGAATGCACAAGCATTTACTTCAATGAATAATGCCAAGGAGTTTAATGGAGTATGCTAGTGTGTTTAAGGCGATGCTATGAGGGGTGCACACATAACCGAAAACTGATTGGACCAGAGACTGATTTAAGCTGAAAAACAACAGGTTTGCCAATTTGAATGTTTATTATTTTATTATTTTATTTGTGGATATTTCGTTGCACTTTGCTAAACCGAATAACTTAAGATTTAACATTTAATTAAATATTATTAATTTAAATACTTTAAAAATTGCTTTCATGATAATTTATGTGAGGAGTCGGTTAGATATAGTTTTTGAATATACGTTGTAAATTACGTTAATAGTAAAAGAGGTTAAATGAACGTCCATCAGGCTTCGGTTAATAATTAATAATAATGGTGATGTTGCTAATCTTTTTGATCATCTTTGGGAATGATAATTATTAAAATTTTTATTCAATTAATAGGAGAAAATTCTAGTTAAAGATTTTTAACCTTTTTCATACGTTGTAAATATTTTTTAGAACATTATATAATTTATGCTTAATGGTGTTTTGATTTAAAGATTAAAACACGAAGGAGAGGTAGATGGTAGGTTTAATGCTTTGCTTGTCGTATTGTCGCAAGCTCCGTGCGTAATTCAAAAACTGAGCTAACCGATGCAATTAAAATTATATATTAAATATCAAAAATTAAGAGATTAAAAATTTATACCTTTAGGGGTATTGCTACAGTATCACAACAATATATATTCCTAGCTATTATATATATATATATATATATATATATATTTTCCAGAAACATTCATTACTATATATATATATATATATATATATATAAATATATATATATATATATTGCCGTGGATCTTCGGGATTCTCAGTAGTTTCGAAAATTAAGTTATACAAAAATCGAAAATTTCACAAAAAATAAAAAAATTCAAAAACAATATTTTCTTACCCAGATTCCTTTCTTCCTCGGTTGAATTGTTTTCTTTAACTGCTTCCGGCTAGCTTAGTTGGACCTCTTCTTTGATACCTAGGTTCACTATTATGCTTTGCATCGTTCACGCACACTCTCAATAAAACCACAAAATACAACAATCATACAATCTTTTATTTATCACTATTTACAAATAAAATTAAATATTGTCCACATTTCAGTGATCAAGTTACACCTCCATAAATCCTATTTTGTAATGTCCTGTATTTTAATTTAAATTATGAAACACATAGAATGTACCCGGAGTAAATGGGCCCTGATTAATATCTTATTTCTCATTCTTTCTTTATAATTTATTTTAAATCTACGTAAACTCTGGAGTATGGTGAGCTCATGATAACCCAGTTAATTATGAATAATGTATGCCCTTATACTTCGCATACTCTTACAACAAACAAAAAAAACAAACCCATGTACTCTTTACAAAATTTAACTTCCTGATGGAACGTTAAGCTTTATATACACTTTCAGATTTTTATTTAAATACCATAATAAAGTTAGTTATACGTATTATTTTCAATACGCAAATTAATGCACAATACCTTCAAAATTCACTCTCATACGTCGCCCAATGTTCATAGTGTCATAGTTTATAACAACACAATTTTAAAGCGTTACCTGGAATTTCTAGAAGATCTCTGCTTCGTTGACGCTGCCGTATATTTGCTTCTTTCTGCTCTGCAGCCCGCTTCTAGCTATTAGTAGAAAAACCCCATTTAAGTTGAGCTGCTTACGCTGCCTTCACGGTGTATCCAATTTCCAAATCCAAATTAATTATACTTCTTTTATAATTATTTAATTTAATCCACGTTACATAACGTCACTACACGAGCTTGCTAAAAAAATGTATGTGGTACCTCAATAAAAAAATGTAAACTCGGCACATATCGCGTACAAGTTATGAAGCTAACACCGTGCTATATAATTTAGAATAATTTTCTATACTTACAAGCTCGTGGTAACTTTCGTACGTAGTCTGAAGCGATCAAAATACAAAGGGCTTTGATTATATTTTGAAAAGGTATTTATTCAATTTCCGATGCCACCTCTTGGTCGCATTTCACGCGAAGTCCTTCATTTATAATAACACGTTCTTAAAATTTTGCTTTAACCGATTTCTAAATCCTCAAAGTTCAGCGCGTCGTTACGATATTTCTGAAAATTAATATTCAATATTCCCGTGTCTTGTCTGATGTGCGACTAACGATATCGACCAATAGTCTATCCATTGACGTTTTACAAATCCCGCCTATACTAACGCTGTCCCTTGCTTATGCATATTCTACGTTTCTTTCTAACTTTGTTTGATTGGTAGAAATCGATATTCCTGTCCATCTGCTATCTAACCCACGTGGACGTGCTTTAAATAACCCCTTATTAGTGTTTCATGCGAAAAGATCCGACCGTTTGCCAGATATTCTTTGAAACTTGTTTGTTATCTATAAAAATAAATGGAACTTGACATTTAGAAACCTGCAGGTGTTCAATTTTAACGAACGTTCTAACACAACGCTTTTTTTTATGGTATTTCCACCCAACCGATATATTTGTTTGTTAGCAACGCGTTTCACCTTGGTAATATTGATTTTTTCACGCTTTTATGCATATTATACGTAAATAACCGTTCAATTCAACTCAATTAAATTTGTAAATTAATTGCATTGGCTTCTAACTTTTTTTTTACGAACCTAACTAAATTTTATTTATTATTTGTAAAATTTTGTTAATACCTGTTACTTAAAAATGCACTAACTGGAATAAATTTCGCACGTAAATTCTGGTTGTTTCCTTTATACAGGGTGTTTTGAAATTACTTTGTTTATACGTAGATTTAGCCCTTAAAAACCACTACAATATATATATATATATATATATATATATATATATATTGTTATGGATTCAAAAGGCGACTATTGGGGTAAGCAATGCAATTTCAAACACCCTATATAGAAAAACGAACATAATTATGTACGCGCAAAATTTATTTCATTTGTTTAATTTAAACGGACAAGTATTGACGTATTTTATAATTAATGATTGAAAAGTAATAGGTTCATAAAGAAAACCAGTTTTAAAAACAAATAGAAACACATAATTAATTTAATTTATTTTAAATCAACGTGTAATAGCATTAGAAAACGCACCAGGGTATAGAAAATCAACAATCCTAAGTCAAAAGGTTTCGTGGTAACATGCAAGGACGTCAGTTGTATCGAATACCGTGAAATATAAACTATAAGAATTGTTATTTTAAACGGTCAATTATTAAGAACACCTGCATATTTAAAAGGTTACCTTCTTCTAATTTTTCAACATAATACAGCGGGCTTCAAAGAAAATGTTTCTCAACCGTCAGCTGCTTCGAATAACAAACTAACAAAGTTTCTTAAAGAGCAGAGGAGATGCACGATCAATAATATGCTACAGATAAAGACGGATATAAAAGCATTCGTTTTCAAAACGCACGTTTCTTATACACGTGGAGTCATGAGACGCGGTCAGCAATATCGATTTTCTATAACACAAGTGGGGTTTGGAACGCGACACCAAATATGCATAAAACAGGGATAAAAATATTGCAGTCGGAGTTTTATGACGACACAGAACAGTATCATTGGTTGAAACAGATACTTTTATAAACAAACAAACAAGCGACAGGTGGCTGCGATTTTCGGATTATATAGCGCGTCCTCGAGGTGAATTTCTGAAAGCTTTGAGTCAGTTATATCAAAATTTGCAGAAATGTTATTTTAAAATAAGTTTTAAGCGTGAAGTGTGGTCTAGAGGTGGCATGTTTGAATGATATAAATACTCTAAGAGAATTAGGAGGGCTCTCTTTGTATTTTCATCGCTTTAGACTATTTATAACAATAAACCGACATTATAGTAGAGTCTTGTGAGTATTGAAAAAATTCATAATTTAGTAAATGTAGTATTAGCACTTATAACGTGGTAAGTTGAGGCTTTATAGTTATTAACGTGAGTAGTGTCGAGTGAATTAAATTAACCGAGGTCCAACTAATACCATAACAAGCTAATAAATCAATAAACAAAAGTATAATATACGTGAATTTGTATGCTGTGATGGAATGGTAATTGGTAGCAAGGCGCTTGGCGTACACTGAGGTTATCATCTATAAACATCTGGAGGATCAGAGCGCATAGTCACGAAGCCAAGGGATTCTGAAGAGCATCATCGAAGGAGATGGAGGCTTGAAGCATTTTGCAGGTAACTCATTTGAATTTTCTGTTATTTGATAAACTTTTGGAATTATTTGGTGATGTGTGAGTGAACATTGATGTTATTTATGGTGATATAACGTATCGGAAAGATACGTGTACTTGACAAATATTAGAGTTATTTTAAATTTTGAAAATGGGTGTATGTAAAACTTACTAAATTTCAGTATGAATTTAAATTGGATTGTTAAGGGTACATGGGTTTATTAGTTTTGTAGTAATTTTATGCAAGGTAAAAGGCATACATTAATAAACTGGGTTATTATGAGCTCACCATACTCCAGTGTGTAATAAATATAGGGTATTATTTGGGGCCCATCTACTTCTATTGTATTAAATGTGTTTGCAAATAATAATTTTATACAAGGACTTTACAAAAATATAACTTATTGAGTTGTAATTAGTGTACCAAACTGTATATGTCTGTAAATAATTGTTTGTAAATAGAGGTAAATAAAAATTGTATGATTGTTGTATTATTTGGTGATTTTATTGAATGGTGTGTAAGTGGGAAGGAAGAATGATTGTAAATGTAAGTATCCGAGAAGAGGCACAGCTGAGCTAGCCAGGGAAGCTGCTAAGATTGTTGCAGCAGAACAAACGGGTAAGAATATTTTTATAAAATTTTTTATTTTTTTGAAAATCAGTGTTGGCACGGGCGATGTCAAACCCATATGTCCCCGACCACAGCAATATATATATATATATATATATATATATATATATATATATATATATAAGTATGTTGTAGAATGTCTTTTTGTTGCTAGTTTTAAAAAAATTCCCTTCCGTTGGTGAATATGGACACGCCTTTATAAAACCTGTGCAAGTTCTAGATTGCACGATCTATAATAAAAAGATAAAATGTACCTCAATAATTTTAATTATTGCAAAATACGTACAATTGTTTTCGTTATTACGTTCATTATTCAAGTTATTTTAAATCAATGCATTTTGGCTTGAGCAGCTAACAATTTTCAAATCGCTTCATTATGATACCATTTGCAATTGTTACATAAAAATTCCACATGTTGAATATTAGTTTTAAGTGGTTTATAAAAATTTTTTAAGTTTGCTTAATCGTATTCTGGTTGTAGGGTAAATCAATACATGGTAATTAAGATGTATCAAACAAATTCTGTGCGGATTTGCATTGAGACTTATCGTTCAAGGTATGTATTGGTTTAAAATATCTCACGGTTGAAAAGTCAATATTTTATTTATGTAGTATGTTGATGTTGCCTCCTAGAACTTCTGGAAGGGCAGCTAATCTACAATATTTAAACATATTGTTGCGTACGTGGGATGTGCGACGCCGCCAAATGTTGCGGTACGTTCACCACTTGTTACGCGGTACCTAATTAATACGGTTAGTAACTTTACCAAATGTTACAGAATCATCCTTGCTACATGCGTGGTAGCGTTCTATTCATGGGAAGTTATGTTTCTATGATTTCTAGTCTTTACCACACAGTACAAGAACCACAGCGATAAAACAATCTTACATTTATTCAAGGAAAAACATAGATTATGGTGATACAACAAAAAGCCTTATAATTATTTACAGTTTCCTTTTTTAAAGAGGTACTTACATTATAATTTCTGATTTGCATTGCACTGACTTCGATTCTGACTTCGCCTAACTTTTGACTTTCTACTCTTGACTTTGTTACGTACATTAACGGAGCCTACAACCAAAGACCAAAAAGAAACAGTATTACCGGGCTCAATCGGCGAAGTGGGCGGGGTATTGTACAGATAAACCCGTAAAAACGAGCTTGAAATAAAATAGAGAAAGAAAAATTATACCCTCACGCATTCATACTCAACACAAAAACAAACCACAAAGAGGAAACCTATAATTTAAAAAAATATGTACAATAGCACATGAGTACCCAAACAAAATTAGCAATCCATACGTATAAGTTACCCATATATACACAATAAGTAGAAAACATTTTTGAAATAGTAGACTGTCGTTTTTAGGTATCTCCCCCTGGGTTGTATTCTATCACAACTGGGAATCACTTATTATTATTTTTCATCTTAAGGATAATGCTTGACTTTTCTGGACATTTTACACTTGTGGTCGGTTCTTTTTATTAATCTACGTAAAGGGGATGATTATTGATTCAATATTGTACAATGTAGATTCTCGTAATTTACCGTGATCTACCAGTAACTTACATGACTAATTAAACTTTGTTAGATATTTTAAGATTGGAGGAATTATGAAAATGGTTGCTTAAGTCCTATTCGTATCCTAACAATATTAAACAACATTTTGCTTAGGTATAGCTGTTTCAACTACAAAGCGTTTCCAAGATGCATACAGATAGTAAGAAAAGCGACAATATTTAAGGACTATGAAAACGCAGTCTAAAATCTCCACTAAAATGCAGGCAATATATCATTTCTGCTTAATTTGTAAAGTAAACGCAGTGAAATGGCTGCAATAGCGGGACTGTAAGATAGCACTAGCGCAATTAGTTTAATTTAATGTCGAGGCAGATTTTGAAAATTTACCAAGAATGAAACACATTGCTGCAAGTCACTTTGCGGATCTATATTGCTAAACCTTTACCTCCATTATTCGCAGTTATGGCGTTTTTTACACTTCATTGGTTTAATCAATGATAAACGTGCAGTACTAGCACAAATTTTATACTACTCTTTTATTTCTGGTAGACAATGGCAAGAATGGTAGTGCGGTAGATATTTCACATTGGAATTGTTATCTTACGCATTGTAGCTGTCAGCTAGTGACTACTTTTAAAGAGAGAAACTGAATACTTGTTTTAGTAAAAAAATCTTACTTTCAGTCTATTCAAGGCGTTGTTTGATACAGTTCTATTATAAACGTTATTTGAATACATTTTTTTTATACAAATGATGGTTATTACCAGACACTTGATGTAAAAAGAGATCCGGGTACAAAATTTGCTGGGTTTTTGTCTATTATTTTTTTAATATAAACTTAGTTGGAGAAGCAAAGAACTTCAGCTAATCTTTACGGTCTAGCTTGAGCTTGATCTTAGGACAGCCCCTTAAAGAAAGTCAGTGATCTGGGTAAACCTCTCTTAGGTTACTGTTAGGTTCACCTATGGGTTATCAAATTTAAACAAAGAATTTGGCAAATTACTTGCAATAAATAAACTTCTATTTGCAGAACCTAAAATATGTTTCTGTGTGGTATACGTTGGAGTGTATAAAAAATCGGGACAGGTCCAGAACGTTTCCCAAAGCGTAAAGCTTAGCAAATGGACTGTAATTGTATGCAATTGGAGGTAAGGCGCGAAAAACAGTAACATAGGTCAAACCGTAATTAATGCTTGCTTACCTTGCAATGTTGTTCACCAATTTACTCCCGCGAAGATAGGTGTTGTTTACCGGTCGACGCAACCTGGTCGGGCAGCAGCACTTATGCACTCGCGGTTATAGTTATTAGGTGTTGAGTCGGTGATACGATACGAGAGACTCATGTTGGTGAAGCGAAAAGGATTTATCGCTCCGCCATATGTGTAGCACAACAACCATATACGATAAGGCCACCTATACTGTCAATCGCTGACCTCCAACTGTATGAAGTTTTAACAGTTTCTATAGTGCTCGCAATTTCTAAATAGACTTCGTCATCTGTGACGTCACACAAGTACTAACTATTTATGTAGATGTTTATCAACTTAATACCGTACATTATTTATATTACAGTTTTGCTTTGAATAGTAGCAATGTACGATGTTGCCAGTAATCTTAAAGCCAAATATTAAATGTTGACGTTTAAGTTTTAGGTTATATGCCATCCGTTGTTTAGTTGGTGTCAACGACCTCGTAAATGTTTCTGTTTTTATAGATTGATATGTGGGTGTTTTTTGCTTCAAACAGTTATTTTTAGAACTCGTATTAGTATTAAACTGAACTCTAATCACTGAAGACGATGAGCGAGATTCATTTAGACCCAGAACTAAGCTACTTGTTGCTAAATTTGATCACCTTTACAGGTTGTATGAAAATCGTTAGTATTCATTTTCCAGTTAAATTTATAGTGCAACATGTAATTGTTTTAGATTTATCATGTTTCTCTTCATACTTAATGGTAGAATTTAAAACACGATGAGGTTTTTAATGGTAGTGAAAGATTCCTGAATTCAGTCTTGCACAGTATCGGATTTAAATGGCTGAAAGATAATTCAAGAAGACGACCAATGGAACTGCTAAATGTTATGGATAAATGGGAATCGACTCTTGCAAATAATATTTGAAAATAAAAGAAGAGAAACTGTACCAGTTTTGTGTTTGTAAATGAAACATGACTTTTCAGAATTGGTGCCGTAAGGCGTTTCTAGCAAAGCAGTGATTTAAGAACAGTTAGGGGCACACAAATTGATCAAAAACGATTGGTGTCGTACCTACTTATCCTTAATACAGTATAATGTAATTAGTCTTTAGGTACACAGTATTACATGCCCGAAATGTAAATGGATTACTTTATGGGGCTGAATTGATTTTCTCTTCTTCCACAAAAACCCAAATTACTACAGAGAAGTGTGAAACGAGCAAAATTTGAAAATGAATTATTAAAGAATTTGGAAACACCATTTGCAATAATTTTAGACGACGTGTCATATTATTATACTTATCAAATAAAACATTTAACAGTTCTTATAAAATTTAGGTTGTGAAGGGTATGTAGAGCTTTTTAGATTAGCACAGAATAGAAAAGAAGTTAGAGCTGCGTCAAACCGACCTTAAGTAAGGTCGAAAACAAAACAAAACAACAGTTCTTATAAAGAGTGTAATATTGTAGAATAAATTACTAAACAAGCAATTTCTTAAGAAACTAATGCTTTTAAGCAAAGCTTGTTTAACTTTTCCGATGTAAGTCAAAATAATGTGCTTTGTAACATATTAGTAATTTTTTAACTTGTAGGCATAAATTGTCAAAGGTTTTTAAAGTGGGATTGCTGGTTGAAAACGTGTGGTCGTCATATTACTGCATATTCAATGCAGTTGGAATATATGGGGTGTAAGACCTACTACAATCAACATATCTGAAGAATATTCGGTGGAACATTTTCCAAAAATTATCAAAGAATGGTGGGAAAATGAGATCAAATTCGATCAAGTGGACATTGCACCTCTAATTACTAACACTGGTGATTGCGATAACTAATACAAATTTTCAATTCGATTAAAGAAACTTTTTACACGATTGATGTATCTTTAATTTTATGCATAATAAACAAGCATACGTACATATTACAATAAACCCCCTTTCCTTTTTTTAAATCGAATATAATACCTTCTGCTGCGGTACTTCAAGAGCAACGTACGGCTCAGCTCCTATATCTTATCTAACATGCCTCGACTATGAGTACTCCTAACTCGGGTTTCCTTTAAAATTATCGAGTTTTGACGTACGCACTCTTATGTCACGATTGACAAACTGATGCGATACGTAACCTTTTACTAGATATTAATTATGGACCTCTCTACTTAGGACATTAATCTCAGTCAGAAATCTGTGCATATTTTAGCGCTGTATTCGTAGTTCGCGACTTGCCGCTAGGAAAATGTAGGGCAATTTTTACATGCAGTCTTATGGAGCATCCGTTCTTTTTCTCAAAAAAAATTCTAAATTCGGATTTTATTCAAAATTCCAGTCATTGGAAGTTAAAATATACACAAATTCTTAACAATTACCAATTTAATACTCCCGTATTCCTATAAGAATTTCAAATTATTAAAGAATCAAAATAGCATGCTGGGCAATGTAACCATACATAAATAATATTTATTCAAAGCACTTTTAAAGCATTTTATGATACAAATACAAGCGGCTGTTAAACAATAGGGGATGTCGTTCATCCGGAGAAGGAATGTTTTGTGTCTGGTAACACTAGTTTTCAGGAGATCAATTTAAAGCTATTGTTAATTTATTTAGCTAATTCTTATACTATAAAAATTAGAAATTTTAAGGCTTTTATAAACTTTGAGGTTCAGAAGGATGAAGTACATGTATCATTGAGCACACAAAAATCTGACCGTCCTTTTGGGGATAAAATAGTGATTTTATTGAAACATACAAGTATTATATTTAACAAAATAAAACAAAGTATATCTAACTTTGTTTAGACACACTTTTAATTAGAAATAAAAATGTATTATTATAACAAGAATCGTATTAGAAACATATATGCTCAGGTAGATACTTAAATTACAATTCTTACCATCCAATGCACGTAAAAATAAATTTCATTATAAATTCATACATACACAAATAAGAAAGAACTTTGTCACTTCGAGGAATAGTTTGCCTCCACTTTTCTAATGTTTCCACATCCTACAAAGACATGTATTTAGAAACTCAATAGTACCACTAAACACCAAAAACACCTTGGGAGCAGAATAAATACTTCTACTTATGTGTCTGAATAATTTATATCCGGATTTGCACCCAGGGATAGAACAACACTTCATATTTTATATCTATAGATCAGTTATAGGCCGCAAGTTTTATAACTATTGACTATCAAAACTATAAAGTACCAAATATGAGGATCTTAGTCTAATTAGACCTCACAATTTCATAAAAATGCGATTACATTACTAATACGCCCTAAAACACAATAGAAAATTGACCCTACTTTTCCTTAGCGGCAAAATTATTAACTAGAGATTGTTTGTCACAGTTTTATAGTATTGCAAGGATAGGAAGATCAACGTCCTAAGTAGAGGGGTTCTAGGTATTGATATATTATTGAGTACTAAATGTGTTGTCAAATATATTTTGTGTGGTATTGAATACTTTTGATTCACATAATTAATTTTCCAATCAATAATAGCAATCAAAAGACTTAGATCTAAATAAATACCTCTTACAATCCTATGCAGTGGACAGCATCTACAAGGTATCAATGGTATACAATTCTCTAACTCTTTCAGCAGTAACATCCAAAACCTACGCAGTTGTTTGTTTTGGTTGTACTAATATTACAATGACTTTTTGTAAGGGTTGATTCTAAATCAATTACGGAAAATACGTTTGTTACTAATGGATACTTATTACTGGTCCTGGTCTTTACTAGTAGTAACTGTCTCACGATATTGTTCACTGTTGGAACAATTAGGGTGTGCTGATTGCCTTAGGTTTCTGGTACCTATACTAACAGTTGTTGTGATTCGATCGATTTATGAACCCTTTGACTTGGGTAAGCTTCTCGCAGTATTTAGATTCTTTTGAAACTTCTCTAGAAATATCCCAGTCTCACAAGTACTATGACTTGGCTCTTCTTGTTTTACACCAATATTTGCTGGATAAGGGCTATTCACTTTCTAGTCACTTTTAACCACTTCTATTAATAAATAACACCAAATTTAAACGTAATTTCTTTTTATTTTCATAGCTTGTAAGGCTTGTTTTACAAAAGTTGTCATTTTTTCTACCTCCCAAACAAATAATTAATTATCCATTTTTATGTCAATAATAAATAGCCACCTCTTTTACTTCTAAATCTACACACTATGTGTATTTTAAAATTGTTCTAGCCCACTAATTCCTTAATATATTACATACAATGCATGTCATTTCATTTCAAATGCATGCTAAGCAATAACAATCTTAACTAACTAACTTCTAACTTTAACGTTGAACTCTAATTATAAACTGACGTGCAAACCCTAATACTACAACTAAACTACTAAAATACTGTACATTTTGATAGTTATGTAATATAAACGAAAGGTGATCTTAATCGTAGGCATTTACATCAGAATAATAAGTTTGGCTTTTAATTTGGATTCTATGTTCTCAAAACGTTCCAACAAGTGAATCATGCTCTTCCATACGTTGACGCCGTCCACCACTCTACTTATGATTTTCCAATGCTCCACCCGGGATTCGAACCCGGGACCTTGGGCGTATTAGTCACACGCATACCAACTACGCCACAGAGCCGCCTCGACGGTCACCACCAGTGAAGCTAGCACATAACATCCCCCGGTTACTATTAATCATGGAGGCTCAACACCGAGAATTTCAAGTATCCTTTTATAATTATGACCTGTTTTTTAACCCTTGCTTTTTAATTAATGATTTTAAAAGTATGAATAAATGTCCTCTATGTTTTATTATTATTTTAATAAGATATGAAACGCAGCCCCCCCCCCCCCGTTTTCTTTCAGGATCATCGAGATTGAAGAGGTTGTAAGTATGTTCCAGAGGTTTCCAAATATGTTAGTTCATTAAGTTGTAAGTTTTTTTTATGGTGCTTAAATCCAATGAGTTTCTGTATCTTCTCATAGTAGTATTGTATTTCTTGTGTTGTCCATATAGATACAGTGGCGCTCAATTTCCCTTTTTTTTATGTTAGCTTATTGTTGAGTTTATACCATCCCCACGCCCATTCTCATTGTTCACCCTTGGGGTAATTCTCAGACTTAGCCGCGAACAAGTAAAAAAGGATAAAGCTTCACTTGTATCCAACGAGTAGAGGCGAAGAAGGTTTCACTGACGCCACCAACGTGAGGCTCGATGGTCGTTTAAAAAGGGTTCACTCGATTGGTAACAGTAAGTTGATACAATATCGTTTAACTTATTGGCTTGTGATAAACTCAAAAATAGTTTGGTTAAAATTTTCCCATAGTACTCATGTCGTGTCTGGAACCTCAAAGTTTTAATCGATAGTTGTCTAAATGTTGTAACAGGTATAAGTTTGTATTAGGGTAAAATTTTCGTTATTTCAGAGTTGAACTGGTTAAAAAAGCAAAATATTTATAAGTTGACATAATAATTTTTTTGAAAATGGCAGAAACATTTCAGATCGTGCATTTACTCAAAGAAGAGCTTGAATATGAATTGAAAATCCGTGGAATAGAAAGTGTCAGGCCTGTAGTAGAAAAGAGAAAAATTTTAGGTAGATTGTTAGCTAAGGAAGTAGGGAAACCTGATTGTTTGGTTGATCTGTCGGTATACAAAGTAGAATTCGAAGAAGAGTATAAGGAAATAAACGCGACCATAGAGTCGGTAAGACATCTGGTGTTAGAGTTCGAAGGTGATTCAGGAGATTCTATTTTTAAAAGAGTACTTTCAAGGCTTGTTCATGTATCAGGTCGAGTCAAACGTTTAAGGAAAAGAATTATTAGCAACTATTCTTACTATTGAAGCAGAATTGTATGAAAAAGTGAAAGCAAGTGCAGGATCAAACAGCTCAGATGATGCAAGTCACACAACTCCAGTAGTAGTAGCTGCGGTTGTACAAACTCTTTCATATCTTCCTCCACCAATCCCCATTAGTACTTGGTCAGTTAAATTTTCAGGAGATCCCCAACAGTTGTATTTCTTTTTAGACAGGATAAAGGAGTTGGCTCAATCACGTAAGGTATCGAATAGAGATTTGTTTGAGTCATCAGTCGAATTATTTGTTGGGAATGCTTTGTTGTGGTTTAGGAGTGTAAGAGATTCCTTAAAAGATTGCGAATCCCTGGTATATCGTTCGAAAGAAGATTTCTTACCAGCTCACTCAGAGGATGAGATCTGGGAAACTATAAAGAATCGTCGCCAAAGGAGAGATGAACCAATTGTTTTATTCGTAGCTCATGTGGAAGGTTTATTTAGTCGACTACCCAATGCTCCAGCAGAGATTACAAAAGTTAGGATACTTAGAAAAAATTTGTTACCGGAATTTATATCGCAACTTGCCTTTTCTGATATAGAGGATATGCTTACGTTAATAAAATTATGTAAAAAATTAGAGGAAGCCATGTTGTTAAAACAAAAATCAGTTTCCATTTAGTCAAGTAATTCATCTAACTTTCACAACAATGTTAAGTTACCGGTAAGAAATAGACAACAGGTTTATGTAAAAGATTTTTCTACATCGGGAAGTCGTGTCGATATTCAGAAGACATCTGCTCCACAAGTCCAAATTATAGGTAATGACAAGTCTTTACCATTACCTGCTTCTGCTAGTTCTACGGGTTCATCAAAAATTATTCCAGGATGTTGAAATTGTTCGAGACATGGCCATACATTTCGGTATTGTAGATTCCCTAAAAGAATTTTTTGTTTTGATTGCGGTCATAGAGGAGTTACGCGTGATAAATGCCCATCGTGTTTAAAAAACGAGCAAGGAGATGGATGTTGCGCGGCCGACATTCCATTCCTTCTCAAAAGGCAGCAATTATGATTTGTGAGCAGAAGAATTATTTTAGTAAAAAAGAGTGGTCAGATTGGTTAAGCGTAGTAAAAAATTTTGCCATACTAATTCACAGCCCAAGAATGATTCGTTATTTATTGAAAAATCTGGTGATAATCGACCATATGTGATGGTTAAATTGTTTGGTATTGATGTCACTGGTCTTTTAGATTCAGGGTGTACTACTTCAGTGGTAGGGTCGCTTGCTATTCCTTTAATCGATAAATTGAAGTTAAAAATTTGTAAGTCACAAAAGAAAGGTATATTTACGGCAGATGGGGCGTTGAAACCAGTAGAAGGAATTGTGGATTTACCCATTTCAATAGGAAGGCAATGTCGCATCCTCAGTGCTCTAGTTGTGTCATCTTTACCACATACATTCATATTCGGTAGTGATTTTGCCAAGTTATTTGGATTGATAGCTGACTTTAGAAATAATTCGTGGCATGTACAAAGCGATAGTAAGAGTATTATTCCGTATGTAGGCCCATCATCAGTCCCATTAAGATACAGTGACTGTCTACTCCACTTAGATGATTTGTCAATGGATCAGCGGTCTCGAGCACAAGCTGCCATCGATTCATTTCAGAAAATTTCTAGTGCCGATAAATTAAGACGTACAAATATGATGGAGATGAATATCGATACAGGCGATGCAAAACCTTTCAGAAAGAGACCTTATGTTATGTCTCCTCATATTAGTAAAGAGTTAGATAAAGAACTAGATGAAATGATTCGTTTAAAAGTCGTAGAACCGTGTCAAAGTCCGTGGAATTCGCCCGTGTTGTTAGTCAAGAAGATGGATAGTAAGTAATATAGATTTTGCTTTGATGGTAGAGCATTAAACGATGTTACAGTTCATGACAGCTACCCTCTACCTAATATAAACAGAATACTAGGGATGTTACGTAATGCGAATTATATTTCCAGTCTTGATTTGCGTAAATCATTTTGGCAGATCCCTCTTAGTGAATCTTCGAAAGATAAAACAGCGTTTAGCGTTATTTCACGAGGACAATATAGATTTGTGACGATACCGTTCGGTCTAAAAAATGCTGCACAGACTCAGCAGCGTTTGGTTTGGTCCGAGATTCGAACCATACGTTTTCTGTTACCTAGATGATATAATTTTATGTTCGTCGACGTTTGAAGAGCACTTAAAGTTGTTGTATGAAGTCAAGGAACGCATTCGAGAGGCAAATCTAACCTTGAACTTAGAAAAGTGCGAATTTTTTAGGAAATTTGTCAAATTTCTTGGTTATATAGTAGGGTCAAATTCCCTAAGAACAGATCCGGATAAGGTATCGGCTATGGTCAATTTTCCGTGCCCGAAGAACACCACGGAGATCAAAAGATTTCTCGGTATGTGTAGTTGGTACCGTCGTTTTATAAAGGATTTTTCATCCTTAGTTTCGCCGATTAATGACCTTATCAAGAAAAGAAAAAAGGCCAAACCGTTACTTGGATTCCTGAAGCTGAGCGTTCATTTGTGTCGATTAAAGAAGCTTTAGTGTCTGCACCACTCCTGACGCAGCCAGATTATTCCGCTCCATTTGTTGTTGAATGTGATGCCAGTAATACAGGTCTCGGAGCTGTGTTAATTCAGAATATTAATGGAGAAGAACGTGTAATATCATATGCCAGCAAAACCCTTAATCGTGCCGAACGAAATTACTCAACAACAGAGAAAGAATGTCTTGCAGTAATCTTTGCCATTGGAAAATTCCGTCCATGGGTCGAAGGAGTTAGTTTTACAGTCGTTACAGACAACTTTTCGTTGCTTTGGCTAAGTAATTTGCAGAATCCGACAGGAAACTTGCTAGGTGGGCAGTAAGGTTAAGACAACATTCGTTTGATTTAGTGCACAGGAAGGGAAAGTTCAAAGTAGTTCCTGACTGTCTTAGTCGTGCAATTCCAGAGGAACATCATGTCGTAAATTTAATAGAGGTCAAGCTTGATAATTTAGAAAATTGGTATGTGTCATTACGTGATAAGATTTTGACGTCACCTGAAAAATACCCTCAATGGAAAGATGAGAATGAGTTTGTTTTTAAGTTTATTCCGTCGAACTTGCCTTTGTCATCTAACATCGTAGAGTGGAAATATTTAGTTCCAAAAGTCCAACGGGAAGATGTTGTCAAATCATGTCAAGATCCCTCAGTCGCGGGACATTTTGGATTTTCGAAGACTATCGCCAGAGTTTAGGAAAATTATGATTGGCCTAAAATGAACGTAGATGTGCTGAAATTTTGTCGTGCATGCCTAGTGTGTGGTGCACAAAAGTCTTCTAATGCAGATCCTTTAGGTTTAATGGGAAAAGAGAAAGAAGTTAAATTTCCATTTCAGATAATTGCATTGGATCTTATGGGTCCATTCGCTCGGTCGAAATTAGGATTTAAATGGCTTTTGGTAGTCGGAGATTGGTTTTCAAAATATACAATTTTACATCCTTTACGCAGTGCAAAGTCACACGTTATAGAACAGTTTATAGAACAAAAGGTCTTCTTAGTGTTTGGAGTGCCACAATTCATTATTTGCGATAATGGTTCAAAATTAGCTGGTGGAATTTTTAGGTCGTTATGTAATAGGTTGAAATTCAGAAAATATGGTATAATGCTGTCTATGCGCCGCAATGTAATTTTGTCGAGAGGATTACTAAAACTGTAGGGACAGCCATTTGGTCTTATCTTGAAGAGCATGATACGTGGGATACTGAGTTGGCACAAATCCAATTTGCAATTAATTCTGCTAAGCATGAGTCGACGAGTTATACTCCGAAATTCTTGGTTTTTGGCCGACACGTCCTCATTACTGGTAAGTTTTATGGTAGTAGATTTACTCCCGAAAGTGATGTCGAAATAATTATTGGTAGTCGCCCGTTATATACTTCAGATCGTCAAGGTATTTTTAAGGTATTTGAATATGCCCGGACAAAACTGCATTTAGCATATGAACGTTCGAGCAATCAATATAATTTAAGCAGTAGAAATATTTCTTTTGAGGTTGGCAGTAAAGTGTGGAGGGCCAATAAAGTATTGTCGAATGCGTGTAATAAGTTATCTGCTAAACTTGCCCCAAAGTTTGTTTTGAGTATAGTTAAGAGGAGGTGCTCGAGTGTGGTGTATGATTTGGTTAATTTGGACGGATCGAGTGCAGGTAGATGGCATATTAAAGATCTGAAACCCTATTCCGCTATCAGTCCAAACTATCCCCCACTGGATTAATTAGTCGTTTATATTTTTTTAGGTCAGAATGGAACGAATTTTATAATAAAGTTGAATGGAGAGGATTAATTGAGAGCTTTTCTGGTATCTTGTTGCTCATGGAAATCTCCAGTTAGTTCAAGTAGTTTTATTCCCCAAGAAATGTGTTTTTAGATTGTTTAGTTTAAGTAGTTAGTTCAGATAAAAATGTAATTTTGTCTGCGTTTTCGCTTTAGTTCGTAGTAGAGTCGCAGTAGTGTTAGTTATTTCATGCGTGTTAACAATTTATTTAGTTTAAATAGGTAAGGCCGACAAGTAGGTTATTTAGTACATGTAATTACTCTAGTTGTGGTGGGACCACGTAAATATTTGTTGTTTCATTTTTGTGAGTGTATTTATTCTAAGTTATGTGAGTGGTCACTTAAGTGGGATTTGTATTCGAGATGGCCACTTGCGTGCTGTTGTGTTTAGAGTAAGCCAGATGTTTAGGTGTTAATTTTTTTTGAGACGAGTTGATTCAAGATATTTGGTGCGACTACTGTAGTGTTAAAAATTTTTTGGAGTGTCCTGATAAAAAGAATATTGGTTCGGTATGCGAACTATTTTTTTTGTAGAAGCGGTAGCTAGTTAGTGTTGCTACCATATAGTAAGATATTTTTTTTGTCAAGAAGTATAACATTCTTAGATGATTACTGATATCTATATAGTTTGATGTGGGTCTTTCGATTTCGCTTAGTATTAGTGAGACTAAAAGAAAGAAAAGAAATTTTTTTGTAAAAGCAGCGTTTTTTTGTGATTTCTATGCTGGATTCTTTTTTGATCAGCAGCAGTGAAAACATTTTTGTAAAGCTATCGATATTTATATACTTTGGAATGAGCTTTTCGATTTTATGTTATTAGTGTTAAAGTTATTGGTAAGGAGGAAAATTTGTTTGTTGCTTTACGGCGGTTTGCGTCGAGGTTTTATTTGAGTTTTAGTTTAAGTTCCGCAAAATGCAGTAGTTTTTGTTCCTTGTTAGGTTGCAACTTGTGAGTATTTGACCTCAATATTTCGGCTTTTACCAATTATGTCTTTTTATCGATTATGTCCTACTTATTTTGATTCCTAACGGATGTGTGGTACGCAGAGTTACCTACTCACTCGCGTGTTTGGTCATTTATTTTCTATTTACTATTTGTAAGATCACTCGTATATTTTTTTGCTTGGAGACTAGGTTTCAAATTTATTTTGTTTTGTTTGGGTTTGTTATAATGGTATTTCTAGTACCTACTCTTTTGTTTAGGTAGTAGTTTCGTCTTTATCTATAAAAAAAAATTGTCGTTTAAGTATATATTAACAAATAGTTAATCTCAAAGTTTTTTTCTTTTTTGTTTGGGGGCTGTGTAACAAATATATATTCTGTAGGACTAGTTTTGAAGAAATCACATCTATGCATAGTAGATCTGTGATATTTGATTTTTGTATTCGATATAGTTATATCTGAAAGAAACAATTCCACAATGGAACAGAAAATTATGACCATTTAATTAGCTTAAATGCATTACCAAGAAATATTTAATAACAATATACACTCTGAAAACGTATTTAAAAAGGAACAAGTTATTTATGTTGCCTAATCCATAGGCGGATTATATCCTTTCAGTTGTTAAAATTAAGATAGCGCGTGCGTAAATAGTGTCACGAGATGACGCGCAAGACGTATGAGCTGTTCTTTGCGTGGACGGTACGGAAAGCCAAGCCGGGCATTGTAGTTTGCCATGTAATCGAAGCTGCAACTTATTAAGATGGGTGCACGGGCTCGTGATAAGTGGAGCCTGAGAAAAAATATACCATGGTAGGGACGAGAGACGTGGTCGTCTTGGGGGCACAGAAGAGCTGTCATTCCTGTGACTCCGGCAAGGCAATAGACCACGCTTCCTCTTAAAAAAGGTTAGAGAGGGCGGTAATTGTTAACGGTGAGACCACAATATTCAAGTAATTTAATACTAATACAAAATATCTTTAATTCCTTAGCGCATGAAGTAATCATGGATATATATATATATATATGAGAGAGAGAGAAAGAGAGATTGGGGCAACTGTCGTTAACGAAGTATATAAAGCTTTTGTTCGATGTTTTTTGGCATTAAATTTGTAAGCAGGATCCTGAAAATGTGCATCGCAGTTCGATAGCAAGAAGTAACTTCTTCATTAAGCACAGGTATCAAAACTTTCAGTTCCTATGTTTGTTAGACTTTTAAAAGTGTTCACATAAAATTTTAATAGAGGATTGCTTAATCATGCTAAATTTTGTGCACGAATAATAACGTGAAATATGATTGTTAGGAAGTACTAGTAAGGTAGTTTTGTAAGACACGCGGAATATACATGTGTTTAAAGTATTGTGACTCTAAAGTCCACTTCCTGTTTTTTAAAAAGTTTTTTGCAGATGTCTAATCTTTAATGTCATTAATCATTTCTATATCTGAATAAGTTTGATATTTTATTTACTCAAATTAACTACATGTGATTTAAATGGTCTATAAAGAAATAAACTAAAATGATGTGATGTACATGTAAACCAATACACAGATCTGCCATTGGGTATCAGAAATCTTATTTTGAAATATTATTAAAAGTAAGGTCTCGTTATGTCAAGACAGATTTATAAGAAAAACCAGAAATCAATTTTATTATTTTGTATTTGTAACCATATTTAAAAAAAAACGAAAAGAAAGAAACTACATTAAATTACATTTTTGGACTCGAGCTTTTTATTCCATGCACTATCAATTTTAATATGAATATTTTAGAAAACAATAAATTTTTTGAATAATAAAATTAGACGAATGCTGAAGTAATTTAAATTGATTTATTCTAGCTATCCAATTTTAATTTAAATACCTTTGGTGTGGTAATCTCAAGATTATCCACTCATAATTATTAGTATGCTTTTTTATTAAAAAGCACAAACAGTGTCTTTTTAATAGAAAATTTGTTGTGTACTTTTTCTTTCAGGATCATCGAGATTGAAGAGGTTGTAAGTATGTTCCAGAGGTTTCCAGATGTGTTAGTTCATTAAGTTGTAAGTTTTTTTTATGGTGCTTAAATCCAATGATTTTCTGTATCTTCTCATAGGAGTATTGAATTTCTAGTGTTGTCCATATAGATACAGTGGCGCTCAATTTCCCTTTTTTTTAATGTTAGCTTATTGTTGATTTTATACCATCCCCACGCCCATTCTCATTGCTCACCCTTGGGGTAATTCCCAGACTTAGCCGCGAACAAGTAAAAATGGATAAAGCTTCACTTATATCCAACGAGTGGAGGCGAAGAAGGTTTCAATATGCGCTCCCACACTGTGTGTGTGTATGTGAGCGCGCGTATGCGAGTGTATTACATTATTAAAGGATATTTTAACGTTAGTTGCAGGTAAATATGTTTTACAATTTCGTTGCGTCGTTCTAGATATGAAAGATTTAAAAAAGATGTTCGATTGTTTTTTATGTTTGTGGTATATACTACTACAAGCGTCGATAGAGTTTAATTTGAGAATATATTTTTTTATAGTTTCCTGTTCTAACTACAGAATTTTAGATAAATATTAAAAAAACTCTCGATTTTATTGTGGTTGAAATATACTCGCTTAGTGCTCTACAAAATAGGCTGAATGACTACTGTTTAGGAAGTAGGGATTCCAAAACGGCAGCACAACTTTACTTCTGTAGTGTAACTGTAAATTTTAAAAGCTGGACAGTACAATGTTCTTTAATCGTATTGTAATCCTTGTAAGTAATAACGACCTTCCAGTTGTTACAGGCGCTTTATTTTAGATTTATGCGCTTACACCGGTTCCTATATATGCTTGGTTAACATAAGCTATACATAATATAAAGCTTCCTGTACAACGGTTCTAGAAGGTAAGCTAACAAACATTTTTTGTATAGTTCATTTGCAGCAATTCTGCTATGTCAAAATTGTAACATTTGCATAGAAATGCTAAAGACAAAGCTGAGTTTCATTTATTAAATACAGTATTGGGAGCATAATAAATTACTGGTTCATAATTATTTTGTGGAAAATGTTTAGCTCTAGCCCATATCTATCATAAAAGAGGTTTTAGTTTTATAATTATACTTGATGAAATTACTCAAGACTGGGTTCAATTTAATTTGATTTAATACTTCCTGTATTAGGGGAATTGTAATAATTAATTAAATATTATCTACGAAAGGGTACAACTAATCATTTTTTCAAGGTTCTATTAATTATAGAAAAAGTCTGGCAGGCCGTATATACGCAAACTATTACATCTTGAATATTGCTCGAAGTGTCAAGTTTGTCTTCTTGAATGCTAATAACCTTTTGTGCAACACAAAGTTCTAACTGCGGGTTTTGAATTGTATTAGCGAAAGCTTTAAACATGTCCTCAATTTTATCAGAAATTCATTTAGTTATTTTGTTACGCATATCTTCGATGTAGATGAAGCTGAAACAGTTTCAACAATGCGTAGTACAACAGCATAATATTTTTCATCACCGTCTGAAGCAGCAGATCTTAGATTACGTTCACTTTCAGGCATATTGAGATCAAACTAATAATATCCTT
The DNA here is from genome assembly GCA_036346225.1 of Platerodrilus igneus. Taxonomy (NCBI): domain Eukaryota; kingdom Metazoa; phylum Arthropoda; class Insecta; order Coleoptera; family Lycidae; genus Platerodrilus; species Platerodrilus igneus. The sequence goes on from JARFIW010000544.1 coordinate 4,527,629, forward strand.
GCAATAATATTTTCCACTTGTAGAACAGGTATTGTAAGAGTTCACGAGCATATAGTAAACACGACTATTCATTTTTTGTTTCTGTAGTTGTTATCAGTTGTATTGGTATAATATGCATTTTCTTAACCTTTGGCAACATAATGGTAAATCAATTTTCCAATAGGTACTGCATTCCTCTATTAAATGTAAAGCATTACACTGATGTATACTACAGGAATATTTAATTAATAATTTTAAATGTTGATATAAAAAATTACGTACCTGCTAAGTCAATCATAATTTAATAATTTGCCAGTAATAATGCTACTGAACAAAGCAACTAAAACTGTTAAGAGAACTATGCTAAAACCGTAATATAATTAGTATTTTAAACACTGACTTAAAAAATGGAATGCCTGTAACATCAATTCTTTGACTTTCGTAATGAACAACAAAACCATTAAAATTAGCTTCAAGATGGTGAAGAGCTTCCTAAACAAAACAAGTAGAATAGAGGTTAGGTTGTTTACACTTCTTCATACATAAGCGGAGACATATGAAGGTTAAATAAATATAGTTCCATGATACTGCAGCGCCTCTGTGCGCTACTTAATATGCGCGTAATTTAGTTCTCATTCTTCCCTATCCAACGGAGGATCTCCTCTTATTTATCTATGGTCTCTACGTTGTAATTCTTTGTTGGGGTTAGTTGTCATTAGCCTCTTGAACGCTAATGGCGCGCTTCCGCTGGCGCTGGCGCGTAAAGAACAACTGTAATAAAGAACGAAGAATACAAAGATCTGTAAACCAAGGCTCATTTTATAAAAAACAGTCGTAGAAGAGCAACTACAACTTTATTGTATACGTCGGTGTACCTACTTGAGCATATCTAGATTTTATGAACTTTACACTAATGGGCACAGCAATAAAGACTCCTAAGAAAGATTCTACAAAATCAGTACACCACTAACTTATAAGTTTTTTTAAAAATATATTTGTAAAAATGGCAGATGCCGAAGAAGATTCAAAGGAGATTGGTTTATTAACTTTAAAATATACAAGTAAAGTGATTTCGTTATATGTTGTTCGTTTACAGAATACAGAACCTTTACAAACATTTAAAACTTGTGGTGTACAACAAACATACTCAGAATGGGGGAACTTATGGCTACACAATAGGTGAATAAAGTGTGCTTACATTATCAACAAGAGGAAATCAAACACACTAAAAATAGGTGTATGTAATCAGGACCTAGTGGTTAAATTAGGATTGCTACAAACCTCAAACCGTACAAATAGGAATGGATCTGATTGGCTATGTAAAACAGGAAGCTATTCATGGAAACAAAGTTCGCTATATATTACACTTCGAAAATCTCGACGGTCTTTATGTAGCAAATAACTGGTTAGAAATGGAATTGCAATGAGAAAGTATCAATTATAATTAAAAAATAAGAATTAAATTAAATGAGTTAAAAACAGATTCAAAAAAAAAATAAACTACACGAATCTTTCTGTGTATAAAGTCTTTGCATTTTCTAATTAGACCTGCGTGATCGATGTTTGTTACGTCATATAGCGGCGCTGTTGTCACTACTAAAAACTACTACCACGTGAATAAAATAACGCTATCGGTAGCACACGGTCGTTGAAAATATTTTAAACAGTAGGTGAGTAATCTTATTTAAGACATTTTAAAACGTATTTTTAGAATGATTTTCTATTGACAATATAGCAATTTAAACTTTTTTAATTAATTTTAATTAATTAATTTTAATTTAATTAATTTTTTAATTAATTTTAACCTGTGAATTTTTACTATTGAGCATATTTTTACCAGGTATGAGACAGTAGCCACAGACATTCAAGAGGTTATGCTACTGAATTATAAATTGCACAATAATTAAACATCGCTGTATATAATTATGATTTCACATTTAAAACATTCTTCAAGAAGTCACAGAAACGATTAAAAGCTTGTAATTTATCATTAAAATATATTGAAACAGTGGGGGTTGGGGTGCGTTTATATACGGGGGGGGGGGAGCGCTGCGTTTCATATCTTATTAAAATAATAATAAAACATAGAGGACATTTATTCATACTTTTAAAATCATTAATTAAAAAGCAAGGGTTAAAAAACAGGTCATAATTATAAAAGAATACTTGAAATTCTCGGTGTTGAACCTCCATGATTAATAGTAACCGGGGAATGTCATGTGCTAGCTTTACTGATGGTGACCGTCGAGGCGGCTTTGTGGCGTAGTTCGTATGCGTGTGACTAATACGCTCAAGGTCCGGGGTTCGAATTCCGTGTGGAGCATTGGAAAATCATTTGTAGAGTGATGGACGGCGTCAACGTATGGAAGAGCATGATTCACTTGTTGGAACGTTTTGAGAACATAGAATCCAAATTAAAAGCCAAACTTATTATTCTGATGTAAATGCCTATATATATATATATATATATATATATATATATATATATATATATATATATTGAAGTGTCAGTCAGAGCTAAAAGGGTATAAAGGTTATTTGTATGAAGATAGTGTACGCCAAATAAATCCAAATATCAGATCCCGTAATTGAAAATTTTTATGTTTGCCGTACTTTAAAAATGTTAAAGTATTTTATGTATATTAGCCAAAGTATAAGTGCCAAGACTTAAAACAAATGACTTGATGACGTGATAAAGCACAGTATTCAAGGATTTACACTAAGTTGTATGTAATAAGCCATAGAATGTACATTTGCTGATCGAAAAACCGGATGCGTCTGTAGAAGTGCCACTATTCACCACACAGATCCAGGTTTATATGTGTAACATTTCGGCACTTATTTTAGTAGAATCAACCTTTGCACAAACTTGTAATATCAAAATTATAAGTGTAAATATTTGTCAAATCTGATTGAAGGGTGATGGAGTATTAGGAACCAATGATTGAACATTTAGATATAAAATAGGAAAGTGTACAAGATGGACTATAAGGTATTACGGACACAGATCAATAAGAGTCGATTTATAAATATTTTGGTAGTAAGACGTGTTTTGTATACTGCGCTAAATTTTGAATATTACAAAGTATAATAAATGATTTTGAAAAGTTTAAGAGTTTGATTGATATAAAGAATAGTACAGACAAGCGAGAGAAATAAATATAAAAATAGTAACGACGAGTGGAAAGTGTAAGAGTGGATTAAAGCGACAGTGAAATAGGCGGAATAAATAGTTAGATATTGGAACGGTTTTGGATAAAGGCAGAAAGGTATTGGATAGGATTTATGAGATTGAAGGCGATACTACTGGAATTGATTTGGATTGTATAATGGATAGAATGGTATTTCGTGGAAATTAGAAGAAAGCAGTGATTTGGAACGAGCGGATTAAGAAAAAGGAAAGCATTGGAGTAGCAGGAGTAGTACGAGTAAAGAAGATATAGCATCAAGAAAATTAGCGCACGGGAAGTAAAAGTGAAATTAATCAAAATTCTAAATTTGGTCATATTTTTTTATAGATTTGGGGGATATCAAAATTAAATAACGAAACCTGGAATCTGGACAGCAGAGTAAACAGTGTTTGTGCCACGCAGTGTAAAGACGCATACGGCGAGTGAGATTTTCAGCCAGTTTTCAGAGAGGCCGACAGCGACGTGTAAAAACTAGGTGAGTACTGTGTGTTTTGAACGAAAGTCAAAATTTGGTAATATTAATTGATTTGGCACAAGGCTACGTGGATCTGTTATAAAATCTTGGCATATACAAGTTTAAGGTTAAAGGTGCAAAAATAAAGGTAGTGCTGTTTGGTTGGTGTATTGCACATCTACTTATCACTGAACCCACGGTAAGTAGGTGTGGATACCCTGAGAAGACGAGTTTCAATAGTCGAGGCATATTAATACAGTTTGTTTTGTAGACCGACCAAACGGAGATAAAGCACGAAACATAAAAGTAAATATTTTAATATCATATATAAAATTAATAAAAAAAAAAGTGGGTGGAGCATAAGAATATATATATATATATATATATATATATATATATATATATATATATATATCCATGATTACTTTATGCGTTAAGGAATTAAAGATATTTTGTATTAGTATTGAATTACTTGAACATTGTGGTCTCGCCGTTAACAATTACCGACCTCTCTAACCATTTTTAAGAGGAAGTGTGGTCTATTGCCTTGCCGGAGTCACAGGAATGACAGCTCTTCTGTGCCCCAAGACGATCACGTCTCTCGTCCCTACCATGGTATATTTTTCTCTGGCTCCACTTATCACGAGCCAGTGCCCCCATCTTAATAAGTTGCATCTTCGGTTACATGTCAAACTACAATGGCCGGCGTGGCTTTCCGTAACGTCCATGTAAAGAACAGCTTATACGTCTTGCGCGTCACCTCGTGACACTACTTACGCACGCGCTATCTTAATTTTAACAACTGAAAGGATATAATTCGCCTATGGATTAGGCAACACAAATGACTTGTTCCTTTTTAAATACGTTTTCAGAGTGTATATTGTTATTAAATATTTATTGGTAATTCATGTAAGCTAATTAAACGGTCATAATTTCCTGTTCCATTGTGGAATTGTTTCTTTCAAATATAACTATATCGAATACAAAAATCAAATATCACAGATCTACTATGCATAGATGTGATTTCTTCAAAACTAGTGTTACAGAATATATATTCGTTACAATATGACACACACATACGCACGTAGGTATGCACGCACACACGCACACAAGCACACAAACACGCACACACCACCAATAATCCGTGGCGAGGGCTGTATGGCACCGGAGCTCATAATGGTGCCATAAGCAAATGCTTGAATTTCACCAAATGACAACTTACGGTGAATAGCCTTAACAAATCAGATTCTATGTTCGGAATAAATGGTCATGATTGACTGATATAAATTATACAAGCTGCATAGAAGTATGCTTATAATTGAAATTTCTTAGATCAATTAGCTTTGAGATGTGCTACATAGTTGATTATACCTTGTGAGTTGAAGGCAAAATCCGCCGGTAACATCTAAAGCTTGATCATAATTTGTTTACGAACCTTTGAAGCGTACCATGTAGTACACAAAAAAACGATTTAAAAGAATATCTTGCGCTTTATACCCTTTCTTGATATATTATAGATTTGATCTATTAAAAATGGAAACAGGCAATAGGCGGAGAATGATGTTAGATCTCTATTGATGAGTTTCGAACAGGGATCGGAACAAATTCAAATGCACATTTTAAGTTCATTAAACAATGCTTAATGACGTATTCTTTAGCAATAGTTATGTATAGCCAATTTTGTAAGTATATTTATGTATATACAATTTAAACTTAACTGTTTTGTAAAATCGTACCTATAACATAGGCACAATGTTTTTTCTATATCTACCATATCGTATAGTAAGTGCTTACAAGAGTAGAATATGACAAATACTTTGTAAGGGTTTATCCACCCCATTGAACTTTCTAACTTTTTTCCGTATAACGAATAACGTATATAAAGCGAAACAGCGGTTATGCCACATTGGCCCAGAATACCAATTTCGTTTTCTTTTATAAAACTGCTACATCTCTAGAAGCAACTTAAATAATTGAATCGTCCTAAGATGGATTTTATATTTTCCAATAAATCTGCCTCTTTTGTTAAATATTAGCGACGTTTATAATCTTTAAAACAAATTTTGTTGTATTGAAGTAAAGACCATAAATATAAAAGGCTTTTGGAAATGTTGAGAGGAATTCCATCTACAAGCGAATACTAAACCACATTACTTTCGCATGTCGACTTTCCCATTGACGTATTGACTGATAATTGGTTTCATCTTGCATCATGAAATTTTTTTTTAATAGAGAAAAAGTTGAGGTATAATGTGCTCAGGTAACTAAAGTATACGAAACTGTAATACTAAAGTACGGATTCAACTTAACCCATTAGCGCTTTGTGTGTTCATATGGACACACCTTATGTCACATTAAACAATCGCTTACAAAACCGGATGCGGACATTCATTCGGTTTGTGGTCGTTTCTTAGGATTGAGAGAAGTTCAGTTGTGCTTTGTATGCGTTCAGGTAGAGATTATTTTCAAAAGAAAGTGGAATCTACAGTCGCAAATACAATGGACGGTCATTCACGTTTTGTAGTTGATGAAGCAGCAGCCAGCGATATTCGTTTTACGTAAGTAGAAATGTATATGTGTAATTGTTTTTTGTATAAAACGATATTATATATTCGATATTATATAACGGATGTATAAATTCTCTGAATAAAAAATATTTAGTACTAATATTTTCTTGTCTAACAATAGTGTGATCATATGAACACGCTAAGCATTAACAATATCTCCTAGCACCGGTAGCAAATTTATATCAATTCTTTTGTTTTCAGCGGAATTACACTTCAGGATGCATTAGATATACTAGAAAATGATGAACAAGAAATTGATAGTATATTTATTGAACCTCCTGATCCAGCATTGAATTCTGATGAAGATTCTGCAGAAGAAGATGAAGGCGGTTTAGTGGATAACTTATGTGGGCGACAGCTATCATCTCACGCAGAAATTGTTTATAAAGAGAGCATTGAATCTGGTGAAGATGTCGACGAAAATCCACCCAGACAATGTAAAAAATTTAAAAAAACTATTTATAAGTGGGAAAAAAAGGACATCTCAGAAAAGAGAACGTTTTTTCCCGAACCAAATTATCAACAATATGCTGGTAAAACTCCAGTGGAGCTCTTTGAGCTTTTTATAGATGATAAGTTCATGGAGTTAGTTCTTATTGAATATGCTCGTTATGCCATGAGTAAAACGAAAGAGATCCTGCTTTTACCGCTGAAGAAATACGCGTTTTATTGGAATCCTATTTTTATCGGGGTATGTTACAGTTCCATCCAAAGGTCGTATTGGGAATCTGCAGAAGACGTTCGCAATTCATTGGTTTTAAATGCTATGCGTCGTGCCAGATTTCTAGAGATCAACAGATTCATACATTTTGCAGATAATGCAATGATATCAAAAAATGACAAAATGTGGAAACTGCGGCCAATTATTAGTTTATTGCAGGAAAAGTGTTTGCAACATTTTAGTCCTGAAGAGCATTTGTCTTATGATGAATGCATGATTGCATACTACGGCAAGCATAGTTGCAAGCAATTTATAAAGGGTAAGCCGATTAGATTTGGCTACAAAGCCTGGTGCTTGAATACTGCTAACGGGTATTTAATAAATTTTGATATATATCAAGGCAAAAGTATTCAGAAAAATGAGGAACACAAAAATATTTATGGAAAAGCAGCTACACCATTGTTGCAAATGTTGGATGGACTCCCTAATCATATTGCTTGTCTACCTCTAAAAATATATTTTGACAATCTGTTCACAGGGTTGCCCTTGTTAATAAATTTACAAGAAAGAGGCTATGGCGCAACAGGAACTGTTAGGGAAAATCGTATTCCCAAGGAGTGCATTCTCATTCCAAGCAAGGTTTTGAAGAAACAAGAAAGAGGAATCTTTGATTTCAAAAAAAATTGTGACAAAGACATTATCTTTTCAAGATGGGTTGACAACAGTGTGATTACTGTTGCATCCAATATACATAGTGTAAATCCTGTTTCCAAAGTTCAGAGATATTCTAGGATTGAAAAAAAGACTATAACCGTTTCGCAGCCATTGCTCATAGGATATTATAATAAGTATATGGGAGGCACGGGTCTGATGGACCAGAATGTTGCTTGTCATCGAATTAGTTTTCATGGAAAAAAATGGTATTGGTCGATATTTACATGGTTGCTAGATGTTGCTGCTCAGAATGCTTGGTATTTATCAAGAAAATGTGGGGGGAATCTGTCTCAACTAGAATTCAAACGTGCAATTGTAATGACCTATCTAAAATCATTCAAAAATCCACCAAAAGGTGGAGGCCGTCCATCATCTAGTGCCAATTCAAGCAGTGTAATGGTTGCCGATTACGTGAGATTTGATGGAAGGGAGCATTTAGTTCAACAATGCGCACGAAGAAGATGCCAAGAGTGGAAATGCAAAAGCACTGTTAGAACTGAATGCAGTAAATGTAATGTAGGGCTGTGTATTTCTTGTTTTAAAGGTTTTCATGAAAAATAAAATTCTAGCTATGTAGATAGTGCTAAAAAACCAACATATATTCAATGCATTTATTTTTATACCTCAAACGCTTAGCGTGATCGTATGAACACACCCCTTATCTACAAATCTAAGGCAGATATCACTTTGAAATTTTGGAAAAATAACTGTCTAACCACTGTCTCCCTCGATGTGTAATTTCATCAAAATCGGACAATGCAAAAAATTCGGGCGTTAATCGGTTTTCGCATGTCGACTTTCCCATTGACGTATTGACTGATAATTAGTTTCATCTTGCATCATGAATTTTTTTTTTAATAGAGAAAAAGTTGAGGTATAATGTGCTCAGGTAACTAAAGTATACGAAACTGTAATACTAAAGTACGGATTCAACTTAACTACTACGTACTGATTTGGGAGAGAACATAATTTTACAATTGGGCGTCTAATTATGCCCTGCACAGTTTTAACGTCCGCAACGCGCACAATGCCATCTGACCCTGAAAATGTGCGAGTAATTCTCCGTGAACCCCCAACAAAGCAGAGAAAGATCATCTTTAACAAGCACAAGTTATCTCTTTAAATTATTAGTTAACTTATTAAAATCATTCTACTTATGCTTCTGACAGAAACTGTGTAAGTATTTTTTGTGCCACCTGCGCCAAAAGTTTTGATGAAGATATTGCACAAGTCTTCAACGAGACAAACGAGAAATTTTCAAATGCTATAAATTGTTTAAGCAAGTGTAGGAGGCCTTTAAAATTAGCATTTCGTAGACGACTGGATTTAATTGTAAGCGGTTCCCCATAGTCTGCACCAACACAACTAACTAAACGGTTTCCGTTGATTGATCGTATATTTGAGCAAATCATACATAGGGGGCATTCCCGTTTTAAGATAAGCTTGAAAGCATTGATAAAAAGATGCTAAATAACGGGGATTACATAATTATCAAAAACTGTTGCTGTAAAAAGTAAGTCGTGGCGTTAAAAGAAAGAACTTTGGTGAATTTAAGTGATTAATAATTCCGTAATGCGACGTCTTTTGGAAAATAAAACCGGGTGTTTTTCGGAATATAAGAGTGTAGAGCGGCCTATCCTTCCTCCCAGCCTTAGGATGCCTTCCGAATCGATAAATGGAGAGAGCTTGCTAAAAGACTTAGCGAGTTTGGAATTATTCACGATTGCGAGTACTTCATTTTCAAAGGAAGTAGATTGCACGTATTTAATAATAACTTTAGGTGCATTTTGTATCTCTCATGCTGTTGTCCGACTTTTGATGCGATTTTTGGAAATGGTATCTACACGAAAACAGCAGGCAATATTGCGTTCAATTTTCCATAAAAAGAAAAACTGCCTTAAAAGCCTATTAGTAAAGTTTTCATCGATTTGAACAACCAAAACCCGTTTTCTTTTTCTGAATCGACAACTGATTCAAAAGCTTCTTTGATGGGTTCTATGGGCCAGTATTCATGTGGTAAGCTAAACCAAGGAAAAACCCGCCACCAAAGCGTGCATGACAATTGCTCGCAAGGTAAAAAACTATGGGGTCCTGAATCCGCTGGCTTATCCTTAGACCTAATATGATGCCAAGCGCTGGAAGAAATAGTCCCTTGGATTTAACTGACTCGACTGGCTATAAAGGATTTCCAATTATACGGATGTGGTTGGACCACCGAAAGAGTATTCATCGAGTCGCTCCACGCAAAAATATCAGTTATTGTAAAATGGTCATTGCAGGTTTCGAAATCGAATTTTATAATATTTAATAGCAATACGGAGAGCACAATTCCAATCTTGATATAGAAAGACGCTTTGTCGGTGAAACTTTAGTTTTGAACGCGACCAATATTGACAATATATTTCACCACCAAGATTGACAAACCTTAGATAAACAACGCATGTCTAACTGGCCTCGCTAGTATTGCAAAACGTGTGTAGTTGACAAACGGTCGAAACACTGTCAGTTAGCAATCGCTATATTTTTTGTGAAGATATTGAAGGAGAACACGTCTGCCGAACTCTACCATTGTAGCCCTAATCAAGGATCATTTGCATTCCAATTTCGAAGCTGAACACTTACAAAACTTAAAAGACAAATAAGATGGTTCCTTAAATCAAGAGCAACGTTTATTGAGTTTGCCCTATCCGCGAAATCATAAACGTATAAATTTATCTCAATAGCCTTGGAAACGCTTGTTGTGAGTTGATCATCTAGTAACGGGACCAACTAACGCCTTATGTGACTGTATTGAGCTAATTAGTTTGCAACGTGTAATTTGGAGAAAATCTCCACAATGCTATTTCATATTTTTTATAATTTTCTGAAACAGATATTTGACGCAACATTTGTTTAACATCGCAAATAAACACATATAAATGTATTCGAAAACGTATTAAAACACAAGTAATTTTATTCTGTAATTTCTGGCCCACCAACTGGATATCGTTTAAGAACACATCATCTAACGCTTTGGCCGAAGCATCAAATACAACACTAAGTCTTTGATTTCCATTTATGTTTTTAAACACTAGATGGTGCGGAATGAAATATCGTTCATTAGAAACAGGCAGCGATGACAACAACGTCATATGACCAGCTAGAAAGTAATCTTGCATAAATTCACAATACATTTTGTGTAACTCTGGCTGTTAAATCAGTCTGTTTTCGAGTGAAAATAATTGCTTAACTGCTACAGATCGCGAACTTTTGAATATGGTAGAATCTGTTTTGAAGGGCAAGCTTACACAAAAACGGCCATTGGTGTTACGAGTATGTGTAGTTTTAAATATATTATCATTATATCCCCATCATTATATGTGATCGATTTAGAAAGAAGCTCTTCGACTTCTCAAAAGCGTTTTAACGTGGTATTAATGGATTGCTCTGCAGAAATAAAAACATGATTGTAGAGCAAGGGGTAGTTGAGTTCTCGAAACAGGGCCTATTAGTGCCCAACCGAAGACGGCGTTGATTGCCGATGGTTGCTGAAGCCCACTTGAATTAAGCCGGTATTTAGAATCGAAGAATATGTTTACCCCAAGAAGCATTATATATATATATATATATATATATATATATGCATAATAAAATAACATGCAACTGAGTGATTTCCGATAACTATACTAAAGTGTGGAAGTACAGAATTGAACCGAATCTCATAATAAACACTATGTTGAGCTTGAGATTGCGAGTACAGTTAAATTTATGCGTAACAAACTAATCGTAGACACTGGTTCGCCCCACAGGCAATTCAAATAAATTGCCCATGGGGCATGAACCCGGTGTCGCCACGAGAAGGTTTGTTACGTTAGCAACAAATTTTGCTGTAACATTCCGCAAATCTCAAAGGCCCAACGTACTTTATAGTCATTTTAAAATTTATTATGTAGTTTCGGTTCAATTCTGTACTTCCACACTTTAGTAGTGTTGGTGTTTTATCACCAGATGGCGGTTTTATTTACTTTTGCCATAGTACAGTGATTGTTTCGAAATTATATCATTATAATAGCTTCGATTACTTCATAGGGTTCTTGGGAACAGTCCACTCTGATGAGGCTAACAAGCCGAAACCATTGGTCAGTGGATGTTTCTCCCATGAATTAATAAAGCTAATGTTTTGTTAATGGCTATATAACTACCAGCCCGATTTGTATTTGTCAATGGCTCTTATTATTTCCATAAGAGTTTGTTTACAGATACATCTTACTTTATATTCAATTTTCTTATTGCGGACTGCAAATAACTTGTCTTTGTTTATATATATATATATATATATATATATATATATAATTTAAAATTGATTTGTGGGTTTGAGGTCTCTGGATTAAGTTGAAAACTCTTTTTTATGGCCTAAATTTTCGAATTTATTTAAATTCTTGATCACAGGCTATCTAAAAATTTTTTAAACGCTAGATTATAAATGTGGTACCTAGATTAAAAACTTACAAACTTGAGATTAATTGAAAACTAGCATAACAAACATTATAAAAATTTTGGAAAAACTTGTAAAACTAACAAAATTAGACGTTTTTAAATATAAATTGTAAACATTAAACTTGTATATACATCAATTTGATGTCATAAATTTTGATGTAAAAAAAAATTTTTTGTTTCATAGGATATAAGATAACTAATTTGTTTGATGATAGAGTATCGAGTGCATAAGTATGTGTAAGTGTTCATGTATATTATATGATGTGAGTGTACAGTGTGTGCGTGTGTGTGTGTGTGTGTGTGTGTGTTTGTTTAGTTTAATTTTTGTCATTAATTTTGTTCAAAATTTAATAAATATGTGTATATGGAACTTAAGTTACTAATATCAGTTTTCTTGTTTATTGTATTTTTAGTTTTATAAATATGATACATTTCAAAAAATTCTTTTGATTTGTTGTTCTCTATTTCTAAAATGTCTGGATTTTCAAAATCCATACTGTGATTTTTATCTATTACGTGTGTGGTTAATGCACATGCTTTTGGTTTGTTAGTTATGTCACTCTTATGTTGAGTTATCCTTTGTTTTAATAGTTGAGAGGTCTGCCCAACATACGAGTGAACGCAATTCAAACAATTAATTTTATATATTAAATTTCTCTGGTTCATTTTAGATATTTTATCTTTGGTTTTAGTAAAAATATTTTGTAATGTTAGTACGTTTCGTTTAGCAAACTTTATTTTTTCATTTTTAAAAACTTTTATTAATTTTGGTGTTAAATTGTAATTTAAAGTATTTACCTACCGCGTGAGGGTATCCAATTAATAATAAATAATAAATGGGAAGGACCTCTAACACTATAGTACCCTCACGTTTCGGGACATTGCCTCGCAGCTGCTGCAGTCGGTGAGAAGGGGAGGTTCATTAACCAACAACACACTAAGACAAAATTCCATTTGTTTTATTAAACTGCCTACTAACTAACTTAACCTAATTACATATGCATACAAAATTATACAGTAATAAACAATATTTACAAAAGGGCGCCACCATGGGAATTAAACGGACCATGGACCGATCGCGGTAATAGCTTTCGTCGCACTTTGTTCGTGACGATGAACTAAGATTGCAGAACAGAAAATACTTCACTTCACAGGCACAAATGTTATTAAATTTCCGGCTAGCACAAACACAACTTAACTAAACAATTCTAAAGTCCTTATTTTATGATTATTAACTACAGTTCTGGGTGCAAGCACCCCAATACATATAATTAATTAACACTACCGTAGTCTAACTAACTTGCATACTGAAACGACCTTCCTTTAATCACGGGGTTATCAATAACAGGAAAAACACGACCTTCACACGGGTCAAATAGTACAATAACGGAATTCGTGGCTTAGTTATTACAAGCCTCGGACTACGTCGAAACACAATAAAATAAGGAACTCTTTAAAAGATGCGGTCTTTAACAATACCCTAAAGGGATTAAATACTGGAACGGACATTTAACCCGAAGTTGTATGTTATGAAAGTCGACGGATATTGTATTTAAACAAATAAATGACTTATGATGCATAACACAGCTTTGAGTTCATAGTGATACCATATATAATAATTACTTACTCAGAAAAATAAACTAACTTTGAACATAACGGCACGCACTTGACTTCAGAGAAATAAAAACACTTACTCAATCTTGCTAAGACCGCGAGCTTCAGACTCTAACGCGTCTGGAAATAAACAACCTGGATTCCCACCGGCTGGCATCCTTATATACATTTGAGTTAATTGAAAAATAACCCCTTTCTTGGCGCTCATACTCGGCTTAGGATACGCCGGTCGTAAATCTTTAAGATTAATTAAACTGCCAATGCCTAAGATTGCCACACACGTAGCTCTCCGAACTACTTTTTAGTTGAGTGTTCCGCTAATTGAAAAATTCTTTCCGACCACCCCGACATAAATAGGGTCCTAGAACATGATTGACATCTAATCATAGATAGCAACTAATCTGACATATTTAGTGCCCTTAAAGTAAGTGCCTTTAGAAAACTGATTGACTCTTGGATTAGAACTTTCTGGGAACTTCGCTGGGAAGCTACTTGGGTGATCTTGCACCCGCTACAATTGCAGACCTATTTATGCTACAAGGCCTTCATTCTAATAATTAGAATGCTAAAATTAAACTAGAAAATAACTATTTTTAGAAATAATAAAACTATTAAAGCGTATTAAAACAGTATGTTACAAAATGTTGAATATATGATATTGTTTTGTAAGTGAATAATTGATTGGTACTGTTTTGATTACTGTCATCTAATTTGTTTGTGTTAGGATTAAATTGTTCGGTTAGTAATTTTTTTAGTAAATGGAGTGGATAACTGTTAGTTCTTAATATATTAGTAAGGATTTTTATGTTTTTTGGGTACAAAGATGGATGAGAAATTCTTTTTATTCTTTCTTTTAACCCTAATATTATATTTATTTTTGTTGATAGTGGATGGTAGGAATAAAAATTCAAATATCTCTCTGAATTTATTGATTTTTGATACCAATCTAAAATATTTTTGTTCTTATTGTTTTTTATTAGTAACGTGTCAAGAAATGGAACTGCTCTATTACATTCTTTTTCAACCGTAAATTGTATATGAGGATTATAATTATTAAATATGTATAAAGTTTCGTTTATTTTATCTTCAGGAACTGCTGTTATGGTGTCATCGACAAATTTTTTAAGAAAAGGTAAAGGAAAAGGTAAATTAGCTATGACATTGTCTAATAGAGTATTCATAATTAGATCAGCAAGTATCGGACTGATGTTTGAACCCATAGGGCATCCAAATATTTGCCGAAAAAATTTATTATTAAAACTAAAGTAACTACTTTCAAAAATAAAATCTATTATATCTAAAAAAAGTTTTTTCCTATGAAACAAAAAATTTTTTTTACATCAAAATTTATGACATCAAATTGATGTATATACAAGTTTAATGTTTACAATTTATATTTAAAAACGTTTAATTTTGTTAGTTTTACAAGTTTTTCCAAGATTTTTATAATGTTTGTTATGCTAGTTTTCAATTAATCTCAAGTTTGTAAGTTTTTAATCTAGGTACCACATTTATAATCTAGCGTTTAAAAAATTTTTAGATAGCCTGTGATCAAGAATTTAAATAAATTCGAAAATTTAGGCCATAAAAAAGAGTTTTCAACTTAATCCAGAGACCTCAAACCCACAAATCAATTTTAAATTACAAATATTTAGGTCGTAATTATTTTCACTATATATATATATATATATATATATATATATATATATATATATATATAATATATATATATATATAAATTAGAAAAGATTTTGTTTTTTGGTTCTTGGGATAAAGTCGCTCATAAATTAAACACAAAACATTAAATGTGTATCATTTGTATTAAATCGTACGTTTCGGTGATAATTTACACCTTAATCATCGATCTACATGAAAAGTATATAAATAGGTAATTCATATAACAGGTAATATATGTTTAACTTACTTATTACTTGATAAAATTATTTTATGTATTCACCCATAATAAAAGTAACAGAAGGAAGCTTGTCATATTACTGATTAAGAATTAAAATTAATTTTGAATGAAATGTCAGTTCACTTATTTGACAAAATGTAGGATCAAGGATGACATCAAACAACAAATTATGACACTATTTGATTATATTTTTATTTAAATAGTAGTATGTGGTTTATTTGTAAAAATTTTTGTATGGTGGGTTGCATAAAAATAGTTAGATTTTAATATCATATATTTTTACAGGTGTAATAAACAGGTTGACTTTTGACTTAAATTAAATAGAATTCTGTGTGTAAGCAATATCATTATAGTTAGTATATTTTTTGAATTAAAAGTGTATAGGTATGAGTAAACTGTATGTAAATTATTGATGTCTTCTTTGTGATTGATGGAATTTTGTTCTTGGTTTATATGAAATGATTCTAAGAAAAGTCTTTTTGTAATTGCTTTCTATATCTAAAATTTTTACATTATCATAATTGACTTTGTGTTTTGTATTGTATAAATGTATAGAAAGAGCACAAGAAGTTTTTCCTAATTTTGCATCACTTTTGTGTTGTGTCATGCGATTTCGGAGCCACTGTTTGGTTTGGCCTACGTAGGAAGCTTTGCATTCACATTGAATTTTATACACTAAATTGCTACATAAAGCTTTATTTGTTTTTCTTTTAGTTTAGTAAAAAGTTTCCAATGGACTTAGTATTTGAATTTATTATAGTTACAAAAGGTTGTTTTAGTAATTTTTATTAGTGGTGAAAGATTAGTAATATATAAAAGTTTTTGTAAATGATATCAGTATGTTTATTTTGAGGTGGAAATATGATTGTGTTAGTATGTAGTAGTTTTGATAAAAGTGGTTTAGGGTAACCGTTGTTGATTAAGATTGATATTAGTTCTTTCAGATTTTTTCCTTAAATTTGGGTTCACAGATAGAGACCATACGATGTTTCAGTCCTAATATGGTGTTAATTTTTGTTTCATGCTATGATTGGAATGGTAATTTAAATATCTTTCCGAATTTGTAGGTTTTGTAAATATCAAAATTGATCTTGTTGTCATTATTACGGATAACTAGTGTATCAAGAAATGGTATTGATTGGTGAGATTCTAGTTCATAAGAGAATTTCAAATGTTCGTTAAAATTGTTAAAATGTTGAATGGTGGTTAGTAAAAATGTTCAGGAAGTGAGCAGAGAATGTCATCAACGTATTTGACTAGAAATACCATTTTGAAAGGTAAGTTAGGTAAAACACTTTCTACCAGTTTGTCCATTACTATTTGTGCAATAATAGGGATAATGGTGAACCCATAGGAGTACCAAAATCTGTAAGTAAAATTTTGAGTTAAAACTAAAATATGTGTTGTTGAAGATAAGGTTTATTGAAGTGATAAATAATTGTAATGATATATGGCAATGTGGTTCTATGGAATCCCATTTTCTGTAATAATTTGAATGACTAAGTTGACTGGTATGTTTGTAAATAAAGAGTTAACGTCGAGAGAAACGAGAATGTGATCTTGAGGTAGTTGAAAGTTACGGTATTGGTTTACGAATTGGGAGGTATCTACTATGTTGTGGCCTGTAATTGGGAAAGATTTTTGTAATATGGTAGATAAGAAAGAAGAAAATGCATATGTTGGAGAATTCCATAGAACCACATTGCCATATATCATTACAATTATTTATCACTTCAATAAACCTTATCTTCAACAACACATATTTTAGTTTTAACTCAAAATTTTACTTACAGATTTTTGGTACTCCTATGGGTTCACCATTATCCCCTATTATTGCACAAATAGTAATGGACAAACTGGTAGAAAGTGTTTTACCTAACTTACCTTTCAAAATGGTATTTCTAGTCAAATACGTTGATGACATTCTCTGCTCACTTCCTGAACATTTTTTACTAACCACCATTCAACATTTTAACAATTTTAACGAACATTTGAAATTCTCTTATGAACTAGAATCTCACCAATCAATACCATTTCTTGATACACTAGTTATCCGTAATAATGACAACAAGATCAATTTTGATATTTACAAAACCTACAAATTCGGAAAGATATTTAAATTACCATTCCAATCATAGCATGAAACAAAAATTAACACCATATTAGGACTGAAACATCGTATGGTCTCTATCTGTGAACCCAAATTTAAGGAAAAATCTGAAAGAACTAATATCAATCTTAATCAACAACGGTTACCCTAAACCACTTTTATCAAAACTACTACATACTAACACAATCATATTTCCACCTCAAAATAAACATACTGATATCATTTACAAAAACTTTATATATTACTAATCTTTCACCACTAATAAAAAATTACTAAAACAACCTTTTGTAACTATAATAAATTCAAATACTAAGTCCATTGGAAACTTTTACTAAACTAAAAGAAAAACAAATAAAGCTTTATGTAGCAATTTAGTGTATAAAATTCAATGTGAATGCAAAGCTTCCTACGTAGGCCAAACCAAACAGTGGCTCCGAAATCGCATGACACAACACAAAAGTGATGCAAAATTAGGAAAACTTTGTGCTCTTTCTATACATTTATACAATACAAAACACAAAGTCAATTATGATAATGTAAAATTTTAGATATAGAAAGCAATTACAAAAAGACTTTTCTTAGAATCATTTCATATAAACCAAGAACAAAATTCCATCAATCACAAAGAAGACATCAATAATTTACATACAGTTTACTCATACCTATACACTTTTAATTCAAAAAATATACTAACTATAATGATATTGCTTACACACAGAATTCTATTTAATTTAAGTCAAAAGTCAACCTGTTTACTACACCTGTAAAATATATGATTTTAAAATCTAACTATTTTTATGCAACCCACCATACAAAAATTTTTACAAATAAACCACATACTACTATTTAAATAAAAAATATAATCAAATAGTGTCATAATTTGTTGTTTGATGTCATCCTTGATCCTACATTTTTGTCAAATAAGTGAACTGACATTTCATTCAAAATTAATTTTAATTCTTAATCAGTAATATGACAAGCTTCCTTCTGTTACTTTTATTATGGGTGAATACATAAAATAATTTTATCAAGTAATAAGTAAGTTAAACATATATTACCTGTTATATGAATTACCTATTTATATACTTTTTCATGTAGATCGATGATTAAGGTGTAAATTATCACCGAAACGTACGATTTAATACAAATGATACACATTTAATGTTTTGTGTTTAATTTATGAGCGACTTTATCCCAAGAACCAAAAAACAAAATCTTTTCTATATATATATATATATATATATATATATATATATATATATATATTTTGGAGCCGGAATATGCCATTAGGATCAGCTAACTGTAATTCCGACAAGTGTTTCCAGGAAGTACACAATTTGGTAGTTCGCAGGATAGAATATACGTTGGGCAATATAAATATCACCACGTCTAATTGAATATCTAGGTCATACCAGGAACGAATTGTGCAGAAGGTAGCACCGCGAATTGAAGATGATTCTGTTTGACCAATGCCCAAAATTAAGAGTTGTAAATAGCGACGAGCTAACAAAAGTTTACGTACGCAACAACACGCAAAAAGCTAGCCTGACTTCCATGCTCAAGTAACGCACGTATCGGATAAAATTTCCAAAGCATATCTTATTTCGATTATCGTTGTTTATAATATAATCGTAAGAGAATTAACAGAATCAGGCACTGAGGAATGAACTGTATTAGGCGTGACCAAAGAGTTCCTTATCTGCAGTTATAGCTCAATCACCTTGATTTGGAGAACTTATGTTCTTTGGAAAGTACAACAACGTGGGATGACATTGATTGCAGCTTTTGCAAGAAGAATTTAATTTACACTTTAAAGTTTTGTGATTGCTGCCAAGACAGTTTATACATAAATTGGCGCTTTTTGATGTTTTATATCGATCAATAGGAGCCATGGATCAAAAGGTATTACACCGAAAAGGGCGATGATATCGTCGGCGAATAATACAATTCTCGATAGACGAGTCCACTGTAGATGTGTTTAATTTACTAACAGAGGCTACGCGAGAAGTTACTTGCGAGTGCGTATTTTGTGCTACTTAAGGACGTTCATACATCGCTGAAGGTTTAGATTGCCCTTGCGATACCCTACATGTAATTTTCCAATGCTCCACCTGAAGGTACTACATTGGTCAGGAAGCGAGGATTTAATAATACAAGTATCCATGCCCACCTCTAGCTACAGTGACGAAGAGGTAGCAGCTATTTACAAAGATATCGAAGACATATTAAGATACAGGGGATTTTGATGCAGTGGTAGGTGAGGGTAGGAAAGGAGCGGCAGTAGGTTTAGGAATCAAGTAAAAAACTGAAGAAGCTACTCAGAAGCAGATAGACACTAATCAAAGCATCGTAACTATCAAGGTCGCCCTTAAATTTAAAAATTTCAAAAAAGGAACGGAAAAAGGCACTTTGACCTTGAGAAACTAAAAGATAAAGATATCCACAAACGATTTTAATAAAAGTCAAACGAATTGCTGAAAGATTTCTGGAATATTTCTGATACTAAGAAACTAGAAAGAGAATGGAATAATATTAAATCCAGCTTTGATATGGCGGCCAGAGGTATTCAGGAGTATACACAAAAAGAAAATAAGAAACCATGGATAACAAAGGATATGTCGAATTTAATAGAAAAAAGATGAAAATACAGAAATAGATCAGACGAAACAAAAAAACAGAGGTACAAAGCCATAAAATGGGAAATTATTCGCAAATGCAGGGAAGCTAAAGAAAAATGGATTGAGGAAAAGTGCAAAGAGGTACGAACTAAGATGGAAGAAAGAAAGACAGACGAAGCATACAAACTACTAACAAGAAATTTCAGGGATATAAAACTATATAGCAAATACATAAGGAACCAGGGAGGAAACGTCATAGAAAATGTAAAGAAAGTCGTCAGAGGGCAAGAATATGTATAGGGAATTTAGGCAGGAAAGGAACTAGTAGCATTAGAACATGAAACAGACATTAAAAATAATGAATTGGTATAGCCTGTACTTAGAGATGAGTTTAAATTAGCATTAAAGGGTAAGGCACCGAGGATAGATAAGGTGCAAGCAGAAATGCTAAAATCCGCTGGGCAAGCAGTAACAGAACGTATCTTCCAACTTGTAAGCGATATGTATGAGACAGGTGAGATACCCAAAGATTTCAAACTTTACAACATAGTAACTATACCAAAAAAGAGACAGCACACGTGTCAGAAATGTTAACTAGAATTGTACAAAGAGGAATGGAAAAACGAGCTGAAAAAATACTGGGAGAAGATGAATTTGGGTTTAAGCAAAACAGGGGAACACGGGAGGCTATTTTAGTTGTGAGGGTGATAATGGAAAAAACAATAGTAAAAAGAGAAAGCGTGTATATAGGGTATGCTGATCTAGAAAAAGCATTCGACAATGTAAAATGGAAAAGAATGTTCGAAATACTCAAAAAGATTGGAATGAGTTTTAGGGGTAGACGGATAGTACAAAGCTTATACAAAGAGTAAACAGCGTAATAGAATTAAATAAAGAACTTAGTAAAGTAAATATTAGGAAAGGGGTGAGAAAGGGATGTGCCCTATCCCCATTAATTTTTAACTTGTACATTGAAGAGGCAATAAATACTATCAAATGCAGGAAGATATTTGGAATTACGATGCAGGGACAAAAGATTGATATGCTTAGATTTGAAGATGATATAGGTGGTATTAGCATCCAGGCAAGAAGAGTCAGAAACTACGCCTAATGAATAATAATAATAATCTATAGGAACACTGTGGCACGATTTAAATAAAATTAAATAAAAACCCTTAACCACAAAAAATATTTAAATTACTAAATACGTATTTCGACCACTATGTGGCCATCATCAGTAGAAAACCTGTAATTAAAAAAAAGCTGTTGTTCTGGAACACTTCAGAGGATATTCTCCTCACCACTTAGGCTGAAGTGAACCTTCCCAACCTATAATTTACTATATTGTTGCTTTAAACACTATCGAGGATATTCTCCTCACCCGCAGGCTGGTGTTCTCAACAACAAACAAGTGAATTGTGACATTATAACTTAAATCTACTTAATTTATACTAATTCTAAACCTACTGTAGCGGAACCAATTTAATCTTGCTTTCTCATTGGTTGTTGACCAATCGGGAAAGCAAAGCAGATGACTCTATTGGCCCTTTATCGGTGTTTGAGAGGGGTCCTTTATGTTTAACAATTTTAATTGATTCATAGGCATTTAAGGAGGAAAACGTTGGTACCGCTTTTAACAATTTAACATTTTCTAGTTTAACGGGGTGGCTGGTTTCAAATATATGTTTGGCGACCTGAGACCTTTCATATTTACCATATTTGAAGTGAGCAATGTGTTCTTTAAATCTTGTTGTTATATTCCTCTTGGTCTGACCAATATATTTTTGAAAACACCCTGGCCCTGCACAACTAATTTCATAAATCCCCGACTTTTGCAATTTTTCCCCCTTGTTTTTTGGACTACCTAGCAAATCTTTAATTTTATTAGTATTAGTGAAAGCAATTTTGAAATTACACTGTTTGAATATTTTATCAAGACCCTTTGTGGTTTTGTGAAACGGAAGTTTAACATATTTAACATTATCGTTAGAGGTGGTTGATTGCAAAGTCGTTGATTTACGGATGTTGATCCTATTTTTACACTTTCTAAAAATATTATCTATAATATCAGAAGAGAAACCATTGTAATTCGCTATTTGTTTAATAAGAGCAAATTCCTTATTAAATCTGTTTTTATTTAAAGGGAAATTCAATAATCTATTAATTAAAAAGTTAAATGAAGCCAACTTATGTTGTATGCTATGATTAGAGGAAGACAAAATAAAGCGATTTACATTGGTTTCTTTTCTATGAATGTCAAATTCTAATTTATTACCATTTCTAATTACTAATGAATCTAAAAAGGGTAATTGTCCTTTGCGTAAGAGATATCGAAAGTTGAATTTTGCACGCGTTTCTAATAAAGTTTTTTGAATTGTCTTGAAATGGATTTTTCAATGCCAGCAATAATGTCTTCCAAAGGAGTTTTCAAATGATCTACTCCAAATTTTAGGCCTCGATCAAAATTCAAAAAACTTTATTAGAAACGCGTGCAAAATTCAACTTTAGAACAACTTACGCACTTGCGCAAGGAATGTCTCAGAACAAACAAGGAAAGATCATCTGATTATTAAAGATTTACGACAAAAGAATTGTTATTATTTAAAGGCTGATAAGGGGAATAGGTTGGTTATTCTGGATAAACAAGACTATGTTGATAGAGTAGAGACTTTGCTGTCTGAGGGTCCTTACAGACCAATAGTCAAAAAACGTAAAAATGAAGTTCCTTTAAATAAAATGATTAAATCAACACAGTCTGTTTTGAAAGAATGTCCAAACCTAATTTCGCCCACACTAAAATTAAAATTAACAATTTCAAATCCTGAAATGCCAAAACTTTACTGTTTACCAAAGATTCACAAAAATAATAAATCGATGAGACTAATAGTTTCAGGTATCAACTCACCGACTTACTATTTATGGCTGTCAAATGAATTTAAGGATTTAAAGTTTAATAGTTTGTCTGTACAAAACTCTTTAGAGTTCATTAATAAAATTAAAAATATCACATTAGAAGAGAACGAAATCTTAATTTCATTTGATGTCAGTTCGTTATTCCCTAGTGTTCCAATACCACGTACTTTAACATATTTAAAGGATGTTCTTATAGATAGTGATATTGATGATGATAAAGTTGAGGACTATATCAAGCTTGTTTCGCATTGCATGTCCCAGAACTGTTTTCAATTCAACAACAAGTTGTACGAACAACATGAAGGCACAGCAATGGGAAATAGCTTATCACCTTTCATAGCAAATTTATTTATGTCTCGTTTTGAAACAGAGTTAAAAGAAAACTCCAAATACTTCCCAAGAATATGGTTATGGTACGTGGATGATATTTTTGCAGTTTTGACACTTCTAAATCAAATGTTGATGATTTTCTTAAAGAAATGAATTCAAAATTTCAAAGCATAAAATTTACGTATGAACTAGAGAATAATGGACAATTACCCTTTTTAGATACATTAGTAATTAGAAATGGTAATAAATTAGAATTTGACATTCATAGAAAAGAAACCAATGTAAATCGCTTTATTTTGTCTTCCTCTAATCATAGCATACAACGTAAGTTGGCTTCATTTAACTTTTTAATTAATAGATTATTGAATTTCCCTTTAAATAAAAACAGATTTAATAAGGAATTTGCTCTTATTAAACAAATAGCGAATTACAATGGTTTCTCTTCTGATATTATAGATAATATTTTTAGAAAGTGTAAAAATAGGATCAACATCCGTAAATCAACGACTTTGCAATCAACCATCTCTAACGATAATGTTAAATATGTTAAACTTCCGTTTCACAAAACCACAAAGGGTCTTGATAAAATATTCAAACAGTGTAATTTCAAAATTACTTTCACTAATACTAATAAAATTAAAGATTTGCTAGGTAGTCCAAAAGACAAGGGGGAAAAATTGCAAAAGTCGGGGATTTATGAAATTAGTTGTGCAGGGCCAGGGTGTTTTCAAAAATATATTGGTCAGACCAAGAGGAATATAACAACAAGATTTAAAGAACACATTGCTCACTTCAAATATGGTAAATATGAAAGGTCTCAGGTCGCCAAACATATATTTGAAACCAGCCACCCCGTTAAACTAGAAAATGTTAAATTGTTAAAAGCGGTACCAACGTTCTCCTCCTTAAATGCCTATGAATCAATTAAAATTGTTAAACATAAAGGATCCCTCTTAAACACCGATAAAGGGCCAATAGAATCATCTGCTTTGCTTTCCCTATTGCTTAACAACCAATGAGAAAGCAAGATTAGTTGGTTCCGCTTCAGTAGGTTTAGAATTAGTATAAATTAAGTAGATTTAAGTTATAATGTCACAATTCACTTGTTTGTTGTTGCGAACACCAGCCTGCGGGTAAGGAGAATATCCTCAATAGTGTTTAAAGCAACAATATAGTAAATTATAGGTTGGGAAGATTCACTTCAGCCTAAGTGGGGAGGAGAATATCCTCTGAAGTGTTCCAGAACAACAGCTTTTTTTTTTTTAATTACAGGTTTTCTACTGATGATGGCCACATAGTGGTCGAAATACGTATTTAGTAATTTAAATATTTTTTGTGGTTAAGGGTTTTTATTTAATTTTATTTACGCCTATTAAAATGGAAGCAGTTCTAACAGAAAGATGCGATATGGAAATTAATAAAAATAAAATTATAGTACTAGTATGCAAAGAAATGAAATAAAATCAAAAACAAGAATACAAATAGGTAACGAAAACTTACAAGAAGTTAAGGATTTCGGCTACATAGAAAGTCAAATAACGCAACACAACAAAAGTGCAAAAAATATAAAACAAAGATTAGCACAAGGTTGTGCTACATTTAACAAGAAAAAGCAAGTACTGTGTTCTCTGACAACAAACTTAGAAACAGGGAAAAGATTGTTTAAAACATATGTATGGCGTACAGCACTGCAGGGCTGTGAATCCTGGACAGTATAAGAAGCGGACAAGAAAAAGGTAGAAGCCTTGAAATGTGGTGCTACAGACGTATGATGAAGATATCATAGACAGACAAAGTTTAGAACAAAGAGGTACTAGAAATGGTAGGGGAAGAAAGAAATAACTAAAAAACAGTAAAAAATAGGAGAGATAGCGCGAGGGAAAAGTGCGGAATATATTACAAGCAGAGATAGGAAAAAAGAGAAGTGTATGTAGACCTAGGTTAAACTATTGCACACAGATACTGAAGGATAGAGACTGTGGGAATATCAGGGAAATGTGTACGCTACCTCAGAATAGAAATCAGTGATGGTAAAACTAATGAAAAAAAAAATAACATGATGATTATCATAAGCAACTACAGGTATTGGTTGTACAATATTTTTGAATAATGTCATTGTGCGACAGGATTTACTAGAAAACTATTAATTCGGCAAATCTCTAAGTGTTGGGGGATCTTGGCAGCCACAGGCTGTTAGTTATAGGTTAAGAGGCATAGATAAATCAAAAAAATAAATTTGTAACGACCGTCTAAATAGGAAACAGTAATAATTTATTTACACGCCAAATTAATTAATTTTGACATTGAAAACGGATGGATAATAGCATACTTTTGTATTTATAGATCGGAATGTAAATATGCATAAGTGTAGAAGCTTTGGAGTACGTGAAAACTTAAGGAAACGAATGTAATTAGCTGTAATAGTTTAAAAGTTGTAAATCAAGTACATCAAATAACAAAGAGAGCTTTTGGGTATATAAAATGAATAAGGTAAACAAATATTTTCCATTTAACTAAACAAAGCATGCGTTAAATACAAATTCTAAGAAATTTTATAAGTCGAACAAGTTGGAAAATACGATTTCAAACTGAAAGTCGCTTCATAGAAAAGCCTGACAGAAAAATAAGCAAGTTCAAAGAACGTGAATGTTCGTTATAACATAATTCTGTAGAAATTTAGTTACCGGTCGATACAAAAGCTACGAAAACACAGATGGTTTGAAAGCAAAGTGAGACGGAATATCGATAGCGTAAAGCAGACAGAGATCACATATAATAGACGTTGAGTAAAATACTCGTTTAAAGTGCGTGACAAGTTTGGAGGTCAACCACAATATCGATTTTCTGTTGCTTGAGTGGGATTGTAAAAGAGACAACAAATATGTGTTAGACAAGGGTAAGATAGTGAAGGCTGGACATAAGAATGGGAGAAATGCGTGTGATTTACTGAAAGCTAGAAAATTTCAAAGAAGCTCGCGACCGTTGTATTTTGTTGACTAGTTTTTGGACTAAAGCGACGATGGAGTGAGAATTCTCAGTTTTACAAGTTCGTTACGTGTAAAATTTTTAGAATCAATTACAGTAGGGGAGCTTCTCGACTGAAATAGGGGCAGGAGGTGTGTATCGACGGATATAAATACACTAGGAGACGCAGTAAAGCTTTCTCTAACTTCGTTTATCCGTTTGACTTTGCTTAGCTTTTATATTAATATACAAATTTATAATTTTATAAAAACGGTGTTAGTACAGTCTGTCGGAAGGTAAATAAAAGTGTGAATTGCACGAGTGGGTGCTATTTAATCAACGGTGCTGTACCTACATTCCAAGAACTAACGGAAGGATGTTACTAAAGTAAGCGTGCTGAGAAATTGTTGGAACGAAGATACTTGGTGTTTGGTAGATGCGGAAAGTGATTAGTTTGGTCTGGACAACTATCTGGGTAAAAACATTGAAGACGTCTGCAGAGATTTGGATAGCGAGCGGCAATGGGTTTAATCTATACATAGCAGAGTGGTGTATGGAACCAACGACGAGGTTTTGTGGACAACATCTTTAGAGGTGACGAGGAAAAGGCTTACTCCAGGTAACAAAATTGCTTTCTATTGCTATTGCTTGAACATTTTGTGCTGTTATTTTGTGCTAGAGTGATTTGACACATTGGGTGTGTATTTGATGAACATAAAATCTCATTTGTGGGACATATGTAAAGGACAATTTGTATTTATTATTTAAGGGTGTATATAGATGACATGAAAACTCAATGTAAAGAGTAAACGGGTCTTTAGGGTTGTTATAAACAAAGATGCGATGTATTTAGGCATTTAGAGTAACTGGCTTTATACTGAGCTCACCATAGGCCAGAGTATAAGTCAATTTAGGGTTTCAAGACAGGCCCATCTACGTATATGAAACACAAACTGTCGAAATAAATTAAAGGTATGAAGTTTTAAACGGATTTAATGATTGTGCTTGTAATATTTTATGAAGCTGTATATCCGAACGTGTGGTATGCAGAAATAAGGAAGCGTTCTTCAGAGATTGGAATATTTTTTATATTTTTCAGGAAAAGATTTTATGTAACTTTCGCAGGAGCACAATCCAGAGAAATCTACTGCATATTTTATGTTGGCCCAAGCGTGGGGCAGGAATCCAGAGAGGGTTTCCATAGCAATATATATATATATATATATATATATATATATATATATATATATATTTAATATCGTAAAGTCGGGCCCATTTACTAGAGCCCCTTTTGTTAGGAAACCATAAATACATCGTAAAGTCCTTTTTTGAAAATAGCCCCAGCGTTAGGCCGTCATCAATATTGTGAAGTTTATCCAGGACCAATCGTGCCCTACAATTAGGTGCCATAATATTGTGAAGTTCAGCTACTTGGACTCATGAATATACCTCTGCTACTCCGCTCCGTTCCTACAATGCTTATGAAACTAACAAAGTAGTTTGTCAGGCTAGCAAATTCTGAGAGTACTGCATTACTAACTGAATTACAACAGTTTACTTAGCAATACCATGTATTTGAGTTGTCTTTTGATGAGAAGGTCTCCGGCAAAAGTATAAAAAAGTGCAATACGATGAGAAAGAGTAAATACCATGAAGAAGGCGCTGTGGAAGAAGAATCCGATTAGGATTAGGAGCAAACCAAGACAAACGGACAAATGTGCAAAATCAGCAAAAGTGTTAATTACACACTATGTTTATCATGTGCTTTCAATGGTTTATATCAGCTGTCATCTCATTCCAGACCATTAAATAATTTGTACTTAGTTATAAATTTTCAATGAACTTACTGTGCACACAAGTAACATATAAAATGCTTTTTTTATAAGTTGAAAATGTCTTAATATTAATAAATTGTGAAAAAAAACCGATTTAAAAGCTTGTACAAAAATGAAATTATTGAGAGGATCGCTTCTACCAGTGAAAAACTAAGACAAAAACTGATGTCTTAGATAGTATTCAGAAACCTATTATCCATTAATTGTATTTATTACCTTTGCAATCTCATAAAATGAAATAAGTACATATTGTGTGGATTTTTTTTGTGTTTTTCTTAGAAATATTTGTTTTACGCAACTAATTAAAAATATTTCAATTATTGCATTTAGTTTTTTTATTGTTTAGATGCCTTAAAACAAGTCGGCAAGTAGTCGGGCATTTTTCTAGGGAAAGGGCCCGTAACTGATTTTAATTCAGTGCCCGAATTTCTGCCAGACCGACACTGCACAACCAACTTATATTTCTATAAAATTGTGTCACGAAAATACATGATATGGTATAAAATGATACTGATTGATAAATGCTATATAATATAAATGAAGAAATGCAATAACCATCAATAATCACTGTAACAACTTTTTGAGGCATTTAAGGTTTTCAAATCAATTACAGTAAAACTGGTGCACTCGTTATTTCGACAAATTTATTGAAATTGAAAATCTGTATTCGTTTAAATTTCGTAAATCTCGTTTCATTCCACTCAATTGCCATCAGAAATCCAAATACTGTTTCAATTTATAAATTATATAACAAACTTTCGAAATGAAATACAACACAGTAGTTTACTCATGTGAATTTAATAAAATAGCTATACGTATTTACACATACCACATCGATAACTGCTACTTGAGTCGTGATTCACTGAATTAATACGAAAAGGGGCTGAGATAATAGGGAATAGTCCTGATATGGTATAAGGAATTATTCCGACGTCTCATAAAATTACTTACTGTTCATTGGCTTAGAACAACCGCTGTGTCACCGACAGAACAACGAAAAAGATATTTTTAACGATAAAGCTTTGCATCGTATCATTAACCATTGTACAAAAGTTAAACTTGTGTTTTATTTAACAGTCACTCTCGAAAACGTTACCTATTAGCACTCAAAATTCGTATTTAGTGTGTTCCTAAATTGACTGTAAATTAGTGCGCTTTCCTAACGTACATCATAGCCACATCATCATTAGTTACGGTTATCCGCTGCGCCGCGCTGTTAGATACAGTAACGTGGTATAAAAGATTAGAAAATGCAGACTATAATTTGGCTTAAAATAAAGCTTTTATTTGGCGATTTTAGCGTTATCCCTGTCAATAACTATATTTCACTTTCCGTTCCATATATTTCTGCTGGTGACCGTAACGAAAATGAACCAGATATATGAATCTTCATTAAAACATAGAAGATGGAGCATATCCGTTGATTTTTTCTTTGTAATGGAAATGCTCTTCAGGACAATTAATTTCCTGTCTCAAAAGTTTTGTGTTTACGTTCTCCAGTTTTCTCACATATTTTACGGAACAGTAACGGTTTACATACGAAGCACCGTGTGGACCATGACTATTTCACTAACAAATACATATTTAAGACAAATACATGTTCTTTGCAAATATATATCAAATTTGGTTAAATTTATGTGTTGCTAGCAATTATATTGACGTGATAAAGGGTTACGAGAGGTCATTGAAACCCAAATTCAACAAATAACTTCTACTAAAATATAATAGAATTCGGAAAAAATGGAAAATTCCGTAAATTCGTGGAAACGCCCTGTATTACACAAGCGTTCCTTTATTCATTAAAGTGCCATGCATAAAGGCAAATTGCACATGTATAAATAATCGCTACCCTATATGATATAAGCATATTGTAAATACATAGCAATTGACGTAAGTTGTATATGTAAAAATAATTAATTGTAAAATACCGTAAAACGCATTTCAATGCGAACGCAAATCAATGCATATAAAAATATTTTCATTTGCTGAAAATATCCAAGAATAGTACTAGCTATAGTATTTAGTTTAAGAAACAATAATCAACGTGTACTTTCAATCTCAAGTTTCATAATAAATTTGTGTACTGAAACACAAAAACAAATATTTTCTAAAAATAATGCAACCCCTTTTGCATTAAAAAAAACAATTAAAGTTGAAATTAATTACCCCGTGGATTACAGCAATTTATTGTAAATAAAAATTCTCTAGAATATAAAAAAATGAGTCTTCGATATTTAGAACTACGTACATAACTCATTAATAAATAAACATTTTATTCCTAGAAGCGGCCGGAACACGAAAAACTTGCAAAATCCTTGGAATAACTGATAAAAATTATTTATGATTTTCGCATTCACTGTTTATTAAGAGAAACGCCACAATAATAGTATGTCGGACAACGACATATAGAGCGCGTCACAAATAACTGGAACCAGATAACAAGGTGATAATGCCGCAATTTTAGACGCTGAGAAATCTTGCATCATAATGTTCAACATTTTTCTAGTAACTTCTGGATATGGATAATTTAGAGTATATAAAGGAGCGTGTATTAAAAACGGGATTCATTCGAAATTCATTCATGTCATTTGATTCTGAAATTAGATTACGAAATGTTATTTTAATCGAATCGCGAGCTGTTGCTACCCGAAGATAGTATTTAAGTATGCAGTAAGCATCTGTGATTTAATAGCTTGTATGACACAATGAATACAGAAGTTGGTTTTAAACGCAAGTTACATATAACAATGGAATTATTAATTACAATGAATAAGGAAAATTCTTCAATACAATGGTATTTTAAAAAATTCTATTAAATAATTGAAACGAAGAGCTAAGGATAATGTACTTTGGTAACTCCTGTTTGAAATGAAGATTTTTTTATATATGGAAAACCTTGTCAACTGATTTGACGTCAATTTAAAATAAGAAGATTTTTAATTACGAGGAACATTTTGGTTGATTTCGCAAGTATTATTTTTAGATTTATTTGTAACTGATATTAGACTAATTGTATCTAGTTTAAGGTATTTTTTTGTGTAAAGAATTTTTACCAGGAGTTTGTGTTCATAGTTCAAAATACTCTGACCTTTCAATAGATTATTTGTGAAGGGGTTTTTGCACAAACATACCTCACAAGCGTGGCAAAAAACAAAACCAGGTAAACCATCCATAAATAAATTTTGTTCTGTAAATTTAAAATAAGGTAAGCAACCATTTTTTTGTAATAAAGACTTCTTAAAAATTTATTTATGTTTGAAAGAAACGATGTTGTAAATGTATGAGAGAAAATATTTCATATTGTATAAATGCTTTGTGATGTTGCATTTATTTCATTTTGAAAACTTCGTCAATTTCGTTGAGCTATCCGGGCTAACTTTGAAAGAAAGGTAAGTGAACAATTTCAAGTTTACAAATTGCTGTATCTGATCCCCATACTCTTTTAGTGACGCTCCCAACGCAAGACCATTTTCATATCACCCTTTTAGTAACGTCCAAAGCAAGGCGTTGTCACAGCAATATATACATATATATAATATATATATATATATATATATATATATATATATATATTGCTATAATTATAGGGTTAATATAGGGGTAAATTAAGTCATTGGGGTCGTAGAATAAACAAAAAAAAATCCAAATAACAAAATACATAATTACAGATATTATAAGAGTAAAGGTCACTATGCATATTGTTAGTTGAGCACACACTGTATATAACAGAACAAACAGTTAAACGCATATCCAAGAGTAGTTGCGAGCAAAGATAAGATTTAGAAATGTAACGAAATGCATCAAAATTAAATCAACGGAAAACCTATACGAATTGGCTAGATAAATATTCAACAAGTGCGTTAAATATATCATCATATACGCAGGCAGATATTATGCATTATTTGAATAAATTATACGTGACATAATGTATCACACTTGTTCAAAAATCCAAATTAACTAGGAAATAAACAAACGCCAAATTTATTTCTGTTTAGATTAGAATAAGCAAATAACAATGATACGTGATTTAATTGACGAAAATTCCTGGGATTTCTAAATTAAATGTAATGTTATATAAATGAATACGTGACAACTTAAGCGTTCTTCCAAGTAATTGAACTATACAATTGGTAAAATTTCCGGAGTACACAAGAGATAAGACAAATGGTGTCGCCCAATACGTGAAAACAACGAATAGCAAACAAAGGGGCAAGGCCTATAAATACAATAACAATTGAGCAACGAGTTAGGTTACATTTGAAACTGGGCTGTCACAATACTCAAAAGTGCTAAATAATTCACGTAACCAGTTAAACGGAAATAAGGTGAAAAGCATTTTCTAAAAGTGTAAAAATTGTGTAAGTAAGCCGATCTATTATAGACGTAAGTAAACCAGATTTAGTAAAATTATACAACTTCTAAAATAAACAAAACAGGGCTCTGGAGACGACTCTAGAGATTACCTCTTGTTAAATTTTGGTAATCACTGGCATGGTAAGTGTTCTATTACTGTTTTGTTAATTACGGAGATGGAAAGCCTTTTATTGGATTAACTTGTGGGATTTTGAATAACGATTTGGATAGTATTTCGGTTTTGATGTCGACTTCCAAATTCGACTTTAAACATTCACACTGGATACGAAAACTCTTGGTGATGCAGAGAAACTACGAAACCACTCCAGGTTAGATATATTGATATAACTTATTTCTGTAAACTGTTTAATTCAATAATGTAAGAGACAACAAAACCGGGGTTTCTTTGATAAATTTATGAAAAGCACTAGGCAGCTAGAAACGTTTCAAAAGGTCTCTAAATATAACAAAATGCCCATTTTGCTGGCTTCAATTTCTTAAATCTTGCATATGTAATCATTCTCAAAAAGGGGAAGATTTTAAAAAAGTTGCAAATATTTAATCATTATAGTGTGTATTACAGAACTGCTTTATTTAATTGAGTCAGCTAGTTGAGGCAAAGAGAATCGATAATTTAACATTTTACAAGTGCTTGATTAATAAAAAAGGATAACACAGCATTTTATGGTCTGCCCAACCGTGGGGCTAAAAATAAATAAAAACATCGTAGGGGCTCGCTGACCCTAAATAATCACAGCATTTTATGACGTGCCCAAGTTGTGGGGCGAGAATAATAAAGGTTTTTTTATTTTTCCTACAGAAAGATAACACGACATTTTATGCTGCCCAAGCGTAGGAGCTAAATTTAAGAATTAACACAGCATTATATATATACAGGGTGTTTCAAAATTGCACGGTATTATTTTAAGGGAGTATTCTTTTGCACAAAATAAACGTAATACTTCTAATAAACATATGCTCTAAAATTGAAGACTATAGATAAATGTCAAAAATGCGATGTTAATCAAATAGCCTTGGATGATGGAAGCTCTACATTATAACAGTTGCATATCGTTTATTTGTTTGACAGGTGATTATGTATCTACTTTGGATTATCTTTGTTATGTTTAAACACTGTGTAAGTTACTAATATGTGTTACTAGTTCTGTTAGTTTTTGTGTAAATTGGTACTTTGAAGACACTTCAATTTGTTGAATCATGGGAGACACCACAAACTTGTTCACATTTGCAAAACAAACAGATATGCTGTTTGCTTATGGTGAAGTACAGAGAAATGTCGATGCTGCAGTTCGTAAGATACCAAAAACAGTTCCAACTAGAAGGATATCAAATCGTATAACATTTCAATCCATTGAAACACATCTTAAAGAAACCTGCACGCTAAAACCTATACGAGTAAATGCTGGTCGATAAAGATTTCGACGAGATATAAATGTTGAAGAACAAATGCTCATTGGTGTTCAATTATCTCCTAGTACTAGCACGAAAAAAGTGTTTTTTCGTTTTGGTGTTTCATCTGCAAACGTATGGCGAACATTGCACGAGCAGCAGCTATATCCATTTCCCAGACATATGCGCAGAATTTGTTACCGCAAGATTACATTAGACGAACCAATTTTTCGCAGTGGTTAATTTGACAATGCACACGAGATTGTAACTTCCTGACTCGCTTGTTAGTGACCGATGAATCTACCTTTACAAGAAACGGAATTACCAATTTTTGCAATACCCATACTTGGGTTGTAGAAAACCCCATACAACTGTCACAAATAATTATCAGCATACATTTTCCTTAAATATGTTGTGTGGACTTCTTGGTGACAATTTCATCACCCCCTTCTTTTTACCATGAAGACTTTCAGGAGTGTTTTATTTGAATTTTCTGCAAAATAATCTTTATGAGCTGTTAGAGGATATTTCCAATAAGTGTGGGATTTTTTATGCATGACGGTGCCCTTGTCCACTTTTCTCATATTATCACTGGACTATTTAACGCAGAATATGGTAACCGATAGATTGGCCGAAATGGACCTGTTAAATGGCCACCTCGATCTCCCAATCCAACACTGTTAGATTATTCTGTTTGGAGTTGGATGAAAATTATAGTTTATTCTAAGCCTATCCACATGTAAGGGGAGTTAAGGAATCGGATCGTGGAAGCTGCTGAAAATATTATGAACCGTCCTGATATTATAAGACTCGCCTGAGAGCAATGGATTCACCGTGCTAAATGCTGCATACAACAAAATGGTGGGCATTTTAAACAGTTACTTTAAATGTTTAATTGTAATAAATATTTCCAACTCTCAATATCTATGTAAGATATCCTAGGGCATCCTGAATCCTTCACCTGAGTTATCTCGAAAACGGTTACAGATATCGACTTTAAACAAGAATAACTTTATTACTTAGAAATGACAAAAGATTCTAATTCGGGCATTATAATTTATAAAAGCTTACACACAAATGATTATAGGGTTAAACGTGATCCTTCTCCCTCCCCTGAATGAGACGATGGATACGCCTATCCTTATTCGGCATAAGAACATGGGTAGGCAACAAAAATCTGAATAAATATTTTTTGTGGTTCGTCAAATAATTAAAGAAACTCAATTTTACCTAGGCCCATTGAAGGGGTTAAGGGCTACCTTTATTGGACATTGTTTCAAGAAATTTGCTTGAATCAGCTACTATTCAATCCGGTGAAGCCCGTATTTAAGCAGTTTCCTTTAAATATGCCGGAGCATGGTTGAATGTCCTGCCAGCGTCATCTTTGGGCACACTTCTACATCGATTCATTCAGAATTGCAATTGGTTTAAGGCTAGGGATCAATTATGTATTACACACAACTGCATTCGTCGAGCACCTGTGAAAGAGGCAGGATCACATGGATTGAGTTGCCATTTGAGCGCTAGGCGACAATCCAGGCACAGTGCAGTCAATGACCTAATTCGCCGTGCTTTGGTTTCCAACAATCTTAGAGCCAAGTCACTTATATGGAAATGATGGAAAGGGCCCTGACTGAATCGCACTCATTCCGTAGAAATATGGTAAAGCATCGGTTTTAGATTTTACTTGCTGTGATACTCTTGTCCCTTCATATATTGCAGAATGTCCAAATATTGCAGGTGCGGCGACTGTAAAAGTGAAACTTTAAAAATCAAAAAATTCTGAAATTTAGCAGATCCGTATCTATTTTTCCCAATTGCAATAGAATCCTTTGGAGAAATTGGAGCCCTAGGAAAAAAGTTTACAAAAGAAATTGGCAAAATTGTAACTGAAAATACATTAGAATACAAAGCCACAAGCTTTATATTTCAAAAAATAAGCATAACCATTCAACGTGGAAACGCTGCCTCAGTAGTAGGTACAATAGCTATATCAAAATCCATTTAAGAACTATTTCTTATACCTGGACATAATCACCAAAACTTTGGAGAAGGAAATTTTAATCAAATAGTCCCCATAAATAGTAATTCAATTACACTCTGTACACCTGTTTCACCATCTGGTGTGCAATCATTACAATTCTCTAACTATTCTACGGAAAAACAATTGGAAAATATTTTACCAAAAATTAAACCATTTTATAATTACAGCAAGAATAATTTAATACCAAATATTACCTTAAATTCGGATCTCATAGAAGAAATAAAAAAAAAGATCAAGAAATACTGACTACAAACGTTTCGCAAACGACGATATTAATGACAAAAGTTAAGAATATTAAGAAGAAGACAAATTCCGGAATAGACTTTAAACCACATTCTCCACAGTCAAATTAAAACAATATTTCATATATTTCACTTCCATATAATTTTAATGATAATACTCAACAAATAGACTCCATTACTAATGACTTTAATATTCATTTATCAATTAATTACGACAATGATACAATCTTTGCTAGTAAAGTAAATATGTATAATTTACGGAAACGAAATATAAAGAAAGCGGAAGCGTTTAAAGAGAAGCTGACAGATTCGAAACTAAATGACCACGAAAAACATAAAAGTATATATTTTCAACGTTTAATAAGATAACTTAAAGCCAAATCCGGTTAATATGTTTTCGTGTACACACATTAATCTAGCATTAAATTTATCACAAATAAAAAAACCTTATAAAAATTGACAAATGCAAGGAATGCGAAAATTTACAATTTAATAATCCCGAAACGCCCGGTGATCATAAACTGAACGCTCCCTCATGGCCGTGCCTTAAATACGGACACCAAGCTTGTGGTTATTCTAAAAATAAGCATATTTTACACCATTCATCTATTTTTCGATCTGATTGTCACCAGTTATATGTTAACACAAGTACTTGGTCAGTATGGTGCTTCGAAAGTGATTTCGAAATAAATATCACCAGCAAGAAAAACTTACTAGAGACTGTTGAATATTTAAAAAAAATTACCAATTCCTATATAGTAAAGAAGGATACGCATGAGACCAAAGACACCAAGACAACTGAAGCAATTCACATTGATTACATACCTAAAACAAAAAAAAAATTTACAAGGACATGCGGTTTAACAAACTTAGGAAATACTTGTTCTTTTAATTCAATTATACAAGTTCTTGAACAGACAACTGTATCTATTACAATCACTTCACAAAAATTCAGAATTCCGATAAAACTTTCATCTACCTGGTGGCACGATAAATCCAAATGATAAAAATTTATTAGTGCTGAATCCACGACATGTAATCTTAGAAGAATGGCGACCATTAACTCATAATTTAGCACAAACATTACAAGAATTAGAAAATAGTAGACCAGAAGCATATAACTCTAATTACCTTTTTTTTAAGTTTTACACAAAAATGCCACAGTTTACAAAAGGCCAACAACATGACCCAAACGAATTTTTATAACACCTTTTAGAAACAGTGCACAAAGTTACAAGGTATCAAACAGCAATCATAAAAAATTTAGGACTCAGTCACAAAACAGATACATCACCAGTTGAAACTGTTATAAAAAAAATAATAAAATTCTATGAATAATGGGCTTCTGAGTTACTATTACCTATTGAACAAGTTTTTCGAGGTATCTCAGGTAGTACATTGAAGTGTTAGGATTGCAAACATACTTTAAGCCAAGACAAATTCTTTCTCGAAGTGAGTCTACCAATATACGAAAAACATATTCCACAAGTCCCACCTTACCAAACAGAAGCACTAGATGAAAATAAATCACCCAAACTTCAAGTAAGGAAAAATACGAAGAATAAAAAGCCAACACAACATAATAATCCTATAATAGTAGAATGTAATAATATTGAAACCTCTACAATCAACGAAACAAGAAATTAGAGAAAATGTTCAAAATATAAATCAAATTCAGACAATAG
The DNA here is from genome assembly GCA_036346225.1 of Platerodrilus igneus. Taxonomy (NCBI): domain Eukaryota; kingdom Metazoa; phylum Arthropoda; class Insecta; order Coleoptera; family Lycidae; genus Platerodrilus; species Platerodrilus igneus. Next base: position 4,565,704 of record JARFIW010000544.1, read on the forward strand.
TCCACCAGTTAACAAAGCCAAAACTGAAAAGAATAGTTCACTTCGCTTACACAATGGTCCTAATGACGATACGAAAACGCGCCAAAATGAAGAATGCGAAACAAATGTTGTACGAGATAACACAAAGCAAAGATACTAATTTGAAAAAAGTGAAAACTGCAATCTTTTTTAAACAATTTCTCGGCATGTGAGTTACTACTGGAAATAATAAAGTAAAATCTGATATGTGCACAAACAGAAATCACGAACCTAGTAAAAGAACTATCTATACCGATACCACTAAACAACTTCTTATCTGCAATCCAACTGATATACTGATTTTACACTTAAAACAATTCAAGGTCTTTAGATCTCAAACAGCAAAGCCGAATAATCATATTTCTTTTCCAACGCTCTTAGAATTAACGCCATTTTGCACAAAACGATGCCAAAACCTCTCATCGTTTAATATAAATGAAACTAAAGTTTTATATACACTAATTGGAGTTGTAGAACACATAGGTTCAACTCAAGGTAGAGATTATGTTTCATACATAAAAGTAAGAACTCCGTTAGAAAACAAAATTTACCATTGGCAATTTGTACTAAAAAACCAAAAAAGCTCCCTGTCTCGCCATGTAAGGGTAACAAAGCCATCATTAAACCTCTCCGGGAAAATTGTACTATGTTTATGATCACTACGTATAGAAGTGCCTGAATAACAAGTCCTTAATGCACAGACATTTCTATTATTCTATGAACGAATCTTATAATACTAATTGCTTATAGCTATATTATGTAATACAGTATTGCCCGAAATAAACAGTACTGAAATTGTAATTGTTTTGTATATTTAAAAAATACATATTATTGACACTTTATTATATGTTCTAAATGTGCACCTCCTCGTTCGAGACAGACTTCATAACGATGTTCTAAGTTTCTGGTCATGTTATTGAATAAGGGTTGTCTCAGGGCTGCGAAGAAGACTCTAACGGCATCCTTTAATTCATCGATGGTTTGTGGTGCCCGTTTGAAAACGGCATTTTTAGCCATGCCCCAAATGTATGCGTCTGGAGGAGTGAGGTCTGGAGAATGTGAAGGATAAGGAAGTCAGTAAATCGTGATATGAATTTGCTTGGAAAATGTTCTTGAAGAAATTGACGAATTGCGGCAGCAGTATGGCAAGTTGCCCCATCCTGCTGAAAAAATTGGTTTCGAAATGCCTAGTTACGTGCACGACAGAATTGACGTAGATCAGGGATAAATCGTGTTAAAATTTGTCTGTACCTCTGTTGATTAAGTGTGACTTGCCTACCATTCTCTTCGATAAAGTACGGACCAATGATTCCGTGTCCGGAAACAGCACACCAGACACTCACTTTTTCACTATGTAAAGGAACCTCTTGAACCTCATCGGGTCTGGCAAAGCCCAGAAATCGATTTGTGCGACGATTCACATAGCCTGACAAGTGAAAATGTGCTTCGTCTGAAAACCAAACATTTTTCAAAAATTCAGGATTTTCATACTGTAACGCGAGAATTCTGGCGCAATATTCCACTCTACTGCGATAATCCCGAGGATGTAGTTGTTGATGTACCTGAATCACATACGAAAATGTACCCAGCTCCTTCAGGATTCTTTGAAAGGAAGTTCTTTTAAATCAAGTTGTAACGCTGTCCTTGCCTGGCTGACTTTCGGATTTTCTAAGATTTGCTCAAAAACACGTTCATGGTTATTGTTGTTGTTAACTGTCCTGGGACGCCCGAGTTTCCTTTTCGTTGGCACAATACACTACCTGTATTTCTAAACTTTTCAATAACCTTCAAAATTACAGCATTACTTGGAGAACGTTTATTAAACCTTTGTGTGAATTGATCAGACACGTATAGCAAACTTGCACCATTACGTCGGCCGATTCCGTATGAACGAAAATAATGCTCTACCAGAAACACTTTCTCCTCTGTACTTAACACCATTTTTAACAATTAGGCCCTACTAATTACTTGTTTGAGGTTTACTTGACATGTCTATACTAGCTAACTTGAGTGACAGCGCACGCATAAAAACACCGCCAACTTAGTTTCAGTACTGTTTATTTCGGGCAATACTGTATAATGAGATATGTTTTATTTACTGTGATATTTGTATTCATTTTTATTATATATGTTTATTTAATACTAAAGGACGTATATACAAAATTGTTTCAGTTTTAAAATTTCTTAAACCAATATTAGGAGCATATATAAAATAAAGCAGCTAAGTACCACTGCGAGGTTTCTAGTCCTCCATTAGGCGCCTCCCCAGGTGGCGAATAGGGGAAAGTCTCCCAGATATGGGTGGTACCGGGGAAATGAAATGCGCGAGGTGGACCAAAACTAGAGCTGCGTCTGTTTTTATAATAAACGGCAGCAAACACCGGCTGTCTCCATCTTAGATGCGGATAAACCACTACCCTGGGACTAATAATCTTAGTTTTAACTATAGGATAATTACAAATCCCTTCTCCAATGAAGCATTTTTGACTTTCTTTACTGCACGACTATGTTGGTTGGGCGTCAGTGCGACCTTTATTTTTTTTTGTTGACCTCCACTCACTGGATACAAGTGAAGCTTTAATTGTTCACGGCTAAGTCTGGGAATTACCCCAAGGGTGAGCAATGAGAAAGGGTGAGGGGATGGTCTAAACTCTGCAATAAATTAATAAAAAGAAAATGGGTTGAGCGCCACTGTATCTGTATGGATGATAACACTAAAGATTCATTACTCCTATGAGAAGATACAGAAACTCATGGGATGTAAACACAATAAAAAACTTACAACTTACTGAACTAATGTATCTGGACACCTCTGGAGCATACTTACAACCTCTCCAATCTCGATGATCCTGAAAAAAAAATACACAACAAATTCTCTATTAGAAAGACACAGTTTGTGCTTTCTAATAAAAAAACAGACTAATAATTACAGGTGGATAATGTTAAGATTACCACACCAAAGATATTTGAATCAAAAATGAATACCTAGAACAAATCAGTTGTAGCATATCTGTGCTTTTTAAATTACTTCAGCATTCGTATACTTTCATTATTCAAAGATTTATTTTCTTTAAAAAAAATTTTATAAAAATTAATTGTGCATGGAATAAAAAACTTGAGTCCAAAAATAAAATTTAATATAGTTTCTCTCTTTTCGTTTTTTTCTTTAAATATGTTTACAAAAATAAAATGATAAAATTGGTTTCTCAATACATCTGCCTTGACATAACAAGACCTTAAGTTAATAATATTTTATAACAAGTTTTTACTACCAAATACCCAGATCTGATTATTGTCTTACATATGTTTCACATTGAGTTTAAATTATCTCTTAAAAAAACTTGAATCACGTGCAGTTAACTTGGACAAACAACTTTTCAATTAATTCAGGTATTATGACCTTATAAAAATTTGACATCTACAAGTAATTTTCTAGAAAACAGGAAATGGACTTTGAAGTCTCATCTTTTTAACAAGTGAATTTCTGCATATCTTACAAAATTATTATAATAGCATTTCGTGACAATAATCTTCCACGCTGTTCTTTATGCATAAAATTTAATTTATCCAAGCAATCCCTAAATACAATTTGTGTGAGCACACTCGAGGTCTTACAAACATAACAAAAAAAGGTTTGATACCTGTATTTGATGAGGTCGTCATCCCTAGTTACCAAACTGCGACGCACGTCTTCTGAAATCTGCTTATCAAATGGTTGTAACAAAATACCAACAACAGCTGTAGTTGCCTTAACAAACGAGTAGTGTTCCAATCTCTTTATTCGAATATATCATTATCTTACTATATCATTATGTTACCACATCATTCTACTCCGTCATGCGCTAAAGGAATAAAGATATTTTATAAATTATTTGATTAATGCGATCTTACCGTTAACAAGTACCGACACGAATCAATTTTAAACTACCACATCACAGCACGCCTATTCTGAGGCCCCACTTGTGCAAAGCCTGAGAACCCACGTGTTTTGTACGATGCAATCTCAACTACATTCTCAAAAGCAATCGCCGACTTTCTTATTCGTACCGTACAAGTACGGGACCGCTTATCTGCGTGACGCATCACCCCGTGACCGTATTCACGCACGCGCTATTCTAATTCTAACGAATGAAAGGGAATAATCCGCCTGCAAGTTAGGCAAAACAAACGACTAGACCCCTTATAAATATGTTTCTTGAAAGTATATTATTATTAAATATCTCTGGGTAAAGCATTTAAGTTATTTAAGCAAACATGATTTCCTGTTTCATTATGGAATTGTTTCTTTTAGATATAACAGTATCAAATACGAAAATTAAATACCACAGAATAAAATTATACTGATGCGATTCTTGCAAAAATGGTGTTATAGAATATATATTCGTTACACCAACACAAATATCGAATAATGCATGATGAAAATTTCTCTAATTAGAACTACTCTCGGAGGCACCTTAAACGGGGAATCCTCCGTCGCGAAAAGCGGCGCAATTGGGCCATCGGATTCTGGAGAGCCCGAAACAACATGCAAACAACAAAACAAAAATCCCAGAAAACAAAAACTCTCAAGATCAAGACAAAATAAAATGTTTCTTTGGAACGCTAAATATAAACTTACTGCTAAAAACAGGAAAACTTAAACAACTAACCAAAATACTAAATGAATATAAGATCATAATCCTTGCCCTTCAAGAAACGAGATTCACAGACGGAATTATAATGGAATCAGAAGGATAAAGGATTTTCAAGGGTAAAAGGGGCCTAAACCCAATGGGAAAAGGCATATGACACCTTGAAACTGCTATATGATGAACACGATTATTATCAACTCTATAACAGATTTCTACTCACCAAATGAAAGACTAGCATTCATGACACTAAGATGTGCAAATAAGTTCTGAACCCTAATAATTGCCATGCTCCCATTAACGAAGACAACATAAGATATTCAAAGAAAGTTAAGAAATACTGGGAATCCTTAGAACATGAACTATCTAAGATCCCAGGAAAAAATATTAAGATCCTGCTAGGTGACTTTATCGCACAAATCGGAAAAGAGAGAAAATACAAAGAGACAGTAGGAGAATACCCTCCCACAAAAGAACCAACAAAAATGGAGAGAGACTGATAGAATTGTGCAAAGATGTTAATCTTAAACCAATGTCCACAAATTTTAGACACTTACCATGAAAACATAAAACATGGAAATCACCAAATCACAGCTTGAGGAATTCCAAATCGATCACGTCACCAATTTATTCAATAACCAAATGGAAATTATAAATGTAAAATTCGGAAAGGTGCAAGCATTCAAACAGACCACTACCTAACAACACTAAAAATAAAATTTATCTCCCAAAAAAAGCCAATTAACAATAATTCTAAATTAGAGGAGTAACACAAAAATATTAAATCTAAAAAGACGCGAATTTCAGGAAAAACTAAACATTGAAACAGAAGAATGGAATGAAATCAAAACTAAAAAGTCAAATCATCGAGGGAGATAGCTCCACTCAAGAGGCAGAGAAAACACAGGTAGTGGAATGAACAGTGCGAAGTTAGGATTAAGACCTGGAAAAAATAGCACTCAACCAAAAATGACAAAGACCTTATTTTATTCAAAGAACAGAGATCACAAACTGCAAAAATAATAAGAACAAACAAGAGAAATTTTGACAAGATCCAATTACAAAAAAAAAAATAAAGACTTTAGAAAAAAACAACACAAGAACATTCTGTAAAACCCTTAAACAGAACCTTTAAGGATACCAACCACCACACCTATGTTTCAAAACCGAAAGAAAAATAGCCCTAAATAACCAAGAAAACTGTAAAATACTGGCAACATATTTCAAAAAGCTATTAAACTGCGAAGAAACAAAAACAAAATTTCCAAAACGAAATTCAAATTTGAAAACTCCAGACCACCAGACTTAACAGTAATTCAACAGATTATTAAATAACTAAAAAATGAGAGAGCCCCATGAGAAGACTCGATAGTAGCAGAAATGTGGAAAAACGTAGATACCAAGACAGTCAAAAGTCCACAAAAATAATAAAAAATATCTGAGAAACGGAAGAAATACCAGAAGATTGGAAAACAGCTATGATCCACTCAATACACAAAAAAGGAGATAAAACAGATTTCAAATAATTATCGCGGAATTTCGCTCCTATTTGTAACATACATAATCCTATTCAAAGCGTTACAAAATAGATTGGAGCTCCAAATGGACCCACAAATAGGTGACTACCAGGGAAGATTTATGAAAGGAACATACTGGGCTGAACAGATGTTAAACCTGTAACTTACAATAAGGTACAGAAGACTAAGAGCAAAGGACATACATGTAACATTTGTTGATTTTAAAAAAGCATATGATTCTATAGATAGAGAAACACTACTCAATACATTAGAAAAATTCGTAGCAAATGACAAATCAATCGCAATTATAAAAATACTCTAACAAACACGAAATCAAAAGTAAAATTTATGGGACAAATTTTAGAACCTTTTTTGGCCAAAATAGGAGTAAGACAGGGAGATGGATTATCCCCACTACTCTTCAACTGTGCACTGTAGAAGGTAATGAGAGAGTGGAGGAAAAGAATAGAAAAACAAGGAATTCCTAAAATAAAAATAGGAAGAAAAAAGATAAAATGGAAACTAACTGTCTGGCATTTAAAGACGATCTGGCAATACTAGCGGAAAACTTAGAAGATGCAAAAAAAACAAATTGATATACTGAAAGAGGCAACAGAAAAGGTTGGACCACAAATATCATATAAAAAATACGGAATACAACACTAATAGAAAACCTATACCAAAACAGATCACAACAATATATAGAAAAATTAAGGGAGTAAACAAGTTCAAATACCTGGAAGAAATAATTCAACCAAACGCCCTTGACAAAGAAGCCATCATAACAAGAGCAAGAAAACTAGAACTAGCATTCCACTTGACAAAAAATATATACAATAAGAAGTCCATATCCATCAATGCAAAGATAAGGCAGTATAATACAGATATCAAACCAGAGGGCCTCTATGCCTCACAATGCCTTACACTGAACACAGACAGACAGCTAGACGCGGTAGAAAAAAGAGAAAAATTTTTTTTACAGAAAATCCTGGGACCAAAATGTGAAGACGGAAAATGGAAACTGAAAAGCAATAAAGAGATTTATTTAAAAATAGAGAAAATAATGGACACAATGAGAAAGAGAAGAGTGATATTTTACCGCACATTAAAAGTATGAACGATGAAAGATTAACAAAGAGACTATTCAATTACTTCGATAGAAACCCTAAGACACAGATTACATGGATCAAGGAAATAACAAAAATTTGAAAAAAATGAAAATAGATAGAAAAGAGGTAGAACAAAGAGAAAAACTCTGAGTAAAAGTAAGAGGGTTCAAAGGTTTTCAAGAAAAGGAGAGGAGACAGAAGCAAAATGGACAGAAAAAAGAAAGAAACAACACTGAAAAAATTAAAGAATACTGGAAGAGAAGAAAGAGGGGAGAAAGATAATCATCACAAGTTATTTCATTTGGTCCATAGTTGGTCGAAATCGAAAGAAGAAAACAGCTAAGTAAATAGCTATTGTTTTGTTTAAGCTTTACATAATTTCTAAATCAGATTTATTGTTTCTCGTTAGTTAAAATTTCAAAACTGTAACTATTTAATTTATAAAATCCTTTTGTGAGGATAAAAAGTTGTGCGCATTTAATTATTGAAATCAGAATGGCGGAAACAACTTCAAAACTCTAGCTACGATATCTAAGTTAAAATTGGCTTTAATTCCTAGAACGCTAGGAATTCTAAAATAACAGTAGTGACAAGTAAAATTCAATTTGTGAATAGAATGTCGAGTGGTTCAGCTTCAAAATCTATTTAAAATATTTATCGGCAAAGCTCCGAAACTAATTTAGAACTTCTAAATCACTTGCTACTTAGAAAACAACAACCGCTATCAAACGCATTGGGCCTGTATGTTGAAGGGTTGTTCTTCGACAGCAAAATTAATGTTTTATCACAATGCGGAAAGCAATAGAATTCAAGTTTGGAATAGAGGTTTGTAGTCAATACCTAATGTAGTTAAATTTGTTTTTTAAACCAAGTTAGTAAAAGTATGTTGTGCACAAAATGTAAGGATGAATAGCTTTACTTATATCGGGGAAAGTTGCACCCCTGATTTTGCTGTACGTTTCGATTTAATTGTCTAGCGTTTACAAAACACATTACCTCACCCTTTATAAAAATACACCTTTGCATAGCATATCCATTTGAGTCTCAGGCTTTCTAAAAAGAAAAGCTGTAGAAGATAAGTTAACGATGTATCTACGTTTGTGCTAATGAACTATAGAAGTAGATTTAGGTATGGAGCAAGGTGAAAATGCTCCGTAATACATAAACTAAAGTTGTGCCCATTGAGATAGTTAAATATGTGACAATAATAAAATCAGCTACAGATATTAAAAACTATATATTGTCAATATCAATTACAACAAATAAAATACAATTTAATACAAAAATGAGGGCTAAAGGTACAAGAAATAAAACAAACAAAAATAAAATAAATTCTTTATAACAGAATTCGTTTTAACTTGAAGAACTGTAGCTAGATAAAAACCGAAACTTATTTTTAACTTAAAATTTAATTGTTTCTGCACTAGTAGCAGCAAATTTATTGCTGCGAACTATTAGGGAACCCGGCAAAACACGCAAATGCATAATCGAAGTGTATTCTACAGAAGTCTAGAACATTCAAGCAAACACCAGACTATGAATCAGCTAGTTAATTTTAGGGTATATATTTATAAGATCGGTTATGAGTATACATCGGTTAGTTTATATTAATGTCGTATATAAGTCGTATCGTGTATAGCTAGTGGGTCATTACGTTTTGAAGGTCCTATAGTAATTTTAAATTTGTGTTATGTGAACGTGCATATTGTACCGCCAGCTTGTACATAAATAGACAAAAGGGTAATAAATTATAGTAATGTTAGTGTTGTTAAGAAGACTTACGTTTAAGGATTTAGAGTAAAAAAATATTAGTGCTTCTAAATAGCATTAGTATGATAGTGCTTGCAACGCGCCATATATGTAAACATATATTAATCTTATATTTTATAACATTATTTAAAATATGGACACTGCGCCGTAAATACATGAGCCTGGTATTTCCAGCGTTGCTGATAAAATATAGGGTGCTTAGCTAGGAAGGTCAATTGGGGGGACGAGCAGTTAGTTAATGTTTAGCTACGCGTGCATACAGGTAGCTATGCCAGCTGTCTATGCCGAGAGTATTTCAGGTTTATTAATTATAAGGAATTTAGTCGGATGTTCACATACTTCTAGGATAAAAGCTTTGATATTTACTCTGTAGATATCAATTGCAGATATTTGCTAGTTGTGTTTTAGAGATTTAGCAAAGTATTATATAAATCGTTACGGGTATTGAAGATGCTTTTGTAGCGTAATTTAAGGTGTTGACGATGGTGTTGTGTAAGCTGCAATAAAGTGAAGGATTTTTGTGGTGAAGCCACCCGGCGCACCGGCAGGTATTTATACGCTTGCACCTGCAAGGACTCCTAGAACGTAAGAGTTGACCTTTATTTTAATCTGATAATTTGTATAAATTTGTGCGTTAGCACGTGCTGTAATCGGTTTGTGTTAAGGGGTGTTTAATTGGGCGTATTATACAACATTATAAACATGTTAAGTTGGCTTTTTATTACCAACCGTACGACGTTTGAAGTAATTTCAGTATGTATTTCAACAGTTGATAATAATTGTTAAATTGCCCTCGGCTGTTGTTGTATATTTGCTAACCTGAACCCATAAGAACCATTAAGAGTATTACGTTTTTCTTCGTGCTCGACACGGATTGACATCTACATTTTCGCGCCAACTAGTGGAGCGAATAAACAACTGTGAGGGACCTAGTGAGGTATAAGCATTTGTTGAAATACGGATAATGCGCTTAGTGAGTGGAAAGGTGTTAAAATTAAGCATGCCCAGAGAAGGGGGAAGGAGGGCAGGGCGGTAGAGAATGACGTAGAGGGAGGTGCACTAGAAGACTCATTGCATAAAATAATGGGCGAAGTAGATAACAGTTTGTCGGCGGTAGTCGGAAATTGTTTAAGCGATGCTTTGAAAAATTTGAACCTGAATTTAAGCGAGGGATTTTCGCAAAACTCGTCGGCCTTAGAAAAGGAAAAAGAATTTAGAAACAAGTAGATAAAAAAGACGGGTGATGTGTGGGTTTAGAGGGCGTCGGTGGTGATTCAGAATCGAGGATAAATTACAGTTTGGAAAGATGTGGGGGGTACGAACCTACATTTTTCACCAAACGGAGTCTTACACCCGGTGCCATTTACAAAAAGATTGGAAAGTATTTGCAAAACAGGGCTGGGGTACCGTATAAAAAGCGAGTAGTTTTTGCGGTAAATCGTTTAAGGGGTTCGGCTCAAGATTGGGCTGAAATAAAAGAGTTTTCGTCATTTGAAATTTTTAAATTACAATTTTTCTTGCGTTACTGGAGCATAGAAATGGAAAGGAACACACTTTTTCGTGTTAAATACGGATTTTACGAAACAGGATCTCGTGCAGATTATTTTCTTAAGATAATTAAAGAAGCTAAATATTTAACTCAACTTTTGTCAGAGAGAGAGAGCTTATTAATTGGGTAATGAACCATTTTGATATGGAAATAGAAAAGGGCATTTTGAATTCGTGTTTGGCTACTATCGAAGAGGTAAAAGTTCATCTAAGAAAATCGATGCTTCATACGAGGTACTCCCAAATAGCAGGGGTCAAGCTCCTCGTTCGAATAGTGGAGGTTCTTATCGAAACGCTAATTTTCGTTCGAGCAATGTTAATAATGCCGCTCAAAATAGCAGTCAGAATAGGATGAATTGGCGTAAGGAAAATCGTGTCGAGCAGGACCGATCTGAAAATAACCGATCAGAAAGTGAATCTACCCAAAGGGATCAACGCGAGGTTATGACTATTTTAATTCAGATTTCGGTGAAGTTATCGAGGGAGAGGCGCGGGATGTGCAGTTGAAACCTGTCGCTCTAATTCCATCGGCTGATATTTTGGTTAATGATATGATTGGCGTAAAGGCGTTGGTAGATTCCGGGTCTCAGATAACGGAAATTTCGGAAAGTTTTCTAAAGAAGGTGGTGCAGAATAGTTCTACAGTGCCTAGGGTTCCATGTAGGAACGCTCAATTAACGGGAGCATGGGGAAAAAAGAGTGTGATTGTTAAGGCACAGGTTTATTTAATCCTAAATATAGGTGAGCATGTAATTTATTACCCATTTTTGGTGATTCCGGGGTTGGTAAGAGATGTAATCTTGGGATGCGACTGAATGCAAGATTATGAAGTAGATATTGATTTTTCCAGGGGTTCACTGAGAGATAAATTTTTTGGCGAGGTACAAGAGTTAAAGTTTGTGGGTGAACCAAATTCGGGTGTACATATCTTAATAAGCAAGATAAAAGAGGATCGTATAAGCCGTTATAATAGAAAGAAATTTCCGATGTTGTACTCTTCGCAGGACATTGCAGAAGTTGCCGATAGGGCCGAGTCGTGGACTGCCAAGGAAAAAGGAGTGTTAAAAAATTTGTTGTTTGAATATAGGGACATATTTTCAAAACATCTCGGACTAATCAAAGGATACTTCACGAAATCCGTTTAATTGATTATTCTCTTTTTGCCTGTAAACAATATCCAATTCCCTATGCTTTTCGGGAGGAAGCTAGAAAACAAATAAAAGAGATGGAAGAATGGGGGGTCGTAAAAATGCGCCGACCTGAAGATATCAGTCCGCTGGTAACTGTTAAAAAGAAGGATGGGACCATTCGGGTTTGCCTTGATGCAAGCTATCTAAATAAGGGAATGGAGAAGGATATGGCAATTCCACCGAATCCTTGTGAGTTGTTGTATGAATTCAGTCCAGGTCAGTGTCTTAGTACGCTTGACTTGACGGCGTCTTACTGGCAGGTAGCCATATCTGCGAAACATAAAAAATATACGGGTTTTCTATTTGACGGACAGACCCATGTTTTTCGGGTCCTGCCGTTTGGCTTATCAACATCGGTGAGCAGCTTTATAAGGGCCGTGTATAATGTCTTAAGTGCTGAGCTAATGGAATTTGCAATCCCGTACGTGGACGACATATTGATATTTTCTGTCAATCCTAACCGTCACATGGAGCATGTAGCTATTATTTTTCGTAAATTAAAGGCGGCTGGGGTTGCCGTAAAGTTAAAAAAATGTTATTTTGTGAGAAATTAAGTTCGTTTTTTAGGACATTATTTCTCCTAGAGGGGTGTGTTACGTAAAAGGCATTGAGGGACTTCTGAATAGTGTATATCATGATAGTACTGGCTACACTCCAGAAATGCTTCGTTTTGGAAGCGAAAGAGAGTGGAAGTTTTCAAAGTTTATTAATTTTCCTGAAAGTGGAAAATCGGTGGATAACGGTAAGAAAATGGTGCTCCTGGCTCGCGAACGATTGATTTAAAAAGCTGAAAAAAGGCGCTTTTGCCTTCATATAAAGCATAAATTCTAAACTTCTATCGACGTGGGTGAAAAAGTTTGGGTGCGTGCTCATCCTCAATCTGCGTCTGAGAGTAGTGAAATCAAAGAGTTTTTCTTGTTATTTAAGGGTCCCTGTACCATTGTTAATAAAAAGGAACGTAATGCGTACGAAGTGTGTTTAGATGAAGGGCAAATTAATTTAGGTATACATAATGTATTTAATCTGTAGAAATATGTGCCACCGGTTCAGTTTCTGTAAGTTGGGGATAGGGCAAGCGGATGTCTTGTTTCTAGGCGTTAGTTTATAAGTTTATTTTTGGTTTAGTTTAGTTGCGCTTTCAACTTTGTATTGATTTATCATAATTGGTTATTCAAATTCAATAGGGGGTAATGTAACGCGCCATATATGTAAACATATATTAATCTTATATTTCATAAGATTATTCAAAATATGGGCACTGCGCGGTAAATACATGAACTTGATATTTCCAGCGTTGCTGATAAAAAAGGGTGCTTAGCTAGGAAGGTCAATCGGGGGGACCAGTAGTTAGTTGATGTTTAGATGCGCGTGGTTACATATGGCTATGCCAGCTGCCCATGCCGAAGGTATATCAGGTTTATTAATTATAAGGTATTTAGTCGGATGTTCACATACCTCTAGGATGAGAGCTTTGATGTTTACTCTGTAGATATCAATTGCAGATATTTGCTAGTTGTGTTTTAGAGATTTAGCGAAGTATTATATAAATCGTTACGGGTATTGAAGATGCTTTTGTAGCGTAATTTAAGGTGTTGACAATGGTGTTAGTGTAAAAAAGTGAAGGATTTTTGTGGTGGAGCCACCCAACGCACCTGCAGGTAGTTATGCGCTTGCACCTGCAAGGACTTCTAGAACGTAAGTGTTGACCTTTATGTTAATCTAATAATTTGTATAAATTTTGCGCTAGCACGTGCTGTAATCGGTTCGCGTTAAGGTGTGTTTAATAGGGCGTATTATAAAATATTTTAAACATTCAGTCGGCTTTTTATTACCAGCGGAACGACGTTTGAAGTAATTTCAGTATGTATTTCAACAGTTAATAATAAATGTTATACTGCCCTCGGTCTGTCGTTGTATATTTGCTAACCTGATCCCCCGAGAACAATTAAGAGTATTACGTCTTTCTTCGTGCTCGACACGGATTGACATCTACATGCTTGAATGTTAATTGGACTGAAAATATGCATAAATAAGGCATGTACTGTTAATTAAACTTGTGAATAGTGAGTGATAAAGACGTTTGCTATTACTTGTTCTAAATTGGTGAACGCGTTAACAGTAGCCTGCTACATTATTATGGATTTTATTGGTATCCAATTTATTGCAAATATTATATTTATATTAATGCTAAATTAATCATCCATTGTTATAAATTAATTTTAATTGAGAACATGAAAGTGTTTTCCGCTTGTTACGGACACGGGTAATGTTAGTAATAACCACAGTACAATAAAACTATTTTGAAATTATAAATCGAAATTATTATGATATTTGAATGTAATAAATTTAAAGAAAATTTAATTTTTTTTTCTGATTATTGATTATGAATAGATCTTTGAATAATCATAATACCTTATATATTTCTATGCAACTAATATCTTGATCTATCTTTACATTTGAAATATTTATCGGACATGATTCAATTATATTTTAACTCTTCTAAGCTAATACTTTTTAAAATGCGAAAATTATATAAAATTTTAAAGCCATTTTTGTGGCATTTTAACTGCTCACATTTATCTAAAATTACGTTAATAAAATCTTCATTAAATAATGATTAAGGATCACCAGGAGTTATCGGGCGAAAATTTGAATTGGAATGTCATTGATCTTCATATTTCGGAAGCAGCAATTTATATTTCCGCCTCTGTGTTTACTTTAGTTTGCTTTTAGGAGTTGATTGTAAAGGGCATTGCTGCGTGGTAGTGCAGTAATCGCGATTGATATATCGAATAACGAATTAACTAGGAAACGGGAAATTAAAAAATCACTAACGGAATGTTTATGAATATTGACGGAAGCATTTGATGATAATGGTATTAGATTGGATTCAATTAAGGAGGGGGCATACGACACACGCACTTGGCCTCCTAGTGGGCCAACCGTGCTACCTTTCTTACTCTAAATTGGTCCTTCATCGCTCACACACCCGAATTTGTAAGTCTATTTGAGGACGTCGGACCATAACGTGTTTCTGATTATGTTCTCATCAGGACAGGGGTCCAACAGCATGGATCCTCAAAGTCGATCAAGTGCCCGGCATGTGTGTAGAATCTGCATCTACGCCTCGTCCTTCATGGCAGCCATGATAGGTTCAATCGCCTGACACACCCATCCTGTGCATGGGTTTCTTTATTTGGCAGTGCCCAGTCAGAAAACCCCTACATGTGAATTTCCAATGCTCTACCCGAAGGTACTACATTGTCCAGGAAACGAGTTTTTTTACGTGGAAAATTTTGAATTTTGTTGAACCTTTGCTGTTCCAAGCAAGGTAGGGATCTTTAACGTGCGTAGCAACATTCACACACGGGAACCACCATTTTACCTTTCATCCGAACGAAGGCGTATTTTTGTGAAAAATGCTCGCCTAACATTTTTCAAGCGGACCGTGTCGGAATTCGAACCCGGGACCTTGAGCGTAGTAGTCACAAGCAAACTAACTACGCCACAAAGCCGCCCAGTCAAAATACCGCCCAACAACCGTAGTTTCGCTTAGCAAGTTTATGATATATTCTTTTATTTCAGTCAGGGGGACCTAATGCATATTATACAAGCTCGTCTGTCCTTACGATAACGGTGGGATGATTGCCATATCATGGAAACTATCGCAGATTGCAATATAGGAACCGATGACTCAGGGCCAACGAAACTCTAAACCGATCCTTGTTCTGCAAGAGCGCCTGCCTGTTCCTTGCCTACTTCAGCAGCGAATGTAAGTGAGAAAAAGTAATTAAAGCAATTTAAATGATAAACGGATAAAAACTATTTTAAATTAGGCACTGGGCACTACCCTGCCGCCTCTTCGAAGCAAGGTCGTACAGTGAAAATGACACTTAAGTTATCGTTAAACGATCACAACTTGATTGTATACGAAATACAAAAATGACAACCAAAATGAAATGGATTCAGGAAATAATACAGAAAGAAAGAAATGTAACACCTCGAAAACATACTGATTAGAATTATTAGAAAGCTAGAGCCTACCAAAAGATATTCAACCTAATCAAGACCCTAATATATATGAGATACAACTACAAAAAACATAATGCAGACTGAATCTAACAATGTACCAAAACAAGTAATAAATATTAACTCCAAGACCATACATTAGACAGTTGAAATTACAAAATTAACAGACAAAGTCCGTAGAATTAGGAGAGTATATCAAATATCGCTAACACACCAGAAGAAAACTTTTAATCAAGCAGGTACAGAACAATAAAAACGAAATACAAGCATCGAATCTTGGATATAAAAAGGAAAAGTTGGATTGCCTTTGCACAAAGAAATCTACAAATAAACAGTTGGAGAATACGGTGCAAGATTGAAACGTTTTTTTTATGTTGGGTGCCAGTGCAGAAAAATTTTCCGCTTCCTTCACAGAGAATCGAAGAAAGGGCCATCTTCCGACATAGCTACGGGTCTATTCCTGGGTAGAGCAATAAGAAGTGGGGGGTAAGTTGAATTTTGTTTTCAAACAAAAACTAAACAAAGTGAAATAGGCGCCACCAAGTCCTGAGATAATCACAATAAAAAAAAAAGCACAATTCTAAGGGCGGACGTGGAAACCCAAAGATAAAACGATCGCCTTCGTTAACAAAAACCTGTCTTATAAAAATAAGACGCAGCTCTTGTAAGAAATTACAAAGATTAAATAAAAAAAATGTAGAACACCATTTGAGTCCTATAAAAGTATCAAAAATGAAAAATGTATATCCAATATGATATTGGCACAAAATTATTACCCAAAAGTTCTACCTTTATGTTGTCAGATTTGATCGCATTTGACCAAAATAAAAGTCTCAAAGTTTAACTAATTGTTTACTGAAGCAGAAAAACTTTCTTTTAAAAATTCATAACTTTTTAACATGTAAAAATTCTCAACAATAATGTTTATAACAAAATCAAAATTTTGTCTTTTTAAAGCAAAAGACTGCTCTTTAAACATAAGCTTGTTTTAAATATTTAATCAAAAAAAATTTGTAAACACAATGCATTGAACTGGCATTTCTATCCTGGGCAGATCTAATCAGGTGGATTACAGTTTCATAATTATTACGCAGCGTGTATTTAAATTTTGCAATGGAGTGAAATAAACTTCCATGTACATAACAAATTAAAAGTAAACAAAAGTTCACTGCTATTACTTATCAAGTACTTTTTGTATTAAGTATATAAATTTTCATAACCTAAAAATTTTTGTATGAACACAAATGCAAACACTTTGCAATTGTCACTAAACAAAATTAAATTTTTATACTAAGTTTTTATAATTGATATGTGAATAAAAGCTAACTTCATGATTGAAGAATGTTTAATTTGAATTTTAGGAAAGCTACACGAAGCATCTGCTTTCACGGCAAATGTCTTTAAAATGTTACTACATCACAAAAAAAAATATAACGTCGAAAATATATTTCGAAATTTATCTGAAGTTTGAATGTAAACAAAGCCTACAAATATATAAACCTAACCTAACAAAAATTTCTTTCTGCGGTTTGTAAAACCAGTTTAACAATAATCAAAAGTGAAACAGGTCATATGGTCATAAACATGATAGCAAATTTCGTGTTTTTTATATGACCGTCTGTTTATCAAAGACATTCTAAACACATGCAAAGTTTCTTAAATTTAACGACGAACCAAACAGCATCTGATTTTCATAGGCAAATCCCATCAGAAATTTCATCAGCTCCAAACAACACCATAAACCATTTCTTGAGGTATCAGCAATCACGACCACATGTCCGCAATCTCCAATCCTTGTAGAGAAGAATGCAAGTTACAAAACAAAATTCTCACTTGTACTTTTCTATTATTTTTCGTAGGCGCACTAAATAAATGAAACAAAATTAAATTGAGTTCGTAAAATGTATAAATTACAAACCGTTAGTAGAAGTTATAGATATTTATTCAAGTCTACCATGACTTGAACCACTCACACAAATAATTTAATCGAAGGTCGCAAGCCTCTAGTCAGGAAAACATCTTGAAGAATTGATAGCTTGGCTGCGACTAACGAACAAACGAGAACGAACGATAGCAACGATTCAAAGACTCGCCGTTAGAGGTGGCGGAATACGAAGGCAACAAGATTGCTAGAAATGCTCGACAAAATAGCTTTATGTCACACAGATATTTTACTACAAGAAGATTATTAAAACGAAGCGTTCCATTATGTACTATATGGAAGATTAATAAAGAATAAGGCACGCTTGGCGCATTATACTTGTAATTCAATGCGAATAAATACTGAGCAAATTAAACATGTTTCAAGATATTGGGAGAAAGTATAAGACCTGATCCAGTGCTCTCAACGGTGGCAACAAAGAACCAGAGACAAACAAAATACTGGAAAACTACAGCGGCACTCCTACTATAAACACTACTTCCAGATTCCAACTTAACAAATGAAATGAGATATTAGCTATTAAAGCCGCTGTTGCCGAAGTTGCTACAACCCTTAACCAGCTTATATAACACATGCTTGCGACAAAATGAAATGTTAAAAACCTGAAAGCAGGCTGAATAAGTTATAATAAGTAAGAGAATAGACCAATGTTAAACTACTCCTCAATACTACACGCCTATCTGCCTGCTTAATAACTTGGTAAAAATGCAGGAAAGATTTTTATGCATAATACTCTACGAACAACAGGGGCTGGTAGGACTGAACAACGACCAATACTGTTTGAAAAAAAAGGTCGCTCAAGTGAAAATGTGATCAACAACGCGTTAACTTTAATCGAAACAAGTAATAGGAAACGTGGCGCAATAATACTAGTACATATCACCAGCACATTTAATAACCTATGATGGCCAGCGGATCAACACCACAATTTCAAAAATTACATCCAGTAAAATATGTACACCTTATAGACACAGAAACAAATAGTAAGTGAATAACAAAAGGCTGTCCCCAGGGATCAATCTGGCGACCGATTTTCTGGGACATACTAATAGAACAACTCCTGGAAGTACTCGAAAGGGCGATGGAGGTACTATCCGTCACGGTATATGCGGACGACATAGTCATCGCTCTCAACGGAAACAGCAAAATAGACATAGCACGAAAGATACAACCAATATTAGTACTAATCGAAAATTAGTAAACTGATAACAAGCTCCGAGTATCAAGAGAGAAAACCACACATATTGTATAAAAGGAAAACCCACGCCACTACCAGCAGTTGGGATTAAAAAAAAATTGAGAAAAATTGTTTAAGAATAACTTTGACATATACCAATCACATTACATAAATAAGCGTTAAACCGAAGGCAATAACGTACATCTGGTGCAGAACCAAGATAGAATACCACTAAACAGGGTGAGATTATACGTTAGCAATGTACTCGCTGCTATGATCTCCTATGCTATGTGTATCTGGGCACATAGAATATCATGGTACCGGCAAATACAGTAAACAAAACACAACGAGCAGCCCTAATAAGGTTGACCGTGGCGTACAGAACAACGTCACTGAGCGCCCTGACAGTCGTCCTAAGGATAACACGCTTTACCTGGAAATAAAGAAAACAGCCGCAATGTTCTGGCTGCGGAAAGGAAACAATCGGGTTCGTATCCCGACACGGTCCGCTTGGAAAATGTTACGCGAGCAGGTAAAATGGAGGTTCCGTGTGTGAGTGTTGTCACGTACGTTAAAGATCCCTACCTTGCTTGGAACAGCAAGGGTTCGGCAAAATTCCAAATTTTCCAGGTAAAAAACTCGTTTGCTGGCCAATGTAGTACCTTCGGGTGGAGCGTTGGAAAATCACATTTAAGGAAAGGAAACAATGCACAAGTCCAACAAATATGTGGTTAAGAATGCCACACAAAGCTACAACTGGAAGAAGTACACACCTATTAATACCTAGCGGTAAAGACAGATTAAATCTAAAACACTAACCCATCGGATAAACTAAGAAGTAAGTAACGTGACAGGGCCCATAGTCGGCATACAAATACCAGGTGTTGCTAACAAATACAGGTAGATGTTAATACGAAAAAATTGGAACACCTACACATATGGTTTTGACTTGTTCACGCATACAAAACGACAATAACGTCGTGTTAATGGGGTAACTTGGCACAATTAAACACTAAAGAACAAATGCAACAAGAAGAAACAGGTACGACCAACTAAATATACTTGCATAGCAGTATTCTTGGAGCGTAAAAAGAGGTTACATACAACAGCTCCGATCAAACAGAACACCTACTTAACCAAGATAAATAAGAATAATCTAGGAGAATTAAATATTAGGCCAGAAATCTTGCACGAATACCCTGTTTCCGACTACCGACGGCTGAGTTCGTGTACGGTTAAGTTTTGGCGGAACACCGGGTTTCCAGAATTCCGACTATCAATGGCCGGAAATCTGATGAGAAGCACCTAGGCTAAAAGTGATGAGTAGTTGTAAGGGAGAAGGATAGTTTTAAAGGTGATAGGTGTGGTTAGATGATGGATAATTGTAAAGGTTATGAGATCAAATAGGAGTCTTAGTGAAAGGAACTGGAAAACTTTAAGGAGGAGTATAAATGGCCGGTAAGAGCCATTCGTATACACCTAATTTCCGACTGACAATTATCGAGGACAGGGTAGTAGAACATTGGGTTTCCAGATTTCTGGCAGCCGATAGTCAGAAACCCAATGGGAAGCAAGTAGGTAAAGTAATGGAGACAACAAAAGTAGTGATAGTTTTAGATAAGAGCAAAAGGCAAGTATGCACAAAACAACATAAGAAGACACAAACATTAGTGGGATAAAAAAACATGTTTAATAACATAGAAACTAATAAAATTAGGTTCAATATATGCATAGAACATACTGGCAATATAGTATGTATACACCTAGTATACGCAAAACTGTAACAAGATAGGAATAACACGATCTGCTTTAACATTTTTAGAGATCAGATCATAGGCTAAGTTAGAGAAATGAAAAAGAAATGTTCATTTGCCGTGTACTTTTGACTGTCTTTCGACCCACACTAGCTCATGAACATAAGTGTTAGAAACAAGCTCAAAGTTGCGATAGCATTATAGTTGCACCCCTGAGACGGGCTTCTGCTTATTTAGGCTCAAACGAGCTGCTCTAGTATCGCTTATAGTGCGTATAGTTTTATTTTGGATTCTACGTTCTAGAATAGCGTTAACACCGTGCATAATGGTTATGACCTCTGCTTAGAAGACAGTTATCAGCTTGCCCAGTATGACACTTTTATGATAATCTAAGTCATCTGAAAATATGGTTGCCCAACATCTTCATTTGTTCTGGAAACGTCTGTGTAGACGAGGAAATCGGTTGGGGACTCGTCTTCGGTGTTAAGACAAACCTCGAAGCTCTTTCTAGTAATTATTACTGTGAGTGTGATGGAATCCACCATTTCTCTTTGCGGAAGCGCGTCCCCCTGTCCGTATGTTTTGGTATCAACACCCGCAACCCTTATCGATTTATAGATTTGAACCGCAACATATGTGCCGCCTTCAGAGTTATCACCTCCACATACAGTTCCTGCGGAGGTAGGTCTGGAAGGCTTCTAAAACTGCCGCTGGTGTAAATCGCTTCGCTTCCGCGTCGCTTAGACAAGCCAATCTTTGAGTATAATTTAGCTCTTTAGCTGCATGATTTTGATCCCGGGTAACTGTATTAATACGCCAAAGAACAGTTTTGTCTAACCGTGGTGTGTATATACACAGGTCAGACTTTGGTCGAAAGCTCTAAAGTATACCTATGGCAGGTTGCACCGCCAGAAAAATAAGTTGAGCTTTGTAGTTGTCGCTTGTAGATATTTGACCCAATTGAACTTCTTGTCAATAATAATTCCCAGGTACTTGACCTTTTCAAAAAAAAACACAATGATTTGGAAGACAGAGTTACCTTAACTTCCTTTTATTACAAAACGGTACCAACCCCATTTTGTTTGGGTTGATGGCTAGAGAGTTATTGGAACACCAGTGCTCCGTAATCTTTAATACTGAGACAACGCGCCCGCCTGAGGACAACCTTTACCGTCCTAAATACAGAAGAGTTTCCAACATTAATATGTACCAGACGGCATCGTAAAAACTGCATATTTAGCTGTCCAACTGCAATGAATTTAAATGCAATCCAGCACCTGAAAAGCACCACAGAAAGAGGAAGTAGCCTATCCAGACTTCACCGTAGTAGAGTGGGGAAACCATCATCCATTCTAAGGGACTCAAATGGTTGGCGGTTTGAGATGGCCTGTTTAAATTTCTCTTCACGCTAGGCGGAAACCTCATTAGCAATAGTTAGACGTACTTGCAGCAAATCCTGGGGGCTAAGATCAAACATGGTGCACTGGTGGTATACTAGGGTGGTCAGATCAGTAATAACATATGCAGCCTTGGTATGGTGGCCCATAGCTGAACAATCAAACACCAAAATAAAGTTGAGCGGGATCCCGAGACTGGCCTGTCTAAATATGAGGGATGTGTTCCACGCCCACTGCTGCTATGGACTCTTCTTGGTCTTCCCCACTACACTTGGTGCTGGTGGGGGAAGCAAGGCTTGGACTATATAGACTTAAGAACCTTCAGTCCAAGATTATTAAAGGTACGAAGCATACGAGATTGCTTGGGAGAAATTGGGGGCACTTGTTTGAGATGCGTTCGGAACAAATGACTCCCCAGCATCCGCCGGATACATTCTTCAAGACTTACCCAGGATGTGGAGTGAGAAAAGATAAAGGGTAGATTACCTCCGGGCAGTATGGTCTGGTACACGTATGGCTCTAAGAGCGAGACCGAGTCCATATCTGGACTCGTTAGTGAGAGACCGGAGGCCCTTAAGGGCAAACGCTACCGCTTTTCAAACGAAAATATACGCCAAACTGCAAGGTGTGCGGGAAAGTATAAGAGGTGCCTTTATTAAAAGACATATCTGTATTGTGTCCAACAGCCAGGCGGCGCTCAAGGCTCTAACAAGTCAGAAAGTGTCATCTAGGCTGGTGTGGGAATGTATTAAGGCACTTAATGGACTGGCATAACAAAACTCTGTTACATAACAATGGGCGCCAGGCTATCAAGGACTCAAGGGAAGTGAAATTGCAGATGAACTTGCAAGACAAGGGGCGCAGGGGCATTTATCGGTCCTGAACCTGCCTTGGGATTCACCAAAACTGCTATCTGTAGCTATATTAGCGAATGGATGTGCAGCCAACACCAAAAAGACTGGCAGAATAGACCAGCACTAACACATAGCAAGGCGCTGGGAAAGGGGCCTAGCAGAAGCGGAACCCAGGAACTGCTTTGCTTAAGCAGGGAACAGTTCAAAATCACTGTGGGGTTCCTGACAGGACATACTTCTGTCAAGGTTCACCCCCAGAGGATGCATAAATATAACGGAGACCTTGAATGCAGACTCTGCTTAGAGGAACCGGAAACTGCAATGCATGTGCTATGCAGATGTGAAGCGTTAGCAGAACGAGACAGCGCCTATTCGGGCGACCAAGGTTAGACCAAAGGAAGTCGACACCCTTTCATCAAGGGACCTGTACTCTATGATTCGGGGTGCAAGCTTTGCAAATTGAGTATAATACTTAACCAGGGTCGGCACAATAAGCTTTTTAGGCTGCAGTGCGGCGGAACGGTTTGGCAGGTGCACCCTCTAGGGAGAGTGGTTTTAGTGGGTATGCCGCATGGAGAGTGTCACACTTTGGCTATAAAAGCTTTCCACTCGACCCGGTTCGGATAACTATCAAAAAAAAATTCTCTTCATCTACCACGCTGTTGGACATTATCTAGACAGACTAAGATTGCCTGGAACATGCGTACCCGCGAGAAGTTTTACTATTTCTTACTTGGTGGTGTTCCTATATTTGACTTTTCAATGCTCCATCTGAAGCTACTACACTGGCCAGTAAGCGAACTTTCCTTTACCTGAAAATTTTGGATTTTGCCGAACCCTGGTTATTCCAAGCAAGCTAGGAATGTTTAACGTGCGTGACAACACTCATACACGGGACCTCCATTTTACCTCTCATCCGAACGAGGGGTACTTTTGTGAAAAATGCTCGTCTAACATTTATCAAGAAGCCCGCGTCGGGAGACGACCCGGGATCTTGGCCTTAATACTCGCACATGAACCAACTAAGCTACGAAGTCGTCTGGTTTTTGTGACATACACGAGTTTCAAGCAGCATGGTTGATAGTGAGGATTTCTAAACAAAATCCTGTTGTTATGAGCGGTTGCACTGGCAGACTTAACTGAGTAGCAGAAGGTTTTCCAGGAGCCTCTCTGCCGTCTTCTAATTGCTGTTCTGTATAGTCTCTGGTGGTCATTATAAACCTCTTAGTCGGTCAACTTCTAGTATTTCTTGCTCTGTTGAATAGTTTGCTTATGGTCTTTTTAGCTTCGGAAGCTTCTCGCGCCAACTGTTCGATGCACAAGTTGAAAATTAACGAGGATAGAGCGCATCCCCGTCTCACCCTCATATTTATTTCTCTATGTTCCTGCTCTAATTCTTTTACCGCTGTTTGTTCTTTGTATAAGCTATGCACTATTTGTCTATTCCTATAACTCATTCCAGTCTTTTGAGTAATTCATGTCTCCATGATCACCATTACAGCTAAAATAGCCTCCGGTGTTCCCCTTTTTCATCAAACCTAAATTGATCTTGTCCTAAAATTTCTTCAGCTCGTTTTTCCATCTGTCTTTGAACAATTATTTAATATTTTTGATGCGTGTGCTATCAAACTTATTGTTTAAAGAGTTTCACATCTATAACGCCTCTCTTTTTTGGTATAGTGACTATGATGTTACGTTTGAAATCTCTGGGTATCTCGCCTGTCTTAAACATATAGCTTACAAGTTGGAAGAAACGTTCTGTTATTGGTTATCCAGCAGCTTTTAGTGTTTTTCCTTGCACCTGTACCCGATGCTTTACCATTTTTCAAACATTTTAATGCTAACTCAAACTCATTTCTAAGTATAGGATATCCTAAGACTTCCTTTTCAATGTCTGATTCCTGTTCTAGTGCGACTAGTTTCTCTCCTCATATATATTCCCTATATATTCTTGCTATTTAACCACTTTTGCTGCATTTTCTCTGATGATGTCTCTTTTCATGCTCATTATATTTTTGTTATGCCGTTTTTTATATTCCTAAAATTTTTTCTTATTAGTTTGTATGCTTCGTCTGTCTTTCTTTTTTCCATCTTAGTTTGTACCTTTTTGCACTTTTCCTTAATCCATTGTTCTTTAGCGTTCCTGCATCTGCGAATAATTTCCTATTTTATGGCTTTGTATCTATGTTGTCCTGCATCATGTGGGCTATTTCTGTATATCTGTCTTTCTTCTATTAAATTCGGGATATCCTTTGTTATCCATGGTTTCTTATGTTTTCCTTGTGTATATTCCAGAATGTCTCTGGCCGCCATGTTTAAGCTGGATTTAATGTTATATTCCATTCTGTTTTTACGTCCTTCGTATCAGAAATATTCCCTATGTCTTTCGGCAATTTCACCATCTGTTCTAGTAATCTAGATATTTTTCAAGGCGCAGGTCCATTCAGAACGGATTTATAACTAAAAGTTTTCAGGCTTGAAATACATCATTGACGAGTACTTTTAAGGGCTGTCTAAGATACTCAAAATCCAATATTGCCTTCATATGAAAAATAAAAGATTGCGTTAATAACTTGCAAACAAATTACAATCCGGAGTTGCTGTATATATAAGATAATTTGCCTTAAATATGTGTTTGAACAATGTAAAACATTGAAAGGCGCCAGATTAAGCGAAACGAGTTATTGAGAAATAATGAAATAGGTAAATTTTAGATTCTTCGAAATATTTTAAAAATTAAAAAAGTTAAAAGTTAAAAGTTCGTAAGAAAAATAAAACCAAGAATAATTGAAAGCAAATAGCTCTTTGCTTTTTTAAATTAAAAAAAATTGTAGTAGGATCTCAAAAAATAAATTGAGAAATAAAAATAGCGTGGTATTTTAGTAACATGCCATACGTCTGGCATTAAGGCACAAGGAGCAATTCCAAAATTTTAACTTTCCGTATGTTACGATTTCTAATGCAAAACAGTAAAATCCATACCTTGTGGCACAATTTAGCTCCAATAACGTGACAAATGTTTCAATTCCAAACGTCTGTTTAAAATATTTATCGGCGAAGTACAGGGAACTAAATTAGGGCTTCCAAATCATTTCCTCTTAGTAATGGAACAACCGCTATCAAACTCATTAGCATTAAATTAGAAAGTTCGATTTTGACAGTATAATTAATGTCTTAGAACAACAGCATTTGTGGAGCATGGTACACAGAAAATTAGCTTTGTATGAAAAGTGTTATTTAACGTGTATTGCATACTTGGGAGAGCTGATTCCAAGCTAATTGTTTGCTGGGATCATAAGTTAGCACTTACTAAATAAGATAGTTTACTTGGTATTATGGCAGCCGTTGATTTTAATCTGCTGTTAGATTTTAAGTTCAAAGTCTTCTTGCTCTTGTGGAATAGTAAACAGCGGTCAATTTTTCTTTTGTAAATAATTATTCTCATGTTCTGTAGATGACTAGTTTTTCAAATCGAATTAAGAAGCTAATTTAACTAATACCAATACAACCTCTAAAAGCATCTCAGCAATTACCTAAAAGCTTGAATCTTGTTTCAAATTAGCTAGCAGCAACTTCATCAATACATTGCTCACATTTATGCAGCTGTACATTAAAAGGGTCGAAGTTATATGCAAAGGTTTATAATGAATTTAATGCTAAGACTTATTTGGCAAACAGAAATTCTGGCATTGCAGCAAATCCACTTGCAACCAGGAAATAGAAGTGTAACTTGCTTTCTAGAAAGTTAAAAAGACGGAGAGCTAAGATCTGAAATGTTTATAGGACAGTTGGGAGGCATAGGTTAAGATAATGCGACAACGGCCTATAAATTTTAAACAGTGCTTACATGATACTGTGCCTCAGCGGCAAAGTTAATGGTTGTCTAAAGATCCGGTTTTCTTGCAGCACGGAGTTTTGTTTAATATTTTGCTGCAGTATTTATTAGTTACAAAAAGAAATCAACCTATCAAATTGCAAACAAATTCGAAATAATTACAACCGTTCCAATCAGGTAATTAAGGTATTTAAAAATTGTATTCTACTTTATCCACGCTTCAAAACTACAGCTAAAGCGGCACCTAGACGATCAATTATTTTGTCAATACATTGCACAATAATTGATATTGTGCAATAATATTGAACGTCTGTAGATCACATTGTAAGATTACGCAATATATTGAGTCGATCAGGAGTTTGATTTTTATTGTGCAATATAGTAAATATTGCGCGTCTGTGGGAAATATTGCGTAATACTGGTTCAGTTCCATGTTAACAGTGTTGATGTAAATGTCTACCATGACTACAAAGGGAAAAGATGAAGAAAGATAATTCATTTTACAATGTATGAAGGTGTATCGGAGCTCTGGGATATTAAGAGTAAAAATTACAGCAAGGGAATTATAAAAAAAATTAACAGTACAAACAGTTGCTTCATAAATATAGAAAATACTATCAAGATACTGATAAGTTGCAGTTAGTTAAAAAATTTAATTGGTTGCGCACTAACTTCAGAAATAAATTAAACCGAATAAATATTATGGAGAAAGCTGTGCTGGGACATACGACATATTAGAACCAGCATTGATGAAATGAAGTGTCTCGTAGATCATCACGAACCAAGAAAGTACACAATACCGCGTATTTCAAAAAGAATATCATAGCTTTAACGCTTTATAATTTTCATAACAATAATCTTACAGTTATAAATGATACATCAAACGAAAGAGCAACTCAAACAGCTTTACCTAAAAGCCTACAAATGTTTAATGTTACCACCATTCGTAGTACGATACACATCAGTAGTGTAAAATCAAGGTTTCTGTGACCTCATATCCTCCAAAATCCCTCATTTCCTCACTCATTCTGGACCACATAGTTTTCATCGACTAACCATTTTCTTCTTTCGAGATAAATCTATCATGTTTGGTATCATTTAATATTAGATTTTTCTCAGCTACCTGAATTTCTAAGAATTTATTAGATAGCATCATCTCCCAGGAAACTACTCTCATTTTAAGATTTTTTGATACTAGCAATTTTTTGGCCGTCTGCATAAATTTTATAACCATGCGACACATCAAATTAGTCTAGAATTTTACGCAGAATCCGAATCTGTTAACAGATTTAAAATAGTACCACCCCTTACCGTTTTACACATATGCCCTCTGCGAGATAATTTTTTCTCATTCACTGTCAAGTAATTTAAATTGCTGCAATCATTAGACAGAGAATTACTGGCAAGGTTCTTTTCCTTTAATAACGTTTGAACCCTTTCTTCCTCCCTCGTATTTCCATTTTTTATATCACCTACAAATTTTTCGTAAAATTCTGGAAAGTTTCTACACCTTAACTCAACTATTTTAAAACAGCTTAATTCTCGCAAATTTAATAGCTTGATGCACTCGTACGCAGGTAGCACAATAACATTCCGATCTCTCGTAATTCCCATATTATATAAATTCTCGTTTTCAAAATTGTTGAACAGCCATATACTTCTATTAAAGGCTGTGCTCAGTTGCAATTTGAAATCTTGATTCAATTGTATGTCAACAACGTCGTCGCCCGTAGTCAAAACATTTAATCTGACTTGTTTTGAGTCTTGAGCAAATTGGTGAATTTCAAATTCCACTCGAAAAGTACACAATTTCTTCCAATCGAAGTATGAGAATGCTATCGTAGAATCTGCACACATACCACTACAGCAAATAACTTGGATGACAGGTTAAAGACCACTATATAAATCAAAACCAACTTCTGTTATATGGCGTTGAGAATTTCGAGGAAATTCGCCTAGGTTGTTTTACCAACTTGTTGGTTGATATTTAATTGTGGTACTCGCACATCACCTGTAACGTCAACCCAAAAAAAATCCATCTTTTACTTGTAATTTTAATCAAACTCGACGATACTCAGACAACTAATGCACTGGAACATGGCTCCCTCGCCTTTTTTGCGATGGTCGAGCGTGCGCAGCTCCTTATTATGTTAATTGGCGTTATATGCAAGACTTGACTGGAAACGCGACGCTTATAATTGTTTTATAGTGGGTTTTACCTGTATGTATTTAACCAGCAACACCATTTTTAGAATTATTATAAAAAATTACTCTTAGCAGTATTTTATTAATTAATAATATAATTAAATTTATAATTTATAAATTATATAAATATATAATTAATATATATTATACCTTTTGGTTTAATTATTTGAATGTGGATGCACTAATTGAAAATTTTAACAATCCTAGATACTAATAAATATTTTTGTGAGTTTTACTCTATTATCGAGTTATTTTTAAATAGAAAATGCAGAAGTGTTTTTATGTTAGGTTTTTTAATATTAATACACTATGCGGGTCTTTGTTGGAGCTAATTTTAAAAGACGTGATAATTAATTTTGATTCACCAGGAAAATTCTATACTAATTTGATAGGTTACCCATTGGGTTTATCTCAAAAGACAGAGCCACACTGTTTAGAAATAGATTAAAGATAAATTCCATATGGTTTGCAAAAGGTTGATCTGTAAATAAGTAAGGTGTCGTTCGAGATGCAAAAAATTCCGAAAGATTTGAGAACCTGAGGAAAAACACAATAATAATTGATATCTTACACGACTGAGTAATATTAAAAATACTGCTAGGAGTAATGTTTTATAATAATTCTAAAAATGGTGTTGGTGGTTAAATACATACAAGTAATACCCACTATAAAACAATTATACGCGTCACTTTTCCAGCCAAGACCTGCATATAACGCCAATTAACATAATAAGGAGCTGCACACGCTCGACCATCGGCATAAAAGGCGAGGGAGCCATGTTCTAGTGCATTAGTCGTCAAAGTATCGTCGAGTTTGATTAAAATTACAAGTTAAAGATGGATTTTTCTTAGGTTGACGTTACAAGTGATGTGTGCATACCACAATTAAATATCAACCAACTAGTTGGTAACAAAACCTATAGGTTAGACGAATTTCTTCGAAATTCTCACCGCCATATAATAGAAGTTGGTTTTGATTTACATAGTGGTCTTCAACCTGTCATCCAAGTTATTTGCTGTAGTGGAATGTGTGCAGATTCTACGATAACATTTTCATACTTCGATTGGAAGAAATTGTGTACCTTTCGTGTGGAATTTGACATTCACCAATTTGCTCAAGACTCAAAACAAGTCAGATTAAATGTTTTGACTACTGGCGTCGACGTTGTTGACATACAATTGAATCAAGATTTTAAATTGCAGCTGAGCACAGCCTTTAATAGAAGTATATGGCTGTTGAACAATTTTGAAAAGAAGAATTTATATAATATGGGAATTACGAAGATCGGAATGTTATTGTGCTACCTGCGTACAAGTGCATCAAGCTATTATATTTGCGAGAATTAATCTGTTTTAAAATAGCTGAGTTGAGGTGTAGAAACTTTCCAGAATTTTACGAAAAATTTGCAGGTGATATAAAAAATGTATGTGGAAATACGACGGAGAAAGAAAGGGTTCAAATGTTATTAGAGGGAAAGAGCCTTGCCAGTAATTCTCTGTCTAATGATTGCAGCAATTTAAATTACTTGACAGTGTTGGAAATTATTAAATGTTACCCCATCCAATACTTAAAAGATGCAACTTTAAGGCAATCGCTTGCGCAAATGTTTAGAGATTTGGCTATCTCAGATTCGCCAGACTCTGATTACCACAGCGGTTTATAGATGTTATCAATACATGTATATATTTTATTAAAAACATTATATTTCTTGATTAAATTTGTTTTACATATTTGTATTGCCAACATTAGCAAAAACTATTAACAGACGTATTAAACTATCTTGTTTTTATTTTTAGGTTTAAAGTGGTGTACCCCGCAGATAATAAACACAATATACCGCATGTCAAAAAAAAAGTTGTGGGGAAATTCAAAGACAAATTTAATGTGGTTCTATTATTATAATTTGTTGGTAGTAAAGCTAAGTTCTACTGTATTGTAAGCGAGAAAGACACGATTAAAAAGATTAAAGGGGTCTCACGAAGTGTAGTTAAGTATATTAATGTAGATAGTTTTATGGACATTGTACATTGTGGAAGATTTGCTTCTAGGAAACTTTTGTGTGCTTAATTTCTTTGTGTTTTTAGCTATTAATTGGCTTGCATTCATCGTACTCTCCTTCTGTAATTAATTTATTTGTTTGGAGAAGAAATACGCTTTAAAAGGAATTATACACTAATTTCACATGTAATTTGGGTAATCTATATTAGTCAAGAAGTTAGTTCGGATACGAATTGTATTTTTCAGGTACCTATTTAGCATCGACTACATTGACTACATAATTATGTTATGACGTGTTTAGAAATTAAAATGTTAAACCAGAAAATTGATAAAATTTTTACTCTGTTTAAAATTTTAAAAGTTGTGGTTTTGAATATTATAAAAACAGTACATTACTGTTTGAAAATGGTTTTAAATATTAAACACTTATGGCTTATAAAGGGTTCATTTCTAAAATTTCCACTGTTATAGATTTTCAGGAATGGTTGGTTAAAGCATATGTCATAGTCGAGCAAAAATTTAGAGGTTTGGGGCCTTTAAAGTGTAACTTTGTAAGGAGCGGTGCTATTTAAAATCCGTTTACATGTCTGGATTTTGTGTAAAATTCTAAAGTAATCTGATGTGTCGGATGGTTAAAAGACTTATAAGGACGGCCAAAAATCGCTACCAGCAAAAAATCTTAAAATTAGAGTAGCTCCCTGGGGGATGATGCTATCTAAGAAATTCCTAGAAATTCACGTAGCTGAGAAAAATCTAATATTAATTGATGCCAAACAAGATAGATTTATCTCGAAAAATGAAAATGGTTAGTCGAAGAAAACTATTTGGTCCAGAATGATTGAGGAAATCAGGGATTCTGAAGGAAATGAGGTCACAGAAACCTTGATTTTACACTACTCACATCAAGATGTTAGGCGAGTTCTTCCCAAAACTTTGATGAGTGTATCTGTAAACTGTAAAATATAAAAAACATTCTGTTTACTAGTCGTCACGCTTTCTAAAGAATAGCGGCGTAAACATTGCATGCACATGCGCACTAGTGCCGACAAATAAAACTTCTTAAGTTGATCTTTCGTTTGATGTATCATTTATAACTGTAGATTTATTTTTATAAAAATTATAATGCGTTAAAACTCCGACATTCTTCTTGAAACACGCTGTACTATTTAGATTAAGGATGTCAACAAGGAAGCTGATGATGATACGGGCAATGTGGACAGTAATGGAACACTGAATACTTCTAAATTAGTGTAAGTTAATACAACCTATTTATTCATCACCATTACGTCTTCAGTCCTGGAACTGGTTAAACGCGTACCCTAATTGTTTCCTATTCTGAGCTAACCTACTCATTTCCCTGAAATTTACACAGTCTGCATCTTGCACTAGTCGCGTGCATTAGTCTGATCTAGGGCTACCTCTACCTCTATTTTTCCGATCTCTGCTTGTAAATTATCGCATTCTATTTCCCAAAAATGCCCTAGAACGTATCCTGTTTGTTATCCACATATGCTTTCAACAATTTTCTCTTTATTTCTATGTCAGTTGTCTTTGAACATAGCCGCTGCTCTCTCTTGTTACATGCAATTTGGTTCCCCTTCTATGGTTTGACAAGTATATGCCCTATTTCTCCGATATTCAGTAGTATAGGAAGGGGGTTAAGCAGCCTGCGCCTACAAAGATACCCAACACTCGCACATTTGCCGAATTAATAGTTTTTCAATATATTCTTTCGAACAATCAATATTAGTCAAAAATATTTCAAAACCAACACCTGTAGTTGTTTATAATAGTTATCAGATTTAAGTTCAATTATCTTTTCATCATTAGGTTTTTCGTCTTGAAACTGATTGGACACATCCACTTACTATTGTTCTCAACTAGCCTACACCGTTCCTTAAAATTACCACAGCTTAGTTACAACTCGGTTCCTCTTCTGTTGCTTTCTAATTATATGTCCAATTTCTCAGAGATTCAGTGGAATGTGAAGGGGGTTAAGCAGCCTGTAACTGCCAAAATCCTCCAACACTTAGACATTTGCCGAAATAATAGTTTTCTAGTAAATGCTTTCGCACTATTAATATTAGTTAAGAATATTGCAAAATCAAAACCTGTAGTTGCTTATAATAATCATCAGGTTTAAGTGCAGTTGATTTTTCGTTGCTTTTTTTTAATTTTTTAATTTATGGGCGGCCTTCATATTTACGATGTTGTGGTCAGTGTCTATATCTACTCCTGGATAGCTTATAGTCTTTTATTTGTTGCCTAAACCGTTGTCTAACAAGAATGTAATCTATTTGATATTTTCCTATATCTCCTGGAATCTTCACGTGTATCGCCTTCTAGCATGATGTTGAAGTAATGTGTTTGTGGTGGTTTAATTGTTTTTGTCGCAAAATTCTACCAACTTATTTCCTCAGCCGTTTCTAGTGCCTAAACCAAATAAACCTACTGCAGCTCCTTCCCAACCCTGACTTACCGCATTATAATTCCCCGCAATTATTAAATTTCCATGTCCTTTTACGTATCCTAGTATGTGTACGCGCCTTCAGGGCCCTCCGCTCTCTCCTTCTGCGACGGCCTTTGACGTTAGCGCGCACTCAATCAGTACCGAGTTTAGCCAGAGTACTGTACGGACCGCGGGATAATAAACTCCTCCTTATCATCACACTCTTATCTACTACAATGACTCGCACAGGTCAAACTTCATTTCCTTTAATCCATATCAACCATACCCTAGTCCTAGATAATAATCAGTGAGTGTGCTGCTACCAGAAGCCCAGTTTGAGGTAAGTGTATTTAAACCATTTTTCTCTGAATCGTCCGTATATGACAAACCTCTGTAACCCCTATTTTACAGTCCATTACAACCCCTTTCAGTTGCTTTAATAAATTTCCGTTGGTGCCTCCAAAAGTGTTTAGGAAAGTGCTGCTTATGGGGAAATCCCAATTATCCAAATTGTAATCACGAGGAGCAGAAGAAGTAGACGACACCAGTCTTGACGTTTGTGGAATTTCGTCGCTTATCTGCTAAGTTGATCCTGAGCCGGTGTTTCACCGAATTAAATAATGTTTGGTATCGTAAAATATATATTAGAATAATGTTCCCCAAATGCATGCACTTGGCCTTTGATATTTTATTCATGAAATTTATAAGTTAAATGTTTATATTGATTATTGGAAAAGAGTAAAGGCCAATCTAAATTTTTATTTACTTTATTTTTTATGTACTTTTATAGAGCCGATGAATCCGCTGAGGTATATAGAACTCGGGCTCAGTGTAGAGTTATCCGGTAATTTAACAATATATTGAAGCAGTAGGTAGTGAGCAAGATTATTCATCGTGGTGGTGGGTAGAGGTATTTATTCTGCTTCAACTTGAGTAAGCAAGAGGTGGTAACATTAGAAATTGTAATTATACTGATGATCTGAGTACTTAAGATCTTTAAAGTGTTATAACAGTCCTAATCTTGAAAATGTACTAACACCCCTCCCAGGGTGGTAGCATGGTTTTTCTAGGAGGAAATGTTATTCCTTTATCTGAGCAGGTAGAATGGATTTATGTGTTTCGGGTTTAAACAACTAAGAAATAAATTTAGTATTAACAATCATTCAATTTTATTGGTATCAAGAAATATTATTTACAGTACGCACCATTGTAGTGGCAACAACAAACAAAAATTCCACATAAATAAACCACTTGTGGAAAATTTCACAAGTAGTGTCTGATTATAGTAGCAAGCATAATGAAGCCTTAACTTATGTTACATCTGCATACATAATATAGTTGCTAATTGACTTGGACAAACCCCTGTACAGCTTGCTAAACCGCTCTTATTTAAACGCCATAGAAATTCATTTTTATTTCGTTCTATTCAGCAAATGCGCTATCAATTGAGACAGAGTGTATAGTTTGTGAATCGTGACACTTCTGTACTTGTTTCAAACTCTCGGTCACAAAGGAGTTTCTAACGAGGTTGCAGACATGAGCAGTATTACTAATACGACACCATGTCTTTGACGGAATAATGATGCAACCAATTTCTCGGGTAGTCTAAGTTGTAGGGACGTCATTTGATATTTAGCTTATGGTGAAAGCATTCTGCAAAGCAGTTCTGAATTAAAGAACGATGATGAGGCGTTGACAATTTTAGCAAAGTGTGAACTATAACACACACGAAAACAATACTAGAGAGTTTCTAAACCCTTTGTTTTACGTGCCGTCATTAACGTTTCAGATATTGTGAGCATGCGCTTTGCAATGCACCGCAAGTAAAATTTGTCGCTAAAAATAAATTTTTAAGTTCTCTAAATAACATGTTTTTGTGACAAGCGTGTTTATTGAGTTCAACCTAATTCTTTATGCTTACTGTTCAGTTTACAGTTTTGGTATATATTCATAGAGTCTGCGTTTAGGCTAGACAGCTATCTCCTCTTCCATTTAGCAAACACAAAAAAAAATGAGAAAAATGTTAACTGCTAATTATCTGCAAAGCATTCTAAAAGATTTTTTCCCTACCTTAGACGTAAGTAACACTAACGTCACCGAGACGACCGTCCGTAAGTTGCATTTACTAGGATGGCTGTGAAGCTGGACGTAAATTTTTACTTCCTTCACTTCGGACGTGAGTGATTGTCATCCAAATGGTTACAGATCCATTGTTACGGGTCTAAGCCTACATCAAATAATTTTCTATTTTTATTTGACTTTTAAACTTTATTTAAAGGTATTTTTAATGATCTAAAATTTGGAAGTTGGGAAAAAAATAATACACATACTGCGAGACGTAATAGATTTACGGTGCCTCGGGCTGCAAATTGTCTCGTCACCGTTAATCCTACTTACGTCCCTTAGTATGTAATATACTATTTTTCGGTAAATTTTATTTATGGTTTTCAACGGAATATTTTGCAAATATTGTGCAATTACTGTGAAGGTAGATGGGTTGGCTGCTGGTACATTTTTGAAAAAGTTAGTTAACTTGCGTCAATGACTTGCAATATCATAAACAGCCCACACATAATTTCTACAAAAAGTTTTCTAGCAGCGAAGCCCTCAAGAAGGTACTATAGTCATCATGGACCAGAAAAGTGAAATGCAAGGCCTCGAAAACCATCAGAGTTTACGTTTTATTAATAAAACCCTTTTTTTTTCCTATGGAAACAGAATGTACCTCTAAGAGGCCATGGAGATGATGGTCCAATACAATAACATTCAGTAGCAATTAGGAGAAATTTTAGGGAATTCATACGTTAGAATAGCAAGTGGAGATGCCGTATAAAAGCATCTGGAAACCGCATCTTCGAAAGCACCGTCGATTAGTAGTGTTACTTATACCTAATAATTTTTTAAAGTACTACAAAGAACAGATTTCTATAGCATTTTACATCAAATTAATGGCGGCAGATATTTCAATATCATTTTGTTACGTACAGACACTACATGTAAATATTTTCGATGGTAGGTGCATAGATAAAAACTTAATATACCTTAATATATTTACCTTCATTTGCGTATTTGTTAAACGCTTCCAACTTCTTTCTTAAGTTAAACGGTTGTTTGTTCAATATTTGAAATGGATTTTATTAATATATTCAGCTATGAATATAAAGTGCTTAAATCTATTCTATTTGTAACATTATTTTGTAATGTTAACGAATAAACAGATCAATTAATTAAGATTCAGTAACTTGCATAACTTATAGACAAAAATTCCACAATAAATTACCTCATATTTTAGTCAGGCTCCCTTATAATAAAAGACCAGCTTTACAAATAGCTTCAGGCTACTAAATTATTAGAAATTCCTGCGGCAGGTCATCATTTAAAGCTCTACTTTTGTAAATCAAATACAATAAACCTCTTAAAGTTTAGGTCGGTTACAGATTGACGAATCTGATAAAATTAAAATGGAATAGTACCTTTTAGCGTAAACAAAGGAAAGCAATTTTCAGTTTGAAAAGCTTAACCTTCTTAATACTTTTGTTGATTGACAGCGGGTTATAGAAAACGAAACACTATAAATAGCGAAAATTATTTCCAATTTGATTTATTCAAATATTACAAGTAATTTTAAGTAGTCTGGAGACATCCATTGTATTTAAAATCCATTTTGGCTCAAGTAGGTTAGCCGATCTTTGTTAATGGCAGACTACTGTCGCCATAGGTATGGTCCACATTTCAATAATTAAGAAATTCCTAGACGGTACAATATAATTTAAACCCTTGGGAAAATAATTGCTTCCGTGACTCTCATCTAAAAAGGGGTTGGATTTGGTTTCTGAAATCTTGTTTTGTGGGAGGTTCTGTTCAGTCATTGGATAACAGAAAATGACGTACATAATGATTAGGGTAGGAATTAGTCTATATAACTTAAAGCTTTAAAGGCTTTAGCCAAAAGAGAGAGGTCTTCCAATGGGGCTGTCCGTGGTCAAGAAGTAGAAAGAATCGTAGTTCGCGGGTAGCGTTCTCCGGCATCACAGATAGAATATTTCACTTCGTATCACGATAGGAAAAATTGGAAAGGAGTGATAGCTGTTCCAATTCGCGAGGGTTATGCCCATATGTTCGCGGATTTATAGTGATACAAGGTAACTATTAAAAAGCTTGTAGGCGTGTGACGCACAAGTAAGTGATATTGTCAAGAAGATTCTGCCGGGTTCGTGTGCCAGTCAATTCTATAAAAATTAGAAACAGAAGCAACAAGCGAGATTCTCTCCCCCAATTTAAGAATTGTTCTACGTTGGAAGACAAACCCTCAAACAATTGACAATTTTTAGTAAGTAAGTTTTTATAGTTAAGTAGCATGACCAATTTTAGTTAGTTTGTTTGTTAGGACGTTTTGGCCATAAACCGTAGGATTAATTTAGTGTAAGATTTGTAATATAAGTTTTCGTTCTTATACTAGTGTTTGGAAACTACTTATGTACTCAAAATTTTCATAAATTCCATAGTCACCTATTTACTTAAATTTCTAAATTAAAGTCAATGAATGTAAGAGGTTCACGTTTATTGTTCTGTGAATGGAATAGTTTTGTTTGCCGTTGATTAAGTCAATAGTTTTTTATTTTTTTTCATCATGGAAGTTGCATAAGTAGAAAAAAAGGTGAGGAATTGATTAAAACGAACAATTGTTCTCCTTGGGATGACAAGTCTCTCAAGGTTTTGTACGAACGTTTGGACATTCTCGACTTGTCTAGCGCCCTTGGCAATTGTCATTAAGCCACAATATTTTATGAAAGGTAAGTGCTAAATCTTTTTGTAGTATTTAATAAATTAATTTAACCCTTTTTGCAAAATTTTAACGCTCTATATGATCCACGACCTTCCGCTAGCTAGTGCCGGTGACCCCCCTTTAATTTTTGTTTTACAGGCCGCCTCCATTTTATAATTTTACTGGAAAATACATACGCAGTAGCTTTTTCCGCCTGTAACATATTTCAATATAACCTTAAAATATGGTATTTTTCTAAACGATTATGATATGTTTAACCCTTATGTCACTGAAGGTGGTACCTGGGTACTTTTAGTGCATCAAATGTGAGATATTTCATTTTTGGTAAACCTGGGATATCTTCAAGTGGGTCATTATATACACATTTCAAAATTTTTAGATATGGTGGATGTATGGGGGTTGCATTTTTTTTACCATGGAGTAATTTCACATGTATTTTATACAAGAAATCAATGGAAAATGTTTGTAATAATTTATTATATTGTTAGTATTATGTTTTCATGTTATAAAATATAATGAAAAAATAATAGATGATTATTTATCCTGACACTGAAGACATTTAACTCTTGCATCTATGTGCTCCAGGCACACCGGATGTTTACAAACGCTACATACTTTACGAGTTCTTCGTTTTATTTTCTCTTTGCTGTGATAGCACATCTTACATATGCCTTTTACTGCGTTTCGTTCTGAAGAATCCCGCTGATTTATAGAATTAGGATTATGTGATACTTCCAGACAAATTCCCAAAATGCTTTCAATCGCGTTTTTAGTAACCAGATTTTGCAATATTATGGCATTTTCGCTTCTTTATGTTAAGGCAGATACTCAGTAAAAACGATTTACTTGAGGTTATCAAATATGTTTTGTCAATAATATTTTGCTATGCTAAGACAAATATATTTTAATTAAACATTTTCATAATTGAATTAAATATTAGAACTTTTTACAGTAAGTAAAAGATTTATTTGAAATCTTTCTTGAATTAATAAAAACATTTTCTACTTAACTCATAAACCATTTTTATTTAAAGAAATGTTACCTATCTAATCTATCTAAACTATCTAAATAACAAAATATTTTGTTGCACCAGTAAAATTAGGTGTAGCAATTCAAAGTAATAGCTATGTTAAAATGAATTGTGCAAAGTGTTAAATGGAAAGAATTGAGTGAGTGCGTTGGAATAAAATTACAAGATGCTTAACGAACAATACATTTTGTTGAGTGAATCCCTATTTATTCCTTTTAAATAAATTTATGTATATCTTTAACAAAAATATTTGTTTGTGGGAGAAATAATATTTCCTTGTGGCTATGCGACACTAGTTTATTTGGACCAAATAAAATTTTGTTGCATTAAGCATTTTTTTTCTCCTTGTAAACACAAATCACGAG
The DNA here is from genome assembly GCA_036346225.1 of Platerodrilus igneus. NCBI lineage: Eukaryota > Metazoa > Arthropoda > Insecta > Coleoptera > Lycidae > Platerodrilus > Platerodrilus igneus. The sequence goes on from JARFIW010000544.1 coordinate 4,605,305, forward strand.
CTAGCTCTTTTAGAAAATTTCGCCTCTTATTTGAACTATTATAAATTTGAGGATTGTTGTTCGTATATATGACCAAGGCTGTCAGAGCGCTACATCCAGTATGTTGTAAAGAAAGGCCAAGATCCAGCAACTTGTTCGCCTCTTGGTTGTATAACTACCCAGTATTTTATCCATAATTTCAACGCCTGACAGATTGGTTATAAAAAAAATAATTTCAGGTTTTTTCTTTAAGGTGTTATTTGTTGCATTCGTAGAGTGCATTGCAGATAACAAAACTACTGCTTTATTTACTTTTGGGAGCCACGAACACAACATAACATCTTTCTGGAACGCAAAAGTAGTAGAATAGAGATCTCTTTCCTAGCTAGCTAGAAGGACCTTAGGAATGTAGAGTTTGTTTTTTTAAAGGTGCCGAACAAAGTGAGACCGATTGATTTCAAAATGCGAGCAAGGAGCTTTGATGTGAAGAAATTGTCGGCGGTAATATTACGGCCCGAATTTTGTAAAATTGACATTGCATACTGTTTTTTCACCGATATTCACTTTTCGCCCATTGCCAGCTAATTTTCGAGTGTAAATTGATCCTTGGCATAGATAAAACGTTTTGGCATCACATACCCAGAATACCTTAATTCTATACTTAGCATGTTTGAAAGGCATGTACTGAGTGAACCTTGTTCGTCCACGATAAAGAAAAAGTTGCTCATTAACAGTTAAGTGTTCATAAGGCGAATAACACTGTAACGAGTATATATTCTGTGGCACTGGTTTTGAAGAAATTACATCTACGCATTGTAGATCTGTGATATCTGATTTTTGTATTCGATATAGTTATATCTGAAGGGAACAATTCCACAATGGAACAGGAAATTACTACCATTTAATTAGCTTAAATGCATTACCAGGAAATATTTAATAGCAATATACACTCTGAAAACGTATTTAAAAAAAACAAGTCATTTGTGTTGCCTAATCCATAAGCGGATTATATCCTTTTAGTTGTTAAAATTAAGATAGCGCTTAAGTAAATAGTAGCACGAGGTGACGTGCAAGACATCAGTTCACTTACATTTCCAATGCTCCACCCGTAGGTACTACATTGGCCAGGAGGCGAGTTTTTTGTTGCCTGGAAATTTAGAAGTTTGCCGAACCCTTGCCGTTCCAGGCAAGGTAAGGATCTTTAACGTGCGTGACAACACTCACATACGGGACCTCCATTTAACCTCTCATCCGAACGAGGGCTTAATTTTTTGTGAAAAATGCTCACCTGCCATTTTTCAAGCAGTCGGCCGTGTCGGGATTTGAACCCGGGACCTTGAGATCCGTAGTCTTACGCTTACTACAATGATCCACGGCGACGCCCGCGCAAGACATCAGCTGTTCTCTACGTGGACGGTACGAAAAACAAGTTCGCCATTGTAGTTTAACATGTAAGCGAAACTGCAACTTATGAAGATGGGGCCACGAGCACGTTTCAAATGGAACCTCACAATAAGCATATCGTGGTAGGGGCAGGAGAGCCGTGGTCGTCTTGGGGGCCCAGAAGAGTTGTCATTCCTGTAGCTCCGGCAAGACAATGGATCACGCTTCCTCATAAAAATGGTTAGACAGGTCGGTGATTGTTAACGGTGAGACCACAATATTTAAGTAATTTTATACTAAAGCAAAATATCTTTAATTCCTTAGCGCATGAAATAACCATAGTTATATTTAGTAATTGGGGCAACTGTCGTTAACGATGTATGTAAAGCTGTTTGTTCAACGTTTCTTGGCATTAAATTTTGTAAGCAGGAACCGGAACATGTGCATCGCAGTTCGATAGCAAGAGGTAACTTTTTCACTAAGCACAGGTATTAAAACTTTCAGCTCCTATGTTTGTTAGACTTTTAAAAGTGTTCATATTAAATTTTAATAGAGGATTGCTTATTCATGCTAAATTTTGTGCATAAATCAACTTTGCGTGAGATCATAAAAGTGCAATATTTCTTTAATTTGATGACAAGGTTATTTGTGCTACGTTGGCTCGTAGCCGTGCGTAACACAAAGATATCAAGGAATGACCGGGCTCAATCGGAGATTGGGGGGGTTATAGAAAGCAGACTGACATATAATGTATGCGGCTGTAAGGAATTAGTGACAATACCTGCAGTGAAATAGTCAAGCAACCTGAAATAGAAGAATAAGCATAGCATGCTGATCAAGCATAAATTATTCAGTACTTTGTAGAATGTAAATAACTGGTTGGATAACCTATATAATATAATAACGATAAAAGCATTACAAAAATTTTTATTACAAAGTGAGGTAATATTGGGGAGTAGCAAAAACGTTTCCTCAAACACCAATTAAACATAAATCAGACAAAATGTTAACAAAAGATAAATGGGTAAGACACAATAGATATGAGTAATTCAGTAGTATTGATTTCTTTTTCTTTCTTTTTTTTTTCTTTATAGCAGGCAAGTCTATTGTAAAAGGTATCAGAACGACGAAGATATGGCAAAACAACGGATAGATATTTAAAGTAATAACAAGTAGGAAATAGTTTAACTTACAAAAAGTCCTTCAGTAACGCTTCCTTGCAATTGAAGTGTGGGATTCACGATGTCCTGCACTAACGAAGCACTTCACCATTGACTGTGAGGGTGTTGATGGAATTTCTTACACTTTACACTAATCACACCGACGTATTTCACTGGTGTTAGCAGCAGACATCATCATGCTGATGGAACTATGTAGCATTGATAAATTTCTTGTTAATTCTATTTCCTGAGACAATCATTTCGAACTATTTTGTAATACAAATCGTAAAAAATTGTAATAAAAACTTAGAATCACGGGCTTTCAAGGCACGATGTAATGCATTAAACTAACAGTAACGTGAGGTGTTTTATTTGCTACCTATGGTAACAAAGAAAAATCTAATGCTTTTGAATAAGGAAATTTGCGCAAACAATGATCTATTTTAGATTCTTTGGGGTTAGAAAACCAGAAACTACAGTATCAACTGTATTTACATGTGAATGAGATACATGTTTATAAGAAGCAACCTTTTTTTTCAGATTTTTTGGAAATCTGATCTTCACGTCGACTAATGTAAACCAGCCCATCTACTAAACCTGCTACAACTGTATCATCATTTTTTTTTAGAAACACTCAAGCTTAAAACTGTATTTGAATAATCCAAAGTATGCACTACTCTGATAAAAAAAGGGACCACGAAACTAGATCGCACACACAGTTCAAATATAAAAAGACAAATCAACTAAAAAAACACAATCAATAAAGCACGTGCAAACACTAAGCAAGTCCGTTAAATGCTCCGCACAAACACGCGTGCAGGTCGAGTCTAACTAGTTCTACCACTTTTATTTTCAACAGAAAAGCAACAAAAAAACCAATTAGTAGAGCAACGCGCATCACTAAGTCAATGTTCCGTAAAACGCACGACAAGTTCTACCACTTTTATTTCCAACAGAAAATCAACAAAAAAACCAATTAGTAGAGCAACGCGCATTACTAAAACCCTCCGTCAATGACCTTACAACCGCACTTGTGGCGAATCAAACACGTTACATATAAAGCATACTTCCTTCAAATGTAATCAGAACTACACTGCTCTCTAATCTGTTTATATTCAATAGTTGTTACCATAACCCCTTATCGTCTATTATCTCGACTTCGATAATACATTAAGGAATATCCAAACGTAAATGCAGCAATCATATCTAATAATTAATTACAGCGGTTTATCATTTTCGATAAGTTGGAAAGTAATTTACGAATAATCCTATTTAAAATTCATTCCTTGCAATTTATTTATTAATGAAAATTAATATTCACTTAATCTATCTTTAAATCAATACCCACGAGTTAACTTGCATACAAATCGGAACTATTCTGAAGTATTTACTTTATACAAACGGCGATTCAAAGGAAACGATGTATTTTAAGTACGCTAACAGAAAGGGAGCGTAACATTTGTTAAAAATTGTGCTAAACAAATTTAAATAACGTGAAATACGATGGTTTAGGAAGTAATATTAAAGTAATTTTGTAAGACACGTGGAATATACACGTGTTCAAAGTATTGTGATTCTAAAGTCCACTTCATGTTTTTTAAAAAAGTTCATTACAGATGTCTAATTTTTAATAAGGTCATTAATCATTTCTATATCTGAATAAGTTTGAAATTCTATTTACTCAAATTAGCTACATGTGTTTTAAATTTTCTATAAAGAATATGAACTAAACTGATGTAAAATACATGTAAACCAATACACAGATCTGTTCGTTGGGTATCAGGAATCCTGTTTTAACGTATTATTAAAAGTAAGGTCTTGTTATGTCAAGACAGATTTATAAGAAAAACCAGAATTCAATTTTATTATTTTGTATTTGTAACCATATTTTAAAAAAAAACGAAAAGAGAGAAACTACATTAAATTACATTTTTGATTCAAGTTTTTATATTCTATGCATAATTAATTTTAATAAGAATATCTTGGAGAAAATAAATTTTTTTGACTAATGAAATTAGACAAATGCTGAAACAATATAGAAGCACGGACATGTTACAATTTACTTATTCTAGATATCCATTTTTAATTAAAATATCTTTGGTGTGGTAATCTCAAGATTACCCACTCATAATTATTAGTACGCTTTTTTATTGAAAAGCACAAACAGTATCTTTTTAATAGAAAATTTGTTGTGTAACTTTTTCTTTCAGGATCATCGAGATTGAAGAGATTGTAGGTATGTTCCAGAGGTTTCCAGATGTGTTAGTCCACTAAGTTGTAAGTTTTTTATGGTGCTTATATCCAATGAGTTTCTGTATCTTCTCATAGGAGTGTTGAATTTCTTGTGTTGTCCATATAGATACAGTGGCGCTTTTTTCTTTTTATGTTAGCTTATTGTTGAGTTTATACCATACCCACGCCCATTCTCATTGCTTACCCTTGGGGTAATTCCCAGACTAAGCCGCGAATAAGTAAAATCGGATAAAGCTTCACTTGCATCCAACGAGTGGAAGCGAAAAAATGTTTCAACACTTCAGCAGATTTTGGTTTAGCATAAGCCAAATGTCACTTATTGCCGCAGCTTTATCCGTTTGTAATCCATCCGGTCTTGTTATGAAGCTATCAAATCTGATGAAACGTAGAATCTGTTTGAAGCGGTCTCCACTCATTGCTGCTTTGTATAATGGTAAAGCGTCTGATTTCCAAAATTCATCAATATGTTCAGTATTTCACTTATGAACGCCTGCCATTAGTAGAATCCCAAAAACGCATCCAGCTCCTGAACGTAATATCTTTCCAGACTCGTGGTGCCCGAGGCGAATTTTTGTTGAAATCATAAAAACTTTTTTAGCTTATCGATTAGATTGCTTTATGATAATCGATTTCATTTCAGATGTCACTAATGCACAGAACGTATTTATACGTGAATGCAAAGCGGTTATTTTAGTTGGATCCACTAAAATGAAAGTCAAGACATTGGAATGGGACAGAATGGGCTTAAGTTTTTACCTCGTTCTTGAAAAATATTATACAACCGCGGTTGAGTTGAACGTAGTGGTTTCTGGTTCCAGATAGTCTCATCTTTAGCACGATAAACGTTTTCTGATTATGGTGTTGTAGTTTCTTCCCCTGGCTCTACAATCAATTCCTGTTGCTCGACACTGTCGACTGTTACTAATATTTCGATGGGGACCCTCTCTTCAGCCCAAACATAATCGACATCTGAGTCTTCGTTGTCTACTGCTGGTACATACTCAACTTGGTCATCATCTTCATACTGATCACTAAATTCTTCGTCGGACATTACATACAAACTTTCGCGATTTTGTATTCTTGGATATCTACATAAACAAAAATATACTAAGCCCACTTACTTATGTTATTGAAGATATCCTGTTGAATTATATGGCAGGTGAGCAACACGGGTTCTACATCTATAAGGTCGACTACCAGAAGCTTAATTGCTACCAGGAGTTCTATTTCTAGAAGGTCTATTACCAGAGGCTGCATTGGTACCAGAACTACTTCCACCGCCTTCAGAAGTACTTGAAATATTATGTTGAATTGTACGCATTGTTATAATAACACTGCTAAACGGAATATCGCACACATAAAATCACAACTCAGACTAAGCATCCGTTCCGACCGTTTCTCCTATCGCAGGAATGAATGTAAAGCGCATCTTATTTGACGCAATTATGATAGCACATCTAAAATCCTACAAAATATACTGTGGTATCTGGGTAACACACATAAAGTTATTTTTGCGACCTTATAAGGGTTAAAACAGGGTTTGGTTATCAGAATAATTTGTTTTTACAATATTATAATGTGATATGTACGTGTTTCTGAAAGCGTTATTTCTGGCTTTCTTATCTGTACACTGTATTTAAAATAATGTTATTAAAAAGTTTTCTATAATTGGTTTCTCTAAGTCAGCTTAGGTGGTTTTCTTGATGTGTTTATTTATTTGTCCTGTTTATAATTTATAGGACAAAACTACTTAATTTGGCTGGTATAAACATTATATAAACGTACTTTATTGCGCTCATTTGCTTTAGTGCTCTTAGTAAACAAGAGCCAATAAAATTTTTTAGTTTAGAAATACAGGTTTCTATTAATTATCAAATGTAGTTTTGGAATATCCGGAAAGTGTACACGTGAATGTTTGCAAGTCACACTGAGATAAATAAATATGTGTAGAAACAGCTGTAAATTTTAATTGTTTTAGTTTAAGATTAGGAATATGCTAACGCGACAGCTGTTATTGTTTGAGTTTAGCAATTATTGTTCATATAATTTTTTTACATAAAAAAAGATTTAGAGTTACACTATTATTTGAGTGTTGTGTTTCTATCCAATCATTTTTTGTTAATATTGAGAAATGCATTTCGACCCCCAGATGATTCGCTTTTTCCCTTTATCGCTGATGTCTACCATTACATAATTGTTTTTTGCATTTATTTAGCGCTTGTGGACCTGTGTAAGTATATATGTTTTTAGTAATTTGTGCTTTATATGAATATAAAGTTTTTAAGAAATTGTATTCAACAAGTGACTAGGAACAATCTGTAAAATATTTATTTTTTTAATTTTATCTTATGTAAATTTTAGGTTTGACCGTAAAAATTAGTTTCAGATACTCAGGAATGTATTTACTATTTTGCAAAGATTTGGGTATTATGCAAATTCTTCGGGATACGTTGGATAAATTTTGTTTTGTTCGCGGGTTAGTTTTTTTTTTATGTAACATGTTTTTTTAATTAGAGGTGTGTAAATAATATTCATTTCTTTAGGATTTTTTTTCCATCTATTTGACCCTCCCTTCTCTAGGAATTTTAGCTAGCACGACTTTCTTTAGATGCCTCCTTTTTTTTTGTTGCGGTACTCAGTGCGGGCTATTTTTTTGCTTATATTGCTTTTCTTTTTGTCTGCGCGGAACACCGTAACATAAGGTTTGGTGTACCCAATATTGGTACACACATTGTTTCATTCTGATATAATTTCCGTTCTGTCCATCTTATTGTTTCGGTAGGTTTTGTTTCACTCCGGACTACCAGAATTGTGTTTTTGCTGGCAATTCGAGTTCTAATGGAAAACACTGTTTCATTTTATTTTTATTCCTAGATTACATTTTGTTGCCTCTACCTATTTTTTTTTTAAATTAATTTTTTTCTTCGGTTATATTTTGGTTTATTTTGCTAACTTCTATATTCTTTTGACTTAAAATTGCGGATCTCGAGATGGATATAAATTGTTTACGTTTGGTTGAGCTTGCTTTTGAACTATTGATTAGCGGTGTACCTGTGTCGTCTACGGACTCCGCCAAACCTATGAGAGCATGGCTTCGTTTTTTGTTCCAACTGGAATCAGTTGATAAACTCTTGGCTTATTCACTGTATAAAGTAAATCCGGAGGCAGAATGAAAGTTTAGTGATACCAAGATGGAGAATTACGTAGTAACCTTGTAAACTCTAATTCACTCATAGCTACCATCCGCTCACGACCTACGCATGTATTGAAAGCACCAATCTACTCCTCCCTGTAGGTCTATCGCCTGAACAACGGGCTTTACGTACTGAATTACTAAACAAACTTTTGATTTCAGGATTGTTTGGACCAACCCTTTTTCGAAATCAGTCTTCCCGATCTGTCATCCATCCCTCGCTCAGAAAGTTGTAACTCTACGGTATCTAGCCCATTTAGTAAATCGTGTTTGCAATCTGTCGTAAAATGGATTTCAAAATTTAGCGGAGATTCTAACGTGTTCACTTGATAGAGTTGAAAAGCTCAGGTTAGCTAGTAATATGTCCGAATTCCAAATATTCCAACAAGCGCTCAACCTCTTTGAGTCAAAAGTCTTGCTATGGTACTGGGGTAACCGCCATCGGCTGTTTAATTGGCAGACCGTAATTAATTTATTATTACGTCATTTTGAACCGTGTGATGATAAGCGAAAACGGTTAAATGATATCGTAGATAGGACGTAGATAGGACGCTGGATCCGTTGAAAAGCATTGCCTGTGGATCTTCAATTGAACATTGTGTCTAGTAACCTGGCACCATTTTATGTAACTCATTTGCCTGCCTTCCGTTCCATGTAAGAATTAGAGGAGTAATATCTAAAGTTGGGACAGAAAAAGTTTAGGGTTGATGATTATGCTTCACCCAAGTGCAAAAGTAATTATGTGAAACCTGTATTCACTTTTGAACAGACTTCGCCTCCAAAAATACTGCTCGCTGAATACCCCATGATAGAAACAAGATTTCTTTTGTCCCTAGTTCTACATTCTTTTCTGTACCTCATCTTAGTCATCCTGCTACTACCAAAACATACTCTTCATCGGCAAATATGTCTTCGGACAATATTTCGAATTCTGCCCATAGCTGCGACAATCGTGATTAAACGGGTCATATACATTCATTTTTACCTCAGGCCGTGCCTCAGCAATGATTTGAGTCAACAATTCAAACTAGACACTTTCAGGTAGCAACTAAAGAGTTTGTTCTTGCTGCCTTGAGTAATACTACCAAAGAAATTCTTTTTGAAGCTAGTAAACAAGTATCTATAACACCTGTTGCTATTGTTAAGGAAGCAAATCCTGTTGTAGCTAATGTTTTATCCGATTATATTTCCTTATCTAACGTTGACATTCTTACAACTAATACGGAAAATAAACAGGCACCTCTAAAGAATAATGACCTTTCAAAACAACAAAAATCTCTACCACCACTATCGCAACCACATATTCAATCTTACGTTACAACTACAGTGGGTCCAATCAATCTCACCATCTGTTCTAGTAACTCTAACAACGAAACCGACTAACAAGGGAAATAAGAGGCCGGAAACATTCTATTTTGATTCCAAAACTAAAAATGTAAATCGGCCTAAATTAGAACGTGAGAGAGCATTCTCAGGTGTTTGGCACGTCGGTAACCTCAAACCTGCTCATTCTGACAACCCTAACGTGCCTGATCTCGCTTCATTTTCCTACTAGCAATGCAAACGTCTAAAACCCCATTTCTAGTCCTCAGCGTTTTCAGATTTCTGTGCTGATTCTGCCCTATTTAACGACTTGATTTTTGGAATTTAGGTTTTATCTTTTTTCTCTAATAATTTCCTGGCTTTATTGATTGCTTTTTTTTCGTTTAGTTCCACATACTTTCACAACCCGATGTGGGTTCGAATTAAAATAGCCTCACGGTACGGCCTGCCTATCGTGAAAGGCGACTAAAGCTCATTCAGTACACTCTCTCAACACACTTTTCGTATACACACGCACACACAACACACACACACACACACACACACACATACATACACACACATACACACCAATACATACACCCACAATAGCTACACTTTTAAGAAATTGCATTAAACAAGTGACTGAGAACAATTCGTAAAATACTTATTTACTAATGTGTCTTATGTAAATAGAAGGTTTGAGGAGACAGTTCGTTTTAGGTAGTCAGGAATATATTTATTATTTTGCGAAGTTTTATGTATTATGTAAATCATCCAGTTTATGGTTTCTTCGCGGGTGGGTTTTTCTTGTTGGAACATGTTTTTCAATTAGAGGTCTGTAAATAAAACTCCTTTCTTGAGATCTTATATCTCTATTTTTGTGACCCACCCCACTCTACGACTTTTAGCTTGCATGGCCTTCTTTGAATATCTGCTGTTTTAGTTGCGATACTCGGTGCGGGCTAATTCCTTGTCTTACTTTACTTTTATTTTTTGTCCACGCAGAATACCGTAACAATTTTCGATGAGACTACTTATGTAAACCACACTTCACAGATGTCACTCGTGATTTTTATATCATTATAAAAGGTGATTCTCGAGAAAGTGTTGTTCGATTAGTTGGCTTTCACGTAAGTAATTGTGATGCTGGCGTATTTAATTGGAAAAGTTCTGGCAAATGCAGTTTTAAAGATTTGAAAGAGGAAATATTCTAAATTTTGAATACTGTGTTGGAATTCCTAAGGTACGTGCAATTTAATGCTTTTTGAACAGAGATGAGCTGTATCAAAATTGCAAAAATAATTAAGAAATGCAGTAAGTTGTGCTTGAAAAGGTCACTCGTTGAATCTATCAATTTATAAATGTAACTGCGTTCAATCTATAAGAAACTATTTAGGTGTTATTTCTGAAGTTCTTACTTTTTTCGAAGCATCTTTTAAAAAACTGTTCTGAAATCAATTGGCGTCACTACGGGAAACTCGATTGTATAGGGAGACATCGGTCAATAATGCAATACAAATGTGCTTTAATAAATATTGTTATAGCTAACTGGCGGGGATCAGAATCAACTCGAAAAGCGACATGTCGTAAAATACTCTACTGACTCAGCAGTTTTTAGTGAGTTTTCACTGTTTATCAGAACTTCTAAGTCAGTTCAACTATCGAAATTATACACAGTCAATCGAATCATTGCAACTTTAAAACAAAAGAGAGCCAATTCAAAGGGAAGATTTTCTTTCAAAAAAATGAGCCAAACTTCAAATTTGAACAACCTGAAGGATATTTCAGAATTACAACTCACGGGGCTGTACAAACATAATTAAGAAATCAGGTAACTGTGGGAAAAGTTAAAAGATGTTGCTGACGCTCTAACCAAATTGGTAAGAGAATGCCAATCGTATATCTACACAAATATATGCGGAGAAACAGGGTTAAAAATCTATGGAAAGATTTAGTGAATGAAGTTCTAGACACGATTCGTTCAACTCACTAAAAATTCCACGAAAATGTTTTTTTAACACTAAGAAGGTCTTAAAAGTAGCGCTAATGTAACCAAGTGCAGTTATATCGGAAAGAAGTTTTCAGCTTTGAGGACACCAAGATTTAGTTTCGATCAAATATTTTAGAAAATCGTTTAACAGGTTTATTTATGCTGCAAGTTCATAGATAGAGTCATCACCGCATGCCCTCATTGAGCAATATGCGGAAAAATGGGACAGAAACAAAAACTAAATTTTGTTTTATAAATTCTTGTGTTTTGATTTAAACATTAATGAGTATACAGCATAAACATATTTTTGTACTAGTATTCTGGCATTTAAAATTTGTTTGAACGATAAGTGTCAAAACTACTATAATAAAAGAAATAAATTTTCCAGCAAGAATCTGTCTATTTATCAATACGGCACAAATTTTTTATCTATTCCCGCAGTTAAACTACATTTGATATTCCAATGCTCCACCCGTCCTCGCAGTTACAGCGCCGTATACGTGTTTAATTATATTTAATATTTATTTAATTTGTTATTGTTATTTTCTTGGTCCAGAAAATGTATTAGGCATTAGTCATTATAGACATACACAAATCATACTTGAAAGTATACATTTTAAATATTTGGGTACTGAGTTAAAAATTTTAGATTATTTATTATGCCAAAAAGACACAATCTAGTTGTTTTAAGTGCTTTCGGGCTAGTCCCGCACTATTTTTCGCGAATGATGGGTGATTTGCCTGCTTCTAGAATTCAAACTTTAAAACAAATTTCTCATGTATGCACTGACTGTTGTCGGCCTTCTTTAAGTTAACTCTCATCGGTCAAGCATATCAATCTTTAAAACACACGCTTGCGTTTTCGTGTGCATGAACACCAAAGCAATGAAATTTGAACTAACCTTGGACCTATCCTAAGAAGGTTTTGTTACCGCTTTCCGTTGTTTTCATGCCTGTCGGAGTAGAATAGCAGATTGCTATTTTGGCAGTGCTACAAAGCTTCAGGGTGTCAAGAAACATTTTTATAGCTTGTTAAACAAGCCCTCTAGTTCACATTTTAACAGTTTAGCAAAAGCTGAAACGAACATGTTTGTGACAGACTTATTTCGCTTTGTTGAAGATCAAACGTTAACATTAGCGGAAATGTATACTCTTCTGTGTCAAATAGAAGGTTTACTCAACTCTCGTCTTCTGTGTACTTTGAGCAGTGACCCCAATGATTTTTTTCTCTAGAGTATTTCCTGAACCTTGTACTCCTAAACTCAATTTTGCCGGAGATTAAATGGCCTGGCCTAAAACGCAACTGTCTTTCCAGATGGCTACTCATCTAGAAATTGCAATATGATTTTGGTAAGCAGTACCTACTGGGATATTTAAACACGATTCAACGGTGATAAAATTTACAACACTACTGCTAATATTAAAATTATACCTTAGTGCGCGCTCGATGTATGTTAGTACACAGCATGTACCTTGTGCTTGTCGTCGTGCGGGCACTTTGCGCTGGATTACTAGATATCACTCTTGGAACGAAAAGTTTTAGCTTGTATTGAAAGGAATGTCCGCGTAGCTCTATTAGGCGATATGAGTAGTTGGGCCAGAGTTCACAAAGAAAATACTGAACATGTGGTAGGCCAGTAAAGTGTATTATAAAATTGTTTCCAGAGAGTTTGCCAGAAAGCGTAGAGCAAGATATGGAATGTTGAGTCTGGTTTTACGCCTGGAAAATTATGTGTAGATCAGATTTTCGCAATGCAGCAAATTGTCAAAAAGTGTATGCATGCCAGAAGGAAAATGTATGCAGCATTTGTAAATTTGGAAAAGATCTATGGGTTTGTAAACAGAAGTGAATTATGAAAGGCGCTTCAAAAATGCGTAAGTATTTGATAAAATCTATGAGAGCGATGTACGAAGGCAGTAGAGCTTGTGGACGTGTGAATGATAACATTAAGCAATACTTTGACATTGTGGAAGATGTAAGACAGGGCTGTGTGATGTGTCCATGGCTGTTTAATGTATTTATGGATAGATGTATCAGGTGGCTTGCGAAAGAATGGAAACAGTGAAAATTGATAAAACAGATATTTGTATGTGGATGACGCAGTATTGTTGACTAAATCGTCACAAGATTTGCAACCAATGCTTAACAGGTTGACGGAAATACTCAATTTAAAGTGAATGTAAATAAGACGCAAGTAATGAATTTTAACAGAGGTGGTTGAAATAATGACTTTTATTTAGAATTGACAATGACACGATAGAGAAAGTGAATGACTCGTGTACATTGGTAGAATGTTTTTGAGTAGTGAAAAGCTAGATGGTGAAATAAAAAGAAGGGAAAATGCTGGAAGAAGAGTGTCTAGAAGTATGTGGGCAGTAAACGGGAATGAAGAATTCTGTATAAATGGAAAACCGTCCATTTGTTTGTGCCAACCGTTCTGTAGTGAAACGACAAAAGAAGCATGTCGGTTGTACAAATGCTGTTGGAATGAGGTTCTCAAGAAGTCTGTGCGGAAAAACATTGAGAGACAAAGTGCCAAACGAATGGGTCACAGCAGAGTGTTGGATGCAAGTGGCCCTTAAAGCGTTAAGCGAGCCAAGTACGCTTAGATGGTTTAGATATGTGGAAAAAATGAACGAAGATAGACTTACCAAGCGTATATATGCTAGTATAATGACTGGTAGAGTTGCAAAGGGCAGACCGCGTAAAAGATGGTTGAATATAGTAAAGGATGTTCTGAAGGAGCGGTGAGAAGTCTGAAGAGTAAAATAGCATGCCAAAAGCAATGTGTGAATGTTGTTGTTACAGAGGCAAAGAAAGTGTGTAGCGACCGGGAGATGCGGTGAAAGATTGTGAATGGTGATGGGAGTAAAAGTAGTGTAGTACTCTAGAGCTATACCCTGCATACCCAAAAGAGGTTCTAAGTTTGGTTACCCCGAAAGGGAATACCGTGATTGGTGATTTAGAGTATGATTGTGATACCACAGCGATAATTAAAAATGAACTGAAGTCTTGTCTTAATTGCTTTTTTGGTCGCATAATTAAGTTACACTTTAATGATGTCGGAAAAATCCGTATAGTTGCTGACAAAACTTCTACAGTCATTTTTTCTGGAACTGGCTTTCAAACTGCGCACTGCCGAATGTCTAATCTTTCCTCTTTATAATTATTCTCTTTTCTTATGTTATTATAATTTTTATAATTTTTCTTTCGTATTTGTTTTTGGAATAAGGAGAACAAATTGTTTTCGAGAGGTGGTCATGCTACAATAACGTAAGCGTATTTATCTTTATTAGATATTCATTTCATTTCTTATAATTATTTTTTGACAATTTATTGAACAGTATCAATAACCGTCTTTAGTTTTACGCTAAACCAGTACTGTTGTTGCGTCTCTCACGTCAAGTGGATAACAAACTAATATGGACAAACTATCGGACAATTCACAATTTTTGTGCGTAAAACGCAGGAGTGCAGCGTGAAAGACATCTCATTTTACATTTTAGCTAACCTCCTCACAGTGAACGAAATCTACGATACAACTAGCCCTACTTTACAATGAGTGTTTAGTGATACGAATTCTTACAAGTTTTTCTTTTACTGTTCATATTTACATTTATTATTTCTGGCAAATATCAGGATAGTCCACCATCGAAAAAACTTTTAATACAATATCATCTTTCCCTGGATCAATTCGTGAACACGCGCCATAAACTAAAGTTGTACATACCCTTGCAATTAATGACTATATAACACTATGAAAGGCTTTGAAACTTCTTTAAAAACATTTCGCCATCTTCAGCAAATAAGAGCAAGTAAATGCAAAGTTCAAAGCAAGTTTAAACTCTCCAAATGGAATGAAAAAGTTGTGTAACTCAATTTGTCACGAACTGAGTAACACTGAGAATCCGTTCCCCTAGCTGACAAACATATCTAACTTGCGAATGTCGTGTATCTTAACGTTCTTGTGGTGGTCGAGTTCGTAATTCCGTAAGTGCATCAGTTTAACAAAAGAATGATGTTGTTTACGGTTGTGGTTATTCCTTCAACAGAAGCATGCTTTATAGACAACACCCTTAAAGGATTTTTGTTAGCAGTTTACTAAAAATCATTACATAATCATCTATTGCATAAATAACGACCTTTCATTCTAAATTTATTAACTGTAGAGAATGAAAAGTACATTTTCCGAACAAAAGGAAATCGAAGTCACTAAACACAAAACATGATCATAATAACCTACAGCAGAAGTGTGAATATGCTTTGGGTTGAAAACGGCCGCCATGAGTTGCAGCTAACCTAATTTCTACACTTCTTTCTTTAGAACACCTACTGTGAGTTCAAAACAGCTTGGCTCCTTTACGACCAACTGACTTGTTCAAGTTGTCGTTAGAGCGCACATTATTTAGCTTAAAACAGGACTCTATACATTACCGACAACCCACAACATTTTAAGGAAGCTACATTTTATCCCGAATATTTATACGTTAGGATACTAAAATGCCTATTCGGTTATTTTTTAAAGTTTATGAGTTCTCCTAATAAATAGCTATATTAAGTGTTATTCCGTTCCGAATGGATCTGCACCACGAACAAGTTCCAGATTACTAGAACGGGTGGAATGGCTTCCGCGTTCAAGTGATCTGAAGAACCAAACTACAGGTCTAACAAAAGTAGTAGGGTCTTTAGTGAGGAACCATACTAAGACAACTCCCCGAAAGAGGGCAGCAGTTTTTTCGGTATTTAGAGTGGCAGAGACCATAGTTATCGGTATGGCATTTTAAACACACTACTAAGATATGGAAGGCAATGGGAAACCACTACATTACCTCCTAAGTACACAGTGTACTTAAATTGTAAGTAACATGATATCATCCTCTGACGTAAAAGATTCCGGAGTTAAAATAGTCCCCCATTCGGATCTCCGGGAGGAGACTACTTTGGAGGGTATGATCGGAAAGTTTAAAGGAAGAGTAGGGAACATTTTGCGAGTCGGGTGTAGGTATAGTTATACGAAAAACTACTTACAAACAAGCAAAAGGGTACTCATGGTTAGATTAGAATCTAACCCGGTAAAAACAACAATAATATCAGTATACGTGATCACTTTTAGCTACAGTGAGGAAGAAGCAGAGACGATTTACAAAGGTATCAAAAACATACTACGATACGTAAAAGGACGTTAAAATTTAATAATTACGGCGGATTTTAATGCAGTGGTTGGTGAGGGTAAGGAAGGAGCGGTAGAGAAAATAGGCTGGTAGAATTTTGCAACAAGAACAATTTAACCATCACATACACATCATTTCAACATCATGTTAGAAGACGATAAACGTGGAAGATGACCCAATGATGATGATTAAGTGTTAATAAAGGTATCAAGGAAAAGTTGTTTGCAATTCATGGCATATGGTTGTTTTGGTATATATCCTATATGAAGATTTTACGTTACAAAAATATGCCATAAAAAATATGGTTCGAAAGTTAAAATAATAAGCTACAATGTTCAATTTCCCGGTTTATTCTCAATATGCAGGTGGCGTGTTATTCCGCACCGCTTTCGTAACTTGTCGATCCAAGAAAAATTCAAAATCGTAGGCAGTCGCTTTTAAGTTTTCAAAGTATCAACATGTGGATGGTCTCACTTTCAAAATGCCTTTCGCCTTTCCCCCCTTGCCTTAACGTCAATGAGCGTTACGTTCCATAGTATCGTGATGACTATTTAAAACATTTTGTGGTCTATAAGATTAGATGTTTTCTTTGCCACATAAGTTGAAATTAAATGGAAGGTAAACAAAAATTTTCCAAAAAAAGATTTTTATAAATGCAAACCGTATTAGAATTGTTATTGCTTGATACAAAAACAAACTAGAGTATAAATATGTGTAAAAAGAATGTTACTTTTTTAAAGACGTTTGTATGTCCTCTGTATATAATGATCTACTTGTTAGACTTAAGTTTTAACACTCAATACCCCCTTTTTGTCTTGGATTTAAAAGTGTAGTATTTATGTTTAGAAAGATCTTGGAGTGTGAGACATTTTTGATCATGACTTCCCCGTTTATGATTTTCTTTGATAATGAATTACACCGATTTTGACTACATTATAGACAGGTGTACGCGTAGGTGCAAATGTACTCCTACGGAGATATTAAATAAATGTTCTAAAACCTATTGACGTGTCTAAGCAAAATTATTAGAAAATATTCACCCGATAGTGTTAAATTTTTATGTCGCTCTAATTATGTGTATATGTAAATGTGTATATATATAAATATAATGCTGTATTAATAAGGTCGTTTAAGGGTAGATAGGACCACCAGTATAGTGCACTTCATTAAAACAACATGAGGGCTAAGAAAACTAGACACTTCTACGAAGAAAATAAGAAATACAACGATTAGGCAGGAAAGTAAATGACAACGCCCTGTATATAAACTATAGTCATAATTAATTTAAGAAATAAAAAGTACTTTAGACGATTTAATTAAATAAACGATTTGGCAAGTCATAAAGCAACGTGGACAAGCAGGTTTAAAAATGCGTAATAGAAATCGCATATAATTTAATACATAAACTATATTAAGAATAAGTGACCAGAAAGGAAAAATCCAACACCTGATAATTTTGAAATAAACACGGCTTGATGATAAATGCAAAGTTCATCAAATTTATTGTACAAACAACAAATTTGCGTGAACGAGAATTGAGAAAATCTAATAAAACAAATGCATTAACTTAAAGTATTACGTGCCGAAAGTAGCGCATTAATTTTGTGTATACAGCAAAATTCCATAAAAATACCCAAAACCTTGTATGTATGAATCACGTACCATAACGTAATCGTTAAACTCTGTGCTTGTCAATAGATAATCGATCCTTTTAAATACGACCGGATTTGTAAACAAATCTGTTCAACATGAATTAAGAGATAGTCTTCATCACTTAGAAGAAAGTATTTACGTGAAAAGATTTAAAAGTGATTTATGTATGGTTATGTAATAAATAGTACATTGGTGAATGTGAAAAATTTAACGAGGTTAGTCGCTTTAATCCTTTAAAAAACGTAAGTAACTAAAGGTTGTTTTAAATTAAATTCTAATATTAACATTAATAAAAGGATTCTGAATAATTACCGAATCCGATGTGGAAATTTAGCAAATATTTAACTCAATTATTAATCACTTAATTCAACCAGGAAGTTTAGCAAAACCGCTGAAATAATTCATGAATCAATTAAAAGAAGCTGTACCAAGAGAAATGCACGCTATATCTAAATTCGATGTTGGGACTATATAAATCAATAAGCTGGATACGAAAGCAATTGGAACAGGGTCTGATTCGAACTTGAAACAACAGGTTAACCAATCTGAATGTTTTGTTATTTCTATTTGTAAATATTTCGTTCTATATTTCTAATTTGAATAATTTAAAAATTGCTTTCATGAAAACTTTATGTGAGAGTCAACAAAGATCGTTTTTAATATACATTATAAATTACGTAAATTTTGAAGGTAGTTTAATGAACGTTCAAGGGGCTTCAACAAATATTAATAATAACGGTGACTTTTTCTGGCTATTTGATTAATTTTGGGAATGATAATTATTGAAAGAATTTTTATTCAATTATTAAAAGGAAGTTTTATTTAGAGAATTCTTAAACATTTCATACATTGTAAATATTTTTGAGAATATTATAGTAATTATGCTTAATGGCGTTTTGGCTTAAAGAAACAGGAAGTGGAGGTAAAAGAAAAACTTAAAGGTTTAGTTGTCGCATTGTCGCAAGCTCCGTGCGTGGTTAAAACTGAGCTAGCCGAGGTATTTAAGATTAAAATTAAATTAAAAATTGACAAAAAGGAATTTTAACCTTTTTATTTCACCAAAAGAGGGACGCACCGGGGTATTGTAACTATATCACAACAATATATATATATATATATATATATATATATATATATATATATATATTTAATGCTATAATTATAGGGTAGTTTAGGGGTAGGTTAAGTCACAGGGGGCCTTAAACCAATTAAAGCAACTTCCAGTTAACAAAAACACACTGTATATAAAAATACATGGGATTAAAACGCATAAGAATATAGAAATATTCAAGTGTAAGTGCAAGTTAAGATAAGATTTGAAAACGCAGCAAAATGCATCAAAATTAAATCAACGGGAAACCTATATGTATTGGCTTTATAAATATTTAATAAGTGCGTTAAAAATATTATCGTATACGCAATCTAAATTATGCGTTATTTGAAAATCGTACGTGACATAAAGAAATACATTTGTTCAAAAATCCAATATTAACTAGGAAATAAACAAGCACCTGATGATTTCGGTTTAGATTAGAATAAGTAATAAACACTGAATACGTGATTTAATGAACGGAAAATCTTGGGATTTCTCAATTTATTACCATGGTATGAGACTGAATACGTGCCAAGTCAAGCATTCATCCGAATATTTGAACTATACAGTTGGTAAAATTCTCGGAATACACAAAGATAAAGGCAAAATGTGTCGTCCCAACACGTGAACGAATGGAAAACCAGAGAGGTACGGCTTTAAATACGATAAGAATTGAGCGACGAGTTGAGTATACATTTTAAACTGGGCTACGACGATACTCTAAAATGCTAAATTATTTACGTAATTAGTGAGATAAAAGTAAATTAAAATCATTTTAAAAGTGTACGAATTGTGCAAGTGTGAGCCGATCTATTATAGACGGCTCTTATTGATTACGCCTGTTGATTACTCCTGTTAATTACCTTCTGTTAATTATTCTGGTTAATTATTTCTGGTTGATTACTTCTTGTTAAATACTGACATGGTAAATGTTCTATTCCTGTCTTGTTAATTACGGACTTGGAAAATCTTTTATTTACTGATATTCAAAGTGAATCTTAAATTGGATTAACTTATGATTGTCATCTTAATACTGACTCTAACACTGAAATTTAAATGGGATCTTAATAACGATTTGGATAGTATTTTGGTTTTGATGTCGACATCCAAATTCGACTTTAAATATTCAGACTGGGCACGAAAACTCTTTTGGGGGATGCAGAGGAACTACAGAACCGTTCCAGGTTAGCGATATTGATATAATTTATTACTGAAAACATATATATATATATATATATATAATATATATATATATATATATATATATATATAATATATATATATAATTATATATATATATATATATATAATTGTTCGTGTAGATAACGACCAAGGATTTAATTATAATAATTGTAATAACAGGTTTATTGGTCCAATTTTTGATCAAACTCTTGGGTTTTTCGCCAAGTTTTTGATTTATTTTTTAAATCTTGATCAGGGTTCTATGTAAGAGATGCTGTGAACATCAACTATACTAAGAAGTTAAAAATCCTTCTAAAACATGAGTACTAAATAGTTTAAAAATAAATAAACATGTAGCAGATTTAGGGTATAGCTGACACATTTATAAAACAACACTATAATTTCTACATTTAAAATATTTAAACAAACATTTAACGTCAATCAATAAAAGTAGAACAAGTGAATGCTAGAAACTTTTGTCACAGAATAATTAATCACGTACCAGATTAACATGAACCAGTGCACTTGTATAAGTTTGTAAACAATTAATAAAAACCAACAAAAAAAAAACTATAACGATTAATATACTACCAGTCACTCGCATTGATGAAGTCGAATTTTGTTATTGTTGTTGAGGGTTCTAAAATTTAACAAATATGAGCATATCGAGTTTAAATTATTTGTATCAGACTTATAATTAAGATGTATTAATGGGAGCTATTTTTAAGAAAAGTCTGTTTTTGTACTTGACTTCTTTGTCTAAAATAGTTACCTCTCCAATTTTAAGTATGTGACCAGTTTGTTTGGCGTAGGGCGCTAAAGCACAGGAATTTTTAGAAATTTTACTGTCACTTCTATGTTGAACAATTCTACACCGCAGCCATTGAGAGGTGTGGCCTATTTAGATTTGGTTACAATCTCCACATGGAATGGAGTACACTACATTAGAATTGTTCAGCATTGTAGTTCCGTTTTTTAATTTGGAGAAAAATGTTCCTACCGTAAATGGATTATACTGAGCTATAGTGATAGACCGATATGCTAATATATTAACTATTTTACTAGTTAGGTTTTTGACCAGAGGAAGTTTTTTAAAGATTGTGCTTTGTGTTTGGATTGTCTGTTTTTTTGTTATGTTATTGGAATGAAAAAACAGTTTATTTATTTGTGGTTTTGGGTACCCACGGTTTATCATTATTTTAGCTAATGTATAAAAATTTTAAAAATAACGAATGATGTGACAATTGTTCTATTCTGTTTTTTAAATTAATAATTAGATTTATTTTATGGTGGATGCTATGATTTGAGTGGAAGTTAATATAAACCGCCAGAATTTATTGATTTCCTGTACCAATCTAATACAATAGTGTTATCACTGTTTCTAATGACTCATATCTAAAGAAGGAATGCTGCGGTCTTGTTGCTGTTCCAATGTGAACTTTATATGTTCATTAAGGTTATTTAAAAGTTCTAAAACAATATTAACTTCATCGGTAGGTATAGAGCAAATTACATCATCAACAAATTTCTTGATAAAGGCTGGCGGTGTGCGTAATTAAAAAATTATATTAGCAAATAGAAAATCCATAACTATGGTAGCAGTAATGGGGCTTAGGGGAGACCCCATCGGCGTTCCAAAAATTTGGAAGTAAAATTTACTATTGAACGAGAAGTAAGTATTGTGAAAAATGTAAAATTTAAAATTTCCTAGAACAAATCTAGAGTAAAATTACAATTAACCTCAATCTGGTCCCACTTCTGTATTATAATGAATTTTCATTCCAATAACATAACAAAAAAAACAGACAATCCAAACACAAAGCACAATCTTCAAAAAACTTCCTCTAGTCAAAACCCTAACCAATAAAATAGTTAATATATTAGCGGATGGGTCTATCACTATAGCTCGATATAATCCATTTACGGTAGGAACACTTTTCTCCAAATCTCTAATGCTAAACAACTCTCATGTAGTGTACTTCATTACATGTGGAGATTGTAACCAAATCTACATAGGCCACACCTCTCAATGGCTGCGGAGTAGAATTGTTCAGCATAAAAGTAGCTGTAAAGTTTCTAAAAATTCTTGTGCTTTAGCGCTTCATACCAAACAAACTGGTCACGTACCTAAATTTGAAAAAGTTACTATTTTAGACAAAGAAGTTAGGTACAAAGGCAGACTTTTCCTAGAAATGGCTCACTTTAATACATCTAAAGATGTCCTTAATTATAAGTCTGATACGAATAATTTAAACTCGATATACTCATATTTGTTAAATTTTATATCCCTCAACAACAGTAACAAAATTCGATTTGATAGTATATTAATCGTTATAGTTTTTTTTTTGTTGGTTTTCAATAATTCTTTACAGATCTTATACAAGTGCACTGGTTCATGTTGAACTGGTACGTGACAAATTATTTTGTGACAAATGTCTATAGCATACATTTCTTTTACTTTAATGATGGACGTTAAATGTTTGTATAAATATTTTTAAATGTAGGAATTATAGTGTTGTTTTATAAATGTGTCAGCTATACCGTAAATCTGCTGCATGTATATTTATTTATTTGTAAACTATTTAGTACTTATGTTTTGTAAGTATTTGTAATTTCCCAGTATAGATGATGTTTATAACTTCTCTTATATATATATATATATATATATATATATTTATATATAAATATTTTAGGCGGTTTTTACATAAAGTAAGTTGATAAATACTAACGTATTACAGTTAATACGATGAAATAATTTGGGCTTTGCATAAAGGGTGTAAGTCATTATTTCATCTTGTTAGCTATATATATATATATATATATATATATATATATATATATATATTGCTATATGCTCTCTAATCCGTGCCCTAACGTTGGTGCGACATCGTTATTGCTATGATATTAGAAGAATTATCATGCTCCGACGTTGGGCTGTTATATTTATTTGCTATACTATTTACGTACTCTAAATTATTGTACCACCATTTTAATATTCACGATTAAGTGTAATTATCTCCTCCTCCAGCTGTTTTCTTAATGTTGCTATCAACTGGATTTTATCTTTAAACAACTCTATCTACTAATGGCAAAATTCGATACGTTACCGCCTTGCGGGTTATCTCTTTCCCATTCAACTTTTGGCTCCGCCTTTGTACTATTTAAATCTTATTACCTCGGCTAGCATTTATTTGCAATTATAAAATTCAGTAAATTTAGATTTTATATAATGAAACCAATATGTTAAGTTACAGCTTTTGAAATTATTCGAAATACACTTTTCAATCAGTTAATTTTATAAATCTCATTTATTAACAATCATTTACTCAAAACCCAAAGTCACCAAAGAAAATTTATTATATTTACCAACAAAGCGAAGAATATTCTAAACCTGTTTTCATATTACTCATTCAATATGTATGCAATCTCTTTTGTTGACTTCTTCACAAGCATATCATATTTAGCAAATTCAATATTAAAATAAAATAAAAATCCATATAGAAAAACAAATATCTTATAACTAAAAATCTGACCTGGTTTTGTCTTTTTCACATCGACGCTTCCAATGAAAAAGATCTTCCCCAATTCTGAATTCCATTCAAATTATTACACTATGGACCATCACCATTAAATTATATACCCCAATTTATTTCAATTCTTCAAACTTAGACTTTTATCATTCTTGCCCCAGACTTAAAATTGTAGTTTGTTTCACCCCTGTACTTCAAGATTGTATTATTCTTTTTTTCGCCTTGACATTTAAATTGTATTACTGTATTTTTTTCTTAACATCAGAATCCTAGTCTATTTCCCTCTGACCTCGAAACCGTTTAAACGGCAATTGTAATTTTCATATTCGCACTCATTTTATTTCACTTTGATACTTATTCCGTATTACTTTGTTTACTGGCAATGCACTTCGGCCTTCATTGAGTTCAAAACTGACTTTCTTATCAAGGTGCTTGCTAATATAACCTCGAATTCCCACTCCATCCGTGGGTTTGGTCTAGAACTCGTCGCTTGTCTCTGACCAATCAAATAATTACATATTGAGCAGTTTCTGATGCAATGCTCCACGATTCCTCATAATCACCACCTGCCCGCATCTGTCTTACATTATCAACATGCTGTATTTTGATAGATCACTTGCTTTTCTATAAACAACTGATGCAACTCGACTTTAAATTTCCATGTTTACATGCGATTCACGCAATTTTAATCATTTCTCTTATCAGAATGGTTAGGTCTTTGTACGCATTTATATTAACTACCTGAAACTCTATTTCTATATCCGTATTAATTTAATCGTCTGGAACTCTTCTTCTTAATGCGTATCTAATTACACTTTATCATTCATTTCCCAATATACGCGTGCTTCCACTGAAAAATATCCTTATTTGTTTTACCTAAATTAACTAAACTTTATCTACAGGGTATTTAATATTTACTATCTACTTAATACATGTACTTCTCATTCCTACGCCAACTATGCGTCTTCCTATGTTTACCTGCGTCGCCCAAAACTATCTCTACTCTATATACAGGGTGTTGACTACTTACTATCTACAAACTATGTCTATTTCTTAATTATCTCCTTAAATAAGTGTGGTTTTCTGCTGACTATTCTAATTACTCATTCCCTAACGACCTTTATACAACGTGCACCCTTAAGCAACCCCTTATCACAGCAATATATATATATATATATATATATATATATAAAGTGAAAATAATTACGACCCAAATATTTGTATTTCAAAATTGATTTGTGGGTTTGAGGTCACTGGATTAAGTTGAAAACTCTTTTTTATGGCCTAAATTTTAGAATTTATTTTAAATTCTTGATCACAGGCTATCTAAAAAAATTTTATACGCTAGATTACAAATGTGGTACATAAATTATAAACTTACAAACTTGAGGTTAATTAAAAACTAGCATAACAAACATAATAAAAATCTTGGAAAAACTTGTAAAACTAACAAAATTAAAAGTATTTAAACATAAATTGTAAATATTAAACTTGTATATACATCAATTTGATGTCATAAATTTTGATGTAAAAGATTTTTTGTTTCATAGGATATAAGATGACTAATTTGTTTGATGACAGAGTATCGAGTGCATACGTATGTGTAAGTGTGCATGTATATTATATGATGTGAGTGTATAGTGTATGCATGTGTGTGTGTGTGTGCGCGTGTGTATGTTTACTTTAATTTTTGTCATTAATTTTGTTCAAAATTTAATAAATATGTGTATATGGAACTTAAGTTACTAATATCTGTTTTCTTATTTATTGTATCTTCGGTTTTATAAATATGATACATTTCCAAAAAAATTCTTTTTGATTTGTTGTTCTCTATTCTTAAGATGTTTGGATTTTCAAAATCCATACTGTGATTTTTATCTATTACATGTGTGGTTAATGCACATGCTGATCTGGTTATGAATACTCTATTGGACAATGTCATAGCTATTTTACCATTTAAAATACCTTTCCTTAAAAAATTTGTCGATGACACCATAACAGCAGTTCCTGAAGATAAAATAGAAGAAACTTACTGTATATTTAATAATTATAATCCTCACATACAATTTACGGTTGAAAAAGAATGTAACAGAGCAGTTCCATTCCTTGACACATTACTAATAAGAAACAATGAGAACAAAATTATATTAGATTGGTTTCAAAAAACAATACATTCAGAGAGATATTTGAATTTTCATTCCTACCATCCACTAACTACAAAAATAAATATAATATTAGGTTTAAAAGAAAGAATAAAAAGAATTTCTCATCCCTCTTTGTACCCAAAAAACATTAAAATCCTTACTAATATATTAAGAACTAACAATTATCCACTCCATTTAATAAAGAAATTACTATCCGAACAATTTAATCCCAACACAAACAAATTAAATGACAGTAACCAAAACAGTACCAATCAATTATTCACTTACAAAACAATATCATATATTCAACATTTAACACCAAAATTAATAAAAGTTTTTAAAAATGAAAAAATAAAATTTGCTAAACGAAACGTATTAACAATACAAAATATTTTTACTAAAACTAAAGACAAAATATCTAAAATGAACCAGAGAAATTTGATATATAAAATTAACTGTCTGAATTGCGTTCACTCTTATGTTGGGCAGACCTCTCAACTATTAAAACAAAGGATAACTCAACATAAGAGTGATATAACTATCAAACCAAAAGCATGTGCATTAACCACACATGTAATAGATAAAAATCACAGTATGGATTTTGAAAATCCAAACATCTTAAGAATAGAGAACAACAAATCAAAAAGAATTTTTTTGGAAATGTATCATATTTATAAAACTAAAAATACAATAAATAAGAAAACTGATATTAGTAACTTAAGTTCCATATACACATATTTATTAAATTTTGAACAAAATTAATGACAAAAATTAAAGTAAACATACACACGCGCACACACACACACATGCATACACTATACACTCACATCATATAATATACATGCACACTTACACATACGTATGCACTCGATACTCTGTCATCAAACAAATTAGTCATCTTATATCCTATGAAACAAAAAATCTTTTACATCAAAATTTATGACATCAAATTGATGTATATACAAGTTTAATATTTACAATTTATGTTTAAATACTTTTAATTTTGTTAGTTTTACAAGTTTTTCCAAGATTTTTATTATGTTTGTTATGCTAGTTTTTAATTAACCTCAAGTTTGTAAGTTTATAATTTATGTACCACATTTGTAATCTAGCGTATAAAATTTTTTTAGATAGCCTGTGATCAAGAATTTAAAATAAATTTGAAAATTTAGGCCATAAAAAAGAGTTTTCAACTTAATCCAGTGACCTCAAACCCACAAACCAATTTTGAAATATATATATATATATATATATATATATATATATATTCTTATGCTCGCCCCCCTTTTTATAAGATATTTACTTTAAACTGTGGTTTATTTAAATACTTTTTATATATATTTGACAGTGTGAAAATGTTGACTCTTATTTTACGTGCTTTAACTAAGTTTGGTCGGTATACAAAACAAAACTATATAAATATGCCTCGACTATTGAAACTCTCCTTCTCAGGGTAACTACACCTACCTACCGTGGGTTCAGTGCTAGGTAGATGGTCACGACACCGACCAAACAGCACTACCTTTATTTTAGTATACGTAACCTTATATTCGTATATGCCAAATTTAATAAACAGATCCACGTAGCCTAGTGCCAAATCAAATACTCTTACCAAATTGACTTTGACGTATCAAAAACACAGTACTCACCCGATTTATTCTCCGCTGTAGGCCTCTCTGAACTCTGGCTCAAGATCTCAGTCACCGGATGGGTCTTCACACTGCGTTTCACTATCACTGGGACTACTCTGCTTTCCAGACACCAGGTTTTGATTTATTTAATTTTGATATTCACCCAAATCTATAAATAATGACTAAATTTAGAATTTTGAATACTTTAAATTTTAACTTCCCCCGCGCTAATTTTCCTATAATTATGCCTTCGTTCTGTATAACACTCCTTCTAATCCAACAATATCCGATCCTTAACCTGCTCGTTCCAATTCTGTGCTGCTTTCTATTTTCCACTCAATACCAATCTATCCGCAATGTACTATCTAAATCACTCTAATTTGTTTTCCTTCCGTCTAATAACTCCAATCCAATTCCTTTCAACCTTAATCCAACTCGTTCTAAATATTCACTCTTATTTACGCCTGTCTCAATGCCGCTCCAATATCTAATCTTGTAATTCTCTACTCTTCTTGACTATTACTATTCCGTTTAACTATCTATATTTTTCTTTATTTCAATTAAAGGTTTTACTTTTCAAAATATTTTATTTTAACTTTTTAAATATCCAAATTAGCACAATTATACGAAAACACGTCTTGTTACCAAAATAATTTAAATCGTTCTCTCTATTATTGTTTACCTAGGTGATACTCCCTTTAAAATTATGCCTACTCTTTATACATTTTACAAACCCAACATCCAATTAAATCGTCCCAACTAGTTTGTGTCACTAATACCTATTATTCATCTTTTACACTTTACGATTATATAATTAAATGTTCAATCATTCGTTCATAAGACCGCGTTGCACTTTAAACAGTTTTGATACAATATTTTCACATATAATTTTGATACTACAAGTTTGTCCAAAGGTTGATTCTAATAAATAAGTGCCGAAATGTTTCACATATAAAACTGGCTCTGTGTGGTGAGTAGTGGAACTTCCACAGATGCAACCGACTTTTAGATCAGCAAGTTTACACAGTTTGGCTTATCAATGTACAACTTAGTATAAATCCCTGAATACTGCGTTTTCTCACGTCATCAAGTCATTGTTTTACGTATTGGCACTTCTACTCTGACTAATATACTTCAAATACTTTACCATTTGCAAAGTACGGCAAACATAAATTTTTCAGTTACGTTATCTGATCATTGGCTTCATTTGGCATATACACAATCTTAAAACACCAAAATACTCATTATACTCTTTTAACTATTACGTACACTTTATATATATATATATATACATATATATATATACATATATATATATATATATATATATATATATATATAAAGTAAGATCTGTATGAAAATAATAAGAGCCATTGACAAATATTACTTTATATACAATTTTCTTATTGCGGACTGCAAATAACTTGTCTTTGTATATATATATATATATATATATATATATATATATAATAGAGAAGAATAATCCACATTTGGAATGCAAATGAATGCTTAATATATATTAATAGTTATTAAGATGAAATGAAGCGAACGTTGCAAAAATGGGATGATCAAGTTATTAGTACATGAATTATGTATATAACTAGATTCAATTTCCTTAAATGCAAGACGTAATTGAAAATCGTTAACAAGAGCCAAGCTTCAGTAGTATTAAGTATAACATCATCTAAACAATTAGGCTAGATAGCTCAATTGGTTAGAGCGCTGATCATCCGGAAAATCAGAGGTTGCAGGTTCAAGTCCTGCTGTAGCCGTTCTTTTAGTGGTTTTCAATTACTAGTTCGATTTGAAATGGTAATTCAACTTTAAATACAATGTTGGGTTTTCATTTTATCTTAACTATTAATATATATATATATATATATATATATATATATATATAACATATAGAAACTCTTTGATCTAATATTGTTTAATTCAAGTTTTTTCTTTAGGAGGAAGGCTGTGAAAGTTATTTTGCATGCAAAAATACTAAAGTGCATATTCGGCTATTTTTCAAAATTTATAAATTCTTTTATATAAATAGTCATTTAAATGTTATGGTACGTATAAAAAAAACTTTGCAATTTAAGTCATATGATTGTTTTCGTATATCTTTTATTTGAAAGTTTTACGTTGCAAAGATTTATTTAATTTTATAAGTCCAATCGTGCCAAAATACTAGTCTAGCATGCCATTTTTTAAAATAATTGCGGGTACAATACTTTTTTGATAAAATATTGTACAGAAATCTATCGTCAAAATTTGTTTGATGTACTTTTCAACAAAAGCCAGAACGAAGAGTTTAAAATGAGTTTTTCAACTAGACTTAGCACTATGATTATTGCCTACTTACATGAATTTTGAGACGATAGGTTTTCAAGTGTAGATCGAATTTTGAACTTTATTTCATTCTCATATTTGAAAAGAATGACGTTTATCGTATAGGCGTACATCTTACACGATCTAAGAGACGGCATACTTGGTCATTGTGGATCCACCACTTTTGGGTTTGTATAGACACAGCTTTAAGTTATCAAATATGTCTTTGCTATGTCATTATCATTTTGTTTTCGACCTTACTTAAGGTCGGTTTGACGCAGCTCTAACTTCTTTTCTCTTCTGTGCTAATCTAAAAGCTTTACATACTTTTCACAACCTAAATTTCTAATAATTTGACTAATATAGCTTGGTCTAGGTCTTCCTATATCCTTCTATCTTTTTTTTATCTCCCTGGCTCTACATAGATATTAGCAACCTGATGGTTGTTAAAGAACTCTAACATGTTGTTGGAGTTTCCTAAATTATTTCGTATTCGTAAAATCTTCTTTATTTTCAATAAGATTAATTACGTTCAAAAATGCTCTATTATTATTTCTTAGAGCATATTAATGTTCAATTCTATGTAATAGCCTGCCCTACAGGCAGGAAGATAACCTTGAGCACGTGCAGCGCTCACCTGCCTTGGTTTTAATAGACAAACAACAGAGTTTTGCTTCAACTTTCTTAGGTTACAGTCGTATTCGCGCGGGCTGTGATTATCTTTGTTCTATAAATTATTTCTAGTGTGCAAATTGTAATGAATCGTTCCTATCGTAATAGTTATTGATTAACTGAAATACGAGGCGATCATTATGCGTAAAATTTCTATTCTCTCAACACAGGTGCGTGTTTTCTCCGGATGAATGTAAATTTCTTACAATCGTTTAATCGTTATTGATTGTTTCGGTTATAATAGTAAATAATAACCATTTTTCTTAATCTGGTATCACAACAAGTTATTTCGTGCTTGTGTGGTATTAATGCAATGACCCTTTCCATTGACGTATCGTACAAAATACGTTAGTGAACTTGATACGCGGCTTATGTACTATGAATTCATAATAGTGTGATAAAAAGTAGTACGTTTATACAAGTTCGAATAATTCAGAAATTTAATATACTGTAAATTGTGCTTTTCGCTGTATTTCTAATTCTTATTGACGTTATAATATATGATCCTCTTACTACACGGTGTACGATTAATTGTTTAATTTACTTACTCCATAAAGTTCACCAGATTGTCGTTGTGAGTTGTTATATGGCAATAGTGTTCATTTTCTACTAAACGGTCCTTCGTATCTTCGCATTTCTTCCACTAGTGTCCCCCTCGACGATTACAGTTCACTGCTCCTGGAGGTGGAACTTAAGGGGTGCCTACTTCGCTCCACCTTCCCTGAGTTTCCCGCTCATAAAGTGGTCCTTCGAGCCGGATTTCCTGGATATTCCTGGAAGCCAGCCTTTCTATTGGAAAGAAGACACTAGTTCCTGAACACACATTGTCAAGTTCGCCTAGATTTCTGGAAGATTCCTGGAAACTCAACAAGCAGCGATTAATTGGGTGAGCTTATTCCATTTTACTTTTCTATCTGTTAAACTGTTGTGCAAAAAGTGCATGATATTTTCTATAAACATTAATGTCTAAAAAATTCAATATGAGCTTAGAAAATTTAAAAAAGTCTAGAGCTTCGGTCAAAGGCTCCTTTACACGAATAGAATCGTGGTTCGCTCAAAGTGCGGACACTTGTAACACACCACTCGAATTTGAAATCAGATTGCAACGGGTGCATTCTTTGTTTAATTCATACGAAAAGTTCAAGATGAAATAGAAATTCTCTGTTCGGAAGAAGTTCTTGACGTAGAAGACAGATCCGTCATAGAAGACAAATATTTCTCTCTAGCAAGCAATATTACTCAATGTATTGCCAATTTAAGAAGAAAGCAAACGGAAGCCATTGAAAATCAAGATGATAGTTTTCAATCCTCTTTAAGTAATCCTCAATCAACGGCAGTCAAGTTGCCGGAAATCAAAATTCAAACTTTTCGGGAGATATAAAGAATTTGAATCCTTTTATCAACTTTTCGATGCTCTTATAATAAAAAATTCTCAATTATCAAACATTCAGCGCTTAGTATATCTTAAAAGTTATTTAAAAAATGAACCTTTGCATTTAATTGACTCCTTGCCAATTACAAATGAAAATTTCCATATCGCTTTAAATATTTTGAAAAGTAGATTTGAAAACAAATTTGTTATAGTCAATTCTCATTTATCAGCAATGTTAGAATCTCCAATCATGACAAAATGTAAGTCAAGTTCACTGCGTGAATTCGCAGCTACCATTCAGAAAAATATTCAATCTCTCAAAAATTTAAATTTTTCTTACGAAGATTTATGGAATATTATTTTAATATTTTTTTCAAAAAGTTGGATTTCAATACAAAACGTGCTTATGAAATGGAAAGAGATCATTCTATAATTCCCAATTTGGAAAATTTTATAAAATTCTTAGAAAAAAGGAGTTCTGTCTTAGAAAATATTGATGTTGCAAGTCCTAAATTGCAAAGAAAATCAATTTCTGTTTATCACTCTGCTCCAGTTGCCAATCACGAAAAATTCCAACAAGTTCTTAAGTGTTCCTTTTGCAAAAAAGCAGGTCATAGAATCTACACCTGTATTTCCTTCAAAAATCTAAGATATCAAGAAAAAGTTGACTACATTAAATCTTATAAGTTGTGCTTTAACTGCCTAGGCAAGCACAATATTGCAAATTGTTCTTCTACCCAAAAATGTTCTTTTTGTTCTAAATCGCATAATTCTTTGTTACACATAGACAAAGGATTGGGCGATCAATCTCTTCCGATTACAAGTTCTAGTTATAAAAGTAACTTCTCTCCTAAATCTAATTTCCAAAATAAAATTCACAAACAAACAAGAAAGTTCCGAGTTCGCAAAATGATGATTCCTTCGCACAACAAGAAAATGCTTGTGCACCAATTTCTAAAGACGATGCTCAGCATATGTCTAATTTGATTACCCATTTAGCCCATTCGGTAAAATATTGCCATGTCCTCCTAGCTACGGCCAAAGTAACTCTCTGCTCTAAATACGGAGAAATTATTTCGGCCAAGCTGTTGTTTGACACTGGTAGCCAAAACTCATTTATCACACAAAAATTAGCTGATCAACTACCGTGCAAAACTCACAACACAACTATGAATATTTCTGGCATCAACGAAAGCTCTACTATCGCCGATAAATTGGTGAATATTAAAATATTCTCTAACAAAGATCTAAGTAAATCCTTCAAAATAACTTGTGCTGTTTTACCTAATATAACATGCAAGCTTCCTCAAACTCAGATAATGAATGACAAAATAGAAATACCTAAAAATATTTTCTTAGCTGACGACGAATATCACATGCCGTCAGAAATTGACATTTTGATAGGTCTAGATTGCTACTATGATATAATTCTTGAAAATATCATTAAACTAGGTAAAAATCTTCCTGTTTTACAAGAGTCCCATTTGGGATGGATTGTAGCAGGTACAGTCCCAAAAAACTACACTCATTCTAATATGTCTCTGTCTGAAAACGAAAATTCAGATAAGTCAAAATTTTCCTTTCTTGCGACTTCAAAAGTTGACTCTTTTCTAAAAAAATTCTGGGAAATGGAAGACATTTCCGAAATATCTATTCCTTCTGAAGAACACCAATTATCCGAACACATTTTTACTTCTACAACAAAAATATTAGAAAACGGCAGATTTCAGGTAGATATTCCACTAAAATCTTCGTCAGAGCCTAGCAAGCTCGGCGATTCCTTTACCATTGCTAAAAAACGCTTTTTGAGTTTAGAAAAAAGGTTCCAAACAAATAGTACTTTATTTCATGAATATAAAATTTCCTGCAAGAGTATGTCTCTCTTGGACATGCTAAATATGTTCCTTAATATTGCAAAACTGCAAATTAGAAAATAAATATTTCATTCCTCATTTGTGTGTTATTCGTGAAGGTAGCACATCTACTAAACTACGCGTTGTGTATGACGCAAGTTGTAAAACTTCTTCTGGTTACTCCTTAAATGACATCTCTCTTAAGGGTTACCAAGTTCATCCGGATTTATTCGACATTCTTTGTAGATTTAGAATGTTCTCCTTTGTCTTCACCACTGACATACAGAAAATGTTTAGACAAATTTTAATCAATCCCGAACAAACGTTCTTACAAAATATCCTCTGGCGTGAAAACCCTGAGGATGATCTGAAATGTATTCAGTTAGACACTGTTACCTACGGCACTAACAGTGCCCCCTTTCTCGCATCTCGAGTGCTTAAAGAAATAGCATCTTTGAGTAAAAATGAATTTCCACTTGCTTCGGAAGCAATTTCTTCTCAATTTTATATGGATGACGGTTTGTGTGGCGCGCAAAATTTAGACATTCTTTTCAAACTTCACACTGAGTTAAACGCCGTTCTGAACAAGCATGGGTTTGAACTTCACAAATATTGTTCCAATTCCAAAACTTTTCTAAAAAATATCGCTAAAAAATCCGATTCCTTGGACTACGACATTAATTTTCAAGATGCTCCAAATAAAGTTTTAGGGCTAAAATGGAACCCTAATTCTGATTCTCTTTACATTTCTACAACAGAAAATACGCAAATCTTCCACTTACCAAAAGAAAAATTCTGTCAGCAATAGCCCAGTGCTATGACCCTCTTGGGTTAATAAATCCTGTTATAGTAAAGGGTAAAATATTAATACAAAAGTTGTGGATTCTTAAACTGGACTGGGACACAATTATCTCAGATTCAAAAATGCTTGACGAATTTAACAATTTCTACAAAAATCTTTCATTGCTGAAAGAACAAAACATTCCAAGGTTCTATTTCTTAAATAAAACCATTTCAAAAACTGAACTTCATGGCTTTGCTGATGCAAGCTTGGCCGCCTACGGTGGCTGTGTGTATTTACGTGCTATATATGCAGACGGCACCATTTCCTCTAAGTTAATTTCTTCTAAGTCAAGGGTAGCTCCTGTTAAAACAATTACACTTCCTAGACTTGAGCTTTGTGCTATGCTCCTTTTTTCAAAACTCGTAAGATTACTATTAAAATTTTCAAAATAAAATAAATTTTGACTCGGTAAATTTGTGGAGTGACTCATTAATAGCCTTAGCCTGGTGCAAAAGTCATGCCAGCAGATGGTCTATTTTGTTTCACATCGTGTTTCTCAAATACAAGAAACAACTTCTGATTTTAAGTGGCGACATGTAAAGTCGTCCGAAAATGCAGCCGATCCTTTATCACGAGGCTTGTCTGTCCGCGAGATTCTTAATAATGAATCGTGGTGGCAAGGTCCTAAGTTTTTGTTAAATCCTTGTCTAGATCTACCAGTAGATAAATCTCTAATTACCTTAGAATTGCCTGAAGAAAGAAAATCGCATCTTGTGACTCACAATGATTCACAACTCCTAACTTACATTGAAGAAATTTTCTTGCGTTTTTCTAATTTCTCTCGTTTGCTACGCACCTTTGCGTACGTATTTCGTTTTATTGATATTGCCAAAGGCAATCGAATCTCCGGTGCCCTAACACCTCAAGAACTAGAGGTATCATTACAGTTTATTATTAAACAAACACAAAATAAATATTTCTCAAAAGAACTGTCGGAACTCTCAAAAAATAAGCAACTGTCAAATAAACAGTTGCGTTCTTTGTCTCCCTTTTTAGATTCCACTGGACTTCTACGAGTTGGCGGTCGTCTAGGAAACGCTAGCATTTCTTATCAACAAAAACATCCATTACTAATGCCTTCCAAAAATCAAATAATCAAATTGATTCTTATGTATGAGCATAAGCGTTTAGGACACGCAGGTGCTCAAACAACCCTATCAAACGTTCGGCTGAGATTTTGGCCACTTAATGGTTTACGAGAAACCAAAGGGCTAATTCGAAATTGTATTACTTGTTTCAGATTTAGCAATCAGTTTTCTAAACAAATAATGGCAGACCTCCTCAAGACAGAGTCAATGTTGCGAGGCCCTTTCACAAATCGGGTGTCGACTTCGGTGGCCCCTTTCTCTTAAAATCTTCTGGGCTGCGTAAAGCTCCCAAAATAAAAGCCTATATAGCAATATTCGTTTGTATGGCTACAAAAGCTGTACATATCGAAGTAGTTACAAGTCTATCTACTGAATCCTTTTATCTACATTAAAAGATTTATTTCGCGACGTGGAAATCCGTCAACAATCTATAGCGATCACGCTACAAATTTCTCAGGTGCAAAAACCAACTCAAAGATCTTTATGATTTTTTCAAAATAAAATAATTCTCTGATTATTTCTAATTTTCTTTCTCAAAATGAAACCTCATGGAAATTTATTCCTCCAAAATCCCCTCATTGGGGTGGTATATGGGAATCCGCCATAAAGGTGCGAAATACCACATGAAAAGAATCATAGGTAACCAAAGTTTCACCTATGAAGAATTTCTAACAATATTATGTCAAATAGAGGCTATAATGAACTCTAGACCTCTAAGTCCCTTATCTAATGATGCTTCTGATTTGAGCTGTTTAACCCCTGGACATTTTTAATTGGTTCTGCATTAACTTCTTATCCAGAAAAGATGTCTCAAATATTTCTGAAAATAGACTCTCACTCTATCAAAAGATATCACAGATTCAGCAAATCTTTTGGAAACGTTGGTCTGTAGAGTATCTCAATCGTTTGCAAAATAAACCAAAATGGTTTGAAGAAAAGAAAACTTAAAGGAAAATGACCTAGTGTTAATCAAAGAAGATGACACTCCTCCTCTTCAATGGGTTCTCGCCCGTGTCTTAAAGACAATTCCTGGCTGCGACGGAAAAGTCCGTGCTGTCAAAATTCATACAACAACTGGCGACTACATAAGACCAATAACTAAATTGTGTCTTTTGCCAAATCAAATTCATTCTTCAAGTCAAGATTCGACTCGTGATCCCTGATCCGGCTCGAATGAACAAAACATTTTTCTTCTTTCTTCCTCCTTCGTTGCTCTCCTTTCTGTTCTGGTTTCTTTTTTTGTTGAAGCGTAGCTTCAACGCGGGGAGTATGTTGGAGTTTCCTAAATTATTTCGTATTCGTAAAATCTTCTTTATTTTCAATAAGATTAATTACGTTCAAAATGCTCTATTATTATTTCTTAGAGCATATTAATGTTTAATTCTATGTAATAGCCTGCCCTACAGGCAGGAAGATAACCTTGAGCACGTGCAGCGCTCACCTGCCTTGGTTTTAATAGACAAACAACAGAGTTTTGCTTCAACTTTCTTAGGTTACAGTCGTATTCGCGCGGGCTGTGATTATCTTTGTTCTATAAATTATTTCTAGTGTGCAAATTGTAATGAATCGTTCCTATCGTAATAGTTATTGATTAACTGAAATACGAGGCGATCATTATGCATAGTAATTTGTATTCTCAACACAGGTGCGTGTTCTTACAATCGTAATAGTTATTGATCTTTCCGGTTATAATAGTAAATAATAACCATTTTTCTTAATCTGGTATCACAACAAGTTACCTCGTGCTTGTGTGATATTAATGCAATGACCCTTTCCATTGACGTATCATACAAAATACGTTAGTGAACTTGATACGCGGCATATGTACTATGAATTCATAATAGTGTGATTTAAAGTAGTACGTTTATACAAGTTCGAATAATTCAGAAATTTAATATACTGTAAATTGTGCTTTTCGCTGTATTTCTAATTCTTATTGACGTTATAATATATGATCCTCTTACTACACGGTGTACGATTAATTGTTTAATTTACTTACTCCATAAAGTTCACCAGATTGTCGTTGTGAGTTGTTATATGGCAATAGTGTTCATTTTCTACTAAACGGTCCTTCGTATCTTCGCATTTCTTCCACTAGTGTCCCCCTCGACGATTACAGTTCACTGCTCCTGGAGGTGGAACTTAAGGGGTGCCTACTTCGCTCCACCTTCCCTGAGTTTCCCGCTTACATGTTTACATGATTACCATTTATAAGGAAATGAACTATAACCTGGTTATCCGCTTCAAAAAGGAAAAGTGTTAAATTATATGTTATGGTAAGGCTTAAGCAAGGAAACGCTACCAACATGCCAGACCTCTAACTAATTGTGAGTTATGTCATGGTGACATTTAGTTAACTGATTTTTATTTACTTATTCTTTTTGTTTTGTTTTCGAACTTACATAAAGTAGGTTTGACGCAGCTCTAAATTCTTTTCTATTCTGAGCTAGTCTAAAAAGGTCTACATAGCCTTCACAACCTAAATCTCTAATAATTTAACTAATAAAGCTCTGTCTAGGCCTCCCTACTCTATTTTTATTTGGTAGTCTATAATCTAAGACTTTACTAAATAGTCCCTTATGTCTTAACTGGCGCCCTATCATTCTATCTTTCCTGACCTTTAAATGTTTCCACATACAGGGTTCCTCACCTATCCTTCTATAAACTTCCTTGTTTGTTACTCTATCTGTCCAACTAATCTTTAACATTCTCCTATAACACCAAGTTTCAAAAGCTTCTACCTTTTTCTTATCTACTACTTTAATTGTCCAAGTCTCACTACCGTATAGTAGAACGCTCCATACGTACGACTTTAAGAAACTTTTCTATTATCTAAACTAATACTATTAGCTATTAGTAAGTTTTTCTTTTTTAAAAACATTTTTCTAGCTTGAGCTATTCTAGCTACTATATCCCTTCTGCTACGTCCATCCTTTGTAATTATACTACCTAAATAGCTAAATTCATCTACCTCCTCTTACTCGGTATTACCTATTTTTAATTTTGGTTTAGAACTAGGCTGTAACTCACTTGTCATTATCTTTGTCTTTACTGAGTTAATTCTCATACTGTAGTTACCCTGTAGTATTTCCTGTAAAATATTTAAAAACTCTTCTAACTGTTTTCTAGACTCTGCTATAATGGCTATATCATCTGCAAAACGTAACATGTCTATTTTCGTCCCTGTACACTAATACCTATCTCTTTTCTCTCTCTAGCTAAGTTTAAATCTTTCTCAATATGAACATTAAAAATCAAGGGAGACAGTATACAACCCTGTCTAACACCATTTCTAATCTTAGCTTCCTTTTCTATTTCATGAAATCTGATTACTACGCTTTGGTTTTCATATAGACTGTAAATAATTTTTCTATCCCTATGAGAGATTCCTATTTTTCGCAAAACTCTGAACATAACAATCCAATTAACCTTATCAAATGCTTTTTCTAAATCTACAAACGCGAAATGAGTCTTTTTATTTTTTTGTAACCTTTTTTCGATAATTACCCTAATCATTAGTATCGGTTCTCTAGTTCCTCTGTCTTTACGAAAACCATATTGGTCTTCGCCTAAATAATTCTCAGTCAAAGCTTCTACTCTATTTTTAATTATTATTGTTAGTATTTTGGAAGCATGAGAAGTTAAACTAACCGTTCTAAAATTCTCACACCTATCAGCTCCTGACTTTTTTGGGATTGGGATAATATCTTTTTCGAAATTTATTGGGACCTCACCTGTGTCATATATTACTTTTACTAGTTCATATAATCTGTTTTCTGACTTGCATATTTTATTAGTTTTGCGGGAATATCGTCTATCCCTAGCGCTTTATTTAGTTTAAGATTCTGAACAGCTCTATCAAATTCCTCTCTTAATATTGAGAACCCTACTTCTACATTCTCTTCTTGCTCGTTCTCTAACTCATCCATATCGTCTCCCTTATATAAATCTTCTAAATATCTTTTCCATCTGTCTGCTACCTCAACTTTATTTATTAGAAGCTCATTATTCTCGTCTCTAATACTATTATATTTTTTTCTATCTTCCCCAAAAAACTTTTTAACTGCCCTGTAAGGCCTGTCTGTCTTACCTACTTTCAAATCATCTTGTATTCCCTTACAATTCTCCTCCATCCATTAATTTCTAGCTTTTCTACACTCATGTACTATCTTATTTCTAGCTGTATTATATTTTTGCTTACTTTCACTATCCACTTCTCTGAAAGGTTTAAGCTTTCTTCTATTCTCTATTAAATCGAATATCTCCTTTGTGACTCAGGGTTTTCTCGCTTCTATTTTTTCTTACCTATAGTCTGTGTTGCTGTATCATGTACAGTCAGTTTTATTTCTTTCCATCTATTTTCTACGTTCCCTCCTACAGCTATATCTCGGTTCTTAATATCTAATACTTGTTTATATTCCTCTTTTACCCTACTATCATTAAGCTTACCTAGATCCCATCCCCCTCTTTTAACCTTTCTCAATTTTTTGAATTTTAGTTTACACTTTATTTTAACTAAGTTATGATCGCTATCTATGTCAGCCCCTGGATAACTACGACAGTTTTTAACTTGGTTTCTAAATCTTTGTTTAACTAAAATATAATCTATTTGGTATCTAGCCCTATCACCTGGCACTTTCCAGGTATATCTTCTCCTAACATGTTGTTCGAATAGGGTGTTTACAGTTACTAATCTATGTTCCTGACAAAACTCAACTAATCTTTCTCCTCTATCATTTCGTCTGCCACACGCAAATTTTCCTACCATTTTTCTCTCACTACCTTCTCCCACTGACACATTAAAATGGCCCATAACTATTAAATTCTCATCTTCTTTTACTTTTCTCACTATACTATTGTAAGCAAATAATATTTAGCACACGCATTTTAAAGAAATTTAACGAATTTGGCAGATTCTTGTACTACAACAATAATGATCGTGAAGTATGCCTAAATAGCATTTACAATGTAAGTGTTAAACGCAATATTGCATTCTCCTGGATATTCTCGTTTTATGTCCTAGTAATCCTAGTTGTTTAATTGCCTTCCAGTTAATAACAATTTTCCATACTTGAATAAGCTCAGAAATTCATTTTGCGTAGTCACTAACGATTTATTGTGAAAATTTTAACAGTTAAACAAATTCTTGAACTGTTTCAGGAAAATATCTTAAGTAAACGCAAATGAATTAAAATATGCGGTTGTATAGACTTGCATTATACAGCCATTTGCATGAGTTCATATTAGGTTTCCACTATATTCCGCTTTAAATCATTTCATCTACGCCGCTTCAAAATCGTTTTCTGCAGGTTACAAATAATATAAACCGACCGACATGTAACTCGACAGTTTTATAGCATTTTAACAGAAGCAAACGGCAAAACGACAGTAGTAAAATACTATGCACACTGTTCGTGGATCATAAACAATTAAGACCTAAATTCGTAAACTTTTCTTTACTACGCCGAGCAGGAACTTTCTACAAACTTTGAAAGTGGGTTCTGGTAGTTATAAGATTCATAAGAGACTCTTTTGTGCTCAACAAACTGCTTGCAAGTTTCTAAACCCGCAAACAAGACTAAAGTTTTCAACTAAAAGGTGTGCACGTTTTTTTGTGAAGTACACATTGCATGCTGGGGTGTTATTTAATTGAATTGAGTCGTATACTTTCGACTGCTCCTTATGTATGATAACTTTACTTTACTAAATTGTAGCGACAATTATTCTATTATTATTGAGCACTAGCAGAGCTCTCAAAAGTTGAGAATCCCCTTTGTTTAGTCGAAAATAGTAAAGCATTACTGCAATTTGAGAAAACCGAAGCATAGCAAAAAACTTTTCAACCAAGCATTATATACCGTCCTTTTTCAACTAAATATTTCCTTGGTCGTTTGGTTGTCAAAAGAAACTTTAGAATGTAGAACTGATTTAAAAATACTTTGAATGCAACTGTATTAAAGCTAACAGCGTAGCAAAACATAAAAACGCATCACTATATAGTACTAAATATTTTCTATTCCATTCAATTGTTTTAGTGCCGAGTGACTGTGCCAGACTGAAGTATGGGCTAACATTAAAAAATTAAGAAAACCGTACTGTTAGTGACAACTTTTTCTCCAAATAATTCTAATCTGTTAAAATTGTTGCTATTGTTATTTGTTAATACAATATATTAGTCTAGCAGGATCAAAACCAAGATCGTGCCAAAAAAACTCCCCTTAGGATTACATAGGATATATTAGAATTAGCACATACAGTTCACGGGATCACATCTCTATGGACATTATATGATCTCAATGGATATAAATATAGCAGAGTTTAGTACCGATTTGAGCTATATTTCTTTGCAAAAAAATTTAAAAATAAACATACGAAATCCATTCCGAATGCATCTGCACCTTGAAAAAGTGTAGATTGCTGAAATGGGTGGAGTGGCTTCCGCGTTGCAGTAATCTAAAGAGCCAAACTACATGTGTAGGCAAAGTAGTAGGGTTTTTAGTGGGGAACCAGACTAAGATAGGTCCCCGAAAGAGAGCAGCTGTTTTTTCGGTACTTATAAAGTGGTAGAGACCATAAGGGTCGGTATAGTGATGTGTAGGGCAACGGGAAACCACCACGTTATCTTCTAAATATACAGCGTACCCAAATTGTTATTAAATATGATGGCATCCTCTGGCGTCAAATATTTCGGAATTAAAATAATCCCCCATTTGGATCTCCGGGAGGGGCTACTTCGAGAATTATGATCGGAAAGTATAAAAAAAAGTCGTGAACATTCTGCGAGTCGGAGCGAAGAATGTCAGAAGTATGAAGCAAATTGGCAAGCTAAAGAATTTGAAAATTGAAATAGATATGCTAGCACTAGACATAGTAAGGGTCAACAAAGTTCGCTGTCCAGATGCGGGGGATTTTTAAAGCGGAGATTTTAGGGTAATTCATACAAAATCAGAGGAAGGACATTCGGGTGTGGAGATAGTCATGAGAAAAAAAATAGGACAACGTATAGAAAAATATCTACAAAAGAACAAAAGAGTACTCATGGATAGAATAGAATCTAAACCGGGAAATACAGTAATAATACAAGTAAACATGCCCACCTCCAGACACAGTAAGGAAGAGGTAGAGGAAATTTACTAAGATATCGAAGTCATACGTAAAAGGACATGGAAATTTAGTAATTACAGGGGATTTCGATGCAGTGGTAGGTGAGGCTAGGGAAGGATCGGTAGTAGGCTTATTTCGTTTAGGCACGAAGAACGACAGGGGAAATAGGCTGGTAGATTTTGGCGACAAGAACAATTTAACCATCACAAACACATTATTTCAACATCATGCTAGAAGACGATACACGTGGAAGATGCCAGAACAAATAGGAAGATATCAAATAGCATTCTTGTAAGACAACGGTTAGGAATCAAGAAAAAGTTTGTAGAAGCTACTCAGAAGCAGATATATACTCTGATCACAACATCCTAATTATGATGGCCGCTCTTAAAATTAAAAATTTGAAAAAAAATCGGAGAAGGGCATTTTGACTTTGAGCAACTAAAAGATAATGATATACCCGAAAGATTTGAAAAATATTCAAACGAATCGCTGAAAGATATCGAAAAAATTTCTGATACTAGGAAAGTAGAAACAGAACGGAATAACATTAAATCCAGCTTAGACATGCCGGCCAGAGATATTCTGGGGTATACACAAAAAGTAAATAAGAAACCATGGATAACAAAGGATATCCTGAATTTAATAGAAGAAAGACGAAAATACAAAAAATAGATCAGATAACAGAAAAACAGAGATACAGAGCCATAAAATGGGAAATTATTCGTAAATGCAGAAAAGCTAGAGAACAGTGGATTGATGAAAAGTGCAAAGTGGTACAAAATAAGATGGAAATAGGTAAGACAGACGAAGCATACAAACTAATTAGATTGAATTTTAGAGATATAAAACCGTATTGAAAAATGTAAGGTACGCAAGAGGAAACGTCATTATAGAAAATGTATAGAAAGTGAATAGATGACAAGAACATATAGGGAATTTATATGCAGGAGAGGAAATGGTAGCATTAGAACAGGAATCAGACTTTGAAAAACATGGCTTGGGATATCCTATATTTAGAGATGAGTTTGAATTAGCATTAAATGGTCTGAAAAATGGTGAAGCACCTGGTACAGATAAAGCGCAAGCAGAAACTCTAAAAGCCGCTGGATAAACAGTAACAGAACGTCTCTTCCAACTTGTAAGTTATATGTATGAGACAGGTGAGATTCCCAAAAATTTCAAACGTAACATCATAGTCACTATACCAAGAAAGAGAGGCTCGGATAGATGTAAAATTTTCGAGCAATAAGTTTAACAGCACACGTGTCAAAAATATTATGTAGAATTGTACAAAGACGCATGGAAAAACAAGCTGCAGAAGTACCAGGGGAAGATTAATTTGGGCTTAGGCGAAACATGGGATTACGGGAGTCTATTTTAACTCTCAGGGTGATAATGGAGAAGCAATAAAAAATGGAAAAAGTGTGTATATAGGGTTTGTAGATCTGGAGATAGCATTCGACAATATAAAATGGAAAAAATGTTCGAAATACTTAAAATGATCGGAATTAGCTTTAGGGATAGACGGATAGTACATAGTTTTTACAAAGACCAAACATAGAAAATAGAATTAGAGTAGGAACGTAGAGAAGTAAATATTAGGAAAGAAGTGAGACAGGGATGTGCCCTAGCCCTATCCCCATTAATTTATAACTTGCACATCGAAGAGGCAATAAATACCGTAAAATGCAAGAAAATATTTGGAATGATTATGCAGGGACAAAAATTGATATGCTCGATTTGCAGATGATATAGCAGTATTAGCATCTAGGAAGGAAGAGTTAGTAGCTGCTTTTAATGAAATCGAAACAGTCCTAACAGAGAGAAACGGTATGAAAATCAACAAAATAAAACTAAAGTACTAGTATGTAAAGGAGGGGAAAATAAATTAAAAACTAGAATACGAATAGATACCGAAAATTTACAAGAGGTTAAGAACTTCTGCTACCTAGAAAGCCAAATAACGCAAAATGGGAAGAGCGTAAAAGACATAAAACAAAGATTAGCACAAGGTC
Organism: Platerodrilus igneus; assembly: GCA_036346225.1. Classification (NCBI taxonomy): domain Eukaryota; kingdom Metazoa; phylum Arthropoda; class Insecta; order Coleoptera; family Lycidae; genus Platerodrilus; species Platerodrilus igneus. Next base: position 4,650,243 of record JARFIW010000544.1, read on the forward strand.
GTACTACATTTTGTTAGGTTTTTTTTTTCGTGGCAGCCACGTTGGGCGCCAAATTTATGTTACGTTGGCTCGTAGCCGTGCATAACACAAAGAAAATCCAAGAAATGACCGGGCTCAATCGGAGAGTGGGGGGGGGGTGTAGAAAGCAGACTGACATATAATGTATGCGGCTGTAAGGAGTTAGTGACAATACCTGCAAGAAAATTAGTTAAACAAACCTGAAAAAAAAAGAATAAGCATAGCAGCAATGCATAGTCTAAGTTAGTCAGTACTTGGTAGAATGTAAAAAAAACTGTTTAGATAATCTATATAATATAACAACGGTAAAAGCAATACAGAAAAATGTTTAGTACACAGTGAGGTAATATTGGGGAGTAGCAAAAACGTTTCCTTACACACCAATTAAACATAAATCAGATAAAATGTTGACAAAAGATAAATAGATAAGACACAATTGGTATGAGTAATTCAGTAGTATTGATTTTTCTTTCTCTTTTTTTTCTCTATGTTTTAAAATAACATGCAAGTCTATTGTAAAAGGTATCAGAACGACAAAGATATGGTAAAGCAACGGATAGATATTTAAAGTAATAACCAGTAGGAAATAGTTCAACTTACAAAAGTCCTTCAGCAACGCTTCCTTGCAACTGAAGTGTGGGATTCAACGATGTCCTGCACTAACGAAGCACTTCACCCGTGACTGTGAGGGTGTTGATGGAACTTATCACACGTTACACTAATCACACCTACGTATTTCACTGGTGTTAGCAACAGACATTATCACGTGTCGGAACTATGTAGCCTTGATAAATTTCTTGGTAATTCTATTTCCTAAGACAATAATTTCGAAATATTCTGTAGCACTAGTTTAATTTCAACTGGGACCAAAGGTATATTATTTTCATAAACATCCCAAAAAGCAGTGAGAAACTTCAACCAATACCTTTGTAAGCCGTTAATCTGTTATATTTCACAAATAACGAAATTTGCGCAAGCAATGATCTATTTTAGATTCTTTGTTGTTAGAAAATTCAGAAACTACAGTATAACTGTATTTAAATAATCCAAAGTATGCGCTACTCTGAACAGAAAAGGACCGCGAAACTAGATCGCACAAACAGTTTAAATATAAAAAGACAAAACAACTAAAAAGAACCATAATGGGTAAAGCACGTGTATCACTAAAGCAAGTCCGTCAAACGTTCCTTAAAACATTTATCTCACAAGAAAAACAACTAAAAACAATTAGTAAGGCACGCGTAAGCAATAAAACCGCCCGTCAAATGTTCCGTAAAGCACACGTGCCTCGAGTTTAACAAGCTCTACTACTTTTATTTTCAACAAAAAATCAACTAAAAACACGGCGTGCTTGTTCATGAACAATACGAGAATTGATCCCGCAGTAATTCTCACTATCCTCAAAGCAGAAAAAAGCAGTATTTTTAACGTACTTAATATATCGGAACACAGAACAGAACTCCTCTCCTCGTCTGTTTATATCAACTCGTTGCTATTACAACCGCTTATCTCCTATTATCTAGACTTGTATATTCACATAAGGAACTAAATTTATACGACGGCCAGACAAGAACGAGGCAATCCACTCATTACAATACGACGCATTCGCCTAAGGAGTTAATAAATATAAAATATAGAAATAGTAGTTACCGAAATGTATTTACTAATTGGGAAAAAGCGTAAAATGTTAAACTATAAAAATGCCCGTTACAAATTCCCCCCTAGCAAAATAAAGACGTCGGGGTGAGAAAAAAAAAGAAAAACGACAGACAAGGAACCAAACAAAAAATTATTTTTATCCGGTTCGAAGGACCAACACCAGTATAAGCAAAAGAACACATTTTTTTTCAAAAGAAGACAAAGTCATCTATCGTAGCCAACAACGACAGAATAGGTAAAGAAAGCATTAAGTAAACGCCCAATGAGGATTAAAGGTCTTACCTACTTTCAAAATCGTCAAAAGACGGATGTCTCCAAAAGGGACATTTCTGTTCTCCACCTCAAAGAAAAGTTTTAACTTCCCGCGGAGAAACCAAGAGGAAAGAAAAAAACGAGGAAGAAAACTCGTAGTAAACCAACTAGACGACAAAACTGTCAACCTCAAGTGTGCAGTAAAGAAAGAACCAAGACAAAGTAAAGAGCAAAGGCAAGCTAGTACACCATCTAGAATACTTCCAACTGAGGTAACACAGATTCGTATGAAACGATTACTCTAGCAAAGTATGGCTAACAGACCTACAGAAGCGACCAAGTCGAAATCCCTAAAGGAAAAGAAAATAGATCTGAAGCCTACCTCAAGGAATGGATGTAGAAAGCGACTATAATAGTCAAATAGTGAACAAATGGTAGATCTAGCCAGAAGAAAAAGTCACGGGATGGGCTAGCTACAAAAATATGAATAGGAATACGAAATGGCGCCACTGTTTTCGGACACAAGCTTATCAGCGAAAACACAAGACCAATAAGCCAAGAAAATTACAAGCCATAACAAAAAAAATTTAAATAAAAAAATACAAAAAATCAAGAGCAAACCAAAAAAAATCGAGCCCCACACGTTGGTCGCCAAATTTCTGCTACGTTTTTTTTTTCGTGGCAGACACGTTGGGCGCCAAATTTATGTTACGATGGCTCGTAGCCGTGCATAACGCAAAGAAAATCCAAGAAATGACCGGGCTCAATCGGAGAGTAGAGGGGGGTTGTAGAAAACAGACTGACATATAATGTATGCGGCTGTAAGGAGTTAGTGACAATAATTGCAAGAAAATTAGTTAAGCAAACCTGAAAAAAAAGAATAAGCATAGAAGCAATGCATAGTCTAAGTTAGTTAGTACTTGGTAGAATGTAAAAAAAACTGTTTAGATAATCTATATAATATAACAACGGTAAAAGCAATACAGAAAAATGTTTAATACACAGTGAGGTAATATTGGGGAGTAGCAGAAACGTTTCCTCGCACACCAATTAAACATAAATCAGATAAAATGTTAACAAAAGATAAATAGATAAGACACAATTGGTATGAGTAATTCAGTAGTATTGATTTTTCTTTCTCTCTTTTTTTTTCTCTATGTTTTAAAATAGCATGCAAGTCTATTGTAAAAGGTATCAGAACGACAAAGATATGGTAAAGCAACGGATAGATATTTAAAGTAATAACCAGTAGGAAATAGTTCAACTTACAAAAGTCCTTCAGCAACGCTTCCTTGCAACTGAAGTGTGGGATTCAACGATGTCCTGCACTAACGAAGCACTTCACCCTTGACTGTGACGGGTGTTGATGGAACTTATCACACGTTACACTAATCACACCTACGTATTTCACTAGTGTTAGCAGCAGACATTATCACGCGTCGGAACTATGTAGCCTTGATAAATTTCTTGGTAATTCTATTTCCTAAGACAATAATTTCGAAATATTCTGTAGCACTAGTTTAATTTCAACTGGGACCACGGACCAGATGTGTATTATTTTCATAAACATCCCAAAAAGCAGTGAGAAACTTCAACCAATACCTTCGTAAGCCGGTAATCTGTTATATTTCACAAATAACGAAATTTGCGCAAGCAATGATCTATTTTAAATTCTTTGTTGTTAGAAAATTCAGAAACTACAGTATCACTGTATTTAAATAATCCAAAGTATGCGCTACTCTGAACAGAAAAGGACCGCGAAACTAGATCGCGCACACAGTTTAAATATAAAAAGACAAAACAACTAAAAAGAACCATAATGGGTAAAGCACGTGTATCACTAAAGCAAGTCCGTCAAATGTTCCTTAAAACATTTATCTCACAAGAGAAACAACTAAAAACAATTAGTAAGGCACGCGTAAGCAATAAAACCGTCCGTCAAATGTTCCGTAAAGCACACGTGCCTCGAGTTTAACAAGCTCTACTACTTTTATTTTCAACAGAAAATCAACTAAAAACACGGCGTGCTTGTTCATGAACAATACGAGAATTGATCCCGCAGTAATTCTTACTATTCTCAAAGCAGAAAGAAGCAGTATTTTCAACGTACTTAATATATCGGAACACAGAACAGAACTCCTCTCCTCGTCTGTTTATATCAACTCGTTGCTATTACAACCGCTTATCTCCTATTATCTAGACTTGTATATTCACATAAGGAACTAAATTTATACGACGGCCAGACAAGAACGATGCAATCCACTCATTACAATACGACGCATCCGCCTAAGGAGTTAATAAATATAAAATATAGAAATAGTAGTTACCGAAATGTATTTACTAATTGGGAAACAGCGTAAAATGTTAAACTATAAAAATGCCCGTTACAATTTAACAAGAAAAAGCAACTACTGTGTTCAAAAACAACAAACATAGAAACAAAGAAAAGATTGCTTAAAATATATGTGTCGAGCACAGTAGTATACACTGTGAAACCTGAACAGAAAGAGAAACGAACAAGAAAAAGATAGAAACCTTTGAAATGTGGTGCTACAGACGTATGATGAAGATATGGATAGACAAAGTTAAGAACAAAGAGGTATTAAAAATGGTAGGGGATGAAAGAAATATGTGGAAAACAGTAAAAAATAGAAGAGACAGGATGATAGGCCACATACTAAGGCATGAAGAAATAGTGCGGAATATAATATAAGCAGAGATAAGAAAAACGAGAGGTAGAGGTAGACCTAGGTTAGACTATTGCCCAGGGATAGTGAAAAATGTAAGGTGTGGGAATTTCAGGGAATGTGCAGGCTAGCTCAAAATCGAAATCAGTGGAGGTTCGCGTCCAACCAATTCCAAAATGGAAAACCTAATGACGAAAAGAATAACTGTACTTAAACCTGATGATAACTATAAACAACTACAGGTATTGGTTTCGAAATATTTTCAACTAATGTTGATTGTGTGAAAGAATATATTGGAAAACTATTAATTCGGCTTTTGTGAATTTAATAAATACTTCCTTTATATGGCTAAATATTTCTCGAAAGAATCTGACACTATTGCGTCATTAAGAAATAAAATAAAAAAGGTTCTAATTCTGGTAATAAAACTATGTTAAAGTCTTGACCATGTACTTGATGATTTTAAGAGCCCCATAGGTTAAACGTGTAAATTCAAAATATCCTTGAGAGGGCACAGTAAAGGCGGTATATTGATAAGAACCTTTTTTAAGTGAGATTTGAAAATAAACTACCTTATTATCTAAGGTTGAAATATATTTGGCGTCGCGTTATTTATTGTGCTAATGGTACACAGTTCGCTATTAGACATAATGGAATATGTGTTCTTATCGTAACCGAGCACAAACTTATAATGCTGCTTCGGAGTGTTCAAAAGCAGCGTATTGTCGTCTAGGGTGCAACTGATCTCGAAGCAGTTTGTACTTCCAAGCATGACAAAAACAAATATTCCGTCATGTCCAATAGCAAATTCTGAAGAGCTCTGAATTGCGTTGCAGAAGTGCTTATACCCGATGAGCCGAAGATATCATTACCTTATACTAATTAGCCAACCGTTTATCAGTGAGCAACGGTTTACAAACGGAAAACTATTAGGATATTACGTTTTGAGGGTTTTACATTTACTTGTACTCGATAATCTTAAAAAAAATGTTTCTACTGTAATAATACATTTTATTTAAAAATTCTTACTTCAACTCAATTACATAATGTCAGACATTCGATTAGTACTTCAGAAAAAACGTACATACTTTTTAGTTAAAAACTTCTGAATCTCGTTTGCTGTTTTAAAATGCTTCAAGCAGCTTGTTGAGAACAAAAGAGTGTCTTGCGCGTCTTTTAACTACCAGAACTTGCTTTCAAAGTTTCTCAGAAATTTCCTGAAGGCATAACACAGGAAAGTTTGGAAATTCAATTTTTAGTTGTTTATGTTACACAGTAGTATTTACGGCATTTTCTCCGCCTATTTAGTTACCGCCAATATTAGTAAGCAACATTTGTGTTTTACACTTCGTACCTTTTCCCACATATAACCAAGTAAAATTATTTATTGTGTGTGGATCATAATACAATTGATAGAATATGTACCTTTAAGTTGAGACAAAATTAAAATTAAATATCATTATATTTTATTTACGCAGTTGGGCTCATTTGAATTCAAAATTAGTTGTTGTTATAATTAAATACATTATAAAAAATTCTCTATAATGCGCGCTTAAGCATACATGAGTATTAAAGAGCAGACGATAACACATTTTTGATTATACAGCAAATGCAGATTGCTGAATACATCGCTTTTGAAGACTATTTGATGTAACAGATTGGGTTAACAAATAATCTGCGATACTATATTATTTTTCTCACGTGGGCCACAAAAAAATCAAATATGTAATATTTCATTTAATCGATTTGAAGAAAATGGCCTAATCCGTAAACAAAGGAACAAAGCAATGAGAAATCCTTTTTGAGTAGAATGTAAAAAATCGTAAAATATAAGTGGTCATAAACCAAATAATACAATTGTTAAGTTTATTTGAAATTAATGTCAAGGCACATATCTTTAACTCAGAGCTTCGTTTTACCCTTCAAATTCCAATCTCCAACCGAACGATATTCACCCTGGAACAAGCAGCTGCGTAACGATAATATCAAGGTTAACCGCTTTCTAGTTAAATACGCTGAAGTCAAGTGTTAAAAATTTGGGGTTTGTGTGTGGGGTTACTAGACCAGTCGTGGAGTAGATTTACGCGCTTCAACACGAACTAATGTTATCTTACAAATACGATGTTATACTTAAATTCAGGTAATTAATTTACAATATTACTTTACTTATTCAAATACATGTTTGCAAGTAAATGTTCAGTCGCTGTGTAGTGGTGTTTTATTCCTTTAACTAAGTAAGCCACAACAGGTCAACGTTTCTAAAAAATATAACGGTAGATTTCTATACAGTCATGATTGGGTTTACATTCTACAGTAACAACAAAAGTAACTAGTTGTAGCACAGTGCTATAACAGAAAATTGGTCCTTCGAGCCGGATTCTATTGTTTTACGAACTAGCAGGTTCACTAATACGTCAGCAATAATTAATGCAATTATTGTCCGGTTCTTCTTTCACTACACGAAAAGTGTTCCAGTGTTTTTCAAGCAAAAAGTATTGTTCTTACGGCAGCAATAATTAAGACAATTATTGGTATGAACATCTTCTTGCTATGCGAATGGAAATTCCTAGGTGAAGCTGAGGAAAGGTTTAATTCCCCCAGTAATTTGCATTTAGAAATTTCTATTGAAATACAAACGCGTATTGATAAATTTGAAAGCATTGTTGATGATTTCGAAACAGTTCAATCAGAAATCGAGGTATTGGACTTAGATTTTGATACTCAACTTTTGGAAAAAGAATCGTTTGAAAATACTTATTATAAAATTATGGCTATTGCAAAGGGAATGATACGAGGAGAGGTAGGCAAGGTTGGTAGCGAGGTTGATAAGGAATGCGATAGGGTGGAGTCTGTAGCTGGTTCCATTTCAGGACAGTCTGATAATAGTGCTATCCAAAATTAATGTAGTACAATAAAGCTTCCACAGATAAATCTACCAGTCTTTAACGGTTCGTATGACCTCTGGTTAGAGTTCAAAGACATGTTCAAGTCGTTAATCCATGACAGCGACATTCCTCCAATCGAAAAATATCATTACTGAGGGCGTCCCTTCAGAATGCAGCCATACAGATTATACAATCGCTCGAATTTTTTGCAGCCACGTATGAGATCGCATGGAACGCTCTGTGCGAAAGATGCTCTTTTAATACAAAATCACGTGAAGGCAATTTTTTATTTACCTACAATGTTCAAGGAATGTGCTGCTATATCGCGTACCATTGTAGACAGTCTTTTCAAACATTTGAGGGCTCTGAAAAGCTTGCAACAGCCTGTAGATTCCTGGGATACTCTTATCATTTTTATTGTCAGTGAAAAGTTGAATAAGGTTACCCTCAGAGACTGGAAAAAACAAAAGCCAACAGATGAACTCGCGACATTAGAGGATCTACATAGTTTTCTAAAATCAAGGACCGATCTTCTGGAATCATTGGATCCAGAATTCACAACAAAGGCTCCAAGTAAGCATTCTCGGAGCGGCTACAATTCTTTTCTTGTCAATGCGACAGTAGAAAACTCTTGTGGCTTTTGCCAGGCAAATCACACAATCTGTACGTGTACTAAATTCCTAGCTCTTTCTTCAAAAAATCGCTACGATGAAATTAAACAACGCGAGCTATGCGTAAATTGCTTGCGCCTTGGCCATACTCTTAAAAAATGTAAGAATTCTGGCAAATGTAAAAAATGCAACCTTCAGTATAATACCTTATTACATTTCGAGCAACCATCTTCTAACTCTGTTTCATGTCCTAGCGGGCCCGCAGCGCCAACCTCTGACGAGAGTGGTCCAGTAGTGCCATCTACACCTGCTCAAAATCAAGGAGTAGTCCTATCGAGCAGTGTACCGTTGGCAGCCACCGGAGTTTTACTTTCAACTGTAACTGTACAAATATATGATTCCTACGGAACACTTCATGTTTGTAGAGCTGTTCTTGACTTAGGGTCAAATTTCGTAACAAGTGAACTTTGCAAATGGTTAAACTTACCTCTCATTACCATTGTAGCATCAATTGTGGGTAACTATCAAGTTGCATAGAATCTTCAGTATAGATGTGATATTAAAATAGAGAGCATTTATTGTAAATTCCAAGCATTCTTGCCTTTTTTGGTTATTGACAAGATTGGTGCTAATCTTCCATCTATGGAAATCAAGGTCGCAAACATAAAAATGCCCCCACATATACGTCTGGCTGGTCTAAATTTCTATAAACCAGGTCCAGTGGATCTATTACTAGGTGCTGGAATTTTCTGGCAATTGCTGTGCATAGGCCAACATTTATTGGGGCCTAATGCCCCAAGTTTGCAAAAACCAAATTGGGTTGAGTGGTGTGTGGCTCCATGCCTCTCAACTCTCAGAAACAAGTCTATATGTGCAATTTTGTTAAAAACCTAGATGCGCAAAATCAACTGGAAAGGTTTTGAGCTATAGAAGAAATTAATGACGATAAGCGTTCCCTGTCTATAGAGGAAACAGAGTGCGAGTCAATATTTACTAAAACTACAACTACTGCTCCAGAAGGGCGTCTAGTAATTACAATTCCTCTCAAAAAATCTCCTATGGAGTTAGGGGATTCAAAAAATATAGCTATAGAACGCCTGCTTGCCCTCGAACGCAGATTTGAGCGCAAGCCAGAAACAAAGGTATTATACGTTCAATTTATGGTTGAATACGACGCTTTGGAGCATATGACCAAGGTCGTTGAAGATAACTCATTTCAACCAAATTATTTTCTCCCACACCATGGGGTACTCAATGAAAAGAGTGCAACTACGCGCCTTCGCGTTGTTTTGGATGGGTCTTCACCCTCCGAATCAGGCGTATCGTTGAACAACTTACACATGACTGGGCCTGCGGTACAAGATGACATTTTTTCACATTTACTACGTTTCCGTCAAGACTCCTTTGTAATAGGGGCAGATATTTCTAAAATGTATCGACAAATACTTGTCCATCCCAGTCAAAGGCAACTCCAACAAATCGTTTGGCGAAATAACATCCTTGAACCCATAGCCACGTATTAGTTGAATACCGTAACATACGCCACCACCTCGGCCAGCTATTTAGCTACTCGTTGTTTGCAATTTCTAGGCGAACAGAATAAACAGAAATATCTAGATGCTTCGCAGGTCATCTTGAACAATTTTTACATGGACGATATGTTTGCTAGTGGTTCATGTGCTTCTACCGTCAGTCAGGTCAAAGAAATACTTTAAGCCGCTGGATTTCCCCTTAGTAAATGGATTTCAAATTGTCCTTTCGTGTGGCAAGAGCAGAAATTTGGCGATAACAATATTAAACTTCGTTTTGGAAAAAGCAAAAGTATTTCTGCGCTTGGGTATTTTTGGGACTGTAAAAAGGATTCCTTGCAATTTCTAATCAGGGCTCCTTCGGACAATAAAATCGTGTCTAAGAGAACTATACTATCCGACATAGCTTCGATATTTGACCCTTTAGGCCTTATAAACCCTTGCATTGTAACGGCAAAAATATTGTTGCAATAATTATGGCTTGAAAAGCTATCTTGGGACGAATCGATCCCTTTTTGTATCTATACTAAGTGGCACGAGTTCAGAAGTCAATTGCTCATCTTAGATGAATTTGTCGTTCCACGATACGTTTGTCTAAATAAACTAATAAGCATAGAGATACACGGTTTTGCTGATGCATCCCAAGAAGCGTATGGTGCTTGCGTCTACGTACGTAGCCTTGATGCGTTCAACAACATAACCACGCACCTGTTATGTGCTAAAAGTCGCGTTGCTTCTATAAAAACTCTAACTATCCCTAGGTTAGAGTTATGCGCGGCTTTAATGCTAGCCCAGCTGATCAATAAGGTGCGACAATCACTAAGCATATCCGTTGACACTTACAAATTGTGGTCGGATTCCTCTGTAGTGTTACATTGGTTGAATACTAGCCCTAGGCTCTTACAGATTTTTGTTGCTAATCGGGTGTTCTTCTATTCAATCGCTCACTGACATTTCCGCTTGGCAACGCGTTAGAAGCGAAGACAACCTTGCTGATATTTTATCCATGGGAGAGTGGCCTAAATTATTACAAAGAAATTTGCTCTAATGGAACGGCCCCTCATGGTTGCAACAGCCACAAGACCAATGGCCCGAGTCACAAATTAAAATTATAAGTATCTACCTGAGCTAAAGATCAGAATGAATTCTTTTCTATTTGCACCAAATAATGTAACTTCAAGTTTTATGGAAGGCTATTCCTCTTTAATCAGACTAAAACGTGTCACCGCATATTGTTTACGATTCTTCTTTAATGCTTCCCAGAGGAATCCTCAAAACAGGCTAGGCGGGTAGTTATTGAGAGGGGAGTTAGAATCCTCCATTAAATGGTACAAAAAGAGTACTATTTGGATGAAATAAAATCTTTAAACAAGCTTAAGGTTGTTCCTAAAGATAGCAAAATCCTAAAATAAATCCCTTTCTAGATAACGAAGGTTTATTAAGGGTAGGTGGTCGTCTTCAGTATTTTGAATTCTCTGAAGACAAGAAACATTCTTTAGTATTACCCAATCAGCATTATCTAACAAAACTCGTTTTTCAACACAAACTGAAGCTCTTTGTCATGCCGGGCCACAATCACTTTTAGCCTCTGTGAGAGACACTTTCTGGACAATTACCGCCAGGAATCTTGCTCGTAAAACTGTGCGTGAATGCGTCGTTTGCTTCAGCACAAACCCACAACCATTAAATCCTATGATGGCACCCTTGCTTAAGTCTAAGGTTAGTCCGGCCCCACCTTTCTCAGTTGTGGGCGTCGACTATGCAGGTCCTTTTTTATATAGGGGCAACCTTAACCGATATCAGAGACTTATAAAGTGTTATATTGCTCTCTTTGTGTGTTTACTGGTTAAGGCTGTGCACATTGAGCTGGTTACGGATCTTATCTCTGAAGCTTTCTTACCAGCCTTGCGCAGGTTATTTTCCCGTCGTGGCAAACCCCGTGTGTTTATTCTTATAATAGGCGCACCTTTGTAGGTGCCCGGTTCGAATTAAAGACAATCACTAATTTTTTCTCTAAAAATGAATCTTATATTTACCGTACCTTGGCCTCCGAATGCATCAACTGGCAGTTTATCCCTGCTTATGCACCTCATTTTGGGGGACTTTGAGAGGCGGGAGTTAAGTCGGCCAAAACACACTTAAAGCGAATCATCGGTAATCAATCTTTCACTTTTGAACAGTATGCTACCTTGCTGTCGCAGATCGAGAGTATCCTTAACTCACGTAATCTAACTCCGCTCTCATCCGACCCCGGCGATCTAGAAGCACTAACACCGGAGCATTTCTTAATTGGTCGATAACACACTGCAATAATAGATTACGACTTAGACCAACTTCCGGTAAGTCGCTTATCCCGCTTTCAACACGTTCAACAAGTCAACCAGCAATTTTGGTCACGATGGTCGAAAGAGTATATCGGCGAATTACAAGTGCGAGTAAAATGGCGCCATCAAGCCAATAAACTTCAGATTGGTGATCTCGTGTTAATTAAAGACGATCACCTTCCACCACTAAAATGGCCGCGTTCTTCACTTAATACCAGGCAAGAACAAGATTAGCAGAGTAGCAAACCTCCGTACTGTAAACGGAGATATTACAAGGACATTGGTTAAAATTTGCATAGTTATGGTTTTGAAAGGCTTGTCCTTTCAAGAGAGGGGTTATGTTAAGATTATTTTGAATTAATGTCAAGGCACATATCTTTAACTCAGAGCTTCGTTTTACCCTTCAAATTCCAATCTCCAACCGAAAGATATTCACCCTGGAAGAAGCAGCTGCGTAACGATAATATCAAGATTAACCGCTTTCTAGCTAAATACGCTGAAGCCAAGTGTTAAAAATGTGGGGTTTGTGTGGGGTTACTGGACCAGTCGTGGAGTAGATTTACGCGCTTCAACACGAACTAATGTTATCTTACAAATAAAATGTTATACTTAAATTTAACTAATTAATTTACAATATTACTTTACTTATTCAAATACATGTTTGCAAGTAAACGTTCAGTCGCTGTGTAGTGGTGTTTTACTCCTTTAACTAAGTGAGCCACAACAGGTTAACGTTTCTAAAAAATATAACGGTTGATTTCTATACAGTCATGATTAGATTTACATTCTACAGTAAAAACAAAAATAACTAGTTGTAGCACAGTGCTATAACAACGATATCCTGCTTTTTGATAATTTATTTTGACAAATCCAGAAAGATAAACAGTCACAAGCAAAGTGGTGCGATACTTGGTTTTTAATTTAATCGAAAGTGATAGCACTTCTTTAAATAGAATGTACTTAATTTGAAGTATTAGTAAAACGCATTATTATTTAACAGTTAATTCAATGTTATGAATCTGTTATTACAGCAATGCATTCAACATGTTCAAACATTTCGAGAGGTAGCAAATCTCTAGGTAAAGATCTGATAATGATATTCTGAGTTAATCGAATTAGTACGAGAGGAATAAGAATCACGCAACCATAGTCTGACGCAAGTCAAAATTATTGCCCCAACTAGACCACTGCAAGAAGAAATAGTTTGCTGTTTGGGATTAGGTATCGTTTTATAGATAATAAACTTGCTTATATCCGATACAACTAGAATTAATAAAAATACTGATGAATCTATATTACTTTCGATATCAGGCAATTTCCATTTTTTTCGTTTATGTAATAAGCGTGTAGGACACCTTGCTCGATGATTATCGCGAACGTTTAGTGCCTCATTCTAGCGCTTTGTGTGAAAGAGTTATTTCATTCTCATTTAAATTGACCTCTCTAAGACCTATGTGCGCTATCTCCACTTATCAGCAATTCCAAGGATTTCAGTTTCCACACACCGTCTCATTTTTAATACTGTTCTTTAATTGCTATTCCAAAGTGTGTCTTTTTAGAATTCCGTCCAACCGTCTGTCGCTGACAATTTTTTCACCGAATTCAACAAGGCTTCTGGTCTCGTTGATCAATACGGTATATGCTCACACAACAACCTGGTCCCAACAGCAACGTCTAAGAATTTCCTTGCCATTAATATAGGTACTTGAATACTCATTGTAATAATCAACGTTTTACCTCACTAGTGATTTCTGGAATATCAGTAGAGGATAATTGGGAATCCTGGGCCCTCTTTTCCTCCAGCATCCTCATTTCTTCACTCATTGTGGAGCAAATAGTTTTCTTCGACTAACCATTTCATCTTTCGCGATAAATGTACCTTGTATAGTATCAATCAATATTAGATTTTTCTAAGCTACCTGAATTTCTAGGAATTTTTCAGATAGCATCATCTCCCAGGGAGCTACCCTCATTTCAAGAATTTGTTGCTGGTAGCGATTTTTGGCAGCCCACATAAATTTTTTAATCATGCGAATCTGTAAGCGGATTTAAAATAGGACCACCCCTTACCGTTTTACACATATTCCCTCTGCGAGATAAATCTTTCTCCACATTTCCACCCACGAGATAAATGTACCTTATTTGGTATCAATTAATATTAGATTTTTCTCGGCTATTCGAATTTCTAGGAATTTTTTAGATCGCATTATCCCCCAGGGAGCTACCCCAATTTTAAGATTTTTTACCAATGTCGATTTCTAATCATCTCTCCTTTTTAATATCTAGAATCCTTTAACCAAACACTTAGAGGTAATAACACAAAGAAATTAAGCACACAAAAGTTTAATAATGTTTTATCCGATTTACAGTTTAATAAACTAATAGAATACAATTTTTGCATTGCAAATTATAACATTACCTTCTTCGTGTAGCCGAATCCAAGTAGGTTAAAGTATCCTGTAACAAAAAAGAGATTAATGTGCTGTTTTAAAAGAGAAGAAACGTGTTTTCGGTCAATAAGACATATTGCCGTTAATCTAACAATATGTTTTACCGTCCAGCGACACCGCGTGGAGGTAAACACTAGTCGCTGGGGACGAAGGGATTATTAAGGATGGGGATGGTAGGTATGTCTTATAACTAACTTACATACGACTGTATATACATAATAAAATATATACAAATATAGCAACTGTCTTATATCGTTATGCTTCCATGCGTAGGTTGATATGCTTCTGGGGATGACGTAATGCTTGTCATTTTCGCCGGACAATATAATTTTATTTATTAATTGGGTATAAAGTTGGTGTTTACATGGTTTTGCTTAAGACCTCGTAGATATTTTCCAGATTACTAGAAGACGTTATAACCATATTTTTTGTGTTAAAGGATTTCACATCGGTAGTCTCTTTTCCCATTTTTGTGTCGACGCCGTAGAGTTCGCAATAGACTTTTATTGCTGTATGTTGCGTTCTTTTTTCATTAAGTAATCGAATAAACCGCTCTTTCTGCTTCGAAAGAAACTCGAACACTCCATCGTCAACACTGGTGTTCCTTATGCGATAGCTAGCCATACGGTTGTTAAACGCTGTGCTATCCATTTCTACACCATCCTCGCCAGTACCGGTAACTGTTGCATTTTTAAGTCTGTTGCCCCTCAAGTGTGCGGCATAGGTAGTCTTTACCATTTCGAAATCGCATACTTTACACAGAATTTGTGGTTGTTTCGTACAAGACCTTTTAACAGCTGGCGGAGTTAAACGTTTACGGCTTAATGACATACCGTGCTGTTTTTGCTTGTGCCGCAGTAAGTTGTTCATTCTCGTAAAAGCGATACCGCAAGACCCACAGTTTTAAGTACTTTGCTGCTGACGGATGTATAAGCTTAACCGTGGACGATGTTACATCACGACATCTGTTCTGGTGCCGTTTCAGAGCATTTTTTCCAGGTATAGGGAGCACCACAAGAGTCGCAATTAAAAATATTTTCGGATGACATTTTTCTTCTACCAGCTTCCATGGATAGCGCCATGGTTTATATACATTTTGGAAACAACCGAAGATTGGCAAAGACACTCGAAGAGTGCACAAGTGCGGTCGCTAAACCAATTAGCATTAATACCAAGTATTCCATACTTTCGTAGGTTGTTCATTTCCTGGAACCAAATCTTTCGCATAGCGGTCGGTAGCAAGTAATAATTTCTAGAGCCGGCAAGTACTCGATACCACCCAAATAGAGAATTAGATGCTCGATATCTGTTAACTTCCGATTCCTTCGTAAAAGATAGAAAAATTCGGCTAATCATCCGTCTAACTTATACTTCCACCCTCTCCGATTCTGATACTTTCCAAACATTTTTCAAACGACAATGGGCTCAGAATTTTAAACTTCCGAGGAATCTATAAGTCGTGATCAATTACACGTTCGAGCTACCCGTAAACTAACATATTTTATAGTAACAGTGCGTTGTATAATACATGCATACCCATTCTCTGCGCTACTGCTATTCTTGTAGTTGGTTGAAAAAAGTCAGTCGCTTTTTTTACTGCTAGGACCGCTACAAAGCATTATTTTATACTTTCTTTATAAATGTAGCCCATCGCGCACTTTTTTTGTCTGATAATTAAATTTTGTTCGTGTAGGCTTTTATACTTTTGCATATTTAAACATCTAATACGATCGATTAAGCACTTTCGATTTTTCTAACGGAAACCACCATACACTCCGCGGCACCGTTCTTTTTGAATCAACGATCCGATGGGCTTCCACACACTAACACCTAACGTAATCTTACCTACTATTTGTTAAACAAAAACTACCGGCATCGCCATGTCCATATGTGGACGTTAGCAAATGTTTGTGGATGTGTACGGACATATGTAGCCATATACATTAATCAGTCTAAGCTATTTTATTTAGTCCAAGAAAACTACTATTTTTCTAAACCACAATTACTAATCACCTTTATAGGTTTAACATTTCTATCATTCCCCAATAGCTGGTGCTACGTACATGAAAACTTTAATTTCTTATTGGAGAAATCCCTTATTCTCACACCAATGTTGCGTAGTTGAATGTCCACCACTTTTGGGAATATATGATCGCTATAGGTTGTAGGGCATTCGGTTTTAAATGATCCGAAAGTTTCTTCACTAGGTAAATATACAATGTTTAGCGGAACCCCTTTGCGTGTGGTGTATGCCAATTTTACGAAACCCGCATTCCTTAGTTCGTCTTTGTTATCTGCCATTTTGATAAATACGTTTTTAGAATAACCTTTTAAAAAGTATACGGATTTCGTACCACCCTTTTCCGCAAGAACGCTTACATAACTAAAAGAGTCTTTCTTACTAACCGCAAATGCATACAGCTTGTACAACCCGGATGTATCTACACAGAAGACAGTACTTTCTTTATGTTTGTTTGGAGTGGTTTTAATTTTATCTAGTTTTATTCGCAGCTTAAAATTTAAATCGACACCAAAGCCTTCTATCTCCTTTTCTAGCCAATAGTTTGATACATAGAGACCGTCTAGGTTTTTGAATTGTAAAATGTACCGAAGTTTGCCTCTATATTTAAAGTCTTTGATTCCTCCGACAATCAGATCCATTCCTTCGTGTAATTCTTGCAGCTTGTGACTCTCTTTTAATCGCAGCTTTTCCACTATATCCTGCATACGTATGTTGTTAGCTTGATCGACTTCTTCTTGTCGGTATTTGAGGAAATCCTTATTCTCTCACACACTGTTGCGTAGTTGCATGTCCACCACTTTTCGATATATATGGTTGTTATAGGTTGTAAGACTCTCGGTTTTAAATGATCCGAAAGGTTCTTTACTAGGCAAATATACAATGTTTAGCGAAACCCCTTTACGTGTGGTGTACGTCAAGTTTACGAAACTCGCATTCCTTAGTTCGTCTTTGTTATCTGCCGTTTTGATAAATACGTTTTTAGAATAACCTTTTAAAAAGTATACGGATTTAGTACCATCCTTTTCCGCAAGCACGCCTACATAACTAAAAGAGTCTTTCTTACTAACCACAAATGCATATAACTTGTAGAACCCGGATGCATCTAAGTCAGTCCAACGCTACATAAAATCTTTTAATTCTTCCTCATTTTCTCTAATAAGATGTTCTTTGTCTAACACATCTTTGTATTGTTTGCGTTTTGTCGCAGTGTTTTCCATGTAGTACAACCTTCGTCTTTTTGCATCCATTTCCTCTAATTCCAGTTGTCTTTTTCTTCCACTTACAGCGTATGGCATGCATAATGGGGTAATTTCGTTTAGCGTAAACGGATAGAGTTTACTACCAATATTTAAGCATTGTCGTACAACCTCTGGGCGAATGTTAGGCGTATTTATCAATTCCAATACCGAAATGACTATTTCTTTTGGAGTTGTAGAATATGGTGTTGCAGATTGTGTAAAATATGTACTACCTGCTTTAATGTAGTACTTGTGTAATATTTATATATTATCTTGGCTATCTTCCTCCTCTACTATCTCCAAATAATTTACAGGTAAATAGTTAAAACTAAAAGCCGAAAGCACATACTTTATCAATTTTTCCCTTTCCTCTGGTTTTTCGGACAACTTAATTTGCAAGCCCATCAATTTCTTTGTATTGCCATTCCCCCAATACACGTACTGTAGTAGGTTATTATACACTAAACAGCAGTTATTTTGTAGCTTGTCCGATAGCTTTCTCCACATTTTGGCAAGTGGTACCGAGTGCATTGGCGCCTTTAGGAAGTATAACTTACTATCTTCCAATAAGGTTAAACAGTCTTTTAAAGGATTATACACCCGTTCCGCACTGACATAGTTTCCAATTGTACAGTTGTATATTGTCGCTTCCAATCGCGTAATACCATGTTCTTTGGCCAAAGTAGACGCAAATGTTTCCCTTAAACGTACATCTGGACAACGTAAAAAATGTAGTATTTGTTTGCCTGTTGTTTATTAACACTATGACTTGTTATCTGACACATAAATTTGTTGTATATCTTAATTTTTGCATTGATTGTTAGCCATATTAAACAATCGATTCCCACAGTTTTATCGTTTTCAACTGTAATATTGCACTTTCTTTTGTATACGCCCTTGTAGCAAAAGTTATGGTTTGTAGTTAAATAATTACACATCTCCATCTTGCTAAATATGCCAGCAAAATCTTGGGTTACATCCATGTTAAAAAGATAGAAATAATCTTTTTCGGATTCGTCTAATATATATGGTAGTTCTTTCAATAAAGTTTTCAACTTAACATCTGCTACTTCCACTTTGTACGGAACACATATAGGATTTTGGAATTTCTTATTAATGCTTTTGAGGTCTTCTTTTCCGATAATTTCTTTTACTCCCTGAACCTTCTTGTTAGTGCTTTCTAGAGAAAACGGTAGCTTAGCTTTAACACCACGCCTAGCGGAAACAAATCGGTCGAACTTTCTTCGTAGACAGCTGTTAAATGCACCACAAAAATTTTTTTTTAGTATAAACAAGCAGCGTCTATAGAAAAATGGGAGAAGAGACTGCCGATGTGAAATCATTTAACACAAAAAATATGGTTGTAGCATCTTCTAGTAATCTGGAAAATATGTACGAGGTCTTAAGCGAAACCATGTAAACACCAACTTTATTAATTAATAATTAATAATTTTAGTTTCTCGGGCGAAGATGACAAGCGCTATGTCATCCCCGGAAGCATATCAACTTACGCATGGGGGCATAACGATATAAGATAGTTACTATATTTGTATATATTTTATTGTGTATGTATATAATAGTATGTAAGTTAGTTATAAGACATACCTACCATCCCCATCCTTAACAATTCCTTCGCTCTCAACGACATGTGTTTACCTCCACGCGGTGTCGCTGGACGGTAAAACATATTGATAGATTAACGGCAATATGTCTTATTGACCGAAAACACGTTTTCTCTCTTTTAAAACAGCACATTAATCTCTTTTTTGTTACAGAATACTTTAACCTACTTGGATTCGGCTACACGAAGAAAATAAAATAGTGCTATACTTTGCAATGTAAAAATTGCATTCTATTAGTTTATTAAACTATGAATCAGATAAAACATTAATAAACTTTTGTGTGCTTAAATTCTCTGTGTTAATACCCCTAAGTGTTTGGTGAAAATATTCTAGATGTTATAAAGGAGAGATGATTAGAAATGGACATTGGTAAAAGAATCTTAAAATTGGGGTAGCTTCCTAGGGGATGATGCTATCTGAAGAATTCCTAGATATTCAGGTAGCTGAAAAAAATCTAATATTAATTGATACCCAACAAGGTACATTTATCTCGAAAGATGAAATGGTTAGTCGAAGAAAACCATTTGTTCCTGAATGAGTGAGGAAATGAGGATGCTGGAGGAAAAGAGGACCCAGGATTCCCAATTATCCCCTACTGATATCTTGTGGTAGTACATTTGAGAACTGACAGTGTGGTATGAGTTACGACTTCTTAAAGCCGTTTATGCCGAACTAAAGCTCGCGATCACAAACTTCTGTCTATTAAAAAATACCCTGCATTTTCAACGGTGGACTGTTCTATTTTAAATAGCTAATAAGTATTTATGGTTGTAAATTTATAGCTACTAGGTAGTTTTGTTAATCGCAATTCTAAAGTTAGAAACTGTGATTCCTATGAATTCAGGAACTCGCGGGCGCTTCTCTGTAGTGAATCGTGCACGTTAGAAGAATATTTATCCATTTAGTTTTGGTTGAATGGGAGTTACTAACGCGACAAGAGACTACTCGAGTTGGTTTGAACGGTGATAGTGGTTTGATTAGCTGTATTTACGTTCACACCGTATTTATATCAGTACAATGAATTTTAGTTAGTCACATTCTGGGAAGGTACGTTAACGTTGACCATTTTATGAAAGCTCTTAAATATTTAATAATTTATGCCTCGAAAGTACAATTATTTATTGCCGCTAAACGCTTCAAATAAAGTACTAACCGTTGCTGAAGTTTGTAACCAAATCCAACATTATTAAAATTTTTGTCTTTAGAGCAAAGTGTAAAGTTTATCCTCTTCATCCGCTTTCACGAGCTTAGTTATATTGTGCGAATGAGTTAAAGACAAACCGAAATTACCGATACAATTTAATTATGAAATAACTTTGTGATGCATATTAATACTACACAAAGTTATAGTTAGCATAACTCCAAAACTTGGTTCAACCGCGATGAGGATGTACAGCAGAACCTATGTCAAAAATAGTCCGATTAGTTGCCAGCTTAAACTTAATTTCTTACCACAACAACCCAGAAACTTTTGATAAATAGTTGATATTTCCTAATTCGGTAAATTTGATGCTCTCGAATAGGAATTCCACTAAATACGCCTTTAAATTATCCTGTTGCTCTAGTGTAATATAACAATGGAGACAATGAACATTCAACCCTTAATTAGAGTTGATTTTATATGTACCATTTGCAAAAAGGAAACGTAATAGGCAGTGGCGCAGCTACTCATAACAGCGGCCGATATCTTAAGTTTCTTTGGCGCCCCCGTTTTTTACGGTGGAACAGTTTCTCATACTAAGCTTTTTAAAAAAATAATACACATTATTTATAAAAAATAATACAACATTAAACGCAACATCTTTTATTTTAAGTAGCATTTTTTGCTGTAGTTTTTGTAAAAACGTCAATTAATTTATCTAGGTATTCTCTGTGCTTCTTCGTTTTCAATGCTGAAGCAGAGAAAAATTGGTGAAATGATCTTCTCCAATCAAATTTCTGATGAATATTTTAATCATTTTTAATTTTGAAAATAATCATCTGCTCTTGCGATTGTAACTGATTAAGCTAGAAGTAAAATAATATGCGATACGTCGGGAATACTAGCAAAAAAAATAAAATGCATACAAAGAAGTATCTTTTCTAACTGTTATATATTACTGCAATATTTGGACATTACTTATTCATATTGTAATTTATTTAGTGATTCATCATGCGAAAGAGCAACAAACAATTTTGAAACGCTTTTCAAAATCATTTGGTGTAAATATTAATAATTTTACTGAAAATTTCAAGGAGCTCAAATTTAATTTTCAGTATCCTGCAGATGTAAATACTTATAAAAAATAGCGTGTGTCATGCTAGAAACATTCCGTGTGTAAGCCTTAAAAAGGTTATATCATAAACATATTTTAACCCTCGTATTTAATAAAAGTAGTTTCTGAAAAGCTTTAGCTTCATTTTTAAGATTTAAAACCGTTTAATTTACAGCAAAGTTCGTTGTATATGTATTGATAGCTTTTCTAAGATTTAAACCGTTTTAGTTTCCAGGTAGTGTTAAATGAAACAAAATTGGTAGGTGTATTATGTTAAATAAAGGATTTTACTATGTTTTCAAGAAACCTTCCTAGTATCATTAAGTTATAAACAGATGTAACGCTTGCATGTTTTCTTCTATGAGAAGCGATAAGATTACATAAACAACAAAAATTCCAGGTAGTTGTTGACTCCGACGACAATTAGAGAAATTGGTAGCCTCTTAAAACGCCATAAAACTTAAGGAATGCTGTGAGTTAACGGCACCTGTGGCCGTTACGAAAAAAGCTTGCCAACAAAGGAACAAAGAGGGGTTATTTGATAGCATGTGTAGAATTGAGATAGGTATAACACGTGTTAACGGATAGGTATAGTTTGAACGTTAGGGTTCGTTGGCTTAGGTGGGGAATACAAGGTTAAGTGGAGTGAGGAGAATTTGTTAACAATACCACAGACATGGAAAACAAAATAAAAGATAGATGATTTCTAGCAAGTATGTTGGAGTGAGATAGATGTAACATGTAGTATATTGAGAAGGGTAGTTTAAAACTAATGCGCTGGTTGACTAGGGTTCGTGCAAGGTTGTTTTAAGGTAAGGTTCAAAATACAAGAAAATCAGTTAGTAACGTGTGCATATTTGTTAGCCACAAGTAATTTTCAAAGATATATTGTGCAAGTTTGGGAGATGTTATTGGAAACGAGTGGTCGTTGAAAGTTTTACGTAGAATGGTGGTAAAGTGTGTTTGTATTGTAGAAATTTTCAAGAAATTTGGCAGATTTGGGGATGAAAAACAGAGTATAAACCACCGTACATGAATGAAAGCTCTCTTAGTCTCTTAGTCTTCAATAAACTGAAAGCTCTATTAGTCTTCAAACTGCGTAAAGATTATTTTCTGAGTTCTCTACTAGCCTACAGCTATTATGTTTCGACAAGCTGATGATTCAAATACTTTTACGCTTTGCATAAAAGCTTAATTTGACGTAAGTACAAACAGTTTACTTTTAATTTGCAATAAGTATGCAAAGTATGTACTTGGAAATGGAGTAGACGTCAGTCAGTTTGGTTGATTACCAAAATGTATGGTATTAGTAGAAGAGGTTTGGGAGTTTGGAAGTCCTATCAAATTGGTGAACAAGGCGACTTCTGGGTCATATGGTTGTAGCCTTGTAGTTGCGGTTATTGCAGTCCAGATTGGGGTGTTACTAAATGCTGCAATCATTGATGGAATGATGGCAGGCCCGTGTGCAGTTATGGAATCCAGGTAACTGATGCTTTTTCATTGTATATGTGTGTAAACAGGTGCTTAATGACAGTGCATTGAGGTGTATTAATTTAATAAACTAAAAAGACAAACAATCAAAAAGGTTTCTGATTAAACGATTTAATTTGAATTATGTTTATTATATTTAGAAATTTAGGTTCAGTGGTTTATGACATTTGTAGTATTTAAGTTATGAACAAGGTAAAGGGGTCTTTTTGATTATTGATGTGCAAAAATTAGCACGAAAGGTTATAGTTACTATGAGCTCGTATTAAACGTGCATTAAAGTAAAAAAATTTGGTAAACCCCTATTGCTCTTTTTTAATTATTTAATTGGAAATATTTATTTATCAAGAATAAAATTTGATATAGAATTTGAAATGTACTGTTAAGGGAGTATTTTAAAGGGGATAAATGTAATATGTAAATAATGTGAGAAAGAAGAGTTTAATTTTGATTTTGGCGTGTACATGGTTTTCTGGTATTTTAATAAATGTTGGCTAATTATCGTTGCAAAGTTTTAGTTTTTGAGTAGTAAGTGTTATTTTCAGCAGCTGAGCAGCTGTGGTAAACTACACCAAAGCAGAGGTGGTAGTTAATAATAGCAGTGTATCGTAACAATTAATGACGTCTAAGCCATAAGAGCAAGCAACGTAGATTGTAACAATTAATGGCACCCAGAACATGGGGCTGTTTGTATTACTGAGTGTATAAAGACAATAGTGAAGGTATTTGTGACACAAAAAAAGGACAAATTGTTATTGGATATTTTTATATATTTAAAATGTAATTAAGTAAGCTAGTTTTGTTGTGCTTATTGCCAGGGAGAGTAAACAAGAGGATTTTTTTCGATAAAATTTAGTATAAAGACGTGTTTTTGCAAACCTGCGTTAAAGTCGTTAAATATTTTGAAAAAATAAACGTGTTTGAATTTAAATAGTCTGATTTATTAAAGTGGAGGTACAAGAAGCATCGGTGGTTAAATAAGCAACAGCGACGTTAATTGCCGTTCTTTTAGTGGTTTTCAATTACTAGTTCGATTTGAAATGGTAATTCAACTTTAAATACAAAGTTGGGTTTTCATTTCATCTTAATAACTATTAATATATATTAAGCATTCATTTGCATTCCAAATGTGGATTATTCTCTATTATATATATATATATATATATATATATATATATATATATATATATAATTTTGTATTTATGCCCACCATGTTTGCCGAAACATCAGTAATAGTTAAAAAAAAAGTTCTCAGGTTAGTCACTGTTAAACAGCGCACATAAATTATTGGCATGTTACCAACGCCTTTGACTGTTATCCAACACTTTGTCCAACATTTGGAAACCACATCTTGAAATTCTGGTAACCGATTCTTCATTTGTGATAATGTCTATTACAGCATAATTTTAAAAAAAATTGAAATGGTTTTCTGGATTTCTAAAACATACATCTTCGCATAATTCCTAAAACTGCTTTTTGATTATAGACATTCTCTTTTCAGCAAAATTATTCTCTCTATTCTACGATTTCACCAACTCTTTGGCCAATGTCTTAATTAATTCATATGAAGTTTCTAAGGTACGAATATTTTCTTCAGTTTTTATCAATAAATATGTCGCTTGTTAGTTGTACCAATTGAGAGACTTTTTAAATTATGGAATGTTTTTTTTAAAAAGACTGACAAACAAATATAAATTTTTAAATTTGTTTAAACAAACTGCCTGCTTCGGCCTTTTTCCTTATTTTTGCTTCGCAAATTTTTATCAGTCAATGCCTTTAAAATATCCGAAAGTTATATCGTAGGGTAAAAATGAAATCATATCTGTATTTAACCTTTTCAAATTTATTGTATACACAACTTTGTCTCGATAGCAGGTATAGGTACATTCTGTATCCACAAAAAGATGGTAAGTCAAATATGAAAGCGTATAGTATGCATTGTGTTTTGAAAATGGCTTTCTGATACAGGGTGTCCAGAAACTCTCCTATCTATTAGAAACCAAACAGACTAGACACGATTTTATGTGGATTCAACCCAAATTATCTTATTACAAAAATGCTTCCTAAGAGAACTGGTGTTTTTTGAAGATATCGCTTTTGTCAATTTTTTAAAAATATCTTTAAAATACCGTTATATAAATTGTTCAAACTTAATTAATCCTTCAACAACAATTTGGTAATAGTAAATACTATTTTTTTATTAAAATGACAAGCGCTTCATTTGAGGGGCGAATAAACATTCGGAATCAGAATTTTTATCTTCAAATTTTTAACAAAATTTTACTTCTATTTGAAATTTTAAGGCTTTTCCAAAAATTATGTGTCTTATTTGAAATTGCTCATGCAGCGTTTTTGAAAAAATAAATTTATATTCTTTGTGTTTAGTGCATAAAACCTAATATGATTACTAGAAATACCAAGTTATCTATAGGTAACCAAGATATTTGTATGTGTCAAAATATTTTGAACCAAACAATTATTGTTACTATTGTTGTGTTGGAAGGGTAAATAAGTGTAATTTTTATAAATATGGTTCATTTTGCTAGTGAAGAATACGCTGATATGCATTTACTTTATGGCTAAGCAGCACGTAGTGCTCGTTCAGCGGAACAAGAATGGGCTGAAAAATATCTTAACAGAAGGCATCCCAAACACGTTAACACTTACAGTTCTACACCAAATATTGAGAGAAACAGGCTCAGTATTTCCTAAACGTAATAAAACGTAGACATCCGAATATTTTGATGGAAATTGAAAATAATCCTCGGATTAGCGTCAGAAGATTCACTGCTATGTTTCTTCTATGTGAAATATCATTTATAAAGAAAACTTGAATTCTTTTCATTTTAAGAAAGTTCATGCAATGTTAGATGGTGATTTCCCTGATCGCGTAGAATTTTCAAACTGGTTGAAAAACAAAAAGGCCAAGATGCTAAGTTCTTTTCCAATATTTTATTTTGCTATGAAGCTACAGTTACCAGAGATGGAGTTTACATAATGCACATTATTAGTACGTTGTTAAAAATCCTTACGTACTAAAACCGACTAAGCGTCAGCAAAGGTTTGGTATGAATAGAATATATTATAATTCTAATACTACCTGCACTTTGTAATCATGTGCATGCCTTTTTACACAATTTTAAGTTTTTTAAAAAACTGTATAGTGAAATAACTGCTATCAAAAATATTTGGTATTAGTATTATTAAAGAGATTTAAATGCTCTGTTTGGTTTGGCGCTTCCATAAGGCGACGCCCCGTGGCATTCCCACTCCTGCCACCCCGCTTTCTATACCCCTGGTAATAAGGTTTTAAAGTCATTGTCATTTAGTGGATTACTGCATATGATTATTCTTTTATAATACTTCCAGAAACGTTGTGTTTATTATTCGTGTTCAATTCGATGTAAATTGACGTACTTGTATTGATACCAACAGAGCCGCGCCGGAGCTTTTTGCCGTTCGTGTGCGAATGACTGATTTCCGTCCCCAACATCTTTTGATTTTTTAAACGATTTTTGAAATTTCTTAATACACAAATTCGAATTTACAATTAATTTGTCATATCCTGAACTGATTTCTATCCTGCTGTAAAACAATTCAACCTATCTTCGGTCCCTATAGGCAATCTTTTTTTCTGTTTCGCGTTACCTGAGTCCAGCTTTTTTGTATTTGATCGTGAAACTTATATTTGTGCACTTTTTTTGTATTCATGTTTAAAGTTCGGGGTGCCAAAGTCTTAAAAGCGTATTTATACCTCTTTTTGTTTGAATGGGTACAAAAACTGCGAACCTCGAATTGCTTTCAGATTTTCTATCTTCCTTAGGGTTCTCGATTATCAGACATGATTTTTGACCATTTTCATAGTGATTACGTCTCGAATCTTCTATCTAGCGCACGAAAGATACCGGTTTAACAGGCTATACTGCGCCTCTTTTTGGAAACCTGTTGGATGCAGGTATGAAATTCATTTAGAGCTTGCTTCTTCGGACGATTAGTAAGCAAATATTAAGGCACGAAGAGAAACTAAATACTCGTAATTACATGGATTTGTTAGAATATTAAAATTGCACTTAAGTATTTAAAGGCTATGTACAAAGCTATTCAGATCTTTCCTACAAGCAATAAATTTACTACTAATTAAATCATCACAGTAGGACTATTTCTCACAAAGGGTTCCTGTATATGCATATCTGTATACCTCCTTCCCATACTTAGAATTTTTTTTAGATTAAAATAGAGAAAGCATCAGACTCTAAATAGTTTTGGAGGCAAGAAACATTGAAACTCCTTCAACATTCAAAGTAAGCTCCTTTATTGAACAAATACAAAGGTCCAGTATATTAAAATACCCTTGTTTTTCTTTTGCATGCGGGGATACGTTTCCAACTACAACTCGTGTGGAGGAATTTCCATTTAGATTGAGCTTAACGTCAAAATGTCTTTTCAAGTTTTGGTTCCTGTTTAACATCTGGGAAACTTTCACAGTTTTCTCGTGTGCCAAACTTATTTAGGATATAGAAAATGCTCGAGCGTAATTTAAATGCGGATATTGATTCGCAGTTGGTGCAATGGTTTTTTTGTGCAAATGCGGTTTGTAGCTATAATGCAGAGCTTTGTAATAAAACATTTCACAAATGAGTAATTGCAGATAGAAGCTTGATTGAGTTTCACATAGAAAAGACGATAGGATAAATCATTGATGCTAGACACGGTCAAAAGGTTGAATAAATAATACATTTTAAAAAAGTTCTTTGGTTGCGCAGTAAATAATGTCAAACGAGATTCTGAGCTCCCTTACGTAGTTGTAGTTGTTATACTCCGATTTGTAAACTAAAATATATAAAATATCGCTAAATTTCAAAATTCTTAGATTCTAATAATTGTTATATTGGTTGGTTTTAATACCTACAAGGGGTCCATGTCGTACTCGCTTCCTCTTCGACGGGTTTATTTTTGATTAGACATTAAAACCACTTGAGAATTAGGAATAGCTTTAAGTAGTGCTCAATTTGGGAATTTATCCTAATTTTCTTTGGGAATTAAACCACTTACAGTTGTTAAAATCGTCTTTATTTTGACAATTTTGACAACGATCCTACGTTATGGCTCTTAACGTAAATAAAGACGATTTTAACAACTATGAGTGGTTTAGTTTCCAAAGAAGATTAAGAAAAATACAAAACAATCCGCAACAAACGTACAGGGTCAATTTAGGAATATTTAGACATGTAGAAGGTGCTTTTTTAAAAAGTACTAAAAAAGGATAACATTATTTTAAATGAAGGTATATAGTTTCTTTGATACCATAAGATTGTCCTGTCAAAGTACTCTTAACTGCAAACTTTTATTTTAAACCCATGCAGTGTTCCCAAGTTACATACCATTCTTAGATTTTTGGATTTTTAATGCTTAGATTAATAGCGGTTCATGGCTCAATTTTAAAATTATTTGGCAGAATGTGGTCTTATTGAAATTTACAAATCCGGGTGTTTAAAATTGAATGTTAGAATCAAGAAATTTTGAAATGAAGTATACCGGTTTTTTCAAATGGAACGCTCTGTCCTGTATTTTAACATGGTTTTGGATAAACTTTTCTGTTATCTTCTTCTTAATGCCAATAGGTTTTGGTTTAATTTTGAAAGTCTTTGAGAAAAATTTTTTTTTTTTCGAATAATGGAAATCTTTGCATCAACTACAGTCTAAAATGTAAATTATGTTTGACATAATTTACAATTTTTAATAAATTACAATTCCAAGGACAACACATATGCAAATCAAGCAACCAACAAATATTTCTATCCCCTAAAAATTATACCAAAGTTCATAAATTCATGTGGTATGTTTAATTTAACAATACTTGCAACAAAATTTAAAGCGAAATCTCCATTTGAAACAAGATTTTATGGATAGTTATGGAACTAACTGTCAGTGACTGTTACATTAATTGCTGTTGGATCAATCGTTTTACTGATAATTATTGCTATAAGAAATTGTATAAAATCAAAATGAGTAAAATTATTCGTCGATATGGTGTATACCATTGAAATTATTTTTTAGCATCGTCGTGTTATTCACAGAAATATCCCGAAAGACGTGATCCAGACATAGATAAAATGGGTCACCTAAAATGTGACCCATGACCTAGTGACCCAAACGAGGATGTGACCCACTACCCAGTGACCCATAACCCAAATTGACCCGGTGACCCAAATTGACCCAGCGACCCAAATTGACCCACATTGACCCAGTGACCCACATTAACCCACATTGACCCAGTGACCTAAATTGACCCAGTTACCTAAATTGACCCAAATTGATGCAGTCGCAAAAATTTTCTTACTGTCTCAAATTGGCCCTTTGTGATGTCTTCAATTAGTGGGCGAGTTTTATCGAATAACCGATTATGAAATTTGTAAATTTTATTATTAATTTTTAATAAATATGTGCTGTTCTACGAATTACAGTTACAAAATAAATCTCAGAACTATCTGGCAGAAGGAGTAGCTGCTGTCCGAGACAATTTTACTTAGTGTGAGAATGTTTAACAATTAAATATACTAAATGATTAAAATATTTTTCAATGACAAACGCAATAAAATATAAATTGAATAATCCCGTTTTCTGACATCGAGTTGATACAGGAACATTGTTTTATATGATCTTCGCCATCCTTTCAGTTAATTAGTCTTATCAAGAAAACTCGGTCTCACGGAGATTTATAAACGTCAGCACTTATGTATAAGGTTTAAATTACAATTAAGGTGATGTGTATCCATGCTTAATGATAATGATATACAAATTACAAAAATAATGGACACTGAAAATAACCGGGTATATAATATTAAGATTTTTGCTACAAATGATTTCAGTTCTTATGTGAAAGAATACTATTATTTGAACATACAAAATTGTATACGTTCATAACACTGCATTCTCGCGGCACAGCGCCACGGCTAGTTTCTTGAAAAACATGTAAAAATCCGTTTCATATTATATAGAAAGCGATGTATTGATTACAAAATATTTTAGCGTTTGCTTGAGATATGAAACGAATGCTAGCAACTAACATCACCAATAAGCTTATGCATTTGTGAAAATAGTTAATAAATTGAGCTGAAAGTATAGGAAAAAGATTTTTATGACTTCAAAAATTCAACTTGTTACTGAATCAATTGGGTCACTGGGTCAGTTTGGGTCACCGGGTCAATTTGGGTCACTGGGTCAATGTGGGACACTGGGTCAATGTGGGTCAGTACACGGGACCCACTGATTAAGTGACCCAAACAAAAAGGTGACCCACTTGGACCCAATGACCCAGTTGACCCATGACCCATTTCATCTCTGGATCCAGATACTAGCATTTGCTAATCTGAAAGAAAGGTTGGAGTGAACCAGAAATGTGGCTTCCACATTTTGTATAACTACCTGTTATAGAAGACGCGCCTGATCACGTATTAAAACTTAAAAACTCGATTTGTTCCCATAAAACTCATTCTAATAAGTTCCCTGCATGTATTGTTCTGTTAAACATTTTTCTGGCAATTCTAATGCTTTGACATTTTACTTTATGGTACTAGTCATTCCTAATTCAAAATTATTCTACTTTATTGCTTGAGTGCAATTGTTTCTATATCTAACCCATTCCATATATATATATATATATATATATATATATATATATATATATATATATTATTCTACCTACTTTTAGAAATAACTATAGGTATACATTGACCAACGTCCAAGAAATTACAATGTTATATACAGGGTGTCCACGTCCTCCGTGAAAGTTCAATAACTTTTATGTTATTCAAGATATCACCTTCCGGTTTTTTTTAAACGATAGCAACGGCTAAGCTACACAATTTAAAAATATTTTCACCTATATACAGGGTGTGCCAATATGATTTCCAACCCAAAGTTATGTTTTCTTAAATAAAATATCCTAGATTTGATACCATATTCTAAAAGCTCTTTTGATGCTCATCAAAATTATATAGAGGTACTATAGGTCTACAATGGACGGTTTGCTTTTTATGAGTCATTTTATGTCAAAATCATGTCAACTTTGAAAAATTGCAGTTTTCTTATTGAACTTGGAGAGTTGATTTTTTCACGACTTAATTTTCCATATCCTGTTGTATTATTATCGATAGCGCGATGTGTTTGTTTTTTCCTTTTATTGTACAAGGTGAAGCAAAACGCAAAATAAACAAAAAGTCAATTTTTTTAAATGGCACCTGCCATATTGGATTTTGCCATTGAATAGCGTTTTTGTGGTGCTTTCTAATGACATATAATGTTTTATAGGTTACATGAGAAAAAATTCTGAAGAATTGAGAAAACATGTTTTTTATGCAGTTTTGGGACTAGAGAAAACTAAGTAGGCTACTAGCATCAAATCTGACATATCTTGTCAATATCAATTATCTTAAAAATTTTCCGTTTAATTTGTTGATGTCACAATGAATTTCACACGTCAAGAATTAATTAATATGATATGATATACTGTATTGGAGAAGCTGATCGAAACCCTTTATTGGCAAGTTGAATCTATCATCAAAAATATTCAAACTTGAGAACGCCACGAACTGTAACCTTTGAAAAGCTGCGAGACAGATTTGAAGCTACTGGAAACGTTGCATATTCTAAGTGTGAAATAATAGCAAAATGAATTGACGACGAATCCGACTTAGAAGTTTTGCTGATAATAGAAGAAAATCGGAATCTGAGCACCAGAGAAATCGCTCTAGTAACTGATATTTCAAAAATCAGCGTAAACAATATAATATTGAAACATCCATTCCACCCTTATCACATCGAACTTCATCAAGAACTATATGGAGATGATTTTGAGAATCGCATACAATTTTCAAGTAGAATGAGCGGTGTGTTTGCCGAAAATTATTAAATTTCGAACATTTTGTTCACTGACGAGGCATCGTTCAAAAGCAACGAATCAGTCAATAGGCATAATATGCATTACTATGCAACCGAAAATCCACATTGGTTAAGAACTGTTGATCATCGACATCAATGGTCCCTTAATGCATGAGGAAGTATTATTGGTAACCAAGATATGTCAGATTTGATGCTAGTACATTTTTGGTTAAATCTTCCTTTTAATAAAATCTTTAAAATAGTATTATATTGAAGAATTTTCCCTCTTGATTGTAATTAATAAATTCCATTTTTTAATGTCATTTGCATTTAAAACATTACTTCATATTTATTGTACCAAAGTAATAATTATTTAATTAAGGTATACTTACTGTATATTTGAAATATCATCTTCGCAAAGCAACAGCTCGCGACTTAAAATAACATTTCGCGATCGCATTTAAGAGTCAAATGAATCGACTGAATGAATCTAATGAACGAATCCCCGTTTTAATAAACGCTTTCTTAAGTACGCAATTTTATATGTTTTCAGAATGTTGTAGAATTAGCGCAATTTTATTATAAATAATAAACGCCTATCTTACTTAATATCTTGGAAATCCTCATTAGCGTTCAAATTTGTAGAACTTTATTATCTTGTTATCTGATTCCACTTATTCGTGACGCGCGCTGCGTCTTCTTGTTTAACACATATACTATTATTGTGGCGTCGCATACTAATGCAAAAGGTAATCCATTTTATTGCCAATAAAGGGTTTCGATCAGCTTCTCCAATACAGTATATCATATTAATTAATTCTTGACGTGTGAAATTCATTGTGACATCAACAAATTAGACGGAAAATTTTTAAAATAATTAATATTGACCTGATATGTCAGATTTGATACTAGTAGCCTACTTAGTTTTCTCTAGTCCCAAAACTGCATAAAAAACATGTTTTCTCAATTTTTCAGAATTTTTTCTCATGTAACCTATAAAACATTATATGTCAATAGAAAGCTCCACAAAAACGCTATTCAATGGCAAAATCCAATATGGCAAGTGCCATTTAAAAAAATTGACTTTTTGTTCATTTTGCGTTTTGCTTCACCTTGTACAATAAAAGGAAAAAACAAACACATCGCGCTATCGATAATAATACAACAGGATATGGAAAATTATGTCGTAAAAGAATCAACTCCCCAAGTTCAATAAGAAAACTTCTGCAATTTTTCAAAGTTGACATGATTTTGACATAAAATGACTCATAAAAGACAAACCGTGCATTATAGACCTATAGTACCTCTATATAATTTTGATAAGCATCAAAAGAGCTTTTAGAATATGGTATCAAATCTAGGGTCTTACGTTTAAAAAAACATAACTTTAGGTTGGAAACCATATTGGCACACCCTGTATATAAGTGAAAATATTTTTAGATTGGTCGGCCTAGCCGTGGCTATCGATTAAAAAAAACCGGAAGTTGATATCTTAAATAACATAAAAGTTATAAAACTTTCACGGAGGACGTGGACACCCTGTATATATATATATATATATATATATATATATATACAAATACATATATATATATATATATATATATATATATATATATATATACACGATACTAGCTTCGCAAGGAAGTGAACAAATGAAGTTATTTGCACAACACAGGACAATGCAAAGATGTTTAACACATGAAAGCTCAGCGTTACACATATGTAACAGATTTAGTAATAAATAAAATAAGATGCTGCAGTTAAACTTTTTTTATTTGGTTGGTGGCACCACCAGTATCATTGCCTGACATTTTCAACAGTTTGAATAAAAATATATCAGTTATACTTGTGATATGTTGGTGTGTGAAGCATTATTCTAAAGCTGCTGCCTGGAAATTAATAAAATATAGACATAAATTAGTTTATTTATAATGAACTTCCTATTATAACAAGGCACGTGCTTATGACTTATCAGACTTAATTGGTAAAATAGTAATATAGTTTTTCAACATATACGCTCTATAACTTGTGTGTTACATATATGTAACGCTAGGTTATTTAATTACTGACTTATTTTGAAATGGAGATTTGTAAAAAAGACAATCATTTGACTTTTCTTTTTAGAAAGGATTCACACTTGAAGAAGCACTTTAAATTGCTTATGGTGTTGCCTTAGAGGTAGAGGAAATTTACACCAAACCTCCGGAAGCAAATACCCTCACGGATGAGGAATCTGGAGATGACGACGAAGAGGGAGATCTAAATCATCTTCCTGCTCGGCAGCTTATGGCTGGTGCTGAATTAAAATTAAAAGATAATTCAAGGATTTGTAGATCACTAGAGGATAAGAAAAACCAACAATCAAATTTTCAAGCAAACAATCAAACAGAAAAAAATAAAACATCAATGGAAGAACGGTATATTTCAGAATGTAGCACCAGCTTTAGAACAGCTGATTATTAACAATTTGCCCGCCTTTCGCCAATCGATACATTTGTATTATTCTTTAGTAATGATGTATTCGAATACCTTTTAGATCAGTCAAAACAATATGCTTTATTCAAAAAAAACTGTCTTCTTGGTTTACATAGATCAATATTACTATAAAAAAGTTACAAAATTCAAACTGAAAGAAAAAAATTATTTTGAGGTTTCATGGGTTAAGTTGGATACGTTAATTATCTTAGCTACAAACAGTATTGCTTCTTACTTTATCGTACGAAAGATGTTATCTTGGTAGTCGCAGATAAATATCTTTTATGTGTAATATTGTCGGTGTCGCAATGGTTAAAGTTCATGAGATTGGAATGGGGGTTGCTAAAGCCTGGAATACCGGAATATTACTACTCTTCTATATTTTTATAACTTAGAATGATTGTTTACGTACTAGATGAAACCTTGCAGAGGATTTTTGCTACCCCAGCCTTGATGCTAGGAGTTTACTACGAATGAGGATACTTCAAACCATTGCTCGAACGGTTGGACCGTCATATGGAAAGAACCACACTGAAAAAAGTAATTTGGTTGATACAACCAATTCTGTTGTTTTGAAGAGTAAAGCATTTGATCAAGTATTTTTTAGTCGTTCTAAACGAAACTATATTCACTGAACCGCTTGCAGATGGTTAAACTAACATCAAAAATTAGTTGACTTAAATTTGTTTGTTTGAATGCATAATAACAGTTGGTTAATAAAAGAATGCAAAAGTGAATTTCATTGAACATAAGTCGTGTTTAATACAAACTAATATTGTCAACAAATTTCATATTTTAGTCCGATACTACATTAATGTTGAAAAAAATCCATTTTAGTTAAATGAATGCTGGAAAAAGTGTCAAATGAACACGTTTTGTAACAAATTTAATATTGAAACAAACGTCTCTAGCTTGTTGATTTAAATAAACTACGATTTCCAAATCAAACGTCGACGTTATTTGTTGAACGCAACGGTATTGTAATCTCCTATGCTACGTGTTGGATGTACAGCGCGCGCACATTATATCTTTAATATACTGGTAACCTTCGACTGCGACACGTCAACATGGCGTCAAGCGTTACTTAGCATTGTTTATTGTGTTAGTTTCCATAAAAGTATTTTAACTAACTGTAAAAAAACATAGAAGATAAATTTAGTATGCTGTACTATGTTTAAACAAAACCTTTTCGTCTAAAAACACGTAAGTACATTTCTATAAATTAATCTTATTGCCCATAACTAAATTCCGTTGTTTTTAGCATTCAACTATATAAGCGAAGGTATAACTTCAAAGATCAATGGAAACCTCAAGGAATAAACAAACTTTCAATAATCGGTGTCAGTTTTATAAAATTGAAGTTTAAGCTAAACTGAAAATTATGCACGATGAGCTACAGTTAATGTAACATTCAAGGTGATTTGATTCAATATCCAACTTGATAATGTGACTGAATGAAGTTATTTTAAATCAATATTTTTTAAAAATCTGTTAGGGATGAACAAACTCATTTATTGGTCGCCAAGTTGTATTAACAAAATTGATTAAAATAACTTCATTAAGCCGGAATCGATCAAGCTGAATATTGAATCAAACTACCTTGGATGTTTAAACTAATTCTATTTCTAAACAATGTACAACGCAACGAAATGATTGATTTGACAGCTAAATGTTTCAATTCAACACAATAAAAGTTTTGATTAAACCAAAAATGTTATTACTTGAACCCTTATTAGCCACTTAGCTTAATAATTATTATCTGCTCAACATATGGGTTAGTTAAACCAATGACGCTTTTTGGTTAGTTGAAAAATTTGAATAGTTTGTTTTAATGCTACAAACCCTGTCAAGTATTTGCTTTAATGATTTTTATATGTAAGTGGGATATTCAACGTGTTGATTTAATATAACAGTTTATTTGATAAAAGTATTAAATAATTCAAATCAAACCTACAAGCAACTGAAGTAACGATACCTAACATTCAAGTTACATTAATAGCGATTTGAGTAAATGCCATAATTATTGTGGTGCAAATTTAGGTTTGTTTGCTTCAAAATCGGTTTTCCAACATTTTATTATGTTCTACTCAATGCATATAGATCATTGTTTATATACAAACCAAAATTCTAATTGAATCAACTAATTTTCAGTTGAAGCAACAAAATCCTTTTCTCAGTGCAGCGCGGTTTGTTGCTGATGGTTTTCTTTCTTCTTCGATGTAAGTTCGCCATGAAGTAGATGGTCCTCAAGATATCTACTTATCGCAGAACAAAGACTTCGCAAACTGTATTTTCCGAATCTCCTACAAATTGCATGTATTTGAACTTGTTTATTCTACATGCTATACTTTACTTCCCCTTTTTAATTCAGTTGATGTAGTTGGCTGCATCTGTCCTACTTACAAGTCTTAAGGTAGCAAAATTTGTTTCCTTTATTTTATAATATAAAAGACAATGATATTTCTTGACATAAAAATTTAATATAAAAAAATCTAACACGCATGTACGCCTTACAACCAAACTTACGGAAATTTTATAAAAGGAAATTATATATTTTAAATTAAATAACTAGTACTTAAATGTTAAACAAAATTTTATTATTATAAATATAATTTAATAAATTTTATTGTTTTAATCAAGTTTGAGTCGGACTACTTAATGATATAAGCACCCAACACCACTCAAACAAACATAAATCTTAATTTAAGCATCAATTATAATTATTATATTTATATAACAGAAAAATGGAGAATAATTAATTAAAATTGTTAACATATATTCTGCCCCTGGTATTATTGTTTAAGAATCATTTGGATATCTATTAAAGTTTATATTAGTTTGTACTGTTAACATTTCTCAAATAAATTCGATTATCTCGAAAACTAAATGAGATATCGAAAAGTGTATAGCATATTTGTAATCAGCGTAAAAAACTAAACAAGGTACTTATATATCATTTTTTGTATCATTATGGAAATATGGCAACGGACGACGGCGGCGACGGCGGCGACGTAAGTTTGGTTGAAAACACGTAAATACCGTCCATCTATCCTAGGATCTTTTTGTTAAATAATCAGTTAGGAATATAATGTTTACCTTTTGGTATTGTGTACCACTACCTCAAAGTGCAGTTTGACGAGTGAGGGTTTCCTTTTTTTAGTTATTTACCGACTATTATAAAGTGCGAGTAAACTTTATGTAATATATATATATATATATATATATATATATATATATATATATTGCTGTGAAACCCTGTATAAAATCGAGCCTCACGAATTGGGCGCCAAATTATGCTGTGAAACCTCCATCATCCGTGTACTACGCTTTTCGCCTCGGCTGCTCACCTAATTTTATAAACCTCATTCATAAAAATTAAACAACACATTCCTACCACAAACATCAACGTTAACTCTATTTACATCAATATTCAGAATACATT
The DNA here is from genome assembly GCA_036346225.1 of Platerodrilus igneus. Lineage (NCBI taxonomy): Eukaryota > Metazoa > Arthropoda > Insecta > Coleoptera > Lycidae > Platerodrilus > Platerodrilus igneus. The sequence continues at coordinate 4,688,084 of JARFIW010000544.1, forward strand.
AAATTTTCAAATTAAATTTCAGCATAAATTTTAATATCGGAAAATTTCAAAATTAAATTTATTCTCATTTTAATGTGCATCCAGAATTAAAGTCCTTGTTGGATGCCTACTAATTAATATAACAATATAAGCAGACCGGAGTCTGAGTATAAAGGAGCATCTACCACCCCTTTACGTTAATTAACCAGGTTCGTCTAATTGAGCTCAAAGACATACCCAAATTTTCATCATATTCCCGAACATCAAAACAAAATACCCCTTTTACTTAAACAAGCAAATTTCATCTTAAAATTAAACTTTTATGGTTAGAACAATTTCACTAATGTCCATTTAAAGTAAATCAATTATAAAGTCATTCAATACACACAAAATGTCAAACAAAATAGTATAATTTACCTGAAGGTTACTGTCCTCGTAGCTTCAAAGTATCGTTTCTTTTGTTAATCACACCATTCAACAGGACTATATTTACGGCTTCTGATTCTCTACGCTTTTAAATTTTCTCCATCACCATCCATTCAAAGTCGTTTCTGGGCCTTTCCGGAACTCATCTGTGTTTATCTGACCCTTGTTTCATGGATCCAGACACGTATTTGAACCATTTAATTATTAACACCCCAAAATAGCAAAGAAATTCATGCTTCTAGCTTCTGTCACCAATATACACCAAAACTGCCTACTTTTGTGTATACATTCGTCGTTGTAAATTTTGCTAATTGGTACAGTGAAACTAAATTTTATTACCTTGTATCTAAGTGCACTGAAGTACATTCATGTTTAGCACGTAAATAACAAGCTATGTTGAATCACTAAATTATACTAGCAAACTTTAAATTATTTAATCAAACTAAAATGCACGGTTTAATATCTTCAATCAAGTCGCGTATGTACGAGCTTTTAACGCATCGAATCCTCAAAAGTCTAAGAGTCTAAGAGGCTTCGTTTATATTCCTCTCGGTATATATAGCAAAAAGCCTGTCTGTCGGTCGAGTCTCTAAAACGGGTAATTCTAAAGAATTTCTCATGCCATGTGCCCAGTCTGCCGCTCGCACGTCGATTTTACAAATTTTCACTCGCCCCATTTAAATCTCAGAAAATTTCCACAGCACGCAAACCTGTCCGAGAAAAACTAATTAATTTTGTACCGAAATTGTTGTTTCTACCTCTGATATTTGCATTCTATTTTCAACCAATTGTGACCCTCGTGACGTTGTTTAAATCACGCCTTTTACTATATGTGTCTTAGCTTGACGCATTTTCTCTTTCCTTTTCTAACCTGTTCGTATTGGTGCAACTTGACACTCTTCATTATCGATTATTTCAGTCCACGCGGACTGTTATCTGGGTTTAATAAACCCGTATCGCACATTCTCGTGAATACTAAGCCCCGGTTTCTCCAAGATTCTTTGTAACTATTATGCGACGTTTTCCCAAGATTCTTTGAAACATTAATTATCTGCAAAATTTACGCCGAATGTGTTATTTAAACTACGCAGGTGTTCACAATATAATATTAATTCTCAGAGCTTTATTCCGTGGTATTTTAATCTTGGGTTTTTACAAGTTTCTATAGGTATTATATGTTATTAACGGTTTAATTAACTCCAATTAAAATTGATTTCTATCCTTTTCATTTTAGCGAATACAACTTAAATATTAATTATTATATGTACACTTTGTTTTACTACCGGTTACTTAAATAGAGTTAATTAAGATAAATTTTGCACGTAATTTCTCTTTGTTTAGGAATAATTACATTACACGCAGAGCTTTTCAATACTGCTTCTTTTGATATAAAGCGTCTTATAAATAATTTAAATTTCTTATTTTTACTGAAACAACCGAGTTTATTTATGTTTTATGGTTTTAATAAAGCGTATTATTTAATGAAATTCCTTATACACGGTGATTAAAATTATTTGATGTGATTATTTAATTTTCTACCCTGGTCTAAATATGAGTAATATATATATATTAATATGATAACGCCGTTCTCGGTGTAATAACGTTTTCTACTTAACTCCACCGCTGTGTTCTCAAACCAAATTTTTCTTACTAATTTTATTATTATTCCACGGCTAGCCCTATTTAATATACACAGAGTGCACAACGTTACGATGATAAATTTTTCTCTTCTCTACCCCCTTTATGATAACTTGTTTGTTTAAATTTATAAAACAAAGTCAATTAATTTCATATAAGGAAGAGAAATATTATTTACAATTTTTGAAAAACATTTAAATACACCCTTCAATCAATCAATATCATATGTATTATTTATCCCAAAATTTATATGTTTTGAATTCAATCTAAAGTCACCAAAAACTACCCCTTTTTACCAAAGAGACCTGGAACGTTCTGGACCAATTTATAATATATTACGTAAGTTTAACGTATGCATTGTTTGTTGTTGACTTTATCACAGGTTTATATAAATTAAATAAATTCAGTATTAAAATTTAAATAGAAAAAATATCTTAAAACTAATTAGATCTGGCCTGCTACAGGTTGTTCGGGTTGTGGATCAACAGCCCCTTGTTGTCCTCATTCGTCTATCACTGCTCTGTTTAGTTGAACCCCTCGTTTTCCATAAATTGCTTCGTGGTTCTTTATTTTATTTGCATTGATTCTCACAACTCAAAATTGTACCAGATTTGTACCAAAATCGTCGACGCTAATTTGAAATCTTATATTATTGACCCAGATTTGAATTATTCTCATTAACAGATTTGAAATATTCTATCACCCAATTCGAAATATTAAATCAATCCATTTAAAATATCCCCACATTCGAATTATCATCAACATAATTGAATTATAATATCTATCCACTCGAAATATTGTATCAACCAAAATTTGAATTATTGTCATCACATTCGAAATATCCACACATTCGAAATGTTATACCATCAATTAGAATGCTTATCATCAACATTCGAAATGTTATACCATCCATTCGAAGCCGTTAAACAGCAAAAGAAGTCTTCATAATTGTTGCACTTTATTGTCACTATAACGTACTTGATATTTTACTATAATTACGCGTGACCTTCTGATTAACAGTGACGCAGTTTTGCCCTGTCTGAGTTTAAACTGACCCGTCTTATCAGTGCTCGGTGTTAAATATAGGCTGGTCCCACTTACATGTGGGCTGGGTTTTCAACAAGTCTTGTAGATATCTTAACCAAACAGGTCTTTGTATTTCCTGCATTTTGAAGTGGTTTCTGATGTAATATATTCGGTTTTCCGTGTAATGGTGTTTGCTTCATACCTTATTATTCGCTATCATGACCATACGTTGTTTTGTTTAGATATCGCCTTTTCCATATTGTTCAAAATAAATGATGTAACTTTACTTCAATTTTCGTTTATTTTTATTTTTGAAACTGCGTTTTCTTATCAAAATGTTTATTGTTTTTGCGTAATTGCGTAAAGCTTTGTTAGGTTTTATCTCTTGTTTGTATTTGTTTTATAACTAATTAGAACACTTCTCAACGCGTGTTTAATTACATGTAGTATCCTTTCCTCTGAATACGCGTACTTTTACTAAAAGATATTCTCACTTGAATTACTTAAAATTGATTATGGTCTATATACAGAGTGTTGAACACTTGTTATTTACATAATGTATGAATTACTTATTTTCCTGCTAAATCCGAGTACTATTGTTGTAAAATGTGCTTATTTGCGTCGCTTAAAACTAATTATGGTCTATATACAGGGTGTTAAATGTTTACTATTTACATAATGTATGAATTATTAAATTTTCTGCTAAATAAATGCAGTTTTCTGCTTCCTATTGCAATTTATGGTTACTACACGACCCTTGCTACTCAATACACCCCTAAACAATCCTCTATCACAGCTTATATATATATATATATATATATATATATATATATATATATATATATACATTGAAAATGATGACTTGGGATATCCTATACTTAAAGATGAGCTTAGCATTAAATTAGCAATAAATCTGATGATTATTATAAACAACTACAGGTGTTGATTGTGAAATATTTTCAACTAATGTTGATTATGCGAAAGGATAAATTGGAAAAACTAGTAATTCAACAAAGGTTCAGTTGCTGGGTAACTTGGCAGCCAAAGGCTGCTTACCCCCTTTCACAAACCACTGAGTATCAGGAAAATAAGGTATATAACTGCAAAACAATAGAAGGTGACCGAACTGCATCAAACAAAATAGAACAGCAGCTATGTTCTAAGACAACGAACATAGATACAAGAAGAAAACTGTTTAAAGCATAGTGTGTAGCACAGCACAGTACGTATATGAAATAGGGGCAGTAGGAAAGCAAACAAAAAGAGATAGAAGCCCTCTGGAATGTTGTGCTTCAGATGTGCGAGAATGGTAGCATGGACAGACAAAGTTAATAACAAATTGGTTGTAGAAATAGTAGAGGAATAAAGATATCTGTGGAAAATGGAAAAAATAGGAAAAAGAGAAGGACAGGATACGTTTTAATGCATTTCTGGAGAATATTACGGGATATATTACAGCCCCAGATAGGAAACGATATGTAGGGGTAGCCCGAGATCAGACTTTCGCACACAGATAGGGATAGATGCATACTGAGTAAATTTCAGCGAAATGTGTAGGTTGGTTCAGACTAGGAAACAATTAGGGTACGCGTCCAACCAGTTTTAGGACTGAAGACCTAATGATGAGAGAAGAAGTAAATAAAGGAGATGAAGAAATAAGTAAATTAAAAGAAGAAGGATAGGAAGTAGAGTTAAAGTATGTTGAGGATCCAGGTAAGGTACAAGATAAAGTATAGTTAGGGTTGTTTAAATATTTCTACAAGTTATGAAGTTAAAATAAAAAAGTGGAGCAAGATAAGATTAAAGATAAATTGAAAGATGATAATCAAAATTTAATTTAGTTTGAGAAAAACTATGATAAAGGTATCAGTAGTAAAAATGTTGGAGTTCAGGTACTTGTTTTAAAAAAAAATGTAATTGTTATAAAAAGAAGCATGTTCATGAGAGTGCGCTCTGATAAACACGGCTATAGGGATTCATTTGTCATGATAATCTACAAATTGTATAAGAAAGCACCTAAAGCGAAAAAACCCGAATTATAAATACAAGTAGAACAATAAAATGTGTGTAGCTAAGTATATCCGTTTTATCAAAATTCTGCGTAACGTAAGCACTATTACAACTTTCACGTATAGTATTTAAAACAAAGAGTACGTTTGATATTAATTGATTTTACTAATACGCTCCAATAATTATACTTTACTTAATACTAAAAATGTTGCATTTCTATAGATGCAATGCGTCAATATTTTGAAATCAACAGTCAGCTAATGGTAATCGTAAGTTCATAGCGTTGTTAATACTAATTTCATTACATTAAAATTAGGTAGAGTCGCTTAAATTTAAGTATAATGCAGTATTCCAACGTGCTAATGAGGTGCGTGAAGCCACAAGCTCTATAATTAAAACGTGGAAGCGATAATTTTGTAAAATAAATTTCATTGAATGCATGCCCTTAGAACAAATTATACGTAGCTAACCCTAGCACGAAACCGTTTAATACGGCATAATCGAGAAAATTGAAAACAACTGTCTATTTCAGTACATACTAACGAAAATAAACCTCTTCAAATGCGAAACGGGTCCACTAGGAATCGTTTCAAACCTACTGAACACCTTCATAAATAAGTTTTGCAACTGGGAACGACTTTCACCAAGAACACATTTCACGGCTATTACGTTCGACAGAATGGACGATGATGACTGAAAGGGCAGTAAATTTAAATTATACTAAAAATTTATTGTCATGGGGTTTACTACTTACAAAGATGAGCATATACAGTTGCATTATACTGTTGGCGGATGTGATTTACAAGTTGTTATAGATACGGTATCAAAACTTGTATCAACACGTCATTGATGTAACTAATCATATTTAAAGTTCTTGAAATGACTAGTATAGAAGATTTACACCCATTTAAATATTTCCCCTACGGCTGCCTATCGTTATACTGAAAACGCAAGTTTCTTCTTTTTCCGTGCGTTTTCTGACCTTTCAGTACCCTACATGAACCCATAAGTAAGTTGAGATTAATTACTAAAGAGACCCAGTTCCTTCCCTTTTTCAAAACTGTTCTTCGTTACATCATTATATCCATGCAGTTTTATGGCACATCGTTAAAAGTAAACGAAGCAATGGTCTGTGCAACCTAAATACCAAGAAATTGAATCCTTCGGTATGGAAATTTATTGGTTACTGACAGCTTTCCTTCTATCACCAATTAACTCCTCTTGATGACAAAAATCGGTCCCAAAAATACGCAAACTTGTAACATTATTTTGTAATGATAGCGAATAAACAAATCAATTAATTAATTAAAATTCAGTAACTTGCATAACTTATAGACACAAATTCCACAATAAATTGCCTCATTTTAGTTAGGCTCCCTTATAATAAAAGACCAGCTTTACAAATAGCTTCAGGCTATTAAACTATTAGAATTCCAGCGGCAGGTCATAATTTAAAGCTCTACCCTTTCTCGTAAATCAAATACAATTAAACCTCTTAAAGTTTAGGTCGGTTACAGACTGACGAATCTGATAAAATTAAAATGTAATAGTACCTTTTAACGTAAATAAAGGAAAGCAATTTCAGTTTGAAAAGCTTAACCTTCTTAATACTTTCGTTGATTGACCGCGGGTATAGAAAACGAAACATTATAAATAGCGAAAACTATTTCCAATTTGATTTATTCAAATATTACAAGTAATTTTAAGTAGTCGGGAGACATCCATTGTATTTAAAATCCATTTCGGCTCAAGTAGGTTAGCCGGTCTTTGTTAATGGCAGACTACTGTCTCCATAGGTAGCTTCCACATTTCAATAATTAAGAAATTCGTAAAAGGTAGAATATAATTTAAACCCTTGGGAAAATAATTGCTTCCGTGACTCTCATCTAAAAAGGGGTTGGATTTGGTTTCTGAAATCTTGTTTTGTGGGAGGATCTGTTCAGTCATTGGATAACAGAAAATGCCATACATAATTATTAGGGTAGGAAATAGTCTATATAACTTAAGGCTTTAGCCAAAAAAAAGGGTTCTTCCAATGGGGCCGTCCGTGGTCAAGAAGTAGAAAGAAACGCAGTTCGTGGGTAGCGTTCTCCGGCATCACAGATAGAATATTTCACTTCGTATCACGTTAGTAAAAATTGGAAAGAATTGGTATTTTTCCAGTTCGAGAGGAACATACCCTTATGTTCGCGGATTTATAGTGATACAAGGTAACTAATATAAAACTTGTAGGCGTGTGACGCACAAGTAAGTGATATTGTCAAGAAGATTCTGCCGGGTTCGTGTGCCAGTCAATTCTTTAAAAATTATAAACAGAAGCAACAAGCGAGATTCTCTTCCCAAATTTAAGAACTGTTCTACGTTGGAAAACAAACCCTCAAACAATGGACAATTTTAGTAAGTTTTTATAGTTAAGTAGCATGACCAATTTTTAGTTAGTTTGTTTGTTAGGATGTTTTGGCCATAAACCGTAGGATTAATTTAGTGTAAGATTTATAATATAAGTTTTCGTTCATATACAAGTGTTTGGCAACTACTTATGTACTCTAAATTTTCATAAATTCCATAGTCACCTATTTACTTAAATTTCTAACTTAAAATCAATGAATGTAAGATGTTCACGTTTCTTGCTCTGTCAATTAAATAGTTTTGTTTGCCGTTGATTAAGTCAATAGTTTTTCTTATTTTTTTTATAAGTCGTAAAAAAGTGAGGAATTGATTAAAAGGAACAATTGTCCTCCTTGGGATGACAAGTCTCTCAAGGTTTTGTACGAACATTTTGACATTCTCGACTTGTCTGGCGCCCTTGGCAATTGTCATTAAGCCACAATATTTTATGAAAGGTAAGTGCCAGATCTTTTTGTAGTATATTATAAATTAATTTAACCTTTTTTGCATAATTTTAACCCTCTATATGATCCACGACCTTCCGCTATCTAGTGCCGGTGACCCCCCTTTAGATTTTGTTTTACAGGCCGCCCCCATTTTATAATTTTGCTGGAAAATACATACGTAGTAGCTTTTCCGCCTGTAACAAACTCCAGAGCACGATCTTCACGTGCATGATGTGCCTTGGACAACTAGGCCTAACGTTTTTGTTCTTTTTTATTTTTTGCTCATCTTTTACAACATAGAGTAATTGTAGCGAACTATGTCACTTGCAGTATTTTTCATATATTTCGTATTGTCTTTGTCTTCGTCTTCACTATTCTGCAGCGACAACATTATTTGTTCTACAAACATAAACAAAAAATCACATTTCACAGAGACGAATGTATTCTAAACATATAAATATGTGGTCCTTTAGATAAAGAATAGAGAAGAAAAATGTAATATAATAGGCCAAATACGTAACCAACTATTTTACAACTACTTTATTGTCACTTACTGCTTTTTATTTTCATTTCTTGTTATTTATTTTCAAAATTGCTGTTATTTATTGAAATACACTGTGATTATTTGGCATTCATGTTATTCAATATTCTTCTTAATTTTCTTTGGAAATTAAACCACTCATAGTTTTTTAAATTATCTTTATTTACGTTTTGACAATTTTATTTTGACAACGATCCTAGGTCATGGATCGAAACGTAAATAAAGATAATTTTAAAAACTATGAGTGATTTAATCCCCAAAGAAGATTAAGAAGAATGCTAAACAAACCACAACAAACATACAGGGAGTATGTTATTTAATGTTTCAATGTCATTTAATGCCATTTATAATCAATTATTAATGTCTTGGTATTTATCGTTAGTAATCGCCATACACTGTCATATTGTGAATTGTTGTCATTTATTGTCATTTCCTGTTACTTTCGTCTATAGTCATTGTTCGCACAATACGCGACTGCAAAATGTATACAAAAAACAATAGAGTGCTGTTATTTACAGACTGCTTCGCGATCACTTGCTAAACCTAGCACGAGATGTAGTGACTGTCGAAGTTTTGGTTTAGTGTCGATCGTTCCCTGGCAAGCGCGAGTAAACCAAGAACCATAAAACAGACAAGTAGTTGTAACGGGCATTTTTATAGTGTTAACATTTTACGCTTTTATCCTCAATTCATAAGTACATTTCTACAAATTACTATTTTTATATTTGATATTTATTAACTCCTTAGGCGAGTGCATTGTAATTAATTATAGATTGCATCGTTCTTGTCTTGCCGTAAATATTAATTTTGTTCCTTATGTGGATATACAAGTCTAGATAAGAGGCGATAAGCGGTTGGAATAACGACGAATTGAATAAACAGATGAGGAGTGGAGTTCGTTTTGGTTCCGAAATATAAAGTACGTGGAAAATACTGCTTCTTCCTGCTTTTGACAATAGTGAGAATTAATGCGGGATGAATTCTCGTATTGTTCCTGAACAAGCGATGCGCGTTACTCTACTAATTGTTTTTTGTTGCTTTTCTGTTGTAAATAAAAGTGATAGAACTTCTCGTGTGTTTTACGGAACATTTGACGGACGGTTTTTTATTGCTTACGCGTACTTTACTAATTTGTGGTTTTTAGTTGTTTGTCTTGTGAAATAATAGTCGTAGAATTTACTAAACTGACCGATTCTTTTTTTCGGATTAATGTGTGTGCGATCTAGTTTCGCGGGCCTTTTCTTCTCAGAGTAGCGCATACTTTGGATTATTTAAATACAGTGATACTGTAGTTTCTGAATTCTTCTAACCCCAACGAATCTAAAATAAATTGTTGTTTGCGTAGATTTCGTTATTCAAAAGCATTAGATTTTTCTTTGTTACCATAGGTAGCAATAAAACACCTCACGTTACTGTTAGTTTAATGCATTAAGTCGCGCCTTGAAAGCCCGTGATTCTAAATTTTTATTACCATTTTTTTTTGATTTGTGTTATAAAATATTTCGAAATTAGTGTCTCAGGAAATAGAATTGACAAGAAATTTATCAATGCTACATAGTGAAATACGTAGGTGTGATTAGTGTAACGTGTGATAAGTTTCATCAACACCCGTACAGTCAAGGGTAAAGTGCTTCGTTAGTGCAGGACATCGTGAATCTCACACTTCAATTGTAGGGAAACGTTACTGAAGGACCTTTTGTAAGTTGAACTATTTTCTACTTGTTATTACTTTAAATATCTATCCGTGGCTTTGCCATATCTTTGTCGTTCTGATACCTTTTGCAATAGACTTGCATGCTATTTTAAAACATAAAAAAAAAGAAAGAAAGAACAATCAATACTACTGAATTACTCATACCAATTGTGTCTTACCTATTTATCTTTTGTTAACATTTTATCTGATTTATGTTTAATTGGTGTGTGAGGAAACGTTTCTGCTACTCCCCAATATTACCTCACGTTGTGATAAAAATTTATGTCATGCTTTTACAGTTATTATATTATAGAGTTTATCTAAACAGTTTTTTTCTTACATTCTACAAAGTACTGAATAATGTAGACTTATCCTTGCTGCTATGCTTATTCTTTTCTTTATTTCAGGTTTGCTTAACTATTGTTTTTTTTTGCAGGTATTGTCACTAACTCCTTACCGCCGTGTACATTGTATGTTGGTCTGCTTTCTACACCCCCCCCCCTACTCTCCGATTGAGCCCGGTCATTTCTTTGATTTTCTTTGTGTTACGCACGAATTACGTAACGTAACATAGTGTTATCACGCGAGAACGATCTTCGGGCGTTTCTTTTACGTGATTTTCACTGAAAACATTTACATTCAGTTTACATACTGCCTTGTGTGCTGTGCTATTTATTCCACATGACAATACAAACATTGAAAGTGCAACAAAACAACGGAAATTGGAAAGACCAGCGACCGACCAATCATCCACGACTACCACGTGTATACTAATTCCACTGGTAAGTCATCTACTCATAATTTACATTTTACATTACTCGAATTGAGGTTCAAATCAGGGAGGTAATTACAAATACAGTCCATTAGGAAAAAAATTACAGTTTACTATTTCCGATACTCTGATTTGCGCCACCATTTATTTATCGCTTCGACACGGATTTTCACCGTTGTGATACACGATTTCCGCAGTTATTGTGTTTGCTAAATACATTAAATAATAAAAGCACAGTGTTTTCCTTCAATCTAAAAATATAAATTAATCTCCTTTATTATAACTAAAATATCAAATAACTAAGTTAACAACAGTTGTACCCCTGGTGATTCTAAATTAAAGATAGAACAGTCGTTGCTATCACGTTTCCCGATAGCACACCTGTTTTGTTTTATATCGCTTTGTTTAGCGCGGCAGGCTTGTTTACGTTTCTATGGTTACTACCAAGTTTCTTAAGAACGTGATATTTTCGTTTGGTTCACGTTTTACGGATTTACAATAAAAACAGCTGCGTATTTATTTCCAATTTACTTTCGTTTCAAAGCAGTTTGTTTTTTGAGTATAAACTTACAAATTATATTACGATTTGTTTCCGATATTTCTTTGCTATCTTCCAGTTACAATGACTGACTTAAAAAATCTAGAGCATAAACGCAAAATATACATGCAACGTATTACGGACGTTTATAATCTCTCTGTAAAAGCCGCTACCGATGAATCTCTTTTACCATCTTTTCGTATTAGATACACTGATTTACAAGGGTCTTTCGATGCGTTCTATGAGCTTCATAATGAAATTATTAAAATTATTACCGAGGACGCGTAATTTGATATACAGGAAGCGGTAAGGAAACTAGTTGACGAATCTTTCTATGCATCAAAATTGGCGTACATGAAGCTATGTACCGTCAACACCATTCAAAGTTCCGTTTCAGTAAAAACGTCTGCAAAATTACCAAAATTATTGATACCGGTCTTCAGAGGGGACAGAAGTGAATTCAGAACTTTTTACGAACTATTCGATAACCTTATCGCTAAAAACGGTAACTTAGCACCCATACATAAAATGCAATATCTTCTATCGCTTCTTCAAGATCATCCCTTGAAATTACTTTCAGGAATCCCCATTTCAGGTGAACATTTCGAAATAGCTTATAATAAGCTCATAAGCACATATTTAAACAAACGGTTTATGGCTTCAGATGCGGTCAATAGTATCTTTAAGTTCAAACTAAAAGGAAAAACAGCTAATCATTTTCGCTCTCTTTTGAACGTATTCTCTGAAAACGTTGCAGCGCTTAAACTAATGAATTTCGAAACAGAAAAGTGGGATTTCTTGTTGTTTTATGTTTAATTGGAAAAATTAGACATTTTGACACGCGCCGATTTTGAAACTGGTCACACTTCGGTGAAAATACCCACATACGAATCTCTGCTACTATTTCTAGAAAACAGGTGTAAGGCACTTGATTGGTTGGGATTAAGGAGATGATATAAATTGATAAAGATATGCTAATTACAGGGAAGGACCAATTGCTTTTTGCAAGCAATAACGATGACGGTGGAGCGGTTATGTAATAACTGCAACTACACCAAACTACTTAATAAAAGGTATAAATACCTTTTATCCTGTGCCGCTGGGGGCAATAAACATTCACACACAAAGAGCTTCCGACGGACCACCAGTAACACGCTCGACCGGGTGATGGTGTCGCTTTCAAAAGCTCTCACACGACCGTCTTCTGCAAGGGTTCGAAGGCGACTGTCTTCTGTAAAGGCTCGAGTACGACTGTCACTTCACGCACTCGCTGCCGGTACATAATGTTTCACTGACAACTGTAGGATGCACGCACTGACGGTATTTATTGTCACAAATACCGAATTGTTCGATGACGACGTAACATACCGCCCACCAAATTCATAGAATTTTGAAAAGGAGGGAAGTAGGTTGGGTGAAGGAAATCACATGGGATTTGACCTTGCTAGGAAAAAAGGTAACGAAAGATAGGGTGGTACACTACAGCGAGCGATATTACCAACTATGCAAAAAATTAAAATATATATGTAAATAAGCAAATATGTAAAAATAATATACTACTATACATGTAAGAAATGTGTATATACATCTAAACATAAAAATAAAATTAAAATACCGGTAGCGGCGCTAGTTTGACCAAAGGTCGCTTTAATGTGCCATGTGCAGTTTTGATCTGAGTAATACGTGCTGCCGGTAGGTCTCCCATAGGAGGAGTTACCAGGACCGGTTTGGTACGAAAACATCCATGACAGGATGATAAATAATTTCTGATTGAATTTTTAATAGAAAGGATCCAAAAATTCTGTTGGATAAGATACGCTGTGGTATTAACACCGGGATGGTAATACATTTCATGAGTTGACCGAATGATAAGTTCGGTTAATCGGTGCCGCTGAGGCAATAACGCAGGAAACTTTTCGAAATAGGAAAGCGAAGAATGTGTCAAGCGCCCACCTACTCTTAAGATGTTTTGTGGATTAACAAATGGAGAAAGTTTTCGCAAGCCTTTAGGTAATTTACGGTTTGCCTTAATCGAAGCTATTTCCTTTAAAAATTTAACATTTTGTACATGCCGAACGATAATCATGAGAGCATTGTGTAATTCAACGTCTGTTAAGGGACCCGTATGACGTTGAGCCATGGGTTTAGAAAATCTATAAATGTAAGCCACGATGCCTTGGATTTTATATAACGATGAAAAACGACTTAGTAAAGTGTCAATGACGTTTGGATCTGTTTGAGCGACAAATGTTAGGATCTTCTTTTCCGTAGTTACCTCAGCAATTGAGGTTGACAATGTGGGTTGAGGCGGCCACGAGTCACTAGGGTAGTGAAGCCATTCAGGCCCCGCCCACCATAGCGAACATGAAATAACCGCGCTTGGCATTAATCCCCGAGATGCAGGATCAGCCGGATTATGCGAAGATTTAATATAAAACCATCGGCTAGGTGCAATGATTTCTTGAATGTGGCTAACACGGTTTGTCACAAAAGTTTTCCAACGAAAAGGTGGAGAACGTATCCAAGCGAGAGCGACCGTAGAATCACTCCACGCTGAAACATCGGAGATGTCAATCAAGCCTTGATAAGACCGAATGGTAAAAGAAAGTAAATCGGTTAATAAAACGGCGGCACATAATTCCAAACGTGGAATTGAAATGCGCTTAATTGGAGCTACCTTTGTTTTAGCGGTTACAAATTGTACAGTTATTTCTCCAGTAGTTTGATTTATGAACTGAAAATACACTACCGCTGAATACCCTACCTCGCTAGCATCGCAAAACCCATGCAAATGACAAGTAAAAGGCTCCGAAGGGGGTAAACAACGTGGTAACTTTAATGACGATAATAACGGCAACTCTTCTTGGTATTGCTGCCATTGAGACGAAATGTCTGCTGGTGGGATGTCATCCCAATTTAAACCTAACATCCACAGATGCTGGATTAGGCGTTTTGCAAAAAGTGTTAGTGGTGCTAAAAACCCTAATGGATCATATATTCTGGCAACTTGCGAAAGTATGTTGCGCTTTGTACATATTGAGTATAATGGTTTAACCCGAAATGAGAAAACATCTTTTGTAGGTGACCATTGAAGACCTAATATTTTTATTGATTCGTCAGAATCAAAATCGAGAGAAGTATATTGACAAAATCTGACGGAATGCCTTCCAAAATAGAAACTGAATTAGAACTCCATTTTCGAAGTTCAAAACCAGCCAAATGTAAAAGTCGGATAAGTTGATCTTTAATTTCGCGGGCCGATTGTATAGAATCTCCACCAGCGACGAAATCGTCAATATATAGATTTGACCGTATAGCCTCAGCGGCTAACGGAAACCTTTGCCTTCGTCAATGGCTAATTGCTGAAGAGTTTTAATGCTAGATAAGGCGATGACTTAATACCATAGGTCACTGTATTAAGCTGATAAGTCTGAATGGGTTCTTCTGCGGAGAACCGCCAAACAATTAATTGAAACTTTCGATGTTTTCGGTAACCAAAATTTGTCGATACATTTGGCGAACATCACAAGTAAAAACGAAACGATGAGAGCGAAATTTAAGTAAGATTGACGAAATGTCATTTTGGAGACTAGGTCCAGCCAATTGAGTGTCATTAAGTGACACGTTGTTTTAGCCTTTGCAGAGGCGTCAAAACCACACGAATTTTAGAAATATGACCTTCCTCTTTAAACACAGGGTGATGGGGTAAAAATAATTATCGTTCCCAACGGGCGGAGAATCGAGTAATGCCATATGACCCGCATCAAGATAGTCCTGCATGAAATTGTTGTATTGGGCGCGTAGCTCCGGTTGAGCATGCAATTTGCGCTCCAACGAAAATAGTCTTTTTAGCCATGTCAAAGGAATTATCAAAACGTGCAAAGTATCGTTGAACGGTAACGCAACAATAAAACGACCGCTAGGGTCACGAGAAAACGTGTTTTCAAAAATCAAATCTGCTTTTCTTCTTCTGGAGAAGTATAAGGCTTGGATGGCAACTCTTCTATCTCCCAAAACCGCCTTAGGGTCTGGTCGATAGGATCTTCTACAGAAGTAAAAATGCTTGGACAGTATCAGACTGCAAGCTTTTGTGGGACCAATAATAGTCCAACCAAAATTGTATTTATGGCGGCAGGCTGAAGAAATTTGCCATGTATAACACCGCCATTGATGATGAACGGATAAACATCTGCTCCAACGAGCATGTCAATAGTTCCTGGAGAGTTCCAGGTCGGGTCTGCAAAGTGCAGGCCGCATAAGTGTTCCCAATTATTAGGAACTTCAACGCTGGGTAATTTGCCAGACATTGACGAACGCACAAAAGTTGTGACTTCTAGAGATTTTTCAGAGTGTAACATAGAGCGAATGGTGCAGCTGACGGCACCCTATTGACTGCTGAAGTTGTCTGCCCAAGTCCATAAATCGGAACTTGAGAACGTATGCGTGGAAGCCAAAGTTTGCTCACGCAATCGTCTCGAATAAAGCTAGCTTGAGAGCCAGGGTCTAAGAGTACCCTGATCGGTTTGTATCTACCAGATCGGTCTTGAACTTCCACAACAGCAGTGGAGAGTAAGACAGTAACCCCAAAATTTGATTCGTCTGTGAAGACAAAACATTTGCCGGAATACGACAGGCTGACTGCGTCCTATTGGCATTTTTATGCATAGGTGTAGCGATCGGTTCAGCTGAACGGCTAGAAGCAGATTGCGGTTCAAAATGTAGCAAGGTATGATGCGGCTTGGCGCAAGTTCGACAGGAATTATAAGATTTGCATTGCATGGACGCATGGTCTGTTCGTAAGCAATTTAAACAAAGGCGTAAGCGTTTGACGATGTCGAAACGTTCTGTCGCAGTTTTCTTTAGAAACGATTGACATCTGTAAATTAGGTGATTGCCCTTGCAAGAAGGACAATGGTGCGAAAATGAATTCTTTGAGTCACTGGAGCTACTTGGTGTATCCAGTGAAACTACGTTAGAAGAAACCTTTGGTTTAAATTGAAACGCTGAGGATTTCTTAGGCACTGATGTGTGAGATGTATGGACAGTCGTCGAATAAGAAACAGGTGCGGTTGAAGAAAATGTTTCCAACGCTGCACATTGTTGAGTTAAAAAATATCTCAAATCCTCGAAATTAGGTATTTGCTTCGGATCCGATTGGAGTTCGAAGCGTTTTCTAGTGAACGGATCGAGTTTTTCTAAAAGCAAATCGACTAGAATAAAGTTCCAATGTTCAGTGGGAAACTTTAAGTTAGTTAGAACAGCAAGGTTCTCTGAAAAACAATCAATAAGTGCCCTAAGTTTCTTAGGGTCTTCTGATTTTAAAGGTGGAAAGTCTTTCATAGCTTTCCAATGCAAAGTTCCCAATAAACGCGGATTGCTAAATCGATCACGCAAGGCGTTATATGAGATAATAAAATTATCCCCCGAAATGGGTACAGATTTAACGATTCTTAAAGACTCCCCGCTACAACAATTAATAAGTTAACTTTTCGATATTGGTGAGTGACGCGTTATTATAGACCAGACTGTCAAATAAATCGATGAAAGATGAGAACTCAGTTACCTCATTCTTAAAGAGTGGGAGCTTTAACGGTACCAATTTTGATACCGTGCTGCTTGAAGCATTTTCGATGATTTGTGGTGCTTTTATTTCTTGCATCGTTTCGAGATGCAGCAGTATGCAAAAATAAGCGGAATCTACCTCCTTCCGTACAGCGTTGTAAGTTAATGATTCTACCTCGTCACAAGAAGCTAAGACAGCAATTAAAATTTTGCTGAAATTTGTATAAAGGTCAGTTACTCCCCTTGTTTGAATAAGGAACAACGTTTTTAAACTTGGGTCACTTTGTATAGGGTTACAAAGCTCAAACATTTCTATAATACGTGTTTTCAGTAATTCTAGTTCTACTACATGTGCCTTCTTCGGAGCCATAGTGACTGTTATTGTGAAAAGCCTACAATAAAATGTTGTAAAACGGTACCGCTCAAGATGTACACTGAGAAATATTAAAATATTATGAGTTTGTTCAAAGCACGAAAAGGTAAGACAGCGTATAAACCAATAAATCACGTTTTATGACTAACGGTTCGTCAAACAAAGTGTTTAGATAAGATGTACCGCTTAACAACCCGAGCGGCTTTTACCATCAAAAGATCACAGGAAAGTTTAAAACATGTGGCTTAACATATTGCAAGAAAGATGCAGCTTAACGTGTTTGCAAGAAGCGTTCAGCTTTTACATTCTATTATCCTTTGCAGATGTTCAATATTTTACCGCAAACCGACTGAAAAGGTTGCATGTGATAGAAAACGTACAATAGCTTTTAAATACAAAGCAAATCTCTTTACCTTTCTTATTTGAGAAGTATAAAGCGATTTATAGTTTTCAGGTTGCTTTGTGTTTTATGCCGCTAAAATGAATTTAAAACTGAAAACTAACACATTTGATGTTAAGGATTTGTTTGTAATTAAAACGCTTGCTGGTTTCAATTACGGCGAAATCGCTTAATTTAATCTAAGGACAGTATAAATAATATTTACACATTTTAACCCGCTACATATGGAGCTTGAACACAAATTTAAAGCTAAATCATTAATTAATTAAAAAACGCTCGCTGAAATGCAAAAGTGTATTTAATTTAGGACATGCGTATACCATAGAACTGGTGAATGCGGATCGAATTAGGACCAATGGTTTGATTGGGGTTAAGGAGATGATATAAATTGATAAAGATATGCTAATTACAGGGAAGGACCAATTGCTTTTTGCAAGCAATAACGATGACGGTGGAGCGGTTATGTAATAACTGCAACTACACCAAACTACTTAATAAAAGGTATAAATACCTTTTATCCTGTGCCGCTGGGGGCAATAAACATTCACACACAAAGAGCTTCCGACGGACCACCAGTAACACGCTCGACCGGGTGATGGTGTCGCTTTCAAAAGCTCTCACACGACCGTCTTCTGCAAGGGTTCGAAGGCGACTGTCTTCTGTAAAGGCTCGAGTACGACTGTCACTTCACGCACTCACTGCCGGTACATAATGTTTCACTAACAACTGTAGGATGCACGCACTGACGGTATTTATTGTCACAAATACCGAATTGTTCGATGACGACGTAACAGCACTCAAATCAGTACAATATTTGACCCCGTCCAAGGTTAATATAGAAATCTCTAGTCAGAGAATCAATAAATTTCATGTGTACCGTCTCACTTTTGTTAAGCAATAACATCTTTGTGTAAATTGTTTACACCCGTCCCACACTAGGCAGAACTGCCCATTAATTTTTCGCTCTCGAATATGTAAAATCGGACACCACACTTCTTTACATTCTGATTTTACTATCAACATTTCGTCTACAAAGCAGTCTTCATCAGGGCCATCAGTCACTAGGCACGATGCGCCTATTTCAAATGAATTTTTACCGAACGTTGCTTCTACGATCTGTAACGTAACCAGTTCTTCAAAAAGCACTGTTCTCTTAGCCACTGCAGTGGTTAATATTCATGATGGTAACGGCATTATCAGATCACTCAGAATTATAATTGACTCCGCGAGTCAATATAGTTTCATAAGCGACAAGTGTGCACGCCGCCTAAATCTCCTTCGCCGACAATTTTCTACGTCTATTTTTGGACTCAATGAAATGACGTCATGTTCAACAATAGGTGTTACTAATTGTATAATACAGCCAAGAAAAAAACCAGAACCTGTGTTTTGTTTTGGCGCAATTATAGTTCCAAAGCTATGCTCCGAAATGCCGCCGTTTTTTTTTTAAAAATCAGAGTTGGACTCATTGACAAGGTATTGAACTCGCTGACGAATCATATTTTCTTTCAAACTCTATCGATTTACTAGTTGGCGCCGTGTTTTTCCGCATATACTTAGGAATGGCAGAATTTTAGGCAAACTCGACCAGCCTTCTGCTTTCAATTCAATTTTTGGATGAATAGTTGTAGGTAAAGCTAGGGAAGGTAATCAACTCGAAACCTACTGGTTTTTATAGGTACTCATGTACCGCTAGAAATTTCTATCCCAAAATTTTGGGAAGCTGAACAAGTTCCGTCACACCCCATTTTATCTCCAGACGATACGACATGTGAAGAAATATTTTCGAAAACTGTTACATGCGCTGTATTGGGTCGTTTCGAAGTAACTTTGCCCTTTCGTGATAAAGAACCAGATTTGGGCGATCTTTTTTCACAGGCATTCCGCCAATTTATTTCATTAGAAACGAGATTAGTCAGATCTCCAGATCTTTACGCAGTTTATTCAGACTGCGTGAAAAATTACATAAATCAAAACCATATGTTTTTGGTTACTGAGGTAGAAAATAATAGTACACCTGTTTGCTACCTACTTCCAAAAAAGTTAGAGTCGTTTTTGATGGGTCTGCAAAAGACTCTCTAGGTCTTAGCCTTAATGACACATTATTACAAGTCCTTAAATTACAGAAGAACATATTTTTGCTGTTACTTATATTCCGTATTTACTCAGTTGTTTTCTTAACCGACATTTTGCAGATGTTCAGAGAAATATCAATTGTTCCTGAACATCGAAATTTTCAGAGGATTTTATGGCGATTTTCGTCTAATGATCCGATTTCTGAATACAAGTTAAATCGACTTACATTTGGGTTGAATTGCTCACCGTATTTTGTCATGCGCACTATGCGTGAACACAGACAGCGAGCAAGATCGCTTTCCCCGAGCAAGTAACATAATAAAAAACCAGATGTACGTAGATAACGTCATCGCTACGTGTAAATCAATTTCAGACACCCTCTTTCTGCAGCAAAAATTAATAATGTTGTCGAACTCAGGAAATTTTCATTTGAAAAAGTGGGCTAGTAATGCTCCACAATTGCTTACAGCGATTTCAAGCTGCGATTTACAGACTCCAATCTTCTTCGATAGGGATGAACCTAATTTCATTAAAATCTTAGCACTTTAATGGAATCCGTCAGAGGACACATTTTCATATACCGGAAAAACAGTTAATAAAGTTTGTACCAAACGCACAATTTTGTCCGATATTGGAAAAATTTTTGACCTTTTGGACTTATTGAGTCCAATCTTACTCTTAGCAAAATACGTTATGCAATGTTTGTGAGAATCGAAAATTGCTTGTGATGACGTTCCTCCATAAACTATAGTTGATACCTGGACTAGCTTGAAAAGCCAACTTTCATTACTTTCAGATTTCAAAATTCCACGTCATATATATTTGGAAAACTCACAAAATTTCGAATTACGCGCTTTTTGCGTGGGACATGTCGCTGTTATATTTCTGCGCGTCGAAAAAAAAAAGAGTAGACGTTTTTTTATCAAGCGCTAAAAGTAAAACAGCCCTCTTAAAGATTATAAGTTTGGCACGCCTTGAGTTACTTACATGTGATTTTCCAATGCTCCACCCGAAGGTACTACATTGGCCAGGAAGCGAGTTTTTTTTTACCTGGAAAATTTTGAATTTTGCCGAACCCTTGCTATTCCAAGCAAGGTAGGGATCTTTAACGTGCGTGACAACACTCACACACGGGACCTCCATTTTACCTCTCATCCGAACGAGGGTGTATTTTTGTGAAAAATGCTCGCCTAACATTTTTCAAGCGGACCGTGTCGGGATACGAACCCGGGACCTTGGGCGTAGTAGTCACACACATACCACTACGCCACGGAGCCGCCTCGCCTTGAGTTACTAGGGGCAGTACTTTTAGCTAACTTAATTGCCTTTGTGCAACACACGTTTTCTGAGCGAATTAAATTTCAAGAGATTCTTGCCTGGACAGATTCCTATATTGTCCTGGCATGGTTAAATGCTTCACCGACACGCAGGTTTGTTGCCAATGGGGTTAGTTATATTCAAGGCATCATTTCACCAGCCCTTTGGCATTACATTCCGTCGGCTATGAATCCTGCAAATGCGGGGTCCAGAGGTCAAACCCCTTCTAAACTGCTTACTAATAATTTATGGTGGAATGGCCCTAACTTTCTTACAGACCACAAAAATTCTTGGGCCTTGTTAGATACCCCAGAAAAACTCCATTTTGATGCACAATACGAAGAAAAGCCTCAGGTTTTTACTGTTTCGGTAGAGTGATATACTTTCAGTTTATTACTTGAACGATTTTCATCATTAGACAAAATTCTCTGAATTTTAGTATATTGTTTACGCCTAAGAGCTATTTTGTCAAAATATGTACCTAAGCCTCGTGGAACTCCGACGCATGAGGAGAAATAAAAGCGTTGATTGTGTTTCTCTAAACATGTTCAAGCAACCGTTTTTGTAGAATTTATAGAAAAAATTACCAGAAATCAGTTGCTCCCAAAACCCGTACGTACACTGTCATTGTTTCTTGACTCGGATGGGTTGCTACGAGTTGGAGGTCGTATGAGAAATTCTGAACTTTCATACACTGCAAAACACCCACTACTTTTACTTGGATCACATAGGCTTACTTCTAGAACACACGCATTTCAAGTACCTACAACCTGGAATTAAAACGTTACATTCTTTACTAAAACAACAATTTTCGATTCTTTCAGCCAGAAAAAATATTTAACTAGTTGTTTCATCATGTTTCAAATGCTTCAGAGCCAACCCTTGTCCTAACCCACCTCCGCTTATGGGTGATTTACCCGCTCACAGGATCAATATATTAAATCCATTTTCACACGTAGCTATTGATTTCTGTAAACTTTTTTACGTTACTCCACGCCGTTCGAGGGAATTAAATGCTCATAAGTCCTACGTTTGTGTATTTGTTTGCACATCGACCAAGGTAATACATCTCGAAATTACGCTTGATCTACCTACGGAAAGCTTTGTCGCTGCCTTTCGCCGTTTTGAACAACGCCGAGGCAGAATTACAGATTGTTACACCGATAACGGTACCAATTTTGTTGGCGCCACAAATTATTTTCTTGATATCGCTAATCAATGTTCTCAACAATGAGATTTACGCTGGCATTTTAGCCCACCGTCCGCTCCTCATTTTAACGGACTTGCTGAGGCTGACGTGAAAATGCTAAAATCCTATTTATTACGTGTCATTGGAGACCAGCGGATTAGTCTGGAGGAAATAACCACGCTTTTTGTCAGATTGAAGCCTTGTTAAATTCACGTCCGTTATGTGCCCTTAGCACTAATCCCAATGACCTCTTGTCTCTAACCCCAGGGCATTTTCTAAATACCGAACTATTAAATTCAACTATTCCAGAAGTTGACTATTCCGACAATCAACTTAATCGTCTTTCTAGATGGCAGCTAATTCAGAAACTTCGTCATGAAATTTGGAGGAGATACTCTTCCGAATATTTGAATACTCTCATCCAAAGACAAAAATGGACCAAACTATCACGGAAAGTTGAACTTAGTTCTTTAGTTTTGATTCAAACGGAATTCAAAATCCCTCTTCGTTGGCCGCCTGCAAGGATTACCGAGTTACACCCCAGTCACGATGGGAAAGTTCTAGTCGTTACCGTTAGAACGGCTACAAGTTCATTGTGGTGAAACTGTATCCTCTACCACATAATGCTTAAAAGTTACTAATATTTTTTAAGTAAATATTTTCGTTTTATTGTTTACATTTTCATGAAGTTTTCTTTACATTATCCACAAAAAAAATTATTTTGATTTTACTCCGCGGTTAAGGATCTTGTTCAGCATTACAAACAATTACATTTATTTTTCGCCTTTTCTGAACTATTCGAGATCCGTTGCTTTTCGTTACCCGATCAATTGCGGGTAAGCCGTCCCCGGCTAGGAAGCTATTTTAATTAAAGATATTTTAGTTTTACTTATTTTACGTAATATTACGTCATTATCCCTTTAAATTTATGGGAAAACACTGTGTGTTTTCAGGCGGCCGGCATGTTCGCACAATACACGACTGTAAAATTTATAAAAGAAAACAATAGAGTGCCGCTGTTTACAGACTGCTTCGCGATTACTTGCTAAATCTAACACGAGATGTAGTGACTCGAAGTTTTGGATTAGTGCCGATCTGTCCCGGGCGAGCGCGAGTGAACCAAGAACCATAGAACAGACAAGTACTGTTACCACGCGAAAACGATTTTCGGGCATTTCTTTTACGTGATTTTCACTGGAAACGTTCACCTTCAGTTTACATACTGCCTTGTGTGCTGTGCTATTTATTCCACATGACATTACAAACATTGAAAGTGCAACAAAACCAACAGAAATTGAAAAAACCAGCGACCGACTAATTATCCACGACTACCACGTGTATACTGAATCCACCGGTAAGTCGTCTACTCATAATTTACATTTTACATTACTCGAATTGGGGTTCAAATCAGGGTAGTAATTACAAATACAGTCCATTAGAAAAAATTACAGTTTACTATTTCCGATACTCTGATTTGCGCCACCAGTCATAGTTGGTATGAATGCCATCTACTATTGTCTGTTGCCACTTATTGTCAATTATTGTCATTTATTATCACTTAGTGTTATTTACGAATATAGTATCGTTTATGGGCTCCGATCGTTGTATACTGTGATGTATCATCATCTACTGTCACAGTGTCAGTTTTGATCGTATATATAATATTGCCATTTATTTTCTTTTAATCACTCTTATTGTTATTTATTGTTAGTCACTCTCAATCAATGATGTCAATAGTCATATATTGACCCTAGAGCTCATACACAGCTAATTATTGTCATTTATTGTCATAATTTGGCATTATTTGTCACATATTGTTACTTCTTGTCACTTACTATCACAATTCTCTTTTATTTTTGTTTATTGTCCTTGGGTATCATGCATTATCAACTATACCGTTTTTTATTATTATTTTTTGTCACTAATTACAATTTATTGTCGTTTGTGGACGTTCATTCATTTACTGTAACTACTTGCACTTATTATTATTTATCGTCATTTATCGTTATTTGGTGTCATTAGTACCATTTATTGGTATTAATTGCCAATTATGGTCAGTTATTGTCATTTGTTACTATTTTATGCCATGTTATTGTAATTTACTGTAATTCAAGCCATGTATTTTAATTTATTTTCGCTTATTGTAAGTTTTTATTTGTTAAGATTTATTCTCATTTACTGTTACTTATTGTGGTTTAACATAATTAATTGACATTTAGTTTGGTACATTAATTGCCACTGATCGTTGTTAACGCCATCTATCATCAAAGTCTTTGTTGCTATTTTTTTTATTACTTGGCGTCATCTTTCCTCATATATTATCGTCTAAGTCATCTGTGGCCATTTGTTGTCGATTACTGCTATTTATTGGTATTTATTTTAATTTATTGTCATTTATTGTCGTTTAGTGCCATTAATTGCCATTCATTGTCAGTTGATTTTATTCATTCTCATTTCCTGCCTATTGTCTTTACTGTCACTTATTGTCATTTATTGTGACTTATCGTCAACTATCATCATCATTTAATGTCATCCATTGGTATTATTTTCATTGTCGTTTGTGGGCGTTTATCCAATTGTATTACCTTTTACTGTAATTTATTGTCAATTGTGTTTATATTTTGTTATTTACTGCCACCTATAGTCAGCATTATCGTTTATTATAAATCCTTTTTATTTTGTTCCGCTTAAAGCGTTTATTGGCATTTGTCTTTATTTATAGTCATGTGGTGTCATTTATTGGCATTCTTTAACACTTATTGTAATTTATTGCCATATATGTTGATTTATTGATATTTATTACATTTGTTGCAACTTATACCTGCTAATCGCTGTTTATCATCAGTACTGTTATATATTATTATTTCCCCTTACTTGTTATCATCGCTGTCATTTATTTTCATTAATTAGATTTTATTGTCGCCTAGTATCAACTACTGTGATTTATTGCCTGTTGCTTTTCATTTATTGTCAGGCTTGGGCAATTATTGTCATTAGTTGTCATGTAATGTAATTTATATTCCTTTAATTTCATTGTGAACTGTCAATATTTACTACATTTATTATCATTTATCGTTGTTAATCACCAATTATCTGCATATACTGTTAGTTGTTGCGATTTCATGTTAATTCTTGTTACTTATTGCCATCTATCGTCATCATTTTCATTTATATTCAATTATTGCATTTTATTGTTATTTTGTTTCATCTACTGCAATAAATTATTATCTGTTTTTAGTTATTCTCACTTAGTGTCCTGATTGTCTTATATTATCATGTACTGTAACCTATTGTCATATATTGCCATTATTAGCTATTATTGTCATTATTTGCTACTTATTGCCATCTATTGTCCCTTATGGTCATTTATTTTACAAGTTACTGTTTTTAATTGTTATTTATTATTATTCATTGCTATTGATTCTCATTTTTGTAGTTTGTTGTTTTTTAAGGCTTTTATTGTCACTTATTGTTATTTAATGTCATTTGTCTGTTTATTGTCACTTATTGGCATATATTATGATTTATTGTCATTTTTCGTTATTAATCATTACATTGCTATTTACTGTCATTTCTCATCGTTTTTTTGCCATTTATCGTTATTATTCATCACTGATCATTCATTATTGTTATCTATTGTCATGCTTGGTTATTTATTGTTATTAATTGTAGTTTTTGGTCATTTTTATGTTATTTAATGCTCTTAGTGTTATTTATACTGACTTCTTGTCATTTATTGCTATTTATTCCCATTTGTGGTCACTTATTGTCGATTATCGTTATCGTTACCATTTATTATCACTAATTGTTATTTACTGACATTTATTGTCATTTATGTCTGTATATTATTACTGATTGTTACTTATTGCCTTTAATCGTGGTTTATTAGTATTTACTGCTACTTATTATTATGTACTGTGATTTTATAATTTTTTACTCTTTTTGGTGATTCATTGTCGTTTATTGTCAATCAGGACCATTTATCGTTATAATTGTCATGTATTATGCTTATTGTTAACTAGCATTTTCGTTTGTTGTTTGGTATCGTGCTATAAGTCAGTAATAACGTTGAAATTTTATTGTTCTATTGCATGGAACAATGGTATCGGTTTTTGTCGGCGAGTTTGCTAGATTAAAGCATTTGCACACTTGGTTATACCGCTTATTGGTCTTTCCGGCTCATTTAGAGGAATTTATTTTATTACATTTCACATTTTTAGGTTACTGCCTTGTTATTGAGAAATATCACGTTTGCTAGTTTCTACATGTAGGTTAAGTTTTAAAAATTCCTTTGTTCTCAAAGAATATAAGTACTTACTGCCATTTGCTGTCATCTGTTTGATTTCTTGAATTTTCTTGCCGTTAGTGTCGTTTATTGCCATTATAGGTCATTAATTGTCATTAAAGGCTATTCATTGTCAAATAAAGTAATTTATTTATATGTATTGTCATTTATCATTACTTATTGTCATTTATTGCCATTGGTTGTCTTTTTAGTAGTTTATGGTGATTTTTTGTAATCGGTTTTTATTTATTTCTATTTATGTTAATTATTTTTCTTAAATATCATTTACTGTCATTAATTGTCATTTATGGTTAGTTATTGTTACATTGCCTTGTACTACAAGCTGTTATCATTTCTTACCATTTATTGTAATTAATCGACACATCGTTATATATTCTCAACTATTAGTATTATTATTTCTGTACTTACTGTCATTTATCATCATTATTGTATGTATTGCCATTTATACTCGTTTCTGGCATTTCTACTAATTATTATCATCTATTGTCATATAATCTAGTATATCATCATCAAATGTCATTTATCGTCATATCGTCGTTTACTCTCATTTTTGTTATATATTATCTTTTATTGTTTTTTATCGTAATTATTTGATATTTATCGTTGTATCTAACGTGCCTTCAACGAAAGAGGAGAACAATAAATAACTTTGTATCTTACACTTTACAAAGAAAAGTGTGGACAGTTTTTTGTTCAGGACAATTCTCTATGCTATTACATGTCCAAAAGTTTTTTTCAACTTCCGGTTTAAACGGAAGTGCATATAACTGTTGTTTTTTAAATGGCAATATGTACGTTTATTGACATTTTTCAAGTTTTCATGTTTTCTCTTTAGGTATGTATAAAATTGTAGAAAGAGATTTTTATAAGAATCGCATCCGTAGATTTGTAGGTGCTCAAGTTAGTCGTTTAAAAACAAAACAGCAATATTAATGAAAAACAAAAAAAATAATTTTGTGAATTTGTTTCACATTTGTCGGAATTGTTCCGTGCATTTAACTAATCTAGATCACCTGATCTCACACATCCATCTCAAAGTCTAAAGGATTTAAAAAAAAATTCGATTGACATGTGCTCAATTATCACACGATCAGTAAACAGAAACACGAACATAAACTCCAAAAGAGATTAGACACCTGTGTTGCACCAAACGGTGGAACCGTTGAGCAGTTTTTTAAATAGATACTGTTTTTTATTTGTAATAAACATCTAATAATTTATTATTTTACTTTTCCAATTTTATTTTTGCACCGTTTTTCGGGAATTACTATACAACCTCGTTAAAATTTTATACGTACATATAGAGATAAATAGGAAGAGAAAAATATTAATAAACATGCTTAGTGCTACTTGAAGCAAAAGTTATATGCACTTCTGATTAAACCGATTGTTGAAGAAAAATTTTAGACGTACAATCGAATAGAGAATATAGGTCTGAACAAAAACTGTTAAAACTTTTTTCATAATTGCTATTTATCAATTATTTTAATTTAATGTCGTTTATTTGTCATTTACTGTGATCGATGGTTATTTATGGTTGGCGATTTTTACATTGCTTTGCAAAGTCAATTGCTATCATTTCTTATCGTTTATCACTATTAATCGACACTAATCCTCATATATGGTCAATTGACAGTTGTTAATTTCCTGCTATTTATCGTCGCATGTCGTTATAACGTTATCTATTGCTATTCACTGTCGCTTGTTGTCATTCATTGATATTTGTCGTCGTTGACTTTCATTAATTGTTATATAGTCTAATTCATCATCATATATTGTCATTTATTGCCACACTGTCATTTACTGTCATTTTTATCAAATACTATCATTTATTGCCTTTGGTCGTTTTTATTTGACATTTTTTGTTGTATATAGACAATGCAATTTATTACAATTTAGTGCCATTTTTTGCCATTTCCGTTAGGTATTGTTATTTAAGTCCATCATAGTAGTAGTATTAGTTGTAATATCTTTATTATTGCTATATTACAAAAACAAACTCAATATAACATTTGGTTTAGTGGGATTAGGTTATAAAGCCCACTCCTATGCCTAACAAGGGACACACAATGCAGGCATTCGTATAAGCACGGGTGTACTCGTAAAAGTAAGCATGCACAAATCGCATACAAGCACAAACTCGTTCACACCCATTACTTCGTTAACCCGTAGGGCTTTAAATCTTCAGTAACCCACTGAATTAATATTTACGGTTAGCTATCTCCCCATATATTGTCAATTGCATGTTATTATTATTTCATGTTACGTATTGTCATAAAACGTGATAATTGACTTTTTGCCCTTTACTGTCATTTTCCGCCAATTTTAACAGTTATTGTCATTTAGAGTAATTTATTGTCATATAGCTTCACTTTTCATTCTGTCATCTACTGCCATTCCTTGTCGTATGCTGTCACTCATATAGTATAATTTATCATCATTTAATGTTATTTAGTGTCACATTGTTAATCATTGTTGTGTTTGTCTTATATTATTTTTTATTGCTTTTAATGGTTTTTATTTGTTATCTGTCATTATATGTAGACAATTGTAATTCACTATTATTTACAATTATTTATTGTCATAAATAATCATTTATTTATTCTATTGTTATTTAATATTATTTTTTGTCATTCATTGTTATATGCCGTGATTTACTGTCGTATATGCTATTCATTGTTATCTTCACCTTTACTGCCAGTTATGGTCATTTCTTCTATTTGTTGTTATTCAGTCTTTCATAGATATATATTGTCGTGGAAATTTTAAGTTGAAAAGGATAGATAGGTCTAGATAATAAATTTTTAACGACTGTGTATATAGAAAATAGGAACAATTTATTTACGCGCCAAATCAATTAGTTTGACATTGAAAACGGATGAATAATAACATTTTTGTATTTCTTTGGAACGTTAAATTTGAATAACGTGTAAAAGCTTTGGAGTACGTGAAAACTCAAGGGTACGCATAATTAGCTTTAATATTTTAAATCAAGCGCATCGGATAAGAAACGGAGCTTTTGGGTATATAAAATCAATAATTTAAACGCATATTTCCATTTAACTGAACTAAACATTCGTTACACAAATCCTAAGAAATGCTAAAGCTCGGAATTATTATTTCAAACGGACAGTTTGCTTCAAAGAAACACCTGAGGGTTAAAATGTCAAGTTGAAAGAACTTAAATGAACGTTGGCACAGAATTATGTAGAATTGTATGTAACGGTCGATGTACAAGCTACTAAAACCACTGATGTTTTGAAGGCAAAGTAAGACGGAATATCCGTCATATAAAACAGACAGAAAACACGTATAATAAAACGTTGGTTAAAATACTCGTCTAAAGTACGCGATAGATTTGGAGATCAACCACAATATCGATTTTCTGTTGATTGAGTGGGATTCTAAAAGAGACAGCAAAAATGCGTTAAACAAGGGAAGATAGCTAGAGGCAGGACGTAGAAATAGGGGGATAAGGATCTGATTGGTTGAAGGCCAGAAAGTTTCAAGAAGCTCGCGAGTTTATATGTTGTTGAACAGATTTCAGGTGAAAACCTGGGTGGAAAGAGAATTTTTCGGTTATACTAGTCGGTTACGCGTAAAATTTTTAGAATCAATTATGTTAAAATAAGCTTTTCGACTGAAATAGGGTCTGAGAGGAGTGGATGAGAAAACATAAATACGCTAGGAGAGGTCGTAAAAATCTCTTACTTTGGCTTATTATCGTACGTCGCTTATTCGTTTGACTTTGCTTTGCTAAAGCAACATTCCAGTTTAAAAGTTTAAAGCGGTTTTAGTACAGCAAGTCGGTAGTTTTTTTAAACTTGTGTGTTGCACAAATGAGTGCTGGTTAATTGACGGTGCTGTTACTACACTTAACAAACAGATGAAAAGATGGTACTAGAGTAAACGAGTTGAAAAGTGCTTGAAACAAGAATGCGTGAGGTTTAGTAATTACGGAAGGTGATTAGCTTTGTCTAGTCAAGTGTCGAGGTATAAACATTGAAGGCGGTTGCAGAGATTTGGAAAGCGAGTCAAAATGTGTTGGAGCTATGTATAACGGGCGAAGTGTATGGACAACATCTTCAGAGGCGATGATGAAAAAGAGCTTACTCCAGGTAACGAAATTAATTTCTCTTGCTTTTGCTTGAACATTTGTGCTATTTTTTTGTGCTTGAGTGATTTGACACATTGGGGGTGCATTTTATTACCATTAAAAACTCATTTAAAGGGGTATATGTTAAAGACTAATGGTTTTTTATCGTTTATGTGTTACTAAATGACATAAAATTTTAGATGTAAGGAGTAATCGGATCTTTAAATTTGTTTTAACCAAAAATGCAATGTATTTAGGCATTGAAAGTAACTGGGTTTATACTAAGCTCACCATAGACCTGAATAAAAGTCAATTTAGGGTTTCACAACGGGTCCCATCTACTTGTATCAAATAAAACTGTTGAAATAAATACAAATCATGAAATTTCAAAGGGTTTAAGGATTGAGATTGTAACAATTTATGAAGCTGTATATACAAATGTGTAAATATTTTCTTGATAATAGAAACTTTTGAATATGTATACATAAAAAGGTTGTATGTCTTGTTGCATTATTTGAGTGGTAATTTTATTTGACTGTATATGTGAGAAAGAGTGAACTTAGGATGGTAAATATCCAGGAAGAAGCAGATGTTAGAGCTAGCTGGAGTGTGTAGAAACAAGGAGGGGTACCAGAAGTATTTTTTTAATTTTTTATTTTTTGTGAAAATTTTATGTTGCCCAACGAAGGTGATCCCGATTTTTTGAGTAAACCACAGCAATATATATATGTATATATATATATATATATATATATATATATATATACAAAGTAAAAAGTAATTATTGGCAAGTGACTCAAATTCAGCCACGAGGGCATCCTGTCGACGTGTTTCGCCCTAACTGGGGCTCATCAGGACAGGAGTAGCAAAGTTGTAATATTTAATACAGACACTTTATGGGAAGTACAGTATCACCTATCTCACAGTTTGTGTTTTCGTGTCGTTTCACATCGCAGGTTTTACTAACAGTCGGCACGGAGGTGATCCGTCTCAACTGCCTTATTCCATAGCCATATATATATATATATATATATATATATATATATATATATATTATTGTCATCTATTGCAATCAATTGCCATTGCCATACAGCGTGGTTAATTATCATTTATTACCTGTTACGTTGTCATTTAATAACGTTTTGATCATTTATTATTTTTATGCGTATTTATCGTGGTATATTCTAATTGTTGTTTTTTTTATGGAATTTGATTGTCATTTGTACTTATTTATTTGTCACTTGTCGTCAGCTCGTTTCACTTTTCCAGTGATTTATTATAATTAATTGTCGCTTATTGTTACCTATTGTCAATCATCAATTTCATTAACTGTCTCTAATTGTCGTATATTGCAACGTGTATCGTCATTAATTGGTATATAGGCTTACATTGCCATTTACTGCCATTTATTGCTCTTTCTTGCCGTTAATCACTATTATTGTCGTTTATTGTCATCATTTTCATTAATAGTGACTCATTTTTATTTATTGTTATTTACAGTGATTTATTTTCGATTATTTTCATCGTAACCATACATTGTCATGTTATGTAATTTATTGTCGTTCATTGTTGTTCAGTATCATTTATTCTCATTTATGACTAATTAATGCCGTATATTGCCACGTATCCTTTATTGTTGTTTATTGTTATCTTTGGTTCCTTTGTGCCATT
Source organism: Platerodrilus igneus (assembly GCA_036346225.1). Classification (NCBI taxonomy): domain Eukaryota; kingdom Metazoa; phylum Arthropoda; class Insecta; order Coleoptera; family Lycidae; genus Platerodrilus; species Platerodrilus igneus. Next base: position 4,720,531 of record JARFIW010000544.1, read on the forward strand.
TTTTCCATTTATAGTGTCACTATTTTTCATTTACATTTAACGCCATTTATTGTCATTTAATATAACTTTCTGTTATCCATCGTCATTTTTTTTTTCTTAAATGTTATCAATTGTCTCTTATGGCTATTTATTATTATTTACTGGCTTTTTGCCTTTTATTGCCGTTGATTGTCGCACGTTGTTGGTGTTTATCGTTTGCCGTCATTAATGACCATTTATAGTCTTTCATTGTCCTTTACGGTTACTTACTGCAATTCACATTGTCATTTATTGTCACTCATTGTAATTTATTTTCATTCGTAGTCATTTATTGTTTTTCTTTTTCCTTATTGTTATTTATTGTCATAAAATTGTTAATGATCTAAACTTATAATCAGCTTTAATTGTTTTTGATAATGCCTATCATAATCGTTACTGAAAAACCTTTGTAAGAAATGATACCTGAGATAAAATAGCATTCGATCCAATCTACTAATAATACAAGATAATTCTATAGCATAAAGAATTTCAAACATGCTTTCGAGGACAAATTGTTTTAATTGCTAATTTCGCAACAAGAGAATTAAAGGGACACGTTTGAGTTGTTTCCCGGTTTAATTCAAATAGATACTATTGAGGTCCTGACCCCATAGAAGCCTATTTTAGTTTTTCTGCATTCGTTCAAATTTAAATAATGTACCCAAAAAATTGCTGAAGACATAGAAAGCATAAGCTGTGAAACGTAGACCTATTTCCAATTTTCCCTTCAAAAATGGTACAAGAGTGGGGATTTTGAGAGGAAGTGTGTAACCCCCAAAAGTGGCCATGGCCAAATTCAGGTGTTATTCCTTCCGGTTTGATAGCGACTAAAAGCAAGAACTTTACAATGGCTGAAGCAATTCCATCAAAACTTCGTTGTTATCTCAGATCCTTTCACGACCCATCGTCAATAATAGGATGGAAGCCCTTAGGTACAGTGTTACAAATAATTTAGCGCGTGTGTTAACATATATACATTACCTGTACACTATACACTGAAATCGTTGGTGTAACTCAAAGGATGTTGGCCGCTTTCAAGCTTAGTAGTAACTTCTAGGTATATAACGTCGCTTGTGTAAATAAAATAAAAACGAATCCAATGAAGTGGAACTGTTTTCATATAAAGCACATACGTTTCGAACCATAAACGCACTAAGGTATGCCGCTCAAATCAATAACAATTAATTCAGGACGCAATATAATATGGGTTTTGCATAGTGCTATACATTCGTTATCAGTGACATCAATCAGGAGGTAGACATTCAGTAGCCCGTTGGCGTTCATAAATTTATAGCCACTGCTTTTATAAATCCTTAGGAGTCGACCATTTTTCACTATAATAGTCAACAAATTCAATGAAACACGTATTGTATTTGTCAAATAAATAGACCACTTTAAGCTATCAGATGTGGTTGTCTCAACATAAACCAGCATGGCGGCGGTATATGGCGTTAATGAAGCAAAATGTAATATTCTCGACTGCAAGTTAATTAAACACTATGTAAACAAATTAGTATTACATCTATTTAATTAATATATATTATACAGACTGATTTACAACTTCATAAAAATATTTTAACTGATGCTTAAGCAAGGGCCATAGATTGGTATTTGCTAAAAACAATATTTTTTAAAAACTAAAACTATACCGAATGTTTTCAGTGTACGTATACAAATATTTAGGCAACTAACGATGCTCTCTAATTGAAATTTTTTAGATCTGTGACCTTTGGTATAATGTTTATGCTGCATGACAAGTCCATTGTGAAATTTTATTATAAGGCTTGAAACCCTTTTCGCCTCCACTCGTTGGATACAAGTGAAGCTATATCCTTTTTTACTTGTTTGCGGCTAAGTCTGGGAATTACCCCAAGGGTGAGCAATGAGATAGGGCGTGGGGATGGTATAAACTCTACAATAAGCTAACATAAAAAAAAGGGAAATTGAGCGCCACTGTATCTATATGGATAACACAAGAAATTCAATACTCCTATGAGAAGATACAGAAACTCATTGGATTTAAGCACAATAAAAAAACTTACAACTTAATGAACTAACCCATCTGGAAACCTCTGGAACACACTTACAACCTCTTCAATCTCGATGATCCTGAAAGAAAAAGTACACAACAAATTTTCTATTAAAAAGACACTGTTTGTGATTTTTAATAAAAAAGCATACTAATAATTACGAGTGAATAATCTTGAGATTACCACACCAAAGGTATTTGAATTAAAAATGGATATCTAGAATAAATCAAGTGTAACATATCTGTGTTTTTAAATTACTTCAGCATTCGTCTACTTTCATTATTCAAAAAATTTATTTACTCTAAAATATTCTTATTGAAATTAATTGTGCATGGAATAAAAAAACTTGAGTCCAAAAATGTAATTTAATATAGTTTCACTCTTATCGTTTTTTTTTTTGTTAATATGGTTACAAATACAAAATAATAAAACTGAATTTTGGTATTTCTTAAAAATCTGTCTTGATATAACAAGACCTTAATTTTTAATAATATTTCAAAATAAGATTTATGATACCCAATAGACAGATCTGTGTATTGGTTTACATGTAATTCACATCAGTTTAATTTATTTCTTTATAAAAAATTTAAATCACGTGCAGCTAACTTGGATAAATAAAATTTTAAACTTATTCAGATATAATGACCTTATTAAAGATTAGACAACTATAATAAACTTTTTAAAAAACAGGAAGTGGACTTTAGAATCACAATATTTTAAACACATGGATGTTCCGCGTGTCTTAAAAAATTACCTTATTAGTACTTCCTAACAATCATATTTCACGTTGTTATTCGTGCACAAAATTTAGCATAATTAAGCAATCTTTGATTAAAATTTTATGTGAGCACCTTTAAAGTCTGACAAACATAAAAACTAAAAGAGTTGATACCTGTTCTTAATGAAGACGTTACCCCTTGTTATCGAACAGCGATGCACATTTTCTGGATCGTGCTTACAAATTTGATGCAAAAAAACATCGAACAAAAACTGTACGTTCTTCGTTAATGAAAGTTGCCCCAATCTCTCTCTCTCTCTCTCTCTCTCTATATATATATATATATATATATATATATATATACACATCTAATTACTTCATGCGCTAAGGAAATAAAGATATTTTATATTAGTATTAAATTACTTAAATAATGCGGTCTCACCGTTAACCAATACCGACTTCTCGAACCACGACACGCCTATTCTGAGGCCCCATTTGTGACGAACCTGTGACCCCATCTTTATAAGTTGCAGTCTTGATTACATCTTCAACTACAATGGCCGGTCCGGCTATCCGTGCCGTGCACGTAAAGAACAGCTGATCCACCTTGCGCGTCACCTCGTGACCGTATTCACGCAAGCGCCATCCTAATTTTAACAACTAAAAGGATATAATCCGCCGATGGATTAGGCAACACAAACGACTAGTTCCTTTTTAAATATGTTCTGAGTGTATATTGTTATTAATATATTTCTGGGTAAAGCATTTAAGCTAATTAAATGGTCATAATTTCCTGTTCCATTGTGGAATTGTTTCTTTCAGATATAATAGTATGAAATACAAGAATCAAATATCACAGACCAACTATGCGTAGATGTGATTCATCCAAAACTAGTGCTACAGAATATATATTCGTTACAGGCTTGGGAATTAAAGTATACAAAACTACAAATTGATGTGCCAACAACATCGAATGACGTTTCAACTAATTTTTACTCGTTATTCATTTGTAAATGAATGTTTTGAGTTTGGATACAAACAATGGGTGCTCTTCCTTAGAAGTAGCTAGTTTACAAACTAGTAGAACAAGGTTGGCATTTGCAATTGCTGTTTGGTGTCTATGTTGAGAATACCCTACAAATGCAGTCATAAATTTAAAAGAATCAAATAACAGTGAGCATTTGTTGGTACACAATAAAATTCGTTGTTTAGTGTTTAATCAGTTCCTATTTTTGCTCTCTGTGAATTATAATTCCGTAAGAAACAATCAACGTTTTGCTTTTGAAAGTAGCATTTTACAAGACCGCTATCTGTAAAGTAGAACACACATTATTTGAAGCGTGTCGGTGTCATCGAAATCGCTAGTAATAAAACACATAAATTTGTGGTTTTGTTAACTATAAGCCAAACCACACCTTAAAATTTACGATAGGTTGGTGAAGAGCCTGTTTTCTGAATCGTACACTTGATCCAAATTAAAATAATTATTACCCATATACCACAAAAAAATCTGTGAAACTAAATTTCGATCACTATGTGATCATCATCAGTAGAAACTAAAAAATGAAACGCATTAAAAATTAAAAGTTGTTCAGGAAAGACTTCTAAGGCTATTCTCCTCATCACGTAGGCTGAAGTGGTCCTTCCCAACAAACAATTTACTAAAATTTGTTTTGAACACCTAAGAATATCTTCCTCACCAAGTACGCTGGTGATCTCTACAAAATAAAGTGAATTGTTGCCTTAATAAACAAAACCACTTAATTTACATTAAAATTAAAACTGTTTTAGCGGAACCAATTCAGAGACCTGTTAAGTAAAAGACAAAGTGGATAAGTTGCAAAAGTCGGGAATCTATGAGATTAGCTGTTTGGGACCAGAATGTTCTCAAAAATATATTGGTCAGACTAAGAGAAATGTGACAACTAGATAGAAGAACCGATTGCTTATTTCAAATATGGTAAGTACCAAGATCTCAAGTCGCCAAACCAGCCACCCGCTTAAACTAGAAGATGTCAGACTGTTGAAAGCGATGACAACGTATTCCTCCCTAAATGCGTATGAATCAATCAAAATAGTTAAACACAAAGGACCCCTCTTAAATACTGACAAGAGTCAAATAGCGTCATCTGGATTGCTTTCTTTATTGCCTTAACAATCAATGGGAACGCATGATTATCTTTGGTTCCGCTAAAACAGTCTTAATTTTAGTATATATTAAGTGATTTTGTTTATTACTTTATTTTGTAGAGATCACCAGCGTACTTGGTGAGGAAAATATTCTCAGGTGTTCAAAACAAATTTTACTAAATTGTTTGTTGGGAAGATCACTTCACCCTACACGATGAGGAGAATAGCTTTAGAAGGGTTTCCAGAAAAACTTTTAATTTTTAATACTTTTTATTTTTTAGTTTACTCTAATGATGACCTCATAGTGGCCGAAACACGTATTTAGTTTTTTAACAATATTTTTTGTGGTAAAAGGGTATTAATTATTTTAATCTGGATCGTGCCACAGTGTCCTTGTTTATTATTATTAACTTGATCCGAGATTTGGCGAAGCTTCTTAATTATGATTGGTAATGGACTGTAGTGGTGTTTTGTAATATGACTGGATGCACATTGAATTAAGCAATCAAATTTGCACTTGCTAAAGTTAATTTATAATTCATAATAACACTACTTATGATAATTGTTGTTTATGAATTTAATTATAACACTTCTGCTTGCTACGAAGGTTCATAAAGTTCTAGTCTTTTGATACCATAGGCGTACTAAATGACCGGTAAAACATTTCCACCCAAACAGTAGGCGGGGAGAACACACTGCATACAGGGTCCTTAACAACTAGAGTCCTGAATTCTTATCATTTAGTATAAAGATTATATCAGAAGTCACTCTTCAAGGAATTTTAATTAGAGTGGGTGGTTAGAGATCTCGTGATTCTTATCACTTGCTCTGAAGATATTCACCACTTATGTTTTTAAAAATAATTTATTTTTGCAAAAATATAAATTATGACCCATTCTTAGGCATCAGTTAAAATATTTCTACAAAGTTGTGAATTACCCTATACACACACGCACGCACACACGCACTCACGCACGCACGCGCGCCGGCACGCACGCACGCACACATCTATATATATATATATATGTATATATATATATATATATATATATATATATATATATATATCAACTTAACTTTCAATTATATATATATATATATATATATATATATATATTTCTGTGTTATCTCGCCCCACGGCTTGGGCGTACATAAAAATGCTGTGTTAACCCTTATGTTGCTCAACCACTTGTGAAAATGTTAATTTATAATTTTCTTTTGCCTCAACTAGCTGATTCAATTAAATAAAACAATTCTGCAATGCACAGTATAATGATTAAATATTTACAACTTTTTCCCTTTTTAAATATCTTCTCCCTTTTTGAACTATTTACATCTATTAGATTTTTAGAAAATGAAGCCAGCAAAACGAGCTTTTATTACATTTAGAGACCTGTTGAAACGTTTCAAAAAAGTCTATAGCTTTTCATAAAATTTATCCAGAAACCCAAATCTGTCGGCTCTTACACTTTAAATTATTATTGAGATAAAGCAGTTTTAAAAATAAATCATATCAAAAACATCTGACCTGAAGTGGTTTAGTAGGCTCTGCATTCCTAAGAATTGAAGTCGACCTCCAACCAGAATTTAGTATCCAAGTCGTTATTCCAATGAGAGGTTTACCATTTTCAGAGATTATTAAATTGTTTGAACAGATAGCAGTTTCCAGAGTTTGGTATCCAAAATTGTATTTAAGATACGTCTTTTTAGAAGTACGGCTCTCTTTGCACAATTAAATTTTATGATTACCTGTGTGAATTGATAAAACGAAGTCAATCAATATTCATATAATGAAAAGAAATAATATTTATACTTCACAATTTTTGTAATCCTTTAAATACACCCTCAATCAATTAATATTATATGGATCATTTATCCCAAAATTTATATCCTTTTAATTTAATTTGAAGTCACCAAAAGCAACACCTTTTACAAAAAGAATTTGTAATGGTCAAGACCCTTTTATGATTATCACGTATGTTTCAACGTATTCGATATTTTTGTTGACTCCTTACATGCTTGAGAAAAAATTAATACATTCAGTGTTAAAATTTAAATTTGAAAAAATTCCTTAGAACTAGTTAGCCCTGACCTGTGATATTCTGATGAGTTGTTGCGTGTTGTGGATCAACACCCCCCTCATTATCTTCAATCGAAAACCAATGCTCTGCTTTGTACTCCTTCATGTGCTTTGAACCAATAATTCAGTATGGTTACCCTTTTTTCCAAAATTTACCTTGTGCTTTATTCTATATTTTTCTGGATACGCCTTGGACCTCTTTACTTGAATACCACTTGGAATTCGTAGGTTTCTTAGTATCATGAATTAGAATTATTCCACTTATCGTCGTGAATTGAAATTTCTGAATACCAGACTTAGGATCATGATTTAGAATTAATCCACTTCAGAATTTCTGAATACCAGACTTAGGATCATGCATTAGAAGCCCTATATTATTATAAACATAATTTAAATTAATTAACCAATTTTTACTCACGTTTTCTGCAAAACGGCAAAAGCTTTTTCATATATTTTTAACGCAATTCGTCATCAACTATTATTCTTACACAACACTATTTTTCACTATAATATAAAATTTATTTATTTGAAGCGTAAATATTTGATTAAGAGTATTGTAGGTTCGACGTGCTTCAAATTGAGACTGACCCTTTGTTATCAACTCTGGGCGTTATATAGCTTTTGCTCTTGACATTTGAATTGGTTTTACAAACTGTTTTACAAAGTGTTGCAACTAACCATATTTGTTTTGGACATTTTTAGTATTTTTCAAACTGATTTCTGACGAAACCATTCTGTAATTCCGTATCATGCTATTATTTACTATTGTTCTATGATCTTTGATCGCCTTGTTATTGTTATTGTTGTTGGATTTTACTTTAGCTTATGTCTGTTGTTTTGTGTAGATAAAGCTTTTGGAGAATTTGTACAAATTAAAAGATGTATCATGAGTGCTGTTTTCGTTTATGTATCTATTTAAAACTCATCTTGGAAAGTGCGTTTTCTTATCAAAACGCTTATTGTTCCTTCTTACTTACAAGCGCAATTGCATAAAGATTTACTAGGTTTTATCTTATCTTCTGCGTATCCATTTTATAACCTATTAAACGCTTTTTGGCCGATTTTAGTTACATGTATGATTATTTCTCTGCTGAATACGCGTTTTATTACTGGAAGATATGCTTGCTGGCATTGATTAAAGTTAATTGCGGTCCATGTACAGGGTGTTAAATGCTTGCTATTTACATAATGTGCGGATTATTTATTTTCCTGCTAAATAAATGCAGTTTTCTGACTCCCATTGCTTTTTACAGTTACTACGCGACCCTTACTACTCAAAACACCACTAAACAACCCCTTATCACAGCAATATATATATATATATATATATATATATATATATATAAATATTGCTGTGATAACTCGCCCCACGGATTGGGCGCACATTAAATGCTGTGATATAAACCTTATATCACTCAAGCACTTGTAAAAATGCTAATTTATAATTTTCTTTGCTCTCGACTAGCTGATTCAATTAAATAAAGCAATTCCACAATACCCAGTATAACGATTAAATATATACAACCTTTTTAAAAATCTTCTCCCTTTTTGAATTAGTTACATCTGCTAGATTTTTAGAAAATGAAGCCAGCAAAACGAGCTTTTATTACATTTAGAGACCTGTTGAAACGTTTCAAAAATGTCTATAACTTTTCATAAATTTATACAAGAAACCCCAATTTGTCGGCTCTTATACTTTAAATTATTATTGAGATTAAAGCAGTTTTTAGAAATAAATCATATTAAAAATATCTAACCTGAAGAAGTTTAGTAGGTGCTCTGCATTCCAAGAATTGAAATCGACATCCAACCAAAATTTAGTATCCAAATCGTTATTGCAATGTAAGGTTTTTCATTTCGGTAATAGAATATTTACCATTTTCAGAGATTATTAAATTGTTTGAACAGACAACATTTTCCAGAGTTTCGTATCCAAAATTGTATTTAAGATCGTAATGGATCGTTATTAAAAGTTTTAACAGGAATCGTAACGTTATTTCGATTGTGGTTTAGAACGTGGTTCAGAACGTAGTTATTCAGATTGTAATTTAGAACGTAGTTCTTCAGTTTGTAATTTAAAACGTAGTTCTTCAGAACGTATATAATCAGAGCCTTGTTTTATTTATTATTAGAAATAATATAATTTCACTAAATCTTATCTACTTACGTCTTTTAGAAGTACGGCTCTGTTTGCACAATTATACACTCTTTAAAAATAATTTTCACTTAACTTTTCACGTAAATATTTATCACATACAAGTATAGTGACTGCCCAGTTCAAAAGTATACTAACTCAATATTCAATTGTTATGATATTTATAGGATCGGACCCCTTTAGTTTCTGATTCGTTGACTCCACGTGCTGGGCGAGACCAAATGTATTATCATTTGTTATTTTGGGAATTTTACCAGTTGTCTAATTCTATACCAAGACGCGATGCTCATTGTCACGTATATTCTTATTATACCTATGCATTTCCTTCAGAAATCCTAGGAATCTTCATTCAATCGATCACGTAGTGTTAGTGTTCGTCCTTATTCTAATCTAAATCAAATAAATTTGGTGTTTGTTTATTTCCTAAATTGGATTTTTGAGCAAATGTGATACTTTTAAATCACGTACGCTTTTCAAACAATGCATAATTTCTAAGTGCGTTTAAGATGATATATCCACGCATTTTTTTTTTAATATTTGTCTAGCCAATTCATGCAGGTTTTTCACTGATTTAAATTCAATGAGTTGTCTTACCTTTACAAATTTTTATCTTTGCTCATAGCTACTCTTGGATATCTGTTTTAATCGTTTGTACTGCTATATACAGTGTGCTCTCAACTAATAATATTCATAATGACCTATTTATTCTTCTAATATCTGTAATTCCGTGCTTCTGTTACTTGGGAGTTTCCCTTGCTTATTCTACGGCCCCTATGACTTAACCTACCCCTAAATTAACCCTATAATTACAGCAATATATATATATATATATATATATATATATAAATATACATGTTATATGTACGAATAGTAGTTATCTAACTTTCATGGTCACTTCCACTTTACACTGTGATCACACTTACTATACTAGTTTCAAGCAATTTATTTATAACCTTATCAATAATGTACACTTGAAAACATTTGACTTATGGTCAAACTTATATTTAAACAAGTATGTATAATACCATCATAAAATTTATTATAATACTCATTTCAAAAAAAAGTATTGGTTTGTATAAATGTTTTATTAGTATTTTTAATTAACTTATTTTGTACATTACAGACATTTTTAATTGAAAATGGTCGCTGACGGAAACGTGTCTTAACAAAAAAAACTGATGTAATTAATTCATATTTTTATTAATTATTTTATTGTACTGACAAAAGATATTGTACCTATATATTACATATTATTTTGATGACCAAAATCCAGGAACTGCTGATTATTATTGTACTACAGATGGTCAAGAAATTATCAAATTATTGCTGTGACGACACTTGGGGTTGGAATTGTCCAAATTATACTGTGACTTAAGTACAGCAATGGGAAATTTGAAATTATTAACTTACCTTCCTTTCCTTTTACTTTGTCTGGCTAACGCAACGGAAATTACACCGTGGAACTTAGCTTTGGTCATTACTTTACTGACGTACGCTATTATAAACTTTGTCTTTGTATATGTAAATTGATATTTTTTTATTTTTCTTTCTTTGTTAATTTTATCCTGTTGGATAATAAAGCAGTAATAATAATAGTAATAATAATAATAATAATAAAACGAAATAAAATACAGCAATCTCAAGAAACATCTATCTAAAGAATTATTAAACAATTCACAGTTTATGTTCATATATAAACTTATTCTTAATGATTATCTATTTATTAAAATAATTCTTACATAATCTTTGTTAACATAGTCAGATAGCTCCCCTATCAGGTACAAAATCCTTTTTAATTGATGGGTGGATAATTTTTCCATTTTTTTATTAGCATGTTCGTGGATATGATTATTCAATGATGCTTCGACCGCAAAATTTGCCATAATTTTACTGTAACAATTTTATTTTCGATAATAAATCCTTCCATGTAATTTCAAGAATAATGTAACAATTTTATTAACAACAATAATAATTTGCATTCAACTTCAAAAGTAATACGTTAAGCCTGCATCGTCCTTTAATAATCTACTTATATTTAGATATCTGTGTCGTATACAGCTATTTACAAGCAGATCTCTGTTTGATTGTTCCCCCCCTGACGGCGCGACCGCCCGAGCTGGTTATAAGATTAGTCGGCCACAAGTGATAGCAATATCAACATGTGCTCTCGACTGCAGGCCGGCGATCTGCGAATCCATTTCAATTAGTGAGGACATCTTCGAATAACGGGCGGTAATGTATATATTGTGTGAACTTGTATAATTTGAGTTAATTTATTTAGCGCGACAAGTAAGATGAAACTTTTAGGGCACACAAGGACACAGTAAAGAATACACATGTAAGATGCTACCTTTAGAAGGCGACGTAATTCAACTTCGAGATTACGACTGCTGCAGAATGTAAGGCAACAGGATATGATGCGACACGTGGGACGAAGTCATTATAGAAGTTGGTTTGGATGAATTTGTTTCAAATTACAAACGTTGTTATCGTTGCTTCAAAAAACGGGATCCCGTCTTTCTTTGTTACAATGCGACAAATGCAGTTTTGGTTCGTAGATAGCTATAAGTTTTTTTTATGTGTTTCAAAATTAGGAACACGTTAACTTGCTTTGATGCGTAATACATGTACGTTGTAAAAGTTTCAATTAATTGCTGAGCTTGATTTACCAGTAGTAAAACTGAAGTTCACTGATTTAATGTTTTAAAAAACAACACCCTTTGCTCAATATGAATCGTCGGTAACGTCAACAAGTGTTACTGACGTCATATATTTTTCTGCTTTGTACTGCTGACAGATGTTATTTTAAAAGCAAATGCTTTGAACAGCTTTAGTACAATATATGTAAACATGTTTATTTTTGTGATAAGCTTTATCTACATTAAAATTTGTATACGTAATTTAGAAAGCTCAAATGCTAACATTGTTAGAAGCTATTAATTTGTTATCCGCCTGAACAGATCTGCACAGGTTAGAACCCTATTTGTACAACTAGTTCATGTTTTAAAGTAAAGTGTTTGATTGAAAATAATTAAGACAAACATGAAAGTTGAAAGTTCAAGATTGTTGCAGTTAATGATTAATTTTTTGGTTACAACTTACATTATTTTAAAAGAGATTTTTTAGTAAACAATCGGTTTAAGATTAAAAATTTTTAATTTTTATCAAGTGTGATCAAATCTAATAACATAAAGCTAAAATCATTATGAGTAAGAAATTGATGCCAATTTTACATTGGAAATACCTTTTTACTACTCCTTTATGTATTTTTGCTGGACACAAATGGTGTTCCACTTTTTTATTTATTTAACTATTACAATTTCTTACAGGAGCTGCGTCTTATTTTATTGAGACAGGTTTTTGTCAACGAAGGCAATCCTTTTTTCTTTGGGTCTCCACGTCCGCCCTTAGAAATATGCTATGCAATTATCAGAATTACATCAGGACTTGGTGGCGCCTATTTGGTTTAACTTAGGTTTGATCTGCAAACAGATTTCGACTTACCCCCACTTCTCATAGCTCTACCCAAGGAATAGACCCCTAGTTGTGTCGAAAGATTTTTGGAACAATAAGTATCACTGGCGCCTATGAGTGAAGCCAGCTACATATATAAAAAATTATTTGTTTCAGTAAAAAAAATTCGTTACATTACATTTCTCAAAAAGATTGAGAATTTATTTTAAATTTAAATTTACAAAATATTGAAATATTATCAATTAAACAGAAAAATCCAAAATTTTATACTTATAGCTATTTGTTGAATAGCGCTTTTCAAATTTTTTTGTCATTACTTTCAACGGTATCAAATCTTTCCTGGTTTTATTTTTAATTGACCTTCAAACCCTAATGTAGGAGATCATCCATATTATCTTAAATCTCCATATGAGGTTAGAACATTAGTTTGTTAGTTTGCAAAAATGCATCTTCTATTAATTAATTTAGATTAGAGTTGAAGAACGTTCAATCTTCATTGTATTTTACAAAACAATGATCCTGCATTAATTTATTGCAGTTAAGATTCTAGACTACTCGTAAAACTAATGTATAGCATTGAATTCCGCTTTAAATCTGACAAAATGAACGTTGCACATTGCTTGATTTAAGGAAAGAATGACGAATCACGAATCTTACATGTTGTTTGTCTTTAGAAGGAATCAATCGCGAATCAATCGTTGTAATCAAGTTCCAGTTTTATTATCAAAAATGATTTCTATACAGCATTTTCCAGATCTTTCCCGATTAATTCGGAAGCATTAGTTACTGCTGATGTAAGAATTTACAAGAATTGTGTGGATTTAACGATCTAATTAGTGTCGAGCTATGTTTATGTTCATCGCAAAACGTGCGGTCTATTCTTTTCTAATGCACAAAGTTAAAGTTTGCAGTCTACTTTTATCTTTTTGTAACGCGTATGGCTACTAAACTCGTTCATCAATTTTATTGTTTTTTAACGATCGCTGGTTTGTTTGTATCAAGCGTTTATTAATAATCCGTTATTTAATTAGCTATTCATAGCATTTATAACGATGACTTATGACTATGAAATTTTTTCGACGAAAATAACTTAGCGGTTTGAATCTTCTAGAACTAATACTTTTATTTTAAAGATTAAAGTGTTCTTTTTAACAAGAATGAATATGATTTTGTTTTAAATGAAATTGCGCTAATCCGACACTATTTTATGCCATTTACCTTTCTGTAATCACGGGCATATCAATAAAATGAAAACTTATTTTTACTGAGTATAAAAGAATTATTTACCCACACGACTTAAAGTTTATTCGTTTCTCAACTTTTTTTCACATTCTGCACTGGATATAATTAAATAAGGACATTGTGTTTTGTAGTAACGCGAATGCAATGAATGACTTTGTATTTTAAAGATAAGCTTCAAAAAAAAGAAAGTCTTTTTGTACAAAATCTCACATACACAGAAAACTTAAATAATGTCCGTAGAAGCCATTTAGTTTTTATACCGTTGCAATCCTTGCGATACCAGGAAACGGAAATAAAGAGTCATCCGATATTCAGGCTATATCATCCAAGCGTATAAAGGTCTTGTTTGCCGCCGCACTGACCGCACAAAATTAGTCTGAGAATATGAGACTAAAACACATAAAGCTAACACTTAAATTCACTATAAAATATTACGGTAATCCGTGCGGACATTAAAGGAAGTAGTAAAGTAAACAAAAAGAAATTAGCCTTCACCTAGTACTGAATCAAAAACACGGAGATCCAAACAATGCCCTACTAGCTAAAACGTCGTCAAGTGTCGTTGGTAACAGAAAAAGAGAGAAAACCTCAAGAAAGACAATTTACTTACAAAACCTTAAGAAATTAATATGTTAAAAAAATGAAACCCAACTCGTATGAACAAAATATATATCCAAAATATCTCGAAGGCTTTACATAGTGCAAAAACCTTCGCAAAAATAATTAGTACCCATCTTTGGTTACCTTTACCTAATTTGATTCCTTAGTCCTAGTATTTATATAAAACAGAAATGAAAAAAGTCTTACCAACCATATACTTACACATTGTCTACAAATAAAGCTTGACAAGTAATTAAAAAAAAATAGTAACAATAAATTAGAATTAGTAGCTACGCTACGAGTGGAAATGAATTTTTCCTCCTGGCTGAAAAATAATATTAGCAAACGTCACTGGATCGTCTTTGGGGTTTTATTCATTTTAAACATTTTCGTGGTTTAAAAACAACTCCAGTTTTTAGTAGTCATATTTAAAATTGGCGCATTATACTTGCCAATTATAGTCATTCCGCCGAATTATTTCTAATCAGAAGAAAAGAAGAGATTCCGCGTTTGTTATTTGGGGATTCGTATTTTGAACTCCAACAAAACAACAAATGGCAGCTGGTCAACGTAATTGACATAGTGTGATTTCAAGTGCATAGTAGACACTTAATTACCGTCAGTTGAATGTACCGTGCCTACTAAGAAACAACTGGAGGTATGTTCGTTTATTGTAGTAAATTAATGTGTATAATAATTGCATTTTACACTAAAATGCGTTCATACAAACTTGTTCTCCATTACTGATGTTTTACATATTTTGAATCACAATTAAAGTATAAGGTCCTTCACATTTCGCATTATCGCGCAACACTATTAGTGGAATTTACCAATATTGAAACTATGAAATTGATATGTGATTATAAATTAATCACAGGAACGTTACACCTGTTTAAAAGTATTAAAATTCTCAAAAATTAAATAACTTTCAAAAATAATACAGCAGCACTTCATGCTTTAATAGTTTAGTTAAACAGTTTCTAAATGAAGAACCGTTTATTATTTATTAAGTTGTGTAATAAAATTATTTATTAAAATTCTAATTCACTTGATAAGTGCGAAAATTTTTTTATGCTAGATAACTCCTGTTTTAACGAATCTTCACAAAATATACTCGTTCTCGATAAATATTTGACTACAAACACGAAGAGTAATGTGGTTTCTGTAGAATATTATAAACAAAATCACCTTGAGCTAAGTTATATAAGTATAGGTTGAACATAAACAACATAGAGATACATTTTCCAGAAAAAGCAAGTTATGCCTTGAGTACCCATTTTATTTTACACGCTTTTACAATAACATATTCATTACGGACATATCGGACAATTTGCTTAGTCCGACAGTAAATACGTCCTGGTGGTAATGATAGACATCGAAGTGGCATTTAACAATCTTTAGTGGCCGGCCCTGTTTCAGAGGCGAGAATCAATTAACTGCCCCAAGCAACTGTATCATACGTTTCGAAATTACTGCCAGGACAGATACGTTACACGACAAGGACGACAGTTGATGTCTAAAATCGTTACTATAGGTTGCCCGCAGGGATCCGTCTGCGGACCCCTATTCTGGCACATTTTGCTGGATGGGCTCTTGGACGACTTTCAGGCCATGAAAGAGATTTTAACTGTCGTTGTCTATGCAGACGACATACTCGTCATGGTAGAGGGGAATACAAGAGTCGCATTCGAGCATAATGCTATAACTACAATAGAGCAAATAGACAACTTTAGTAGAAGCAACAAAATGCTCATTTCTGCGTTTAAAACCACATACGTGATGATGAAAGGGAAACTCTCGAGGAACCCCCAAATCAGACTGCGACATGAGAGGGTTAAAAGATCTCCCCAAAGTAAGTACTTAGGGTTGATCCTGGACGAGAAACAAAACTTTGAAGATCACTTACAAAATGCGTGCGCAAAGGCAAAAAGCTTAATGCAATGCATCGTCAGTCTAGCCCAACGCGAGTAAAAAATCTCGATCAACTGCGTCAAACTTTACATGAGCAGCGCGATGGCATCCGTAATAACTCATGGGACAAGTGCGTGGCATCCATTTCACTTGTAGGATATATTAAATGATGAAATTCAAGTACAAGTATTGTAATATAAAAATATAATTTTATATTTCTTTATCCTTGTGACTATCAGCCATAAATTAAACCTCCCAATTTTCTAAACCTTAATCTGATATCACAAGGTCGAGAATTTCTTCTTTTTCTTTTAAGCCCAGGGTAATGTCGGATGGAGAATGGCTTGAGACAAAGAAAAACTCTTAAGATATAAACGGCTAGTCGAGTGTTAGCTCTGGGTAGATCATGAGCTTGGGTCATGGGTGAATAAAAGACCAAAAATATATTTAATGAGCGCCACCGTATTTTTTAATACAATAACCAAGAAAATTTAACTGTGCTTGTATAAGGGGAATGCGGAAACCTTATCTTAACACCACTAACATAGCCATAAAACCTGAATTTCACTCTTTAGGACACACTTACCAAGACCTCAACCGCCAGATGTCATACAGATGTCTCAGCTTTACCTGTGAACAAACAAAAGTACTATATGGACACCATTTGTGTCCTCAAAAACATTGGCCAAAAATAGAATAATAGAATTTAGGCATTTAAAATATACTGGGGGAATTTATTTTCACTACACACTCTTTCTATTCCGGGAGGACTTGCAATTTTTTAAATGTTAAATAATAAAACATGTTTCAAAAACAAAAAGGATTATATTTGGATAAATTTATGATTATGTACATATGACTGCAATATTTAAGTTTGTATCTTTATGGAATTTTTTCATAATAATTCTAATGAAGTTTTACATTCAAAATTAAGATCTATGAGTAGATCATTTCTATAAGATTTAACTAGATAGACATATAATTTATTAATTGTTCATAACACATAAGTTTCTTATAATCAGCGAAGTACTTCCTTGATTATTACAACAAAAATTAATAATCAAAGTGCAGACTTGGTAAAATGTAATTATTCTAATTTAATTGTAATCTACAATAAATACGCGAATTTCATATGTCAATGAAAGTGCCTTTACATGACCTGAAAGTCTTCAAGCATAATGTAAATTTTTTTAACAATATATAATATAATTATTTTTAGACAATCACTAACCTTCTAAATATAAATAATTAATGTTTATAATCGCTAGCGAGTTTCCAGTTCATAGAATAGCATATATGCTTTCCCACTCACTAGTGCTGTCGAAGGTATACTGCTCACTATCAAATCATTGTATTTATGCCATGCAAATGAATATGGGTGCCGACAGTGTGCTGTATAGTGTCCTCTATATGTCGTCCCATTATGATTCAGTATTGCAAATAAGTTGTAGATGCACTTTTTCGAAGTATTTTCAGCAGCGTAATCTTGCATATTCAAATTATTTAATGGGAAATTTATAATTGTGGATAGTTTTCTTACATGTGAAAAACGTTTTAAATGTATTATTAATATTTTAAGGAACTTTTGTATGGTAAGAGATATTATACATTTTCTTCTTTCCTTGCAATTGAAACATGTAGGTTTCTCATCACCATCCAAAGGTGTCTTTTTGATGAAATAGTCTAAACATTGTTGTAGCGTTAAATGGTCACTATGTTGAGGTAAAGAAAGCGATAAATCCCAGAAAAGATCAAAAGTAACAGTATAATGTCCGCAATGTGTACAACGTAAT
The DNA here is from genome assembly GCA_036346225.1 of Platerodrilus igneus. NCBI lineage: Eukaryota > Metazoa > Arthropoda > Insecta > Coleoptera > Lycidae > Platerodrilus > Platerodrilus igneus. The sequence goes on from JARFIW010000544.1 coordinate 4,738,682, forward strand.
GTAAATTTCAACTGCCCTGCAAATATATCAACAATTTTGGAATTTTCCATTCCTAAATATTGTTTCCAGGATGCGGAAGCTTTATCACACTCGTTCAACTTTTCATCAATTTCTGAAAATATCAATGTAGATGTATTAGTAGCCTGTTTAATTTCCTTGTGTAAACCTTCTAGTAAATACCGTAAAAACTCTTGTGCATCTTGTTGAGAGTTGCCCATAAAACTAGGTGCAAAACATTCAATTTGTGATTTGAAATTAATCATATTAGATTTTCCATCATATGGATTTTGAGACCATAGCTCCCTTATCGCTTTCGAGAAAGCTTTAATGAGATCTCCTTTCATGTTAGAAATATTAGTATTAATGTCCTTTATGAAAATATCACTTCTAACATATTCCAAAAGTAACTTAGTGTTTGAGAGACACTGAATTACAGAGTTCATGAAACAAGTATTGCCGATATTATTTAATCCATTCAGGCCTAAACTCTGAACAGTATTGGAAGCGCAAAGTGATTTCTCATAAAAAGCATCGGTTTTTAAAGAATTATTAAAATCCCCGAGATCATTAGAATTGTGTGTAGAAGTATCAGGAATGTGATTAAAATGTGTTGTTGTTACAATGTCATTTAATTTGGAAGCTTTGAAAATAAATGTCTTTTCAGGAGTGGTAATTTTATTTATTAAAGTATTGTTGAACTTTTTATTGTTTTTGTTTGAGTTATGAGTAATATTTTTAGAACAAAGAGGCATTAAAAAGATTTCGTCCAAAGATTTAGAAGGTGGGATAGTACCTAGAATAGAGGCGGCGTTGCCTTGTTGAATTGCAATACTGATTCTTTGTAAAAGAAAAGCGGTTGCTCTTGGATCAAATGAACATTCGGTGATTCTTTTTCCCACATCTTTTATAAAATTAATTGCAATAGATCCAAACACACCGAACGTTTCGATAGCAATAGGATAAAATAAATAAAGTTGTGATAAGTTTGAGTATTTCTTAATTTTAATATTTTTACCATAAGAAGCTGCGGCACCTGGGTTTTTGCACATGCAGTAGAATGTGATTCTGCTAAGGTATCGTTGGAAGTAAAATCCCAAATTGCCGACTTCCCGCATTTCCAAGGAATTAGGGTGATACCATCAGGTCGTTTGCCATCATTTCTAAATATGTTTATCGGTTCCAATATAGCAGGGATTTGTGCGGAAACTAAAGCACGTCTAATTATGTCATTGATGACTTTGTGACGAGAGTTGCGTCCTTTACTTAAACGACAGCTCAATCCATGTATACCAGATTTATCTACAAAACTACCGCAAATGCATGTGTGAGGAATGCATAAGGTTGCTACAAGTCTGAGCCCAATAGCTATTCTGAATGATAGGTCGTCTAAAAGTGTGCCTAACGTAGGGATAGGTAGAGCATTTAGCCAAGCACTAGCATGCTTTGAAGAAACTGCTTGAATTCTAGCCTTGTCTGTGTTTGTAATAGCTGATTCAAGCAAATTTCCTGATACTATGTCCAAAAGAGGCTTGTCCCATTCTTTTTGCAGTGATTTGTTGATAATTACTTCATTTTTCTTTGTTCTATAAAGCCAAAGTTTTTCACTTTCTAGATAATTGTCGTCGACTAATCCGCTTGAAGATTTTGCTAAAACAAGACTAATTGAAGGAAGAGATGTATTAAATGATGATAAAAAGCAGGGTAGTGATAAAGAAGATGAAAGACGTATTCCTAGTCCTCCTCTGTCTATTGGAAGAGTTGATTGTATCCACTCCTTATCTTCTAATTTAACATTTGTAATATTTTTCAAAATATTCCGAAGAGTTTTGTCAAACGAGTCAAGAATAGTTTGATGTGTCCATGTTGGAGAGCATCTTAAAATATGTAAAAGTTTCGGGATAGCTAAGCAATTTTTTAAGAGTAAATAGGAGATATGAGATGGTAGTCTAATAGAATCTAAACGAGATGAGAAAAAAGATAATATTTCTATTTTGTTGTTTAAGCATTTCTTTAAACCTTCGGAAGATAATGGAGCTCCAAGTAAAGTCCAATTTGAACGTGGACGTGTTATTATTCCTGGGGCAATTAAGTTAAATTTTGAAAAAACATTACCTTTCTCAGGTGACATAATAAATAACTCACATTTGTTGAAATTTAGTTCTAAACCTAAAGATTTTGATGTATTTATTATTTGCTTAAGGTCGTTAAAAACTGATGTAATGTTTCCACCTATGCAGCCATCGTCGAGGTACCAACAATTAAAATCTGATTTAATTAATTTTGTAAGTGAATTTATAGTTAAACAAAAAAGTGGTGGTCCTAGAGGATCTCCCTGTTGAACCCCCCCTTTCTGATGAAATAGTGTTTGATCCAAAATTTAGGTAGGAGGGGGACCCATAACACTGCTTGATGAAGGGAAGTAATATTGGAATATGTGTTGAAACTAAGTCTAAAATTATGTCTCTGTGAATTGTATTGAACGCATTTTTGAAATCGATTTTTAATAGTACTTTTTCTTCATCTTTTGAAATTGAGTCAATAAACAAACGTGCAGAATGGGCAACTATTTCACATCCAGCGGGTGTGCCAAAACCGAATTGGATTGGCCAAAAAAGGGAAGTTAATTCCTTTTTAATTTTTGAACATGCTAATTTTGCAACAAGACGTCGAAAGAAAAGGCCAATCGCTATTGGACGTAAACCACCATCCTTTTTTTTAAAGCACATAATGAAGATCCATAGAGTAATGGACATATTTCCTCTTTAACTAAACCCGATAGCATTAAATTGCATAATGATGTTAAAGATATAAGGAGATTATTTCCTTCATTGTTAGAAGCAAAGCCTAATAAATCTTGAAAATGTGACGGCCGAATAGAGTCAAGTCCCTCTGCTGAACTGGTGCGAAATGATTTGATTGCTATCAAGACGTCTTCCTTTGTGACTTGTAATGCTGAAATTGATGGATTATAAGAAATTAAATCAAGACAGCATATGGCGTCTAGATAGGAAAACAGAATCTACATATTTTTTGTCTGACATAGGTTGTCATTCAGAACTTTATAAAATACACTGTTTGCGTACATGTGCAAACATTCTGACAAGCAAGCAACATATTCGTTAATTTACCGATTTCTCAAAAAACTACTTTCTATTTACGTTACTCAAGCAATTAATGTTGGATAATTCATAATAATTTACTGTAATTTCAAAGTTATCAAAAGTTAAAAACACTCACGGTGCATCAAAAATGTACCACAAGTGCTGGACCTTGACCTCAGCTGTCGTAGATTTCCATCATAATATCTTTGTGTGATATTATTCATCGGTAAGGTTGAAATATCGGGAACACATGTGGAATTGGCGTTTACTTTACTGCATGTTATATTGAATAGAACGAAACCATAAATTCTTGCTTTAAAATACTGCCTTCAGAATTTGTTTTAATTTATTATCGGAAATGTTATTCAAGATATGTCCTCAAGATATTGCATGTCTAGAATGATGTCCAAAGGGGTTCCATATTCTCAGGCCTGTTGGGATCAACTAAACTGTTCGGAGCGAGGCTTATCGAAAATCATGCTCACGCAACCGCTGTTAGGCTCGACCTCCAGACACCAAGAATTTTCAATGCTCTACTTTTTCCTAACTTTGTTAGAAGCCATGTGCTTCGACAGGGCCATCTCGACTTCACCTCGTCTGCAAAAGCGGCTTGCACTTTCGAACGTTGAGAATGAAGTGCCGACTGACAACTTGACACAGCTTGGTAACGAACTTTAGAGTATATACATACAAGAATCTATGCGTTATTATGAATATTATATATTAATTTTTATTGGATGATAATTCTCAAATTAAATATTTTAAATTATAGCTGTTTTATTTTTATTTTATTGAACTAATTGTAACTAGAAAAAAAAATACGTTACAGTATTTTGTTTCAAGAAAGTTGAAAATTAATTTGTAGCGACGTCACAGTTATTTTTGGTTTTGTTAGCATCTGGCAAGTAGATGGTGAACAACTGGAACAGCCTGAAGGCTTAACTTGTAGTCATCATGTGCTGTGTTTTATGAGGATTGATTAGTTGTTTGTTTACAAAAGAAGTAAGCCGCGTCCCTTTCAATATTATGGTTCATCTTTGGTGCAGTGTTTATAAGTAATAGTCAGAAACATAATACTTTGCGGACTACAAAATTTTACGTGTAAGACGCGAAGCGTCATTGTTTCAAATAATTGTTAGATTTAATTACGAACATTGAACAAACGTATTCTTTATGTTTGGATATGACCTATAATATTGTTTACAAATTTCTTATTCAGAATCAATTTGAGCTAGCAAGTTCATGATGTTTAGAAAGTTTTAAACACTTGATCACATCATTTGCCAATAGGTTCTAGTTTATAAAAAAAGTTAAGTTAAAATTACTAACATTAATTCTTTTATATTTTTATTATTAAAAACTTGTTTAAATATTTTGAGACTACACCGTAAATACTTTGTTCAGTTGTAAGCTAGTTCATATCTGAAATAGTAATTATGTCAAGTTAATGTTAATCTCAAAAGGAAATATAAGGAGAAATAAAAACGATTCTCCAATTGCATATTTTGATATTCTGATAAATTAGGTTTATTTCATGAGGGCATTATGAGATTTTTGAAACTCAAGAGAACAGTTTATATTTTTATTGTAAATTTACATATATGTAAGCTTTTCTCAATTATGTAAATACGAATTAATAAAAGAAAAAGAAATTAAGTGAATAAAAGAAAATTCATTTATCTATTACCTTTGTTTTTTTACTTGGTTTTGATTTTTAAAGAGATTGAATTGATATAAAAACAACTTTACTAGTTAACATTCTTTTGTGGAACAGTTGAGAAATTACTAAGTTTGAGACCAAATTAGCTGTGCTTTGAGATTGTAAAATGAAGGACTTTATTTACAAAACTAGAAACTGAGTAAAACAAAAGAGCAGATTTTTCAGATAGATAAAAAATAGTGTAGTGTGGTAATATAAAAAAAAGGTATTGATAACATTTATATTTCTGACTTGCTACTTCTTTTTGTTTGGGACACAAATCTTGTTCTTTATTTATTTATTAATCAACTTTTTCATACGGGTACATCATTGTGTTGGTAATAGCGTACGGGTTGTTTATTAACCATAATTTTGGGTACTTTCCTTGGGACTTCTACGTTTTTCTTTGAAACATTTTTCTTTCCATAGTAACGTAGTGGCACCCTATTCTGTTTGTTGCTCCTTGTTAGCTATTGCTCACGTTCCAGCTCATGCCCTCCGCCAGGAATTAACCCCTAATTAGACCGCGAACGAAGCCCTTTCCTATTTCCTACGTTTTGGCATTCAATATCCATCTTCAGTGCTATATTTCGATAAGACTTTTAGAAACAAGGAAAAGTGATCTGATACAGCGCATCAAATTAATTTAAATTGTCATTTAGTTGTTCAATAATCACAAGAACACATGGGTGCCCATAGAACCCAGTTTGGAGGATGCGGACCTAAAGTGACTTTCATAACTTTTATTGTAAGAAACTATAAAACTTGCAGAAAGATAAGTTTTGGGAGTTTATTTCAAATTTTTATTTAAATTATCTGAGGTTATATTATGCAGGGTATGAATTGATATAAAAGTCTTTATAGATTAGATTTCCCATGGCATCTTGTTCCTTCTATTTAGTAATAGTGAAAAGACCATGGCAATATTCAACAGTGCCACCTTATTATTATCGACGTACAATAGAAATTAGAATAATCTGCCATAGGAGTTCTGCCGCTTTAGTTGTGAACAAAATTTACATACATTCCCAAAACTTCTTAGTGATGAAACTTTGTATTACTTGAACAGAGCTGTGCTTTCTGAATTGTACTGATGTTAGTTCGTATATTAAAGGAAATAGACAATGTTTAATGTTTGAAATCTTTAACTTATGAGAATATGACACAGTGGTAATCTCCGCAAACATACAAGGGTCTCCACACGAGATTAAAAAGGAAAATAATTATTTTATTTCAAAATAACTATTGATATACGTAGTTATGTAAGTTATACAGAAATATTTTTCGCATAAATTGTCTTAACGTAGGTACGGCACCGTATAGAAGATACAAATAAGAAGGTGCTTACCTGAAGAGTTAGACCATTTGAAAACTGTTTGTTTTCCTAGCATTCTAAAAAAGAATCCAGTTTCTTACACTTATAGTCACAATAGATAGATGTAGGCTATGGCAGTTGTAGTTGAACAGTTCTTAAAATATGAACCCCCTAACAGTAGTTGGTAGCATTTAACATATAACAAACGTTTGATTTAATCTGTGCTGTACGAATCGCTCAACACCAAACTTAAATTATGTGAACATCATTCGCTATTGATTTAATATAGTTTTTGTTATTAAGTCTACAACCTTTTAGGAAACTTCTGCTGCTGATTGACCTTCGTTTGGGTGGCCTACCGAAAGCTTTCTAAAATGTTCGACACTTTATTATTATTTTTACTATCAATTAAAACATAGGAAGTAATAATGGCCAGCTTGAAATTTTTTGTACCACGTCAAATATGTCATTTTGTTACCGCTAAGAGGTACTTTTCTTTAACGTGCCTGGAGGTATTTCACTTTTTATAATGTTATAGTTAGAGAAAATTTTGGTGGCTCTCATATGGGGTTGCGGGTGTCTTGTTTAATAATAAGGACCTGTCCATTTATTAAAAACATGCATGTCAATTTCGATTATCTGTTTTTTACCCACATGCCTGACATTTAATTTTTACAAAGCTAATATTTAAGATTCAACATTCTTTTATGTTAAAACTTTTCATACTTAAATATGTTTTTAATGCGACTAAAGCAAAAATTTGTGGAACGTTATACGCACCTCGTGACAAATAATTAAAGTATTTTGATACTTAGAGAACTGCATATTTAGAATAACAGTTTGATTTTTATGTACCGTTAAAGAAACAAATACTAACAAATAATAAAATCTTTCGGCATAAAATATTTTGGTTATACAATTTCTGCCTTATATTTAAAAAAAATTTTGTGAAGTACATTAAGGATATTAAATTCACAATTTCTAATTTATTTCATTTGGCCGTTGAATTATTTGTTTACTAAGGAATTTAGAGACACTTAGCTTACACTTTCATGCTTAAAAGCTCTTCTAAAGGCGGATCCAAAGAAAATGAAATAATTCGGTTTTAAGATTATATGTGTATAATTGCATTATTTTGTAATAATTGATGTGGTTGTTCGCTTCAAGTAGTTTCTATTTTGTGATTATTCAAATTGTTGTTTGTGTGAGTGTATCCTTTATTTATTTCAGCATTACAGAGTTTCAAAAAATAAAAAAAGTTGTGTATATAGGGGTTTCTGCAAAAATTAATGCTTTTGGAAAGCAGACTTTAGTCGTTTCCGTTTAGTTTTGTCCTTCATTTAAAGAGCCTCCACCTGTTGTTCACTTTAATCCTTAGTTTGTTGGCTCAACCAAATTTATTTTATCGCCTCCGTTTGCGGGTTGACTTACGAAGGAAAAAAATTTCTTATTAACATATTGATGGAGTTCTAAAGCGAAACCTGACATTTAAATTTTCAAACCACATTCCAACGTAAAAAATTCAGCAAAGTAAGATTTATTTCAAGAATTTTATTTATATCTTGCATTGTATGTAAATTTATTGAAAAAAGCTATACTTTATTGATTTCAGTATAGATATTTTGTACAATGTTGTTTACTTTATCGAAACAACTTGTGACGTTTCTTTAAAATACCTATAATCTTATTTTATTCTAATAGTTTCTATATTAATAACTTCTGCTAATAGGATTTTGTTATTTCTCTTAAGAAATATAATTTTTAAGTTACTTCAATTTTGATCTACGGTAAAATTATTTTGTATTATATATGATTCAAATTCAAAAGTTGTCAAATTTATTATGTCAGTTGTAAAGATTAGAGATGATGTTATCATCGAGATTTTGTTTTAAATTATATAATTCCATAAATCATTTGTTTTGACTAATAATGCATTACTCTGGCACCCCGGTGATCTCATCGGCGGGGCACAAAGACTTCATAAGAATATTTGTGCTTTCTGGCTGAGTTTTGCTATCATTAAGTTAATTATACATACGTATTAAATAGAACAACACGAGGTATTTTCATTTTGCAGTCTTAATTCACGAATCCAAAATTTACCGAATATGACTGCAAATATGTTATAAAGGAAAGATTCACTTTTTTAGATCACTTTGTACTTAGCATTTAAAGCATTAAGGCGTCACTTTACTAGGCCAGTTACCTTTGACCGTAAGGTTATCGAACAAGACTGGAAGTAATCTAATCATGTTCAAATAATACTCTACAAGTAAGTTATTTCCAAATTTAAGGACAAATTGGTGCTAAGCAACTTGAGGACATTGAAGTCACCATAGGCATGTTATGATCTCTACTTTAACGACAGGCAATTACTCCTCAGGTATTTATAACTGCATCTGAAACTATACGAGTGAGGGAAAAAGAAAAAGGTTGAGAAGGAGAGAAAGTGAGGTGGAGAAATGAATAATCATTTGTAACTTATTTCGCAAACAGTTATAGAAGATCGTAGAATAATTGGTATGGCTTTATGGTATAGGCCTTTTATAAATCAATGTAGTACTATTAATGCCCCTTTAGCAACTTTTTAAAGAAAAACAAGGAATTTGTGTTGGATGAACTGTGTGAAACAGCTTTTTCCACAATTAAAGATTGTCTAGTCTCTTCACCGATTTTATCATGTCCTAGATTTGACTTACCTTTTACAATTCAGACCGATGCTTCAGATTATGGTATCTCATGTGTTGTAATAACGATGAAGATCATGTCATTTGTTATGTTTCTCGATCTTTGGATCCTAGTGAACGAAAATTTTTTATAACCGAAAGGGAATATTTGGCAGTATTGTTGAGCATAGAGAAATATCATTCATATGTGGAAACACATTTTACAGTCATTACCGATCACCATTCCTTGCTTTGGCTTAATAGTTTACAAAACCCTTAAGGCCGTTTGCGCAGTTGGGATATTAAGTTACAACAATTTGACTTCAATATTATCCATTGTTACGTGCCAAATTGGAACTAAACATTCCTTAGCTTAATTTTGATGTGCGGGAGTTTTCGCGCCTTAAATTCAAAAGACTTGGCGTGTATTTCCGTCACGTCAGAGTGCGTTTGCGCCAGATCGCGCAACGCGAGTGGTGGGAGAACAAGAGTGGGGAAGTTTCCGGGGGACTCAGTAACGTGGCTGTTTGCCTGAGACTTCCAGAAGAGTGGTTGGGTTTTCGGTAACGTATTTTTGTTTTTTATTTATGTTGATCCTTGCCTTTGCTTATCTTTGTTTGTCGTCCTTATACCTGTTCCTTATTCGCTCCCTACATAGGTAGAAGGTAATTTGCAAGCAGCCTGCTTGAACCGTAGTCTACGACCCTAGACGAACGAGTCCTGGGAGCAACTGCAACCGCCGTAGTTAGTCGAAGCCATTTGGAAGGACGCTAGGCGTACCCTCCGTTAATTGTCTTAAAGGGGGCAATCAGCAGCCCTGATGGACGTCAGCAGACGCCAACTTTAACTTAACCCCGCAGAAATCCGTACCTCTTTATGTAAGTACCTTATTTGTTTATACTGCATTTCGAACATTTATATTTATTCCGTAATTGCGCAATTAAATTTGCTTATTGTGTGACGTCATTGACATATGCGCGTTAATTTCCACTTATTGGAATAGCGTTACCAACTGCTGTTGTGTCGCGTATATCGAGTTCACGGGTAGATAGTACCATAGCAAAAAGCAAGATCATGTAACCCCCGATGTCTTATCCAGAGTTGTTTCAGTTGTAGAATCGACATAAGTAACTTTACCTACAGAATATCTACACTCTATTTGTTTATTTCCTATTTTAAATTCAAACGACATTTCTTTATTAACATTTAATGCAGTAGATACAGGTTCTTCTAAAGTTTATAATAATCCTGATCCTAATAAAAATTCTCTTGATATTTCTTTTTTAAACAAGATGCTTGGCATGCCTGAACGCTATCTAAAGTTGAGCGAAGTCCTCAGAAATTTAATCGATGGAAAATGGAAGGAGGAAGTTTATTAAAACACATTTAAGGTACTTTTCCATATTTAACAACACACTCTATACCTTGAAAGAAGTTATTCCTATATTTGATAAAAAAGTAAGTTTGGAACGCTATTATAATGATCCCACATTGTGTCACTTTGGCATTAAGAAAACTTATAAAAGAATAGCCCAGAAACACTTTTGCCACTACTCCGAGCGGATGTTGCCAGAAATATTAATGAATGTAAAACTTGCTTATCACAGAAACCAGATTAGAAATTACTAATAGGAAAAATGTCTCGTCATCCTGTTGTGTCGAAACCATGGCAACTGATCTCTGTTGGATTAGTAGGGCCACTGTCTAAATTACAAAAGCTTATACTTATGTTTTATCTGCTGTAGATACTTTTACTATATTTTCACTGCTTTCCTCGCTTCGAAATATACAGCATTAACTATTGCTCAGAAAACTGAGGTGTCCGTGATTTTATTTTATGGGTACCCTCAATATGTTATAGTAGATAATGGCGTTAGATTCCTAGGCATATTTTCAAAAAAATTACGTCAAAGTATAGTTTAAAAATCATTTTTACTGCCCTTCACCATTCACAAGCTTCGCCAGTCGAAAAAGTAAACCGAATGCTCACGATTATGCGGCTTCGTAAGTAACTGAGAATCATAGACCATGGGATAAATATTTACTGATGGTCAGTTGTGCCGTGTACACTACGGTGCATGATGTTATTGTTATGACTCAGTATTTTGCTAACTTTGGAAGCGAGATGGTCACTGACGGCTCCTCTTTTGGATAGGCGCAGAATACTAAAAATTTAGAATACTTATCTTTTGAAACAAGAAATAGCTTAAACAGGGTACCTGAATTTGATAAAGTTTATAAAGATATAAGTAAGAAAAAAGGGCATTGCTTAGCAGAAAGCAAAAATGAATTATGATTTACGTAAACTAGAGGTACAATTTCAAGTTGAAGATTCAGTTTGACATAGGAATTTTGTTCTGTCAGATGCAGCGAAATAAATCAATGTTAAATTGGCACTAATATTTTTAGGACTATTTCTTGACAAAAAGAAGATGTCTACTAATGTTTATGACTTAATGAGAGAGAATGGGGATCGTTGGCACAGCAAAGATTTGAAATTCAATACTGATTAGCTTAATTTCTTAGGTTTACTTATCCTTAAGGATTAAAATTTTTTTTTATGACAGGAGTTTGATTGAATATATTTAAGTTTTGTGTGCTTCTCATCTACATTTTATACAAATTTTGACAAATTCTCTTCTCTTTTCTTGGGAGTAATATCTGATCTAAGTGAGAAGGTACCGACTTTTATTGAGGGGTGGGGGGAGGCTGGCTTCACTGAAACCTACCCTGGAGCGTGACCACAAAGTGTTCCGCTAAATTACCCTCACTATAAGTGTTCACTTCTTTAGAAGGTAAGAAGTAGGACGCTTTATAACCTCTCACTTTCCGTTACACTAACCGCATTGAAAATTTCACCTAGATTCAGTTTAACATATATGTACTTATACAAAAACACATACATTCTCACTTACTTACACACAATTTTTTTATTTATTTTATACTTTTAGGTTGATGCTTTGGTGTCTGCTTTTTCTATTCATGCCGATTTGCTTTAATGCACCCACGATTTTTGGAAAAAATATTATTAATTAGGTGGGATGTGACGTTTCTCTGAAATACTTATAACCATATTTTGTTTTAATAGCTTCTGTACTAGTAACTACCACTAATGGGGTTAGGTTATTTTCTTTAATAAATATAATTTTTAGGATACTACAATTTTGATCTAAGAAAAAATGGTTTTGTATCATGTATGATCCATAATCAAAGGTTATCAAATTAATTATGCCAGTTTTAAGGTTAGAGATAATGTTAACTTGGTAATTTTGTTTTAAATTATTACACTTCCATGATTTATTCGTTTTGATTAATAATGTATCGCGCTGCTGCCCTAGTGATTTAGTCAACGGGGCCTAAAGGCTTAATAGACAGACTAATGCCGACTTAAATAAATAAAAATCGCAGTATCAGGTTGAGTTCCGCTACTGCCACCGTCTTTACCGTTTCTAGTACCTGTTTTTTCTTAACTTTGTCCATCATATCTTGCTCATACGTCTGTACCACCATATTTCAACGACATATCTTTTTTCTATTTGCTTCTCCTTTTCTCCATATTTTACAGCCGTACAGTATTATGCCCCACATATATGGTTCACAGCTCCTGCGGTGCGAGATTCGAACCGTAGACTAGGAAATCTCGAGAAGGTAATTTGTATAATTCTTGTTAATACTGGAGTTTTTCGAGAACAATTAAAATGAATATAAATTTGTGGTCGTAGTTATGATGAGTCAGTTCTAATTGCAGTTTCGATTATAATAAATAACCATGTTAGTTCTAATTGAAGTTATGTTCTAATGTAAAGTTTCTATTACGATATACTTTAGTTAAAAGCTCTAAAAGATGTGATATAAATGTTTGTGTAAATAACTGTTCATATAAATTACCCTAGTGATTAGATAAATTAGTGGCTGTGCTTCGAGATTAGGTTAATTAAAGATATAGCATCCTGATGTTAAGAACATAATACTTGTAATGTCATTTAAAGCTGAGAAAATAAATAGTTGGCTGAACTTTTACAAATTTTATAGTAGCTGCGAGTTTGCGATGAAGATCGCCTAAATGCGGTGGAACAACAAATAATAACAGTTCTGATCTTAAGTTATCCTTGATCAGGAAGCAAATTCATATTGAATACGGACTCTAGCACTGCCGCCACCAAAAATGTACTAACCCATATGCAAGAAGAGCAAGAAATGGTCATTAGTTACTTTAGAGGTGCTTTCGAAACCGAAACGAAATTATTGCGTTACTAGAATGGAACTGTTTGCTATGGTAAAATACGTATAATACCTTTATAAGTACCTCTACGGAAGAAAATTTCACCTGAGAACAGATCACGTCGCCGAAAGGTAGATGTTGCAGTGTAGAAACCCTGACGGGCAAGTTGGCAGATGGATAGAAACCTTGCAAGATTTGCAACACGGATTACTGTGTTGGTACGGACGCTCTGTCGGGACGACCTTGCCACGAAGATTGCAGCTATTACTTACAATTAGAAGCAAGGTGTTATCAACTTAGTCGGACTATCCTCTTCAATGGCCAATAGTAATCTCTACAGATGCGAATGGAACAGGAAGATGACAAACACCTATGTGTCATACTGTGTTGGAAAGCCAAGGTGAACACCCGTCCTGGCAGCATATTAACACATTGAGTATCATTTTGAAGCCGCACTAGGCACAAATGGGGCCTCCTGAATGTGAAGAATAAAATCTTGGGGCGATCCATGGAGAATGTAGACGGATCCGTGAATGATAATTCCTAAACCGAGTGTAGTAGATTTTAGGACATTTGCATAAAGAAATTTTTAAGGAGGATACTTTGGTGTTAAGAAAACTCTGGAGAAGGTTCAAGAAAGATTTTACTGATAGCCTGCAATGACGATGTAATTAGAGTGGTGCCGGAAGTATCAGCTGTACGCACGATTAAGAATCTGTAAAACTCCAATGAGGTAACTCAAAGTGGGTAGCTACTTTGAGCGACGCAGTCGATATTGCAGGTCCATCTATTCCTGAAACCAACTACGGGAATAAGTACATCCTGGTAGCCAAGAACTATTTTACGAAGTGAATCAAAGTGTGTGCCATACCAAATCAAGACGCTGTAATCGTCCCTGACGTGCTGGTAAAGGAAATGTTCTACTATTTTAGAGTTTCTAGAAAGTTTAACCCCGACAAAAGCAGAAATTTTGAGTCAACGTTGTTGCAAGAGAGATGAAGAAAATCCGAGTAACACACCTGCACTCCTACATGTGATTTTCCAATGCTCCGCCAGAACTTACTACATTGGCCAGCAAGCGGGTTTTCTTTATTTGAGAAATTTTGAATTTTGCCGAACCCTTGCTGTTCCAAGCAAGGTAGGGATCTTTAACGTACGTGACAACACTCACACACGGGACTTCCATTTTACCTCTCATCCGAACGAATGCGGATTTTTTGTGAAAAATGCTCATCTAACATTTTTCAAGCAAATCGTGTCGGGATTCGAACCCGGGATCTTGGGCGTAGTGGTCACACGCATTTTAACTACGCCACGGAGCCACCTACACACACACCCCACTGCATCCACAATCGGATGGTATTACAGAGTGCATGAACCGCATTTTCAGCAAGTACTTTTCCAAGTTGGTCTCATAGCATTAGAAAGACTGGCACCAACATTTGTATCTATTTTTTTGCCTGTCGGTCTTAGGTTTATAAAGCACTAGACAGACATATTCATGTGCTATGCCAGTACGCGAGATATACGTTTGCCGCGCGATCTTGAGTTTGGCTGTAAGCTCGGGCATAACATCGTGGGTGAGGTCTACATTAAGGAGCTCAAATGCAAGGTTTGCAACATCACATGGTGACATTAAGCAAAATTTTAACCGCAGACACAGAATGACTACTAAATATGATATCAAGGCGTAAGAGTCTGGTTTTCAAGGAGGCGACTGAGTCCAGCAATACAACCCCAGACGGAAGCACGACTGTCGCCAAAGTTACAAAGACATTGGGACGGTCCATTCGAAAATCTAAAGAAGATCAACTACGAGGTATATCGGATTCGAAAGCTTTCAAGATGGAGAACGATAGTGGTGCATATTAATCGGTTAGCCTCCTATGATAATGATGACACCAAGAATGCCGAAAAACTGCAAGCAGTGATACAAACAAATAGTTATACTCGTAATAATAAACAAAGGTCTACACCAAATTATGATTGGTGCGTGACTCTGTACAGCGACAAAGGCAAAGCAAAACTTGGAGTCATAGAAGAGATATAAGGTGACCTATTCTATGTACTTTTGAAAGTTCCCGGCACGTTACGTAGCGCCGGATCTTGACATTTCCTGAGGACTTGCTCGGGTGTTTAAAAATAAGTTTGGCGGTCTTGATTAACTTTGCCAGCAACAACCAGAGATTGGAAAGGCCATGCGGTCAAAGGACCGACATTGATGTACTTAGTATTTGATGTAAACAGTAGAATTTGTGGAATGCGTTAACAGAACTCACAGGCCATGTGATCAAATTTGAAGACCATAATCTGGCCATACCCGAGATCGGTTGTGGGTTTGTGTGATGGGTTAGACTGGAGCGTGTTACAAAATATGGTAGAGATACTGTTTTGAAATACCGGGGTTGAGATTTTGGTGTGTAGTTTCAATCCAAATGGTACCCTGCTTGCTATGAAAAGTGTTGATCGCCACTTCTATCAACTTAGGGCTGCAGAAATGTTTTTTACCGCTACAAGGACTTCCAACACCCGAGTCACAGAGTGTTCTAAAGCAGAACAGCCATTTTGGATCTGGTGTTGACCAAAATAATACATTTGAATGTATACTAAATATTTGATCATACAAATGGTAATTGGTGTGCATCTTATGGCGTGACATCTTTGAATTTCTGATGTTTGACAGGTCCTGTGGTGCCAGGTGACGCGATTTACAGGTACAGGGTTTTTACATTTAAGGGTAATTAAGGTTACAATGGGTATATTCGTGACGCACAGTAAAAGATCTCGAGCAGGTAATTTGCCTAATTCTTGTGGATGCTGGAATTTCTCGAGATCAATTAAAGTGTATATAAATTTGTCAGAGTAGTCATGACAAATCATTTCTAATTGCAGCTTTGATTATAATAAATCACAATGTTAGTTCTATTTGATGTCAAGTTCTAATATAAAGCTTCTATTACGATATACTTTAGTTTAAAGTTTTAAATGAGGTGATATAAATGTTTATATAAATAACTGTTTATCTAAATTACTACACTGGTTAGATAAATTGATTGTAGTGCTTCGAGATTAAGTTAACTGAAAAGAGATCATCGTAGTGTTAAGAGGATAATACGTGTACAGTTAGTTAAAGCTCTGAAAATAAATAGTTGGGTGAGCTCTTAGAAATTACATGGTACTACGTATTGCTGAAGGAGGATTGAATAACCAGTCTGAAAATAAATAACTATTATTAATACCAATGTAATTTTCGTTTCAATAGTGATATAGGTAATGATTAAAGGGTTTCTCTCGATATTGTTTGCAAATAGTCTTATGAAACCAAGTATGTAAATTATTATTCTATCTATTTAAAACTAAAATATAAATATATTTTAGGTGTATAAATAATGTTCCAACTGTGGAGGTTTACGTCATTGCTTCCAAGGAAAGATAGCTATAGCTTCCATTTTAAATAAAACAGATCTTCGAAATACTTCAAAAGGAGACTCATACGTTTTACATAACCTAAAGAATGCAAGATCTTTGACAATTGTTCCGGATATTATCTGAGTTTTCAGTGACCATTTTTTATTTATTTTAAAGTTCATAAGAAGTAAGTCCCATTTATCTGGAAAAAAAGAGGCTTCAGTCTGATACAAAGTAACTTCATTAAATTTCAACAGTTTGTATTTGGGCCAGAATTAAATTCCCTTCAGATTTGAATAACAAATATGATTTGAAAACAGCTTCAATCTATACAATGCTTTACGTGCTATTTTAAAAGCTCATATGTGTTTTGCGGACGCCGCTTATCTTCAATATAAATTTATACAGTAAGTAAAGCCTAAAATGCTTTACGGGTGAGAAATTCGTGCGGTTCTACTTGGAATGTACACAACTAATTTCCATAGTGTGCCCATTCGAGAGCAGAACAAATTACACGACGACAACGCCAAGCTATCTCTTGGGATTATGCGTTTTATTGTATAACATTTCGAATTCCATAGAGAATTTGTTATGAAGTCAACTTATGATGACGTAATAAGGATCTCATATTTGTTTAATTTTAGTATCCTTATTTCGAGGTTCTGTATTAGGATATGAATAGCAAATAAGAATATTAAAGTTTCATAAAGCAAATCTGTTGCAGTGCGAGTCTAATAAAAAATTATTACACTTTCGATTAAACGTTCCAATAAAGTACTTAACCAGGAAATAATGATCCCTAATTGCTAATATTTTACTATAGATTTAACTTACAATCAATACAGTTTGAATTGATACACATGTTTCTACACAGTATGTCAATAAATGCATTAACTTTGATAACCACAGATTGTGCTTAAAGATAATAAAATGACAATATCAACTTCAAACATACTTGGTGTCGCACATTTCCGGATGGTAAGAATTAAATAGAGGGATACTGCCAGACATACAGAAAATGACGAATCGGTTGCTGCTACTATCGAGGCGTCGCTTGAAAGTGAAAATGGCATTCAATTGTAATTCAATATATACAAAGTAGGTTGCATGTTACCTGAAAGCTATAAACTTACAACCAGAAATGTTTATTGGATAAGCCATAATAGCTCTGCGTTAGCATATGGTAACGATTTTGCAACTGTACGTATCTCAACCTTTACGTCTAGCTTCAAGCAAAATCTAGTAGATGGAAGCAGATTGTTAATGTCAAATGACTAAAGTACGTGCCTGAATTATTTGGTTAGTCTGGTAAAATTGCGTTTAGAGTATTTTTGGTTTAAATGTGGTTGTTAGTGTTGTGTGTATAAACATGGAACCTCGTTTTTAGTACGTACTAAAACAATAATTTATTGCTTTTAGTTATAATTGAATCTTTTATACATTGCTAGGAATATGTCAATGTATTTTGATATAACATATTTAAAACAATTAACAATTAGAATTGAAATTTAGGTTAGATTATATGTTCGTGTTACCATATGGTAACGCTAAGCTAATACACTACCTTTTTATATTGGTTCTTGATACATGAACAAAAATGTTTGTAGTACTGAATAAAATGTAGGTTTCTATATAGTAAATATAATATTTCAGTTTTTGTCACAGTGTGTATTCAGAATTTTGTAGTTACCATTGGGTTCTTATTTGAGTAAATTTGATGTGAATTATCATTATAGCAACAATAGGTACTAGTTTGAATTTCCTTTTAAAATTTGATATACAGTATACAGAAATGTTTTTTGTTATTCAGTGCACATCAATATATTTTTATTTATTACAGGAGAGGTTTAACCTTAAAGAAAGCTCTAAAAATAGCCCATGAAGAAGATTTAGATGCTGAAGCTATTTACATTAAACCACCAGTTAGTAACGTCCTCACTGACGAAGAGTCTGGTGATGAAGATGACGATGGTGACATCAATCACTTACCGGCTCGTCAGCTAGCGGCCCAAGCTGAACTGATTTTCGTAAACAATGAAAGAATTAATGGGCTTTATGAAGAAATTGATGATTATGAAGAAAAAACAAAAAATGAAAGTCAGAATTCGGGAGGTGAACACCAAACTGAAAGAAAGAGAACAAGAAGCAAGAAGAAAAAGGAAAAGAAAAAGACATCTTTTATATGGATTAAAGGAAACATTGAGACTAACTGCTGTCGGGACTTTCTATGCCCAGATTACTCTACTTACGCAAATAAGTCACCAGCGGAATTATTTGAACTTTTTATAACGACAATATTATTTCTGTTATGATCAAAGGATCAACTAGATATGCAGTTTTTCGGAATTGGCCTGATCCTAAGCTAACTGTGGAAGAGATAAAATGTACATTGGCCATCCTTATACTAAGTGGATATAATAAATTACCAGGAAGAAGATTTTATTGGGATTCCAGAAAAGATATGCATAACAATATGGTGGCGGATGCTATGAGGAGGAACAGATGTTTTCAAATTATGCAATGTTTGCACTTTACTGACAATAACAACCTTAACAAAGTTGATAAAATGTGGAAACTACGTCCCCTTGTGAATAAATTAAAACATAATTTTTTAACTAATTTTGTTCCAGAGCAGAATATGGATTACGACGAGTTCATGATACGTTACTATTGCCATCATGGCTGTAAACAATTTATCTGGGAGAAACCCATACGATTTCGGTTCATAATGTGGTCGCTAATTACAATCTCCAGATATCTTGTTAACTTTGACCTATATCAAGGCAAATGCCCAAACTCAAATGAGGAAGATGCAGCAAGATTTGGAAAGGCATCTGCACCATTATACAGATACTCAAGGAGTTCCCCAAAAATAAAAAAAAATTGTTATATCAACTTTACATGGACAATTTATTCACAAGTGTAAATGTATTGGTTCATTTGAAAGAAAATGGATATAGGGCAACCGGCACCATGAGAGCCAACAAAATGCCTAAAGAAATCCCACTACCTGACAAAAAAGTGTTTTCAAAGAAAGCTAGGAAAGGAGATTTTGCCTCAATAATTGACCGAAATAGTGATATAATTTTTGTAAATTGAATGGATAATAATGTGGTCACCGTTGCGTCTACCTCTCATGGTGTATATTCCCTTAGGCAAGTGAGAAAATATTGAAGGGTTGAGAAAAAATATACACGTAAGTAGGCCAGACGTCATTCGTAAATATATCAAAGGAATGGGAGGGATGGATCTTATGGACCAAAATGTTTCCCGTTGTAGAATTTCCATGCAAAGCAAGAAGTGGTGGTGGTGTGTATTTAGCTAACTTATTGACGTTTCCATTAACAATGCCTGGATAATTCATAAAAAATCTGAAGGTACATTATGTCAACTCGACTTTAGACGCGAAATTGTAATGTCACACATACTACGATATGGAGTACCTCCTAAAGGTCTTAATCAACCACCAATATCCAAAATCTCACGTTGAACAGAATAGCCGATGATGTTAGTTACGATGAAAAGAGCACGTCCTTGTTCGAATTCCAAAAGACGGCGTTGTGCAGGTGAAGGCTGCTTCTCAAGTGGTCGCACAATGTGTAATAAGTGTGAGGTTGGCCTGTGTGTTGATTGCAACTTGATCTATCACTCCAAGTAAAAATATATAAGTTTTTATTTCATAATTTGGTCTTTTTGTTGCTTTATAGATAAACATGTTCATTTTTATATATTTATGAAAGTTCTTAGGATTTATTGGATAATTAAAAAATCTTAAATATACTTGAGTTAGCATCTGTAAAAGCCTAAAGTTGCCATATGGTAACAGCGAATTTTGAAAAAACCAAAAAGAATTTCTCTAGGTTTATAGAAAATATAATATTAAAGTAATATATTTTTTGAAAAAAATATCTATAAATAAAAAAAATAATTTGGGCTAATATGGGTTAACATAAAACATACCACCCACTAAATGCACGGTTCCATTCTTTAAAAGAAATACACAACAGGTAACAGACATAGTTTCGCGATCAGTCGTTTAAGCTCGCCAGGTCTATTTTTCTCGTTTTGACTTCGAATATGTATGGACAGCGTTTTCAGTAGTTGAACATCAATTTCAAATGTCGTTTGTACAGCTTTCTAGCAAAGATTCTCTCAGCTTACTTAAATCATTTCAATAGGCAGTAGATTTCTCTAAGTCTGCTGCTTACTCTGTGGCGTATTTATTTTCCTGTCACCTATTGTTTATTTAAAAATTTTCAATTGCTAGGAAGTCGTTGAACTACTTTGAAGTAAATGATTTGAATTTGTTAGATTTCCTTGGTTTAGATATTGTTATTTTCTTTGCTACATAGTGGGGTAGTATATTTTTGAGTTATGTTGTTTGAACGTATGAGAACGTATTGAAGATCAGTGTACCGATAATGTTTAAAAAAATTAAAGTCTGCCTTCAATCGCAATATACTTTCAGCTAACACACTTTCCCGATATAAAACAGAGGGTAGGTGTACCACGAAGTATAAGACAAATATACTTTGGCGGAACTGGCAACGACCTTTAAGGGCTACGGAGTTTACATAAGACTGATCTCAGGGTGAGGAAGAAGAGAAATTAGAAGCTAAACGTAATTGAAGGCAAGAAAGCTATTAAACCTTTATATTGAAATTCTGTCAACAATAGAACAATTATTTCTATAACATGTATACGATTACTGGTCAGAAAATCACAATCTCAATGAGATGTTTTATAAAAATTTATAGAAAGTTTTTTGTAAAGACAAATTGGATAATTACATTTAATTCTTAAGCTACATATTAAAGAAGTTTTAATTCATAGAAAATTTCATGAAGTCTTGTATGTTCACACAGTTAGGTAATATTTAATAAAACAATATTCATAAGCGTATTTTAACTATATGTAAGATAAGCAAAAAGGCAAGATAATATTGTGAATACTCACATAAGCAATTTAAAATTTAATAAGACAAGATACTGTTGTGAATACACAGTTAAATAATTTGAATAGTTATTAAAGGTAGGTTAGAGTATCACTATCGTTGATATTCAAAGGAATCACTGCAAAATTTATAAATGAAGCAAGAAACATCTGGATACTTACTTGAGCTGTAAGCTACGTATTTCAAATGCATTAGATGGGAAACAGTATAAATAGAAGAGAGTGTTATCGTTCGAGGGGGGTGTCTGTAAGCAAGTGGGCTTGGCTTAGTTCATTGTTTAATAAACATAAGAAAAGTCGTTATAAATCCAAATAAACATAATAATAAAAGTGAAATTAAATGGTTTCAATTGTTAGGATGGCTTCAGATGGCTTCCTGGGGCTGTGGAGCCAGGAGTGAACCGTATGCACCATTTAATGGGGGTGTGTAGGTCTTCGGAAGGCTTCAGCTTTCTTCGGGAAGCTTCGGAAGTTGCTTCAGAGACCCTGTGTGAACTTAACAGTGAAGATTAAGACATATATACAGGTCGGCGAGGTCCAGACATCTTCGGTGGTGTTCGGCTCTCGTCGGTAATCTTCGTGTGTTTAGTGGTGGGTAGAAATTACTCTAAAGCAATTATGAACTGAAAATTATATGCTTTTAAAAACTACTATTTACAAATATATACAAAAGCAAAGGGGTCAAAAGGTATTCGGAGTCTTCTGAAGTCTTGGGCGGCGTCGTGGGGTTGATGCATCTACGGGGATGTCGTCCCAGTGGTAGAGCTTGACGAATGTAATCACAATAACGACGTTGGTGCAGTATAAAACGGAGCTGGGCATTGGTACGTGCTTGTTAGTTGTGTGTTGATGAATTACGACGACAGCCTCCAGGTACGGCGGCGGATAGGGTAACGTTTAAGGCAGGACGCAGGCTATGGCGAGCACTGCGCTAGGATGAAGCGTGCTATGGCAAGCGCCGTTTTGGAAAGGTTTTCACAGGCTATGGTGAGCACTGCGGAGGAGAGGTGAACCCCAGGCTATGATGAGCACTAGGACTGATTTATGCAGAAATTGAATTTCTATTTATAGTCTTTAGGTCGTTATCCATCGTGTGTTGAAAAACGCTTATCAGAGCTTAAACCAATGAGCTGCATCGTCGATTTTAGATTGTAAATTTTGATTATTCAAAATTTGAAAAATGTTGGTTTCACAATTCTAAGTTGAAGTTGTTCTGTGCTCAGCACGTGTACTCTGATATAGTCAAACTTACGTTTCGATGTCCGCTTAGTGTATTGCATGCGATCATGAGAGTAACATTCCCCCCCGCTGAAGATGGTAGCGTAGCTATGTTGTTGAAAAGAAGCGGCGGGGCTTTGTTGTCGAAATATCTACGTTTGCGTTTTGTGCGGCGGCGTCGGGCTTCACCATGATCGCCAGCTGCTTGTGTTCGAAAGGGCGCCTCTTCTTCGGACATCCGTCCATAGGTACTCCTTTCTGTTTGTGCGCCTTGCATAACATTAGGCAGATCGACACGGGCTGTGTAGTTAGCTCGTGCTCTGCATGTTTCTGCTTTCAGTGATAATGGACTGGTGCCGGTGGCGGCAGTAGGCGGTGCTGACCCATTAATCACTGGTGTGGATTCTTCCCAAAGGCGGCTGGGTAAGAATTCGTCTGTGAACTGCTTAGCTGTAGTTGGTGTGGCGGTGACGGGCGTCACCGTCGTGCGGCGGCGTTGGACCTTTCTGTGGTCGCTTGCTGCTTGTTGAAAGGGCACCTCTTCTTGGGACATCCGTCCGCAGGTGTTCCTTTCCGGTTCTGCGCGTTACACAATATTAGGCAGAACGACACGGGCTGTGTGGGTTGCTCGTGGTCTGCATGTCTGTAGCCATGGTTCGCCGGGAATGACATCCTCAGCGAGGTCTGCGACTACCAAGAATGTGACGGGGATCCTTGGTAGTGGGTCATCGTCGGCGATGTTTAGTTGTGCCAGTTTGTTGCGCACGACCGGCCTGTAGTCTGGCGTGACTCGGTCGGGGTGCTGTTTTCCGAGTTCCTGGTTGTACCGCTGTACTTATCCAAAAAGAATCTTTGGAACTCCATATAGGTGGGCCGGAACACCGCATACGGTTTCCACCATGTAGCCGCTTGGCCTCGGAATCGTGCGGTTGTTGTCGGTACATCCGCATTCATCGCTTCCATCTGCTGGAGGAATTCGTTGGGATCCTCCAGGAGGGTGCCAGAGAATGTAGGTCTATCTGCCACAAGGGTGGCTGTGGTGGCCATTTTGTTGATCGGTATTGTTGAGCACCACTGGTTTGTTGCAGTCCCTGAACTGTTGATGGAGTGGCCTCCTGGGTTGGAGGCGGCTGGTTGGTGTCCGGCTGGACGTTAGAGGTGGCTTGAGTCTTCGTCACGGGCTTGATGGTGGTCCTTGCAAGCGCGTTGTTTGCAAAATCTTCTTATGAAGACGGCCCAGACACGTTGGGCGACATTTGTTATCGTTCGAAGGGGGCGGCGTCTGTAAGCAAGTAGGCTTGGCTTAGTTCATTGTTTAATAAACATAAGAAAAGTCATTATAAATCCAAATAAACATAATAATAAAAGTGAAATTAAATGGTTTCAATTGTTAGGATGGCTTCAGATGGCTTCTTGGGGCTGTGGAGCCAGGAGTAAACCGTATGCATCATTTAATGGGGGTGTGTAGGTCTTTGGAAGGCTTCAGCTTTCTTCGGGAAGCTTCGGAAGTTGCTTCAAAGGCCCTGTGTGAACTTAACAGTGAAGATTAAGACATATATACAGGTCGGCGAGGTCCAGACATCTTCGGTGGTCGGCTCTCGTCGGTTTTCTTCGTATGTTTAGTGGTGGGTAGAAATTACGTTAAAGCAATTATGAACTGCAAATTATATGCACTTAAAAACTACTATTTATAAATATATACAAAAGCAAAGGGGTCAGAAGGTATTCGGCGTCTTCTGTAGTCTTCGGCGGCGTCGTGGTGTTGATGCCTCTACGGGGATGTCGTCCCTGTGGTAGAGCTTGAAGAATGTAATCACAATAACTTATCATCGCCTTATGACTCGTTACTTTTGGTCAAACGCAAAAGTTGATGTTACTCGTTACGTCCGTTCTTGTAAAGTTTGTACGGCGTGCAAGCCTGATTCCAAACCCCATGCAAGTCTTATGTTGGGACGCCAGGAGGTCAGTTGTCCTTGGGAATTGATTTTCGTTGACGTCATAGGACCTTTCCGGAGGTCATTCTCTGGCCATAAATATCTTTTAAATGTTAAAAAACATTTTACCAAATTTTGTATTTTTCTGCCCATGCGTAGCAATTCTACAAAGAAAGCCACTGAATTAGTGAAAGATAATGTATTTTTATTGTTTGGTGTTGCTCGAGTACTTGTTTGTGATTACGGCTCAGAGTTTATTCGCAAGCCGTTTACAACTCTTTGAGAAATATTTATGGTTCCAGGTTGGGACCGTGTCATTTTATAAATTAAGGTCGACATTTGGTCCACTTTTGTACGGGACTTCATCAGAACAAGAAAAGAAATTAGTAATACAATAAGAAATAATAATAAATATAAAAATGATAATATTAAATAGACAAGTTAAAGTGTAAAGAGTAGAGTTTCTCCTGAACTAGCCTATTCAAAGCCAAAAGGTGTCTTGTGACGAAGTAACCGGTGAAAATAGCCAAAGTGGTAGTTTATATAGGGCGAGAACTTGATGCATGAGCGATCATGAATAGAGACGAGTGTCGTAGCGGATCAGTGAACGCTGTTGTGAACATAGGCTTGTTTTCCAAATAGGGGGAAAGGTAATAGCCATCGTCTATGTTTAGATTATGAGAATTTTTATCGATTTCTATGTATTTTCTAATTTTTCTATTGTAGAAAAATAGAACTGTGGCAATTAGTTTCGTTTTGTCAAAGTTAATGGTATGGCCTATTTTATGTTAGTGTTCGGCCATCGCTGAGCGATTGAACTGGCTTGTTCTTAAGCATCGCTTATGCTCGTTTAGTCTAGTCAATACTGACCGTCCTGTTTCTCCTATGTATACTAAACCGCAGCTGCAAAGTATACTATATACGCCTGGGGCTTTAAAACTATTTTCGGAATCTTTTGGGGTTGGTAATATTTGTGAAATTTTATTAGTGATGTGACGACGCATGTAGGTATCTGTTTGTGTGTGTGGGTTTTCGATATACGGAATGACCTAGTGGTCCGTTAGGTTGACGCTCTACCAGAACGTCAAGGAATGGCAGAGTTCCGTTCTTTTCAATTTCTAAACTTAATATCTTTATGTTGATTGTTTATGTGATCTAGAAAATTATTGAGCGTTTGGTGTCCATGGGGCCAGATTACAAAAGTGTCATCTACATAACGGAGCGAAGTTTTTGGTTTAAGGACTGTGAATTCTAGAGCCATGGATTCCAAAGATTCCATGAATATATTGACCACGATAGGGGATAGAGGTGAGCTCATTGGTGTCCCCGAGGTTTGTTTGTAAAATTGTCCGTCGAAGACAAAATAGGTAGAAGTTAAGCATTTTCAATGGGCGTGGCCAGGTACTCAAATTCGTTTTAACCAGCAACATCCTTTTCTGCTACCAGAGAAAGCTAACTTTATTTTATTATTAATTGATCAGTGTCATTAACAAAATCTACATACAGGACCTTCTTTGATTTTGTCAATTTTACGTCAAAGATTTTGGATACTTGGAGCTCGCAATGTTATACGTTATCGATTACAAAAATGTTACCATTGTTTTGAAATTAATCCGAAGTGTTTATTTCCAAAGATGGCAGTTTTACCTGCTATGCTAGTGCGAAAAGGAAAACCATTTTACACCGTGGTGTTGATTATTGTAGACCGTTTTATGTTACCTTGGGAAGGAAAAGAGGCTTGAAAGGTAATAAAGCATATATGTGTCTTTTTGTTTGTTTAGTAACGTCAGCGTTGCATTTAGAATTAGTTTCAAATCTTTCTACGAATATGTTTTTAGCAGCGTTTAATCGATTTTTATCTCAGCGAGGAGCTGTTACAAACATGTACTCAGATTGTGTTACAAATTTCATAGAAGCAAACAATAAACTCGATGAATTGCATAATTTGGTAAACTCCAAAGAGTATAAGCATACCTTAGGAATTGAATTGTCTCAATGGAAAATTCATTGAAAATTTCAACCTCCCTTAAACCCACATTTTTCTGGAGTATGGAAGTCGCAGATTAAAGCAGTTAAAACTCATATTTATAAGGTTGTTGGTTTACAAATATTGACTTATGAAGAACTAAGTACTATTTTAATACAAATAGAAGCATTGTTGAATTCTAGGTCCTTATCGTGGCTTGGTACAGATCCGTCTGATCCAACTACGTTAACGCCAACACTTTTTCTTACGTTAACGCCTCTAACTTCATTACCGGCAGCAGATGTACCCACTCCGCCTAAAAATCTTTTAGATAGGAAAAGGTTGTTGGATCATTTAGTGCAAGGGTTTTGGCGACGGTGGCACAATAAGTATTTCACGCAATTGCAACATCGCCAAAAATGAAATTCCCAAGTAGCTTCGATAAAAAGGGGTACATTAGTTATTATTAAACAGGATCACGTTCCTCCTCTTCAATGGCCAGTAGGCATTATTGATGATGTATTTCCTGGGAAGAATAGAGTTGTAAGAGTGGCTAATGTCAAAACCCCAACCGATATTTATAAAAGGCCTGTAGTGCGTTTGTGCCCACTGCCTTCACAATAATAGTTTTGGGTTTTATTGTTTCCTTTTAATTTTACATTATAAAATAGGGATTAATTTTTTTAATTTAATATATCATTCTGAAGAATCCTTCAGAGGGGTGGGGAATGTTTACGCCGTTAAAGGAAATAATTTATTTTATTTATAATAGAAAACTTTAATTTGCATTAATGTTAAGGTCATTTAAGAATAGATGGCATTAACAGTTGTTTTATTTTATTTACATATATAACATATGCTTTGATAAGGAAGCAAGTTCAGTTTTAATTTTGAATTTGATGGAGTAACTACAAAGATTAATATGCTGTGTATTTTGTTTGTTCACGTAAAATGAAAATTGCGCTTTACACCCAGATCCTTTTCCATTTCCATCCTAACAACTGGGTATGTCAATAGTTAAGTAACTACATGAATTGGTGAGTAAAGTTTATTCCTTAAGATTGATAGTCCGCTTTGATATTATTATTGTTTAGAAATATTCTTGTAAATTTGTATAATCCAGCATTTATAAAACAAAAGAACCAATCACGCTTATTCGTTTTGCAAAATTTACTGTTTTGTTGATATTTTTGAACGCCGTTATTGATTGCTCTGTGGTTTATGTTTACTTTAATTCTTCCTAGTTTCATGTTTCATTAGTACAAGTTTGTTTCTCTTTAACGAGGCACGACTAGTTGGTCACCATCTTGACATCTAAATTGACTATAATCAATTATGCTTTTGAGTCTCATCTTAGTTTTGATAATATCTATTGCTAGTCTGCGACATTCGACGACAATGGAATAGCCTCTATTTTTGATAATACCCATCGCGCTTCTTGGCATCATATTGCTTCCGCTAAAAATCTTGCTCATGTTGGGTTATGTTGGTTAGTTTTTACCGATTTGTAGCAGTGCGCTACTTTACTTACTTCATACGGTTCTTAATCCACTTAATCCAAACTGTGATTCTTTTGAAGTTTTTATTGAAACGATTTTAGATAAACATGTTTCCTTCCAATTAATTGGTAGCTTTGTTTCTTGGATTTACCACCACATCCATAATGTGCATTCTGAAGAAGATGCTGCTCATAGTGTGACCCGTAAAACCACTCGTGGCGTTCTAAATGCCTAGTCGAGAATATATAAGATAAGTAAAATCTCGATGTGCGCTTCTTTCAAAAAAGGCCACTCATTTTGGTGAGCAGCATTTTCAATTTTAATTATTAATAAAAATTTGTATATGTAAACTTTACAAAATATAATTTTTTAGTAAAGTCCTTTATCGACACTGAATAGAAAGGGGTGTTGTTGGTCTTTAGCTGTTTCCGTAGTTGTTGGTGAATTCGAAGTAATTAATTTATTAAATACTATTATTAATGAAACTGTTATATTGAATCGACTACTTGTGAAGAATGTATTCACAAGTCAGTCATTGAAAAAACACAACATAAAGTTTAGTACTTAAAAAAAATCCAATTATAAGCAAACTATTATGATTTTCCAATTTTCCAGTAACCAAAAAACGACACGTCGCAAATATTTGTGGTTCCTACTACTTCAGTTATTCAAGTTTGTCAAAAAAACAAGTTCCTCACATAGAAAGTGGCTCTTATACTAGCATCATTCAAACGACGTTCTTCATTCTATTTAGGAATTTCCTCTTGAAACTAAGACCAGCATATGTACGTTCATTTTATTGTAACGTATTTTTTACGTAGTTACACTTCGCTTATTAATCTAAAATAATACAGCAATAATATACAAATATAATTTGTAAATTCCGTACAATAAAAATAATTCATAAAATTTATAATAGCATATAGACTCCTTTACTCTTGAGGTCTAAGTTTCGTTAATAAGCTTCGTCGAGTTGACATTTCGTGTCACTTTTATATCGGCGTCTGAACAGGTAAGCTGCTATCAGCGGCATAGAAACGTCAAGATGGTCGTATCCAGGCACGTGGCCTGTAATACGGTCCGAAAGGAAAATAGAACTGATTGAATCTTCGTGTCTGAAGGTAGTTCCTAGCGGTTTTAGCGTGATGGTTTTCATTTTTGTGTTCCACTTAGAGCAGTTCGGTTGATTTCTGCAGGCCAAAGGAGATAGAAGCTCCCCCTCATCATAAAAACAGTTGGTATAATCAAATAATTAAATTTTATCAATATTTTCCTCTTAGTGCAATATCTCGGAAGTAATATCTAGAAAATATGTTGGATACAGTTAATATCATGCAGTTAATTTCAAGGAATATTTAATGCTGAAAAGAAAATTTAGTTTGGGATTTGGAATACTAAATTTTATAGGATGTAATTAAGGAGGAATTGGTTTCGTTAAATAATGTTTTATTCAGAAGAATTGTCATAGTTCCAGCGATAAATTCGTCCGTATTTATGTGTTTTCTGTTTGTGCATCGCAGAACGCAGATGTTAATGGAATATCCCACAGCTGAGGTCATAGTTCGATTTCTTTGGTCGTAATGCACTTCCACACGTGAGTGACATTTAGCATTTAATCACATTTATAATTATTTAATCGTAATACGAAAATATAAGGTTGAAATTTTACCTAGACTAAAGTAACTTAAAAATTGTTTAGTGAAAGAAGGAGTTCCATAATAAATTTATAACCTTGCATAAATTCTAAAAATGGCTATGCTGTTTGCTTATCATAATTATTTCAAAAGCAGATAACGTTAACTAAACTGAAAAGTTGTTAGTGGTATATGATGTCAAAGAAATATTCAGCTGTCCAAATTTAAATATCATATGTTATTTGACGCTAATCTAAAAATATATTTAATAATTTTGAGGTCATGTACTTTGATTGTTAAACAACGTGATGAATTCTTTTTATAAATATTAAGTAAAACTAACCATATGTTGAAAAATGCTATTTTATGAGATTCTAAATAATTAAATTAAATTGTGAAGTCAATGTAGTACTACACTTGGCTGGGAATTAAAATGTGTAATATGAATTATTAAGTGAACTAAGTTTTTTTATAAAATTTTATTATGAAATATTCCATTTAGAGATTATTATGTTTTTTGAATACAAAACCTTATTGATTTTCTGTTCTATAAAATTAATAGTAGAAAAAGATTATATTAAAACAAATCAAGGAATTGAATCAAATAGAATCCATTTTTGCATAACTCTTTTATTATTCAAAATACAAGTAAAACTTATAGGTCATTCATGATCAGAAATTGTGTGCAATGATAACAAACTCCCTGGGTGTATATTTTTGGAACTTAAATTCTATTATATTAATTTTGGTAAATATTTTTGAGGACACAAACGGTGTCCATGTTGTGCATTTGTTTGTTTACAGGTTAAGTCGAGACATCTGTATGACATCTGGTAATTGAGATTTTGGTAAGTGTTTTAAAAAAGTGAAATTCAGGTTTTATGGCTATATTAGTGGTGTTGATATAAGGTTTCCGCATTTCCCTAATACAAGCACAGATAATTTTTGTAGGTTGTCGTATTGAAAAATACGGTGGCGCTCATTATTTATATTTTTGGTCGTTTGACAACCCATGACCCAAGCTCATGATCTACCCAGAGCTAACACTCTACTAGCCGTTTAAGTCTAAAGAGTTTTTTTTTTCCTCAAGCCGTTTTCCATCCAACTTTGCTTTAGGCTTTCATTGTTAATAAGAAATTTTCAACCTTGTGATATCAGGTAAGGGTTTAGGATATATAAGGGTGCAATTTGTTATCTGATATTCACAAAGATAAAAAATTTTTTGTTTTCATTATACTACCATTTAAGAAAGTAAAATTGAAGTATTAGTCAAAATGGTCTAGTCCCGCCTCTACTGTAGGAGAACAATTTCAACTTTTATTTCCAAATTGCTGAATAAACGGTAATTTTAAAATAAGGTTAATAGAATGCATATTCATATTATAGCAATATTCTACACGCAAAAGTTTGGAAACAGTCCTAATTTTTATTTGATATTAAAAGCGTTAGAAGCTCAAACTAATAAATTACCACAAGTTTAAGCGGATTTACATAAACATTAACGTGTTTTGGTTTTCATATTTTAGAGGCTTATCTCCACCGAGCTGACTAGCATACACGATGAAACCGCACAAGATGAGTGCTGTCTTGAAAAACGAATTTAATATTTCACACCCAAGCTGCTTTTAGACAGTCTGCCTCTGGTATTGAGATTTATGTTGTTCATAAATTTGAAATGAATAAATATTAGGCTCTACTTTGGAGTGAATTTATTCCTTGAATTGCTCACGAATGTACTGTCATTTGTGCTGTCTATTAAAGCTGTGTGTTGTTAAAACAGTAACTACATGAACGTTTCAAAAAATTTTCATAGCGTGCTATTCAGTATGTAACTTTTGTAGTGTTATGTATTATTACATTATTCTAACTTTAATAAAATTTATACAAAACTCGTTTAACTGTAACCTTCTGTTACATAGTACACCAAGGAGTTTGATAAAACAATTTTTTTAAACGGAAATTCTTTAATAATGTGATGACATAAAGTAATGACAAGCGCTTTGAAAAGAAACTAAGCCCGTATAAAGAAGAAGAAGAACCCTAACGAAAAATTGCATTTGATAAAAATATACATACAAAAAGTAAAGGAGGATTGTTATAAAATCGAGACGTTAGAAAATCAGAAGTTGTAGCTGCTTTAAATATAAGACTATAAAAGAGCAGAATAAGATAGCAAAAGTTAGAATTGTAGTCAAAGGCAGCAGTTTAAATTGAATAGAAAACGGAGTTCTAGTAATTAGTAAAATAATTTGCAACAAAGATTTTGACTTCAGTTCAAACTCGCAATATAAAATAGATAAATTTGAAAAGGATTCCAAAGAAATGAATAGTTATAGAGCACCGCGGGAACTAAAGTACAGACGGTGTCATTAAGACATAATAAGCATTATACCTGGCAGGTTCTGTAACGAAACATAAAGTAAAGCTGAAGACCGACTCAAAACAATACTCATGTCTAAAAAGATAAAAACATTCGAATTGTAAAGAATTCAAAGTTGAAACGCATCCTGGCTTTTAGGTTTTTTTGTAATGTATGTATTTATTGAAAACTCTCAAATGTATGGTTACTATAGCCCCAAAGCTCACGGTTGGCGTTTGTTTTTGTTGACTAATTATCTCAAATATATAAAATCATTTTTCCCATTTTTTTTTCTAGGCATATTCAACGTCAAAGTTAGTACATACGTTATGATCAATTGAGTCCTATCAGCACCTACAACTATGCAAATAAAATGAAGGAAGCAACTCTAATGGAGGTTATCCATACCTGCTAACATTACACACGAAAGAGGTTGAATATTCAGCTTCATTTCGCTCACTACTAAACTACTATTTCAAATTACTAAAGGAGGAATATCTATAAAGTAAATAAATATGTAAAAAAATACAATTTGGATATAAACGCAAAGAGCACGTGACGCTATCAACCCGCTAAAAATAGATTATATAATGGGAGGAACGGTACAGGATGGTATTTTGCAAGTTGTTGGGGATTCCTAGCATAGTTCCACTAATTTAATATTGAAAGCACAAATGACCCATTTATTCGTACTAATAAATCACGGCAGGAGATTTACTAATATATTATTATACTAATTAGCAGCATAAATGACGCGAATTAGTATTTCTGCAACTCCATAGATCAGATGGGTTTGCCAATGGCTACTGATTCTAAGGTTCCGGGTTCGATTTCCGACACGGACCGCTTGAAAAACTTTAGGCGGGCATTTTTTACGAAAATACGCCGTCGTTCGGATGATCGGTAAAATGTAGGTTCCTGTGTGAGTGCTGTCACGCACGCTAAAGACCCCTATTTTGTTTGGAATATCAAGGGTTAGGCAAAAATTCTAAATTTCCAAGTAAAAAACTCGCTTCCTGATCAATGCAGTACCTTCGGGTGGAACATTGAAAAACTATATGAGGGGCTTATCCTCAGGTCCCGGGTTCGGTTCCCGCCACGAACCACTCGAAAAATATTATGCGACTATTTTTCACAAAAATAAGTCATATTTATGATGAGAGGTGAAATGTAAGTCCCATGTGTGTGTATGTGTGTGTGTGTGTGTGTATGTGTGTGTGTGTGTGTGTTGTCACTCACGTTAGAGGTCCTTATCCCGCTTAAAATAGCAAGGGATCGACAGAAGATGCAACCCTCATTTTTGCATTCTCATTTATAGTATTGTATGATCTTGGATGTTAGAAATTGTTTACTGCAATCGCAGCCTACAGTTGTCTGCTTTGTATCATAAGATTGTCAGTATATTTAGGCTGTCATATTACCGTGTCAATTGTAAGCTCAATGTTAATGTATTTGAAGGTAACTTTGTTATTCTGTTTAAATAGTTAATATAAAAACTGGTTTTATATGTTGTTATCACTTAGTTCAGTGATAATGTGGAAATTGCAAATAGCAAGCTTCTGGTGTCCATCAATGAGTTTAAATGTGGTCCAGGTAAACACTGTATTTTGATTGTACCCCTTTGTGGAGATTTTACAGTATTTCAACGTTTTTTCTAATTTACTACCCTTAATTTTTGGTGGGTTAGTAATCAGTTACGCTTTATGCGGATAAAAACAATACTTGCTTGTTATGCTCAATAGTTGAAGCCACATGTTTTTGTAAAATGGATAGAAACTTTTTTGCTTCAATTAACTATTAATCCCAGAATCACTGGTAAGTTTTCTACCTAATGTAACGCATGTGTAAATAGTTTTACAATGGTGTGTTTATTTTAAGGAACTTAGTATGAAATTAAGTATAGATCCAACTTTAAATTCACGTTAAAGTTTGTATTTACTGCTAGTACGAATATTGCCTGCCGCAAAATATTTGTTAATGGTTTACGAAGAATTTTTCCTGTTGTTGATCTCGTCTAAAATAAGCTGCTCATTCCTAATCGTCCAGAAATACTGCAAGGATTCGAGCGTATATGATTTGGATTTCCTGCATCTATAGAATCAACACAGAATAAGGTCGTATGTTGTTTTCTATAAATATTTGTGGTATATATTGTTTCATTATTGTCGTTTACAATTATTGCATGTTGATAAGCACTACTTTGGTTAGTGCAAGTGTGTTAGTTCTAAATTAATTACCTGCTTAACAAAAGAAAATTATAAAGCAACCCACTTTACATTATTACTGGTTAGATATTGCCTATGAGAGTTGTGTTTAATATTATGTACTGAAGGCAATTATTTGATAATTGGGATTCTAATCACATTTTAATATTGAATTAATTTAACAGTGTAAATCCCTACACGAGTGTGTCTTTTATTACTTATTATCTGAACACATTGATGTTCAGTGGTGTATAATAAGGTATTGCAACTTTGTGTGGCCATATGAATCTTGCACTGCACAATTGCTAATCATACATGAGGTGTACATTGCCCAATCATAGCACTCGTGCAGAGTTATAGAAATAGTGTGTTAATGAATTGTTCTTAGATCGATTTTATTTATTTATTTAAAGCGTTACGGTAATTTTCTGTATTTAAATGTGTGTGTAAAGTTTAGTAAAAAGGAAACATTAATAGAATTTATACTTAACTGGTTATTGAGTGTTATTGTTTTTGCTTGTTTGGTTATTTAAAAATTTATAGTGTTACTTTGTGGTTGTTTAGAGTTCGTGAAACAGGGCTCTATGTCACTATTGCTCCCTTTCCTGGCGCCCAAATAAAAGTAGCTTTATAAAGGCTTCATACAGAGTCAATGGTTGGCAGAATCCCACCCCAATCATTAAAACCCTTTTAAGATTCTTGGTCCTGAGCTACCCCAAAGCTTTAAGTAGTCATCGAGCTACGAAGCAACACTTGAATTGTTCCCAAAGTTCATAAATACAATTTTGTACCGTGACAAAGTCAAAATTATCATGGGAACAAACTTGCTTCCTGGCTAATGTAGTACATTCGGGGTTAGTGTTTCGCAGTCTTCTACTTGATCTTGGTTGATGCAGTTCAATTCTTGGTAATGTGACGGTGCTGTTGTTTCGGTGGACTTCGTTCTTTCCACCACCACTTTGTGTGGATCGGACTGACATTAGAGCTGTCAACGAGCATCCTTTACAGTTAAAAGTATAAGAAGCCGAATGAGGAATATGTGTCCGCTTTATAGATTTAAGGGATGCATTTGCGAAAAGATAATGGGCGTTATGATAAATCTGCCACAGAAATAAGATTTATAACCTATTTTTCTATTTTCTATTGTCTGGACGGCATTATTCCTACCCTACTACAGTGGGGCCAGGAGGGACTGTTTCCATTCTTGGTGGAACTATTCAGGAGCTGCACTGCCTTTAAATACTTGTACATCCCAGCGGCTGGAGGGATGTCAGGGTGGTTTTTATCCCCCAAACCTGGTCGGAATTAGTATTCCCAGGAGAACTCATATCGTTCAATCAGTAATCAGCCTAACATCTTTCTCTTAAAGACACTAGAAATATTTTGCGACATTTATATGAGAGAGGGAATAATGCAGTGTTTCTTTTCTGTCCTAATTAGCATGCTTACATACCAGGGAGATTCATGAAATCTGCCCTTCATGCAGTTGTAGGTCCGATTGATAAATCCCTCAGCAACAAGATGTCGATATTAAAGGCGCGTTCATTGAAACGCAAGTATCGACAAAGCTCCGCGGAGATGCGGGGTTGAGGACACTTTTCGGCAACTCATCCTACGGATTTTGCGATGCCGTAGGGTGCATGCTAGTGTAGGCGACACCCCAATTATTATGACGACGGGGAGAGGCTGTGCTCACAGTGGCGTCTTGTCAATTACCAGTACTCTTCCAAATCTCTTTGGTCATTTCGGATGCGGTCAAGTATCTAGGTATCACACTTGACAAGATGCTGAATTGGGTCAAACACCTCCAAATCAAAACTACAAAAACCAGCATGATCTTCTGGCAGTGCAGCCAAGCCATGGGTAAACTTTAAGGTTTTTTCCCAAAAACCGTTCTGTGGTTGTTCTCATCGGTAGTGAGACCAATGCTTTGCTATGGTGCTGTAGTCTGGAGCCCAATACCAGACTGGCACACGTAGCAAAAGAACTCATACATATTGAAAGACTAACCTGCTTAATCTTAAGCATCTATTCGGATGACCTTGACCTTCATATTAGCGTTACACTGGGATCGGTGGTTACTGTCTTTCCAGTAGTGATAATTGCTATCATGCACCGTGCATCTGTCATTTTGAAACATGGAATCCAGAATATAACAATGCGCATTTCATATTACAATGGGGCAGCCCTAATGGCCCTAAACAAACGAAAGCTCCCCTCAGGGGTGATACTACACCACACGTTAGGGCTTGCTTCTTGCACTAATATCTTCCAGCTATTCTGAATCAAAGGACACCCAGGGACGCATGGTAACGAGCAGGCGGACGATCTGGCAAAGCGGGGCTTAGAGCTCGGAGCTTTATTGACCCTGAGCCGTTGGTTCCCATAGCACTTTCTGCAGTGGTTTTTTTGATAAAATTAGTAACTATCCGCCGTCATACAGAGAGTTCGATTAGATTCACAAGCTGCCGATAGGTAGAATTGTACGTTGCATCCACTGCGACCAAAGTCGGAAAATATTGCATTAATCTACCGTGACAGAAACTACGGTTACTCATGGGAGCGCTAACTGGGCATGGCAATTTCAAAAACACTTACACAGATTGGTTCTGTCTAATGACCTTACCTACCGCGGGTGTCAACAAGCTGACGAAACGGCAGCATACGTTCTGCGTTTATGTCCTGCACTCGCTAGATTTCGAGGTTTCATGACAGGAGAGTTCTGGTCCGACAAGGCCAGAATTATAAACACACCCTGGTCCGATATCTTCGAGTTTACCTTCAAAGTCCGGTGGCTGAGTGAAGAAAGACCAGGCTAGTGTAATAAAGGCAGCACAATGGGCCCACCCTGTGTTCTTAGTGCGTGTGGTGCAGGCCACCCATCCAAATTTAATAGATAGATTAACCTATTTCCCTTTGATACATTTAATAAATGTCCATTTAACTTGCAGAGTATGGGGTAGAACAAGAAATACGAACTGGATAGAGTGTACCCTATTACGTACCTACCACATATCAACGTCTATATGAAGTGCTTTATAAAAGATGGTAGGAGATAAACAAAAGTAATCTATTACTCATTCCGACCTGACAACAAAGAGTTTAAGCTGTAACAGTGGCACAAAATTCCCAACTGATAAAGAGCTTTATGCATCTAAGAGTCGATGAAAGGTTGAATGGAGAGGAAGCTCCGGTGAAGGCGAAAATATAATAACTTTGATGTACACTTCCTCTGGATCAGCTAACTCTAACAACCGAAGAAGATGTTTATATACAAAAAGCATTGTAAATTAGTTGTATAAATAAGAATAAGGGTTCGTTCTTCTATTTAAATTGTTTCACTTAACAATTAATTACATTTTAATAGACAGCATGTGTCAGAAAAGAAAGAACGGTGTGCACATGCCGTTAAAGGAACAAAAAAGTGTTATGTATACTGATGAAAGTACAGGAAATATTTTTATATTTCCTGACAAAAGTAGAACAGGTCTGACAATTTTCTACATTACGTTCCCGCATTTTTCTGTTAGAATGATTCATTTATTGTTGAACGACAAATAATTTTACTCAATTAAATTTTGAAGCTGAACACCAAAATAAATCCTTAGTAGAACGTGAACATTTTGTTGTTATATTAGAGGTTTTATATAAAATCGTTTGTACACAGAAGTATGCAAATTGAGCGGGCGAGCGAGTGAGAGGGACAAGAAGTGGGTGAGGTTAAAAAGCAAAACAACTGTTTAAATATTTTATTGGAACGAGTGTAATTAATCACAGTAAGCTTCGTAAGACCACAGATTGGTGTTAACAGATTGATCTCATAGACATGAAATGATTTCATGAGCATGAGATCATCGTAGGTTTCGTTACTGGCACACACCGGATACATGGGTAACCAATTTCTGTAACAGTGAGCTCAACTTCCCCTTTAGATGAGACTCATCGAAAAATACTGTTACGGGATAAGGAAGGACATTAGTGGTTAGAACAGCAATCCGAAAAGTCGATACTTAATATCATTGCATCATCCAGTATGGCCAGTAGCAACCTCTATGCGAATAGACCATTATTTTAACATCTTTTATACATTATGCTTGAATGCTTTAAAATAAATATAACGCAGCTATAGGTTAGAGGTGTTGATCTATATTTTATTACACTTCGTAATCTTTTCGGTCACAGTCACATAGAGTTCTTACAATCAGTTATCTAATCCCGGTGTATCTGATTAAGATACCATATTATGTAAACCCCTCGCGAAAACCTTAAAGCGATAATCCAGAATATACATAACAATATTCAAAGAAAAATATCTTGTTGGTAGAATATAGGTAAAGCATTGTTAAATGGAACACTACTTTGTGGTCTTGTGATCTAACCCCTATACGTGATTAATAAGTTAATTGCCATTTGCATAAATTTATGTTTTACTCTTTATAAAGATTCCCGAAAATAAGATATCGACACCTAGGTGCTAACATTTAAATGATTAATTTTACTGAGGACTTTTATTAGCCTCTAACCATATTTCTTGTACTTCGACGTAAGATTTTATAGTTGTTTAGAAAATAAATGTAGAAAGAAACCTAATCCAAATTTGAGTATTTTATATAAAATTCAAATAGTTCTTTAAAAATTATATTTGGCAACGCATACCTAAGTTTAGAATATGAGTTTTGGGCAATTGCGGAAAATGAGAAATCTGAATCATACAACATATAACTAAATAGCAAGCAAAAAAAGGATTGATAAAGGCACACAGTACTTATTATATAACTACTATCAGTTAAACCAGAATAAACAGAATTGGAAATTGACACGTGCTGAAATGACGTTAAGCACCTAAATTAACTTTATTTTACAGAGGCAAACTGACGTATCAGTAAAACAAAGCACCGGCTAGCTTTCAGTGGTGCAGGTTGGGATCTATAGCAGCAAATAATTTTCAGCGTTATCTAAATTCCTACACTTTTACTAAATACATTTAAATCAATCTAGAAAGGTTTCAAACTTTCTTTGTCTAATAAAACTTTTGAGCACTAACACACCTGAATAGAATCAACTAAGATAAGGCCTCCTGGGAAGATGCATGTTCCAAGAGACGGACTAGTGGTTATTACTGCAGTAGAGGTTGATGCAGCCCGGTTTACATGTTTCGCATTTTCTATTAGTTTAAAATATACAAATAATAAAAGGAATTCTATCCTTGTTCAGCTAACCTATATTATCAAACATGATTATCACAGTAAATAGCAAGATAGAAAATACCTAAATCTACGCCCAATTGATCAAATATGCGTATAGCTAGAAAGAGGACAATTTAAATTTATCAACTATAGACATTCAGCCAATTTAATTTGTACGTATGGGTTAGGCGGATACAATTGTGAACCTTTCCACATAAAACTTTCTTGTCTACAATAAGCTTTAAATAAGTATGCACTGACGTAAAAAGTTTCACCCATTCTTGTTATTACCACCAATCACAATTATTGATTATAAAACAACATGCAAATGCTAAGCAGCCGAAATGCAAATTTTTAGCAGCTTACAGGTTTTAATGGTCCGCCAAAGCTTCGAATACATTCAAGTGCAAGAATTGGATTCACGTAATAAAATACTCCAACTTAGAGTTGAATGAGAACTACTAATAAATGGGACTTTCATCTATAACGGTATTTTTATATCCCTTACATTTAATTCTCCAATGCTTCATTTGAAGCTGCTACATTGGCCAGGAAGTGAGGAAGCGACTGTTTCCTATACTCAAACGAGTAACAAGTTCTGCTCTGTTTTTGAATATCCTAAATATTAAATTTCCCTGCTTATTATTGGTGGTTCTTATGAATGTCAACATTCCCAGGGTTATTCCACGATCTGTCGTTTGTACAGGGTAGTGCGTCTAACCGTTTCATTTACTCAACGGTTATCTTATTCCCTTTCATCTACATTGGATACCGAAAGCGGCGTCTTTTGTTTATATTCGCAACAAATCGTTTTATGACTACTATTTATAGGTATACGATTATTGGGGGTAATCTACCATGGTTGCGGTTTTGTTTAATCCGTGTAAATACGTACAGATAACTTTAATATGCCAGTTATTTTGTGAGCGCCCAACTGTACTTTTCTGGATTTAATACGAATACGAATCGTTATTGACGTTTGTATAAAATGTACTAAGTACTTTACTATTTTAATTCTTTACCTTGCAAGATTATCTTAATGAGGGGATGAGCTAGTGATCTCTTGGAGAGTGCTCTTTGAGTTTCCCTTCATTATAGATCTCCGCAATACTTTTATTTGTTTGTCGACTGATTTCGAATACCTTCAGAAGT
Organism: Platerodrilus igneus; assembly: GCA_036346225.1. Classification (NCBI taxonomy): domain Eukaryota; kingdom Metazoa; phylum Arthropoda; class Insecta; order Coleoptera; family Lycidae; genus Platerodrilus; species Platerodrilus igneus. The sequence continues at coordinate 4,779,198 of JARFIW010000544.1, forward strand.
TACTTCTATTCAAACGTAAAGCTTTAATTGTACAAATAACTATAAATGTACAGAGTTATTTAACAGATGTACTATTTAAAATTTAAAGAGCCCTTTCAGTCAAACTCAACTGACAATTGTAATAATAAAAAAAATACCAAAACGTTTGCTTGACAGCCAAGCCTACCTTACAATACTCCCCCTTTGGATCTCACTATCGTCCCGTGTGTGATCCAACACTCAAGAAGAGTTGGTCTTCTTTTACCGAAGATTGTATCGCCTCTCTGGTGCATTTTCCTTTTCAAGTGTTCGAACATGGTTGTCATTTTTGACACTTTGTTTGATTATTGCAGGACGACCCCTTCTTTTCAAAGGTTGCATTGGAGGTTGGTCATCAGGACCATGATACGGCGTCAGTGCCTAAATGTGATATTTACCCATTGGCCTTTTGGGGTCGGACGTATTCGCCACTTCAAAAGTAGTAGGACTGATAACGGATAACACCACGTGCGGACCATCTCTTTTTGGAGTAAGTTTCGAAGTAGTTTTCTTTTTTGCACTACTTAATATGTTTGTTTTTACCAATACTAGGTCTCCGACTTTGAAGGGAGACAAATCTCGCCTCTTAGTGTCTGCATACTTTTTGCACTCATCTTGACTCTTTTCCTGATTTTAGCGAGCTTCTTTTAAGGTTATTCCTAGGCGGTCCAGGTATGGAGTAATTTGTGGAATAAAATTTTGATCTTGTACGATTTAAATAAACAAATGACCTGTTACCTACCTAGTACTGGCGGACCTTCTAAGAAGGTACTACACCCAGTGCTAATCGAGGAAGTTGGTCGACGGAAACCAATCCGTTTCTAATTAAACATTAACGAATAATTTTGCCTGGCATGGAGAAAGTAATTCGAGCATAGGGGAACGAAATCAATATATAAATTGTTGGTTATTTTGCAAAAAGACAAGCCCGTGACCGGTTTCACTGTTCTTGCGGATCATTAGACGGACGCACATCTTTTTGCAAAACAACCAACTAAGTTCTAAAATAATACACAAATTAAAGTGTATCTATAGTGCAAATATTTCTCATGCGCTCTCTATACTCGAGAATAAGCAACTAACTATCGAAGGCTGTTTCCAGTCTCCGACGTGATAGCGTAGATGACCGGTCACGGGTTTGTCTTTTTGCAAAATAACCAACAATTTATATATTGATTTCGGTTCTCCTATGCTCGAATTACTTTCTCAATGCCAGGCAAAATTATTCGTTAATGTTTAATTGGAAACGGATTGGTTTCCGTCGACCAACTTTCTCGATTAGCACTGGGTGTAGTACCTTCTTAGAAGGTCTGCCAGTGCTAGGTAGGTAACAGGTCATTTGTTTATTTAATTTTCATCTTGTCTTTTGACTAGCTATTTAAATTTTGTCTGGCAATGTCATCTACACTATCACGTCGGAGACTGGAAACAGTCTTCGATAGTTAGTTGCTTATTCTCGAGTATAGAGGGCTCATGAGAAATATTTGCACTATAGATACACTTTAATTTGTGTATTATTTTAGAACTTGGTTGTTTTGCAAAAAGATATGCGTCCGTCTGATGATCTGCAAGAACAGTGAAACCGGTCACGGGCTTGTCTTTTTGCAAAATAACCAACAATTTATATATTGATTTCGTTCCCCTATGCTTGAATTACTTTCTCCATGCCAGGCAAAATTATTCGTTAATTGTACGATTTGACGTAAATCTCTGTTCACATCGTCGGGTGTGCGCATTTCTCTGCCAAAAGTTAGAAATGCTGAAGTAGAACCAGTGGTTTTACAACGTGCACTGTTTAATGCAAATCGTATTCCTGGGACTTGATCAGGCCACGAAGTATGTTCTAAGCAAGAGAAGATTGGTAATTGGGTTTTTACGTTCCTATTCTTTCTTTCAACAGGATTGCTAGAGGGATGATATACGGGAATTAAGGTTTGAGCGAATCCCAAACACAAGGCAACTTTTTGCATAACTGCACTCACAAACTGTGGCCCATTATCACTAACCACTCTCCTTGGGACGCCAAAACGGAGAACTACTTTATTGATCAGGGATTCGGCACATTCTTCGGCGGTGGCAACCTTTAACGGTAGTAGTTCTACCCAACGACTTGCGGTGTCTTCTACAACAAGAATCCATCTTAGACCTTCCCGAGATTCTGGCAAGGGACCAAGCAGGTCTATAGAGAGAACTTCAAATCGTTGCGATTGTACCGGAGTCTGCAACAATCCTGACTGTTTACAATTAGAGATTTTAAATTTTTGGCAGTCAATGCATTTTGAGAGGTATTCGGTTACATCTCGTCGCATATGATTCCAGTAGTATCGGCTAGCTATACTGTGTAACGTACGTGATATTGCAAAATGTTCAACCGTTGGAGACCCATGGTATTCTGCCAATATTCTAAATATCGCAGATTTGGGTACGACTATTTGTGGTTCTTCCACATCTACATCTGGAGAATACCGATAAAAGATTCCATTTGACATTATATAGCCCCGTTCTACACAACGTTTAATATTGGTATTATGAGTTGAATTGAACGACTCTTCTAGTGCGTCAATAATTTTTTTTATATCGGGATCTTCCAGTTGCTCTTGACGCATTTCGTCGGCAGGTCGAACGGGTAAGTCAATACTTACAAAATTAATTTCTGATTCGGGAAGTGCCGGCCTTGATAAGGTATCAGCAACGACATGCATTTTCCCGGGAGTATACTCGATCTTTATATCCATTTCTTGAAGCGACAATGCCCACTGGGCTTGTCTACCATTAGGCGATTTTAACGATAAAAACCATTTTATCGGTTGATGATCTCTGTGCACAACTACTTTTGCTCTCTCTAGGTATCCTCTAAATTTTTCAACAGCCCAAACTACAGCTAAAGCTTCTTGTTGAGTTGTGCAATAATTTCGTTTAGCCGGAGTCAGCAAACGACTAGCAAACTCGACTGGACGTTCATCAATTCCCTCCCCCTGGAGTAAGCAAGCGCCGAGCGCGTATGCACTGGCATCAGTTCTAAGTATAAATGGAATGCTGACATCAGCCTGTCTAAGAATCAGAGTCGACGTGAGACAACTTTTTAAGCGTTCGATAGCTTCTTTTTGTTCAGGCCCCCACTACCATTTTGAATTTTTCTTAGTGAGATCAGACAGAGGGCGAGAAATTTCAGAAAACTTATAAATGAATCGTCGAAACTACGAAGCTGTCTGTAAAAACGACAGAACTTGTTTTACATTTTTGGGTTCTGATACTAAACTAATTGCTTCAACCTAAGATGAATCTGGTTTGAAATTATCCGGTGCAATGAGATGTCCGAGATACTTCACAGAAGTACAGGCAATCGCACACTTATCTCGGTTTAGACGAAGTTTAAATAGTTTCAATCTTTCAAAACCCATTTCAAGGTGTTTCATGTGATCTTCAAAACTTGAAGAAAGAATTATCAAATCATCCAGATAAGCCAATATGTTAATGTATTGAAGCCCTGCCTTGAAACGATCCATAAGCTTCATGAATGTGGCAGGAGCTCCTTTTAATCCAAATGGCATTCTAATGTATCGGAACATTCCGAATGGTGTTATAAATGCAGTTATGTCACGATCCGATGGTTGAACAGATATCTGATGATACCCAGACTTGAGGTCCACGGTTGACATGTACGCAGACTTCTTTGTTATGTTGAAACTTATAATTTTTTTTCTTTATTTAATTTAATTATGTGGGTGAGTCAATTAGTGAACAAAACCTCGGTGGACCCACGAGCTTTACTATATTTGCGGCTTAGTCTGGGAATTACCCCAAGGGTGAGCAATGAGATTGAGCGTGGATATAGGGTGGCTCGACTACACACGGGAACAAAAAACGGAAATGAGCGCCACTGCATCTGTATAGACAATAAATAAAACTAAAGTATCCTACAGGAAGACGCAAAAACCTATAGGATATAATGATTATCAGAAAGCATACAAATTAAAATAAGCAATACCTCTGGAAACCTCTTGGACCTCTGCTCCAGCTTCTGCGATGTCAGACCTGCAAGAAAATGTCACACAAAAAAATAAAATATAAGACACTGTTTGTGTCTTACGACAACAAAATATTTCGGTCTTTATAGATGGACTGTCCCGAACTCAAAATCTCAACAACACCTTACCTATGAAAATATTCTCTACTGAAAATTACTTACTCTGTTTCTATTACCTAATACTGTATCAACTTTTTTCTAAGTTCCACATTCAAAATTTTGTTTATCTACTTTGGATATTATTAATTTCAATTAGTGAAATAAAAAGACGAAAGTTTTAAATCAAAGTATAATCTAAATGTAATTCTCTTTGTTGCAAAAATTATTTATAAAAAAATCTGATAATCAATATAAAATAAGTTTCAAAAATCTCTGAATTTGTTTCTCTACATAGAGATCTTAACATTTATAAATTCTTTATTACAGTCGGGTTCTTAAACATCCATAAAACAGATCTGTTCTGGCTTACAAAATTTCTCTAACAACTTATTATATAAGAAGTTCATATGGCTCAAACATTATATGAAATTAAAGAAAGTCAGTTCATCATATGTTAGAAGCAGCATTGATATTCTACTAATCATATGGCATATTGTAGTTAAACATCTTTCAATCAAAAGTGAACTTTATACTTATTTTTCTCGATTAACATGTGCATTACTTACGGGCTTTGAAAAACAACTTTAAATTAATTAATCTCAAAGTTCAAAAATTCCTCTTATGAAAAAAATTTAGTTCTGAACAAAAAGGTATTTGACCTATTAAGTTACTAGGATATAATTCTCTAACTGGTTTTTATTTGGGATTTAAACATAAACATATCTTGCAAAAAAAATTTAACATTAAAATTCGTTTAACAAAAGTTTCTTATAATTTGGAAAACGTTAAATCAAAGCTTTGACCGTAATTAATATGTAAAATTAATTCTCTCAATAAATAGTTTTATATTTACCTGAATGGTAGTGTTTTAACTGCACGACGGTGATGCCGCAAAACGCTCTAGACCAACCAAAACAACATAATACTCCATCTTATTGAAGTTTAAAAAGCACGTAGTTGGCATTTACTAGATGCAGCATTCTTACATGAATTTTTACAAAAATGTTATACTTTGTAAAAATTGTAATTAGTTTATTAAACTGTAAATCGGATAAAATAAATTATTAAAATTTTGCATGCTTAATATATTTATGTTGGTTAAAGGATTGTAGATATTAAAAAGGAAAGGTGATTAGAAAACGACATTGATAAAAAAAATCTTAAAATCCGGGTAGCTCCCTGGAGAATGGAGCTATCCAAAAAATTCCTAGAAATTCGGATAGCTGAGAAAATTCTAATATTAATAAATGCCAAACAATGTACATTTATCTCGTGGGTGGAAGTATGGAGAAAGATTTATCTCGCAGAGGGTATGTGTGTAATTTTGCAGGGCGTGGTCGTTTATTAAATCTGTTTGCAGATTCGGGATGTGAGTAAAATTTTAGACTAACTTAATGTATTGCATGACTAAAAAACTTTATAAGAACGCTCAAAAGTGGTTACAGGTAAGAAATCTTAAAATTGGGGTAGTTTTCTGGGGAATGATGCTATCTAAAAAATTCCTAGAGATTTGGGTAGCTAAGAAAATTCTAATATTAATTGATACCAAACAAGATAGGTTTATCTCGAAAGATGCAATGGTTAGACGAAGAAAACTATTCGGCTCAGAATGTTAGCGGTAGAAAATCTAAAAATGAGGGTAGCTCCCTTGGGGATGGCGCAATCTAAAAAATTCCTAAAAATTCGGGTAGCTGAGAAAAATCTAGTATTAATTGATACCAAACAAGATAGGTTTATCTCGTGGGTGGAAATGTGGAGAAAGATTTATCTCGCGCGTGGAAAGAATGCGGGTGTGACGTAATAAAAATGGTTGGGGTAAAAAGTTCCACAAGGCGGTCCACAGGGCGAGAGCAGGAGGAGATTCATCTCCCTCATTTCCTCCTTATGGGAATTTACATGTAATTTTGGTCCAGATGTGTGGGGAAATGAGGATGCTGGGGGAAATGAGGAGGGAGAACTGTCAATTATGCTCTACTACCGAACCCAGAAGTAGCTTTATGAAAATCAACTTAAAGAGCGTGTGCTTGTAGAAGATAAATGTTATACTATCTTCTTCGTTTAACCAAATCCAAGCAGGTTAAAGTAACCTGTAACAAAAAATAGAAATTAATGTGTTGTTTAAAAAAGACCTATAACAAAAAGAGATTAATGTAAAAAGAGGAGACGTGTTTTCGGTCAATAAGACATATTGTTGTTAATCTAACAATATGAGAATAATGTAAAAACATTCCAATGTAATGTGTTTTAAATATGTAAATGGGAAGGTCGACTTTTACGTAATCATCCTCCAAATTACATGTGAAAGCTGCATATAATTTCTTTGTAAAAGTGTATATCTTCTCCAAACATATACGGTTATTACAATAGGAAAGTACGCTAAATGCAAGTCAATTAATAGCAATTTAATACTGCTTACTGACCTACCCTAATTAGGTTGCTGTACTATTAGGAATGATGTACTTTTTGTTGTCCTCGCCCGACAAACTGATTTTATTAATTAATTGGGTATAAAGTTGGTGTTTACATGGTCTCGTTTAAGACCTCGTACATATTTTCCGGATTACTAGAAGACGTTATAACCATACTTTTTGTGTTAAAGGATTTCACATCGGTAGTCTCTTCTCCCATTTTGGTGTAAACGTCGTAGAGTTCGCAATAGACTTTTATTGCTATACATTTAACGCCAATGCATGCACCTGGTTCGCATAGTCGATGGTGCGAATGCCGTTAGTAGAAACATCGGAAACGTCTTCCATGTTATACGGATCGCGTGCATATTAAAAATCCAAAAGGGTGATAGCAGACGCACACAAATTGTGTGCAAGTCGTGCTGTAGAAGATGCAGTGCTACGTCAATTAATAGCAATTTAATACTGTTTACTGACTTATCTTAATTGTTTGTACAAGGAAACACAATAAAATATATACAAATATAGTAACTACCTTATATATTTATGCCCCATGTGTAGGTTGCTGTACTATTAGGACCAGGGTATGCAGACTTTAACACCTCCATGTCGCACACTTTACACAGAATCCGTGGTTGTTTCGTACAAGACCCTTTAACAGCTGGCGGAGCTGAACGTTTACTGCTTAATGACATACCGTGCTGTTTTTCCTTGTCACGCTGTAAGTTGTCCATTCTCGTAAAAGCGATACTGCAAAACCCAGAGTTTAAGTACTTTGCTGCCGACGGATGTATAAGCTTAACCGTGGACGATGTTACACCACGACATTTGTTCTGGTGCCGCTTGAGAGCATCCCTCCTGGTAAAGTAGATGTGACAAGGCTCGCATTTAAAAACGTTTGCAGGTACCATTTTAGTACAAAACAAAATCCGCACTATAAGGCTTTGGTTAAACTTGTAATCGAACTAACTCATAACTAAAAAGCTTACTCTAGCGTACCTGATTTATGTTCCTTATAGAATGCATACCGAAGGTTTCCGAAGACGACCGAACGATGTTGAGGATTGAGCAGGGAACTAAATGACGTCATAATCCTTGCTGCTCGTCCAATACATTTAGCGCCAATGCATGCACCTGGTTCGCATTGTCGATGGTGCGAATGCCGTTAGTAGAAACAACGGAAACGTCTTCCGTGTTATACGGATCGCGTGCATATTAAAAATCCAAAAGGGTGATAGCACACGCACACAAATTGTGTGCAAGTCGTGCTGTAGAAAATGCAGTGCTACTACAACCAAAACTTAATAAAAACACTTTTAAACCATTACTAAGAAAATACCAACTTGCTGTCCTCAGGATACTTACTAATAAAGCAATTTAATTTTAAATAACTTCTACGTCATACTTTAGGAAATGGTAGGCTTGAATATTTTCCAAATGAATCACCGAGCGAAAGTATATGCTTAGCGGTATTAAAATTAACCATTAATTTCCCATTTTTACGACCGTGGTTAATTATAGATTAAAATTTAATTTGTTCACGTTCGAGCTTCCCGTAAACTAACATATTTTAAAGTAACAATGCGCTGTATAATACACGCATACCTCTTCGCCGCGCTACTGCTATTCTTGTAATTGCTGGAAAAAGTCACTCTTTTTTTTTAGTGTTAGGACCGATGCAAAGCACCATTTTTTTATACTTTCTATAGCACATCGCGCACTTTTCGTCTGATAATTAAATTTTGCTTCAGTAGGCTTTTACACTTTCGCATAGCGGTCGGCCGCACGTAATGATTTCTAGAACCGGTAAGTACTCGATATCGCCCAAGTAAAGAATTAGATGCTCGCTGTCTATCAACTTCCGATTCCCTCGTAAAAGGTAGAAAAAACTCGGTCAATCATCCATCTAACTTAAACTTTGACCCGCTCCTGTTCTGATAATTTCCAAACATTTTTCAAACGACAATGGGCTCATTTTTTTATAAACCTTCGAGGAATTTATAACTAAAAGAAAGGGAAACATTGATAAAGTATGTGCTTTCGGCTTTTAGTTTTAACTATTTACCCGTAAATTATTTGGAGATAGTAGAGGAGGAAGACAGCCAAGATAAAAAAAGATCTTAGAGAAGTGCTACATTAAAGCAGGTAGTACTTATTTTACACAATCTGCAACACCATATTCTACAATTCCAAAAGAAATAGTCATTTCGGAATTGGGATTGATAAATACACCTAACATTCGCCCAGAGGTTGTACGACAACGCGCAAATATTGGTAGTAAACTCTATCCGTTTACGCTAAAGGAAATTGCCCCGTTATGCATGCCATACGCTGTAAGTGGAAGGAAAAGACAACTGGAATTAGAGGAAATGGATGCAAAAAGGCGAAAATTGGACTACATGGAAAACACTGCGACAATACGCGAACAATACAAAGATGTGTTAGACAAAGAACATCTTATTAGAGAAAATGAGGAAGAATTAAAAGATTATTTTATGTGTCGATGTACTGACTTAGATACATCCGGGTTGTACAAGCTGTATGCATTTGCGGTTAGTAAGAAAGACTCTTTTAGTTATGTAGGTGTTCTTGCAGAAAAGGATGGTACTAAATCCGTATACTTTTTAAAAGGTTATTCTAAAAACGTATTTATCAAAAAGGCAGATAACAAAGACGAACTAAGAAATGCGGGTTTCGTAACATTGGCGTACACCACACGCAAAGTGGTTCCGCTAAACATTATATATTTACCTAGTAAAGAACCTTTCGGATCATTTAGAACCGAGGGTCTTACAACCTATAACAACCATATATTCCCAAAACAGGTGGATATGCAACTACACAACAGTGTGTGGGAGAAAAAGGATTTCCTCCAATACCGACAAGAAGAAGTCGATCAAGTTAACAAGATACGTATGCAGGATATAGTGGGAAAGCTGCGATTAAACGATTGTCGCAAGCTGCAAGAATTACACGAAGGAATGGATCTGGTTGTCGGTGGAATCAAAGACTTTAAATATAGGGGCAAACTTCGCTACATTTTACAATTCGAAAACCTACACGGTCTTTATGTATCAAACTATTGGCTAGAAAAGGAGATAGAGGACTTGGGTGTCGATTTAAACTTTAAGCTGCGAATAAAATTAGATAAAATTAAAACCACTGCAAACAAACATAAAGAAAGGACTGTCTTCTGTGTATAAAATTAAGTTTAAATGACTCCATGCTTGGCATTAAATATTTTTAAATTTGTTATGTATAATGTCAGAATAAACATTTTATAATAGTATATAACATAGTTTTTTATTTATAAAAGGCTGTGACGTTACCCCGAAATAGCAGTCGCACAGAGAGGGGTGCGCATGGGCAGTACGCATGGGCAGGGGTGCGCACGCGCAGGGGTGCGCATGAGCAGAGGTGTGCACGCGCAGGGGTGCGCATAGGTTGGGATGTGTCTGGACGTACACGATGGAAGCGGATGTTAACAGACACCAAGCATCCAATTCTTTATTTGGATGGTATCGGGTAGTTGCCGGTGTATGCATCCCGAGTAAAAGAATACGATTTGTATACGCAGATAATTAATAAAATTAGTTTATCGAGGGAAGATTACAAGCGCAACGTCACCCTGGAAGCACATCAATCTACGCATGGGGGCGCAAAGATATAAGATAGTTGTTTCTATTTGTATGGATTTTGTAAATCTATTGTATATATTAGTTTTAAGATTCCATAATATTTAAGTTCTTCTCCCACCTTCCAAATCCTTCCGGCTTCTATCCTACCTAGCAAAATATATTTATCTTAAAAAAGTGACTACCCCGCGTATAATAAATACAATATAACACTTATCAACAAAAAAAGTTGTAGGGAAAATTAAAGACGTATTTAATGGGGGTCCAGTATTAGAATTTGTTGGTAGTAATGTTAAGTCCTACTGTATTGTAGACGAGAAAGATTCGATTAAAAAGATTAAAGGGGTCTCACGAATTGTAGTTAAGTAAAACCGAGGGTCTTACAACCTATAACGAGCATATACATCTAAAAGGAATGGACATTCAACTACGCAGCAATGCGTGGGAGAATAAGAATTCTCTCTAATAAGAAATTAAAGTTTCCATGTACGTAGCACCAGTCATTGGAAAACGGTCGAAATGTGGAACCTATAAAGGCGATTATTAATCATGGTTTAGAAAAATAATAGTTTTCGTGGACCAAATAAAATAGCTTAGACTGGTTAATGTATATGGTTACATACTCTCGTACACATCCACAAACATCTGTTTACGTCCACAATGGCGATACCGGTAGTTTTTGTTTAACAAATAGTAGGAAAGATACGTCAGGTGTTAGTGCGTGGAAGCCCATAGGATCGTTGGATTCAAAAAGAACGGTGCTGCGGGATGTATGGTGGTCTCCGTTAAAATAATCGAAAGTGGTTAATCGATCGTATTAGATGTTTAAATAAGCGAAAGTGTAAAGGCCTACATAAACAAAATTTAATTATCCGACAAAAAAGTGTGCGATGTGCTACACTTATAAAGAAAGTATGGATTGGTGCTTTTTAGCGGTCCTAACAGTAAAAAGGGCGGGTAACTTTTTCAAGCAACTACAAGAATAGCAGTAGCGCAGAGAAGGGGTATGCATGTATTATACAGCGCATTGTTAGTTTACGGGTAGCTCGAACGTGTAATTGATTACGACTTATAGATCCCTCGAAGGTTTAAAAAATTCTGAGCCCATTGTCGTTTGAAAAATGTTTGGAAATTATCAGAACAGGAGCGGGGCGAAGTATAATGGATGATTGACCGAGTTTTTTCTACCTTTTACGAGGGAATCGGAAATTGACAGAAATCGAGCATCTAATTCTCTATTTGGGCGATATCAAGTACTTACCGGTTCTAGAAATGATTACGTGCGGCCGACCGCTATGCGAAAGTGTAAAAGCCTACAGAAGCAAAATTTAATTATCAGACGAAAAAGTGCACGATGTGCTATAGAAAGTGTAAAAAAATGGTGCTTTGCATCGGTCCTAACAGTAAAAAAGGAGAGTGGCTTTTTCTAGCAATTACAAGAATAGCAGTAGCGCGCCGAAGGGGTATGCATGTATTATACAGCGCATTGTTACTTTAAAATATGTTAGTTTACGGGAAGCTCGAACGTGAACAAATTAAATTTTAATCTATAATTAACCACGGTCGTAAAAATGGGAAATTAATGGTTAATTTTAATACCGCTAAGCATATACTTTCGCTTGGTGATTCATTTGGAAAATATTCAAGCCTACCATTTCCTAAAGTATGACGTAGAAGTTATTTATAATTAAATTGCTTTATTCGTAAGTATCCTGTAGACAGCAAGTTGGTATTTTCTTAGTAATGGTTTAAAGTGTTTTTATTAAGTTTTTGGTTATAGTAGCACTGCATCTTCTACAGCACGACTTGCACACAATTTGTGTGCGTGTGCTATCACCCTTTTGGATTTTTAATATGCACGCGATCCGTATAACATGGAAGACGTTTCCGATGTTTCTACTAACTGCATTCGCACCATCGACAATGCGAACCAGGTGCATGCATTGGCGCTAAATGTATTGGACGAGCAGCAAGGATTATGACGTCATTTAGTTCCCCGCTCAATCCTCAACATCGTTTGGTCGTTTTCGGAAACCCTCGGTATGCATTCTATAAGGAACATAAATCAGGTATGCTAGAGTAAGCTTATTAGTTATAAGTTAGTTCGATTACAAGTTTAACCAAAGTCTTATAGTGCAGATTTTGTTTTGTACTAAAATGGTACCTGCAAACGTTTTTAAATGCGAGCCTTGTCACGTCTACTTTACCAGGAGGGATGCTCTCAAACGGCACCAGAACAAATGTCGTGGTTTTACATCGTCCACGTTTAAGCTTATACATCCGTCGGCAGCAAAGTACTTAAGCTCTGGGTTTTGCAGTATCGCTTTTACGAGAATGGACAACTTACAGCGTGACAAGGAAAAACAGCACGGTATGTCATTAAGCAGTAAACGTTCAGCTCCGCCAGCTGTTAAAGGGTCTTGTACGAAACAACCACGGATTCTGTGTAAAGTGTGCGACATGGAGGTGTTAAAGTCTGCATACCCTGGTCCTAATAGCACAGCAACCTACACATGGGGCATAAATATATAAGGTAGTTACTATATTTGTATATATTTTATTGTGTTTTCTTGTACAAACAATTAAGGTAGGTCAGTAAACAGTATTAAATTGCTATTAATTGACGTAGCACTGCATTTTCTACAGCACGACTTGCACACAATTTGTGTGCGTGTGCTATCACCCTTTTGGATTTTTAATATGCACGCGATCCGTATAACATGGAAGACGTTTCCGATGTTTCTACTAACGGCATTCGCACCATCGACGATGCGAACCAGGTGCATGCATTGGCGTTAAATGTATAGCAATAAAAGTCTATTGCGAACTCTACGACGTCTACACCAAAATGGAAGAAGAGACTACCGATGTGAAATCCTTTAACACAAAAAGTATGGTTATAACGTCTTCTAGTAATCCGGAAAATATGTACGAGGTCTTAAACGAGACCATGTAAACACCAACTTTATACCCAATTAATTAATAAAATCAGTTTGTCGGGCGAGGACAACAAAAAGTACATCATTCTTAATAGTTCAGCAACCTAATTAAGGTAGGTCAGTAAGCAGTATTAAATTGCTATTAATTGACTTGCATTTAGCGTACTTTCCTATTGTAATAACCGTATATGTTTGGAGAAGATATACACTTTCACATGTAATTCGGAGGATGATTACGTAAAAGTCGACCTTCCCATTTACATATTTAAAGCACATTACATTGGAATGTTTTTACATTATTCTCATATTGTTAGATTAACAACAATATGTCTTCTTGACCAAAAACACGTCTCCTCTTTTTACATTAATCTCTTTTTGTTATAGGTCTTTTTTAAACAACACATTAATTTCTATTTTTTGTTACAGGTTACTTTAACCTGCTTGGATTTGGTTAAACGAAGAAGATAAATGTTATACTTTGTAAAAATTGTAATTAGTTTATTAAACTGTAAATCGGATAAAATAAATTATTAAAATTTTGCATGCTTAATATATTTATGTTGGTTAAAGGATTGTAGATATTAAAAAGGAAAGGTGATTAGAAATCGTCATTGATAAAAAAAATCTTAAAATTCGGGTAGCTTCCTGGGGAATGGAGCTATCTAAAAAATTCCTAGAAATTCGGATAGCTGAGAAAATTCTAATATTAATAAATGCCAAACAATGTACATTTATCTCGTGGATGGAAATGTGGAGAAAGATTTATCTCGCAGAAGGTATGTGTGTGATTTTGCAGGGCGTGGTCGGATATTAAATCTGTTTGCAGATTCGGGATGTGCGTAAAATTTTAGACTAATTATGTATTGCATGACTAAAAAACTTTATAAGAACGCTCAAAAGTCGCTACAGGTAAGAAATCTTAAATTGGGGTAGTTTTCTGGGGGATGATGCTATCTAAAAAATTCCTAGAGATTTGGGTAGCTGAGAAAATTCTAATATTAATTGATTCCAAACAAGATAGGTTTATCTCGAAAGATGCAATGGTTAGCCGAAGAAAACTATTCGGTTCAGAATGTTAGCGGTAAAAAATCTTAAAATGAGGGTAGCTCCCTTGGGGATGGCGCAATCTAAAAAATTCCTAGAAATTCTGGTAGCTGAGAAAAATCTAATATTAATTGATACCAAACAAGATAGGTTTATCTCGTGGGTGGAAATGTGGAGAAAGATTTATCTCGCGCGTGGAAAGAATGCGGGTGTGACGTAATCAAAATAGTTGGGGTAAAAAATTCCACAAGGCGGTCCACAGGGCGAGAGCAGGAGGAGATTCATCTCCCTCATTTCTTCCTTATGGGAATTTCCATGTAATTTTGGTCTAGATGTGTGGGGAAATGAGGATGCTGGGGGAAATGAGGAGGGAGAACTGTCAATAATGCTCTACTTTCGATCTAATTGGACGCCACTTTGCAAAATTATCCTAATGAGGGGATGAGCTAGTGATCTCTTGGAGAGTGCTCTTTGAGTTTTCCTTCATTATAGATCTCCGCAATACTTTTATTTGTTTGTCGACTGATTTCGAATACCTTCAGAAGTTACTTCTATTCAAACGTAAAGCTTTAATTGTACAAATAACTATAAATGTACAGAGTTATTTAACAGATGTACAGTATTGCTCGAAATAAACAGTACTGAAACTAAGTTGGCGGTGTTTTTATGCGTGCGCTGTCACACTCAAGTTAGCTAGTATAGACCTGTCAAGTAAACCTCAAACAAGTAATTAGTAGGGCCTAATTGTTAAAAATGGTGTTAAGTACAGAGGAGAAAGTGTTTCTGGTAGAGCATTATTTTCGTTCATACGGAATCGGCCGACATAATGGTGCAAGTTTGCTATACGTGTCTGATCAATTCACACAAAGGTTTAATAAACGTTCTCCAAGTAATGCTGTAATTTTGAAGGTTATTGAAAAGTTTAGAAATACAGGTAGTGTATTGTGCCAACGAAAAGGAAACTCGGGCGTCCCAGGACAGTTAACAACAACAATAACCATGAACGTGTTTTTGAGCAAATCTTAGAAAATCCGAAAGTCAGCCAGGCAAGGACAGCGTTACAACTTGATTTAAAAGAACTTCCTTTCAAAGAATACTGAAGGAGCTGGGTACATTTTCGTATGTGATTCAGGTACATCAACAACTACATCCTCGGGATTATCGCAGTAGAGTGGAATATTGCGCCAGAATTCTCGCGTTACAGTATGAAAATCCTGAATTTTTGAAAATGTTTGGTTTTCAGACGAAGCACATTTTCACTTGTCAGGCTATGTGAATCGTCGCACAAATCGATTTCTGGGCTTTGCCAGACCCGATGAGGTTCAAGAGGTTCCTTTACATAGTGAAAAAGTGAGTGTCTGGTGTGCTGTTTCCGGACACGGAATCATTGGTCCGTACTTTATCGAAGAGAATGGTAGGCAAGTCACACTTAATCAACAGAGGTACAGACAAATTTTAACACGATTTATCCCTGATCTACGTCAATTCTGTCGTGCACGTAACTTGGCATTTCGAAACCAATTTTTCAGCAGGACGGGGCAACTTGCCATACTGCTGCCGCAATTCGTCAATTTCTTCAAGAACATTTTCCAAGCAAATTCATATCACGATTTACTGACTTCCCTTATCCTTCACATTCTCCAGACCTCACACCTCCAGACGCATACATTTGGGGCATGGCTAAAAATGCCGTTTTCAAACGGGCACCACAAACCATCGATGAATTAAAGGATGCCGTTAGAGTCTTCTTCGCAGCCCTGAGACAACCCTTATTCAATAACATGACCAGAAACTTAGAACATCGTTATGAAGTCTGTTTCGAACGAGGAGGTGCACATTTAGAACATATAATAAAGTGTCAATAATATGTATTTTTTAAATATACAAAACAATTACAATTTCAGTACTGTTTATTTCGGGCAATACTGTACTATTTTAAATTTAAAGAGACCTTTCAGTCAAACTCAACTGACAACTGTAATAAAAAAAAAATACCAAAACGTTCGCTTGACAGCCAAGCTTACCTTACAACCTTAATTTAATATCATATTGGAATAACGACGTTATCAAATGTACACTACCAAAGCTTCTATAGGTTGTTCGGAGTGTTTTTGTGCTTTAAGCTTCTTTCACGAAATTAATAAACTCCTTTCTAGTATCTAATGTTTCATAAAGTATCGCATTTGCCTTATAAGTCACATCTGAAATCAAGTAAAAATGTTAGTAGTTCAGCATAGAAACTTAGAAGAATTTACAATAACACAGTGTTTGTTAGAGAAAGATAAAAAGTTCAAATCCAAAACCTTGCTGCGTAATAGTTTTTCAACTGCCAGTTTTCAAAGAGCTACAAATGCTCAAATCCTTTATATACGATAGGCAGGGAGTGAGGTAGAAATACGTCGATTCTGTTTCTATAGACAACCGCTAGTATAGCGTTGTTGTGGGCTGGACCTTTTCCATGTCCTCTTCAATAGTGTTTACACATATAAAGTACATGTAGTCTCTAGCAAAATATATTAAATTCTATGTCGTTCGCATAAAAAGACACATCCTCGAGAGAGAGACGACACACCAGTGCATATTGTAGATTAGTAGACCCGTCCTTACGTTTACGAAACCATTAGCGAATATTAAATTTCTAAAATTTGAATATCATTGTGTTTACAAGTATAACAAAATATTTGCAGCTAATTTACATTCGTGCGGTTCATGATTTTTATAAAGTATGTTGAGCTAATATTTATTATGCAAGACCTTAAATTAAATTTTATTTCTATTGAAGTTTTTTTTTAGTGGCGAGACGTCTGTAGAGAAGCTAACTACGTTTAAAAAGTTAATTAAATTCCATAGTTATGTATAATAATCTATTTTTTACTTCGGGTTTGTTTTAATAGAAAAGCATTCTAAAATTGCAGTCACGTTTTAAAATCTCGTTAGCATGGGTGTTGCTAAGTTAAACAAAAATTTGTTTGTTTTGTTTTACCTTGGCGTTGTTTATTTATTTTATAAATTAAAGTTTACTGAGCACAAAACTCTTGGCTTGCGCAAAAAAGGTTAGGCAAAGTTTAACAAAAGGGTGATGGGATAAATGAAAACCGCCGTCACGTCAAAGTGCTAGTGATTAAACATAAAATCTTGTCGAAATAAAGAACTAAATAAGGGGAAGCGTCTAGAAAATGAACTAATTTTCCATGCCTAAAAGAATAATGATAAAAGGCTCTAGAAAGAAGAAAACCTCCGAGATATGATAAAGTCAACGGAGTGATTAAACTCCGCGGAAGCATGAGACAGTCCTGAATCTAAAAAAGGGATAGTGTCATCGCTTCTAGTTAAAAACGAACACAGGAAACTTCCCAAGAGTAGTCCTTACATATGATTTTCCGATGCTCCACCCGAAGGTACTACATTGGCCAGGAAGCGAGTTTTTTTTACCTGGAAAATTTGGAATTTTGCCGAACCCTTGCTGTCCATGCAAAGCAGGGATCTTTGACGTGCGTGACAACACTCACACACGGGACCTCCATTTTACCTCTCATCCGAACGAGGGTGTAATTTTGTGAAAAATGTTCGCCTAACATTTTTCAAGTGAATCGTGTCGTGATTCGAACCCGGGACATTGGGCGTAATAGCCACACACATGCTACTACATCACGGAGTCGCATCCCAAGGGAAACCCTGGAAACCCCTGGAGTGCAGGAAAGTCGACAAGGATTAATAATACACGAACTGGTTAGACGCATACCTCCATTGTTTTCTATTCTGAGCAAACCTACATATTTTCCTAAAATTCCTAAAGCTTGAATACAGCTCGGTTCTCTTTCTATCGTTTTCTAAATACGAGTATATACCATATTTCATCGTTATTCAGTGGTATTTGAAAGGGGTTAGGCAACCTGCGGCTGCCAAGATCCGCAATACTTAGACATTTGCCGAATTAACTGTTTTCCAAATAATCCTTTCGCACAATCAACAGCACTTGAGAATATTGCAAGACCAACATCTGTAGTTGCATTAGGTTTAAGTACAAGGAACAGTACCTGCAAAGAGGAATTTCAAGTATAGCCATTATTGTAATCTTTTGGGCACACCCCAGGGCTAAAAGGTCACAGCTCGTTAACAATCTACGTTTGACATAATCTCAAAGCTAAATTAGGGATAATGAATAACCGTGGCCGTTATAAGTGATTTCAGAATCACACTCACAGAATCCACTATATTCAACTAAGTGTAGATAGTTCAATGCAGTAAGCCCCATGATTTATACAACAAAGATTCAAACTTTTTTCAATTTGAAATTAATGAAGATCAAGGAGCTGTATGTGATCATACTCGTATGTGGAGGCGTATTTCACATTTAATGCAATATTTTGGTACTTGCTTGGGTTACTTTCTTTATTAGTCATCATTAGGTGTTCGGTTCTGGAACTGGTTAAACGCGTACCTCCGTTGTTTCGTATTCTGAGCTAACCTACACGTTTCTCTGAAATTCCACATACCACATCTTTCAGTATCTGCGTGCAATATAGTCTGATATAAGTCTACCTTTACCCCTTTACTCCTATCTCTGCTTGTAATATATCCAGCACTATGCCCCAATTGCCTTAGCACGTGTTCTGTCCTTCTATTTCTCACGTTTTTGGTTTTCCACAGATATCTTTCCTCCCCTACTATTTCTGAAACCCGTTTGTTATAAACTGTGTCTGTCCATGCTATCATCATCATACATCTGAAGCACCACATTCCAAAAGGCTTCTACTTTTTCTGTCTGCTTCTTCTTTTATCCGTTCCTATTTTATAAACACACAGTACTTTGCTTCACACATTCTTTTAACAATTCTTTCCTTGTTTCCATGTTTGTTGTCTTCGATCATAGCCGCTGCCCTTTTTTGTTAGATACAGCTCTGTACCGCTTCTACTGTTCTCTAAATATATACCATATTTCATCAATATTTAATGGTATGTGATGGGGGTTAAACAAATTGCGGCAACCAAGATCCCCTATCACTTAGCCGTTCTCCGAATGAATATTTTTTCAAGTCCTTTCGCACAATCAACATTAGTTGCTTATAATAATCATCAGGTTTAAGAACAATTATTTATTCGTTATTAGGTTTCCCGTCTTGAAACTGGTTGCACACGTACCTCCATTGATTTCTATTCTGAGTTAGTCTACACATTTCCCTGAAATTCCCACAGCGTACATCTTTGACTATACGTGTGCAAGAGTCTAACCTAGATCTATCTCTACGTCTCTTTTCTCATATCTTTGCTTCTGCAATATTCCGCACTATTCTCTCATGATAAAGTATGTAGCCTACCATCCTATCTCTCTTGCTTTTCTTATTTTTCATATATTTC
The DNA here is from genome assembly GCA_036346225.1 of Platerodrilus igneus. NCBI lineage: Eukaryota > Metazoa > Arthropoda > Insecta > Coleoptera > Lycidae > Platerodrilus > Platerodrilus igneus. The sequence goes on from JARFIW010000544.1 coordinate 4,798,726, forward strand.
CTACCATTTCTAGAATTTCTTTGTTCTTAACCTTGTCTGACCATGGTATCTTCATCGTACGTCTGTGGCACAAAATTTCAGTCTTCTATCTTTTTTCTGTCCGCCTCTCCTACTGTCCAAGTTTCACAGCCGTACAGTGCCGTGCTTCACGCATATGCTTGTTGTAATTTTGTTCTTGTTTCTGTGTTTGTTATCGTTGAACATAGTAGTAACATGACCTTGTGCGAATCTTTGTTTTATATCTTTTGCGCTCTTCCCATCTTGCATGATTTGACTTCCTAAATAGCAGAAACCCTTAACCTCTCGTAAGTTCTTGTTTTCTATCTATATTCTAGTTTTGGATTTATCTTCCCCTTTCTCTTATTTGACATTTACACATACGCAATTAACACACATGTAGTGTTTGTACTTCATTAAAATACAGGACACCTTTGTTTTATTTAAATACAGAGAAGGAATGCTGTTATTTAAGGCGCCTTAATTTTGCCATATACCAAATGTCTAACGTACAAACTTACATTTAATTGTTAGCTTTCTGTATAAATATTGTCTCAAATTAAATGACTTTTTGTAGTGTTCTTTCCGTAATTAAATTTAGAGATATAATATCCAAGTTTATAACACGAAAAGATATAAAATGTCAACGCCCTAAGTATGAGGATGCTGTTTTGTAATGCTTTTCCTAGAAGTAAGGTGTAAAAATCCTTTTGAAAACAGATATGCTATAATGCTTGGGAAGATGTAAAAAACAGTGTCTTGAAGTAAACTCGAAAAGTATATCGTGTAATAAGAAAGCAAAGAAATAGATTAAGTTCTGAATTAGCTTAGGAATTTATTATGTCTAAATTCATGGGAAGGAACAAAGCAATTATTTAAATCTAATTAAATTATTTGTCCAATATGTATAATTAAATCAGTACAATGTGTTGGTTTAATCTTGTCATAATAATAATATGTGTTAATAAATTTGAATTATAAGATTTTTAATTTACCTATAGCATAATACATAGGTACATACTAATTTATTTAACTCCGGTACGATATGTCAAATTTTAAATGCATTTTTGACGTTATAAAACGTCACATTTTTATAGCTGTCAGTCACTACATCCACTAGTGATGTAATGAACTTTTACGTAACTTAAACCTTAGCCTTTATTTAGGAAACAATATCTAAATCAGAATAACTCGTTTTCAGCGTAATTTGGAATCAAAAATTTAGCACTGACAATAGGTATTTACTAAATATCAATTCATAGCAACACTCAGGTAAAG